>CM062818.1:910840667-915640667 GCA_031772625.1 Pinus tabuliformis | reverse complement strand
AAGAATGTGCTTGCATGAAAGGGCTCTAGAAAGAATTGGTTTTCAAGTTAATATTGTGAGCTATGGGTTTAACTGTAAATTAAATTTGCCTAAAATTTATAAATCACATGAGATATCATTTTTAAGATTAGCTACATAAAGTAAGTTATTAATTTATGACCCATATCCATGACTATTAGTTGTAATTGACCAAGTTTTCATAAGAATCCACTTAGGAATAGTCCACCTAGCACTCATTGCATCATATGATGCTCACATGGATGAAGAAGTGGGACTGCAAATAACAAAATGAATTGATATCATCAATTATCACCTATGGAGGGCACACATCAAGTTCCTTCAATTGTTGATTTTTCCCCATCATTAAGCCAACTTTGTTTGCTACCCTATTTGCAAAATCTTAGCAAGTATTATGCCTTATGAGTTATTCAGTTAAAGCTCCCTTAGTTATTTTTATGTAACCATAGAGGAGCTTCTACAATGGAATATACAAGATATCATTTTCAATATTAACTTCATAGAGTAAGTCATTAATTTATAATCCATATCTATGAGTAGTAGTACAATTGAGCAATCCAGTATGAACTTCAGCTCCCTTCACTCTTTCTATTTAACCATTGAGGGAATTATACAATGAAATATATGAGATAACATTTTGGGGAGTAACTAGAAGCCATTAAATGAAGACCTATATCTATGAGTATTAGTCATAACGAACCAATTTTTTATGATTTTTTAATAGTGTATTTAGAGGTTCACATGGGTGAAAATGTGAAAATGAATAGAGTGAAATGAATCACATAGCATGAATGTTAATTTAAGCATATTCTATGCTAGAGCAATTTATTTCAATTTCTTTTCCACATTAGCAATCACATCAGCATAAAGTAAACTGCAGATAGAACATAAACATAAATCACAGAAGACAAGCCAAGACAAGAGGACACAAGATGTGGTGCTAGCTAGGGACAAACCCCAATGTGGGAAACCCTTAATCAATTCTTCCTTTATGTTCTTCAAAGTTCAGCAGAGAAAGAGAGAGAGAGAGAGATAGTACATTTACAATAGAAGTCAAGATTTTGACTTTTGATATCTCCATGTGATCAATTGAAGACATATTGCTTCAACTGATTCTCTAAGGTGACTTCTTCACCTATCATAGTGCTGCATCTCGTCCATTTGCTGCACCTCACCGAGTAGCACCATCATTCTGCATCATGCATCATCATGCTACTCATGATCACTATGCTGCCCATACATCACGCTGCCCATGATCTCATACATCATGCTGCCCATTCATCATTGATTATCATGCTGCCCCATTTATCATCATTCTTCCCTTACTAATGTGCCCATCATGCACCTGTCCTTCTGTTGCTTCATCATGCTGCAACATACTCCTTCTGTTGTTTCATTATGCAACCATACACATATCAGCCTTAGCTACTTGCCATGGCTTTTAGCCTAGTAAATCAGCTAGGCTATAGTTTTAGAATCCTCCACGTAGTCCCATTACCTCCCTTGACTGCATTCAAGGTTGTTCTTATTGACTGCATATAAGAAGAGTCCATGATTGTGTATGGATATGACCAACATATAAATGTTTCCATGAATAGTGTATCTATGTCTCATTGACCAGTATATACGTCTTCATACATAATGTATCACTGTCTCATTAACCAGCGTATATATGAACTCATACACAGCATATCATTGTCTCATTGACCAGCGTATATATGAGACTGACTTCGAGTACTATCAGTCTCATAGTGTGTACCACTAGTCCCAGACCGTATCAACGGTCTCAGAGAGTGTACCACTCGTCCCAGACCAGTCTCAACCAACCCAAAGTCAGCGTCATAATATGTACCACTCTCACTGGTCCTAGACCAATCCTCCACTGACCCGAACTCAATCTCAAAGTATGTACCACTCGTCTGCGATGAGTCTCAACCGACCGAAAGTCAACGTCATAATGGGTACAACCCCTATGATTGGTCCCAGACCGGTATCATTGATCCCAGATCAATGAAGTTCATCCTAGCATAGGGAGTACGAGATACATCAATGCGTCCGTCAATACTACTATGGTCCCTATCTTCATTTCCCTGCTCATTGATCAGACGAGAGGTACTTCCCATGAGTCCCAGACTACATGGGTAGGATGCCTCGATAGGAGAACTTAATCAATCCTATCCTCACAGGAGAACACATCATCCAGACCTCACAGGAGAACTAATCATCATGCTACACAATCGTCATGGAGAATACATCATCCAGACCTCACAGGATAACTAATCATCCTGCTACATAGGAGAGCGAATCATTCTGTCCCACAAGAGAGTGAATCATCTTATTTCACAAGAGAGCGAATCATCTTGTCCACAAGAGAGAAAATCATCTGATCCATAAGAGAGCGAATCATCTTGTCCCACAAGACAACAAATCATCTTGTCCATAGTGTGCACCACCAGGGGAGGGTGAGTCCCCTGTTGTCGAATGTTGGTCTAATAAGAGCCGCAAGCCCCCAAAGCTACCAAAGCTCAATGTATACAACATGTAGGACACTTTGACAAGGGTCTTTCGACACCTCCAAGTCGTTCGAGATAATCACAAATTTGATCTTTCCCTGGGGCTCTGATAAAGTGTAGTGACCTGTACATCATCTTAGTGCGATGGAGCCTCAATAATAGAATCCCACCTCTCGTTGTCACAAATAATCACAATGGTATTCATCATATGTACTCACTGAAGAGTTTCCACAACCAGGCAACTTCATACGAGGTGATTCTCGTAGTTATGTATCCGGTCTCGGTGGTACTTATAAAAATTGACTTCTGCTTCCTCCTCATCCATGATATCGAAGCAGAATCCAAAAAGAGCCAACAATGAAAAGTGCTCTGGTGATCCTCCACACTGCCTGCCCAGTCAACATTCGAATAATCATGCAGTTTTCATATTTCTGGCAGTGTATCTCAATCCATGAGATATTGTGCCCCGAAGATATCTCGGAAGATTCTTCGCACCAATCCAGTGAGGCTCAACCAAATATGATCTCACCATGCTAACTGCAAAACATATGTCTGAAATCCAACTCCCTCTTACTTCTACAAATGAGAGGGTTTGCACATGTCAGAAATAGTTTGTCTGCATAAGGTCTCGATATGAGAGGTCTATCATCCAAAACCTTCGGGTAATGGTTTGGATTAGTTTCACTCCTAGTGAATCTTAGCTCCATCAAACAGCTATCAATCCTCTCATACTACGTCCGGGGTTTTTTGCTTCAAGCCATAGAGGGCTTTCTTCCACATGAATACATGAGATTCTCGTTCATGAATCTCAAACTCCACAGGTTGTTCCAAACCTGTGGACCTGCTACATGAGGGGAATGGTCGCCTTGTAAGATTTTCCTTCGTTACATCTCAGACATGTTCTTTCATGCTCCTTTTTGAATTCAGGCATCCCTGTCACCATCTAACTCACAGACCTCCAGTGCTGTGTCAATGGACATGGTCCCCAGTGGACTTCCTGTAACTTGATACAACCCTGAACTCAAAAACATCTTTGAAAAATCTATTTTCAAACATGTACCTTTCCATTGATGAGTGCCACCCTATAACCTTTGACTTCCATTGTTGACGTGGACACTAGGTTCTTCTTGCGATTGGGTACATAAAAGAGATTTTTTAAATGAATTGAGTTACCCTCATTCAATTGGGGGGTAACATTCCCTAGACCCTTTTTGGGATAGGTGGTATCGGCTCCATGTATAATCCCACGATTATCTATCCGATGAAGTGCCTCGGGTTCCTTGCTTTCTTTGAAGAGTTGACCATTTCTCCTTGATGAACTATATTACCTGTCATTCCCTTGACCCTGGAATGATTTGTTTATCTTCAAGTGTCTCTGCCATTCAGACACTCCTTTGCATAATGGCTAAACTTATTGTAACCAAGGCATCTGTCTTTCCTTCTACCCTTAGATCCAAACATCCCAATGAAGTGATCTTTAAGTAGGCCATCAAAACCTTCTGCTATGCCATTCTGATAATATTCTCTACTTCGATTTCACCCTAGGTGAATTAGAAGAGGGATGAGGAACCCATTGATCCTTTTGTCCTGTCCCAACTATCTTCAATGATTGCTCTTTCACTCTTGCTTGGGCATTGTTTTCACCTTAGCTCCGATAGCATGTTAATTTTAGGCATGTTCTATGCTAGAGAAATTTATTTCAATTTTCTTTCCACATTAGCAATCGCATTAGTATAAAGTAAACTACAGATAGAACATAAATATAAATCGGAGAAGACAAGCCAAGACAAGAGGACACAAGATGTGGCGCTAGCCAGGGACAAACCCCAATGTGGGGAAACCCTTGATTAGTTCTTCATTTATGTTCTTCAAAGTTCAGCAGAGAAAGAGAGAGAGAAAGATAGTACATTTAGAGTAGAAGTCAACATTTTGACTTTTGATATTGCATGAGATCAATTGAAGACATATTGCTTCAACTGATTCTCTAAGGGGACTTATTCACCTATCATAGTGCTGCATCCCATCCATTTGCTGCACCTTACCAAGTAGCACCATCATGTTGCATCATGCATCATCATGCTGCTCATGATCACTATGCAGTCCATACATCATGATGCCCATGATCTCATACATCATGTTGCCCATTCATCATTCATTATCATGCTACCCCATTTATCATCATTCTGCCCTTGCTAATGTGCCCATCATGCAGTTGTCCTTCTGTTGCTTCATCATGCTGCAACATAGTCCTTCTGTTATTTCATTATACAACCATATAAATATCAACCTTAGCTGCTTGCTATGGCTTGCAACCTAGCAAAGAAGCTATGCTATAGTTTCAGAATCCTCCATGTAGTCCCATTAGCTCACTTGACTGCGTTGAGGGTTGTTCCTATTGCTTGCATATAAGAAGAGTCCATGACTGTGTATGGATATGACCAGCGTATAAATGTTTCCATGAACAGCGTATCTACGTCTCATTGACCAGTATATATGTCTTTATACACAACATATCACTGTCTCATTGGCCAACTTATATATGAACTCATACACAACGTATCACTGTCTGATTGACCAACGTATATGTGAACAACTTATCTATGTCCCATTGACCAGTATATATGTTTCATTGAACAATGGAATAGGTGTCTGCATATACCTGCATATATGTCTCCAGTCTACATATACCTGTGTATATGTTTCTATTTACAGCGGAATATCCTCATGATGAACGGTGTGAATTTTCTCTTCATGAACTGTATATATAGGCCTTTATGATTAGCGTATGCGGATAAGGTGATTCCATTACAGCATGTATATATCTTTATAGGTGTGAATATATATTGCCATTGCTGCATTGAAGGAGTCTTCATTGACTGCTTAGATTAGGAGCTCCGTGCCTAGGTCTCTGTTTGCTGCTCATCCTCATATGCTTGCGGCTTCCTGCAGTTAGGGCATCACCAAAAACCATGGAGAGGAGATCACTTCGAGAATACATTTCTTAAATGACTTCAAATCCTCAGCAATTTATACTAGATGATGAATAGATACGTCTATTGGGCTTTTGAGCCAACTCAAGTTGGTGGCCCACATGACAATTTGATTTATAACATAAATAAATTCATTACTTCATAAATATTTATCGGAATCTGATAATCTTTAGATCAATCCTACACCTCTCCATGAGAGCTATCATAAATAAGCTGACCCACATGGAATTTGGCCCTAGTTGCCAATTTTAACAATGAATCATCACCTTTGAAACTAGAAATCCATATGATAATCAAGGCTTTCCAAATAATTACCCTCTTGGTACTTCTATAAACAATCTCCATGGTTGCTATAACTAGTAAAGTGGAAGATATATAAATTAGCTAGACTATCTAAAGTGCTTATAGATTGAATTTAAACACATGTATTTTAGTATTATAATTTGTAGAAAAAAAAATGATTTATGGAGATCCAATAGAATTTGAAACTTAGAAGATTTACAAGAAATGTATAAAGTAAGTTTTATTTATCTGATAAAGAGGCGAGGCAAGTAAGAATTTAAAATCTGAAACATCTATCAAATTTGACAATTTCTATTATTAGAATGTCTATTTTTTATTGTGTTATCATTAGAAAGTCTATTTTTGATCCTTAATACAAAATGTTAAAAAACAAATTGTTTATTATCTTTAATAAATAAATCACCCTAAATCTGCCCCTCAAATTCCATATCTGTATAAGAGGCATCAACTTTTTATACTGTCAAACTCAGGTTCAATTTAAAACAGTAAAAAGTACTCTCTTCATCAGGAAAAGTAAAACTAGATAGACCAACTTACCTTTGGAGAAAATAAGAAACATTAACCCTATTGGCGTAGTATACCTCTTACCTTTAGTTTTCTTCAATGGAATTTGGTAATAATTTTCCTTTAAATTATATTTTTTTAGCTTAAAATTTTATTCTTAATATATAAAGAAATGTTACAACACTTAAATTATATAAATTTTATGATTCAAATTTATTATTTCAAAACATATTTCTAATCAATAGCGTAGAAAAATATACCCTAATATACCCTAAAAGAAACAAATTTAATAAACATATATTTATACTTTCAGATTGGAAGCATGGGATTAGTAACGGTATTCGTAAACAGATGCATATTGTCATCATTAACATTGGCCGAGCAAAGACACAAAATTTCGGTATCTGTCCAAACCCTTATGTTATGGGAATTTTAAAAATACAGGTGCAAAAGGTTTACACTCCTAAGCGGCTTCTGTTTGCCAGCACAAACCCCACTACATCAAATGTCAAGGTATTTTGTAAAGAGATATTTATTAGATGGGAAGCGTTACTGGACAAGTGTATCTCTGAGCGCAACAGCTGCTAATATGGACGGCCAATAAATAGGTTATCCTTTCAATCACATCAAAACGGTGCAAAAGAAGTAGAATTACAACTTCCAAAAATATATGAATCACTACCCTGGTAAACAGGGATGGAATTTGACCAACAAATTGCTCATGCATGGGTAATTTGCTCATATAATATAGTTAAAAAAAAATAAGTCTGTCAAAGATTTTTGGTTGAAATTGTGAACAAAGGTAAAAAAGAAAACAAGTAAAACTGTAAAAGATTTTTGGTTGAAATTGTGAAAATGGGTGGAGATGGGAGCCTGGTGCATTTCTGGAATTTCAAATTTATCTGGCTTGTTACATGGAAATTTGATGACTGTCTTTTGTCTTTTATTTTATATAGATTTGCCAGGGTCAATTATTTTGTGTTGTTATCTGTAAAATTTTTTATACTAAGAGATAGTTTTGAACGTAATTACCATAAAGAAAACACTATAGTCCGCTAATCTAGATTTATAATACGGAAAAATTGTTTATAAAATATATATCAACTGTATCTAACTAAAATTCCACTATTCTAATCTTTCTCTGGATTTCTTTTTTATCTATAATAATTTAATTTTTTCCAACCAATCCACCAACTAATAATGACAATAAAAAAATACAGTAACTAAAGATATTTTCTAACTTATTCTCTATTTAAACCACTCATTAGAATTTAGATGTCAAATTTAAGGTTTAGAAATTTCCATTTTGAATTTTTCCATGGTTAAAAATAAGTTTGAAATCTAAAATCAAATTTATAGTTAAAACATAAGTTTGAAATCCAAAATCAAATTCTAAACTCGTAAAATAAAATAAAAAATATTTAGGAAATGACAAAATACCGGTACTCCCGCCAATGCCAACTGGGAAATTAAGGTCTGACCATCGAATCTCCTGTGCATGAACACAATGTGATTGCATTTGATTTACAGGGATTTAAATTTTACGAACGTAGCAGTTCTCTACTTTGCTCGTAATATATACGGCACTGCAGCTGTAACGTCTACATCTTTGTGACTTTAGCATGGACATCATAATTTTCACAGATATTTTGCACTTTAGAGTGGCGGTCGTAATTTTTATGTGACTCAGTGGATGCCGTGTGCGTCAATCAAACCAGATTTATATGTTTGGGGACATCATAATTTTTACAGATATTTTGCAGTTTAGAGTGGCGGTCGTAATGTTTATGTGACTCAATGGATGCCGTGTGCGTGAATCAAACCAGATTTATATGTTTCGGGAAAACGTACGGACCAAGTAGCAGGCAGACATCACGCTCTTTTTTCCCACTTTATTGTTTCACATTATCTGTCAACTACTTAATTTTTTCCCACTTTATTGTTTCACATTATCTGTCAACTACTTAACGATAGATAATTGAATGTACGACATTGAATATTCATAGTAGTTGTTGATGAATATCCAGTTGATATTTATAAAGTTTGATATATATGGTAAAATTAACAAGTGTTACATATTAATTTATTATGATTTAGTTAAAAAATGGTGAAATTATTTTATAATTATTGTAATGTATTCAAAGAATTAGTTATTATGTTTTTTAAATGTAGTTGTAAAATGTATTTTTAGGCAGGAATTGAAACTGTAAATTGGATTGAAATTGTAGGTTTCTATCTATTTTAAAATTTTGAAAATTATAATTTAAAATGGAAATTAATATTTGCACAATCTTTAAAAGGAATTTGTCTCCGTTGCGGTGAGGGGAGCGGAGGGGAGTTGCGGCGAGGGGAGCGGAGGGGAGTTGTGGTGAGGGGAGAGGCGAGGGAGCAGCTACGAGGGGAGCTGTGTGAGGGGCGCGTGAGGAAGGGCTTCTCCATAGGCAGTGAGGGCTTCACCAGAGACGAGCGGCGTGAGGCGAGCAGCGAGGGTTTCACCAGAGGTGAGCGGCGATCAGCGAGGGTTTCTCCACAGGCAGTGAGGGCTTCTCCAGAGAACAGCGTGAGTTTCGCCGGCGACTCCGCGAGGTTTCTCCAGAGGCGAGCGACGAACGGCGTGAGGTGCGGGCTCTCTTGAGTCGAGCGGCGAGAGGCAAGCAGAGAGGGCTTCGTCTTGCAGGCTCGTTTCATCTTCTGGTCTTTCAGTTTTCTCTGAGCGGGGGCGAGGTGGCTTCCCTTGCCGCCTCTGCCCCCGGTGACGCCTCTGCTCCGGTGGGTCTTCTCCTTCTCGGCGGCAGTTTGGATTGTTCTGGCCGCGGCATATCCTTTGGAGCGTTGAGGGAACTGCGGCGCTCTGCTCTGTTTCGTGCCACTTCTATGGATGTTTCCGCTGGTCTTTTTCTGCAGGCAGATGTGGATGATTGAGGCAGTGTTTCTTCCTCTGTTTCTCGTCTGAGTCGGGTGGAGAGTTTGAGGGGGCGGGGAAGGAGTGGCTACTTTTGCTGCTCTCTTCCTCTTTTCGTGCCTCTCCTTTCGTATTGGGCGGACAGATCTAGCGCTGGTTGCTCTCATTTTCTATCCACAGATGCTTGTCTGCTTGGTGCATTGGTGCCACTTCTGCACCTTATTGATGGGTTGCCTTGTTTTTTCTGGGGCGCTATTGGCCTTTTGGGGCTTTATTTGGGATCTGTTAAGCAGATTTTCTGGGGTTTATTCCTTTATCTGCTGCCCTGTCTGAGGGCATTTCTGGATACTTCTTTTGGAGTATTTTTGTAAGTGGCTCGGTCCACGTTTCTGCATATGCTTCTTGCATTTGCAATATGTAATCTTCTTTTATGAATATATCATGCTTTTTCTTCCTGAAAAAAATCTTTAAAAGAAATCTAATTAATCAACAACTTGTTTGATGGATTCACTAATTGTCTTAAAAATTTACTCAACTTAAAAAAATTAAGAAAAACATACCATGTATTATTCATAAGACAAATAATTTTAAAATATGTTTCTTAAATATAATAAAGCTTATATATATATATATATATATAATAAACCAAATTTGGTTTTCCATTACCCACCATTATTATATTTTATTTAAAATATATTCCAAAATAGTACATTGCTTACAATATATTTTAAAATATATATTAATTATGGTATATTAAAAAATATTTGTTGCTTTATTGAAATGTATATATTAATAAGGCCATGCTGTAATTTATAGAAGACATGTTTTTTTTCCTTGACATATTTTCCACTTAATTTAAATCAAAATCTCTCATAAATTTTTAAATAATAAATGTTATGGGCTCGACATAATGTTGAAGAGGAGCCAAACTGGAGCAGTTATAGATGCGACCGCAATGAATTTGAAGTCTACTCTTAAGCATTCAGTTGGGTTTTTCCATATATTCCTCTGTATTTTCAATAATTATATTGCCCGGGGTTTTTAAGGCCAAAAGCTTCAAATAACAGTTCTAATAGTTTAGTGGGCCTGAATGCAATTGCAATGGTGACGTGGCATATGGGGCCTCCCTGCTGGTACAGTCTCTCAGTAAACAATGAAATCTAGTATATGAATATTATTATTGAAAAAAGGCTTCTGTTATAGTTTTTAATATGCAACATTTTTCTCTGTGTATTTCAGTCCTCTCTTCTAAATTAACGTGTCCTTGGAGTATTGGTGAACTCGAAGAGACAGAGGAAGCCGAAAGCTGGGAATCCGAAGGACAAGCAAGTGTTGAGGAAGCTGAAGAGTCAGCGGAAAGAGGAAACCAATGGTTAGAGGCATCAGGAATACATAAAACACGAAAAACGAGGAAAGAAAAGAGTCCCTGTGAACAGAAGTGAATCATAAGCTCAACAGGTTTGGGAGCAGAGAACTACATCAAGATAGATTCTGACAATTTATAATAAAGGGTTGGAGCCCGCAGGGTTGGAGCCTCATAACTGAAAGGATTGGAGTCCTTGGGAGTTGGTGCTTCTAAGTCCAAGACTCTTGCCTTGGAAAAACAGAGTTGGTGCTCTGGAGGTTGGAGCCTTACAAAAGTCCAAGTTGGTGCTTGGCAACTGATTGCAACCATTTATATATTGTATCTATTTCAATGCACAGATTATATTAATAAAAGCATTTATTCGAGCTATTTATTTCTGTGTTCCATATCTAAATGTTTTTGCTGATAAAAAGAATAATTGAAAAGGAATATTGATTCACTCCCCGCCCCCTTTAGTATTTCCAACATATATATATATATATATATATATATATATGAAATGACATTTTTTCAAGAATATGTTTAAGAATTTTTTTAGTTAAGGATCTTATATATATGTGTGTGCACAGTCTAATTTATATAGGAAGTGATTTTTTTACCCAAGGAATGTGATACAATTTCAAGCAAAATTGTAATTTTTTCTTGTTTTAAATAAGTTTTTGAATGTTAACACCCTAAAAAAATCTAGAACACTTGAATTCTACATATTGAACAATGTTAAATGTATCATGAGATGAGTGTTGTGAGGTCTATCATAGATTGATGTTTATGAGCATTTATTGTTCTTTATAAGAAAAGATATAGTAATTAGTTAACCTTTCACTTCATATTAGTTTATATTTGGGATAACATTTCAAAGTTTCACATTTGTAAATTAATTTAAACTTCTTTCTTCTTTTTCTTTAATTGTAAAGTTATTTTTTAAATTTATTTTTTATTAATAATATAGATATGTTTTTAATCAATTTTCTATGTTTTTCTATTTCTAATTGTGTGTTTTTCGTGTACCATTTTACTATTTCTCATTTTATTTCCAAAATTATTATAAAACATCAAAAGCTACTAATTCAAAGAATATAAAATTTACTACTAACTGTTTGTGTTTAATAATTAAAAATTTGAGCATTGATTTGTGATGTCCCCAATATATGTAAATATTTATTTACTGCATCTTTTAACAAACTGAATATTGGTTCATTTTTACA
The DNA here is from genome assembly GCA_031772625.1 of Pinus tabuliformis. Classification (NCBI taxonomy): domain Eukaryota; kingdom Viridiplantae; phylum Streptophyta; class Pinopsida; order Pinales; family Pinaceae; genus Pinus; species Pinus tabuliformis. The sequence goes on along the minus strand of CM062818.1, from coordinate 915,628,866 downwards.
TAAATAGTAATTTTGTTTTAAATGCATGAAAAGTGGAATGATGGAATTATGGCAATAATAATTTGATTTAACTTAAGTCAGAATAAGTTATTAATGATCGTTTATTCTCAAATAGTTAAGCTGAGTAGTTAACCGAGCCCTAACTACTTCCAAGAGAAGATTTATTCCAAGGGATTAAGAAGAAGGGGGCCATCTGAGATTTGGAGAAACAGATTGAAGATATTAAGAAAATAATAGATTAACTGTGATGGAATGACAAACATTGATATAGTAGCTAAGACTAGTTAAGACCTGATAACTATTAATATTCAAGACTGGGGTTCTTGAGGAGAAACCCTATGAAGGGTAGCTCGGGGGGAGACAGTGGTCTCAAGGTTTGGAGGCAAACAACCAGAGATTAAAAATCCAGCACAATTGGGAAAAGTGAGACAGATAAGTATAATTTGATAACTCTATCTAGCTATAAAAATTATCCTCTAGATATCATACTGCATATGTTACTTTTTTTAATGTCATTTGAGTAGTTAAGAAGGGTTGTATAGGAAAGCACAGATTATGATGGTATTCATTATTGAAATAAAAGATAATAGACCTATAAATTAACGTTTATTTCACAAAAATAGTAAATTTGAAAGTTAACGAAGTTATGCAATGTCACCATAGGAAAACAATAAAACAAAATTGAAGATCAACTTCTAAATACAAGGATAGTGAATGGTAGAGTGTTGAGGTATTCACTGTCAATTTAAAAGACAGTCAAACTATAGAAACAATAAGATATAATGCAATTAACTCATTCAGTTCATAAGACTATAAACTGTATTACATTAATGCCGCTCACTGAGCCTAAATTACCCAAAAGAAATAAGGGAAAATCGTTCACTAATAATTTAAAACAAAATTAAATATTGTAAAGGAAAGGAATCGTTTTTCTATTAAAGATTACAGAAGTAAACAAGTGGCAAGGTAAAAACTGCAAAAACCCGAGACAGGGGAAAACGAGGAATCCACATCGGCACCAGAGCAACAAATAACTAGTCCCCAGAAAGGAAACGATAGCTAGTTTACTAGAGCCGCTCAATCCTTAGAGGGTAGTGTCAGAACAACCCAAGAACCAAGTGTAGATACAATTAATCTAGAAAACATTGCAACCAGAATCACAAGCACAAAATACTGCAATGGTATGCATAGTAAACCTTCAGATAATTGTGCTATATGTTAAACGGAGAAGACAAATGCTTCGAAATAGATAGGGACATTCATGCAGTATAAATAGAGTTAGGTTATTCCAAAATAAGAACCATAAATTACATCATCAGTATAGAGTATTCAAAAATAGCCGAATACAGAAATAAACCCCATAAAAGGGTTTAACCTCTCATACATTTATACAAAGTATACTCGTGGAGATAAAAGTCAAAAATGATGTCTCTAAGCCTGAAAACCAACATGCAAGGGTTTGCATCAAAAGACCTTCATACCAATAGAAGTTACACTTCCAGCTAACATGAAAATGGAAAAAAAAAAGTAAAGCTAAAATGACTCTTAACTAAAACCCTCAAGAACTCACATACCTGGTAATGGAATTGCCAAGAAACATGAGTTGCAGCAGTTGCAAATGAAACCCTAACAATTCTGCTCCTGGGGCAGGACAAGCCTATCAAAAATACGACAAGCAGTTAGCATTAGTTTTAGAGAAAATACTTAAGTAAAGAAAAATCGATAACTAACATTTCAAAAAATGGAATCATGGAAATTACTTGCTCAAGTGAAATGATAGAACCAAACCCCTCCTCTATGCAAGGTAGAAACAAAGACAAGCTGTGGCAACACGAAGGAGCTCAGTCCTGGAGATTAACATTCAAGCAACAGGAAAAGCATAATGTTTGAAGGGTGAAAATTCGAGCAGAAGCCATTACCAGAGGAGGAGCCTCTCGGAAACCAGAACTTAAACAAGCGAACAACAAATGCAACAAAATTCTGGCGCCCATAATTTGACCACACTTTGTTCGGCGGGTAAGCATCTCCATCGTCCAATTTGGAGGACGCCAGAACACTGTTGATATTGCACACTTACCTGCATAAGGAATCCAGCTGGAAGCACCACGTCAAATACACCAGAGACTACGGTCCGCAACCCTAGGGTAATCAATCGCCCCAAAAAATAAAGAACGCCATTAAGACTTGACTATAGTGGTAAGGCAAATACGAATCAACATTGAATTTCGTTAAGGTTAAAACATGACTAATTTAATGCGAAGAGGTATGAAATCAAATTAAACCAAACAACATTAATACTCCTGTACGATAATGATATCCATGAATAACTAAGCTCTGTGATGTAATATTAACCTTTTCTCTAAAGTCAAGAGTGTAGCTATTGTAATAAAGTCGACCATCAAAATAGATTTTCAGAATTTACCATGGTTGTGAAAATGGTTATTTTGTTATACAGTTAATTTTTTTTATTATTTAGAGGTTTCTAATATATGGGTTTGTGGCATATGGTATTAGAGCGTTCAAGTTACAATACTGAGGCCTCTGGGAAATAGTGATTAACAACAATTATGTGATGTGCACAAAGAAAGAAAAGTAAGAAGTAGCTAATATGAGAAGAATGGGGACCATACCACATCGAACGGTGATAGGAACAGGACCTACAACCTTTCCGGAAACCAATCCAAAAGTTTGGGTACAACTCGGAGAAGAGCCATGAAATACTAACACTGCCATCTTAGAAACTGTGCAAGAATTAAAAGAAGAGATGGCTCGGCTGCGAGAAGACAATGAATGGTTGGTGCAGGAACAAGAAAATATCATGAAGATTCTATCGGATAAACAGAATTAGTGCCAAATGATTCCCAGTCCTGAGCAGGGAAACATTACTAGAGAACAAAAATTTCATATTGAAAGAGTAGAAACTAAAGGCGGCGAAGAGAACCAGAAAGAAAAGTCTGGTAATGTGCTAGAACAAAACAAGCAAAAGAGACAAAGGGTGGAACTTTAGTGACATTTTCGGAAGATAAACCTCCACTCTTTGATGGCAAACAAGAAGAAGCAGTAGAAGCTTGGCTCATCAACATGAACAAATATTTCTAGCTATACGAATATGACCATAACTTAAAGGCTCGATTGGCCATCTTTCAGTTACAAGGAAAAGCCACCTTGTGGTGGAAGTAAAAATAGTTCCTGGTGTAAACGAACAGAGCATAACTTGGGACAAACTTCAATGATATTTCAAGGAGAAAAGTATCTAACTAAAAGATTTTATGACGAGAAAGCCAAGTAATTTCATGACCTGCAATTGGGGCAACTAACTATGATTGAGTTTATGACCAAATTCACGTCCTTATTGCGATATGTCCCATATATACGAGAAGACAAGGCTAAAATGCAATGGTTTGTCAGCAACTTGCCATGTTTACGAAAGAGCGTCTTGAGTTCGATAACCCAAAGACCATGGATGAGGTCATATGGAAGGCTCAAGTTTCCTACCAACAAAATAAGCAGAAAGGGGACGGAGATAAGAATGGAATGATAAAAAGGGGGGTAAATTTTCCTCCAACCATAAAATAAACAAGTTTGTGATCAATAAAACTCCTAGAGGACAGATGAATAGAAATGTGAACAGAAATGAATCCAGGTTCAAAATTCCTAGTGAGACCAAGACAGACAAACAAACAGTAAGGACTGAAGTGGAAATGGTAGCTAGACCACTGGGACAATGTTGGGGATGTATAGGACCTCATTATGTTAAAATCCGTCCACAACGCAGAAGAACCGATCAGGGAGCACATGTTCAAGAAGCATCGACGGTGGAAGAAGTGGCAAGAACCATGCCGAAAATCAATGCTGCTTTTGAGGACCATCAGGTGGAGTACGAGCCGACCATGATAGTGTTTAAAGGTAAAATATTCAACCAAACCGTGTCTATTCTAACTGACCCCGGAGCTATCTTGAGTTACATTATCCCCAAAATTGTAGAACAATGCAGTGTGTAGGCTGTTAAGTTTAAGAATCTTTGGTTAGTGCAATTAGCTACAGGGGTCAAGAGAAGAGTGTTGGCCAAAGTCAGAAATTGTCCCCTACAAATAGCAGGTCATCTCTTATGGCATACTTGAATGTGTTACCCCTAGGATCATATGATATTTTAATCGGTATAGACTAGTTAAAAAAACTCTAGTCTCTCATCAACTGTAAAATTAAAACCATTAACTATATAGATGAGGATGGTAAGAGACAGGAGATTCAAGTTATGATAAGACCCTTCAAGCTAAGACCCGTGACATCCTCCCAACTAGCCAAATGAATCTGAGCAGGGTGCTAGATTTATGCAATACAAGTAGGATACTTTGATTCAAAAGAAAAATTTATCGCCTTAGAAGATATACTGATAGTGCAGAATTTTCCGGATGTATTCCCTGAGGAAATTCTAGTACTTCCTCTCAAAAGAGATATAAATTTGACCATTGAATTAGTGCTAGCTGCTGCACCGGTATCTCAAGCCCCTTATCGAATGAGCATACTAGAATTAATAGAACTAAAAATGCACTTGTAAGAACTACTTGACAAAAAATATATCCGACCAAGTGTGTCGCCTTGGGGAGCCTCAGTATTTTTTGTTAAAAAAAAATGGGACCATGCGAATGTGTATGGACTACCATAAACTAAATAAGTTAACCATTAAAAACATGTATCCCCTACCTTGTATAGATGAATTATTTGACCAAGTGAAGGGGGCAACTATGTTTTCCAAGATCTACCTTCGCTTGGGCTATCATCAAATTAGGATCAAGGAAGAATATATAACGAAAACAACCTTCAGAACTCGATATGGGCATTACGAGTTAGTTGTGCTGACTTTTGGGTTAACCAATACATCTGCAACCTTCATATGCCTTATGAATGGTATATTCCATCAATATTTGGACAAGTTTATGTTAATTTCCATCGATGATATCTTGATTTACTCTCGGACGGTAGAGGAGCACAAAGAGATCCTCTCGATTGTTGTGCAATTTTTAAGGGAGAACCAGCTATATGCCAAGTACAGTAAATGTGACTTCTTTAAATAACAAATCCAATATCTTGGTCATTTCATTACTAAAGATAAAATAGCTATGGACCTAGAGAAAATAAAGACAATAATGGAGTGGCCAGTATCAAAAGATGTGGCTGATATAAGGTCGTTTATGGGCCTAGATGGATATTACAGGTGATTCATTGAACGTTTTTCTAGGGTAGCCTATCATATTACCTCGCTGGAAAAGAAAGGTAAGGCTTTTAAATGGAGTATAAAATGCCAAAACAATTTTGATCAACTTAAACATTTACTCACCACTGTGCCCATATTAAGCAATGCTGATCCAAATAAAGATTATGTGGTTTGTACGGATGCTAGCAAAGAAGGCATAGGTGGCGTATTAATGCAAGACGTTAGGGTCGTTGTTTACGAATCTAGAAAGCTTAACGAACATGAGAAAAGGTACTCAGCCTACGATTTGGAGCTAACAACAGCGATTCATGTTTTAAAAATGTTGTGACACTACCTGATTGGTAAGAAACTTTTGTTAATGACAAACCATCATAACTTGACTAATTATTTTAAACAGCCCACATTGAATGTTAGACAAACTTGTTGGGTTGATTTCCTAAGAAGATTCAACTTTGACATTAAGAACCTTAAAGGAAACGAAAATCGTGTCATGGATGCACTAAGTAGAAAAGCTAACTGTTTATATGAAATATCATTCAGTGAAGCGTAAAACACATTTAAAGAACAAATCAAGGAGACAACAATGCAAGACCCAGAGTATCAAACTTTGTGGCAACAAACTAAAATTCTGAACAACAAAGAACAATGGCTTGGATATAAGATAAATCAAGAAGGTTTTCTAATCTATAAAATAAGGATGTATGTACCCAATATAAAGGCCATTAAAGATTTAATTTTAAGACGAATATCAAAAGGTTCCATATGCCAGCAATTCCGGATATCATAAATTGATAACCGCTCTTAGAAAACAATATTTTTGGCCCGGCATGAAGAAGGAGGTGGTTGAATATTTGGTTCGCTGTTTGGAATGCTAGCAAGTAAAAAAAAAATTGTCATCCAGCTGTTTACTCCACCCATTATCTATTCTGGAATGGAAGTGGGAAGTTATTTCCATCGATTTTATAACAGGCCTGCCTAGGTCAAGAATGCACAATGATTCAATCATGGTGGTCATGGATGAGCTGAGCAAATTGGCCCACTTCATACCTATACAATCTACTTATAAGGTAATACAGATTGCTAATATATTTATGCAAACTTTTTTTTACGCTACATGGCATACCGAAAGTTATAATTTCATATCGTGATGTAAAATTTACATTAGCTTTCTCGAAAGCCTTGTTTGAAAAACTAACAACTCAGCGACATTTCAGTACTGCCTACCACCCTCAGACAAATTGAAAGATCGAGCGAGTAAACCAGGTTGTAGAGGATATGTTACGAGCATATGTAATGCAGCAACCATCTAAGTGGGAAGAGTATTTACATCTTGTCGAATTTGCTTATAACAATAGTTATCACACTTTTACACAAATGAACCCTTTTGAAGTGTTGTATGGGCATAAATGCAAGACTCTCTCAAATTGGGGTGGTCTGAAAGATAAGTTAATGTTAGGCCCTGATATGTTAGCAGAAATGGAAGAAATGGTCAAAGAAGTGCGAACAAATTTAAAGGCTGCCCAAGACCAAAAAAAGAATTTTGTTGACTGGAAAAAAAGATTTTTGGAGTTCCAAGTGGGGGATCATGTCTATGTTCATGTTCAAGCCAATAAAAATACACTGCAATGGAATGGATGCGTCAAGATGACACTTAGATTTTGCGGTCCTTTTCAAATTTTAGCATGAATTGGGTCAATGGCTTATCAACTTGCTTTACCAAGCCATTTCTGGGTGCACAATGTTTTTCATGTTTCAGTATTAAAGAAATATATTTATGACCCCAAACACATAATAAACTGGCAAGAAATACAGGTGAATAGGGAGAGTTAAAATTCTTCATCGACCTATCGTGTATATATATATATATATATATATATATGCATAGTTGATTTATATTTTGATTTTATAAAGTAACTAAAGTTTTTACTTTTGGCATACAAGTAGAACCGGAAGGCGAGTTCCTGGTCAAACCAATGGGTATACTCGATCGAAGAGAGGTAATGCTGCGGAGACGGGTTATTACCCAAATTAAAGTACAATGGTAGCATTTTGGGCGTGAAGAGGCTACCTTGGAAGATGAAAGGACCATGAGGGAAAATTTTCAGAGTTTATTTCCATCAAAAGAACATTGGGATGATCAATCTTGGGGGGAGATGTGATGTGCCCCATATATGTAAATATTGATTTACTGCATTTTTTAACAAACTTGATACTGGTTTATTTTTATAAAAATAATTATTTTTCTTTAAATGCACGAAAAGTGGAATGCAAAAATTATTTGATTTAATTAAGTGATATTAAATTATCCAAGGATGATAGTTTATTCTTAAACCGTTACGCTGGGTAGTTACCCCAACCTTAACTACTTCCAAGAGAAGATTTATTCCAAGGGATCAAGAGAATGGGGGGCATCTGAGACCTCGAGAAAGGGATTCAAGATATTAAAAAAATAATAGATTAACTGTGGTGGAAGAACAAACAGTGATATAGTAGCTACATCTCGTTAAGACCAAATAGCTCGTACTATTCAAGACTAGGGTTCTTAAGGATAAGCTTTGTAGCTCGGGGGGAGACATGAAGCAGAGCAATGCTGGTCTCAAGATTGGGAGACAAACAATCAGAGGATTAAAAATCCAGTACACTTGAGAAAAGTGAAATAGATAAGTATAATGTGATAACTCTAGCTAGCTACAGAAATTATCTTCTAGATATCATAATGCATATATTACTTTTCCTAAGAAAGTTAAGTATTAGGAGAAATGTCATTCTAGTAGTTAAGAAGGGTTGTATAGAAAAGTGCAGATTATGATGGTATTCTAGATATCATAATGCATATGTTACTTTTCTTAAGCAAGTTAAGTATTAGGAGAAATGTCATTCTAGTAGTTAAGAAGGGTTGTATAGAAAAGTGCAGATTATGATGGTATTCATTATCGAAATAAAAGACACTAGACCTGTAAATTAACATTTATTTCACAAAAATAGTAAATATGGAAGTTAACCCAGCTATCCACTGTCACCACAAAAATGAGTAAAACAAAACTTAAGAACAACTTCTAAATACAAGGGTATTTACTGTAAATTTAAAAAACAATCAAAATGTAAAGAAAATAAGCCATAATAAAATTACCTCATTCAATTCATAAGACTATAAACCGTATTACATTAATGCGATTCACTCAACCTAAATTACCCAAAATAAATTAGGGAAAATCGTTCACTACTAATTTAAAACAGAGTTAAATATTGTAAAGGAAAAGAATCGTTTTTCTATTAAAGATTACATTAGTAAACAGGTGGTAATGGAAAAACTGCGAAAACCCTAGATACCCAGTTTATAGAGCCGTTCAATCCTTAGAGGGTAGTGCCGAAACAACCCAAGAACGGAGTGTAGATACAATTAATCCAGAAAATATGGCAACGAGAATCACAAGCACAAAAAACGGCAACGGTATGCATAGTAAATCTTCATATAATTGTGCTATATGGTAAACAGAGAAGACAAATGCTTCGAAACCGATAAGGACATTCATGCAGTATAAACAGAGTTAAGTTATTCCAAAATAAGAACTGGAAATTATATCATTTTTAACGTCCCATACATTTATACAAAGTATACTGTAAAAAACGATGGCTCTAAGCATGAAAACCAACACTCAAAAGTTTGCATCGAGAAACCTTCACACCATAGCATGAAAATGGAAAAACAAGTTAAACCAAAACGGCTCTTAACTAAAACCTTCCAGAACTCGCATACGCGGTAAGGGAATTGCGGAGAAACATGAGCTGCATCAGTTGGACATGAAACCCTAACGAGTCCATTCTTGGAGCAGGACAAGCCTGTCAAAAGCACTCCAAGCACCTAGGATTAGTTTGAGAGAATATACTTAAGTAAAGAAAAATCGATACCTAACAATGCAGGAGGCGGAATCATGGAAATTCCCTGTTCAAGCAGAAAACTATAGAACGAGACCCCTCCTCGATGCAAGGTAGAACCAAAGATACGTTGTGGCAACAAGAAGGAATTTAACATTTAGCGAGGAAAAGCATAACGTTTGAAGGGTGAAAATGCTAGCAGAAGCCGTTACCACAGGAGGAGCCTCCCAGCAACCAAAACCCAAAAAAGCTAACAACAAATGCACCAAAGTTCCCGCTCCCATACTCTGACCACACTTTGTTCAGCGGTAAGCGTCTCCATCCTCCGATTTGGAAGACACCATAAAACCGTTGATCTTGCACGCTTACCACGGCAAGCAATCCAGCTGGAAGCACCACCGCGAATACACCAGAGACTACGGTCGACAACCCTAGGGCAATCGATCACCGAGAAAAATTAAAGAAAGCCATTAAGACTTGACTATAGTTAAGGCAAATACGAATGAGCATTGGATTTCATTAATGCTTTAAGACTCCACTATAGTCGTAAGGCAAATACGAATGAGCATTGAATTTCATTAATGCTTAAACGTGACTGATTTAATGCGAAGAGGTATGAAATCGAATTAAAACAAAGTAAGCTCTGCGATGTAATATAAACCTTTGCTCTGAAGTCAAGAGTTTAGCCATTGTAAGAAGGTGGACCATTAAAATAGGTTTCCAGAATTTACCATTGTTGTAAAAATGAGTATTTTGTTATACAGTTAATTTATTATTATTATTTACAGGTTTCTAATATATGGGTTTGTGACATGATATGGTGCATAGAGTCTTAGATAGATGGTAATAAATTGTTAAGTCATAGTTTCAATTGTCCCCTTTTCAATTGTTATTCTTAAGTATAACCATAAAAAGGAAAAATCACTGTCATATATTTGCAGCAGCCAACAAAACCCAAAACGGAAATATGAACTTTAACTCACATTCATGTGCAGAACCCACATCAATAACTTCTATGAGAACTACTTCTAACGTCAAAAGGTAAATATCTTTTTCAAGAATTTACCATTGTTGTAACAATTATTATTTTGTTATACAGTTAATTTTTTTTTATTATTTACAGGTTTCTAATATATGGGTTTGTGACATGATATGGTGCATAGAGTTTTTGGATAAAGTCATAGTTTCAATGGTCCGTTTTTCAAGTGTTATTCTTAAATATAAGAATAAAAAAGAAAAATCACTGTCATATATTTGCAGCGGCCAACAAAACCCAAAACGGAAATATGAACTTTGGCGCACATTCATATGCAGAAGCCACATCAATAACTTCTATGAGAACTACCTTTAATTTTTCCTGAAAAGGAAATATGAGCGTGAAGGCACATTCATGGACAACACGAGGTCGCTAATTTCAGTAGACAACTGTCTTTTTACTTATGAAAATTAGAAAGCATTCCCTTCGGCGGTTTCCGTGCACCAAACTCTGTGGCTGAGCATCACATTCCGCTAAAGCGAAGTAAAATCGACAACTTCAGTAATCTCATCATGGCGTTTAAGCAGCACTTGAATTAATTGGGGTTGTTGCTTGCAACATGAAGAGAGAATCGTCCATTGACTCTCCCGCTTAATCAACCCATTCCAGGCAGTTCCACCAACTTGAAGGCAGGCCCGTCACAATTGGTGAAGCTTTCATTGCCCAAAAACAAAGAAGAATGGACTTGCCATAACTGCCCCTCAACAAAGGCTATAACGACAATTATTAGCTGGATTTTTAATAGCAATCTTTATGCCCAAATTTTTTGTTTTACTGTTCTTGGGTGATATTTTATGGTGGTATTCACTCAATATATTGGATTCGTTACGTATTTTCAATATGTATATTTTTTAGTTATTAATAATTAACAATGAGATGTGACAATGTTGTCTTCCATATTTATCAGTTACAGGGTTAATGGGTGTTGAGAAATTAAAAAATATCAACACATTAATATTTTAATTATATTTTATTTTTTGATATATAAGAAATTGGTTGAATGGTCTAACTTACAGATATGTTGAATTTAAATTGAAAAAAGAAATATTATATCTATTATTATTTTAAATTACATTAAAATAATTAAATCAATAAAAATAAATAATGAATTAAGTAAAAACTTTAAAAATTGAATGACTTAAAACATAAAAATCACTAAAATCGCACTTTTCCCCCTATATATATACAAACAAAATATATTAATAAACGTAAATATTTAAATATAAATTATCAAATACAGATTTATAATTATAACCAATTTAAATTTTAATTTAATTTATTTTTTAAATATATTATATTTTAAGTGAATACCATAGATGAGTAACATAAAAATATTTTTATTTTAACATTTTTTTTAATCTATTTTAATAGTGTAAAAATATTATCACATAAAATAATTGTTATTTTTAAAATTAAATAGAACATTACAATATATTATAGAACATTACATTTCCATAACTCTAACCTACTTAGCTCCACAGTGCCTCTCAACACAATGATAAAAAAATTTAATAAACTATTTGAAACAAAAAAAAATATCAAAATTGTTAAACTTTCAATACTAATAAAAACCATAATTAATAAAAAAACAAACAAAAACAACTAACCCATAAACATAAAAACAACTCATTAATAAACAAAAACACCACAATAACTCCATGTCTACTCCCAATAAAACAAAATAAATATATAAAAAGAAATATCTATTCTCTTGGTAATTAAAAAAACGCTAGTGATAGACGCCTGTGTCAATGGATGGTAAGTGCATACATAACTCACTCTATGTACGATCGTTAGTGGATAAAATAAGTATATAAATGTCCTCGATAAACCCACATTAATATCTGGTCCCAGTGCATCAGTGCTCATTGTGCGAAGATGCGAATGCGTGACAGAGTGGGCTTTGTAGGAATACGTTATTGGCGTGGTTGTATACGGAGGTTATAATTTTGTCTATTATTTTTTGGTTCTAATTTTATTATAATATTAAAAAAAAATAAAACCTAAAAAATCACTTTTTTTTTTTACATAAATTTATTCTCAGTATTAAAATTTTTTTTTTTATCAAACTCTTAACCTAAATCTCTATTATTTTCAAAAGATAAAAAGAACTTTTGAAAAAACTAAAGTAGCCAACGCCAGTAGTATATAGAATTGGATGGCCAGTGGACAGCGTTGAGATCTCTGTGTCATTATTCAAATTTCACTCAGCCTATGTCATGATCAGGAAGACTGAATTGTCAGGGTCAGTAAATAGATAAATTTTATTATTAATAATATATATATATATATATATATAATTTTGAATTTTTTTTATTTTAATTTTAATTTTAAAATTTAATTTCAAAGTTTTAAAAACTAGTTTCCCACACTAATTACATCACACAGTATAATCAGTATCATAGCCAACTGTAAAAAAAACCATGTTTAAAAAACCAATAAATTATTTTCTATAAAATCAACGGACATTTCCACTAACAATTAAGAAAATGGAAAAGACAAAAACAAACTGCCAGGAACCAAACTGCATCCCTTCCAGGCTCACGAAAATATGTGATTTATGGGGCTGAGTTGTGAGCGTGTGTGAAGTGAGTTCTATTCGTACCATGGTAAAATAGGGTTCATAGTCTTAGACTACCAAACGTGTTACTTCCCGTAGGGTATGTTGTTCTGAAGATTTTCTGAATCTGTAACCGCAGGTAGCTCTACCGTTATCAAGTACCGACAAATAGAGACCAGCTCAGCTTTGGAAATGAAACAATGATGTATTTGGGTTGTTATTTATGAGCACAATTAGATTTACTAATGTGGCCGATTTAATATCAGTGATATTAGTAAATGTGGTTGTGTTCATTATAGTTATTTGTATTGGGTGGATTTATTGATTATAGTTGATAAGGTTGGGGAGATAGTCAAGCTTATATTGACTATGGTTGTCAATCCTCACCATGATTGATAATCATTCAAACCATGTAATTGTCAAGATTAGCCATTTAAACACTATATACAATTAGAAATTTCACAACCAATAAAATTGACTGTTGTTAGTTATGAGTTACGGTAAAGATAAAGTTCACCGTGATTGAGAATAGTTGATCATATTTAATAGTATACAATTAGAAATTTCACAACCAACTCCTTTGCAAATCCCTCCACAGAGGCATCTATGGTGAGGGCAAGTGGAGCAATATTATCAACCAAAAATATCTGAAAGGCAGGAGCTTGGTGTATTGGTTCAGAAGGAAAACTCTGGGCACAAAAAGGGGGTCTGCCATCTGGCAAAGCTTCAGAAAGATTCAGTTTTTCTTCTTGGGATTTTTAAGATGGCGAATCTCTACTGGCTCTAGCATCTATTTTGGTATTGATCCAACTGTGCATGGTCTGGAATCGTTGCTCCCCCCCGAACTGATTTTCTTCTTCCACTCAAAAGGTCTCTTTACGTGGAACAAACTGATTAAATCTTGGTCCTCATCTTCTCCAATATGGAAGGACGGAGATGATTTATGTCTGCCTCTTTCTCTTCATCCCATTTGGTGTTCCGCTGTTAATAACCTTGCAGGTAAAGGTATCAAGCAATCAGGTACAAAAGATGCGCTGGTATGGTCTATGCAGAATTCTACTCAGCCTGTTCGTGTCAAGGATCTATATGCTGCTTGTTCTACTGGCCTTTCACCGCTCCCCGCTCCCATCTTTCCTCCCAAATTTTGGAAAGCGTCGTGTCCACTCAAGACGATTTTATTTTCATGGTTGATCTTTTCTAACAGGAACCTCACATGGGAGGTCCTTCAAAGGAAGGGATGGATGGGTCCGGGCAGATGTCCCATGTGTTGTCAGGCGGCCGAAACAAATGCTCACATGTTCTTTCAGTGTGCTGCATCGTCTCAAATCTGGTACGATTTGTCATTATCTCATGGTTTTCCTCACCAGGTTTTCTCATTTGTACAGGAGGGCTTCAAATGGTGGAGTGATCAGCGCCCAGCATGGCGATCGTTATTCATCCTTACATGCTGGTTTTTGTGGAAATGGAGGAATGCTCGCATCTTTCAAGAGTCCAAGCTGCCCCTTGCCACTGTCCTTGTTCATATTTCTGCTTTGCTCCCTCCAGTCATGGTTTTGTCTATTTTTCTCTTATCGTTTCCATCTTGGTTTATGTGGATCCTTTTTCTCTTGTGATCTTCCTCTCTATTTTTGGATGGTTTTTAAATATAGACTCAAAATGATGATATATCTGTAAGCTATCTGGTCAGTTATTTTTTGTAAGAGCTCAGAACATTTTGCAGTATCAGTCCTATCTGTCTTATCTCCAGGATGAGACGGCCATATTATGTATCAGATCTTTATATTCTCTTAATATAATCCATGATGCTTTTCTCTCTGAAAAAAAAAAAAAAAAAAAAAAAAGAGAAGAAAAGAAAAAGAAAAAGGTTCACCGTGATTGAAAATAGTTGATCATATTTAATAGTAGTTATGGTAAAGATAAGGTTCACCGTGATTGAGAATAGTTAACCATATTTAATAGTTGACAACAGTTTACTATGATTAATAATAATTAATCATAATTAATTTTATTATATTTTCATTAACATAATGGACCATAATTAACTATAATGAGTAATGATAAACAAACATATTCAATTATTGAGAATGGTTATCAATAATTAAAATGGTTTACACTTTCTACGTAAACGTAATGGTCACTTAAAAGTAATTATTTTTCCATTGACAAAATTATAATACGCCACGCAATTGGATTTCCATTACTAAAATTATAATACGCCACGCAATCGGATAGAATTTGGGCGGCTTAGTGTGGTACAGTATCAAAATTGAAAATATAAGATCTTTCGCAGCATTAGGGATTCTTAAAAAGACGCCGGGTGCAAAATCAACTGTCTTCTTTTAATCCACCTCACCGTCTAATAAATCAAAGATTAAGGTTGCTTGTAAATATTTACTTAATATATGGGATATTACTTTAACAGATAAGATATTGGGAAAGACGGTTACTTTCTTTTGCCCAAAAAAAAAGATATTTAATAGATGGGAAGCGTTAATCGACACGAATATTTCAGCACAGAAAACGTCGCTTCTCTGAGCGCGACAGCTGCTATATGGAGGGGCACTAAATAGGTTGTCCTTTCAAGCACATGAAATTGGTACAGAAGAAGGAATAGAATTAGAACTTCCAAAAACTATACGAGTCACTGCCCTGGCGATTGTCTGCTGACTCTATTTTGAAAGAAACAAAGGCATGCAAAATCAGAAAAATCTGGAGTGGTGTTGTTGTGTTGTAAATTCAACGTCCCCACCATCAAATCACCTTTGGAATGAATACAGTACGATTGCACTCGATATGCAGAGAGATTTAAATTTTACAAACATAACAGTCGTCTACTTTGCGCTTTGGAGGTGTAACGTTTTGGAGTTTAGGATGGAGATGGTAAGGTTGATCTTATTCGAGTTGTGACACGTGAGTAGAAGCCATGTGCATCACTCAAACCACAGTACGCGCTCTTGGAAAACGGACCAAGTTGCAGATGAGGTTCACTTTCTTGATGTCAAATCATATCGAACAGGTGCAAATAGCGAACATGTAGATATGTGTTGAGCAGAAGTGTTTATCATTTTTCAATTATTTCAGTGGCAAATTAAAGAGGCATTGATGTTCATTCATTTAGTCGTAACTAGTCTATTTAATTCCTCAATTTAAGTTCATTCATCGCTCGGCAATTTTTTATTTATTTCATTTTTTTTCAATTTAGAAGTTTTATTTCTGTGACTTCACACTTTTGTTATTCATATTGTTTTTATATGTTTTGTGATTGATATTGTTTTTACTAATCATATTTATAAGTTTTTATCAATTTTGAGTGAATTTAAACAAGTGTTATTTAGTAGTTAGTACATGTAGTTAGTTTAAATATAGTTAATTGGATTTTGAATTGTTGACAAGTTGATCAATTAAAGGCTTCATTAAAAAATAGAAATGAAAGTAAAAATGTTATATTAAAATGGTGCTTTTTGGTGGGCACTTTGAATCGTTTGGTGTAATGAAACTTTATTTCTTTGGCATTGTTTTCTCCAAATTAATATGGAGAAACTTAGTTTCAAATAAATGAGATGTCAATGGCAAGAAACTTGTTTTGCACAACCATTTTTCTCCTACAAACTTCATGGATGTTATACATGATTGATGTACAATTAAATGCAATTGTGTGTGTGGCAGTGAAAGCAATGGATTATGGAAAAAAAAAAATATTGTTATCTCTCAAATGACTTCCTTATTTAAACACGATTTCTTTCTTTTGCACAAAAAAATGGAATTTGGATGATCTATAATATGTGATTTAGTATTAAATTAATTTTAAAATTAAATTGTTGAGACCAATTAATTAATACTTATGAATAATACAGAATAATAGTTGTTTTGCTATTAATTCAACAACTAAATTATAACTACCACATTTATGAAAATTAAATCACTTGTAACTATAGATAGACATCAAAATAATTAGTTTCTAATCAGAATACTTAGTTCCTCAAACATTCCATATAGCCAAAACTAAAAAAATCATTAAAAAAATAAATATTAAAATAAATAAAAATTAGCATTCCCCATTTTCAAATATTTTCCAATTATTATACATGCCTCTATGATTTGTGATCAAGTACTAAATTGGTTGAATTTGACACATTCACTTCGAATAAAACCAAGAATAAAGTTGCATTAAATTAAACGGCTTTATCAAAATTCACACATTAACTTTTTGCATGCTAATTAAGACCAATATTTTGTGTTTGATTCAAGGAAATAAGGTAAAACAACTTAACAAACCAATTGAAATAGATGAGAAATTGAAGACTAATATCTGAATAAATGCTCAGCAATCTCTACAACTACTTGAAGCAGAATATGGAACTTCAAAGTAGGATCCTAATAATTCCCCACACTAGTAGAATTAGTTTGGATCCCATACCCCAATCACCGCATCATAGAATTTGAATCCCCTAAAACAAAATGAAGAGCTTTAGTGCATTGCATTGGATTTTCCGCCAAGTGTCCACTTCAGGTGGAGTTTCAAATCCTATTCTAACCTACAAAAATAATTACAGTGAGACATTAGATAAAAGGAGAAAAAAAAGAAAGAAACTTGAAGTCTTAATTCAAGACAATCAAGATTACAATGAGACATTAGATAAAAGGAGAAAAAAGAAAGAAACTTGAAGTTTTAATTCAAGACGATCAATTTCTTGAATTCCTGATATACCTTGGAGGTAGGAATTATAAAAACTATTTGTAAATAAAACAAATTCAAGAAATCCTAAAAATTAGTAATTATATATCAATAAAACTTTCTTCTGTTTTTTATTAATTTATTTATATTCAATGAAATGAAATTTTTATTTTATAATTGTTGCATTCCTCAAAGAAAATTATATAAAAGTGAAGGAAAAAAAACCAAATAAAAAATTAACAAGATAAATAAACTATTATTAATGAAATTGGAATTGAAACTATTGAAAATTTTCATGAATTAACAAATACAAGTCAAATTAAAAAGTAATAAAACTAAAAATTAAAAAGAATAATTGGAAAAAGTTTTTTTTAAGTGTTTTTTCCTTTTTAAAATTTATCATCTTAAATTAAAGAAAAAAATATAATTTATGAAAATGGTAACAATAGAAAAAGAAAAAAAAATTAAAAATCAGAAAGTTAAATAAAAGGGAAATAAAACTAAAAACAAAAATATAGTAATTAATAGAAAAGTATAAATTACTAAACATTATCCATAATAATAAGACCTCAACCAATCACCTTACAAATAAATTAATTAAAATAATAATTAAAAAAAAAGATAAATTCCTAATATTAAATTATAGATAAACCACAATTTATTTTGGTAAAAAACAAGGTAGTAAAAAATCAAAACAAAAACTAATACATAACCATTTTATTTCTATTATTCATATTTTTCTTTTAATACATAAATTACTTTTTGTTAAGCTATCCAGGTTATTTTGATATTAAATTCAAAATAAATTTAAATATTTATATTATTTTCTAATAAGTTTTAATATTTTAAACATTAACTATAATAATAATTTAAGTGTTAAGTCATATATGGATTCAAAAACAAATTAATAAGAAGTCAAAACAAAAACTAATGCATAACCATTTTATTTCTATTATTCAGGTTTTGTTTTTAATACATAAATTACTTTTTGTTAAGTTATCGAGGTTATTTTGATATTAAATTTAGAATAGATTTTAATATTTATATTATTTTTAATATGTTTTAATATTTAAATATAAATTATAATAATAATTTAAGTGTCAAGTCAAATATGGATTAGTGTTTTAGTTATAGTTATTGACGGATTGAAGTTTTAGTTTTAGTTATTTTACAAATTGTGTGATAAGTTATTGATAATTCTTAATAAAAAAAAAATTATTATGATTTTGATAAATTAAACGGTTTTGAAAGTTATTTTCATCTAAGTTATATAAGTTCAATGGAAAGGAGTAATACTGAAGTTAAACTGTATCTTTCCACAATTATGTGATTGTTTTTAAATTTTATTTTTCATAATAATTGTTATAAAGCAAGTACGTGTTATAGGTAAAATAATCAAAATTAAATAAAATTAATTCTTTATTAAAAATTGACTAATAATATTTTATTTATTAAATCTCTTCTCTCACTGTGAAATATGATTTATTAAAAAAAAAAAAATTATTCTAAAAAATATTAAGAAATTTGGAAATCTTATTCTAAAATACATAAGCTTATCAATTTAATTAAAAAAAATAAATTATTTTGAAACTTAAATATAATGTGTATATAGAGGAGAACTTTTCATATTCTATCTTTATAGTGTAGAAAAGATGACAAATTCTCAACCCATGAAGTTTCAAGAATTGATTAATATGTTGCTACTCTTAACAATGTTGATTATTTTTTTATTCTAGTATATTCTAGCTTAGTGTTGATCACATCCTTTTAAAATCTTATTCTTTACCATGCTAATTTTTTTTAGATGAAATAATATCTTTAATATTACCATTGTTTCCTATGTGACTTCTACCTCCATACCCCAATGATTTAATAACACAATACTACTTGAGTCATAACTCGTTTTGAATGGAATTCGAAGCAACCATAGGAAGTCTCTTATTTTCTATGTTTATCATGATCTTGTACGTTAAATACCTAGTCACATACATGCTCTTAATAGAGGAAACACTCACTTTTAAGAGGATGATAGTATGGGGTGTGTTTCCTTTAAATATTAGAATATAAGCTATAAAATGGTTTTAGATTTGGATTATCTGTATCTAATATTCTCTAAATGTGTTGCATCCCTAATATTCACAACCATATAAGATAACATAAGTTAGAGAATCTCATAGTAGAGTTTCTTCTTATCCAAAATTCAAATTTTCATTTATAATTGTTTTCAAGTTCAAGATAAGCTTATCACCCTCCATTTATCTTTTCCTCATTGTTGTAGTTTTGTTCAAGTTTGTGAGCAAGATTGATTCTAAGATAGTTGTATGATATCACTTCCTCCAAGTTGTTAGTATCATACACTAAATTATTCCAAAGATCTTTTCATTTATTGGATTGTCGTAACTTTTGTTTTGGTAAGGTTAACAATCATAGGGGATTCACCTTGTTTACCAATACCTTATCATGTTCATTTGTAAAAGGGGTTTTTAAATTGTGAAAAATAAATTCAATATATTGTAGATATTGGCTGAAAGCAAGTGGATGAGGGGTATGGGGATTTTATAGATATTGGGGAGTATAAAAATACACATATTTTATTTTATTTTATTGTAAAAATGTATTGGGAAGTGGTTTAAGAAAAATATTTTGGGGGTTATTTATCAAAAATCTGTTGAAATTAGGGGTATTCTTTAATATTCCATGAATGCATGTACTAAGTACGAGTTCAATGAGAAAATATATATGATAATCATATAATGTGTCCCACTATTGAATGTTGGCAAATTAATATTTATTTTGATCAAAATATCTATCTTATGGTCATAAATTAAAGATGTTGACATACTCTAATTGTCTGATCTACATCAAAAGATGGAATTTCAAATATTAACTACCTTGCATCTCCAAATCCATGCTTACCTTTTCACATTTACTACTATGCAAATTATCAAATAACAAATGATATCCTATATATAAAAAAATAATAAATTATCTAAATCTATGTTTACCTTTTAATATTTATTTAATACAGTTATAAAATTACCATGAAAATTACCAAATAACTAATGACATCTTGTATATCAACCAAATAACAAAATATCAAATTAGAAGATAACACATTATTGAAATTATCAAATAACAAATAATGTGGATTGACTTATATCAACAATGTTTGTTAATGTTCTTTTGCTAATAGATATTGGTTGGGGAGTAAATAAGGCTATGGGGGTTATATAGGTTTTGTGGAGTATAAAAAGGTATATATAATAAAAAAAATAAGTTTATTTCATTGGAAAGATGTATTGAGACAGAATTAACAAAAATATTTTAGGGGGTATTTCTAAAAAATCTGACGAAATTAGGGGTATTCTTTAATATCCCATGAATGCATGTGTTATGTTAGAAGTTCAATTAGTGAATACCCTATAACAATGATACTTATACTAGATAAAAAAATCCTAGAGAATTTTTAGTTTCTGATTCATATTATAGGGGCTCCTTGCCATAAGAACATGATTATCAATACGAAGAAGAGAATCATCAATATCTCAGTTAGAGATGCACCAACACATCTTACTTCTTGGAAATAGGGAAAATTTTAGCAGCAAATTTTTGCAAATGGGATAGTTTTTGGACATTTTTGAAAAAAATATTTGCCAATTTAGTTAAACATTCACCCATTTTTTACATATATATGATTAAATGGATGATATTTTCCATAACAATTACCATTTTTTTTTATCGAGTTGTTGGTTATCCTCCAGGTTTGACCTTTGGCTTGAGAAACTATGACCCACAACATCTAATCCATCAAAGTAACCTTCACACGTGGCCTCAACCACACTAGCCATAAGTTGAATGGATTTTTTAGCCTGTCTCATCCCACTAGCACGGGCGCAATAATCTCTATGAGGTTTCATCCTAGGTCAACATGATAACAAGGCCTATCCTCAACCAGTAAATTTTTAGAGTGGGACTACACCAATTTTAAGAGTAAATTATATGTTTTTAATCAAATATTCGTCGACATTATATACATATGTATTTTCATACCAAAATAGTCACCTACAATATGCTATATTGGAAAAATATTGAATCCTTAAAAATATCCTCCTTCCAAAGAACTCTCTAATTTGTCAATGTATATGCCAAAAATGGTGAGGGACAAGGAGCTACATTTATTAACTCCTATATATTATAATTAATTTCTTTCAACTAGTGATCAATGTTGTTTGACTTGACAATGACATTCTTGTACACCCTTATTGTAGTATCTCTTAGATTGAAAGGAAGTTTTAGATCTTATTCCAAAGGATAGTTCCTAGGAGTATGTAAATTGTTTTTCTCAAGTCAATAAATCTATTAAAGATGAAATACTCAATAACTATAACAACAAATTCTCGTTGTGGAGTATTATGTTTATGTTATTAGGAAGTAGATATTTTCAACTAGAAGTTGTTAAAATAGTAAATTGCCAATGGCCACATTAGGCTATATAGTGAAGCCAATTGCAATATAATAGACACAAAAGTTGGTGAATACAATTGATCCTATATTCAATATTTTATTGGGTGAAAGGTGTGTTGTACAACCTAATATGAGAGAGATTTGTAATTATTTCCATACTCAACATCTAGTTTACATGTGTCCCTTTTAAAATAAAAATAAAATATATTCTAAGTAAAACATTGTTGATTATAATAAAAAAATAAAAACGAATATACATATTTGAATAGTTTTTATCATATTCTCAGTGTGCTCACTCATATTAAAACCTAGTTTGACAAATATGTGTTAAAAATATTTATATCTCATTCTCATCCATAAAGAATATTTGAATGTTAATTTTAAGTAACATAAACTTATATCAACTTTCCAGAGAGATAAAATAATTTGAAGTATTAAAATCTTAAGAAGATGGATAATTCTTATTTTTTTAAAATATTTTAATATATAGTCTAAATAAACTATTTGAATATCCATTTTAATTAACATATAACATAAATTTATATCAACTTTAGAGAGAGATAAAATAATTAGAAGTATAAAAATCTTAAGAAGATGTATAATTCTTATATTTTTCTTAAAATATTTTAATATATGGTCTAAATAAACTATTTGAATATCCATTTTAATTAACATTTTCGAATATTAATTTCATATATATTTGTAAAGAGCGAGAAAAAATATTTTAAGTTGATTATAATATAGTGTTTTCATGTCCAAAGAGAAGAAATAATTAAAAGTACAAAACTCAACTACTTCTTAATAAGAGGGAGATGTGTAATTCATTTAATTCTTAATATAAAATTGATATGTTGCATTTTTTTTTCTTTTTTTTTTTTTTGTATCTAGAGGAATCAACAGTTGGGTTGGTCTTGTACTCATGTGACACGTGATTGATTCCAAAGGCCACCACTGTAACTTTATGCAAGCCTAGGTGAATTGGGGAATTTGAAACTAGAACCTCCTAACAAATAACACCTCATTTTCACAGGCTCACCAATTGAGCTAGCCTCGAGGGGCTAATATGTTGCACTTAAAAAATATTGTTAATAATAAAAAAATGAATGTGAGTAATAAATGAAATATTCTAATATGCATGGTTAAGTAATATTGAATTGTATTTAAAAATATATTAATAACAAGAAAACATTTTAATGTGGACATCATGGTCCTTAAATAAAATATTTCAATGTCAACTATGTGTAGTTCATATAAAGCAATTGAAAAAAATAAATTCATATGTTTAAAACATTACAATTAGTCTTACTATTTTATATTTTGGTCCTTTTTAGGGTATATATTTCAATTGATCATGTGTGAAATCCAACAAAACTTTATTGAAATTGCAAGTTTAGGCTATATAATATACACAATTCAAATTCCCAAGGAAATTTTCAAGGCAATGAATCCATTTATTCATTGGAAATATGTAATTTAAGTAATGAAAAATTACACACACACACAAAACCAATATATATCCATATCAATCATAGATCTATCAAACACCGAGAGAGATCAAATCTTTTGAGATAAAAACCAGTTTTTTTAAGTTTTGCACTCTAAAAGAGGTTTGCACCTCAAGCAATTTGATCCCTCTAAGTACTTCCTAGATCTATGGTTAAGATGGATCGATCTTGGTCGTATAAATATCAACGTTGTCTTGTAAATATTTCAGGACAATAGATTTACATTAATCTAAATATACTCCCTTTGGGTTCATATGATTTTCTAATAGGGATGGATTGGTTGGAAGGATGCTGGTCCTTAGTAGATTGTAAGGAAAAATTTGTTAGTTACCTTGCTAAATCGGGACAGAGGAAGGAAATTCAAGGAATTAAGAAAAATTTTAAGTTACACCTTATTACTTCTAACCAGCTCGGGAAATGCATTAGGAAAGGTTGTCGAGTTTACACTGTATAGGTAAGATACACAAATTCCAATATAAAAATGACTTCCTTAGAAGATATTCCTATCATTCAAGAATTTGTTGATGTGTTCCCTGAGTCCATTCCCCGGTTACCACCTAAATGGGATATCAGTTTCACGATTGAACTAGTTCCAGGTGCAACTCTTGTTTCCAAAACTCCTTACTGTATGAACATACTTGAGTTAATAGAACTAAAAATGCATCTGAAATAACTGCTTGATAAAGGTTATATTTGCCCCAATGTACCCCCTAGGGAGCCCCCGTACTGTTCGTACGAAAAAAGGACGGAACTTTAAGATTATGTATTGATTATCGTGAGTTGAATAAGCTGAATATCAAAAATAAATACCCTTTACCATGAATTGATGATTTATTTGATCAAGTTCGAGGAGCAAGAGTGTTATCCAAAATTGATCTTAGATCTGACTATCATGAAATAAGGATTAAGGAATAAGACATTTGTAAAACTACTTTTTGAACTCATTATGGTCATTACAAGTTCGTGGTGTTAGCTTTCGGCCTTACGAATGCCCCAACCAGTTTTATGAGTGTGATGCATAGTATTTTTCAACCATACTTAGATAAGTTTGTGCTGATTTTTATTGACGATATATTGATTTACTCCAATAATCAGGTGGAACATGAAAAGCACTTCAGAATTGTACTGCAAACACTATGGGATAATTAGTTGTACACTAAGTATAGCAAGTGTGACTTTTATAAAAGTTAGATAAAATATCTTGGTCATGTCATATCAGCAGATGGTATAATAGTGGGCTCGAAGAAGACTAAGACCATTATTATGTGGGCCATTATGAAGAATGTTGCTGATATTAGATCCTTCTTGGGCCTATTCAGTTACTACCATTAGTTCATTAAAGGATTCTCAAAAATTTATTTTCCCATGACCTCGTTACAAAAGAAAGGGTGAACTTTCTGATGGACAACTGAATGCCAGCAAAGCTTTGAAAAATTAAAACAATACCCATACTAAAGGTGGCATACCTAGAGAAATATTTGTTGTTTGCACAAATACAAGTAAGGAAGGCATTGGAAAAGTATTAATGCAATAAAGGAAAGTTATAGCTTATGAATCCCACAAATTGAAGGAATATGTGCATCGACACTCTACTTATGATATTGAATTAACAGAAGTAGTGCATGCGCTTAAAATGAGGTGACCCTACTTACTCGGAAATAAATTTCTGCTATTGACAGATCATAGTAGTCTTACAAATTTCATTAACCAATCTAGCTTAAACGCCTCGCAAGCTAGGTGGAAAACCTTCTTGAGCGAATTTGACTTTGAAATGAAGCACTTTAAGGGGAATGAAAATTGGGAACTTCATTTTATCTACGAGGTGAAATTCAGTAAAGTGCAATCAAATCTCCCTAATATAATTAAAGAAGCATCCCTTAAAGACCTGGAGTATGCTTTTCTTTGGCAGTAGTGAATTGATGCTCAAAATAAGGGGGGAAAACTGAATTTGACATAAATTTGGATAAAATTCTAACTTTCAAAAACGGAATTTATGTTCCTAATCAAAGTTCTGTAAAATAATTGATATTAGATGAATTTCACAGGAAACCATATGTTGAACACCCAGGATACCAGAAGCTACTTTCAACTATGAGGAAAGTTTATTTTTAGCCAGGTTATGAAAATATATATTATTGAATATTTAGTTAAATGTTTGAAGTGTGAGCTAGTGAAAGCGGAACATCAACGCCCCACTAGGCTACTGCAACCATTGCCCATTCTTGAGTGGAAATGGGAGATAAGCACCTTGGATTTCATCATGGGTTTGCCTTGAACCAAGAAGCAGAACAACTCAATTTTGGTGGTGGTTGATAAGCTAAGAAAAATAGCTTATGATCCAAATGGATCCTAGACTACTCTCTAAGTCTTCAAAATCATTCAAAAGACCAAAACAATCACATAAGGAAAACCTATGGAAAAGTCAGATTACATTATCGGAAGCCAAAAACAACAAGATATAGTGGAAAACAGGCTTATCCGAGGCATGAACAGTGAATGCATAGGAGCTGTCTGATCTGGCCGATCAATGGTCCAGATCTGATCAGCGAATCACAATTGGTAGTGGCAAAGGAAGGCAATCGGTGGAGACCCCATGATATATGTGATTGCGATGAGCGACGTCAACGAGGACCATCGATCAAGCACATAGATCGACATCCAACATTGCATCGCAATATCATTGTTAGCAAATACAGTGGAGCGGGGCTATATACATACACATGTACGCGATGCGATTGGCAGATCCGATAACAATTGTAAACCATATTCGATATAATTTGAGTTCCATGAAACAACAGTTTCCTCTATATGTGCGTATTTCATTTATTAAACTAAATACAAAGGATAAAGCGTCGATGCGATAAATCAGACTCGAAAGGGTTTATTAATGCCATTGAACACTATTTCAAGTCCGATAAAGTAGGATTTTCACATTTTAACACATTTTTAATATAAAAGGGAAATTCATGAAACAAATGGGATTTCGGGAAGCCAAAGGCAGTAAGTGGTTTGGGCTAGGCTCCACCTGATCCAATACATAGGCTGCCACGTGTTTAGGCTAAGAAGAGAGGAAACCAACCTTATCGGGTAGTTGACCTCCGTATGACAGAGCCGCCTAAAATGAACCACAACCATTGGATTTGGATCTCCGATATCAATGGTGGAGATGCGATATCACTATAAAGGCAAACCCGATAGGAGAATATGACGCAATTGTGAATATTTGAAGTCCGGATGAACAATGTTTTTGGTGGATTTTCACAGTTTGACTGCATTTATCTGTGTTAACAGAAAGCGACTATTTCAGGGATTTCAAAGGCCAGATGCACTCATCCGTTGCAGAATAGGTGGCCACCTCCCTTTAATGCGTTATGCAATTATTGTATAACGCTAGAAGAGAGATTCGAGTGGACAGAGGTCAGGAGGCAGGAAGCTGAGTAGCGGAAATGAACAGGCCGAGCAGTTTGGCTTTAGAGCCATAGAAAACATAAGACAGAAGGAAAGCAGTTCCAAGATAGAGACAGAGAGTAATTGAGAGAGTTTGTGTACTCAGAGAAGCTTGAGAGGTTCAAGCAAACTCTTGTTGTTGTATTTGTTGAGTGTGAGCCTCAAATTGATCTCATACTATTGTAAAACTCTGTTTGAAGACATAATAGAGATGTCACCACTGAAGGTTGAACCAGGAGATGTAGCCCAACAGTATTGGGTGAACTCCTTATTAAATTTGTTGTGTTTATGTGTGTTGTCTATTATGCTTCTTTACTGCTTCATTGTCTGTGTATTTCGCAATCTTATCAATCCATTGCAAAAAATAACATAGGTAAATCCATGCACACGAGTCTGTAATACCTTATTAATTGTCTTAGATCTCATTATTAAATCAAGTGGTATCAGAGCTTTAGGTTGCTAAGGTTAGATAAGCTTGTGCTATATTGGTGAATGATAACTAGGTCAAGTTTCAAATTATGAGAAGGAGAACTGGTTGAAGCTAACCCAGAAATAGGAAGAGTCTATCCTAGGAGGGAAATGGCAGAAGAAAATCCCTTGGAATCAGATTCTCAGTTCATGGATAGTTTCATGACCATTGCAGCCATGGTAGAAGAGATGTATCGAGAATTTAAGAAAGGTCGAAGTGAAGATTCTTCAACCTCCAAAGAAGACAAAGGAACAAAGGAATCTCTTCTAGATGGCCATTCTGAAGGCAAAGGGAAAGGAAAAGCGCCTCCTCTAACAACACCTCCTGATAGCCCTAAAAACAAAATTAAGAAAACATCTTTGATCAAGTTAGATGTAAAATTGTATTTGCCAATATATGATGGAGAATTAAATTCAAAAAAGCTAGATAACTGGATTAGACAGATTGATGTGTATTGCAGGGTGTAGAACATTGATTCAGAAAGGAGTAAAATTCAATTGGCCAGCCTACGCCTTGGAGGAACTGCATTTGTATGGTGGGAAGGCAGGACACAAGCTGATTTGAAGAAGCATGGTAAAATTCTTTCTACCTATAATGAATTTGTTTCTGCCATTAAAAAATAATTCTATCCACTAGATTATATGTAACAAGCTATGATGAGTTGGCAAACTCTTCGCCAATTAAGAGGGCAAAGTGTAAAAATCTATACCCAGGAATTTAGAAAAAGATCTTTAATTCTAGGAATTTATCTAAACTCACCTGAAACTTTGTTGAAGTATATAGGTGGTCTACATAGCTATTTGAGGCACAACATTCTCATGTTTAACCCTACTAGCATAGATGAGGTATCTGTTTAGGCTACACATCTAGAGGCTAGAGGCAAGAATGTGAACCTAGAGATTGGGGGAACATCAAAACCCACTACAAGAAAGAACAAGGAAAAGAGGAAGTAGAAATGGAAAGAGAGGAAGACAAACGTTGTACAAAAAGACAAACCTTCATGCACTCACTGCAAGAAGGATGGACATGATGATGAACATTTCTGGTCTTTGCATCCAGAGCTGAAACCCAAGAAGTTCTATGGCAAGAAGAAGAAGACTTCTGCTGCTATTTAGAAAGATTTGGGGTTAGACTCAGGTGATGAAACAAAAATCACAGCCATAGGTATAAAAGGTAAAAATTCTTAAGCATCTACTAGTAATTCTACACAAACTATTGATAATGAAGAAAATGAGAGGAAAAGACATTATTAGATTTATTTCCAAGCATCAAAAGATTGATACTTTATTTGATAGTGGCTCACAAGTAAACTTGATTTCTGAAGAAATTGTAAAGAAATTGGGACTACTAACCACACCTCACAAGAAGCCATATCCATTAGGCTGGGTATGTGACAAAGCAAAGCTACAAGTAACTAGAAAATGTAAACTTAGGTTTCCTTTTGAGTCAGCATTTGTAGATGAGGTTGAGTTAGATATAGTTCCCTTGGATATATGTGGTATTGTTTTAGGAAGTCCTTACTTGTATGATAGAAAAACCATTTTCTATAGAGCTGAAAATAAGTATCAACTCACAAAAGATGGAATAAAATATATTGTAAGAGCTCATCAGCTTAAAAATAACTACACTCTCATTAACTTAGGGCAGATGAAAATAATTGTAAATTCATGCAAGAAATTTTTACTAATGGCTGTAAAGGAAAAGAAACCTGATAAAACCAATGTATTTGACGGTTGTGATGCTAAATAGCAAGCTGATTTAGAAAAAAATGTTTCAGAATATGATATCCTATTTCAAGAACCTAAAGGTCTGCCACCCAAAATGGAAATTGTACATGATATTAATTTGCAGCAAGATGTTCCATTGCCTAACATCGAAATGTACAGGTTATCCACTTTAGAGATTGCAGAGATCAAGAAGTAGGTATAGGAGCTACTCGAAAAAGGATTCATAAGGCCAAGCACATCACCATGCGGACCTCCAATCGTGTTGGTGAGAAAGAAAGATGGTTCATGGAGGATGTGCATTGAATATAGAGCACTGAATAAAATAACGATAAAGAACCATTATCCTCTTCCTCGCGTAGATGATCTATTAGATTAGTTGAAAGAATTTGTATACTTTTCCAAGTTGGACTTGTGTAGTGGTTACCATCAGGTCAGAGTTGTAGAACAAGATGCATGGAAGACTGCTTTCAAAACAAAGTAGGGGGTGTATGAATGGATAGTTATGCCTTTTGGATTAACTAATGCTCCTGCCACTTTCATGAGAGTAATGAATGATGTACTCTGACCTTTTATTGATGATTTTGTAACTGTATATTTAGATGACATTCTTATTTTCAGTAAAACATGGGAAGAACATTTGAAGCATGTAAAGCAGACTCTAGATGTTTTGAAAAAAGAAAATATCTATGTTAAATTATCAAAATGTAAATTTGGCAAAACATCTTTGAATTATATGGGTCATATAGTAGAGGGTGGTGAATGAATATAGATACCTCTAAGGTCAAAGTCATTGTGAGTTGGCCTAAACCCAAAGCTACTACAGAAGTTAGAAGCTTCCTAGGAGTAGCACAATATTGGAGAAAGTTTATTGCTAACTTTTCCTTGATTGCAGCTCCCTTACATGCTTTGACAGGAATGAACAAGGTGTTTTAGTGGGGAGGCAAAAATCAGAAAGCCTTCGACACCTTGAAAGGAAAAATTATTACAACACCAGTACTAGCATTGCCAGATATTTTAAGACCATTTGAGATTGAAATAGATGCTAGTGACTATGCCATGGGAGCAGTCTTGATGCAACATGGTAAACCCATATGTTATCACTCTGAGACATTTAATTTTGCAGTAGTTAATTATCCCACATATGATAAAGATTTGTATGCATTAGTGCAGAGTGTGAAAAAGTGAAAAAATTACCTAGTGGGCAAAGAAACAGTTATATATACTGATCATCAACCACTTCAATATTTACACTCACAAACTAAATTGCAACAATCAAGACACTATAGGTGGATGGGTTTTCTATAGCAGTTCCATCTAGTCATCAGATATAAGAAAGGCATACACAATAAAGTTGCAGATATGTTGCCGAGACCAGTCATAAATGCATCTACTATACTTAAGCATAATTCAGTATTGCATGAAAGCTACATTGAACAATATGCTCAAGATGTAGATTTTAAAGATGTATATTCAACTTTAAGTCATGGCGGACAAGTAGAAGAATTGGATTATCATGTCAAGGACCAACTCTTATATCATTTGGGAAATTTATGCATTCCTCAAACTAAAAGAGTTAACATAATCCGAGAAGCACATACTTATCTAATATCAGCTCATTTTGGTGTAAGTAAAACAGTTGAATAGCTGCAAAGATTTTATTATTGGCCAAGAATGCATGAAAAAATTTCTAGATATATTAAAGGGTGTACAATGTGTGCTAAAAGCAAGCCTAGCAATAGAAAACTAGGCTTGTACACTCCACTTCCAGTTCCTTCTCATCCTTGGTAAAGTGTTTCCATGGACTTTGTTGGGGGACTGCCAAAATCTAGAAAAGGTCATGACTATTTATATGTCACTGTGGATAGGTTCAACAAAATGTGTATTTTAATACCTTCTAACAAATAGATTACAACTGAACAAACAACGAAGTTGTTCTTTTAGCATGTTTGGGTGCATTTTTGGTTACCCACTTCCGTAGTATTTGATCGAGATTCCCGATTTGTTGGGAAGTTTTGGTGAAGTCTGTGGGAATTGATGGACACTAGACTGAAGAAGAGTACAACCTTTCATCCACAAACAGATGGCCAAACAGAGGTGGTCAACAGGATAGTGATCCAATTGCTCATGGGCTATTGCAGCAAGCATCCCAAGCTTTGGGATGAACATTTATGTTATGTGCAACATGGTTACATCTGTGCTAAACATTCTTCTACACAGAGATCACCTTTTGAGACTTGCTTTGGTTTTATACTAAGGTCTCCCTTGGATTTTGTCTTTGAAAAAGACATAGAAGTTGATGGACACAGTGATGTGGACAAAGCAACCAGGTTCATTGAACATATCCAAGAAATTCACCAGGCAGTGCAGGAACAACTGGAGAGAAGCCAAGCCAAGTACAAGGCAAGGCATGACAAGCATCGGATGGAGCATAGATTTCAAGTTGGTAATCAAGTTTGGCTGTACATTAGCAAAGACAAAATGCAAGGTGAAGGAAAAAAGCTGAAGCCAATAAGGTATGGGCCTTTCAAGATACTTGAGAAAATTGGTAAGAATGCTTTTTGCCTTGATTTTCCAGCTTACATGCACATCTATTCAGTAGTTAATGCAGATAACTTGAGACT
The DNA here is from genome assembly GCA_031772625.1 of Pinus tabuliformis. NCBI lineage: Eukaryota > Viridiplantae > Streptophyta > Pinopsida > Pinales > Pinaceae > Pinus > Pinus tabuliformis. Next base: position 915,597,271 of record CM062818.1, on the reverse strand, counting down.
ATTTGAGCCTTCATTAATTTAAGATCCTGAAGAGCAAAGTCAATTGCCTTCTATTGATGATTTGTTGCCTGAATATCTCAATGAGTTGTAGGAAGATATAGTTCTAGACAGAAAGGTGAGAACCACGCGTAGAGGGGATGTTGAGTACCTAAGAATTGGAATCAAATGTTCAAAACCAATTAGTGTAAAATGGATAGAGATTGGACAAGTGAGGAAGTTGTATTGTCACTTGATTGATGCTTAAAAACCAACTTGTGGTGGTCCAAAATCATTTTTCAGTGGGAAGGAGTGATCCAAATGGATCCTAGAATACTCTCTAAGTCTTCAAAATCATTCAAAAGACCAAAAAAATTGCATAAGGAAAACCTATGGAAAAGTCGGATTACACTATCGGCAACCAAAACCACCAAGAAATAGTGGAAAACAGGCTTATTGGAGGCTTCAACAGTGAATGCACAGGAGCTGTCAGATCTGGTCAATCAACGGTCAAGATCCGATTGAAGAATCGCAATCGGTCGTGGCAAAGGAAGGAAATCGGCGAAGACTCCATGATATATGCGATTGCAATGAGCAAGGTCAACGAGGTCCGTCAATCAAACACGCAAATTTATGGCCCACGTTGCATCTCAATATCGCTATCGGCAAATATAGTGGAGCGGGGCTATATACATACACATGTATGCGATGCGATTGCCAGACCCGATAACAATTATAAACCATATTCGATATAATTTGAGTTCTAGAAATCAACAATTTCCTTTATATTTGTGTATTTTTCTTATTGAACGAAATACAAAGGATAAAGCGCCAATGCGATAAGCCATACCCTAAAGGTTATATTAATGTTGTTGAACACTATTTCAAGTCTGATAAAGCGGGATTTTCACATTTTAACGCATGTTTAATATAAATGGAAATCCACGAAACAAATGGGATTTTGGGAAGCCAAAGGTAGTAAGTGGTTTGGGTTGGGCTCCGCCCGATCCCATACATAGGCTGTCACATGTCCAGGTTGAGGAGAGAGGAAACCACCCTTATCGGGTGGTTAACCTCTGTATGATAGAGCTGCCTGAAATGAACCACAGTCGTTGGATATGGATCTCCCAGATCAACAGTGGAGATGTGATATCGCTATAAAGGCAGACCCGATAGGAGAATAGGACACAATTGTGAATATTTGAAGTCTGGATGAACAATGTTTTTGGTGGATTTTCACAGTTTGAATGCATTTCTTTGTGTTAATAGAAAGCGGTTATTTTAGGGATTTCAAAGGCCCAATGCACTCATCCGTTGCAGAATACTTGGCCACCTCCCCTTAATGCATTATACAATGATTGTTTAATGCTAGAAGAGGGATTCGAGTGAACATAGACTGGGAGGTAGAAAGCCGAGAAGCGGAAATGAACAAGCAGAGCAATTTGGCTTTAAAGCCATAGAGAACAGAAGACAGAAGGCAGACAATTGTAGGACAGAGATAATGAGTGATTGAGAGAGTCTGTGTACTCAGTGAAGCTTGAGAGGTTCAAGCTAACTCTTCTTGTTGTATCTGTTGTGTGCGAGTCTCAAATTGAGCTCATACTATTGTAAAACTCTATTTGAAGACATAATAGAGAGGTCACCACTGAAGGCTGGACCAGGAGATGTAGCCCAAGAGTATTGGGTGAACTCCTTATTAAATTTGTTGTGTTTATGTGTGTTGTCTATTATGCTTCCTTACTGCTTCATTGTCTATGTATTTCGCAATCTTATCGATCCATTGCATAAAATAACATAGGAAAATCCATGCACATGAGTTTGTAATACCTTATTAAATTTCTTAGATCTCATTATCAGATCCATTTCATACCAGTAAAATCCACTTACAAAATTGTTGAAATTCCAGATATTTTTATGAGATAAATTTTTAGATTGCATGAAATACCTAAGGTGGTATTTCTGACAGGGATGTAAATTTACATCCACATTTTTGAAAACCCCTTTTTCTAGATTTGGCACACAAATCCAATTTAGTACCACATACCACCCTCAGACAGATGGTAAGACGGAGTGAGTGAATCAAATTTTAGAATATATGTTAAGAATGTTTGTGATGCAACAACCGCATAAGTGGGAATATTGCCTCCACTTAGTGCAGTTTTCTTATAATAACATATACCACGAGTCATTGGCAATGAGTCCCATTAAGGTGTTGTATGGAAGAAAGTGCAAGGTGCCCATAGATTGGAAAAATCCTGTCAGGAGACTAACACTGAGTCTTGAGATGTTAGCTGAGATGGAGGAGATAGTTAAAAAAATTCGTTAGAACGTAAAAGCCACCTAGGAGAGACAAAACATTTATGCGGATAAAAGAAGAACATACAGGGAGTTCCATGTAGGGGATCATGTGTATTTGCGAGTAAAGAAAAGGAAAAGTACCTTGCAGTGGAGGGGTTGTGCTAAGTTAGCACCTCAGTACTGTGCTCCTTTTCAAGTTTTAGAATGGATTAGACTAGTAGCGTACAAACTCGCATTACCAAGCCATATCCGGGTTCATAATGTTTTTCATGTCTCCTTGTTAAAGGAATATGGGCACAACCCTCAGCATATAATTAACTAGGAAAATGTACATCTAAATTAGTTAATAGAATAGTAGTGTGTAATTTGTTCTTTGAAATTTTTTGATGACAGTTTGTAAAAATGTGCAGGTCGAACCATAAGGAGAGTTTCTATTAGAGCCTCTTCATATTCTCGAGTGGAGAGAAACAACCTTGGGGAAACGAGCCATCACCCAGGTTAAATTTCAATGGAAGCACTTTGGCCCAGAAGAAGCCACCTGGGAAGAATAGGATTTCATGTGGAAATCTTATCCGACACTATTTTCATAATTCAGAGAAGAACACCATGGATGGTGTTCCTCATAATGGGGGAAATATTTAACACCACACGTTACACTCGCATTCAACTTGTGTTATTGTTTTTACTTATCACTTTATTTTCTATTTATGATTTTGTCATCAAATACTCGATACAAAACATTAAAGAACTATGGCCGGGTGGCTAGAACATTTTGTTTTACAATTAATGAATATTAAGAGTTAAATTATTTAAGCAAGAGCTGAAAAAAAAATTTGCTAACCTCTTCAGATAGTTTAGGTGGTTACTCACCTGTCTCCTCAAAAAAGGAATTCGAGGAAGGCCTACGAGGCAAGAGAAGCAAGGAGAGGAAAATATCATATAGGTAAAGGGAGCAGAATATTGTTATCAGGAATTCCTTGAGCTGGGTGGAATAAACCAGTGGGAAATTCTAAGTACAATCAGAATGGTATGTGACTTGAGGGTGGAGAGTGAGTCCTAATGCCCAAAATACCAAACTATGACAGACCTTATCACTAATATTCAGACGAAGAAGAGCTCAGGGGAGTGTTTGGACAAATCTCCAGACTCACGACCGGGTGGTGAGATCTTCCTGAAGAGGAATTAAAAACTACAAGGTAGTGAACTAATAAGCATCCAAACTTTTATGTCTTAATTATTAATAAAACAATGATGCTATTAGTGTTATAGATGATTAATAATAGATGAAATATTGTAAATATTATGTCTGTGTCAGGTATTTAGGAGTCATTTGTTATATGTTTTAGACTATGTACTTGAACAAGGAATTATTACTATTTTGTATGTGCACAACTATAAACTAAAAAAAATGTAAATTCACTCAGAAATCTCCCAAATTGTCACATGAGGGAAAAATGAAACTGCATACATGAAAATTGTGTCGAAATTCAAGGGTGAAACTAACCATTTCTACCAACATTAACCAACATTATTGTGAAAAAATGTTCAAGCTATACACAATCAAGTTCCGGTAGAAAAAGTTGTTGCAACCTCCACATAATCATAACTTAAATAAAAAAATAATCCATCCATAGAGTTTGTGGAGATCAGAGATAAACTGAGACAAACAAACATAATGAGCATAGAAGTTCAAACGAAATTCACATCATAACCAATGAACCAAGAAAGCACTACTACCAACCCTGCCATATACACAATATTCAAGTTTTGAAGAGTTTACCAGAAAAACTATGCAGAGAATGATAAATTAAGCAAGCATCAAACCCTCGGTTGGGTTAGGTGAACCACCATCTATTGAACTATTCCTAGACAGAACTATATCTAGCCTCAGTTCACCAAGTATTCAAAATAATACATTAATTAAAAATTACAAGCATGGTTGGCTTCCAAGCCACTGTTAAAAGCTTATTCAGGCCCCAAGCATGAGAGCTTCCAAAACATCTCTACCCAGAAAAGCCAGGGAAACGCCTCAGCTGGATAATCTCAATGAAGCAGTGAGGAAAACGAAAGGGCTTGTGGAAAGACAAAGCCGTCATGGGTTCAACATTAAAACCAACCTGGAAGGCAACAAAGACCAACAACGCATGAGTACATTGTTCTTGACAACGAAACACTAGCAAGGAAGGTTCGATGACAGGATCTACCTGAAATTCAAAATCAAAATGTTGTTAGAAGAAACCCCACTAATAACAGTAACAAGTGGTAGACAAAATTGAACCGAAAGGTTACCTAAGGGATAGTCCTGGAGTTGCAAAGCCCACCAACACCGATAAGCCATAAACCCAGAGTCAGTCTCTGCTCATCTATCTCGCATGGGAACTTAGAACCCAGAACACTGTTAGTGTTGTAGACCTTACCCATGTTAGTGAAAACATTATCAATTTCACCTCCATCTGGGGATAGCGAGCAGGTAGAAGTAGGAACCACTTGCACAATTCAACGCAATTTGGTCAGAATTCTCATTTTTCAGCTCAAAAGAGAAGGACAAAGTCATATTAAAGAGAATCCAACTTGAAGAGAAGAAAAGGATTGTGCATAGTACCTGAGCAGGGTTCAGATAGACTGAGACCCTCATTGCCACAGAGAATAGTTTACCTAGTTGGAGAGCAAGTAAATGGAGGCACAGCAAACACAAATGACCTTGTTTGCAACACACTGTATGAGAATTGGTTACCTCAACAAACACTTGTTTCTGAGGACTGTCAGATCCCCAAACTAAAATCATGCTCAGCAGATGATGCCAAGTGTCCCGAGAAATCAAACCCTTCTAGAGTCGGGAACCAGAGCATTAATTCACCAAGCTTAAACGTGTTCTAAGAGCTGCAAGTTTTTCTCACATCCAAAAATGCCATAAAACAAATGTACAACAATTGAACCATGTCTTGTTAACCCAAATCCACGGTATGCCATAGTGGGTGACATGGTAAAAGAATGATGTTAATAATTTATATATATATATATATATATATATATATATATATATATATATATATATATATATATATATATATATATATATATATATGTGTGTGTATTCGGGTTAATAGTTTTTTACTGTAATGTTTGTTACACCTAGCCATTTCTAATGTCATATTTTTTTTTCGTGTGTTGTTACAGGGTTCGAGAGGAGCATGTATGCTCTTTGAGATAACTTTCCCTACTAAAGATAGTTTTAAAAAGAATTATTTCCCCCACATGAAAATGTCTTACCCTTACAAGTTTGTGTCAGTTATAAGTCTCGCTGAGGTCTAGTTACAACTCAATAGTTTTAAAAATAATTCTTTCCCCTACATGCAACTATATTACGCTTACGATTTCGTGTCAGTTACAAGTCTCATCTAGGTCTGGTTACAAATCAAATTCCAAACTCCCAAGGTTCTTTTAATATTACCCCTGGAGTTGAAAATCCTTAGGGTTCTTGTTTGTGTAATTTTTTTATTGGTCAGTTACGGCATGGCCTATACGACCACTTAGATGCATTTACATTTTCGATCATGGAAGGTATCTAAAATAAATTTTCACTGAAATATTACATTTTTGCCGACATGCTCTTTCCATATATGTTTTCCATGACTTTTGAGTTTGAATCTCAAGACACAAACAATTTTGAAAAGTATATGACATTTTAGTTCTGTTAGTTTTTCAATTTTTAGATGAATACACATAAAATTTTCGGGCATTTCTACGAGTGAAGTTTAACTGAAAGTAACAATTCTATATTTTTTTTTTTTCATGGAGGAATTCTTGTGTTTCTTCAATTCTTGTCTTCATTTCAATAAAATTAAAGATTTTCCCATGGCCTTCTAGGAAAATATATAATTACCGGAGATGGTTCCCATGTTCAAGATTTTTGACTAATTTTTCTCGTTATATGTGTATACATACTGCTAGAGATAGAAACCTCCAACTTGAAGCATGCATATAACAAAGCAAAGTTGTTGGGTTCCCTTCCCTACTGCTAGGAACTAACCATGTTGATGCCAAATAAAACCACACATGGAAGAAAATCTAATGAAACTTTTGAGAAACCAAATTTGAAATGAAATCAAATTCAATCGAAATAAAGGAAAACTCATTGTCTATGAAAAGATCTCCGCAATTTAAAAAACACAACATTTAGAGCCACAAAATTTCTATAGAGACCTACCATGTCACGCCCTTGAGTCATCATCACACTTGCACGAGTCAGGCACTCATACCGGGAGCGTTTAATCAACGAGTTGGCAGACGAGTCGTCGGGCTGCATTTAACTGACAAATTAGGCGGGGCGCACATAACCAATGAGTTAGGTGGGGCACACATAGCCGACGAGTCTTGAGGGCATGTTTAACTAACGAGCCTATGAAAACACCTTTAACTGACAAGTTGAGGGGTGCCAACATGAAATTTGACTAAGTGTTGGGTGCACGAGTTGAATTGGTTATATAGGGGATTAGTTGGAGGGTGACGAGCTGGGTGTGCCACTCGAACCGACACATAAAGGCAACATGTAAAAATATGAAAATGGATATATGGGTGGGTTGGTTGGATGATGCCAAGCCCCCTTCCCATGGTCTATAATTTGTATAATCACATGGATGGTGAATGTAAATGAAGGCAGAAGCAAGCAATTATTATCTCATTGTTTGGGTGAGAAAACAAGACAAGCGAGATGCATGCATGAGTTTGCGAGATGAGCAACATTGGTGATACGAGTTAGGGAGCACAAGTTCGGAGTGCAGGTTGTATTGCAATCGGGTTGCAAAAAGGAGGATGGGTCTGCCCACGAGTTGAGTGTGCCCAGGTTTGCGAAACGAGGGTGGGTGGATAGTGCAGAATGATGGAAAACGTATAACGAGTGTAGATCATGTGGCTGCAGGTTGAGCAGGCCAACACAACTGCAACAAAGACTATTGAATGGACACACGGTGTGATGGTATATGGTTTCAGTAATAATGTCAGGTGTGACGAGCTGGGCAGTGCCGAGAGGTGGGCAATCCTGAGTGAGGCTGCAGCTGGGTCGTGCAACAAGCTGACTAACTGAGCAACAAGTTCGACATTTTTGTATGTTATTAAAGAACCAGTTGAGTATAAGTCCCAACATATTGTAAAACTGTAAATTGATATTTATATATTGATATTTATACTATAAATGTGTCTCGTGCAAATGTTTATGTCATGTTCAATGTTTAAGTAATTCCACATTTAAATTAAAGAAAATGAATAAAGATGAATGTTGTAGGCGAAGTCCGGGAAATGATAAGGAAATTAATATGTTTAGGCATTTATTCGGTGTCATACGTAGCCCAATTAGGGGAAAAAGAATTGGGGGTGTGACATATGATGTCAAAGGTAGAACTCCAACAAGATGCAGAGACTAGGTATGTATGCACTGTGAAGTTTTGGAAAATAAATCTTGGATTCATATTTTGGGGTTTCTTGACTTGGAAGTTCATGGAAAAACTATCCAAGTATTGGTGGACACGTGTGCCACACACAACTTCATGACCACGAGATTGGCAAGAGAAGTTGGGTTGCATATTGTTCCATTTAATGTGGAAGTCAAGGCAGTGAACTCGAAGGCTAAGGTGTCTGGATTGGAAGATGAAGTGCCAATTCGGATTGGAGACTAGTAGGGTCGATTAGACTTCATAATAAAGGAGATGAACGAATTTTACATGATATTGGGGCAAGATTTTCTAAAGGGAAATAACGAAATTATTGTCCTATTTTGCGATGAGATTATGTTGATTGGAGGGTCAAGAACTTGGAGTTTGCCTACCCATAAGCAAAGGAAGTAAGTTCACCTATTTGATGTTTTTGCACTAAGCTTGGAGAAAGTTATGTGGGAGTCAGATGTGGAGAAATATGTGACAGTTATCAGGGAAGTCGATAATGATGATGGAGTGGGGATGCCTATTCCAGTTGAGATTTACCATGTACTAAACAAGTATACAGATTTGATACCTGATGAGCTACCGAAAGAACTTCGACCGAGGTGTAGAGTGTACCATAGCATTGAGCTAGATCTAGGGAAGAAACCTACGACAAAAGCTCCTTATCAATTATCAAGGCCGGAAATGGAGGAATCAAAATGATAGTTGAAGGACTTGACTGATGTAGGTTTCATAATACCTTCAAGGCCCCCATATGGAGCTCCAATATTATTCCAACAAAATAAGGATACAAATGAGCTACGGATGTGCTATGATTATCGTGCTCTTAACAAGAAAATGATAAAGAACACTTATCCTTTGCCATTAGCTGTAGATTTCTTTGACAAGCTTGCAAAGGCCCAAGTGTTGTCCAACCTAGACTTGAGGCATGGGTACTATTAGGTGCAGATAGCGGAAGGAGATGTGAAGAAAACTGCAATTGTGACAAGGTACAGGAGTTTTGAGTTCCTTGTTATGCCTTTTAGGTTGTGTAACGCCCCTGCCACATTTTTCACTTTGATGAACAATGTACTACGTCCATATTTGGATTCGTTCGTAGTAGTATACTTGGACAATATTATGATATAAAATGGTAACATGGAGGATAATAAGAAACACTTGGCTTTGGTTTTTGAGGTGCTGAAGAAGAATCAATTGCACTTGACGAAGTCGAAGTGTATGTTTTCCCAGACCGAGGTTCCATTCCTTGGACACATTGTAGGCCAAGGACACATACGGATGGAGTCGAGCAAAGTGAAGGCAATATAGGATTGGGCCAAACCAAAGAATGTCCATGATATGAGGGTGTTTTTGGGGATGAACAACTACCAGTGGAAGTTTGTAGAGGGGTACTACAAAGTGATCGTGTCACTGACAAAACTTTTGAAGAAGGATAAACTATGGAATTGGACGGAGAAGTGTCATACAACATTTGAAGACATGAAGAAGAGGATGGTTACAACATTGATACTGAAGTTACTTGACTTTGAGAGACCATTTGAGGTACACATAGATGCTTCAGATTTGTGATACGAGGAGTTCTTATGCAGGATGGGCATCTAATGGCATATGAGAGGCAGAAATTGCAGGATAGGGAACGACAATATCTGTTCATGAGAAGGAGATGATTACGATCATCCATAGTTTATAGGTATGGAGACATTACTTAATTGGGAAGCCTTTTATTGTCAAGAATGACAACATGGCAGTGATTTATTTTTCATCATAACCGAAGCTGTCAGTGAAGCAAGCTCATTAGCAAGACTTCCTAGTAGTGTTTGACATGACTATTGAGTATAGATCGGGTAGACTCAAATGCAGTTGCAGATGCCTTCAGTAGGAAGGGACAATTATCTACACTTGAGAAGGAAGCAAATTCGGTAGAATGAAATAGGAGTTGAGTACAGATGACTAATGAGATGCATAATAGGCTTAGAGCAAGCATTGAGACAGATACCCAAACATAGAGTATTGTGAAGCAGGTGAAGGAGGGAAAGACAGAGGTTTTTGCTATGAGATGGGCTCTTGTTCTTTGGGAATTGAATCTACATTCTGAAGTTGTCAGGACTTAGGAGACACTTTTTGAAGGAGTATCATTTTCTCCATGGGTTGGCCACCCAGGGCAGCGTCGTTCTTTGGTATTATTGAAGAGAGGGATCTTTTGGGAGAAGATGCGAGAGGATGTAGAGGAGTATGTGAATACGTGCATTATTTTTCAATAGGACAAATCAGATAACCAAAGGCAGGGAGGATCGTTGCAGCCTTTATCGATTCCAAAGAGACCATCGATAAGTGTTTCAATGGACTTTATCACTCAATTACCGCAGTTACGTGGGTATAACGAGATTATGGTCATGGTAAATCATTTTTCCAATTATGTTGTCTTCATTCCGATGAAGATACCATGTGGGGCCGAGATGACTACTAAGCTATTCTTCAACCATGTTGTGAAGTATTGGGGGATGCCATTGAGTATCATTTTGGATTGAGATCCGTGATTTACAGGAAGATTTTGGACCACTTTGTTTAAGTTGATTGGAACAGAGTTGTTACACAGTTCGAGTTACCATCCACATACAGATGGGCAAACTCAACATATTAATGCACTACTGGAGGAGTACTTGAGACATTATGTGATGGCTAATCAGAAGAATTGGCCTGATCTCTTGGATGTGGCTTAGTTTAGCTACAATATGGAGAAGAGTTCTGCAACTGGGTATAGTCCATTTGATTTGGTGAATAGATTGGTGCCAGTTTCTCCACACACTGTATTATCAAGAGGTTTCTTGAGGAGTCCACATGCGAAGAGGTTCATGATAGCATGGGAGGAGACCTTAGAGTTGGCACGGGTGCACTTGTACGAAGCTGCAAGGATGATGAAGAAATGGGCACATAAGGATAGATGGGATGCACAGTTCAGTGTTGGGGATATGGTTTTTCTCAGGACCACCGGAGATCAATTTCAACCACCAAAAGGGCCTGCAAGATCTTTGAAGAGGATGTATGAGGGGCCATTTTGGGTGAAGAATAAAGTTGATGAAGTTGCATATGAGTTGGAGCTTCCGAACCACATGCATTCGAAACATCCTGTGTTCCATATGAGTCAGCTGAAGAGATGTCGAATTGATGCACACCATCCAGATAGGACAGAACCACCAAGGGGACCAACCATGAATGTAGACTTTCCAAACCGTGTTTTGGAGAAGATTTTGGATCTTCAGAGTACAGGTCTTGGGAGTAACATATAACAAGAGTTCTTCGTTAAATGGAATAACGCACCAGAGGAGAGTAGTTGGGAAACAGAGGATTCACTATGGAGATGGAGGAAGGAGATTGCAGAGTACGATGAGAACTTGAGAGGATTAGCTGGTTTGCTAAGGACGAAAGTGATTTCTAGTGGGGGAGGATGTTACGCCCCTAAGTCATCATCGCACTTGGACGAGTTAGGCGCTCACACTAGGTGCGTTTAAATGACGAGTTGATGGACAAGTTGCGGGGGTGCATTTAACTGATGAGTTGGGCAGGGTGCACATAACCTACGAGTTAGGTGGGGTGCACATAACCAACGAGTCACGAGGGCATGTTTAAACTTGATGAGTTGGGGAGAACTCCTTTAACTGATGCGCTGAGGAGTGCCAACACGAAATTTGACTAAGTGTTGGGCGCACAAGTTGACTTCGTTATATAGAAGATGAGTTGGAGGGCGACGAGCTGTGCGTGCCACTCGAACTAACACATAAAGCTCACATGTAAAAATATGGAAATGGAGATATGGATGGGTCGTTTGGATGATACCAAGCCCCCTTCCCATAGTCTAGAGTTTGTACAAACACATGGAGGGGGAATTCCAATGAAGGCAAAAGCAAGCAAGTCTTATCAAATTTTTTGGGTGAGTGAAAAGGGCGAGCGAGATGCAGGCATGAGCTCGCAAGACGGGAAACATTGGAGATATGAGTTCAGGGGCACAAGTTCGAAGCACAGGTCGCATTGCAACTGGGTCGCAGAAATGAGGGCGGGTTTTCTCGCGAGTTGGGCGCAGCCGGGTTTTTAGAATGAGGGCGGGTGGACAGCGCAGAATGGGTGTGGGTCGTATGGTTGTGGGTTGGGCAAGTAAACACAACCATAACATAGAGTGTTGTACAGACACATGATGCGATGAAGGGTGATGATATACGGTTGTGGTAATACCGCTGGGTACGATGCGCTGGGAAACACTGAGAGTGGGGAAAAACTGAACGAGTTAATGACAGGATTGTGCAGTAGGCCAACCAGCCGAGCAGCGAGTTTGATATTTTTGTATGTTTTTAAAGAACGAGTTGAGTATAACTCCGAACAAAAAATTGATATTTATATATTGATATTTATATTATAAAGGAGTTGTCTTTAAAGAGACTTTTTGGAAGCTTTTCCGATGGGTTTTTCAAGTGAAAGTCTGACAGCAATTTATTGAAATCACAAGTTTGATAGCTAATTTCTGCACAATCAAAGCATCCTAGGGGTTTTTCAGGGTGCTGAATCCAAATATGCAGTTAAAAAACCATTTTAAATAATACAAATCAAGATTTAACCTCAATTTTTTCCACCGGATTCTGTCACCAAAATCTCTAAAAGGTTGCACTAAAGACAACTCCTATATAAATGTATTTCACGCAAATATTTATGTCACGTTGAATGCTTAAATAATTCCGCACTTAAATTGAATAAAATGAAAAAAATGAATGTTGTAGGCGTAGTACTCGAAATGACAAGAAAAATAAGATGTCTAAATATTTAGTCAGTGCCACACGTAGCCCAATTCGAAAAGAAAAAAAATTAGGGGTGTGACATATCATTTGCTCGTGCAACACTGTACTTCTATAACCAGTCGGTGGAGCATTGTATTCTGTAACGAGCTATGTTACCAGAAACGGGACGGTTGTCACCGTTCCCGGTAAAAAACGTGTAAGAAACGAGACCAGACGGAAACGCCGTTTTCTACGGTCGTTTTAGTTAACCAGTGCATATATTTTACGGGAAATCTTTTACAGGTCGTAGTTGGCTCTTTTGCAGGTCGTTCTCAGCTCTATATTTTCACTCTTTATTGTAGATTTCATGCATGTATTCATTCAATAACCTAGAGGCCTATGCGAAGTATACAGAAAGTTGATTATTTTTGTACTATTGTCCCTTTTTTAGTTGATTTGTTTTCCTTTAACATGTATAGTGTTAAAATTCATAGTTTAAACACTATTCTATATGTGGCTCAAGAAGTTCACATTTAATTGCAAATCTATTTATTGTTTATATATATATATATATTATTTGGTTTTTTTTTTAAGGAAACAATAATTAGCCGAAGGCCCAAAATGCATAAGAATGTATACACTTAATTGACTAGGAAGCATAAGAATGTATATATTTAATAGTCAATTTGCTAAGCATAAGTTTGGTATTCAAATTATTTAGTTTTTAAATAAAATTTGGGCTAGAAAATTAGTTGAAACTATATTGAAAATTGAAACTAACTCTGCATTTTTCATTTTTATTTTCATTTTCTCTCTCCTCGTTTCTTGAGTGCGAAACCTCCAAACTCTATTTCTCGTACCGTTGTCGTTTCTCGTTTCGTTTCCGTTTCTGGTAACATAGGTAACGAGTCACAATGATTATTGTCTCAAAATATGAGACAATGAAAAAGGAATACTTAAAACTAAATGGGTTTATGTGCGGATTGTAATGTAAAACTATCATTGCATTAAATGTATAATGTGGCCACCTTCAGGAGATGAGAGGCTACATGTGTGTCACTCCCTACGTGAGAACCGCTAAACGACTGTGTGTAATGATGCGCCCTGCGTGAGAACCGCTAAACTACGGTGTGGAATGAAACATTGTCTTTTCAAATATATTAAATATTTATTAAATTCTTTTGGAATATATTAAATATTTATTAATTTTTTTTTAACGACAACAATCACTGAAATCACAGTCGTTAATAAGTATTAGGATGAAGCCTATATCTTATATATTCAGTCTAAATTCAATCCTAGCTATTAATGATAAACATTAAGATAAAGAATATATATCTTATATATTCAATCCAAATGCAATCTCAGATTATAATATTCTCTTCAATTTCGAAAAAATCGAAATATACTATTTCTCCAAATTCAATCTTCCTATAGATTAAAATATATAAAATAATATGTGATGAATCATATATCTTATATATTCAGTCCAAATTCAATCCCACATTATAATATTCTCTCCAAATTAAAAAAATCAAAATATACTAATCTGCAAATTCAATCCTGCCTGTAAATTCAAATATACAAAACAATATTTTCTCCAAATTCAATCATTCATGATTGTAGATTAAAATATTAAAAAAAATGTCAAGAAATCTTCCTCCATCGGAAGTTTATATATACGCCTATCAACGAATTGGGTTGGTCTTGTAGTCGTGGCACATGATTGATTCCAAAGGATACCAGTGGCACATGATTGATTCCAAAGGATACCATTTTAACTTTCTGCAGGTCTAGGTGAATTGGCGAATTTGAAGCTAGAATTTCCTAACAAATAACACTTCATTTTCACAGGCTTAACAATTCAGTTAGTCCCCAGGAGCTAATATGTTGCACTTAAAAATTATTATTAATAATAAAGAAATCAATGTGAGTAATAAATGAAATATTTTCATATTCATAGTTAAGTAATATTGAATTGTATTTAGAAATATATTAATATTAACAAAACATTTTAATGTGGACATGATGGTCTTTAAATAAATTATTCTAATGTCAACTATTTGTAGTTCCTATAAAGCAATTGGAAAAAATAAATTCTTATGTTTAAAACATTACAAGTAGTCTTACTATTTTATATTTTGGTCCTTTTTTTGGGTATATATTTCAATTAATCATGTGTGAAATCCAACAAAACATTATTGAAATTGCAAGTTTAGGCTATATAGTTTACACAATTCAAATGCCCAAGGGAATTTTCAAGGCAATGAATCCATTTATGCATTGAAAATATGTAATTTAAGTAATGAAAAATTACACACACACACACAAGCAATATATAACCATACTAATCATAGATCTATCAAGTACCAAGAGAGATCAAATATTTTGAGATACAAACAAGATTTTTTAAGTTTTGCACTCTAAAAGAGGTTTGTACCTCAAGAGATTTGATCCCTCTATGTACTTCCTAGATCTATGGTTAATATCAATATATCTTGCTCATATAAAAATTAATAGTTATGGTTGAGAACAGTATCATCTAATGAATAATTCTTTGGTTGAGGACATTATATTTTGGTGAAGTGAAGTTTCTACTCAATAATTGTAGTTTGTTTATGGCTGATTGGAACCTAAAAATACCATGTGGATGAAGTCTAAAATGCCTCTAGGTCAAATGAAATTATCACATGTTACAATTATTTAGAGTTTTGCTTCCCCTTTTGTGCATAGCTATAGAGAAGTTAGTTCACGGAGTTTATTCTAGTCTCCAAATTGGAATATTTAATGAGGCCACAAATGAGAATCTTCATACACTACAAGGCCATTAGTCCCACAAATAGCACTAGAATCTAGTGTTTCCAAGGCATGTGAATTGTCTTCATCCAACATAGTAAAATCTGACAAAAAATGGCATGTACACATGGGTGCGTTTATTTACGCGTGCAAGAAGTTATTTCTTTCATGCTTGTTTCCACTCTTGTGTCCATTTTTACTTCTAATTTTGCTCCCATTTGTGCTTCCTATTTTATTTTAAGGATTAAATAAGACACTCCATTATATTATAAAAAATTACACTAAACAATATTTCTAGGAAATTTAAATGAAACCAAAAAAAACATCAAAATTGGTTCACTATGAATAAAAATTGTAATTATTAAAAAAGCTAACCCATAAACAGAAGCACCACATTCACTCCATGTCTAATCCAAGTAAAAACAAAAAAATTAAAAATTTAACCAATCTACTCTTAATAAAAAAAAACTACTGATAGACGCATCTGACAATGGATGATAAGTGCATACATAACTCACTCTATGTCCAATATCTAATGGATAAATATATAAATGTCCTAGAGAAACCCACATGAAGATCTCGTCCAAACTGACACGAAAAAGTCCAGTGCTTATTGCATGAAGATGTGAATGTGTGCCAAAGTGGACTTTGTAGGAATATGATATTGGCGTTGTTTGCAAAGGTTACAATTTCTTCAAATTTTTGGTTTTGGTTTTAATGTAGTTAGTAAATTTAAAAAATATATATGATTATTTGCATGTTTTAATTGATAGGAAATAGATTTAATATCATCAAAAACTTTTAAGCTACTAAAAATTTTAAATTTTTATAGATATAATTAGATTTTAAATTTTTTTAATAATATTTTAATCAAAATCTTACCAAAAATTCTATTATTTTCTAAATACAATTGTGACCTCATTACACTACTCTGTAAGATATTAAGTCTTTGTGCACATAGAAAGTACATTTTCAAGTGTGACGAAAAATTTCGCAGATGCCATTAGTAAATAAAATGTTTTTTTTTTTAATAGTTTTTATTATTAATAAATTTATTTAAAAGTAAGAAAAATAGTATATATATTTTAAATTTTCAAATATTTAATTTCTATAAATATTTAAATAAATTTTAAAATTTATTTAAAAAAATTTATAACTTAGTTTCACAAACTAATAGATATATATATATATATATATATATATATATATATATATATATATATATATATATATATATATATATATATAAAATTTTGTGAAACTAAGTTATATGTATATGTATATGTATATATATATATATATATCTATATATATATATATATATATATATATAATTTAAATGAATTTCAAAACTTATTTTAAAAAATTTATAACTTAGCTTCACAAACTAATTACATCATACGCCATCATAGGAAAGTATAAAAAAATACGTGTTTAAAATAAAAACAATAAATTATTTTATATAAATTAACTAGACATTTCTATTAACAATTAGTAAAATGAAAAAGAAAAAAACCAACCATATTCAAATAACGTGTGAGAAAGAGCTTGTCTTCCTCAAACATAAGGAAAAATGTTAAAGGCCCAAAACCCAAAGGCATCTGGTAGGAGTGAAAACTTGCCTCTTTATGCAACACCAACTAGTTATATCATTTGGTATGGTTTTACTTGAATAACAATGATGAGTTAGCATGCATTTGCGGATAACAGCCATAGATGATATTCTCACTGCTTGTTTGACAACTAAATTATGATAGGTTTTCGCACTTTGAAAAAAACACTTGTGAGCAAGTGCCAAGATCCAAGAAACATCCCTTCCACACTCATGAAAATATGATTTATGGGGATTCAAGAAAATCTGAAGTTTGACCAAGTTGTGAGAATATTTGAAGTGATTTCTATTTGTACAATAAAAAACCACAATTCAACATCTTATTCTATCAAATGTGCTACTTCCCGTAGAGTATGTTCTTCTGAAGATCTTATGAATCTATAACTGGAGGTAGCTCCACCATCATCAAATACCTACAAATAAAGAGACCAACTCAGCTCTAGAAATGAAATGAAACAATGACGCCTTTGCGTTAAAATAACTTTTATATACCTACATGTATTTTCAACACATTTCCATTATCAAATCTAGCACAACCATATTTATTATATTTAACAAATGTGGTTGCAACTACATGCACAACGACATTGATATAATATTAATATCAATATTGATACTAATAAATAGAACTATAATAATAACCTATAATAATTATTATTATAATATAACAATATGATAATATTACTGATATTACCAATAATATGATAAACCCAAGGGGTCAACAAACCCAAAAGATTAATATTATAAACCCAGGAGATTATTAATATTATAAATCTTAGTTATTAATATTCTAAGCCCAAGGGATTAATAACTCAAGGAATCAACAAACCCAAGAGACTAAGATTAGTAAACGCAAGGGATTAATATTATAAACCAAATGATTAATATTAAATTGTAGGAATATAAACCCCAAGATCCAAATTATAATCTCAAATATTTTAAACTGAGTGGTTTAATATTAAAAACTAAAGGGATTAATAAACCCAGTGGATTATTAATATTATAAACCTTTTCGATTATAAATCCAATGAATTAATATCAAACCCAATTGATAAATATTATAAATCATATGATTAATATTAAACCATAGGAATATAAACCCTCGGATTATTATTAAACCTTAGGATTAATATTTTAAACCCTAAGATTGTAAACACAAATATTATCCTATACATATTAGGATTAATATTATAAATAAAAGGGATTAACAATATTATAAACTCATGGGATTAATAAACACAAGATATTATTATTATTATAAAATTAAGTGACTAACAAACCCAAGGGATTAATATTATAACCCAAGGGGATTAATAAACTCAGCGGATCAATATTAAAACCCATGGGTTTAATATTATAAAACCAAGGTATGAATAAACCCAAGGGATTTTTAATGTTATAAACCTAAGGGATTAGTAAACCCAAGGGATAATTGATATTATAAATCCAAAGGATTAATGTAAAACCCTAGGATTATATTAAACCCTAACAATATAAACACAAAGATTAATGTTTATAATCCCAAGGGCTAATAAACATAAAAGATTAATATTAAACCCTACGGATTATAAACCTAAGGGATTAATATTATAAAGACAATAAATTAATAAATCCAAGGGATTAATATTATAAATCCAAGAAATTAAAACTATAAAGCCAAGGGTTCAATACCATGTACCATAGGGATTAAATGCCGAGGGTATTAATATTTTAAACCCAAAAGATTAATAAACCCCAATGAGCTAATATTATAAACCCTATGGATTATAAACCCAAGGGATTATAAACACAAGTGATTTAATATTATAAATCCAATTACGAACCCATTGAATATATATTATAAACCTAAGGCATCAATAAACCCAAGGGATGAGTGTTATAAACTCGAGGGATTATCCCCATTAAAAACTAAAGGGATTCAAAATGCAAAGAATTAATATTATAAACGTGGGATATTAATAAACCCAAGGGATTAAAATTACAAACCCAATGAATTATTAATATTATAAACCCTAGCGATTGAAAACAAAAGGGATTAATAAACCCAACGGATTAATGTTATAAACCCTAGTGAGTAACAAAACCAAGGGATCAAAATTATAAACACGAGTGATTAATGAAACAAATGAATTTGATATTATCAACCCAAGGGATTAGTAAACTTAAGGGATTAATATTATAAACCCGAGGGTTTTAAAACCAAAGGTATTAAAATTATAAACCCAAGGAATTAATAAACCTAAGGGATTAATATTAAAAACCTAAGGGACTAATAAATCCTAATTTTGTAATGTCGAGAGGCAACATTGAATAAGTAATGTAACATTGAGACAATGAGTATCAGATTAATGTAATCTCGTGACAATGTTTGTCACGATGCGATGTTGGATTGATTTTTGTACCATGCAAATGCCAAAATACGAAGCTCTATTATAGTGTCGCAATGTGGAGTTGAGAAAAATTCAATGTAATCTAAGGTTCCAACAATTATTGTTATTGATTTTCACATTGTGACAATGTTTGTGACTATGCAACACTTGATAGATTTTTGCATCATCAAAATGTCACAACATTAAACCCTAACATTTTTTATAAAACCAAAGGATTAATATTATAAACCGAGGGGATTATAAACCCAAGGGATTAGTATTAAAAGCTCAAAGAATTAATAAACCCAAAGCATTAATAGTCCCTAAATTTTATAATGTTGAGAGGCAACATTAAATAAACTCCAATGTAATGTATCGTTACAACAATTAGTATCAAATTAATTTTCATCTTGTGACAATGTTTCTCATAATGTGACATTGGATTGATTTTTGTACCATGTAAACGTCATAATACAAGCCCTATTGTGGTGTCACAATGTGATGTTCAAGAAATTGCAATGTAATGTGAGGTTCCAACAATGACTGTCATGTGGTTTGGGAGATTGTGACATTGTTAGTCATACTGTGACATTGAATAGATTTCTACACCATTCAAACATCACAACATTAAACCCTAATGTTATTATAAACCCAAGGGATTAGTAAATACAAGGGATTAATACTATAAACCCTAGGGAATTAAAAAACAAGGGATTAATATCATTAACCCTAGGGATTATAAACCCAAGAAATTAATTTTATAAAACAAGAAATTAATAAACCCTAATTTTGTAATTTTGAGAGGTTACATTGAATACATTGCAACCTAATGTAACATCACGACAAGGAGTATCAAAGTATGTGTCATGTTGTGACAATGTTTGTGAGAATGCGACATTGAATTTATTTTTGTACCATTCAAACACCACAATACAAGTCCTTTTGTAGAATCCCGATGTGACAATTAAAAATTATAATGAAATGTAAGATTCCAATAATGATTGTCATATTTCTCGTCACATTGCGACAATGTTTGTCACAATGTGAGGTTCGAAAGATTTCCACACCATTCAAATGTCACAACATTAAACCCTAATGTTATTATAAAAACCTAAGGGATTAATATTATTAACCCTATTGATTATAAACCAAAGGGGTTAATTTTATAATCACAAGGAAATAATAAACCCTAATTTTGTAATTTTGAGAGGTGACACTGAATAAAGTGCAACGTAATGTAACATGGCGACAATGAGTGTCAAATTATTTGTCATGTTCCGACACCATTTATCACAATGCAATGTTGAATAGATTTTTACACCATTCAAATGTCACAACATTAAACCCTAACGTTATTATAAACCCAAGGGATTAATATTTTTAACCCAAAGAATTAATAAACATAAGAGATTAATATTATAAACATTGGATAGATTTCTACACCTTTCAGACATGACAACATTAAACCTTAATGTATTTATAAACCTAAGGGTTTAATATTATAAACCCCGGGGAATAAAAACCCAATGGATTAATATTATAAACGCAAGGTACTAATATTATACATAGAAGGAATTAATAAACCCAAGGGATTAATAAACCATAATTTTCTAATTTTGAGAGATGACATTAAATAAATTGCAAAGTAATGTAACATTGTGATAAGGAATATCACATTAATTTAATGGTGTGACAATGTTTGTCACAATGTGACATTGAATTGATTTTTGTACCATGGAAGCATCACAATACAAGTTACTTTTGTAGTGTCGCAATGTTTTGTTGAAAATTGCAATGAAATGTAAGGTTCTAATAATGATTGCAGTATTTCTTGTCACATTGTGATAATGTTCGTCACAATGCGACGTTGGATAGATTTCTGCACCATTCAAATGTCACAACATATAACCCTAATGTTATTATAAACCCGAGGGGTAAATATTATAAACCATATGGATTTAAAAACCAAAGGATAGATATTATAAACCTAAGGGATTAATAAACCATAATTTTTTAATTCTGAGAGGTGGCATCAAATAATTTTTGACGTAATGTAACATTGCAACAATAAATATCAAATTAATTGTCATATTGTGACAATTTTTGTCACAATCTCACGTTGGATTTTTTTTTTTGTAGCATGGAAACATCACAATACAAAGCGCCATTGTAGTGTTTCAATGTGATGTCGAAAAAAATTGCAATGTAATTTAAGGTTCCAAAAATGATTATCATATTGCTTGTCCAATAGAAATTAAAGTAAAATTAAATTAATATATAAATAATATAACATTAAATTAAAAACTAAATTAATATATTAAATGGAAAAATAATATATATATCTATATATATATATATATATATATATATATATAAAATTAAATACAATGATATTTTATTATTTATTTATATATATTAGAAAAATATGAAAAAAATAAATGTAAACCAATCTTATATTAAAAGACTTAAATAAGTATATATATGTATATATATATATATATATATTTCCTGAATAAGGTTAATTCTATTAAAGATACAAAAATAATATTACATGGAGGCACAGCCTCTACAGATCCTATCCAAGAGAATTTTCCAAGTATTAGCAAACAGTGACTGAAAATGTGATTGCCCTTAAGGGGAAACCAATCCAAAAAAGTGAGCTGCCCACACAAGGGACCCAACTTATAATTTCCATGTTTGAGAGTTTTTTCAGAAAAACAAGAAAAAAAACCAAAAATACTCCATGTAATAGCAAATACAACTTAAAATAAGAAAGAAGACCCCAGATAGGGTGACCTGGTGTCTAAGAACCTGGAAAAAGAATCGTAGTCCACTAGGTGTTAGCAGGTGGTAGGGGCTCCTCCACGATGAGACAACCGTAAGCATAAGGGTCATCGTCGGCTCGCTGTTGTCCATTGGTCATGGCATCCCACTACTCTTTGCCATCTGGAGCGTTTGTCCCGTCTGCAACCTTCCCATTACCACCCCAGGTGTTACTTGTTTTGTTCAGGGCTTCCGGGTTAGAGCAAGTAGCGTCCATCCTATTCCGAGCATTACCCTATGAGCTATTCTGCCTACTATCACTCGTCCTATCCTGAATGATGCTAGTCGGGATGGTATTTCATTGTGGTTCCTCCCTGAAGGTGATAGAGATAGTGGCGATTATACAGGGGCGGTCCACGGTGCATCTAAATTGGAATTGGGTGGAGCAAGAGGGATTCATCGTAGGCTCATATTCATCTTGTGGGTGTTGGGTCTCTGCATTATGCTGATGGCCAGCCCTCTGGGCCTGCCCTCTTCCATAGCAGGTGACGGGATAATGACCCCTGCTGTGAGCCACAATCGAAGGTGAGGAGGAGTCCGCCTGAGTCGGTTCAGACGCGGAAAGTGAGGGAGGGAAAATTTCTCTCCCTCGATTGCTTCCCTTGCAACTTCTCATTCTGTGCCTCAGGTGGGGCATATTAACTTGGTGAATATTGGTACGCTGGATGCTTGGGGGAGCTAGAGAAGGGATGGAGTGGCTTGTGGAGGTAGGGGAGTAAGGAATACGATTGCCTAAGGCAAAATTGAGGGTCGGAACAACAATTCTATAATAGCAAAGCGGGTTGTGAGAGAAATGAGCATCTTCAATTAGCTCAATGCAATAGAGAAGTTGACATCTTCTCCTCGTGGCCGTTCTAGAGCTCGGTTTTGCTGCTGTGGGAAGGCAAATGCAGGTGAGAGGAGACAGAGTAGGGGGGGACACAGAGCATTCTCCATCTTAAGGACCTGAACTAGAAGTAGGTGGCCTCGGCTCTTTCCCTTCATTAATGTTTTCTAGTTTTCAGGCTTCATTGAAATGCCATAAATTATGGCGATGGGCATTTTGGTAGCAGTGCAGGTGGCCAAGTGGCCATACCACTTGCTCGCTCGGATGATCAGTGCTATACGGGCACCATTATTCACCCGCATCTGGGAGGTTTGCTTCTTTGTGCACCTGGGCAGTGCATTCCTATAATTGAGTGCTATCATTAAGGATGGTGAGGGAACTTGATCTAAGTACTTGATCATTGTCTACCCCTGTATTTGCCAAAAGAACAACAACCTTGTTGCCCTCCCTCTTGACATGATTGAAGGTGATAGCTCTTCTATTTTTTAACCATTGCTCAATGAGTTCTAAACAAGCCACCAATCTCCAACTAGTAGCCACTTTAAAAGCCACAGTCCCCAGTTGAATTTGATTAGCCATGTTGATGAGGATTTGGGAATCCCCTTCGATTATAATAGGGTGAAACTTGTGTTTATGAGCCAAACAAAGTCCCTGCCATATACCTTCTAGTTCTGCTGAGTTATTTGTGTCCTAGCCAATTGATCCAAAATAAATTAAAAGAGGGTTACCTTCATGATTCCTGAACATGCCTGCATAGCCTGCTCTACCCGGGTTGCCTCTTGAGGCACCATCAAAGTTTAATTTGATCATGCCTATTGGGAGGGGATTCCATTGAGTGGAAGGCCTATAAGTGGTGGTAGAGATGTTAAGGTCATCCTGAACTGAAGGAATTCAGATATTCAAATTCTCCCAAATATTCTGTTCCTGTGCCTCAATGGGAAGATCATCTGCCTACCATTTCTAGAGAGCTAAGGTTTCTTGAATATTCTGGCATAGATTGCTCCAAATGATGTCCAGGGGAGTGCATTGATTCTTAAAGATTCACTTTTTTCTTTCCTTCCAGATTGTCCAAAGAAGTAGACCCGAAAGGATTTGCCATAGAGAATTTAGTAGCTTGTTGTTGTAGGGAGCGGAGGTCTAGTTACGAATGGTGCTAATAATGTCCCCTAAAATTCTGCAAGTTCCTTGACACCTCAAGCTGAGTTTTTCCCATAATGTTTTGGCCAAGTTGCATGAGTTCATAAGGTGCTGAATTGTTTCACTTTGTTGATTGCAATTAGGGAAATATGAGGGTCTGTGGAACCCTCTTTTAATGAGATTATCGCATGGGAGAATTCTTTTATGGCAGAGCAACCATATGAAAGTAGATACTTTGGGCCACATTCCAGGGGTCCATATACATTCGCAGATTGGGTCCACCAGTTCCTGTGTGTGAATCATCAACCTATATGCCTCCTTAGTTGAGAAAATTCCCTGCGGGGTGTATCCCCATCTTAAAATGTCTTTTTTGTCTGAATATCTGATTTTCCTATTGTTGAGCTCTGTGTTCATTTCTTTGTAGAAGTCCTTCGTTTCTTGATGAATGATCTATTCTGCCTTTTTCCATTGCCTGTATCCCTGATTGATATGTTGAGTCTAGTGCTGAGAGACTTTTTCATTCTAATGAATAGCATGTTCCTTAGGATTTTGGGGATGGATGGCTTCTAATAATATGGTCATTGTTGCCATGAGTCAACACAAAATTGGCCAGTGCCTCCATCTCTAATCTCCCAAAAACTGTGTTGTTGTATCATTGCCCTGTGCTGTTTTGCTGCATTCCAAATTAGAGAGCCTACATCATTATTTGTGAGTCTGATAAGCTCTTCTGGTGGTTGATTATTTGCATATTCTACAACCCATAATTTGGCCCATGGTGTGTGTGGGGCTGATAACCATTGCTGCCATAGTCTTGCCCCCATCATTGCATTACTATGCTGAGGATCCCGCAATCTAAGGCCTCCCTAGTTTTTTGGTGTGTAAACTATTGACCATTTCACTAGGATCCATTTGTAATTTTTCCCTGAGGATCCCCATAGAAGGTTGCGTTGTATGTTCTTGATCTTTTTGAGAACCCACTTCGGCATTGCAAGAACAAAGAAAAGGTATAGAGGCATAGTTTGTAGTACTACTTTGACACGAACGAGCCGACTTGTCATATTGAGGGCTCTGTAAGTCCAGGAAGATAGGCGGCTTTCAAGTTTTTCTAGGAGTAGGTGCCAGGATGTGTGCTTTATAGTAGAGTCAATCAATGGTGCACCTAAGTATTTGGAGGGGAGATTGGCAACAGGAAAGCCCAAGATTCTAGCTATGTTTCTTTGTGTTACTGAGGGAGTATGAAAGAAGAAGATTTGAGACTTAACAGTGTTAATAGTAGTTCCTGAAGCCTCAAAGAAGGTGTCTAACAAGGATTTGAGTGTGAGCTTCTTGGACTGAAGGGTGCCCAAAAATCATATTATCATCCACGAATTGTTGATGAGTGATGGCAGAGGTACCATGGATAGAAATGCCTTTGAGGTTTTGAGAATGAATAGCGTGCTTTATAAGACGGCTTACGCCTTTTGCCATGAGGACGAAAAGAAAAGGGGAGAGGGGATCACCTTGACGTATGCCTTTAGTATGGGAGAAGGGGCAAGAGGGGATGCCATTTACTAAGATGGAGAAAAAGGTGGAGGAAATGAGATTCATAACCCATCTGACCCAGGTTGGGCTAAAGCCAAAGGCTATAAGAATTTGTTTGATATATGTCCAGCTTAATTTGTCAAATGCTTTAGATAAGTCAATTTTGAGAAGCATACATGCCTGTTTGTTGAGCTTTAGGGAGTGAATGATCTCATGAAGCAGGATTATTCCATCAAGGATTTGACGTCCCTCCACATATCTTGATTGTTCCTGCGAGATGATCATGGGGGGCAGTGGCTTGAGTCTATTGGTGATGAATTTCGAGATGATTTTGTATATTACATTACAGAGTATGATGGGCCTAAACTTCTCTAGAGTATTTGGCTAATCTTCCTTGGGAATGAGAGCTATGAAGGTTGCGTTAAGAGATGGAAGGAGCCAGTGCATAGTCTGAGATTCTTCCACAACTTTCCAAACCTCTAGGTTGATGAGATCCCAAAAGTGATGGAAAAAGTTGGAGGTAAATCTGTCAGGTCCAAGGGCTTTCCCATCTTTCATTTGAGCTATTGCTACTTCGACTTCCATAAGAGTGACCAGTCGAAGTAGTAGATAATTGTGCTCTTTAGTTATTATTTTTGGCACATGCTGAAGAATTGTGTCTATGGCCGGTTGCCTGTTTATTTGAGGCTCTTGATGAACAGATTTGAAATGGGTGAGGAGTTCTCTTTCAATGTCATCATGTTCCTCCATTCTTTCTCCCTGCTGATTCTGAAGTTGTACAATGGTGTTATGCATTCGTTTCTGTATGGTGGTGCGATGAAAGAATTTGGTGTTCCTTTCCCCCTCTTTTAACCATCTGACTCTTGATTTTTGTTTCCAAAGTACCTCCTCTTGCTTCCTTATATCTTCTAGTTGAGTAAGAAGATCTTTATCTTGATTTGCTAGTATTTTGGTTCTCCCTTCCTTGATAATTCTATGCTGGAGCTCAATCATCCTTTGCTCAAGTGTTTTTTGAGCTTGAAAAATATTTCCAAAGGTGGAATGATTCCATTGCTTGATTTGACCTATGAGATTCTTTAGTCATTGTTGGAATTGATGCATGATTGATCCTTTAGGAGGAGTGAATTTTTCCAAAGCTATTTTAACTATATTTTTGAAGTGTAGATGAGAGAGCTAGAAAGCTTCAAATCAGAAAGGCCTTCTGGTAGAGTCTCCTGGTCTTTGCCATTGAAGTGAAATGAGCCAATGGTCTGAGCTTGACAGAGGCAAGATTGAGGCTGTGATGTCTCCACCTAGGTGAATGGCATTGTCTGAAATGAGACATCTATCCAACCTAGATGCAATTTATTAGGATCTTGATCTTTTGTTATTCTAAGTATAGATTCCATTATTGAATGGTAAATCTATCAGCCAGTTGTTTTGTATATATTCTTTGAAGCGGCTACTTTCATTGTTCAGTTTGACTCTACCTCCTTTTTTCTCTTCCAGTTTTGTAATCATGTTGAAGTCCCCACCTGTGATCCATAGTGGGTGTGTTCTAGTGGAATTGAGAGCTTCCAATGTGTTTAGCAGCACAATCTTTTGCAATGAGTCTTGAGGAAAGTATACCTTTGAAAGATGACCATGTATATTAGTTCCTATGATGTGGAAAGTGGCCTGTATGAGATGATGGGAGGCATGAAAGTCTGTGAGTAAGATAGCTTGCGTATTCCATGTGATGGCGAGTCCTCCCAAGGCACCAGAAGCATCCATCGCAGTTGAGTGACATCCTAGCCAAGCTCTAGATAGAATGCAACTCAATATGTTATCGTTGCATTTTGTTTCTTGCATAAAGAAGATTTGTGGTTTCTCATGTTGTATCATGTTTTTTATCATTCTATATTTCCCTGGACTGTTGGGCCCTCTTAAATTCCATGAGATGAGCTTCATGGCTGACCAGTGGGTAACAGCTATAACACTTAGTTAACTTGGAATATCTTCATGACTCCACCAACATTTCCCCAATGATGATGGTTCTTTGCAGATCTGTCTTTCTTCCCCTTTTCTTGCTATCTTTGTGGATATTTTTGTCGTCCCAGCTGCTGCCTGGTTGTATGCCTAAGGTTCTCTACTGATGCACTCTTGAAAGGACTACTTCCAAATTTTCGAGCTGCCCTTCCGTAATTTTGTCAAACTCTTTCTTTCTGCAAGATTTCTCAAGTTTGAAGCTGTCTAGGTGTCCGAGGTCAAAGCTTTCTGGTTCCTCGTCCATGTGGTTGTGTTGGCTATTCTCAGGCATTGAGTTAGTTGTCTTGGCGGGATCTGATAAAAAACTGTCGATGTCCATTCCTTTTGCTTACCATAGGGCTATATTTGTCTCTTGGTTGGGGATGGATGGAGAGGCTTCTATCTTTTGGTCAACTTTCGGATCATGCAATGGTATACGAGAATCAATAATTTGAGTTGAGGTAGATGGCATGGTGGATGGTTTAACAGGTTTGGACGGATCTACTTCAGGCATGGACTGTTGCGACAAAATGTCAGAGCTGTTACTAGTGGAGGGTGTCGAGGGAGTGGGCAAGGGGTTATTGGGCATAGGTGGGGGTTCTCTTGCATGCTTCTTTCAATTAGTAACCTTTGTAAATCCTTTAGAATCAGACTTCTCCGAGTTATCATTGGTTTTGGGGGAAGCATTTAATGGACAGTCGCGGAATAGATGGCCACGAGCATGTCATTTTCTGCATCTGAAGGGCACATGTTCATAATCTATGGGCTGAATCCATTCAAAATCATCATGAAGTAGGATTACCGAATCCATGAGGGCTTTGCTTAGCCGCATGTAAACACAGATACGAGCATACGAGGTGTACCTTCAGAGCTTTGTTTCCTCTGCAACCTTTATGAATTCTCCTAGTCCATTGCTAATGGATTTTAGCGATTCTTCATCCAAATATTCCAGAGGCAGAGAGTACATTTGAATCCAAACTGGCGCCTAGCTGAAGTCCTCTTTGTCTGGTTTAAATATTTTAATCCAATCCCTTAAATACAGACCCACTGCATTGAAGAAATAAGGGCCACCATCTAAGATTCTATTCCTATCTTCGTTGCAGTTGAATATGGCATTGAGGACACCTTTTGGCCCTAGCTGCAGGGTAACATGTCCTTTTGGTTTCCATTTTGAAGTGATCCGTCCCTGCAAGGCTTTCTCTGTTGGCCTATAATCCAAGGAATTTACCTATAAGTGCATGATCCTTCATAAACTATATTTGGGCATTGATTCGATGACTTGGTAAGTTGATCTTGGGGCGCTCTGCTGCTATGGGCTTGCATGTGGACGATGTCACCTTCCTGGGTTCTGCATTTTCCGTGGAGGCCTTCTCCTACCCTTTGTTCGAATCTTTTGCCTCCTGCTATTGGGCGAATTGGTTATGTGGCTGTGCCGCTGGTCCAAACGATGGATTTTCATTTTCGTTGGTATTCAAGTTGGGATTTCGGCTATCATTGTCACCTATGGGGCCCCACGACCTCCCCCATTTGAATATTAATTACTTAGACTCCTTCAGTGCGTTTGAACAAACGCTTGAGAGACTACATTGTTGTAATGGAGGCCTGCCACACCTGTGCTTCTGCCATGGTAGGGTTTGCCAGAATCCCTAGACTGCCATGGTTCACGAGCTCAGATATCTTCTCGTAAAACAGGAAAAAAAATAATAAAAAATTAAAAGAAATAATATATATATATATATATATATATATATATATATATATATTTAAATGATTATTAAATTAAACATTAAAATTGGTTTATTTTAATTATATTTATCTAATATAATAAATATTATTTTATTGTTTTATTAATGACATTTTGCAAAGAATGCCTTAAAGCCATGTTCATATATATTATATTTATCTTAATTTATACATTAAAATGTTTTATTTATTTATCTAAATTACAATTTATTTGTTTTTAAAAATAAATAACTGATTATTTAATAACTTTATATAAAAAATTTAAAATTACATAATTCTCATAAATTTATTTTATCTTATTTTACTTTAATATATTTTAAAATGTTATATAATTCAATTAATATATTTACAATAATAAATATTTTTTTAAAAATAAATAAATTATTATTTCAATAATAATGATGATGGCGGTGGTGGTGGTGGTGGTTAACGTCCACTGAGACCAAATTGGTCTATCAGACCTATAATTTTCTTAGTTTCTAATTGTCTGGTTCCTCATCTTTCTTGGCAAGATTGGTGCTGTAGCTTTCTTTTTTCTTTCTCTATGGTCTTCCAACTTTCTTTTCTTGCATCTCCTTCATCTCTTTTGGTTTTTCGGACATTGGTGTCTTAGCTTCACGATCTACTATGTTCGCCCTTTTGAAGATAGTAAAAGAAGAAGTTTGGTCTAGGAGATCTTCTTTGTTATTAAATGAAGCTTTATTTTGTGTGGTATTCGAGTCCTCATAATTGTTGATGCTTGAGGGGTTGTCGAGTTCACTCTTTTGTTGTTGGGCGGGGCTTTCCCCTTGCTTGTCTTGAGAGTTGTTTTTTTCTTTCCCGAATTCTTGTGATTTAGAGTTTTATCGAGAGTATTCCTCTTTAATGACACTGTAGTGTTCTTTTTGTGCTCCTTCCTACCATGCAGA
Source organism: Pinus tabuliformis (assembly GCA_031772625.1). Taxonomy (NCBI): domain Eukaryota; kingdom Viridiplantae; phylum Streptophyta; class Pinopsida; order Pinales; family Pinaceae; genus Pinus; species Pinus tabuliformis. The sequence goes on along the minus strand of CM062818.1, from coordinate 915,567,078 downwards.
TCTGTGGTGATTTTTCCTAGTAGAATTTTTATGGGAGACTTTTGGGCAATTTTTGGCTAGGTGGCCTGTCTCAAAGCAGGATCAACATCTAAAGAAGACACTTTCATAATCGAGTTTCTGGTTCCACACATAGTCTTTACTTAGGTGTATTTCAGCTTGGAATCTGAAATGGTATAACGAAATGATATAACTTATGGTTTCTTATAGTATTGACCACTTTTCACGATTAAAATTTGATATATTTCAATTTATAAATATATTTATAATAATTGATAAAAAGAGATTTTATAAAATAAATCAATTTTTATTTGATAAATAAATTACATTGTTAGGAAATATTTAGATAATATTTAGACAAATTGATTATTACAATATAATTTGATTAAATAAAGTGATTTTTATGCCTACCAAGTTTTGGATTGATTTTGGGAATGAGATATTGTTTAAAAAAGAAATAATAGTTCAAATATTTACAACTTTTATTATGAATTATTAAAATATAATTAATATATATTTATGATTTTAATTTTCTTCATTAATATAAAATTCAATATATTTATATTTATATTAAATAAACTTATTTAAATGATTAACGGTTTAAACCGGAAGTAGCAAAAATTCTTCCATGAAACAATTTATTCACTAAAGAAAAGAATGATGCTTACACATTGGCATTATTAAACGCCCGGAAAAGAAAACACAAGTTTACCCTTTGCAAAAAAATATTCACTTCTTTTTAAAGTTTTCCTTCCATTAAGCCTATATCTTAAGGCGTTGAGCATAAGGACCTAACACGAGCTTGAAAATGTATTTCTAAGGACAAGTGATTCAACTTTACTATTTACTGCTACCATGTATTTGTATGATGATGGTTGGGAATATAATTTAGCTCCTAAGAGGACCGCTTTGGAAGATATAAACTGTTTGCTCCTGTTACAAAATTGTTTCTATGAGTTTATTCACTAGTCCCTTAAGGACTTAACTGTGGAGTCATACTATGGAGAATTAATTGTCCACCGCCGGGGATTTTCGTAGATCATTATATGGTACACAAGTGGGACATTTGGAAAAATGTTAGTTATATATATATAAACTTCTGATAACCCACATGGTATACGATGGTCATTTGACTTGAGGTTGCTGCATAAATTGAACTTTCTAGATCATATTATATGCCATGTTATTTTTATGAAATTGGTGGCATGCAAAACAATGGATGTAGAAATAATCTCAACCATCCACTTGGGACACCCTTAATTTGACGGCTTATGAGGGACGAGGGTAGGTTTTGGTAACGAAGTCAGGGGAATAAGCACGATTATGTTTTCATTTTTCTCTAACTTGTCTGAGGAGTGGGCTCTACTCTCGACCCTTGAGTGAGAGTCAATGTGGTAAGGTTATTACTCAGGAAAGACTGTATCCTCTTCCAGATGGCTAAGGCGGTCGACTTTTTTCCTTTTGATATTATTGAATGAAATTATTCCGTTATTACCTTACGGCTCAAAGTTTCGTTCATGGGTTATCTATTATTGAAGTATGTCAGAAAAAAATAAAAAAAATTAAATGCCTCGTGTTCTAGTTCCCTTGGTCTTAATGGAGGTTATAGACTGCAATGGCTCTATTTCTGTCTTCATTCCGCCTTTTTGCCCAAATTACTGCGTGCGTCCCTTTCCGTTTAGCCTATCAACTTTTTTTCCGTTGTTTCCGACATATTCTGTGCAGAACGAGCAAGGTAGCATTTCCTCCACAGGTTGGCTCTCTCACCTATGCCATAAAATTTTGTACGGTGTGGAATGATGCTTCCTGCGTGAGAATGAAACATAGCCTTTTCAAATATAATAAATATTTATTAAATGGAATATATTAAATATTTTTTTTTGTAACCAGAGCAGTCACTGAAATCACAGCGGTTAATAAGCATTAAGATGAAGCATATATCCTATATATTCAGTTCACATTCAATCGCAGATTATAATATTCAATCCGAATAAAAAAAAATCGAATATTCTATTCTCCAAATTCAATCCTGCCTGTAGATTAAAATATATAAAATGATATTCTCTCCAAATTCAATCAATCCTTTAAAAAAAAAAATCAAAAAAATTTCATCCACCGAAAGTCTATATATACGCCTGTCCACTAGTTATAATATGAGCGCCTATCCACGAAATATAATATGCTGGCTGCTCAGTGTGGTATAATATCAAAATCCAAAATCTAATATTTTTCGCACCATTAGGGATTCTTAGTAAGACTCCTGGTGCAAAATTTCCACTCTCAATAGGTTTCTTTTCATCCAACTCATCCTCTTATATGCCTATAGACCAAATATAATATGCGGGTGGTTCAGTATGTTACAGTATCAAAATTTAAAATTTTTAGCACCATCAACCATATTTAATTAGTAAGATTTCTGGTACAAAATTTCTCACTTTTAATTAGTTTATTTTCATTTAATTTATTCTTCAATAAATTAATTAATTAACACAATCACAATGTTAAGCATATACACAACTACACTAATAAACACAAATAAGATTTATATATTAACATTGTTAATTATATTGTTATACTAAATAAAATTTCTAAAATTTTAGTATTATATTATAAATCTACTATGATATATTATTATTATAAAACTTAACACAATTATATAAAACCTAAAATAAATATGCCTAAATAATAAAACTTAAAAACCTAAATAATAAAACTTAAAATCTGACTACTAAAAGTAATAAAACTTTAACCAATAAAGTTAAAAATTTTAAAACTAAGTTAATAAACTTATTTTTTAAACTTAAAATAATCAACTTAAAACAAAAATGGGTGAATATAACTTAATGAACCTAAAACATAAACTAAATTTAAAAGGTAAACAGAAAATCTAAAGACCGCTGCCATTAGACGGCGAGCAGTTACCTACATAACACTACTAAATGAACGAATTGATCCACATGCAGTACATTTCTTTAACCACGATGACATTGTACAAACATGCCACATGGAAGTATATATATTTAAGTACATTAATTTTTAATCAATGCTCAGGTCAAGTAGAGAATGTTTGGAGTGAAAAGCACAAGTTCTTGCCGTTTATCTCCCCAACGGAAAACTGTGACAGTAGGATATTCTGACTCAACAGTAGAGGGAAGCTTTACTCGACACATATTTCTGCACAGGAAACTTCGCTTCTCTGAGCGCAACAGCTGCTAGTATGGAGGGGCACTAAATAGGCTATCCATTCACTCACATGAAAATGGTACAAAAGAAGAAGTAGTATTACAACTTCCAAATAGATATGATTCACTACCCTCGCCATTGTCTGATGATTCACTTCTGAAAGAGACCCATGCATGCGAAATAATAAATATCTAGACTGGTGTTGTTGCGTTGTAAATTTGTTGCCCCGCCATCAAATCACCTTTGGATTGAATAAAATACGATTGCATTTGATATGCAGAGAGATTTAAATTTTACAAACATAACGGTTGTCTACTTTGCCCGTTGATGCTGTAACGTTTTGGAGTTTAGCATGGAGATGGTAATGTTGTTCTGATTCAGCTTGTCACACATGAGTAGAAGGCATGTGCATCGCTCAAACCATAGTACATATGAGTAGAAGCCATGTGCATCACTCAAACCACAGTACGCGGTCTTGGAAAACGGACCAAGTTGCATATGATGTTAAATTGTATCATACACCAATTAAGTGAATTTTCTATAATAATATTTTTTTAAAATAATGGTTATAAAGCACATATGTGTTACTGTTTTTACAATAATGGTTATAAACGTGTTATTGTTCAAATAATTGAAATAAAATTATAAAAAAAAATTAGATACTACTAAAAATAGAGTTAAAGTATAATTTGATTCTTTTATGTTTGAAGATGTCTAAGAATATATTCTCTTTATTAAATTTTACTTGCCACCATAAAATGTTTCAAAAAACAAAAAATCTGGAAGACTTATTCCAAGAACAGTGAATAAATCTGAAAGACTTATTCCAAAATCATGTGGCTATCCACTTAATTATATAATAAAAATATTTTTAAACCTAGATATAATGGGTATATATGGAGGACAGCTTTTCATTTTCAATTTTTTTAGTGTGCCAAAGATAACAAATTCTTTTAACCCATGAAGTTTGTACAATTGATTAAAATCTTCTTACTTTTAACAATGTCGATTTTCTTTTAATTCTACTATTTTCTAGGTTAGTGTTGATGACATCCTTTTAAAATCTTATTCTTTATAATTTTACAATTTTTTTAGATGCAATAATATTTCTAATATTATCATTATTTCATAAAGTGATCTTTACCTCCATACCCTAATGATTTGATAACACAATACTACTTTAGCCATAAGTGGTTTTCAATAGAGTTTGAAGCAACCATAGGAAGTCTCTTATCTTCTATGTTTTTCATGATCTTGTACATTAGATGCTTAGTCACATACATGTTCTTAATAGATGAAACACTCACTTTTATGAGGATGATAGTATAGGGTGTGTTGTTTTTAAATATTAGAATATAAGTTATAAAATTGTTTTAGATTTGGTTTATCTTTATCTACAATTCTCTAAAAATTTTGCATTCCTAATCTTCACAACCATAAACCATAACATTAGAAGAGTTTCTTCTTATCCCAAACTTAAAGTTCCATTTATAATTGTTTTCAAGTTTTTCACGCTCTATTTATCCTTTCCTCAATGTTGTAGTTCTAGTCAAGCTTGTTGTGAGGAAGATTGATTCCAAATAATTTTACCATATCACCTCCGCCAACTTGTTAGTATCATACACTAAATTATTCAAACTAGTTTTTTATTTATTGGACTGCCATAACCTTTGTTTTGATAATGTTAACAATCATCATTGGGGATTCACCTTGTTCACCATATCTTATCATGTTCATTTGTAAAGGCCCTTCTTAAACTGTGAAAACTAAATTCAATATATTGTAGATATTGTTTGGAGAGCAAGTAGATGAGGGGCATGGGGATTTTATAGGTATTGGGGAGTATAAAAATAGACAAAAAAAATTATTTTATTATTGGAAAAATTAGCTATCCTCTATTTCATATTTTGTTGGGTGAGATTTTCATTTTACAATCAAATATGAGAGGGATGTGTAATTCTTTCCATACTCAACATCAAGTTGACATGTGTCCTTTTTATTAGTTTTAATTAAATCTTAGTATGACATAGATGTCTTAAATTTTTTTCCCCTCACTCTCATCCATAAACAAAATATTTGGATGTCTATGTTAAATAACATAAATTTATATCAAGTTTTAGAGAAATAAAATAATTGAAAGTATAAAATCTTAGGAAGATGTATAATTCTTATATTTTTAAAAAATATTTCAATATATGACTTAAAAAATATATTTGAATATCCATTGTAATCAACACATGTAAATATCAATTTTATATATAATATAATATTTTAATGTCCAAAGAGAATAAATAATTAAAAGTATAAAATTCAACTACATATTAATAATAGGGAGATGTGCCATTCAATTAATTCAATTAATTCTTAGTATAAAATTGGTATGCTGCATTTTATTCTTTTCGTATTTAGAGAAATTGGCAATAGGGTTAGTCTTGTACTCTCAAACAAGGGGTTGATTGCAACTTCTACCATTATAACTTGTAGGTTCTTATGTATGCCCTTTATTCAAGCATAGGTGAATCTAAGGTATTTGAAGCTAGAAACTCCTCCCATATAACACTTCATTTCCCCTCGCGGACTATATGTTACATTTAAACAAAATTATTATTAATAATAAACAATTGAAGTGACTCAAAAAAAGAACTATTTTAATATACAATGTTAATTAATATTGAAGTGTATTTAGAAATATATTAATAACAAGAAAACATTTTGATGTGGACAATGTGGTCCATAAATAAAATATGTCAATGTCAACTATGTATAGTTCATATAAAGCAATTGAAAAAAAACAAATTATTATGTTTAAAACATTACAAGTAGTCTAGTTATTTAATATTTTGGTCTTTTTTGGTTATATATTTCAATTAAATTTGTGTGGAATCCACCAAAACTATGTTGGAATTGCAAGTTTAGGCTATATAGTCTACACAATTCATGAGTTTTCAATGCAATGAATCTATTTGTGCATTCAAAATACTAAATTTAAGCAATGAAAAATCACACACACGAAGAACCAATATATATATACATCTTAATCATAGATCTACCAAGCATCGAGAGGGATCAAATCTTTTGATATCCATTTTTTTTTCCGAACTATAAATTACGTTTGCAACTCAAGATATTTGATCCTCTAAATACTTTCTATATTAGTAGTGAATATGGATATATATTAGTTATATAGAATTCAACCATTGTGATTAAAAACATTATCATCTAATGAAAAAGGCTTGAAAAGGTTTTTAGTTGAGCACACTATTTTTTGGTGAAGTGAACTTGTTACTCGATAATTGCAATTTGGTTATAGGGGATTGAAACCTAAAAAGGCCATGCGAATGAAGTCTAAAATGCCTCTAAGTCTCCCCTTTTCTACCTATTTATGGAGGAGTCCATTGATGGAGTTGATTAGAGTCTCCACATCAGAATATTTAATGAGTCCATAGATGAGAGAAATCATAATATTTAATGAGGCCATAGATGAGAATCTTTAGATCATAGCTCATATTTCAAACTGAATCATTGACTATTGGTTGTAAAGAACACTATTAAACGGATTTTCCTTGGATGTGTGATAACATTTAAAGGTAAATGTCGTTGAAGGGACCAAAGATTTTAAATATTACTAAAATGGGATTAATATTTTCTAAAAGATTGTATCCAAACTAGAAAGTTGATGCACTCTACTATGTGAATGATTTTGGAGAGAAGTTTTGCATAATTATTACGTGAAAATTCAATGTTGTTGTCAATGTGGATGACATTTGCTAAATCAATTTGGTAATAGTGATATGATTATTCATTTTGTGTTAGCAATGGCTGGACCATTTAATATTTTCATGGTCTAAAAAGCTGAATAGAAAAAAATTATAGCTTGTGGGACTTTTTTCATAAGATACTCACTATTAGTGGGTTTAAATATCTTGATCAAATTATTCCACGGAAAGAATAGAGACCAAAAAATCATCTCGAATACTATGATAAAGCACATAAAAATTCCTTATTACATCTCAAATTATTAGTTGCAAACAAAATAGTGCTTGAAGTGAAAAATGACATTGTATCATATATTCTATGGAAAAATCTCAAAAAAGGTATAAGTATCAGAAGTTTTGTTGGTATTATACTTGAAAATCGTTAGTTTTCCACTAAGTTGTAGGAAGGAGGATACATATTTGAATTTTTTTTGTAAAGGAAGGATCTTTGTGATCAATTATTTACAATAAAGAATCCAAAGGAAGATGAAAATATAGTTGCTTTAGTGGTACAAATATTTCCATCATCTTTTGATTCATTTACTGAGTCCTAGCTTTTTTTGGGGGCACAGAAGGACTTGAGTTTGAGAATATATCAACACATCTTCTTCAAAAATAAAGGATACTATATTAGACCAAATATTCAACTTCCATGACTACAAGGAGCGTTAGTGCAAAATTTAAAGGTGGGGACGAATGGAGAAATAAGGGGGTGAAGAGGCTAGCATCATATCAAGGAAGAAAAAATTTAGATATTGTTAGTATAATATTTTTAAACATGTTTAGAGATATTTCTCGTTACTCGTTGATTACTTATCACGGAAAATGCGGTTTATTTTCTAAAGGAAAAGTAAAAAAAAAATTATGGTTCTGTAGCATGGAAATATTTGGTAGAAAGCCAACACATAAATAAGTAAAAGATATTAGATTTGATAATGGAGGTGATTTTGTTTCAATTCAATTCAAGAAATTCTACACAAAGGAAGATAGACACATACAATATACTACTCCATATACTTGAGAACAAAATGAAGTTTCCGTATACTCCACAACAAAATGAAGTTTTTGCAAAGGAGGAATAAGATATTTATGGACATGGAAATGTACATCGTGCAGTATTACAATTTCCCATATCAGTATTAGGAGGAGGTAATGAATATCACAATTTACATTGTTAATAGAATTCATTGTAAATCTTTGCACGATATTTTTCTTGAGGAATGTATGGTCAAGAAGAAAACCTTTTAAAAGTGATTTATGTGATTGATTTTACACATATTCCAAAGGTAAAGAGAACTAACTTAGGTTCAAAAGGTAAGTTATATATGTTTTTGGCTATAGAGAGCGGTTAAATTAGAAACTCTACTAAATGTCTCTACAAACAAAATTGTGATTAATAGATATGTTGTTGTTGATGATAAAATACAATACTTCCATAATAATGGTAAATATATGGATAGTAGGGTACATGGTATTATTGGTGATTCATGAAAAAGTACCAGTGTTGAAATCCAACAAGGGCCAAATATGGAAACATTAGAATATTCTTATTCTAGGGAGTTCTAGCGAAGAAGAGAAGGATTCTTCATAGCAAGATCAGTAAGGCTTGCATAAGAGACCAAAGTGGTACTATAACACAATGTATGATGTGTAATAAGATGAATTTCCAAATGAAATGAAAGGTAAGTCTATGCAATTATGGATATAGAATGTACAAGGAGGTGAGATGGTATATTTTTCTCTACTTCTATTGTTTTATAGGAATTTGGACATAACACATTTATAAAAACAAAATGAAAACCTAAGTCGAAAGCTACCATAAATGTGGAATACGATGCCTTGGTGAGAAACAAGAGTTGGGTACTATCAACATTGCCTCCACTGAAGAAATCCATTGGTTGTAATGGATTTTTAAAGTCAAATATAAGTCATATGGTTCTTTGTATAACCAAAGGATATGCATAGAAGTAAAGAGTATACTATGAATAAAAAATTACTCCAACTATAAATATGGTAAAATTCAAGATAATAATTTCCATTTTTACTCATTTTTGTTGGAAGGTACATCAAATTGATGTTAAAAGTGTTGTTTTGAATGGAGACTTGGATGAGAAGGGTTACATGGTGTAGTCACAAGGGTTTTATGTTTTTTAAAAGAAACATTTTATTTTTCAATTGGTGAAATCCTTGTATGGGGTCAAGTAGGCTCCTTGAGCTCAATATTTTAAACTTGATCATTATTTTAGAGATTTTGGATTCAAAAATAACTTTTATGAACCCACTCTTTATGCCAAAAATAAGAACAATGAAAAAGTAATCCTAATTGTCTATGTTGATGATATTTCTATCACGTAAACTAATGTCGACATGATTCAATAGGTGAAATATAATATCTATTCTAGTATTGAAATGCATTATTTAAGCATATTTTGTTATTGTTTAGGTGTATAGTTTTGGAAATATGATCATACTATGTTTGTATCACAAGTCAAGTATGCCAAATATCTCTTTGAACAAAATAGAATGTTGGAATGTAATCCTATATTTGCACATATGGAAGTTGGGATAAAACTCTTAGCTTGCACTAACACATTATCCATAAATGATTATTTGAACTGAAAATTGGTAGGTAATTTGATTTATCTAACTACTATGCACTAAGTTGTTTTTCTAGATTCATTTTTAAACCTCAATAGGTATATTAGAAAGCTGCAAAATGAGTTCTTTGATATTTCAAAGGGACCCTTTAGTTTTTCATTCTATATTAAAGATTTATTGACTTCATGGTAGAAAAATATACTGATTTTGATTGGGCTAGACTAGTTGACTCAAGAAAATCAACAGGAAATTATGTGGTCACTCTTGGTTAAGATGTAATTTTATGGTAGAGTGAGCTACAATCTATAGTTTCCTTATCCTTCGTTGAAGTTGAATATAAGGAATTAGTTAGCACAATGTGTGAGGAAATATGTTTATGAAGGATATTCATTGATATTCAACTTGAAAAAACAACTTTGATCTCAATTCATCGATAATTAGAGTGTTCTCAAGATTGGAAAGAATCTAATATATCATGACAAAACTAAGTATATTGAAGTTCATGACAATTAAATAAGAATATTTATTAATAATAAATATATTTGTCTTGAGTATCATCCAAGAGTAAAAAAAAAGTTGAAATAATGACCAAACGACTTAGTAATGTCGAATTTATCAACTTTAGAGATGAACTTGGAATTGTATCTAATTTACTCATTAAGGGGAGAATTAATGATAATTTTGTTGATAATTATAATAGAAAATTAATGTTTTCGATTATTTTTTTTGAGATATTAGGGAGAAAATATTATCAACTAGAAGCTTGTAAAATAGTAAATTATTATATGTGGCTTAAAGTTATATATTAAAGCCAATTGTAATGTAATAGACTTGAAAGTTGGTGAATATAATCAATATTCTATTTAATATTCTAGAATAAATATGGGAGATTGGATTTGATATTGAAATTATTCTATATAGTGATCCTAAGCATAACAAGGTGGTCTACAATTGAATGATACCTCCTAAATCCCTCCTAGTCATCAACTTTTTTCTGTGGTTTTCTATCTATACATTAATCTTATGTTCTAAGAAAATTGTATATAACTTGGATAAAAGTGAACTAATAATGACTTTCCTATAATTAGAGAGATCGTTATTCTCCTTATTTTTAAAATAGGAACAATGAGGCTTTGAGTCTAGAGTCTATCAAGACCTTTCGTAACTACAAAATTGAAGAGATTATCAATGTAGATGATGAGTCTAGGTCAAAGTTTTAGGACTTCTATTTAGTATTATGATGCAGGAGCATCCAACTTCAAAAGGCGACAACTCGGAAATGGTTTTTATTTTTTATTTTTTTTTTTGCTGGAAAGAAAGGAAAACATTTTGAGTTTTTGTTTTATTTTGTTTTATTTAAATTAAGGCTAACTCAGCCATTGTTCTTTAAAAAATAGGCAAGCGAATCAAGATAGTATTAGTTAGGAACATGTTTAAAGAAACTATTAGATAATTGAAAGGTAAGTGAGGAACAGTTCCTCGACTGTAAAGAAACTACTAGGAATGCATCGAAAAAGAAAAACCAGAGCTCATTGAGGGGCTGCCATCTAGAGAGAAGAGAGAGCTCAAAATTTGTAATTTACAATTGTCTTGAATCTCTATAAAAGCAAATAAATCTAGAACCTGTCATTAAGGAAGCAGGACAGCTTTTTTTTTATTTCCTTGTGCATAAATATTTCAGGCATTGTATTGAAAGCAAGACAGTGAAATAACTCATTAAGAAGCCGAATGGAATTGACAAGAAACTTGTGACAGAAGGCATCTCAGACCAGGAACAGACAAAGGAAAAACCAGCATAGACAATACAATTTTTTTCCTTCCTCAACAAAAAAACCAGGTACTTTTATATTCAGCATTTAAGCATAACTGTGCATTCATTTCATTTCCAAATTTAATAGTTCATGGTACAAATTATACAACCCAAAAATCGTGGAGTGTTATAGACATTTTTTGGCACTGAAACCCCAAGCATAAAATGTCCATAAACCAAGGGCTCCTAAGTCCCTAAAAGTGTTGTTCTAACCCCTAAAGGAACAAGGTCAACTGATTACAGCTTCTCCCAGAAGTTCTCCATGAAAAACTGCTCAGAACTAGTCAAAACAGGATCATTTCAGCTGCTCCATAGGCAAAGTGTGTTGCATCTCACCTAAGTACACTCTGTGGATGCGTTGCATTTCAAAAAGCCTTTCTATGGGGTGCGATGGGTGAGAAGTGACAAATGGCAGTGTCAATCCGTGAGGTGGAGAGGCATGGAATCTTCCAGAAACTTCTCCTGTGACACTTGCCTCTCTGAATTCGACCAAGGATGAGTAAGAGATCATCAATCTCCAAGTGGAAGAAAGAACTATCAGAGGGAAGACACTAATCAAATCACAAGCTGAATCATCTCCCTTACAGATATCTATATATGGATCCCTCATCCCAGAGATCCAAAGGCTGGAATTTTGCATCTTGTAAGGAATTGTTGTTGGTTTCTTGAGACAACATCATAGTGTTGGGTGATCTAAGCTTTGTATGAGGTGAAGAAGGGCTTACTTACTAAGAGGATGATGCTAGGTCAGAACAACTGGTTGTAACTCCCTTGGCTCTTTCTTGATTATCAATAAAATCTATTCAAGTTTTCCTCCATACTCTTGTGTCATTTATGTTTTATGCATTTGTATGGTCAATTTACATATGATCCTAGATTGCTTATGATTATAGATCCATTTTCTTGTATAGTGTTATGCTACTTTGATCCTACAGGTAGTCTATGAAGCTGGGCATAGAAGGAAGCGAGTAGCGAAGGACTATCAGAAGAGAGAGGCATCGAACTAGGAGATAAGCGCAAGACAAAGGTTGGTCTCCTTTGTTCTTCTCTCATCTATATTTCATAAAGGAAAAACGAAAGTAGCTTTACTTTGTTTGTTTTTAAGGTAGCTACCACACCTTACTGGGATAAGCAGTTCTGTGTAGACACTTTTCCCTGTAACAAAATGGCGACTCTACTGGGGAGTGACTAGGTTGTTTGTTTATCTTCCTTGTTGTTTATTTTATAAACTTACAGACGGAGCCTGAAGTCGAGCCAGGTAGCTTTTGAACTGCATTTGCTATTCAAATGCAAAGTAGATAAATGTCGCTTCAGTCAATCTCTGGGATTTGTTTATGAATTAAACAACTGATTTACAAACTCTCTAATTGCCCCTCTGGTAGCTCCAGTAACCTCCTTAGATCTACCCCTGATTGTTGGTTTACTGATTACCATTTGCTCGGCCAAAACCCCTGAACTGAACTGCAAAATATGACCCGGAACCCAAGCAAAGTCTTGTCTTTGGCCCAGCGCAGGCTCTGTTCTATGAATATGAAATTCAACGCACTTCCCGAGTGTAGTAGATGCGCTGCATTTCAAGTTCACTGTGTTACAGTTGCGCTGATCAGACTAGGCATTGTTCCTCAGTTTTGGTTTTTGTGTTCATTCTTTTCAGTTCTATTCATGAGTTTTGCTGTTTGTAATCAATATATCTCTGTTTGAAACCCCTTTCCCTGCTGATATTCCACCTCCATTGTGCAAAAGAACTGTAAATGTTTTTGTGTATTTGTTGAGTCATTTTCAGTTCTCCTTTGCAAAAAGTAACGTAATTGTACTGTCGTTTCTTGATTTGAAAGTGTCGCAAGTGTCATTTTCAGTCATAGGAGAGTGTTTGGTTGATCTTGATAGTCGATTACCCTGTTACTATTGTATTTGGTCTGAATTTGTAGTTTTTCTAGTGTTGAAAGCAAGTATTCATTTCCGAATCATAAAGTGTTGTGATTGTCTTCATTTTTTAGTTTGAAAAGAAACTTGTTAGTAATTGTCGCTTGAAAAGTAATTCAGATTTGCGCATTAGCTTTATTTTTATCATTCACATACTAAGAAAGCCGAAAAAAAATACATGCATGTGCATTTGCCTTTAGACTATTTGATTGGTTTGATTTAGGACAGTGCATTTAGTGTTTGCTCTTTGCTCTTTGTGAAAGAATACTGTTTCTCTTTCCTTAGTAGCTAGGATTTTCATTGCACAAAGAAGATAAAAGACTGTTTATCATCTTAGATTGCATTTTAGGAATTGTACATCTACATCTCGCGGTGAACCTGAAAGGCAAATTTCTTAAGCAAGATCAACTATAAAATAAATTTAATGAATCTAACAATGCTTTGGAACCTAACACACAACATCTAGAAGTCTAGGCTAGAGACGTATTCCGGCGTCGTAAAGCCTGGTAACTGTTGTTCTCACTGATGGTTGGGTGATTCCTCCACTTTGAGACGATAAGTGCCAGTACGGACTTGTGCTCCCACGTACCGTCGAGTATATTTTGGGAGACCACAATAGGCTTAATCCTTTATCCATAGAAAGCCGTGTCTGCCGCCCTATCGATTGCAATGCACTAAACACAGCATTCGGGAAGATTGACTGCCGTACCGTAAAAAGTATTATGTAGTTTTGCAATTGGTTTGGTAATCCCTCTGCCTAGATTTCCAGAGCAGTCCCTTTCGTTCCTTTTCAGACTCCTTAACGGAAAAGGTCCATCTGAGCACTTGTCACTTCAGGCTCATTAAAAATCGAAGGCGACTAGAGTCATCTTTTGTTTTTTCTCGACTCTTAAAAATTGAAAAAACAAGTTGTGTCAAAGCGTCTAAAATTTATTTTAAATGGAATAATCATCACCCTTTCCTACGTTGATCTTAGGTTGAGAAAATGGAATCCACCAACCAAGTAATTCCCCTTGGAGGAAATCCTAGTCCCTTCTCCTCTTGGGGAGATGTTGGTGCACCCCATATGGCCACATTGTCGCTTCCAGGATTAACAATCGGCTTGCCCGTATGGCTCTTCTCAACCTCTGTCATTCAGAACACCGCAATTCCTGAACAATTGAGTCAGCAACTAGACAAATCCAGAGTTACCCACCAACCTTCTACTTCCTCCAATTCTTCCTCTCCTCCTTCCTCTTCGCTTGATGGGGCTGATAAAGCCAAAAATCAAGTATCTGAGAAGAAGAAGAAGGAGCCAAAAGCGGAAGGGGGCAACCAAACATCGTCTAGCGAAAATCCACACACTGCACCGACCAGGCCTAAATCGCCATGTGTCATTTGCAAAGGAGACCACTATCATAGAGATTGTCCCTGCATCCCTAAGATCTTAAGGGACTGGTCTCCTCATTTGCACAACCCGGTGTCATCAACCTCTGATGATCATGTTGAAAACACACCGTCGACTAGTTAAAGTGAAGCCCCAGGACAAAAAGGAAAATATAGATTTCCTTGTAAACTGTGTGAAGGCGATCATGCCGTCCACCATTGTTCCTTCTTAGACGAGGCTAAAAGAGTTTTGGACAATCGTTCGGTTTCACCGTTACGACTTCCTCCTGGATATAAAAAACTCTTGCCGAGTCCGTCACTAGTTGAAAATCCGACTGACCCGCCCAGGTGGTTGGCCGAAGCATCTATCATTGAAGATGAACCATTTGAACCCATACCAGACGAAAGTAAAAAGGTCGAGGCGGCAGCTGACCCGGTCTTTCCTTCAGAGGTTCCATCTTCAGATGATACAGTCACCGAAGAGAACAAGGATGAAACCGTCAAAATTCTTTTCGTAAGCACAGACTCCGATGAACATGGGGGCAATTTACCCATTCCTTTACCGCAGGAAGGAAGTTCATCAGAGTCGTACCCGGTTGTCTATTCGGTCCCACCTCCAAGCAACCTAGTTGTTTCCTTTGACTGGAATCAACTAGGCAGACCCCGTTTATCGGCTAGTGTACCATTCCAAATCATTGCTCAAATATATATAATGGTTATGACCGATACCATCATAGATGAAGGGGCTTCTATGAGTATCCTTTCCTCGACTGCTTGGAAAGCACTTGGTTCGCCATCGCTTTTGACTGAGATGAGAAATCTAACAGGCTTTGACAAAGGAACCAGTCGACCGTTAGGGATCCTTCCCAATGTGCCCATAACATTGAGAGGGAAAACCATTCATATGAACGTAATGGTAGTCCAAGCACCCCTGGATTATAATCTACTCCTTGGACGAGACTATATTTATTGCATGGGAGCCATTGTCTCATCACTCCTTAGAGTAATGTGTTTTCTGCACGAAGGAAGAGTGGTCAAGCTCGTAGACCAGCTTTCATTTCCTGGATCACGCATAGAAAATAGTCATATACCATCCCTAAATGGTCTTTTCACATATGGAATGTCTCATCAATCTCCAGTTCGTCCACCTGATGAGTGTGAGTGATTCGGGGGACATGACTGAAACCCAGGGGGCATGCACCCTGGTCTGCCTCGACAGGAAAACTTCGGGTATAGGGTAGGTTTCCGCGAGAGATATATGACTAGTATGTACTCCCGTCCGTGATTGGAAAAGGGAGTTAGATTGGAATAAGGTTCCCTCGTCAAAGTTATGTGAGTGGATTGTCTCACCTTTGTCTATTTCGGTAGACATCGTAGAAGAAGTGCTTTGTTTGCGGTGTGAATAGAACAATCTTTGGTAACCTGAAAGAGGTAGACCTTTCCTGATAAAACAAATGTTTTGTTGGTAGAATGAAAGGTGACCTTGAAGCTTTACTTTATACCTGGGGGCATGCAAACCTTTTGGCGTGCAAGCGAAGAACGACCATTTATTTTTTTAAATTTGTAGGTCCTCTAACCCTTTAAACTCGTAGGATTGGTCGTTTCCTAACTTGCATAAAGAAAGGATGTGGGGAAAAACTCAAAAAGTTGTCGTTTTCATATATGAGACATTCTTATTTTACGACTGGATTAATCGAGCAGTTTTAGCACATAGTTCAAGCTCGTTAAAAAATAAACATAAGTCATGAGTAAATGTTTCTCCCTGCGTTTAAGCTCATTAAAAAAATGAACTATTTCCTGGTAAATAACCATCGTGAATGTAGTACTTCAGCCCTTAAAGCCTTGGTTGTGTTCTCATCATCACCTCCACTCTGTATTGGCCGATCATTCACCTCCATTTGATTGTTTACCTCTTTTTGAGGAACAGCTGCGAAGAGTGATCCCACTAGCCATCCTTGTAACACTGCTGTGATTGGAAAATTCCAAACCTTACCTGGAATCAGCTGCTACCCAATTTTATCACTCGTTCCTTAAAAGACGAGTCTCCTTTAAGCTCTTTTCAACTGACTCATAAAATATGAAAAGGTTGTCCAGCCATTGGCCTCTCCAGCTCGTTAAAGGGACCGGAAGTGCTATCCCTCCTTTAGATTTTAATCTTTTTGGACCTGAGGGATTATTACACAAAAATATCGAGTGCTTGTTTTGTTCGGCTCGTTAAAAGTATCGAAAATTCATCCCTTCTGTATTGTTTTATACTTTTTCGGACTTAAGGGATTATATGACGAAAAATGAATTTTGGAGTTTCCTTTACGTCCCTTTTCAGACTCTCTAAAATTGAAAAGGGCCGAGTTATCTTTGTCGTTAAAATCGTTAAAACTTAATAGCGACAAACTTGTCCATAACAGACAAGAACGAGTTTCACTATCGCTAGGCTCGTTAAAACATAGCGATGGGTTTGCCCGAAGGGCAAATTATAAAAAAAGCATATGCTATCCTCCTCAAGCTTGAAAAAAATAAAGAAGTACTGGTTAGCAATGACTGGGGAAAAATTGGGAAGAAAACTTGAAGAAACTTTATTGGTAGCAAGTCGCTCTTGAACATGACACTTTCACTCCGCATCCACGTCGGGTTGGGTTGTTTCATTCACTGGTCACATCACCACGGTCCCATCACACCATCCACATTTAGGGTTAATGCTACCAATCCATCACGTCAGTGTCGCTGATATGTTCAAGAGAAGTCATTTAGAGAATTCACGTGTGTCTCACCCACTGCAATACATTTACACTCCATTCTTTCATGACCGCCACCCTGAACCTTATATCACCAGACCGTTTTCACCTCCATTAAAATCATTTGCTCAGTTCCGTGTCATTGATGTGGGATTCATTAAGGCCCTCCTATGATGGATCGCTTCTTGTCGACATCAGCTCATTATCCAAGAAGTCGATCTAGGAACACCCCGTTCAGTACTTTGAAGCTTGCATGCCTCAATGGCAAGTTTCTCACTTCCGGCGATAGGTTTACATCAATGACCTTCTACCGAAAGATTTTGCGTGGTGTTCGACGCCAAGTCCTTTATTCACACCACGTGAATTGTACTGCAGCACCTTGAGGGTCATTATCATTATCGCTGATTCCTCTCGCACCTATTAACAGCTTACATCATTGGCTGGTAATCAGGTGATGTCTTTCCATGTTCGACTCCAGAACATCTCTCACATGGATAGACTTGTACTTTGAGTGAAGATCGAACGAGATTGAAGACCCCGGATCTAGTTCCATCCATCCGGGCTGCGATATATATTTAGGGGAATAAAGACAACAAATGTACATCATTGCTGCACAGATAATCATCCAATCAAAGGGATGATGACTCTACCAGAATCATCAGTCTACACTCAGACAATTGTCTGTCCTATGTACATGAAAATGAATTTATAAAGCTGAGCATGGGAATGCCCGCCTCAGCTAGATCATGAAAATATTATGAAGATAATGTATTGTATTGTATCTTATTACAGGTCTCCTCCCAGCTTGAAAGAACTTCGGATCCTCATAATAAAGCATTTCACCCGACATCAAAAGATTAACGACCTCATGCTTTAAGGGGTAACTGTTATAGACATTTTTGGGCACTGCAACCCCAAGCATAACATTTCCATAAACCAAGGGCTCCTAAGTCCCTAAAAGTGTTGTTCTAACCCCTAAAGGAACAAGGTCAACTGATTACAACTTCTCCCAGAAGTTCTCCATGAAAAACTACTCAGAACTGGTCAAAACAGGATCATTTCAGCTGCTCCATAGGCAAAGTGCATTGCATCTCACCTAAGTACACTCTGTGGGTGCGTTGCGTTTCAAAAATCCCTTCTATGGGGTGCGATGGGCGAGAAGTGACAAATGGCAGTGTCAATCCACGAGGTGGAGAGGCATGGAATCTTCCAGAAACTTCTCCTGTGACACTTGCCTCTCTGAATTCGACCAAGGATGAGTAAGAGATCATCAATCTCCAAGTGGAAGCAAGAACTATTGGAGGGAAGACACTAATCAATTCACAAGCTGAATCATCTCCCTTACAGATATCTATATATGGATCCCTCATCCCAGAGATCCAGAGGCTGGAATTTTGCATCTTGTAAGGAATTGCTGTTGGTTTCTTGAGACAACATCTTAGTGTTGGGTGATCTAAGCTTTGTATGAGGTGAAGAAGGGCTTACTTGCTGAGAGGATGATGCTGGGTCAGAACAACTGGTTGTAACTCCCTTGGCTCTTTCTTGATTATGAATAAAAGATATTCAAGTTTTCCTCCATACTCTTGTGTCATTTATGTTTTATGCATTTGTATGGTCAATTTACATCTGATCCTAGATTGTTTATGATTATAGATCCATGTTCTTGTATAGTGTTATGCTACTTTGATAATACAGGCACTCTGTGAAGCTGGGCGTACAAGGAAGCAAGTAGCGAAGGACTATCCGAAGAGAGAGGCATCGAACTAGGAGATAAGAACAAGACAAAGGTTGGTATCCTTTGTTCTTCTCTCATCTATATTTCATAAAGGAAAAACGAAAGTAGCTTTACTTTTTTTGTTTCTAAGGTAGCTACCACACCTTAGTGGGATAAGTAGTTCTGTGTAGACACTTTTCCCTATAACATGGAGGGTTCTGAAACCCATGCAAACTGAAAATTACAACTCATAGGCTAATACTAGTCAAACAACGAGGGCATGAAAATCCCTGAAAGCACACACATACACGGAGGAATCAAAACCCCAAGGGTTATACCCAGCTACAGACAGAGCAAGCAACAGAGTAAGCAAAAGAAAGATACAGCCACAGAAAGACCCTGCCCAGGCTTTCCCTAAGCCTGTGAAAACTTTCAAGGATGAGGCCATGGAGCAGCATTCCCCTGGAATGACCTACGCACCACCACAAAACGTGAAGTAGTCAAGTCAGGCCACGAGACCAATAATACGATGAAATAGACTAACCAAAAGGGAGCAAGGATTTACCTGGAGAAGGTATGTTTCCACGACGAAGGGCGAGAGCTGAGACTTGTAACAGAGGGTTTCTCCCAACAGAAATTCCATGAGAGAGTTTTGCTTGCTCACCAAGGAGCCAGAAGGTTAGAGCCTTAAAAACGAAAGGAGGAATTGCAACCAGAACAAGAAGATTACCTGAGAATGAGTTTGTTGAGCCATCCTGTGCAGTAGCAAGGTGAGAACCTGTGTTTGCAGAGCCAAATCATCACTAGACCCAACATCAAGAAACAATCATTGCAAAACAGAGAAGAGATAAAGTATGAGCTAGATGACAGAGATAAATCAACTTGCAGGTGGGAAATCGACCTGAAACCCTCCAAGAACCAGTGAAGTAAACCACCACAGGGAGCAAGAAAAGGCATGATGCTAGCAAACCACCACAGGGAACAAGCAAGGCACAACATTAACAAACCACTATATGGGACCAATAAGGTACAATGCTTACCAACCATCAGAAGAACCAGGCGAAAGCACCGAGCACCCATAGAGCTGAACCAGACCATAACAATGCGAGAATGAATTCCAAATACCCTTGGCAAGTGTGATAGACCATGTTTGCAAACCCGAGGCTAGTAGGAAGGGTAGGCTGAAAAGCATAAAACATATTAAAAACCTCACACCAAAACCCTGCCACTATCTTAAATTTGAAAACGATAAGAGTTAGACGGTCGCTGCTACGTGTCCCTCCTCAGGATCACCGCAAATTTTTGATATCAGAGAGTTTTTTCCTTTCTCTCAGTAAGGATGGAGGTAGGAAGAAGGGGTCAAGGCAAAGCCATCAGAAGAGTAGCAAATGAAGGGTTAGGAGAAGAAATTAGCATTTTAACTGCAGGTTTAACAACAGTGGAAGAAGGAATGCGTGCAGATCCAGATGTTGGGGATGACAGTGAGGAGGAAAACACAACCACAACGGATGGGTTAGATGAAGAAGGACCAAAGATTAAACTGTTGAGGTCAGTTTTTTGGCTAGCAGCAAGCCAAGACTAGAGCTCTCTAACTATGATGGCAGTTTGTCCACAGAGGCATTGTTAGACTGGATAAGTGAGCTAGATAAATATTTTGAATATGAAGAAATCAATGAAGACAAGAGGATCAGGTTTGTTGTCACCAAGTTGAAGGGACATGCAGCACTATGGTGGGACAGTGTACAGGCAGAAAGGAGGAGATTGAAAAAACCATTGATTAAAATATGGGACAGGATGATTGCTAGAACGAAGAGAAAATTTCTGCTTAAAGATTATCAAATTGCCCTTTATAGACAAGTACAGAACTTGAGGCAAAGAATGATGATCGTAAATGAATATACTGAAGAATTTTATAAAGTAAACCTTAGAGTTGGTTATGTTGAAGATACCCCTGAGAAAACAACGACGTTTGTAAATGGTCTACGAATGGAGATCCTAGATGAAATTAGTATTCTCTCCCATAAGACCATAGAGGAAGCCTATCAGAGTGCTTTGAATGTGGAGGAAAATATTGCTATGAAACATAATGCCAGAGGAGGACATGGTTCTAGAAGAGGTCGGGGACAGTCCTTTGGCAGAGGTAGGATTGCCAACACTAATGAAGAGGGCAGTAGTTCGAAGACTTTGGGACAGACTAAAAGGGAAGGTAACACCAGAGGAGGAAGGTCATACCAGCGAGGAAGAGGTAATGGTAGAGGCAGAGGAAATTCCTATCAGTGTTACAAATGTCACAAGTGGGGACACAGGTCCTTTGAATGTCCTGAAAATGAAAAAACTAGGCAAAGGGGAGCATATGTCGCTCAGCCCGATGAAGTAGAGGCATCACCATAGGAGGTGGAAAATATGCCTGAAACCGGGGAAGCCTTGGTGTTGAACAAGGTATTATTGAAACCAGCTAAGGAAGTAGCTGATCAGACATAGAGGAAAGCATTGTTCCGGACTGTGTGCAAGTTGCATGGGAAACGCTGCAAATTAATCATAGACAGTGGAAGTACTGATAATCCGGTATCTAATGAAATGGTGGGGAAATTGGGTTTGAAGAAGTTGAAACACCCAACTCCATATAGGGTGTCTTGGTTGTAGAAAGGTCACCAACTGTTGGTCGATGAGTAGTGCGAAGTAGAGTTTCATATTGGCAAGTATAAGGACAAGGTGACTTGCGATACCATGCTTATGGATGTGTGCCATATTCTACTGGGCAGACCATGGCAGTATGATAGGAAAGTCATCGATGATAGGGAAACAAATTGTTACAAGTTTGTTAAAGATGGGCTAAAGCATACGCTAGTGCCCATGAAGGAAGAGGATGTTATAGAAACCAGTGGGACAAAAGCATTATTGTTAGGTGGAAAAGAGTTTCTGCAATAGATGGATGATAATGAGGTAAAATATGCAGTTGTGTGAAGGCCAAAAACCAGTATTGATCCATACTGAAGTCACTGACTTACCTAAAGAGATATAGGACATGCTGTAGGAATTTAGTGATATTGTGGTAGACGATCTGCTAGACAAATTACCACCAAAGCAGAGCATTAGACACCATATTGATTTTATTCCATGAGCCAGTTTGCCAAACAAGGATGCTTACTGGATGAGTCCGAAGGACAATGAAGAAATCAGGAAGCAGGTGCAGGAGTTGTTGGATAAAGGACTAATTCGGGAAAATTTAAGCCCTTGTGTAGTTCCGACTATTTTAGCTCCCAAGAAAGGAGGTGAGTGGCGAATGTGCACTGATTCCCAGGCAATTAACAAGATCACTATCAGGTACAGGTTTCCTTTAACATGGATGGATGATATGATGGATTATTTGAGTGGAGCAGCGTACTTTTCAAAGATAGACCTGAAAAGCAGCTACCACCAAATCAGGATTTGAGAAGGTGACGAGTGAAAAACAACTTTCAAGACTAATGAAGGCTTATACGAATGGCTGGTTATGCCATTTGGATTGAGCAATGCCCCCAGCATGTTCATGTGTTTGATGAACGAGATGCTAAAGGAATTCATTGGTAAATTTGTGATTGTATATCTGGATGATATACTTATATTCAGCAAGACGAAGGAAGATAATTTTCGACATGTGAGGTATGTATTGGAAAAATTGCAGCAAAATAGATTACTGATAAATTTGAAGAAATGTTCTTTTTTCAAGAAAGAGTTAATTTATTTGGGATTTGTGATTTCTATGAATTAGCTAAAAATGGATCTGGAAAAGGTTGAAGCCATAGTTAGTTGGATGTCTCCCAAAAGCTTGTTTGAGGTACGGAGTTTTCATGGATTGGCGAGTTTTTATCGGAAGTTTATTAAAAGTTTCAGTGGGATTTTTTGCACCCATGGTGGACACCATTAAGAAGGCAGATTAGCCTTTCCATTAGACAGAAATGATAGAGAAGACTTTTCAACTACTCAAGAGAAAGATTACTGAAAAACCAATTTTGAGATTACCGGACTTTAACAAACTTTTTCAAGTTCACTATGATGCGAGTGGAATAGCCATTGGTGCAGTACTCAGCGAAGAGGACAAGCCAGTAACCTATTTCAGTGAGAAACTAAATGAAAGCAGGAAGAAGTACATGTCTTATGAAAAGGAATTTTATGCAGTGGTTCAAGCACTAAAGCATTGGAGACATTATCTATTAGCCAATGAATTTGTCTTATTTTCAGACAATTATATGTTACAGTATATTATGCAGCAGCATAAGTTGAACCATAAACATGTGAAGTGGGTGGAGTACCTGTACAGTTTTACATTTGTGTTGAAACACATTAGCGGTCAAGCCAACAAAGTGGCAGATGCATTAAGAAGGAGGAATTTGATCCTACAGGAAAGTACAATACAAGTATTAGGATTTGAACATCTTAAAGACTTGTATGAAACAGATGCAGATTTTAAGGAAGCCTATGAAGCTTACCAAAATCCATTGTTGAGAGATAACAGTTAATGGCCGGACTATAATATGCAAGAAGGGTTGTTGTTAAAATGAGGGTAGCCGTGTATTCCGGAATGTTCTATGAGAGAGAACTTAATCTAGGAAAAGCATAATGGAGGTTTAGCTGGGCATTTTTCCATATACAAGACCTTGGATCAGTTGAGCCACTTTTACTATTGGCTGAAGATGAGTAGAGATGTATAGAGGTTTGTGACTAGATGCAAAGTGTGTTAGCTTGCAAAGGGGCATATCTAGAACATAGGGCTGTATACGCCCTTACCTATTCCAAACAGACCATGGGACTCAGTCAGTTTAAACTTTGTCTTAGGTTTGTCGAAGACACAACGGGGATTCGATTCCATCATGGTGGTGGTGGATCGTTTCACCACAATGTTACATTTCATTCCGTGTAGGAAAACCAGTGATGCCACACATGTAGCACATTTGTTCTTCACAGAGATTGTAAGATTACATGGCTTGCCGAAGTCTATTATTTCAGACCAAGATGTTAAGTTTACAGGACATTTTTGGCAGGCCTTATGGAAAAAATTAGAAACCAAACTGAACTTCAGCTCAGCTTATCATTCGCATAACGACAGTCAAACCGAAGTGGTGAACCGAAGTTTGGGAAATCTATTAAGGAGTTTGGTTAGAGAAAATTCTTGACAATGGGATCGTGTGCTTGCATAGGTGAAATTTTATTATAACAATTCACCCAACAGAAGCATGGACAGTAGTCCTTTCCAGATCCTATATGGAATGCATGCACGTGGAGTACATGAGTTACGAGATTTGGGTCAGTTGGAGTGCCGAAGTGCTGATGGTGAATATTTTGTAAAGGCAATCAGTGATCTTCATGAACAAGTGAAATTAAAATTACAAGACAACAGCCAAAGATACAAACAGAAAGAAGATTTGAAAAGGCGGGAGGTACAATTCAATGTAGGAGACCTAGTATTAGCACACGTAGGTAAGGAGAGGTTTCCTAAAGGCGAATACAACAAGTAAAAATGGAAGAAAATTGGCCTTGCAGGATTCTTCAGAAGTTTTCTATGAACACTTATGAATTGCAGTTACCCCCAGGCATAGGAATTTCACCCACTTTTAATGTGGCATATGTGTACCCCTACATTTCGGTAAATGAAGAAGCTAGTTCGAAAAGACGAACACGGGATGTCCAGAATGAGAACGACTCATGGATTAAACAAATTCCCTCATCAAAGCCTTTAGAGATCGAACAGATCCTAGACACCCAGGTGGCCAGACAGACTCAAAGGAAAGAATATTTATGGTACCTAGTCAAGTGGAAGGGTCATCCTATTGAAGATAGTTCTTGGTTAGATGCTAGCCAGATTCAAAGCATCGGGTACTCTATTGAAGAGCTCATGGACAGGAGCTACGAGTTTAATTTACCCTGGGGGCCTGATGCAAGAGCATCTGACTGAAAAAGGCGACAACTGGGAATGGTATTTATTTTTTATTTTTTATTTTGTTGGAAAGAAAGGAAAACATTTTGAGTTTCTATTTTATTTTGTTTTATTTAAATTAAGGCTGAATCAGCCATTGTTCTTTAAAAATTAGGCAATAAAATCAAGATAGTATTAGTTAGGAACATGTTTAAAGAAACAGTTAGATAACTGAGGAACAGATCCTCAACTGTAAAGAAACTGCTAGGAATGCATTGAAAAAGGAAAACCAGAGCTCATTGAGGGGCTGCCATCTAGAGAGACGAGAGAGCTCAGAATATCTAATTTACAATTGTCTTGAATCTCTATAAAAGAAAATAAATCTAGAACCTATCATTAAGGAAGCAGGACAATTTTTTTTTTATTTCCTTGTGCATAAATATTCCAAGCACTGTATTAAGAACAAGACAGTGAGATAAATCATTAAGAAGCCAAATGCCATTAACAAGAAACTTGTGACAGAAGGCATCTCAGACCAGGAATAGAAAAAGGTAAAACCAGCATAGGCAATACAATTTTTTTCCTTCCTCAACAAAAAAAACTAGGTACTTTTATATTCAACATTTAAGCATAACTGCACGCATTGATTTAGTTTCCAAATTTAACAGTTCATGGTACAAATTATACAACCCAAAAACCATGGAGGGTTCTGAAACCCATGCAAACTGAAAATTACAATTCACAGGCTAATACTAGTCAAATAGCGAGGGCATGAAAACCCCTGAAACCTTACTAATACTAGTCAAACAGTGAGGGCATGAAAATCCCCGAAACCAAACACATACACGGAGGAATTTAAACCCTAAGGGTTATACCTAACTACAGACAGAGCAAGTAATAGAGTAAGTAAAAGAAAGATATAGCCACGGAAAGACCCTACCCAAGTTTTCCCTAAGCCTGTGAAAACTTCCAAGGACGAGGCCGTGGAGCAGTGTTCCCCTAGAATGACCTGCACACCGCCACGAAATGGGAAACAGTCAAGTCGGGCCACGAGACCAACCATACAGTGAAATAGATTAACCAAAAGCGAGCGAGGAATTACCTAGAGAAGGTCTGTTTCCACGATGGAGGATGGGAGCCGAGACTCGCAACGGAGGGTTTCTCCCAATATAAATGCCATGATGAGAGCCAAATCATCACCAAACCCAACATCAAGAAAACAATCATCAAAAAACAGAGCAGAGACAAAGTATGAGCTGGGTGACAGAGATAAATCGACTTGCAGGTGGGAAATCAACCTGAAACCCTCTAAGAACCAGTGAAGTAAACCACCACAGGGAGTAAGAAAAGGCACAATGCTAGCAAACCACCATAGGGAACAAGCAAGGCACAACATCATCAAACCACCATACGGGACCAGCAAGGCACAATGCTTACCAACCATCACAAAAACCAGGCGAAAGCACCGAGCACCCATAGAGCCGAACCAAACCACAACAATGTAAGAATGAATTCCAAATACCCTCGGCAGGTGTGATAGACCGTGTTTGCAAACCCGAGGCCAGTATGAAGGGTAGGCCGAAAAACATAAAACACATTAAAACCTCACACCAAAACCCTACCACTATCTTAAATTCAAAAATGATAAGAGTTAAACGATCGATGCTACGTGTCCCTCCTCGATATCACCAACATATTATTTTCCCTTTTTAGAGCCACTTAGCCTGAAACTCCATGTCATATAAAGAGAAAAATTATTAAAAAAAAGGATTTTGAATGTTGCCTATGTTATTAAAAAAATTGTAATGCTTCTTAAAGTAGAAATTTATATACTTAATATATTGATCCGGATTTAAGCAGGAACACAATAGATTACAGAGATAACCATAAATACAGAGATGCGATAACCATAAAAACAAAGATGCAATGGAAATAATACTTCATTTCATTAATGGAGAATACTGAAATATGCTTACAAATAGAAATAACCCAACTAGGGCGATGGTAGCTTATCTCTAAGAAGAGATGTGTCGGCTACATGCCTCTGAACTGTTTCCAACTGTGTTTACAATGAGGCTCGAAGGCCTATTTATTATTGAGAAACAATGAAAAACCCTTAACATTCCAAAACCTAACCCTAGAAGATGAAACGCCAAACTATGGGCCCTGTTGGGGTAAATTGGTACATCAACTTCCCGGGGTCGTAACTTTGGCATACGATCTCCGTTTGACGCACATGATAGCCCGTTGGAAAGATATCTCTGAGGACTACGATGCAAAAGAAGATCTTTTTTGCCAGGAGAATCGCGGGAAGGTAGATTTCCCAAAAAACGTCGTTTAGGGCCTCAAAACAGCTCCGGAAGTTTAGGACCCGAAAAACTGCTAAAAATAGTAAACTGCGCTATAATTAAGGAAACTGAAAAGTTGAAAGAGACAGTTGTGGGGGTCCAAATGGGATAGGTGGGTGGCCACCAACATCCACCTGGATCATTCCTCCACCCTTAGGAAGCAATGGTCCCCGTTGCGTTGAGTTCCTCCTTGAGATGAGGAAGCTTCTGCTGAGCTAGGTCTCCAGTGAGCTGTTCTGCAATCTCTGATGTGTCAAGAAATGGTGGGAAGCATGGTCAGCGATGGTCCACATTGAAAAATCGGTGCAAGCGAAGGAATGGAGGAATGTTGTGCTTCAAAGAATTGTTGCCCACAACCTTGTTATTGGTGTAAGGACCATGTCGAAGCGGTCTGAGTTTTTGATGGGTTCTGGTAAGGCGTTCTCTCTGCAGATGTAACCAAACTTTTTCGCCCACCTCAAACTTGTGTGGTACCCCTCTGAGTAAGGAGAAGTTGTTCCTATGTTCTGTCATGACTGTATCCCTATGTTGCTGCTGCTGCGTGGAGGAACCCTTTGCGGGGGTCATGGATGTAGCAACGATCTTCCCCTTACTTTGGGAGTGAACCAGACAGAAAATAAATTTCCTAGTCTGTGAGATGAGCTTGCTGCCTTTCTTAGCAGTGATCAAAGAGGTGGTGGTAGGTGGAGCTACCTCTGGTATCCTGTATAATAAATTATCCAAAGAAATAATGACAGCGCGAGGCCTTGACTCATACACAGCATGTCGCCTCCACAAGTATGGCTGGCCTAATAGTACATCACAAACATCCAGAGATGTAACATCACACAATACCTCATCTGTGAAGGGCTTGATGCTGTAGGGAAGGCGGCACTGCTGGTGAACTTTGAGATCTCGTCCTTTGTGAATCCACTTGATATTGTACGGTTGTGGGTGTGGCATAGGTTGTAGGCCCAACCGCTTCACGACCTCTGCTGAAATGAGGTTCTTTTGGCTACCACTATCGACAATGAATTGCAGCGGCGAACCCTTCACCCACATCTGTGAGTGGAAAAGACGTTCCCCCTCCTCTCGCTCTTCGGGCTCATTCTTCTGGAACTTGGCAGTGGCAACAGTGGCACTAGGATCCGCATCAATGATTTGCTTCCCTTTGCCATCCCCCTTGTCGGGTTCCGACTCAGAGTCAGAACATGCATCTGATTCGGAAGCCTTCAACTCGGCCACTAGCGACTGCTTGGTCTGACACTCACTTGTGTTATGAGTGGGACTGTTGTGGAACTCACACCACTTTCTTGTGTCCTTCTTCGGCTTCGTGGCGTTGTTCTTTTCTTGCAGCTTAGAGGGGTTTTCTTGGGTCACCCCGCCTTGGCTTTGTCCTGTGGGCTTCAGATTTGCAGATCCAAAGTCTTGCTTCTTCTGTTTGAACCTTTGCTCGATTTTGACAGCGTATCGGTATGCTGTGCCGAGTGAGGAGATGTTCAAGAACTCCATCTCTTCCTGGATGTATCTCTGTAGGCAGCCGCGATATTTGAGTACTAGATGCAGCTCAGAATATTTGATACCCAACTGTGTGCAAAGGGTATGAAAAATATATGTGAACTCTGGTACATCTTGGTCTCGTCCCTGCTGCAGTGTGGTCAATTTGATGTATTTTTCCTCATAGCTTTTGACAGGGTAGTACTGCTCCTTGATGGCATCCCGGAAGTCATTCCAAGTGGGGGCGACTGAAAATAGTGAGCCTGTACTTTCATCCTTCTGCGCGCAGTATGTTTCCCACCAGTCCTTGACGTGGGGGGCTACTTTGAGAAGAGCGAAAACAATATTTTCCTGACTTGAAAATTCATGAACAGAAAAATACCCATCTAGTAGATTTAACCATTTATCTACGGCATCGCCTCTGGGTAGCCGCTGAAGGATCTGTGCAAAGCTATCCATCATTGCGTTCCTTTGCCGCTCGAGGGCTCCTTCGAGCAAGATTTTGATAGGATCTCCTGCCCCCTCGTCTTTCTTCTCATTCGCCATGGGAGGTCGTCAAGATTTGCGAGGCTGGTCTTGCAAAGGTTCGACCAATTCAAGCCCTAACTCCATATATCCCGACCTCGTTGGGGACATGCAAAGAAAAACGAAGAAAAAGCAGACCGCTTTGATACCACTGATCCGGATTTAAGCAGGAACGCAATAGATTAAAAAGATAACCATAAATACAGAGATGAGATAACCATAAAAACAGAGATGCAGTGGAAATAATACTTCATTTCATTAATGGAGAATATTGAAATATGCTTACAAATAGAAATAACCCAGCTAGGGCGATGGTAGCTTATCTCCGAGAAGAGATGTGTCGGCTACATGTCTCTGAACTATTTCCAACTGTGTTTACAATGAGGCTCGAAGGCCTATTTATTATTGAGAAACAATGAAAAACCCTTAACATTCCAAAACCTAACCCTAGAAGATGAAACGCCAAACTATGGGCCCCGTTTGGGTAAATTGGTACATCAACTTCCCGGGGTCGTAACTTTGGCATACGATCTCCGTTTGACGTGCATGATAGCCCGTTGGAAAGATCTCTCCGAGGACTACGATGAAAAAGATGATTTTTTTCCCAAAATATTGCAGATTTCCCAAAAAACGTCGTTTAGGGCCTCAAAACGGCTCGGGAAGTTTAGGACCCGAAAAACTGCTAAAAATAGTAAACTGCACTATAATTAAGGAAACTGAAAAACTGAAAGAGACAGTTGTGGGGGTCCAAATGGATAGGTGGGTGGCCACCAACATCAACCTGGATCATATATACTTGAAGTATGTGGAGTACTTGTTCATTATACCAAGGTTTAAGTATTATAAACTATTAATTCTTCTTGTTCTAGAGATTTTGCTTCTTTAGCTTGGTCCGACCAACTTCCCAACATTTGAGCACCTATATTTCCTTGATTTTCTTTCCCTAAATCTTATGGGATCATATATTATATCTTTAGGATTTGGGATACCTATTCTTGTTATTTTGCTTGAGGAAATGGGTTGATTGAGTTAGGATTTGTAGATGAAGATTGGTAATCCTTTGTAGATCCAAACCACCTAATATTTTTTATGATGCTTCCTTCTCTTCTAAGACCCTTTTTGACAAATTTTTTACTAGTCAAAATAAATTTTGCTACAAATATTAAATTGAATTCCATTTCATCATAAATCCTTGCACATGTTTCTATATTACACCTTTCAGCCTCATGAGAGAAAATGGAAATTTCCTAGAGTTGATATAATGCTATGAAGAGTGGGTAAATCCAAAAGTTGAAGTGGCAGATTACGAGGCCTCACCTAAACAATGTTCGTGGCTAGAACCTCTATCAAATGACTAAAGATGGAGACTAAGGATTCATTCATAGACCTGCATTCCCTAAAAACAAAGAAATTGAGATATGAATAAGAACCCCATCTTCAACAACACCAAAATCAAAAATAAAAATACCTTCACATAGGGATGGATGAAAACTTATTTTTTGAGCACTAGAATCCAATATTTAAGGATCTAGTCATGAAGGCTTATTATCCTAGGACACAACCCATAAAAGTAGTCAACCAAGATACT
Organism: Pinus tabuliformis; assembly: GCA_031772625.1. NCBI lineage: Eukaryota > Viridiplantae > Streptophyta > Pinopsida > Pinales > Pinaceae > Pinus > Pinus tabuliformis. The sequence continues at coordinate 915,536,171 of CM062818.1, read as the reverse complement.
ATCATTAAACACTGGTACCCACAAATTACCCCCTTCCTTTTTCCTCTAATAAGATCTAACTCAATCCTTCGGCAATAAGGAGGAACAATAAAGGTGAAAGTGGACATACCTACCTAAGCCCCCTTTGGGATAAGAAGAAGGAAGAGATCAAGCCATTTATAAGGAATACAAAGGACACAATCATAACACAATTCATAATCCAATTGATGAAAGGAACCTAAAACCCCACATGAGTAAGCAAAAGACACAAGAAGAGGAAATTCACTCGGTCACATGCCTTTAAAATATTTAGTTTTATGACCACCCCTTTCAATTTTAGAGTTTTTAAACTATGGTAGCATTCCTGTGAAAACCAATAGCTTCATGAATTTGTCTTCATTCTAGAAAACATAAATTTTCCTGGGAGATGCATCTGGAGAAAATTGGCTTAATCCTACAAGCAATAAATTTTGCGATGACTTTATACACACAATTGCATAGAGAAATAGGAAAAAAGTACTCAAAAGAAGGCAATTTTTCCACCTTAGGAATTAAATCAATGAAGGTAGAGTTGAAATTAAGATGTATATACCCTCTCACCCTGGATTCATTGACCACCCAGAGAAGATTAGGACCCACTAGATCACAATAGGCTATGAATAATTCCATAGCCTAGCCATCAAGACTTGGACTTTTATCTTTTTCAAAACTAGCAAGGGCATCCTTCAATTCACCCTCTAAAACCACAACCATCAAATCCGTATTATCATACTCTACAACAAATTTTAGAAGGCATTGGTGGACCTGGATAGTCTAAAAAATATTAGCACTAACCGATTCAGAGTATATATATTGGAAGTGAGTCAATCCTAGTGAATATAGCCCTTCAAAGGTATACACTAGTTCTCCCCTCGACCCCTGCATACTCCAAATGGTATTTGTGAACTTTCTCCCTTTAGCATAAGAATGAAATAATTTTTTTTCTCTCCACATTCTAGCCAAATATCCCTAATTTTTAGTCTCTAGGTGGCCTCCATAGAGTCCAAAAGCACCTTCGATTGAGAGAAAGGTTGGATGAAATATTCCCAAGAAGGAAGGCTAGGAACGTATTCTCCATTGGAAGAGGAATGAATATCAATTTGTAGTTCAATGTCTCTCAGACTATATTCCTCCTCCATCTAACATTTAGCAACCCACTCCTTTGCCAACATTTTAATGTTTTTTTATATTTTGAAGGAAATGTGCCACTGCAGACCTTCCAGCACCTTCAGAGAAAGGATGCCAATTTGATTTAAAGAGATCATAGAAACCCATATCTATGGCCCAATGAGAGTTCATTTAAAAAAAAAATAGATGACTTATAGGAACTATTTAGGATTTCAAAGAGAATTAGGAAATGGTTAGAGATCCCCCCTGATCCCACCCATTGATGAAACAAAGTGTAACGCTGAAGTAATGATTCAACAATAAAGATTCTATCAATATGCTTTGCTACAAAATCATCACCCAATTGTATGTTCCTATAGGTTGGTGTGATATTACTATGCTCCAAATGAATAATATTTCTAATGGATAAATGATTTGCGAAAAAAATAGATGAGCGGTCAGCCCTTACTTGGGTTGCTGAGGATTCCATCTCCATAATTGAAAATTTTAGATCACCCCCAAAAATCAAGTTATCCCTCAATATAATGTATTTGTTGAACACCTCATTCTAATATGATACCCTTTCTACATGAGGACCATAGATGTTAACGAAGGAAATTGTAGTATTCAGCTCCAAAAGAAATCCCTCCACCCCAATCCCATTGGTAAAACTCCAAAAAAAATCCATGATAAAATCCTTACTATTCAACTCTACTACCAAACCACCCACTTAACCACAAAAATCATCTACCAATCAAGTTCCAAGAGGGAAAAATATATTCCAAGTAAGAATAAATGGAAAACCCTTCTCCAAGGGTTTCTTGTAGAAAAATTACATCAGGGCACTCGAGATGAAACAATCGATGGAGAGAAAGTCTTTTAGGTTCACTTGTCAAACCTCTACAATTGAATGAGAGCAATTTCACTAGGTATCCCTTTGAAGTGGGAACAATGCTATAAGTGCCCTATCCAAGGGTGATTGGTGACCCACTACCATGTCCTCACAAGCCTTATCTTTGGAATATGATAAATTAGATTTATGACCCCACCTCTTGGATTTAGCTATAAGGATAGGGAATAGGCCAATACCTCTCAACAAACCCTTTGACATGGAAATAATGAATATAGATTTGAGATTATATAAAATATCGCCTCCCTTTTACAGACCTAAAAAACATGAAGAAATAGAGGGCCTAGGAGAAGTGTATCCTGAAAGAGGAATGGAAATAGGACTAAATGCTTTAGTAGTGGGGAAGGTTGTGACCGAATTCAGAGACCCATTCAACCCAATCCTAGTATAGGCTTCCAAATCAACCAGACAAAGTACAGTTAAAGAAGTAACAAGAAACAAAACAAGAAGAGGAGGATGAGAACTACTCATGGAAGGAGGAGGAGATGTCAAAAAATGGATTGAAGAAGATGCAGCCACCTCCAAACCAACATAATTTGAAACTATGGGGTCGGTGTACATATCACTCAGGGCCTTCGATCCAAAAAAAATTGGTGGCTCACCATCCATTCCTCGTTTAGATAAGATATCCACATCCATTTCACCTCTAACGTTCACCCATTCATTTTTTTAACCTCATGTCAAGCCTTCAACCTAGGAAACAGAAGGTTACAACCTTGGCTTAAATGTCCATTTTTTTGGCACCATGTTTTATAAAATTAATCATGGTCAACCATGTTCCAACATTGCATTGTGACAAATATTATCTCAATATGAAATCAACCATGGTCAATCATGGTCCAACATCACATTGTGACAAAGATTGTCTCAATATGAAAATCAATCATGGTTAATCAGGGACAACCATGGTCAACCGTCGCATTATGACAAGGATTATCTCATTATGAAAATCAACCATGGTCAACCATGTTTATTTTAGGTTTTATAGTATTTATCTTATAGTTTATATACCTTTTCTTTAGAATATTAATCACTTGGGTTTAATATTACTCCATTGGGTTCATAATCCCTTGGGGTTTTAGTATTAGTTCCTTGGGTTTATTAATCCCTATGGCATATATCAACCACATTTATTAATCTATTTGGTTTATTAATATTTTTGGCATACAGTATTAATCCCATTAGTTTATTAATTCCTTGGGTTTATAATTCCTTGAATTTATAATATTAATCCCTTTGGTTTAATATTATTCCCTAGAGTTTATAATATTAATCCTTGATATGTATACTAATATATTAGAGTTTATAATATTAGTGTTTTTAATATTAATATTAGGTTTGATATATTAATCTTATGATTTGTAAAATTAATCTTAGGGTTTAATATTAATTTCTTAGGTTTATAACCCCTTGGATTTATAATATTAATCTTAGGATTTATATTGTTAGAGTTTAATATTAATCCTAGGGCTTATAATATTAGTCACTCGGGTTTATAATATGAATAATCCCTTGCATTTATTAATCCCTAGACGGATTATAATATTACTAACATTGTGTTTATAACACTAGTACAAAATGACTAATTATTTACTAAAAAAACAGCTAAAATTTTCATATAAATGACCATTTTTTCAGTCAGTGACCAATAGTAGCTAATTTACAGTATCTTATAACGCCACCAACTTTTAGTCATTTTTAGCTTAGTCATTAATTGATTTCCTCAACTTTACCATCTAGTAGTATATTTAGTCATAAATTTGGTCATTAATTTTTTATTGGTTTAGTCATTAATTGTCGCAATTACTGACGAAATATACAACAAAATATATTACTATATGAATCCTCGAGAAAACCAATTAATGACCAAAGAAATATGACCAAAATGTTGGTCATGTTATAAGATATTGTAAGTTAGCTACTAATACTCATATATATGCAAATTTTAGTCATCATTTGAAACCAATTAATGACCAAATAAATATAACTAAATTTTAGTCCTGTTATAAGATACTATAAATTAGCTACTAATAGGCATATATATGCAAAATTTAGTCATCAATTTAATAAAAAATTATCATTTGCAATAGTCATTTATCTTTTTATGGTATTTTCATATTCATTGTATAAATGACGGATTTAGTAGTTTCTATTCATTTCATTTAATTTCATTCATAATCATTATAAATGAATAATTTAATCATATATTCATTTTATTTGTGTTCATCATTAACTAACATAAACTACTAATTTAGTCGTTTTAGATTGGTTTTATGTGTAACTTCATTATTAATGAACATAAATTAATTAGTATGATTTTGCAACTAAATTTTTAAAAATTGCCATACAATGTGTATGTTTATCTAATATGATAACACAAAGTTACATATGTTAATTACAAGTCTAAATAATATCAAGTGAAAATAAAAATAATTTCAACCATATAAATTTTATTATATAAAATATCAAGTATTACAATATGAGTTTCCAACTTAATATCGGTTGGACTACAATTTACACATAAAATATTGTTTCATCATTTCAAAACATTATCACTGTGTTGCCAAAGCATTTCAAGTGAATTCATCATCTCTGAAGGATTGACCATCAGTCTCTGTGAGTGTGTCTTATGTAGGATATTGTATCTAAGGGTATCACTAGACAAATTCTCTTCTCTCTCTCATTTTTCATTTTTCGCTCCAGTGTTATTATTCTCCTCTTTCTTCAATTGTTTCTTCTTACCATCAATATTGAGTTCCTCTCCTGAAAATGAAATAAATACAATGCAGAGTATAAGACATGAAATATGATGAATACTTGATTATAAAATTAGACTATAAAAAATTTATACGACATATACCTCAACATTCGATAGTGGCCACTATGCAGCTAGATGACCTGTATAAACAAAGAAAATAAAACATCACCATAAAAAATAACACCTTAGGAACTTAGTATTCAACCTTAAAAAAAATCCTTAGGTACAATCATACCAACTAAGTTACATGTTAAAAATATCAGGCAATAGATAACTTGTGAAAACAAATGGAAAAAAAAAGACCAGTGTAGAAAATATCGTTATTGCTTTTTCTAAAAGAGTCATGTTCCTTAAATTTGGATATTCCTTTGCCCATAGTAAAAGTTCCTCGCTATTATGACCTATGTTTTTAGGATCATGAGATTGATCCAACATCATATTGGATTGTGGAGACAAAATTATTCAGCTTTCCAATATGTGTAGATCACTTAATTGAATGAAGGTGCTAGATGTGAGTAGTGTTAAAACCTTAGGGAAGAAGAACACTAAGGCTTAAGAAAATATATCACCACTTATCCACTGAAAGAAAAAATTTCAATTCCACAATGGCCTCTAGGAGTATATTTCATTGGACGGAGATAATTGTCTAATATAATGAGAAGTGTACATCTATTGTCACAATGCCCCTCACTGATAGACCCTATAGTTGTGTCCTATAATATTAATGATATTATACTATTTAATTATAAATTATGCCTATGAGATAATGATTAGTTTGAATAATTAGTTTGAAATTGCATTTTTAGTATTTCTGTATACATGAAAATATTTTGAAAAAAAAGGTACTTTTTGTGTCTAGTTAATTTTGAGTGAATTTAAATACACAGTTTCTCTAGCAGTTATCCTCTCATTGTACCGATTTCTCCCATGTCCTCTACTACTTTTGGTGAATTCCTCTTTGATGATGTTTAATGCCAATGCAATGGACATTTATCCTCGATGTTTTTTTGAGCCAAGGGAACCTCCACAAGTAACAACCAAAAGGTAGCCTCAAATATGTTATTGGGGGCCAAAATTCAGTAATTATATGACAAGCCAAGAAACATTTCACTTTAATGATCTTCAATTTAATATTAATTAATAATTTATTTGCATGATCATGTAATACTAAAGTGTCAAGTATCGACATTTAAAGTTAGTCACCCATCAATATGACCTCTAAGAGTGCTTAGTAGTTAATACTTCCTATTACGCACACAGTAGATCACCAGCTTCAAGGATGACAATATAAACAAAAAAAATGAAATTAAAAGAAATGCTAGGAAGTCAAATGCGACCAATCTTGAGTCAAGAAAATACCAAACCCTTGACATTAGCAAGGCATTCTTAGGCACTAAAATAGAAAATCCTTCCATTGCACCATTTTCACCTTTTATTTAATTTCTTTAATTGAGAAGATATCTTTCAGAAAAGTAAAAATAAAAATAAAGGTCTCAAAATCCTAGCAAATGCTCAAGTGATTGTCATATCAATTAAACACAAAGGAAATCATTTGATATTCTTTTAACTTGCAGAATATATTGAAGCATATGAAACTTTCTCATCCCTTTCTCCTAAAAAAATTGTAAACCGTGGGTTCCAATAAAGTAATCAATTTCCCTCTAAGATAGTTAAGGGATCACTTTGGAGAAGGACTTCTAGAACCATTGGGATAGTAGAAATGGAATTAACTAGAAGGAAAATGAAGCACTTTAGTGGGTACTCCAAAATATTTGAATGCAACTAAAAATGATTTTATACTCCCTCCGCACATTTTAAAATAGAAACCATTAATCCGCATCTCATTTATTTTCCACCTTTCTCTAATATGTAATTCTTCGAGAAAAAATAGTGCATCATATATATTGTCATGAAGGAGGACCCTTCATAAGCCTAATAAGTTGGGCTCTAACAAATAAACAATTTCATGTAGTGAAAAAATATTACATGGTAGATTTCAGTGATTAAAATGACAACTTTATTCTTAATCTCGTTACAAGAAAAATAAATTCAACCCTAACTAGTTTGGATCTAAGAAATGGTAAATCCCAATTATTTGCAATGATAAATTTATTCTTGATCTTATTACAACATAGATAAATTCAAGAGTACATACATATTTCCTTATCTGAGAAAAAATTTGAACACATTCTGAGATTTCATAGAAATATAATGGTAAGATTTACCTGTAAGACATGAGAAAACTATATACATCTAGCACCCATCACTGGAAAATAGTGTTATTGAGACACCATCTCATGGCATTAAAATCATGTAGATAGATAGTGTTATAGAGATACCTTGCAACACCTATTCAACACTACCTTCAATCTTCCAATTCAAAAATTGATTTACTTTAGTAGCAAATTCTAGTGGGATTTCATTAAATACAACCCGAAAAAAGCCATTTATGATAGTTTTCATTTCCTTCTCTAGATCTATCCCCCTCTGGAAATAGAATAACCGATATTCCCCAATTTTTGAGGTACTTGCTTCATGTTCAACATGGGCTATTGGGTTCTTCATGTGGAAAAGGTTGCAAATATTAGATGTATAATGGAGACAAGCATGCAATTCAAGGTTTCTTCTAAAGTATTAAGACATGATATATCGTAGTAACAAAAACCTTCCCAAGAACCAACTTAAGAATTCAAAATGTTGCAAATAGGATATTTCTTAAAGAATATGAACTATTTAATTGCATACTCACATTAAAATAGACAAATCTTTAAAATGTTGAAAGTGTGAAAAATGGAATTGGAATATTATAGTTATGTCAGGGTAGATATAGCTATGTAAAATGTAACTTCTATCTAAAACACGTAAATGTAACTTTTACAGCTACATGAAATGTAACTTCTATAACATTCTAAATATCCTTTTTTAGTAATTTAAGAGACTACTATTTTTTTTTATCTTTTGTTAATAACTTAATACTCCATCAAAAATAGCATTAAATTGGTTCTTCACCAAACAAGGGGAAATTTTAAACTAGTGTGAAAATTTTTACTCATTCCCCTCCCATATTTCTGATATTTTATTTGTGTGCAAATTTAAGCTAGTATAATGTAACTTCTACATATTTGACAATTTAAATGTGAAAAATTATCCAGATTGAATTTATAAAATTAACATATGCACAATAAGATCCAATGTGCATGAATTATAAGTAATATGCCATTTACATGTTATACCAAGACAAACGTTTTCTCATCTCATTAACTCTTATCTTATAGTTGGTGATGGATACATCCTTGAAAATTATGAGTCATCCTTGTCATATCTTATATTTAATGATGGATATAGCTTTTAAAAGAATTAACCTTGTTTCTTATTTTATGTACGACCAATTTAAATGGAATTTCTAATAATTTTATTCAATATTATCTTGTATAACTGGAAAGAAAATGATGTTGATGTATGAGCATCTGAGCACCCTTCATTAAAATCGGAATCCAATGTTGTGAAAAGGGAAATGTGGACAATCATTGTAAACAAGGGAAAATTCTGTTTAAAACAGAGCTAAATTGATGGAATTGGTAAGTCTTTAGAAGACTCGATTAAATGTAATTATCTGCCATGTATGCGTATAGAGAGATTTAGGGGATTTGATTGAGTGATTCTAGGTGATTTGTGGGAGGAAATTGTGGATCCTAGATGATCCACGCCTTTGTAATTTCCTATATAAAGAGAGTCTATGTTGTGTGAGAGATAGGGATAGAGTATGCAATGTAGTCACAGGGAAATTTGTGACTAAGGCCGAGAGGCCTCAGCCTGTAGTCGAGTTCTGTGTGTATATATATATATATGAAATATATGTGTTATCGTATATTTGCATGTTATTTGTATTTTGTGTGTCTATGTCTTTATATATACGTCCTTTCCTGTAAAGTTAATAAATATGTGTGTGTGAGCGTAAAGGATGAAGTTCCTATGAAATTTTCCTTAGTCAAAGTATGGCAGAGTTAGATTCGTGTGTAATGGGAATTCCACCAATAAGTGAATGATAACCATTAGATTAGAGAACTGATCAATGGAGGAGAAGAGTTTCAATCGAAACTAGAGTTAATGGAGTTACGCAACGACACCATTAGATCATCTAAATTGATGGATAATATTGGTGAAACGAGAGAACCTTGACAAAATTCATGAAGAAACCTAGAAGAAGATCAGGATCGTCCGACCGACAAATCTAACAGATGTAAGGTCATCGCATGGTAACAAGCACTGAAATTTAATTCTAAAATCAGACCCGAGAAATCATTAAAATTAGTTTAAAGTCTGGAGGTGATCGGACGCATATCACATGCAAACAAACATGACCGTTAATTCAAAAAAAGGACACGATGGGGTTTTATACAACGGGCTTAAAACCTCGTTGAGTTCCGATAATCGTGATTGTTCATTGGTTGACTAATCGGATGGTAATCGCATAGGAAAGTGCACCTAGGCTAACATTTTGAGCGAACCCGATATGTTATCAATGTGGGTTAAATTTATTTGGGTTCCGGTCTTCACCATTCTTTGGGTGACTGGTTGGGTTACGTTGTATTTCACTGTTTGTTGTGATTCTTTGGATTATGGGTTTATTGTGAAATCTGCCAATTAGAACGCTTCTGATATATATGTACGTGGGCCATAACCCACAGGTCCACACAAATAAATGTAAAGATACAACGTTTCTACGTAAAGCGACTTAGCTGTCATCAGATGTGGGGGTGGCATTTCTAGTCATTTTCTAACTTGTTTTAATTACCTAAATTTATCCTATTTAAAATAAACAGGGATGGTGTTTCTAGTGATTTTCAAACTTGTTTTAATTACCTAAATTTACCCTATTTAAAGTAAATAATTTCACTGACCATCTTATCTTAAAGTCAATAACTTTGCTTGAGGGCATCTTCATGACATCCACAATCTATGAAAATTATGAAATATTAGTAGTATCTTGCACTAAATAGTCAATTTTGGCATATAATTTTTTATTGTGTATTTTACTCTGTATCACAAATTTATTCATATTTTATGATTCTCGGTTTCAATTTCCATGTTAATACTCAATTCATCATGCCTACTAGGAATTTTAGTTGTGCACGCATCATATTGCTCACTTCTAATTGTATAAAAAATAGAGAGTATGCATAATGACATGTAGGGACATGTGGGTGTCTATTTTACTCAATGATATGATTGATTTTTTAACCCATTCCTTTCCTACCACAATGAAATTAAGTGAGGCAAGGACAGAAGAAGGACTGTTAATAAATGAAATTAGAGACTTTAGCATGCAACTCAAATTGTACCTGAATGTAACGTTAAGTATTTTCAATTGCCTGGTTAATGATGAACATCAAATAACACTGTGCAAATTTCCTTGCATTATGAGAATTTGGTTGCACCTACACTAATCCTCTGTAGTATTTCCTTGACTTGCCTATAGATATAATTTTAAAAACAATCCTACTCCTTCAATTCTTCCCTATATGGATCATCTGTATCCCCCCCTATTGATATTTATTTTTCAAGGCAACAGAATAGAACTCTCCAATCGCATCATTGCCTTTCAAAAAAATTCTTGAGTATTTCTAGGTGATTGTCGAACCAGTCTCTACTGAAGTCCATGAAACCCTTGATTTGTCTCCATCGCACAAACCTCTTTTCATAATAAAATTATAAATCCCATGCCTACATTCCTCATCCCCGACATACCAATTATTTACAGTGGAATACTTTATCGTTTCTCCCTTAGTGCAATAGATATCCACTACTATGGCATGGAGATGATTGGTGTCATAAAATGGTGTAGTGCATCCTTCAATATATGTCGCAGAACTCCTCTCACCTCACAGAACACCTCTCATATACAACAATAAGATTCCTCTCAAACTGCATGGTCTCCATCTCATTCATGCTGAAATAAGTGGATATTTCCATGGGTGACAAAGTGTGGTTCGGGATTTAATATAAGGAGCTATCACTAAAAAAAGAAATGTAGCATAATAGTTATCAGCAGGAGGGACAACCCTACCAAGCTACTGCCTAACTAGATCAAGATACTCCCGAATTACCTCTTAAGATGAAAAAAAGATAACCTAAAATTCTTATAGAGTCTACCTATGCATGGTAGAAATGAAAACATTGTCAAAAACAACATCTACAACAGCGTTGGTCAATATCCTCTTCTAGTCAAGGGCATGCCCAGATTTTGAAAAGTATCAAGCACGTCAGGGTCCACCTCATCTAGGCTCCTCTTCTTCTTCTACTCTAATTGTTTAGGTCCGAAATAATAGAAAAGGTCTTGTAAATTTATGGGTGGGTAAAATTTATCAGACCATTTGGGTTCTTCCATTTTTAAGCCATTCAGGTTCCTTCTTTTTAGCTGAAATTAACCTAAACTTTGGAGAGTTTTAAGGTTTAATGGATCTAAGTATATTATACTTAAAATATAGTAACATGGTTTAAAATTGTAGCCATTGAGATCAGAATCTAAGGATGAATCATAAAATATTTTATGTTCATGATTACAAGAAATTTTAATTTCATGTAACAAAGTTTTAGGAAGTTCTAATATTTACATCCTACTAGAAAATTTGCTTGCATCACTCAAGCCCTTTGAAATTGGGCATGGTAGAGTCCACTACAAAAACAATCAACCACTAGAAAAAGGTGAAAAGAAAAAATAAAATTTCATGCATTTTGACCCTAGAAAAGTTAGGGAGGAGCGAATTGATATCTAAATAAGGACATGTGAAATGCATGCAAAATTCTTACTTTTCTATTGTCTTTTGATGAATTTCTAGCTGCAATAAAGATCTGCATTATCATAATCATTAAAGCCTTTGTACAATAAGGACATGAAAAATTCTTACTTGTGCATTGTCTTTTAATGAATTGTTAGCTTCAATTAAGATCTGCATTATCATAATCATTAAACCCTCAACTCTATATGAAATTTATTCTTTGATCATATAAACCCTCGAAATTGTTTACCCATAAGAACAAAAATAATCTTTATTAAAAAGGAAGGACTCTTGAGACTCCAAATTCATACCCATGTACAAATGGCCAAAATGTCCACACCCAACGACCTTGCCCTTCCTCCATCTAATCATTACTGCTCTCTTAATGTGTTTCCCACGCAAAATCCATCTAGGGTTTGAATCCCATGAAATCCATAGATCATGTTGATGGTATTTCCTTTTTGACATTTCCACGCAGATATCAACAAGGTAGAAAAAACTAAAGTGCTACAATATGATGTTGTAAGGTATGAATATTTTATTTGAACCCATCACTAAACTCGAAATGAAAAAGAAAATAAATATTTATAATGGAAAAAATAAAAGAAATGTTTATAATATAAAATAAAATATATAAATTGCAATTGGGTTAAATGATTATTTTTAATAAGAATTTGTTATTTTTGAGTAAGACCCTAAATTAAAAATAAGAAGAAATAAAAAATGATATTTGGATGACTACAAACATTTAAATATGGCCTCAATTAATAATAAAAAGTTAAATTAATAAAAATAATAAAATTCAATTTGTTACATTTTGATTTTGTTATTAACTTGTGAATAGATTTGTTACAGTACCACGGGCCAATACCATGAGTCAATACCATGGCATATCAATACTACAAGTCCAAAAACAATAAATTATTTCACAACCAAAATATTTTATAACAATATGACAAGATTCTTAACCGTTGATATTCACCCCCACATTACCGTAGATATTATTAACTTGTAAAAAAGATCCTTTGTTACAATACCATGGGTGAATACCATGGATTATCAATACCAGATGCCTAAAAAACATAAATTATTTCACAATCAAAATCTTTTATAACAATATGACAAGATTGATAACCATGGATATTCAACCCCACTTTACCATGGATATTAACTTGTAAATCGACTTTGTTACAATACCATGGGACAATACCATGGCTTATCAATACCACATTCCAAACAACCATAACTTATTTCATAGTAAATATATCTTATTTTAATTTAATTTTACGACATTTTTTTAATTGAATCTGAAAGGGAAAATGTTAAAGTTTGAGATATATCTAAACCCTCTATCCTCACGGCTACTAAAAATATTCCCATAGAAGTTAAATTAAGGTTTTAACACACACACACACACACACATATATATAAAGATAACTGACATAAATCCATCCATCTTAGCTAGGGATCCAAGGTATCAGAGCAAGAAAATTGACTAATTATAATAGATATAATTTTTCCGGATCCAACTATATTAAGTAAGTCATTCATCTATGACCATTTCCATGAGAGGTAGTTGTAACCGACTAATTTCTCATGATTTTTAATTATAATAGATTAAATATAGTGCACAATTTTTTAAAGTTTTTTTTTTTTTTCTTTTTTTGACATGATTGATCGAAAATATAGGTTTAATATCTTACAACCAAATAAGTTTTTTTAATTTAGATAATTTCTTAAACACAATACAATGTGATCAAATTAAAGAGAGAGTTGGGGAGAGGGAGAGAGAGAGAGATGGAGTGGGAGAGAGAGGGAGGAAAGAAAAAAGACATAGAGAGATATAGGTGGAGAGAGAGAGGATTGAGAAAGGAGAGATGGAGGGAGAGTGAGGGGGAGAAGAGAGGAGGGAAGAGAAAGAAGAGGAGAGGATAGAGATAGGGAGAGAAGGGGAAGGGAGAGAGATGGAGACATAGAGATTGAGAAGGATAGGGGGGGGAGATAGTGATAGAGTTGGATAGAAGAGAGAGAGAGAGAGAGGGAGAGTGATTTGGGGGGGGGAGATAGACGGAGGTGGGAGATAAGGGACAGAGAGGAAGGAAGATAGAGATGAAGAGAGAGAGATGGAATTGGAGGGGGCATGAGAGGGAGGGAACAAGAAAAATGTAGAGGGAGAAAGGTGGAGAGATAGAGGGGGTGACAAGGGAGTCATGGAGAGAGAGTGAGGGAGAGAGGAGAGTGGGAGGGAATACAGAGAAGGATATAGATAGAGAGGGAGAGAAGGGGAAGAGAGAGATAGAGAGAGAAGGGGAAGAGAGGGAGAGAGTGTGTGTGTATGTTTGGGGGGCGAGATAGAGAGAGGGAATAAAAAAGAGACACAAATCAAAATATAGATATTATATAACCAACCTAGATCCATATTAACCCTATAACTACCAAGTCCCAAGAGGGATCCAATCTCTCACGCTGCAAACATTTCCTCAAGTTTTGCATTAGAAAAAAAAGGTTTGGACCTCGAGAGATTGGATCCCTCTAGACACTTGATATATCCTGGGTTAAAATGAATCTAGGTCAGTTAATATGAAATTAAATTAGGTTTTATTTGATACTATAGTCTTAAAAATTAAAATTGTTGCTCAAAATAATTTCAAATTGGAACTAGATCCAATTAGATTCAATGAATAGATTTTTAAAAAATACATAATTTTTTTTATTAAAAAATATATTTTTAAAATTACAAATTATTAAAGATAAATAATATAAAGTTGGCTCACCTATACACCATCTAATGATGAACAAGTGTTTAAGGAAATATAACCTTTAAACCAATCTTTAATAGCCTTTGAATCCCCTATCACTTGTAAGTTTAGATTGCTTGACACAATTTAGATGACCTACATAAAAAACTGATTCATATTATTGTAGTACTTGTTAGGTAGTTGTTTTTTTGTTCTTAGACTAAATTAGCCATTCATCTTAGTCATATTTAGGTGTATTGCTTATTATCTAGTCACATATTTTAACCTGCAACTAAATTAGTGATTTACATTAGTCTCTTTTAGTTCGATCACTTAAGATTGCTTATTTATGGTAGTATTTCACTTGGAAAAGTTGTGGTGACTAACTTTTTTAGTCACCTAGTCAGTAGTTTCTCATTTTCTACTAGTGTAATATTAATAATCCATTGTATTTATAATATCAATACTTGAGATGTTTAATAATATATTAGGTTTTAGAATCTTATAGTTTTTACTATTAATCTTAGGTTTGATACAATAACTTTAGGGTTTGCAATATTGATCTGAAGGTTTAATATTAATTTCTTAGGTTTATGATCCCTCAGTTGATAATATTAATAATCCTTTGGATTTATTAATCCCTTGGATTTATAATGTTAATCACTTGGGTTTATTTTTAGAATAATAAAACCCCTTGGTATTATAACATGAATCCCAAGGGCTTGTAATAATTATCCGTTGGGTTTAATATTACTTAATATATAATAGTATATTAATATTTATTAATACAATATTTTCTTAATACATAATTAATATATTAATAATCAAAATTAGGGTTTATACTATAGGGTTTATAATTATGCCTTATAATATTGGGTTTGATATTATGGTTTAGCATAGACTAAATTAATGTCTATGGCATATATCAACCGCATTTATTAATATGGATGTGCTAGTGAAATTAGATTTATAATTCTTTTATTTGATATCAATTTAGTGTTAATGTTGATATTATGCCTCATCAAATTGTAAATGTTTTCGAAATAGAGTTGGCAATAATCCATTGTGTATGCATTATACCAATTCTAATGTACATGAAATTAGGACACTAATTCTTTGATAGGACAAGCATTCCCTCTTCAAGGCTCCTATTATGGTTTCACACCTTACAAATGGATTTTGAGTTAAACTTACCCTAAAATACATGCTTATAATAAAATGAAACACACATGTTTTTTCTTATTTGTGAAAATGGATACTTATTGTTAGGGAAATTATCCCTAACTCCATCACCCGTATCATTGTTCAAGCCTTTAGAGATTATATTTGAGTCCAAAAAAATGATTTTGAGCTGATGTCCTAAGTTTTCGATATCAAACTTATAGTGTATTTATGGAGGCACTTAGGGAGGAGATGTGTCCAAAGGGAATAATACAAGATATGTGGATATGTATGGTTGTGTATGGAGGTCATAGGCCCATAGTGTGAACACAATTATTATAAGAAGGCTTAGTAAAATATTCCACCTCTATTGAAATGTTCCTCTTATAGTATGTTCTTAGGAGATAAATAACACTATATAGAGTAGTGTAAGAAATGTAATGAGTCATCAATACGATTATTATAATTCCACCAAGCATTATCCAAGGAGTGTACTCATTCCTTAAGGAATAATATGTGTGGTTACCCTAACCCAAGGATTTTTTCTATCATCCTTGTTTTGAGTAACTATTGTGTGGATTTAATGTCTTATTCTCAAGGTTATGATTTTGATTTATTTTAGATCTATCGAGGCACATAAAATTTGGTATTATATTACTTTCTTGGGCAAGAAACAAACATTCTAGGAAGTGGAACCTTTTAGTAGGTCAAAAATTCTTACAATAATTGTGTCACACTATGGGCCTCATGGCCTTCAAACCTAACCATGCATATCCACTTATTTAATCATGTTTTTCCTCATAGTTTCTTCCTTCATTAACCCATATTACCCCACATAGGTATACTACAAAACCATCATTTAGACCAAATGAAAAATCAATGATTCCCCTAATATATTAATTAGTGGGCCCCTACTTCTCCATAAGGAAATAATTCCATATGAATTTGGGATCCCCTACTCCTCCATATGCATTTTAAGATAGAATGGTAACTATTTCACAATTACAAGTTCAATAAGGAGTCCTCCTTTACTAAGTGCAAGGTATCCATGTCCTAAAGAGCCCCTTTGTAGCTCATACAACACTACTATGAGTCCCTTCACTACTACACAACCCCTCAACTACTCCTCTCCCTCATGATTATTGTTCCCTCCAAAATTTTCTCTTGTTTGCAACCCCCACATTGTCTATCTTCAATGACTTGCGTACAAAATTTATGGGATTTGAAACATTATTACTAGCTTAGAAATTATGGGTAAATAGTTGCTCATAGAAATGATGGATTTCCTCCCCGTGTGCATCCTCATTCTCTTATTTTTAACATCAAATAATTGGTTTAGCTTTCAATTCTAATTTTCCCTTTCTTTATCATTTGTTAAAAGAAGGTTATAAAAAATAACCTTAACACGTTTAGTTTCAAGAAAGTAATAAACAAGTTTCCAAGAATATAAGGAAAATTTTACAAAAGTTTACATTTCTCTTTAAATTATAGATTAGCATCATAGTTGTATCACAAATGAGTAAAGATGAAATAAAATGATAGAGTGGGTAAAATTCCTAAATAACCAAGCATAAAATATTCCTATAGACCTCTTTACCTTCCCCATTTGTGGTATCTTTGTCTTTGTATGAAATCATGCCTAAATTAATTGTTGGCATCTTTCATTCATTCAAACAAAAGTTATACATTTTTTTTAATTTATCTAATTCAACATCCCATAATAATACAATATTCATGCAAAGAATAAACAATGTGAAACATAATAATTACAATTTAAATATCAGGGTCAAAATTGAGGTGCTACATTGAAGTTAGATTTCTACTTCTTGTTTACATTTAAGTTCGATTTATAGTTCTTATTTTCTACACTCTACCACCTTTGGCTCATTTTTTGGTGCTAGAATTTGTATAATAGGTAACCTCAAACTCTATATTGAAACTTGCAAGGTGTTAAAAATGTAGCAAGAAAGGCTCAATTTGACTTTAGCCTTAGTGAAATTGAGTAAATCGAATTTCCATGTTAATAGGACAACTTGGAGGCAGTTAACCAGTGTGACATGGATCTTGTCACATAGTTAGCTCAGTAAATTTGGTTTAGGGGCTTGGAGTTTAGTTATGCATGTGTTGATTGCTAAATTTCAGCAGTATAGTTCACTTATTTTTAGTTGTATTTAGTTAACTGAACTCTAACTATTAATAGAATAATTTGACGGTCAATTGTGCAGTGGGAAAACAATCTAACTCAAAGATCTATCAGTTAACTGATCAATCGGCCCAAAATAGATAATTCATGCATGGAATTCAAAGTTCTCAGCTGAAGTGGAAGAGAAAAGGCTAGTGTAACATGAGTTATATACTAGTTTGAGTGTGTAGTTGTTGCATGCACTTAGGATATAAATCCTTGGGAATTATGCAAGAAAATAGGAGGAAAATCATATCTTTTAGGAGCTAATTTCCTCAAGGGTAATGTAAGGAAATAAAAGGCTAGGTGAGCATAGAAATGGCTAAGTGGTGGCTAGAGTTTCTCATTAAGCAGAGAGAACAATTATTCTTTTGCAAGTTGTGCTCAAAGATGGAGCAAGCAATTGTAATAGTTTCTCTATTCAATAGATTAATGCAAAGAGGCTTGAGGGGTTTTTCCCAGTTAGGTTCCCCTCGAAATCACTATCTACTTGTGGTTTTGCTTGTTGAATGTCTATGCATGTTTTTCCAATTTCTGATTTCAATTCCACAGATTAGTAGAGTAGAATTGTGTCTCTTATTTTTTCAGTTTTAAATATTGAGCACTTGAAATTTCTATCAAATGTATTAGAGCTCGAAATCACATTATAACCATTATTTTGAACTTGTCCTTCAAGAATTTCAAATTTGCAACTTCAGTGCAACAATTTTTCTTCAAATTCGAGAGAATATCTTTCAACGGACTAAGATTGGGCTATGCCCTGGAGGGTAGCTCGAATTTCATATCATGGAACGATCGAATGGGAGAAGGAATTTATGCTATTGGTGTGTTAGAATATGTTAAAAATGACATTCCAAACCCCAGCAGTTTGATCCACAACAATTAGTGAAATGGAAGAAGGATGTTGCAAAGGATAGTAGAATTATTTTAGAAGGTGTGAGAGACCATGTGGCATCAAATATCCATGGCAAAGAAACACCATTTTCTATGTGGAAAACACTAACTAATCTATTTGAAAATAGTAGTGATCATAGAAAATTGGCCCTGAAAGACAAACTTCGAAACATAAGAATGCAGAATAATGGTACTATTCCACAATATCTCTCTAGTTTCACACAAGTTTGATATGATCTTGGAGCGGTTGCGGTGAATTTTGCAGAATATGACTTGGTGAGCCTAACTCTTCTAAGCCTTCCAAAATCTTGAAACAACTACCAGGGTTTTGTGAATAGAAGGGAAAAATTACTGAATTTGGAAACATTGTGGTCTTATTTGGTTCAATAAGAGTTCAGGAGAAATAAAAGAGATGGAAATTCATCCAGAGTAGAGGATGAAGAGAATTTTTCATTGGTTGGAAAGTGGAAGAAGGGAAAAGGAAAGAAGACCAAAAAAAAAAAACTAAAATCCAGCCAAAATAATGGCACGAAGAAACACTTGAGTAAGATAAAATGATTGCACTGCCACAAATATGGCCACTATGTAACTAAACTTCCATACAAGAATTCTACCAAGAAGCCTTCAAGAGGAGTAGGAGGTGAAGCATTAGCTTCACAATTTGCACTAGACTTAAACCCAAAAGCATGCATGGCTAGCACTATTATGGGGAGTGTGTGGTACCTTGATTTTGGTGCCTTCTTCCATATGATAGGGTGCAAGGAGTTTCTCAGTAGCTTGGAGGAGAAGTATATCTAGATGCATATCAAAATGGGGGATGATGGGAGGCACATTACTACAGGATTTGTTATTGTCACCTTTGAGAGGGAGAAAGCCTCTCCTCTTCACCTCAAAGATGTTATGTTTGTACCAGGGATGAAGAAGAACTTAATAACTGTAACAGTATTGGAGGATAAATGATATGATGTTATTTTTAGTGAAGGGAAAGCCTTTCTGAGACACATAGCTACTGGGAAAGTCAAGCAGATCGGGTTTGAGTGAAGAACTTATAGAAACTTGAGGTGGGATATTGCACAACATTGAGTAGTAAGGCTGAAAAAGTGTAGAGTCGAGATGTTGGAGAACTATGACACGAGATATTGAATCATATACAACATGGTGCGTTAAAAATAATGCAGCAAGTTACCATTGGTCTCCCTAAAGTCTCCCTTAACTTGCAATATGTATGCAAGGGTTACACATTGGGTAAATATGTCAAATCCACTATCCATGACCGAGATAACAAATCATATGCAATCTTGGACTAGGTCCACTCTGATGTTTGTGGACCCTTTTCTACAGCCTCCAAAAAAACATAAGTACTATGTTATATTTATGGATGATTTCTCTAGAGAATGTTGGATATTATTCATGCAGAAGAAGGATGATTTTTTTTTAAAATTTGTTGAATTCAAGGCATTTGTTGAGAAGGAGACTAGGAAGAAGATGAAGAATCTGAGGAGTGATAATGGAGGTGAATTTGTTTCACATGCCTTCAAGGATTTATGTGCCAAAGAAGGTATTCGAGGAGAACCCCAAAACCTAGAGTGGAATGGGGTAGAGGAAAGGAAAAATGAAAGCATAGTGGGAACAAAAAGATCCATGTTGCATGATCAAGGGCTTCCATTACATCTACAAAAGGAAACATGAAACACTACAATTTACTTGCAGAAGTAGACTCCTCATAGAATACTTGGTATGATCACACTGGAGGAAAATTTCTCTATGAGAAAGCCTGATGTGTCTCATTTAAGAATTTTTGGATATTTAATTTATTGTCATGTATCTAAGTAATCAAGGAAGAAACTTGAGCCTACAACAAAACTGGGAGTTCTTGTAGGATACACTAAAACTCTACACAATTACCGAGTGTATTTTCCTTCACTGAGGATGATAGTTGTAAGGAGAGATGTCAATTTGGATGAGGAGAAGGCTATGAGATTCTCTCTAGAATGAGAGATGAGTATCCCACCAGAGAAGGTGCTTCTAGCTCCAAAGGAGTAGCCTTAGGATCAGCTTCAGGAGGTTGTGGAGAAGCCACATGTAGTATAAAAAACATGAGGCATAGTGGACGCACTGACTCAACTATAATCTCCTAGAGGGGGGAGAAAGAGAACCAGAGAAGCTGATAGATTTTTGTTAGATGAAAAGGAGATTGTGGGAGCTGCTATGTCATAACGCATGCAGAGGAGGTCACCTGATAGGTACACTGTTTAAATGATTCTCATGATAGAGCTCATTGAGATAGAGCCTTCTTCATTTGAGGAATTAGTTTCGTAATCTGTTTGGATTCATGCCATCATGGAAGAATATGAATCCATAATGAATAATGGTCTATGGGAGGTGGTGCCAAGTCCAGAAGGTAAATCAATGGTTTGCTCTAGATGGATCTACAAAGTGAAGAATGTAGCTAATGGGAGCATCAAGAAGTACAAGGCCAAATTTGTTTCCAAAGGATTATCTTAGGTAGAGGGAGTGGAATATGATGAAAATTTGGCAACAATTGCAGGATACACCTCAATCAAATCCATTCTAATATTGGTTGCACAGGCGGGGTGGAAAATCCACCAATTGGATGTGAAGATCACCTTTGTAAATGGTCTTGTTGAGGAGGATATTTACATAGATCAGCTAGAAGTATTTGAGACATATGATTGAGAGTCACATGTGGGAATACTAAAGAGAGAATTGTATGTTCTGAAGCAGGTGTGCTGAGCATGGAACTCTCAGATTGATAGTTATCTTAGTGGATTAGGCTTCACTAAAAGTGAAGTATATGTGAACCTCTATCACATTGTGGTATATGTAAGTTTATTATTCTTATTTTGTATGTTGATGATTTAATATTGACAGGTGATGACCAACTGACCCACTCTTGCAAGAGGATCTTGCAAGGTAATTTGACATGAAATGCATGGGATTAGCGCATTACTTCCTCGAGCTGGAAGTAAGGAAAGGTGATGGTAAATTGTTTGTGTCTCAGGGGAAGTGTTCCTATTAAATACTTCATAGATTTCACATGGATAATTGTAAGCCCATGGATACACCTATACCTACAAACTAGAGGAAGGATAATGCCACTTCAGATGAAGAGGTTAATGCTACCATTTATAAGTGGATTTTGGAGTCTTTGATATATCTTGTGAACATAAGACCTTACATGTGTTATGAAGTAAACCAACTTAGTTAAGCTATGGTGAGGCCTACCAAGTTGTACTGGAAGGAAGCAAAGCATGTTTTACAGTAGCTCAGAGGCAATACTGAGAATGGATTATGGTACAAGAGGATAGAGGGAGTAAACCTTCAAGGCTTCACTGATGCTTATTGGGTAGTGATTCCATTGGAATGAAAATTAATTTAGGTTCTATCTTCAATGCTGGGTTCACAACTATTTCCTATTACAACAGGAGGCAGAGGTCTGTGGTGCTCAGCTCAACAGATGCTGAATACATGACTGCAAGTCAAGTAACATGTGAGGCCATATGGATGAGGAAAATAAATGTGGGTCTTTCCAGTTAGGAGATGGATCTGACCGTGATATATTGTGATAATCAGAGTTGCATTAATCTCTCTAAGGATCTGGTAGTTGATGGCAGGTCTAAGCACATTGATATCTGGTATCATCATTTGCGGGACTGTGTGCAGAGGAGAATTATGTTGCAATAATACATTTCAACTAAGGAGAAAGATGATGACATCTTGACAAAGGAATTTTCATTGAGAGGTAAATTCAAATTCCACAGGTGCTGGATAGGGGTGGTGAAAAATATGTTTCTTGCTCAGAGGGAGTGTTAAAAATGTAGGAAGAAAGGCTCAATTTGACTTTAGCCTTAGTCAAATTGAGTAAATTGAATTTCCACATCAACGAGACAACTTGGAGGTAGTTAACTAGTTTCTCATGTCTCTTGTCACTCAGTTAGCTCAGTAAATTCGAGTTAGAGGCTAGGAGTTTAGTTTTGCATGTGCTGATTGCTAAATTTTAGTAATCTAGTTCAGTTATTTTCAGTTGTATTTAGTTAACTATCCTCTAACTATTGATAAAGTCAGTTGAAGGTTAGTTATGCAGTGGGACAACAATCTAACTCAGAGATATGACACTCAATTGATCAACCAGCCCAAAATATCTAATTCATGTATGGAATTTGAATTGCTCAGCTGAAGTGGAAGAGACAAGGCCAATGTAACATGAGTTCTATACTAGTTTTAGTATATAGTTGTTGCATGAAAACAAGAAATCAATCCTTGGGAATTTCATAAGAAAGTAGGAGGAAATTCCTATATTTTAGGCCCTGATTTCCTCAAGTATTGCACAAGGAAATAGGAGGCTAGATGAGCAGATAATTTGGTAAGTGTTGGCCAAAGCCTTTCATTCAACTGAGAGAACAATTATATTTTTGCAAGTTGTGCTCAAAGCTGGAGAAGGAAATTGTAATAGTTTTTCTATTCAGCTGATTAATGCAAAGAGGATTGAGGGGTTTTTCCCATATGGGTTCCCCTAGAAATCATTGTGTATTTGTGGTTTTTCTTATTTCATGTCTATGCATCTTGTTCTAAATTGTGATTTCCATTCCGCAGATCAATAGAGTAGAATCGTGTCTCTTTTTTTTCTTGAGTTTCAAATCGTGAGCAGTTGCAATTTCTATTGAATTTCTACGCAAGGTTATTTTTTTTGTGTATGGAAATCAATCTCCATTTCCATATTGTAGGGAGGCATAAAATTTTGTAGGGTGGTTGAAGACATGACGAATCCATTAGTAGAAATATAATTTCAAACTTTTTAAATGACCACTAATGTCCATGAAAATAAGCATCAATGTGTCCCTTATATTGAAATGCTCATGAATCTCATCGCATATCAAAATCAATAAATTTTTGTCCTAGAGGTAGAATGCTACATGTTGAGAAAAAAGCATCACATTCAATATCCTCTAACATCAAGATGTCAAAAGCATCAAGGAGGAAACAATGTTGTTCGAATAGTGGAGGATATGGATCTACCAATTAATATTGTTATCTCTCTAACACTGGACAAGATGAAGCCATCATTTAATATATTTTTCATCAGTATTTCTGTTTTGTAAATGTATAATAATATTTTATGTCCTTTTTAAAATGTATACTTACAATAAATTTTGGAATTTTGGAAGGTCGCGACTATGATGTACTTAAAACTATGGTGTAGTATGTTTATCTAGATTTCCAAGAAAGACGTGATATCTATTTACATATACTTTTAGTTGTTCAGTTGTATTACAACATTTTATAATATAAATTTCATATATTTTGTCAAGAAATAAAAATTTAGAATATTAAGCCCAAATGTTTATAATCTAATGGTAAGGATATTTTCATCATTCGTTAAGGTTCAATTTTGCTGAGGGTCCCTTGCCTCTAAAACCATGGAACACCTTGAGGTAGTGGTAGAACATGTGATTGCATATAAAGAGATTATATTAATTACATTGTGATTTCTGCATAGATAAGTGGATCAAAGCCCACCTCATGTCTTTCTTAATAATTCATTTTCCCTAGCACATTTTGAAGATTTAATTTAGTAAGGTACTCAAAGTTTGAAACTCTAGTAGTTTGGAAGAGAAACAAAAAAACCACCAGCTATATTAAAAATTTGTATAGCCTTTAAAAGCCCTGTAAATAATTTGGATAACTTAAATACCCTCAAATTTAACAATTTTTTAACATACTAAAAACATAATTATAATATTAAAATCAATTATTTTATATCTTCCTATAAAACTAAAAAATAAGGAGTAACGTGAAAAAAAAGGGAAGAAATAGCACTAACCCTTCTTATACATGCTTTAAAAGTGTTAGAAGCTATTAATTTTTTAGTATAAAATTTTTAAATATGCATTTCCGAAACACGATCTATAGTTACATTATTTGAAACTCAAAGTAGGGAATTTATTATTGGTGTAAGAAATTAACATGCAAATTTTCCACATAGCACGATCCCTAACCGTCACAAATTTGATAAGTATAATGAAATAGTATACTTAATTGTTTATGTATCATGTATTGGGATAGGGATTGAATATACGTGTTTGTAGTTTTGTTTGAGATAGTTTATTTTGGTCTTCATTAAGTATATTTGTTTGACATAGTTTATTTTATTTTGTTTTGGAGCAGGAATTTTAGATTATTAAATAGATAAATAATGGATGGGAAGGATTATTTTTATGAAATGTTTATAAAAAAAAAAAATATGTTTTTTAATTTAATTAAAAAAATGTTATAAATTTTAATTAAAATAATATATAAATTTTAATTAAAATTATATATATATATATATATATATATATATATATATATATATATTTATTAAGAAATTATTTATAATTTTTTGAGCATGTAGAATAGATAAACCATACAACGAATTAGTTTAAGAATATTTATAGTATCACAATATGATGAATTCGTTTAAGAATATTTATAGTTAATAATATATATATGATGATGATGATGGTGGTGGTGGTTAATGTCCACTGAGACCAAACATTGGTCTATCGGACCTAAAGAAACAAATTATTTATTTTGATTTAAGATTTTATTCCGATTCTCAAAAAGCTTGGAGAGAAGCCTCCCTAGCTCAGTATAATTTTGACATTGTAAAAGGCTAGGAAGGTCAGTATTGTAACAAAGATTGTGAAGCTGAGATCTAATGTGGTTGTATGTGGGACACTCTAAGAGGAAGTGGTTTTCATCCTCGATGTTCCTATTCTCACATATATGGCAGATCCTTTCCATCCATGGCATTTTAGGAACTGCCCAACAACCTGTTTCACTATGGAGCTCATGAGAATTCATTCTAATCTTTGCTATATTAATTTTCTTCTTTGGGCTAGTTAAAATAGAGAGATACTTTTGATCTTCTAGGGTGGGGTTGATGACCTTCTTATAATAACGTAATTTTCTTTTAGCCGCTAAATCTTTCTCACACCACATTTTTTCTTTGAACTTAGAAGTGACAATATCTTTAATGTTATTTATGTTTTGCAATGCATCATTCTCGTTGATCTCCCAATAGTTTAACCAAGCCCTTGTGTCTTTATGCCACCCTCGATTGAGCCTTAGGTGGTTTTGGCTAGAATTTAAAGCTAGCTTAGGAAGTCTATGATCGTCTATGTTATTGAGTTTGTGCTTGTATAGCAGGAACCTAATCATAGCTAGGCTCTCAATAGGGGAAAGACCTGCTTCTATAAGGAGAATAGGATAGGGTGTATTACTTTTAATTTTCAGGTTATAAGTTATAAAACGCTTCTGGATTTGCTCAATCTTTCTCCATGATTATCTAGAGATGCTACAACCCCAAACCTCACAGCCATATAAGATAACAGGCGTGACTAAAGTTTCAAAGATGAACTTCTTTTTATCCCACATTACGAGGTTCATTGTTTTACAATTACTTTCAAGACCAAAATAAGCTTTCCACCCCCCATTAATCCTTTTCTCAATGCTATGGTTCCAATTGAGCTTGTGATGAATATCAATTCCTAGGTACTTGTAAGAATACACTTCCTCCAAGTTATTATTGTCATACATAAAATTAGCGTAAGTGTCCTTCTTAGATTTGATAATCATAACTTTTGTTTTGTCAGTGTTAACAGTCATACCCATGGTAGAGCAGAAATCCTCAAGAAGCCTGAGTTGCTTATCAAGATCAGATGGGTACCTTGCGAAAAGAACAATATGGTCAGCATAGAGAAGAAGGATGACGACTATCCAAGCTAAGATCGTGCCATCACATCCTGCTTCCTCTAAATAGCCTTCGAGCTTATTGATGTAAATGCCAAATAGGGTAGGGGAGAGGGGGCAACCTTGTTTAACCCCGATGTTACATTTAGTATCTTTCGACCACCCCTCATTGCTCTTTAGTTTGGAAATTACATTCTCGTATAACCTTATAGCGGTAGCTCTCAACTCGAGAGGAACCTTTAGCTCTTCTAATCTATTCCAAAGGCTGTATCTAGGAACCGTATCGAAAACCTTTCTAAAGTTGACAAAGCAACAAAATAAATTGGATTTATCATTACGACATTCCTCCACAATGATCCTAAGCGTAACGAGGTGGTCTGTTGTTGAGTGATGCCTTCTGAAACCTGCTTGGCCTTTAGCCTGCTTACCTTCACTTTCAAGCCATATGCTTAACTTCTTTTCCAAAATACTACCATATAACTTGGCTAAGAGAGGGCTGATCATAATTGTCCGATAGTTAGAGGGGTTATTTGTATCCCCACTTTTAAAAATAGGGATAATGAGGGTCTCAGTCCAAAGTTTAGGGAACCCTTGCTTGACTGCTTGATTGAAAAGCTTGTGGATGTGGGGGATGAGGACAGGACCTCCAATCTTTAAGATTTATGCCTGGTAACCTTCAATGTCCTTAGCTTTCCCATTAGCGAGGCGATTAACCCCAAAGTTAATGTCTTCTAAAGAGAAAACTTCTTTCGTTGTGAGGAGGGTTTCCAAATTATCCATGACATTTGGAGATTCATAAAGCTTTTTAAGATAGGAATTCCAATCGTGGAGAGCAATTTTATTATTATCTTTAGTCTTCCTAGTTAGAATCTGCCTCCAAAATTTCTTAGGGGCTACCTTAGAGAGGTGTAAGAGATTCTCCTATCTTTGACGAATGTACTGCCTCTTTTTCCTTTTAGTTAGGGATTTGTATATTCTTATCTTGTCCAATTTAAGAGATTCATCAACAGATTCCTTAATGGCTCTCCTCGCACTTTTACAATATTTGTCATACCATGGATTGGTTTTGCTATTTCTTTTATTATTTGAAACTTCAATTGAGAACTTGTTAATAGAATATGAGAGGGTTGTAGTAAAATTATGATAGAGGTCTTCTATGTTGTCTATACTAGATAAAGGAAGCAAATTAGTTTTTAATTCATTTAGAAAGAGATAATTTTTATTTCTATCAAATATTAATTTCTTTTGGCTGTAAGTATTATTTTCTGTGGGAACTCTACGCATGACAAAATTGAGAGTTATAAGTAAAGGCCTATGATCAGAGTCAGGTTTGTGGTCGTTTAAGATGTCAATATTTATTATTTCATTATATAATGGGAGATCGGAAATAATGTAGTCTACCACGCTGCTACCAAGTCCATGGATGCAGGTCATCTTGCTGAAATTGGGCCACTTCTTTAGACCGCTGCAAATTATGGGATCCTGAGCACTACAGAGCTTGACTAGCTCCGATCCAAACAAATTTTCCCCGAGGTCTTTAGAGCTCCTTTTGTACCTACTAGCCAGAGTAGGGTCTTCGTCTAACCAAAGAGGAGTAGGGTTGGAATGATTGCTTAGAATAATAGCTTGGTTGTTTGAAATTCAAGCATTAAAGTCACCTATTAAGAGGATATTACCGTCATTCCTTAGGCTAGAAATATCATTCTCTAAACCATTGTAAGGGTTAGTTTTATCTAGATTCTTCTTCTTATAGAAGTTAGAATTGATGGGGGGAAAATAACATATTGCTACGTAGGACTTTTTATTATTAATGTCACTGATCTCTATCCAAGTATATTGGTTGTGAGGGTCGTTTTTATAAATCCTAGCATGAGGGTAGATGTTCTTCTTAATGTAACAAGCTATTCCCCCAAAGCCTCTACGGGAGGATCGCTTGTTCCAGGTAGACCATAGCATAAAGCCATCTATGTTAGGGACCTTACATTCTTCGTGCTCCCAAGTTTTAATAAGAAAAATAATATCAACATCATTTGAATTCCAACTTAGCTTGGGGCCTTTGTTCCATGGGAAGCCCCGACAGTTCCAAGAAAGGATCTGGAGCATGTTTAATTGCTATTTATTACTATCTTTTTTCTTTCTATCTCGAATAAAGGCTTTTCTATTTCTGATTATTACCCATTTTCCTTCCTTTCTAGCTTCTTTAACCTTTTGAACCTCCTTTCTTAATTCTGCTTGATCTTCTGGAATGAGATCTTCATTTATGAATATTCCCGTTCCTTTTAGACTTGAGACTTTACTAAGTATGTCGTACTTATGATCAATGGAGCTCACCTTTATGCGGATTAGTCTTCCTTTATTCTCGGTTAATTTCCCCAACCTTGTTGCTTCTGTGAGACACACTGTTTCAATTTGTAATCTATTATGTAATTCTGTCTGGGCTAAGGCTAAAGTATCCTCATCTACTTCCTCTTTTAAACTGAAGATTATAAGGTTCAAGGCCCTTTTGTTACGTTCGTGGTCTAATTCTATTAAATTTTTCATTTCATCTTTAATTGGTTTGATATCTAACTTATCTACCACACTATTTAGGGTGAGACGGCTATTAACTTTTTCTTCTAGTTCTTTAATCATGTCTTTCATTTTAAGATTCTCTAAAGTATCAGCATCTCCTTGCTGGGATGGTTGGTTAGTATCTTGGTTTTGTTTTTCTATAACCTACAATCTAGTCTCCATTGCCTCCATTTTATTCTCCAGTAGTTCTATTTTATTTTCTATTTGTTTTTGGATTGTGTCTTCAAGAGATGCAAATTTACTTTCCAACATGGCTTCTAACTCTTTTTGTAGCTTTGCTTCTCTTTCTTCTCTACGTTTCTCTAAAGACTCTATATACTCATAAAGGCCTTGTAGAGTAACTGTGCTAGGTCTGCCCTTGGTAATCTTTGGTAACTGTGGTGAAATATTCATACTTGAAATTACATGAGAAGATATGTATTTAGAAAAAGAAAAAGATAAGGAATGTGTGCACCTGATATCGGTAAACCTGACTTTCAAATGTGCTTCCAATCCCTAGATCTCGCCGAGAACCGCAACTGATCAATTCCCTCGTAGAGATCCGAAGACCGCGCACTGTTTATATATCGAAGACTACAGAGATCCCTTATCACTGTGGCCGAACCTAATCCTCGCACTGTTTATATATTGAAGACTGCAGAGATCCTCACACTGTTTATATATCGAAGACTGCAAAGATCCTCGCACCATTTATATATAAGACCTCGCACCGTTTATGTATAAGATCCGCACACCGTTTATATATAAGACTTCGCACCGTATATATATAAGATCCTTGCACCGTTTATATAGCGATCCACTATTTATATCCTCGCACTGTTTATATATAAGATCCTCGCGCCGTTTATATATAAGACTGCAACGATCCACTATTTATCTCCTCGCACTCTTTATATATAAGATCCTCACACCGTTTTATACTTTGCAGCGATCCACTATTTATATATAAGACCTCGCACCATTTATATAGAAGACCTCACACCGTTTATATATAACACTGCACCGTTTATAATGAAGACTACACCATTTATATATAAGACCTCGCACCGTTTATGTATAAGATCTCGCACCGTTTATAATGAAGACTCCACCGTTTATATATATGAAATGAAATTTTTTCAAGAATATGTTTAAGAATTTTTGTTAGTCAATAATTTCATATATATATATATATATATATGCACACAATCTAATTTATATAGGAAGTGATTTTTTTCCCAAGTAATGTGATACAATTTCAAGCAAAATTGTGATTTTTTCTTGTTTTAAATAAGTTTTTGAATGTCAACACCCTAAAAAACCCTAGAACACTTGAATTCGACATAGGAGGTTGACAAAAATGGGTGGTAGTCTGGAATTAGAGTACTGGTTAACTACGTAACCAATCAACTGCACACAATCGATTCTATATGTGGATTTTGCCCTGAGAGTCTCGCTTATCTGACCAATCACTGCCATTCTCTCATTGACTTCTCCTTTTATCAAGTGCTTCAATCCACGTTGTTGATCTCACTTCTACAGATCCAACAGATATCGCGTCGTCTGCTCACCAACTAACCCGGACAATCTGCACCGTTGATGTGACTCGTCTAATTGAACATCTATCGCACAATCTTGCGCGGATTCTTGCATGAACAATATCAATTTGAGAGCGCGAGAAATGTGGTTTTCTCGTGCTATGTGTCAACCACTAAGGTTGATCGCGCGAACTTAGGACAATACAATTTACCTCTTCTTAAGCACACAAGATACCTTTTACCACTTTCCCAATACTACCCACGTGCTTAATTCATATTTTAAGAAAGGGGCTTTAAGGAAAGGTTTAGCGCTTAAGCACAATATTAACTCTTAACATTAATCGACTGTGATTTATAAATAAAGTGTTTAAATAGAGAAAAATACCCGATTAGGGTCCAGAACGCCGATACACATCTACGAATGAGTTTTTGCACCATAACTTCAATCAATTATTCAACAAAATGGAAATTACAGAGTCTTGGTCTTCTTGGCTCCATTACAACAATCTGTCTGATTGTTTCACACTCAACCCCTATCTCTTTCACTCCTCTCGCTTACTCACTCTATTCTCGATCATCTAATCCCTATGTTCTCTATGAGATCTTTACAAGTCTATCATCACTCATATTCTCTCATAATTGAGAATATTTACAATTAAAACCTCACAAACATTTTATTCACTTAATTTATTAAAAATATACAAATAAATTGAAACATGACACCACCAAAGTCAACCAAATATTTAATGATTTTCTGAAACAGGATGTTCCGAACAACTTAGACTCAAGTTTTTAATTTTTTTTTCTTGATTTAGTTGAAATTAATAAAGGAAATAACCTAAAAAATAAAATTTTGTTTGTCTATATATATATATATATAAAAGTTAATTTTTATGTTTTTCTTTAATCTGAACATTGGTAGATGTATCATGAGATAAATGTTGTGAGATTTATCATAGATTGATATTTATAAGCACTTATTGGTCATTTAATTTATATCTGCAATAGTTAAATTTCTTTATAAAAAGAAATATAGTAATTACTTAATCTTTCATATCATATTAGTTTATATTTAGATTAATATTTCAAACTTTCATATTTATAAATTAATTTAAATTTATTTTTTTCCTTTTATTAATAATAGAGATATGTTTTTAATGAATTTTCTATGTTTTTCCCATTTCTCATTGTGTATTTTTCATGCACCATTTTACTATTTCTCATTTTATTTCCAAAATTTTATAAAACATCAATCGCTATTAATTCAAAAAATATTAAGTTTATTACTAATAAATAAAATTATTATAAAGCATCAATAGCTATTAATTTAAAAAATATTAAATTTACTACTAATTGTTTGTGGTTAATAATTAAAAGTATGAGTTTTGATATGGTGCATAGAGTCTTGGTAAGTCATATCTCCCCTTTTCAGATGTTATTCTTAGATATAATAATGTAGACTCGAAGGGAAAAAAGAAAAAAATGAACGTGATCTCAGGAAATATCACTGTCATATATTTGCAGTGGCGAACAACGCCCAAAACGGAAATATGAACTTTAACGCACATTCATGTGCAGAAGCCACATCAATAACTTCTATGAGAACTACCTTTAACGTCAGAAGGCAAATATCTTTTTCCTGAAACGGAAATATGAGCTTGAAGGCACGTTCATGGACAAACACGAGGTCACTAATTTCAGTAGACAACTGTAATTTTACTTACGACAATTAGAAAGCATTCCCTTCGGCGGTTTCCGTGCACCAAACTCTGTGGCTGAGCATCACATTCAGCTAAAGCGAAGTAAAATCGACAACTTCAGTAATCTCATTATTACGTTCAAGCAGCTCTTGAATTACTTGGGATTATCGCTTGAACATGAAGAGAGAATCGTCCATTGACTCTCCCGCCTAATCAACCCATTCCAGGCAGTTCCACCAACTTGAAGGCAGGCCCGTCACAATTGGTGAAGCTTTCATTGCCCAAAAACAAAGAAAAATGGACTTGCCATAACTGCCCCTCGACAAAGACTAGAACGACAATTATTAGCTGGATTTTTAAAAGCAATCTTTATGCCCAAATTTTTTGTTTTTTTGTTCTTTGCTGATATTTTATGGTGGTGTTCGGATTTTTTATAGCAATCTTTATGCCCAAAATTTTTGTTTTATTGTTATTGTGTGATAGTTTATGTGGTGTTCACCCCATACATATTGGTTACATATTTTTAATAGGTATATTTTTTTGTTATTAATAATTAACAATGATGGGACAATGTTGTATTCCATATTTATGTGGTACAGTGTTTATGGATTTTGATAAATTAAAAAGTATCTATTAAATTAAAAAAAAACAATTAATGTTTTTAAAGATATTTTATTTTTTGATATATAAAGAATTAGTTGAATGGTTTAATTTATAGATATTTTAAATTTAAATTAAAAAAAAAAAAACATTATATTTATTATTATTGTAAATTAATTAAAATAATTAATAAATTAAATAAAAAAATTTAAAATTTAAATCAATTAAAAGATAAAAATCACCAAAACATATATATCTATATATATTAATGAACTTAAATAGTTTAATTTCACCTTTTAGATATATTATATTTCACATGAATACAATGGATGAATAACATAAAAGTATTTTTATTTTTACATTATTTTTATTTTATTTTGATGAAGTGAAAATATTTTCACATAGAATTATTTTTATTTTAACATTATTTTTATTTTATTTTAATGAAATACAAATATTGTCCTATAAAATTATTTTTATTTTTTAAGTTAAACAAAACATTACAATATATTATAGGACATTACATTACCATGTCTATAGCATACTTAACTCCACATTGCTTCTTAACACAATGATACAAAAAATAAAATTAATAAACAATTTGAAACCAAAAATCTATCAAAATTATTGAACTTTTAATATTAATAAAAACCCTAATTAATAAAAAAAAAAAACACCTAATCCATAAACATAAAAACAACTTATCCATAAACATAAACACCACAATAACTCCATGTCTACTCCCATTAAAACAAAATATATATATATATAGTCTCTTGCTAATAGAAAAGCTAGTTATAGACGCATCTGTCAATCGATGGTAAGTGCATACATAGCTCACTCTATGTACAATAGTTAGCGGATAAATATATAAATGTCCTCAATAAACCCCCACATTAAGATCTCGTCCAGACCGAAACGAAAAAGTTCAGTGCATCCACTGCTGATTGTGCGAAGATGCGAATGCGTGACGGAGTAGGCTTTGTAGGAATACGTTATTGGCGTGGTGGTATAACGGAGGTTATAATTTTGTCTATTATTTTTTTGTAATTTTGTTAGAAAAAAATTAAATAAATAATTAAATATCAGAGTGTTTGAATTATTTTATTTTAATAGTAGAAATATATTTAAGAATTTTTAAAATGACTAAAATAATAAAATTTGATAAATATAATAAAATTTCCAAAAAAAATAAATAAAATTTTATCAAAATTTTACTTAAATTTCCATTATTTTCCGAAAATAAAAAACATCTTTAAAAAGGCCAAGATAAGTATAGCAGATGACAGTAGTATATAAATTTGGATGGCTAGTGAGAAGTGTTGAGATCTCTATGTCATCATTAAAAGTGAGAAGTGTTGAGATCTCTATGTCATCATTAAAATTTCACTCAGCCTATGTCATGATCAGGAAGACTGAATTTTCAGGGTCAGTGAATAATTTTTTTTTTTTTAATATATATATATATATAAAATTTTAAAATTATTTTTTATATTTAATTTAATTTTTTATGAAAATTTAAATAAATTTTAAAATTTAATTTCAAAGTTTTAGAAACTAGTTTCACAAACTAATTACATCATACAGTATTAGTCAAGTATAAAAAAACACATGTTTAAAAAAACCAATAAATTATTTTCTATAAAATAACGGGACATTTCCAGGAACCAAACTGCATCCCTTCCAGGCTTACGAAAATGTGATTTATGGGGCTGAGTTGTGAGCGTGTGTGAAGTGAGTGCTATTTGTACCATGGCAAAAATCGGGTTCAGCGTCTTATACTACCAAACGTGCTACTTCCCGTAGGGTATGTCGTTCTGAAGATTTTCTGAATCTGTAACCGCAGGTAGATCCACCGTTATCAAGTACCGACAAATAGAGACCAGCTCAGCTTTGGAAATGAAACAGTGATGTATTTGGGTTGTTATTTATGAGCACAATTAGATTTATTAATGTGGTCGATTTAATATAAGTGATATTAGTAAATGTGGTTGTGTTAGTTATAGTTATTTGTATTTGGTGGATTTATTGATTATAGTTGATGAGATTGATTAAGGTTGGGGAAGTTGATTATAGTCAAGTTTATATTGATTATGGTTGTCAATCAGTGAACATGGTTGATAACCATTGTGAACCATGTAATTGTCAAGATTGGCCATTTAAACACTATACACAATTAGAAGTTTCACCACCAATAAAATTGACTGTTGTTAATTATGGTAAAGATAAAGTTCACTGTGATTGAGAATAGTTGACCATATTTAATAATTGACAATAGTTTACTATGGTTAATAACCATAATAATTAGCTGTAATTAATCCTATTATATTTTTCATTAACAATAATGGAGAATAATTAACTATATTGAGTAATGATAAACAAACATATTCCACTATTGAGTAATGATAAACAAACATATTCCACTATTGAGAATAGTTATCAATAATTAAAAATGGTTTACATTTTTACGTAAATACGTAATGGTTAGTTAAAAGTAATTCTTTTTCAGCCTTTGAATACGAACGGGATTCATTAACACGTTCCCATTAACAAAATTATAATACGCCACGCAATTGGATTTCCATTACCAAAATTATATTACACCACGCAATCGGATAGAATTTCGGTAGCTATCTAAAACCCTTGACGTATTGGGCAGCTTAGTGTGGTACAGTATCAAAATTGAAAATATAAGATCTTTCGCAACATTAGGGATTCTTAAAAAGACGCCGTGTGCAAAATCAACTGGCTTCTTTTAATCCACCTCACCGTCTAATAAATCAAAGATTAAGGTTGCTTGTAAATAGATACTTAATATACGGGATATTAATTTAAGAGATATAGATATTGGGAAAGACGGTTACTTACTTTTGCCCAAAAAAAAAAGGATATTTAATATATGGGAAGCGTTAATCGACACGGATATTTCAGCACAGAAAACGTCACTTCTCTGAGCGCGACAGCTGCTATATGGAGGGGCACTAAATAGGTTGTCCTTTCAATCACATGAAATTGGTACAGAAGAAGGAATAGAATCAGAACTTCCAAAAACTATACGAGTCACTACCCTGGCGATTGTCTGCTGACTCTATTTTGAAACAAACACAGGCATGCGAAATCAGAAAAACCTGGAGTGGTGTTGTTGCGTTGTAAATTCAACGTCCCCACCATCAAATCACCTTTGGATTGAATACAGTACGATTGCACTCGATATGCAGAGAGATTTAAATTTTACAAACATGACAGTCGTCTACTTTGCGCTTTGGAGGTGTAACGTTTTGGAGTTTAGGATGGAGATGGTCTACTTTGCGCTTTGGAGGTGTAACGTTTTGGAGTTTAGGATGGAGATGGTAAGGTTGATCTGATTCGAGTTGTCACATGTGAGTAGAAGCCATGTGCATCACTCAAACCACAGTACGCGCTCTTGGAAAACGGACGAAGTTGCAGATGAGGTTCACTTTCTTGATGTCAAATCATATCGAAGGGGTGCAAATAACGAACATGTAGATATGTGTTGAGCAGAAGTGTTGTCATTTTTTAATTATTTCAGTGGAAAATTAAAGAGCCATTGATGTTCATTCATTTAGTCGTAACTAGTCTATTTAATTCCTCAATTTTGAGTTCATTCATCGCTCGGCAATTTTTTATTTATTCCATTTTTTTCATTTTTAATATTGAAAATTTTATTTGTGTGACTTCACACTTTTGTTGTTCATATTGTTTTTACCTCTTTCGAGATTGATATTGTTTTTAATCATTTTTTTTAAGTATTAATCCTCTTCATAAGTTTTTGGACAATTTTTCAATTCTTCATAAGTTTTTGGACAATTTTTCAATCAATTAATGTAGTTGGTTAATAGCTAGTTTAAACCAGTGCTATGCAGTAGATAGTTTAAATATAGTTATTTGAATGGTTGATAAACTTACTAATTAAAGTTTTCAATAAAAATTAGAAATGAAAGTAAAAATGTTAAGTTAAGAAGGTGCCAATTTTATTTTTTTGCAGTGTTTTCTCCAAATTGATATGGAGAAACTTAATTTCAAATGAATGAGATGTCAACTACAAGAAACTTGTTTTTCACAACCATCTTTCTCCTATAAACTTCATGGATGTTATACATGATTGATATACAATTAAATGCAATTGTGTTTGTAGAAGGGAAGGCAAGGGACTATGGAACAAAATGTTTATTGTTATTCTCAAATGACTTCTTTATTTAAACATGATTTCTTTCGTTTGCAGAGAAAAATGGAGTTTGGATGATCTATAATTTGTGATTTAGTATTAAATTAATTTTAAAATTAAATTGTTAAATACCAATTAATTAATATTTGTGAACAATACAAAACAATAGTTGTTTTACTATTAATTTTAACAACTAAATTATAAAAGCACATTTATGAAAATTAAATCACTTGTTCCTATAGATAAATATCAAAATGCTTAGTTCCTAAAACATTCCATATGGCCAAAACTAAAAAAATCATTAAAAAAAATTAAATATTAAAGTAAATAAAAGATAGCATTACCCCTTTTCAAATATTTTCCAAATATTATACATGCCTCTATGATTTGTGATCTAGTATTAAATTGGTTGAATTTGACACATTCACTTTGAATAAAACGAGGAAAGTAAGTAAATTAAATGGCTTAAACAAAATTCACACATTAACTTTATTTTGTGTTTGGTTCAAGCAGATAAGGAAAAACAACTTAACCAACCAATTGAAATAGATGAGAAATTGAACACTAATCCCTCAGTAAATGCTTAGCAATATCTACAACTACTTGAAGCAAATATAAAACTTCAAAGTAGGATCCTTGTAATTCCTCGCACTCCTAGAATTAGTTTGGATCCTATACCCCAACCTATGGGTCATAAAATTGAATCCCCTAAAACAAAATGAAGAGCTTTAATGCATTAAATTGGATTTGCTAGCAAGTGTCCACTTAGGCTGGAGTTTCAAATCCTCTTCTAACCTACAAAAATAAATACACTCACAAATTAGATAAAAGGAGAAAAAAAGAAAGAAACTTGAATTCTTAATTCAAGAAGATCAATTTCTTGAAATATACCTTGAAGGTAGGAATTAAAAAAACTAGGTGTAAATAAAACAAATTCAAAAAATCCTAAAAATTAGTAATTATATATCAATAAAATTTTCTTTTCTTTTTTACTATTTTTTTATATTCATTGAGATGAAATTTATTGTATAGTTGTTGTATTGGATGAAGAAAATTATATAAAAGTGAAGGAAAAAAAAATCAAATAAAAAATTGACAAGATAAAAAACTTGTTATTAATGAAATTGGAACTGAAACTATAGAAAAAAACAGTGTAAGTCAAAATAAAAAGTAAAAAAATAAATAAAAATAAAAAATATTTATTGGAAAAAGTTTTTTTAACTGTTTTCTTCGTTTTTAAAATTAATCATCTTAAATTGAAGAAAAAACTATAATTTATGA
This sequence comes from Pinus tabuliformis, assembly GCA_031772625.1. NCBI lineage: Eukaryota > Viridiplantae > Streptophyta > Pinopsida > Pinales > Pinaceae > Pinus > Pinus tabuliformis. The sequence continues at coordinate 915,498,017 of CM062818.1, read as the reverse complement.
AAATGGTAAAAATAGAAAAAAATAAAAATAAAAAAAATCAAAAAGTTAAATAAAATGGAAATAAAAGTAAAAACAAAAAAAATAATAACTATAGAAAATTTGAAGTTGCTAAACTATATTTATAATAAGACCTCAACCAGTCAGCTTATAAATAAATAAATTTAAGTAATAATAAAATATAAGAAAAACTGAATTCCTAATATTAAACTGTAAATAAACTACAATTTGTTTTGGTCAAAGACAAATAAATAAAAAATCCAAAAAATAATAATATTAAAGTATAAATAAACCACAATTTAAACCACAATTTATTTTGGTGAAACACAAATTAATAAAAATTTGAAAAAAGGGCCATGATTGCCACCGGTATAGTAATAAAAATCCATAATCATTTTATTCCTATCATTCAAGTTTTGTTTTTAATACATAAATTGCTTTTTGGTACATTATCCAAGTTATTTTGATATTAAATTTAGAATAATTTAAATATTTATATTATTTTTTTAACCTATTTTAATATTTTAAATATCAAATATAATAATAATTTAAGTGTCAAGTCAAAGATGGATTAAAGTTTTAGTTATAGTTATTGACGGATTGAACTTTTAGTTCTAGTTATTTTATAAAATGTGTGATAATATATTGATAATGTTTAGGAAAATAATTTTTAAATTATTATGATTTTCATAAATTAAAAGGTTTTGAAAGTTATTATCAATTAAAGTATTATTTATAGTCATTGATGGATTGAAGTTTTAGTTTTAGTATTTTATAAAATGTGTGATAATATATTGATATTTTTTAAGAGCGTAAATTTTAAATTATTATGATTTCAATAAATTAAAAAGGTTTTGAAAGTTATTATCAACTAAGTTATATAAGTTAAATAGAAAGCAGTTAAATTGTCTCTTCCCAGAATTTAGCGATTTTTTTTTTAATTTTATTTTTTTATAATAATGGTTATAAAGTAAGTAGGTGTTATAGCTAAAATAATTAAAATAAAAGAAAATTGGTTTTCTATCAAAAATTGATTAAGAATATTTTTTTCATTGAATCTTTTTTCCACCATGAAATATTTTTTTATTAAAAAGTAAAAATTCTGTAAGCTTTATTCCAAAAATATTAATAAATTTGAAAGTCTTATTCCAAAATACATAAGCTTATACACTTAATTACAAAAACAATAAAAATGAAACTTAGATATAATGTATATATATGGAGTAGAACTTTTTAACTTCAATCTTTATAGTGTACAAAAGTTGACAAATTCTCAACCCATGACGTTTCAAGAATTGGTTAAAATGTTCCTACTTTTAACAACCTTGATTTTTTTTTTTGTATTCTAGTATCTTCTAGCTTAGTGTTGATCACATCCTTTTAAAATCTTATTCTTTACTACGCTACAATTTTTTTAGATGCAATAATATTTTTAATATTACCATTATTTCCTAAAGTGACCTCTACCTCCATACCCCAATGATTTAATAACACAATGTTGTTTGAGTCATAACTCATTTTGAATGGAATTGGAATCAACCATAGGAAGTCTCTTATCTTCTATGTTTATCACGATCTTGTACATTAAATACCTAGTCACATACTTCCTCTTAGTAGAGGAAACACTCACTTTTATGAGGATGATAGTATAGGGTGTGTTTCCTTTAAATATTAGAATATAATTTAAAAAATGGTTTTAGATTTGGATTATCTTTATCTACTATTCTCTAAATGTGTTGCATCACTAATATTCACAACCATATAAGATAACTTAAGTCAGAGAATCTCATAGAAGAGTTTCTTCTTATCTAAAACTCAAATTTTCATTTATAATTTTTTTCAAGTTCAATATAAGTTTTTCACCCTCCATTTATCTTTTTGTCAATGTTGTAGTTCTATTCAAGCTTGTGAGGAAGACTGATTCCAAGATAGTTGTATGATATCACTTCCTCCAAGTTGTTAGTATCATACACTAAATTATTCCAAAGTTTTTTTCATTTATTGGATTGTCGTAACCTTTGTTTTGATAAGGTTAACAATCACAAGGTGAATTTGGTAAGGTTAACAATCACAAGGGATTCACCTTGTTTACCAATACCTTATCATGTTCATTTGTAAAAGGGGTTTTTAAATTGTGGAAAATAAATTCAATATATTGTAGATATTGGCTGAAAGTGAGTGGACGAGGGGTATGGGGATTTTATAGGTATTGGAGAGTATAAAAATACACATAATTTTTTTCCTCTTATTGTAAAAATGTATTGGGAAGTGGTTTAAGAAAAATGTTTTGGGGGGTATTTATCAAAAATCTATTGAAATTAGGGGTATTCTTTAATATCCCATGAATGCATGTACTAAGTACGAGTTCAATAAGTGAATATATATGATAATCATACAATGTGTCCCCCTATTGAATGTTGGAAAATTAATATTTCTTTTGATCGAAATATTTATCTTATGGTCATAAATGAAAGATGTTGACATATTCTTATTGTCTCATCTACATCAAAAGATGGAATTTCAAATATTAAATACCTTGCATCTCTAAATCCATGCTTATCTTTTCACATTTACCTACTATGCAAATTATCAACTAACAAATGATATCCTATATATGAAAAAATAATTAACTATCTAAATCTATGTTTACCTTTTAATATTTATCTAATACAGTTATAAAATTACCATGAAAATTACCAAATAACAAATGGCATCTTGTTTATCAACCAAATAACAAAATATCAGATTATAAGATAACACATTATTAAATTATCAAGTAACAAATGATGAAAATTATTAAAATGAAAATTATCAAATAACAAATAATGTGGTTTGACTTATATCAACCATATTTGTTAATGTGTTTGTGCTAGTAGACATTGGTTGGGGAGTCAGCGAATGAGCACTATGCGGCTTTTATACATTTTGGGGAGTATAAGAGGGTATATCTAATAAAAACAATAATTTTATTTCCTTGGAAATATGTATTGAGACAAAATTAACAAATATTTTAGGGGGTATTTCTAAAAAATATAATGAAATTATGGGTGTTCTTTAATATCCCACGAATGCACACATTATGTCACAACTTCAATTAAAGAATACCCTATCATAATGATACTTATACTAGATAAAAAAATCCTAGAGAATTTTTAGTTTCTTATTGAGATTATAGGGACTCCTTGCCATAAGAATATGATTATCAACACAAAGAAGAGAATCATCAATACTTTAGTTAGAGATGCACAAACACATATTACTTCTTGGAAATAGGGAAACATTTTGTGGCAAATTTTGGCAAATGGGATATTTTTTGGACATTTTTTGAAAACAATATTCTCCAATTTGGTTAAAACTTCACCCTTTGTTTACATATATATGATTAAATGGATGGTATTTTCCAAAAGATTACCGCTACTTTTTTTTTATCAAGTTGTTGGTTATCCTCCAGGTTTTACCTTTGGCTTGAGAAATTGTGACCCACAACATCTAATCCATCAAAGTCACCTTCGCACATGGCCTTGACCACACTAGCCATAGGTTGAATAGATTCTTTAGCATGTCTCCTCCCCCTAGTATGGGTGCAATAATCTCCATGAGGTTTCATCCGGGGTCAACATGCTAACAAGGCCCATCCTCAACCAGTGAATTTTAAGAGTGGGACTACACCAATTTTAAGAGTAAATTAGATGTTTTTAATTGAATATTTTCCTACATTATAGACATATGTATTTTCAAACCAAAATAATCACCAACAATATGATATATTGGAAAAATATTGAATCCTTAAAAATACCCTGCTTCCAAACAACTCTCTATTTTCTCAATTTATATGCCAAAAAGTGTGAGGGACAAGGAGCTACATTTATTAACTCCTATATATTATAATTAATTTATTGCAACTAGTGATCAATGTTTTTGCACTTGATAATGACATTCTTGTACACCCTTATTGTAGTATCTCTTAGGTTGAAAGGAAGTTTTAGATCTTATTCCAAAGGATAGTTCCTAGGACTATGTGAACTGTTTTTCTCAAGTCAATAAATCTATTAAAGATGAAATAATCAATAATTATAACAACGAATACTTGTTGTGGAGTATTATGTTTATGTTATTAGGAAGTAGATATTTTCAACTAGAAGTTGTTAAAATAGTAAATTTCAAATGGCCACATTAACCTATATATTGAAACCAATTTCAATATAATAGACACAAAAGTTGGCAAATACAATCGATCCTCGATTTAATATTCTATTGGTTGAGAGGTGCATTGTACAACCCAATATGAGAGAGAGGTATAAATCTTTCCATAGTCAACATCTGGTTTACATGTGTCCCCTTTAAAATAAAAATAAAATATATTCTAAGTAAAACAATGCTAATTATAATAAAAAATAAAAATGAACATACATATTTGGTTAGTGTTAATCCTATTCTCGGTGTGCTCGCTCATATTAAAACCTAGTATGACAAATATGTGTTAAAAATATTTCTCTCTCATTCTCATCCATAAATAATATTTGAATGTTAATTTTAAGTAACATAAATTTATATCAACTTTCGAGAGAGATAAAATAATTAGAAGTATACAAATATTAAGAAGATCTATAATTATATTTAAAAAAAAATTAATATATGATTTAAATAAACTATTGGAATATCCATTTTAATTAACATATTCCAATATTAATTTCATGTATATTTGTAAAGAGGGAGAAAAAATATTTTAATGTTGATTATAATATAGTGTTTTAATGTCCAAAGAGAAGAAATAATTAAAAGTACAAAAGTCATCTACTTCTTAAATAGAGGGAGATGTGTAATTCATTTAATTCTTAATATAAAATTGATATGTTGCATTTCTTTTTCTTTTTTTTTTGTATCTAGAGGAATCAAAAATTAGGTTGGTCTTATACTCGTGTGACACGTGATTGATTCCAATGGCTACCACTGTAACTTTCTACAAGCCTAGGTGAATTGAGGAATTTGAAGCTAGAACCTCCTCACAAATAACACTTCATTTTCACAGGCATCACCAATTGAGCTAGCCTGCACAGGCTAATATGTTGCACTTACAAATTATTAATAATAAAAACAATTCAACGTGAGTAATAAATGAAATATTCTAATATGCATGGTTAAGTAATATTGAATTGTATTTAAAAATATATTAATACGAAGAAAACATTTAATGTGGACATCATGGTCTTTAAATAAAATATTTCAATGTCAAGTATGTGTAGTTCGTATAAAGAAATTAAAAAAAATAAATTCTTATGTTTAAAACATTACAAGTAGTCTTACTGTTTTATATTTTGGTTAGTTTTTGGGAATATATTTCAATTGATCATGCATGAAATCCAACAAAACTTTATTGAAATTGCAAGTTTAGGCTATATAGTTTACACAATTCAAATGCCCAAGGGAGTTTTCAAGGTAGGGAATCAATTTATGCATTCAAAATATGTAATTTAAGTAATTAAAAATCACACACACACACAAAGAACCAATATATATCCATATTATTCATAGATCTATCAAGCACCGAGAGAGAGCAAATCTTTTGAGATACAAACAAGTTTTTTTAAGTTTTGCACTCTAAAAGAGGTTTTCGCCTCAAGAGATTTGATCCCTCTAAGTACTTTTTGGATCTTTGGTTAATAAGGATATATCTTGGTCATATAAAAATCAATAGTTATGGTTGAGAACATTATCATCTAGTGAATCATGCTTTGGTTGAGGACATTATTTTTTGGTGAAGTAAAGTTGCTACTCAATAATTGTAGTTTGTTTATGGCTGATTGAAACCTAAAAAGACCATGTGAATGAAGTCTAAAATGCCTCTATGTCGAGTGAAATTATCACATGTTAAAATTTTTTAGAGTTTTGTTTCCCCTTTTGTACATACCGATGGAGGAATTAGTTGATGGATTTTATTCTAGTCTCCAAATTAGAATCTTTAATGAGGCCACAAATGAGAATCTTCAGATCATACACTACAAGGCCATTAATGCCACAAATAACACTGGAATGAAGTGTTTCCAAGGTGTGTGAATTGTCTTCATCCAGCGTAGAAAAATTCGACCAAAAATGGCATGTACACATAGGTGCTTTTATTTGCACATGGAATAGTGCTAGAAATGGTGCAAAAATTTATTTATTTCGTTCTTGCTTTCACTATTGCATTCATTTTTACTTCTAATTTTTCTTCTATTTGTGCTTCCTATTTTATTTTTAGATTTAAATAAGACACTACATTATATTATAAGAAATTACACTAAACAATATTTCTAAGAAATTTAATTAAAGCTAAAAAAACATCAAAATTGATTCACTTTGACTAAAAAGTATAATTATTAAAAAAACCAACCCAAAATTGATTCACTTTGACTGAAAACTATAATTATTAAAAAAACCAACCCATAAACAAAGACACCACAATTACTCCAGGTCTACTCCGAGTATAAATAAATAAATAACAAAAATAAAAAAGTTTAAAATTGATCCAATCTACTCTTAATAAAAGAAACTAGTGATAGACACATCTCACAATGGATGAGAAGTGCATAGATAACTCACTCTATGTCCAATAGTTAATGGATATATATATATATATATATATATATATATATATATATATATATATATATATGTCCCAAAGAACCCCACATTAAGATCTCGTGCAGACTGAAACGAAAAAGTCCAGTGCTTATTGCGTGAAGATGTGAATGAGTACCAATGTGGACTTTGTGGGAATACGATATTGGTGTTGTTTATAGAGGCTACAATTTTTTCAAATTTTTGGTTTTAATTTGGTTAGGAATTATATATATATATATATGATTATAGGTATTTTTAATTGATGGTGAAAATAGATTCAATATTATGAAGAGAAGGCGAAATGGGCTCGCAAAAAGGACAGGGTTAGGGTTTCATGCGCATCTCCTACGGTTCGTAGGGCATCGGTTTCGACGGTTCGTAGGGCATAGGGTTCGATAGCTCTGCAACAGTCATCTGCTGCGGTCATGGTTCTGCTCTCTACAGCTGTAGCTTCACCATCGGAATCCTCGCCTGTCCCTATCGGTCACCGACATAGAATCAGTTATGGATAACTGGGAGCATGAAGAAGTGGATTATTCAGCGGATCCCTCGCCGGAGAATGTTATTTTCGGGACTCCTCATTTTACCTCTCGCTCTCAGCTCCCCCATTCCGCTTCCTCTTCTATTCCGACGCACCAACCTTTTCCGGCTCCCGTTCCATCCTCTGCAGAAGTTTTTCCTCCTGTATCTCCGCCTTTCGAGGTTCCTCCGCTTTCGCCTGGGTCTCTACAATTCCTGGCCTCCCATACTCCCCCATCGCCCGCTTTTGACCCTCTGGCGTCCATCCCTTCGGTGCCTCACCCTCCGCTGACATCTACACCTGCGACTCATCCATCTGCCTCAGGTATTCGCCCTTCCGGATGCTTTGAGACGCCTGCGGTTTCTTCCCTCCCCTCTAACCATTTTCCCCGGGAAGGTATCACTAATCCCCTGGTGGATCATCCGTCGGCCCCCCGTTCCGGATCTAAAAAGGTAAAGTGTGTCAGATCGACGGCAAGGGATATCTCCATCAAATTCGACGAAGCAAAGCCTCTCGGCGACTATATGGACATTGCGAACACCGTGTTGGTTGGGCACGTCAGGGGTCGATCATACTCGAGGCAGAGGCTCAATCTTTGGGTTAAGGAGATCTGGGGTGGAGTCCTTTTCGACCTTCCAGAGGTCCATGTCCTTCCCAGAGGATGGTTCTCTCTTAAATTCTCCAAGGTCAGTCAAACAAACCTCGTTTTGGGCCGATATTGGCATATTGAAATGGCCCCGGTCCTTCTCAAGCGCTGGAATCCCCTCTTCGATCCAGAGCGCGAGCAGCTCGGTGCCGGACCAATCTGGGTGAGACTCCCAGGTTTACCAATTCCATTCTGGGACGAAGAAGTTTTTATTAGGGTTGGCAATGCCCTGGGGACATATTTGGACTACGATCGCACTTATGTGGAATCTGGGAATCGAACACTTGCACGGATCTTGGTTCATCTGGACACTCGAGAGGGACTCGAGGAACAGATCATGCTTCAGTGGGGTAGGTGCATTCGAGTTCAGTTGTTGGACTATGAAGGGGTTCCCTTCCGTTGCAGATGATGCCACAAAGTGGGACACCTCGCGAAGGACTGTCAACTCAATAAGAAAGCTGCAGATTCGGTGAAAGGCACCCCGGCGACTACCAGGACGGCTTCCCCCATCATATCTCACCCTCCTTCTGCTGGACCGGCCCCTTCGGCTTCTCCTCCCGCGGACGATGCTGGGCTCCGGAGATCCTCGCCTCCAAAAACTAGGGCTCGTTCGGCGGCAAAAGCGGGTATGATCTCTGTTTCTTTTATCCCAACTTTGCATTCGTCTATTGATGATTATCATGCATCTGGTCCATCTGCACATATCTCCATGATTCCCTGCACACTATCATCTCCACTTGCGTGCACTAACCCTATTATCTCTACTACATCTCCCGAGTCTTTCTCCTCCCCGTGCCCATCCTCCCCTCCTCACCCTTATTTCCTTCGGTCTCGGAATCCATCAAAAGAGCAGGCTGTCGGTCACTCGGGTCTGGGCATTGTCATACCTGAGGGGGCATCATTGCATACCAGAGGGAGAAAATCTCACCTTTCTAAAGCCATCAAACAAGCTGGGGCAGAAGTGGTCTCTGGCCGGCAAGCGACCATTGACGGGGTTCTTAGAGCAGGACACACCCCAAGAGGTGTTCCCCCATGAAGTGTCTTTCTTTTAATTGCAGAGGACTGGCTAGTTCCTCCAAAAAACTAGCCATGAAGCGGCTCATTGATACTGAGCCTATCGACATTATCATGCTACAAGAAACCCTCTGCTTTGCAGATCAAATTATTCGTGTCATGCAAGCCATGGTCCCAGGATGGAGTTTTTTTGCAAATGATGCTGTGGGACGATCTGGAGGTCTAGCCATTGGATTAAACCCTCGTTCCATTAATCCTATCTCAACCTGGGGAGGTGCAGGGTTCATTGGATTGGATTTCTTCTCCGCTGACCTTGGCATGGATCTCAGAATTGTCAATATATATGCGCCATGCTCCCAGAGAGAATCATTCTGGCGGAATACTCTTCAGCTACCCCTGCTGAATGAAGACCATGTTATTATAGGAGGAGATCTCAATTTCTCTCTGGGTTTCAGGGAGTCATGGGGCACTGAGGCTCAAATTGACCCTATCACTGATTATATGACTAATCTACTGGATCAATCAGATTTCTCGGATATTCCATTGCAGCGTCTCCTTCCTACTTGGCGGAACCGACGGGTTGGGGATGCTGCACTTGCCCGCAGACTTGACAGATTTCTGTTAAAGGGCCCTCTTCTTCAGCGCCTGCATCTCTTCAGACAATGGGTTGGCTCGGGGGGGTTATCGGACCACAATCCTATATACCTGGAGATTCAGGGTCCTTCCAAGAAACCCAAGGCACCCTTCAAATTCAATCCCTCTTGGCTGAAGGATCCGGACTATATCCAGCTGATAAAGGATTACTGGGCCTCTCATCCCATCAATGACTCTGTTCCTCTTGCCAAAGGTTTCTGCAGGAACCTTTCAGAAATCAAACATATTACTATTAAGTGGGCAAGGGAGAAATTGGAACGTGAAACAGCACAGCTCTCCCATATTGAAGCGGACTTATGTTCACTCACAGATGACAGAGGACAGGGCTTCATGACGGCTGCGGACAAATGTAGGCTTATTGACCTTGAGAATCAAAAAGCCAAGATTCTCAAAGAGAGAGAGGAATCCATTAGATTAAGGAGCCGAGCTTTATGGATTCAAGCTGGGGATGACAACACAAAGTTTTTCCACAATTTTGCAAAGTGCAGGAAGGTATCTAATACTATCTGGAAGCTCCCTACCCCGGATGGAGAAATCGCGGACAATTTCAATAAGCTCGCTCACCTGGGCATCTCTCATTTCAGGCACCTCTACAAGAGTCCACGAGAAGAAAACTTACTTGATATTATTAATGTGGCTAACCACTTCCCGAGATTTGTGGAGGAAGAAGATGTGGAGTCCTTAACTGACCCGGTCACTGCTGAGGAACTGGAAGGAGTTCTAAAATGGTTCAAAAAAGACAAAAGCCCAGGGCCGGATGGATGGACCATTGAATTCTACACAGCTTTCTTCGATGTTTTGGGTCAGGACTTACTACAGGTGGTTGAAGAAAGCCGGACTTCTGGATCATTATATCATGCCATCAACTCTACATTCATCGCTCTCATCCCCAAATCTGACTCCCCAGCATCCTTTGATGACTACAGACCCATCTCTTTGTGTAACTGCATCTATAAAATCATCTCGAAGACCATTGCAAATCGTCTTAGACCTATCCTCTCCCGTTCCATTGCCCCGCAGCAATTTGCTTTTCTCGAATCTAGACAGATCCATGAGGCCATTGGACTCGCTCAAGAAGCCCTCCATTCCATCTGGTTGAAGAACTTAAAAGCCATCCTCCTCAAAATCGATCTGTCTAAAGCTTTTGACCGTGTCAGCTGGCTCTATCTCAAAATGATCCTCATTCATCTGGGTTTCCCTCATGCATACATTTCTTGGATCATGGCCTGCATTACCACACCATCTTTCAGTATTCTTATCAATGGTTCGGCTACAAATTTTTTTCATTCGGAGAGGGGTCTGAGGCAGGGGTGTCCGCTATCGCCCCTCCTCTTCCTGTTGGTCATGGAAGGTCTCAGCCGCCTCATGGAAGCGGCCAAGCAATCTGGAGACATTGGGGGCCTTCGCATAACTGACCTTTGCTATCTCACTCATCTACTCTTTGTGGATGATGTTCTTATACTTCTCAATGGCAGTGTTCGTGACACTCGAACTTTCTCAAAGATCCTACAACTTTTTTCCTCTGCCACGGGTATGATGCCAAACTAGATGAAATCAACCATTACCTGTGCACGCACATCTGTACAGGAGACCCAGACTGGCCTACAAGCATTCCCTTACTCGGTCCACCCCCTGGATAGAGGTCTCAAATATTTGGGGTTCAATCTGAAACCTACTTGCCAAAGGATTGCTGATTGGGTCTGGTTGGTTGCCAAATTGGAAAAAAGACTCACAGGATGGAGCTTCAGATATCTCTCCAGGGCTGGTAGACTGGTGCTCATAAAGTCTGTATTAGAAGCCACCCCGGTGTTCTGGATGGCCCTAGCCTGGATTCCTAGAAACATCCTGGGGCGGATACAGCAGTTATGCAACCGATACCTCTGGAATGGGAGTCAGGATAAAAGAGTATTTGCATGGATCAGATGGAAGAAAATCTCATTGCCCAAAAAGTGGGGTGGATGGGGACTAAAGGAACTACCTGAATTTGCAAAAGCACTGGCCGCCAAGATGGGGTGGACTCTGCTTACTTGTCAAAATCTCTGGACACAGGTAGTCTATTATAAATACATTTGGCCTCATAATATTTTGGATTGGGCCCGTTTCCCTACTTGGTCAACAATGGGATGCTCATCGGTTTGGAAGGCCTTGATTCAATCCCTTCCTCTCATTCGGAACAATCTTGCTTGGCGCATTAATGATGGATTGACAGACAGAATTGGTTTGGATCCTTGGATTAACTGTGGGGGTAGACATATCCTTAATCCAGATCTTATAATGCACCTACAGGCCCGGGATATCCAACATTTTGCACAGATCGCAGACCAACAGCGCACTGATATATTCTCCCAGGCTTGGAAATCCGCACAGCAATTGGATCTCCCTTTACAATGGCATCAGGAATGGGATCACTATACTGAGGCATTATCTGAATCTCACATCCGTATAAAACAAGGACCGGATGAACTTATTTGGTGCATCGCTGATCATGGTATATATGCTCCAAAATTTGGATACACTGCTCTCATTTCTCACAGAATGCCTGAATCGTTACAGTCATGGTGGCAATCCATTTGGAAGCTCAAGGCTCCTCCCCGGTCCAAACTTTTCTTTTGGTGTGCACTCAACGGCAATGTACCCACAGGGGAACATCTCACCCGCAGAGCCATTTTTGGCCCATCATGGTGTATCTTCTGTAAAAATGCATCAGAGACTCAGGATCATATATTCCTCCTCTGCCCTGTCATCCTCAACCTATGGAACAACATATGTAATCTGCTGGGTATCGCTGTCAATTGGAAAGGGATTGATATTAGGAGTGCTTGGGATACTTGGTCTCACTGTCATCCGGGCACTAAATTACAAAACCTTCCACCTGTGGCTACTTGGCATATATGGCTTGCTCGAAATCGGGCTATATTTGAAGACCAATTGATATCATGGAATCGGGTAGAGGCCACCATCATTGCAGCATATCATGAGTTACCAGACCCTCCACCCCCGAGACCGAGATCCATACAACCCATGCCCAACTTTGATAGATCCATCCCGTGGGCATTTTTCGACGGAGCAGCAAATCAGGGTGGATGTGGCGGGGGTTTTGTACTGCACATAAATGAACACCATCGATACCTTGCAAAAATGGGCTTTGGCAATGGATCTAATAATTTCGCTGAGCTCTCTGCTGTCCACAATCTTCTACATTTTGCATTATCGCATCATCATACAAGAATCAATATATTTGGGGACTCATTGGTGGTTGTTAACTGGATTAACAATATCACTACTTGTCATACACACACTCTCAGTAATTTATTACATGATGCACTCATACTCAAAGCAGCATTTAACCATTGCACATGTTTACATATTTACAGAGAAAATAACAGCGAGGCTGACAAATTATCCGAAGAGGCCTCGTTACTTCCCCGAGGCGAGGGGATAATAGTGGAGCAGAATGGAGTAGAGGAGTATCAATTTTACCACAGGCCATTCATAGATCAAAGAGAACAAAGGGACAACAGTCCCAACAGCTGATAGTCAATGGCGCTTTTGTTTTTTGTTAATAGAAATATATAGAACATGGATATTATGCTTATAAACAGAGTCCTCTTTCGGACAGCGGATAGAATGCACAGTCAGATGAATGTACACCCTACAGAACAACACCTTGATGAGGTGAATTTTGTATGAACAATCCAACAATGCCTAGGCATCTGCTTTATGTAATTTTCAAACATTAATGAAAGTTACTGATTTTTCCAGTGGAAAAAAATATTATGAAGAACTTCTAAATTATCAAAAAATTTAAAATTTAGTAAATATAGCTAAATTTAAAAAAAATTAATAAAATTTAATCAAAATCTTACCAACATTTTCATTATTTTCTAGACAAAATTATGACCTCATTACACTACTTTGTACGATATAAAGTATTTGTGTACATGGAAAGTACATTTTCAAGCATGAGGATAAATTTTGCAGATACCATTAGTAAATAAAATTGAATGGCCGATGGGAAGCGTTGTGATCTCTGTCATAATTAAAATTTCACTCACAATATGTCATGATCACAATAAGGCTAAATTGTGAGGGTTAAACAATAAAAAAATTAGTGGTTGAGATTTGCCACATTTGTAAAAGTTCTTTTTTTTTTTAATTTATTAAAATAATTTTTATTGTTAATAATTTTATTTAAAAGTAAGAATTATATATATATATATATATATATATATATATATAGATTAAAATAAATTTCAATTTAAAACTTATTTTAAAAAATTTATAACTTAGTTTCACACACTCATTATAAAATAAAAAACACACACACACACACACACACACATATATATATATATATATTAAAAATTAATTTAAATTTTCAAATATTTAATTTTTATAAAAATTTAAATAAATTTTAAAACTTATTTTGAAAACTTTATAACTTAGTTTCACAAACTAATTACATCATATACTATCATAGGAAATTATAAAAAAACACGTGTTTAAAAAAAGACCAATAAATTATTTTATATTAAATAAGCAGACATTTCCATTAATAATTAGGAAAATGAAAAAGAAAAAAATCAATCATATTCAAATAATGTATGAGCAAGAGCTTGTCTTCCTCATACACAAGGAAACATGTTAATAGCCCAAGACCCAGAGGCATCGAGCAGGAGCGAAAACCTGCCCCCTTATGTACCACCAACTAGTTATTCAATGTGGCATGGTTTCCTTAACTAGCAGCGTTGAGAGAGCCTGCATTTGCGGATAACAGCTAGAGATGATGTCCTCACTACTTGTTTGACAACTGAGTTATGATATATTTTCACACTTTGAAAAAAAACTTACAAGCGAGTGTGAAGATCCAAGCAACATCCCTTCCACACTCAGGAAAATATAATTTACAGGTTTCCAAGAAAATCTAAAGTTTGGCCGAGTTGTGAGTGTGTGTGAAGTGAGTTCTATTTGTATGATGGAAAACAACAATTCAACGTCTTATTCTACCAAACGTGCTACTCCCCTTAGGGTATGTTCTTCTGAAGATCTTATGAATCTATAATCGTAGGTAACTCCACCATCACCAAGTACCTACAAATAAAGAGACCAACTCAGCTCTAGAAATGAAATCAAACAATGACTCCTTTGCGTATAAATTTTGTTTATATACCTACGGGTATTTTCAACACATTTCCATTATCAAAACTAGCATAATCATATTTATTATATTTAATAAATGTGGTTGCAACTATATGCACAACCACATTGATATAACATTAATATCAATATTGATAGTAATAAATATAGAATTATTATAATAATTTATAATAATAGTTATTATAATATAAAAATATGATAATATTATTGATATTACCAACAATATGATAAACCCAAGGGATCAAGAAATCCAAAAAATTAATATTATTAATCTAGGAGATTATTAATATTATAAATTGTAGTTATTAATATTATAAACTCAAGAGTTTAAAAAACTCAAGGAATCAACAAACCCAAGAGACTAATACTATAATCCCAAGGGATTAATTTTACAAACCTTTAGGAATAATAAATCCAAGGAATTCTTAATATTATAAACCTAAAAGATTAATAAACTCAAGGGATTAATATTATAAATCTAAGGAATTATAAGCCCAAGGGATTAATATTATAAATGAAAGGATTGATATTAAATTGTAGGAATATAAACCCCAAGATCCAAATTATAATCTCAAATATTATAAACCAAGTGGTTTAAAAACGAAAGGGATTAATAAACCCAATGGATTATTGATAATATAATCCCAACACATTAATAGATCCAAGCAATTATTGATATTATAAACCTAGTGGATTATTAATATTATAAACCTTATGGATTAATATTATAAACTGAAGGTACTAATAAGCTCAAGGGATTAATATTATAAACCTTTATGGTCAATATAAAAAATCTAGGGGTTTAATGAACACAAGAGATTAATTTTTATTATAAAACGAATGGATTATAAACCCAATGAATTAATATCAAACCGAGTGGATAAATACTATAAACCATAGGATGAATATTAAAACCTAGGAATATAAACCCTTAGATTATTATTAAACACTAGGATTAATATTTTAAACCCTAATATTGTAAACACAAATATTATACTATACATATTAAGATTAATATTATAAATCTGAGGGATTATAATATTATTAACTCATGGGATTAATAAATAGAAGAGATTGTTATTATTATTATAAAATTAAGTGATTAAAAAACCCAATGGATTAATATTATAACCCCAGGGGATTAATAAATCCAAGGGATCAATATTATAAACCCATGGGTTTAATATTATAAAACCGAGGAATTAATAAACCCAAGGTATTTTTAATGTTATAACCTATGGGATTAATACACCCAAGGGATAGTTCATATTTTAAATCCAAAGGATTAATGTAAAACCCTAGGATTATAATAAACCCTAGCAATATAAACACTATGATTAATGTTCATAATCCCAAGGGATTATAAACATAAAGGATAATATTAAACTCTAGGATTAATATTATAAGCCCTAAGATTGTAAACTTGAGGGAGTAATGAACCCAATGAATTATTAATATTACAAACCCAAAGGATTAAGAAAACCAATGTATTAATATTATAAACCCAATGGTTTAATATTCTAAACCCTATGGATTATAAACCTAAGGGATTAATATTATAAACACAATAAATTAATAAATCCAAGGGATTAATATTATAAACCCAAGAAATTAAAACTATAAATCCAAGGGATTATTATTATGTACCATAGGGATTAAACACCGAAGGGACTAACATTTTAAACCCAAAAGATTAATAAACCCCAAGATATTAATACTATAAACCCAAGGAATTAAAATTATAAACCCAAGGGATTATAAACACAAGTGATTTAATATTATAAACTCAAAGGATTTATAAGCTAAGGGATTATAAACCCAAGTGATTATATTGCTTGTAAAGGGATCAATATTATAAGCCCAAGGGATTAGAAACCCAAGTGATTATATTGTTCATAAACGGATCAATATTATGAAGCTAATGGATTAATATTTTAAACTCAAGGGATTATAAACTCAAGTGACTATATTGTTCATAAAGAATATTATAAACCCATTGAATAGATATTGTAAACCTAAGGCATCAATAAACCCAAGGGACAAGTGTTATAAACCCAAGGGATTATCCATATTAAAAACTAAATGGATTCAAAATGCAATGAATTAATATTATAAACCTGGGATATTAATAAATCCAAGGGATTAATATTGCAAACCCAAGGTATTAATAAACCCAATGAATTATTAATATTATAAACCCTAGCGATTAAAAACAGAAGGGATTAGCCCACAGGGCTTTGGATTGACGGTGAATGGGTGCACTGTTAAGGCACTCCTTGCGATATGTCACTGGTTTAAATCCCCTGTAGGTGCTTACCTATCAAAAATAAAATAAAACAGAAGGGATTAATAAACCCAACGGATTAATGTTATAAACCCAAGTGACTAACAAAACCAATGGATCAATATTATAAACATGAGGGATTAATGAAAAAAATGAATTTAATATTATCAACCCAAGGGATTAGTAAACTTAAGGGATTAATATTATAAACCCTAGGGTTTTAAAACTTAAGGGATTAAAATTATAAATGCAAAGAATTAATAAACCCAAGGGGTTAATTTTAAAAACCCAAGGGATTAATGAATCCTAATTTTGTAATGTTCAGAGGCGACATTGAGTAATGATGTAACATTGCAAAAATGAGTATGAGATTAATTTTCATCTTGCAACAATGTTTGTCACAATGCGATGTTGGATTGACTGTTGTACCATGCAAACGTCAAAATACAAGGCTCTATTGTAGTGTTGCAATGTGAAGTTGAGAAAAGTGGAATGTAATGTAAGGTTCCAACAATTATTGCCATATTGATTGTCACACTACTACAATTTTTGTGACTATGCGACACTGGATAGATTTTTGCACCATCAAAATGTGACAACAATAAACCTGAACATTATTATAAAACCAAAGGATTAATATTATAAACTCAGGGATTATAGACCCAAGGGATTAATATTAAAACCCCAAAGAATTAATAAACCCAAAGCAATTATAGTGCCTAATTTTGTAATATTGGGAGGCAACATTGAATAAACTGCAATGTAATGTATCATTGCAACAATTAGTATCAAATTAATTTTCATCTTGTGAAAATGTTTCTCATAATGCGACATTGGATTGTTTTTTGTACCATGCAAACGTCATAATACAAGCCCAGTTGTGGTGTCACAATGTGACATTCAAGAAATTACAATGTAATATGAGGTTCCAACAATGATTTTAATATTGTTTGTCACATTGTGACACTGTTAGTCATACTGTGACATTGGATAGATTTCTACACCATCCAAACATCACAACACTAAAACCTAATGTCTTTATAAACCCAAGGGATTAGTAAATACAAAGGATTAATACCATAAAACCTAGGGAATAAAAACACAAGGGATTAATATTATTAACCCTAGGGATTATAAACCCAAGAGATTAATTTTATAAAACAAGGAACTAATAAACCCTAATTTTGTAATTTTGAGAGGTTACACTGAATAAGTTGCAACCTAATGTAACATCACGATAAGGAGTATCAAAGTATTTGTCATGTTGTGACAATGTTTGTCACAGTGTGACGTTGAATTGATTTTTGTACCATTCAAACACCACAATATGAAGTCCTTTGTAGCTTCCCAATGTGATGTTTAAAAATTGCAATGACATGTAAGATTCCAACATTGATTGTCATATTTCTTGTCACATTGCGACAATGTTTGTCACAATGCGATGTTCGAAAGATTTCCACACCATTCAAATGTCACAACATTAAACCCTAATGTTATTATAACAACCTAAGGGATTAATATTATTAACCCTATGGATTATGAACCCAAGGGATTAATTTTATAATCACAAGGAATTAATAAACCGTAATTTTGAGAGGTGACATTCAATAAATTGCAACATAATGTAACATTGTGATAATGAGTATCAAATTATTTTTCATGTTGTGACAACGTTTATCACAATGCGATGTTGAATAGATTTTTACACCATTCAAATGTCACAGCATTAAACCCTAATGTTATTATAAACCCAAGGGATTAATATTATAAACCCTAGGGATTAAAAACCCAAAGAATTAATAAAAATAAGAGATTAATATTATAAACATTGGATAGATTTCTACACCATTCAAATGTACGAATCCGACATTGGACAAATTTCTACACCATTCAAACATGACAACATTAAACCTTAATGTTTTTATAAACCCAAGGTATTAATATTATAAACCCTAGGGAATACAAACCTGATGGATTAATATTATAAACTCAAGGGATTAATATTATACGCACAAGGAATTAATAAACCCAAGGTCTTAATAAACCCTAATTTTCTAATGTTGTGAGGTGACATTGAATAAATTGCAAAGTAATGTAACATTATGATAAGGAGTATAAGATTAATTTTAATGTTGTGGTAATGTTTGTCACAGTGTGAGATTGAATTGATTTTTGTACCATGAAAACATCACAATACAAGGTCGTTTTGTAGTGTTATAATGTGATGTTGAAAATTGCTATCAAATGTAAGGTTCTATTGATGATTCCCATATTGCTTGTCACATTGTTACAATGTTTGTCACAATACAACGTTGGATAGATTTCTGCACCATTCAAATGTCACAACATTGAACCCTAATGTTATTATAAACCCAAGGGATAAATATCATAAACCCTAGGGATTTAAAAACCAAAGGATAAATATTATAAACCCAAGGGATTAATAAACCCTAATTTTTTTAATCTGGAGAGGTGGTATCAAATAATTTACGATGTAATGTAACATTGGGACAATAAATATCAAATTAATTTTCATCTTGCGAAAATGTTTGTGACAATCTGATGTTGGATTTTTATTTTTTTGGCATGGAAACATCACAATACGAAGCCCTATTGTAGTGTTTTAATGTAATGTTGAAAAAATTGCAATGTAATTTAAGGTTCGAATAATGATTATTATTTTGCCTATCACATTACGATAATGTTTTTCACAATGCGACATTGGATAGACTTTCATACCATTCAAACACCAAAACATTAAACGCTATTATTTTTAGTAAACCCAATGGATTAGTATTATAACCCTTAGGGATTAAAAACCCAAGGAACTAATATTATAAAACCTAGGGATTATAAACCCAATGGATTAATGTTATAAACACAAGGAATTAGTAAACCTAAGGGATTAATAAGCCCCAAGTTTCTAATATTGAGAGGTGACATTGAATAAATTGCAATGTAATGTAACATTGTGACAATGAGTATGGAATTAATTGTCATCTTGCAATAATATTTGTCACGATGAGATGTTAGATTGATTTTATACCATGTAAAATTCACAACACAAAGCCCTATTGTAATTTCGTAATGTGAAGCTGAAATATTTGCAATGTGATGTAAGGTTCCAACCATGATTTTGATATTGCTTGTCACATTGTGACAATGTTTGTCACAATGCAGCGTTGCATATGTTTCTGCACCTTTCAAACATCACAACATTAAACCCAATATTATAACCATAATATTAAACCCAATATTACAAATCCTAATATTTAACCCAACATTGTAAACCTTAATATAGTAATGCGAAAATGCAAGCCTCACAACACTAAACCCTATTGTTATTATAAATCCAAGGGGTTACTTAACCCAAGGGATCAATATTATAATCCATATGGATTAAAAACTGAAGATATAAATATTATAAACCATAGGGATTATAAACGAAAAGGGATTAATATTATAAATTCAAGGAATTAATAAACACAAGAGATTAATTTATAAACCCAAGGGATTAATAAACCTTAATTTTCTAATGTTGAGAGGTGACATTGAATAAATTTTGATGTAATGTAACATCACGAAAATGAGTATCAAATAAATTGTCATCTTGGAGCAATGTTTGTCGCCATATAACATTGGATTGATTTTCGTAGCATGAAAATATCATAATACAAAGTCCTATTGTAGTATCAAAATGTGATGTTTAAAAAATTGCAATGTAATGTAAGGTTCCAACATTGATTCTCATATTTCTTGTCACATTATGACAATGTTTCTCACAATGTGATATTGGATAGGTTTTTGCACAATTCAAACATCACAACAGTAAACCCTAGTGTTATTAGTAAACCCTAGGGATTAATATTATATACCCTAGAGATTATAAACCCAAGGGATTAATATTATAAACCCTAATATAAAAATGTGGCAATACAACCCAATGAATTTCATATTGGGTTTCATAAACCCAATATGAAACCCAAAACTAAAACTCTTAATTTTAAACCCTAATTTTGTAATGTTGAGAGGGGAAATTGAATAAATTATAATGTAATGTAACATTACAATGAGTATGAGATTGATTATTATCTTGTGATAATGTTTGTCACAATGGTTCACTATGGTAGTCATGTTGACTATGATACCCGTGTTTACTATAGTTGATCATGTCAACAAAAATAAACCATATTTAAAATGAGTTAACGTACAAATATTATAAACCCTAAAATAATCAACCATATTTATTCATTGGTTTTCATAATATCAATCCCTTGGGTTTATAAACGTAGACATCTTAGTCGATGTGGGAAATAATAATTCCTTGTGATATCTTTGGTTTCCAATACTAATCCCTTGGGTTGATAATGTTAATAATCCCTTCAGATTTTATTATTAATCCCTTAGGTTTGTAATATTAATTAGTTTAGTATAATATTATTCCCTTGGGTTCATAATTCCTCGGGAGTTATAATATTAATCCCTTAGATTTATAATAGTAATAATCTTTTGGGTTTCTCATAATTTGTATAATATCAATAATATTATCATATTATTAAACATAATATCATACTATTATATTAGTAAACATTGATATAAATATTTTATAGATATTCAATAAAAAGTTAAGTGGAAAAAATAATATATATATATATATATATATGAAAATATAATAAAAATAAATGTAAATCAAACTTATATTAAAAGAATTAAATAAAAATAAATTTTAATATTTTTAAATAATTATTAAATTAAACATTAAAATTGGTTTATTTTAAGTATATTTTTCAAATAAAATAAATATTAATTAATTATTGTATTGATGACTTTTTGCAAAGAATTCCCTTAAAACCATGTTCATATATATTACATTTATCTTAATTTATACATTATGATATTTTATTTATTTATCTAAATAGCACTTTATTTGTTTTTTAAAAATAAGAAAGGATTATTTAATGCTTTTAAATAAAATTATTTTTTAAATTACATAATTCTCATAAATTTATTTTATTTTAATTTAATATATTTTAAAATATTATAGAAATTAATTAATATATTTACAATAATAAATATGTTTAAAAAAATTGGTATTTCACTAATAATACAATTATATCAATCAAATTAATATAATTTTTAAGTTTAAATATAACTAAATGATATAACTTAGGGTTTCTTATTGTATTTACCATCTTTCATGATTAAAATTTGGAGTTGTTTAAGAAGGGGGAGGAATTTCCACTAAAAGTGGCCAAAATGTAGGTAATTTTTTTTTCAAAAATCTTATAGATGGAGTGTTTGAATCATATTTTTGATTGTGAAAATGGATTCAGCACCATAAAAAACGACACCTAAAATTATGAATTTTGACCGCTTTTACTTGGATTCACAAAAATCCATGCCAGTTTTTTCAAAATATGACAGGAATTTCCATAACTTTTATGACAAAAAAATTTTAGACTCTTTAAATTTGATATATTTTAATTTTTAAATATATTTTTAATAATTGATAAAAATGATTTTATAAAATAAATTAATTTTTATTTGACAAGTAAATTACATTATCTCGAAGTATTTCGATAATATTTCGACAAATTAATTATTACAACATAATTTGATTAAATAATTACCAAATTTTGAATTGATTTTGTGAGATGAAATATTAATAAACTTGGTTAAAAAAACATCATTAATTAAAATTCCCATAAATATTTACCCAAAAACAAACAACTTTTATTATGAATTACTAAAATTTAATTAATATATATTTATGATTTTAATTTTTTTCATTAATATAAAATTCAATATCTTTGTATTAATATTAAATAAATTTATTTAAACGATTAGTGGTTTACAACGGAACTAACAAAAATTCAATATATTTATATTAATATTAAATAAATTTATTCAAATGACTAATGGTTTAGAACGGAACTAACAAAAATACTTCCATGACACAATTTATTCACTTTCACTAAAGAAAAGAATGATGCTTACACATTGGCATTATTAAACGCCCGGAAAAGAAAACACAAGTTTACCCTTTGCAAAAAAATATTCACTTCTTTTTAAAGTTTTCCTTCCATTAAGCCTATATCTTAAGGCGTTGAGCATAAGGACCTAACACGAGCTTGAAAATGTATTTCTAAGGACAAGTGATTCAACTTTGCTATTTACTGCTACCATGTATTTGTATGATGGTTGGGAATATAATTTAGTTTCTTAAGAGGACCGCTTTGGAAGATATAAACGGATTGTTCCCGTTACAAACTTGTTTCTACGAGTTTATTCACTAGCCTCTTAAGGACTTAATTGGGAGTCATACTATGAAGAATTAATTGTCCACCACTCCGTTTTTCGTAGATCATTAGATGGTACAGAAGTGAGATATTTGGAAAAATGTTAGTTATATAATAATAATATCTATTTTTAAAGTTATAGTTATGCAAGACACCAAATTGGTGTATGATAACCCTATGATTTTGAACCTGTGACTTCTTAGTAAAAAACACATGCTCTTAACCATCAGACCTACTCAAACTATATATATAAACTTCTGATAACCCACATAGTATACCATGGTCATTTGACTCAGGGTCATTTGACTTAAGGTTGGTGAATAAATTGAACTTTCTAGATCATATTATATGTGATGTTATTTTTTATGTAATTGGTGGCATGCAAAACAATGGATGTAGAAATAATCTCCACCATCCACTTGGGTCACCCTTAATCCGACGGACTATGAGGAACTAGGCTAGGTTTTGGTAACGAAATCAGGGGAATAGGCACGATTATGTTTTCATTTTGCTCTAACTTGTCTGAAGAAGGGGCTCTACTCTCGTCCCTTGAGTGAGCGTCAATGTGGTAAGGTTATTTTTCAGGAAAGACTGTATCCTCTTCCAGCTAGCAGATGTGGAGCTATCTTGTCTTTTCCTCGGCACTCCAGATGGTAAGGCGGTCGACTTTTTTGCTTTTGATTTTATTGAATGAAATTATTCCCTTATTACCTTACGGCTCAAAGTTTTGTTCATGGGTTATCTATTACTGGAGTATGTAAAAAAAAATAAAAAATGCCACAAGTTCTAGTTCCCTTAGTCCTAATGGAGGTTATAGACTGCAATGGCTCTATTTCTGTCTTCATTCCGCCTTTTTGCCCAAATCACTCGGTGCGTCCCTTTCGTTTAGCCATCAACTTTTTTTCTTTGGTTAGGGTTAGACATATTCTTTGCAGAGTGCATGTTGATATTATATTTTTTTCTCTTGCAGTGTTCCTGTATTAGGTGCAGAACGAGCAAGGTAACATTTCCTCCAGAGGTTGGTTCTCTCACCTATGCCGTTACCTTTGAGTGAGTTTTCTTACTAGCTCGAAACCCTAGACCCTAGCCATTTCTAGTGTGATATTTTTTTTGATGTGTTGTTACAGGGTTCGACAGGAGCCTGTACGCTCTGAGACAACTTTCCCTCCTAAAGACAGTTTTAAAAAGAATTCTTTCCCCCACGTGCAAGTGTCTTACCCTTACGAGTTCGTGTCAGTTACAAGTCTCGCCCAGGTCTGGTTACAACTCAACAGTTTTAAAAAGAATTCTCCCCCCCACGTGCAAACGTCTTACCCTTACGAGTTTGTGTCAGTTACAAGTCTCGCTGAGGTCAGGATACAACTCAAATTCCAACCTGGCAGGGTTCCTTTAATATTAGTTTGTGTCAGTTACAAGTCTCGCTGAGGTCAGGACACAACTCAAATTCCAACCTGGCAGGGTTCCTTTGATATTAGTTTGTGTCAGTTACAAGTCTCGCTGAGGTCAGGATACAACTCAAATTCCAACCTGGCAGGGTTCCTGTAATATTACCACTGGAGTTGAAAATCCTTAGGGTTCTTGTCTGTATAATTTCTTTTTGGGTCAGTTACGGGATGGCCTATACGACCATTTAGACGCATTTACATTTTCGATTGGAAGGTCTATAAAATCATTTTTGACTGAAATATTACATTTTCTTCCTGCATGCTCTTGACATGTATGGTTGCCATGACTGTTGAGTTTGAATCTGAGGACACAAATATTTTTGAAAAGTATATGACATTTTAGTTCTGTCATTTTTCTCAATGTTTAGCTGAATAAACTTAAAATTTTCGGGTCTTTCTACCAGTGAAGTTTTACTGAAAGTAACAATTCTTTTTTTGTTTGTTCTGGAGGAATTCTTGTGTTCATTTCACCTAGTAAAATTAAAGAATTTCCCATGGCCTTCTAGGATGATATATAATTACAGGAGACACTTTACGACTAATTTTTCTCCTTATATCTGTATACATACTGCTAGAGATATAATCCTTCTACTTGACACATGCCTATGAGAAAGCCAAGCGGTTGGGTTCCCTTCCCTACTGATAGGCACTAACGCTGTCGATGCCAAACAAAACCACACAGAGAAGCAAATCTAATGAAACTTTTGAGCAACCAAATTTGAAACGAAATCAAATTCAATAGAAATAAAGGAAAACTCATTGTCTACGAAAAGCTCTCCACCGTTTTGCAAATTTTCAAAACTAGGGATCTCGCTTAAAAAAAACACACGGTTCAGAACAACAAATTCTCTATAGAGACATATCATGTGGCGGCGGCGCACTGTACTCCTGTAACCAGTCGGTGGAGCACTGTATTCTGTAACGAGTCGCAAAGATTATGGCGTCGAAATATGAGACAGTGCAAAAGAAATAGTGCAAACTAAATGGGTTTATATGCGGACTGTAATGTAAAACTACCACTGCGTTGAATGTATAACGTGGCCACCTTGGGGAGATGAGAGGCTACCTGTGTGTCACTCCCTGCGTGAGAACCGCTAAACGACTCTCACTCCCCGCGCAATAACCGCTAAACGACGGTGTGGAATGATGCTCCCTGCGTGAGAACCGCTAAAATGAAACATCGCCTTTTCAAATATATTAAATATTTATTAAATTCTTTTGTTGTGGAATATATTAAATATTTATTAATTTTTTTAACCACAACCGTCATTGAAATCACAGCTATTAATAAGCATTAAGATGAAGAATATATCCTACATATTCACTCCAAATTCAATCCTGCCTGTAAATTAAAATATGGAAAAAAAAATCGAATTATAATAGTCTCACCAAATTAAAAAAAAAAAAAATCTAATTATAATATTCTCTCCAAATTCAATGCTGCTGGTAGATTAAAGTATAAAAAAAGTCGTCCACTGGAAGTATATATATATATATATATATGTTTATTCACGAATTATAATATACCGGAAAGAGTCTTATAATATTCTCTTTTCATCCGTGGAAGTCTATATATACGCTTATTCACTATAATATTCTATTTTCATCCACTGGCAGTCTATATATACGCTTATTCACGAATTATAATATGCTGAAAAAAGGTCTTATAATATTCTTTCCAAATTCATCCCTACATTAAAAAAATCAAGAAATCTTCATCCACCAGAAATCTATATATACGCCTATCCACAAATTATAATATGCTGCGGCTAAGTATGGTACAATATCAAAATTCAAAATCTGGTTTTTCGCACAATTAAGGATTCTGCGTAAGACTCCTCTGCAAAAATTGCCACTCTCAACAGTGTTCTTTTCATCCAACTCATCTTCTTATATGCCTATAGATCCATTATAATATGCTGGCGGTTCAGTCTGGTACAGTATCAAAAATTAAAATTTAATTTAAAATTTAATTTTTTTTTATCATTATGGATTTTTTTAATAAAACTTTTGGTGCTAAAATTCCATTTTCAATTGGTTTTTTTCCATTTAACTCATTCTCTAATAAATCAACTAACTAGTACAATTATTAATAAATGTAATTAATATATATGAAGTATATACACAACTACATTAATATATACAAATAAAACTTATATATTGACATTATTAACTATATTATTATACTCAATAAAATTTCTATAAATCTAATGTTACATTATAAATTTAACATTATATATTATTATTATAAAACTTAACACAATCATATAAAACCTAAAATAAATATACCTAAATAATAAAATTAAAATCTAATTACTAAAAATAATAAAGCTGAGTACCTAAAAATTTAATTACTAAAAGTAATAAATGTAGATAACAAAGTAATAAAACTTTAATTAATAAAGTTAAAAATTTTAAAGCTAAATTAATAAACTTATGTTTTAAACTTAAAACATAAATGCCCATTCATCGAACCAACAGACACGAGGTTGGAACATCTTATAAAAACACTATCATTCAGTAGTTTTGTCCACTCAAATATCATCTAGGGGGCTTCTGCACCCTTCATCAGTCATGAGGCGGGTAACTCAACCAGTTTAGAGAGTCATGAAGCTGCTAACCCAACTTCAGGGCTAATAACTCAAATAAGATTGGTAAGCTGTACTGGTAGCCTCTCTGGTTCTTTTTTTCCTTCAAAGCAGTCTACATAATGGCATTTCTGTAACATTGAACCTTTCCTTTAAACTTAAAACACAAATCAGTGAATATAACTTAATAAACCTAGAACATAAGCTAAATTTAAATAGAAAGACTAAAAATAAACTGTTAAAAACTAAAACCTACCACCCTAAAACCTAACATCACACTTTGAAGAGGTAATGAGGTCGACATTATAGAGTGAACAGGTAAGATCGTTGCCATTAGACGGTGAGCAGTTACCTACATAACACCACTAAATGAACTACTTGATCCACATACCATTTCTTTAACCACGAAGACATTCTGCAAACATGTCACATGGAAGTATATATAATTCAGTACATTAATTTTCAATCAATGCTCAGATCAAGTGGAGAATTTTTGGATTGAAAAGCACAAGTTCTTGCCCTTTATCTCCCCAGTTGAAAACTGTGACAGTAGGATATTCTGACTCAACAGTAGATGGGAAGCGTTACTTGACACAGATATTTCTGCACAGAAAACTTTGCTTCTCTGAGCCCAACAGCTTCTAGTATGGAGGGGTACTAAATACGTTATCCTTGCAATCACATCAAAATTGTAAAAAAGAAAAAGTAGAATTAAAAGTTCAAAATATATATGATTCACTACCCTGGCGATTGTCTGGTGATTCTCTTCTGAAATATCTAGGCTGGTGTTGTTATGTTGTAAATTTGTCACCCCACCATCAAATCACCTTTTGGATTGAACAAAATACGATTGCATTTCATATGCAGAGAGATTTAAATTTTACAAACATAACAGTTGTCTACTTTGCGCATAGTTTATTTTGTTTTCGGTCTTCATTAAGTATATTTGTTCGACAGTTTATTTTATTTTGTTTTGGAGTAGGATTTTTAGATTATTAAATACATAAATAATGGATGGGAAGGATTATTTTTATGAAATATTTATAGATAAAATTTAAAAAAATAAAAATAAAAATGGTTTTTTAATTCAATTAAAAAAATTATAAATTTTAATTAAAATAATATATATAGATATATATAAAAGAGAAATGATTTATAATTTTTTGGGCATTATAGTTAATAATATCTATATATATGAAATGATATTTTTTCAAGAATATGTTGAAGATTTTTTTTAGTCAAGGATCTCATATATATGTGTGTATGCACGCACACAATCTAATTTATATAGGAAGTGACTTGTTTTCCCAAGTAATATGATGCAATTTCAAGCAAAATTGTCATTTTTCCTCGTTTTAAATAAGTTTTTGAATGTCAATGCCGTCCAAAACTCTAGAACACTTGAATTCTACATATTGAACAACTTAAACTCAAGTTTTTTAAAAATCTTTGCTTAATTTGGTTAAAGTTAATAAAAAAAATAACCTGAAAAATATCATTTTATTTATTATTTAATATATATATATATATATATATATATATATATATATATATATATATATATATATATATAATTTAGTTAATTTTTATGTTTTTCTTTAATCTGAACAATGGTAGATGTATTATGAGATGAATGTTGTGAGATCTATCATAGATTTATGTTTATGAGCATTTATTGGTCATTTAATTTATATCTGCATTAGTTAAATTTCTTTAAAAAAATATATATAGTAATTACTTTTATATTTGGGATAACATTTCAAAGTTCACATTTATAAATTAATTTAAATTTCTTTCTTTTTTATTGAATTGTAAATTTTTTCTTTTTATTAATAATATAGATATGTTTTTAGTGAATTTTCTATATTTTTTCTATTTCTCATTATGTGTTTTTATCGTTTCTCATTTTATTTCCAAAATTATTATAAAACGTCAATAACTATTAATTCAAAAAATATTAAATTTGTTACGATTGTTTAATAATTAAAGGTTTAAATTTTGATATGATGCATAGACTTTTGTTAAGTCATAGCTTCAATTCTTCCCTTTTCAAATGTTATTCTTAAATATAACCATAATGTAGCCTCAAATGAAAACAAAATAATAAAAAATGAACGTGATCTCAGGAAATATCAGTCATATATTTGCAACGGCGAACAAAGACCAAAACGAAAATATGAACTTTAACGCACATTCATGTGCATAAGCCACATCAATAACTTCTATGAGAACTACCTTTAAGGTCAAAAGGCAAATGTCTTTTCCCTGAAAATGAAGTATGAGCTTGACATTCATGGACAAACACGAAGTCGTTAATTCCAGTACACAAATGTCTTCTCACTTAGGAAAATTCATGTCGTTTCTAACATTCTGTGCACCAAACTTTGTGGCTGAACATTAAATTCAACTAAAGCGAAGTAAAATCGACAAGTTCAGTATTCTAATTATGGCGTTTAAACAGCTCTTGAATTATTTGGACATTTCCATAACTGCCCCTCAACAAAGACTAGACAACAATTATTAGATGGATTTTTAAAAGCAATCTTTATGTCCAAAACTTTTGTTTTATTGTTCTTGGGTGATATTTTATGGTGGTGTTCACCCAGTATATTGGATTGGTTACATTCAATAGGTATATTTTTTTTGGATTGGTTACATTCAATAGGTATATTTTTTTTGTTATTAATAACTAACAATGTGATGGGATAATATTTTTTTGTTAGTAATATTTTCTTGTTTTCATAATGGAAATTGATTTTCTACAATTCTAGAACTTATGTTTGCGCGAACAAACATATCTCCAAAAGTAGTTTGTCCTTCATCCTAAAAAACACATTCAACAATTAATAATTCAAAATTAAAAAATACATTACATTTTCCACTAACTCTGCTCCATAATTTCTCTGATTTGTCATCTTCTTGATGCACATATGACAGGTCAAACTTGTCATATACCCCTCCATATGTTCTTGTCTAGAAAAAGTCTTCTTTGTTTTTACTTTTCTTTGAAAGATGTCTAATTTCTGAATTATGTTCTGTGCTCTTCTCTTTGGCCTTCCTTCCTTTCACACTTTGTTTCATCCTACATGTTTCTTCCTTACATTTCTATAAGCCACTAAGTTACCTATTCCATGCCCCTTCCTTTTCAAACAAAATCTGCCAATCTCTAATTCTCTTTGCTTCTTGCAAGAAACAAAATCACCATATACAATAGATTTTTTATTCCAGTGTAAAGTCCCTTTTACAACAGTAAAAATTACTATCAACACAATGAATATCACCTTCCATTGAACCCCTCTTTTGCACACTGCAAATTCATAGTTTATGTAAGCATCCTTGCCTTCATCGTCTGAGATTGCCTGTCTCTTTCCAGTTTGTTGATTACATTCACCTTTACTCTTTTTGGAATTTGTACAAATAGCGTGCTCTTCAAATTTATGTTGTGCACTAGCCTCTGCCAACCTATTCTTAAGTTCTTGGTTGTCTTCTTTTCCTCTCCTCTTCATAGCCTTTTATGGACTGATTGTACCTCCTTGAATTGAATTCTCTTTATAAATATCTATTCCACTACCTTCCGTAGTACACTCTTTAGTAAGAGTGATTTCCATTGATTCTCCATTATGTTCTTTCAAGACAATTTCTTGCCCCTTAACTATCAATACAGGTTCATTATTTTTGAATAAAAATTGAAGATATAATCTCATTACCTCAAGTGTTTTCACTACACATATACTCTTGTTTGCTCCTATCATAAGGTTATCTTCATACCTCTTTTCTACTTCTCCTGTTGTAATATGCAATTTCCTTTTGTCTTAAGGTCGTCTGACATACTTTGATTCATCATCTTTAGCTTCCTTAGTAGTCTTCAACATTTGTCCATGTTTAGTGTCTTTGAATACATGTTCAATCAATAACTATTATATTACAACCATCTCTTTTAACAATTTCATTTATTTAGCAACCTGCATAAACATATCTTCTAAAGATTGTTCATTACCTGCATACATACATAAATCATCTGTTTCAAAAATACTAGGCTCCTCTTTCTTTGATGTCTCAATCATCACATCCCTCTGTTGATCCGAACTTATCCAAAAGTTCAGAAAATCATTAATGATTCCTTCCTCAACAAGGTAACCTTCTTGCTCAGGTCTACCATAAACTTCCACCTCTAACTCAGCTGCTATGAGTTCTTCTCTTAATCTGATGTACATTCTCCCCTTTATTTGTTTCTCTTAATCTGATGTACATTCTCCTCTTTATTTCTTTCTGCAATAGCTTCCACTTTATCTTCTTTATTTTCATAGTCCAACCATAACTTTGACCCTTTTCACACTTTTCTAGCAGCATTATTATTGCATCCATTCTTGCTTTCATTTCAGCAATGTTTCTCTCAAATACTTTTTGACTCATCTCCTTTACCATGCCATTTTCCTTGGCATCATTCTTTCTTCTCTGGTGGCTTCTTTAACTCCTGCTATGACTATAAGTAGTCATTTTCTCTTCCATTTCTATGAGTTTCTCACTCATTACAAGCTGCACTAAGCCTCTGTAATAGCAAGTCCTCCCCGCTGCCACTTACCTCACCAAGATCTTCTCTGGACTTGGTCTTTTGGCAAGCACCAGTTATCTATCTCTCGAACCTCTTGAGAACTCTCTTCTGCTCTCTTTAGGCTTATGTCCTCAACTCACTTTGTCTTGAGGACACTTTAACTATCCTCCCTGTCCAACCTTGAGCTATAATATTTAGGTTCACTACTACTAACAGAACTCCTCTCTCTCTTTACACATTTTGCTACCGTGTGCTGCTATTATCATTCTCTTCCCTATAAAAACAATTCAAATGAAACCAAACATCAAAATAAAACTCATATCTCAAAGAGATTCAAATGATCTATCTCTTTAACCTTTCACTGGCTTGGGCAATACACATGCTTCTTTAGTTTTCACCGTCTGCACTTCAGTTCTTCTTTCAACTAAATTTCTTTTCTTGCTGAGTACCTCCATATTCACTTTATTTCCTTACAGTATCTTTGGTACAATTTCTTCATTCTCTTATTTGTCACAGCTACTTGCTGAAACTTCTTGTTGCAGTTTGCATCACATACACATATCATTAAAGCTTTTTAAAATCTGCAAAATCTTTACCTGATCCTGTCTTTCTCAAGCCTTTCCCACAATCTTTCTTTGATGAAATGCTAAAGTTTCCATTACCTGTAATATCTCAGGATTCCTTCTATGCATAAATCTCTTGTGTCCAGGTCTCCCAATCACCAATTTCTTTCAGAAAATAACTCTCTGTATCCAATCCATTACCAATACAATTACCAAGAGTAAATTCAATCTCCTAACAACCCTCTACAGAGCATTTTTCTAGCTCTGATACCACAAATGATGCAGAAAATAAACCTAGACCGTCGTTAAAGTTTAATGAAGGTTTTTGTTTCTTAAACCTATGGGTTAAGGCCCATGTTTGACCAAAATCAACTACCATGCAACCATAAAACTTCTTAAATGCCTTGAATGCGTCAAGTATTAACTCAACACCTCTGTCCGAAATGGGAACAAGAATTAAATTATGGAACAAGAATTCAATATCTGTCTGAGGAATAGAAATTAAATTTCTCCAATAATGACTAAATGCCCTTCATCTTCTATTCCATCCTCCATGTCAGGTCCACCAACCTCGAATTTGCTTTCGCACATCTTTGACAATATTGATCAGGGACTTCGATCCGCCCCCAATTTCGATCTCATTCCTCAGGTGTTAAACACAGATCCTCTTTCTTAATTCAATTGGACGTTGCCTCTGTTGGTGCCTTTATCCCCTCCAGCATTCATTGATTCCTTCTCTGTATGAAACAGAGCTTCTTTGTTGAATCGAAATCAGGCTTCGATTGTTTGAAATGTTGCTTGCCAATTCACCTATTTTTGATTTTTTATTTGCTTAAGTTCTCGTGCCCAATCTCTGCTAATGATTCATGAATTACTCCAATGTTTCCTTGAATTTTCAATGACAAATAGTTTGAGCTCTCTCCAGAAAAATCTGTAGTTTTAGAGAATTCATGGTTTCAACAACAGTTTTAAAAATTAATCCTGTGATACCAACACAATCACCAAAGAGTGTGCCTATTGATCTCAAACTACGTTTTCGTCCATCCTTTTGGTTCCCATCTTGTGATCTAATCCTCACTATTCTTTTTCCCCTCACTGTGTCTTTATAATCCTTTAGGAAGTTGGGGAAAAGCCTGTGTCCTCCGCTATAAAAGATAGTTCTCAATCTTCCTCTGTCTACTATAAAAACCAATTGTGCTCGCTTTCAGCTAATCCCTCAATCCATTCAAAAGGGAAATCCCGATCTCTACATGCCTATACACAGGTTTTATTAGACAATTAAATAGTAATCCCGTAAAGGAAATTTCATTAGTCATTCATGCTATTCAACACAAAAATTCCACAGTATTTCTCAGATTCACAGTCAATGCACCATAAGGCTATTAAGACACATACAACCACAAATTTTCACACATGATATATACAAATCCACACTGTTTTGGTATTTTTTATAAAATATTTATAAGGAAAACAATCACATTCGACTTTTTCAGTTCTTTTCCATGAAATCCATCTACTGCTCTTTCTAACTCCTCACTCTTGCTCTTATTAACCTCTAGCTCTCTAACCCCTAGCTAACCCTCCAAATTATTCAAAACATCACAATTTCTACAAAAACAGATTCATGAACCAATTTAGTTCAGATCCAGCAATCTCTCACTGTCACCTAAAGCATCTCTTCAGCTCCACCCTTTTCTCAAACAAAATCCTAAATTAATCCTTTAAATCCCTCAAATCCTCACTCTTCCTAGGATTACTCAACTCTCTCTAAGATCTCTACATTCATGACATATTCTCCATAAATAAATTTACAATTAAAATTTCTTCAAACTCCACTAAACTTAGGAAGATAAATAAAATGATTAAGGGAACCCACTCGCTTTAGTAATGTGAAATAAGACTCATGGGTCTTATAAACTTTGAAGAATGCTCCTACATCAGACTTCTCAGGTTGAAATAACTCATGGACTCCTGTTCATGAGTCACCCAACTGCTCCTGTTGCAAACTTCGTAAGATTTCATCTTTCAACTCGTTGTTTTACCTCTTTCAATTGCAGGTGCATTTACTGCCTTCTCTCTTTCTCCTAGATACCGAACTCTGCGTTGTGGATGTCCTTTTGCTTTGTTGTCATAAGCATATCCTTTTCATAATGTTTTGATACTGATATCCTTCATAAACAACTCCTCAAACAACATAAATTTCTGCTCCTTTGTCTGTTCCTATCTTGTCATCATCTCAATAGAATTGAGCTCCAACTTTATGTATTTTCCATTGTCTTGTTCCTAATTGTACATTCTGATTTCTAACCCAATCAATAACATCCTCTTTTGTTTACAACCCATTTTATTTATGCTATCCTTCCATCTTTCCTTGACTTGCTCACTTTGACAATTTCTCATATTCATCACCTTTGTAGTTTTCATCATCCACCTATCCAATAGCTTTAGTAGAATCCTCCCAATCTCAAAAGAAGATTGGTTCTTCTTTGATACGAGAATGCATAACCTTTCAATCACATATTGTTCATCAGTTGCAAATAATTTAGTTATTGAACATGGTTCAATTGCCTCCATATTCCTACTACATTTAACTGAACTGGTCATCCCAATTTTCAATTGCAAATTCAAAATAAACTCTCGACATCCAAATATTATTTGAATCAAGAACAAAACCTGTTTGTAGACTGTACTTTTACATCCGATGCAATTTTCTTTCTCTTCTGCAATGACTCAATTAAGAGCTATGCCAACTCTCCTTCCTTCATCCCGAACTTCTGAGTCAACTAGTTGCTTACTCTCATCTTCCTCTTTCCATAAGGGAAATTGATTTTCTGCAATTCTAGAACTTAAATACTCCTTCATGTTTGCACGAACAAACATATCTCTAAGAGAAGTTTGTCCTTCATCCTGAAAAACATATTCAACAATTAATAATTCAAAATCAGAAAATGCATTACATTTTTCGCTAACTCTGCTCCATAATTTCTATGATTTGTCATCCTCTTGATGCACATATGACATGTCAAACTTGTCATATCCCCCTCCATATTTTCTTGTCTCAAAAAACTCTTCTTTGTTTTTACT
This sequence comes from Pinus tabuliformis, assembly GCA_031772625.1. Taxonomy (NCBI): domain Eukaryota; kingdom Viridiplantae; phylum Streptophyta; class Pinopsida; order Pinales; family Pinaceae; genus Pinus; species Pinus tabuliformis. Next base: position 915,462,614 of record CM062818.1, on the reverse strand, counting down.
TTGCTCTGAATGCTGTCTAATTTTCAAATTCTCTTCTCTGCTCTTCTCTTTGGCCTTCCTTCCTTTCACACTTCTTCTCATTCTTCTTGTTTCTTCCTTACAAATATGTAAGCCACTAGGTTTCCTTTTCCACGCCCCTTCCTTTTCAACCAAAATCTGCCAATCTCTAATTCTCTTTGTTTCTGTACAGGAAACAAAACCACCATATACAATAGATTTTTCATTCCACTATAAAGTCCCTTTTGCAACAGTAAAACCTACTATCAACACCATGAATATCACCTTCCATTGAACCCATATGTAGCTCACTACAAATGCATAGTTTATGTAAGCATCTTTGCCTTCATCCTCTAAGATTGCCTGTCTCTTTCTAGTTCGTTAATTACATTCACCTTTACTCTTTTTGGAATTTGTACAAATAAAACTCTCTTCAAATTTTTGTTGTGCACCAGCCTCTACCAACATATTCTTAAGTTCTTGGTTGTCTTCTTTTCCTCTCCTCTTCATAGCCTTTTTTGGACTAACTGTACCTCCTTCAATTGAATTCTCTTTATAAATCTTTGTTCCACTACCTTCCATAGTACACTCTTTACTAAGAGTCATTTCCATTAATTCTCCATTATGTTCTTTCAAGACATTTTCTTGCCCCTTAATTATCAATACAGGTTCATAATTTTTGAATAAAAACTGAATAGATAATCCCATTACCTCAAGTGTTTGCACTGCACATATACTCTTGTTTGCTCCTATCATAAGGTTATCTTCCTACCTCTTTTCTACTTCTCCTTTTGCAATCTGCAATTTCATTTTGTCTTCGGGCTGTCTTCCATATTTTTTCCAAGTCTTACTAGATTCATCATCTTCAGCTTCCTTTGTAGTCTTCAACAATTGTCCATGTTTAGTGTCTTTGAATACATGTTCAACCAAGAATTGTTCTATTACAACCATCTCTTCTAACAATTTCATTTCTTCAACAACGTAAACATATCTTCTAAAGGTTGTTCATTACCTACATACATACACAAATCATCTGTTTCAAAATAATAGGCTCCTCTTTCTTTGATGTCTCAATCATCACATTTCTCTGTTGATCTGAACTTGTCCAAAAGTTCAGGAAATCATTAATGATTCCTTCCTAAGCAAGGTAATCTTCTTGCTCATGTCTACCATAGCCATCTTCCACCTTTAACTCAACTACTCTGAGTTCTTCTCTTAATCTGATGTACATTCTCCTCTTTATCTATTTTTGCAATAGCTTCCACTTTATCTTCTTTCTTCTCGTAGACCAACCATAACCTTGACCCTTTTCACACTTTTCTAGTAGAATTATTATTGCATCCATTCATGCTTTCATTTTAGCAATGTTTCTGTCAAATACTTTTTGACTTGCCTCCTTTCCCTTTCCATTTTCCTTGGCATATTTCTTTCTTCTGTTGTGGCTTCTTGAACTCTTGCTATGACTATCAGTAGTCATTTTCTCTTCCATTTCTATGAGTTCCTCACTCATTATGAGCTGTACTAAGCCTCTGCAACAACAAGTCCTCCCTGATGCCACTTACCTCACCAAGCTCTTCTCTGGACTTGGTCTTTTGGCAATTCTGGTTATCTATCTCTGGAACCTCTTGAGCACTCTCTTTTGCTCTCTTTAGGCTTATATCCTCAACTCACCTTCTCTTGAGAACACTTTAACTATCCTCCCTGTCCAACCTTGAGCTATAATGTTTAGGTTCACTACTACTAACACAATTCATCTCTCTCTCTCTTTACACGGTTTGCTATTGTGTGTTGCTGTTATCATTCTCTTCCCTATAAAAACAATTCAAATGAAACCAAACATCAAAATATAACTCATACCTCAGAGAGATTCAAATGATCTATGTCTTTAACCTTTCACTGGCTTGGGCAATACACATGCTTCTTTACTTTTCACTCTCTGCACTTCTGTTCTTCTTTCAACTAAATTACTTTTCTTGCTGAGTACCTCCATATTCACTTTATTTCCTTACAATATCTCTGGTGCAATTTATTCATTCGCTTCTTTGTCAGAGCTACTTGTTGAAACTTCTTGTTGCAGTTTGCATCACATACACATACCATTAAAGATTTTTAAAATTTGAAAAACCTTTACTCGATCCTATCTTTCTCAAGCCTTTCCCACAATCTTCCTTTGATGAAATGCTAAAGTTTCCATTACCTGTAATATCTTAGGATTCCTTCTATTCATAAATCTCTTTTGTACAGATCTCCCAATCACCAATTTCTTTCAGAAAATAACTCTTTTTATCAAATCCATTACCAATACAATTACTGAGAGTAAATTCAATATCTGAACAACCCTCTACAAAGCATTTGTATGTCTCTGATACCACAATTGATGTAGAAACTAAACCTAGAATGTCATTAAAGTTTAATGAAGGTTTCCATTTCTTAAACCTCTAGGTTAAGGCCCATGTTTGACTGAAATCAACTACCATGCAACCATAAAACTTCTTAAATGCCTTGATTGTGTCAAGTATTAACTCAACCCCTCTGTCCGAAATGGGAACAAGAATTAACTTATGGAACAGGAATTCAATTCGTGTCTCAGGAATAGAAATTAAATTTCTCCAATAATGACTAAGCGTCGTTCATCTGCTATTCCATCCTCCATGCAAGGTCCACCAACCTCAAATTTTCTTCCACACATCTTTGACAATATTGATGAGGGACTTCGATCCGCCCCAATTTCGATCTCATTCCTCAGGTGTTAAACGTAGATCCTCTTTCTTAATTCAATTTGACGTTGCCTCTGTTGGTTCCTTTATCCCCTCCAGCATTCATTGATTCCTTCTCTATATGATACAAACCTTCTTTATTGAATCGAACTCCAGCTTCGATTGTTTGAAATGTTGCTTGCCAATTCACCTATTTTTGATATTTGATTTGCTTAAGTTCCTGTGCCCAATCTCTGATAACGATTCAGGAATTGCTCCAATGGTTCCTTGAATTGTCAATGACAAATATTTTGAGCTCTCTCCAGAAAGCTCTGGAGTTTTAGAGAATTTGTGGTTTCAACAACAGTTTTAAAAATTAATTCTGTGACACCAACACAATCACCAAATGGTGTTCCTATTTATTTGAAACTACATGTTCGTCCATCCTTCTGTTTCCCATCTTGCGATCTAATCCTCACCATTCTTTCGCCCTTCACTGTCTCTTTATAATCCTTTAGGAAGTTGGGGAAAATCCTGCGTCCTCTGCTATAGAAGATAGTTCTCAATCTTCCTTTGTCTACTGTTAGAACCAATAACAATTGAGCTCGCTTTTGGCTGATCCCTCTGTCCATTCAAAAGGGAAGTCCCGATCTCTACATTCCTATGCGTAGTTTTATTAGACAAGTTAATACTAATCCCGTAAAGGAAATTCTGTTAGTCATTCATGCTATTCAACACAAAAATTCCATAGTATTTCTCAGATTCACAGTCAATGTACCATAAGGCTTATTAAGACATGTACAAGCACAAATTTTCACACATGATATATAAAAATCCACATTGTTTTGGTATTTTTTATAAAATATTTATAAGGAAAACAGTCACATTCAATTGTTTCAGTTCTTTTCCATAAAATCCATCTACTGCTCTTTCTAACTCCTCACTCTTGCTCTTACTAACCTCTAGCTCTCTAACCCCTAGCTAACCCTTCAAATTATTCAAAAGATCACAATTTATACAAAAACAGATTCATGAACCAATTTAGTTCAGATCAAGCAATCTCTCACTCTCTTCTAAAGCATCTCTTCAGCTCCACTCTTTTCTCAAACAAAACCCTAAATTAAATCTTTAAATCCCTCAAATCCTCACTCTTCCTAGGATTACTCAACTCTCTAAAATCTTTACATTCACGACATATTATCCATAAAATAAAAAAACCAATAGATTATTTTCTATAAAATAACAGGACATTTCCACTAACAATTAAGAAAATGGAAAAGACAAAAACAAACTGCGAGCAACCAAACTGCATCCCTTCCAGGCTCATGAAAATGTGATTTATGGGAATCCAAGAGAATATGAAGTTGGGCTGAGTTGTGAGCATGTGTGAAGTGAGTTTTATTTGTACCATGGTAAAACACGGTTCAGCGTCTTATACTACCAAACGGGTTACTTCCTGTAGGGTATGTCGTTCTAAAAATTTTATTGATCTGTAACCGCAGGTAGCTCCACCGTTATCAAGTACCGACAAATAGAGACTAGCTCAGCGTTGGAAATGAAATAATGATGTATTTGGGTTGATATTTATTAGCATAATTCTTATGCTAATAAGATTTACTAATGTGGTTGATTTAATATCAATGATATTAGTAAATGTGGTTGTGTTAGTTATAGTTATTTGTATGGATGGATTCATTGATTATGGTTGATGAGATTAATCAAGGTTGGGGAGGTTGATCATAGTCAAGCTTATATTGACAATGGTTGTGAATTCTTGACCATGGTTGATAACCATTGTGAACCATATAGTTGTCAAGGTTGACTATTTTTAATTATGATAAAGATAAGGTTCAACGTAGTTGAGAATGGTTGATCATATTCATTAACAATAATTTACCATGGTTGATAATAATTGACCATAATTAATCTTATTATATTTCATTAACAATAATTAACCTATAATGATTAATAATAAGCAAAAATATTCAACTATTGAGAATGGTTATGACTAATTAAAAATGGTTTACACTTTTTACGTAAATACGTAATGGTTACTTAAAAGTAATTATTTTCAGCCTTTGAATACGAACGGGATTCATTAACACATTCCCATTATCAAAATTATAATACGCCACGCAATCGGATAGAATTTCGGTAGCTATCTAAAACCCTTGACGTATTGGACGGCTTACTGTGGTACAGTATCAAGACTGAAAATACAAGATCTTTCGCAGCATTAGGGATTCTTAAAGGGATGCCAGGTGCAAAATCAACTGGCTTCTTTTAATCCACCTCACCGTCTAATGAATCAAAGATTAAGGTTGCTTGTAAATAGATATTTAATATATGGAATTTTAATTTAATAGATATAGATATTGGGAAAGACGATTACTTTCTTTTGCCAAAAAAAAGGATATTTAATATATGGGAAGCGTTAATCGACACGGATATTTCAGCACAGAAAACGTCGCTTCTCTGAGCGCGACAGCTGCTATATGGAGGGGCACTGAATAGGTTGTCCTTTCAATCACATGAAATTGGTACAAAAGAAGGAATGGAATTACAACTTCCAAAAACTATACGAGTCACTACCCTGGCTATTATCTGCTGACTCTATTCTGAAAGGAACAAAGGCATGCAAAATAAGAAAAATCTGGACTGGAGTGGTGTTGTTGTGTTGTAAATTCAACGTCCCCACCATCAAATCACCTTTGGATTGAATACAGTACGATTGCACTCGATATGCAGAGAGATTTAAATTTTACAAACTTAACAGTGGTCTACTTTGCGCTTTGCACTAAATAGTTTGTCGTTTCAATCACATGAAATTGGTACAGAAGAAGGAATAGAATTAGAACTTCCAAAAAGTATAAGAATCACTACCCTGGCGATTGTCCGCTGATTCTATTCTGAAAGAAACAAAAGCATGCAAAACAAGAAGCCATCAAATACGACGTGTTGTTGTGTTGTAAATTCAACGTCCCCACCATCAAATACGATTGCATTTGATATGAAGTTGTCTACTTTGCGTGTTGAAGTTGTAACGTTTTGGAGTTTAGGATGCAGATGCTAAGATTGATCTCATTCGAGTTGTCACATGTGAGTAGAAGCCATGTGCATCACTCAAACCACAGTACGCGCTCTTGGAAAACGGACCAAGTTGCAGATGAGGTTCACTTTCTTGATGCGAAATCATATCGATGAGGTGCAAATAACGAACATGTAGATATGTGTTGAGCAGAAGAGTTTGTCATTTTTTAATTATTTCAGTGGCAAATTAAAGAGGCAATGATATTCATTCGTTTAGTCTTAACAAGTCTATTTAATTCCTCGATTTAAGTTCATTCATCGCTCGGCAATTTTTTATTTATTCCATTTTTTTTCATTTTTAATATTAAAAGTTTTATTTCTGTGACTTCACACTTTTGTTATTCATGTTGTTTTTACATCTTTTGTTTCTTTACCAAAACTTGAGTAATAATATCCTTTTTATTAAATCTCCTCTTTCACCACGAAATACTTTTTATTTCAAAAACAAAAATTTTGTAACCTTTATTCCAAAAAAATATTTATAAATTTGGAAGCCTCATTCCAAAATGCATAAACTTATTTACTTAATTACCCAAAAAAAACAAAAATTGAAACTTAGATATAATGTGTAAAACAAAAATTTTGTAAGCTTTAATACAAAAAATATTTATAAATTTGGAAGCCTTATTCCAAAATGCATAAGCTTATTTACTTAATTACAAAAAAAAAACTATTTTGAAACTTAGATGTAATGCTTATATATGGAGGAGAACTTTTCATCTTCAATCTTTATAGTGTAGCAAAGATGACAAATTCTCAACCCTTGAAAATGATTAAAATGTTCTTACTTTTACCAATGTTGATTTTTGTTTTTATTCTAGTATCTTCTAGCTTACTATTGATCATATCCTTTTAAAACGTTATTCTTTATGAGGCTACAATTTTTTTAGATGCAATAATATTTTTAATATTATCATTATTTCCTAAGGTGACCTCTACCTCCATACCCAAATGATTTAATAACACAATACTAGTGTCATAACTGGTTTTGAAAGGAATTTGAAGCAACCATAGGAAGTCTCTTATCTTCTATGTTTATCATGATCTTGTAAGTTAAATACCTAGTCACATACATGCTCTTAATGGAGGAAACACTCACTTTTACCAGGATGATAGAATGGGGTGTGTTTCCTTTAAATATTACAATATAAGCTATAAAATGGTTTTAGATTTGGATTATCTTTATCTAATATTCTCTAAATCTGTTTCCCTAATATTCACAACCATATAAGTTAACATAAGTTAGAGAATCTCATAGAAGAGTTTCTTCTTATCCAAAACTCAAATTTTCAATTATAATTGTTTTCAATTTCAATACAACATTTTCATCCTCCATTCGTCTTTTTCTCAATGTTGTAGCTCTATTAAAGCTTGTGAGAAAGATTGATTCCAAGATAGTTGTATGATATTACATCCTCCAAGTTGTTAGTATCATACACTAAGGTTAACAATCACAAGGGATTCACCCTGTTTACCAATACCTTATCATGCTCATTTGTAAATGGGGTTTTTAAATTGTGAAAAATAAATTCAATATATTGTAGATATTGGCTCAAAGCAAGTGGATGAGGGGTATGCGGATTTTATAGGTATTGAGGAGTACAAAAATACATATTTTTTTCATTTATTGTAAAAATGTATTGGGAAGTGATTTAAGAAAATTATTTTGTGGGGTATTTATAAAAATCTATTGAAATTAGGGGTATTCTTTAATATCCCATAAATGCATGTACTATGTACGAGTTCAATGAGTGAATATATATGATAATCATACAATGTGTCCCACTATTGAATGTTGGCAAATTATATTTCTTTTGATCGAAATATTTATCTTATGGTCATAAATGAAAGATGTTGACATATTATCATTGTCTCCTCTACATCAAAAGATGGAATTTCAAATATTAACTTCCTTGCATCTCTAAATCCATGCTTACCTTTTCACATTTACCTACTATGCAATTTATCAAAGAACGAATGATATACGATATATAAAAAAATAATAAATTATCTAAATCTGTGTTTACGTTTTAATATTTATCTAATACAGTTATAAAATTACCATGAAAATTTCCAAATGACAAATGACATCTTGTATATCAACCAAATAACAAAATATCAAATTATTGTATAACATGTTAATGAAAATTATCAAATAACAAATAATGTGGATTGAATTATATCAACCATATTTGTTAATGTGCTTGTGCTAGTAGATATTGGTTGGGGAGTAGCAAATGAGGGGTATGAGGGTTTTATAGGTTTTGGGGAGTATAAAAAGGTATATCTACTAAAAACAAAAAGTTTATTTCATTAGAAATATGTATTGAGAAGGAATTAACAGAAATATTTTAGGGGGTATTTCTAAAAAATCCAATGAAATTAGGGGTATTCTTCAATATCCCATGAATTCATGTGTTATGTCACAAGTTGAATTAGTGAATACCCTATGACAATGATACTTATACTAGATCAAAAATCCTAGAGATTTTTTAGTTTCTTATTGAGATTATAGTGACTCCTTGCCATAAGAGCTTATTATCAACACAAAGAAGAGAATAGTAAATATTTAAGTTAGAGATGCATGAACACATCTTACTTCTTGGAAACAGGGAAAATTTTGGGGGTAAATTTTTGCAAATGGGATATCTTTTGGGTATTTTTTTGAAAAAAATATTCACCAATTTGGTTAAAAATTCACCCATTTTTTACATATATATGATTAAATGCAGGAAAAATTTTAAGAACCATCCTAAATTTATATGTATAATAAATGGGCTAATCCCCATGATACATAGGAAAAATTGGAGGCGATTTTATCAATAATATAATATGTATATATAATTGTTTTGGCGAATCTCTCACCAGATTATATTATTTTGTACATTGATGGAGAATCTTTCACTGAATTATAAAATCTTGTAAGATCTTGGCAAATCTTTTACTAAATAATAAAAAATTGTGAAGTCTTGACGAATGTTTTAATAAAGTATGAAACCATATATGATAATAAGAAAACATATTCATTAAACTGTAATATGATAACATACATGTTTGGAAAAAAGAAACATAATTTTCTCTTCCTACAAACAATGTTCCAAGTTTCTGTGGTCATGTTTGTCAAGGTTCTTACAATACACTCTTTCATATCCTTCTATTAATTTTGATAATATTCCACAACAAAGTTCTTGTAGGTGTTGATATTGACAACGAGTTCTCTCAAGGTAGGAGAGATTAATCTTTTCTCTACAACTTTTGTCAACCTACCACTTTTTTCAAGTTATCAAATTTCCTTCTTATTCCATAGACTCCAACTGTGAGATAAAAAACACATCATGTTTGTTTACCCCAACACGCCAACAAGTAGCAAGCCCCAACTATATTATATAAGAAAGTATTAGGTATCCCAAAGGCTTGAAGGGGATCTAATTGAAAGAAGTGACCATTGTGAGAATCCTTCCAATCAATATATGAATATATAAATGTAGATTTATTATTATTTTAATTGGAAATCTTCAATTAAATAATAAAATTTAATTACATCTCTCCCAATCTAAATTGCTTATTAGCATAATTCACTACCCTCATAGGTCTCACATTTTTTAACAGCATTCTAACATGTAGATTAATTTATTTTTTGGTGAACAATCTCCACCTCTTAGAAAAATATGGTGCAGTGGCTGCAACCCCTACAGATCATTAGGATAAACTAAGAATAGCACAAAAGATGAAAGGTTGTACAAACCAGTTTATTTCTCAAACAACTAATCCAACATCAGTACATAAACTTTTCCATGAACATATCATATTGAGAATGTTTGAAAAATGGTGAGAAATCTTCTGTGAGGGTGATGCGGAAAGAGTGATAAGGTTTCATTGTTTTGAATTTTTTTTGTTAAATCAAAAAAAGTTAAAAACCAATATTAATGGAGATATTGGTATTTTTTACTAAATTTTGTGAAGTGACTTAAGATGTTTTTACAATATAATTTCCTAAGTCTACTTAATATCTTCATTATCATAAAACCCAACCTGTATCCATCTTAACTCCACATCTACCACTCTTAGGGAGATGAAATCTACTTATCCCTCTCAGCACTTGGTAGACCCAGAATTAAGATGGATCTAAGATGATAGAATTTCCCCTTTAAATAGTCTATGCTCACATGAATACCATGGTATTACCATGGGTTAATACCATGGGTTATCATAAACCTAGAGCTTAAAAATTACTATTAGTAATTTATAAAAATTAATAAAATTAATAATTGATTTTTATTTTATTTTTTATTTAACCAAGTTAAAATGTTTAACATACATTAAATTACAACATCCATTTTTACTCTTAATCCACCAAGCCCCAAGAGGGATCAAATATTTTTTCACTCTATGCTAGTTTGCATCCCGATATTTGATCCCTCTCAGGGCTTAGTAGATCCAGAGTAAAGATCATTCTATGCTGGTTTAATTCCCCCATTTAAATAGGCTACATTCCTCGTGAATACCATTGGTCAATACCATGTGCCATTTTTATTTGTATTAATACTAATATTAGGGTTAATAATGTTTGTTTGCATGGTATTAATAATAATCTAGCCCGTGGTATTTGGCCCATAGTATTTTACCCATAGGATTCACCTAAATATAACGTTTTTTTTAGTGTTTGGAAATATAAGGTGACTTATGGAGTAAATATAAAAAAAATGTTTTATTTGTTTACCATACCTCTCGTTTAGTTATATTTTTATTAATTTACCATACCTCTTTTACAAATATGGTATTTGGCCCATAGGATTCACTTAAATAAAACCTCTTTTTTGAGCCTTCATAAATAGAAAGAGGGTTATGGACTAAATATAAAAAAAGGTTTTATTTTTTTACCATACGTCTAGTTTATTTATATTTTTATTTATTTACCATACCTTTTGAGTAAGTATAAAAATAGGTTTTATTTATTTACCATACCTCCACTTTATTTATTTTTTTATTTGTTTACACCCTTGCATATATATAAGGTGACTTATGGAGTAAGTATAAAAAATGTTTTATTTATTTACCATACCTCTCATTTACTTATATTTTTATTAATTTACCATACCTCTTTTATAAATATGGTATTTGGCCCATAGGATTCACTTAAATAAAACCTATTCTTGAAAATTAGGGTGAATGGAAAGTTGTAACTCCTAATTTCAAGGGCTAAATTTACCTTTTTTCCCCTCTCCCTTAAAATAAGGTGGGCTATTTGAAGCAATTTGTAAAAATGTACTATGATACAAAAATTCACCCACTAAAAATTTAAAACCCCTTAATTTCACCTAAGGGCGAACATTCACCCCTAAAATTTTCCATGATTAAATGGATGTTATTTGTCAAAAAAATTACCATTTTTTTTCAAGTTGTTGGTTATCCACGAGGTTTGACCTTTGGATTGAGAAACTGTGGCCCACTACATCTAATCCATCAAAGTCAACTTCGCATGTGGCCTCGACCACCCTAGACATAAGTTGAATGGATCTTTTAGCATGTCTCCTACCCCTAGCACAGACGCAATAACCTTCGTGAGGTTTCATCTTGGGTCAGCATGCTAACAAGGGCATCCTCAACCAGTAAATTTTAAGAGTAGGACTACACCAATTTTGAGAGTAAATTACATATTTTTAATTGAATATTCGCCTACATTATATACTTATGTATTTTCTAACCAAAATAGTCACCTACAATATGATATATAGGAAAAAAATTGAATCCTTAAAAATACCCTCCTTCCAAACAACTCTCTAATTTGTCAATGTATATGCCAAAAAGGGTGAGGGAAAAGAAGCTACATTTATTAACTCCTATATATTATGATTAATTTCTTTCAAATAGCAATCAATGTTGTTGGACTTGAAAATGACATTCTTGTACACCCTTATTGTAGTATCTCTTACGTTGAAAGGAAGTTTATAATCTTATTCCAAAGGATAGTTCCTAGGACTATGTCAACTATTTTTCTCAAGTCAATAAATCTATTAAAGATGAAATACTCAATAATTATAACAACAAATTCTTGTTGTAGAGTATTATGTTTATGTTATTAGGAAGAGATATTTTCAACTAGAAATTGTTAAAATAGCAAATTGCTAATGGCCACATTAGTCTATAGATTGAAGCCAATTGCAGTATAATAGACACAAAAGTTGGTGAATACATTTGATCCTCTATTTAATATTTTACTCGGTGAGAGGTGCATTCTACAACCCAATATGAGAGGTGTATAATTCTTTCCATACTAAACATCTAGTTTACATGTGTCCCTTTTAAAGTAAAAATAAAATATATTCTAAGTAAAAAATGTTTATCATAATAAAAAAATAAAAAAGAATATACATATTTGGTTAATTTTAATCCTATTCTGAGTGTGCTCCGTATATTAAAACCTAGTATGACAAATATGTGTTAAAAATATTTCTCTCTCATTCTCATCCATAAATAATATTTGAATGTTGATTTTAAGTAACATAAATTTATATCAACTTGAGAGAGATAAAATAAATAGAAGTATAAAAATCTTAAGAAAATGTATAATTCTTATATTTTTTTTTGAATATTTTTTATATGATTTAAATAAACTATTTGAATATTGATTTTAATTAACATATTCCAATATTAATTTCATATATATTTGTAAAGAGGGAGAAAAAATATTTTAACATTGATTATAATATAGTTTTAATCTCCAAAGAGAAGAAATAATTAAAAGTACAAAACTCAACTATTTCTTAATAAGAGGGTGATGTGTAATTCATTTAATTCTTAATATAAATTTGATATGTTGCATTTTTTTTTTGTTTGTATCTAGAGGAATCAACAATTGGGTTGGTCTTGTACTTGTGTGACACGTGATGGATTCCAACAGCTACCACTGTGACTTTTTGCAAGCCTAGGTGAATGGGGGAATTTGAAGCTAGAGCCTCCTGGTGGGCTCCAGTATTGTAGCAATAATGCTACAACTCCTGGGGCTCCCTATCTCTAATTTTATCAACCCGGTAGTTCGTACAAACTTAGAAGCGACGGTGCTGTATGCACAAGTACTAGCTCTTGTCGCAGCTGTCACTTGGTCAGCTGGCACAAGTCCGCTAGGGCTCAAGCCAACTTCTATATGCTCTCAGAAGAAGATTTCTAAATGATGGACGAAGGCTATCTCAAGGGAAATTGATCTACTTTGCAAAAATGAACTGAAAGCCAACCAAAGCATGGAAACCCTAGTAAACCCTAATCTGACTAGTTTAACCTCTATGGTGCAATAGTGAGGGTGCAAATGTCTATAATTGATGCCATTACTTCTAATGATGTGAAATGCATGAACTCAAACTACTTCTATGAAAAAGAACATTGTTTTTGTATTTTTGCTTAAGTGGATGGAGTGATTATGAATTTGTTTCTTATTAGGGTTTAGCTGTGCAGAGGTGGTGCGAAGGGAGAGAAAGCTTGGGAAATGTCGGGATGGCTAGGAGAGCTCCCAGAGGGTCCCTAGCATCAGTCCACAGAAGTCTACAACGTTCAGATGCTCGGCAACCAAGTTTGCAGGCTTCTACAGGATGTCTGCAGGGGATCCTACAGGAAACTAAGGAATTCTACAGGAAGTCTGCTAACTTCTACAGGATGTGTTGTAAGTGGAAGTTTTGGGTGATGGTGAAGTGATGGAACGGTTTGGGTGGATAGGTAAGGTGGAGATGGAACTTGTGATGGCTCAGGGGCAGAGGAATAAGATGGAGAGAGAGAGTACGGAGTTGATTGGTGGATGGAAGGATGGTAGCAACGAAAGGTCAAAAAGATGAAGCTACGTGGCAATGGATGAGTTGGAAGGTAAACGAGCTGAACAGAGGTCGAGTAGGTGGCTTGAGGAGAGGTCAAGAAGAAGAAGAAGGAAGTAGAATGATATGGAGCAGTGTAAATAAAACAAATGACTTATGTCTTGCACCAAAAACGAGAATTCATTAACCAGTGCTACCTGTGCTATTAAATCAATAAACAGTGATGTAAATCATGAAGAAAAGTTGTGCATGGAATTGCAATGACGAAGTATGGCTCAAGATCAAAAGTGCATGGAAGGATCCACGATTAAACCGACTGTGTTGCAGCTTGCATGAAAGTAGAAAAGACAGCGTTTTTTTGGTGGTTGGTATAGACTGCACCCCAATCCCTAAACAGAGACGGCAGTGATCTCTAACAACCTTTTCTTGGAGCTCCAGTGGATTACAAACCTCCTATGCTAATCTAAGCAGCTGAAAGTAATTTAACCATAAGCTAATCCTACTCAATCTTATTAAATAAATCAAATCAACAACCTGTTTTCTTGAAATGCATATCAAAACAAGTAAACGAAGTGCTGGAAAGAAAGGTAAATAACACTACAAGAAGAGGAGATCTATTGCTCTCAGGTTGGGCCCTAACCTGAGAGCTATAGCTCCCTTAAAAGCTCAGAATTAGATCCAAATCTGTTTGCCTTTATTCATAATCAAAAGTCTGATGTCATGCCAAAACTGGCTTACAAAAACAAACACCGAGCTATGCTCAAAAATTACAATATCAGTCCAAAAGTTCAAAAAGCTCCTAACAAAGGCTACGACCTTCATATTTATACAAAATGAAGATCAAGCTGGCTTCCTCCATTCGTGGAGCTTGGTTGTCCAACTGAAAGTCAAACTGCTGTAAAACTGCTGATCCTGTAGAACGTGTTGGCTGCCTTTAAGCTCGGTGGGGAGAGCTGTTAAAGCTCAGAGTTAAGGTGAAAATCACGAGGAGGGTCATCAAGACTGTGGACAACCTCCCTATGAACCCGCAATGTCACCTCTGCTGTCTCCTTGTCTCCTTTTGCGTGGTCTTTTGCTCTCTTTAATGCCAAGAACCTGAAATCATCATGTATTAGTCACATAGATATAATGCCTGCCCTTCTTCCTACAAACAACACGAATATACTAAGAAATGAATGCATAAGTGGTAAAATATGAATGGTTGAGCAAGGTAAGTAGGCCAATATGAGCCCAAATTATACCAAAAATTGGGGCTCATCATCACCCCCCAGCTAAACTATTTGCTCATCCTTGAGCAACTTTGCTCCGGCTCCTCGTCCTTGGCCGAGAACTAGAGCCCGGAGCATGCTCTTCCTTTCCTGTTCTTGGTGGCCCTGCCTTTTCTGCCCCTGGCGGTGACGAGGGTGGCGCTTCCTCCCCCTTTTCCGTTTCCTTGAGCCGGGCTTTGGAAGCCGATTGGCCTATCCTTCATGTCCAGGAAGTTATTTTTGGGCTTCCCTTCTTGGGGGTGGCCGATGTTTTAGAGGGGGATTTTTTACTGGGCGAAGTAGGGACACCCCTTGAAATGGTTTGGCTGCTGGGTGGAGGCTGCGGCTTGCCCGTGTTTATTCTCTTACTTCTCCTGGCTTCAAATGGTAGAGGGATCTCCCTCTCTCTCTTCTCCTTCGGCTTTGGAGGTGTACTGAGGGCGGCCAGCGCAGCTGCTGCCTCCTTTTTTAGAATACCAGCCTTCTCTTTCTTGCATTTTGCTTTGTCAGAGCTCCTTGTAGAGGGCCCCTTCTTTTCAGATTTCGGGCTTCCTGTAGAAGACCCTGCCTTGCCCACTTCCGGACCTTCTGTAGAAGATCCTTTCTTTACCAATTTTGGGCTTCCTGTAGAAGACCCTGTTTTAGCTACTCTCGGGCTTCCTGTAGAGGCCCCTGCTTTGGTAATTTTCGGGCTTCCTGTAGAAGCCTCTTTTTCAATGATTTTCGGGCTTCCTGTAGAAGCCCCTTTTGCCAATTTCGGGCTTCCTGTAGAAGCCCTTGTCTCTGTTTTCGGGCTTCCTGTAGAAGCCTGTTTCTGCTTTCCTGTAGACACGGGTGTCACCACCTTTTCTTGCTTAGCCGCATGGGTTTTGCTCTTTGCTTTGGTTGCAGGTGCTGATGAGGTACTTGGGCTGATGTGGACCACCTCAGCTTTGTCCGTTCTGCTCTTCAACCTCTTTTCTCTTGCTGACAAGATGGGTGTGCCACCTTTTTCTTTGTCATCCTTTTCCTCATGCTTCTTCTTTTGTTCTTTCTTCTGCACTGTGGTCGGGATCTTCTGGCCTTTTTCTCTCTTTCCCTCGGCCACTGCTTCTTGTTCCTCACTGCTGGAGGAACCCATTTCTTCAATCAACATTTTAATGTCTCCGTCTCTTGTCAAATTCCGGAATGATTCCCATGAGAGGGGAACCTTATATGAATGCAGCGCATCCTCCACAAGAAGTTTGATCAACCCATGGTGGGCTATCTGATCTGGTATGCCCTCTTTTAGCTTTGTGGCACACTCAATTAGAGACTGCAACAGGAAATAAGGAATGCTCAGTTTTTGTTCTACAGGAAGATCAATCCGGTGCCTCAATTCAGTTTGCAACCGAAAGTGATATGCATACACGATGCTAAAACGGCCTTCACAAGTTATATATTTCATGATTTGCAAGCTGACTTCATTCCATGGTGGCAGCAAGCTAGTTCTTCGCACCCCATTTTTGTCCTCCGAAAATTCCTCCTCAGGTGGAAAGAATTCTTTCTTGGCTTGCTGGCTCAGCTTTCTTTCTTCCTTATCCCATGGCAAACCCATCGGAAGTTCAGTAATCCGACTGATATATTGCAGGGTGAGCTTGAGGCTTAGACCTCTGAAGTTCACTGTGGCCAGTGTCTTGGATTTCGGCTTCAGAGCCTGCAAAAATTCTTCTGCCACTTCATCATCGTACCCCTGCAATTTGTCACAAAAAGATATCCATTGAACCCGTGTGAAGAGCTCTACCACTTCCTGGTTTTCCCTTAATTTGGTTGAATCAGTGGGTTCTCGTCTTATAAACCCACCCGGCATGATAAAACAAGTTTCTTAACCAAAGGTGGTGATTGTGGAAGAGATTTTAGTTTACTGAGACAGAGTGTAGAATGTCATGCACATAACCCACAAAACTTATCCCCGAGGACTTAACACAGTTTAATTACTCAACATCCTGTAGAATGACAGTATAGGCACAGCAGGCAACAATTTCACCGTTTCTCTATGACCAGACTGTGGTCGACAATTCTGCCACCTTTAATAACCAGTTGCATGAAGAGTTCAGGGTTACCTCTTTAATTGGCCACCTTTTTACGTGAGGCACCCGCTTCCCTGTAGAAAACTGCGTTCCTGTAGGATGACAGTGTTCCTGTAGAATGCAGCGTTCCTGTAGAATGACAGCGTTCCTGTAGAATGCAGCGCGCGAATTTCAGGAGAGACTGCAGTCGGTCTACGCCTTGGGTGTGCTTCTCAATCGCTCTGATAGCCAAAGGCTCGACGTATCACACTGCAGAAGGATCAGGATAGCCGCTCGAGTTCAAACCGGTGGTTGATACATGCATGAATGCAATCTAGCCGATTAGATTTTGAATTCGGCGGAATCCGTGGCGCGGGGGTGAGCGGTCCCCGCCGGACCGTTGGGTGACGTCACCCCATCATTCAACTGCGCGTTCACTTGCTACTGCATCAATTCCCGCAGATCTGCCATTGCCTCTTCGGTTAAACTCGTTTTCTCGACGAGATTTCTCTCACGTGCGTGCTACCCATTATTTTTGTCACGGCCGCCACCCATACATCCAACTAGACCATTAACTGGCCGACGTGGCCGGCCAACTGACCATACGGCCGCTCAACCCATTCACCTTTACACTTAAGCAATCAATCAAAGTAACATTCATGCAATCTGATGGAAGGAAGGGTCGAGACACTTACCTGCGTGGCTGCAAACGATGTTTCGGCTCTTTGGACGCTGATGAGTCGATTTACCTGCTGCTGGCGGACTTACACAGGCCCAGAGGTCCATGTTCATGAGCTGCCGTCGATGGATGGGATGCTTCAGTTGCATGCGCCCACATTTCACTTCATATGGCCTGCGCGGTGAATGGTATCCACTCCAGCAGGCTTAACTGTTACAGGACTCCCGAGGGATATCTTGGAACAGTTCTTCCTCCTTGGGTGCATGCTGCACGACGATGGAAGGCCTCACGATCATGCTCTCGGAGCCTCGGGCTGACTGTGATGAATTTGGTGTGAGATCTCTAGCGCTTTTTCCATTTACAATTTGCTTTTTCTCGAGACTCATCGATCTGCTTTGCTGGTGCAGGTACTTTGTTGCATGTCGACAAGGATGGTGGAACAAGATAACAACAATGTGCATGGTTGACAACAGTGGCATGCATGCGTCCAAACCGATCCTTAGCCGTTAGATCTCCTCATGAAATGAATTCTGGCCCGTTTTGAGCTTCTACAGGAAGCTTCCTGTAGAAATATAGCGCTTCCTGTAGAAAGGATGCGTTCCTGTAGAGAGTCTGCACCTTCCTGTAGAAGATCTGCATCATCCTGTAGAAACTCTGCATTTTCCTGTAGAAAATCTGCGTCTTCCTGTAGAAGGCTCAAGCTAAAATAAAATTGCACATACCTTGGAGAAAATGAGTATTCTTGGAGGAGGTGCTAGTGAGGTGTCCTGGCTGCATGATGAGGACCCTTGGCTTTGAGTTGAGAGGCTTCCTCTCCTCCATAGAACACCTGCATGCAATTTTACATAATGAATCTGCTGGCCTTGTTTTTCTTTTGTTTTTTTTTCTTTTTTCTCTTTTTTTTTTTTTTTTTTTTTTGAAAAATAACAGGGGCGCCTCATTGAGGTTTTCACCCTTGCCATCTGCCTTAAGCGCCTCAAAGAGGTTTTCACTCAAGGATCTTTTTCCAATCTCTTTTTTTTTTTTGAAAAGACAATAGGGGCGCCTCAATGAGGTTTTCACCCCTACCACCTGCCTTGGGCGCCTCAGAAAGGTTTTCACCCAAGGATCTTTATTATTATTATTTTTTTTTTTTATTCTTCAGGGTACGCCCAAAGCAGAGGCAGAACCCTTCTCTATGACCAACACTGCCTTCTCCATAGTTTTGATGAACTCTTGTCTTGAGGGAGGCTTCCTGTAGATCTTCAATCGATGCCCATTGACAAGCATGGGGATGGCTTCCTCATCAATGGTCCGAATAAGCACAGATCCATTGTCATGACATTTTTCCACTGAATATGGCCCTAGCCATCTGGTTCTCAGCTTCCCCTTGAAATCTTTGTATCTGGAGTCATACAACAAAGACCAATCTCCCGGCTGAAATTGCTTGTCATGGAGATGTTGGTCATGTCACACCTTTCTCTGAAGTTGAACCACTTCTGAGTGAAGGAGGGCTTGCATTCGGTGCTCATCCAGTCCATTCAGCTGCAATAGCCTTTCTTGTTGTGCATGGCTGAGATCTAGGTCCAGCTGAGCTGCCATCCTCAAAGTGTTGTATTCAAACTCAATGGACAGCAAATTTTTCTTCCCATAGACCAGCTCATAAGGTGTGAAGCCGGTGGTGGTCTTCCAAGTGGTGTTGTAAGCCCATGTGGCTTCAACTAGGCGATCTGCCCAGTCCTTTCTGCTGTTGCTCACCACCTTAGTCAAGATCCCCTCTAATGCTCTATTGGTGACTTCCACCTGCCCATTTGCTTGAGGGTGATAGGGGGTGGAAGTCCTATGCTTGATCTTGTGATGAGCTAGTAGATCTTCAACCAGGTTGGAGGTGAACTGGCTCCCTTGATCGGTGACCAGCTCTCTTGGATAGCCAAACTTATAGAATATGTTTTCTCTTAGGAACTCGGCCACCTTTTCTTCTGTTGCTGCTTTGATTGCTTTGGTCTCTGCCCACTTTCTCAGGTAGTCAGTGCACACAATGATGTAAGACCTTTGCCTCGAAGGAGGGTTGATCGGGCCCACAATGTCCATACCCCACTTCTCAAATGGCTCAAGAGTCACCTGAGGTTGGAGAGGCATCTCATCCCTTTGGGTCGGTTTCCCTATTCTTTGGCATTGGTCACACTGGCTGACATATCTTCTGACATCTTGATGAAGTGTGGGCCAATAGTAGCCTACCTGCAGGATCTTGAAGGCAGTTCTCTTTGCTGCAAAATGTCCTCCACAAGGCCCATCGTGACAAGTGAGGAGGATATCAAAGACTTCCTCCTCCCTTACACAACGCCTTAAGATCTGATCGGGGCCAAGCTTGAACAGATTGCCCCCGATCCAAGTAAATGAGGCACTTTTTCTGATGATTCTGCTCTTCTCTCTGGAAGATAGGTGCGGAGGGAACTGTGCTGAAACAAGGTAGTTTGCTATATCAGCAAACCATGGAGAGAGTACTGAAATAGCAAACAGATGTTCATCGGGCATCTGGTCATCCACCGTTCCATCCTCATCTGCAGACAAATCCAATCTAGATAAAAAGTCAGCAACAACATTTTCTCTACCTGGTTTGTCAACAATGGTCAAATCAAACTGCTGCAATAAAAGTAACCATCTAATAATACGAGCATTCACATCTGGTTTATTCATTAAATATCTAATTGCAACATGGTCTGTATGTACAAAGGTTTGATAGCCAGTAATATAATGTCGGAACTTGTTCAGTGCATGGACCACAGCCAAGAATTCTTTCTCGGTTACAATGTAATTCAGCTCAGCTTTGGACAAGTTTTTGCTAACAAAGTAAATGGCATATGGAAGTTTTTGCTGAACCTGTCCTAAAGCTGCACCTATGGCTTTGTTCGAGGCATCAGTGTGGATGTGGAAAGGTAGGGCCCAGTTTGGACCTCTCAGGATTGGGGCTGACACCAACTTGTCCTTCAATTCACTTAAAGCCCTCTGACAATCGTCAGTCCATTTAAACTCCACATCTTTTGCCAACAGGCCAAACAATGGTGAGGCTAGCTTGCTGAAATCTTTAATGAACCTTCGGTAGTATCCTGCTAATCCCAAGAATCTCTGAACATCCCTTACCTTTTGAGGAGGTGGAACCTTCTTGATGAGAGCAATTTTGTTAGGATCCACCTGCAACCCTTGGCAAGAAATGGTATGGCCTAGCACGGCCCCTTCAGTCATTAGGAATTCACATTTTTCAGGACTAAGGGACAAGTTCATCTCAATGCATTTGGTTAGGACTTTTCCCAGATTGGACAATGCTTCCTGGAAGTTGGCCCCATAAGGAGTAAAGTCATCCATATAGATTTCCACTGCATCATGGACCAGCTCCGAGAAGATGCTTAAGACAGCTCTCTGGAAAGTAGCAGGAGCATTGCATAGCCCAAAGGGAAGGACTCGGTAGGCAAAGGTGCCCCAAGGGCAAGTGAAGGTGGTCTTATCTTGGTCTTCCGGGCTGATTTGGATTTGGTTGTACCCGCTAAATCCATCCAGGAAAGAGAAGAACTTCTTTCCTGCCAGTCCATCCAACACTTGATCTATGAAAGGTAGAGGGAGATGGTCTTTCTTGGTAGCTTTGTTCAGTTCTCGGTAGTCCACACAGATTCTCCATTTCCCATTTTTCTTGGGCACCAACACCAGAGGGGACACCCATTCACTATCTGAGATGGGGTAGATGAATCCGGCATCCAACAGTTTTTGCAATTCTTCATTGACAATGTCCTTAAGGGCTGGATTCATTCCCCTCTGGGGTTGCCTAACCGGCTTACAATCTTCTTTGATGTATATGTGATGGGTACAGACCGAAGGATGGACTCCTTTCATCTCCTTATAGCTCCAAGCAAAAGCATCTAGGTGACTGGCCAACAGGCTACACAGCTCCTTTTCCTGGGAATGAGATAGGGAGGAGCTGATCTTCAATGTTCTCTCAGGGCCGAACTCCACATTCTTGACTCTGGGAGTGACAGGGTTGGTTGTACAAAGATCCACTAAGGTGCTAGCTTGGGCATCCTCCACCAATTTCTCTAAGGATAGTGCATTGGAAGGTGGATTCTAGATCAAGGTCTCAATCAAGTCATCCTCGGTTGGGGGGTCTCTTCTAGTGGTCTCTAAGGTGCACAGAGGTGCTGAGTACACCTCGTCTTCCTCTCCTTCCTCTAACCAGAGTGGTAAGTCATGCTCTAAGGAGGGTTGGGCAGGAGGGTATAGGACTAGCTGTTTGGACATAGGACCATTTTTTATGGTCATATTTCCTGCACGATAACTTATGTAAGCATCTGCAGTGGCTAACCAAGGCCTTCCCAAAATGAGAGGATATCCAGTAAGCTTTGCCTTGGGTTGCAGAACCAAGAAATCTGCAGGATATTCCCAAGAGTCGATAGAGACCAAGACATCCTCCACAATCCCTTCGGGAGTCACAGTGGAGCGATCTGCTAATTGCAGTACTGTCGAGGTCTTCCTCAAGGAACCCTGAAGATTGAGTTTGAGCATAGTGTCCCTGGTCATCACATTAATGGCAGCCCCCAGATCAATCAAGGTGTGAGGTATGATGGTGCCATTGATGTGGACATCTACTACAGGACTTCCAGGATCTAGGTACTTTGGGCAGATGACTTGTCCTAACATAAGGTCAGACAGTTGTCCTATGACATTGATGGTTGAAGCATCTTTCTTCCGCCTGCCTGGGTGTTTGAAACACTTTTCCTTAACCAGTTTGTTGTATATTGGCACATCCTTGATGGCTTGGAGAAGTGGTATTTTTACACACAACTGCTTGAGCTCACCCAGAAGCTCATCCTCCTCTGGGTTGGGTTGTGTGGTGGCTGTTAGTCTCTCAGGAAAGGGTGGAATAGCCTTTGGTTCACTTTCCTGTTTATCTTCCTCATCCTCTGGGGGAGGAGGTTGGCGATCTGGTAGAGTCTTTCCAGATCGAAGATTGATCTCCTGGATCTCCACAGCATAGGTAGGGCATAAGGTTTCCCCAGTGTATACCTGCTGGGCCTGTCTATTGTTGGGGTTCGGGTTCGGTTGAGCAGGCATTTGAGGTTGCCTTGGAGGAGCAGGAGGTAATGGCTGAGGTTGAACCAGTGGTGGAGGCAAAATGGCAGGAGGAGTATTGTACTGGGGCCTCCACCCCGACTGAGGTGCATTCCACTGAGGCTGTGGCTGGGCATGTGAATGATATGAATGAGAAGTAGGTTGAGTAGGGTACTGAGGTGGATAAGACCATGGAGGAGGCATGGACCAGGAAGGATGAGCAGGGGGAGCCCAGGAAGGCATAGGAGTCGATTGGTTGGGGCTGTAATAAGCTGGAGGTGCCCCTTGCATCCCCTGCTGATAAGGTCTAGATCCTTGTGGCCTCCTTTGGTTGAGGTAATAGAGAGGTTCAGTGGGAGCTTCTGTCCCTTGGTACATGGCTTTAAACCCAGGTAAGGTTGGACACTGATTTGTGGGATGGTCCTCCTCACAAACGAAACATACTTCAACCGAATGCAATGGGCATTCGTTCTTAGGGTGTCTCCTTGTGCACCTAGGGCAGAAGACAGCCAAGGCTCTCTCGGCTTCTTCTTTCTTCTGCTGGATTCTGAATGTGTCCAGCTGCATGGCAATGGTCTATCTCACCTCACTCTTGAGATCTTCTAATTGATTTGCAAGCTCATGTTTGGAGAAAGGGACACTAGTTGAGAGGAGGTTTCCCCTACCTCGTTTCCGAGCTGCCCTGGAGTGGTTTCTAAACACAGTCTTGATGTCCTCATAAGGCAGTTGGTAAATGTCCCCCCCAGCTAACATGTGAAGGGTATCTAAGAGGTCTTCAGGGACTCCTCGGAGCAGGACCAACTTGAGGGATTCAGGATCAAGTGTGCACCTGGCCCGCTTATAGCTTAGTTGGAACCTCTCCTCATAATCCTCTAAGGACTCATCATTTCCCATGGTCATCCGAAAGATTTCTCCCTTGGTTTCCTTAGACCTACAATAATCCCTGTACTTGGTATTGAAAGCTTGCTGCATCTGAGCCCAAGTGGTGATACTATTCCCAGGTAAACCCATGAACCAGCGTAATGCTGCATCCTTAAGAGTTGAAGGGAAGAGTTTCAGCTTTTGCTCATCTTCAGTATAGTCATAGGTTCTACAAAGGACAGCAAACTCAAACAGGAAGGTATCAGGATCTTCAGTAGTCAGTCCATGGAAGTGAGGTAAGGCGGAGGGGCTAATGTTCTTCATTTTCATCTCTCCATTGGTCTCTCGGATGGGGAAGGCACCTTCTATTCTCTCATATTCTCTTCTGTTGTCAGCCATAGCTTCAGATGGAGTGGTCTCTAACTCTTCTTCTACTATAGGATCTTTGTATATCTCGGGATGTTCACCTATAGGTTCTTCTGGGTCACTGTCACCAAAGAAGAGAGAAGGGTGACTCAGTGATGTAGTGGGGGTGTTGGGTAGGAATTTGCCTAATTTATCTCGGTTCCTACGAGGCATGAAATGGAAAAGACTTTCTTTTTTGATTGTTTTTGCTTTTTTTTTCCTTTTGTACCTGGAAAACTGAAACAGATTGATCTACAACTAACTATAAAGACGCAGAATTAAACTGAAAGCAAGAAAGAACTAATCTACTTTGCTCAAATGAAATTGCAGGAATGGAAATGCTAGTCTACGCTTGCACAATTGGAACACTAGTCTACGCTTGCAGAAATGAAAGGCTAATCTATGAAAGTAGGAAATGCTAATCTATGAAAGCAGGAAATGTCTATGCTACTTTTACAGAATGGAAATGAAATAAACTACTTAGCAGAAGGCAAGAGTAAGGAAATAGAAGAAAAGCAACAATTACTAATACTCTGACGCTTCCGTGGCAACGGCGCCAAAAAGATGGTGGGCTCCAGTATTGTAGCAATAATGCTACAACTCCTAGGGCTCCCTATCTCTAATTTTATCAACCCGGTAGTTCGTACAAACTTGGAAGCGACGGTGTTGTATGCACAAGTACTAGCTCTTGTCGCAGCTGTCACTTGGTCAGTTGGCACAAGTCCGCTAAGGCTCAAGCCAACTTCTATATGCTCTCAGAAGAAGCTTTCTAAATGATGGACGAAGGCTATCTCAAGGGAAATTGATCTACTTTGCAAAAATGAACTGAAAGCCAACCAAAGCATGGAAACCCTAGTAAACCCTAATCTGACTAGTTTAACCTCTATGGTGCAATAGTGAGGGTGCAAATGTCTATAATTGATGCCATTACTTCTAATGATGTGAAATGCATTAACTCAAACTACTTCTATGAAAAAGAACATTGTTTTTGTATTTTTGCTTAAGTGGATGGAGTGATTATGAATTTGTTTCTTATTAGGGTTTGGCTGTGCAGAGGTGGTGCGAAGGGAGAGAAAGCTTGGGAAAGGTCGGGATGGCTAGGAGAGGTCCCAGAGGGTCCCTAGCATCAGTCCACAGAAGTCTAAAACGTTCAGATGCTCGGCAACCAAGTTTGCAGGCTTCTACAGGATGTCTGCAGGGGATCCTACAGGAAACTAAGGAATTCTACAGGAAGTCTGCTAACTTCTACAGGATGTGCTGTAAGTGGAAGTTTTGGGTGATGGTGAAGTGATGGAACGGTTTGGGTGGATAGGTAAGGTGGAGATGGAACTTGTGATGGCTCAGGGGCAGAGGAATAAGATGGAGAGAGAGAGTACGGAGTTGATTGGTGGATGGAAGGATGGCAGCAACGAAAGGTCAAAAAGATGAAGCTACGTGGCAATGGATGAGTTGGAAGGTAAACGAGCTGAACAGAGGTCGAGTAGGTGGCTTGAGGAGAGGTCAAGAAGAAGAAGAAGGAAGTAGAATGATATGGAGCAGTGTAAATAAAACAAATGACTTATGTCTTGCACCAAAAACGAGAATTCATTAACCAGTGCTACCTGTGCTATTAAATCAATAAACAATGATGTAAATCATGAAGAAAAGTCGTGCATGGAATTGCAATGACGAAGTATGGCTCAAGAGAAAAAGTGCATGGAAGGATCCACGATTAAACCGACTGTGTTGCAGCTTGCATGAAAGTAGAAAAGACTGCGTTTTTTTGGTGGTTGGTATAGACTGCACCCCAATCCCTAAACAGAGATGGCAGTGATCTCTAACAACCTTTTCTTGGAGCTCCAGTGGATTACAAACCTCCTATCCTAATCTAAGCAGCTGAAAGTAATTTAACCATAAGCTAATCCTACTCAATCTTATTAAAGAAATCAAATCAGCAACCTGTGTTCTTGAAATGCATATCAAAACAAGTAAACGAAGTGCTGGAAAGAAAGGTAAATAACACTACAAGAAGAGGAGATCTATTGCTCTCAGGTTGGGCCCTAACCTGAGAGCTATAGCTCCCTTAAAAGCTCAGAATTAGATCCAAATCTGCTTGCCTTTATTCATAATCAAAAGTCTGATGTCATGCCAAAACTGGCTTACAAAAACAAACACCGAGCTATGCTCAAAAATTACAATATCAGTCCAAAAGTTCAAAAAGCTCCTAACAAAGGCTACGGCCTTCATATTTATACAAAATGAAGATCAAGCTGGCTTCCTCCATTTGTGGAGCTTGGCTGTCCAACTGAAAGTCAAACTGCTGTAAAACTGCTGATCCTGTAGAACGTGTTGGCTGCCTTTAAGCTCGGTGGGGAGAGCTGTTAAAGCTCGGAGTTAAGGTGAAAATCACGAGGAGGGTCATCAAGACTGTGGACAACCTCCCTATGAACCCGCAATGTCACCTCTGCTGTCTCCTTGTCTCCTTTTGCGTGGTCTTTTGCTCTCTTTAATGCCAAGAACCTGAAATCATCATGTATTAGTCACATAGATATAATGCCTGCCCTTCTTCCTACAAACAACACGAATATACTAAGAAATGAATGCATAAGTGGTAAAATATGAATGGTTGAGCAAGGTAAGTAGGCCAATATGAGCCCAAATTGTACCAAAAATTGGGGCTCATCACCTCCTGAGAAATAACACTTCATTTTCACAGGCATCACCAATTGAGCTAGCCCGCAAGGGTTAATATGTTGTACCTAAAATTATTATTAATAAATAAAAAAATCAATGTGAATAATAAATGAAATATTCTAATATGCATAACTAAGTAATATTGAATTGTATTTAAAAAAATATTAATAACAAGAAAACATTTTAATGTGGACATCATGGTCCTTAAATAAAATATTTCAATGTCAACTATGTGTAGTTCATATAAAGCAATTTAAAAAAAATAAATTCTTATGTTTAAACATTAATAATAATCCTACTATTTTATATTTTGGTCCTTTTTTTTTGGTATATATTTCAATTAATCATGTGAGAAATCCAACAGAAATTATTGAAATTGCAAGTTTAGGCTATATAGCCTACACAATTCAAATGCCCAAGGGAATTTTCAAGGCAATGAAGCGAGTTATGCATTCAAAATATGTAATTTAAGTAATGAAAAATCACACATACACACAAAGAGAGAACCAATATATATCCATATTAATCACAGATCTATCAAGCACCGAGAGAGATCAAATATTTTGAGATACAAACAAGTTTTTTTAAGTTTTGCACTTGAAGAGATTTGATTCCTCTAAGTACTTCCTAGATGTGTAGTTAATATGGATCTATCTTGATCATATAAAAATCAATAGTTATGGTTGAGAACATTATCATCTAATAAATAATGCTTTGGTTGAGGACATTACTTTTTGGTGAAGTGAAGTTGCTACTTAATAATCATATTTTGTTTATGGGTGATTGAAACCTAAAAAGACCATGTGAATGAAGTCTAAAATGCCTCTAGGTCAAGTGAAATTATCACATGTTACAACCTTTTAGAGTTTTGCGTCCCCTTTTTCTGCATATCTATGGAGGAGTTAGTTGATGGAGTTTATTCTAATCTCCAAATTGGAAATCTTTAATGAGACCACAAATGAGAATCTTCAGATCATAGAGTGTTTCCAAGGCTTGCCAATTGTCTTCATGAAGAGTAGCAAAATCCTACAAAGAAAAACGCCATATATACATGGGTGCCTTTATTTATGCCTAGTGCAAGGAATGGTGCAAGAAATTATTTATTTCATTCTTTCTTCCATTATTGCCTCCATTTGTAATTTTGGTTTTTCTTCCATTTCTACTTCCTATTTAATTTTTAAGATTAAATAAAACACTTTATATTATAAGAAATTACACTAAACAGTATTTCTAAAAAAATTAATTGAAACTAAAAAAACATCAAAATTGATTTACTTTAATAAAAATCATAATTATTAGAAAAACCAACCCATAAACAAAAACACCACAATTACTCCATGTCTACTACTCCCGCGGTATATAATAATAATAATAATAATAATAATAATAATAAATCAAAATTTATCCAATCTGCATAGTGATAGACACTTTTCGCAATGGATTATAAGTGCATACATAACTCACTCTATTTCCAATAGTCAATGGATAAATATATAAATGTGCTTGAGAAACCCACATTAAGATCTCCTCCAGATCGAAACGAAAACGTCCATGCTTATTGTGTGAAGATGTGAATGTGTGCCAAAGTGGACTTTGTAGGAATATGATATTGCCGTTGTTTACACAGGTTATGATTTTTTCAAATTTCTGGTTTTAATTAGGTCACGAAATTTTCAAAAAAAATATATTTTTGAAAATATAATTATTTGAGTGTGTGAATTGAGGGTGAAAATAAATTTAATATTATAAAAATAAATTAAATTATCAAAAATCTTAAAATTTAATAAATATAGTTAAATTTAAATTTTTTTAATAAATTTTAATTGAAATCTTATCAAAATTTCTATTTTTTCAAGACAAAATTATTATCTCACTACTCTGTATGATATTAAGTCTTTGTGTGTATGGAAAGTATATTTTCAAGTGCGAGGATAAATTTCGCAGAGGCATAGTCTAACGAGGTAAGGATTTTGTAAATCTAATAGAAATTTTTTTACATGGATTCCGGCCACTTTTGACTTTCCCTGCAATTCCGCCGCCTCATTAGACAACTCCTTTGGCAGATGCCATTAGTAAATAAAATTGAATGGCCGCATTAGGATCTATGTCAGAATTAAATTTAACTCACCATATGTCATGATCAAAGGAAAAATAAATTGTGAGGGCTAAATAATAAAAGAATTAGTGATTGAGATGTGCGCCATTTGTAAAAGTTTTTTTATTTTTTAAAATAATTTTTACTAAATAATAAAAATAATTAATATATATATATATAAAATTTATATTTTTAAATATTTAATTTTATAAAATTTTAAAACTTATTTTAAAAAATTTAGAACTTAGTTTCACAAACTAATTACATCATACACATAGGAAAGTATAAAAAAACGTGTTTAAAAAAATCAATAAATTATTTTATATAAAATAACTAGACATTTCCATTACTAATTAGTAAAATGAAAAAGAAAAAAACCAATTATATTCAAACAAAGTGTGAGCAACAGCTTTTCTTTTTTCATACATAACGAAACATGTTAAAGACACAAGACCGAGAAGCGTCTTGCAGGAGTGAAAACCCGCTCCCTTATAGACCATCAATTAGTTATTCCATGTGGCATGTTTTTCCTTGAATCAGAGTGATGAGTCACCCTGCATTTGCGGATTGCAACAAGAGATGATGTGCTCACTGCTTGTTTGACAACTGAGTTATTATAAATTTTTGCACTTTGCAAAAAAATAAACTTGCCACAAAGTACCAAGATCCAAGCAATACCCCTTCGACTTAGGAAAATATGATTTATGGCAATCCAAGAAAATCTGAAGTTTGACCGAGTTGTGAGCATGTGTGAAGTGAGTTCTATTTGTACGATCGAAAACCACAAATCAACGTGTTATTCTACCAAACGTGCTACTTCCCGTAGAGTATGTTCTTCTGAAGATCTTATGAATATATAACCACAAGTAGCTCCACCATCATCAAGTACCTACAAATAAAGAGACCAACTTAGCTCTGGAAATGAAATGAAACAATGACGCCTTTACATTAAAATAATGTTTATATACTTATTTGTATTTTCAACACATTTCATTATCAAAACTAGCACAACCATATTTATTATATTTAATAAATGTGGTTGCAACTATACGCACTAACCATATTGATATAATATTAATATCAATATTGATAGTAATAAATATAGAATTATTATAATAATAGTTATTATAATATAACAATATGATAATATTACTCATATTATCAACAATATGATAAACCAAAGGATAAAAAAACCCAAAAGACTAATATTATAAACTAACAAGATTATTAATATTATAAATCCTAGTTATTAATATTATAAATCCAAGGGATTAAAAAACAAAAGGAATCAACAAACCCAACTGACTAATATTATAATCCCAAGGGATTAATTTTATAGACCTTTAGGAATAAGACATACAAGGAATTATTAATATTATAAACCCAAAAGATTAACAAAGACAAAGGATTAATATTGTAAACCAAAGGATTAATATTAAATTGTAGGAATATAAACCGCAAGATCAAAATTATAATCTCAAATATTATAAACCGATTGGTTTAATATTAAAAACCAAATGGATTAATAAACCCAATGGATTATTCATAGTATAATCCCAAAACATTAATAGACCTAACCCATTATTGATATTATAAGCCCAATGGATTATTAATATTATAAACCTTATGGATTAATATTATAAACTAAAGGGACTAATAAACTCAAGGGATTAATATTAAAAACCATTATGATCAATATAAAATATCTAGGGGTTTAATAAACCCAAGAGATTATTATTATTATAAGCCGCATGGATTATAAACCCAATGAGTTAATATCAAACCGAGTGGATAAATATTATAAACCATAGCATTAATATTAAACCATAAGAATATAAACCCTGAGATTATTATTAAACCCTAGGATTAATATTTTAAACCCTAAGATTGTAAACAAAAATATTATACTATACATATTATGATTAATATTATAAATCCAAGGGATTAATAATACTATAAACTCATGGGACTAATAAACACAAGAGATTATTATTATTATAAAATTAAGTGATTAAAAAACCCAAGGGATTAATATTATAACCTAAGGGGATTAATAAACTCAAGGGATCAATATTATAAACCCATGAGTTTAATATTATAAAATCAAGGAATTAATAAACCCAAGGGATTTTTAATGTTATAAACCTAAGGGATTAATAAACCTAAGGGATAATTGATATTATAAACCCAAATGATTAATGTAAAACACTAGGATTATATTAAACCCTAGCATTATAAACACTAAGATTAGTATTTATAATCCCGAGGGATTATAAGCATAAAGGACTAATATTAAACCCTAGGATTAACTTTATAAATGCTAAGATTGTAAACTTGAGAGAGTAATGAACCCAATGGATTATTAATATTATAAACCTAGAGGATTAAGAAAACCAATGTATTAATATGATAAACCCAACGGTTTAATATTCTAAACCCTATGGATTATAAGCCTAAGGGATTAATATTATAAAGACAATAAATTAATAAATACAAGGGATTAATATAATAAACCAAAGAAATTAAAAATAGGGATTAAACACTGAAGGGATTAATATTTTAAACCCAAAATATTAATAAACCCCAAGGTGTTAATATTATAAACCCTAGGGATTATAAACCCAAGGGATTATAAACACAAGTGATTTAATATTATAAACCCAAAGAATTTATAAGCTAAGGGATTATAAAACCAGGTGATTATATTGTTTGTAAAGGGATCAATATTATAAACCCAAGGGATTACAAACCCATGTGACTATATTGTTCATAAACGGATCAATATTATGAACATAATGGATTGATATTTTAAACCCAAGGGATTATAAATTCAAGTGACTATATTGTTCATAAATAATATTATAAACTCATTCAATAGATATTAAAAACCTAAGGCATCAATAAGCCCAAGGGATGAGTCTTATAAACCTAACGGATTATCCATATTAAAAACTAAAGGGATTCAAAATGAAATGAATTAATATTATAAATGAGGGATATTAATAAACCCAGGGGATTAATATTACAAACCAAAGGTATTAATAAACCTAATGAATTATTAATATTATAAGCCCTAGTGATTAAAAACATAAGGGATTAATAAACCCAACAAATTAATGTTATAAACCCAAGTGACTAACAAAACCAAGGGATCAATACTGTAAACACGAGTGATTAATGAAAGAAATGAATTTAATGTTATCAACCCAAGGGATTAATAAACTTAAGGGATTAATATTATAACCCCATGATTTTAAAACTGAATGGATTAAAGTTATAAAACCCAGGAATTAATAAACCCAAGGGATTAATATTAAAAACACAATGGATTAATAAATCCTAATTTTGTAATGTTCAGAGGCGACATTGAACAAGTAATGTAACATTGTGACAATGAATATCAAATTAATTGTCATCTTGCAACAATACGATGTTTGATTGATGTTTGTAGCATGCAAACGTCAAAATACGAAGCTCTATTTTAGTTTCGTAATGTGAAGTTGAGAAAAGTGCAATGTAATGTAAAGTTCCAACAATTATTATCATATTGATTGTCACAATGTGACAATGTTTGTGACTATGCAACACTCGATATTTTTTTGCACCATCAAAATGTCACAATGTTAAACCCTAACATTTTTATAAAACGAAAGGATTAGTATTATAACCATAGAGATTATAAACCGAAGGGATTAATATTAAAAACCCAAAGAATTAATAAACCCAAAGCATTAATAGTGCCTAATTTTGTAATGTTGAGAGGCAACATTGAATAAAATGCAATGTAATGTATCATTGCATCAAATTAATTTTCATCTTGTGACAATGCTTCTCATAATGCGACATTGGATTGATTTTTGTACCATGCAAATGTCATAATACAAGCCCTATTGTGGTGTCACAATATGACGTTCAAGAAATTGCAAGGTAATGTGAGGTTCCAACAATGATTGTCATATTTTTTGTCACATTGTGACAATGTTAGTCATATTTTGACATTGGATAGATTTCTAGACCATTCACACATCACAATATTAAACCCTAATGTTATTATAAACCGAATGTATTAGTAAATCCAAGGGATTAATAATATAAACCCTAGGGAATAAAAACACAATTGATTAATATTATTAACCCTAGGGATTATAAACCCAAGAGAATAATTTTATAAAACGAGGAATTAATAAACCCTAATTTTGTAATTTTGAGAGGTTACATTGAATAAATTGCAACCTAATGTAACATCACAACAAGAAGTATCAAAGTATTTATCATGTTGTGACAATGTTTGTCATGATGCAATGTTGAATTGATTTTTATACCATTCAAACACCACAATACGAAGTCCTTTTGTAGCATCCCAATGTGACATTTAAAAATTGCAATAAATTGAATAAATTGCAATGTAATGTAACATTGTGATAATGAGTATCAAATTATTTGTCATGTTGTGACAACATTTATCTCAATGCGATGTTGAATAGATTTTTACACTATTCAAATGTCACAACATTAAACCCTAATGTTATTATAAACCCAATGGATTAATATTATAAACCCAAAGAATTAATAAGCAGAAGATATTAATATTATAAACATTGGATACACTTCTACACTATTCAAACGTAAGAATGTGACATTAGATAGATTTCTACACCATTTAAACATGACAACATTAAACCTTAATGTTTTTATAAACCCAAGGGACTAATAAATCCTAATTTTCTAATTTTGAGGGGTGACATTGAATAAATCGCAAAGTAATGTAACCTTGTGATAAGGAGTATGAGATTAATTTTAATATTGTGACAATGTTTGTCACAATGTGACATTGAATTGATTTTTGTTACCATGAAACATCACAATACGAGGTCCTTTTGTAGTGTCGCAATGCGATGTTGAAAATTGTAATGAAATGTAAGGTTCTAATAATGATTGCCATATTGCTTGTCACATTGTGACACTGTTTGTGACAATGCGATGTTGGATAGATTTATGCACCATTCAAATGTCACAACATTGAACCCTAATGTTATTATAAACCCAAGGGACAAATATTATAAACCCTAGGGATTTGAAAATGAAAGGATAAATATTATAAACCCAAGGGATTAATAAACCTGAATTATTTAATTTTGAGAGGTGGCATAAAATAATTTATGATGTAATGTAACATTGCGAAAATATCAAATTAATTGTCATCTTGTGACAATGTTTGTCACAATTTGATGTTGGATTTTTTTTGTAGGATGGAAACATTGTTTCAATGTGATGTTGAAAAAATTGCAATGTAATTTAAGGTTCCAGTAATGATTATCATATTGCTTGTCACATTGCGATAATATTTTTCGCAATGCAACATTACACCATTCAAACACCAAAACATTAAAACTTATTGTTTTTAGTAAGCCCAATGGATTAGTATTATAAGCCATAGGGATTAAAAACCCGATGGATTAATATTATCAAAACTTAGGGATTGTAAACCCAATAGATTAATATTATAAACGGAAGGAATTAATAAACCTAAGGGATTAATAAACCCCAAGTTTCTAATATTGAGAGGTGATATTGAATAAATTGCAATGTAATGTAACATTGTGACAATGAGTATGAAATTAATTGCCATCTTGCAATAATATTTTTCATGATGTGATGTTGGATTGATTTTTATACCTTGTAAGCTTCACAACACGAAGCCCTATTGTGGTTTCATAATGTGAAGTTGAAATATTTGCAATTTGATCTAAGGTTCCAACAATGATTTTGATATTGCTTGTCACATTGTGATAATGTTTGTCACAATGCAGTGTTGCATACATTTCTGCACCTTTCAAACATCACAACATCAAACCCTAATGTTTTACCAGATATTATAAACCCTCATAATATAAAACCAAAATTATAAACCATAACATTAAACCCAATATTATAACCATAATATTGAACCCAATATTACAAATCCTAATATTTGACCCAACATTGTAAACCCAAATATAGTAATGCGACAATGCAAGCATCACAACATTAAACCCTATTGTTATTATAAACCCAAGGGATCAATATTATAAATCATTTGGATTAAAAACCCCATATATAAATATTATAAACCCAAGGGATTAATAAAACCTAATTTTCTAATGTTGAGAGGTGACATTGAATAAATTTTGATGTAATGTACATCACAACAATGAGTATCAAATAAATTATCACCATATAATATTTTTGTCATCTTGCAGCAATGTTTATCACCATATAACATTGGATTGATTATCGTAGCATGCAAATATCATAATACCAAGTCCTATTGCAGTATCAAAATGTGATGTTGAAAAAATTGCAATGAATGTAAGGTTCCAACATTGATTGTCATATTGCTTGTCACATTACGACAATGTTTGTCACAATGTGATATTGGATAGATTTTTTGCACCATTCAAACATCACAACATTAAACCCTAATGTTATTAGTAAACCCTAGCGATTAATATTATATACCCTAGGGATTATAAACCCAAGGGATTAATATTATAAACCCTAATATACAAATGTGGCAATGCAACCCAAGGAATTTCATATTGGGTTTCATAAACCCAATATTAAATGCAACAATAAAACTCCTAATTTTGTAATGGTGAGAGGGGAAATTCAATAAATTGTAATGTAATGTAACATTACAATGAGTATTAGATTGATTGTTATCTTATGATAATGTTTTTCACAATGGTTCACTATGGTAGTCATGTTGACTATGATACACATGTTTACTATAGTTGACCATGTCAACAAAGGTCAACCATATTTAAAATGTGTTAACGTATAAATATTATAAACCCTAAAACAATCAACCACAATTAACCCTTGGCTTTCATAATATTAATCCCTTGGGTCTACAAACATAGACATCTTATTTGATGCGGGAAATAATGATTCCTTGTGATATCTTTGGTTTACAATATTAATCCCTACACATCTTGGGTTTACAATATTAAGCCCTTGTGTTTTTAATATTAATCCCTTGGGTTGATAATATTAATAATCCCTTTAATATTAATCCCTTAAATTTATAATAGTAATAATCCCTTGGGCTATCATAATTTTTATAATATCAATAATATTATCATATTATTAAACATAATATCATACTATTATCTTATGTAAATATTTTATGGATATCCATAAAAATTAAAATAAAATTAACTAATATTTAATTGGAATATATATATATATATATATATATATATATTTATATATTATATATATTATATATTATATATATATAGATACACATACACGTACTATCTTATATTAAAATATTAAATAAAAAATGTATTTTTATATTTTTAAATAATTATTAAATTAAACATTAAAATTGGTTTATTTTAATTATATTTAATATAATAAATATTATTTAATTGATGATTTCCTTACAAAGAAGGGCTAACAACATGTTCATATATATTATATCTATCTTAATTTATACATTATAATATTTTATTTATTTATCTAATTTACAATTTATTGGATGGTTTTCAGTAAAAGCATTTTTAAAATTACATAATTCTCATAAATTTATTTTTGATTTAAATATATTTTGAAATATTATATAAATTGATTAACATATTTACCATAATAATTATATTTAAAAAAAATAAATTGGTATTTCACTAATAATACAATTATATCAATTAACTTAATATAATTTTTTAATTTAAATCAAACAAAATGATATAATTTATTGTTTTTTATTGTATTTATTTCTTTTACGATTAAAATTTGATATATTTCAATTTGTTAGATGTTAGACTTCTGTGATCTATATTATAGATAGATGTCTTTCAGATTAATCACATCATTAGGATTTGGTCGAAGTTTAGAACCACCTAATGTGGTCCATCCTCACGACAGGGTGAGAAAATCATACAATATTCATCTAAGAAGGATGCATTATGGTCCAAGGTGAGATGATGAAAACTAGCTATTGGAAATTAGTTAGACAAGTAGATAATTTATTTAATTTATAATTTTTTTTATTAAACTTTAAAAATAAAAAAGGTTAAACAATAAAGATTAAGAGTCCTAGTAATAGTAATAAATATATACAAAAAGAAAAACTAATCAACCCACAGTACGAGTAATTATTAATAAAAATATTGTTTATTAAATAATAAAGCTATAAGTTGAAAACTAACGGTTGGAAATTAGTTAGATAAGTAAATAATATATTTATTTTATATTATAATTTTATATTTATATTTATATTTTATTTATTAATAGATTTAATTTTATTAAAAATCTAAATGGTTGAAAAATAGATGTTATTCTATAATAGTAATAAATCTATTAAAAGGAAAAATAGTTAGTAGTTAAGAATAATTCTTCATAAGAATAAGGTTTATTAAATAATAATGAAGTTATAAGAATTGATAAAAAAAATTCTAAAATAAATTAATTTTTATTTGATAAATAAATTACATTGTTTGGAAATATTTAAACAAATTGATTATTACAAGATAATTTGATTAAATAAAATGATTTTTATGCTCCCAAGTTTTAGATTGTTTTGGGAATGACATGTTAATAGACTTTGTTAAAAAAACATCATTAATTAAAATTACCATAAATATTTACCCAAAAACAAACAAGTTTTATTATAAATTAGTAAAGTATACTTAATATATATTTATGATTTTAATTTTCTTCATTAATATAAAATTCAATATATTTATATTAATATTAAATAAATTTATTCAAATCATTAATGGTTTAAAACGGAACTAACAAAAATCCTTCCATGACACAATTTATTCACTAAAGAAAATAATTATGCTTACACATTGGCATTATTAAACGCCTCGAAAAGAAAACACAAGTTTACCCTTTGCAAGAAAAAATCACTTCTTTTTAAAGTTTCCCTTCCATTAATCCCATATCTCAAGGCGTTGAGCATAAGGACCTAACACGAGCTTGAAAATTTATTTCTAAGGACAAGTGATTCAACTTTGCTATTTACTGCTACCATGTATGTATTTGTATGATGGTTGGGAATATAATTTAGTTCCTAGGAGGACCGCTTTGGAAGATATTAACTGTTTGTTCCTTTACAAACTTGTTTTTATGAGTTTATTCACTAGTCCCTTAAGGATTTAACTGTGGAGTCATACTATGGAGAATTAGTTGTCCACTACTGGGGATTTTTGTAGATCATTAGATGAGTGGGACATTTGGAAAAATGTTATATATATATATATATATATATAAACTTCTGATAACCCACCTAGTATAAGATGGTCATTTGACTTAAGGTTGCTGAATAAATTGAACATTCTGGATCATATTATATGCGATGTTATTATTCCTCATTGACTGTAATTATCCCTCATTGAGTGAGCATTAGTGCTTGGGTTGACCAAAAATTAAAGTTTTATCTTAGGCAAATAATTTAACTTATTTTTAAAAAATATTTTGTTTTATTTATCATGGATTTCAGTGGCTGTGTATTAATTTTTCTTATTGTGTAATCATAGTGATGTACCTTTAGGCAGACCCAAGCCCAGTACGAATAATGTGAGCTGGAGGACATGTAACATTTCACTCAAGTTTCTATTAGTTCTTTCACATTAATGGGAAGACTTGTGTTCCCAAATGGAATAGACCATGATTCAATGGATCCAATATTTCATTTCAAGTGTATATATTATTTTCTAGAAAAGCGTGCTTTTCATAAGGATAACGGTTGTATTGATTCATAAGGATAATGGTTGTATAGTCAAAACAAAAGTAGGTACAATTTCTAATTAGATGAGATTAAGAATGTAGTTTAATCTGTTTTTGGTTGTCGGTATTCAATATAACTTAAAACTATTAGCTCTGTAAATGATATATTATAAAATAATAAAAATAAAAATATTATTAAATAATAATAAAATTGTTTTATTTAAAATAATTAATTGTGAATAATTTATTTATTTTCAATTTATTATTTTTATAGTTACACTAATTTTAATTAATAAATGTGTGAAATTTTTTAAACTAGATATAAAAGACAAGAGTTTTATAGGATTGGATTTTCCACCCCTCAATACATAATTACAAATAACAAAATACCTAAAATTACATAGACTTTGTAATATATGTCTAATTAATTAATATAACTAGTTAGTTAATTAACTTATTTAGTTAACTAACACTATGGGAAAGCTGGTGCCAATTATTTCTAGTTTCAATGAAAGTCTATTTAATAATTAAAGTAAGCCCTAGCTAGGAAACCCTAGCTAAGACTTGGGAAACCTAAACCTAACTATGGTGGCTTGTTTTTTATGAAATTGGTGGCATGCCAAACAATAGATGTAGAAATAATCTCAACCATCCACTTGGGTCGCCCATAATCTGACGGCTGATGAGGGACGAGGCTAGGTTTTCGTAACGAAATCAGGGGAATAAGTAGTATTATGTTTTCATTTTGCTCTAACTTGTGTGAGGAAGGGGCTCTCCTCTCGACCCTTGAGTGAGAGTCAATGTGGTAAGGTTATTACTCAGGAAACACTGTATCCTCTTCCACCTAGCAGATGTGGAGCTATCTTGTCTTTTCCTCGGCGCTCCACATGGTAAGGTGGCCGACGTTTATCCTTTTGATATTTTTGATTGAAATTCTTCTGTTATTACCTTACGGTTCAATGTTTTCTTCATGGGTTACCTATTATTGAAGTCTGTAAAAAAAAATGCCACGGGTTCTAGTTCTCTTTGTTCTGCTGGAGGTTATAGACTGTAGTGGCTCTATTTCTGTCTCCATTCCGGGTTTTTGCCCAAATCACTTGGTGCATCCCTTGCCATTTAGCAACTTTTTTTCCTTGGTTAGGGTTAGAAATATTCTTTGCAGAGTGCATGTTGATATTATATTTTTTTTCTTGTAGTGTTCCTCTATTAGGTGTAGAAAGAGCAAGGTAGAATTTCCTCCACAGGTTGGCTCTCTCACCTATGCTGTTACCTTTGAGTGAGTTTTCTTACTAGCTCGAAACCCTAGCCATTTCTAATGTCATATTTTTTTCATGTCTTGTTACAGGTTCCACAGGAGCCTGTATTCTCTCTGAGACAGCTTTCCCTCCTAAAGATAGTGTTAAAAATAATTCTTTCCCCCACGTGCAAATGTCTTACCCTTACGAGTTCGTGTCAGTTACAAGTCTCCCCCAGGTCTGGTTACAACTCAAATTCCAACTTGGCAGGGTTCTTTTAATAGTACCCCTAGAGCTGAAAATCCTTAGGGTTCTTGTTTGACTAATTTTTTTATCAGTTATGCCGTGGCCTATACAACCATTTAGACGCATTTACATTTTCGATTATCGAAGGTCTATAAAATCATTTTTGACTGAAATATTATATTTTGTTCCTACATGCTTTTGCCACTTATGGTTTCCATGACTGTTCAGTTTGAATCTCACGGCACAAATATTTTTGAAAATTATATGACATTTTAGTTATGTTATTCTTTCAAATTTTAGCTAAATACACATAAAATTTTTGTGTCTTTCTACCAGTGAAGCTTTACTGAAAGTAAGAATTATTTTTTTTTGTCCTCGAAGAATTCTTGTGTTCATTTCACCTAGTAAAATTAAAGATTTTCTCATGGCCTTCTAGGAAGATATATAATTACACGAGATGGTTCCCATGTTCAACTTTTCCGACTATTCTCCTCATATCTGTATACAGAGATAGAAACCTCCTACTTGAAACAGGCCTATGACAAAGCCAAGAGGTTGGGCTCCCTTCCCTATTGCTAGGCACTAACCCTATCGATGCGAAACAAAACCACACAGAGAAGCAAATCTAATGAAAACTTTGAGAAACCAAATTTGAAACGAAATCAAATTCAATCGAAATAAAGGAAAACTCATTGTCTACGAAAAGCTTTCTACCATTTTGAAAATTTTCAGAACTAGAGATCTCCCTTAAAAAGACACACGGTTCAGAACCACAAATTCGCTATAGAGACATATCATCTGCCGGCGGAGCAGTGTACTCCTGTAACCAGTCGGTGGAGCACTGTATTCCGTAAGGAGTCACAAAGATTATGGCGTCGAAATATGAGACAGTGCAAACAAAATACTACAAACGAAATGGGTTTATGTGCGAACTGTAATGTAAAACTATCACTGCATTGAATGTATAAGGTTGCCACCTTGGGTAGATGAGAGGCTACCTGTGTGTCACTCCCTGCGCGATGCACTCCCTCGTTGATAACTGCTAAACGACGGTGTGGAATGAAACATCGCCTTTTCAAATATATTAAAAAATTATTACATTCTTTTGTTGTGGAATATATTAAATATTTATTATATTTTTTAACAATAATAGTCATTGAAGTTGAAAATAATTATATTATTTTGTATTAGTGGAGAAAATGGTTACATAGTTGTAA
Source organism: Pinus tabuliformis (assembly GCA_031772625.1). Lineage (NCBI taxonomy): Eukaryota > Viridiplantae > Streptophyta > Pinopsida > Pinales > Pinaceae > Pinus > Pinus tabuliformis. The sequence goes on along the minus strand of CM062818.1, from coordinate 915,421,554 downwards.
CGTATCTCCCTAGTTTAGGATTAGTTCCGAGAGTTTAAGGGTTTGGTTGCAACTTCCTAATTCCTAGTGTTGTACTTAAATGATGTAATATTTCATTCATGAATAATAGAGTGTACTAGAGTCATCTCTCTGTTGACAGTGTAGTCTCCAGGTGCAGGACTCACGTGTGAGCTACATCTCCTTCATTTTCAATTCTGTTTACATTCTATCTTGGTATCAGAGCTCAAATTGGGTGAGCGTGATCTTGTATCACCTCTTGTGACTGAAGTGCCTTTGTGGCCAGCTTTGCCTTGTGGCACAATTGCCTGTGTGGTTTGAGGTGCCTCTGTGGCCGCATGTACACAAGAGCTTTGTGCTCAATTGAGCAGGTGGACTGCAGAACACCTGGCTCAGATTCAGATGTTTTTTAATTTTTCTGAATAAAAGGAGATTGGCGTGCTTTTCTCGCTGACAATAGCGCCAGGAAGCGCTTTTGGCACGTTTGTTCGTCCATTAGTCGCGCCACAGCGCCAAAATACCAGATTGGTGAGGAATATCGCGAATCTCTTGCACCAGGAAATTTTACTCACACCGGTTTTATTTGGGCGCTGTTTTTTCGCTCATGAATGCGCCAATCCGCTCGGGAACGCGCCAATCCACCTTCAAGGGGATCTGCGGGAAGCCTCATCTTTGTTTGACGATTTGCGAAGGGAGCAGATCAGAGAAGTTGCAGATCTATCCGGGAGAGGCAGATCGGATCAGTTTTGATCAGATCGATTTTTCGGCTGTATTGAAAAACGACATATTTGCTCATCAGAGCGGGATTGATCTTGCTGAGTTGTCAGATATTGCCGGATCTGAATCAGTGAGTAGATCACGAGATCAGCAGATTGGTGACAAATCGATTTGAAAGGTATCGATTTTTTGTTACTATTGGGTAGATTCATTTTTTTAGATCTGATCAGAATGAGTAATACGATGGAATCTTACCTCCACGAGTCTGGCAAACTCGATGGATCTAACTTCACGAACTGGAAGTTTAAGATCCAGACCTTGCTTGAAGGTGCGAATGCTTGGTCCATAGTTACAGGTGATGAGCAGAGGGTGAATGCGGGGACGCAGGAGCAAGACTGGGATAAGCGAGAGAACAAGGCGAAAGTTTTGTTGAAAATGTCTGTGAAGGACAACATTATCCCGCACATCAGAGACTGTAAAACGTCCGCGGAAATCTGTATGACCATTAAAAGTCTGTATCAGACCCAGAACACAAGCCGAGTTATGGAACTTAAAAGCAAGCTATTTTCGATAAGGATGAACGAAAATGAGACTGCTGCTACATTTGTTGCGCGAATCAAAGATGTGAAAGATGCATTGGGGAACATCGGAGAGGCGGTGTCTGACTCTAATCTTGTCTCAATCACATTGAATGGGATGCGAGATGAATTTCAAATGTTCATCACTGGATTGGCGGCAAGGGAGAAAGCGCCCACATTTGATGATCTGACAGGGATCTTGCTGCAAGAGGAGGAGCAGCGGTAGAACTTGAACCCTTAGAGTGATGATCTTGCGCTGATGGCGAAACAACGATCATTCAGAGGGAAGCAGCCACAACAGCAATCACAGCAGAAAGAAGGAACATCACAGAAGAGTCCACATAAAGGTATGATTGCAAATAATTCTGTAAAGAAATGTTATTATTGTGGAAAGAAGGGCCATGTCCAGAATGTATGCTTTAAGAAGCAGGCTGATGATGCAAAGAGGAAGCGGGCAAAGCATAGAGGATACTTTATTGAAGAAGATGTTGAAGAAGATAAGGATTTTAGTCATGAATTTCGACTATTCATAGTTGACCATGCCCTTTCAGCATCTGATGAGGACGATATATGGTATGTTGATTCCGGAGCATCCTCTCACATGATAGGTAAAAAGGAATTTTTTGATAGTCTTGAAGAAAGCACATACGGATCAAAAATCTATTTAGGAGATGATAGTGGATATGATATTAAAGGTTATGGGGTTATTCCAGTCAAGTTACCAAATGGAAAAATTAGTCATCTTCAAAATGTTTTATATGTACCTGGAATTAAGAAAAATTTGATATTTGTATCCATGATAACTGATCAAGATATGCAAGTCGATTTCTTCAAGACTCATTGTGTGATAAACGATTGTAGGGAAGAAATAGTTGCAACAGGTGTGCGTGTTGGAAGCCTATATAGACTAGATGTGAAGAGTATATCAAAGCGAGCCATGGTTGTAGGAGGATCGACAATCGAACAACTCTGGCATCAGAGATTCGGTCACTTGAATTTGCAGGACCTCATGCTATTGCAGAGAAAAGGTATGGTTGAGGGTCTCCCTATCCTTCATAATATTCAGTTAAATTTTGATGGATGTGCCTTAGGTAAAATGCATAGAGAACAATTTCCTGTGCATGATAGGAGGAAGGAAATAGATATTTTAGAACTAGTGCACACTGATATATGAAGACCTATGCAGACAAGGTCGCTAGGTGGAGCGTATTGTTTTTTGCTATTTACTGATGACTGCACTAGATACTCATGGGTTTATTTTATGAGTAAGAAAAGTCAGACTTTCCAGTGCTTTAGAGAATTTAAAACCTTGGTGGAAAAACAATTTAGTAAGAGTATAAAAATTCTCCGATCCGATCAAGGGGGAGAATACAAGTTAGGGGAATTCATGAAATTCTGCAAATCTCACGGGATTGTTCAGGAGTTTACAGTGCCACACACACCAAAGCAGAATGGAGTTGCAGAATGCAAAAACAGAACCTTAGTGGAGTTCGCAAGGAGCATGTTACAAGGTAAGGATCTATCTAATAGTTTTTGGGTAGAAGCTATTAATATTGTTGTATATTTGAAGAACAGAAGTCCTACTAGGTATCTTAGCTTCAGAACTCCTTTTGAAGCTCTATATGGATTCAAACCAGCAGTAAATCATCTAAGAGTATTTGGGTCAAAAGCATTTGCCCATATACCCAAAGCTGATAGGAAGAAATTAGATCCTAAAGTTGTGAAATGCATCTTTGTTGGTTATGGCCCAGAATTTAAAGCATATAAATTGTTCAATCCTGAGTCTCATAAGATATTCGCAAGTAGGGATGTAGTGTTTCATGAACAGGTACAGGAAGGGAAAGATGACATTGGTGATGATTGGCACATTCCATTGTTGATGGATGAAAATAGCGAGGATGAAAGAGAGCAGGAGTAGAAAGAAGAGCAAAAGGAAGAACAGGAAAAAGGTGATAAAGCAAGCCCATTTAGAGCTTAAGAAAACAAATTTGAGGTAAGTCCCCTACCAAGGAGATCTGGTAGGAAGACTCAAAAACCATTAAAATTGAGAGACTATGCTTTGATGTCAAATGTTTTGAACATTGTAGTGCCCACTAATTACAAAGAAGCTAGTCAATTTAAGGAGTAGAGAGCTGCAATGAATGAAGAGATGGAATCAATTCTTAGAAATGACACTTGGGATTTACTTGAACTACCTAAGAATAAAACACCCATAGGATGTAAATGGCTGTTTAAACCAAAAATGAATGCAGATGGAAGTATAGAAAAATTAAAAGCTAGGCTGGTTGCAAAAGGATATTCACAACAGGAAGGTATAGATTTTGATGATACTTTTGCACCTGTAGCAAAGTTAAATACAATCAGATTGCTTATTGCTTTAGCTACTAAATATAATTGGGAGCTACACCAGCTTGATGTCAAATCTACATTTTTAAATGGTGAATTAAAAGAGGAAATTTACTTAGTACAACCAGAAGGGTTTGTAAAGCAGAAGCAGGAACATCTTGTTTGCAGATTGAAAAAGGCTTTACATGGTTTAAAACAAGCACCTAGGTCTTGGTATGAAAAGGTTGATTCTTTCTTTTTAGAGTATGGCTTTCATAGAAGTTTGAATGACCCAAATTTGTATACCAAGTACAATAAGCAGGGGCAGATTATTCTGATTTCTTTGTATGTAGATGACATGATTATAACAGGAGATGCAGATGATTTAATCAGAGGAATCAAAAGGCTTATGGCACAAGTTTTTGAGATGAAAGATCTTGGAAGACTTCATTACTGTCTGGGATTAGAAGTATGCAGAGATACTGGGCAAACTTTTCTTACCCAAGGGAAGTATGCCAGAAATCTGTTAGAAAAGTTTGGTATGGATCAGTGTAGATCAGCAGCGACACCTTTGCAGCTGAATCTAAAGTTGAGCAGTGACGATGGCCCTAAAGAGGTTGATGCTACATTGTACAGATAACTGGTTGACAGCTTGATATATCTTACAACAACCAGACTTGACTTAGCATACTCTGTTAGTGTGTTGAGCCAATTCATGTCAAAAGCGCTTGAAAGTTACTCGGTAGCAGCAAAAAGTGTGTTGAGGTATCTTTGTGGTACTGTTAACTATGGAATTTTATACACTGACGCATCTGATGTTATTCTAGCAGGTTTTTCAGATTCACACTGGGCAGGTAACTTGGATGATCGAAGGTCCATCACAGGTTACGCATTCAGCATAGGATCCGGGGTCATAGCATGGAGCAGCAAGAAGCAGAGTACTGTAGCTTTGTCTTCGTGTGAAGCTGAGTATCATGCATTGTGTGCAGCGACGTGTGAAGCAATCTGGTTGAGAAGGCTTCTCAATGACGTAGGAAAAGAACAGAAGAATTCTACTTCCATCAAAAGCGACAACCAGAGCACCATTAAATTGGCATACAATCCAGTGTTTCACTAAAAAACCAAACATATAGACACTCAGTTCCATTTTGTTAGAGAGAAGATACAGTCAAAAGAAACTACTGTTGAATATTGTAAAACTTGTGACAATATGGCTGATATTTTTACAAAGCCTCTTGCACGTGTGAAGTTTGAATTGTTTAGAAGGATGCTAGGAGTCCAGGACAACCCTTTATCCATTAGGGGGGGAGTTGAAATAATTATATTATTTTGTATTAATGGAGAAAATGGTTACATAGTTGTAACGTATCTCCCTAGTTTAGGATTAGTTCCTAGAGTTTAGGGGTTTGGTTGCAACTTCCTAATTCCTAGTGTTGTACTTAAATGATGTAATATTTCATTCATGAATAATAGAGTGTACGAGAGTGATCTCTCTGTTCTGAGTGTAGTCTCTAGGTGCAGGCCTCACCTGTGAGCTACATCTCCTTCATTTTCAATTCTGTTCACATTTTATCTATTGAAATAACAGCCATTAATAAGCATTCAGATGAAGAATATATCCCACATATTCACTCCAAATTCAATCCCGCGTGTAAATTAAAAAATATATAAAAAATCTAATTATAATAATCTCACAAAAAAAGTCTAATTATAATATTCTCTCCAAATTCAAGTCCTGTTGGTAGATTAAAATATAAAAAAAAATAAAATTCAAAAATCTTCATCCACGGAAGTCTATATATACGCTTTTTCACAAATTATAATATGCTGAAAAAACTCTTATAATATTTTTCCTTCATCCCCCCTTCATCCCCTGAGGTTAAAATAAGATAATTACCGGTGCATGAGGAGTTAGCTAAATATAGAGAGTCATTTAACTGAGTGATTGCATGATTGAGTGTTTGAGTGTTGAGTAAATAGTTAAGTGATAGATGACTTTGAATGTGTGATTGTATTTATCTGCATATCAAGATATTTTAGGCAGTTAGCCAGTTGGAAAATGTTTAAATACCTTGGGTTCATTATAATCATCATGTTTTTTGTGATCAATAGAAGAGCAGCAACTCATGTTTTATGTGTGAATTATGTTTGGTCTCCTCTGCTTTTCCAATAAATTAGTATCACAACAAGGTTTAAGATCTACGAAAATAGTCAAAAGTTTCTCAGCGGTTGTAGCTGAACTCATTTAGTTTGTAAACAACATAGATAGAGTTTACTAAAGAAGCGGCAACTGCCGTGAACACTGTCCCTTGGAAAATTAATTTGTCAACGAGCGAGCAAGCCGCATTTTCGCAGAAAATTAGCATGTGCCCCAACGCAAAACAAGTGGTGTTTGAAAGTCGAAAGTGTTTGAAACTTGAAAGGCTTTAAAAGTCACGTGATCTTTTAAAGCGAAGTCGGTACGATTTTGTTATGTTGTTGATTTCTTTGGAAGTGATTATAAAGAGTTTTTTTTATACAAAGTTTTTATATATATAAATATATTTTATACAAAAGATTTTTTATATTAAAAAATAATAAAGGGTTTTATTTTATAATGGAAATTTTTGAAGATAAGAGATTTCTTTTGAAAAATAAGCTTTGCATAGTCTATTAAGGAGAATTTATTTTTTATTTTTTATTTTTTTGGTTTTTCAAAGTGAAATTTTTGGAGAAAGATGGTTTTCTCAAATTTCCAGCCCCAGTTTTCACTATTTACAGGCAAAAATTATGATGTGTGGGTCCTTAAGATGGCGACCACGTTGCAGGTACATGATGTCTGGGATTATGTCAAGTTTTTGTTTTTAGAACCTAAGAACGAAGAAGAAGAACAAGCTCTCAGTAATACATAGATGGAACAATGGAAGAAAGACAAGAAGAAGAATGCACATGCGTTGCAGCTTATTCGCTAGGAAGTGGACCTAGCAGTGTTCCAGAAGATTATGATCACGTCTTCAGCAAAAGTAGCATGGGATACTTTGGCGACAAATTATAAAGGTATGGCCAAAGTCAATATTGTTAAGTTGCAGAATACTAGGAGAGATTTTGAAAGTTTGCAGATGAAGGAGATAGAGGACATCGATTCTTTCATGAATCGGGTCATAACTGTCATAAATCAATTAAATATTTATGGTGAAGATATAAACAATCAAAGAGTGGTTGAGAAGGTCGTCCGATGTTTGTCTGCCAAATTTGATGTTGTGGTAGCAGCCATAGAAGAAGTCAAGGATTTGGCATCATTGATAGTTGATGAGCTAATGGGATCACTTCTATCGTATGAGGCAAGGATAGAAAGAAATAATGATTCCACTTTAGAGACCGCTTTCAAAAGCCATGTTTCTATTTCAAGAGACAGAGGTCGAGGTAGAAGTAGAACAAGAGGCAGAGGACAAAGCGGAAGATATGGTGGTTAGAGAGATGATCGAGAAGATCATGAACATTCAAGTGGAAGCAACTACAAAAGCTTCAACAATAATCAAAGAGTTGACAAATCAAAGGTGAAATGTTATTACTGCAATAAATTTGGTCATTATGCTCGTGATTGCAGGAAGAAAATAGCTGATCAAGGGAACAAGAGAGCTAATGTCACTATAGAGAGTACTAACTCCATGTTCCTATCTTTCCATATCGTGCATGAGCATTCTACTAGTGTGTGGTTATTAGACAGTGGTTGCAATAACCACATGATACACAACAAGGATTTGGTTGCAAATTTTGATCATTCTGTGAAAACAAAGGTAAAGTTGGGGACTAAAAAGATTGGGGAAGTAGATGGCAAAGGAGTGGTCAACATTCTGACCAAGCAAGGGGAGCCAAAGACAATCTCAGAGGTATTATGTTCCTAGTCTCAAACATAATTTGTTAAATGTTGGTCAATTGACACAAAAAGGATATAGAGTTATCTTTCAAGGTCAAGAAGTTTTTATATATCACAAGCCCCCAAGTAGGCAACTGATAGCAAAGGTGCAGATGACAAGGAATGCACCATTTCCTCTAATTTTGAATTACAGTGGTCAAGTGAGTTCTTTTACAGTTGCATGTTTTGAGGATTATTTGTTATGGCACTTTCAATTTGGACGCTTGCACTTTTCTGGTTTAAGATTGTTGCAGCAGAAATAGATGGTCAGAGGATTCCCTCCCATCAAAGAGCCTCCTAGTACTTGTGACTGTTGCATCTTGGGAAAAAAACACCGTGAAAGTTTTCCAAAGGGAGTTGCATACAGAGCAAAGCAACCTCTTGAGCTAGTGCATACAGACTTGTGTGGACCTATGAGGACACAGTCAATTGGTGGCAATTTCTACTTCCTCACTTTCATTGATGACTACAACAGAAAGACTTGGGTTTACTTCTTGAAGCAGAAGTCTGAAACTTTTGCAAAGTTCAAAGAATTTAAAGCCTTAGTAGAGAACCAAAGTGATCAACAGATCAAGGTATTGTGGTCAAATCGTGGTGGAGAATATGACTTAAAGGCATTCCATGATTACTGCAAACAACATGGGATCACAAGACAGTTTACAACCAGGTACACACCACAACAGAATGGTGTAGTAGAGAGAAAGAACGAGACAATTATGAACATGGTAAGAAGCATGTTGAAAGGCAAAAACTTGTCTAATGAGTATTGGGTAGAAGCAGTTCCATGTGTTATTTATATGATCAATAGATCTCCTACAAAGAGTGTGATGAACATAGTACCAAAACAAGCACAATCATGTATGTATTGCAACGTATTTCATCTCAGAGTATTTGCATGTGTAGCTTATGCACATTTGCCTAAGAAGCAAAGAGGCCAATTGGATGATAAAAGTGAAAAATGCATATTCATTGGTTATAGTGAGCAATAAAAAGCCTACAAATTATATAACCCTGTCACAAAGAAGACCATAATTAGTAGAGATGTTGTGTTCAAGGAACAAGAGTCATGGAATGGAACTGTAGACAAAAAAGTTGATGCACAAGTGCCACTGATGGAAGAAGATGATGTAGCAGAAAAGGAGCACCAAGAATCACAAGTGGAGACACCAAACAGAGACACACCAACAAGGACTCCAAGATTCTCAGAGCAGCATGGATCCTCAAGAAGATCAACAGATCAAGATTCTCCGAGTGCTCAATCAATCAGGTGATGAATCAAACAATGGTAAGAGAAAGATGAGAAGTTTAAAAGATATTTATGATGATTTGGATGTTAGTTCAAATTTTTCATTGTTGTCGTTCCAACCTTCTTCTTTTGAAGAAGCAATCAAAGATGAAAATTGGGTGCAAGCAATGGATGAAGAAATTGAAGTTATTGAAAAGAATGGCACATGGGATTTGGTTCATTTACCAAAGGACAAAAATCTCATTGGTGTGAAGTGGGTGTACAAGACAAAGTTGAATGAAAAAGGTGAAATTGATATATTTAAAGCAAGACTTGTAGCAAAAGGATTCTCATAGCAACTTGGTATAGACTTTGGAGAAACGTTTGCTCGAGTAGCTAGATTGGATACTGCAAGAGCAGTTCTAGCCACAACATCTCAGAACAAGTGGAAAGTATATGAGATGGATGTGAAATCAGCCTTCTTGATTGGAATTCTAGAAGAAGAAATTTATGTGCAGCAACCTCAAGGATATGAAGTTGACAGTAACGAGGAGAATGTTTACAGGTTGAAGAAAGTGCTCTAAGGACTGAAGCAAGTGCCTAGAGTTTGGTATAGTAGAATCGACAGCTATATGATTAAGAATGGATTTTGCAGAAGCAACATGGAGCCTACCTTGTACACAAAGGTAAATGAGCATGGACAACTTTTGATTGTTTGCTTATATGTTGATGACATGTTTTTTTACAGGTGATTTTGACATAGATGAATTTAAAGCAGGCATAATGAAAGAATTTGAGATGACAGATCTTGGTCTCATGAAATATTTTCTTGGCATAGAAGTTGAGAAATCTGTAAAAGGAATTTTTAATTGTCAAAATAAATATTCCAAAGATTTGTTGAAAACATTCAGAATGGAAAATTGCAAACTTGTCTCTACACAAGTTGCAACAAGTACAAAGTTAAGCAACGATGATGAAGGATCAGATGTCAATCTAACTTTATTCAAAAGATTGGTTGGTAGCCTCATGTATCTCACAGCTACAAGACCGGATATCATGCAAGGAGTGAGTTTGATTTCCAGATTTATGGAGACTCCAAAAGACACACAATGGAGTGCAGGAAAATGAATTCTGAGATACATAGCAGGAACTAGATATTGTGGCATAATGTATGCAAGGATAGAAAAGAAATATTTGATTAGATAGACAGATATTGATTTTGCAGGTAGTTTGGATGATAGGAAGAGGACTTCTGTTTTTCTTTTCCAACTTGGTTCACATGTGATTTCATGGGCATCTAAGAAGTAGCCCATTATGACACTTTCGTCAGCAGAAGAAGAATATGTAGTAGCAACATCAACAACATGTCAAGCAGTGTGGTTAAGAAGAGCACTTGATGGACTCAAGCAGAAACAACAAGTATCAACAAAAATATATTGTGCAACACCTCAACGATTGCACTATCCAAGAATAGTATGATTCATCAGAAGAGCAAGCATATTATTACTAGATATCACTTTATTAGAGAACTTATGACCAATGGAGAAGTTCACTTGAAGCCTTGTAAATCTAGTGATCAATTGGTTGATATATTTACTAAGTCATTAGCACGAGATGTGTTTGAGTTTCATAGAAGAAACTTGGGCATTGTAAGCCTAGCCGAGACATAGACGAAGAGGCATGTTTGAGTTATCATGAGTCATGTTTTAGTTTAGCAGTCATAATTAAGGGGGAGTGTTAAAATAAGATAATTACTCCTACATGAGGAGTTAGCTAAACATAGAGAGTCAGTTAACTGAGTGATTGCATGATTGAGTGTTTGAGTGTTGAGTCAAGTTGAGTTAAGTGATAGACAACTTTGAGTGTGTGATTGCATGTAATTGCATGTAATTGCATGTCAAGATATTTTAGGCAGTTGGCTAGTTTGAAAAGGTTTAAATACCCTTCATCGGGTTCATTGTAATCATCATGTTTTGTTTGATCAATAAAAGAGCAACAACTCATGTTTTATTTGATCAATAAAAGAGCAGCAACTCATGTTTTATGTGTGAATTGTGTTTTGTCTCCTATGCCTTTCCAACAAAGTCTATATATATGCTTATTCACGAATTATAATATGCTGAAAAAAGTCTCATAATATTCTCTCCAAATTCTATCGTAATTCAATCCTACCTGTAGATTAAAATATTAAAAAAAGTGGGGTAATCTTCATCCACCAGAAGTCTATATATACACCTATCCACAAATTATAATATACTCGTTGCTCAGTAATTCAAAATTCAAAATCTAGGATTTTTCGCACCATAAAGGATTCTTAGGATTCTTATTAAGAATCCTTTTCCACTCTCAACAGACTTCTTTTCATCCAACTCATCTTCTCATATGCCTATAGACCAATTATAATACGCTTCAGTCTAGTACAGTATCAAATTTTTATTTTTGTTTATTTGTTTAGTAAGACTCTTGGTGCAAACTTTTCCACTCTCAAGTGGTTTTTTTTATCTAAATGATAATTAACACAATTATTGGTAAATGTCGTTAATATATATTAAGTATATACACAACCATATTAATATACACAAGCAAAAAGTAATTAATATATATTAAACATATACACAACCACATTAATATACACAAACAAAATTTATAACATTGTTAGCTATATTATTATACTAAATAAAATTTCTATAAACATAATATTACATTATAAATCTAATATTATATATTATTATTATAAAACTTAGCACAAATCATATAAAACCTAGAATAAATATACCTAAATAATAGAACTTAAAATCTAATTGCTAAAAGTAATAAATGTAAATAACAAAGTAATAAAACTTTAATTAATAGAGTTAAAAAATTTAAAGCTAGATTAATAAACTTATGTTTTAAACTTATAATAATAAACTCAAAACATAAATGCCCATTCATCGAACCAACAAACGGGAGGTTGAAACATATTGGAGTTGTCTATAATGCGACTTTTTGGAGATTCCGGTGACGGAATCCGGCGGAAGAAATTGAGGTTAAATCTTGATTTGTTGCAGTTAAAATGGTTTTTTAACTGCATATTTGGATTCAGCACCCTGGAAAACCCCTGGGACGCTTTGATTGTGCAGAAACTAGCTATCAAACTTGCCATTCCAATAAATTACTGCCGGATTTGGATCGGAAAAACCCACCTGAAAGGCTTCCAAAAAGTCGCATTATAGACAACTGCTTATAAAAACACTATCATTCACTAGTTTTGTCCACTCAAATATCATCCAGGGTGATTGTATTTGATATGATATACGATTGCATCAAAGTAAGTTGTACTTTATGATAAGATTAGGAATGCAACATTTATAGAGAATTGTGGATAAAGATATACCAAATCTAAAATCATTTTATAACTTATATTTTAATATTTAAAAACAACACACCCTATATTATCATCCTCATAAAAGTGAGTGTTTCATTTATTAATAACATGTATGCGACTAGGTATTTAATGTACAAGATCATGAGAAACATAGAAGATAAGAGACTTCTTATGGTTGGTTCAAACTCCATTGAAAGTCACTTACGGCTAGAGTAGTATTGTGTTATCAAATCATTAAGGTATGGAGGTAAAGATGGTTTTATGAAATAATGATAATATTAGAAATATTATTGTATCTAAAAAAAATTGTAAAGTAGTAAATAATAAGATTTTAAAAAGATGTCATCAACACTAAGCTAAAAATACTCGAATAAAAAGAAAATCAGCATTGTTAAAAGTAAGAACATTTTAATCAATTGTACAAATTTCATGAGTTAAAAAAACTTGTCATCTTTCGCAGACTAAAAGAATTGAAGTTGAAAATCTATCCTCCATACATATACACATTATATCTAGGCCTATAATATATATATATAATTAAGTGGATAGCCAAATGATTTTGGAATAAAGCTTTCTGATTTATTTACTGTTCTTGGAATAAGGCTTCCAGAATTTATGGTTTTTTTAACCAGAATCGTATTTGCTAATAACTCAAATACGATTGCATTTGATGTCCAGAGAGATTTGAATTTTATAGACATAACAGTTGTTTACTTTGCGCGTTGAAGCTGTAACGTTTTGGAGTTTAGCACGGAGATGGTAATGTTGATCTGATTCAGCGTGTCACATAGGAGTAGAAGCCATGTGCATCGCTCAAACCTAGTACATATGAGTAGACGCCACGTGCGTCACTCAAACCACAGTACGCGGTCTTGGAAAACGGACCAAGTTGCATATGAAGTTAAATGGTATCATCCCACATTTAAGTGAATTTTCTATAATAATATTTTTTTACAACAATGGTTATAAAGCCAATATGTGTTATTATTGAAATAATTGAAATAAAATTATAAAAGAAAATTTGATACTACTAAATTAGGGTTAGAGTATAATTTGATTTTTTATGGTTAGAGTATAATTTGATCTTTGTATGTCTAGAGATGACTAAGAATATATTATTTTTATTAAATCTCACTTGTGACAATGAAATGTTTTTTATTAAAATGGGATTAATATTTGCTAAAAGCTTGTATCCAAACCAGCAAGTTGATGCACTCTACTCTGTGAATGATTTTGGAGAGAAGTGTTGCATAATTATTACGTGAAAATTCAATGTTGTTGTCAATGCAGGTGACATTTGCTAAATCAATTTGGTAAGAGTCGTATCGTTGTTCATTTTGTGTTAGCAATGGCTACATCATTTAATCTTTCCATGGTCTAAAAAGTTGAATAGAAGAAAAAATATAGCTTGTGTTTTTTTTGCATATGATACTCACTATTAGTGAGTTTAATGATCTTGATTAAATTATCCCATGAAAGAATAGTGTAGGTTTCAACCCCATACAGAAATTACCTGAATATGAATTTTAAAACACAGAAAATAAACATTGCGAGAGCATAACACATAAAACACATATACATAGAGATTTTCCCCTGGATCCCAAAACTGGGACTACGAGCTTGATTTTTCATTATATTCCTTTCAATGTTACAATGTATTTTTATACATGAAGCATCTAATACCATGGACAGAAAACCATTGCGTCCAAAACCATGTGCGAAAATCATGCACAAAACTATAGGTAGGTCCGTCCAACCTAATATAGAGTCCAAAAAACAAACATTTCTGGGTGCTGCCCTGGACCCCATAGAGGGGGGTTACTTGCACCCTTCAAACCCCCTGTGACCCCCCCACTACACAATCGGTGGAATAAAGGGGTGGCTCTACCCCCCCTCTAACCCTCAGTTAACTATGTGGGCTAGTCGTGGAAAGAATATAACACAACTCAATATTCTCCCACTTGTTGTTTTCTTTCCACACGAGGCCACAAGAGAGCTTAGTCATTTATCCAGCCCTGCAATGCCCATTGTTTCTCTAGACCAAGAGAACTTCTCAGAGCTCATAGATTTTGTCAATGCATCTGCAGTATTCTTCAAAGTGTCCACCTTTACCAGCAACGCCTTTTTGTCTTCTACCATATCCCTCACAAAGTGATACTGAACATTAATGTGCCTTGTCTTTGAATGATATGCAGGGTATTTTGCCAAGAAAATTGCACTTTGGCTGTCACAGTCTATCCTTATAGCTCCATGTACTAACCCCATACTTGAACACAATCTCTAGAACCAAATTGTTTCCTTGCTTGCATGAGTGGTTGCCATGTATTCTACCTCTGTAGTTGATAGTGCCACTACAGATTATTTCTTACTCATCCAACTGACTGCACCTCCAAATAGGTTAAACACATACCCATGTGTAGATCTTCTCTGATCCAGATCTCCAACCCAACCTGCATCAACAATGCCACGAATATCCAACACTCTGTCCAATCCTAGTCTTCCTTGGTAGCACAAAACATAATCACTAGTGCCATGCAAATACCTAAAAACTTGCTTCACTGTTGTCCAGTGCTCCTTCCCTTGTTTTTGACATAAACTTGCTCAATGCTCGCATTGCATGTGCAATGTTTGGTCTAGTACAAACCATTGCATACATCAGGCTATCGACTGCACTTGCATATGGAGCATGGGACATGGCCTCTTCCTCTCCTTGTGTCTTGGGACACTATTCAACAGATAACTTCACACCTACAGGAATAGAAACCTTCACCAGTTTACTATCCTACATATTAAACCTCTGCAGTATTGTCTCGACATACTTCCTCTCATTTAACCAGAGCTTCCTCTTTACCCGATCTCTTTTAATTTCCATGCCCAAAATATAGTTTGTAGCACCAAGATCTTTCATGTCGAATTTGGAGGATAATTGGGTCTTCAAATGTTGGATAATTTCTTTGTCATTTCCAACCAACAACATATCATCCACATACAAGACCAGATAAATAACACGGTCACCAATTAATTTAAAATACACACAATGCTCTGCTTTGCTTCTGTTGAAGCCAAGTCCCCATATAAATGTACCAAATTTCTGATACCACATCCTTGGTGATTGTTTTAACCCATATAGAGACTTCTTTAACTTGCATACAAGTTATTTCTTACCCTTCACCTCAAAGCCTTTAGGTTGCTTCATGTAGATTTCCTCTTCGAGATTCCCATGAAGAAATGTTGTCTTCACATCCATCTGTTCTACCTCAAAATCAAAAGTAACAAAAACAAATAAAAGTAATCTAATAGAAGCTACCTTAGCAACAAGAGAAAAAATATCACCAAAATAAATTCTTGGCACCTGGGAATAACCTTTTCTACCAACCGAGCTTTGTATTTCTCCACCTTTCCTTTTGCATTTGGCTTCTCCTTGAACACCCATTTGCTGCCAATGGGTTTCCTTCCAACTAGCAACTCCACCAGATCCCAAGCCTCATTTTTTGCAAAGATACCATTTCATCAACCATGGCCTCTTTCCATAGTTTGCCATCCTCTGAATCTACTACTTTCTTCACAGTTCTGGGATCATCATCAGTAATAGATAAAGAAAAACTTGAATAGAAACCAGATGGACTATACCTTTCTAGTTGCCTTGTTTCTTGAACTGATCTTCTCACACTCGAATTTTATGGCTCTTCATCTTCTGATTCCTCCTTTATTGTAGAGTTTGATTCTTACTCCTTAAGCCCAGACTCTATCTTCTCAGGTTCCTTTGGTTGGACTTCATGTTTAATAACATCTTTTACCTTTCTGAACACCACATCTCGATTGTACACAGCGTTCCTTGTTACTGGCTTCCAAAGCTTATAACCCTTTAAACCATCCTTACACCTAATAAAGATTCACTTTTCATATTTACTATCCAACTTGGTTCATTTCTCCTTTCCAACATGTACATATGCATCACATCCAAATACCCTCAGATGTGAAAGAGAGTGTTTCTTACTAGTGCATACCTCTTCTGGAGTCTTATCCTCCAACGTTGATGAAGGTGATCTGTTGACCAATTAACATGTTGTCTCCACTCCCTCTACCCAGAATTCCTGTCCTAACCTCGCACCACTCAGTATGCTTCTTGCCCTTTCCATCAACGTCTTGTTCATTCTTTCTGCAACTCCATTTTGCTTAGGTGTGTATGGAGTAGTCTTCTACCATGCTATACCACACTTCTTATAGAATTATTCAAATTCCTTAATGCAAAACTCTCCACTGTTATCTGTCCTCAACACCTTTATCTTCTTCTCTGTCTCGTTTTCCACCAGAGGCTTAAATTCTTTAAACTTGTCAAATACTTCAGATTTCTTTTTAAGGAAATATATCCATGTATTCCTTGAGAACTCATATATAAATGATGCATAGTACACAGACATACCCAGTGATGGAACTCTCACAGGTCCAAACACATCACTATGCACAAGTTCTAATATTTGTTTCACCCTCTTACCATCAGAGGGGAAACTCACTCGATTCTACTTCCCATATACACAATTTTCATAGAAATCAAAATCCAGAGAGCTATTACTCATACCTTCTACCATACCTTTACCATGAAGTATTCGAAGACCCTTCTCTCCAATATGTCCAAGCCTTTGATGCCACAACATGGTCTTCTCTCCAGAGACCACTAGATTTTCTGCTCCTCTTTCAGGAACCATAGAACTATTGCACCCATCAACAACAGTGCTACCTTGAAGCTTGTACAGAGTTCCAATCTGAGCTCCCTGCATCAATACTAGTGCTCCCTGAACCATCTTGTAGGTATCCTTATAGAACTCTATTTTTACACCTACATCTTCTAGCTTGCTTACAAAAATTAGATTTCTGGCCAATGCAGGAATATGCAAAACACCCGGAAGTGTTCTAACCCTTCCACCTTGCAACTTCAACTTTACTTTTCCGCGACCAATGATTCTAGCCTTCTTGTCATCCCCCAAGAAGACATCACCACCATCGTATTTCTCATACTCGCAGAATCACTCTGTATGGGGAGTGAAGTGAAAGGATGCACCCGAGTCAATCAATCATGCCTCATGATCTACATATGTACTTGAAGAAGCCATGTACACATCCCCACCTTCATCTGAGGTGGTTTTCGCCTCTACAGAAGAACCATCATCAAATCCCTTTCCTCTGTTAGGAGATTTAGATTTACAGTCCCTTTTGTAGTGCCCTTCCTTTCTGCATTTCCAGCAAACCACCCTTATAGGTTTTCCTGGAGATTTAGATCTCCCTCTAGATTTAGATCTCCCACTCGATGACTTATTTTTGTTTATGTTCTAGGACCATCCTTGTACAGACAAGGCATCACCATTCTGGCTCTCCATATTTTTCCGTCTCATCTCCTCCATTATCAAGGATGAGACTATTTCATCAAACTGCAAGGCAGTTGCATTACTACCTATTGCAATAACCAAACTATCCCATGAATCTGGTAGAGAACACAACAAACTAATGCACTTATCTTCATTTGAAATTTTAATATCAATAGATAATAACTAACTTACTGCAGTATTAAATACGTTCAGATGCTTTGTCATCGAGTCTCCATCTTTCATGCTCAGGTTCTACAATTTTTCTGTAGGAACATTTTATTCACCAAAGACTTAGATTGGTACAAAGTCCCTAACTTGTCCCATAAAGCCTTCACTGTAGCTTCCCTTGATACATTCAACAATATTGAATCTGAGACACACAATCGTATTGTGCTCTTTGCCTTCTAGTCCAACTTCTTCCATTCTTCATCAAACACTCCCGTTGGTTTAGTACCTGGATCTACCGTGATCCACTGATCTTTATCCACCAACAAATCCTCCATCTTGAGTTTCCACAACTCAAAACTCTGACCATTAAGTTTCTCAATCTCTATCTTTCCACTACACGCCATCTTCTTTCACCACCATAATCCATCTTGTAGATCTCCCACTGAACAGGGTCTACCACAGGCCTGAGCGAAACCCCTGAGCAATAAATGCATCCCCTTGAAACCAAAACAGCTCTGATACCAAATGTAGGTTTTAACCCCATACATAAATTACCTGAATAATAATTCTAAAACACATAAAATAAACAATGCGAGAGCATAACACATAAAACACATATACATAAAGATTTTCCACTGGATCCCAAAACCGGGACAACCAGCTTGATTTTTCATTATATTCCTTTCAATGTTACAATACATATTTATACATGTTGAAGCATCCAATACCATGGACCGAAAACCATCGCGTCCAAAACCATGTGCGAAAATCATGCACAAAACCATAGGTAGGTCTGTCTAACCTAATATAGAGATTTTAGTGTTGATATGTATTAGTATGGTTGGTAAAATAAATTATGGTGAATATTAGAAATCATATAAAAGAGGTCATATTGTAATATTAACTCTCGATACATTCAGTATCTAGACTACTTTCCCATATAAGTAGTGAATATAATAGTGATTCATGTATCAGTAGATGGAATTATGTCAATAGAATGGTCAATGGCTTAGTCATTACAAATAGTGAATTGATAGTTTGAAGAAATTATATCTTCAAGGAATTAAGTGGAACTGTAGCTCAATGTGGATGGTACATATGGAGCTCAATCGACCATATTTTAAAATGAATAGATGAAGTTGATGAAGAATTTATCGTAAAATAATTAGAGATAAATATAAGTACTCATTAAAGGAGAGTGTTTGAGATATCAATTCCTACTTGTCTTGTGCTTATTGTGTGATGTTCGTCATCAAATAATAATTTTTAGGTATTTTTATTTAGCTCGTAGTTTTAAGTATGGTTGAGATAGTATCTTAACTAACTAGATTAACTCACTTTGCGTGTCAATCTATCTTAACTCTAGTTTATGAATAAATATATTATTTTATGTCCTACTAAAATACAAATAATATTTATGTGTGTATTGTTTTCTAATTTAATATCTCCAACATATTTATTTTTAGAGTATTGAATATAGGTGTTGTCTTTGTGGGCCCTGTCCCAGGTTCAGCATTAGTCAACCAAACAAATCCCTACACTACTGGCCCTACACTACTGGTCCTGAACTGTCAGCCTGAAGCTTCTGCTGAGTCACTTGTAGACTACCAAGCTTATCTCCAATGGAGGCCATGACCGAATAAGCTTTGTCCAATAAGGATTCATGTGCGCCTTCAGAACTGCCTCTTTGTGTTACACTAAATCTACATATTCCTTCAATGTTTTGGCTTCCTGCAACTTTGCCAGTCTCTGTGTGAGAGCGACGGTGCACGATGTTCCTTTTACCTTGTCATAGCACTACTGCAGTTCTCGCGCTTCTGTCTCCAGTCGTTGTACATTAGGATCCTCCTGCAGACTGGTCAAGACCTCGAATGACTATTCAAACAACCATTTGTAGTCTGCTATTGCACTGTCTGCTACTGTTATCGCCTCTGTGACAGAGCTTGCACACTACTCCTTTAATTCTGGAAGATTTGAAGGTTGGGCCTTCAACTGAAATTCTACAATCTTTAGGTTTAGCTCTAGTTGAACCTTATCCAACTCTGTGTGATCATTGCACAACCCTATAGCAAGCTTGAAAATGCACACTTCTATCAGTTTTCCCTCAGGAATGGCCAACTCGGGGACCATTTGGCATGCTTCCTCCACGACCTGAACTATGCGCTTGTTTCAATCAGTTACATCAGTCACGATGGCGATGGCAGAGTCATGTTGTAGGGCCAGCTACACATTATCGATCTGCTTCTCACTAATCACCTACACAGCGTGTTGTTCTCAAACTATCAACTCCGTGATCACCCCATCCTATAGTAGGTGGAGCGCCTCGCCAAGAAGTGCTGCCAGGTTCAGCCCCACTCCCTTGAGGGGGCTGACATCGGTCCTGTCAGCTCCGTGTTTTGTCATCACTGCTCGATCTGGTAGCACTATCCCTTGGGAGTCCTTCACATGCAGCATTGTGGCGGCTTCTGAAGTACCGATGGCGAGGCTAGTAGATACCACACCAACCTATGATGCATGGATCTGCAGCTCATGCAGACTCGTTTGGATGGACCCCAATAGTTGTTGTTGCTACTGCTTGAACTATTGTAGTACCTCCGCGGTGGCATCCCGAACTGTATGTCATTCAAATCTCCCTCTGTTACAGTGATTGGGTCTAGCGACGTCTTACTCACCTTGGATTTCTTCTGTGACCCCACTTTTTCTTGTTCTCTTGGACATTTGATGTGGTATGATGCCATCTACAGGTCCGATCCATGCCACTACATTTTCTCGTCCTTTTCTTCCTCTGTTTGGGGAGAGAGTGACCTCGTACATTTATCAGAGTCACTCTCTACTCTGCCTATCTCATTTTCTTCCTGTTGTGTGGTGTCATGCTCTATTTGGGCCTTTTCAGCGGCCTCCTTCTTCCTCTTCACGTCCAGCTATGCCATCTTGAGCTTGGTCGCCTTTTTGCACTGCATGGTGAACTTGCTCGATCCCACCACCGAGTATGAGGCAGTGCACCACTCTACAGGCCAGCAATCAAGAACTGCATCGATTGCATCATTAGTTGCTAAGTAAGGCAAGTCATGCCACTACTGGTTAGGGTCCTTCCATGCCCTGATTGATACGTGTTGAAAGTTTACCTTGAACCCCATGTACTCCTGCACTTTGGCAAACATAGTTGGCGACAATTGCGGCTTGCAATCAATAGCCATGCATATATTCATTTCCATCAAGATCCAGAAGATCTTGTTATCCTTGATGCACTGAGCATCCTTGGTCACCCATAGTGAAGCATACTTTGTTGCTTCTAGCAGGTTCGACATGATCGTGGAGAATTGGCTATCTTCAGGGAGCTCCCAGGCTACCAGCACAACGAACGGCAAGAGCCATGCATAGCAGAAGGTCTTGCTGAGCTCCTGTGCCACGCAGTAGTTCGCAAGGAACTCACCGCAAAGATAGTGGGCTCAATTAAACTAAACACCTTCTTCTCATTGGGTTGCTAGAGTGACGATAGGTGTTGTCACTTCATCGGCGTGACACTTTCGCATAACTTTTCCTACCAAGATCTGCGTGGCCACCTTGACCGTAGGGTCACAGATACTCGAGATAGCATAGCCTCACGACTTCTTCACGATCTTAAATTTTTCCTTCATGGAATCTATGAGGGCCTGCCCACCACCTTTTCCACCAAACACCATGGCTAAATTTTCCCCTATATAGGGCAGCGATGTGATCCTATGGATCAACCTATCAGTGATGGGTATCAACTCCTCCAACCACAGACACCCATAATGCACCAAACATAGTAGCTTCTTGGTGACCATTATTGTAATGGGTGTGCGATTGTAGTCTGACACCCATAGCAGGTTGGGCAGACTTTCCTTGTCTACACCCCTGAGCCACTTCCACGGCTCCAATGCAGTCATCTTGGTGGTTGTTTATACAACGTGGTGCATTAGTTGTTCTATTTCCAAGTGCGGTAACTTCTTAGTGTCTGCTAAGTCCCAATATTCCAATTTCAATAGCGGGAGCCGCCCCAAGTGCGGTCCTTCAAAAACAATCTCGTCTAGCAGTAGAGGTATATGTAGGGTGACATTTCTTTTGTCGATGTCCTTCGGCACCTTGGTGCTGCCTTTGCGTGGAGGGACATATTCAAGAAACATAGTGATAGGGTCAGAACCCTCAACTTCAGCGTCCTCCACTTCCACCCCCAAATCCTCATCATCCATCGGGATGTCCTCAGTCGCTTCCTCCTCTGGCTCCAAGTTAATAGTTTTTCCCTTCTCCTGTGTGGTGGGCTTGTCCTTCTGTGGTTTCTTTTGGGCGACACGTGCACCGGTATCGTATCCTATTTTCCCTTCTTATCCTTCACACTCTCCATGGTCAGGGTAGGCTTCCATATAGGTGTCCATGGTGACTTCGGGACTTCAGTTAGTACCTTTACAACCTCTGGAGTAGCTCCCTATGCTTCCATAACAACCTCCAGCACAGCGCCATCGGTTGTCACTACTTCGACGTCCATAGCTTCGGATCCTAGGATAAAATCACGGATGAAATTGCAATCAGACTCTGGAAATCAATCAAACACTAGGTAGTGAAGAAATTCTTCGAAGAATGCTTGGATCATGCACATCTGAGAGCTCACCAACTCAATGTTCAAAATGCCAAGTGTTTTTCATTGGGCCTCCACATGTAATTTATTGGCCATTTTGAATTCAAATCTGACCATTCCCCCCAAATTCCGTTCATTAATGCCAGTTTGGCATAAAATTTTCAAGGATCTTACCCATAAATTTCGTCTTAAATGTTGGCCACCCACTCCATTTGGCTGTATTTGCATCCTCAAATCATGAACAGTGACTTTAACGGTCACTTTCCAGTTGACATGCATGATTTCTTCCTAGGTAGTGCAGCTCTCTCTATTTTGTTGTGAACCCTATAACATCTCCTCGTACCACACAATACTCCAATCACACAGTTCCCCAACTCAAATAGTGTAGTTTATAGTATCGCGCCTCCTTTCAGCTTCTTGGAGCACTAAGACTATGCTATCTTCATATAATCACCTGGCCGAACCACCGATGTATGGCTTCAATGGGTTGTCATTCACCTTTCCTGGGAAGGGATCTCTCTTCAATTTAACCAACTGAACTGCTCCTCCATCGGTAATTTCCTTAATGGCATAGAGCCCTAGCCAGTGCATCCTAAATTTCCATGGAAAATTATGAAACTTGCTGTCATATAACAAAACCAGATCATTTACCTTGAAGGTGTGCAGTTTAATGTGTCAATCATGCCATGATTTTTCACGTTGTTTTTGGACCTGTTGGTGAAATCTAGAAAGAAATTTTTGTTCCTTGAGCTCAACAAGTTGCGCGAGCCTCTCTTCCAGGGCTCCGTGATCCATCATACCTATGAGTGTCGTTATACATAGACTAGGCACAATGTATCCCATGGGCATCACTGCTTCAACACCATATACAAGCCTAAAGGGTGTTTGTCCAGTCAACTTTTTACATGTCATTCGATAGGCCCATAGTACTACGGGTTTTCACAGGTCCCAGTAAGTTCACTGAGCATTGCAAACCTTGGTCAGCGCATTCTCCAATACCTTATTGAATGCTTCTACCATCCCATTACCATGTCAGTGATAAGACATGCTTTTCTGGTGATATACCTGAAATTCCTCGTTAGCACGTTGATTGTTTTGTTCTAAAAGTGTGTACCGTGATCACTCATCAAAATCTTTGGACACCCAAATCGTGTTAGTACATACTCAAAGAGAAACTTCACAGTGGTCACGCCTGTGCAATCCTTCACAAGTTATGCCTTTGCTTATTGAGTCAAATACTCAGTCATCGTGATAATGTACCACGCACTCGTCTTCTTTCCTTGAGGCTGAATGGGTCCCAAAAAATCTATTTCCCATTTCTCGAAAGGTTGTAATGTCATTTGTGGGTTCAGAGGAAGCTTATCTCTTCGCGATGGCTTTCCATTCGTTTGACACATGTTGCATGCCCTTCAGTAGGATTTTGAATCCTGATGGAGGGTTTGCCACCACAACCCTCTGCATAGAATCTTCTGCATAGTCACCCTTCCTGCATAATGGCCTCCCGCGACACCCCCATGAGCATTCACGAGGATACCTTTCATTCAAACTCTAGTACATATTGTCACAATACTTCATTAGACCCCATTTTGTACAGATGTTTGAAAATGACAGAAAATTCTATCACGCACACCACAAACTCCTTTTTCTGATGGATGGTGTAGCCTTCGAGGGTAGCTCCTGTCATTAGGAAGTGTATGATGTCTTCAAAGTGACCATTTGCAATGCACACTACAAATAGTTGTGGGTCAGGTAATCCTTCCTCCAAATCAGTGGGCTCTTCTCCTGTCTCGATGTGTGACAGATGGTCTGGTCCCGTGTTTAATCATTCAGGCTTCACAATAACTTAAAAATCATACTCTTGGAACAATAACAACCACTTGTAGATTCTTCCCCCTAACACGGGCTTATTGACAAGGTATTTCAACATAGAATGATCTCTATACATCTTAAAATGTCCACATGGAAAATAGTGCCTAAACTTCTGGAGTGCGTATACCATGGCTAGTCCTTCACGCTAAGTGGTGGAATAGTTCTTCTCAACCTTGGATAACCTCCTGCTTGGGAATGCTATAGGATGATCGAATTCTCCTCCACCAGCCTATCTCAGTACTGCTCCCAGTGCTATACATGACGCATCTACATGTACATGAAACTCCTTCTTCCAATCTAGGAAGACTAAAATCGGTGCGGTGACCATATTTCCTTTCAATACATCCAATATTTTCTGACAATCCTCGTTCCAACAGAACGTGACATCCTTTTTCAACAACTTCTCCATAGGCGCAATGATCTGGGCATAACCATTGATAAAATTCCTATCGTACCTAGTATGTCCTAAGGTTGTGTGTAGTTGTTTCACACTCCTCAGTGCCTCCAGTTTAATTATCACTGCGATCTTCATGGGATCTAACATCAATCCCTGTCTGCATACCACATGACTGAGCAAAGTCCCAAAAGGGACATAAAACAAAAACTTCTTCAGATTGAGCGCAATCTGGTACCTTTGACAAGTATCTAGCATTAAGTTCAAACTGGCCACATGGCATTTTACCAACCCAAACACAGTCCAATCATCAAATTACAATTCTAAAAACTTATCAATGAAGTCTTTGAAGGCTGCAATGACTATGCGTGAAAAAATTTGCAAGTGCATTCTTTAATTCGAAAGGCATCACGATGTACTCAAAACATCCCCATTCATTTGTGAAGGTCATCTTACTTCAATCTTCAGGTGTGATTTTGATATGATGATAACCAGAGAACCCATCAGTGAAGGAGTACGCTTCTTGGCCAGCTACATTATCCAATACCTCATCAGTGAACAGAGTTGGGAAAGGATCATGCACGCAAGCATCCTTCAACTTCCTGAGATCTACACATATCCTTATTTCATCCTTCTTCTTCTTTTCCTGTACCACCATTGGGCTCATCCAATCAGATTCTTCTCTGGGCTCAATGATGCCTACCACAAGCATCTTATCTAACTCTGAGTAGACCTTCTCCTTATACTTAAAATTGAGATGGTAAGGTATTTTCTGAACCATCTTTGCGTCAGGTTTTAACGTGATCTTTATAATGCCTAGGTCTCCTATTATCCCCTTTAACTCTGTAAACTTGGTAGGAAAAAAATCTTGGTATTCAGAGAGAAATTCGGCGACCTTATCTACCATTGTGCCATCCCAGTAATCTCCAATCTTCACAAATTTGGGCTTCACCTCTGTAACAATATTTACCTGTTTAGTTTTTAGTGGCGTGGTTATATAAGGATTCTAGATCTACAGTCCCTTGACCTCACAGTGACCCTTGGTTTTAGGGATATTAATCTTTCACGGGTCCTTATCTTCTTCTTTAGTAGTCATGTTATAGCATTTCAATGTGTGGCCCAGCTGAGTAGTCCAATCGGCTTTAATCAGATCCAAAGGATTCTCGGTATCCTAAAGATTGATGCTTTAACTTCTTGTAGCGCTTCGTCAATACAATCAAACCTATCTTTGAAGATGAATGCCATTATGAACCCTTTGCACAGAATATCCCATCCTCCTGTGCCATGTCAGAGTTCTATCTCCAGATACCAGTTCATCAGGATGACATCCAAGGTGTGATAGGACAAGTACACCCATTCAAGTTGGGGCTTCGCTCCATAAGCCTTAGCCCATTTGGCCAAGTGTGCATGCGGATCATCCTTCCCGTCATAATTTTCTATCACTCATAACTTTGGCGTCCCAAATAATTTTCTCATCATCCTCCTACACTCGCATCAATCATTAAAGATACCCTTGTGCATACCCCACCATCTTAGGGGTGTAGCACACAGGGCCCAGTCTAAAGCCTGGAAGCACTGCTTCTCTAGTACTTCCGTCTCAAATGCATCCAAAAACACATCCACATTATTCAAGCCATTATAAGTGGGTAGATTTCTTACCTCTGACAGCACATAGTACAGTGGCCGGGTCATCATATTACAGCTCAGCGTGGTTATTTCATGTAGCTGATTATGCTAGCACTCTAATTCTTCGTTTGAGCCCAAGTTGCAGGAACTCTCGCAATCCCATGTAATTCATCCATCCATTGTTGGATTCACCCATTCTTGGTCTCACATTGTTATCTTATATATGCGGTCCAAATCATCATCACTTTCGTAATCATGGGCTGGTTCAGTATAGCACAATCCTTCAACAGGATCTAGGGGTACTATTACACGAAGCGATTTCTTTTCAAATATCATCTTTCACTTCTTTAGGTTGATTACCCTATTCATGTTAGTAGCCCAATCAATAAAACAATTTCTATTACTTCAAAATTAGGAAATGCGCTCATGCCTTCAATATCTACAGTTACTCCTTGCAGTCATCCCATGGGGATGATCTTCTGCTGATTTTCCATCCTTAACTGAATCAGAGAACACTGTAATGCGGGTCTCCCCATCCACTCCCAAGTCTACTATGGAAAGACATTCACGTACAATTCCAAATCCAAAATAACTTGATCCATTTCTTATTCTCCTATCTGCGTGGTGAGTCTCATCTCACGTCCTGTCCTTGCTTTATTCTTACCAATCTTCTGTACCATAAGCGGTTCACGAGGAGTGTTTTTGGCACATCTATTTATAAGTTCCTGTAACCCCTTCACAGCCTTGCTATTGCGCAGCAGCTTCATGCAGATCTCTAGAAAGGTTGTAAGTATAGAAGGGTCCCTTTCCTAAAGAGGTTTATCTCGGCTCCCTGAGGTAAAGGCCTTAGCAAAGCTCTTCTTTGCTTCCATGAACGTATCGCGTGTGTGCTCCAAATCAAACTCACCCTCCTTTTCTGGAGCTTTGTGAACCCATGCATTTTCTTCAGGTTGTTTCCCCTTATCATCACCCATTGCAATTCCACTGTCGAGCACTATATTCACATTCAGATCCTCTTTGTGAGGCTCAATCCTCATCACTTGCAGGTTTTGAGTCAATTGTAGTGGTAGCACCCATTTATCATATATCCTCACTATCATTGTAGGACAGTCCTCCATCTCATGACCAAACTGAGTATAATATTTGCACGATGGACATGTTGGGTTAGTGCATTCATAGGCATAGTGTCTTGGTCCTCCACAATTGTAACACATTAGTTGTCCCCAACATCTGTCAGGTCCTCCTCCACTTTGGCCTCGTCCGTGCCCCTGAAATCCTATCCATGCCATCCCAACACTTTGGTCAAGATATCACGTTTCTACCTGAACTCTATAGGTGGGTGTTCTGTCCATCATCAATTCATTTCTTTAGAAGTTGCACTCATCATTCCCTATCGACCTGTAGAAGTTGCAAAACATTTCTTCCGGTGTTTGTACAACTTCTACAGCAAATGACAATTATCAGTGGTATGTTTCCCTGCTACCTGACATATAGCGCACCACAACGTAGGCCCTGCTCTTGGTCCTACTTGGGCTTCTAGCCTCAAAGGCATCAGTCCTCCCCCTATCATATAGTTCGCAAAGACTAGGCAGTGGTCTTTGTTGTGCCCCTAACCTTTACATTTCAGGCACCATATCTCTTCATGTGCCTCCGGTCGATCTGTTCTGTCCTGCTTCAAAGTTTTCATTTCAACACAAAGATTTTTCAACTGTGCATGGATCTGTTAAACTCCCAGATTTAGATCTTGCATCGATGTTTCATGCAGTCTTATTCCAATCTCCAAGGCCTCTACCTGAGTCCTAATCTTCTGTTGTGAAAGCACAACCCTTAGGTGCGACAGGAGCGAAGCCACGAACCACTCGCGGTGTTGTCCATCTGTTAAGCTCATATTAGCTTTGTAGATTTTACACTTCAATCTCTAATCCAACTCCCAAGGTGTTTCACCTAGTTTCATTGAGATTTCCTTGAACCCCACAATCGACTGCGCCTCAAATTTAGGTCTACTGAACTCTTTATTTAGCGTGGTCTAGATCTCTGCCAACCCAATGTTTGGGTTTTCGTCAGAGTACTTGATGTACCAAGTTAACGCGTGATCTTGCAAAGCACTAACCAATGTTGTCTGCTTCATGTGATCATGTTTAACGCCCTGAGCTTCCCATACAGATCTTACGACAAACCAGAATTGGTCCGGGTCCTCATTTCCCAAGCCCTTAAATACTGGCAACTTCACTGAATTCACCATGTTAAACTGGGGTAGAGGTGGTGGTGGGGTGGATGAAGTTGCAGGTGAGGGTGGTGAAGGTGGAGGTGGTGTGGGTGGAGGTGGTGGTTGCAGGGACACTTGTTTTATCAAATGAACTGCACTTTGAGGAGAAGCCCACGCTACTCCCTCTTCATCACTCAAAGGAGGTGAAATCAGTGGGCTATATTCAAGACCCTTTGTTTCTTCGTTCCTATAAGTCTTTCCAATTTGCATAGCTCTAAACATCAAGGTAGCTGCATAACCCATTTTTCGCACAATAACATCTTAATCTAAGTAATTAAAGACTTCAAGTACTTACCTCATGGGCCTTTGGAAAAATGTCGCTCCACCTCGTTGTAACTCACTGAGGTATCGACCACGAATTCTGTCACAGCCGCCTTATGATATGATCGATCCAATAATCAATAGCACGTGTGATATTATCCTTAAAGGCTTCCCATCTCTGTACTAGCTCCGAGGTCCAGACAATAGGACCGTCAAGCCCCCACCTTCCTTTACTATTTTTTAGCTTCGCGATCCACTCATATAACTCAGTTGGAAAGGAACAGAAAGTAACTCATGGGTTTATGTATACAAGTACCAATTTGACCACTATTCCTTTATGAGCCACGGATTTCTGTTTTCTTGCACTACGAATTCATGGATCTTCCTATCTAACCAGCCTTCAATCTCTTTCTTAGTTATATTCCAGTGATACGACATCACACATCTCTCATACAGATTCCCAATCCCGAAAATGGAACCATTTCTTGGCTTTGTGGGCCCTCACCCAGGTTCAGCATTAGTCAGCCAAATAAATCCCTATACTACTGGCCCTTTCGACATCAGCTCGTGGAGTGTGGACGAAAGTCTCACTCGAAGCAATATGGGAGGATGTTGGAATTAAGTTTCTGCACCCTAAGATGTTCGTGATGTCGGTTTATACCTCCTGCCCCTACTTTCACGCAGGTCGCTAAGGCTTAGGGCTCTATCAATCTACCCTTTATCTCGCCCTTCGGTACCTCCACGAAGGTGTATGATTGACCTTCGCATAGCCCTAACCCATCGTCTAGGTACTTTTGCACAGCTATGACAATGTATTGTATAGGTTCCCAAGTTATCTCAAGTGTTTTACTTACCACTCAATTACAATTAGCATCGCATAAACTCATACCTTTACCTACGTTCAATTAATAGATATAATCACATACATTCCTGCATGAACTAAACATTATAAAATAAATCCAAAACACAATATAATCAAATGCATTAACAGATACTAAATACACAGTAATTGCATAATACTTCTCTTTATTGATATCTTCCAGTTTAATACAGACTCTATCCACCCTGCACGCACAGCTGCAGGGGTCGACGCACTCAGCTGCGGACGTCTACCCTAGGCCTCTGTGCACTCAGCTGCATAGCCTCTACCTATGCTAAGACCTGAAACCTTAGACTTCTCTATCCAAACTCCCAAAGCTTAATTGTTCTCCTACTAGCTAGAGCTTACTTACTTACCTCTTTTTTATACAATCCCATGGTCTGCAGACCATGGGTAGATATTTACAGCCAACTTGACACTTTACAAAATAAGGTTGGACAACCCTTTATGACTCTTGACACCTTCGTGCTCCACGACCACAAAATTCGGAGACTTTACAACTTTATTACAAAATTGTCCCAAAACATGGGCTTTTAGCCCCAAAACTGCTCTTGGGGGAACTCGTTCCAAACAATAGGATGGAAATAGATTTATATTTGTTTCTATAGTATTGAATACAAGAGAATGTTTGAGAAGAAGAATTTTGAACCAAACCACTGGCACTGATGGTTTATCTTTTTAGCATCATTTAAAAGGAAAATTAAGCCTAACAATTAGCTAGTCTAAGATTGGGAACTGGGTGAACCTTAATATTGTTACATGTGTTCTTTGAGGACGAATAATTTTCTCATACCATTTTCTATTAGTGAGCCATTTTTTACAAAGTTTGAAAGACACTTTTGAATGAGTGATTACACAATTATATTTAGATCCACCTTCAGATCTCAACAAGCTTATATTTCCCATTAACAAGAGATCTTAAGTGAACTTTCATACCTACACACTACTACATTTGGGTGGAAACTCCGACGATGTAATCCGATGGAAGGGATAAAATAGGAAAAAGTGTCAAAAGTTAAATGTATTTTTTGTTTTTTTTTTTAAATCTCAACAGTTATTGAATATCACATGCGAGTTCTTTAACTATCGAATATCCAATGGAAGATCTTTTCCTGTCGAATATCTGATGTTTTTTATTTTTTTCTATAATCCCTAGGGTCGTCAAATGTCCAATGGGATTTATTTTACCTTAGAATATATTATGCTTTATCCAATATGAAAATGTGTTTTCCAATATCTGACAAATGGAAATTAACCATTGCATAACATTCAATTCCACCATTAATGGCTTTTTTCCATTGACAACGTCTAATATGGGACCACTTTACGTTGAGTTTAACTAATTATAATAAATATAACATTAATATTATAATTATGTATAATATTATTAATATATATTAATATTAATATTATATTATATTATTATAATATAAATTATATATATAAAGTTATATATATATATATAGATATATATATATGTTTTGAAAGGTTGTAGGCTTATTTTGAGGTTAATTGAGAAAAAAATTATCACTCAAATTTTGGTGACAAAAAATGTCACATAACATTCCTCAAGGAGACCAAGGATACGTAGGATATGCATCAGGGGCTTCTGAGGATTGAATATTTTATTTCCCTTGTAGAAATTGCAAGGGCTTGAGGCTAAGGCGAAGTCTAATAGAATCAACTAAAAAGCATTATGGAGAGTGGCATGCATTAATTTTTACTCTTCCTACATAATCCATTACTGTGAAGGTATAACATGGTAACTAATTATATATATGTGATTTTTTTTTTTTTTTTTTAATAAAGTCGGTTGAGAGAGGGATGCAATACATTTATACATTGTGAACAATCTTGATTGAATTAAGGTATGGATTGAATAATGCAAACACTATAATAATGGTAGGTTATTATGGTATGATGTGTCTACATTGGTCAAAGAATCTCAACATAGTGGATATAATAGTATTACGCAAAGGGAAATCGATTTAGCATATGGTTTCAAATATTATCATGCAAGCATATTGTTATGCAACCAGCTCACAAAATAGAATAAAATATAGATCAATGACTTAAAAATTATCCTCTTCAAGGAGGCAACCTCCTTTACATTACATAAATGAAAAATTCTTGGATGATACAAATGATATGACGTCCTTGGTATATATAGGAGTCTAAGGGGTCACAATATGATCAGAGCCTACATAACAATAATAATGTAAGGGCACAACAATAACAATAGTGGGATTCTATAGGGCACAACAACAACAACATGGGGGATATATGGGAACAACAATAACAATAGGGGGCTACACTAACAATAACAATAAGGGGAATAAACTAGTATTATAGGGACCTAAAATTCCTCTTTCCTTAAAAGAAAGTGTTTTCCTCAACACTTGAGTATTTCTGGATGCTTCTATATAAAATTCTCATCCTCCCATGTGGAATATTGAGTGGGTAAGTTCTTCCACTTAATGAGATACTATAAAAAATCAATTTCATAGTGGTTGGGTTCTTGTTTCCATGATTGCTTCAGGCTCAAATATGATTTATATTTCTTTTCAATGTATGGAAACATTGTTTTAACTTTGAGCTTGTCACCGATAACCTTGTTTAAGCATGAAACATGGAAAACTAGGTGTACTCAGGAGGATGTGCAAGGAACTCCAATTTGTATGCCATAGTACCAATATTTTGCAACACCTTGTAAGGACAATATTACTTGGGTGATAATTTATTATCATTATTAGCTTTCTTGAGGGACATTTGTTTGTATGGTTTTAGCAATAAAAATACCCAGACACCTACATCAAAACTTCTTTCACAACGATGTTGATCTTCCTATTCTTTCATTTGATTTTGCTCCAAAGTGAGGTTATCATGTAAGAGTTGGAGAGCTTGTTGTTGATGCTCGATGTGATCTTCCACTGCTTTCACCTTATAATTTTCTCTTAAGGATGATATGATGGATGGTGGATGATATCCATAAAGTTCCATAAATCGGTTCATTTTTGTTGCAGTATGGAAGGAAGTGTTATACCACCATTCAACTAGAGGTAACCACTTGACCCATTTTGTTTGTTTATCATATACAAATAAACAAAGGTATCCTTCCATTTTCACCATATTAGTTTTCTCGTCAAATTGAGGACGATAAGATGCTTGTGTATATACTCCTCTTTTGATGTTTCTTGATCCTTTTCTTCGTCCTCTTCACAATCTATGTAGAATGATTTACTCTAAGCACACTTATGACCTTTAGTGTATATTATATCACAAATGTAACAAATTCCTTTTGCTCTTTTTTCCTCCAATTTTTATGGCATCAACCTTGCAGGTTGTGGAAGGCTAGGAGCAACAACACTTGCATATTTATATTTGTAAATGCTAGACTTCTTGGTTGCCATAATTTTTCTTTCAACTTCTCTTTCCACCCTGAATGCCTTCTCCAATGTATCAGGTTCCCAAAGGAAAAACTCATGTTAGATGCTACCCTTTAAATTCCCTATCAAGATATCAATCCTATACTCCTATGGAATATGAATTACCCTAATATTCAATTTTGGAAGTCATCAATGTTCTCTGCCATTGAACACTTTTGTTTGAGATTTATCAATTGGCTAAATAAGGTGTTTCTGCTTGTATCTTCATATTGTGCTATCATTTCCTTCATAAACATTGACTAGATGAAAATTGGTTTACGAGAAAAAATCCATCTATACCATACAAATTGATTGGTTTCTAAATATAAAGATGAACTATGTACCTTTTGTGAGGGTTTCACATAATGTATACCAAAATATTGCTCCATATGTAGTATCCATGTTATCAAATACTTACCATCAAACTTCCTCATATCGATCCTTGGAATGTGCTAGGCCTTCAACCCAAAGTTAGAGTCTCTCAAATCATGATTAATATTCCTTTTGTTTTCATCATGAGTTTCATGGAATAATTTGTCGCCATTAGGAAGAATTTCTTGTAGAAATTTTGTCAAGTCTTCCTTGAGACCATCCATTTTTTTTTTAAAAACATCCTTCAAACCTTCCATATTTTCTTCTAAATAATCCATGTTCCCTTTTAAACCATCCATCTTAAAATTCATAACCTTTTCCAATTCATTTTTTGTTACTCTTTGTGAGAGTGAAATTTGTTGCATTTGGTCTCGTAATTTTGATATATCACGTTGCATTTCTTCCTCTTCTTCGTATGTCATAGAAGATATTTCTATTTTCTTAATAGGTGTGTCCATTTTTATCTTCGAGGAATTTTTGAATTAAACAATGATATCTATGCTTATCTATGCCCTTCTAATCACTTCCAACTGATTTTTCAAACAAAGGTTATCCATAATTTTAAAAAATTACACACATTTTTCTTATTTTTTAGGAGCTCGATATTGAAACTGTTGCATCTCTATAATTTTGGATCTCGAATCTCTAAGCGTTAATTTTGTGGTAGAAATTTGATTCTTCTTTTCAACCTCACAAGTCAGAGTGAGATTGGATTCTTCAAGAAAGAGTTATGCCCAATCTCCCACGATGTCCTTATTATCGACTAGTTCAATAGAGATAACTCATACGGAGTGCCACATGTTAGTGTTTTGACCTTTGGCTCTGAACATGGTACACGAAAAACTAAAGTCTATGAAATTTCAGCCACTTCTTACGAAATTCAAATGTGATGCCCGAGAGAAAGCTATGATGATGTTTCCTAGGTCACCTGCTTGAGATTGAATTTTGGAGCCTCCAAAAACCCTAACTTCAACGAATCATTATTTAAAAATATAGTGAACCAAGATATGAAATTCGTACACAAAGTTCATCAATATTTATTCTCCACATGGTTGCAATTTCAGCTTCTAAATCCTCGTATAAAAGAAATTATATCAAAACATCCAAGATGACATGTTTGAAGAAGTGA
Source organism: Pinus tabuliformis (assembly GCA_031772625.1). Classification (NCBI taxonomy): domain Eukaryota; kingdom Viridiplantae; phylum Streptophyta; class Pinopsida; order Pinales; family Pinaceae; genus Pinus; species Pinus tabuliformis. Next base: position 915,387,100 of record CM062818.1, on the reverse strand, counting down.
AACCCTAGAATCCAAAGCTCTAATACCAAATTTTATGCAAGAAACTCACAAAATAGAAGAAACGATAAATCAATGACTTAAAAATTAACCTATTTGAGGGGGAAACCTCCTTTACATTACATAAATGAACAATTCTTGGATGATACAAATGATAAGACCTCCTTTGGAATATATAGGAGTCTAAGGGGTCACAATATAATCAGAGGCTACATAACAATAATAATGTAAGGGTACAACAATAACAATAGTGGGCTTCTATGGGGCACAACCATAACAACGTGGGGTATACATGGGCACAAAAATCACAATAGGGGGCTACAATAACAATAACAATAAGGTTAATACACTAGTATTATAGGGACCTAACATATATTCACTCATATTACTTAGTTTTTTTTATAATTATATTGATGTATATCACATGTTTTTTTCCTAATTTGCAAATTTTGCAAGTATAAATATGCTTATCAATTGAAAATGAATTTTTTATGTGTTTGACATATTGTAGTTGAAACACCACAAAAAAATGTGGTGCGATGGTCGTAAAATTTTGCATCAAAAAGTCGGATGAAAAGATGAAAATTTTAGATACTGGGATAACTACATTATTTCAAGTTATCAATGTTTCCTCTAGAGGTGACAAACATATAGAAGTCTGTAACAATTGATACTATGGGTATTTGCATGATATAATTGAGTGTTACTTTGAACCGTTCAAAATAGTTGTGTTCGATGTCAAATGGTTTAGGCTACGAATCCATGAATGTGACCCTCATAGAACTATTATTCAGCATGCTAAAAAATTTACCATGGTTGATATAAGGAATATTGAGCTAGGATCAAAGTCATATGTTCTTCCAAGACAATATGAACATTTATTTTACGTAGATGTTCCAGGTAAAGTGGGTTGGTCATATCTTGTTAGATATGATCCCAGAGGAAGTCCTGTAAAGTATAATGTAGCGAAAGAATATGAAATTGAATAGAAGATGATGTAGAGGGAAAGGGGGTTTATGCAGTGTCAGGCGGATGAATGGAAGAATTTTAAGGAATATATGTTAATCAAGACAATGTTAATTTGGATGAACTAGATGATATTGACGTTGTGTCGGACAAAGAACTTGAAGAAGTTGAACCAAATGTAGAAGAGAATGTTCCATATGATGATATAGATTATGATGATGCTGCTGGGAAAGGATAATTTTAGGGGCGAATGTTCGCCCTTTGGCGAAATTAAGGGGTTTTAAATTTTTAGTGGGCGAATATTTTGTATCATAGTACATTTTTACAAATCACCTCAAATAGCCCACCTTATTTTAAGGGAGAGGGTAAAAAAGGTAAATTTAGCCCATGAAATTAGGACTTACAACCTTCCATTCACCTATTTTCAAGAATAGGTTTTATTTAAGTGAATCCATTCGCCCATTTTCAAGAATAGGTTTTATTTAAGTGAATCCTATGGGAAAATACCATATTCATAAAAGAGGTATGGTAAATTAATAAAAATATAAATAAATGAGAGGTATGGTAAATAAATAAAACATTTTTTATATTTACTCCATAAGTCACCTTATATACATGTAAGGGTGTAAACAAATAAAAATATAAGTAAAGTGGAGGTATGGTAAATAAATAAAACATATTTTTATACTTACTCAAGAGGTATGGTAAATAAATAAAAATATAAATAAACTAGAAGTATCATAAATAAATAAAACCTCTTTTTATATTTAGTCCATAACCCTCGTTCTATTTATGAAGGCTCAAGAAAGAGGTTTTATTTAAGTGAATCCTATGGGCCAAATACCATATTTGTAAAAGAGGTATGGTAAATTAATAAAAATATAAATAAACAAGAGGTATGGTAAACAAATAAAACATTTTTTTATATTTACTCCATAAGTCACCTTATATTTATGAACACTCAAAAAATGGGTTATATTTAGGTGAAACCAATGGCCAAAATACTATGGGACAAATACCATGGACTAGATTGTCATTAATACCATGCAAAAAACCATTATTAACCCTAATATTAGAATTAATAAAAATAAAAATGGCACATGGTATTGACCCATGGTATTCACCAAAATGGCACATGGTATTGACCCATGGTATTCACCTGGAATGTAGCCTATTTAAATGGGGGAATTAAACCAGCATGTAGCCTATGCTAAGATTCACTAGGACTTTACAAAGTTTTATTATTTAGTGAAAGACTCGCCAAGATCTTACAAGATTTTATAATTGAGTAAAATATTCGCCATGCCTAGTGAGAGATTCGCCAAAAAATTATATATACATATTATATTATTGATAAAATCGCCTTCCATTTTTACTATATACCATGGAAATTCGCCCATTTATTATATTTATAAATTTAGGGGGGGTTCTTAAAATTTTCCCTGATGCTTGGTGAAAGGATGATGATGGTTTACACTTTTGGGCCAAATGTGGTGATGAAATTTCAAGGTTCTCCTCTTTCATCGAATTGAAGCCCTAAAAATTCATATAAGCACCGTGAATTTTAATTCAGAGTACAAAGACAAATTGTGGAGAATTATGTTGTTGTCCTCATGATATTTTTTGCAAAAATGTTTAGTGTTGTATAATATGTCAATTTTCCATTAAATGAAATGTTTTTCCTTGCAAATTTTCATGCATATTAAGATGTGTTTGTGTATTCACATACCATAACTTAGTCTAAAATGTGTAATTTTTAATATATATATATATATATATATATGATCTACACAAAGAGATAAAAGTTTTTCATATTAATGTTTTTTTAATGAAAAATATCATTTTTATTATTGTTCGAAGCTTGCGATTTCAATTGCATTTTGCAAATACATGTGTTCACGTAAGGTTTTTTTCAACTATTTAAATAAATTGAAGTACCATTTTAATAGGACTTGTAGACGAGGATAATGGTAATTTTTTTAATTTGTTGTGTATATTTTATGATATTGACTTTTCTTTCAAACTCTTTAAAACAATTCAAAACAATTTCATGAATCCAAGTGAATCCAATGTGATCAAATTTTCCACCTAAGGAAATATTTAGCCTTAAGTTTGCTCAGGTACAAAAATGGAGTTGCAGGAAATTTTGCAGAAGGAGTGATGAAATTGTTGATTTTAGGACTTAAGAAGCTCAATCAAGAGCTTAAAGTGTTGGATCAAGTGCATAAATTTATAATTCAAATAGCTCGATCAAGGGTTTCATAAACCCTTGATCAATCCTCTATAAAAAAAACTGAATGATCTAAAATTCAAAATTTTACCTCATTTTAAAATTCCAAATCTTATTAGAATTTTTGTTATAATGTCATGTGAAAACCTTATTAAATTGAATATTAATATTAAGAGAATATTATTATTACTATTAAATTAAATGATGAAATTATATTAATATAAAAATTTAAAATTGATATATTTTAATGTTAACATTAAATGTATTAATTTTGGATTTAATATAATAGTATTAACTTTAATATAATATAAAATTTCTTATATTATAATATATACTAGCACAACGACATTAATAAATATGGTTGATATATCCCATAGGCGTCAACAAAAGAGTCATTTACAAAAAAAGTGTCATAAAATGATCTAGGAGGATCTCATGAATCAATTGCATAGCTGTTCAGTGTCGTCGTCAGCATTCAGTTCAGTTTTGACATAGTTGATTATGGTTCAGGTTATCTAGGCGATGTTCATGGTTTTTCATGGTGTTCAGTTGATGTGGTGTTGCACCTGGCTGTCGGCATGTGTTTGTCATCAGTTCCACCAGGATTTGGTCGACAACATGTGTTTGTCGTTCACCTCACAGGATTTGGGTTGTCATCCACTTTACAGGATTGGTCATAGACATGTGTGTCGTCTATTGCCAAGGTTCGATATAGTTCATTGTCAGGGTGTCATTGCAAATGTCACTTGTGTCGATGATGTGCATTTAGTTTTATGTCACATTGTGACAAATGTTTCTAATGTCGCTTTGTGACATTGGTTGTAAAAGGGTAATTTTACACCTAATGTAAAACCTAAACCCTAATCCTAAATCTAAAACCAAAACAATACCTACGACTAAACCATAAAGCATTGAAATATGTATTATAAAACAATACAAAACCTATGCCAAATCCATGTATGAAACCTAACCTAAATACCTAAACACTAGTCCTAAAACTCATCAAACATTGCTATGTATTAAAAAACTATACATAAAACCTAATCTATTAACTCTCACGCTATGCTATACATTGTAAAATAATACAAATACAAAATAGTCCTAAGCTGCTGACTGTAACCGCATTGGAGGTTTTAGCATGTGAACACCACATTGATTAACTGTTGGGGTCTTTAAAACCATAGAGGTGACCATAATCGCGTCGGAATCAATTACATGTGATCTGGTGTATGAGAACCGTTGGAGTTATTAAACCATGGAGGTTAATCGCCAATTAGAAGCACGACATGGAACATGTGAACGTGATGAAGACCATCGGGGTTAGCATAGACCGCCAATTCTAAATTGTCAATGGAACCACCGGCACCCAAACCATCGGTTCAGTCACCGCTCACATGAGTTTTCTAACCTCTACCCAGTTAACCTGACTTCCAGCGGGTTCTGTTATATTGTAAATTTATTTTTGGGTTTTCAATTAATTTTTGGTTACAAATTAATTCGAAGACCTAGAACCTAGCCTATGTGTCATTTTACAACTAGACCGAGGCTTCCAAACCCATCCAGAAGATAACCTATTCATCTCAAATTCAACCAAAGGTGGTTTTGGTGCACCTGGTGGGTTATAAAAGGAGGTTTTCACATTGAAGAAAAGAGGAGAGTGGTTTTAGTTTATGTACGCAGAATCTGGAGGTCTTAGGCAATTTTATTTTCAATGTAACAAGAGCATCCAGAGTCGGAATTGGGAACCCTGACAGGCATTGGAAAGCTGGTTTAGAGAGCTATCGATTGAAAGCGACAAGAAATGTCTGCATGCACATTCATTCTGGTCTATTCTTTGTGTAATCGACCTCCACTGTTTCAATCCTAATAAAGCAGTATCCCATCTTGAAAGCGGACCCAAAGACGTAGTCCATCAAGGACGAAATCCATAATCAACTTTGTTGTTTGGTATCGTTGTTTCTTTAATATTTTCACTATTGTTATGCATCTTTCTTATGCTTAATCAGCTATCATAAAGTCTTATTCTCCAGTACTTTTCCTCGATTTCCGAACTTTTAGTTACCAATCAATTCAATAATGGCTAATCAATTCTACATCAGTTTTAGTCTATGATCATTTCAGATCATATAATTTGGTATGAGAGAAGGTTGTGTTTGTATAATTTTCCATTGAATGTTAACCAAGTCAAAGTCGCAACGAGGAGAAGGAATCCTTGAGTAGATCGATCCAAAGATTGGAAAATGACGAGTCGTTCATAAATCGACCGTGTCAGGTTCTAATGTAGGTGAAAACACTAAAACTACAATGATTGATGAATAGTCTTAGTAAAAATTCTTGACTGTGCAGCAGATGTTGGGAGAACTATACGAAGACAAGAAGGCGAGAGATGATGCTTCTTCTTCAAATACATCGAAGAAGGACAAAGGTAAAGGTAAGGCTGATAAACCACCTTCATCTCCATCATCTCCATCATCATCACCTTCTTATTCTTCTTCTTAGTCCAATGCAGAATCTAAAACAGAAAGGAAACCTAAGAAAATATCTCTTCTGAAACTTCATGTGAAATTTGAGTTACCTGTTTATGATGGCGAAATGAATCCTGAAAAGCTAGATAACTGGATTAAGCAGTTAGAAGTGTATTTTCGCATTCAGAACATTTCTAGTGATAAAACTAAAATTTAGTTAGCTACACTTAGAATGGGGGGAACAACTTTAATCAGGTGGGAAAGTAAAACTCAGATAGATGTAAAGTGGAAAGGAAAGTCATCTCTTCATGGTCAAAGTTTTTAAAAGCTCTTAGGAAACAATTCTATCCTTTAGGATACATGCAACAAGTTGTTATTGATTGGCAACATCTGAGGCAAGGTAAAGGCCAGAGTGTTCAGGATTTTACTTAGGAGTTCAGAAAGAAACTATTGGCACTTGGTAGTTCATTGGATACACATGAAACTTTGTTAAAATAAATTGGCAGTTTACATTCATATTTGCAACATACTTTAATAATATTTACTCCTGGTGATTTTGATGAAGAGTGTGTTTAGCACATACATATTGAATCAGGTGGAAGACCATTAAATTTTTCGTTGCAGTCATTCAAAGAGTTGGAAATCAAATATTTCAGTGACAGTAAGGGGAAGAACATTTCGAAGAGAAAGAAATCAGCAATTGTTTAGAAGGAAATACCTACTTGTTCCCATTGCTAGAGAATCGGTTATGATGACTCTAAGTGTTGGAAACTTCATCCAGAACTTAAGCCCAAAAAGTTCCTTATGTACAAGGATGAAAAGAAGGCAATTGCAGCAGCCCAGTAGGATCTAGGTTTAGATTCAAGTGATGAAAGAAGGATAACCTCTATGGTTACAATAGGTAAAATTTCTAACACCAGTTCAAGTTCGAAAACTATTGCAACTTCATCAAACATAAATCCTTCAAATGAGGATAAAAGAGTTGAATTATTTAACATAAGGATAACTTCTAAGCAAACAAAGATAAATACAATTTTTTACAGTGGATCACAAGCGAATCAAATATCTGAATATTTAGTTAACAGTTTGGGTTTGGAAACACGAAAATATCCAAGACCTTACCCGTTAGGATGGCTAAAGAAATAAACTCAGATAAAGTCACCTGGTGAGCACCAGTATTGTAGCAATAATGCTACAACTCCTGGGGCTTCCTTCTTTACTTTTATCAACCTGGTAGTTCATAGCAAACTTGGAAGCGACGGTCATGAATGCACAAGTACTAGCTCTTACTGCATGCTGTCACTTGATCACCTGGCGCAAGTTTGCTAGGGGCTTTAGCCAACTTCTATGAGTTCTCAGAAGAAGATTTTAACTGTGATGAAAGAAGGCTAACTCTACAGAGGCTATTCTATTTGCAGAAAGAGAGTGAAAACTGAAATGAAACGCAAACCGTAGCAAACCCTAGTTTACCTACTAACCCTACTTTTGCAAGAAAAGAGATGGAAACTACTGAAATGGGTTCCATTGACTACTAAAAAGGTAAATTGTATTTATTTAAGCTACTTCTAAAGAAAAATGAGAAGAAATCATCTTTTTGTACTTTTGAGATTTTTATGTCGAATTATTATGCTTGTGATTTGATTGGTTGTGGTTGTGTAGAGGTTTAACGGAAAAGGAAGATGGAGTTGGCTTTTGTAGAAGGTGAAGAAGGTGTGGAGGGGTCATAAGAAGCCCCTAGTACCCTTCTGAAGATGTCCATTGCGATCAGATTTTGAAAAATCACTCACAGAAATTCTACAGGGGAAATGAAGGCTGGATGAAGGCATTGGGGGGTCTATAACTTGTCAAGGAAGATCAGGGATGAAGCGGATGGTTGGATTTTTTCAAGGGGCAAGAAAGTAGCTTTATGGAAAAATGCAGAAATTAGGGCAGATTGGAGAAATGTTGCGAATGAGTTGAGGAATCTAGGAGAAGTGAGATGGTGCTGGTTATTTTATGGAGGGATGATGAGTTGAGATGTCCTGCAAGATATCTGCACATTTACTTCTCAAATCTGACCAAAGCAAGAACTAAAAAAGCAGAGTTTTGTCTATCTTAACATAATTTCTAACCTAAAACCAGAAAATGCTGAACACTATCTTATGAACAGAAAAGCATGTGAAAGAACTATGGTAAAAGGACATGGAATGATCTAAGCAATTAAATCTAGACCAATATCAACTTGTCCAAATCAAAGGATCACACTGGCAGTTGCATGGAAGAGAAAAAACTGTGTTTTTGGTGGCAGCAGTAGTGTCTTGACCTCAAACCATGGTCCCAAGTAGGGAGAAAGGAGATCAAGACCTGTTGTTGGCCTTTTTGGATCTTTTTCTATCACTACAGCAACTTACTTAAACAACTTGAAAAAAAACAACTATTCTAACCATCAAAAGCAACCTAATTTAACAAAGCAAGATGAACCTAAACAACAGAAATTATCTCATGAATGAAAGCAAAAAGATATAAATACACAAAGGAGGTGTTGGGAAGATTGGGTTGGGCCCTAACCCAAGAGCTTCAGCCCCTGGAAAACATTAGTGCTAGCTCAAAAACTGTTTCATCTTCATTTATCAAAAAATAGCAGTTACATCACATAAATTATCTTCAAAAGGAGCTCGAAAATGAGCTGAGTATAAGGTTGCACAAAAGTGCGAAAATATACTAATAATTGGCTAACCTACTGAGGCTCGAGGCCTTCTTATTTATACAAATGAATACTCTCAACAGTCCTCCTAAAATTAAGGAACTTGGCTTCCTAGAACTGAAGATAAGAGCAGTCTTACTTGACTTGCTCGGCTGCCCCTTGGAATCATCAATGTGGCCTTTGTACTCCGAGCTGCTGATGGAGGATTCAAGGAAAGGGGTCATTAATGAAGGAGACACCCCTCCTACAAGTCCTCTTCCCTATTTCCTCGAGTTTGACTGCCATTTTGCTCATGAATTCCTGGTCCTTGTCCAAAATTGTCCAAAAAATCTGTAATAAACACTTATTAGACTACATGGCAAAGTGACTAACCCAATTCACTCTATTGACATAAATATATTCAAAAGCATGCACAAAACTACTAATAATGGTGGATTAAATCAAAATAAGAGGCAGAATGAGCCCATATAGTTACCCATTTCTAGGGCTCACCATCACCCCCTGCTGAATGGGTTGCTCATCCTCTCAGCAACTAATCTAACTCTTCAGCTTTAATGGCTCTCAAAAATTCCCTGACATCCCAAGCCTCTGATGTGATGTCTTCCTCTCTGTCATGGAAACCTTCTTTCCTATCCACTTCCTCCCATTGTTTTTGTTCTTCCTCCTCCTTAACTCCTTCCAACAGTCCTAGCAGCAATGGAGGACTGAATTTAAGACCAATCCAATTGGCTTTCAAGTTTTGCATTGATTGCTTATATGGGGGAACTCTCCTCATGGCTTCCATCATTCTAGTTGGGAAGTGATACTCCCTGATCCTTAGGCTATGTGAAAATGTGTTCCACCTTCTCATGCGGGCATGAAGGCATTCATCGCCAAATAATCTCTCCATATCCTCGAAATGAGCAATATCTTGGGCTTGCCTGTCAACATAGTCAGGGGAAACTTGAGGATTGGTTGCAAGGTATTGGTGGGCATAGATGAGATCCAAATGTTCTACTGGTTCTGTTCTAAACATCAGGGGCTCACTTAGCTCTTTTGCCATTATTTTATGAATTTCCACTGCTCTCTTTTCTTCATGGCTCATCCAAGAATCCATAGCCATTAGCTGCAAGTCTCCCAATGTACCATTTGGATCCCATAAATTCATGTCAGTAAGTGCCATGTTGTGTAGGTAAAATTCTGCTAGCTTTGCTCTGATCACATTAATTCATAAATTGGCCATAATTTTGAAATGTTATTGTGCCCCTCTGGGCCAGTGTATTAATCTGGAATTGGAGCCACTGATATTTGAGATACAATGCATATGATTTAGCCGGTTGTTTTCATTGCAAGGCCTCCATTACCCAGCTGGCCATGCAGGCTAAGTGGGCTTCCTTTTCCTGCAGCTGCCTTTTCAAAATCAACACTTCAATTGCTGCCTGAGATTCTCTTTCTTGCTGCTATTCCATTGGTGTCTCACTATCTGTCTGTGGTTCTTGTTGTTGTTGTTGTTTCTCTGCCTTCTCACTATCTGCTTGGGGTCCCTCTTTTTGTTGTTGTCCTTCCAATATTGACAACTTATTGCCTCCTTGAGGTTCCCTTTCTTGTAGTTGTTTTTTCAATAGTTCATTTTCTTCATGTAGTTGAGCTCTTCAGATGCTCTTTGTGTGCCTTACCATGCTCAATTCTCTGCTCATCTCTCTCAACTTATTTTCCATGTGCCCTATATCTTCGACCCCTTTTGATTTTGCAATCTGCATCCAAGTGTGGGTCCTGAATCTTTCCTTTTCTAGTTCGAAGAAAAGAGGCGTTGAATTTTTTTTTGGGATGTTCTTCCCACCTTCCAGAAGGTTATAGTAGCAGCCTAAGTTAGGCTGAGGTCCAATTTCAGGTATCTCTTTGCCTTACCTTCCTCTTGGGACTGTTCTTCTGCCTTCTTTTCCAATTTTCCAGTTTCTTTGAGCTTGGCTACTGTCTCCTGTAGAGAGCTTTGTGCCTCCTGTAGGACTACTTTAGAGTCCAACAATTTGATCATTTCCTTCCAGGTGGAGGTCTTAGGACTCCCTCTCTCGTAGGTGATGGAGATTTTGGAGGGATGTTCCTCCTTTGTCAGATTAGGTGCACCCTCAATGATAATAGGTTCTTTCAAAGTTGGCTAGCGCTTGCCCACCTTAATTTTGGTTCTCCTCCGGGATTTGAAATACATAGATGACTGTCTTTTTATTTTCCCCTTTTGCTTCGCTGGAGTGCTAAGTGCAGAAAGAATAGCTGCTGCTTCCCTTGCTAGTGTCTCAGGGGACACTTCTTCTTGTTGTTTTTCTTCTTCATCCTCTGCAGTTTTTCCTATGTCTGATGTTTATGCTTTTGTTTCTATCGTCTCTGGTGGTGTTTTCTCCTTTTCTTACTGAGTTTCTACCTTCCCTGTGGCAGTCCTTTTCTGAGCTTTCTTGGGCTTCTTCTTCTCAGCTTTTGTTCTCTTCCTCTTCTCTGCTTTTGATGCTGTTTTCTTTTTTGCCTTAGGTTCAACTGTGGTTTTGTCATGTTTCTCTTCTTCTCTCTATTTTTTCCTCTTTTTCTTCTTCTATTTGAATATTTTGTGCTTCCTCGTGGATTTCCTTCTCAAGTTTCTCTTTCTTCTCCTCCTCTTCACTGCCAGATGGGCTAAGGTCATTAGTAAGAGTTTTGATGTCATCTTCTCTAGACATGTTCCTAAAAATTTCCCAGGTTATAGGGATGGTGTATGTGTGGACGTCATCCTCTACTAGCAATTTGATGAGCCCATGGTGGGCCAGTTAGTCTGGAACCCCTACATTCAACTTGGTGCCACATTCTATCAAATATTGGAGGAGGAAATATAAGAGACTGAGTTTTCTAGATGCAGGTAGGTCCATTCCATATCTTAGTTCATGCAATAATCTGAAGTGATAACCATAGATTATACTATATCTTCCTTCACAGGAGATATATTTCATGATCTGGTAGCTAACCTCTCCCCATGGTTGAAGTATACTTGTCCTTTTGACTCCATTCTTGTCCTCTACAGGATGTTTACCAGGCTGAAAAAATGTCTTTTTAGCAACCTGTCCTAATTGTTTTTCTTCTTTGCTCTAGGGGAGCCCAAGTGGAAGATCTGTGACTCTGCTGATGAATTCTGGTGTAAGCTCTATGGTCAAACCCCTGAAACTAACTGTAGCATGGGTTTTAGAAAGGGGTCTTAAAGACATTAAAAATTCCTATGTCACCTACTCATCATATCCATGAATTCTCCCAAAGAAAGGCATCCAGTTTTCCCTAGTGAAGAGGGCTATCACTTCTAGGTGTTCATGCAATTTGTTGGAGTTCAAAGGCTCCTTTCTCATAAAACCTCCTGTCATGGTGTGTAGTGACTGCTGGAAATGTTCAGGTGAGGAGGAAGGAAACAAACATTCAAAACCGGAAACAGAGGAATAGTTGAGGTTTGTCTTTCTGGAATCAAGAATTTTTCATGTTCTTCTTTTTCACAACATCAATTTGCAATTTTTCCCTCCCTTCAAACCTTGTTTTCAACGTGAATTTACTTCTCAGGCTTTTGGAGGAAATCAATATTTTGACAGAACAGAGGGTATATAAAACAATGTTTTTCTTTCTCACAAAGTAAACAGACTTGCAAATTCGTTTTTCACAGGCTTGATTTTCTATGGTTGCATCCTTTTTTTTATAGGAGAATACGGGGAAGAAAAAACAAATTTTTAGTGCAGAGAAGAAAATGGAGAGATTGTATAGAATTCAGAAAAACACAGTATGAGTTTTGTGCTCACTTTCCCTTCCTTTTTCAACCCAATACTTTGGTTCTACTCCCACCACCTTGTGTAGATATATCACATGCAAAGTGGGTTTATGAGCCTACCTCTTTTCAAGCTCGAATTTGGTAAAAATTCTGAATTTTTCCTCTGCAAAGCTGCTCCCTGGCCTTCCAATAGAAAGGCTCCTATAGACGGTGTTCCTACTCCTATAGAATGCGATAGTGCTCCTATAGAGCCCGATAAGCAAGAGGGATTTGAAAAAATAGCAGAGAACAACTGGTTCGATGTTTTGAAGGTGGTAGGTGAGTTGCTGCAGTTGAAAACTCGTCGATGCAAATGAAAGCAAAAGGTGGTGGAGGGTTCAACCGCAGTATACTTAAGCTGATGGTGTGATCTGCGGTGATGAGGTGAGGTGGCATGATGCGTACGTTATCCCCATCTGGACTGCTGGTCCTACTCCAGTGTCATTACGGGATTTCATGTTGCCTGCCCACCATCACTTCCATCATTCCCATTATACACCACCACCACTACCAGTTCTAATTTTTTCCTTCCCGAGTTTACGGACCACATGTGCTGACTACATCTTCTAAATTGCTATTTGAATTGGATGAGGCTCATTTGAACTCAATGAGGGTAGTTTGAACTGAACGAGGGTGGCTAGTTAGCTGGCCACCGATTTCATTTAATCTCAACCATCTCAATGGTTAATGCAATTCCTAAATAATATTCATGCAATGGAGGAACAGGTTTAGCCACTTACATGTTAGCTGCTACCGTGCTCTGCATGCTCAGACTTTGGCACTTCATTTTTTTTTGTTGCTAGTGTTCATGGCCTCTAAACTGGTGGCTTATGCTAGTTATTTTTGATCAAGCACCACTCCTTGCATGTTTCATACATCCTGGCTACATTAACCCTGCCTTTGGTGCTTATTTTTTTAAAGGGATCAGTTGTTATAGGAATCCTGCAAGATTTCCTGTAGCTGCTTCTCCCTCTAAAATTTCTGGCTGATGCTTGAGCAAGGACTAAAGAGACAGTTGAAGAAGGTTTTGGAGGAAAGCAGTAACAGGTGGAATACATCAGATAAGCAACAAGTGACTAATGTTTCTTTCTTATTCATCATCATTTTTTTTGTTTAAAAACGAAAGAAACAGACTTCTACGTTTGTTGTGCAGGGAAGGAAAAGCAAGTGGAAATGTGGGTGTGCAAGGATGGAATGGAGAATTAGGAGGATGAATGGTGGCAGGGAAGTCCATAGGCCTTCTGGAAAAATTTCTAGCCCTTATATTCTTCTCTGAACTTGAGTTTGAGCTCTCTGTAATTTCTACAGGAGCCTCCTATAGAATGCACAAAGTTTCCTATAGGATGCAAAATTTTTAGAACAAGTGAGACCAAGGCCTGGGAAAAGATAATGGTGATGGAGGAATGGGAAATCATGGGTGTATGTGGCTTGGCCATGTCCATTTTTCCCTCTGTGACCCTCCTACAATCTGCAATGCATTCAAAAGAAGTTTGTTTTTTCTGTTTTTTTTCTTTTTTCAATTTTCCCTTTTTTTTCTTCTTTTTTTTTAGGATAGCTGGGGCACCTCCAAGAGGTTTTCACCCTCACTTCCTGCCCTAGGCACCTCCAAGAGGTTTTCACCCTGGGATCTTTTTTTCCTATTTTTTTCTTTTTTTCTCTTTTTTTTTTTTTTTTTTTTTAAGGGTGCGGGTGGAGTGGAGGCAAAGACCTGCTCCACTACCAACACTGTTTTACTCAGATTCTCAATGAATTCCTGCTTGGAAAGGGGATTTTTGCAGATCTTCAACCTATGCCCATTGACAAGCATGGGGATGGCTTCTTCATCGATGGTCTGGATCAAGACTAAACCATTGTCATTGCATTTTTTTACTATGTATGGTCCCAGCGATCTTGTCCTGAGTTTGCCCTTGAAATCTTTATATCTTGAGTCATACAACAACGCCAATCTCCTTCCTAGAATTGTTTTTCTTTGAGGTATCTGTCATGCCATATTTTTCTTTGAAGTTGGACTACCTCTGAGTGGAGAAGGCCCTGCAATCTTTGTTCATCCAATCCATTTAGCTGAAGTAACCTTTCCTTTTTTGCATAGCTGAGATCTAGGTCCAGCTGAGCTGCCATCCTTAATGTGTTATATTCAAATTCTATTGACAGCAGAGCCTTCTTCCCATAGACCAGCTCATAGAGTGTGAACCCTGTGGTGGTTTCCCAGGTGGTGTTATAGGCCCAGGTGGCCTCAACTAATCGATCTGCCCAATCTTTTCTACTGCTACTCACTGCCTTATTCAAAATCCCTTCCAAGGCTCTGTTAGTGACTTCCACCTATCCATTTTCTTGCGAATGATAAGGGGTGGAAGTTTTGTGCTTAATCTTGTGATGTGTGAGCAGGTATTCAATCAGATTGGAGGTAAACTAACTCCCTTGATCTGTGACTAATTCTCTTAGATAACCACACTTGTAGAAGATATTTTCCCCAAAAAACTCAGCTACTTTTTCTTCTGTTGCTACCTTGATCGCCTTTGTTTCTACCCATTTTGTCAGATAATCAGTACACATAATGATGTAAGGTTTCTGTTTTGAAGGAGGTTTGATAGGACCCACAAAGTCCATGCCCTACTTCTCAAATGGCTTGAAAGTCGCTTGAGGTTGCAGGGGTATCTCATCCCTTGGAGTAGGCTTCCTCATCCTTTGACATCAATCACATTGGCTAATATATCTCCTGACATCTGGATGAAGAGTGCGCCAATAGTAACCTGCTGTTGGGTCCCTATAATACTAGTGATTACCCCATTACTATTGTATTTATACCCCTTATTAATATTGTTATGCCCCTATTGCCCCCATATTGTTATTACTGTGCCCCATAGAATCCCTCTATTGTTATTTTTGTGGCTTTATATTATTATTGTTAGGTCGACTGGATTATATTGTGACTCCTTAGACTCCTATATATAGAAAGGAGGTTTTGTCATTTGTATCATCGAAGAATTGTTCATTTATGTAATGTAAAGGAGGTTGCCCCCTTGAAGAGGCTGAATTCTAAGGCGTTGATCTATCTTTTCTATCTTTTCTTGAGCTGCTTTCATAACATTTGGTATCAGAGCTTTGGATTCTAGGGTTTCGTTGCTCCAAACAGGTCATCGTGGAATTTTCGCTATAAATTTTTTTCTGTCACGTTTCAAAAGTCACAAAAAAAACCCATTTGAGAAGAAATCACGCTGAACCTTGGGTCCGAATTTCAGAGGTTTTAGCGTGATATTTTTGGAGATATGATCTGAGTAAGTTGGTCTTTGTGCAGACTCCTGAACTACATTCAAAACAGGTGACCTGGGGAAAATCATCATAACTTTCTCTCTCGGGATCGGATTGAAGTTTCGTAAGAAGGTACAGAAAGAGGACAGATGTAGTTTTTTGTGGGTGTTTTCCAGATCCAAAGTTCGAAACAGTGACTCGTGGCACGTCGTACAATCTCGCTCTACTGAACTAGTCTATAATCAAGTCATTGTGGGAGATTTCGCATAACTCTTCCTTGGAGAATCCAATTTGGGTCAGACTTGTGGCATTGGAAAGAGGACACAGAGGGCTACTACAGGTCATAAATTTAGAACTAGATAATTAGAGAGTACAGAGATATATCAGAGGCAATATCGAGCTCCTACAAAGTGAAAAAAGGTGTGTAGATTTTCTTTAATTTTTGCTTAAGCTTGGTTTGAAAATTTATTTTGAAGGAATTCAAAGGGAATATTAGAGAATTATTATCGGTAACTGATGCCCCAAGGAAAGAAAATGCAAACACCTAGTAAGGAACCTGAAAGCTCTAGCATGACTCATGAAGAAGAAGAAGAAATACTATATGATATATCAAAATTACAAGAACAAGTGCAACAAGTGTCACTTGCACAAAAAGCAACAGAATTAAGATCGATGGTTTAAGGAAAGATGTAGAAGCTAAGATGGATGGTTTAAAGAAGGGTGTAGAAGCTAAGATGGATTGTTTAAAGAAATGTGTAGAAGCTAAGATGGATGGCATGGAAGCTAAGGTGAATGGCATGGACGCTAAAATTGATGGCATGGATGATAAGATGGAAGAATTGAAGATAAATATGAATAAGTTGCTACAAGAAATGGTCACTAAGGGTGAAAGGGTACTAAAGGAAACTCATGATGAGAACAAAAGAAATGTTAATCATGATTCCATAGACTCTAATGTTGGATCGAAGACTCACCATATTCCAAAAATCGATATGAGGAAGTTTGATGGCAAGGATCCCGCCACATGGATATTACAGATGGAGCAATTCTTCGATCTCAATAATGTGCAAAACACACAAAAGGTACGTATGGAAACTTTATATTTGGAACCAAATCAGTTTGTATGGTATCAATGGCTTTGCTCTCGTAAACAATTTATCACTTGGGCAATTTTTACGGAAGAATTGATAGCACATTATGAGGATACAAAAAGCAACACTTTTTTTAGCCAATTGATAAGTCTCAAACAAAAGGGTTCAATAATGGAGCACATTGAGGAGTTCCAAAAATTGAACATAAGGGTAAAAGATATTCCAGAGGAGCATAGGATTGATGTGTTCATAGGGTCTTTAAAGGATAATATCCAACATGATGTTCGCCTTTGGGAACCTGATTCATTAGAGAAGGCATTCAGGTTAGCAAGAAAAATGGAAAGCAAAATTATGGCAACCAGGAAGCATACCACTCACAACTATAAAGACGGAAGTGTTGTTGCCCTAGTCTTCCACAACCTATAAGGTTGACACCACAACAATTGGAAGAAAAAAGAGCAAAAGGGCTTTGTTACAGTTGTGATAGCAAATACACTAAAGGTCATAAGTGTGCTGAGAAGAAATTATTCTACATAGATTGTGAAGAGGAAGAAGAAAAGGAGCAAGAAAGGTCAAAAGAAGAGGATATACTCCAGGAACAAAGCCTAGATAAAGAAGAAATAAATCCGACCATATCTTGTAATGCATTGGCGGGAATTACCACTCCTCAAACCATCAAGATAGAAGGACAAATCAAGAAGAAAAAGGTAATAGTGTTGATTGATTCAGGAAGCACCCACAATTTTATTCATTGTAAGGTAGCAAAAGAATTGAATTGCTTCCTATATCCAGCACCAGAGTGTCAAGTGATGATTGCAAATGGAGGAACAATAAATTTCTCTGGAAAGTGCCATAATATCAAGCTATCCATGGGAGAATATGTATTGACTAGCCCAATGCTTTCCATTCCAATGGGAGGTGCTGATGTTGTACTAGGAGTCCAATGGCTACAATCCTTGGGTACAATAGCTTTTAATTTTCAAGAACTTTTCATGAAATTTTCTGTGGAAGGAAAGGAAGTTGAATTAAGGGGTATTGCAGGGAAACCAGGAAAGATAATCAGCTCTAATGGTATGACAAAGCTTCTAAAAAAGGAGCAAAGAGGTGTAATTGCACAATTATGTTCGCTAGATGTTTCCACATTGGAATCATCTATTTCTCCAGATCTCCAAAAAGTCTTGGACAATCATTCCAAGGTATTTGAGACTCCCAAAGGTCTCCCACCTATTCGTGATCATGATCATGCTATTCATCTGATTCCAGGAAGTGTTCCTCCAAACATCAGGCCGTACAGATATCCCTATGCCCAAAAGAGTGAAATTGAACGTATGGTTGCAGAAATGCTAGAGGCTGGTATAATTCAACCAAGTCAAAGTTCTTTCTCTGCTCCAGTAGTATTGGTGCACAAGAAGGATGGATCATGGCGCATGTGTCCGGATTATAGGGAGCTCAACAAGCTCACTATTAAAGATAAGTTCCCATTCCTGTCATTGATGAATTACTGGATGAATTGCATGGATCAATTTACTTCACCAAGTTGGATCTTCGTTCGGGATATCATCAAATCAGAATGAAGATTGAAGACATTCCGAAAACAGCATTTAGAACTCATGAGGGTCATTATGAATTTTTGGTCATGCCTTTTGGCCTTACCAATGCACCTTCAACATTTCAAGGTTTGATGAATTCAATTTTCAAACCATTCCTTAGAAAATTTGTGTTAGTATTTTTTGATGATATACTAATCTACAACAAGTCTTGGAAGGATCATGTTGAACATGTTGACAGGGTGCTACAACTATTGGAGGAGAAACAATTATATGCAAAAAGATCCAAATGTTTCTTTGGAGTCCAAGAGGTGGAATATTTGGGTCATATTGTATCTCATGAAGGAGTTAAGGTAGACCCTAGCAAAATTAAAGCCATTAAGGAATGGAAAATCCCCACATCCATAAAGCATCTGCGAGGATTTCTTGGGTTGACAGGGTATTATCGCAAGTTTGTTAAGAATTATGGGAGAATAGCAGCACCTCTAACAACATTATTGAAGAAAGATGCATTTTCATGGACTCCAGAAGCAACAAAGGCCTTTGAACATCTTAAAGAGGCAATGTGCCAAGCACCGGTCTTAGCTACACCGGACTTCACAAAAACCTTTATTGTGGAATGTGATGCTTCAGGAAATGGAATTGGTGCTATTTTAATGCAAGATGAAAGACCCATTGCTTTTGAAAGTCGTCCAATCAAGGGAAAGTTTTTACACAAAGCTATTTATGAGAAGGAAATGTTGGCAATACTCCATGCACTTAAGAAATGGCGACCCTACCTAATGGGAAGACACTTCAAGGTAAAAACGGATCATGATAGCCTTAAATACTTTTTAGAACAAAGATTATCCTCTGAAGAGCAACAAAAGTGGGTCACAAAGATGTTGGGTTATGACTTTGAAATCATCTACAAAAAAGGGAAGCAAAATGTGGTGGCAGATGCACTCTCAAGAAAGGATGAGGATGTGGAAGCATTGTTGTGTGCCATTTCTATTATCCAACCAGATTGGATAAACGAAGCAAGGGAGGAATGGAAGAATGACGAAGAAGTGTGGGCACTTATTCGAAAGTTACAACAAGATTCCAGTATGTCTGATACATTTAGCTGGAAAAATGATTCGTTATGGTACAAAGATCGCTTATACCTCTGTAAGAATTCCCAGCTAAAACAAAAGATTCTTATGGAATTGCACACTTCTCCCTTAGGAGGGCACTCAGGATTTTTAAAAACTTACCACAGGGTTAAGAAGGAATTTTTTTGGGATGGCCTTAAATCAGATATTCAAAAGTTTGTGGCGGAATGTTTGGTTTGCCAACAAAATAAAGTTGAAACAATTAAGACACCGGGTCTATTACAACCTTTATCCATTCCAAGCCAACGTTGGGAGGAGGTTTCAATGGATTTTATCACAGGTTTACCCAAGTCTGAGGGAAAGAGTGTCATCATGGTGGTAGTTGACAGACTTACCAAGTATGCACACTTTTGTGCATTATCACATCCATTTAAAGCCAGTACAGTTTCTACTGCATTTATGGAAACAATTCAAAAGCTACATGGAAACCCAAAGATTATTGTAAGTGACAGAGATCCCATTTTCACTGGAAATTTTTGGACAGAATTATTTTCTTGTCTTGGTACTCAGTTAGCTCATAGCTCATCTTATCATCCTCAATCTGATGGGCAAACTGAGATAGTAAACAAATGTTTGGAAGGATATCTTCGTTGCTTTGTATCTGATAAACAGACACAATGGGTCAAATGGTTGCCTTTGGCTAAATGGTGGTATAACACTTCCTTCCATACAGCAACAAAAATGACCCCATTTATGGCACTTTATGGGTATCAACCACCATCCATCACATCATATTTAAGAGAAAATTCTAAGGTTCAGGCAGTGGAACATCACATCGAACATCAACAACAAGTCCTCCAACTCTTAAAGGATAACCTCGTGTTGGCACAGAATAGAATGAAACAACAGGCAGATCAACATCGCAGTGAAAGAAGTTTTGATGTAGGTGATTGGGTATTCCTATGGGCTATGGCTACAACCATATAAGAAAATGTCCCTCAAGCAAGCTAAGAAGGATAATAAATTATCACCAAAGTATTATGGTCCGTACAAGGTGTTGCAAAAGATTGGTACTATGGCATACAAATTGGAGCTTCCTGCAGCTTCTCGATTGCACCCAGTTTTCCATGTTTCATGTTTAAAGAAGGTTATAGGCGACAAGCTCCCAGTTCAAACAATATTGCCAGAACTTGACGAGGAAGGAAAAATTATATTGGAACTGGAAGCAGTCACAGAAACAAGAACTCGACAGCTACGAAATCGATCAATTTCAGAGTATCTTATCAAGTGGAAGAACTTATCCGCTGAAGATTCCACATGGGAGGATGAGAATTTTATGCAGAAGTATCCAGAACTACTCAAGCGTTGAGGACAACACTTTTTTGAAGGAGAGGGGCATGTTGGGTCCCTATAATACTAGTGATTACCCCATTACTATTGTAGTTATACCCCTTATTAATATTGTTGTGCCCCTATTGCCCCCATATTGTTATTACTGTGCCCCATAGAATCCCTCTATTGTTATTTTTGTGGCTTTATATTATTATTGTTAGGTCGGCTGGATTATATTGTGACTCCTTAGACTCCTATATATAGAAAGGAGGTTTTGTCATTTGTATCATCCAAGAATTGTTCATTTATGTAATGTAAAGGAGGTTGCCCCCTCGAAGAGGCTGAATTCTAAGGCGTTGATCTATCTTTTCTTGAGCTGGTTTCATAACACCTGCTTGTGAATTTGAAGGCAGTCCTCTTTGCTGCGAAATGGCCCCCACAGGGCCCATCATGACAGGTTAGGAGGATGTCAAAAGCTTCCTCCTCCTTGACACATCACCTCAAAATCTAATCTAGGCCAAGTTTAACAAGATTGCCCCCAATCTAGGTTAATTGGGCACTTTTCCTCATGATCTTGCTCTTCTCTTTTGAGGACATGTGTGGTGGAAACTGTCCTGAAACCAAGTAATTTGCTATATCAACAAACCATGGAGAGAGTACTAAAATAGAAAATAGGTGTTCATCTGAAATTTGATCAACCACTATTCCTTCTTCACTTGCAGGCAGATCTAGTCTAAATAGAAAATCAACAATAACATTTTTCTTACCCTACTTATCAACAATGGTCAAATCAAATTGCTGCAATAAAAGTAACCATATAATAATACGAGCATTTACATCTGGTTTATTCATCAAATACCTAATTGTAGCATGATCAGTGTTTGCAAATGTTTGATAGCTGGTGATGTAGTGTATGAACTTATTTAGGGAATGAACTACAACTATGAGCTCCTTTTCGGCTACAGTGTAGTTTAATTCTGCCTTGGACAAGTTTTTACTGACAAAATATATGGCATAAGGCAGCTTCTCATCAAATTTCCCTAAGGCTTCTCCTATTGCTTTATTCGAGGCATTTGTGTGAATGTGGAAAGGTAGGGCCCAGTTTGGACATCTAAAAATTGGGGCAGTTACCAGTTTACCTTTAAAGGCATCCAGAGCCTCTTGACAGTTGTCAGTCAATATGAACTCAGCATCTTTTCCCAAAAGTCCAAACAATGGAGAGGCTAGCTTACTAAAATCCTTGATGAATCTTCTATAATACCCCGCTAAGCCTAGGAAACTTCGAACATCTCTTACCTTTGGAGGAGGTGGGACCCTTTGGATGATTGCAATTTTATTGGGATCCACTTGTAATCCTTGCTGAGAAATTGTATGACCTAGAACGGTCCCTTCAGTCATCAGGAATTCACATTTTTCAGGACTGAGGGACAAGTTCATTTCAATACACTTGGCTAAAACTTTTCCCAGGTTAGTCAAAGCTTCCTGGAAGTTAGAATCATAAGGGGTAAAGTCATCCATATAGATTTCCACTGAGTCATGAACCGGTTCAGCAAGTATGCTGAGTACTGCTCTCTGGAAAGTGGCAGGAGCATTGCACAACCCAAAAGGAAGGACCCGGTAGGAAAAAGTACCCCAAGGACAAGTGAAATTTGTCTTGTCTTGGTCTTCCGAGCTGATTTGGATCTGGTTGTACCCACTAAACCCTTCTAGGAAGGAGAAGAAATTCTTCCCTGCCAAGCCATCTAACACTTGATCTATGAAAGGCAAAGGGAAATGATCCTTCTTGGTGGCCTTGTTTAGTTCCCGATAATCTACACAGATTCCCCACTTCTCATTTTTCTTTGGCACTAGCACCAAAGGAGAAACCCATTTGCTGTCAGAAATAGGGTAGATGAATCCTGCATCTAGCAACTTTTGTAGTTCTTCTTTGACAATGTCTTTAAGGGCTGGATTCATCCTCCTTTGAGGCTACCTGACTGGTTTACAATCTTCTTTAATGTAAATGTGATGAGTACGGACTGAAGGGTGGAATCCCTTCATCTCCTTATAGCTCCAAGCAAAAGCATCCAAGTGATTTTTCAATAAGCCACACAGTTCTTTCTCTTAAGAGGTGGATAGGGATGAGTTTATCTTCAAGGTTCTTTCCGGGATGAATTCCACATTCTTAACTGGGAAAGAGGTCGAATCAGCCACACAGAGATCAACTAAAGGATTGGCTTGAGTTTCTTCCACCAGCTCTTCTAATGGCAACACACTGGGGGGTGGATTATGAATCAAGTTCTCAATAAGATCATCCTTGGTTTGTGGACCCCCCATGGTAGCTTCCACTGTGCATAATGGTGCGGAATAGAATTCGTCCTCATATTCCTCCTCCAACCAAAGAGGTAAATCATGTTCTAATAGAGGTTGGGCAGAAGGATATAGGATTAGCTGTTTGGACATATGCCCATCCTTGATTGTCATGTTCCCAGCTCGACAACTGATGTAGGCATCTGCAGTAGCCAACCAAGGTATTCCCAGGATGAGAGGATACCCAGTGAGTTTTTCCTTTGGTTGGAGAACTAGGAAATCAACGGGGTACTCCCAGGAATCAATACAGACTATTACATCTTCCACAATCCCCTCAGGGGTCACAGTGGAGCGGTTTGCTAGTTGCAGTATTGTTGTGGTCTTTCTCAGGGAACCTTGAAGGTTGAGCTTGAGCATAGTGTCCTTAGTCATCACATTAATGGTAGCCCCTAGATCAATCAGGGTATGGGGGATCATGGTGCCATTGATGTGGATATCGCCTACAGGACTCCCAAGGTCTAGATATTTCGGACAGATTACCTGCCCCAACATTAGGCCGGACAGTTGTCCTATGGCATTGATAGTTGGAGCATCTCTCCTGCACCTACCTGGGTGCCTAAAGCACTTCTCCTTGATCAACTTTTTGTAGATAGGTACATCTTTTATGGCTTGGAGAAGTGGTATCTTTACACATAACTGTTTCAATTCTCCCATAAGTTCAGTTTCTTATGGGCTTAGTTGTGTGGTTCCAGTTAGTCTCTCAGGAAAGGGTGGAATGGCTTTTGGTTCACTTTCCTATTTCTCTTCCTCATCCTCCTTAGGAGGAGGTTGGCTATCTCGGAGAACCTTCCTAGATCGTAGGTTAATCTCCTGAATCTCCACAGCATAGGTCGGGCATGATGTTTCTCTAATATATAACTGTTGGGCCTGTCCATTATTGGGGTTCGGGTTCAGTTGAGCAGGTATTTGGGGTTGTCTTGGTGGAGCAAGAGGTAATGGTTGTGGTTGAGCAGGTGGTGGAGGCAAAAGAGCAAGAGGAGATTTGTATTGGGGCCTCCACCCCTGATGAGGTGCATTCCACTAAGGTTGTGGCTGAGCATAAGGGTGAAACGAATGAGCAACTGGCAAAGCCTGGTACTGAGGAGGATACAACCAAGGAGGGGCTGTGGACTAGGAAGGATGAACACGGGGACCCTAAGAAGGCATGGAAGTGGCTTAATTTGGGTTGTAATAAGTCTAGGATGTCCCTTGCATTGCCTGTTGGTAAGGTTTGGGTCCATGAGGCCTCCTTTGGTTCATGAAATAGAGTGGTTCAGTGGCTCCTTCTGCCCCCTGATATGCAACTTTAATTCCAGGAAAGGAAGGGCATTGATTTATAGGATGGTATTCTTCACAAACTAAACACACTTCTATAGAGTGCAATGGACATTCATTCCTAGGATGCTTTCTAGTGCACTTGGGACAAAGGATGGCCAAAACCCTCTCGACTTCATCTTGTTTCCTTTTGATATGAAAGGTATCCATTTGCATGGCAAGAGTCTACCTCATCTTGCTCTTGAAATCTTCTAGCCGATTCTCAAGTTTGTTTCTAAGGGATGAATTGGGTGAGGATGTACTGGCTAAAGGTTGACTTCCCCTACCTCTCTTTCCAGCTAACCTAGAATGGTTCCTAAACACAGTCTTTATGTCATCATAAGGCAGTTCATAGATGTCTCCCCCAGCTAGTGAATGTAGGGTATCTAGAAGGTCTTTAGGGACTCCTCTGAGCAGAACCAACTTTAGAGATTCGGGGTCAAGTGTGCACCTGGCCCTTTTATAACTGAGTTGAAACCTCTCTTCATAGTCTTCTAAAGATTCATCACTTCCCATGGTCATTCGGAAGATTTCTTCCTCGGTATCCTTTGACCTATAATAGTCCTGGTATTTGTTGTTAAAGGCTTGCTGCATCTGGGCCCAAGTTGTGATACTGTTTAACCCCATGAACCAACGCAATGTTGCATCCTTGAGGGTAGAGGGAAAAAGTTTCAACTTCTGCTCGTCTTCTGCATAGTCATAAGTTCGACAGAGAATAGCAAACTCAAGCAAGAAGGTATCAGGGTATTCAGTAGTCAATCCATGGAAGTGAGGTAAGGCTAAAGGACTTATGTTTTTCATTTTTGTGTCCCCATTGGTCTCTCAGATAGGAAAGGCACCTTCTATTCTTTCCCCATTTCCTCTAACGTTTTTGTTTTCATCCATGGTCTCAGGAGGAATGGTTTCTTGCTCTTCTTGTATTATAGGATCTTCTTATATCTCTGGAGGTTCACCTATAGGTTCTTCTGGATCACTGCCACTAAAGAAGAGAGAAGGGTGACTTAGTGATGTGGTGGGGGTGTTGGTAGGAATTTTCCTGAATTGTCTCTGTTCCTACGAGGCATGAAAGGAAATCTCTTTTTGGGTGATTTTTTGTTCTTTTTTTGCTTGTACCTACAAAACTGAAATGGATTAAACAACAAATTACAACTAACTGAAATGAATCTTGCTGAAATGGAAATTGCATAATTGAAATGAAAGCAGGAAATGATTAAACTACTTTGCTGGAACGGAAATTGTAAAATTGAAATGAAAGCAGGAAATGTCTAATATGCGATTGTTGAAATGAAATTGCAGAATTGAAATAAAACAACTACTCTAATTTTACTGAAATCATCTACTTAGCATAATGTTGCAGTAGAAAATAGAAGAAAATCAGTAATCACAAAATACTCTGACGCTTCCCAGCAACGACACCAAAAATATTGGTGAGCTCTAGTATTACAGCAATAATGTTGAAACTCCTAGGGCTTCCTTCTTTACTTTTATCAACCCGGTAGTTTGTAACAAACTTGGAAGCGATGGTGTTGTATGCACAAGTACTAGCTCTTACTATAGGCTGTCACTTGATCAGCTAGTGCAAGTTTGCTATGATCTTTAGCCAACTTCTATGAGTTCTTAGAAGAAGCTTTTAACTGTGATGAAAGAAGGCTAACTCTATAGAGGCTATTCTATTTGCAGAAAGAGAGTGAAAGCTAAAATGAAACGCAAACCCTAGCAAACCCTAGTTTACCTAAAAACCCTACTTTTGCAAGAAAAGATATGCAAACTACTGAAATGGGTGCCATTGACTAGTGAAAATATAAATTGTATTTATTAAAGCTACTTCTAAAGAGAAATGAGAAGAAATCATCTTTTTATACTTTTGAGCATTTTTATGCAAAATTATTATGCTTGTGATTTGACTAGTTGTGGTTGTGTAGAGGTTTGGTGGCAAAAGAAGACGGAGTTGGCTTTTACAGAAGGTGAGGAAGGTGTGGAGGGGTCCTAAGAATCCCCTAGTACCCTTCTGAAGACTTCCATTATGATCAAACTTCAAAAAATCACTCACAGGAAATTCTATAGGAGGCTGCCAGGGATCTACAGGAGGAGGCCAAAAGTGGTTTTTTGGAGGTTTGGAGGTGGAAAAATGATGGGAGAGGGGAAATGAAGACTAGATGAAGGTGTTGGGGGGTCTATAACTTGTCAGGAAGATCAGGGATGAAGAAGATGGTTGGATTTGTTCAAGGGGGAAGAAAGCAACTTTATGGAAAAACACAGAAATTAGGGAAGATTGGTGAAATGTTGCGAATGAGATGAGCAATATAGGAGAAGTGAGCTGGTGCTGCCTATTTTATGGAGGGATGATGAGCTAGGATGTCATTTACTTCTCAAATCTAACCAAAGCAAGAACTAAAAAAACAGAATTTTCTCTATCTTAACCTAATTTCTGACCTAAAACCAGAAAATGCTGAACAGTACCTTATGAACAGAAAAGCATGCGAGAGAAATATGGTAAAATGGAAAGGAATGATCTAAGTAATTAAATCTAGACCAATATCAACTTTTCCAAATCAAAGGATCACACTAGCAGTTGCATGGAAGAGCAAAAACTGTGTTTTTGGTGGCAACAGTAGTGCCTTGATCTCAAACCATGGTCCCAAGAAGGGAGAAAGGAGATCAAGACTTGTTGTTGACCTTTTTGGATCTTTTTATATCACTACATTAACTTAATTAAACAACTTGAAAGAAAAACAACTATTCTAACCATCAAAAGAAACCTAATTTAACAAAGTAAGATGAACCTAAACAACAAAAATTATCTCATGAATGAAAGGAAAAACATATAAATACACAAAGAAGGTGTTGGGTAGCTTGGGTTGGGCCCTAACCCAAGAGCTTCAGCCCCCTAGAAAAGATCAATGCTGGCTCAAAAATGGTTTCATCTTCATTTATAAAAAAATAGCAGTTACATCACATAAACTGTCTTCAAAAAGAGCTCAAAAATGAGCTAAGTACAAAGTTGCACAAAAGTGAAAAAATATCCTAAGAACTGGCTAACCTACTAAGGCTTGAAGCCTTCTTATTTATGCAAATGGTGACTCCCAACAATCCTCCTAAAATTAAGGAACTCAGGTTCCTAGAACTGAAGATAACAGCAATCCTACTTGACTTGCTCGGCTGCCCCTTGGAATCATCAATGTGGCCTTTGTACTCCAAGCTACTGATGGAGGATTTGAGGAAAGGGGTCATTAATGAAGGAGACACCCCTCCTACAAGTTCTCTTCCTTGTTTCCTCAAGTTTGGCTGCCATTTCACTCATGAATTCCTGCTACTTGTCCAAAATTGTCTAAAAAATCTGCAATAAACACTTATTAGACTGCATGGCAAAGTGACTAACCCAATTCACTCTATTGACATAAATATATTCAAAAACATGCACAAAACTACTGAGAATGGTGGATTAAATTGAAATAAGAGGCAGAATGAGCCCATATAGTTACCCATTTATGGGGCTCATCATCACCAAACGGTGTCGATTAAGATTTTGCATTACAACTAATTACATTGATGAAGTGGAATTAGATGTGGTTCCAGTAGACATATGTAGAGTTGTTTTAGGAAGTCCATATCTTTATGATCGTGTTGCAGTATTCTAGAGGAGAGAACATAAATATCACCTTAAGAAAGGTGGGGTTGAATTTATTGTCAGGGCACATCAGAGTAGAAACCACTTGAATTTAGTTAATGTTAATCCAATGAAGTGATGAATAAGTTCAAACAAAATATTTGTAATCATGTGTGTAAAGGAACAACATAATAAACAACATGATCTTTGTTCAAGTTATGAGACTCAGCTTAAAGATGGTTTGATTAAAGAGATAGAAACTATTCCAGTTCTATGTAAAACTAAACATCCTACTCATAAGTAGGGAATACAACATGAATTACAGTTTGTGCCTAAATCTCCTCTTCCTAATGTTAGAATGAATCAATTCAGCTCAAGTTTGGAAATTAACAGTTATAGGGATACAGGTCAGTATTGGGGAAAGTCAGTGTTCAATTTCTCTTGTATTGTGTCGCCATTTCTTGTTTCAAACAGTTGGAAACCTCTTTTCAAGTGAAGAGGAAACCTATTTGTTTTCATACCAAAGCCTTCTCTAAAGAATTATCAAAGTACCCAATAAAATTTAGGTAAACTTATGCATTAGGGAAAGTGCTAATAAATGGAAACATTAATTAATGAATAACTAAAAAGTGATTCAAGCAAATCAACAACTAATTCAATAGTTTCGAAGACAAACAAGTTGCAGCAATTTTCACCTTACAGTTTGATGGATTTATGGCAGCAAGTTCACTTAGTAATCAGGAATCAGGAAAGTATGTCAAGTCAAGTAGCTGTTTTGATGTCAAAAGTATCTTTGATTGTCTCTATCATTCTGCAAAATAGATTGTTAATACATGTTGATGGTATTGAACAATATTCTGTAGAGACTGTTTTCAAAGATGTGTATGAATCACTAACTCATGGTTCTTCGTGGAAAGAATTCAATTGCCATGTTCATAATAGGTTGTTTTCCCATCAATGCAAGTTGTTCATACTGCAGATGGATGGACCAGGTCATTGATCCAAAATGTACCATGGTCAGCATCATCAGGGTCATCACTTACAACTGATTGATTGAATGTATTGGTACATCATCAGGTAAAGGTGGAAAGAGAGGGAGTTTTGCCCTCATCAACTATTTGTTTAGTCAAGCTTTTGTGGTCCAAAATCTTTTAAGTGGACATGATTGATCCAGGAGGATCTCGTCAGATCAGTTGCACAAGTGTTCAGTGTCGTCGTTGTTGTTCCATGTAGTCATCGGCATTCAGTTCAATTTCGACAAAGTTAATTATGGTTTAGGTTATCCAAGTGATTTTCATGGTTTTTCATAATGTTCAGTTGATGTGGTGTTGGACTTGGCTATCGACATGTGTTTGTCATCAGTTCCGCCAGGATTCGGTCGACGACATGTGTTTGTCGTTCACCTAACAGGATTTGGGTTGTCATCCACTTTATAGGATTAGTCATCGACATGTGTGTCATCCATTGTAAAGGTTCGATATGGTTCTTCATCAAGTTGTCATTGCAAATGTCACTTGTGTCGATGATGTGAATTTGGTTTTATGTCACATTGTGGCAAATGTTTCTAATGTCACTTTGCGACATTGGTTGTAAAAGGATAATTTTACACATAATGTAAAACCTAAACCCTAATCCTAAATATAAAACCAAAACAATACCTAAGTCTAAACCATAAAGCATTGAAATATGTATTACAAAACAGTACAAAACCTATGCTAAATCCATGTACGAAACCTAACCTAAACACCTAAACACTAGCCCTAAAACTCATCAAACATTTCTATGTATTAAAAAACTATACATAAAACCTAATCTATTAACTCTCGAACTATGATATACATTGTAAAACAATACAAATATAAAATATTCCTAAGCTGCTGACTGTAACCGCATCGGAGGCCTGAGCATGTGAGCATTGCATTGATTAACCATTGGGGTCTTCGGAACTACAGAGGTGACTGTAACCACGTTGGAATCAAGTACATGTGATCTGGTGTATGATAACCATTGGAGTTATTAAATCATGGAGGTTAACCACCAGTTGGAATTGCGGTATGGAACATGTGAACGTGCTGAAGACTGTCGAGGTTAGCATAGACCGCCAATTCCAAATCGTCAGCAAAACCGCCGACACCCAAACTACGGGTTCAGTCACCGCTCACATGATTTGTCCAACCCTCGCCCGATTAACCTGACCGCCAGTGGGTTCTATTATATTATAAAGTTATTTTTGGGTTTTCAATTAAGTTTTGGTTACAAATTCATTCGAAGACGTAGAACCTAGCCTATGTGTCAATTTACAACTAGACAAAGGCTTCCAAACCCATCTAGAAGATAACCTATTCATCTCGAATTCAACCAAGGGTGGTTTTGGTGCACTTGTCGGGTTATAAAAGGAGGTTTGCACATTGAAGAAAATAGGCGAGTGGTTTTTGTTTTTGTACACAGATTCTAGAGGTCATAGGCAGTTTTGTTTTCAAAGTAACAAGAGCATCCGAAGTCGGAATTGGGAACCATGACAGGCGTTGGAAAGGTGGTTTAGAGGGCTATCCATTGATAGTGACCAGAAGTGCCTGTGTTCATATCCAATCTGGTATATTCTCCGTGTAATTGACCTCTACCAGTTCAATCCTAGTAAAGTGGTTGCCGATCTCGAAAGAGGACCTGAAGACGTAGTCCATCAGGGACGAACTCTGTAATAAACTTTGTTGTCTAGTATCACTGTGTTTTTACTATTTTCACTTATGTTATTCATCTTTCTTATGTTTAATCAGCTGTCGTAAAGTCTTATTCTCAAGCAGTTTTCCTCGATTTCCACACTTTCAGTTAACAATCAATTCAATAATGGCTAATAAATTCTACATCAGTTTTAGTCTATGATCACTTCAGATCATAAACGCTGACTCAATATGTTAAATTTACTTAACCTGATTTTTTTATAAATCTAACATAATAAAATATATAATAATTTTAAAATCTTGAACTAATCATAACCTAAAGCTACTTTTAAAGAAGTAAAACCTAAACAATTTAAATTGGAAGGCATGAAGCACTATATGTATCTTTGATGGAGGTAGCTGGAACATTAATATTTTGGAAAATTTTAGATAATATTTCCATGGAAAATTATCATTTTCCCTCCAAGCGAATGTACAACACACATCTGAAATGTTGCATTTTAAATATGTATTAAAAAAAATATATGTTGTATGACATCAAAATAAAATAAAATAAATTAATATTTAAACATACTATTTTAATTGCCAAACTATTTTGAAATTTTTGAAATATAGAGTGAGACAGAGTGGGAGAGAAGGGTAAGAGAGGTGGGGGAGGGGGGAAGGGGGGGGGGCACTGCGGGGCACAAATATGGAGAGAGGGATGGGAAGAGAGAGTCTCTGAGAAAGAGAGGGAGATCGAGAGATGGAGTTCAACGAGGAAAATATAGGGAAGGAATAAGTTCAAGATGTATAGAGAGAGAAAGGTGGAGAGAGAGACACGGAGTGACAAGGGAGAGATTGAGAGAGAGATTGTATTTTTGGGCATGATATAGAAAGAAAAGGATGGAGAGATGGAGAGAAGGGGGTAAGAGAATGAGATAGGGGTGGAGATAGTCAACAGAGTTGCAGGACGAAGTGAGAGAGAGAGAGAGAGAGAGAGAGAGAGAGAGAGAGCAGAGAGAGAGAGGGAGCTGGGAGAGAAAGGAAGAGAGAGGGGACTTGAGAGGGAGGGAGAGAGATGGAGTTGGAGTGGGAGAGAGAGGGAGGTAATAATAAATACATATAGATAGAGAAAGGTGGAGAGAAAGAGAGGTAGTGACAAGGGAGATGGAGAGAGAGAGAGGGAGTGACAAGGGAGATAGAGAGAGAGGGAGAGATGAGAGCAGGAGTGAAGATAGATAGAATGGCAGGGAGAGAGAGAGAGGGGGAAGAGAGAGAGAGAGAGGGTGAGGGATCAAGATATAGACAGATATGGAGAAACAATGTGTATTTTTCAAGGTGATATAGATAGATGAAGAAGGAGAGACAGAGGGAGATAAAGATATAGATGGAAGGGGGAGAGATGGAAGAAGAGAGATATAGAGGGAGGTAGGGAGAGAGAGAGATAATTAATATGAAGAGAGAGAGCATGTGTTTTTGGGGCGGTGAGATAGAGAGAAAAAGAAGGAGAGATGAAGGTATATGTCAATATAAATGGAGGGGGTAGGGAAAGGAAAGAAAATTGCATACACTAGATGCATTAATGTTAGTGCACAAATTTTGATTTATAATCCTATTTGATTTCTTGCAAATTAGATACATTGGTTTATGTGTAGATGTTGATTTCTAATTCTATTTCATTGCTTGCATTAGATACATTCATTTCATTAAATATGTTAATTTATAATCGTGTTTGATTGAGATTTCGTTAGATGCATTTATTTCAGTGTAGATGTTGATTCCTAATCCTATTTTATTACGAGCACTAGATGCATTAATTTCAGTGCAGATGTTGATTCCTAATCCTATTTGATTTCTTGCATCATTAGATGCATTGATTTTAGTGTAGATGTTGATTTCTAATCATATTGATTTTTCGCATCAGATGCATTGATTTTAGTGAATATATTGATTTTGTTGGAAATAATACTGAGAGGGGGGGTTAATCAGTATTATCAAGTCAATAATATTTCATTTCACAATCATATTTGCATACACTACTTCAGTTAATGAAACCTGCGTATATACGCAACTGTAATTAAGGAAACTAGCATATACCCTACAGACTTATAAATTAGTTAATTCATCAGATGTTGATCTTTAATCTGTGCATCGGAATCAAGTAAACAGTAACCAGGTACAGTAAAAACAAAGTAGACAATCACACACATGAACACAAGGTATAAGGTGGAAACCCAATGTGGGTGAAAACCACCTGCTGCAATTCGTCTCTATCTTCTTTTAATAAGAAACTTCTTTTTACAGTATTTTCGTACTGGTGCAGTCTTATACCAGTATGTAGGCTTCTACCTGCAAAAGGCTACAACCTTCTCTTGTTCTCCAGTTTTTCCTAGAAGGGAGATACAACCCCCTAGTTCTTGTACTAACTGATGTACTAGTATGTAGGTGCTGACCTACAGAAGGCTACAACCTTCTCTTTTCTTCCAGGGACCACGTTTCATAAATTTTCAGACTGGATCTATCAATAACATCAATCAAACATCAAATATATATGCATCAACCAGTCTCCTTTGTACCATCCAAAACTGAATCAAACAATCACTTCTCTGAATGTTGTAACTAAAATACTATAACAATAACCAAAACCCAAGCTAGAACCCAGAACACTGCAACAACAAACAGAAGTAGCTAAAACATATTTTGTGAGGTGTACACTACTTCAATGTGTCGATCATGCATGCATACGTATTCTTCCCAAGGCAAACCTGCGTATAAATAGTTTTGAAATTCCGAACTAGCATGTATACGCACCTTTGCTATAATGAACCTATGTATAGATCTATAAAAGATGATTCAACCTTTACAACTATTTAGACATCAGTTATACCCAGATCATCAGATTTATAGATTACAACATGCACCAAAAATTCAGATAAAAGATCAAAACCACACAAAGATACTTCTCTTCAAGCCTTAATATCTTGACCCGTCAATAGAATTTATCATTCATCAAGCGCTCAGGTTCATCCTTGATTCAAATCCAGCTATGCATCATAACCCAATAACCTATGTTCTAGATCTTTCTCTTCATAAGATATTCAATACTTGAGTGCCTTTGCCTAATGATCTTCTCCTCCTTTTATATTCTTAGGCCTTACTTAATACCATGGTCCAAAACCACTTAGAATCAATACCTTGGACCAAATACCTGGGGTCAACACTTCAGACATAATACCTTGGACCAATACCATGGATCAAAATACCATGGTCCAAATACCATGGACCAAAAACTAAGTTTTCAACATGTACATGCCTTCCCTTGCGTGAAAGTGCGTGTATACACATACATGCCTTTTGGTCTGCAAAATCATGTGTATACACAGCTTGATCAATGGGGAACCTGCGTATACATCTTTTTCTTCATTCTAAGAGCCTGAACTGTGATCTATCATCTAAGTGAGTTGCCATCAAGGAAAACACTTGTGACATAATGTCAAATCTGAGTCATAATGCCAACAATCTTGCCCTTTGGATTTGATGGCAATTGCAAGTCACTCTCCCCCTTTGTCATCAAGGGCAAAGGGTTATGTTCCCCCTGAGAACATGTTGAATTCTCTGATATGCTGAAGTGTGGTGTCCATGCTCCCCTTGACTATAAGCAAGGTCTGCAAAAAGATTTTCTACAAGAATAACATGACTCTATACATCATAAATGACCTTCCTATCACCAAAGACTCATACATACATCCATCTCCCAACCGAGTGGGGATATACCAAGATTGACTCATCCACCCAACCAAGTGGGGATATACCAAATGTTTATACATGAAAAAACAAGAACATTACATCATTCATCCCATGCATAGTGGGGAAACAAAATAGGTCATTACATGACCTTGGTAATAAAATATATACATGACATCGAGACAAAATATCTAAAACAAGATAGTTATCAACAACTATCATCAGGAACAGCTATCAATCACCATCAGCAACCATGATCTCCCTCTACACCTGTTCCACCTGAATCAAAAACAACTGTGAAATTGTACCAAGATCTTCTAAGATAATGCCAACAAGGCATTATTAGAAGTATATGCTCCCCTTGAACCTGTGCTAGATGGTCTATGTCAGACCCATATCAGACTCTTCTCATCCTAAGTCTGGCCCACTATTTTTCTTCAAACCATCATATACGCGATTGTATCCACAACAACCAGTGTATGTATGAGGATATTCTTCATGAAACTCGCATACAACCACTTTTCTTTGAATGAGATAGGTTTCAACAACAAGATGATGCATCAACTACTCCCAGCTTCTATCTGAGATATTCAAATGTCTCTCTGGGCAGCAGTTTGGTGAATATATCAGCAACCTGTTCTTTGGAGGGAACATACTCCAATTTGACCTTTTGTTCAAACACTTGTTCACGGAGAAAATAATATTTGATAGGTATATTCTTGGTCTTGGAATGCATGATTGGATTCTTTGAAATACTGATTGCACTTGTATTATCACATGGAATGGAGATGGGTGGAGTACATGTGATCTGAATGTCTTGTAATGTTTGCATCATCTAAAGGAGTTGTGTGCAGCAAGATGCAGCGACCACATATTCTGCTTCAGCTGTAGATAATGCAATTGAACTTTGTTTCTTGCTGAACCAAGATACTGATCTGGAACCCATATAGAATGCACCACCACTAGTGCTTTTTCTGTCATCCATGCTTCTTGCCCAATCTGCATCTGTATATGCATGAAGTGTAAGATCTGTATCCCTAGGAGACCATAAACCATAATTCTGAGTTCCTTGGAGATATTTGAAAATCCTTTTGACTTCCTGGAGGTGTCATTCCTTTGGATTTGCATGGAATCTTACAACTATTCCCACTGCATGCATGATGTCTAGCCGGGTATCTGTTAGATAAAGAAGATTGCCGATCATGGATCTATAGGTTGGTTGAGGCACTGCTGCTAATTCATCATTTGAGTTGAGACTGCATCCTGTTACCATAGGGGTACATACTGGTTTAGAATCTTCCATGCCATATTTTTTCAAGATCTGCTTGAGGTACTTGGTTTGTGATAGAAAAATACCATCTTTGTTTTGTTGAACTTGTAAACCAAGAAAATATGTGAGCTCACCATAGCAAGGACATTTCATATTCTTTCTGCATTACCATAGAAAAGTTTTGACTCATGGCTTCTTCATTGCTACCAAAAATGATATCATCAAAATACACAACAAGTATTAGCAATTTATCATTATTAATTTTTATATATAGATTGCTATCAGCTGATCCTTTTGAAAAACCTTGTTGATGAAGGTATTTGTCAAAACGATAATACCAGGCCCTTGGAGCTTGTTTTAGTCCATAGAGAGATTTTCTGAGTCTACATAAAAGTTTTGGATCATTTCCAAGGATGAATCCATCTGGTTGCTCAAAATATACTTCTTCTAAGTCTCCATTAAGAAAGGAAAATTTTACATCCATTTGGTAGACTTTGAATTTCTGAAAACTAGAAAGAGAAAGGAACATTCTTATGGCTTCAAGTCTAGCAACAGGTGCAAAAGTTTCTTCAAAATCTATACCTTCTTGTTGAGCATATCCTTTACAAACAAGTCTGGCCTTGTTTCTAATAACCTCTCCATTTTCATTCAACTTGTTTTTGAATATCCATTTGGTTGCTATGATATTCTTATCATGAGGTCTAGCAACTAATGCCCAAGTATTATTCTTTTCAATTTTCTCAAGCTCTTCATTCATGGCCTTGACCCAACATTCATATTTGCATGCTTCATGTACATTTTGCGGTTCGATGGAGGAAAGAAATGCTAGATAACTTGAAGCTTCTGTAATAGTTCTTCTTGTCTACACACCTGCCTCTTTCTGCCCCAAAATCTAAGTCTCTAGATGATTCTTCTGAACATACCTAGATGGAGTCTTTTCTTCTACTGTTATCTATTCTTCTGGTGCTTCATTGGTTTCTTCTTCAGAATTAGTCTGATTTGATGTGGAAGGATAGTCCTCGTCTTCTTCATACTCTTTGGTTTTTACCTTCTTTGGATTTTTTCCTACTTCATCAACGACAACATTAATTTCAAAAATTTTCCCCATTCTTTTATTATAACACTTATATCCTTTACTTCAGGAAGAGTAACCAAGGAGAGTGCCTTCATCTGCTCTAGGTTCAAACTTGCCAAGTTTTTCATCAGTCCTTTTGATGTAACATTTTCTTCCAAAAAATTTGAAGTATTTTACAGTAAGAGTCTTACCATACGAAAGTTCATGTGGAGTTTGAGTGTTTTTTACCCAAACGTTTGTTTTGTTGAGAATAGTGACGACAGCAAATGTAGCTTCACCCCAGAAGGTTGCAGGAGTTCCAAACTCGTCTAGCATGGCATGAGCCATTTGTTGAACGGTTCTATTCATCCTTTCTCCCAATCCATTTTGTTGAGGAGTACTTGCAGTAGAGAATTCCCTTTTTATTCCATGCTCTTCGCAAAAGTCAAAAAATTCATCCGAGGTAAATTCCCCTCCTTGATCAGACCTGAGTCATTTTATTTTGTGATCTGATTCATTTTCAACCAAGGACTTGAAGGCTTTGAATTTTTCAAATGCTTCATCTTTGTGCTTTAGAAGTCCTATCCAACACATTCTAGAAAAATCATCAATGAACAATATAAAATATTCTTCTTCACGAGGTGACTTTTTCCTTGATGGACCACATAAAATGGTATGAACAAGTTCAAGAGGCTTACTAGCTGATCCTTCCTTCTCTGGGAAATGTGATATGGTTTTCTTACCAAATTTACATGATTTGCATATTTTATTTTCTGGAATTCCGATGTCAGGAAGATCACGAACAGCCTGGTATTTGCATGCTTTCCTTATTTGAGGGAAGCTTAAATGCCCCGATCTTCTGTGCCATAGCCAATGTTCATCATTTTTGCTTAGATATCACTGTTTTTGTCCTCCCTTGAGTATGTATAAGTTGTTTGGAGTTCTTATGCCTTTGATCATGGTTTCTCCTGTATCAAGCTCACAAACAACACATCCATTTGATCGAAATACTACTTCATTTCCTTGATCACACATTTGACTAACACTCAATAGGTTATGCTTAAGACCATCAACATACATAACATTTCCAGCTTTAACCTTTTCTTTTAAGGGAATAAAGCCTTTACCTTTTATGACTGTAGGAGTGTCATTTCCAAATGAGACCTTCTTTTCCTTTTCTAAGGCATTATATGACTGAAGTTTTTCTTTATCACCTGTCATGTGTTTCAAGCGTCCACTGTCGATGTATCATTGATTTTCTTATCCCTCTGCATACAAGGCTATACCACATCTTTCTGGTTGCGGTTTACTCCTGCATTTAGATTCTTCATGACCGAAGTTGTTATAGATAGAGCATTCTATTTCATTTTCAAGAGTAGACAAGTTATTGTAGGTCCTTTTCACGATCCCAGTCACATTCCTTTGATTTCGTGCTTCTCTAGTCATGATGGTCTTGTAAGAAATACATTGAGCAGCTTTGTGTCCAAAGTTATGACATGAGAAACATTGGCCATTAAAGAAATTTCTGTGATTATCGAACCTACTGACCCGGTGATTGTAGTTTCCATTGACATTCATTATTGAAGCAAATTGAGTATGATTTACCTGAGGTTGGTTGTAGCTTCTGTTCATCCTTGAAGTAGATTGAACCCGATTTACATGGTGATCTGCTTTATGCCTTTGCTGACTATTGTCAAACTATTCACTTCTCCTTGTTGCATCAAGATATCTTTTGGAGGTTGACGGCTTCTTTGCTTGAGAAGCTTCTTCAGTATATCCAAGACCTGTCTTTATCAAGGGAGAACACTGCACTTTCATAATTTCAACTAAAGTTTCTAATCCTTTAGCAAATCTGAGATTGAGAGCTTTTGTTTTCTCAAAATATTTTCTTAGACCCACAATTTCACATTCTAATTTTTCATTGTGTTTTTCCCTTTCAGCAAGTTGGAATGTCAGAGTATCTATAATCATATTCTTTTCTTCTAAACAAACCTTAAGTTTAGAAAGTTCTTCATAAAGACCATCTTCATCTAAAGCATCCAAGAAACCATCATCTTCAAAATCCATCAGAAGTCTATAGTCATTACCATGTTCATCTTCATCACTATTTGATAAACCATCACTATCTTCATGCCTATAATAGCTCTTCTTATTTACATTCTGTTTTGTATTCCAATTTGTTGATTCCTTACCTTTATCAAGTTTATCATTATGAGGACATTTGGCTACATAATGACCAACTCTTCCACAAGCAAAACATTTGAAAGGTAGCTTACCTCTAAATCTTCCAAAACCCCGTTGAAGGTTCTTGACAATATTTGCTTCTTCCTCTCCTTCTGAAATATGTCCTGATTCATTAAGTTCTTCTCTTCCTGAAGCCTTGAATGTGGCTTCTCTCATATCTGATGGACACCCTTATCTCATTTCGAAAGCGGTTAGGATTCCGTGCAGCTGTGTCATAGTAATACTCTAAAGATCCTGCTTTTCTTCTATGGTAGAAACTTTTGATTCAAACTTAGAAGACAAGGATCTTAAACTACAGTAGCTTCTTTTATCTCTTCACCCAAGTTTTTCATGCGATTAACAATCTCATCTATATGTAAGAAGTAATTAGCTATACTTTCATCATTGTGCATTTTGAGAGTTTCATATTGAATTATGAGAGATTGTAGTTTTGCACGTTTTACCTGATTGTCTCCTTTATAGCTTAGAACGATCCTGTCCCATATTTCTTTGGTGGTTTTGAGCTGCATAACCTTGACAAATTTAGATGGTGACAGACTCCCCAATAATGTATTAACAGGATTGGAATTTGTTTTATACTGTTTTTTACCTGTCGTATCTGTAGGAATTGCTGATGGAAATGTGTATCCTCCTTCCATGATTTCCCAAACATATGTTCCAAGCTATTTAAGATAGGTTGTGGTTCCTACCTTCCAATAGACGAAGTGGCTCCCATCAGAGATTGGTGGTCTAAGGGATCCCTCTCTTTCATAGGTACTCATGATGATAGATCTTCCTTCAAGCGATCAAGCTTCTTCTGAAGGACCTGCTCTGATACCAATTGTTGGAAATAATACTGAGAGCGGGGCTGAATCAATATTAGCAAGTTAATAATATTTCATTTCACAATAAGATTTGTATACGCTACTTCAGTTAATGAAACCTGCATATATACACAACTGTAGTTAAGGAAAATAGCATATACCCTGCAGACTTATAATTTACTTAATTCATGAGATGTTGATCTTTAATTTGTGCATCAGAATCAATTAAACAGTAACCAGGTACAGTAAAAATAGAGTAGACAATCACACACAAGAAAACAAGATATAAGGTGGAAACCCAATGTGGGTGAAAACCACCTGCTGCAATTCGTCTCTATCTTCTTTTAATAAGAAACTTCTTTTTACAATATTTCTGTACTGGTGCAGTCTTACACCAGTATGCAGGCTTCTACCTGCAGAAGGATACAACCTTCTCTCGTTCTCCAACTTATCCTTGAAGCGAGCTACAACCCCCTAGTTCTTGTACTAGCTGATGTGCTAGTACATAGGTGCTGACCTACAGAAGGCTACAACCTTCTCTTTTCTTCCAGGGACCACATTTCATATATTTTCAGACTGGATCCATCAATAACATCAATCAAACATCAAGTATATATGTATCAACCAATCTCCTTTGTACCATCCAAAACTAAATCAAACAATCACTTCTCTGAACGCTGTAACCATAATACTATAACAGTAACCAGAACCCAAGCTAGAACCCAGAACACAACAAAAACAAACAGAAGTAGCTAAGACATATTTTATGAGGTGTACGCTACTTCAATATGTTGATCATGCATGCATATGCATTCTTCCCAAGGCAAACCTGCGTATACGCAGTTTTAAAATGTCGAACTAGCATGTATACGCGCCTTTGCTATAATGAACTTACGTATAGATCTATAAAATATGATTCAACCTTTACAACTATTCAGACATGAGTTATACCTAGATCATTAGATTTATAGATTACGACATGCACCAAACATTTAGATAAAACATCAAAACCACACAAAGATACTTCTCTTAAAGCCTTAAGATCTTGACCCATCAATAGAACTTATCCTGCATCAACCGCTCAGGTTCATCCTCGATTCAGATACAACTGTGCATCATAACCCAATAACCTGTGTTCTAGTTCTTGATCTTCATAAGATATTCAATACTTGAGTGCCTTTGCCTAATGATCTTCTCCTACTTTTATATTCTTAGGCCTTACTTAATACCATGGTCCAAAACCACTTAGAATCAATACCTTGGAGCAAATACCTGGGGTCAACACTTCGAACAGAATACCTTGGACCAATACCATGGATCAAAATACCATGGTCCAAATACCATGGACCAAAAGCTAAGTTTTCAACATGTGCGCGCCTTTCCTTGCGTGAAAGTGCATGTATACGCATATGCGCCTTTTAGTCTGTGAACCCACGTGTATACATGGATTGATCAATGGGGAACCTGCATATACCTCTTTTTCTTCATTCTGAGAGCCTAAACTATGATCTGTCATCTGAGTGAGTTTCCATCAAGGACAAGACCTATGACATAGCGCCAAATCTGATTCATAATGCCAACATATTTCTCATGTTGTTTGATTTCTTGCATTAGATGCATTGATTTCAGTGAAGATGTTGATTTCTAATCAATGATGCAACTAGATATATGGTGTACATTAATTTTAAGGTAGCTAGTTTAACATTGTTTATTGATTTTTGTGTAAAAACAAAAAAATTACTGACAACATGGATTATGACTAAGATTTTGTATATAACCTCAAACAAAATAAAATCGAAAAAACTTGTATTTGTAACTTTTACATTTCCACATCTTTTAAAATAGAATATATAACTTATGTTAATCATATTTAATTTTTTAAAACTTGAATAAAAATTAAATTTCCATCATAAGGAATTGATTGAAATACTTGGACAACCAGTAAGTTTAGGAAAGTTGATAATATTATATAAAATTATTGAAATGTTGTCATATATTGTTGTTTGACCTATTTATTAAATTTCAATACAATTGAATTATATCATGTTATGACTAAGCTATTATAGATAATCTCAAAATAAATAATGTTGAATAAAACCTATTTTTTATTTAAAAATTACATCTTTTATTATTAAAATTGAATATAAAAAAAATCAATCGTATTTGTGTTTTTCAATTGAACCTTGAGATAAGAAATTAATTGATTGAAATTTGTCGCTGCAATATATATATATATATATATATATATATATATATATATGAATTTATAATTCGAATAATTTATTTTAAATAATGAATTGTAATAACATACATGTTGATTGCACTAAATGACACTTTCTACAAACTAATATGAAGAATGATTGGAATTCTTTCCATGTTCAATATTAAATTGATACATCATATATTTTAGCTCATTTTAAGTATCAAATTGACTAGCATCATAACTTAAGATTGTACTTATTTTCTTAGTCTGAGAAATTGGAAATCAAAATTGAACATATATTTTACTAATAAAAGTTATAGTATATAGAAAAATTATTAAATTAGAAAAATAATTTTAATATATCCATAAACTTCAAAAATTAATGAGCATTCATAAACAAGATTAATACATATCTATAAACTGAAATAATGAATACATGTATCAATAAACTATCCATAAGAAAATTTATACAAATTACAAATATCACATGAACATCCATAAACTAAAATAATAAGCATCCATAATTTAAAATAATTTCCATGATGTACATCCATAAAATGTCCACGTATAAAAATATACAAAGTTTTTATCACACGTGTATATTCCCTATGAAATGAGCCTGAAAATATACAAACTATGACACTCTAAGTACCACCAGAACTCCTATGTTAGTTTTGCTGTGGAAAGTGTGTGTCCATAAGCTGGTACTGCAATATAACACATTCGAATTCAAACTAATTCGATCATTGAAATAAAAAAAATGGAAATAAATGATGTTGAACTACATTTTTAATTACATACATGAATCTACTGACTTCATTCGAGTCCAAATGTAAGCCGGATAGGATGGGGGTCTTATCATGAATATTGGTTTGGTGCACCCCTATTTGTGGCTCGATGATTGGGGCCTGCATTAATGGACCCACATCATCAATGCCTCTAAACTAAACATCCCACTCATGTCTCCACATAATAGTGACATCAATAACACTCTACATATTGGCCTATGTACACAACGGAAATGAGAAATTATGATTAGTCTACAAATTAATTAGCATATTTGTGTAACTTAAAAAAGGAAAATTTTGAAATCTTAGGAATAAAAAAGTGTACCTAAATGTTGGTCCATGTGGTTGTACATACTGACTCTCCTCCGCATTAGTGAACATATAAGGTGGAGGAGACTCCATGGAAACATGCTTTGGTTGAGGATGGCGTGGCTAATCAATTGCCCCTTGGATGACATCATAAACTCATCCATGTAGTTGGTA
Source organism: Pinus tabuliformis (assembly GCA_031772625.1). Lineage (NCBI taxonomy): Eukaryota > Viridiplantae > Streptophyta > Pinopsida > Pinales > Pinaceae > Pinus > Pinus tabuliformis. The sequence goes on along the minus strand of CM062818.1, from coordinate 915,344,185 downwards.
CGTGTCTACATGTTATCATGAATGTATTAATATAAATTAAATCTAATACAAACTAGAAATTTTAACATAAATAATTATGCATAATTTGACAATAAGAGTCAAAAATTTTGTATATATATATACCTAGTCTATGTCATGTAGTCCATGCACCCTCTAAGTCTCACGAATGGCATTACAATACATACATGCATGTGTTAAAACTTGGTCGAAGGGTAAACTCGTGAGAAATGCATCATCATATAAGGGAATTGGTGGGTCACGAGGTAGTGTTGTTGGTATCCTAATCTCTTCATTTAATGCAGCATGTGCACTAGCCAATGATGCCTACATGTTGTCTACAATAGTCTCTCGCATATCATCACTAAGTTTTGACAACTCCTCTAGCTCTATCAGTAATACAAAGCTTCGAGATGGTAGTGGAAAAATCTCGGATGTGGTGGTAGATGCCCAGGGTCTGTACGAGCCCCCACGCGCTCATAGTTACATCTCAAGATGGTTCCATAATAATGAGATCTGGTACCAATGTAATCTAGCCTCATATGTAACACAAACTTTGCATATAAATTCTTAGCAAAATAAAGAATGACCTAGTAATGGTTGAGGAACTTTCCCCAAGCTCCGTTGAATCTATCATACACAAGAAGGGTTGCATGAACATTACTAAAATATTGCAATGGAATCGTACCTTTATGTTTAGCAAGGAGATCCGAAGGGATGTCGAACAACTCTTGACGAACATCAATGTCCTTAGGGGCCTCCTTCACCACCTCCCAAGAATTTGGGCCTCTAACCTCAAGCCTCCTAACCCTTTGTATGAACTATAATATGTGGGTATGTGGGCCCGACCTCAGGTATGCCTCGATCAACCTAGTCATGCTATTCAGCATCAAAGACAATGCAAGACAAGTCGCTAAATTGGTAGGGATCTTCTCTATCTCTGTTATGATCTGCGTATGATGGGTTATAATATCCTCTAATGTGATCTGAGTTGTAGCATCTTCCCACGGAGAGATAGATGTTGCACTCTAATCCTCATCTTCGGCCTTCTGAGGACCTGTAAATCATAAACATAATCTAATATATACAAATAAAAAACTAGAAGCATAATAACATATACATTAAATTCAAACACATCAGTTGAAGATAATTTAAAAATTAAAGACAATTTCAAGAAATAAATTGTAAAGTTTAAAGAGGATTTAAAAATGTAGGAGGTGTCCCTGAAATGGGTGAAGAAGGTCCACTAGATGTAACAGAGACAAAAACACTACCTCTGACACTTTGACTGACGTCAGAGGTAGGATCTACGAGGGGAACATGAACTCTCAATGGGCTACATGATCTATCATAAGCCCGACCACATATAACAGAACCTCTCACACTACGATAGCCTATAGTTGGGGCGCGTATATGGAATGCCTCAACATATTACATATATTACGTATAAAGAAATCCAAGAAAAAATTCTTGACAAAAAAACCATTTCTAAACTCATGTAGAATAATCTTGGTTGAATTCCTAAACTTTAGAATCGAAATTTTGATAATTTATCAACCAAATATTGAGTTCGATGTAAACACAATTTAAAGAAGTGATCATATCCACCTTTACATTTTTTCTCATTTCTAAATAATGCATTTTATTCATACCGCATAAGTATGTAAATATATATGTAAAAATTTGAAATAAACTTATTTACAAAACTAATAAAATTTCATGCTAACCAAATACTACAATAGACTTTATGTTCTCAATGTTTGACTATGACACATGACATGTACTAGGTGCAAGCACATGAAGACAATGTTTCTTGTACAATGCACTACGTAATGAAACAATATCATACAAATTAAAAAGGAGTCTAAAGGTTTTTATTCACTACAACAAACACACTTTTCATGATGTATTTAATGTATCTAGCAATGATGAATTGTTGAAATCTCTCTCCCTCTCTCTCTCTCTCTATATATATATATATTTATATAATGCTTTAAATAATTATGCTATATTAAATGTTATAGTTATATTATGTTATAGTCATGTACAATGTACACGCTACAATTATGTTATGTTATGCTATATTACACTATGTTACATTATGTTATGTTACACTATATATATGTGTTTGTGTGTAATGTCATAACTTTTTATATATATATATATATATATAAATATATATATATATATATATATATATATATATATATATATATATATATATATATGAGTTGTAGTTATACTTATGTTACATACTATGTTATATATGTGTGTGTGTGTGTGTTATGCTAAATAATTATAGAACTATGTTATGTTATTATAACTAATTTTATGTTATGTTAAGTGATAAATATATATATATATATATATATATATATATATATATATAACTATAATATATCTAGCTATGTGATATGTTAAATATAATCTAGTTAAATATATATAGTTATATTTAAATAATTATATAGTTATGTTACATGCTATGTTATATGTGTGTGTTATGTTATAAACAATATATATAGAACTATAATATATAGCTATGTAATGTTATAACTAAATTATAATTTAGTTAAATATATATAATTATATAGTAATTATGTTATGAACTATAGTTATGGATATGTTGTAACATGGTATATATATATATATATATATATATATATATATATATATATATATATATATATAGTTTTATGTTATGTTATGCTAAATAGTTGTAAAACTATGTAATGTATATACTTTATATATAGAACTATAATATATAGCTATGTGATGTTATAGTTGAATACAGTGACATAATGTTACATAGTTTTTAGTTATCTATATATATATATATATATATATATATATAACAATATTTCTTTTTTTAGACTTTTAACTTTAAAGGTTAATATTTTATTTTTAAAACTAGAATCGTAATATATTTATTGTTAAAAAAATATTTAAAATTAAAATATTAAAATGAAATAAATTTTCTTATTTTATAAATAGAAGTTTACTCTGAGAAAGCAAATTTATCATGTCAATCTCAAGCTCCTAATTTACTTATCTATTGGTTGTATATTTTCGGTCAAATTTGCTAGAAATTTAAAATGCACTTAACAACAAAAAATAAAATTGAAAATTGATTTCACAAAATTCCTAAAGAATAACATTAAAACCTAAAATAATTAGAAAAAAAAATACCATTTAAAATAAGAAAATATGCATTTAATACACAAAATATTGCAAGAAACAAATTTAATTCGGTACTCTCTTCATTCCAGATCGAAGGAAAGAGGATGTGATGCGATTGGTCTGGACTTAGAGGTTACCCAGGCCTCCCATAAGCCCACCAGGGGTCGCCCATCTCATCTCACTAGAGCCAGACACTACAGGTGAAGAGGTTGCCCTTGGGCGACAACAAACTATTGATAGGGCCCTTAGAGCAAGGAATGGTCCTCTGCCTCACCCTCCATGAAGTTTTTATCCTTCAATTGCAGAGGGATTGCTAGCCCTCCTAAAAAAATAGCTCTCAGAAGATTGCTTACTTCGAATCAATTGGACATTATTTTCCTACAAGAAACCCTTTGTTCAACTGATGCTATTATTCCTACACTTAATTCATGGTTGTTGAATTGGACTTTCCATGTCCTAGACACATCTGGGAGATCTGGGGGTATCGCTATTGGTTTATGTAACAAGTCTTTGGAGCTCAGGAATATTTGGGGAGGTAGGGGATATATAGGTGTGGATATATATGCCCCTACATTAGAGTCTGAAGTTCGTATTGTGAATGTATATGGACCATGTGTGGATAGGGAAAATTTCTGGAGAACCCTCCTGGACTCAGAATTCCTGCAGGCAGACAACATTATACTTGGAGGGGATTCAGTGAATCTTGGGGCCACTCGGCCCAAGTAGATGGTCTATCTAACACTATATCTACTTTACTAGAGGAGCATCAGTGGGTGGACATCCCAACTGCCAGGATACAGTATACTTGGACAAACAACCGCAGTGGAGACCACAGTCTGGCAAGGAGACTAGACAGATTTCTCATTAAAGAAGCTTTCTTAAGCACTCATCCTCGCATACGATAGTGGGTTGGTACTAGAGGTATTTCTGACCATCGGCCAATTTACTTGGAGCTGGCAGATATCAACCTGAGAATTAAAAGCCCCTTCAAATTCAATGCCTCTTGGCTCAAGGATCCTTCTTACATTCAATTGGTCACTGATTTCTGGCAATCCAACCCTATATCAGAACACGAGGATCATACAGAGGGTTTTATCAGAAAATTGACAGAATTGAAAAGGATCTCCAAAGGCTGGGCACACCAAAAACGGAAGAATGATGACAACACCCTGCAGGAGGAAGAGTTGACCATTGCCACACATGAGGACTCCTCGAATGGCACTTTCTTATCACAAGAAAGCAAAGAACACTATACCTCCCTCATCTCGAAGCGATCCCAAATCCTGAAGGAAAGGGAGGAGAGCTGGAGACTTAGGAGCAGGGCTATCTGGCTCACTGAAGGTGATGACAATACCAAGTTCTTTCACAAATTTTCCAATGGTAGGAAAGCCATTAATACTATTTGGGAACTCCGTAATGATCAGGGTCAATCTGTATCATCACAGCGGGATCTGGCTAGTTTAGCCATTGAGCATTTCAAAAGCATCTACAAGGTGCCTAGAGCTGTAAATATTATGGAAATCATGCAGGTTGCTGAAAATTTTCCTAGATTTGTAGAACAGGAGTACACAGAGGAGCTGATGATGGAAGTGATGAAGGAAGAGCTTGAGGAAACCATAAAATGGTTTAAAAAAGACAAGAGCCCAAGCCCGGATGGGTGGACCATTGAGTTCTACATAGCTTTCATTGAAATCCTGGGGGACGACTTGCTCAAGATTGTGGAGGACTGCAGAAGGAGAGGAAGAATTTCTTCGGCCATCAAATCCACCTTCATCGCCCTTATCTCGAAATCAGACAATCCTTCCTCTTTCAATGATTTTAGACCCATTTCTCTTTGCAATTATTTGTACAAGATTATTGCAAATATCATTGCAAATCATCTGAAGCCTATCCTTTCTAGACACATATCCTCTGAACAGTTTGCTTTCCTTTAGCACAAACAGATACATGAGGCCATTTCCACAGCCCAGGAACTCCTCCACTCATTGCAGATGAGGAAACAAAAAGGCATGATTTTGAAGGTGGACCTCTCTAAGGCCTTTGATAGAGCAAATTGGCTCTACATTAGATTATTGCTGACTCACCTTGGCTTTCCTTATGCATATATTAAATGGATTATGTGTTGCATTAAATATGTATCTTATAGTGTTTTATTAAATGGGGAAGCCACATCTTTTTTCCTCTCGGAGAGGGGACTCAGGTAGGGATGTCCACTCTCCCCCCTACTTTTCTTACTTATCATGGAAGGTTTAAGTAGGGTCATCATATCAGCTCGTAATAGGAATCAATTGGCTGGAATCAAGATCACTGAGAATTGTACTCTCACCCACCTTTTATTTGTTGATGATGTTCTCATTTTTTTAAATGGTAGTATTGGAGATACCACAGCCCTCCGGAATATCTTCAATCTATTTCAACAGGAAACTGGGATGATTATAAATGATAGTAAGTCTACAATTACTACTTTTGGTTGCTCACAACACGAGATTGTATTCACCACACAGTGCTTCCCCTTTATTTCACAAAATCTGGAAGACAGTCTAAAATATCTGGGCTTCAGGCTTAAGCCTCATTGATACAGGATTACAGACTGGACTTGGCTTATTGCAAAAGTGGAAAAGCGACTTCAGGTTTGGTACCATAAATACCTATCCCATGTAGGAAGATTAGTCCTTATAAAAGTTGTGATTGAAGCTACTTCTGTATTTTGGATGACCCCAGCCTAGATACCGAAGGGTATACTGAACAGACTGCAAAGCATATGTTGCAGATTCTTATGGAAAGGCAATCAACTGGGTAGGTTATTTGCCTGGGTCAAATGGGAGACGATAGCAAAGCCCAAGAGATGGGTAGTATGGGGCATCAAAAGGCTAGATTTATTCTCCAAAGCTCTGGCAGAAAAGCTCGGCTGACATCTTATCACTACAAATAGCCTCTGGACCTGGGTTGCACAAGCGAAATACGTCTAGCCCATGAACCTGATGGACTGGTTCAGACAACAACACAGAATAAACAATAACATCTCCAATATATGGAAGGCAGTTATAAATGCATTACCACTCATATGAGAAGGCATTACGTGGAGAATAGAGGGTAATGTTGTCCGTATTGGCACAGACCCATGGGTTGGTTGTTGTAATGCACACAGGCTACCGGAGGATTTTATAAGGCATTTACATAGTAGGGGTATTACACATATCAGACACATCGGTGACAACAATAACTCCTCCTTCCTTCAGCAGGCATGGAAATCGGCTCTTGATCTGGACATTCCTATTCAGTGGCGACAAGATTGGCAGGACTACACGGAAGCTCTTACCCAGGCTCACATTCGACTATCTGAAGGACCGGATGAGATTATATGGGCCTTTGCCAAACACGGATCATACTCTCCTAAAGAGGGTTATATTAGATTAATGGAACCTTACAAGCCCCAGAACATAAACCCGACTTGGAGATTACTCTGGAAGCTTAAAGCAGCCCCACGAACCCGCTTGCTGATGTGGAACATTTTGTTTGACAAGATTCCTACGGGGTTAAATTTGATGAAAAGATCTTTTCATGGCCCTTTCTGGTGTCATCTGTGCCACAATGATGAAGAGAGTACTGAACATCTCTTCCTTAATTGCCCCACCTCCAAGGAACATTGGAACTCCATTATTTCTCACTATCCAAGCTTTAAAAAACTGGCATGGACATGACATTCTGGACGCCTGGTGTACATGGTGTGAAAACCATAATGGAAAATCCAGGAACATGCCTCTCCTTGTTTGCTGGTCATTATGGATTGCTAGAAACCAATCTATTTTCAACCACAAGTCTCCCCATTGGCCTGCCATCTTGCTCCATACTATTGCGGATTATGATCTTCTACCCAACAAGGACTCCAATACCCCTCCCCATATCATTAATCCAGAAATCATAGACAAATCAAAACCGTGGGCATTTTTTGATGGCTCTGCACAGGAGGCAGGATGTGGTGGCGGGGCCATTCTCTACCTAAATGAAACACATTGCTTCAAGATTCAAATGAGATTAGGCAGGGGAACAAACAATTATGCTGAACTCTATACTGCTAAACATCTCATACATTTTGCATTGGAAAAGCATTGCAGACATCTACAACTATTTGGTGATTCCAAAATTGTTTGTAATTGGTTAAATAATGCATCTCACTGCAATGCATTTTCACTGAGGCATATATTAGAAGAGGCACAAAGATTGATATCTTCTTTTGACTCTTTTGCCTGTCGCCACATTTTCAGGGAGCGAAATTCGGGGGCAGACCACCTTTCCAAAGAGGCAGCGCTTAGACAAGGCGATGACTGGCTAATTCAGGAAGAGATAGATGGGACTTTCCACCAGCATTATCACAGACCTTTTGTGGAACACAGAGAAAATGGGCTATAAGCCCTATAATTTTTTTTGCTTAAACTTGTATATATCATGTTTATTTATAACTTTTTGTACTACATGAACTACTCTGGACACACAGTTCCATTTTTTATACTTAGATTGTCTCTCTGAGAAGAGACAGAATTCATTTTTGATCTAGTTCTCTCTCTGTTAGAGAGCAGGCATAGATACAGTAAAATTGGTAACAAGACTCCCTACGTGGAGATACAACTGATCTTTTTTGGTCTAATTTTTGTACTCAATAGGCAACTCTGCCTCCATATGCATATGCACTAGCATCTACAAAATGTAATTTATTATATATCAATAGAAACTACGACTTTTTCGAAGGGAAAAAGAAACAAATTTAAAACCTGAATTATAGTTTTTTTGGTGGTTTTGAAGTGTTTTCTAGGTTTTTTTTAATGATTGTCCAAGTTGGTTTTGTGGTTTTCTAAGTTGTTTTGAAGAGTTTTTTTTATGGTTTTCTTGGTTGGTTTTTTATTTTCTAAGCTTTTTTGAAGGGTTTTTTTTTTTGTTTTCATGATTTTTTTATGGTTGTTTTTTTTAATTAATTGATTCTGATGGTTTTTTTCATGGTTGTTTTTTTTAATTAATTTGTTACATTTTGTTAAAAAAGAAAAAGAAAAAATAAGACAAAGGATAGAGTACCTACCTTCGTTTGAGCCTCTACGACATTGGTGGGGTGGTTCACGAGATTGATTTGAACTCTCCATTGCTTGATCGAGCTCCAATACTCTTGGTCAAGCTAATCTCAAACTCTTAATCAAGCCCCGTAGTCTATGCAAATGGCGCACGTAGACAGTAGGAGCAGTATATATTAAAATAAAGGACTCGATCAAGAGCTATAGCTTGATCAAGCATTATATCTCAATCAAAGGTTACTTTTTAACCCTCGATCAAGCTACCTTTTTAGCACCCAAGGAGCTTGATCAAGCACTTAAAATATTCTTGATTGACTGCGTTAATGGCCCAAGCAATCCATTGTTTTTTCCACCCAAAGGTGCCCTCTTTTTCCAAAAAGAGTAACCCAACTCCATGTTTTCACCCTTCTGACATGGAAAATCCTTTGAACATTAACTCTAAATTGGATGAAACAGATGATGAGTTGGGTGAGGAAGAATATTGATGATATAAAAATGTTGAAAAGTACGAGGTATGTATTTATATGTTTTGAGTTGGATTGTTCTCTTTCGTTCACCTTAAATTTTTATTTTCCTAGTTTTTATGTTTGAATGTTACTATGTTTCTTTCAAATATATTATAGTAGATAGATTGGGTATTGGTGAATTAAGATTGATGTGGGGGCTGGGGGAAGGGGCCATATGATCTTCCACCTTCTTATGGTTGGCCTTGTTTAGTAGAGAATATATTATCCTTGAAAAAAGAAGAAGTTCATTTACGTTTATACCCTCATTTCTAATTTTAACTTTGGTTCATTGAGTAGACATACTAGGTGAGTTGAGCGACAGGTGAACCAAACGACATAGAGGTTGGGAAAATGTGTGAAATAAGAAAGGAAAAGATGTGTGAGGAGTCAAATAAATGATGACATATGAGTGAAAAAACCAACAGGAAAATTCATAGAGGGCACTCATGGAGCATCACATGTTGGGCATGCCAGGGTGCCCATGTGACGAGTTGGTGGGTCAGCCAGAATTGGCAAGGGGTATCTACACAAAAGAATTAAGGTCAATTGATGAGTGGCAATGAACATAGTTCACACAAGGGGTTCTCATAAAGATTTTTTAGAAGATTGACCAAATTAATGGTTAGGTGTTAAAATTCGGTTTACAATTAATTGATTATGTAGCACGGTACTAACAAATGATAATATTTTGTTGTCATTGATAAGCTAATGATTTGTATTGATGGATATATTTGCTTCTCTACTACCAGGAGGCCTCACCATTATTCTCATTTCCATCATCATCATTTGAAAGTTTTATTAGTTGATTGTATAATTTATTGTTTTTCACTATATATTCCTTATAAGTTTCAATGAATCAATTTCCAAAGGGTTGTAGAATTCTCTTGAGCTAGTCATGATGTGACTTGAGAAAGGGGCCAACTTTGAAATTATTTTCAGTTTGGTTTGTATTCATTGAAATTTGACATGGTTATGGTAGATTCATGCATTGACGATATGGGAGGGTTTTGAGACTCAAATACAACTCACAAAAATAATTTGACAATCAAACAAAAATCAAATTCTTGAATTGTATATAATTACTCAAGCAATTAATTATAAACCCATTGCAAAATGTATAAAAGGAATTTTGGAAAAGTGTATAAGTTATTAATGACTTTGGAAATTCATTAAGGTAGAAACATTTTCTTCAACAATTTTGGAATGCTATGAACATAAGTATAATCAAAATGGTACTTAGAATCAACAAATTAAAACAATCTAGTTGTTAATAGGATTTACCTAGGTGGTTAGGAGGCATGATTGTTATCATCCCCACTTATGTTCAATTCCTACAAGTGACATGTTGAGATCTTAATGAGTATATCATTGTAATGGCTTCATACTATCCTTGAAATGAATAGCTTGTGATGTGTTGCATCAAACTATTTCTAAAAGAAAGATTTTGTGATCTTTTCTTAATATTGTTTTTTCAAATGCATAAAATTCTTAATTATATCATTCCATGACTTGCGATATTAGATATTTATAAGTGATGCAAAAAAAAAAAAAAAAAAATTCTCAACTCCATAAAATGAAAAATGTTTCAAAGTACAACTTATATCAATCTATTGGACCTTAGTATAATCTGAAATAAAAAAATAAGAGAGTTATACCTTAGGTTAAATCTACCTCATAACTCATTTCAATAAATAATCCTACATTTATAACACTATTCCAATGTGTATACAAATTTTCATGAAGAAATAATGAGTAATTTAAGCAATGGGTACTCTCGCATTTTATATTTCGTAAAGATGACTTCTCTTGTAAAGGATTTATACATTCACATGAAGCTTAATAGCTTGTCCACTAACCACCCTTGTTTTCTTTTTTTCTTGTCAAGTGGTGTAAGCTCTCTAGAGATTAGATAAGGCTTTGACTGTGGCTTGAGAAATTGCAAACCAAGGGCATCTAAGCCATCAAAATAATCCAGGGATTGGACTAGGGGGATCCAAGCCTTCAAAATCACTCACAGTATCTAAGTCGTCAAAATCACTTGAGGGTGCTCATGTTGTGAGTTGATGGGTCAAGCCAACTTAGCAACGATGAACCCATGCCGTAAGGTGAACCCATGGATGCCCATGCCCACTCAAAGTGGTGAAAAACTGATGTATGAATTGAAGTATGGCTGTGGGAGTGTCGCATGCACAACACAAAGGAGATCGCCCTGGGTGCACCCACATGAAAGCAGGGTGCCCTAATGCCCACGTTCAAACAGGGTATGCATGATGGGTGATGTGATGGGAAAACTGAATGAGTGAATTTAATCGAGGGCATCATGTGCATGACAAGGGCATGTGCCCAGGTGCCCAAAGGTGACTTGCACGATAGGGCAATGGGAAAACTAGTTGGGCACATCCGGTGGATCGAGCAAGTTGGACAATATGTGAAGCAGGAGACATGGCAGTCAAAAAGACATGCAAAATAAGAAACGAAAGGACATGTGACTTGTTAGGTGAATTATGGCATTTGAGTGAAGTAACCGATGTCCAAAGTCATAGTTTGACATGCACGATAGGGTGGATACCCACGCCCTGGGTGTGCCCGCATGAAGGCGAGGCTCCCAGGCACCCATAAGGGCATCGCATGCTGGGCACACCAGGCTACCTATGATCTGAATGTTGGGAAAGCTTGTTAATCCTATGCAATCTCCCTCATTGCTATTAAAAATATGTGTTTAGGATCATCTCAAATTACCCAAAATGTGAAGGATTATGTGTCAAGTATTGAGTGTCTTTTATGAGAAATTTATGAGATTAATTAGTTGTTTAAAGAACATATACAACAAGTAAATTGTAGAGAAATAAAACACAACAAACTCATAACATGAAGTTTATAAAGGAGTTCAACCCTCTTGGGCTGCATCTCCTTGGACCTGCTTCAATGGCTAGGCCCTCTTTGGATTAATGGTCAATTCTATGATTACGTGCACCTGCATTGCTCCAATGGATTTGAAACCTACTCCATTGGATTTAGAAGACCCAAAACCACCAAAATTGACTCTCCAAGCTCTGTAATTGGACTCCAGTTAATCTAGGCTTGACCTCCTCTCCTCGTGGCCCTAGGCTTCCTTAAACTTAAACCTAGAAAAATCACATACACAAGTGCCTTTTTGCCTCTGCAACCTCTTCCATTTTGTTCAGATCGTTCAAATCATCTAGGAATGACTCTTTTGGAGACAAAATTGGTCAAAATATTCCAAATTTATGGCCTCTTCGAGTTTCCCTCCAAAAATTCCACCAAATATAGACTCCAGTTAACTCCACCAAAAATGGAGGAATTGCCGAATTTATTGGACCCGCCAAAATTCTGCTAACCTAATCCGAAAATTAATTAACGGATAAATAGGTTTAATTATCACTAATCCACCTCTTAGTGCTTAATGGTGCAATTAGTGTTAAGCATCGGTTAGCAGTTTGCAATGTTGGTCACATGTTGGCGGTTAATGCTAGCGGTTACCTCCAATCTGCCATGGTTTAAACTTTAAATGGAATGTGCACCCAACATATGTTAAGTCTCATGGTTGTGGTGTACTAGTAATGCTTGGTTCTTGTGTAGGTGAGGTCATGGGTTCGACTCCCTGACCTGCTAATAAACGTTTATATGACCTTTGAGATGGCACGTGGTGGCCTCTGGGCTTGCCACCTGTCACCCTCCCATTGGTCCACCCAATGCCATTGACCAATAAAGTATAGACACTTATCACAGTATCATTGAGCCACCTATGGGAATATTATGAGAATATTCCCTAGAATATTTTTTTGCTAACTGGGTTGTATGGATGCCTAGTCAGCATCCCAGTCACAAAATTTTGCATGTTTGACAAAACGGACAACAAGCTCTATATTTCTCATACAAACTTCATTTTGAGTGAAAAGAGTTGCATTTGGATCATATCACTGAGACAAACACAATCGTTTAGGTTTTGAGAGATTTTGAGAATTTTAATTTTTGAGCAAATTTTAGCACCTAATCGAGATTCTGATTAGCCTGCCTAGTAGGGGTGCTCGTGTGATGAGTTGGTGGGTTAGTCTGCCTTGGAAAGAGGTTCCCACAGAAAATAAGTAAGGTAAGACCATGACTGCCCACAAACAAAGCTCCCGCAAACATGTATCATAATGATTTTCAGAAATTTGACTAGACTAATGTTTAGGTGTTAAAATTTAGTATATAATTGATTAATTAAGCAGCATGGTATTAAAAAATGATAATATTTTGTTATCACTAATGATATAATGATTTTTTTTAGCTGATTTGTATGGTAGGGAAAACGACTACAAGAATGCGAGGTGCCTAGGGACCCATGGGGGTGTCGCGTGCATGGCACCCTAGGGCGCTTGCCTGGCAAGGGTGCTCGTGTGATGAGTTGGTGGGTTGGATTAACTTGGAAAGGGGTCATCGCAAAACATAATTAAGGTCAGCCCATGACTATCAATGAATAGAGTTGCCACAAGGGGGTCTCATAATGAGTTTTAAAAAAATTGACTAAATTATTATTTAACTGTTAAAACTCTGTTTACAATTGATTGATTATGCATCATGGTACTAACAAATGATAATATTTATTTTTCATTAATGATTTAATAATTTTCATTCACTGATTTATATGGCAGGGAAAATTCCCATACCTTGGCAAGGAACCCAAGTTCCCATTAGGGCATCGCATGTTGGGCATGCTAGGGCACCCACCTGGTAGAGGCACCTACGTGATCAATTGGTGGGTCCACCTGACTTGGAAAGGGGCATCCACACAAAATAAGTAAGGCTGGCCCATGACTACCCATGAACAGAGTTCCCACAAGGGGGTCCCATAATGATTTTTATAAAATTGACTAAATTAATGTTTAGTTGTTAAAATTTAGTTTATAATTGATTGATTAAGCAACATGGTACTAACAAATGATAACATTCTGTTTCCATTAATGTGTTAATGATTTATGCTGACTAATATATTTATTTCTCTACTACCAGGAGGTACCACCATTATTCTCATCACCATGATCATCATATGAAAGTGTTATCAGTTGATTGTATAATTTATTATTTTAAACTATATATTCTTTGCAAGTTTCAGTGAATAAATTTTGAGAGAGTTGCATATGTCCCTTGAGCTAGTTGTGATGTGACTTGAGAATGGGGCCAAATTTGAATTTTCATTAATTTGTGCTCGTATGCACTAAAATTTGACATGGTTGTAGTAGATGTATGCATTGATGATTTGGGAGGGTTTTGAGACTCAAATGAAACTCATGGAAATAATTTGGCAATCAAAAGATGATCAAATTCTTAAATTGTATATAATTACTCAAGAAATTAATTGTAAACCCATTGCAAAATGTATAAAAGGAATTTTGGAAAAGTGTATAAATTACTAATATGCTTTGAATTATTATTATTTTCTAAAATGACTTTTCACCAAGTGGATAAAATGAGAAATATGTTTTTAGTTATTATTATTTTTTGGTATATTTTAAACAATTAGTCCAAACATGTTTTATTCCATTCATCACAGTGTTAAGTATTTTTGAAGATTCTCTTCAACCCCATATATCATATTATTTGTTTCTACTTATTTTGGTTCCATGCCCTCTCTCCCTCCTCTCTTTTAAGTCTTCTCTCTCATCCTTCCTCTCTCTCCCTTTCTCTCCTACCTCCCTCTCCCCCCATCACTCTCTCTCTCTTCCTTCCAACCCTATTATTATCTCCCTCCCTCTCTCCTTCTCTTCCGCCCCCATCTCTCTCTCTCTCTCTCTCTCTCTCTCTCTCTCTCTCTCTCTCTCTCTATGCCCTCCAACCCTATCACTATCTCCCTCCCTCTCTATCTTACGCTTCTCTCCCTCTCTCACTCCTCTCCTTCTCTCTCTCTCTATTTGTCTCCCCTCTCATTCTCTCTATCTCCATCTCTCTCTTGTCACTCCCTTTATCTCTCCACCTATATGTCATTTTTATTCCCTCCATACATGTATATAGTTTTAATATATCATGATATATTAATATATATTATAATATAACAAAGTTAATATTATAATAAATTTAATATTGTATAAAAAAAAATCAAAAATTAAAAAAAAAAAAAAAAAAAAATAAAAAAAAAATTGGAAAAAAATAAAAATAACACAACACATATAAAATATAATGCAACACATACAACCTAACCTTGATCCCACCTCTTCCATCGTGATAGAGCCCTCGCAAGCCTCTGTCATCTCGGAATGGCCCTCATGCGCTACAGATCCCTCACCCGCCTCTGTTGTCATGGCACAACCCTCTTATGAGCTGTAAGAGTAAGAGCCTATACCATCATGACAGTTCCCTCATCCACCTCCACCAAGCTACAAGAGTAAGAAACTCCTACCACCTCGACCAACATGCAAGAGGAAGAGCTGAAATGTCTTATGTAAGTATAAATTTCAAGAGAAAATGTTGTAGATATTCCTTTTCAATGCCAAATGAAGAAAATCCATAGGTTGGCTTTCGTCATTTTCAGGGCTTGAATTTTGTTCATATATATGATCAGAATAGTGTAACCTCTTAATATAAAACTCATATTCTATACTATTGTATGAATGCACAGAACTATTAGAACTTATGCAACTCATACTAGGTTTTCTTTTATGCACAATTATATAGAATATGTCTCGATCCTCATGCTTAGAACAAGCTTCCAACGAGGCCTATAATACTCTTAACAAACTCGGTCTTGAACCTTTTGCGGGTATAGATACTTCAGTGGTCTACAAGGACTATGGTCATAGAGTTATGTATACATACCAAAGATTTTGGACTTTTGAAATTGCATATAAATTTGGACCCTTCTAGAGTGATTCAGGATCATAAGAAAGATGCTCATGACTTCAATATTTAGTTAGATAGGTTCGGTCTATGGAGATCCATCTTCCTTGATTTTTCATTTTTCAAAAATAGTTCCTCTACCCTTGAAATATATCTTCGCTTCTAATGAGGAGGTTTGTGGCCTGGTTACTATAATTAAGACCTTTTTGAGTGTCGAGAATTTTTATTTTCACCTTATAGGAGCTCTGTCCTAGATGATCAAAATTTCTTTTTTATCTTGAAGCCCTTTCGATCTTGTTTTTTCCCTTCCTTCAAAACCCTAGCTTTGATACCATGTTGAGAAATTTAGGGGAAAATAGTAGTTAAGATTCTTTAATAGATTTCTCTTTAACTTTGACACTTTCTTGTCATATTAAATTAGTGCATCATTATTACTATAGTGTTCATTTAATCATCAAGATATGCTAATAAGAATATCACAATCCAAACAAAGAACACCAAAAATAGGCCCCAAGCCAGGGCAAAACCCACTTAGGCCTTAGGCCTTGATGTTTCTCTTCTTAACAAGGATATTCCATCATAGTGGAAAACTTTAAAATCATCAAACCTATAACCATGTCTTAAATATTTCCTAATATAAAGGTCATTATGATATATCAAAACTATTTTATTAATTATTTTCTTTTCTCTACAAGATCATGGAAAAACATGCTAATGGAATATCTATATATTTTTCTAATATGCAGAAATCCACCTTCCTTGTATCACCTCAGTTAAATATAATTATAAGTAAATAAAATGGTTACATCTAGTTGATTATTGGTACAATTCTATTTATCATGGGTATGTTATGATGGCACCCTTTAAGGCACATATATTTGTGATCTTTCTTCACCCAAATCTAGTTTGGGGTTATGGTCAAATTATAATGGAAGGAATTGTTTATAGAGGCTTAACCAAAACCCATCTAAACTAAATAAGCGGAAAAATATCAAAGACACATTCTAAGATTTTGTCTCATATAAACTTTCTATATTTTAAACATCTTGGTATACAAGTCATTTTCAAATATGCACAACCCTTGTGACTACTAGGAAAACCAAGGAATATTTCATAGGTTATAACACTAGTTTCCATAAGATTTATAGTTATAACTACTTTCCATTGAACATGTTTCTAACATACCGACATTTGTTCAAGTGGCCACCCATTTTAGTCTTAGGGATGAGATACTTATAAACATTTACCTAGTGAAGGATTTGAGTAAATCCAATTTTGAGTTTGTGGACTAATGGATTATCATAGTGAAATATACATGACCTTTAGGATTTTCCATCCACAATATTGTACTACAATACTTCTAATGTTATTGTTAATAAAAGATTTGATTCCTTCCTTTCCTTGTATAATACCCTTCTTCTCTTATCCATGAACTAATCTCTTAGTTGTGATGCCTCAATAAACCTTCCAAATGAATAGTTAGGGGTTTAATCCTCTAATTTTCAGTGATTAAATTGTTCGTGCTCATGTGCCCCTTTCAATTACATAATGGTTTCAACTCATGTGATATTTAACTCAACTATCCATTTGAAAATATCATGATCCATGAAAGACAGAATTCTCATTGAAATATACCATTGACTTGCTTAATACTACTAACTAGGCCTCCTAATCTACAAATAATCCAATTCAGTTCAATTAAAACAATATTATATCCCATTGTCGAGTTACCTCATGATGGTTCTTAGCCAAATGATGCCCATTCCAATTGAGATAACTCATTAAATTTTATTTTTCTTATTGATCTCAAATGTTTCATTAAATTCAAATCTTTGAATGTTTACAATTGAGGATGGTGGAATAAGATTAAAAATTACACTTATTTGATAAACAAGGTGATAAGGGGAAGGAACCACGCTCGGAGAAATCCACATATTCTTTAGAGGAAGTGCTTAGTGAAGTTCTTAGTGATCCTAATTGGTTTGATGATGATGATTTTTTCATGTCTCCCAACCCCATTCATAACAATTAATAAGCTTGAGGTTAGAACAAACAAAGAACTTGCTTGTTTGATTCACATTAGAAATAAGAGTCCTGATATTAAATATAGGATCAACATGTTCAACCAACATCTTCAGAGATATCAGGTGATAACCATCTTTTAATGTGATTTTTTTATGTCATAAGTTCAATTATGAATGTTTGTTTTTTAACTTTTACATTGTCTGATCAAAAAAATACTTTCTTTCTTATATATGATTTTTGGGCAGATTTCACACCACAACATACAGACACCATGAGTCATATTTCAATGGTATAGAGTGTCATACATGAGGATCCTATACTAGAAGAGGAGCACAGGGTAGTTGTTCCAACAATGTTTACTAGTGCACAAGGTAAAGAAAACTCTAATGTTATTTCTATTCATGAATAATAACAAAAAAGATCAATTTAACATTTATTTCTTGTTACAGTTGATGATCCAACCCTTTTGCGGCAACCTCGATAATTTCATGAGTACAAGAACATACGATAAAAAATAAAGAAATGAAAAGAAATGATTGTACTATTTATATGATTAGAAAATCCATGTACCATATAATGAAAACATATTTTTTATGACAAAATTTTGTGAGATGAAGTATTTTGTGTCTATGATTAATGAATGAATGCTATATGTTAATGAATAATTCCTATATGTTTGTTTATGTACATGATCTTGTTTCATATTATGTAAACATATTTTTTATGATTAAATTTATTGATATGAAAGGTTTTGTGGATTTACGAATGAATTAACGTTCGCTATTTCTTTTTTTATGTATCTTAATGTCTTGCTTTCAACTATTTCCTATATAGTAGATAGATTGGGCATTGGGTAATTGAGAGTGATGTGAGAGGGGGGAGGGGACATTAGAGCCTCTACCTTCACGTGGTTAGCCCTGTTCAGTAGAGAATAAATTAGGATTTGGATAATCTTTGAGAAAAACACCCTTGATCCAACAGAGCAACAACAAATTCAATGTTGACTTCATTGTTCCTTCATCGAGTGGAGGGAGGTTTGGTCCAAGATTAAACTACTCCCATAAGTTATTCTCAAAACCAAGAGGAGCTCATTTAGGTATTCATGAAATCAAGTCCTTTTAATTATTATTTATTCATGCAATTAAATTTAATATTTGGTCAAATTTAAACTAAGTTTGCCTCATTGGTTTCATGAATATGTGTAAGACAACTAGTATCAATTCAGATGTTGAAGTGGAACAACTATCTCAAGAAAATAACTCAAAATGGTAAGGGTTTAGGTGAGACAACATAAATTGTTTTATATTGTTGTTTTATGTCCTGGTGGAGTGGGAGTTACATAAAGGTTTATAAGAAATAATAATTTTTTCCACGAAAAAATGTCATTTAGTATTTTTCTTTCTTTCACCATTGTGTTTGTATTTGAGTGAAAGACCACAAAATTTCATTTCTTATGGAGGAAAGTAGGAGAAAATCTTAGTCTATTAATTGGTCATAAGGCACTGGTATGGCTTTTTGTTTATTTTATTAATTGTTTATCTCGTCTAACTTCTCCTCCTTTCTTTTTTTTCTAGGTACTTTCATTTAAATATATGGATTTGAAAGATTAACTAAGGTTGGATTCATATTCACAAAAAATATCATTCAATTACTGCTCAACTTTAGCCTGACAAGCGCTTGGACATCAAGTGTGTGATTTATTTTTTCATTTTGTTTGATTTCAAGTAATTTTTCTTTTCTAAATTGCAAATCTTCCAATACCATAGACCCAACTTCTCTTCTTATCAACTTCAAATGAGAATTCTAGGACCATAGACCCAAAGGCCAACACACCATGATCAAATTAACCACCCAACCATTAGATCTACTTCATCAAATTCAACTGCTATCTTCTTCTCCTTTAGAACTGTGGAGAACCTAGAGAATTTTCACTTCAAAGGAGAGTGACATCCTTTTACATTCTTGCTAGACTTCCTAGACTTACCAAGAAGCTTTGTAAGGATTCCCATAACCTGCTCATCCAACCTAAATTATGGAGATTGATTTCTCCCCACTTTACCGAATTCAAATAAAGTGCTACCTTATGTCAATATGATAGTAGCGGTCATGGAACATAGATTCTCTGAAATGTGAATCCTGCTCTAATTATTGCAATATATAATGGTGGTTTTCATCACGTACTCAAATAGCTCATGGAATATCTTCCTCAACCAAATGGCTTCACAATAAGCCATGCTTGCTACAATATATATATATATATATATATATATATATATATATATATATATATATATATATATATATATATATATATATATATATATATAAATATATATATATATATATATAATATATATATATATATATATATATATATATATATGTATATATATATATATGTATCTATCTATTTAGCCTCAGTGGTGCTCCCAAAGCAACATACTTATGTCTTTCACACATGAAGTAGAAGTGGATCCCAAGAGATATATCATCTATATGTTCTCTTTCCATCAACAATACTACCAGCCTATCCAACATCAGAATATCCGTGGAACCATAGATTCCCAGTAGTGTACCTCAGACCATAGTTAATTGTATCACAGAGATATCTCAACAAGCAACAATCCAATGAATGAGTCTTAACCATAAATTGACTCAATTTTTTATATATCAAGGCACGTGTCCAGTTTGGTGTTTACCAAGAACACAATTGTCCCCACAGGTTGTTTATATTTGAACCAACATATTTTCCATTTTTTCCCAGGCCTTTAAGCCTAGGAAGTAGTGCACGAGGGCTAGGTCTTTCATCTTGACTTTAGAAGTTAACTCTCTCTTACCTCAATAAATGATAAAATCAACATATGTTTGACATATATCATCAATAGTTGCATCTTCACAAACCAATCATCATAGCTTGACCATAGCTCCCTATGAATATTGGGAAAGTGACCTTACCAAAACATGACCACTGAGCTATCTAGAACCTGCTACCTTTTCTATTATTAATCCATGTGCCAAAGATATCCAATCATAATCATATAAATTCCATGCATCATCTCAGGTAGCAGAGATATATCAAATCATCAGAGTTACATTAGAGTCATCGGATCAAAATGAGTTGTTATGTCTTACCTTCATCAACATCCATTATCATGGACTTACTTCATGTAATAATCATCAAGCTATTCTATCATGGTTTCTATAGCTCTCTCTGAAGTCTTACTTTAGTTGTTCATCTATCCTTCATCAATCTGCTCCTTATTCAAAAGACGATATTTTATCATGATGCAACTGTATCAACAAACTTCTAGGAATATTTCTTTAAATCAAAGTGAAAAACTATAAAATTCCATCATGGTCCTTCTTCAGCCAAAGTGAATAAATAATCCCATGAGATTATATAAAACCAACTACTTTATTTCTCCATTGCTAGAGGACTTCTACCAATGCATCAATTTTCCCAATCCATGATTCATAAGGAGGTCCTTTTCATCCATTCATCCATATCCATACGACTTCGTCATAAAAATTTGGCTTTATGCATCAAAGTGCCCAAGGATCCAACCAAGATATCAAATTTAGGGTCCTCATAATTCCTTCTTTTCATTATGCTTTCAAAAACATATGATATTTGTCCTTCCAATGCTTTCTTCATGAGGCACCTACAATGATCAATGACAACCACTACCAAGCACAATATGTGATAACAAAATTATGATGTCAATATAAAAATCTAGGGTTTATATGCAACAATGGAGGATGGAATCCTAGGATTTCCAAATGCAAACCCTAGATCTATATAAATATCAAATCATCATCCTCATCCATCATGCCCTAGATTCTCCACAAACCCTAAAAATAAATAAGTGGGTTTTCATGAGGGTACTAACAAAATAAGGTTTCAGACCTTTTGACAGAAATCAAATATATTATATGTACCTCATGGTTTCCATACCTCTATCCTTCATGATCATAAGGGTTTCCACAAGATCTGGAACAATATGCCATGCTCTTCTTATTGCTTCTCTTCAAGAATAAATACCTCAAGGGTACAACAACCCTTATCGAAGATTCCATAGTAAACAGTGCCACATTTTCTTCAAGACATCTTTCTTGCATACTTGCTTTTCTAATGAAGTGTGTATTCTGAATTTTGGGAAAACATTCCTTGCTTCAAGAATGCTTCAAATAATACAACTGTTATCCTTGAGTTATATGAGATACAAATATAGGACTTCACGGAGGTCTTCTATTGTTAATTTTCAAGGATATTCTTCACCAAGAAACAAGTTTGATGTCCTTCAAGGAGACTGATATTTCTTAGCCTCAAAGACACGATTACATCTTCTACTAGATGTTTTTATTTTCTCACTATCTTCATTGTAAGAGAGTCTTCTTACTACCTTTGTCCTCAAAATTGACCTTAAGGAACTTGATATGGCCCTTTAGTTAAGGCTTTCGAAAACAACTATATGTGAGCTCAGAATTTAAAATAAAGATATATAAATATTCATAGCACAAAGATGCAAGAGAACCCTCATATACTTGGAACTACTTCACAAGGCGTTTCTCTCTCCAAAGTCAGCTTAAATGGGACTGTTCAAAATTGGCATAATAATATATATGAGTTCCTTAGGACCGTGTCTTTTCTACATATGTTATTTTCCTTTTTACAAGCATACCAAACTACAAAATGTACCTTAATGTATGCTCTTGCAAGAAAGTTCTAATGTACCTCCAATCAACTCGTTCTAGGATCCTTATGTGAAGATCACTGAAGAAGGGATATCGATTTCTTCTTTGAGAATGATAATTATTGTTATTTATATAAATTACTTAAGATGCTCCATAGGTCGATCTTTTATTTCTCTGTTAAAACTTGAATGCGTATATATATGGACTTAGAAATGTTATACTTCTTGGCTTTTATGGCACCACACGAGATTGCAAAATATACCCTAATTATGGTGGTTGTATCCACTTGTTTATCCTTCAATCAGGATTTGAAGGAGCTTCAAAGTTATTTGATCCTCTTTTATTACCAAAATATTTTCTCACTAACCTAGGAAGACTTTGTTTTTCACAAAAACTTATACCTTTATTTGCATAGCTTGCTATTTGGAAAGAATTATAGGTATCTTTTGTAATAGATCTTCTAGTAACTCAGGTTAAGTCTTTTAGATGCATAGGACAGTAGCATGGGATTCGACCCTTTTTCAATGTGACTAAGGCTATCAATAAAAACCTTCAAATTGATTTTATGCCCGAAAGTTAAGGAAGATTCAGCTCCCTTTATAGCTTCACTATGGAACTCCCAACTCTACCTATTAGGATTTTGATTAATCTATATCTTCTAATTCAATTATACAGTGCTTGGATTTCTGAGGTGCCTCGGAATTCAAACTTTTGAAGAACTTCTTAAATAATGAGATACATTTTTGGCTTGTTGATGCTCTGAGATGGAGATTAGACATCCATATAGAATTCAAATCTTTTGAAAACTTTGATCACTTCAAGGAGTAAATTTAGACCCCATAAATCATATCAAAACTATATTCCTTTTGATAAGATGTTTGGCTTTGTATGGGATATTAGATTAGCCCCTGTGTTGTCTAAAAGAGTTCATGGGCTCTTTATTTTCATCCACACAACTATGACCTAATCATTTATTAGGGCTTCCAAAATTCCAATGTTTCACCTTTGAGGAGCTTGGTCCTAGATAACCTGCTTCCTCTCTATTTATCTTGAATATTTAGAGACATTCTCTTCATAATCATTGAAACAAGGTTTTGCAAAATATCCCACATAGTGAAATAATTGAAGTGGGATCCATTTAAAAAATTCCTTGGTGATTGATTTTCTTCTCTTGCTTGGGATTTTCCTCACTTGGGCCCTGATGCCATGCTAATTTTAGTTAACATTTTCATTGCGTATAACAATTACTTCAGTTTTCCATATTAGCTCAATTACAATTTCATTCATTTCCAATAGAAATCACATAAACCATTATCACATTGACAATAATTAAAGAAATAACAATAAAAAAAAATGCATAAGACAAGCCAAGACAAGAGGATAATGATATTTAGTCTTGAAGCTAGGGTAAAACCCCACAAGGGGAAACCCCACATATTTTTTTTCTTGATAATATCAAATGTTTAGAGAGAGAAATTCAAAAGAGTACAATGATACAAAGCTAAATTCAATAATAAAATTGAATTTCCTGTAGAATTTTCTGCAAATTCTCTAAAAATCTACCTCTGAGATCTATGTAGAAAATATGACTGTAGATTAACTTGATAATGCAATATACCAAAGAAAAATACTATAATATACTTCTACTATCAAACTTGTGGGAGCTTAATCAATCTGAGAAATATCAAGCAGAACACATATAATAGAGAAGAATAGTCAATACAGATGAAACACAGAAAATACTTAGGGGAAAGCCTCAGCGAAAAACCCCAGTATATGTATTATCATACAAGGTGGAAATACATCAATATTACACAAAGATTTAGCTCTCACAGCTAGCCAACTCTCATTACAATCCTCCTAGATACTCACAAGCAAACAAGGCTTCTCACAAACCTTTTCCTCTACCCTCCAAGCCTCCTATTTCTTGTGTTGTTTCTCTTGGGTGATCCTACTATTACCAAGTATAACATTGATCACTCACACTAATCTCACACTCTGTAAAACTGTGCAATCCTCAAGGAACCTTGTTCCTTCTGCATGGATGAGTTTCCTTTATAGGAACATTCCTCCAACTAATAGTACAATGTCCATGTCTTTAATCTCAACTGGGTCTTTGTCTGAACTGACATGCATGAGTTATTTATGAGAGAATCATCAGTTATCTAGAGTACACTAGTTTCATGCATGCATGCTTTAATTGACTGAACTCACAATTAGTTCCTCAAACTATTTGGAACTAATTTAACTAGACTTAACTCAGTTAAGTGAGCTAACTAATTAAAACTCAAATACAACTCATCCTTATCTCCCTAATTAAGGGATAATCTCCTTAATTCAAGGGATAACTGTTGCATGACTTCACAAAGACTTATAGCTTGAATTTCTCCAACTAATTAATCCAAGATGAATTAATAATTATTTTTCAAGTAGGTGGTGAGATTAAATTCGAATTTTAATTCAAGGACAAATTAAAATTGGAATATTATGAATGCTATTTTTAGCATTTCTATTTTTCGCATTTCTTGTTTCTATTCTCAACATTCCCTCTCAACAAGAAAGGAATTCAACTCGATCCCGATCCTGAACCTTTGGAATGTTCTGCATGCGACACTTATCTCAAGTGTTGTTGCTCCAGAAACTCCAAAAACAAAAAAACATCCAACCTAAATTAGTATGATGCATCTATCATCAAAGTCTCTAAATGTTATTTCCTCTATCAACTGAAAACTCTGCGCTTCTGCTGACTCTACCTTTCTGCATTATTGTCAATCCTTCTCTGCACCCTTCAGTATCTAACTACTCTAGCCTCTGTCACTTTTATCTCTTACTACAGTAATCCCACTGATTCCTCCTACTACTATGTACTTTGGGCTCCCATAGCAAGGTACGATCAATGATATAAAACCTCTCAGTGGACCCTACCCAATTTCAACCTTCTTGAGACCATCACTTCAAATCGCTGAGCCTCACACTCGGAGGTATTGCTACATGTGCTCCCTCTACCCACTTGGCTCGAAATTTCTCCCTACTAGAGGCCTCTGCATGAGTGGATGCCTCCACTCAGTCTCCTCTCAGCATCTCTAATTATGGCTCCTCCACAGTTGTCTGAGACTTCTTCTGGGGCTGAATGTTGAGAGGTAATTTACTCTCCCTCTCAACCACCAAGTCTCTAACATTTTCCTTCCTCCTCAAGGCATTTCATGCATCTTGAACCTCAAGAGCATACAAGTTCTGTACCCGTGAACCAATATGTTTCACCTATCCCATGGTGATGTGTCTAAAGAAAACCTTTCCCTTAGTGAAGACAACATTGTAGCCTTTGTCCTCCAACATCACAATCGATACCAAATTCTTTTTTAGTCCAGGCACATACTTCACATCTATCAAGGTGATAAGAGCTCCATGCTCCCTCTAAAAAGAAACCGTTCCCACTCCTGAAACACTGTACTGTTCATCACCACCCATCTCTATGCGCATCTTGAGGTCTTTCTCCTCCAAGGTACCGAATAAAATTTTACCGCCAGTCATGTGGAATGAAGCTCCACTGTCAAGAAACCAACCACAACCCATCATTGATGACACCATGCATGTGTTGAGGGTGAAGTCCATTTCTGACTGAGAGGCTAATGCCTCACCTTCCGATCCATCCGAGGATCCCTTCCTGGAATTCTTCGATGGGCAACTAGTCACATAATGACCCATCTCATTACAATTAAAGCATCTCACTTTAGATTTGTCACCCTTCTTCCCTCCATGAGAAGGATTCGATTTTGGATGAGAATCCTTCTCCTTCCCTTTCCTTACCTTGCTCGCTAAGGCCAGATTTCCTTCATCATCCTTGGATGAGAACCATATCGTGTGCTCCTCTTGATCTCCTCCTGCATGAGATCCAACCACAGTCATTCCCAATCTGGCAGTTTCTCCCTTCCATTCACAGATTCCTGGTATCTATGAAAACTCTTAGGAAGGCCAAGGAGAGCGAGGCTCACCATATCATCATCAGTAGTAGTTATTCCCACACTTCCAAGCTCATATCTATAGGTGGTGAGCTTGTTCAGATATGTGGAAATAGTATCATCGTTCCCCATCTTGATTCTTCGAAGCTTGTCCTTGAGCGCCAATTTCCTCTGGTCGCTATTGTTCTGATGGAGGTCCTTCAATGTCTTCCACATTGAAAATGGAGTCTCCTTCCCATGGAGACTCGAAACGATATGGTCTCGAACTCCCTCAAGGATGATCCATCTCTCCCTCGCTACACACTTCTTCCATTTAGGCAAATCTTGTGCATTAGCTGCAGCTGGATTGGGGATTTCTTGGTCAATGAAATCCTTCAAACCATTGCCTTCTAATACCGCTTCCATTCTATCCTTCCATGCTATGTAATTCGAGCTACCTTCCAAGGCATACTCGAGTCTCAAGCCGTAGAACGCCATTGACAAACCTGAAGTATGAGATGAATTTGATTTGTACCTGCAATCTCGAACTTCAAACTTCAAATTTCCCTTCTCAGTATACTTTTTCACAGCTTTGATCACCTTTGCTTTGATACCATGTAGAATTTTTTGCAAATTCTCTACAAATCTACCTCTAAGATCTATGTAGAAAATCTGACTGTAGATTAACTTGATAATGAAATATACCATAGTAAAATACTATAATCTACTTCTACTATCAAACTTGCAAAAGCTTAATCTATTTGAGCAAGATCAAGAAGAACACATATAACATAGAAGAATAACCAATACACATGAAACACAGAAAATACTCAGTGGAAAGCCTCAGCTAAAAACCCCACTATCTGTATTATCATACAATGTGGAAATACATCAAGAATACACAAAGCTTTAGCTCTCACAACTAGCTAGCTCTCAGTACAATCCTCCTGGATGCTCACAGGAAAACAAGGCTTCTCACAAACCTTCTCCTCTACCCTCCAAGCCTCCTATTTCCTTGCGTTGTTTCTCTTGGGTGATCCTACTATTACCAAGTGTAGCACTGATCACTTACACTAATCTCACACCCTGTAAAACTATGCAATCCTCAAGGAACCTTGTTCCTTTTGCATGGATGAGTTTCCTTTATAGGAAAATTCCTCCAACTAATAGTACAATGTCCCTATCTTTAATATCAGCTGGGTCTTTGTCTAAACTGACATGCATGAGTTATTTATGAGAGAATCATCAGTTATCTGGAGTACACTAGTTTCATGCATGCATGAATTAACTGACTGAACTCACAATTAGTTCCTCAAATTGTTTGGAACTAATTTAACTGGACTTAACTCAGTTAAGTGAGCTAACTAATTACAACTCATCCTTATCTCCTTAATTAAGGGATAATCTCCTTAATTTAATGGATGACTGTTGCATGACTTCAAAAAGACTTCTAGCTTGAATTTCTCCAACTAATTAATCCAAGATGAATTAACTAATTATTTTTCAAGCAGCTGGTGAGACTAAATTCGAATTTTAATTCTCAATTTTAATTCAAGGACAAATTAAAGTTGGAATATTCTGAATGTTATTTTTAGCATTTCTATTTTCAACATTTCTTGTTTCTATTCTCAACATTTCCAATATGATGATACAATACCATCTAGTCAAATAGGTGACCCAGTCAAATTCTGCAATTCATCCATCAGTCAACAATAGTCAAACTCTACCATACCCAAAAAGTCAAAGGTTGGTCAAAATATTCTAAAATATTTCAGTCAAATAAGAGAGGAACTTGACCTCTCTTGATAGTCAAACAATAGCAAAACAAACAACTTTATAGTAGTCAAAATTGGTCAAATAGAAGGTCAACCCTATGGTCAAACTACCACCTCACTCATGTAGTCAATGTAGGTCAAACCAACCTAGATTTCCTCGATTATTGTGTCATTCAATTTGGCCTAGTTAAATATAATCAACCCTCCAAAAATCACAGTCAAAATAGGTTAAATGAACCTCGATCAAATATGGTCAACGTTGATTGAAATGGGAAGTCATCATAGAGATAGAATGCC
This sequence comes from Pinus tabuliformis, assembly GCA_031772625.1. Classification (NCBI taxonomy): domain Eukaryota; kingdom Viridiplantae; phylum Streptophyta; class Pinopsida; order Pinales; family Pinaceae; genus Pinus; species Pinus tabuliformis. Next base: position 915,315,881 of record CM062818.1, on the reverse strand, counting down.
TAGTCAAACTCTTGCATGTATGAATTGATTAGCTTCCCTTGGAGGTTGAATCAATTAGAAGAGGATAGAGAAACATGTGTAATGTGAAGATGCCAAAATGAAGTTTCCTTGACCTTTATTTATACAAGTCCATGTGGGTCAAAGGCCATGTCTCTTGGGCTTCATGAGCCTACATGACTAGTGGGGCCCACCTTGACTAAGACCACATGTGTGATATTAACCTCAAGAAGAAGTTTCCCTTGTCAAAATCCAGTGCTCCATAGGTCAAAATTGGTCCTCTCAAAAAGAGGAATTCATTCCATGACATTCACATTTTAACAAGAAATCACTCCATGACATCACAAAAGAGGGTCCATAAATGATCCTTATTATCAGCTTATATCAACTAGTTGATTGTTATATCAGGTTCATGAATACTTCCATATGTTTCTATTAATGTTTCTCTTCTAGGAATCCATAGTCACATGATTATATAATGAATCTATCATAGTAACCAAGGTTCCAAGGGTCTTTACAGTTTCCTCGTTCCATCATGCTTGCCAAAACATAGGATTTGCTCATCCTTATTCCTCTACTTCCTATCTTGCAATATTCATTAACAATTACACCCAAGAAAAGTATACAATAACAAAAGCATGATATTAATTTGTCAATATAGGGTTACCATGGAAACTTATTGGACAAACTCCTAGGTTTTTCAAGTGCTAACCCTAGACCAAGCGATCTATATAGAATTCATCAATCCGGTCCATGAATACTTGTCATGAGACCTAGATTCTACACAAACCCTAATAGACCAAGGGTTAGGGTTTTTATAAAGGATCATGGTTAGGTTTTCCAAAAGACTAGGGTTTTACTTATGTCTACGAAGGTTTTAGATATCAATACTAATATCAACAATTTTAACAACAAACCCTATAACCATACACTCAACCTATGACAATTCATGTTGGATTCTTAATAAAATATGGAATACATACCTCAAGGTTATATACATTTGTAATATTGACCTGTTATTTAGGATGCAATGGTATTTTTATTGCTTTTCTTTAAGGTGTGCATCAACTCAAGATAATATTTATTGTATCTATATAATGGCATCTTCTTTCTTCACGATTTATATGTTACTGCTCTATTGTTAGCTCATTAGTGATGCACATATCTAGATAATTGTCTGCAACAATATCCCTTTTACCCAAGAATTTCTTGAAATGACTATCAAAAAATTACCTTGTCTTGATTCTTGTTATGATTTTCATCTACTAATGCAATGACAACTCTTCCCCACGATGGAATAGAATTGAATATTTCTTGATATTTAGTGACAGGCTGACAACAAACAAAACCTTCCTTCAAAGCGATGAAGGTTATAATGACCCTACTTACTACCTCTAGACTACTGTTATCTCCTAAAAATCAATAAATTGTTGCTTTTCTACTTACAACTTTGTGATGCACAGGTCCCAAAGAGTTGACTGCTATAGATGCAACAATAATCCTTATACCTAAAAATTTCTTCAAAATGTTTACTTGAGTATTATAATTACTAAACACAAAATCATCTTGCACTTAATGTTGTGACATTACCACTTCTTTTAGCTTTCTTCTTTCTAACATGATTAATTATATTATTATAGCCTTGAATTATGGCTTTCAAACATAGACACTTATTCTTGTTGACAACTTTATAGAGATACACTCAAAAACAATTCCAAAAATACTACCATTGTAAATTAAAATAGATGTACCTTTCAATGAAGTTTGTCTCACTGATTTGCACAAGCTTGAACTATGTATTTTTATATGCCAATCTCATCACATAGCCCACACACAGGTTATTGTCTTCTTATGCCACTTACACAAGTCAAAAAATTCTAACTTGATCAATGACAACTATAGCTTTGAAGGTAAGCTGGATGTGGCTTTAATAGATTTGATCTTGGTCTCTTTTTCTCCAAATTAAAAGAGGAGGCTCGGCTCCCTCTACAAGATGATTGATGCTTCAATTTATGTCTTTTTGAAGTGTGTTTATACTAGGAACAAGAGGATATCTAGACTTATTTCTTTATAAGACTGAAATTACTCCTTCTAGATTTCCAATTAGGCCATTATCCCATATTTGAGTTGAGACCAATAATAGATTTCTTTCTGCTACAAACAGGCTTTTGGATCCATCGCATTCATAACTATTTGTAATAGATGTTTTGAACCAACAATTATGGTTCATCTTCGGGATGAAAAAAGAGATATCAAATATTGATTCACCAAAGTTTTTAACAAATAGATAAAAGAAGGTGAGAATGAAGAGCTGCCAATAAAACCCTAAAAATATAATTTTTATTATAAATTAGGAATATTTTAATTAATAACAATATGCTTTAAAAGATATGTATTTAATGTTATAAAAATCATTTGAGTTTTATAAATAATTTAATAAATATTTTATAAAATAATATCATTATATTAGAAACCTGATTTTTTAATTAATATTTTATGAGAAAAAAAAATTATGTGTGTGTGTGTGTGTGTGTGTTAATTAATTAATTAATTATAATGTATCTAATCTAATGATTAATATCGTTTATTATATGATTTGTCTTAATATGGGAGGTTTTTGTAAATTATGATAATGTATTAAAGTAATATATGGTATTATTAACCTTTGTGAAGTATTTAGGAGTCTTTAGGGGAGGGGTGGGGAGGTTTGGATGAGATTGATTTGGATGTTAAAGTGGAAATTTAGCTCTAAATTATAGATTGTCGTTCATCTCTATTAAGGTTATTAGGGTGTTTACTGATTTCTATGGCTTCTCTAATTTTATTTGGAAATGGTGATCAATTTTAGCTAGGATGAGGGTATTTTCAATACAAATTTGATATTTTGTTTTATCGAAATAATTTACTAATGCAGAACTCTCAATGCAATTATGTTTAATGTCAACATAATTCTCCTAGATTCTAGTGGTGATTAATCTACCATATTCACGTACATATGGTTTTCCAAAAGAACAAGGTATTAAATAGACTCCTTTAGGGAACTTAGGGTCAATGGGATCTTTCACAGAATTAAGGAAAATTTGGATGGAGTTAAGAGGTTTGAAGGTGGTTAAAATGTTATTCTTTTTTAGAATGCGGTAAATTTTATGAGTGGTCCCCAAAATGTATGGGAGATTTACTTTTCCAACAATATTATCTATATCTTTAATATTTCTAGGTCCATTCTTAGTATTACTTATAGCCTTAATGGCTTGATGTTTGTTGCACCTGTTATCACAAAACCTGTACTGAGGGCTGCAACCAAGCGAGATTTCATGTAACTATTTCAACCTATCTTTAGACCAAAGATTAGCCTCTTTGATCAGAGAGGGCTCTCTCACAAACTCTTGATAAAATCCTTCAAACAATAGATGGCTAACTCTTTATTTATTCATGAAAGCAAAGCTGGTTGGATTCATGTCAAACTGGTTCTCATTGGGCTATGGAGTCTCATACACTAAGTAAACAAGAAAAACATTATCATTTCATAGAAGCCAAGGCTCTTTGCATTAAGTGTCAAACATACTCCATCAAAACCACAGCTTGTTAAACACACAGGAAGTCAGAGCATAATATTATGAATTCTGAGTGATTGTGTTACAGCAAGACTGTAAATGAACATAAAACATAAAACACCATCCTTATATTTGACCACAATAATCCATCGAGAATCTTGGGAAGAAATCAACACTGTTTTACTATTACTGTCATAAGCTTTACAATGGCCCAAAACAACTCTGTTTTTCTATAAAATGTCCAACCTTTTTTACATAAGAGTTATTTCTATATATAGCCAATCAAAACACTACTACCTGAGACTCCTCAACAAGCATGAAGGGAGCTCGGAATTCTGTCATTAATGACCTTAACTATATCATAAACAAACTAATTAATTACAAGAGATATTGTGCTACGAAAACAGAGGACTCCATTACATTGACACTTTAAGTCTATCTCCTCGTGTACTTTGCTGCGTTCTTGAAGCTTGCCACCTGTAGCACTTCAATAATAACCAAACCAAACTGAAAACACATTCAATGGATAAGCAGCTTCGGATGCCTGATGTGTAGATGATTCATCAACCAATAAGAATATGAACCCTATATTCACGGTTTCTGCCTCCCATTAGTGTTCATGCATTAATGATCATGTTTCAAGCCATTAAATCCCCTGATAGTCCCGTGTGACTGAAGCAAACTAATGATCTGGCCATCCCAAAACTGAACAGGTGTAGCACTCAACACCTCAGCAGCTCAATCAGAACCCTAAAAATTCGGACATAAAGTGAAAACTTTTAACAAAAGACAAAATTTCACTTTTTCTTCGAATACTTACACCTGACATCCTTTTTAAACATCTGACTGACTTTCTATAGTCTCCATGCTGGCATTAAGTCATCCCTTTAAATATTTGCTGACCTCAGCATTCAAACTCAAGTTTTCAACATAAACAGTCATCTACAGCAGTTTCGTAGCGCGCTACGAAACTGCTGTAGGTAATCAAAATTAAACATATGAACCTTAAAGCAACAATAACTCAACTCTGTGATTTATTCAGTCATTCTTCATAGGTGTAAGGACATAAAAAAGTCTCAAAAAGCTTTAAAATGATGATAGCCAAAATATACCAAAATTTGGAAAGCACATTTCTCCTTGGATCATTTAGCTAGTTTGCCTAGCTTTCTCTTCAAGCTGCTAACTTCTTCCTTTAATGCTTTGATTTCTGATCTCAAGCTCATGTTCATCTTTCTGACATGTTTGGCTTGTTTGATGGCTGAAACCGTCCAGGTGTACACCTCAGCCACTGCATCTACCTGACTAGCAAAGCTTTTGCTACCTTTCATTACAGCTACGAAACTGTTATTCTGCCTGAAAAATAGCTCTTGGGACAGAGCTCATAGCTTCTCACAGAAAACGTATTTGGAAAAACTAAAGGAGGTTTTTGTGAACCAACCCGTTCTTAACAAAAACCTCTTTTGGTTTTTTGAAAAACTACTCCAGCTGCCCAGAATCGATCCTTGAAAAAGATGTGTAAAACAGGAAATTAAAAACTGCATCTACAGCAGTTTTGTAGCGCAACTTTAGTCATTCGATTCTCTCAGCTCGTGATGGATTTGAGGAAACTGAAAGAGGTTTTTCTAGTTCAGTATGTTAGGAATAAAAACCTCTTTCAATTTTCGAAAATACGCTTTCATCTGCTCTAAATACCTCCTGGAAGTTGACAACTTAAAACAGAGAAATATGCCTTGTTTCAATATCATGATGACAGGACCTTGAGTCAACACATGAAGCCTGAATGCAAACATTTGTTACAATATCATCTGCTAGTTCAGTGCCAACGGTCAAAACTCAAGTTTGCTTCAATTTGTCCGGGAGGGAGAAAGCAATGTGTGCTTGAAATCATAATCCTTGTAATAGCTGTCCAGTTTAGGGTAAACTTGTGGTAAATAAAAGCGAAGATGATTTAGCATAGATAAGTATTTTGGATTTCGATACTTCAAATTGGAAAAACCCGCTGCTAGAGTAGTTGGATGATCTGCCTTGAAATAACATTCTTTCATTGCTACAAATCAAGCTATCTAGGAACTAGACAATAGGAAGAATTTAGCCATTTGTAATCATCGACATTTTCAACATTCATGTATTGTAGCTTTGTCTGGAGGGTTTTCTGAAAACCACATCTGCATAGCCCCAAAATTCAATCTATCTGTTATAAGATGAAAAACATGTTTTTCAGGTTCCTTGGCATTGCAATGAGTTCATAGATGATGGTCACAACTTTTCTGAGAGAGGATTCCTCATCACCTCCATATGCTGGCTTTACATTTTCCCCTGTTGTAGGACTCACCTTGCCAGCTAACATCCCATACAGTTCAAATGCCATATGATGGTAGATATAACAGAGGCACTCTGGCATAAACCGTAGGTTTGCAGCCTTCCCCCAAATAAGAAGGTATAATCCCATATAAAGAATTTTCCGCTGCTGCAAACCCTGTTGGATGTTGGGTAACCAAAAGCTGGATTCACGTCCTAAATACTTGTGCCATTCCTGTGAGATTCCCACTTGATGCAGATTTCTGAAAGAAAGCAGAACTCTGTACAATAGGCACGCTATGATATTGACCTCCACTAGATACCAGAACTTTGACCAATATAGTGGGATTATAGAGAAAGCCTTGAAGATGAAAAACACAGCTGTATTATTTGTATATTGATGATAATAACCTGCACTGTGACATGTTGCGCCAAACATTCCCACAGAACCCATAGAAGACAAAAGTGATATGTGTGAATTATGGTTTCGGACAAATTCCCAGTTTTGTAGCGCGCTACGAAACCACTAAACAGTTAGCGCTGCGAAAACACCCTGACTTTAAGCTAGACTAAAAAAATTTTGACAACAACATTTTTAGTGATAACAGCACCCATTCTTTAAAAACACTTTTGTAAGACGTTCTTTTTCCATTTTGAAGTGTTCCATGTCTAATATTCTCATAGCTCTAGTAGCTAAAGTATTAATAACTCCCATTTTTTGGGTGGGATGATGGTGGGAAGTGGCAGGAAGATATTGTTCAACATGAATCTCATTTCGATAAACTTGGTGTGATATGGAGCCATATGGATGGTGTTAAGGATGTCAAGAAAATGGAGGCTATTGTTACCTCAAGTCACACGGTAAATTTAATGGATGAAGATAGAAAGATAAGGTGTTTCTTAAAAGTTTCTAATGTTTCTCTTCCATGAGGCCATATAATGAAAGTGTCATCAACAAATATTTTCCATAATTTTGGTTTTAAGGGTACAGTGATGAGACTCATCAATAGGTATATTGTATGGGTCACAATGCCATCCTCCAATGTATTAAATTATCCTTTTCTCACATTTATCTACCAATTGTGTTATATTATGCTTAGTGTGAGGAGTAAATATGTGTTACTATGTCATGTGGCCTAAATTACGTTAAATGTAGTAATTGGGGCACTTTTGAGATGATTTGAGTGTAGGAACTTGGAGTAGAGAAGCAAGAGAGATTCTAGGAGATGGTCCACCTCTTTAATTCCTCAAATCAGTTGAAGATCACCCACTCTATCTCATCAATTCGATGTCATTGGAAGCTAAGCAAGTCGAGCTCATTGGCAGTCGAACCAGTGCAAGTCAAGGAAGAGATAGATTCACGTATTCTCGATTTAGGGAGGAAAATATCCTTATTTTCAAAGGAGCTATTCATAGATCCATTTTTGTATAAATAAACTAGCTAAGGGACTCATTAGGATTTGAAGTTTTATTGTAGCCAAGAGGCCATTAAGCTGAAGCACATTTGACTGTTATTGTTATGATGTATTTGCCACTTTTTCAATGATAATGAGAAGTTCTATTTTGATCCAACATTGAGTTGACTCAGAGGATTGAAGCTCTTGAGTTAGGGCCCAAACCTAGTAGCGGAAGTCCCTCTCTTGTATCTATATTCTTAGTGTTGGGAACGGTCCCCTAGGGTCAATTTTGGCGTTAAAAGCCTATGTTTTGGGGCTAAAGGCCCAAGTTTTGTATAAATAATGTAAAGTCTTCACATTTTGTGGCCGCAGAGCACGAAGATGTAAACAGTCAAAAAGGGTTTCCACCCTTATTTTAGGTAGCTTATGTCATCTTGATGAGAGCCACCTTGGTCCACGGACCATGGAAATGTATGAAAAGGGAGTCTTAGAAGAGTCTAAGGCAGGGAAGTTCTTAGTAAGGTTTTAGGAAATTGATTCATGTAATGGGTCTGTGAGAGCTAAGAGCGAAGAGTCTTAACATAGGAAGGAGGCTCTACAGTTGAGTGCACAGAGGCCTAGGGTAGAAGTCCGCAGCTGAGTGCTTGGACCCTTGCAGCTGTGTGCACAGGAAAGTTAGAGTTTGTACTGGAGATTTGAACCATCAATAAAGAGAATTATTCTGGAGATATCTATGTATGAGCTATTTTACTTTTGTTATGAATATATTGGTTATGTTATGTTGAATACTAGGTTTATGATTTAATGTTGTATTGATGCATGAATCTTTATGTTTTACTTTGTCATATGAACGCAAGTAAGAATATCTGTTTACACGAAGATAATCATAATGCATGTTGAAGTTAACCAATACTTAAGCTAATCTAGGTAGACACAGAAGTAAGAGTAATTACAGAGGCATGTAAGCATCTGAATTGCCTATTTAGGGTCTGTGAAGGATGATCGCAGACCTTCACGAAGGTTTCGAAGCTAAATAAGAGAAGTGCATTGATAAGCCCTAAAAGGCTTATTGTTCTACGCGAAGGAACAGTTAGGGTATAAAATGACATCACAACTATATCAAGGTGTGGAAACTTGGTTCCTGCATCCGCCCATACTACTTCAGGTGAGACTTTAGTTTGCGCTCCATGGATAGATTTTGAAAGGACCAGTAGTTTAGGGATTTCCTCGGCTAATTAACGTTGAACCTGGGTCAGGGCCCATCAAGCCAACAAATGGTTCTATTGCGAGGACCAGGATTTGCATAATGATATGTGTGATGTCGCATCACTAGAATCCAACTAAGAAGGAGATCAAAGATTGGTTGGATGGAAATATCCATGAATTCATGGCACAAGAGAATAGGAATCCGTGATTGACAAACAAAAAGTGGTTGGATGGATATATGTACACAGAGATACACGAGACCTTCTTCTGTTCCTTCTTGGTCGAGTTGTACGAGTGAATCGCGAAATTGTCAAACGACCAAGGAAGGTGGAGGCTTTATGGTCCAATAGTCTAGACCCCAGAGTTAGTGGAGAGTATAGAAGCCTCTAAAGATAATATCACATGCACTATCGTTCATTGGCTCGATCATATCATAAGAGTTTTCATGAGAGAGTTCGCGGTCGATACCTCGGTCAATTAAAGAGAAGCAGAGTTCTACTTCTTCAAGGGGTCGCGAGGCAAGTATTTAAAATCATTAAATACCTGGATTAAGATTCTCTTGTATGAAAAGTGGGTTATGTAGCCACCTTGATGTTTGGGGCTACACGAAGTGGAAGGACATTCAAGAACAAGGGGAAAACAAGCCCTAAATATAGCCCACTAATTAAACCTCCTTTGACTGATGACGAGGAAGCAACATAGGCATCTCTGTAGAGAGTTGTTCAGTTGATAAAGAAAGGCTTCCCACACCACCTCCATCTTCACCTCCACCACATACGCTTTCACCTTCACCACCACCATGTCCACCACCATTCAATATGGTGAACTTAGCAAAGCTACCTATGTTCAAGGGCATGGGAAATGAAGATCTAGACAAATTTTGGTTTGTTGCGAAGGTTGTATGGGAAGCACAAGGTATCACAGATGATCAAATGAAGAAAGAAACATTGGTTGGTGTTTTGAAGGATCACGCACTAATGTGGTACATTAAGTACTGCACTGATAACCTGACATCTGTATTGGTAGATATCCAGACTACGCCGAATAAGGAATTCACTAGACCTAAGTCTGAAGTGCAATCACTTGTGCAATTCAAAGATATCATGATGAAGCCTAGTGAGACACCTTGGGATCTAGATCAAAGATTGAAGTGTATAATCTATGAGGCTAACATCAATCTAACTGATGGGAAGCACCACCAATGGTTTTTTGCTTCGCTCCTACCTCATCTAAGGGTTGCGCTATAACAACAAAAGATTGGAACCCAAGCGGAAGCCCTGGAAATTGCAATGAGATTACGTGAGACACCTATACAAGATGTTAATATGGGGGTTTATCAGATTCATGCACAGTTGCAGAACCTTTTCCTAGAAATGCAGAGTCTAAAGAAATATATAACAGCTTGACCTGAGGTGCGTGAAGAAGTTTAGTGCCTGAAATGTAAAAGTCAGGGGAATGACAAAGATCACTATCCAGTTTTTGAAAATTATGTTGCAGCAGGGGGACCAATGCCTCTGAGGTTGGAAGCTCTAGCAAGGCCAAGTACATGACCCACGCTATGGTGTGCTATCTATCAGGTAGCAGGAAATCACACGACAGACAATTTCCATTTGCTGCAGAAATTCGTATACACACAGCATCAACTCTTCTACAAATTCTATCAATCGATGGGTCATGATGAGCAGAATTGTCATAATTATGAATTAATGGTGGATAGAACGCCTGCATATAGGGTGTAGGTAGAAACCCTGCCTCCAATCCAACGCGCTGGGGAGTGTGAGGCGAGTATCAAGGGCGCGGACGAGGTTGAGGTGTAGGAGGACCTAGTAGAGCTCGGGGGCAGGTCATTTGTTACAACTGTGGGGGACTAGGACACTATGTGCGACACTGCCCGAATCTGACGCATCTGTCATGTCGCTATTGTACTCAGTTTGACCACATGATAGAGGATTGCCCTATATCATTAGCTAAAATATGCATAAAGGAGGTGCAGCCTTAGCAGCCAACTTAGAACCTGCAGATAATGAGGGATGAGCCTTGCAAGGAAGATCCTAAGGTAAATATTATGCTTTGGATTGGAGCGACGACTGGTGAAGATAAGGGGAAGCAACCTAAAGAAGGTGAGTGGATCCACAAAGCACCAGAAAAAGAGACTGGGTTTGATCTATAATGTGCAAGGCAAGTGTTTATGGAAGCGAAGAAAATCTTCGTTGAGGCCTCTACCTCAGGAGGTCAGGAGAAGTCGCCTAGAGAAATGGACCCTTCCATGATTACTACTTTCTTAGAAGCCTGTATAAAGTTGTTGTGTGATAGCAAGGCTGTGAAGGGACTATAGGAATTGATCAACAGGTGCATTGGGAACGAAAACTCTATTGACGGACTATGCGTAGTCAGGAATATTGGCAAGCATAAGGCGAGAACGGGGCGTGAGATGAAGCTCACTACACAGATAGGAGAATATGAAATGGATCAAGTTATTCTAGATCTGGGGTCATACGGGAATGTTTTTCCTAAACAAACATGGGAAAGGATGGGGAGACCTCTGCTACAGTGGTCTTTGATTCTGTTAAGGATGGAAAATCAACAGAAAATCATCCCCATGGTAAGATTGTAGGGAGTAACGGTTGATATTGAGGGCGCGAGCGCACTAGCTGATTTTGAAGTAATAGAGATTATGGATGACAACAATCCCTACCCCGTGCTTCTTGGGATCGATTAGGCCATGGACACGAACGGGGTAATCAATTTGAAGAAGTGGAAGATGATATTTGAGAAGAAATCGCTCTGCGTAGTGATGCCCTTGGACCCTACAGAAGGACCACGCTATACTGAACCAGTTAGCGATTATGAAAGTGATGACAATTTGGACCAGATTTACAAGATAACGATGCGAGATCAAGGTTGGGTGAATCCGGTAGTATTTGGGCATATTGCATGGGACCACAAAAGTTCCTGCACATCAGATTCAGATGAATGACTGGAGCACTAGTAGAATCAACTGCATGAAGTATCTACGTTGCGATGTAATATGATGACCAAGTCGTTGCACTGTGTATCATTAGAGGTAAGAAATCTTCCCTACTACAATGGTTTAACTTATGTCGAGCACTTTTTGGATGCATTCGAAAGAGAAGTGCCAGAGAAGCATCACTTGTAGACCTTGGATTGGGCACTATGCGCTACACCTGTGATATGATGGGGCATGCACAAGGATAGTTTTGATGATTGGTGCATGTACAGAAAAATGATGAGAGTGTAGTTTGGTCACCCACAATTGCGGCTAACAGAAAAATATAATGGGAGGAATGACCCACGCAACCATTTGGCCAAATGGACTGAAGTGTATGGAGCAGAGCCTCAGCTAGATTGGGTACATCTGTTTCGTCATACCTTGGATGTTATATTGATGAATTAGTACTTGGAGACAAAGCTCTGCCATGGCACTGAAGAATGGGATTTTTTGCACCAAGGATTTTTTATGACGTTCATATTTGAGGATGGGTTTGAACGTATTGATGAAGTGTTGTAGGAGGTCAAAGTGGTGATCTTTTAGATACCGTAGCATCCTCTAGATTTGATTCAACCTGATTGGACTACCCAGCTGAGCCACGGTTTGTAGTGCTACAATGTGACAATGGAAGAAGAAGACGAAGACCCAAGGAAGATTAATATTCCAAAGACTAAAGGTCATCGCAAAGTTGAAGGACCGCAACTAGATAATCCATACATCATTGAGCTACTCAAAACTAGATAGGTGAACATTGGCATGGAGGCAGAGTCGAAGTTTGCAAAGATTGGGGACTACTGGGATGATGCAACAGTAGATAAGGTCGCCGAATTTCTCCGTGAATATCAGGATTTATTCCCTATGAAGTTTTCAGATCTGAAAGGGATAATAGGGGACTTGGGTGTCATGAAGATCACTCTAAAAGCATACGTGAAGTGAGTTAAGAAGATTCCTTACCACCTCAACCCTAAGTATAAAGAAAGGTTCCGTTTGGAGTTGGATAAAAACCTTGCAGCATGCATCATTGAACCAGTAGAAGAGTCTTATTGGGTAAGCCCCATGGTAGTTCAGGACAAGAAATGAGATACGGATATGCTAGATCTCAGGAAGTTGGATGACACTTTTGTGCATGATCCTTTGCCAACTTCGTTCACCGATGAGGTGTTGGATAATGTTGGCGGCTAGGAAGCATATTCGTTTATTGATGGGTTCTCAAGGTACCATCAGATCAAGATCATGTCGGAGGATAGGAGTAAGACAACCTTCGCAACTGAATGGGGATTCTTCTAGTATACAGTGATGCCTTTTGGGTTGAAGAATGCGTCAATGATCTTCTCACACGTAGTCATCGTAGCGTTAAAATATTTCATTCACAAATTTCTGGAGGTATAATTTGATGATTGGATAATGTTTGGCCCGGTAAAGTGCCATGTAGCAAGTTTGTGCTTGATGTTGGATACATGTCGGAGGTACCATGTCACACTCAATCTGAAGAAATGTTTGTTGTGTGTCCCTTCTAGAATCTTGTTGGTTCACGTGGTATGCAGAAAAGGCTTGATGGTAGACCCTACGAAGATTGCAATTATAATCAATTTGGAGGCACCGAGAAGTCTGAAATAGCTGTGTGCGATGTTGGGGCATGTAGGGTACTATAGAAAGTTCATCAAAAGCTATGCCCAGATTATCGCACCAATGGATAAACTGTTAAAAAAGGATGCTACATTTTGTTGGAATGAGGAATGTCAGAGGAGCTTGGATGTGCTAAAAGAGAAAATGGTCACTGCGCCGATCCTAGTCTTCCCGGATTGGAAGAAGGAATTTCATGTGCATGTGGACACGTCATGTATTGCGCTGGGAGTAGTACTGACACAGGACAGTGAGGGAGAATTGGATCATCCTATAGCGTTCGTAAGTAGGAAGCTATCTAAAGCTGAGAAGAATTATTCAACGACAGAGCGCGAAGGTCTGGCTATGGTATATGCGCTCCAGAAGTTCAGGCACTACTTGCTAGGTGGACACTTTAAGATGTATACAGACCATTATGCATTGAAGTACTTGGTGAACAAGCCTGTGTTGGTGGGGGGAATATGTAGATGGTTGTTGTTGTTTCAGAAATAGGTTATTGTGAAACCAGGATGATTGAATGTTGGGTCGAATCATCTGTCGCGCATTGAAACAGGAGAGGATCCTATTAATTTGGAGGAAGGACTACCTGACGCATAGCTATTTGTGGTGCACATCACGGATAATCACTTTGAAGATATTATACACTTCCTAACGATGGGAACGACTCCAAAAGGATATACTAGCCAAAAAAATAAGGAATTGGTGGTGCGCGCGGTAGACTTTTCTATCATTGTAGGGAACTTGTATAAAATGGGATCAGATGAAATACAACAACGTTATGTTCCCGAAATTGAATGAAATAGCATCCTTTCTGAGGCTCATGGAGGAGTCACAGGAGGACATTACCCAGGAAAACCAATAGCATAGAAGATTCTAGGTACTAGGTTGTGGTGGTTGACACTGCATAAGGATTCAAAAGCATATTGTAGGGCATGTGATGCATGCCAAAGGACTGGTCAACCATCGTGAATGGATGAGCTGCCTCTGAATCCACAGATATCGTTACAGCCATTCGAGAAGTGGGCGATTGAATTTTTAGGACCAATTCAGCCTCCAGGAAAGAAGACGAGTGTGTGGTACATCATCACAGTGACTGAGTACTTAACCAAATGGGTGGAGGCATAGCCTGTGAAGGACTATACATGCGCAACAACAGCAAAATTTATCTTTGAGTATGTGCTGATGAGGTTTGGTTGTCCAAAAAATTTGATGAGTGATCGCAGTATGAATTTTCTTAATGAAATAATTAGCATGTTGACAGAGGAATTTCTTGTTTACCATCAGAAGAGTACACCATATCACCCACAGTCTAATGGAACAGTAGAAGCGTTTAATAAGATATTGGAAAGCATGTTGATGAAGGTTTGCAATGCACAAAGAAATTGCTAGGATGTATGCATACTCGCGATGCTATGGGCTTATAAAACAACTTGTAAGAAGCTGACCAGACAAATGCCTTTTAGGCTAGTTTGGAGTTGAAGCTACGATGCTAATGGAATATATTGTACCTAGTCTGTGCATAGTGACATTCACAGGAATGGTGGATCACAAAGCCATGGAAGAAAGGCTCGTGCAGCTGAAAAAACTGGAAGAAGATAGCTTTTGGCTGGATTCCATCAAGAAGTTCAAAAGGAGTGTGAAAATGCATGGCACAATTGGCACATCAAACTACTCACCTTGAAGGTAAATGATTTAGTGTTATTATATGACAACAAGTTTGATAAATTTCCAAGAAAATTTTGGATGCTTTGGCTAGGGCCCTATGTCATCAAGGAGATTACCAATGGTGGAGCAGTTCAATTGGTGAAGTTGAATGAAGAGCTATTTCTAGGGAAGGTGAATGGTAGCCAATTGAAGCCATACACCGAGGATCCGGTCAGATGACTATGTGGTGGAAGCACAATATTAGCACTCTAGGCAGTTGAAAGGAGGCATGGGACTATAAACTACATTGCCTAGATTGTAGAGTTGTGTGATTGGTGTTGGCTACGTGGGGCCTAACCCAGGTTCAGAAGTGATTTAGCTAAGCAAATCCCAGTACTACTAGCCCTTTCAGCAACACTCTGCAGAGCTTAGACTGAGGTCTCACCTAAAGTAGTATGGGAGGGTGCTGGAACCAGGTTTCCGCACCTTGGGGATGTCTGATATGGGGTGATAGGGATGCGATTCAACCTTTTCACTTACTGGGCTACGCGCACCAGTGAGCCCCTTGCATCCTCCACGCAGCTCTAGCTGCAGCGCGACCAGTGTTAATTACCCAAGTCTTCCTTAATTAGGTTCTATTCGTGAATTACTTAGAATTTTTTCATAGATAAGCATTCATAAATAAATAAATCGATACAATTAACATATAACATCAAAACACAAATCCATGAAATAGATGCATAATATGTCAAATCAAACTTATATTTATTAATAATCCTTTTCAAGTTCAGTTCAATACAGACCCAACTCCGCCCCGCGCACTCAATTGCAGGGATCTGCGCACTCAGCTGCGGACTCTACTAGGCCTCTGCGCACTCAGCTGCGGACTCTACTAGGCCTTTGCGCACTCAGCTACAAAACCTCTTCCTACTACTGCGACCCAATACACTTCAGATCCACTTCTATCCTCTAACCATGCCTTCGTATCTATCTATTACTTTCTTGCCCAAAAAAACTGTCTTTACACTTAAAGCCTCGCTCTATTTATATAACCCCATAGTCCACGAACCATGGGTAGGCCGACACATCTTTACATTATTTTACAATTCTTAGGGCGAACAACCCTATGACTCATCCTAGACTTTCATGCTCCGCGCCCATACTTCGCGGAGTCTTTACATTACATTGACCAAAACTCGGGCTTTAAGCCCCAAAAACATGTTGTTGGGGATCCCATGCCCAATAGGCCCCCAACACAAGCATCGTCACTCGTCCCTAGTCACTGTGCAGTGATCTTGACACGGAGCCCTTTCAACTGTGTTTGGGTTGTGTAAAGGTTCGCAGTGCACTGCTTTGCCGTCTGCTAGATCCACTCTACTCGCTCGGCTAAATGCTCACTGTCAAGGTCAAATCCCTATCTTAAAGCATGTATCACTTTCATCTGTGCAAGTTTTCCTTCGATGTCAATTGTGATGAGGAAGGCCTCATCAATCCAAGGCTGGACGCGTGCTTTAAGTATTGCTTCTTTTTGGCACACGACATCCACTTGTTCCTTCAATACCTTCACTCGCTGTAGCTTTGCGAGCTGTTGGGTCAGGACCACTGTCTGTGTCATTCCGCACACACTATCATATTGCATTTGAAGCTCCCGCGCCTCTGTTTCCAAGCACTGTATGGTGGGGTCCTCTTGTAGGGAAGTGAGGACCGTGAAGGATTCTTCCAACATCATTGTCCAAGTATGAATTGCCTGTCCTATTTCCTCTAGTCCCTTTTGGATAGCGTCAGAGCATTGCTCCAAAAATTTCAGGGGTGTGGATGACTGTGCCTTTAATCGCAGTTCAAAAATCTGAAGGCTAAGGTCCAGCTAAATCCTCGTTGCTTCCTTCTTTGCATGGAATCCACTGGCCAATTTGTGAATCCGCACACCTATTGGTAGGTCTGTCACAATTTCTAGCTCTGGGGCGTGGCGACATGCTTCCTCTACTATCTGCTCCAGCTGCTAATTCTATGCCAATGCTTCATCGTGTTGTAGGCTAAGCTGCTCGATGTTGATTCACTATTCACTGAGCATTTGCTCTGCATTTCCTTCCCTAGCGCGGAGTTCTGCTATCACTCCGTCTTGTAGCTGGTATAATATATCTCGTGGAAGGGCAGCCAAGTTTATGCCAAGTCCCTTGATCCGGCCCACCATGGCTCTATCCTCCATGTTGTCTGCTGTCAGTACTCCTTCTGGTAGTACGACAGTGTTATCCATTTTGGCCTGCAACAACTGCTTTGTTACTGATTTACCTTTGGCAGTGTAGGCGGCTACCATTCCTTCTTGTGGGGGCCGCACCTGAAGTTCCTGTAGTTGCGCCCTGAGGGCCCCAAAGACATTCTGTTGCTCCGTCATTGCTTCTTGGAGTGCTTCCCTAGTGACCTCGTGAACTGTGTCGTCGATGTCATATAGGTCACCCTATGTTAGTGTAATGGGTTCACCATCTAGTTTGGAAGCCTTGGTCTTCTTTCGTGGCCCCGTTCGTTCTATACCGCGCGGCTATTTCAATTGTGCAGGTGTTGTGCATGGGTCTGCGCCTTCCGCCGTGTCATCTGTCCCCTATCCTGTGGTCAAGTCTAGGCCTCTTTCCTCCTGTTTCATGGTGGCCCTAGTGACAGGTGCTGCTGCTGCTTTTTCGGTGGCCTTGGTCTATTCTACGGTGGCCTTCGCTACCTTGTGGGAAGCCCTTACCTACTTGTTGCACTTCTACTATGCTGGCAGCTTGGTAGCGTCCTTTCGTTTTTGTATTGCTGTCTCAACGTGCACTGCCAGATCCAGGGCGCACCACTCAGGTGGCCATGAGTCGAGCACAGCAAAAATAATGTCATCAATCGCGATGAAAGGGAGTTTGGTCCAGTTCTGCTCCAGATCCTTCTACGCCTTGATATATACATTGTGCATATCCGCCTTAAATTCTTAAAATCTCCATAGAATATCATACACCATGGGGGATAGGCATGGCCTATTGTTGATCCACATCGGATGCTTGCCTCCATGAGTATCCAGAAGATCTTGGTCTCGTGGATCTACGTGGTGTCCTTTGTCACCCAGAGCGATGCGTTTTTTTCACCTCTGGCAAGTCCTGTTCAAGAGGAGGAAACTGACTGTCCTCAGGTAATTCCCCTGCAATCAACAAGACAGATAAGAGAAGCCACACGTAGTGGAATGTCTTACCCTATTCCGGGGCCTCCTTGCAATTCGTCAGAAACTCTTCACAGAGGAACTACACCTAGTCGAACTGTACCCCTTCTGTGCATTGTTCGGCCAACACAATGACCGTCACTGGTACCTCATTGCCACGACATTTTCTCATCATCTTCCTAGCCAGCAACTGGGTGGCTACATGCACCCTTTGTCTTGAATGCTATTAATTAGGTAGCCTCTCTCCTTCCTTTCCAACTTGTATTTCTTCTTCATGTCCTTTGCGAGTGCCAAATCTCTGCTTTTTCCAGCTATTTCCGTGAGGTCCCTTCCCATACAGGGAAGCCGAGAAATCTTGTGAATAAGCTCCACCGTGATAGGAATAGGCTCCTCCAGCCACAAGTACCCATCATGCACTAGGAAAAGTAGTGGCCTAATGACAAAGATCATGATTGGTGCCCGGTGAAAGTGAGGAATCCATAGTATGTGGAGTAGCCCAGCCTCCTCCACACTGCACATTCGTTTCTATAGCTCTAGCACTATAACTGACCCCTCCTTGCTCTATTTCATGAGTTGGCTAGTCTCCAAATGTGGGAACTTCTCACTATCCACGAGGTCCCAATCTTCAAATTTCATCATGGGCATGTGGCCCAGAACCGATCCTTTAAACATAATTCCATCTGGGAGGAGCGAGGTTTGGAGTGCGCTCTTAACGGCATCCAAATCTTTGGGTACTTTTACTCTCTCTTTCCGCAGAGGGACATACTTGAGCAGTTTTGCTACAGCGTGCACTGGCTGAATGTCTTCCTCCATTTCTTCATTCACCTTGATCTCTTCTAGGAATGCTTGGAGATCCTCCTCCTCTTCATCTGTCTCAATATTAGCAGTCTTTCCCTTGGCTTCCATAGATAGTTTACCAAACCGTAGGTTTCACAGAGACATACGAACCGGTCCTACTGCCTGTGGATCCTTTTTGGGCCTTGGCATCTAGGGCGATTTAGGAATTTCTGATGCATCCCCCACCAGCAGCATAGGGCTTTACGTGGCTCTCTCGTTTGTCGACACCATTCTGTTCAAGAATTCCTACGTCTCCTTCGACAATGTCTCAAACACTGAACTTGCTTTCAAAGCCTCCAAATTCGTACGGTCCATACCCAATTGATAACGCAATAACTGAATTCTCAAAACGCCAAGGGTTGTTCGGTGTATAGCCCCCGGTGATTTATAGTCCTTTTTGAATTCAAATTCAGCCGTTGCCCCCTCATGCAGCTCATTGATGCGAGATTGGCAGCATATCATCCCACATCTAGTTCTGACTTTGTGTCTTAATTGCCCACCGCCTACTCCTCGTTGCCTTAAATTGGAAATCTTTTCATGAATAGTGACACCAACGGTCTCTTCCCAACCTACCCACATGGAAGTCTAGCCCCCTATGTGTGGTCGCAGCCCCTATGACATACTGATCTTGCACACAACCTCCTTATCGCACAGCTCCCATACAGACTCTTTTATAGTCCCGCACTCTCTTTCAACTACCTAAAACGTTGAGACTGTGCTTCCTACGGATAGTCAGGTGGTCGCACCACCTTTGTGAAGCTTCAATTTACCTTCTAGCCCTATCTGGGGGTAATCCTCAATTACCCTCGCGACAATCAGCACCTCGCATTCTTCCTTATGTGGTGCGCTCCCCTGGTTGCTTTGTCTGGTAAGGTGCGGTCATAGCCATGGTAGCAAAGCCACAAATTTTCGGTGGAAATCTTCTAACGCAGTAGTATGGCTGCCCATATCTTGTCCTGTCATTCTTAGTTTATCGATGTGGCAGGCTTGTGCAGTTTTGTTTTCCAGTTCTTTGTTTTCTACATCCATTAACATGCTTTTCTTCCTCAGTCGTACCCGATCTTTGAGTTCGCGAAGCTTACGGTTACCCCGCTGAATGGCTTTCTGAATCTGCATATGTTCGTCCTTGCATGACTACATAATTCCTTCATCTTGGTCCTCGCGTACTATCCCAACCATGGAGCTATTATGTGAGGATTCCTTCCTTCCAAAACTATGGCATCGACTCTGCTCATCAGCTTCGGGATCATCTCAGTGCTGAGGTTTTTGTACATGGGCCTAGAGGCCCATCGAACCGCTAGTACGCGCAGGTCCCAATCAGTTCGTCTCACCTGGTAAACCCTATTCACGATTCCGTATACCCTCTTGAATGCATCTACATGGAACGTTTGTGGTGCGTGTCACATTTCCTGTGGCTACGTCATGTTCCAATTTTCTGTCCTTAGTTTTGGATGTGTTCATGTAGACTGCACAGTACACGTCTGTAGCCATCGATATAGGTGGGCGCACAAGCTGCTTTGTACATGCTTCCCGACTCTCATTCAAGGCTGGGGGCTTTCAAACCATAAGTGCACCATCCTTCTACATCCGTGCCAGTCCTCAAAATTTCCTTGATGTGTTCCCCACCGGCGGGCAGGTGTTGCGCACAGCGCCCACTTCAACGTGTTGAACTATTGTTGTTCTGGTACCATTTCTTCAAATTTTCGTAGGAATTCATCCACTGTTGTTAATCCATCATATTTCGGTAGTTCCCTTGCCTCTATTGTCATATATCGTAGTGATCTAACCATCAGGTTGCAGTTCATCATTGCCACTTCATGCAACCGATTCTACTATTGTTCTACTTCTTCATCTGAATCCGAAGTGCAGGAGCTTTCATGCTCCCACAAGATTCTCCCATCTGTAGTGGGATTCACCCAATCCTGGTCTCACACAATTACTTTATAAATACAATCTAGCTCATCATCGTTCTCATCGTCGTGCACTGGTTCAGTGTAACGCACTCCTTCGACTGGATCTAGTGGGACTACTACACGTAGTGAATTTTCTCGAATATCATCTTCTGCTTCTTTAGGTTGATGACTCTGTTCATATCAGTGACCCAGTCTATTCCTAACAACATGGGATAGGGATTGCTATCATCGACAATCTATCAGTTTGAAATTCGTCTGTGTGTTCGCGCCTTCAATATCAACTATTACCCCTTGCAACCTCCCCATGGGCAAAATATTTTGTTGGTTCACCATTCATAATTGAATAGGGGAGACCGTTGTAACACGAGCCTACCCATACATTCCCATGTTTCCTTTGTGTTATAGACATTTTTGTGCCTTATAGCATTGAGCATGGAATGTCCATAATCCAAGGGATCCAAAGTCCCTAAAAGAGTTGTTCCTACCCCTAAAGGAACAAGGTCAACCAATGACAGCTTCTCCCAGAAGTTCTCCACCAAAAACCACTCAGAAACAGTCAATTCATGATCAATCCAGATGCTCTACTAGCTGCCCGCGTTGCAATGCACCCCAGTACACTAGCTAGGTGCGTTGCAACGCACCTAAATGCACTACCAGGGTGCACTGAGCGAGAAATGCCAAATGGAAGTATCATTCCGCGAGGTGTATAGACACTGGAAGCTTCCAGAATCTTCCTCAATGACACTTGCCTCAATGAATTCGACTAGTGATGAGTAAGAGGCTCTCAACCTCCAAGTGGAAGCAAGAACTAACAGAGAGAAGCCACAAGTCAAAACATAAGCTGACTCATCCTCTCTGCTTACATCTATATATGGATCCCTCATCCCAGAGATCCGGAGGCTGGAATTTTGTACTTTGCAGAGAATTGCTGTTGGTTTGAGATTGAGATTAGTACATTGGGTGATTTATGCTTTGTTGGAGGAGCGGAAGGGATTCCTTTGCTGGGAGGTAGATGCTGGATCGAGACTCACTTGGTTGTATCTCCTCTTGGACTTTCTTATCATATCAATATAATTATTGAGTTTCTCCTACATGTTGTGTATCAATGATGTTTGGTTATATTTGCATGTTTAGCTTAATCTGATCCTAAGCTTTTTATGAATGTATATCTATATCTTCGTGTAGTTTCTCTCTCTTGTGATCTTGCAGGAATTCGGTGAAGCTGGGCCGGTAAGGGAGCAGGGAGCTAGGAGCTATTGAAGAGAGGAGCAATTGGATCAACAAACTAGTGAAAGACACAGGTTAGTTACATCCTTTCTCCTCATTTACATTTCATAAAGAAGAATACTCAAGTAGTTTTCCTTGTTTGTTGCTAAGGCACTATCACACCTTAGAGTGGGATAGGGGCATTCTGAATAGATACTTTTCCCAACAACAAATTGGCGACTCCAGTGGGGATCGTATCTAGTTAGTTTATTTGTGTTTCTATTGTTGTTCATCTCATAAACTCAAGAGTGCCGAATCGAACTGCATTTGCCATTTACAAATGCAAAGTAGAGATCTGCTACTCTAGTCCATTCACTGGGCCTGTTTATGATCTGAACAGCTGATCCACAAGTGCTCTAACAGCCCTTTGTGATAGATCTTAGTCCTCCTTTAAATCATCCCTCTAATTGTACCTTATTGATAGCTTTTATCCGGCCAAAAACCATAGATTAAACTGCAAACCGTGACCCAGAACCCAGAGACAATTCTTGTTTCTGCTTCAGCGTAGGCTCTGTGAAGAGGTTCTGCATTTCAATGCAGGTCCCGAGAGGGCTACCTGCGCTGCAATTCAGTTTCTCTGTGCTGGGGGTGCGCTAATTAGCCTTTGCCTTGTGCAGCTGTGGTTCTCTACTTCTTTTTGCTCAGTTTTGTCTCTGATTTTTGCAGCCTGTTATCAGTGTGTGTACCTATCTGAAAACCCCTTTTCTTTGCCTTAATTCCACCTCAGTTGTATAAAAGAAACTGTATTTGTTTTTGTGTATTTGTTACATCATTTGCAGTTTCCCATTACAAAAGTAAACTAGTCATACTGTCGCCCTTAGATCTAGACCTGTCGTAAGTGTCGTTTTGATCTTAGGAGTAAGTTTGTTTGCTGTTGACAGTTGATTACGCTTTTAATTTTGTCTTTTGGTTTGAAGTTATGAATTTCTAGTGTCAAAACAAGTATTTGCTTCAAAATCATAAAGTGTCGTAATCGTCTTTTTGATTTCAAAAGAAGCTTGTTTGTGTTTTTCACTTGAAATCGAATTCAAATTTGTACAACAGCTTTCTTTTTAGGCATCAATATTAAGAAAGTGAAAACAAATACATGCATATGTGCATTTTCATTTTGACAGTTTGTATGTTGATTTAGGAAAAGTGCATTTATAGTGTGCTCTATGCTCTTTGAGAAAAGATTGTGTCTTTCTTTTCCCCTTGTAGCTAGGATTTTCATTGTTGAAAAGAGATAAAAGCTTGCTTATCATCTTTAGACTGCATTTAGGAATTGTATCTACATCTCGTGGTGATCCAAAAAGGAAAACTTCTAAGAAAGATCAACCTAAAATAAATTGAATGAACTTAACAACGCTTTGTAACTTAACGCACAACATAGAGGTCTAGGCTAGAGACGTGTTCCGGCGTTGTAAAACCTAGTAACTGTTGCCTCACTGATGGTTGGGTGATTCCTCCTGAGAGACAACAAGTGCCAGTACGGATTGTGCTCCCACGTACCGTCGAGTATATATTGGGAGACCCCTATAGGCATAAAACCTTTATCCATAGGAAGCCGTGTTGGCCGCCCTATTGATCGCAATGCACTGAACACAGCATTCGGGAAGATTGACCGCCCGTACCTTAAAAAGTATTCTGCGGTTTTGCGATTGGTTTGGCACACCCTCTACCTAGAACTCCAGAGCAGTCCCTTTTGTTCTTTTTCAAACTCCTTAACGGAAAAGGTCCATCTGAGCACTTGTCACTTCAGGCTCATTAAAAATCGAAGGAGACTAGAGTCATCTTTTGCTTTTTCTCGACTCTTTAAAATTGAAAAAGCAAGTTGTGTCTAAAGCGTCTAAAATTCATTTAATTCGGAAACATATTTCCCCTTTTGTATTTTAGTTGATCAAGTAATCCACAATCGTGGAAGAAAGTCAATTGAAACCCCGTCATTCGCGGAGGCTTACGAGTCAACCGTCTTTGTCTCCAGAATCGAAAACAGTACGGACAAAGCGAACTCGTTTAACCGGTTCGAAATCTCCTATTAAAGTTAGAACAAGTGTTCCAACAACATCCGAGATTCTGGTTACTCCAAACATTTCTGGAAACCCTGCCTCTACAGAAGAAGTTCAACAGCCACAGAGGGACAGTGATACTGATCCTAGTCTGAGAGCAAATACTTGTGTTACTGAACCAGTTCCATCTACAACCGGTTCGGAGAGTCTTGCTCCTTAAACATCTGTCGCTGTCGATTCAACCCCTTCTTTGGCACCAGAAATATTTTACGGACCTGACGGTCTTCCCCTTCCACCTGGTTTGATTGCGATAGAGGAAATCGTAGAAGATCCGCAAGCAAGTACTCCAACACATTTTGGAGTCGGGGTCACTCTATTTCCTTCGACATCAGAAGTTAGTCTACCACCAGTGGAAGTTCCTGTAGAATCGCTAGGTAATCTTTTGGGTAGACTCAAAATGTCTGAACCACCGTCAACATCTAGGACTGTGTCGACTGACACAGGAACAGCAGAACTCCCTGCCATCACTCCGACAATGTTTGCCGGCGTACCATCTGTCCCGACTAGCTCACAACCACTAGAAGGAGTCCATCCAGGGGCTATTTCGACAGTATGGTTTGTTCCTGTTTGTTCCTCCGGAATAATATCTGGCAACTCTTATGTTGAGACTCGACAAATTGATCCATTTGGAGGTCAATTTGGGCAATCCAGTCCCCAAGGGCAGACAATTCCTTTGAGTTCCGGATTACCACCGTATGGGGGGCAGTATGCCCTTTCATTACCCCCTCCGGGAGGATATCCATACGGGAGTTCACAATAGTATTCAGGTTATACTGGAGTTACGTCAAGTGGTTGGGTATCTATGCTACCCCAACAACCAAGGGTTGTGTATTCTATGCAACAATATGTACCTATGTCAAACATCCCGACAACACCAGCTATTGCAACAGTGTCACAAGTTCAAACGCTGCCTGTTGTATGTCAACCTCAGATTTCTCAGGTTGTAATGCAACAGCCCCTTGACCCTGTGACTCAACCACAATCGCCAACTGGTGGGACGACACAGGTCCAAACGGGCACAATTACCCCACACCTTGGTCCAAGAGTTAGTATAGCACAACAGAACATAGCTTCACAACCGTGGCTGGTGCAATACCAACAACCACAATTCCAACAAGTATACCAAGGTTTTGAGCAGTAGATCTTTGCGAACAGTGGACAACCGTACATTCAAAACAGTCAAAATCAACCACTTTACAATGGTCATGTCCACTAACCGTATCAGTCATACCAGCATCAACTACATTATGCTGGTATGCAAAGGCCAACTGCTCAGGCAATTCCATCATACCCTGGGTATGCTTCACCTAACCTGAATCAACAGTTACCATTCGTGGCAACTTTAGAGTTACCTGATTTACACCGATTAACAAACGATCCAATTGCTTACGCCCCTTGGTGGCCAGCGATCCCTCATAAACTTCCATCAGATATTCCTAAATTTAATGGAAATCCAGGTGAAGATCCATTGAATCACGTGATGAAATTTCATCTATGGTGTTCATCAAACACCCTAAACGATGATTCGATAAGGCTTCACCTTTTTCAGAGGACGTTAACGGGTCCAGCAGCAAAATGGTATATTGAATTGCCTAGAGCTTCGTTGGACAATTTCAGTACCTTAGCCACGACTTTCTTAACCCATTTTCAGTTACCGATAAGGTATGAAACGGGAATGGAAATCCTAACCAACTTCAAACAGACAACGGCCACTCACATATCTGATCATATACATGAGTGGTGACGTCGTCGTAGGATGGTAAAAATGTACGTCCTCGATCAGCTATTAGCTGAATGGTTTATCAAGTCGTTACTTCCTGCCATAACGGAAGATGTGGCAAAGGGGGGAGTCGTAACGGAAGAGCAAGTTATCGCTCGTGCGCAATATCTAGACTTGGTCTATACTCAGTCTGGCACGCTCTACGACAAAATACCTGACGCCCCTAGACCAGAATTCTCAATTCCTCCTCCTCCTAAATCAAACAATGACTCTCATGACGGCGATGGTGTGATTGGCACGACAAACGCGAAATCAACAAAGGCTACGTCCAAGAAAGCCCGTAAGATTTTAGATCAAAATGAAAAAGACGAAATTCTTGCTTCGGGAGTAAATGCCGTATCAACAGATAAAGGCAAAGAAACCAAACAACCAGGAAGCAAGAAGAAGCAAGGCAAAGGGAAGAAGAAGAAACAGGATGAATCATCTCCTGAAAAAACTTCTTCAAACCCTCCTGGAAATAGGAAACCACCCCCCTCAGGGTGTCAGATATGTGATGAGGATCATTGGACGAAAGAATGTCCATACAAAGCTGAGCTTAAAAGATTCTTTAAAAGTTCGCAAACCTCAGCTGTGTTAATTGATCCGTTTCCAAATCCAGGAACAAATCTGGTTGAAAGTGGAAATGCTTCCCCGTCGCAAGTGCTAATGTTGTCAATTTCGAAACAGCATAATGATGCTTTGATTTCGACAAGGAACAAAGATTACGGGAATCCGCAGCTGTCGAACGACAAAGATAAAGATCAACCAAGTAGTTCGACAACAACTTCGACAGAAGTTGTACCACCCATCATTCCTGAATTAACAATAAAACCGCCAAAGGGAGTAGTACACAAGTCGACGTTTAATCCTCGCGCTAGAGCAGCGCAGCATTATAACATAGTGGAAGATTTGGCCCAATCGCCATCCGCTATGTCGACTCTTGAAGTACTACAAAATTGCCATCCCAAAGGCAGGCTTTGTTATCAGCCATTGGTGGGGTTGATCCTAAGGATTCCAATCTTATATCCTTCGACCACAAAGGATACGATCCTCAGTTACCAACCCAACTAGCTTTCCTTATTCAAGTGAAAGCCCTCAACAAAACTGTTCATCGGACAATTATTGATGAGGGGGCATCTACATGTATTATGTCGATGAGTTGCTGGAAAACTTTAGGATCTCCAACCTTGTCGCGATCTTCGACAACGTTAAAAGCATTCGACGGTAGGACATATACCCCATATGGTATCCTAAATAACTTGAAGGTTGAACTAGGGGGAAAAACAGTAGAAATAGATGTTGAAGTCATCGATGGGAATCTTGATTACAACATCCTACTAGGAAGACCATGGAGCTATGCCATGGCAGCTGTTGTGTCGACCTATTTTAGAAAGATTTCATTTCCCTTTCAAGGGGGGATTACAATCGTCGACCAGCAAAACTTCCTCCCCAATGGTTCTCAAGTTACAGGAAGCATTCCCTTGATCCATGGAAGCGATCATTCGCTCCAAAATATCGGAGTAGGTCTCCTAAAAGACCCTGCCTTAATGGGTACTTTTTCCCTACCGCCTCTGAGTAATCTGGCAGAAGTGGCCACAGTGGAATATGAAACCTTCTATATCTAATGGATTTGGACTTCGAGGATGGTTCTTATCTCGTGTCAACCTCGTTAAAAAATGAAACAAGGAGTCATGAGGATAGTTCTTTTACTGTGTCAACCTCATTAAAAAATGAAACAAATCCCCTTTTGAAATCTCAAAAGTAAACCTTCATTCCAACCACCGAGTTGAATGCAATGAAGCTTGGGGGGCATGCACCTCGATTTGCGTTATTATGCTGGGGGCATGCAAACTTATCATCGAGCAGTTTTAGCACATAGTTCATGCTCGTTAAAAAATAAACATAAGATCGAGCAGTTTTAGCACATAGTTCATGCTCGTTAAAAAATAAACATAAGATCGAGCAAGTGTTTCAACCCGCGTTTAAGCTCGTTAAAAAATGAACTATCCTCCGGTAAATAACCACCGTGAATGTAACATTATCAACCATTAAAGCCTTGGTCATGTTTGCACCGTCACCTCCACTTTTCATTTGGCCGATCATTCACCTCCATTTGATTGTTTACCCATTTTGAGGAATAGCTGTGAAGAGTGATTTCACTAGCCATCCTTGTGACACTGCCGTGATTGGAAAATTCCAACCCTTACCTGGAATCAGCTGCTACCCGTTTTATCACTCGTTCCTCAAAAGACGAGTCTTCTTTAAGCTCTTTTCATCTGACTCGTAAAATATGAAAAGATTGCCAAGTTTTGGCCTTCCAGCTCGTTAAAGCGACAGGAAGAGCTATCCCTCCTCTAGATTTTAATCTTTTTGGACCTGAGGGATTATTGCACAAAAAGATCGAGCGCTTGTTTTGTTCGGCTCGTTAAAACTATCGAAAATTCATCCCTTCTGTATTGTTTTATACTTTTTCGGACTTAACGGATTAGATGACGAAAAAGGAATTTTGGAGTTAACTTTACGTACCTTTTCAGACTCTCTAAAAATGAAAAGGACCAAGTTATCTTTGTCGTTAGACTCGTTAAAAACATTAATAGCGACAAACTTGTCTTTAGACAAGAACGAGTTTCACTATCGCTAGGCTTGTTAAAACATAGCGATGGGTTTGCCCTAAGGGAAAATTATAGAACAAGCATATGTTATCCTCCTCAAGCTTGACAAAAATAAAGAGGTACTGGTCAGCAATGACTGGGGAAAAATTGGGAAGAAACTCAAAGAACCTTTATTGGTAGCAAGTCGCTCTTGAACATGACACTTCCACTCTGTGCCTGAGTCGGGTTGGGTTGTTTCATTCACCGGTCACATCACCATGGTCTCGCCATACCATCCATCTTCGGGGTAAATGCTATCAATCCATCATATAAGTGTCGCCGATATGTTCAAGAGAAGTCATCCAGAGAAGTCAACCGTGTCCCATCCACTACCATACATTATATTTCATTCTTTCATGACCGCCACCCTAAACCATATATCATCAGATCGTTTTCACCTCCATCAAAATCATTTGCTCCGTTCCATGTCACTGATGTGGGATACATTAAGGCCCTCCTTTGACGGATCACTTCTTGTCGACATCAGCTCATTATCCAAGAAGTTGATCTAGGAACACCCCCTTCAGTACTTTGAAGCTTGCATGCCTCAATGGCAAGTTTCTCACTTCCGGCGACAGGTATACATCAATGACCTTCGACCGAAAGATTTTGCGTGGTGTTCGACGCCAAGTCCTTTATTCACACCACGTGAATTGTACTGCAGTACCTTGAGGGTCATTATCATTATCGGTGATTCCTCTCGCGCTTGTTAACAGTTTACATCATTGACTGGCAATCAAGCGATGTCTTTCCATGTTCGACTTCAGAACATTTCTCACATGGATCGACTTGTACTTAGAGTGAAGATCGGACGAGATTGAAGACCCCGGATCTAGTTTCATCCATTCGGGCTGCGATATATATTCAGGAAAAATAAAGACATTGACATGTACAGCATTGCAGCACAGATAATCATTCTACCAAAAGGATGATGATTTCATCAGAATCATCAGTCTACCATCAGACGATTGTCTGTTCTATGTACTGAAAAATGAATTTATAAAGCTAAGCATGGAATGCCCGCCTCAGCTAGATCATGAAAACAGTATGAAAAATAATGTATTGTATTATATCTTATTACAGGTCTCCTCCTAGCATTGAAAGAACTTCGGATCCTCCTAATAAAGCATTTCACCCGATAAACGGCCTCATACTTTAGGGGGCAACTGTTATAGACATTTTTGTGCCTTACAGCATTGAGCATGAAATGTCCATAATCCAAGGGATCCAAAGTCCCTAAAAGAGTTGTTCCTGCCCCTAAAGGAACAAGGTCAACCAATGACAGCTTCTTCCAGAAGTTCTCCACCAAAAACCACCCAGAAACAGTCAATTCAAGATCAATTCAGATGCTCTACTAGCTGCCTGTGTTGCAATGCACCCCAGTACACTAGCTAGGTGCGTTGCAACGCACCTAAATGCACTACCAGGGTGCACTGAGTGAGAAATGCCAAATGGCAGTATCATTCCGTGAGGTGTACAGACACTAGAAGCTTCCAGAATCTTCCTCAATGACACTTGCCTCAATGAATTCGACCAGTGATGAGTAAGAGGCTCTCAGCCTCCAAGTGGAAGCAAGAACTGACAGAGAGAAGCCACAAGTCAAAACATAAGCTAACTCATCCTCTCTGCTTACATCTATATATGGATCCCTCATCCCAGAGATCCGGAGGCTGGAATTTTGTACTTTGCAGAGAATTGCGGTTGGTTTGAGATTGAGATTAGTACATTGGGTGATTTATGCTTTGTTGGAGGAGAGGAAGGGATTCCTTTGCTGGGAGGTAGATGCTGGATCAGGACTCACTTGGTTGTATCTCCTCTTGGACTTTCTTATCATATCAATAAAATTATTTGAGTTTCTCCTACATGCTGTGTATCAATGATGTTTGGTTATATTTGCATGTTTAGCTTAATCTGATCCTGAGCTTTTTATGAATGTATATCTATATCTTCGTGTAGTTTCTCTCTCTTGTGATCTTGCAGGAATTCGGTGAAGCTAGGCCAGTAAGGGAGCAGGGAGCTGGGAGCTATTGAAGAGAGGAGCGATTAGATCAACAAACTAGCAAAAGACACAGGTTAGTTACATCCTTTCTCCTCACTTACATTTCATAAAGAAGAATACTCAAGTAGTTTTCCTTGTTTGTTGCTAAGGCACTATCACACCTTAGAGTGGGATAGGGGCGTTCTAAATAGATACTTTTCCCAACAACACTTTGGTAATACATTCACGTTCAACCCTAGATCTAGGATTACCTGATCCATTTCATATCACCAATCTGCACGGTCAATCTCATTTCCCTCCCGGTGCGCAATGCATGCCTTCCCAATTTCCAAACTATGCGTAGTTCCCCTGACCCTGTGCACCTGATGATCAACTCCTGTGGTCCCTTAACTACCTTATTGTTGCGCAGCAGTTTCATGAGTGTCTCCAGAAAGGTAGTGAGCATGGAAGGATCCATTCTTGGCTCTGGTTGATCCTTACTACCTAAAGTGGAGGCCTCTGTGAAGCTCTTCTTAGCTTCCATGAACGTCTCCTTTGCACGTTCTAAGTAAAACTCAGGTTCTTTTGCAAGAGCCTTGCAAACCCATATATCTTCTTTGGGTTGCTTCCCCTTATCCTCCCCCATGATCGCACCGCTTCTAAGCATCATGTTCAAGTTCGGGTCTTCTTCACACGGTTCAGACCTCGTCATTTGTATATTCTGAGTCAGAGGAGGCTGGAATACCCATTTTCCGTGCATCTGTGTGATCAACATAGGACAATTTATTGTTTCATGATCAAACTAAGCACAGTATGAACAGGATATCCTTGTCATGTTGGTAAAATCGCAGACATAGTGCCCTGGTCCCCTGCAACTGTAACAAATTAACTGTCTGCGGCCCCTTCCTGGTCCCATTCCTCCTCTTCCTTGATCTCGCCCTTGAAATCTAGTGCACGCCATCCCCGCAGTTAGGTCCAGGGCTCGCATTTCTATTTGCATACTATAGGCTAGGGTTCGATCCATCATTAACTCGTAGCTACAACAAGTGTGCTCGTCGTGGCCTACCGACCTGCAGAAATTACAAAACAAATGTTGGGGAGTCTGTGTATACTTCTGCGATAAATGACAATTATCTGTCATGTGTTTTCCTCCTATCTGACAAATCACACACCATAACACAGGTGTCACACTTGGCCCTACCTATGCCTTTGGTCTCAATGGCATTGGGCCCCCTCCTGCGAAGTATTTCACGAACACTAGACAATGATCCTTGTCATGGCCCTGGCCTTTGCATTTTATGCCCATACTCCCTCGCACACCTCTGGCCGTAGTGCCCTATCCTACTTCAAACTTTGCATTTATAGGCATAGATTCTATAGTTGCGTGTGGATTTGTTCAACTCCCAACCCAAGGTCTTGTATCGAGGTCTCATGCAAACTCATCGCCATCTCCAATGCTTTGGCCTGGGTGGAAAGTTTCTGTTGTGACAGCACCATCCTCAAGTGTAGTGTCAAAGATGCCACAAACCATGCACGATACTGTGCATCCTTTAGCATCATATTGGCCTCGCAGATCATACTCTTCAGCCTTTGGTCTAGATCTCAGGGGGTCTTGCCTGGAAGAATCGCGATCTCTTTAAACCCGATGATTGACTGTGTCTCTGATTTTGGCGAGCTAAATTCTCTATTCAACGCATTCTGGATCTCTGTTATCCCTACATTTGGGTGGTCGTTAGAGTGCTTGATATACCATGTCAATGTGTGATCCTGCAGCGCGCTCACCAATGTATCCTTCTTAATATTGTCATCCGTGACACCTTGTGCTTCCCATACTACTCTTACCATGAACCAGAATTGGTCTGGATCTTCATTCCCTACCCCTCTGAATACTGGTAGTTTGATTGCGCTTGCCATACTGAATCGTGGAGGTGGTGGAAGTGGAGTGGGTGGAGATGGAGGTGAGGGAGGTGAAGCGGGTAGTGGTGTGGGTGGAGGTGCTAACTGTGCAATTCCTTATCAAAATGGCCGTGCTTCTCGAGGAGACCTTAGGGAGCTCTTCCTTACTCTCTCGCGAAGGTGAAATTAAGGGACTATTTCCTA
The DNA here is from genome assembly GCA_031772625.1 of Pinus tabuliformis. Taxonomy (NCBI): domain Eukaryota; kingdom Viridiplantae; phylum Streptophyta; class Pinopsida; order Pinales; family Pinaceae; genus Pinus; species Pinus tabuliformis. Next base: position 915,283,422 of record CM062818.1, on the reverse strand, counting down.
AATCTTCACTACTTTTGTAGATATTTCTGCTCTGCATTGTCCAAAACATTAATGTATTCGCATGACCCTCTTTTCACACAATAGCATCTCAATCCAAGTATTTAAAGACTTAATATACTTACCTCGCAGTCCTTTGAGAATGTATCGTTCTGCCTCGCTGTAGTTCACGGTCATGTCTACCATAAACTCAGTGATAAATCCCCCTATTATCTAGTCAAGCCAATGGTCCACAGCTCTCACAATCTTATCTTCTGATGCCTCCAGTCTGCGCACTAATTTCGGAGTCCACACTATTGGTTTGTCGAGCTTACACCTTCCTTGGCTGTCGGCTAACCTCACAATCCACTCATACAGTTCAGAAGGAAATCATGCAAATAAAATCTCATGGATTTTCATATACACATAGCGATACAGCCACTTTTTCTCAGATACTTGCAGGATTCTATTTTCATGTGTCGTGAACTCGTAAATCTTCTTGTCCCACCACTCTTCAGTTTCCTTCTTCATTGGGTTCCGTGGCATGACATCAGACATCCCTTAGGCAGATCCTGGTCCTGGCAACGGAACCATTTGCTAGCTGTGTTGGGCCTGACCTAGATTCAGATGTGATTTAGCCAAGAAAATATCTGTACTACTGGCCCTTTCGGCAAAAGTCCGCGAAGTGCGAACTGAGGTCTCACCCGAAGTAGTATGGGAGGGTGCTAGAACTAGGTTTCTACACCCTGGGGATGTCTGATATGGGGTGATAGGGATGCAATTAAGCCTTCACACTTATTGGGCTACGCACACCAGTGAGCCCCTTGCATCCTTCACGTAGCTCTAGCCGCAGCGTGACCAGTGTTAATTACCCAAGTTTTCCTTAATTTGGTTTTGTTTGCGAATTACTTAGAAGGTTTTCATACATAAGCATTCATATATAAATAAATTGATACAATTAATGCATAACATCAAAATAAAAATCCATGAAATACATGCACAATATGCCGAATCAAACTTATCTTTATTAATAATCCTTTTCAAGTTCAGTTCAATACAGACCCAACTCCTCCCTGCGAACTCAGCTGCAGGGATCCACGCACTCAGCTACGGACTCTACTAGGCCTCTGCGCACTAAGCTGGAGAGCCTCTTCCTACTACTACGACCCAATACACTTTAGATCCACTTCTATCCTCTAACCATGCCTTCGTATCTATCGATTACATTCTTGCCCTAGAAAACTATCTTTAAACATAGAGCCTCACTCTATTTATACAATCCCATGGATCTGTGGAACATGGGTAGACTGACACATCTTTACATTATATTACAATTCTTAGGGTAGAAAACCCTATGACTCATGCTAGACTTTCACAATCTGCACCCGTACTTCGCGGAGTCTTTACATTACATTGACCAAAACTCGAGCTTTAAGCCCCAAAAACATGCTATGGGGGATCCCATGCCCAACAATTGGGGTACTGGGCAGAATGGAGCATTGTCACAGTATCAGCAGAAGCGCGAGAGGAGTTGCGCTATTACAAGAGAGACTGTGCAGGGAAGCCAGAAGGTGACCATTATGGTCACTGTTCATGATTTGATAGTGGGAAAACTGCTAAATGAAGTGGGTTGGCAACAATTAAGTAGGAATTTAAGAGCAAGATCTTTGAAAATTTATCACCACTCTAGCATTTATGAATAGATTTTGGGGGGAACTATTGAAAATGGCAACAAGAAATCGCTAAAAATAGAAGTGCTAAAAATAGCACTGCTAAAAATAGTATTTTGGGCATCAATGCTAGATTGGGCAACAAGGAATGAAAAATGGAAGTGCTAAAAATAGAAGTTCTATTTTTAGCAGTTCAAGTTGGATTCCTATTTTTAGACAATCGCTGGTCTAAAATAGGAAGTAAAATTCGAATTTGGTCTTACCAGAAGTTTGAATATTAATTAATTAATTCTCCACGAGTTAATTAGTTAAGGAAAATCAAACTTGAAGTCTTTGTGAGAACATGCAATAATTTCTCCACTAATTGGGGAATGTGTCCTTGATTTGCTTCATTGATTGGGGAATTTAGGATGAGTTCTATAAGAAGAGGATCAGTTGACTTAGTTTAACTTAGTCAAGTTCAGTTAGATTAATTTAAAAAGTTGTTAAATTAATGAGATATAGTTTGTTGATGCTTGCATGCATGTGACAACTGTTATTTTCAGATAACTGAGTATTCTCTCATGGATAACTAATGCACGTCAGTTCAGACAGAGACCTAGTTGAGATCAGAAAAGGGACAGTGTACTATCAATTGGATGAATATTTTTCCTATAAAGGAAGCTCATCAATGATGAGGATTTATCTCCTTCAAGTTTGTGCAATTAGATCAAAGATTAGTGAGTGTGTGAAGAGGCCAATTCACACAAGTGGAAGCACTGGACCCCAAGGAAATTGAACAAGGAAATAGGAGGCTTGGAGGGTAGAGGAGAAGGTTTGTGAGAATCCTTTGACTATCTATGAGCAGCAGAGGGATTGTACTGAGAGCTGGATAGCTTCTGAGCTAAGGCTTTGTGTAATCCGGACTATATTTCCACTTGTATGATAATACAGAGATGGGGTTTTAGATAGGTGCTTTCCCTAGGTAAATTATTCTATGTTATGTGTGATTCATTCCTTCTTATCAGTTATATGTGTTCTTATTGATGTTTCTCGTGGTTGATTAAGCTTCGACTAAATTGTTTGTAGAAGTAGATAAAGTGTTTTGCTTTAGTACATTGCATTACTAGGTTGATCTACTGGTGGGAAATTTCTACATGGTATCAAAGCTAGCTGATTTGTAGAAAAAGTTCTACATGGTATCAAATCTAGCTGATTTGTAGGAAAAATTCTACAAAATTCTACATGGTATCGAAGCACAAGTGATCAAAGGAGAGAACAGTATACTGAGAGGAGATTTCAAAGTTTTGAGTTTTGGGCTAAGAGTTTGCAGAGAAGATCTGAAAATTTCTGTACAAAATTTTCAGAAACAAATAGCAGATTTGGATTCCTTATAGAAAAGGACCCAAACTTAGAGAAAAAATCGGCCGAATCGGAGTTCGTATGAAGGAGATATCACTGATTTAAAATCAACTCTTTTTCCAAAAAATTTCATGACGGCGGGAAATATGAAACAGATTGGTGTGCTAGCCAAGAACTTATATGCACTTGAGGTACAATATGCATGCAAAGCCTTGAGAAGCAAGGAAAAGATTAGATGCTTGGTGGTTGAGAGGGAGGGTAAATTACCTCTCAACATGCAGCGCCAGAAGAAGTCTTAGACGATTGTGGAGGAGCCACGATTGGTGAAGCAGCTTCAGGAGGTTTTGGAGCAGTCACAACTAGGGAAGCTGAGAGGAGACATAGTGGAGGCATCCACTCATGCAGAGACCTCTAGTAGGGGAAACTTTGAGCTAGGTGGGCAGAGGGATCACATGCAGCCATACCTCTAGGTAGGAGGTGGGGCGATGTGGAGTGATCGTCCCAAGGAGGAGGGGCAAGATCCTTGAGGTACCCAACCTCTTTGATTTGACTTTGCTATAAGAACCTTGATGAGTAGTAGCAGGACTGACTGAATGGGTAGAGACAGATGCGGATGGAGAGACAAAGAGAGCTACAGTGCAGGAGTCCCAAGACTGTGTAGAGCTAGTAGGCTGCAATGATGCGAGAGGCACAAGAGTGTTGCACCAGTGCAGGATGGCACAAAGAGGTGTGTAATGGTGCGAGATGCATGGAGTGTTGCAGCAACTCAGAGGTCAGAGGGGGAGCACTTGTTAGCAACAGGTAGAGCTTCAACATCAGAGTATGGTTCTAGCCCAACAGAGAGGTCAGTGGGAGTTTTTTTGTTCTGAGAGTTGCTGGAGCAACCACACTTGGTAGAATTGTTACATGCAGAACATTCTGAAGGTATAGGATCAGGTTCGAGAGGAAGCCTTTCTTGTTGAGAGGGAGTGTTGAAAATGGCAACAAGAAATTGCTAAAAATAGCAACTTGGGCATCAGTGCTGGATTGGGCAACAGGGAATGAAAAATGGAAGTGCTAAAAATAGAAGTTCTATTTTTAGCATTTCAAGTTGGATTCCTACTTTTAGATAGTCCCTGGTCTAAAATAGGAAGTAAAATTCGAATTTGGTCTTACCAGCAGTTTGAATATTAATTAATTAATTCTCCATGAGTTAATTAGTTAAGGAAAATCAAACTTTAAGTCTTTGTGAGAACATGCAATAATTTCTCCACTGATTGGGGAATGTGTCCTTGATTTCCTCCACTGATTGAGGAATTAAGGATGAGTTCTATATTGAGAGGATCATTGACTTAGTTTAACTTAGTCAAGTTCAGTTAGATTAATTTAACAAGTTGTTAAATTAAGGAGATATAGTTTGTTGATGCTTGCATGCATGTGACAACTGTTATTTTCATATAACTGAGTATTTTCTCATGGATAACTGATGCATGTCAGTTTAGACAGAGACCCAGTTGAGGGGACAGTGTACTATCAGTTGGATGAATATTTTTCCTATAAAGGAAGCTCATCAATGATGAGGATTTATCTCCTTCAAGTTTGTGCAATTAGATCAGAGGTTAGCGAGTGTGTTAAGAGGCCAATTCACACATGTGGCAACATTGGACCCCAAGGAAACTGCACAAGGAAATAGGAGGCTTGGAGGGCAGAGGAGAAGGTTTGTGAGAAGCCTTTGACTATCTATGAGTAGTAGAGGGATTGTACTGAGAGCTGGATAGCTTCTAAACTAAGGATTTGTGTAATCCGGACTATATTTCCACTTGTATGATAATACAGAGATGGGGTTTTAGGCAGGTGCTTTCCCCGGGTAAATTCTTTTGTGTTATGTGTGATTGATTCCTTCTTATTAGTTATATGTGTTCCTATTGATGTTGCTCATGGTTGATTAAGCTTCCACTAAATTGTTTGTAGAAGTAGATCAAGTGTTTTTCTTTAGTACATTGCATTACCAGGTTGATCTATAGGTGGGAAATTTCTACATGGTATTAGAGCTAGCTGATTTGTAGAAAAAGTTCTACATGGTATCAAAGCTAGCTGGTCTGTAGGAAAAATTATACAAAATTCTATAGGAACGATTGGATTCAAATTTGAAATTACTTATAAATTACAAACGGCTAACCAATGAAAAACACTTGGCATTTAGAGAATTGATGTGTTGAGCTACAAGGCATGCATGAACCTTGATTATTTCAAGGCTTCAGTAGGAAGTTCAGTTTTTGAGAAATTGCCGAAGGAAACTTGGGAGTGCTTAACTGGCATCATGTCAACACTCATGGATGTCGCAAGCGTTGGAGAAGCAATGGTAGTTGAGGGAGCTGCCATGGAGGTAGAGAGTGTAGAGGTACCTACAAAAGTACCCAAATTGCCAAGGTCACCCAGGTCGATGCCTACTCTGACCAGAAAGGGTCCAAAACAAAAGAAGGATAAGCAGAAAACAACACAACAGTGTGAACATCGCCTAGAAAACACCCCCAGAAAGAAAAGCCCACTGCACAGGATAAGGGCAAGGTAGTAGACATAGAACCTGGAGAGGACATATAAGACGTCAATATGGGCACGAAAGAGGTTGACATGGGGGCAGAAGACATTGACATTAAGGGGTCAGACCCTATCTCCAAGTTGCCAGCATATGTCCCTCTACGCCAAGGCAAGGTGAAGGTACCAAAGGACATCGATGAGAAAAAATCACACTTTTCACACCGTTGCTACTAGAAAAAATCACATTTGAAGGTTTGCGCATCCCCCATTTAAAGCTGGAGGATTGGGATTTGGTTGATATAGAGCACTTTCCCCACTTGGCGACTGATACATTCATGCACCACATCTTCTATAAAGACTCTGGTGTGACCGTGCTGGAGCCGACACAGTGGATAAAAGGGGTGGACAAGGCGGGACTATTGAACCTACTATGGGTGTTGCTTTACAACCACGCACCCACAACTTTGATAGTGATCAAACAACTATTATGCTTGGTGCATGATGGTTTCCTGTCGTTAGGAGATCTGATACCAATCACTGACATGATGATCCACAAGATCACTTTTCTCCTGCATTTAGGCTTGAATCTGGCCATGGAATTTGGCAGAAATATGGGTGAGCGCGACCTCACCGAACAAATGAAGGACAAGTTCAAGCTTGCTAAGAAGTCATGCGGCTACTCCATCTCCAGCATAACCGACCCCGCGGTTAAAGTAGCCACCCAGATCTTGGCGGGGAAAATAATGAGGAAGTGTCACACAGATGAAGTGTCAGCACCAATTATTCTTTAGCAGCCCAGTGTGTGAAGGGCTAGAGTTTTGTATAAAGGCTAGAGTTTTGTATAAGGAATGTAAAGTCTCCACATTTTGTAGTCGTGGAGAACAAAGATGTAAACAATCAAAAAGGGTTCCCACCCTTAGTTTAGGTAGCTTGTGTCGGCTTGTTGAGAGCCACCCTTGGTCCGCGGACCATGGGAATGTAAAAAAAGGGAATCTTAGAAGAGTCTAAAGCAGGGAAGTTCTTAGTAAGGTTTTCGGAAATTGATTGATGTAATGGATCTGGGAGAGCTAAGAAGGAAGAGTCTTAGCGTACGAAGGAGGCTCTGCAGCTGAGTGCATAGAGGCCTAGGGTAGAAGTCCGTAGCTGAGTGCGCGGACCCCTGCAGATGTGTGCACAGGAAAGCTAGAGTCTATACTGGAGATTTGAACCATCAATAAAGAGAATCATTCTAGAGATATCTGTGTATGAGATATTTTACTTATGCTATGAATATATGTGGTTATGTTATGTTGAATGCTGGTTTTATGATTTAATGTTGTATTGATGCGTGAATCTATGTGTTTTACTTTGTGATATGAACGCAAGTAAGAATATCTGTTTACACAAAGATAATCATAATGCATGTTGAAGTTAACCAATACTTAAGCTAATCTGGGTAGACATAGAAGTAAGAGTAATTATAGAGGCTCGTAAGCATCTAAATTACCTATTTAGGGTCCGCGAAGGACGATCACATACCTTTGCGAAGGTTTCGAAGCCGAATAAGGGAAGTGCATTGATAAGCCGTAAAAGGCTTATTAGTCTACGAGAAGGAAGGGTTAGGGTATGAAATGGCATCACAAATATCACAGGGTGTAGAAACTTGGTTCTTGCATCCCCCATACTGCTTTGGGTAAGACTTTAGTCCACCCTCTGTGGATTGATGCCAAAAGGGCCAGTAGTGTAGGGATTTGCTTGGCTAATTAACATTGAACCTGGGTGAGGGCCCATCAAGCCAACATTTAGGCTATAATTTTAATTAGTTGTTGTAGTTTATTCATGTCTCTTTTAGCTTAAAAGTTTGATTAAGTTGTTGGTTTATTCATGCTTCCATTAGCTTAGAGGATAAATTAGTTGTTGCAGTAAAATAGAGTAAAATACATCAAAAATATTGGGACAGTGACCCTCATCTCATCTCCCTCATGAGATCATTATTAGAGGACCCCAATCTCACAACACAAAAATAGAGTTTTCTTTCTTGTCAACTGCATAGATCAATTTTTAGCATTAGTTAGATAGTTGTTTATGATTTTTTGCAAAGAGTTACACTTGTTATTTTTCTTCTCTTGATTGGTGTAGCTTAGAAGATATTTCAATTCATAAATCAAGTTCTTAGCAAAAATTAGAATAACTTTTCCAAATTCAATTCATATTTTCCATATTGACATGAAATAATTGCAAATGAAAAGAAATAAGTGCAGGTGTGTTTGGTCAATTTACTATGGAAATTAACATAAGTATTTAATTATCAATCCCGGCTTGTAAGCATGTCCAAAGTATACGGATTTTAGTTGTAGTCAATTTTAGAAGATGAAATATAAATCTTGATGGAAATGCATATTACAAATATAAAATCTAACTTAATAGTTTTTGATTCAATATACAGTAAACAAGGAAAGATGCTCCTAACTAAGGAGATCGAGGTTGCACGTTCCTACAATATTACTTTCATGAAGAGAAATAAAAATTAATTGATTAACAATAGTATATGATGCATAAAATGTAAAGATAAGTGGCTCCTAACTAAGTAGGTCGAGATTTTCCTTCCTTACAATCCTATCCCATCATTATTACTATTGCATTGAAACTAGAATTCATAAATAACTCAACAAGGGAATGAGAATGAATTTCAATTATAGATCATAATAAAATAGAAGGAGAATTTAACTTGATTTATTGTTTGTCCCTTGATATGAATATTATAATTAAATCAATATTCAATCAACAATCATAATAAATATTCATACGTCTAAATAAATTTGAAGCAAAAACTAGTTTATAAAAATTATGCTAAATTAACCAAGAAGTGCACTTATCTTAGTGTGGGGGCCCTCCACCCTTTCGTTGCACACTTGAAGAGATTTAAGCTATAAAAAACTCAGTTACTAACTCAATAATTAACAGCAAATGAAATGAAATAGGTTCTTGAAATAAGTTTCAGTTTTCAAAGCGTCTCAAAATCGGATCACATAAAATTCTACATGCTCAAGCCTTTAATAGTCTTGGCTTAAATAGAGAAATAATAAACAAACTTGACTAAAATGTCTCTAACATTCATACCTATCCTAATCACATCTATCTTGGTCAAATCCATCCATTTACTGACACAAAATTTGGAAAATCCAAAAACTACTAAATTTGGCCTATTTCCTAGGGAGTTTTTGAACAATAGGTCATGTTTGACCAGAGTTGACCCGGCTTGTTTTAGCCTGGTTTGACCAAACCAATAGGTACACATCCATCCTTGGTTCTGAATATTTCCATATCTATGCTCAGCTTGTGCCCATCTGTCCTGCAAGTATGACTTTAATGGAGCCATTACAGGAATTTTCAGTTCTATCCAAAAATACACCAAAAACCCAAGTTTTGAAAAAATATATAAAAATCGAAAAACATAATTTATATACCTGAATATGCATAAATTGGTCAAAATAAGGTTGAAAATGATGGAAATTAGGTGTATTTCAATAAGAAAAATTTGATGGAAAATGAGGGCCGACATCTCCCCCTTGCTGATGTGGAAGCATGTCCTCATGCTTGCTTTCTCCTTTTTGACCTTCTAAGTGCTGATATCTCTGCTAAATTTGATCCTGACACCTCTACCTGTGCATCCTATAAAAGATAATCAATGCATTCACACTTCCCTTCCTTGTAGATGGTGGTCTTGACTTTCTGCCTTTCGTACTTATATTGCCATGTGTTTTTCTCTTTCATCCCTCTGTAAGCATGTTTAGCTATGAGGGAGTTTTTAGTTTCAATTTGTTTAACCTTCTCGGTCAACTCTTTATTCTCTTTGATTATCTTTTTGTTTTTTTTCCTGTACATCTTGTTTTCCTTTTTCAAATTTGTTTCTAGAATTTTCTATGCTCCAACTCCTCTGTTAACTCTTTGACTTTCTTGAGGTGCAGCTATCTTTCCTCTTATTTTGTATGTTTAGAAAATGAGTTTGATTAGGTGGCTCCTACCTCAACATTTTCAAAGTATAAATCCCTCTCCTAAGGTTTCTCATGGATTCCTTTTACATTGTTTCAAATATTTCATCAATTTCTTTTGGGGTGGGAGGAGGTTCAACAATTTTCACTTCGGGATCCTTTCCCTTACTACTTGTTTCTTCTTGGATTTTCCTCCTAGGCCTACTAGGAATAGATAGAAAATATTTCTCCTTTTCAATCATGATATTTTCTTGTTGTTTCTTGGACCTAGTCCTCATGTTCAAGGGAGAATTCATTATGCTTATTGTCTTATGTATTGGTTCAAATTTCTCCTCTACTCTTTTTTATTCAATCTAATGCTGGGCTAAAAATTCTTTCCATGCCAAATATTTACTTTTTATTTGATGTTCTATCAGTATTCTAATAAGCCCATGATAGTAGATGTGTTTCTACTTAATTTTAGTTTTACTCTTCACACTCTTTATCATTTTGATCAAATTTTTAGAGAAGTAGGGTAGATTTATTTTTATTCTCCCTTGATATGCTGAAGTAGTCTAATATGGTAGAGGTAAACTATACTAAACCTATTATCACATGTAAAGTAACTCTAAATGATTAACACCAAATCTACCCAAGGTTCATTCAACCAATCCCTTGGAATTCCTTTTGCCCTATCTAATTATCCTTTTCTATGTTTTTCCAAAAGGAAAGTCCACCCTTTGTCTTTAAAATGCAAGGCTTTGTGGTATTCTTCACCTTGTAGTGGAAGATCTAGAGCTTTAGAAATGAATTATGGGCTTAGTGGAATAGATAGGTTACCAACTATTTGTTGTGGGGAAAAATGCCTATGCAGGACGATCCTATCCACCTAAGGTGTGACAGTGCCTTAGCAACAAACGAGTACAGCTATACTGGTTTCTTCCTTTATGAAATGTGAAAGAAGAGAGATCAATAGACTTACCGGTGTCTTCCGTTTGTCCCTCGATCCAGATCCTCTTCCCTTTGGGTGTTCACAGCTACTTGCCTCCTCGCTTGCCCAAGAGAATAGCTACTTGCGACAAGAGAAGAACACAACACAAAGGCAAATATACATATTCATAAATGATTCAGGATTAGAAACAAATCAAATACACTAATGCAATCGTACATCAAGAAAACATCAGCATATAGGAGAAACCAAGATAGCTTTATTGATGAATAACAAGGTTCAGGAAGAGATACAACCCAGAGGGCTCCAATCCAGCATCTCCTTCCCAGCAAATGGAATTCCTATCTTCAGCCCCTTCAAAGCATTAAGCACCCAATGATTCCAGTCTCAAACCAACAGCAATTCTTTGCAATAACAAAATTCCACCCTCTAGATCTCATGGAGGAGAGATCTATATATAGTTATTTTGGAGAGAGGATGAGTCAGCTTGAGATCTGACTAGTGTCCTCTCCCTCTCTCAGTTCTTGAGTCCACTTGGAGGTTCTTGCTTCCACTTGGAGATTTGGAACCTCTTACTCATCACCAGTCGAATTCCCTGAGGCAAGTGTCATTTTGGAAGCTTCCTGGCTTCTGACACCTTGAGGAATGAGTCTGCCACATGTCCAAACTCGCTCAGCGCAGGTAGCTAGTGTTGGAGTTGACATTCAATGCAGGTAGACAGTGGAGCCACTGACATTCAGCGCAGATGGTCAATGGAGCAGTTGACATGATCCTGAATTGACTTGTTTTTGAGCAGTTTCAGGTGGAAAACTTCTGTGAATTGCCGTGGTTTGTTAGCATTGTTCCTCTAGGGGTAGGAACAACATGTTTAGGGACTTTGGATCCCTTAGATTATGGACATTTCATGCTCAATGCTGTAAGGCACAAAAATGTCTATAACAGTTTCCCCCTAAAGTATGAGGCTGTTTATCGGGCGAAATGCTTTATCAGGGGGATCCGAAGTTCATCCAATGCTGGGAGGAGACCTGTAATACAATACAATACAATACAATACATTATTTTTCATACTGCTTTCATGATCTAGCTGAGGCGGGCATTCCCATGCTCAGCTTTATAAATACATTTTTCTGTACGTAGAACAGACAATCGTCTGATGGTAGACTGATAATTCTGATGAAATTATCATCCTTTGAGTAGGATGATTATCTGCTGCAATGATGTACATGTCAATGTCTTTATCTTTCCTGAATATATATCGCAGCCCGGATGGATGAAACTAGATCCAGGGTCTTCAAACTCATTCGATCTTCACTCTAATTACAAGTCGATCCATGTGAGAATTGTTCTGAAGTCGAACATGGAAAGACATCGCTTGATTACCAGTCAATGATGAAAACTGTTAACAAGTGCGAGAGGAATCACCGATAATGATAATGACCCTCAAGGTACTGCAGTACAATTCACATGGTGTGAATAAAGGACTTGGTGTCAAACACCACGCGAAATCTTCTGGTCGAAGGTCATTGATGTATACCTGTCGCCGGAAGTGAGAAACCTGCCATTGAGGCATGCAAGCTTCAAAGTACTGAAGGGGTTGTTCCTAGATCAACTTCTTGGATAATGAGCTGATGTCGACAAGAAGCGATCCGTCACAGGAGGGCCTTAATGAATCCCACATCAGTGACACGGGATGGAGCTAATGATTTTAATGGAGGTGAAAACGATCTGTGACATATGATTTAGGGTGGCGGTCATGAATGGATGAAGGATAATGTATGGCAGTGGATGGGACATGGTTGACTCTTTCTGAACGACTTCTCTTGAACATATGGCGACACTGATGCGATGGATCGGTAGCATTACCCCAAATATGGATGGTATGGCGAGACCATGGATGTGATCGATGAATGAAACAACCCAACCCGATTGTGGTACGGAGGAAAAGTGTCATGTTCAAGAGCGACCTGCTACCATCAAAGTTTTCTTTAGTTTCTCCCAATTTTTCCCCAGTCATTGCTGACCAGTACCTCTTTATTTTTGTCAAGCTTGAGGAGGATAACATATGCTTGTTCTATAACATGCCCTTCGGGCAAGCCCATCGCTATGTTTTAACGAGCCTAGCGATAGTGAAACTCGTTCTCGTCTAAAGACAAGTTTGTCGCTATTTAATGATTTTAACGAGTCTAACGACAAGGATAACTCGGTCCTTTTCATTTTTAGAGAGTCTGAAAAGGTACATAAAGTCAACTCCAAAATTCCTTTTTCGTCAACTAATCCCTTAAGTCCGAAAAAGTATAAAACAATACAGAAGGGATGAGTTTTCGATAGTTTTAACGAGCCGAATAAAACAAGCGCTTGATCTTTTTGTGCAATAATCCCTCAGGTCCAAAAAGATTAAAATCTAGAGGAGGGATAGCTCTTCCAGTCGCTTTAACGAGCTGGAAGGCCAAAACTCGGCAATCTTTTCATATTTTACGAGTCAATTGAAAAGAGCTTAAAAAAGACTCGTCTTTTGAGGAACGAGTGATAAACATGGATAGCAGCTGATTCCAGGTACAGGTTGGAATTTTCCAATCACGGCAGTGTCACAAGGATGGCTAGGTGAAATCACTCTTCGCAGCTGTTCCTCAAAATGGGTAAACAATCATATGGAGGTGAATGATCGGCCAAATGACAAGTGGAGGTGACAGGTGCAAACACGACCAAGGCTTTAATGGCTGATGATATTACATTCATGGTGGTTATTTACCAGGTAGGTTCATTTTTTATTTTAAAATGAGCTTAAACACTGGAGGAAACTCTTGCTCATTGCTTTTGTTTATTTTTTAACGAGCATGAAGTCCGCGTTAAAACTGCTTGAATCTTGCGTTTATTTTTTAACGAGCATGAACTTTGTGCTAAAACTGCTCGAAAACCCAGTCATATGATAAGAGTGTCTCATCAAGATTCTATTTTTTTATGGAGCTTCATCTCACTAAGCTTTGCTCCTTATCCTTTCTTTATGCAAGTTTGGAAACGACTAATCCTACGAGTTTAAAGGGTTAGAGGTCCTAAAAATTTAAAAAATAAATAGCCGCCCCTTGCTTGCACTCCAAAAGGTTTGCATGCCCCCAGGTATAAAGTACGATTTCAAGGTTACCTCTACTTCTCTTCCTTCAAAACAATTGTTTTAAAGAGAGAGGCTTACCTCTTTCAGGTTACCCAAAGATTGTCTCGTTAATCTTTCAAACAAAACACTTCCTCGACAATGTCTACCGAAATAGACAAAGGTGAGTGACTATTCTCGTCAACTTACATAATTTTGACAAAAGAATCTTATTCTAGAATAACCCCTCTTCCTCTATGGACGGGGTACATACTAGTCATATTCTCCCGCGGAAACCTACTCTATACCTAAATTTTCCCTGCCGAAGCAGACCAGGACGCATGCCCCCTGGGTTCCAGTCATATCCTCCCGGATTACTCGTGCTCATCAGGAGGACGGACCATGGGTTGAGACACTTCTTGCGTGAATAGACCATTTAGGGATGGTATGTGACTATTTGCGATGCGTGATCCGGGAAATGAAAGTTGGTCCACGAGCTTGACCATTCTTCCTTCATGCGGAAAACACATTACTCTAAAGAGTGAGGAGACTATAGATCTCATGCAATATATATAGTCTCGTCCAAGGAGTAGGTTATAATCCAAGGGTCCTTGAAGGACCATCACGTTCATTTGAACGGTCTTCCCTTTCAATGTTATGGGCACATTGGGGAGGATCCCTAAAGGTCGACTGGTTCCTTTATCAAAACCTGATAGATTTCTCATTTAGGTAAAAGCGCTGGCGAGCCAAGTGCTTTCCAAGCAATAGAGGAAAGGATACTCACAGATGCCCCCTCGTCAATGATAGTGCCAGCCATCACCATTCTGTATATTTGAACGATAATTCTGAATGGTATACTTGCTGGCAACCGGGGTCTGCCTAGTTGGTTCCAGTCAAAGGACACAACCAGGTTGCTTGGTGGTGGGACCGAATAAACGGCCGGATATCGCTCTGACGAACTTCCTTCCTGCGATAAAGGAATGGGGGCATTGCCCCCTTGTTCATCAGAGTCAGTGTTGATGAAGAGAATTTGGACGGTGTCGTCTTTATTCTCCTCTGTGATGGTATCATTCGAAGATAGAGCCTCTGAAGGCAAAACCGGGTCAACTGTCGTATCAACCTTTTGACTTTCGTCAGGCGTGGATCCAGACGGTTCATCTTCAATGATAGATGCTTCGGCTGACCACCTGGGCGGGCCAGCCGGGTTCTCAGCTAGTGAAGGACTTGGCAGGAGTTTTTGATATCCAGGAGGAAGTTGCGCTCGTAAAATCGGGCGATCTTCCAGAACTCTTTTAGCTTCGTCTAAGAAGGGACAACGGTGGATGGCGTGATCGCCTTCACACAGTTTACAGGGAAATTTAGCTTTCCCTCTCTGTCCTGTGGCTTCACTTTCACTAGTTGACGGTGAGCAGTCAACATGGCTATCAGAGGTTGATACTACTGAATTGTGCAGACGGGGAGACCAGTCCCTAAGTATTCGAGGGATACAGGGACAATCTCTGTGGAAATGGTCTCCCTTGCATATGACACATGGCGATTTAAGCCTTGTCAGTGCTGTGTGTGGATTTTTGTCAGATGACACTGGTTTGCCCCCAGTCGCCTTTGGCTCCTTCTTCTTCTTCTCTTTCTTCTTCTTTTCCTTCTTCTCCTTAGGAACTCGGTTTTTGGTTTTACCAGTTCCGTCAAGCGAAGAGGAAGGAGGAGAGGAAGATGAAGTAGAAGGCTGGTGGGCAACTCTGGTCTGGTCTAACTGTTGACTCAACTGTTCAGGAATTGTGGTGTTCTGAACGACATTGGTTGAAAAGAGCCAAACTGGCAGGCCAATTGTCAGTCCTGGAAGCGACAATGTGGCCATGTGGGGTGCACCAACATCTCCCCAAGAGGAGAAGGGACTAGGATTTCCACCAAGGGGAATTCCTTGGCTGGTGTGCTCCATTTTTTCAACCTAAAGATCAACGTAGGAATAAAGGGTGATTGTTCCGTTTAAAATAAATTTTAACGACGCTTTAGACACAACTTGCTTTTTCAGTTTTAAAGAGTCGAGAAAAAGCTAAAGATGACTCTAGTCTCCTTTGATGTTTTAACAAGCTTGAAGTGACAAATTCTCGGATGGACTTTTTCTGTTATAGAGTCTAAAAAAGGCCAAAAGGAACTGCTCTGGAGTTCTAGGCAGAGGGTGTGCCAAACTTTTCGCAAAACCGCAGAATACTTTTTAAGGTACGGGCGGTCGATCTTCGTGAATGTTGTGTTCACTGCATTGCGATCAGTAGGGCGGCCGACACGGCTTCCTAAGGATAAAGGATATATGCCTATAGGGGTCTCCCAATATATACGCGACGGTACGTGGGAGCACAATCCGTATTAGCGCTATCGTCCCTCAGGAGGAATCACCCACCTTCCACGAGATCGACAGTCACTAGGCTTAACGACGTCGGAACACGTCTCTAGCCTAGACCTCTATGTTGTGCGTTATGTTACAAAGCGTTGTTAGGTTCATTCAGTTTATTTTAGGTTGATCTTTTTAAAGTTTTCCTTTCAAGGTTCACCACGAGATGTATGATACAAATTCCTAAATGCAGTCTAAAGATGATAAGCAAGCTTTATATCTTTTCAACTTTGAAAATCCTAGCTACTAAGGGAAAAGAAAGACACCATCTTTTCTCAAAGAGCAATCAGCACACTCTAATGCACTTTTCCTAAATCCAACATGCAAACTATCAAATGCAAAATGCACAATGCAGGTGTTTGTTTTCCGCTTTCTTAGTATTGATGCCTACAAAGAAAGCTTTTTTGTACAACTTTGAATTTGCTTTTAAATGATCAATACAAACAAGTTCACTTTTTTCGAAATCAGAGAGGGTAGAAGAGATTACAAAACTTAACGATTTTCGAAATAAAGACTTGTTTCGACACTTTAAAAGAGACAAATTCAAACCAATAAGCAAAAGTAAATGTATAATCAATCTGCAAATAGCCAATGAACTCTCTTCTAAGATCACAATCAATCAGATCTGAATCAAAGGCTACAGGATGACTATTTTACTCATGCAAAGGAAAACTATAAATGACGCCACAAACACATAAAAACACTCACAGTCTTTTTGTACAAAAGGAGGTGGAATCTAAGCAAAGAAAAGGAGTTATCTGATTGGTACCTATGCTGGTTAAAGGCCACAAAAACAGAGATCAAAACAGGGCAACAGAAAGCAGAGAACCCCAGCTGCACAAGGCCAAACTGGTTCAGCGCAACCTCAACACTGTGGGTTTGACATTCAGCGCAGGTAGCCTTCACGGACCTGCGTTGAAATTCAGACTGCCTTCACAGCAGTTGCGCTGAAGGAGAAACTCTCGTTTCTCCTGGGTTCTGGGTCACAAATTGCTCAAAAATCAACAGTTTCAGGCCAAATCAGAAACATAAGCAAGGTATAACTAAAGGGATGCTTTGAAAGCTACTAATATCTATCACAAGGATCATCAAATCATTTGTGGATCCATTGTTAAGATCATAGACAAGTCCAGCAATTGGATCAAAGTAGCAACTTTCTACTTTGCATCCGGGAAAGATGCAGTTCGACTGTTGCTGTCAAGTCTATGATGCAAACAAATGATAGAAACACAAATAAAATGAATAAACAAATATTCCCCAGCGGAGTCGCCAATTTGTTGTGGGGAAAAATGCCTATGCAGGACGATCCTATCCACCTAAGGTGTGACAGTGCCTTAGCAACAAATGAGTACAGCTATACTGGTTTCTTCCTTTATGAAATGTGAAAGAAGAGAGATCAATAGACTTACCGGTGTCTTCCGTTTGTCCCTCGATCTAGATCCTCTTCCCTTTGGGTGTTCACAGCTACTTGCCTCCTCGCTCGCCCAAGAGAACAGCTACTTGTGACAAGAGAAGAACACAACACAAAGGAAAATATACATATTCATAAATGATTCAGGATTAGAAACAAATCAAATACACTAATGAAATCATACATCAAGAAAACATCAGCATATAGGAGAAACCAAGATAGCTTTATTGATGAATAACAAGGTTCAGGAAGAGATACAACCCAGAGGGCTCCAATCCAGCATCTCCTTCCCAGCAAATGGAATTCCTATCTTCAGCCCCTTCAAAGCATTAAGCACCCAATGATTCCAGTCTCAAACCAACAGCAATTCTTTGCAATAACAAAATTCCAGCCTCTAGATCTCATGGAGGAGAGATCTATATATAGTTATTTTGGAGAGAGGATGAGTCAGCTTGAGATCTGACTAGTGTCCTCTCCCTCTCTCAGTTCTTGAGTCCACTTGGAGGTTCTTGCTTCCACTTGGAGATTTGGAACCTCTTACTCATCACCAGTCAAATTCCCTGAGACAAGTGTCATTTTGGAAGCTTCCTGGCTTCTGACACCTTGAGGAATGTGTCTGCCACATGTCCAAACTCGCTCAGCGCAGGTAGCTAGTGTTGGAGTTGACATTCAACGCTGGTAGACAGTGGAGCCACTGACATTCAGCGCAGATGGTCAATGGAGCAGTTGACATGATCCTGAATTGACTTGTTTTTGAGCAGTTTCAGGTGGAGAACTTCTGTGAATTGCCATGGTTTGTTAGCCTTTTTCCTCTAGGGGTAGGAACAACATGTTTAGGGACTTTGGATCCCTTAGATTATGGACATTTCATGCTCAATGTTGTAAGGCACAAAAATGTCTATAACATTGTTGTTTGACTCTAACTATAATTATTTATGAACTGTTTTATTATCCTCTCATTAGGCCCTTTGAACTTTTGAAGGAATCCTATCAACCCTATCTGATATAGCTTCTATATGGTCTCTTTCCCCCAAATTTCTACCTTGAATTCACTTGGCTCTAATCTAATGGGAATGTTCTCTGTATACTAGTTTATATACCCTTATACAGTCAACATCCTCATTATAAACAAAATCACATCCATATATATGTTTCTGCCTTCTTATTCAAGTAATTTTGATTTATGGGTTATGTCAAAAGGCTTCCCTTATCTCTTGAACAAAAAAAAACAAAATGATTCCCTTGCTCAAATCTTTCTCAACTTCCTCTGTTCTGCTGTAAAGATTAATGATCTATTTTTCAAAATAAATTCTTTTCATGCAAAGATCATAAAAACATTTTAACAAATGTTTTTCTTCGATCTCTGTTTTGTGAAATTCTCAAAATGTCATTCTCTGTTTTGAAAGAAAAATAAGTTCTCTGTCTCTTTTTAAAAAATCATTGTGTAAAAGATGGAGAGAAAAATCCTTTTACAGTGCTCATGAATTCATGCTCTACCTTTCTTGTTCGAAAATCCTTTCGCATGTGTTCACTATACATAGTATTCTTCACAAAAATGTGCTCACAGTGTATGAATTATGTTTACTGTGTATAAAATATGTGCTCATTGTTTCATACATCGAATCTACATGGAGAGATTTCGAAATTTAATGAAGATACCTGATCTTGAAGTGGTCTTGTGATGACTCTGAGTTAATAACTTTTCCTGTGTTGACACAATGAAAATTCGATTAGGACTCTTGTTGAATCTTTGCCGAGGATTCACTCTTCTCACAGGTGGCAGAATCATTTTGAATGGAGGCACAGTTTGGGCTTAAAGGTGGAAATGTTTTTAAATAGTGACAGAGACCCAATTTGTAGCTGGAATTCCATGTGACACTTATTAAAACAATCCAAAGTTAACTTAACCACTAAATCCGTTTAAGACTCAGAAAAATCTAGAATCGAGAATCAATCCTTACCTGGTTCTCCTGCGCAATTCTTGGGGTTTGTTGGAGCATTTCAATCCACTCGGCGAATAGAGGACTTGGTCTTCAACTCAATATTAAAACCAATGCCTAACCTCCTTATTTCTCGACAACTTCCTCACTTATTTCTACATTGCTCTTTCTTAGCTCTGGCTTCTCTCTTTTAACACTTTTCTCTATGTTTTTTTAGTTCATGCTTCTTTCACGAGTTGTTGAATGCATGCATTTGTCTACACATCATTATCATCCCTTCCCTGAGCTTAACTTGGGTTGTGGTGGCGAAAGAAATTTGTAATACAAGTTTAAGTTAAAAAAGTGTAATACAAAGCTTTGCAAATAGCTTTGCTCAGTATTTGAACTCGTTTGACAATTTAATATGCCAACTTACCTTCTAACCTGCATACTGTACCTCCCATGACTGCGTCCTCCTTGTCGCTGCATTCTCCTAACTCCATGGTGTACAAGCCTGTCTAATCACTGCTACACCATATCATCTCCATTCATGGCCACTTTTATTATTCCATATCCCCACCTTTTCTTATGTCTTTCCTTTTCATGTTTTGATTTCATTCCTTTGCATATACCTTATGCTTTTATAATCATGCATTTTAAAATATTGCGCTCCTTATGTCATACTTTAGGTTTTCCATTTTATTACTTATCTCTTTAATTTGCTTTTAAAATGACCATAGGATAGGTCATTTTTAAAAATCAAATTATTATCATTATGACATTAACCTTTGTATAGCTTGTATAGGTCAACCAAAAAATAAATAAATTAAGGGGAAAAACATTGAGTCCTTATTTCTCAATCAAAAATGCTTATAAAATATGTAGGGATGGATAGGATTATTGTATGGTAGGATTATTATGATGAAGTTAATGTAGTAGGATAAATGTGGAATGTAGAATGGTAGTGTAATGGAATGCATATCAAGTTTTACTAGTTTTATCAATTTCTTGAAAAATGTCAAAAATCAAAGGTTCTAAGAGAAATTGTTTTACACTTATTGTACTTGTACTTCCATAATAACTTGATGTCAATACTAACTGATGATGTCCTTTGTTGATTCGTCTTTGACTCATAATGATGGTTCTTCAAAAATATTTTCTGATGGAATGTAAACACTAGTATTTTCTTATTTGTTTTATGTTTCCACATCTAATATTGACTCAAGTCCCTTCTGTTGAGTATTGATTGTTCAAGTCCCTTCTGCAATGTTATTTTTAATGTTGTTTTAGGTCGCTTTTGCAATGTTGATATTTCAGGTCCCTTCTGCAATGTTGATATTTCAGGTCCCTTCTGCAATATTATTTTGAATGTTGTTTCAAGTCCCTTCTGCAATGTTGATATCTCAGGTTCCTTCTGCAATACAGCTAATCCAAACTATTTGCATAGTTTTATTACGAATCTCCCCCCTTTCTTATTTTAAGACTTGTCCTCAAGTCTTGGAATGATGGAGGATGATTTCTGCAAAATAAACTAAAGAAAAAGGTAAAAGGAATTGGGGAATTCATATTCACCAAACTAGTTGGTTTTCCAATATGAATTCGAGTTTGTATTGTGCCAGTTTCCTAGATTTTCACAACTAAACTCTATTATTTTCTATATTTTTTAGATATATTTTTTATTCTTCTAGAAGTAAGGAAGGCATATCATTATGATTTTCCATTATTTCCATATTTTTTTCTATTGAGACTCTTTTCAGAAAGTCTTTTTTATTTATAGGCTTGTTATAGACCTTAAGCCTATGTCCATTGATTGTAAATGAAGTTGTTTCTTCATCAATTCTTTTTATTTTAACTTCTCCATTGTAAAAAAATTCTTCTATCTCATATGGCCCAAGTCAATGAGTTGTAAAATTTTCTTTGAAATACTTGAACTTGGAGTCAAAGAGTAGTTCCCAGTATCCCTTGTGAAAAGTTTTACTGTTAATAAATTTTTCATGCCATTTAATTCTCTATTGTTGCACTAGTGATGTGTGTTCTACTTCTTGTTGTCTTATTTCATGTAATTCATTCAACTGCATGACTCTTTGTTTTTGTGCCTCTGTTAAATGCATTCCCAATTTTATTGCAAGTTTAAATGTTTGAATTTGAAATTCAATGGGTAGCAGAACTTCCTTACCATATACTAACTGATATGGACTGAATCTAGTTGTATTCTTCCATGCAATTATGTATGCCCACAATGCATCCTTTAACTTTTCTGACCAATCTTTCTTGTTCATCTACACTGTTTTCATCATGATATTTTCCAGGACTTTGTTAGTAGACTCTAGTTGTCCATTTTTTTGAGGATGATACGAAGTAGACTTTCTGTGTTTAATTTATATTTTTTTGTAAGATCCCGGATAAGTTTGGAGGTGAACTATGTTCCCTAATATGTGAAAATCTCTCTTGGAACTCCAAATCTGACAAAAATTTCTTCAAAAATGAATGAAACCATTGTATCTTTTGTTTCTCTTGGCACTACCTTTGCTTCTACCCACTTTGTAACATAATATGTACACACTAGAATTTATTTCTTTCCATTTGAAGGTGGGTTGATTAGTCCCACAATTTCAAGAGCCCATTGTTCAAATGGCTCTATAAGTACCTGTGGTTTTAATGGAATTTCATCTAATATTGTAGGTCTTCATATTCTTTTCCAATTGTCACATATTTTAACATAGGCCTTTGAGTCCTTGAAGATGGCTAGCCGGTAGTAGCCAAGTTTGAGTACCTTATATGTTTTCTGCTTGTCTGCAAAATGACCACCACATGGTTCATCATGAAATACTTTCAAAATATCAAAAATTTTGTCTTCTCTAACACATTTTCTTATCAATAGATCAGAAGTAGTATAGAAGAGGTCACCATTGACCCAGCTATATCTAGCACTTTCTCTAATTATTTTTCTTTTATGTTTATTGGTGAAATGGGATGGTAATGTTCCAGATGATAAATAGTTGGCTATGTCTGCAAACCATGGGGTTTTAGTTGTAATAGAAAATAAATGTTCATCTAGAAAATTGTCTGAAATAGGGATTTGATCACCAAGTGAATGAAGTCTTGACAGAAAATCTGCCACTTGATTATCTTTGCCTGGTCAATCTAGAATAGTGATATTAAATTCTTGCATCAATAATAGCCATCTAGTAATTCTGCCATTGGTAATTTCTTTGTTCATTAAGTATTTAATGGTTGAATGATCTGTATGAATAAATACTTGATAGCCTATTATATAATGCCTAAATTTGTTAATTGCATGCACTACAACTATCATTTATTTTTTTGTGACTGTGTAATTTAATTCTGTCAGTGTTAGGTTTTTACTTATGAAGTATATGGCATAATTAAATTGATTTTCTTTTTGTCCAAGTGATGCTCCTATTGCTATATTAGATGCATCAGTACATATATAGAATGGAAATGACCAGTTCGGTCCATGAAGAATGGGAGCTAATGAGAATTTCTCTTTCAATTTTTCAAATGCATTTTGACAATCAGTAGTCCATCAAAATTCAATTTCTTTTGCAAGTAACTTAAATAGAGGCAAAGATATTTTACTAAAGTTTTCAATAAATCTTATGTAATAGCCTGCATATCCCAAGAAACTCCTTACTTCTTTCTGAGTTGATGGTGGCATTAAGTTTACAATGACTTAATTTTTTGTTGGGTCCACCTTGCTTCCGAAAGAAGAAATGTGGTGTCCCAACACTATCCCTTCAATTAACATCATAAAATATTTTTCATTGCTGAGGGATATGTTTGTCTCTATCCATCTCTTTAAAAAAATTCAATATTATTCAAACAATCATCAAATGTATTTCCATATACACTGAAACCATCAATAAAAAGATCAAAAAAGGTTGCAAGGGAAAAATACAGAGGGAAAAACATTGTATGCATATGTTCTCCATGGACAAGTAAATGTTGTTTTATCCTGGTCATATAATGCTATCTTAATCTGATTGTATCCACTAAACCCATCAAGAAAAGAAAAGTATTTCCTTCTAGCTAATGAATCTAGTACCCGGTCAATGAATGGTAGTGGGATTTTAATGTGGATTTATTTTGTTCCCTATAGTCTACACATATTCTCAATTTTCCATTTTTCTTTTTTACCACAACTAATGGTGAAACCCATTGACTATCTGAAATAGGATAGATGAATCCTACTTGTAACAATTTTTTCAGTTCCTCTTTCACTATTTATTTCATCATAGGAT
This sequence comes from Pinus tabuliformis, assembly GCA_031772625.1. Classification (NCBI taxonomy): domain Eukaryota; kingdom Viridiplantae; phylum Streptophyta; class Pinopsida; order Pinales; family Pinaceae; genus Pinus; species Pinus tabuliformis. Next base: position 915,259,956 of record CM062818.1, on the reverse strand, counting down.
TCATTCTTCTTTGTGGTTATCTCACTGGTTTGATATGATCATCATTATAGATATGGTGAATACATGTACTTGGATGAATTCCTTGCACATATGTATAATCCTAGGCAAAAGTTTTTGAATATCTCTGTAATATTGCAATTACCTGTTGTTCTTATGTTGATTGTAGATTATCTCCAATATTTAGATTATTTTTTGGATTAATTTCAATGATTTTTCTTTGACAATTGGTAATTGAATTAACAGGAAAAATTCTTTCAAATGAATTCTCTAATTATTGAATAGTACAATTTTCCTGAAAGCATTGATTTAAAAGATGATTTGCAGCTTCATATTGTATTATTCTTAGTTGTTCAGAAATATCAAGTTTTGAGATAAAAAGATCTATTAAACCCTCATCTTCTTCCTCATCTCTAAAATTAGAGGCTTGACTAATGCTTAAAACAGGTTGAGTGTTTGCTTGTTCATCGTCGCGCCATAATAATAAAGAAGGATATTGAGCAATAGGATAGAGTGTAATATGTTTCCTTTCATCTCCATGTGCTATGATCGTGCTTCCTGATCTGCATCCAATGAAGGAATGTTTTGTTGCTAATCATGGTATGCCAAGAATTAAAGAATGGCATCCTAATTTTTTTTTTGGTTGCAAGATCAAAACGTCTACAGGATATTCCCATGAATCTAAAGAAATGATGATCTCCTCTAATATTCCCTCTGGTACTATTTTAGATCTTTCTGCTACCTCTAAAATTGTAGTAGTAGGTTGAATACTAGGTAATTTGAAATATTTCATAGCTTCTATTCTCATGACATTTATAGCTACTCCCAAATCTATTAGAGTATTTGGAACTGAAAAATCATTAATCGAAAAAGTAACCATAGGTATCCCAGCATCAATATATTTTTCAATTGTGGTCTTTGCAAACATGGTACTAGCTAATTGGTCAATGACCTGGATTGTGGGTGGATCTCTTTTATTTTTACCAGTTTTCTTAATTCATAATTCCTTAATTTCTTTTGCATAGATTGGTATGTATTTTATAGCTTGTAGCAAAGAAATTTTGACATAATAATTATTTAATTCATCTAAAATATCAAATTCAAGAAGAGAAATTGGAATTTTGATTTTCTTCTCTACTAAACTCTCTGAATAGGGTGGTGTTTGAGTCATAATAGCTTTTCCTTTCTGAATTTGGTTTTCTAGATGAGATTTTTCAGATTGTTCTCCTTGTTTAATTTCTTTTTCTATGATCGGTGGAGAATATTTGTGTAATACTTTCCCAGACCTTAAGTGGACATCTTGTATAGGAAGGATAGAATATGTAGGAAAATATGTTACTTCTTCCACATTATAAGATGATCTTTCCACTTTGTTACTCGGATTTTCTACTGGTTGAGCTGGTAATTAAGTTGGTCTAGGTGGGGGTTAGTTAGAAGGTCATTGAATTTGTTGTGGTTGAGTTGATAATGGTGCAAGATTTTGTTGTGGAACTGAAATTGGTGGTGGATTTTGCTGGAATTGTTGATATTCAAATGGTTATTGATGATATTTATATTGTTGAGGTTACATTTGTTGAGATGGTTGAGTTCCATAACTATATCCTCACCAACCTTGTGCAGGTCAGTTTTGGTATTGTTGTGGAGGCCATGCTAGCCATGGCATTAGATCATTCCATGAATTTTGAGGAGGAGACTGATAATTATGGGGAGTTTGTTGAAAGAATTGTTGAGGAATCCTTGGTTGCCAAGGTCTCCTTATTGCCATATAGTAAATAGAATATATTCCATGTAATTCTTCTATTGGATTCATTTTCAATTATTTAAGCTTTGGAAATTTTTTGTTGAATGATTTTATGTACAAAGTCCACACACTTGAATGTTATCCAAAGGACATTCTCGCAAAAGATGCTTCTTCCTACACTTAAGACAAAATATTGACATTGTTTTTTCTTCTTCTTCTTGTTTCTTATTTGCTTTTAACACATCAACTTGTGTTCCTAAGGTGCTCAAAAGATATGTTTTAAAGCTTTCTAATAGACTTCCTATTCTTGCCCTTGTTAGTCCTCCTGCTACTGATGTAGAAGCTCTAGAAGTTATTTCTCTTGATCTACCTCTAGAGTATTTTGACATAATTCATCTATTTCATCAAATGGTATATATGAAATATCTCATTTACCCATTATATTGAGAATATCAAGATATTCGTCTTTTATTCCTTTAATAAAAATTGTTCTGGTGGTATTTGGATTTAGAGAATGTTGTTTGAATTCTTGCAGGTTATACAAAAATTGTTCCAAGTATTCTTCTGAACTCTCAGTTTCTTGTTGAGACATTTGGAAAATATCTTCTTTTGAATCTCTAGGCCTGCAATAGGCTTGATATTTCTTCAAAAAAAATTTCTTCATTTCTTCCCAAGAAGTGATAGAGTGTTCTCGTAATCCCATAAACCATTTTAAGGAAGCTGCTTTAAGAGTAGTAGGAAAAAGATGAAGTTTATGAGTATCATCAGTATAACCATAAGTTCTACATAAGATGTCAAATTCGAACATGAAGGAATCAGGATCTTCAGAAGACATTCCATGAAAATTTGGTAAAACTGAAGGAGGAATATTCTTCATTTTTACTTCTTCTCCCAAAATTGCTTGAGTATCTATAATTGGAAATCCAAAAGTAGCTTCTTCATCATTCTCTTCATCTTCTCTTCTTTTATGATTATATTCTCTTCTAGCATCTTCTTCTCTTTTTCTTTTTGCTTCTCTCCTTGCCTCTTCTTCTCTTTGTCTTTGCCATTCTTTTTGTTGTCTTTCATATTGAAGCCTTTGTTCAAGAGTGAGGATGGTAGATCCTTGCCCTTCTTCTGTCATATCTTTTTCAGTAGTTTCAACTGTTTCAATAGCAATTTGATATTCAACTTGTTGTTTGTTTCCAAAAATAGGTTGATCTATTTGTTCAAGAATGGGCTGATCATTTTGTTTTCTTGCTTATTTTTGTTTTTCTATGGAAGGTATTTTTGTTTGTTTTTGTCTTCTTTTCACTTCATAGGCTAACAAAGTTTGTCTTTCTACAAGAGTTAATCTTTGTCCTGAACATTGTTTTTCCTCTAATTGTTCCGGAGTTGGTCTTCCAGCAATTGGTGTGGTTAATTCTAATGGAGGTAGTCCTTCTTCTACCAATGGTTTAGTTGTTGGGGGTTTTTGCTTAATGTATCTACCATTTTCATCTCTATATCTAGGCATAAAGGAAGATAACTAAAAAAAAAAAAAATGTTGTTTTCGTTATATTTTTATTTTTTTTATCTTCCTATTGGACTATGGCTAAGTATGCTTCCCTGACAATGGTTCCAAAATTTTTGGTCAATTTATTATGAAAATTAGCACAAGTATTTAATTATCAATCCGGCTTGTATGCTTGGAAGCATGTCCAAACTATAAGGATTTTAGTTGCAGTCAATTTTAGAAGATGAAATATAAATATTGATAGAAATGCATATTACAAATATAAAATCTAACTTAATAGTTTCTGATTCAATATACAATAAATGAGGAAAGAGGCTCCTAACTAAGGAGATTGAGGTTGCCCTTTCCTACAATATTACTTTCATGAAGAGAAATAAAAATTAACTAATTAACAATAGTTTATGATGCATAAAATGTAGATAGAAGTGGATCCTAACCAAGGAGGTCTAGATTTTCCTTCCTTACAATGTTATTCCATCATTATTACTATTGCATTGAAACTAGAATTCATAAATAACTCAACAAGGGAATGAGAATGAATTTCAATTATAGATCATAATCAAATAGAAGGAGAATTTATCTTGAATTATTGTTTGTACCTTTATATTAGTATTAGAATTAAATTAATATTCATTCAATAATCATAATAAATCTTCGTACATCTAAATAAATCTGAAGCAAAAACAAGTTTATAGAAATTATGCTAAATTTACTAAGAAGTGCACTTAGCTTGGTGTGGGGGCCCTCCACCCTTGCCTTGCACACTTGAAGAGATCTCTGCTATAGAAAACTAATTTACTCACTCAAGAATGAACAACAAATGAAATGAAATAGTTTCTTCAATTAACTTCCAGTCTTCAAAGAGTCTCAAAATCAGATTACATAAAATTCTACATGCTCAAGCCCTCAATAGTCTTGGCTTAAATAGAGAAATAATAAACAAAATTGACTAAAATGTCTCTAATAGTCATATCTATCCTAATCCCATCTATCTTGGTCGAATCCATCCATTCAGTTACACAAAATTTGGAAAATCCCAAAAAATAATAAATTTGGCCTATTTCTTAGGGATTTTCTTAAAAGTAGGTCATGCTTCACCAGAGTTGACCGGGCATGTTTTAGCTTGGTTTGACCAAACCAATAGGTACATTTCCATCCTTGGTTCCCAATATTTCCATATCTATGCTCTTCTCATGCCCAAGTGTCCTACAAGCATGACTTCAATGGAGCCATTACAAGAATTTTCAATCCTGTCCAAAAAAACACTAAAAACCCAATTTTCGCAAAAAATATCTAAAAATTGAAAAGCATAATTCATATATATGAATATGCATAAATTAGTCAAAATAAGGTGTATATGTATGGTATATGGTTGAAAATGATGGAAATTAGGTGTATTTTAATAAGCAAAATGTGATGGAAAATGAGGGCCAACAAGGTGTTATGGCAGGATTGCTAATCTGCAGGCAGGAATCCTTTCCCCCATCTCCATTTAGGTCCTCTTCCCCTTCTATTGATGCATTCAAAACCATGTTCTAAACCTCTTTTTTTAGGTCACCATGAGCAAGCCATCTTAGCCAAACCCAACCTTCTTGAATTATTGGGCTTGGCCAAGGGTGAAGATCACCTCCCCACACTTTCCATAGTTATCATACACCCTTACAACACTTCATATCATCATTTTTACTCTCCAAAACCTCTCATCCAACTTCCTGTAGCATTTCAGGACATCCTGTAGTAGCGTGTTTTGACCCTACTTTGACTTGGAATGATAGACTAGCATATTTTAGGAGCAGTTTCACCCCTCAGCTTGGACTCCATGATCAGAAGTGCCATCTAGACCATTCCTTTCACTCCATTTTAGTTCTTGCAACATTCAATAACATTAGTTCTTTTTTGTGTCCAAACTTAGGAATTAGAATTTCTTTACTGGGAAAGTGTGAATTCAATAGACAATGCATGCACTTTTGAATTATGAAATGATAGAGTAATTTGATGTTTTCAAGCAACCCTAATAGCTATATGATTGAGTGCAAGATAACATAGTTTCCTTTATGCAACCTAGCATAAGATTGCATCCTTTCATAGCATTTAAAAGTTGACAACTTTCATCTTTTGAGTAGAAAAATATTTACTTTCTCTGCACTAGGAATAGAATTCACATTATGCTTTCAGTAGTTAGACTCCTTTTAGTTCATTAGGGCCTAATGGTTTTGAACCCTAAATGATCAAGTGACCTAGTTGAGGGTTGCATGAGTAGAATAATGCATCTATTGTATATACAACAATGTCACCTCTAATCTTTTATGAAACCTCGAGTTGATAAAGTAAAGTTGGTAGCCTCAGGAGTTGCAACACTCTTGTTGCAATACTAGGGCTCATCATGTTTTGCTGCCATTGCCAGGGAGGTGTCTAGGTAGACGTAATTTCTTCTTCTTCTTTTTTCTGTTTTTCATTTAGTAGGTAGATGTTATTCTTTCTTTCCTTTTTGTTTTGCAGTTGATTTTTAAAAACACATAAAAAGAAAAAATTGTTTCATGCCTCTTAGGAGTAGAGACACTTTAGGGACATTATTGCCAAATACCCCCACACCATCAAACAGTCAACCTTTACTCTTCTTTGATGACTGTCAACTTCCCTTTCTGACTACAAGGGAGTTAGAGGACCCCTTAGGTGAACAAACTGACATCTTTGAAGATCCTATTGTGGAAGAAGAAGAAGAAATCATTCCACATACCCACACCATGGCTAAAAATAGAAATGAGGGTGATTTTCACTTCACAGAAACTAATGGAGATGCTAAGATCAAAAATATAAGCCCTTTTTTCCTTCCTCACTTTCATGGATTAACCTCAGAGGACCCTAATACCTTTTTGTTTGAGTTTTTGTTGTGTGTCGAACTTATGATTATACCTCTGATGACCAAAATTTGAAGTTGTTCCCATCCACCCTTAAGGGTGCAACCTTGCGCTAGTTCATGGGTCAACCATGGGATAGCATCACTACCTGGGCTCAAATGCAACACTCCTTTAACAAAAGGTATAGTTAATATTGTAGGTCCAAGGACACCAAAGAAGAAATATTTTGAATGACTCTTGGACTAGATGAATCCCTAGAAGACTATGAGGAAAGGTTCCATCTTAGTTGTAAAAGGGCCAGATGCATCCTAGATCCCAAATCACTGAAGTTAGTCCTTCTTAGAGGAATCGGGGAGGACATACTGAAAACAATAAACATGATGTCTGGAAGGGAGATTTATCAGTTATCCTATGACGGCATCAAGGAAGTATTCAAAAACCATTCTAGGGCTTCTAGGAAGAATGGTAGGTCTAGCCAAACTCTAGCCAGTTCCTCTTCCTCCAACGCATCTATCAAGAATGAAATTGGAAACATGTTGTAGGACTTTAAAAGTGAAATTTTTCACACCTTTTCTCTGCAAATGGACACCATGCAGGTCAATAGGAAGTAAGAGGAAGAAGAGAAAGCATTAGATATATTTTTCCCTAAATGCACTAGAAGTCACCCCAGAAATGAACATCCATTAAATGTTATAGAGATCTTCCCAGTCCGTGAGGAAAAAAATTCCACAAATAAGTGCCCTTCCTTGCTCGGATTGAAATCTGTATACCAAGGGGTAGAAGTTAGGGCTGAACAACTATGTCACATCAATCAAAGGATACCTCAATGGCCTTGCCATACCAATAGGGCATGCAAGGTGCATCCTATTCCTATTACCATCCCAACCAAAACTCATCCTTTCCCCCTTGGTATTCTCCTACTCATCCTTCGTGGTCCACACCTTCTCCTTGGCCTTATGCACCTCAACATCCACCCCAACCTATCAATCAATGATTTCATCCATATGCTTTTACACATCCTCAGTGGAATACCCCATCATAAGGCTACAAGCCTCAATTCAACCAACTCTTTTCTTTATTACCTCCACCTCCATCTCAACCGCATCTCATTCATCCTTCTCTATCTAAGCAACCCCATATTCATGCTCAACTAAATCTGGACTTGGAAAACAAGCAGGCACAATAGGTCTATAGTGGAGAAACATCTAACCCTGCCTATGCTATGAAGATTTAAGAAATCAACCACAGGTTTGGAAGAGTGCTCCCAAATAACCAACCTCCATCTCCACCTGAGGAGCTTGAAGAGGAGAAGGAAGAGAATGTTCCTAAATCCAATCCACCTCCGTTTCCAGAACGATTGATACATCCTAAGCATCGAACCCTAGAAGAGAATAAACTTTTGGGATAATTAAAAATTTTGTGTGTTAAAATCCCACTCCTCCAAGATATCAAGGATGTTCCCATCTAAAACAAACTTATAAAGGATAAATGCTTCCTTATAGGAGAAATAAATACACCCTTACCATCAATTTCATTAGTCAATTATCTGATTTAATGCTGGGGAGAGTGACTTGCCCAAAATATCTAGACCCTGGAAGTCTGGTGGTAGATGTGCACATTGATGGCATCATTTCCCCCCACACCTTTATTGATCTTGGGGATTCCCTCAATGTCATGACTAAGGAAAAACACTCAAGCTAAAACTCTAAGGATACTTGAGAAAGACCACAACAGTGCTTCAACTTGCATATAGGTCAACAGTGGCTCTTGAGGGAGTTGTTGAGGATGTAAGGTATCTATTGAGTCTTAGGAGTATCCTGATAACTTCCTAGTTCTCCAGCCCAAAACCAAATTCAATGGCTATCTTCTCGTCCTTGAAATACCATGGATAGCCACTGTTGATGATTACTTAAGTTGTAGAGATGGAATCATGACCATTAAGAATGGATATTTGTCCAAGCAGTTGGTATTGTACCCTCCTGATCAACCATCCCTTGAGCATGACTTACCCCTATGGTTGGAAGAGGAGGAGGAAGATGAAGTGTATCATACCACATCCCATCCAATTTATACCCTAGATGATATTATAGGAGGGGGTAAACTTTATGAAGATGACCGCATTGACCAAATAGTCCAGAACCAGTCCCCTAACACCATGCCTCTTGATGAGCTTGTGAAGGAATCTGAGGGGAATCCTTGGACTGAGTTATGCCTGGTGGACCCAAATCCTGCACATGTCAAAATGCTAGAATTTATTCCATCTAAAAACTTGAAGATAAACCCCTCTCTCTGAGCTAATCAAGAAGAGAAGTCATGTGGCATGTTGAGAGAGCACTTAAATTCCTTTGCCTAGAGCTATAGAGAAATTAAGGGAGTGCATCCTTCAATGTGTACTCATCACATCCACATCAAGGAAGGATGAAAACCAGCAAGTCAACCTTAGAGGAGGATGAACCCAACCCTCAAAGATATAGTAAAAGAATAATTGCAGAGGTTGTTGGATGCAGGGTCCATTTACCCCATCTGAGACAGTGAGTGGGTGTCCCCTCTAGTTTTGGTCTGAAAGAAACATTGAAAATGGAGGATCTATGTGGATTATAGAGAACTAAAAAATCCAATAAAGAAGACCATTTCCCTTTACCTTTCATTGATCAAGTCTTGGATGGTCTTGCAAGGAAGAAGTTCTTCTCTTTCCTGGATGGGTTCAGTGGTTACAATTAGATCCAAGTCAACCTAGGGGACCAAGATAAAAACATTCACTTTTCTTTAGGGTACCTTTTCTTATAGCGTCCTTCCTTTTGGATTATGTAATTCCCCTTCCACCTTTCAAAGGGAAGTTTTGAGCATATTTGCTAAGATAGTCCATGACTCTATAGAGATCTACATGTATGAATTCACTCCCTATTGGTGTGACTTCCTTGAGGCTCTCTCTAAATTTGGGAAATTCATAAAGAAGTGAATTGAAATGAACCTCTTGCTTAGTCTTGATAAGTGTGAATTCTTTATGAATGCAGGGACTGTCCTCGGTCATTCAATATCTAGGGAGGGGATACAAGTTGACCCAAACAAAATTGTCATCATAAAAAGGGTCCCTAATCCTTAAAAGCATAGGGATGTTAGGAGCTTCTTGCACCTGGTTAGATATTATAGGAGGTTTATCAAGGACTTCAGCAAAGTAGCCTCACCATTATTTGGATTTCTATCCAAGGACACTAAATTTTACTGATCAGATAAGTTCCAGGAGGCCCTAGAGATATTGAAAGACAAATTGAATACTACACCCATACTTAGAGGCCCAAATTGGGCTCTTCCTTTCCAAATCCATGTTGATTCATCTAACAAAGCAGTTGGAGCAGCCCTAGGCTAGATAGATGACATTTTCCCTTATGCTATTTACTTCAATAGCAAAAAACTTGTCTAAGGTTGAATTGAATTACACTGTAACTGAGAAGGAACTCCTAGTTGTTGTCCACTCTCTGAATAAGTTTAAACACTACATCACTGGATATTAAACCTTTGTGCATACTGACCATGAAACTATCAAATACGTAATGAACAAGCCTGATGTAAATGCTAGAATTATTAGATGGTTGCTTCTATTATAATTGTTTGATCTAACTATCATTGATAAACTAAGTAAAGAAAATGTAGTTTCATATTTCTTGTCTAGACTTTCTTTGCCTATGGTGAGGAAGGGATGGTTGATGATCAGCTACAATATGAACACTTATTTTCTATTTCATTTCTCTCTCCATGGTTTGCTGACATATCTAACTACCTAGTTGTTGCAGGGTTTCCTCGAAATCTGCCATGTCGGTAGAAGAGCATAATTGTAAGGAAGATTTCTCCTTTCACTTGGATTGGGAGAAATCTCTTCAAGCTGGGACTAGGTCAAATATTGAGGAGATGTGTCAGGGAAGAGGGGGTCTTTGACATCCTCTTAGCCTATCATGATGGGCCTTATGGAGGTCACTTTGCTATCAAGAGGACAAATTTCGAGGTTCTACAAGTTAGATACTACTAGCCCACTCTCCACCAAGATGCAAGAAGATACATCAGTTGATGTGATCAGTACTAAAGGATGGGGAAACCTACTCCCAAGGATGAAATTCTCTTACAACCTTAGGTGAGTTTAGAGCCATTTGACAAGTGGGGCATAAATTTCATTGGGCCAATTGATCCAACCTCGGGGAAGAAAAAGTACATAATTGACAAAGTGGGTTGAGACAAAGGCTATAAAGGTAGCAAGAGAGGAGAAAGTGGTTGAGTTCCTAAGGGAGAATGTGTTCTACAAATTTGGGTACCCTAGAGAGCTAGTCACTGATTAGGGAGCTCAATTCAACACAAATGATCAAGAAGTTGTTAAGGAAACATCATATCAAGCACAAAAATTCTACTGCCTATCATTCTCAGGCCAATGGAAAAGTAGATGAAACAAACAGAGCAATAGAAGGCATCCTCACCAAGGTTCTAATCAATATCATAAAGGATTGGGAAGATAGATTAGCGGAGGCCACTTGGACCTACAATACCACTTGGAAGAGCACTATTGGTTTCATCGCTTATGAATTAGTCTATGGAAAGAAGGTTTTGCTCTTGATTGAGTTTGACTACAATACCTTGATAATGGTAGCACAATTGGATTTAGATGTTACAAAGGCACAATAGGAGAAGCTGCTCCAATTAAATGGCTTGGATGAATTCAGAATGCAAGCCCCCGTACACACTAAAGTTATTCAATTGTGAACTGTTGGGCATGGCCCAACTTGGTCCAAGTTTTGGGTAAAAGACCCCGCAGAAGAAGTAGTAGACTGCGCAGAGCTCGCGAAGATATATTCATCACGCATTATTTTTGGGCTTTGGGGATGGGAAAAACCCCTTCTTTTCTAATGGTTATCGAGTATTAGTCCTTGTTTTATGGATCCAAGGTATGTGGACCATGGTTTTTGTAAAGAAATGTATTAAGAAGATGTAATACTTTGTAAATGATTTCTATAGGGATTAATGCACAGTGGTTGTCGTGGTGATACTCTCAAGGATCTTCCCGGGATCCTTGGAAGACAGTCAAATTAGCTGCAGTTGGACCAAAGATACATTCACATATATGTATTAGTGAAATAATAATCAAATTAAGAAGAAGGATTGTTACCTCAAATCTTGGTGTGGTGTTGCTGGAGAAAGCAATGTAGCATAGTGGAAGACCCCTCAACTAGCTCCTAGATCAATACATGCACATAAACACGACGAGGCATAATATCACAACATATAACTTTAACAATAAATACAAGAATACATAGGGATATCTAACTGTATACATATAAGCTACTCAGAATCTCTAGCATTGCATAAACATGCAAATAAATCACAATACCAACACCATGGAGTGGACAACAAAACTGCAGATCTATATTAATGATAGGAGAGAGTGATTACAACCATCACTTGTATCAATATTTCCTTACTCCTCTAGCTTCCCTCTCTCTCTCTTCTTAACCTCTTGAAGAGCCAATGTCTAATACAAGCTTCGACAGTCAATAGGCAATCCTTTCAATACTTTCGATCCCTTTCACAATGGACCTAGCCTCAAATATATAGCAGGAGAGGATAAGCCTTGCCAATTCTTTCATGAGTTCTTTTGGGCAAACGCTGAGATGTTTCCATGCTTTATCGCTCTTCCCCTATTTGTAGACTCCATTAGGAATAGAAAGTCCTCAAATAGATCGAATCTAGATGTTTCCCTACTTTATGGGCTAACGTATGAGTGAATATAGGGATATTATTTAGTCAACATACTCCTTTGACCTATAGAAACTCACAAAAGTTGACTAACACACCCCCTAAGGAAACACTGAGAGTTACCCTACAGACTAACGCACCTGATGAATGGCTAGGAAGCTTTATAAAGCACCTTTCTAGTTCCTAGAGACCATTAGTTTGGAAAATAGGCCTGTGAACTTGGTGAATCTTTCAGTCATCTTACCATTCTCCTCTTAGCTGATGAGGAGGTAATTTTCCTGTGTAACAGATGCCCCCTAATGTGTGAGATTAGAGGCAGAGACGATGGCCGAAATACTTTATAATTGTCATGTTCTTGGAAAAAAGAGAGAGAGGATCAGAGCTTCGGGACTACGAGAAAACTATTACAACACATACATATATAAAATCTAAAATCATGTCTTGAGTCGCATTCCCACGCTTAGTAGCTATGTCAGAGCGATTTCTCAATAAAGAGATGTCACGATCATTTCCACCGATAAGACAAATGTGGATCTTGTGTCATAATAATATCATTCTGATGAGCAGTCTCCAAAAAATAATATACACAGCTTGGGAGAGGAAACAAGGTTGAGTGATGTAAGCCTCTACCCAAGGTCTTGATCTCCATTTCACCTCAACAACATATTTCTATACATGTGAATAAAGATATTGAGGTCGAACATGTACGAAATCGTTTGATTACTGGTCAATAATGGAGATTATTAATAGATGCGAGGATGGCCACCGATAATGATGATGGTCTTCAAGATGCACAGTACAATCTAATGAGTGTGAATAATGTTTTTGTCATCAAACACTCATAGAATCATTTAAAAAGGAGCCAATAATGAAAACCACTAGCCAAACAAAAGGTAACCTGCCACTAATGTCTGTAAGTTCCAAGGTATTGAAGTGTTTCTGGGTTTTATCACTAGATAAAGTGTTGAAGTCGATAGGAAGAGACCTATCAAAACGTAGGAAATAATGTGTCCTAGACCAATTGACACGAAATGGGACAAGAATGATTTTATTTTGAAGAATAGTTTGAGCATTGGGTCAAATCGACAGAGGGCATGATGGAAGAAAATGTTTGATGGTTTAATGGAGGAACCAGAAGATAAAGGGATCCCTTGACCAATAGAAGGCACAACACAAAGGGTTTAACCATGCAGCAGTAGACTCATGAACACTAAAGAGTGTTAAGATAGATAGATGTAAGAACATCAGGGTATATAGGCTAACTCATAGGATGACAAGGTTTATTTTGAGAGGTCGTCGTAAAGAAGGTTCTACTAAGGAAGTGCCATGTTCAAGGGAATTACTGTTGACAAAAAACTATTTCCAAAATACTGACATAAAGAAATTGTATTGTCCAATTTCCCCATTTGATTAATTTAATGAGTCGATATGGGTAAACTTGGTGGTCTATTCATATTTCGAGAGTCTGAAAAGATTGTAAATATAGACTCCAGAGGGGTCCCTTTGTCATAGTTGTTAACTGGGTGTGAAAAAGATTTAATAGCATACCTGAAATGGTTCCTTTTTCATTATTTATTCTACTGAGTTCAAATAAACTGATAAACCTATGCTCAATAGATGCTTGCCTCATTTATGAGTATGAGGGGATGAAGTAAACTCGATATTCATCATGAAATTTTAATGAGTTACATGATGACAAACTCAATAGATCTTCATCAAATTTTAACAAGTCAAATGAAGAAAACACGAGGTATCTTTTTCAGTTTAGTGAGTGAGCAACGAGAGAGAAAATAATTGCTCATGCCTTCTTCGTAGATTTAACGAGCTCAAAGAAGTGAAAAACTCAAGGATTTTTCTATTTAAGAGCGAGAAAGGGCACCAAAAAGAAAGTCTTGATATCATCATTGTAGGATTTTTACGAGCCCAATGATGAAAACTTAGGGATTTTTTGAATTCAAGATAAAGAAAAGATCCCATAAAATAAAGTGCTCATAGTGAATTGAACATGGTCATTTCTATGATTCAGCCCTGAAAATCCCTTCATTGAAGCATGAGTAATATTAACATTAATATATCAACATGGTGCATGATAAATAGAATAGGAAATGAAATATGTCTATTTCAATGACTTAATTAAGATGATTCATACCTCCAAAGTGACTATAAGGAGGTTTTTTGAGCCTCCATTTTCACCATTTACATCATTTGACTGTTGCGAGAGTGTTCTAGAGCGAAATAGGAGCAAATATTCCCCGGACGATTGTGAGCAATCCAGGTGACCATTAGACATGTTTTTGTTCCAGGTAGATGGAAAAGCCCATATTCTGCATTCCTTAACCTCTTTTAGTTGCATTTTAATTTTGGGGAAGCCCTAACTCATAAAATGTGACTAATGCTCCCCTCTACATATAGAGGGGCGTTAAACACCCTTCATGACCTATAGGAGGGTGTTAATGTGGCTTGTATGCCCTAAGGGTGTGCGTTAATGTGTATGGGAAAACTTCCAAACCCCAGTATGTGATTTAGGTAGAATTTATTCATCATTTTTACTGATTTTTGGGTTGTTTTGTGCATTTTTTGATCCATCATCATGAGTTTATGGAGAGAAAGAGCTCATGATAGCCAAGAACTACAGATGTTGATTGATCCAACATGCATACTTGCACTGCAAATATGTGTCTTAATCAATTATGAAAGGCTTGACCTGATGGAGGGTCAGGAAGAACTTCTAAGTTGGATAATCCAACGTTGGGATTAACACCAAGGGGTGTTCCAGATCGAGGGTCATAAGCTCTCGATCGATAGGGACAATATCTATTTTCTGGCTTGTTTTTCGTGCAGAGGTGTGTGAGCAAACCTGACTGAGGACAAGATAGATCCGTGGTCCACCCTGGAGTTGGTCCAAACTTACTATAGACCTAACAGTGGTTTAGTGAGAAATTGGGTCCCCATCGAGCGGATCAGGTCTAGGTCCATGAGGGCCATACTATGGATGATCATGCACTTGTTGGGTTCAAGAGTCCTCATGTTGCTATAAAGGCTGAACTATTTCTTGCTATTGGCTGTGTCGCGCCTCAGATATTTAAATGGTGTGATGCAGTTCTTCGTTAGTTGAAGTCAGAACTGACAACCTACAAGACTCGTAGTTGTTAGGTGCTAAAAAGGTGTCTTTCAAAACGCCTAATTGCCTCACATTAATTATCAACCTGGGTAAGTATTTTTGTTTCAAGATTGTACACAATATGTGAAAGTTATAAATCTAGAGAGAGAGGATTTAAGATAGTCTATTAAATTCAATAT
Source organism: Pinus tabuliformis (assembly GCA_031772625.1). Classification (NCBI taxonomy): domain Eukaryota; kingdom Viridiplantae; phylum Streptophyta; class Pinopsida; order Pinales; family Pinaceae; genus Pinus; species Pinus tabuliformis. Next base: position 915,244,829 of record CM062818.1, on the reverse strand, counting down.
GAGAGTAACCGGATGCAATCATAAATCTTAAGCTGTAACTTTTAAAGGAAATAATACATCTAAGAATCAGGACTTAATCTCAAGCAAAACCATAATCAAATCTGAAGCAATAAATTTAATTTAAAATAGCATCAACCGAGAGCATAGTAGCATTAACCAATCTCTTATAGATGATTCTATCTAAATCACACTCAATCTCAATTAAGCAATTCAAATGGAAATGATGTCAACCGAGAGTTCAGTAGCATTAACCAAACTCTTTCAGCTGATTCTATAATAACCACACTCTTATCATAATCAACAAGATTCAATGCCTTAACTGATAATCAATTTAATCTACAGTAAGCATAAATGGAATCACATGACAAATCTGCAAAGTACATAAGGTCAGAATAAAGGAAAGTAAACTAACTGCAATACAGGAAATCAAAAAAAGCAAACAAGATAAACTAGCAGAGAATGGAAAAACATCAAATCAATTGAACTTGCATGAATTAGAAAGATATAACACAAAGGATAGCAGTTTGATCCACTAGAAGCTAGGCCCTTAGCCACCAGTGAATATTGCTGAGCTACTTTAGAGAATATGAATGAACCGCAACGTAAATTATGTATTAACCATTGAATTCAATCCTCATTAGAATACGGTCTCCTTCAGAATCACATTCTGTATATTGAAATTACAATTGAGGTCCCAAGTAAAAAGATAAATCTCTCCATTAGCCCCTCTCCTCCTATCCTATCCTATCCTATCTCTAATTATCCCTTTTCTTTGATCTCTGTTTTCATTTAAATACACAGAGAGCAGGGAGAAGTTACAACAAAGATGATTACAAAATGATTCCCATAACAAAATTGGATTATTCACAACAAATTGATCAGCAAGATCATATCTGAAATATCTTTCCATCCACATTCAACAGGAACATGTTGAATTTGGTATTTCCACAGAGATAATTTGGAAGATGGCCGCAACAGTGAATATGAGAAAATCATATTCAAAGAACCTTTCATTTCTCTTAATACGGACTGAATTTGGGAAAACTTCTCATTATAAACTAATTCGGTCTATTCTGAACAAAACCCATGTTTCAAATTTTCCATATTCTTCTCCATTTTCCCGAAATGTCTAATGCAAAATTGTCACTTCTTATTCCAGCGAATTTCTGAGTTGGAATATTTAATGATGAGCTGGAGATCAAATCTACAATCTGGAAAATATCTTGGAGACTAAAATGGTGAGTGATGTTACAACACATTTATTAATAACCCATCATTGGTAAAATCATGCATAATAATCATCAATTTATTAAAAATAAAGGAAAAGAAATAATATTTATCCATAATAGCATAAACAATTATAAAATGGAATTATATGATAAATCATGATAAATGATGTGATAAAGAAGGGTAGAAATGGATGAAATAGGTGTTAAAAAGTGATAATAATAATGACATATTAGTGGCCCAACACACCCCCAAACTGAATATATTGCATTTCCTCATGCAACCGGAAGCTTCTATATTAACCAAGCTATATAAAAAAATGTTCATCCCAAGTCATGAAATTGATGGAACAAATGACTTCTTCCTCAAATAATGAACAATTTTAGCAATGTTGATGAAGGGGTAATAATTTTCACATTGACGTTCAACTATATGTATATGAAGTTGCAGCAAAATATGATATAAGTAACAACAAAATTCATTAACCATTTCCTCAAAAACTACAAACCAGATTTTGCTGAAATTTTGCAAGTAGATTTATACTATATTAATGCTTATATGATCCAAAAATCATATTGTTTTGATGCACGAATCATGAGATATAAACAAAATGGTTGTAGGTGACAGTGCATGATTTCTGAAATTTTATGAACTAATTTAACTTGAAATTATCTGGGTTTGTGTATTTTAATGATACCTTTTTGTTATCCAAAAAATCACAAGAATTCGGTTCATAGTTTTAAAGATATATGAAAATAAATTTCTACACTATATAAAAATGAAATTGTATGCCTTAAATGAGAAAGAAAGTAGAAAACATTCATCATGTGTAGCAGTTCCTCCCCCAAACTGGGGAATTAGCATGCCCTCATGCAATGTTAAAAAAACAAATTGAGGTGGTTGCTACAAACTGTTGAAATATATGCTTGGAGTAAAACAACATGGGATAAGGGAGGTGGTGAGAATGAATAAGAAGATCAATTGATGAAAAAGAATATTAATGGATGAGAAAGAAATGAATGAAAGTAACACTCCCCCAAACTGAAAGATGATATGTCTCTAAAAAATGGGAAGTGGTAAAGATGAGGAATAAATGATGATAAATAATGCTCAATGGATTTTCATGAAAGTCTCCTAAATTTTCAATAAATCAGAAACTTATGCTATTTTACCTAAAGTTTTAGCTCCGAAAAAATGTGGAATGAAATGTATGGATTGGCATTTGTTGAAGCTGATGTAGGCTGAGTTGATGCTGAAAGTGATGCAAAAGGTGGAATCCAAGCAAGCACATCATGTCTGAAAAATTGTTCGCGTTCATGAGTTTCTCGAGCCTCTTCTGTTAGTTGTAATAGTGTGGCCTTACTATGAATAGATTTCCCCCCATACTTGTTGCTCTCCTGTAAACAAATCACTACACTGCATGAAAATTTCTTGAATCCACAGTTTTAGTTTTGAATAGCAATAGATAAGCTGCATGCAAAAAATTTCAATCAGAAAAAACTTTTGAATAACCTTCCCCCTCCAATTGGAAAAGGGCATTCATGACCATAAAGCATAGGAAAAGTGTTGTTCTGATGGCAAGGCAAGGGAATGAATAGTACGGCAGTAAATGAAGCAGAGTACACATATCAATGATAGGATAGCAAGAGGTATGGTTATAATGAGAGCAGAGTGTGTAAAGATAGTTATGAATAAGAGATAGGACACTTTGGATTGATGATAAGTTATGCGAAAAAGAAAAAGAACAGCAATATGCCAAAAAGATGCTTTGCTGACGGTATTCTAGCTGAGAATGATGCGATTGATTGGAAAACAATTTCTCATGCGTAAAGGTTCAAAACAGGGAAAAAATAAGGAAATAACTTCTCTGATAAAAAGAGAGAATAAGAAAAGGGAATTATAGTAATAATTGACGATAAGGTATAACTTCAATACCATAAGCAGAGCCTCTGATGCCAGTAGGCATCAATAGCCTCGGCAGGGTTTCATTTTAACCCATATGAGCCAGGATCCTCAATTTATAAATGGAGAGTTCCAGTGTTGTTCTATAGAAGAGATCAATGTGCTGGTGTGGTAAACAGATAACCACACTGCCATTCACTAGGATGTAGAGGAAGTGATCAAGATGGCTCGTGATGAGACCTCCTGTTCCAAGGATATTTTGGCTATCCAATGGATCATAACCCTGGTGTGGTGGCTATAATGGGAATGTCACTTTGTTACAGCCTTATGAACATGGTAGGTTGGCTCTTAATGAGACCCCCTATCCTCCTTCTACAAACAAAATTTTGTTGTTATTACACTTTTTTATGATAAATAAAGGGAAGCTCAGTACTCCTTAAGAGCAAGGATGGTGGAAGAAGTTAAAGATGTCAATAGAAAAAAATATACCCATAATCCCATTTATTACAGATAGAGAGAATTATAACCAGGAAGGGTGGAACCAGCATGGTATTAAGATGATCAATCAGTATCATGTAGAGTAGAAAACAATGCAGTAAAGTAGTAAATAAATAATTGTGTCCCTTTTCTTAAAAAGAATCTCTCATCCAGAACATGTCATGTTAAAGATCATAACATGAATGATATTAACTCACTTCAATAGAATCCATAATTTCTTGTCCTCATAAAAGTAGTGTACTTCATGCCACGAAATGGAATCAGTAAAATGTGGTTGAGATGAACTAGGAATAATCCCACAAGAGGATGGAGGTGCTATTCACAACACACAAAACTTCACAAGAAGCAAAAAATCTGTTTCGAAGAGGGAACAACAAAAACACTCTAAAAGTGTTGGTCCCTAGAGGGAACAACAACAACTCTAAAAGTGTTGTTCCCTGGAGGGAACAACAAAAACTCAAAAAACACTCAATTTAAGAGTTGTTCCCTAGAGGGAACTGCAAAAACTCTAAAAGTGTTGTTCCCTTGAGGGAACAACAAAAAAACTCGAAAAAAGTGTTGTTCCCTTGAGGGAACAACAAACTCTAAAAGTCTGATTGATCCCAACGGAAACGACGCCAAAATGTTGGGTGCTAAAAGGTGTCTTTAGAACTCCTAATTGCCTCACATTAATTATCAACCTGGGTAAGTCTTTTTGTTTCAAGAGTGTACACAATATGTGCAAGCTATAAATCTAGAGAGTAATTATTTAAGAAAATCTATTAAATTCAATACGAGAGTAACCAGATGCAATCATAAATCTCAAGTTGTAACTTTTAAAGGAAATAATACATCTAAGCATCAGGACTTAATCTCAAGAAAAACCATAATCAAATCTGAAGCAAGCAATTCAATTGAAAATAGCATCAACCAAGAGCATAGTAGCATTAACCAATCTGTTATAGCTGATTCTATCTAAATCACACTCAATCTCAATTAAGCAATTCAAATGGAAATGATGTCAACCGAGAGTTCAGTAGCCTTAACCAATCTCTTTTAGTTGATTCTATAATAACCACATTCGTATCATAATCAAATAGATTCAATGCCTTAACTGATAATCAATTTAATCTACAGTAAGCGTAAATGGAATCAAATGACAAAGCTGCAAAGTACATAAGGTCGGAATAAAGGAAAGTAAACTAATTGCAATACAGGAAATCAGAAAATAGCAAACAAGATAAACTAGCAAAGAATGGAAAAACATCAAACCAATTAAACTTGTGTGAATAACACAAAGGGTAGCAGTTTGATCCACCAGAGGCCGGGCCCTTAGCCACCAATGAATACTGCTAAGCTACTTCAAAGAATACAAATGAACCGCAACGTAAATTATGTATTAACCATTGAATTCAATCCTCATTACAATACGGTCTCCTTCAAAATCATACTGTATATTGAAATTAAAATTGAGGTCCCAAGTAAAAATCTAAATCTCTCGATTAGCCCCTCTCCTCATATCCTATCCTATCCTATCTCTAATTATCCCTTTTCTTTGATCTCTATTTTCATTTAAATACATAGAGAGCAGGGAGAAGTTACAACAGAGATGATTATGAAATGATTCCCATAGCAAAATTAGATTTTTCACAACAAATTGATCAGTAAGATCATATCTGAAATATCTTTCCATCCACATTCAACAGAAACAGGTTGAATTTGGTATTGCCACTGAGATAATTTAGAAGACGGTCGCAACAATGAATATGAGAAAATCGTATTTAGAGAACCTTTTGTTTCTATTAATACGGACTGAATTTGGGAAAACCGTTTATTATGAAACTAAATCGGTCCGTTATGAACAAAACCCATATTTCATATTTTCCAGATTCTTCTCCATTTTCCTGAAATGTCCAATGAAAAACTGTCACTTCTTATTCCAACGAATTTCTGAGTTGGAATATTTAATGATGAGCTGGAGATCAAATTTGCAATCTGGAAAATATCTTGGAGGCTAAAATGGTGAGTGATGTTACAAAAAATTTATTAATAAACCATCATTGGTAAAATCATGCATAATAATCATCAATTTATTAAAAATAAAGGAGAAGAAATAATATTTATCCATAAGAGTATAAATAATTATAAAATGGAATTATATGATAAATCATGATAATGACGTGATAAAGAAGTGTAGAAATGGATGAAATAGGTGTTAACAAGTGATAATAATAATGACATATTAGCGGCCCAACAGCAACCAAATGAATTTTGGGTATGGCACTCTCATCGTGTCCTTCATAATTGAGAGGGTGCCCCTCATAAGACCACAGATGTGTGTGGGTCTAATTTATCCCAGGGAGCCTAGGCAAGGGTGATGGGCCTCTCTTGATCCTCATACTACAGGGGGACCAATATGACATTTCTTTGAAGAGGACTTCTTCAAGTGGCTCAGCAACGAGATATTGATGATTGATGACTATGCCTATGAAGGCATGGACTTTAGAGGAGATTTAGACTTGACACTGCCACCTGGTACACATTGGGGGCCTCAAGGTAAGAAGTTTTTTTAGAATACCTTAAAGTATTTTTTAGATTTTGAATGTTTATGTAATTTTTTTGTTGTTATGGATGAACAATTACTAACATGAAGCGTTTTCTTGACACATATGTGCAACCAGTACGACTTGTAGGCATGTCTCACCAAGAAAGATGTGGGGACTGACTACCTGGAGCTTGCATGGGAGTAGTAGCTTCCGAAGATAGAGATGATGCACAAAGTCTCCGCGAGGTTCTGAGGAACCTCAAAGGCCTGATCATGGGCATTCCTCCACTTCCCATGAGGGAGATTCTCGCTAATATGAAGTGACACACTGTCAGTGTGCCTGAGTAGTTTCTAGTTCCTCTTCGGAGGATAGCTAGAGTTGTTATGAGTTTTCATGAGCAATAGGCTCTTTAGCCGGCACATGGTATAGCTAACGAGTGTTTATAATGAGGCTTATTAGCCATTTTGTACTTAAAACACCCAAGTTTTGGGTATTTCCCATTGTAAAAGACTGGCTTCGATATATATATATATATATTTGGAATTTTTATGATGTAAATGTTTTTTAATGTTTTTGTAAATATTTAACTATGTGAATCTTTACTTTCATACATGTATCTATAATAAATGAGACAAATGCCAATCTAATACATAGTTAGCTATTGAGTTAGCAACTGCATTAAATTCTCGAGGAATGTGTTCATATGTAATAAACTCAAATTGATGTTCCAAGAGTCACACCCTTAAATAATAATGTAACAATATTGGATTGTGAATGTGATAATGATTTGTCAATTTCATAATGACAAGTTGAGTGTCTAACATGACCACGAGATTGGAGATGTCTCGAGATGACGCTTCAGTGAGAAGTGAAATTACATACATATACTTAGCAATATTGTTGGTGTCAGTACCAAGAAAGACTCCCTCGAAACAAACTAGTTCTGACGGAGCTGTGTAAATGACCGAAGCAGCTGATGCAATGTGTCGTGTGTGACAACTGGCACCATCTACATATCCTACGTATGGTAAGGGTAATGAAGACATCTGTGCAACGAGAAACATGTATGAGAAAAATACTCAAAAATTGCCAAAAATCCAGTCACACCAAAAAGAAGCAAAACTTATAAATACATAGGATTACAAAGCACATGCCTAGTGGAATACTAGGCATAATACTTTTTAGGATTGAGCCCATTTTCAGGGCTCCACAAGCAGGGCTCCTTCACAGTCCTGAAGTTCATAGGCCCCTTTTGAGCCAGCCTTAGTGATGACATATGGACCAATCCATAAGGGTTGAAGCGTTCCTGCCCCCAAGAGGTTGTGCTTTTTATCATAAATAAAATGAAGATCACATTCGTGGTAAGAACAAGGCTTGAACTTTATGTCATACTAGGCTTTGAACCAACGCTTGTGGGCTTTGAGTGCCAATTTGGCCTCTCATTGGGTTTTGTCCAGTTGATTGAGATATAGCAAGAACTCTTCTTTGGTAGCAGTGTTGGGAAAGAGTTCGACAACAATTTGTGGGGAAGGAAGCTGGCACTCCATAAGTAGTACCGCTTCTAGGCCATAAGCGAGTTGGAATGGTCTAAAGCCTCTAACAATTTTGACTGAATTTCGATATGCCCACAATGCAGGATAAACATGCGGTGCAAGTGGGTTTTGTGATTACCTACTAACCTGTAGATCTTGGTTCTTAAGATGCCATTAACGAATTCTACTTGGCCATTACCCTAGGGGTAGTAGGAGGATGATTGGTTTGGACGATTGGTCCAGACGAAAACTAAGCAACAATGTTAAGTCGGACATCATGTGATTCTGAAAATGAGACCCATGGTCTATAACGATCATGCAGGGCACACTGAAATGAAAGATTATTTGATTAAATAGGAATAACGCCGTAGTTTTTCAATCGGCCCGAAAAGTGGGAATGGCTTCGACCCATTTTGTAAAGTAGTCCACAACGACAATTATGTAGTTGTGTCCATCAAAAGAAGTGGGGTTGCATCTGACGAAGTCAGTACCCCATTTGGCAAAGGGGACGAAAAAGATAATTAGGTGTAGGGGGGCTGGAGGAGTGCAAATTTTCTTTGTAAATACATGACAAGGGTGACACTACTATATTGCCTTGACACAATATTTTAACAAGGTTGACCAGTAGTATCCCGTGCATAAAAGTTTCTGGGCAGTAGATATGCCAGAAAGATGACTGCCATATGTCCCATCATGGAAGTAATTTAAAGCGTGTTCTCCCTCTTCATGAGTGAGGCAACATCGAAGAACTGTATCGGGGCCATGATGATATAAAGTATCTTTCAACACTAAATAGTTTCGAGCTTGGTGGCAGATGTGACGACAATCACCTGATGATAGTTCAGGGAAAAATCATTGCGCTTGGATGTAGACAAGAATGTCACCATACCAAGGGTTAGTTGAGTCGATCAAATAGATAGATTCATCCAGGAGAGGATCGTGAGCTATCTCATTTGGATTGACGATCGGAAGATCAGAAAATAGTTTTGTGAAGACTAAGGATTTTTTCGTCTTAGTAGTGGTGAAAACCAAATCAAATTGTTGGAGGATAACTATCCATTTGGAATATTTTACTCCAATGACTTGATGAGACAAAATGTGTCTCATGGGATTCTCCAAAGCAATGATGTTAGTCTGTCACATAATTATTAGTGTTGGAATCGATTGACAGTAAAGACAACTGCCAAGGACAACTTTTCCACATGTGAATATCTGAGTTCGGGCCTAGCCAGGCCTTTCAAGAGATAATATATCACATTCTCACTCAGATCATCATGAGTTTGGACCAACACCATTCCAATAGAGGATGGTGAGGTTGCCAGATAGAGGAGAAGGGGTCATGCATAGTTGGGAGCACTAAGTAGTGGGGCTGATATAAGTGCCTATTTCAAGGCATCAAATGATCATTGGGCTTGATCGTCCCACAAGTATGGTACTCATTTATTTAGTAGGTGCATAAAGCCTTTCATCAGCTCGACATAGTTTATGATGAATCACCGTAAGAAGTTTGCTTTCCCTTGAAAACATTGGAGCTGCAAAATAGATTGTGGTTTGGGAAATTGAGTAATTTACTTTACCATATCGAGATCAACCCTAATCGCTTATTTGGAGACAATGAAACCAATTAGGTGTCCAGACTCGACAAAGAAAACACATTTGTGTGGATTTAGACGTATGTTATAGAACCTGCACCTAAGTAAAATTGCTCGTAAATGAACAAGGTGTTGAGTTCGCTTCTTGGAATGGGCTGGAAGGTCGTCCATGTAAGCTTGAACTATATGTCTGATATCATGGGATGTGTTGTCCATGTCCTGTTGAAATGTTGCTCAAGCATTCTTCAAACTGAATGGACTTTTCGATATGCAAATATTCCCCAAGGGAAATTGAAGGCAATTTTGTGCTAGTCCGTGGGTTTGATGGTGATCTGGTTATAGCCCAAGAAACCATCCATAAATGAGAAGGATCCGTAACTGGCGCAGACATCGATTATTTGGTCGATGAACAGTGCCAGATAAATTCTTTTTAGACACGCAGCCTTCAAGTCCCAGTAGTCAACACAGATGCATATGACACCCTATTTTTTATCTACAGGAACCAGATTGGAACCCCATTCCATTAAGGGAACGTGGGTAAAGGAAACCAACATGTAAACAAATTTCCACCTCAATATTGATGGCTGCAGTTTTGCGGGGGTGTATTGGTCAAATTCTTTGGTGAGCAAGCTTTCCATTTTCATAAACCTTGATTTCATGCTTGATAATATATGGATCTATGTTGGAATTTCCTCATAAGACCAAGCAAATACATCATGGCATTCCTTGAAAAAGCAGGTTAAGCTTGAAATTTCCTCAAGAGTGAAATCAACTCTAATCTGGATGTTTTCCACGATGTCTGTCTTGACTGAAATATTGATGAGCAATGTCTTAGAAAGATTTCCCATGTTCCCTTCTGAATCCAAAGTTTGGATGGTTGTATAACGTGAGGGAAAGATCTTAGGTGTTTCTAAGGACAGGATATTATGGGTATTGCGTCTGAATTAGATATCAAAATGCGATAGTCGGAATCCTGCCAAGGTCACTACTCTAAACACATGATCTCTCGAATAACTTCATTTGAAGGTAGGACTTGATTAAGGATATCGTTAGAGGGATCAGCTATATGAGAGGAGGTGGTGTCGTTTGTCATGAACAAAGTGACCAGAGACTCAGATGCAGATTGAATGGCATTGATAGGCCAATTCGGCTTGTGACAACAACATTTGTTCTCCGTAAGAGTCAATTTCTGAAGGGGCCAGGAGGATCCAAGGATTTCTCAGTTCATGAGGAATAGATGAGACCATAGAGACCGTTTGTGGAACCGTGAGTGGCAGGAGAGAAAAATAACCCATCAAGGAAGAACCCTTCAAAAGATCGGTACCAATACTTACATAAGAGTCAGTTATACCACCCACTAAAGGTACAAAGCCATTAGGTAATGGGGAGTAATTTGGGGTGCAAAAGGACAGCTAGTCCACTATGACTATCCTTCCATCCAATGGAAATACGATGATACGAAATATAGTAGACACAATGGCAGTGATGGCATAACTCCAACTGCGGCCCAACAACAGATTATAGTCGAGATTTCTGGCCAAGACTTTGATATCCACCGTTATCATTTTCCCACTTAAAGTGATGGGGTAGATGGCAAGATAACGTTTTGGGATGGAATTGTGGTCATTAAAAGATTTAAGGGAATTCGATGGTGGTGAGAGGTTAGGAGAACCCAAGGCGAGTCAACATTAAGCTAACATGATGCAAGTTGAAGCACCTTAGTCAATGACAGTTCTATGTACCCCTCGTCCTTTCGAAACAATTTTCACCTAAAATGCAAGCTAGTGTGAAAGGGGAGGTTTACATTTGTCCATGTCAACTATTGCTAGCATGGAATCCTGAGGGTCGACCCCACAAATTTCCAAAAGATGAGCTTTCCTTTGTGCTGAAAAATTTCGCAATACTTCGAGTGCTGACATAGCTGACAATGCTTGCGCCAAACCTTCTACAATATTGTAGTTTTGGGCAGCACGTTCAGATGTATTATGTTTTGTGCCACGAAGTGCCCATTTTATGGGGTGAATCACAAGATCAGAAATTGATTGATCGATACGAAGATCATTGGGCGGTGGTGGGTTTGGACTCAAGGAGGCTTCCTCAGCATTAGTGAATAGAGATCCATAAGTTTTGGCTTTCATTTAAATATCAACCGTTTCAAAGGTGTAAATGGTGGATGGTCCTGCACCAGCTGAAGGATGGTGTGAACGCCCATTCCCCCCTTTCAAGGGTTGAGACTAGTTCACAATAAGATGTTGTTGCTGCTAAACAGGGAATGTGTTGTTTAGGACTACGGGGATCCGACTATTGTCCTTTTGAGCAAGTAGATCTATGCATTCTTGGAGGCGTGGACAATGATGTGTCATATGGTCTTCCACATAGATCTTGCAAGGGAGCTTGACAGCTTTGTCCTTTCCATTGTCAAGTGGCACAACATCTTTCTGCGTTGGGTTGGACTGCTTGAATGACTGCTCATCAGAACGAGCGATCTTTTTCTTGTTCTTCTTATTCTTACCATCAGGTTTTAGTGTACACTGCATAGAGTTTATAGTGGCGGTAGGAAGAGAAGTCAATTGGGTATGTTGGGTTGTGTTATTCTTTCCACGACTAGCCCACGTAGTGAACTGGGGGGTTAGAGGGAGGGTGCAGCCCCCCCTTCGTTGTGCTGATTGCATAGTAGGGGGGTCATTAGGGGGTTTGAGGGGGGCGGGTATCCCCCCCTCTACAAGGTCCAAGGCAGTGCTCCAGAAAAAAAAATATTTCGACCCTATATTACGTTGGGCAGACCTACCTATGGTTTTGTGCATGATTTTTGCACATGGTTTTGGATGCGATGGTTTTCGGTCCATGGTATTGGATGCTTTGGCATGTATAAATATGTATTGTAACATTGAAAGGAATATAATGAAAAATCAAGTTGGTAGTCCTGGTTTTGGGATCCAGGGGAAAATCTTTGTGTATATGTGTTTTATGTGTTATGCTCTCGCATTTTTTATTTTCTGTGTTTTAGAATTCATATTCAGGTAATTTCTGAATGGGGTTAAAACCTACATTTGGTATCAAAGCTATTTTGGCTTCAAGGGGACACCTTTATTGCTGAGGGGTTTCGCTTGGGCCTGTGGTAGAGCCCATTCAGTGGGAGATCTGCGGGATCGATTCTGGTGGTGAAAGAAGATGGTTAGTGCAAAGATAGAGATCGAGAAATTTAATGGTCATAGTTTTGAGTTGTGGAAACTCAAGATGGAGGATCTATTGGTAAATAAAGATCAGTGGATCGTGGTAGATCCAAGTACTAAACCAACAGGAGTGTCCGATGAAGAATGGAAGAAGTTAGATCAGAAGGCAAAGAGAAAAATATGATTGTGTGTCTCAGATTCAGTACTGCTGAATGTATTAGAGGAAGCTATGTCGAAGGCTTTCTGGGACAAGTTAGGGACTTTGTACCAATCTAAGTCTCTGGTGAATAAACTATTCCTACAGGAAAAACTGTATAACCTGAGGACGAAAGATGGAGACTCGGTGACAGAGCATCTGAATGCATTTAATACTATGGTAAGTCAATTATCATCTGTTGATATCAAAATTTAAGATAAAGATAAGTGCATTAGTTTGTTGTTGTTCTCTACCATATTTGTGGGATAGTCTGGTTATTGCAATAGGTAGCAATGCAACTGCCTTGCAATTTAATGAAATAGCCTCATCCTTGCTGACGAAGGAGATGAGACAGAAAAATATGGAGAGCCAAAATGGTGATTCCTTGTCTGTACAAGGATGGTCCCAGAATAAAAACAAAAATAATTCATCGAGTTGGAGATCTAAATCTCCAGAAAAACTTGTAAAGGTGGTGTGCTAGAAATGCGGAAAGGAAGGGCACTACAAAAGGGACTGTAAATATAACGCTCCTGACAAAAGAAAGGGATCTGATGATGATCCTCCTATAGAGGTGAAAACCACCTCAGATGAAGGTGGGGATGTGTACCTAGATTCATCAAGTACACTCGTAGATCATGAGATATGGTTGATTGACTCAGGTGCATCCTTTCACTTAACTCCCCATAGAGAGTGGTTCTATGAGTATGAGAAATATGATGGTGGTGATGTATTCTTAGGGGATGATAGGAAGGCTAGAATCGTTGGTCACAGAAAAGTAAAGTTGAAGTTGCAAGGTGGAAGGGTTAGAACACTTCTGGGTGTTCTACATATTCCTGCATTGGCCAGAAATCTGATTTTTGTAAGCAAGATGGATGATGCAGGTGTAAAAACAGTGTTTGAGAAGGATACATGAAAGATGGTTCGGGGAGCACTGGTATTGAGGCAGGGAGTTTGGATTGGAACTCTATACAAGTTGCAAGGTAGCACTATTGTTGATGGGTGTCACAGTTCTGTGGTTCCTGAAAGTGGAGCAGAAAATCTAGTCGTCTCTGGAGAGAAGACCATGTTGTGGCATCAAAGGCTTAGACATATTTGAGAGAAGGGCCTTTGGATACTTCATGGTAAAGGTATGGTATAAGGTATGATTAATATCTCTCTAGATTTTGATTTCTATGAAAATTGTGTATATGGGAAGCAAAATCAGGTGAGTTTCCCCTTTGGTGGTAAGAGGGTGAAACAAATATTAGAGCTTGTGCACAGTGATTTGTTTGGACCTATAAAGGTTCCATCATTGGGTAAGTCTGTGCACTATATATCATTTATAGATGACTTCTCAAGGAATACATGGATATATTTCCTTAAGAAGAAATCTCAAGTTTTTGATAGGTTTAAAGAATTCAAGGCTCTGGTGGAAAACCAGACAAAGAAGAAGATAAAGGTGCTGAGGACAGATAACGGTGGAGAGTTTTGCAGTAAGGAATTTGAATAATTCTGTAAGAAGTGTGGTATAGCACGGAAGAAGACTACTCCATGTACACCTCAGCAAAATGGAGTTGCAGAAAGAATGAACAACATTGATGGAAAGGGCAAGAAGCATGCTAAGTGGTGTCAGGTTAGGACAGGAATTCTGGGCAGAGGCAGTGGAGAGAGCATGTTACCTGGTCAATAGATCACCTTCATCAATGTTGGAGGATAAGACTCCACAAGAGGTATGGACTGGTAAGAAACCCTCTCTTTCACATCTGAGGGTATTTGGATGTGATGCATATGTACATGTTCCAAAGGAGAAACGAACCAAGTTGGATAGTAAATCTGAAAAGTGCATCTTTATTGGGTATAAGGATGGTTTAAAGGGTTATAAGCTTTGGAACCCAGTAATAAGGAAGGTTGTGTACAACCAAGATGTGGTGTTGAGAGAGGTGAAAGATGTTATTAAACATGAAGTCCAACCAAAGGAACCTGAGAAGATAGAGTTTGAGCTAGAGGAGGAAGAATCAGACTCTACAACAGAGGAGGAATCAGAAGATGAAGAGCCAAAAACTCCAAGTGTGAGAAGATCAGTTCGAGAAAGAAGGCAGCCAAAAAGGTATAGTCCATCTGCTTTCTATTCAAATTTTGCTTTATCTATTACTGATGATGATCCTAGAACTGTGAAGGAAGCAGTAGATTCATAGGATGGAAAACTTTGGAAAGAGGCCATGGTTGATGAAATGGCATCTTTTCACAAAAATGAGGCTTGGGATTTGATGGAGTTTCCAGCTGGAAGGAAACCCATTAGCAGCAAATGGGTGTTCAAGAAGAAGACAAATGCAAAAGGAAAGGTGGAGAAATACAAAGCTCGATTGGTAGAAAAAGGTTATTCCCAGGTGTCGGGAATTGATTTTGGTGATATGTTTTCTCTTGTTTCCAAGGTAGCTTCTATTAGATTACTTTTATCTGTTGCTTCTACTTTTTATTTTGAGGTTGAACAAATGGATGTGAAGATAGCATTTATTCACGGGGATCTGGAAGAGAAGATCTACATGAAGTAACCTGAATGCTTTGCGGTGAAGGGTAAGAAATAACTGGTATGAAAGTTAAAGAAGTCTCTATATGGGTTAAAACAGCTGCCAAGGATGTGGTGTCAGAAATTTGATACATTTATACAGGGACTTTGCTTCACCAGAATCAAAGCATATCACTATGTGTATTTTAAATTAATTGATGACCGTGTTATTTATCTAGTCTTGTATGTGGATGATATGTTGCTGGTTGGAAATGACAAAGAAATTATCCAGGATTTGAATACCCAATTTTCCTCCAAATTCGACATGAAAGATATTGGTGCTGCAAACTATATTTTGCGCATGGAAATTAAAAGAGATCGGGCAAAGAGGAAGCTCTAGTTAAACCAGAGGAAGTATGTCGAGAAAATATTGTAGAGGTTTAATATGCAGGATAGTAAACTGGTGAAGGTTCCTATTCCTGTAGGTGTAAACTTATCTGCTAAATAGTGTCCCAAGACACAAGAAGAGGAAGAGGATATGTCCTGTGTTCCATATGCAAGTGAAGTCGGTAACCTGATGTATGCAATGGTTTGTACTAGACCAGACATTGCACATGCAGTTGGATTATTGAGTAGGTTTATCTCAAAACCAGGGAAGAAGCATTGGACAGCAATGAAGCGGGTTTTCAGGTATTTACGTGACACTAGTGATTATGGTTTGTGCTACCAAGGAAGACCAAGATTAGATAGAGTTTTGGATATTCGTGGCTTTGTTGATGTGGAATGGGCTGGAGATCTGGATCAGAGAATATCTACAATTGGGTATTTGTTTAACCTATTTGGAGGTGCAGTCAGTTGGACGAGTAAGAAACAATCTGTAGTGGAACTATCAACTATAGAGTTAGAATACATGGTAGCCACTCATGCAAGCAAGGAAGCAATTTGGTTGTAGAGATTGTGTTCAAGTATGGGGTTAGTATAGGGATCTATAAGGATAAACTATGACAGCCAAAGTGCAATTTTCTTGGCAAAGAACCCTACTTACAATTCAAAGACAAATCACATTGATGTTCAGTATTACTTTGTGAGGGTATGATAGAAGAAAAAAAGGTGTTGTTGTTAAAGGTGGACATTTTGAAGAATCCTGCAGATGCATTGACAAAATTTTTGAGCTCTGAGAAGTTCTCTTGGTGTAGAGAAACAATGGGCATTGCAGGGAATGATTAATCTCTCTTGTGTTCCCCTATGGAAAGAAAACAACAAGTGGGAGAATGTTGGGTTGTGTTATTCTTTCCATGACTAGCCCACCTAGCCCCCCTATGGAAAGAGAAAAAAAATTGGACCCTATATTAGGTTGGGCGAACCTACCTATGGTTTTGTGCATGATTTTATCACATGGTTTTGGACGTGATGGTTTTCGGTCCATACTATTGGATGCTTCGGCATGTATAAATATGTATTGTAACATTTAAAGGAATATAATGAAACATCAAGCTGGTAGTCTCGGTTTTGGGATCCAGGGGAAAATATCTGTTTATATTTGTTTTATGTGTTATGCTCTTGCATTGTTTATTTTCTATGTTTTAGAATTTGTATTTAGGTAATTTTTGTACAGAGTTAAAACCTACAGGGTAGCAGGGTCAACTGAAAACTCGGCAATGTGTTTGCTAAGTTGTTTTATAGCAGCCCCGAAGGTAGCACCGATAATACCATCACTGTGCGCACCAGGCTGTTGAGTAGCAGGAGAATTGCAAGTTCTGGGAGCATTGGGAATGACATTGTATAATGTGCCAGACTACGAATAAATCAAATCCAAGTGTTGGGCATGACGAATGGATTCGTCTTCCGTGACCGTACCACCTAAGGCAGCATAGTTAATGATTTGAGGGAGAAGATATTTACATAACCAATCCGTTAATAGATAATCGAGGATGGGAGCTTTCACTACTCTCCACCTCCGTATCCATTCGTGTATGTGATCAGAGATGTGGGTGGTGGTGTCTTGGTGTAAATTAGTAAGGATAGAGTTTCATAGCAGATGGGTAGCTGAAAGTTCTTTAAAATTACCATCGCTAAAGCGCCAAAGGTATTGACTAACGCATGTGGTAACTCAATGTACCACTTGGCTGCATTGCCAGTAAGGGTACGGGAAAAGAGCCAAAGCCGGATACTATCATCCACCATGGAGTTAGAGACACACCATAAATGCTAGGTGGTGATGTGAGTATCCAGATCCTCTCCTTGTTTCCCTTTGAACTTCGAGATTTAGGTGAGAATTTTGTGTAGGATTGGAGGCCAAAGTAAGTTGTGATAGATGGGGTCATTGGTGAGTTTGTTGAAATCATGGATGTCAAGCATTGCTAAGAAAGGAAAAGTATTTGATGCCCATGATTCAGACCAAGGTGATAACAAATTACTTGAGGGTCCTTGCAGTCCTCCCATCATATTGTTCCCAACATTATACACAGGATTTGTGGAATAATAATTTTCTTGGGGAATAGTCATATATTATGGTTGTCCATAAGGGTTGTTAGGCTGGGAGATATAAGTGCCCCTAAGATAAGGAGTGCCCCCTTGACTCATTCGAGGTTGATATTGGGGTGCCCATATGGATTGAGTGAGACCTTCTTGAGGGATCCCACTAGCCACGTAATTAGCGGTAGGCACTTGATTGACATATGGAGGATTCATGTCAATCAATGACTGTCCTGTTTGTCCTATAAAAGGAGGGGGAACTGTAATGTCCCCATCTAGTATGTGAATATTAGGGACAATACCCCAAGGCATTTGAACCTGGGGGTTGGAACTAAACAATGGATTCCATCCAAAAAGGTTGTTGAAGGGACTCATGCTAACCGCACTATATGGATCGTTATAAGGAGCACTATATGGAACGCTAGCCGAAGGTCCAGGAGCTGACACAAAAGGGGAAAAAATTGGTATGTACTGGGTTCCACTCATGTTGGGTGTAACTATGGTGCTTGGACCTGGCATATTTTGGATAGCTGGGTTTTCCATCAGCAGTGTGGTACTAATTGTCGACTGGGCAAGTGAGGATGGACCAAAAGTGTCCACAAGATCCCATGACCCATTATTCATCGATGGGATGGTGGGTATAGGTATAGTGGAAGACATAAGAGGTACAGGTTCAACTTGAATCAGTAGCAGTCCTAATGGATTCATGATCAGAGGATTATAAGGAGGAATGAAACCTTCAGTAAATAAATCTTTCGATAAACTTGAGTTGTGGGGTGTATAAACTGATTCAGTGTTAGATCTGAGAGACTTA
Source organism: Pinus tabuliformis (assembly GCA_031772625.1). Lineage (NCBI taxonomy): Eukaryota > Viridiplantae > Streptophyta > Pinopsida > Pinales > Pinaceae > Pinus > Pinus tabuliformis. Next base: position 915,226,410 of record CM062818.1, on the reverse strand, counting down.
TTACACGAAGATGGGTAATCCATCTCAATGGGGCTCCATAGATCCTCCACAGTTAGTGGAGGAAGACCTTGTAGCCACGGTGATATTTAGTATAGTTTGAGTGATAACAAACTAGCGCCTAAAAAATAAAAAATACTCTAAATAAGTCAATCAGCAAGAAGAGGGTATGGCCCTATTTAATAACTATCGTTTTCTGGAGATAAAACCCAATATGACAGTGGATAAAAGAGAAATTTGGCCAAATGTATAGTTACGATTACTCTTGAGCTTTGCTCGAACCTCAGATTAAGTGACCACCTACTCTCATGAATATGAGCACCCTCCCAAAAACCAAAGACATAGTAGGTTCGTCTTTTTAGGTACTAGGGCAGCCCACCCCAGTCACCTTGTATTTGTCCCTAAAAAGTATGGCCACTATGGTTACCTACAATCACAAACACTACCGGGGGGGACATATTCGTAGACAGTACGGTGTGTGGGAAAGATACCTGAGTCCCTGACTCAGATCTGATATCCTCAAAGGGATCCTTGATACACAGAATACCCAAAGGATATGGAATTGAAGGCAGGTTACCTTCGTTTATAGTCCAATGTTGTCTCGCATTTAGCTATAATTTCACTAGAGTGGTCCCAGATAGTATTACTGTAGAAGGATTTCCCTTGTTAATGATACTAGTCTCGATGTATGATCTTGGGCAATTAACTCACAACTGCCTAACCCAAGATCCTAGCCTAGACTAATATGTCTGTTAACTCATAAAAGGGTTGATGATTAATTTTATTATGATGCAAATTTTAAATGTACTTTGTTAATGTCTTCAGTGGGGGTGTTGATGTATGGAGCTATGTGGGACTCTAACAAAAACCATGTAGAAAAATTCTTTAAATTTCACTTCGATGAATGAGTTGCTTCTACAAGGAAAGGGTCATTTATACATCAATATATACCATGAATCCAGTAAAGTAAAACACAAGCATAGCTAACAAAAATACAATTCTCTCTAACAATTTTTAAAACCAAATCAATGCAGATCTAACCAACTAAGCAGAAAAAATTGTAAAAAAAAAATTGTATTTTCTTTTTTTATCTAAATCTTAAGCAGTAAAGCTATTTTCCTAAAAAGAAAAAGATTTTTTAGGAAATAGACATCCAATCAAACATGCACAAATGCAAATCCTTGATCATCCTACAACCAACTTTCCCAACCCATGATTTCACAAAGCTAGCTTCTTATCAAGACATGGTTGGCTAACACACTTCAATAGAGGACATAGAGAATTAGTGGTTGCAATAACGCTATGTTTGCAAGGCCACAATGCTTTATAAAGCACTGGTCTCACTGGTGTTAGCACTTAGAATTTTTCCCTAGAAGTTAGCAAAAGAAGGAATAATCTGAGGTAACCACAAACCTAATCTTTTAGACTCGGGTTCTAGCCAACCTAAGTCCAGAGAGGGATCTCTCTTTATGATTTAACTTTGTTTTCTATTTGATTTTAGGCTAGTTATTACTGTTCATGAGGATTTTGATTTTGATTGAAAGTCGGGTGGTGGAATTCTTTGAACGGATGGGTAGAACTAGGTCTTCAAGCCATTGGGCTATGGAATCAATAAAAGGATAGCATAACAGGATCAGATGATTAAAGGGAGTGTTTACAGGGCAAGCTAGCAAAGCAAAAGGCAAATCTTCAAAAGGGATGATGGATGGAATGATCTAACCAAGGTAAAGGGAACTTAAGAATCCTTGGTTCAGGATCAGAATGAGGAACAGAAGGGGGTCATCAACAAAGAGCAATTAAGAATCCTTTGGTACATAGACCACAAGGAAAACTGCGGACGCTAAGGAGCAGCTAAGAATTCCCCAACTAAGATAGTTTAGTAGAAAACATTAAGAATGTAAACAGTCAAAACAGAGTGCATTGATGCATATTCTGAGATATCATTCCTAGTTTAACATTCAAATTTCATAGAAACACATATGATTATTTAAGAAACATAAGGAAACATAATAATACACATGAGAGAATAGTTATTTGATTTTCACTTTACACAAGAATCCTGTAAAATGTTTGAGCTTTATTCCATGATCCAGCAAGCCAATCTAGTTTTTTGATACAATAAGACTTTGATTTGAAAGAAAAGTCTACAGAAATGTCATTGAATCCACCCTAAATAGTTCGAAATGTGAAGTACTTATACAAAAAATATTACAAAATATCTCATAACAGTTTGAGATTTAATTAAGAAATAAAAATATCTTCAAGCATGAAGATAGAGACAGATGGAAAACTTCATCATGATGTCCCTTTTATTGTGGTAGTGTTGTCTGTTGCAGTTGAATTTTTAGCCCTTTAAGCTGGCTGATATTTGTACGCTGGAATCATGTTTCATCTTTCACTGATACTCTTTAACCTGTTACTCTTTGACCATGTTTACCTGTTTCATCTGCTGCCTTCATATGTACTATGGTAACTTATAGTAAATCTATCATCTTTTCCCATCATTCATCCTCAGGTAACTTTACTTTGAGCATTCTTCTATAGATTTCATCTGCCTATGTGTATTTGGAAAAATTAGGCTTGGTGACAAACAGATGTTTCACCTCATGCTCTAGAAAAAACAGATTTTCTAAAGTATCATACAATACTTTCCCTATTGGCAAGGCTTTGATACCTGAAGTGATTTCTTGCTCTTTGGCTAACTTTTTTAATCTGTCAGTGTAGTCCAATTGGGTCATAAGATTATCACGGATGACCATTGTACTGGGAAGGCCTTTATCCCTCAAAATTTGAAACTTGGCCATGAACTTTCCAATGCCCACCTGCATGCTATGGCATTTTTCCTCTAGGTTTACCATTAGGTTTCTTTTGGAAAGAAACTTTTTACTTCTATTATGGTTTCAGTTATGTCCTCTACACCAAGCTCATTAAGCTCATGTCTGTTCTTGCTATTCAAGAAGTGGATGAGTCGATTAGCATCCTCAGGCTGGTCTCCTAAATCTTCCTTTACCCTTTGAATTGCTTTAGTGGCCACTTTCACCAGTTCTGTTTGCTCAAATATTACTTGAATTGATGGCCAAATATCATTGACAGAGTCAATGATATTGGCCCATAGCATCTCCTTGGTCTATCCTAGTGGCTTTTGCAGAGTCAAATCTTTTTCTAGGACCTTAATATTCTCACCCATCCTTAGGGCTTTCTCTGTTTCTTCTCTTTGCTGAATCTGGGCAAGCTTGCAGTCAATTTCTAAGCTTGCCACTTTCTCCTTAGGCCTTTTAAGTTCTGTTGTCTAGATGGGCATTTCCTCCATGGCTTTCACTAGTTCTATTATCTTTTCTGTTGAAGTACCTTCTGTTTTAGATTTAGTTGTCTTGACACCTAATCATCAAGATTGGGTGAATAAGTGTAACTGATGTAAATAAATAATGGAAAATATGAAGAGTCACTGGGAGATGAAATGAACAATCTCTCCCTCATGTATATAATAAAGACCAACCTAAATGAATATAATTAATTGATTCGAGGAGTTACTGCCTGGTTTGACATGGTATCAGAGCCAATGCCATTTTTGGCTTCCCTCTGCTTTGTAACTCCCTATTTTGCCTATGGTATTCAGAATCCTATGCAGACTAGCTAGCCTGGCAATTCTAACGCTTCCACTGGCCTGAACGCATTATTCACTATTATTCACCTACATACAAAATGTTTCTCTTTGCATACAAAACGCTACTCCTGTCGCTACTCTTTGTACATCAATTACTTATTACTATTCACTATTATTCACCTGCATACAAAATGATGCTCTCTGTCTATCATTCACCTGCATACAAAACGTTGCTCTTGTCACTGCTCTCTGTACATCAATTACTTGCTACATAAGTGCATATGCCTTTAACTATGCGTTGAATATTTTCAAAAAAAAAAATCGGTGGAAGCACTATCAGAATTGTAGAAGTTGTTTGTGGTGAGCTCCAGTATTGTAGCAATAATGCTACAACTCCTGGGGCTTCCTGTATCTCATTTTATCAACCCGGTAGTTCATACAAACTTGGAAGCGATGATGCTATATGCACAAGTACTAGCTCTTGTCGCAGCTGTCACTTGGTCAGCTGGCACAAGTCCGCTAGGGCTCAAGCCAACTTCTATAGGCTCTCAGAAGAAGCTTGCTAATTGATGGACGAAAGCTATTCTCAAAGGAAAACTACTCTACTTGACAAAAATGGACTGAAAGAAAATCAAAGCTTGTAAACCTAGGAAACCCTAATTTAACTAGTCTAACCTCTATAATGCAAAGAATGTGAATGAAACCTCTACCAATGCTGCTGTTACCTCTAATAAGTGGAAATGCATGGATCTAAGCTACTTGCATCATAAAAGACATGTTTTTGTATTTTTCCTTTAAGTGAATGGAATGATTGTGATTTTGTGCTAACTAGGGTTTGGTTGTGCAGATGGGATGGAGAAGGAAGGAAAGCATGGGACAGGTTGGGGAGGCTAGGAGAGGTTCCTAGGGATCCTTAGCATCCATCCACAGAGGTTCCTCACATTCAGAAGCTCGGCAACCGAGTGAGTGGCCTCCTACAGGAAGTCTGCAGGGGATCCTACAGGATACTCTGGTTTCTACAGGATGTCTACAAATGACTACAGGATGACCTACCGTGAGTGTTTGGCATGATGGAGGAGTGATGAAATGGTAGGGGGAGATGTGTAAGGTAGGAATGAGGCTGGTGATGGCTGTAGAAGTGGAGGAATGGGGATAGGGAGTGAATGTAGGGAGTAGGTTGGAAGATAGAGGGCTAGGTCAACGAAAGGGCTAGAGAATGGAAGTACGTGAGGAGTGAAAGACTTTGGGAGATAACAGAGCGGAACAGGGGTCAAAGATGTGTTTGCATGCGTGATCAAGATGGAGGAGAAGGTAATGGAATGAGAGAGAGCAGTGTAAGTGAAACAAATGCTTATGATTGTCACCAAACCAAAAGTGCATTAACCTAAACTACCTGTGCTTGTAAATTCAATGAACAACAATCCAAAACGCGAAGGAGAATGTGCATGAAGCTGTGATGAAGGAGTGTGGTGCAGGTGTGAATCATGTGGAAGCATCTAACATAACGTGACTGTGTTTGCAGCAATCATGAAATAAAGAAATGCGTATTTTTGTGGCTGGTATAGGCTGCACTCCAATCTCCAAACGGAGATGGCAGTGGATACTTCCTCAACCTTTTTTGCTGGAGCTCCAATGTATTATCAACCGGCTAATCTAACTAAACAACCGAAAGCAATTCAACCATAAACTAGTCCTATCTATGCTCATGAAAAAGACTAATTCAACAACCTGTAATTCAAATTGCATATGAAAATGAAAACTCAGAGTGCTGAAACGAAATGCAAACAACACTACAGCAGAGGGGATCTATGGCTCTCAGGTTGGGCCCTAACCTGAGAGCTATAGTCTCCTTAAGAAAACTCAGAGCTAGATCAAAATCTGCCTTCTTTATTCATAATCTGATGTTATGCCAAAACTGGCTTACAACAAGAACTAACACCGAGCTATGCTCCAAAATTACAATAGTAATGCGAAAGTTTCAACAACCTATCAAAGGCTACGGCCTCTATACTTATGCAAAACAGTGATCCAACAAGTGCCCTTGATTTTAGGAGCTCGGCTGTCCAACTAGAGTTTAACTGCTGATCCTGTAGGATAGTCATAAGTGTTGTTCCTGTAGAACAGTTGTAACTGTTGTTCCTGTAGAACAGCTGGCTGCTTCTAAGCTCGGAGGGGAGATGGATTGGAGCTCGGAGTTCTTGGTGAGAATCACGAGGAATGTCCCCAAGACCGTGGACATCCTCCCCTAAAAACCAGCAGTGCCACCTCGTTGTCTCCTTGTCTCCTTTTTCGTTGTCTTTTGCTCCCTTTTAATGCCAAAACCTGGAATCATAATGCATTAGTCACGTAGATAGAGTGCCTACCCTTCTTCCTACAAACAACATGAACAAACTAAGAAATGCATGCATAAGCAATAAAAAATGAATGGTTTGAGCAAGTATAATAGGCCAAAATGAGCCCAAATTGTACCAAAATTGGGGCTCATCATCACCCCCCAGCTGAACCATTTGCTCATCCTTGAGCAACCTTGCTCCTGCTCCTTGTCCTTGGCCGAGGACTCGGGACCGGAACAGGCTCTTTCTTTTCTGCTTTTGATGGCCCTGCCTTCTCTGCCCCTGGTGGTGACGAGGGTAGCGCTTCTTCTCCCTTTTTCATTTCCTTGAGCCGGGCTTCAGAAGGCGACTGGCTTATTTTTCGTGTCCAGGAAGTTATTTTTGGGCTTCCTTTCTCGGGGGTGGCCGGTGTCTTAGAGGGAGTTTGCTTACTGGGTGAAGTAGGAACATCCCCTGAAGTGGTTTGGCTGCTGGGTGGAGGCTGTGGCTTGCCCGTGGTCATCCTCTTGCTTCTCCTGGCTTCAGATGGTAGAGGGGTCTCCCTCTCCCTTTTCTCTTTCGGTTTTGGAGGTGTGCTGAGGGAAGCCAGTGCCACTGCTGCCTCCTTTTCGAGAATGCCAGCCTTCTCTTTCCTGCGTTTTGCTCTCTCGGAGATCCTTGTAGAGGGCCCCTCCTTTCCAGATTTCGGGCTTCCTGTGGAAGACCCTGCTTTGCCCGCCTCCGGGCCTCCTGTAGAAGATTGTTTCTTTGTCTTCGGACTCTCTGTAGGAGGCTGTTTCTCAATGACTTTCGGGCCTCTTGTAGAAGCCCCTCTTTCCAATCTCAGGCTTCTTGTAGAAGCCCCTGTCTCTGTCTTCGGGCTTCCTGTAGAAGCCTGTGGTTGCACTTTCGGGCTTCCTGTAGAAGCCTTTGTCTCCGTTTTTGGGCTCCCTGTAGAAGCCTGTTCTCCAACGATTTTCAGGCTTCCTGTAGAAGCCTTGATCTTTGTTCTTGGGCTTCCTGTAGAAGCCTGCTCCTTACCGATCTTCGGGCTTCCTGTATAAGTCTTTGTCTTTGTTTTCGGGCTTCCTGTAGAAGCCTGTGTTTGTGTCTTCGGGCTTCTTGTAGAAGCCAGTTTTTGCTTTCCTGTAGACACAGGTGTCTCCACTTCCGCTTGCTTGCCTGCTGGAGTTTTGCTTTTTGCTTTTGTTGCAGGTGCTGTTGAGGTACTTGGGTTGGTGTGGGCCACCTCTGCTTTGTCCATTCTGCTCTTCATCCTCTTTTCCCTTGCTGACAGGATAGGTGTGCCACCCTTTTCTTTGTCCTTCTTTTCTTCAGCCACTGCTTCCTTGTCTTCACTGCTGGAGGAGCCACTATCTTCGATCAACATTTTAATGTCCCCATCTCGTGTTAGATTCCTAAATGACTCCCAGGAGAGGGGAACTTTATACGAGTGCAGTGCATCCTCCACAAGCAATTTTATTAACCCATGGTGGGCTATCTGATCAGGTATGCCCTCTCGTAGCTTTGTAGCACACTCCATTAAGGACTGCAGGAGATAATAAGGGATGCTCAGCTTTTGTTCTACAGGAAGGCCAATTCGGTGCCTCAACTCAATGAGTAACCGAAAGTGGTATGCATACACGATGCTGAACCGGCCTTCACAGGTAATATATTTCATGATTTGCAAACTGACTTCATTCCAAGGTGGTGATAAACTCGTTCTTCTTACCCCGTTTTTATCCTCCGAGAATTCTTCCTCAGGTGGAAAGAATTCTTTCTTTGCTTGCTGGCTCCGCTTCCGCGCTTCTTTATCCCATGACAGACCCATGGGCAGTTCTGTGATTCGACTTATATGCTCTGGGGTGAGTTCGAGGCTGAGACCTCTGAAGCTTACTGTGGCCAGTGTCTGGGATTTAGGCTTCAATGCTTGCAAGAATTCCTCGGCTACTTCATCATCGTAGCCCTGCAGCTTATCACAAAAAGGCATCCATTGTGCTCTGGTGAAGAGCTCTACCACTGCGGGATTTCTCCTTAATTTGGTGGAATCTGTGGGTTCCCGCCTGATAAACCCACCCGGCATGATGGCACAATTTTCTTAACCGGAGGTGGTGATGGTGGAAGAGAGTTTAGTTTTGGTGACAGAGTGCAGAACAATGCGTATAACCCACAAAAATTTTACAACACAGTCTAACCACGCAACAATCCTGTAGAATTGCAGTATGGGCACACAGACAGCAATTTGTCTACTTTCTCATTTACCCAGACAGTAACTGACAATCCTACCACCTTAAATGAGCAATTGCATGAGGATTCCAAGGTTACCTCGTTACTCGGCCACCTTTTTTTTACGTGAACACCCGCGTTCCTGTAGAAGACTGCGTTCCTGTAGAAACTGTTCCTGTAGGAGCGGTATGCAAGCTTCGGGGAGGACTGCAATTGGACTGCGGTTGAGGTGCGCTTCACCAGTGTTCTGGTAGCCGAAAGCTTGGTGTATCAACGTGCCGAGGAAATCAGAAGAGCCACTCAAGTTTTGAAGTGGAGGTTGATGAATACATGCGCATAATCTAGCCGATTAGATTTTGAATCAGCGCAGCTCGTGGCGCGGGGGGTGAGCTGTCCCCCGCCGGACCGTTGAGCGACGTCATCAACCACTCACTGGTGTATTCACTTGCTGCCGCATTCATTCCCACAGATCTGCTGCCGCCTTTTTCTGCTGAACTCATTTCTCGGTTGACGGGACTATCTTCACGTGCGAGCTGCGTGTTTTCTTTGTCGTGGCTGCCACCCGATCATCCAACTATACCATAACTAGCCGACGTGGCCAGTCAACTGGCCATACGGCTGCTCAACCATTCACTCTTACGCCATGCAAACAAATCAAAGTAATATTCATGTGGTTTGATGGAGAGAAGGTTGAGACACTTACCTACGCGCGTCTGCAGACGATTTTCAGTTTTTGGACGACGGATCTACCTGCTGCACGCGGCTTACACAGACCCGGAGGCTCATGGTTACAGGTTGCTGACGCTGGAGTGGATGGTTTTGTTTTCATGCGCCCGCGTTTCCTCTCGGATGGCGGTGCGGTGGAGGGTATTCACTCGAGCAGGTTGAACTGTTACAGGATCCCCGCGGGGGGTCTCGTCACAGTCCTTTCTCCTTGGGTGCATGCTGCACGCTGGCGGTTCTGGCTCCTCGATCACGGTCCCAGTGCTCTTGATGCATATGGCATGAGATCTTGTCATTTGTTTCCTTTGGAAATGGTTTTCCCGCGAGAACTCATCGATTTTCTTTGTGGGTGCAGGGACTTGGCCGCATGTCGACACGGGTGGTGGAGCAAGGTAACAGCGTCGTGCATGGGCCCAAAAGAGGCTTGCATGCATCCACGCCAACCCGTAGTCATCAGATCTGCTCATGAAACGCATTCTGGGCCGTTCTGAGCTTCTACAGGAAGTTTCCTGTAGGAATACAGAGCTTCCTGTAGACAGGCAGCTCTTCTTGTAGAAATTTGCACCTTCCTGTAGAAACTGACACCTTTCTGTAGAAAATCGCACCTTCCTGTAGAAACTCTGTGTCTTCCTGTAGAAGACTCAATTTATAATGAAAGTGCATATACCTTGAAGAACATAAGCATTCTTGGAGGAGGTGCTGGTGAGGTGTCCTGGCTGCATGATAAGGACCTTTGACCTTGAGTTGAGAGGCTTCCTCTCCTCCATAGAACACCTGCAATCTGCATGCAAATTTCACATAATGACTTATTGATCTTGTATTTTTTTTTTTTTTTTTCCTTTTTTTTTTGAAAGATAGCAGGGGCGCCTCAATGAGGTTTTCACCCCTACCACCTGCCTTAAGCGCCTCAGCGAGGTTTTCACTCAAGGATCTTTATCTCTTTTTTTATTTTTTTTTCTTTTTTTTTGAAAGATAGCAGGGGCGCCTCAATGAGGTTTTCACCCCTACCACCTGCCTTAGGCGCCTCAGAGAGGTTTTCACCCAAGGATCTTTATTTTTTTTTTTAGATTCTTCAGGGTGTGCCCAAAGCAGGGGCAGGACCCTTCTCTATGACCAATACTGTCTTCTCCATTGTTTTGATAAACTCTTGTCTTGAGATAGGCTTCCTGTAGATCTTCAATCGATGCCCATTGACAAGCATGGGAATGGCTTCCTCATCAATGGTTCGAATGAGGACAGATCCATTGTCATGGCATTTCTCCACTGTATATGGTCCTAGCCATCTGGTTCTCAGCTTCCCCTTGAAATCTTTGTATCTGGAATCATACAACAGAGCCCAATCTCCCGGCTGAAATTGCTTGTCATGGAGATGTTGGTCATGCCACACCTTCCTCTGAAGTTGAACCTGAGTGAAGGAGGGCCTGCATGCGGTGCTCATCCAGGCCATTCAGCTGCAGCAGCCTTTCTTGTTGTGCATGGCTGAGATCTAGGTCCAGCTGAGCTGCCATCCTCAAAGTGTTATACTCAAACTCAATGGACAACAAAGCTCTCTTCCCATAGACCAGCTCATAAGGTGTGAAGCCGGTGGTGGTCTTCCAAGTGGTGTTGTAAGCCCATGTGGCTTCAACCAGGCGATCTGCCCAATCTTTTCTGCTGCTGCTCACCACTTTGGTCAAGGTCCCCTCTAATGCTCTATTGGTGACTTCCACCTGCCCATTTGCTTGAGGATGATAGGGGGTGGAAGTCATATGCTTGATCTTGTGATGAGCTAGGAGATCTTCAACCAGGTTGTATGTGAACTGGCTCCCTTGATCGGTGACCAGCTCTCTTGGGTAGCCAAACTTGTAGAAGATGTTCTCTCTTAGGAACTCGGCCACTTTCTCTTCTGTTGCTGCCTTGATTGCTTTGGTCTCTGCCCACTTTGTCAAGTAGTCAGTACACACGATGATGTAGGATCTTTGCCTCGAAGAGGGATTGATTGGACCCACAAAGTCCATGCCCCACTTCTCAAATGGCTCAAGAGTCACTTGAGGTTGGAGAGGCATCTCATCCCTTTGGGTCGGTTTCCCCATTCTTTGGCATTGGTCACACTGGCTGACATATCTTCTGACATCTTGATGAAGTGTGGGCCAATAGTAGCCTGCCTGTAGGATCTTGAAGGCAGTTCTCTTTGCTGCAACATGTCCTCCACAAGGCCCATCATGACAGGTGAGGAGGATGTCAAAGACTTCCTCTTCCCTTACACACCGCCTTAAGATCTGATCGGGGCCCAGCTTGAACAGGTTGCCCCCGATCCAAGTAAATGAGGCACTTTTTCTGATGATTCTGCTCTTCTCTTTTGAAGAGAGGTGCGGAGGGAACTGATCTGAAACGAGGTAGTTTGCTATATCAGCAAACCATGGAGAGAGTACTGAGATAGCAAACAGATGCTCATCAGGCATCTGGTCATCCACCGTCCCATCTTCATCTGCAGACAAATCCAATCTAGATAAAAAGTCAGCAACAACATTTTCTCTACCTGGTTTATCAACAATGGTTAAATCAAACTGCTGCAATAAAAGTAACCATCTAATAATACGAGCATTCACATCTGGTTTATTCATCAAATATCTAATAGCAGCATGGTCAGTATGTACAAAGGTCTGGTAACCAGTAATATAATGTCGGAACTTGTTTAATGCATGGACCACAGCCAAGAATTCCTTCTCGGTTACAGTGTAATTCAGCTCAGCTTTGGACAAGTTTTTGCTAACAAAGTAAATGGCATATGGAAGTTTCTGCTCAACTTGTCCTAAAGCTGCACCTATGGCTTTGTTCGAGGCATCAGTGTGGATGTGGAAAGGTAGGGCCCAGTTTGGACCTCTCAGGATTGGTGCTGACACCAACTTGTCCTTTAACTCATTCAAACTCTTCTGACAATCGTCAGTCCACCTAAACTCCACATCTTTTGCCAATAGGCCAAACAATGGTGAGGCTAACTTGCTGAAGTCCTTAATGAATCTCCTGTAGTATCCCGCTAATCCCAAGAAACTCCTAACATCCCTGACCTTTTGGGGAGGTGGAACCTTCTTGATTAGAGCAATTTTGTTGGGATCCACCTGTAACCCTTGGCAAGAGATGGCATGGCCTAGCACGGTCCCTTCAGTCATTAGGAATTCACATTTTTCAGGGCTAAGGGACAAGTTCATCTCGATGCACTTGGTGAGGACTTTTCCCAAGTTGGACAATGCTTCCTGGAAGTTAGCCCCGTAAGGAGTAAAGTCATCCATATAGATTTCTACTGCATCATGGACCAACTCTGAGAAGATGCTCAAGACAGCTCTCTGAAAGGTAGCAGGAGCATTGCATAGTCTAAAGGGAAGGACTCGGTAAGCAAAGGTACCCCAAGGACAAGTGAAGGTGGTCTTATCTTGGTCTTCCGGGCTGATTTGGATTTGATTGTACCCGCTAAACCCATCCAGGAAAGAGAAGAACTTCTTTCTTGCTAGTCCATCCAACACTTGATCTATGAAAGGTAGAGGGAAATGGTCTTTCTTGGTAGCTTTGTTCAGCTCACGGTAATCCACACAGATTCTCCACTTCCCATTCTTTTTGGGAACCAACACTAGAGGGGACACCCATTCACTATCTGAGATGGGGTAGATGAATCCGGCATCCAACAGTTTCTGCAATTCTTCCTTGACAATGTCTTTAAGTGCTGGATTCATTCTCCTCTGAGGTTTCCTAACCGGTTTACAATCCTCTTTGATGTATATATGATGGGTACAGACCGAGGGATGGACTCCTTTCATCTCTTTATAATTCCAAGCAAAAGCATCTAGGTGGTTGGCCAACAGACTACACAACTCCTTTTCCTGGGAAGGAGATAGGGAGGAGCTGATTTTCAATGCTTTCTCAGGGCCGAACTCCACATTCTTAACTCTGGGAGTGACAGGGTTGGTTGTACAAAGATCCACTAAGGTGCTAGCTTGGGCATCCTCCACCAATTTTTCTAAAGGTAGTGCACTGGTAGGTGGGTTTTGGATCAGAGTCTCAATCAAGTCATCCTCGGTTGGGGGGTTTCTTTTAGTGGTATCTAGAGTACACAGAGGTGCTGAATACACCTCGTCTTCTTCTCCTTCCTCCAACCAGAGTGGTAAATCATGCTCTAAAGAAGGTTGGGCAGGAGGGTATAGGACTAGCTGCTTGGACATGGGACCATTTTTGATGGTCATGTTTCCTGCCCGACAACTTATGTAAGCATCTGCAGTAGCTAACCAAGGCCTTCCCAAGATGAGAGGATATCCAGTAAGCTTGGCCTTTGGTTGCAGAACCAGGAAGTCTGCAGGGTATTCCCAAGAATCGATGGAGACCATGACATCCTCCACAATCCCTTCGGGAGTCACGGTGGAGCGGTTTGCTAATTGCAGTACTGTCGAGGTCTTCCTCAAGGAACCCTGAAGATTGAGTTTAAGCATGGTATCCCTGGTCATCACATTGATGGCCGCCCCCAGATCAATCAAGGTGTGGGGGATAATGGTGCCATTGATGTGAACATCTACTACAGGACTTCCAGGATCTAGGTACTTTGGGCAGATGACTTGTCCTAGCATAAGGTCAGACAGTTGTCCTATGACATTGATAGTTGAGGCATCTCTCTTTCGTCTGCCTGGGTGTTTGAAACACTTCTCCTTAACCAGCTTGTTATATATTGGCACATCCTTGATAGCTTGGAGAAGGGGTATCTTCACACACAACTGCTTGAGCTCTCCCAGAAGCTCATCCTCCTCTCGGTTGGGTTGTGTGGTGGCTGTTAGTCTCTCAGGAAAGGGTGGAATAGGCTTTGGTTCACTCTCCTGATGGTCTTCCTCATCCTCTGGGGGAGGAGGTTGGCGATCTGGAAGAGTCTTTCCAGATCTAAGATTGATCTCCTGGATCTCCACAGCATAGGTAGGGCATGAGGTCTCCCCAGTATATACCTGCTGAGCCTGTCTATTGTTGGGGTTCGGGTTCGGTTGAGCAGGAATCTGAGGTTGCCTTGGAGGAGCAGGAGGTAAAGGCTGAGGTTGAACTGGTGGTGGAGGCAAAATGGCAGGAGGAGTGTTGTATTGGGGCCTCCAACCCGACTAAGGTGCACTCCATTGAGGCTGTGACTGGGCATGTGAATGATAGGAATGAGAAGTAGGTTGAGTAGGGTACTGAGGTGGATAAGACCATGGAGGAGGCATGGACCAAGAAGGATGAGCAGGGGGACCCCAAGAAGGCATGGGAGTCGATTGGTTGGGGTTATAATAAGCTTGTGGTGCCCCTTGCATCCCCTGCTGATAAGGTCTAGATCCTTGTGGCCTCCTTTGGTTGAGGTAATAGAGAGGCTCTGTGGGAGCTTCGGTCCCTTGGTACATGGCTTTAAACCCAGGCAAGGTTGGACACTGATTTGTTGGGTGGTCCTCCTCACAAACGAAACACACTTCAACCGAATGCAATGGGCATTCGTTCTTAGGGTGTCTTCTGGTGCACCTAGGGCAGAAGACAGCCAAGGCTCTCTCAGCTTCCTCTTTCTTCTGCTGGATCCTGAATGTATCCAGCTGCATGGCAATGGTCTGTCTCACCTCACTCTTAAGATCTTCTAATTGGTTTGTAAACTCATGTTTGGAGAAAGGGACACCGGTGGAGAGGAGATTTCCTCTACCTCGTTTCCTAGCTGCCCTGGAATGATTTCTAAACACAGTTTTGATGTCCTCATAAGGCAGTTGGTAAATGTCCCCCCCAGCTAACATGTGAAGGGTGTCTAAGAGATCTTCAGGGACTCCTCGGATTAGAACCAACTTGAGGGATTCAGGGTCAAGTGTGCACCTGGCCCGCTTATAGCTAAGTTGGAACCTCTCCTCATAATCCTCTAAGGACTCATCATTCCCCATGGTCTTCCGAAAGATCTCTCCCTTGGTTTCCTTAGACCTACAGTAATCCCTATACTTGGTATTGAAGGCTTGCTGCATTTGAGCCCAAGTAGCGATGCTATTCCCAGGTAGTCCCATGAACCAGCGTAGTGCTGCATCCTTAAAGGTTGAAGGGAAAAGCTTAAGCTTTTGCTCATCTTCAGTATAGTCATAGGTTCTACAAAGGACAACAAACTCAAACAAGAAGGTATCAGGATCCTCAGTGGTCAGTCCATGGAAGTGAGGCAAGGCGGAGGGGCTAATGTTCTTCATTTTCATCTCTCCATTGGTCTCTCGGATGGGGAAAGCTCCTTCTATTCTCTCATCTTCTCTTCTATTATCAGCCATGGCTTCAGATGGAGTGGTCTCTAACTCTTCTTCTTCTATAGGGTCTTGGTATATCTTAGGATGTTCACCTATAGGTTTCTCTGGGTCACTGTCACCAAAGAAGAGAGAAGGGTGACTCAGTGATGTGGTGGGGGTGTTTGGTAGGAATTTGCCTGATCTATCTCGGTTCCTACGAGGCATGAAATGGAAAGGACTTTTTTTTTTTTTTGTGCTTTTGCTTTTTCTTTGGTACCTGCAAAACTGAAACAGAGTGATCTACACTAACTATATTGCTCAAATGAAATTTGCGGAATTGGAAAGCTAATTCTAGGAAAGCAGGAAATATTAATCTAGGAAAGCAGGAAATGCTAATCTATGAAAGCAGGAAATACTAAGCTAGGAAAGCAAGAAATATTAATCTAGGAAAGCAGGAAATGCTAATCTATGAAAGCAGGAAATACTAAGCTAGGAAAGAAAGAAATACTAAGCTACTTTTGAAAAATGGAAATGAAATAAACTACTGAGCAGAAGTAAGAGTACGAAAGTAGAAGAAAAGCAACAATTACTAATACTCTGACGCGTCCCCGGCAACGGCGCCAAAAAGATGGTGAGCTCCAGTATTGTAGCAATAATGCTACAACTCCTGGGGCTTCCTGTATCTCATTTTATCAACCCGGTAGTTCGTACAAACTTGGAAGCGACGGTGCTATATGCACAAGTACTAGCTCTTGTCGCAGCTGTCACTTGGTCAGCTGGCACAAGTCCGCTAGGGCTCAAGCCAACTTCTATAGGCTCTCAGAAGAAGCTTGCTAATTGATGGACGAAAGCTATTCTCAAAGGAAAACTACTCTACTTGACAAAAATGGACTGAAAGTAAATCAAAGCATGTAAACCTAGGAAACCCTAATTTAACTAGTCTAACCTCTATAATGCAAAGAATGTGAATGAAACCTCTACCAATGCTGCTGTTACCTCTAATAAGTGGAAATGCATGGATCTAAGCTACTTGCATCATAAAAGACATGTTTTTGTATTTTTCCTTTAAGTGAATGGAATGATTGTGATTTTGTGCTAACTAGGGTTTGGTTGTGCAGATGGGATGGAGAAGGAAGGAAAGCATGGGACAGGTTGGGGAGGCTAGGAGAGGTTCCTAGGGATCCTTAGCATCCATCCACAGAGGTTCCTCACATTCAGAAGCTCGGCAACTGAGTGAGTGGCCTCCTACAGGAAGTCTGCAGGGGATCCTACAGGATACTCTGGTTTCTACAGGATGTCTACAAATGACTACAGGATGACCTACCGTGAGTGTTTGGCGTGATGGAGGAGTGATGAAATGGTAGGGGGAGATGTGTAAGGTAGGAATGAGGCTGGTGATGGCTGTAGAAGTGGAGGAATGGGGATAGGGAGTGAATGTAGGGAGTAGGTTGGAAGATAGAGGGCTAGGTCAACGAAAGGGCTAGAGAATGGAAGTACGTGAGGAGTGAAAGACTTTGGGAGATAACAGAGTGGAGCAGGGGTCAAAGATGTGTTTGCATGCGTGATCAAGATGGAGGATAAGGTAATGGAACGAGAGAGAGCAGTGTAAGTGAAACAAATGCTTATGATTGTCACCAAACCAAAAATGCATTAACCTAAACTACCTGTGCTTGTAAATTCAATGAACAGCAATCCAAAACGCGAAGGAGAATGTGCATGAAGCTGTGATGAAGGAGTGTGGTGCAGGTGTGAATCATGTGGAAGCATCTAACATAACGTGACTGTGTTTGCAGCAATCATGAAATAAAGAAATGCGTATTTTTGTGGCTGGTATAGGCTGCACTCCAATCTCCAAACGGAGATGGCAGTGGAGACTTCCTCAACCTTTTTTGCTGGAGCTCCAATGTATTATCAACCTGCTAATCTAACTAAACAACCGAAAGCAATTCAACCATAAACTAGTCCTATCTATGCTCATGAAAAAGACTAATTCAACAACCTGTAATTCAAATTGCATATGAAAATGAAAACTCAGAGTGCTGAAACGAAATGCAAACAACACTACAGCAGAGGGGATCTATGGCTCTCATGTTGGGCCCTAACCTGAGAGCTATAGTCTCCTTAAGAAAACTCAGAGCTAGATCAAAATCTGCCTTCTTTATTCATAATCTGATGTTATGCCAAAACTGGCTTACAACAAGAACTAACACCGAGCTGTGCTCCAAAATTACAATAGTAATGCGAAAGTTTCAACAACCTATCAAAGGCTACAACCTCTATACTTATGCAAAATAGTGATCCAACAAGTTCCCTTGATTTTAGGAGCTCGGCTGTCCAACTAGAGTTTAACTGCTGATCCTGTAGGACAGTCATAAGTGCTGTTCCTGTAGAACAGTTGTAACTGTTGTTCCTGTAGAACAGCTGGCTGCTTCTAAGCTCGGAGGGGAGATGGATTGGAGCTCGGAGTTCTTGGTGAGAATCACGAGGAATGTCCCCAAGACCGTGGACATCCTCCCCTAAAAACCAGCAGTGCCACCTCGTTGTCTCCTTGTCTCCTTTTTCGTTGTCTTTTGCTCCCTTTTAATGCCAAAACCTGGAATCATAATGCATTAGTCACGTAGATAGAGTGCCTACCCTTCTTCCTACAAACAACATGAACAAACTAAGAAATGCATGCATAAGCAATAAAAAATGAATGGTTTGAGCAAGTATAATAGGCCAAAATGAGCCCAAATTGTACCAAAATTGGGGCTCATCAGTTTGATGCAAACGGGCTATTGTCAAACTATATTTAAACCTGCATTGATGACTACTGATGGTTGGTGTGTGAAGTCATAGCAAACCAACCCATGTTGCATTGAACTGGGAAAAGGCCATGGTATATATGTTGCGTTGAACAACAAGGTCGTTCTAGTGATGGTCATTTGAAGGTTGTTTGATGGTGCCGCTCATTCTAGTGAATGGTGGAAGCTGTTACAAGTGTGGAGAGTCTGGCCACTTTGCTAGAGACTGCACCAACGGTGGCTGTGCTTGTGCTAGTAGCGATGGTAGTGGTGGAGGGGGCAGTTGTTATCAGTGCGGTGACTTCGGTCATTTTGCCTGAGATTTCCCTAACCGTGAAGGTTAGGCATATCAAAAGCCTGCTCCAATTTTGGATGGTATCACTGTTGTAAGCCTGCTCTGGTTTTTGGATGGTTTTAATACACTGTCTTTTTTAATACATCATTTTAATACATGTGCGTTGCCTCTGTTGTGTAATACCACGCTGCCTTTTCTATCCATAGTGGTTTGGAGCTCGATGCTTGGCACTTAGTCATTGACTTGGATTGTGACTTGTGGTTGAATGAATCTTGGTACATTGGCTGATAGCTCCGAGCCTAGTTTGAATACTCTACGTTTTTCATTATAGTACTATGTTTCAATACAATACTGTCATACTAATGCTCCTTTGAATTGTATTTTTTTTTTTTTTCGCAAAATTACCACCAGAAGTGCATTTCTTGCCAGGAGAAGTATTTTTACAACACTTAGATTTTACAATGAATTGAATCATATCTATTGTGGGAGTAGTTCTCACTGGCAAGGAGAACTATCCTGAGTGGTCTTGGAAGATACAACACACCCTCATTTTCAATCAGTTGTGGAAAGGAGTATGTGTTGGAGACAGAGGCAAAGAGCCAGAATAGCCTACCTCAGACAAAGAGTTCGCCATTTGGCAAAATAAGAATAGTAAAGCCTATGCATTAATTGCAGCATCTGTAAGTGAATAGGTGAGTCACCATATTTCACCATTTTCAACTGCTTTCAAAGCCTTACAAAAGTTGAAAGAACTCTATGACTCACATTCTGCACTTGAAGTTGTTCAACTCATGATTAAACTCTTCACTCTTCAATTACAAAATAATGATCCTCTTGCTCTTGCATCCGAAGTAAAATCTATAATGCATGATATCAAAGCCACTAAGGTTGAATCGGATATTCCTCTTATCACTTTTCTCAAGGTATTTTATCCTACTTACTCCAATTATCTTGAGTCATTGCAAGCAAATGGAAATCTCAAAGATATTACCTTTAACTCTCTTGTGAAAAAATTTGTTGAAAGAGAGAAAGATTTTGGAAAGTTGACAACCCCTGAATCTTCTAAAGAGGTTGTGTGCCTTTCTCATAAAGAAAAGAATCTTGCCCTAGATTCTTCTAGAGGAAAAGGTGGTTGAAGAGGAAGAGGAAGATATTTCAGAGGCAGGGGGGGCAGACACTCTCAAGGAGAAAAGTCAGATTTTCACTGCATACGCTGCAAAAGAAATGGATCACATGATGCCTCTACATGCAAGTTACCTTGGGACAAAATTGAGCAGCAAAGAAACCAACCCAAGGTAAAACTAATGACATAGACAGAGGTAAAGCACCTGAATCTGCTCATTATGTTGTGGCACAATGTAATATTGGAGTAAATGAAGACTTATTTATTGCTTCACTTGCTTCTTGGAAAAAGATTGGTTGCTTGATTCAAGAGCAACTTGCCACATGACTCATAGAAAAGATTTTTTTGAATAATTTATTGACAATGTTGATGGAGTAGTATACTTTGCAGACCAATCAAAACTCAAGCCATCAGGGCTTAGCACAATCAGGCTCAAATTTCTTGGTCTTCCAGACTTTCTTCTGCATCATGTTCTATATCTCCCACAACTGAAGAGAAACTCGTTGTACTTGGTCCACATCTGCCAGCAAGGTCACTCCATTCATATGTTTGATGGCAAGCTTGAGGTGAGAAAAGTATCTGACCACTCACTTGTCATGTGGGGGATAGAAGAAGAAAGGCTTCTCAAGCTGCAGGGTACCTCTTCTCGTGCACAACATTTCTCATACAACTCTCATTATGAAGAATGTACACTTCCATCAAGTTTATTATGGCATGCTAGATTTGGACATTTGAACTATGACAGCCTCCGCTTGTTGAATAAAATTGGTGTTGCTGGTTTGCCTACAATTCCTAGGAAACTTAAGCAATGTGATTCTTGTATTCTAAGAAAGCATAGCAAACATTGTTTTCATGATTCACATTCAAGAGCACATAGAAAACTTGAACTCATTCATTCAAATTTATGTGGTCCAATGTTTGTTCCTTCTACAAATGGAAATAAATATATGATGACATTTATTGATGACTACACCAGAATGTGTTGGGTTTATTTATTGAAGAACAAATCTAATGCTTTTCAAACATTCAAGAACATTCATACATGGATTGAAAATGATGCACAATCTCATATTGGATCTATTCACACTGATAATGGAAAAGAATATACTTCAAATGAATTTGAAAACTATCTTCGTCAACATAGGATCAAACATCAAACAATTGTGCCTTATAATCCCCAACAAAACGATGTAGCTGAAAGAATGAATAGGACAATTTTAAATATGGTGTGCTCCATGATTTTTTTCAAAAATGTAAAATTGATGCTTTGGGCTGATGCAATTCTATGTGTTGTATATATAAAGAATAGATGTCCATCTAATGCTATTAGAAACAAGACTCCATATGAAATGTGGTATGGGCACATTCCTTCGGTAAAGCATCTCAGGGTCTTTGGTTCCACCTGTTATGCCTTGATACCAAAGGTACATAGAAACAAAATTGGTGCAAGAAGTCGTAAGTGTATCTTCCTAGGGTATTCAAACACCTCCAAAGTATACTGTCTCTATGATGAAGTCAATAAGAATTTTGTTGTATCTAGAGATGTAATTTTTCTTGAATCATCCAAAATTGACAATGTTGTTGAGTGGCAACTTGATCGCTTGGATAGATTCACAAATGCAAAATCATTTCAAGAATTTGATAATCAGATTCCACATCTTGAAGGGGGAGTCCTATACTAGATCAACCTGTGGAATCTTCTTCTGAAGCACTCTCTCCCCCGCATGAAACTCCAACAATGGATGATACTTTAAGTGATGTGATTGATAGAATTGGGAGACTCAATCTTGATTCAATCCCAACTCAATCAACGGAGCAGCTTGGACCATCTGAGAAAGGTCCCCCAAAGTTGCTAACAAAGACACTTGAAAGTGTTCATCCTGATGAGGTTGGAAAGACAGGAACTAGAAATTCAAACCGACAAAATGGAGGTGATGTAGATGACTTTGATTCACCTGTTGATATGGATGTTTCTTATGATTGTGAATTGAATTTTTCTACAAATTTCGAACCAACTTCCTTCAAAGAAGCTGCTTGTCATGATGAATGGAAAGAAGCGATGCAAAAAGGAGTATGATGCCCTAATAAAGAATGGCACTTGGAAGCTGGTTGATCCTCCATTGGGAACCAAACCAATTGGCTGCAAGTGGGTCTACAAGAACAAGTATAAAGTTGATGGCTCACTTGAAAAGCACAAAGCCAGGCTTGTGGAAAAAGGTTTTGCATGGAAGGAAGCGGTCGATTATGAGGAGACTTTTGCCCCCACAACAAAATGGGCTACCATCCAGACACTCTTTGCCCTAGCAGCTTAGAACAGTTGGAAAGTCCATCAAATGGATGTAAAAACTGCCTTCTTGAATGGAGATTTAAAAGAGAATGTTTTTATGTCCCAGCCTAAAGGATTTGCTATGAAAGGACATGAACATAAAGTATGCCAACTTGTGAAATCCTTGTATGGCCTCAAAAAATCACCACAAGCCTGGTATGAAAAACTAACTAAGCATCTTCTGAAACTCAATTTCAAACATTATGATCTTGATGATGCAACTTTATTTGTCAAGAAAGTTGGCAAAAAAGTTGTATATCTTGTGGTATATGTAGATTATCTTTTGATGACAGGGAACAATGAAAGCTACAATGCATCCATAAAGAAGGAATTGAGGAAAGGTTTTGAAATGACTAATTTGGGATATGTTCATTACTATCTTGGTATTGAAGTAACTCAACATCTGAAGTCCATATTTCTTTCTCAAAATAAGTACATTGGAGATCTGTTGAACAGGTTTGGCATGAAAGAATGCAATCCTCTTACTACTCCAATGGAACAAAAATTAAAGCTCACATCCATTGAAGGAAAAGAATTTGAGGATGCAACAAAGTATAGAAAGCTTGTAGGAAGTCTCAACTACCTAACTACTACCAGGCCAGACATTTCATTCGTTGTTGGAATCCTCTCCAGTTTTATGCAAAAGCCTTGTGAGGGACATTGGTCTGCTGCAAAAAGAGTTCTAAGGTACCTGAAGGGAACTCAAGACTTTGGAATCAAGTATACACATGTGGACGACTTCAGCTTGATTGGATACTCCGATTCAAACTTCGATGGAGACAAAGAAATTGGGGTATCTACTTCAGGTTATGCTATGAGTCTTGGATCAAGAGTTGTCTCCTAGAGATCACGCAAACAATCAGTTCCAGCAGATTCCACAACAGAAGCAGAATTTATGGCAGCAGCTAAGGCAATAAAAGAAATTGTGTGGCTCAGGAAAATTCTTGAGGATTTGCAAGTAAAACAAGTACAATCGACTCCAATCATGATTGACAATACCTCGGCAATAAAGTTGGCCAAGAACCCAAAGTTCCATGATCGAACGAATCACATAAATACTAAATATCATCTGATTCGACATCATGTTGAGGCCAAAACAATCCATCTCCACCATTGTTCCACTAATGAGCAAATTGCAGACATCTTCACCAAAGTGCTTGGAAGAGAAAAGCTTGAATGATCCAAAATGATGCTTGGACTCACCAACATCCCTTCAAATTAAGGGGGGGAATGTTGACACCCAATCATCAGGATTGGGTGTAACTGGTGTAAATAAATAATGGAAAATGTGAATAGTCACTGGGAGATGAAATGAACAGTCTCTCCCTCATGTATATAATAAAGACCAACCTGAATGAGTATAATGAATTGATTCGAGGAGCTACTGCCTAGTCTGACAAGTTGTGACTAGAAAATGTGGCAGGTGGAACTATTGGTGTCAACGATGTTGCCAGTGTTGAAGGAACTGCAGCCGTTACTGTGGGAATGGCAGTTGTAGAAGTGGTGTCCAATTCACTTTGTTTGGACTGAATCATTGTGTCCAATTCTTTCTTTGTTTCTTTTAACTGGTCATTTAGATTTAGGACCAAGTACATAAGCTCTTCTTGTCCTTTTTGTGTCTCTATGACTTCTATTGTTTGTGGATGATGCAATGGTGGAATCTTGAGTTGCTTCTTCAAAGCAGCTATGTCATCATTTTTCTCCTTTATTAGTCTTTCGATAGCCTTTACATCTTTGGGATCATGTCCCAACTCAATGATTAAGTCCTCTAAGGAATTGATTCTGGTGTCTTTTGCCTGTGAAGAGGCCTTCTCTAATTGGAACTAGGCTGATATGTTATTTAGGAAATTTTTCAATTCATGAGACACGATGGCTTTCCCTATCAAGGTGGAGTAAATCATCTCCCCTATTTATGTGTGCAGCTCAATTTGGTCAATAGGATGTATGTCCTTTACCAGTACTTCGAAATCTATCCTTTTGAAGTCTGCTGCTATTCTTGGTTGTTGAGTAGTAAGCTTCATAAATGTCATCTACATTTTTCCCTCTTTCACATTAGAAGCTGACATAAGCCTAGTCTGGTTTTTAGGTGCCATCTTTAGGTACTGTGCATAAGTCTGAGCTTTTAGCCTCTCATTCCTGGCCTTTATATCCTTGTACCTTTCTCTAATGTCTTGGTCCCTGTTATCTCGCATCCTAAATGAGGACACTTCAACACTCTGCTGCCTTTCCAACATCTGAGTGTGAGATGTGGAAGGTTCTAGTGTGCCACCAGAGGGAATGGCATGCCTGCTTCCTTTTCTTTTTGTGCTAGTGGCCCAAACTGTTTCCTCTATGAATTCCTGTTCAGAGACAGGATTTAATCTTTGCCTTTTGACCAGCCTAGTCTTTGCATATGTCTGTGTGGTTGCTCTGTCTGAGGTAGTGGCCTCTTCCCTATTTCTTTTGAGACTTTTCTCCTCATTTAGAGGTGTTTGGAAGGTAGGGGGAGTAGTCATGATGGGCTCTGGTATACTTGTTTGATTTAATTCCTCTGATAGGCCTGGCTGTTCTGACTCTTCTTGCACCTGGGACTCTTCTTCTATATGAGATTCACTTTGTACCTGTGATTCTCCCTAGGCCTATGATTCAGTTTGTGCCTATGAATCTCCTTGGGCTTGAGATTCTCTCGGCACCTACAAGAAAGAAACCTCATCAATCCTTTTATCTAAATCAATTAGAGCATTTTCAACTGCATCTTCAATGTTATCCCTATCAACTAAAGTATTCTCCACCCATTCCAATTTATTTGCATATTTTTCTATCTCAAGGATTCGGTGGTGAATGTAGGGAGCCATCTTATTTTTCTATCTTCTATTGCAGATGAAGTCACAGGGATCATATCTCCATATGAAACACTATTTTAGTTTAAGTCTCTGAAGGATTTGTTCTACTTCTTTTCCAGCTTCTCTGCTATTACACACAAAGGGGCCTAGTTGATCTTTGATTATGAGCTCGGCCTTCTTTTTGGCCTTAATAAAATGCACCTCATCTGAGCTGATTATCTGCCTATAGTACTCCAGAGAAAATAACCTCATTGGGAGGTACCTAGGAAATTTATATGGGGCCAACTCATAGCCATAGATCCTAATTTCTGTGTGATTTTGGTACAAGTACCAATCTCCCACTTTGTGTTGTTTTGACAGCTGAAGGATCCTCCCGCTATCTAAACTGATTCTTGGAGGAGGACTTCCTAGCAGAATTGTCACTACTGGATGTACAAAGAGATCTATGAACTCTGTGTATGGATATGGTGAGTCATACTTATGGATCAAAGGAGTCCAAAAAATCACAGACCTAGGATGACCTTTGGTATCAAGCTTTTGGAGAGTGAAGGGGAACTTGTCAGTTTGGTAATATAAGAAAAGGTGGTACAAAACTAAAGAATACTTAAATACTCTCTTAGTACTCATTTTAAGGAATTGGTCATGCATTTTGTCAGCTATGAACTTGGCATAATCATACATGATAGCAGGAGGCTGTCCTGGAGAGAAAACAGACATGAAGGCTAAGATTATTTCATCTATGTCCTCACTGGTAGTATAGCCCAAAACACAAGAAATCATTGCTACTATGTCATGACCAAATGGGGAAAATATGGTAGCCACATATGGAGGAGGATATGTTGGGATTTGCTTTTCTTTCCTAATGAAGGTTTGGAACATTTCAATAAGCTTGGCAGTTGTAAGCTTGGGGAATCTGTCTAGGAGGTCTCCAATTAAAATAGGGGTTAAATTCTGCCGTAGTTGTAGTTGCAGCATTTCATTGATTGACTCGACCGTCGACCGTGATGGTGAAAAGTATGGTTTGGTCAGGGGACATCACTGCTCTTTGACTGGGAATGTAGTTTGCATGGCAATAATGGACGATTTTCGAGAAAATGTGTACCTCAGGAAATTTATTCTTAGGCAAACTAGACTCCCAAAGACCTATTTTGTTAGCATGGTTTAGTATTGGTCTCTGTATCGACAGTATAGTTTGATAGGGGTTTCAAGGACAGAGGTGTCCTTAATTTGGAAATCTTTATCAGCAAAGGGAAGGTGGTCCAGGTCTAGGTGAGGGGTGGTAATTGGCCTGACATCCATGGAAATTAGGGCAGCCATTCTTAGTTCTTGTGGATTTAAGAATGGGGACAGTAAATTTTTAGTCTTTAAGGTAACGGTGCCTCAATTCCAGGTGGGTTTTATGCTACTAAAGTTCTTCTTTAATTTCAATTTAAGAAGACTTAATGATTGGTTCAAAAATTGACAGTGTTTCAATGGATTTCTTGCTTAAATAATTGGAATTTGCATAAATTGGGTCTGAACCAGGTGAATGGCAATTCTGAATGGTTGAAAAGGCTTCAATCACACTGGAAGGCAATCTGGGAGCTTTTGGCATCTTCAGAGTGCAAGTGTATGTGGGTTGATGGCTTTCAACATTCATAGGCACGTGCATGGGAGTTCACATTTAGTAGAAAGATAAAAACAATGATTTGGGGCTTTTTTGGATTTATGCGCGAAAAGTCAATTTGGCTGGTACAGGTGAACAGTGACCGTTTGTCGCGTAGCGGGGTGAACAGTGACTGTTTTGGTGGGTAGCGGGCTGGCAGTAAGTGGTTTACTTTGCACAACCTTTGCGCACTTGGCAGTATTGGGGGGAGGCCACCCAATTCCATTCATCGAGCGCCACGTTGCTTCGGGGGCCCAGTGGAAAACAACCCATTTCGAGTGGGTATCATTCATATTTCGGGTCCTTCCAAAATCAACATGGGTCGTCAGATGGGGAGGGGGGAGATCGTGTGGTGGTTGGGTGAGAGAGTTGCACCGAAGGTAATGGAGGGGCCCTACAGGCATTTAAACACAGTGGTTTTAGCTTAATAAGGGTTTAAGGCGGGGATTAATGTATTAGGCGAGATTTCATTGGTGGATGGTTTGATTTTAACTAATCGCAAGTTGATTAATTATGTCATTTGTCAGGGTTCGGATAATATAAAGTTTATATTTCAAACTTCGAGGTAGGGATATTAATATTAAAGGGGTTTAATAAATATATATGGGAAAAAGGGGTTTTTTTTAGAATTAGTAAATTTAAATACAATTAGAAGTTAATATGAAAATTGCGGGAGATAAATGAGAATGAATTTCCGCTAAGTATAATGTATTTTTGTAATTCATTTGTTTTTCATATACATACATTATAACTTAGGCTTAAAGTATTTTTGAGGGTTTTTCATAAAAAAGGGGTATTCATGGGGGTGATTGCTTTTCCTTAGGAAAATGGTGTTTTAACCTTAGGAAAAGGGATTTATTAGGGAAAATGAATGAACTGAAGGGGGGTAAATTTTTATGAGGGGAATTTAGTACTTATTGCCTATAAGTCATTGAGTCTAGGGTCTGGTCCCTCCAAAAGTTAGAGAAATTCTCTAAGCCTCTTTGACTTAGGGTTTTTAAGCACTTAGACCTTTATTTTGGGAAATTAGTTAAGTGAAGGGTGAAATGAGTGAGGGGAGTTAATTAATTTGACTTTGTGAACTTTATGCCAGTCCAATTTCTCATTCATACTTAGAACTTTCATGATGAGGGTGATCAATATGCTTTTGTCTAACAATCATCACAATTTTGCAACCCTTCTTCTTCTTACCCATCTACTCATCCTACCATTTTTAATTCTCTTTATTAGGGTGCATTTAAGCTAGCAAACCCTTATCAAATGTTTTTATTTTCTTTACAATGGTAATCTAACTAAATCTAACCTTATTGATGATGATGATGATGATGGTTGATTCTCCTTTGGATATCATTTGGTTCAACCTGCAACTCTTGGAGTAGCGTCATCACTAGTGTTCCAAAGGAAGATGGGAAAACAGCTTCCATTCCATAAACTAATTGATAAGGACTAGTACCAATGGATTTCTTTGTGGTTATCCTATCTGCCCATAAGGCATTCACTAGCTTCTTGTTCGATGTTTTCTTGTTGTCTTCTAACAAATTTTTGATGATATTTAGCAGACTTTTGTTTGAGGATTTTGCTAGTCCATTTCCTTGGGGGTAATAAGTTGTGGAATGGCCCAAAGTTATATAGTACTTATTATATAAATCAATCATTCTCTTAGATTTGAAGGCTGTTGCATTATCAGTGATGATCTTGGTCGGCCACCCATATCTAGATAGTATGTTGGATTCAAAGAAGGTTATTATAACAATGTCAGTGGCTTGCCTTGATGGTATGGCCTCTATTCATTTGGTAAAATAATCTGTAGCAGTGAATCCATTTGTGTTGGGCAGAGGAAGGTGGGTGGATTTCACCAATGAAGTCCAGACCCAATTGTTGAAAAATTTGCCTCAGCAGATATTGGTTTTAGGGTAGGGGTAAAATATTTTTCTTTCCTTCAAAAATTTGGCATTTACGACATGAGGTTACAAATTTCTTTACATCAGAAAACAAAGTGGGCCAATAGAAACCGGCTCTAAGAATTTTGTCAACAATGGTTTTCCAGTAAAGATGTCCTCCACAGTCACCTGCATGAAACTCTTGTAACACCTTGTCAGATTCTTCTTTCAATAAACAGTTAACAAGGATACCTTCATGATTCCTCCAAAACAAAGCATTGTCAAGTATGCAAAATTTTAAAGATTTTATTTTTAAAAACCTGATTTTGGTCCTGGATAATTCAGGAAGAGCTTGTAAATATTGTAAAGCATATATGATATCAGCATACCATGGTGATTCAATAAAGGCCTAGCTGATTGGTGGAGTCACCATCTCCTCTCCATTAGCCATTTCTGCAATAAAATTTATGTCTAAGGCCTGAAAATTCGATTTAGCCATGAGCTTGGCTAAACCTTGGCCTTTGATTAGCTTTGTTGGTTTAATTTCTAGATCATATTCTAATATAATGGCAATCCATTTCCCTCTCTTTCCATCTGGACCATCTTGAGTTAGGATATCCTTGACTATTGCATTGGGGACATAGGCTATTACATGAGAATATAGAATGTAAACTCTAAAATCTTTGATAGCTTTAACCAATGCAAAACCTTGTTTTTCCATTATATTGTACTTTAAAGGGGCATCTCTCAAGGCTTTGCTAAAAAAGGCAATAGGTTGTTCATAACCCTCATCATTTTTCTACAGTAGGACTACAGCAATTGTATGTTTTGAGGCAAAGGAAAATATAATGAAATCCCTCTCAAACTTTGGACTGATTAAAACTGGTGTTTTTGTTAAGGCATGTTTTCGTTAAGGCTAACTTAATATCTTCAAAGGACTTCTTAGCCTCCACTGTCCATTTTATGGTCGAATATTTCTTCAACATGTTATTAAATGATCTAATTAATTCTGCTAAGTTAGAAATAAATCTCACAAGAAAGTTTATTTTTCCTAAAAAGGCTTGTAATTTCGTAATGCTCTTAGGATGTTGTATCAGTAAGAGGGCTTCAATTCTTACAGGATCTATTCGGATACCATCTTTAAAGATTATGTGGCCTAACAATTTACCCTCTTCTAACCCAAATAAAGATTTTTTACGATTCAAAGAAATTCCATACCTCTTACATTTGATGAAGACCTGCCTTAGATGATCTAGGTGTTGTTTGTCATATTTATAGAATACAGTGATATCATCTAAATATATTACTAGGAAGTCATGAATTTCTTTAGCAAAAGCTATGTCCATAGGTCTTTGAAAGGTGGCCCCTGCATTCTTTAATCCAAAATACATCTTCACATACATGAATGCGCCCTAAGGAGTAGTGAATGCAGTTTTAGCCTGGTCATTTGGGTGAACTAAAATCTGATTGTAACCAGAAAACCCATCCAATAATGAGATTCTGGTTGACCCTAATAACATTTGTAATATATGATCCATTTTAGAGAGAGAGGTTAATTATCTTTGAGTGAAACTTTATTGAGATTCCTAAGATCAATACACAGTCTAATCTCACCAGTCTTTTTCCTTGTTAGCACCAAATTTGAAACCCAATCAGAGAATCTAATTGGTGCTATTATCTTGGCTTCATACATTCTTCTGATTTCCTTTTCAATATAAGGCAATAGAATAGGATTAATCCTCCTAAGCTTCTGTCTAAAGGGTTTCTAGTTTTCTTTTATGGGGATGGTGTGTTGTATTATGCTAGTGTCATAGGACTTGAGGTCCTCATAACTCC
Source organism: Pinus tabuliformis (assembly GCA_031772625.1). Classification (NCBI taxonomy): domain Eukaryota; kingdom Viridiplantae; phylum Streptophyta; class Pinopsida; order Pinales; family Pinaceae; genus Pinus; species Pinus tabuliformis. The sequence continues at coordinate 915,196,620 of CM062818.1, read as the reverse complement.
AAGCAAAAACATCTTGGAATTCCTTTAGTAGTTCAATGTATTTTACTTTTTCAGTTGGAGGTAAGGGCTTAGAAAGTTTTATCAATTTCGGATTTTCCTCAGTACCTATGTTACACTCCTCTATATCAAATTTCAAGGGTTCCATCTTTGGTTTTCTAGGGACATCACTTGAGTCAAACAAGTCTTCCAAAGGGGTTAATCCTTTTGGAAAAAAGTTTTCTTTGAGATTGATGATTTCAGAATCTTCATTAATTATCTCTTCAATTTCAACTTGCTTTAGGTTTTGCATATCTAATTTTGTAAATTTTGTGGGATGGAATCTATATATCTCTTCATCTTCTAATTTGTTAATTTTTATTTTATCTATAAAACAAGGATTTAATGTTATGTCAGTATCTATATTAGTATTTACAAATTCCTCTTCTAAGGTTAAAAAATTGTTTATTTGTTGGTCATTAGTGAATACTTGCTAGTTTTTTAAGTTATTTGGGATAGCAGGTTTATGCCTAACCTCAGCAGTGTACTGATGGTTAGGTTGGAATGGTAACTTACAAGTGCTGGCAAACATTGCTAAACTATGAGCCTACATATTATGTTTCCTTGGGATGACTGCAAGCTTAGTTTCTAGAAAAGTGTTCAATATTTCTACAATTGTTCCTCTATAAAAACTTAATCTATGATCTTTGGTCATATATATAGCATTAATTTTTTTTATAACCAACTCAGAATCTCCCATAATAGAAACTCTTATAGATCCTAACTTTCTAACCAATTTGAGACCTAAAAGAAGTGCTTCATACTCAGCCATGTTGTTAGTGCATTTGAAATTCAGTCTATAAGCATGGCCCTCTGAGTAATCATTCTCTAAATTGTAAATCCATACTCCTGCTCCTGCTCCTAACTTGTTCATTGATCCATCAAATTGAAGATGCCATAATATTTCGTGTTCATAATTCTTACTGTCTGGGGGGACAAAATCTTCATTGATTAATGTATCTTGATCATCTTTTTTATCTGAATGCTCTTGAGTTTGGACAATTTCATTTTGAATTGTAACTACAATTTCTTTTGGTTCTGAAATAATTTTGTTTAAAGTAGTTTCTGGTGTTTGTTCAGCATTGTATAGAATAAAAGAATCAATATCAGAATGCATGGAATAGATAGGAAATTTTTGAGGCCTAGCCTGGCTACTCACTACATATTTCATTAAGGTCTCTCTGTATAGTTTTTTAGGATGTCCAAAGACTAAAATTGTGGCATATGACATGTCAAGTTGCAAAGATCCTTGGAGTTTAGCTCCCCATGATCTAGACAATAACATGCCATATTTAGGTGGTATATCAGCAACAACTATGTCCATGAGAATGGTTTTAGCAGGATATTGTACTAAGGAAACACACAAGTCTTTAATTAACCCTAGCCACTTTACTTGACTTGAATCAAATGAGAACAAGTCCTTGTAAGTCCTAGTGATGTCTAAGTTCAATTTTTCCTTAACAGATTTAGGCATTAAATTGTATGAAGCCCCAGAATCTAACATTGAATTGTGTAAAACCTTATCATGAATTTTAAGGCTAATATAAAAGGGTGGTATCACTGCTTCTAATGGTCTTCCATTAGCATGAGGACCGAATATAAGCTCAGGATGATCATCAAACAAGTTAACAGAGTCTTCATTCTCAACGAAGTTTAAGGATTTGCTTATTTGATATTTGTAAGTTTCATTTTTAATCAACTTTGTTAAGGGGACTGAAATTTTTAGCTTAGCCACCTCTGCTCCCAAATTGAAAGGCAAAGGGGCTTTCTCTGTTTGAGGATTTGGAATTTTCATGGTAGGAGTTTGAGTAGATTGTTCTTCTTTTACTGCATTTGAAGTATCTTTCTGCGGATTTTATAATGTGATGTTTGGAGATTCCTCCACTGTCTCCTTAGAGGGGATTGAAGTGGATGGCTGATCATCAAGGGTTTGGTCATGAGTTATATCTACAATGGTGGGACCAGAAGGGTTTTGATTTGGTCTAGAGAGCATTTGGAGAGTTTTGGTAACTGGAGTTGTTTTGATTTTCTTAGTTTGATTTGGTGTTGCTTTCTTGTTTTGGTCAGGAGTATCAATGTTCTTTTTACTCCTCAAATTGTATTGTTTATGCACTTCGAAGATAGCAGAATCGTAACCTTGATTATAATCGAATGAGTCCCCGGAATGGGTCTGCAATTGCTAAAGCATATGTAATTCATGATCATCTTGAGTCAAGAAAACATTTTCCTCTTCATCTAATCCCATTAAGTTTATTTTTGTGTCTGGTTCAGGGTCTTCTGAATGAGATGTTTCAGCATAGCTTTCTTGGAAAGAAGGCTTAATATTCTGATCAGGTCCATTTTTTCCAATATTTTGATTTTGATTCATTCTAAAGTTTGGATTTCTCATTGGAGGTGCTTGTTGATTATCCCAGTGAAGCTTCCTTTCAATGTTCTCTATCCTATCCATTAATTTTTCCATTCCTTTGGCTAGGGCATCTATTTTAAGGTCATAGGGTGAGGCTTCATCTTTCAAGGGTACTCTCCTTTCATTCCTAACTCTAGATCTTTTTGCCAGCAAATTAGCTTCTACACTAACTGCTACACTCTGCATGTCTTCTAAAGTTGGAGGATTTCTCTCCCTAAGTTGGAATGCTATATCAATATCAAACCCATTAGGAAACTTTATCAGAGCTAAGTTAGGTGGGGGTCTAAGATTGACTGGTATTGCATTGTATATATTGTTAAATCTAGTACAATAATCTTGGACTGTTTCATTTGGTCCTCTCTTGATGCTCTCGTATTCTGAAAGAATCTGTAGAGGGTTCTTTTTCTTTTCCCATCTATTTAAAAATTGCTGATAAAACACTTCTAAACTATTGATGCTATTAGCAAGTAATGCTCTAAACCATTTCCTAACATCACCAACTAGAGTCTGAGAAAACAGTCTCATTTGAACATCTCCAATATCAATTTCATGTAATTCAAAGTAATATGTCATCTTGTTTACATGTTGTTGTGCTGTATAAGGTCTTATGCCATCATATTGGACAATTTTGTTCTGATAGTCTTGTGGCATGGCACCTAGTGGAGCAGGTAACATAAGGGAGGCATATCTATTTTCCATGGCTCTAAGTTGGGTAGGGCTAAGAAGTGGAGTTGGGGTAGTAGGGGATAATACAGTAGTAGATGGAAGATTAGGAACAATGGGTGTTTGATGGGTAACGATAGGTTGGTAGGGAAGTGAGGGTATGAATGGAGGTGAGGAATGAACTTTAGAGGTGGAGGGGAATAATGGTGAACTAAAGGAAGTTGAAACTGTTTCGAAAAGTTCAGGGATATTAATAGCAGTAAGGGATGACTGAGGGGAATTCAAAATATACTCATCAACTGACAAGTTTTCCTTTTGGATTTCAGGATCTGCAATAAACTCTGGATCTAGAACTATGTCATCAAGTGTACTTTCAGCCTTGGTTCTAAATAAGGAAAGGTCAAATGACTCATCAAAAGGGAGGTCTTCTAAAAAACACACTCTTCAAGGCATGAATCTGCTTTGATTGAAGGTGTTGGACGTACTGAAATTTCTTGTCTTCTGGATCTTCTTGAAATAAAGTTGGGATTATCCACTACTAGGGGAGGATTTGGATTAGGGTTGGCCCTAGTGTAGAGAGTTCTCCTTGAAGCCAGGTTTCAAGCTTTTTTTATTATTGCCCTTTTGTAAAAATTTTGTAAATAACTTCTAATAAACCCTTCAAGAGGCTTGAAATAAAGATTTGAAATTTCTCAAAGGTTTATTAAGACTGAGGATTTGGGTCCCTAGTATGGTCGCCACTATGTTAGCACTCAGAAGTTTTCCCTAGAAGTTATCAAAAGAAGGAATAATCCGAGGTAACCACAAACCTAATCTTTTAGACTTAGGTTCTAGCCAACCTAAGTCTAGAGAGGGCTCTCTCTTTATGATTTAACTTTGTTTTTTATTTGATTTTAGGCTAGTTCTTAGTGTTCATGAGGATTTTTATTTTGATTGAAAGGTAGGTCGTAGAATTCCTTGAATGGATGGGTAGAACTAGGTCTTCAAGCCATTGGGCTATGGAGTCAATAAAAGGATAGCATAACTGGATCAGATCATTAAAGGGAGTGTTTACAGGGTAGGCTAGCAAAGCAAAAGGCAAATATTCAAAAGGGATGATGGATGGAATGATTCTAACCAGGGTAAAGGGCACTTAAGAATCCTTGGTTCATGATCAAAATGAGGAACAGAAGGAGGTCATCAACAAAGAGAAATTAAGAATCCTTTGCTACATAGACCACAAGGAAAACTACGGAAGCTAAGGAGCATCTAAGAATTCCCCAGCTAAGATAGTTTAGCAGAAAACATTAAGAATGTAAACAGTCAAAACAGAGTGCATTGATGCATATTCTGAGATATCATTCCTAGTTTAACATTCAAATTTCATAGAAACACATATGATGATTTTAGAAACATAAGGAAACACAATAATACACATGAGAGAATACTTATTTGATTTTTGCTTTACACAAGAATCCTGTAAAATGTCTGAGCTTTATTCCATGATCCAACAAGCCAATCCAGTTTTTTGATACAATAAGACTTTGATTTGAAAGAAAAGTCTACAGAAATGTCTTTGAGCCCACCCTAAATACTTCAAAATGTGAATTATTTATACAAAAAATATTACAAAATATCTCATAATAGTTTGAGATTTAATTAAGGAAATAAAAATATCTTCAAGCATGAAGATAGAGATAGATGAAAAACTACATCATGATGTCCCTTTTACTGTGGTAGTGTTGGTTGTTGTAGTTGAATTTTGAGCCCTCTAAGCTGGCTGATATTTCACTGATACTCTTTAACCTATTACTCTTTGACCCTGTTTCCGTGTTTTATCTACTGCATTCATATTTATTGTGGTAACTAATAGTAAATCTGTCATATTTTCTCACCATTCATCCTTAGGTAACTTTAGTTTGAGCATTCTTCTATAGATTTCATCTACCTCTGTGTATTTGGAAAAATTAGGCTTGGTGACAAATAGATGTTTCACCTTATGCTCTAGAAAAAAAAAATTCTCTAAAGTATCATACAATACTTTTCCTGTTGGCAAGGCTTTGATACCTACAGTGCTTGCTTTCTCTTTGGCCAACATTCTTAATCTATCAGTGTAGTCCAATTGGGTCATAAGTTTATCATGGATGACCATTAGACGAGGAAGGCATTTATCCCTAAAAATTTGAAGCTTGGCCATGAACCTGTCAATGCCCACCTACATGTTATGCCATTTTCCCTCTAGGTTTACCATTGTTTCTTTTGGAAAGAACCTTTTTTACTTCTATGATGGCTCCAGTCCTGTCCTCTACACTAAGCTCATTAAGCTCATGTTTTTTCTTGCTATTCAAGAAGTGGATGAGTCGATTAGCATCATTGGGCTGGTCTCCCAAATCTTCCTTTACCTGTTGAATTGCTTCAATCGCCACTTTCACTAGTTCTGTTTGCTCAAATATTACTTGAATTGATGGCCAAATATCATTGACAGAGTCAATGATATTGGCCTAGAGCATCTCCTTGGTCTTTCCTAGTGGCTTTTACGGAGTAAAATCATTTTTTAGGACCTTAATCTTCTCACCCATCCTTAGGGCTTTCTGTGTTTCTTCTCTTTATTGAATCTAGGCAAGCTTGCAGTTAGTTTATGAGCTTGCCACTTTCTCCTTAAGCATTTTAAGTTTTGTTGCCTAGATGGACATTTCCTCCATGGCTTTCACTAGTTCTATTGTCTTTTCTATTGAAGTACCTACTGTTATGGATTCAGTTGTGACTGGCAGTGCTGTGGCAGGTGGAACTGTTGGTGCCAAAGATGATGCTAGTGTTGAAGGAACTGTAGTTGTTACTGTGCGAATGGCAGTTGTAGAAGTGGTGGCCAATTCACTTTCTTTGGACTAAATCAATGTGTCCAATTCTTTCTCTGTTTCTTTTAACTAGTCATTTAGCTTTAGGACCAAGTCCATTAGCTCTTCCTGTCCTTTTTGTGTCTTTATGACTTCTGTTGTTTGTGGATGATGCAATTGTGGAATCTTGAGTTGCTTCTTCAAAGTAGCTATGTCATCATTTTTGTTCTTTATCAGTCTTTCAGTGGCCTTTACATCTTAGGGATCATGTCCCAACTCAATGATTAAGTACTCTAAGGAATTGATTCTGGTGTCTTTTCCCTGTGAAGAGGCCTTCTCTAATTGGAACTGGGATGATATGTTATTTAGGGAATTTTGCAATTGATGAGTTAACATGTCTTTCCCTATCAAGGTAGAGTAAATAGTCTTCCCTGTCTACTTGTGCAACTCAATCTGGTCAATAGGATGTATTTCCTTTGCCATTACTTCAAAATCTATCCTTTTGAAGTCCGCTGTTGTTCTTGGTTGTTGAGTAGTAGGCTTCATAAATTTCATCTACATTTTTCCCTCTTTTAGATCATAGGGTGACATAAGCCTAGTCAGGTTTGTAGGTGCCATCTTTAGGTACTGTGCATAAGTCTAGGCTTTTAGCCTCTCATTCCTGGCCTTTATACCCTTCTACCTTTCTCTGATTTCTTGCTCCCTATCAGTTGGCATCCTAAATGAGGACTGATCAACACTCTACTGCCTTTCCAACATCTAAGTGTGAGATGTGGAAGGTTCTAGTGTGCCCCCAGAGGGAGTGGCATGCCTGATTCCTTCTCTTTCTGTGCTAGTGCCCCAACTGTTTCCTCTATGAATTCCTGTTTAGAGACAAGATTTAATCTTTGCCTTTTGACCAGCCTAGTCTCTACAGATGTCTCTGTGGTTGCTCTGCCTAAGGTAGTGGCCTCTTCCCTATTTCTTTTGACACTTTTCTCCTCATTTAGAGGGGTTTGCAAGGTAGGGGGAATTCTCATGATGGGCTCTGGTATACTTGTTTGATTTAATTCCTCTGATAGGCCTGGCTATTCTAACTCTTCTTTCACCGAGGACTCTTCTTCTATATGAGATTCACTTTGTACCTGTGATTCTCCCTGGGCCTGTGATTCAGTTTGTGCCTGTCATTCTCCTTGGGCTTGAGATTCTCTTGGCACCTGCAAGGAAGAACCCTCATCAATCCTTTCTCTAAATAAATTAGAGCATTTTCAACTACAACTTCAGTGTTATCCCTGTCAACTAAAGTATTCTCCACCCATACCAATTGATTTTCATATTTTTCTATCTTAGGGATTCGGTGGTGAATGTAGGGAGACATCTTATTTTTCTGTCTTCTGTTGCAGATGAAGTCACAGGGATCGTATCTCCATATGAAACTCTGTTGTAGTTTAAGTCTCTGAAGGATTTGCTCTGCTTCTTTTCCAGCTTCTCTGCTATTACACACAAAGGGGCCTAGTTGATCTCTGATTCTAAGCTGGGCCTTCTTTTTTATCTCAACAAAATGCACCTCATCTGAGTTGATTATATGCATGTAGTACTCCAGAGAAAATAACCTCATTGGGAGGTATCTGGGCAGTTTATATGGAGCCAACTCACAACCATAGATCCTAATTTCTGTGTGATTTTGGTACAAGTACCAATCTCCCACTTTGTGTTTTTTTGACAGCGGAAGAATCCTCCTGATATCTGAACTGATTCTTGGAGGAGGACTTCCTAGCAGCATGGTCACTACTAGATGTACAAAGAGATCTATGAAGTCTATGTATGGATATGGTGAGTCATACCTATGGATCAAAGGAGTCCAGAACATCACAGACCTAGGATTACCTTTGGTATCAAGCTTTTGGAGAGTGAAGGGGAACTTGTTAGCTTGGTAATACAAGGAAAGGTGGTACAAAACTGAAGAATACTTAAATACTCTCTCAGTACTCATTTTAAGGAATTGGTCATGTATTTTGTCAGCTATGAACTTGGCATAATCATACATGACAACAGGAGGCTGTCCTGGAGATAAAATAGACATGAAGGCTAAGATTATTTCATCTATGTGCTCACTGGTAGTATAGCCTAAAACACAAGAAATCATTCCTACTATGTCCTGACCAAATGGGGAAAATATGGTAGCCACATATGGAGGAGGATATGTTGGGATTTGCTTTTCCTCCCTAATGAAGGTTTGGAACATTTCAGTAAGCTTGGCAGTGGTAAGCTTGGGGAATTTTTCTAGTAGGTCTCCAATTGATATAGGGGTTAAATTCTGCCCTAGTTGTAGTTGCAGCATTTCATTGATTGACTCGGCCGTGATGGTGAAAACTATGGTTTAGTCAGGGGACCCTGCTGCTCTTTGACTGAGAATGTAGTTTACATGGCAATAATCGATGATTTTTGGGAAAATGTGTACCTCAGGAAATTGATACTTAGGCAAATTAGACTCCCAAAGACCTATTTTGTCAGCATGGTTTAGGTATTGCTCTCTGTATCAGCAGTATATTTTGATAGGGGTTTCAAGGACAGAGGTGTCCTTGATTTGGAAATCTTTATCAGTAAGGGGAAGGTGGTGCAGGTCCAGGTGAGGGGTGGTAATTGGCCTGACATCCATGGAAATTGGGGCAACCATTCTTAGTTCTTGTGGATTTAAGAATGGGGACAGTAAATTTTCAGTCTTTAAGGTGATGGTGGCTCAATTCCAGGTGGGTTTTATGTTACTAAAGTTCTTCTTTAATTTCAATTTAAGAAGACTTAACAACTGGTTTGGAAATTGAGAGGGTTTCAATGGATTTCTAGCTTAAATACTTGGAATTTGTAGAAACTGGGTCTAAACCAGGTGAATGACAATTCTGAATGGTTGAAAAGGCTTCAATCGAGCTGGAAGGCAATATGGGAGCTTTTGGCATATTTAGAGTGCAAGTGTATGTGGCTTGAAAACTTTCAACATTCGCAGGCGTGTGCATGGGAGTTTACAACTAGAAAAATGATAAAAACAATGATTTGGGGCCTTTTTTGATTTATGCGTGAAAAGTCAATTTGGCTGGTACGGGTGAACAGTGACCTTTTGTTGCGTAGCAAGGTGAACAGTGACTGTCTTGCCGGGTAGCGAGCTAGTGATAAGTGATTTACTTTGCCCAGCCCTTGGGCACTTGGTGATATTGGGGGGAGGCCACCTGATTCCATTCATCGAGCGCCACGTCATTTAGGGGGCCCAATGGAAAACAACCTATTTCGGGCCCTTCTGAAATCAACATGGGCCATCAAATGGGGAGGGGGGAGATCGTGTGGTGGTCAGCTGCGGGAGTTGCACGGAAGGTAATGGAGGGTCCCGACAAGCATTTAAATGTGGTGGTTTTAGCTTAATGAGGGTTTAAGGCAAGGATTAATGTATCGGGCGAGATTTCATTGGTGGATGGTTTGAATTTAATTAATCGCAAGTTGATTAATTATGTCATTTGTCGAGGTTTGGATAATATAAAGTTTATATTTCGAATTTTGGGGTAGGGATATTAATATTAAAGGGGTTTAATAAATATATATGGGAAAAAGGGTTTTTTTGGGGAATTAGTAAATTTAAATACAACTAGAAGTTAATATGAAAATTGCGGGAGATAAATGAGAATAAATTTGCGCTAAGTATAATGTATTTCTCTAATTCATTTGTTTTTCATATACATATATTATAAATTAGGCTCAAATTATTTTTGAGGGTTTTTCATAAAAAAGGGGTATTCATGGGGGTGATTTCTTTTCCTTAGGAAAATGGTGTCTTAACCTTAGGAAAAGGGATTTATTATGGAAAATGAATGAACTGAAGGGGGGTAAATGTTTATGAGGGGAATTTACTACTTATTGCCTATAAGTCATTGAACCGAGGGTCCGGTCCCTCCAAAAGTTAGAGAAATGCTCTGAGCCTCTTTGACCTAGGGTTTTTAAGCACTTAGATCTTTATTTTGGGAAATTAGTTAAGTAAAGGGTGAAATGAGTGAGGGTAGTTAATTAATTTGACTTGTGAACTTTATGCCAGTCCAATTTCTCATTCATACTTACAAATTTCATGATGAGGGTGATCAATATGCTTTTGTCTAACAATCATCACAATTCTGCAACTTTTCTTCTTCTTACCCATCTACTCATCCTACCATTTTTACTTCTCTTTATTAGGGTGCATTTAAGCTAGAAAACCCTTATCAAACATTTTTCTTTTCTTTACAATGGTAATCTAACTAAATCTAACCTTATTACATCCAAGGGCTCAGATTAAACAGTTGAGCTCCTTTTATTTACTCTCTCTAATCCACTTATCTACTAAGATTACATTGTTTGGTCAGATTTGATTCTCTATCTATGAACATGAAATAGCCAAGTTTAAACATTTTGACTATCATGGATTGTGGCAAAGAATACAAACTACGCACAATCATTTATTTTGCACAAAATGTAAATAGTAGTGGCATTTTGACTTGCACACTTTCATGGTCTTTTCTTTTCTTGGGGTTCATATTTTTCATCTTTTCTTACCCTTTTATTCTTTTTGTCCTTTGATTTTTCATTAAGGACATACCCTCTTTACAATTTTTTTATTTTTTGAATATCGAAAACATCTGCAAAAAGCAAAGGTATGTATGTATTATAGATCTAATCTCAGCCATTCAAAAATTATGACTCCTATTGGTATAGGAACCTAATAGTGGCTCCACTTGGTGATGGCATTTCCTGGTGAAATGTCAAGAACTTGGAGATCAATGGCCTTCTAAATTGCTGTGATGTTACTCTACAACTTTTCCCTTTTCACTTTTCTGCATTACTGCTATTTATGACAGTAAAACCTTTGAAGCTTAGGGACTTCTCTTCGGGCTTCAACTCCAAAGAATCACTATCCAATCAACTCTAGACTTTTGAAAAACATAATATGTACAAAAGATTAGTGAAATCAGTAACTACATTCAATGTAGTGTTTATGCATTCGACAATTAACTAGTCCTCCTTCTGCTTCTGTGCCATCAATTTCTTTGAGGAAGAAAGCATTATTACCTCTGAATGCATAGATGGCATATGGGTCTTTCCATAGGAAATCAAATTTCCCATGTTTACCTTTATCCTCTATTCTTGAGTCTCGTGTTTACCTTTATCCTCTCTTCTTGAGTCTCATTTCAAAACTTTTCCCCCTAGGCAAAAATCGTCTACCTTAGTCCTTTTATCAAAAGCCTTCTTGATCCTTTCCTGCACAACTTCAAATCTGATGACACTTCTTCCCTGGTCTGCTATATGTGAATTGTTTGGTTGATTCTCCTAGGATATCATTTGGTTCAACCTGCAACTCTTGAGCAGCTTCATCACTAGTGTTCCCATGGAAGATGGGAAAACAGCTTCCATTCCATAAATTAATTGATAAGGACTAGTACCAATGGATTTCTTTATGGTTAGCCTATCTGCCCAAAACGCATTCATTGGCTTCTTGTTCCATGTTTTCTTGTTGTCTTCTAACAATTTTTTGATGATATTTACCAGACTTTTGTTTGAGGATTCTGCTATTCCATTTCCTTGGGGCTAATAAGCTGTGGAATGGCCCAAAGTTATATGGTACTTATTACATAAATCAATCATTCTCTTAGATTTGAAGGCCGCTACATTGTCAATGATGATCTTGGTTGGGCACCCAAATCTAGATAGTATGCTGGATTCAAGGAAGGTTATTATAACAGTTTCAGTGGCTTGCCTTGATGGTATGGCCTCTATCCATTTGGTAAAATAATCTGTAGCAGCGAGAATCCATTTGTGTTGGGCAGAGGAAGGTGGGTTGATTTCACCAATGAAGTCCAGACCCCATTGTTGAAAAGGTGCCTCAGCAAATATTGGTTTTATGGGGAGGGGTAAAAACTTTTTCTTTGGTTCAAAAATTTGACATTTATGACATGAGGTTACAAATTTCTTTACATCAGAAAACAAAGTGGGCCAATAGAAACCGGCTCTAAGAATTTTGTCAGAAGTGGTTTTCCAGTAAATATGTCCTACATAGTCACTTGCATGAAACTCTTGTAACACCTTATCAGATTCTTCTTTCAACAAACAATTAAGAAGGATACCTTCATGATTCCTCCAAAATAAATCATTGTCAAGTATGCAAAATTTTAATGATTTCACTTTAAAAACCTGTTTTTGGTCCTGGATAATTCAGGAGGAGCTTGTAAATTTTGTAAAACATATATGATGTTATCATACCATGGTGATTCAATAAAGGCCTAGCTGATTGCTAGAGTTGCCATCTACTCACCATTATCCATTTCTGCAATAAAATTTATGTCTAAGGCCTGACAGTTCGATTCAACCATGAGCTTGGCTAAACCTTGGCTTTTAATTAGCCTTGTTGGTTTAATTTCAAGATCATATTCTAATATAGTAGCAATCCATTTCCCTCTTTTTCCATCTGGACCATCCTGAGTTAGGATATCCTTGACTATTGCATTGGGGACATAGGCTATTACATGAGAATATAGAATATAAACTCTAAAATCTTTGATAGCTTTGACCAAGGCAAAAGCTTGTTTTTCCATTATATTGTACTTTAAAGGGGCATCTCTCAGGGCTTTGCTAAAAAAGGCAATAGGTTTTTCATAACCCTCATCATTTTTCTGCAATAGGACTGAAGTAATTGTATGTTCTGAGGCAAAGGAAAATATAATGAAATCCCTATCAAACATTGGACTGATTAAAACTGGTGTTTTTGTTAAGGCTAACTTAATATATTCAAAGGACTTCTTAGCCTCAACTGTCCATTTTATGGTTGAATCTTTCTTCAACATGTTATTCAATAATGTAATTAATTCTGCTAAGTTAGAAATAAATCTCCTAAGAAAGTTTATTTTTCCTAAAAAGGCTTGTAATTCTGTAATGCTCCTAGGATGTTGTATTAGAAAGATGGACTCAATTTTTGCAGGATCTATTCAGATACCATCTTTAGAGATTACGTGGCCTAACAATTTACCCACTTCTAACCCAAATAAATATTTTTTAGGATTCAAAGAAATTCCATACTTCCTACATTTGATGAAGACCTGCCTTAGATGATCTAGGTGTTGTTTGTTAGATTTAGAGAATACAGTGATATCATCTAAGTATATTACTAGGAAGTCATGAATTTCTTTAGAAAAAGCTATGTCCATAGCTCTTTGAAAGGTGGCCCCTGCATTCTTTAATCCAAAAGGCATCTTCACATACATGAATGTGCCCCAAGGAGTAGTGAATGTAGTTTTAGCCTGGTCATCTGGGTGAACTAAAATCTGATTGTAACCAGAAAACCCATCCAATAATGAGATTCTGGTTGACCCTACTACCCTTTGTAATATATGATCCATTTTAGGGAGAGGGTAATTGTCTTTGAGTGAAAATTTATTGAGATTCCTGAGATCAACACACAATCTAATCTCACCAGTCTTTTTCCTTGTTGGCACAAAATTGGAAACCCAATTAGAGAATCTAATTGGTGCTATTATCTTGGCTTCATACATTCTTCTAATTTCCTTTTCAATATAAGGCAATAGAATAGGATTAATGCTCCTAAGCTTCTGTCTAAAGGGTTTCTGGTTTTCTTTTATGGGGATGGTGTGTTGTATTATGCTGGTGTCATAGGACTTGAGGTCCTCATAAATCCAAGCAAAAACATCTTGGAATTCCTTTAGTAGTTCAATGTATTTTAATTTTTCAGTAGGAGGTAAGGACTTAAAAAGTTTTATCAATTTTTGATTTTCCTCAGCACCTATGTTACACTCCTCTATATCAAATTTCAAGGGTTCCATCTTTGGTTTTCTAGGGACATCATTTGAGCCAAACAAGTATTCCAAAAGGGTTAATCCTTTGGGAAAAAAGTTGTCTTTGAGATTGATTATTTCAAAATCTTTGTTAATTATCTCTTCAATTTCAAATTGCTTTAGGTTTTGTATATCTGATTTTGTAAATTTTGTGGGATGGAATCTATCTATCTCTCCATCTTCTAATTTGTAAATTTCTATTTTATCTATAAAACAGGGATCTAATGTTATGTCAGTATGTATATTAGTATTTACAAATTCCTCTTCTAAGGTTAAAAATTTGTTTATTTGTTGGTCATTAGTGAATACTTACCAATTTTTTAAGTTATCTGGGATAGCAGGTTTGTGCCTAACCTTAGCAATTTACTGATGGTTAGGCTGGAATGGTAACTTACAAGTCCTGACAAGCATTGCTAAACTATGAGCCTGCATGTTATGTTTCCTTGGGATGACTACAAGCTTATTTTCTAGAAAAGTGTTCAATATTTCTACAATTGTTCCTCTATAAAAACTTAATCTAGGATCTTTTTTCATATATACAACATTAATTTTTTTTGTAACCAACTCAGAATCTCCCATAGTAGAAACTCTTAAAGCTCCTAACTTTCTAACCAATTTAAGACCTAATAGAAGTGCTTCATACTCAACCATGTTGTTAGTGCATTTGAAATTCAGTCTGTAAGCATGGCCCTGTGTGTAATCATTCTCTAAATTGTAAATCCATACTCCTGCTCCTGCTCCTAACTTGTTCACTGATCCATCAAATTCAAGATGCCATAATATTTCATGTTCATAATTCTCACTGTCTGGGGAACAAAATCTTCATTGATTAAGGTATCTTGATCATCCTTTTTATCTTAAAGCTCTTGAGTTTGGACAATTTCATTTTGAACTGTAACTGGAATTTCTTTTGGTTCCGAAATAATGATGTTTAAAGTAGTTTCTGGTGTTTGTTCAGCATTGTATATAATAATAGAATCAATGTCAACATGCATGGAATAGATAGGAATGTTTTGAGGCCTAGCCTGACTACTCACTACATATTTCATTAGGGTCTCTCTGTACATTTTTTTAGGATGTCCAAAGATTGAAATTGTGGCATATGACATGTCAAGTTGCAAAGATCCTTGGAGTTTAGCTCCCCATGATCTAGACAATAACTTGCCATATTTAGGTGGTATATCAACAACAACTATGACCATGAGAATGGTTTCAGTAGGATATTGTATTAAGGAAACACACAGGTCTTTGATTAACCCTAGGCACTTTACTTGAATTGAATCAAATGAGAACAAGTCCCTATAATGCCTAGTGATGTCTAACTTCAATTTTTCCATAACAGATTTAGGCATTAAATTGTGTCAAGCCCCAGAATCTAACATTGCGTAAAATCTTATAATGAATGTTAAGGCTAATATAAAAGGGTGGTATCCCTCCTTCTAATGGTTTTCCATTAACATCAAGACCGAATATAAGCTCAAGCTAATTATCAAACAAGTTAACAGAGTCTTCATTCACAACAAAGTTTAAGGATTTGCTTATTTGAGATTTGTAAGTTTCATTTTTAATCAACTCTGTTAAGGGGATTGAAATTTTTATATTAGCCACCTCTGCTCCCAAATTGAAAGGCAAAGGGGCTTTCTCTGTTTAAGGATTTGGAATTTTCATGGTAGGGGTTTGAGTAGATTGTTCTTCTTTTACTGCATTTGAAGTATCTTTCTGTGGATTTTCTAATGTGATGTTTGGAGATTCCTCCATTGTCTCCTTGGAGGGGATTGAAGTGGATGGTTGATCATCAGGGGGTTGGTCATGAGTTATATCTAGAATGGTGGAACTAGAAGGGTTCTAATTTGGTCTAGAGAGGATTTGGAGAGTTTTGGTAACTCGAGTTGTTTTGATTTTCTTAGGTTGATTTGGTACTGCTTTCTTGTTTTGGTCAGGAATATTAGTGTCCATTTTACTCCTCAAATTGTACTGTTTGTGCACTTCAAAGATAACAGAATCATAACCTTGCTTATAATCAAATGATGCCCCAGATTGGGTCTACAATTGTTGAAGCATATGTAATTCCTGATCATCTTGAGTCAAGAAAACAGTTTCCTCTTCATCTAGTCCCATTAAGTTTATTTGTGTGTCTGGTTCAAGGTCTTCTAAATGAGCTATTTCAGCATAGCTTTCTTGAAAAGGAGGCCTAATATTCTGATCAGGGCCATTTTTTCCTGTATTTTGATTTTGATTCTTTCCAAAGTTTGGATTTCTTATTGGAAGTGCTTTTTGATTATCCCAATGAGGCTTCCTTTCAATGTTCTCTATCCTATCCATCATTTTTTCCATTCCTTTGGCTAGGGCATCCACTTTAAGGTCATAGGGTGAGGCTTCATCTTTCAAGGGTACTCTCCTTTCATTCCTAACTCTAGCTCTTTTTTCCAGCAAATTAGCTTCTACACTAACTGCTAGACTCTGTATGTCTTCTAAAGTTGGAGGATTTCTCTCCCTAAGTTGGAATGCCATATCAGTTTCAAACCCATCAAGAAACTTTATCAGAGCTAAGTCAGGTGGGGGTCTAAGATTGACTAGTATTGCATTGTATATATTGTTAAATCTAGTACAATAATCCTAGACTATTTCATTTGCTCCTATCCTGATGCTCTCGTATTCTGAAAGAATCTGCAGAAGGTGCTTTTTCTTTTCCCATATATTTAAAAATTGTTGTTAAAACACTTCTAAACTATCGATGCTATTAGCAGGCAATGCTCTAAGCAATTTCCTAATATCACCAGCTAGAGTCTGAGTAAACGGTCTCATTTAAACATCTCCAATATCAATTTCATGTAATTCAAAGTAATCTGTCATCTTGTTTACATGTTGTTGTGTTGCATAAGGTCCTATGCCATCATATTGGACAATTTTGTTCTGATAGTCTTGTGGCATGGCACCTAGTGGAGCAGGTAACATAAGGGGGGCATATCTATTTTCCATGGCTCTAAGTTGGGCAGGGCTAAGAGTTGAGTTGGGGTAGCAGGGGATAATACAATAGTAGATGGAAGATTAGGAACAATGGGTGTTTGATGGGTAACAATAGTTTGGTAGGGAAGTGAGGGTATGAATGGAGGTGAGGATTGAACTTCGAAGGTGGAGGGGAATAATGGTGAACTGAAGGAAATTGAAACTGTTTCAAAAAGTTCAGGGATCTTAACAGTAGTAAGGGATGACTGAGGGTTATTTAAAATATACTCATCAATTGACAGGTTTTCTTTTTGGATTTCAAGATCTGCAATAAACTTTGGATCTAGAACTATGTCATCAAGTGCACTTTCAGACCTGGTTCTAAATAAGGAAAGGTCAAATGACTCATCAAAAGGGAGGTCTTCTAAAAACAACCACTGATCAGGGCATGAATCTGCTTTGATCGAAGGTGTTGGACTTACTGAACTTTCTTGTATTCTAGATCTTCTTGAAATTAGGTTAGGATTATCCACTACTGGGGGAGGATTTGGATCAGGGTTGGCCCTAGTGTAGTGAGTTCTCCATGAAGCCAGGCTTCAATATTTTCTGATTATTGTCCTTTCGTAAAAATTTTGTAAATAACTTCTAATAAACCCTTCAAGAGGATTGAAATAAATATTTGAAATTTCTCATAGGTTTATTAAGACTAAGGATTTGGGTCCCCAGTATGGTCGCCACAATGTTAGCACTCAAAAGTTTTCCCTAGAGGTTATCAAAAGAAGGAATAATCTAAGGTAACCACAAACCTAATCTTTTAGACTCAGGTTCTAGCCAACCTAATTCCAAAGAGGGCTCTCTATTTATGATTTAACTTTGTTTTTTATTTGATTTTAGGCTAGTTCTTAGTGTTCATGAGGATTTTCATTTTGATTGAAAGGTTGGTGGTGGAATTCTTTGAACAGATGGGTAGAACTAGGTCTTCAAGCCATTGGGCTATGGATTCAATAAAAGGATAGGATAACTGGATCAGATTATTAAAGGGAGTGTTTACAGGGAAGGCTCGCAAAGCAAAAGGAAAATCTTCAAAAGGGATAATGGATGGAATGATTCTAACCAGGGTAAAGGGCACTTAAGAATCCTTGGTTCGGGATCAGAATGAGGAACAAAAGGAGGTTATCAACAAAGAGAAATTAAGAATCCTTTGCTACATAGACCACAAGGAAAAATACGGAAGCTAAGGAGAGCTAAGAATTCCCCAGCTAAGATAGTTTAGCAGAAAACATTAAGAATGTAAACAATCAAAACAGAGTGCATTGATGCATATTTTGAGATATCATTCCTAGTTTAACATTTAGATTTCATAGAAACACATATGATTATTTAAGAAACATAAGGAAACACAATAATACACATGAGAGAATACTTATTTGATTTTCACTTTACACAAGAATCTTGTAAAATGTCTGAGCTTTATTCCACGATCCAGCAAGCCAATCCAGTTTTTTGATACAGTAAGACTTTGATTTCAAAGAAAAGTATACAGAAATGTCTTTGAATCCACCCTAAATACTTCAAAATGTGACATATTTATACAAAAAATATTACAAAATATCTCATAACAGTTTGAGATTTAATTAAGGAAGTAAAAATATCTTCAAGCATGAAGATAGAGACATATGGAAAACTGCATCATGTTGTCCCTTTTATTGTGGTAGAGCTGGTTGTTGCAGTTGAATTTTGAGCCCTTTAAGCTGGCTGATATTTGTACGTTGGAATCATCTTTCATCTTTCATTGATACTCTTTAACCTATTACTCTTTGACCCTATTTACCTATTTCATCTACTGCCTTCAGATTTACTATGGTAACTTATAGTAAATTTGTCATCTTTTCCCACCATTCATCCTTAGGTAACTTTACTTTGAGCATTCTTCTATAGATTTCGTCTTCCTCTATGTATTTGGAAAAATTAGGCTTGGTGACAAACATATGTTTCACCTCATGCTCTATAAAAAACATATTCTCTAAAGTATCATACAATACTTTCCCTGTTGGCAAGGCTTTGATACCTGAAGTGCTTGCTTGCTCTTTGGCCAACTTTCTTAATCTGTCAATGTAGTCCAATTGGGTCATAAGTTTATCATGGATGACCATTGGACTGGGAAGGCCTTTATCCCTCAAAATTTGAAACTTGGCCATGAACCTGTCAATGCCCACATGCATGTTATGGCATTTTCCCTCTAGGTTTACCATTAGGTTTCTTTTGGAAAGAACCTTTTTGACTTCTATGATGGCTTCAGTTCTGTCCTCTACACCAAGCTCATTAAGCTCATGTCTATTCTTGCTATTCAAGAAGTGGATGAGTCAATTAGCATCCTCAGGCTAGTCTCCTAAATCTTCCTTTACCTTTTGAATTGCTTTAGTGGCCACTTTCACTAGTTCTGTTTGCTCAAATATTACTTGATATGATGGCCAAATATCATTGATAGAGTCAATGATATTGGCCCAGAGCATCTCCTTGGTCTATCTTATTGGCTTTTGCAGAGTCAAATCTTTTTCTAGGACCTTAATCTTCTCACCCATCCTTAGGGCTTTCTGTGTATCTTCTCTTTGTTGAGTCTGGGCAAGCTTGCAGTCAGTTTCTAAGCTTGCCACTTTCTCCTTAAGACTTTTAAGTTTTGTTTCGTGGTTGGACATTTCCTCTATTGCTTTCACTACTTCTGTTGTCTTTTCTGTTGAAGTACCTACTGTTGTAGACTCAGTTCTGACTGGCAGTGTTATGGCAGGTGGAACTGTCTATGCCAAAGATGTTGCCAGTGTTGAAGAAACTGTAGTTGTTACTGTGGGAATGGCAGTTGTATAAGTGATGGCCAATTCACTTTGTTTAGACTGAATTGGTGTGTCCAATTCTTTCCTTGTTTCTTTTAACTGGTCATTTAGCTTTAGGACCAAGTCCATAAGCTCTTCTTGTCCTTTTTGTGTCTCTATGACTTTTTCTATTTGTGGATGATGCCATGGTGGAATCTTGAGTTGCTTCTTCAAAACAGCTATGTCATCATTTTTCTTCTTTATCAGTCTTTTGGTGGCCTTTACATCTTTGGGATCATGTCCCAACTCAATGATTAAGTCCTCTAAGGACTTGATTCTAGTGTCTTTTTCCTATGAAGAGGCCTTCTCTAATTGGAACTAGGCTGATATGTTATTTAGGAAATTTTTCAATTGATGAGATACGATGGCTTTCCCTGTCAAGCTGGAGTAAATCATCTCCCCTGTCTATTTTTCCAGCTCAATCTCGTCAATAGGATGTATGTCCTTTTCCAATACTTAAAAATCTGTCCTTTTGAATTTCGTTACTATTCTTGGTTGTTGAGTAGTAGGCTTCATAAATGTCATCTGCATTTTTCCCTCTTTCACATCATAGGTTGATATAAGCCTAGTCTGTTTTGTAGGTGCCATATTTAGGTATTGTGCATAAGTCTGGTCTTTTAGCCTCTCATTCCTAGCCTTTATATCCTTGTGCCTCTCTCTGATGTCTTGGTCCCTATCAACTAGCATCCTAAATGAGGACACTTCAACACTCTGTTGCCTTTCCAACATCTAAGTGTGAGATGTGTAAGTTTCTAGTGCGCCCCCAGAGGGAGTAGCATGCCTGCTTCCTTCTCCGTCTATGCTAGTGGCCCCAACTATTTCCTTTGTGAATTCTTGTTCAGAGACAGGATTTAATCTTTGGCTTCTCACTAGGCTGGTCTCTACATATGTCTGTGTGGTTGCTCTGCCTGAGGTAGTGGCCTATTCCCTATTTCTTTTGAGACTTTTCTCCTCATTTAGAGGGATTTGCAAGGTAAGGGGAATACTCATGATGGGCTCTGGTATACTTGTTTGATTTAATTCCTCTGATAGGCCTGCCTATTTTGACTCTTCTTCCACCTAGGACTCTTCTTCTATATGAGATTCACTTTGTACCTGCGATTCTCCCTAGGCCTGTAATTCAAGTTGTGCCTGTGATTCTCCTTGGGATTGAGATTCTCCAGGAACCTGTAGGAAATAACCCTCATCAAGCCTTTTCTCTAAATCAATTAGAGCATTTTCAACCGCAACTTCAGTGCTATCCCTATCAACTAAAGTATTCTCCACCCATTCCAATTGATTTGCATATTTTTCTATCTCAGGGATTCAGTGGTGAATGTAGGGAGCCATCTTATTTTTCTGTCTTTTGTTGTAGATGAAGTCATAGGGATCGTATCTCCACATGAAACTCGGTTTTAGTTTAAGTCTCTGAAGGATTTGTTCTGCTTATTTTCCAGCTTCTCTGCTACTACACACAAAGGGGCCTAGTTGATCTTTGATTCTAAGTTGGGCCTTCTTTTTGTCCTTAATAAAATGCACCTTATCTAAGTTGATTATCTGCATGTAGTACTCCAGAGAAAATAACCTCATTGGGAGGTATTTGGGTAGTTTATATGGGGCCAACTCATAGCCACATATCCTAATTTCTCTGTGATTTTGGTACAATTACAATCTCCCACTTTGTGTTGTTTTGACAGTTGAAAGATCCTCCTGATATCTGAACTGATTCTTGGAGGAGGACTTCCTAGCAGCATGGTCACTACTAGATGTACAAAGAGATCTATGAAGTCTGTGTATGGATATGGTGAGTCATACTTATGGATCAAAGGACTCCAGAAAATCACAGACCTAGGATGACCTTTGGTATCAAGCTTTTGGAGAGTGCAGGGGAACTTGTCAGCTTGGTAATATAAGAAAAGGTGGTACAAAATTGAAGAATACTTAAATACTATCGCAGTACACATTTTAAGGAATTGGTCATGCATTTTTTTAGCTATGAACTTGGCATAATCATACATGACAACAGGAGGTTGTCCTGGAGAGAAAACAGACATGAAGGCTAAGATTATTTCATCTATGTCCTCACTTGTAGTATAGCCTAAAACACAAGAAATCATTGCTACTATGTCCTGACCAAATGGGGAAAATATGGTAGCCACATATGGAGGAGGATCTGTTGGGATATGCTTTTCCTCCCTGATGAAGCTTTGGAAAATTTCAGCAAGCTTGGCAGTGGTAAGCTTGGGGAATCTATCTAGTAGGTCTTCAATTGAAATAAGGGTTAAATTCTTCCTTGGTTGTAGTTGCAGCATTTCATTGATTGACTCGGTCGTGATGGTGAAAAGTATGGTTTGGTCAGGGGACATCACTACTCTTTGACTGGGAATGTAGTTTGCATGGAAATAATGGATGATTTATGGGAAAATGTGTACCTCAGGAAATTGATACTTAGGAAAATTGGACTCCCAAATACCTATTTTGTCAGCATGGCTTAGGTATTGGTCTTTGTATCAGAAGTATAGTTTGATAGGGATTTCAAGGACAGAGGTGTCCTTGATTTGGAAATCTTTATCAGCAAGGGGAAGGTGGTCCAGGTCCAGGTGAGGGTTGGTAATTAGCATGACATCCATGGCAATTGGGGCAGCCATTCTTAGTTCTTGTGGATTTAAGAACGGGGACAATACATTTTCAATCTTTAAGGTAATGGTGGCTCAATTCCAGGTGGGTTTTATGTTACTAAAGTTCTTCTTTAATTTCAATTTAAGAAGACTTAACAGCTGGTTCGGAAATTGACAAGGGTTTCAATGGATTTCTAGCTTAAATACCTGGAATTTGCATAAACTTGGTCTGAACCAGGTGAGTGGCAATTCTTAACGGTTGACAAGGATTCAATCGGACTGGAAGGCAATCTGGGAGCTTTTGGCATCTTCAGAGTGCAAGTGTACGTGGGTTGATGGCTTTCAACATTCATAGGCATGTGCATGGGAGTTTATAGTTAGAAAAAAAATAACAATGATTTGGGGATTTTTTGGATTTATGCGTGAAAAGTCAATTTGGTTGGTACGAGTGAACAGTGACTGTTTTGGTGGGTAGCAGGCTGGCAGTAAGTGGTTTACTTCACACAGCCTTTGGGCGCTTGGTGGTATTCGGGGGAGGCTGCCCGATTCCATTCATCAAGCACCACGTCGCTTCAGGGGCCCAGCGGAAAATAGCCCATTTCGGGCAGGTATATTTCAGATTTCGGGCCCTTCCGAAATCAACATGGACCATCAGATGGGGAGGGGGGATATCGTGTGGTGGTCGAGTGCGGGACTTGCAATGGAGGGGCTTGGCGGGCATTTAAACACAGTGGTTTTAGCTTTATGAGGGTTTAAGGCGAGGATTAATGTATCGGGTGAGATTTCATTGGTGGATGGTTTGATTTTAATTAATCACAAGTTGATTAATTATGTCATTTGTCGGGGTTCGGATAATATAAAGTTTATATTTCAAACTTTGGGGTAGGGATATTAATATTAAAGGGGTTTAATAAATATATACAAGGAAAAGCGGTTTTTTCGGGAATTAGTAAATTTAAATACAATTAGAAGTTAATATGAAAATTGCGGGAGATAAATGAGAACGAATTTGTGCTAACTATAATGTATTTTTGTAATTCATTTGTTTTTCATATACATACATTATAACTTAGGCTTAAAGCAATTTTTAGGGTTTTTCATTAAAAGGGGTATTCATGGGGGTGATTGCTTTTCCTTAGGAAAATGGTGTTTTAACCTTAGGAAAATGGATTTATTATGGAAAATGAATGAACTGAAGGGGGGTAAATTTTTATGAGCGGAATTTAGTACTTATTTCCTATAAGTCAGTGAGCCGAGGGTCCAGTCCCTCCAAAAGTCAGAGAAATGCTCTGAGCCTCTTTGACTTAGGGTTTTTAAGCACTTAGATCTTTATTTTGGGAAATTAGTTAAGTAAAGGGTGAAATGAGTGAGGGGAGTTAATTAATTTGACTTTGTAAACTTTTTTCCAGTACAATTCCTCATTCATACTTAGAACTTTCATGATGAGGGTGATCAATATGCTTTTGTCTAACAATCATCACAATTCTACAACCTTTCTTCTTCTTACCCATCTACTCATCCTACCATTTTTACTTCTCTTTATTAGGGTGCATTTAAGCTAGCAAACCCTTATCAAACATTTTTCTTTTCTTTACAATGGCAATCTAACTAAATCTAACCTTATTACATCCAAGGGCTCAGATTAAACAGTTGAGCTCCTTTTATTTACTCTACCTAATCCACTTATCTACCAAGATTACACTGTTTGGTCAGATTTTATTCTCTATCTATGAACATGAAATTGAAACATGAAATAGCCAAGTTTAAACATTTTGACTATCATGTATTTTGGCAAAGATTACAAACTTCACACAATCATTTATTTTGCACAAAGAGTAAATAATAGTGGCATTGTGACTTGCACACTTTCATGGTCTTTTCTTTTCTTGGGGTTCATATTTTTCATCTTTTTTGACCTTTTTATTATTTTTTTCCTTTGATTTTTCTTTTAGGACATACCCTCTTTAAATTTTTTTATTTTTTGAATATGGAAAACATTTGAAAAAAGCAAAGGTATGTACATATTATAGGTCAAATCTCAGTCATTCAAAAATTATGACTCCTATTGGTATAGGAACCTAACAACTAGTAGGGTCCATTAGTGTGGAGTAGTATCTAAAACAAGGCCATTGGGATTAGATCAGAGGTTGAGCATTGTGAAAATGGTGTTGTATAGTCCCGAGTGGTCAGAAAGGGGATCAAGAAATACAGGAGGGTTAGAAGAAAGAGAGATCTGGGAACTTTCTAGGAGAAAATCGGGAACTAAGTGTAGTCCCCAGCGGAGTCGCCAATTCTATTATAGGGATTAATGCACAGGTGATCGTGGTGGTGATACCCTTAAGGATCTTCCCAAGATCTTTAACAGATAGTCAAATTAGCTACAGCTAGCCCAGAGATACATGCACATATCCATATTAGTGAAATGATAATCAAAGTAAGAAGAAGGAATGTTACCTCAGATCTTGGTGTGGTGTTTCTCGAGAAAGCAACATAGTGAAGTGGAAGACCCCTCAGCTAGCTCCTAGATCAATCCCTTCACATTAACAAGACGAGGTGTAATATCACAACATATAGCTTTAACAATCAATGCAAAAATACATAGGGATATCTAACTACATACATATAAGCTACTCATAAGCATTAGCATTGCATAAACATGGAAATAAATCACAATACCAACACCATGGATTAGGCAACACAACTGCACATCTATATTAATGATAGGAAAGAGTGATTAAAACCATCAATTGCATCAAGCTTACCTTACTCCTCCATCACCTCTCTCTCTCTCTCTTCCTAACCTCTTGAAGAGCCAATGTCTAATACAAGCGTCGATAGTCAATAGGCAATTCTTTCAATACTTTCGATCCCTTTCACAATGGCCCTGGCCTAAAATATATAGCATGAGAGGATAAGCCTTGTCAATTATTTCATGAGTTCTTTTGGGAAAAAGCTGAGATTTTTCCATTCTTTATCACTCTTTCCCTATTTGTACACTTCGGTAGGAATATAAATTCCTCAAACAAGTCGAATCTAGATGTTTCCCTGCTTTAGGGGCTGACATATGAGTGAATATAGGGATATTATTCAGTCAACCCTCTCCTTTGACCTCTATAAACTCACTAAAGTTTACTAACGCACCCGCTAAGGCAACACATAGAGTTATCCTAGGGACTAACACTCCTGATGCATGGCTAGGAAGCTTTATAAAGCACCTTGCTAGTTCTTGGAGAGTGTTAACTTGGGAAATAGGCCTGTGAACTTGGTCAATCTTTTAGTCATCTTGCCCTTCTCCTCTAAGATGATGAGGAGGTCATTTTCCTATGTAACAACAATATCATCATCACAAGTGAATTGAATATCTATATTTTCATCTATAGTTTGTATTTTTGGGAAAGGCTTCTGTTGGGTCCCTATAATACTAGTGATTACCCCATTACTATTGTAGTTATACCCCTTATTTATATTTTTGTGCCCCTATTACCCACATATTGTTATTTCTGTGCCCCTTAGAATCCCTCTATTATTATTTTTGTGGCTTTATATTATTATTGTTAGGTCGGTTGGATTATATTGTGACTCCTTAGACTCCTATATATAGAAAGGAGGTTTTTTCATTTGTATCATTCAAGAATTGTTCATTTATGTAATGTAAAGGAGGTTTCCCCCTCGAAGAGGCTGAATTCTAAGGCGTTGATCTATCTTTTCTATCTTTTATTGAGCTGGTTTCATAACATTTGCTATCAGAGCTTTGGATTCTAGGGTTTCGCTGCTCCAAACAGGTCGTCGTGGAATTTTCGCTATAACTTTTGTTCTATGACGTTTCAGAAGTCGCAAAAAAAACCCATTTGAGAAGAAATCGCGCTGAACCTTGGGTCCAAATTTCAGAGTTTTTTGCAGACTCCTGAATTACACTCAAAACAGGTGACCTGGGGAAAATCGTCATAACTTTCTTTCTGAGCATCGGATTGAAATTTCGTAAGAAGGTACAGAAAGAGGACGGACTGTAGTTTTCTTTTATATATTTTTCAGAGTCAAAGGTTGAAACAGTGACACGTGGCATGTCGTACAAGTTCACTCTACTGAACTAGTCTATAATCAAGTCACTGTGGGAGATTTCGCATAACTCTTCCTTGGAGAATCCAATTTGGGTCAGACTTGTGGCATTGGAAAGAGGACACAGAGTGCTACTACAGATCACAAATTCAGAACTAGATAATCAGAAAGTACAGAGATACATCGGAGGCAATATCGAGCTCCTACAAAGTGAAAAAAGGTGTGTAGATTTTCTTTAATTTTTGCTTAAGCTTGGTTTGAAAATTTATTTTGAAGGAATTCAAAGGGCATATTAGAGAATTATTATCGGTAACTGATGCCCCAAGGAAAGAAAATGCAAACACCTAGTAAGGAGCCTGAAAGCTCTAGCATGACTCATGAAGAAGAAGAAGAAATGCTATATGATATATCAAAATTACAAGAACAAGTGCAATGAGTGTCACTTGCACAAAAAGCAACAGAATCTAAAATGGATGGTTTAAGGAAAGATGTAGAAGCTAAGATGGATGGTTTAAAGAAAGGTGTAGAAGCTAAGATGGATGGCATGGAAGCTAAGGTGAATGGCATGGACGCTAAAATTGATGGCATGGATGATAAGATGGATAAGTTGCTACAAGAAATAGTCACTAAGGGTGAAAGAGTACTAAAGGAAACTCATGATGAGAACAAAAGAAATGTTAATCATGATTCCATAGACTCTAATGTTGGATCGAAGACTCACCATGTTCCAAAAATTGATATGAGGAAGTTTGATGGCAAGGATCCCGCCACATGGATATTACAGATGGAGCAATTCTTCGATCTCAATAATGTGCAAAACACACAAAAGGTACGTATGGCAACTTTATATTTGGAACCAAATCAGTTTGTATGGTATCAATGGTTCTCGTAAATAGTTTATCACTTGGGAAATTTTTACGGAAGAATTGATAGCACATTATGAGGATACAAAAAGCAACACTTTTTTTAGCCAATTGATAAGTCTCAAACAAAAGGGTTCAATAATGGAGCACATTGAGGAGTTCCAAAAATTGAACATAAGGGTAAAAGATATTCCAGAGGAGCATAGGATTGATGTGTTCATAGGGTCTTTAAAGGATAATATCCAACATGATGTGCGCCTTTGGGAACCTGATTCATTAGAAAAGGCATTCAGGTTAGCAAGAAAAATGGAAAGCAAAATTATGTCAACTAGGAAGCATACCATTCACAACTATAAAGACGGAATTGTTGTTGCCCATAGTCTTCCACAACCTACAAGGTTGACACCACAACAATTGGAAGAAAAAAGAGCAAAAGGGCTTTGTTACAATTGTGATAGCAAATACACAAAAGGTCATAAGTGTGCTGAGAAGAAATTATTCTACATAGATTGTGAAGAAGAAGAAGAAAAGGAGCAAGAAAGGTCAAAAGAAGAGGATATATTCCAGGAACAAAGCCTAGATGAAGAACAAATAAACCTGACCATATCTTGTAATGCATTGGCGGGAATTACCACTCCTCAAACCATCAAGATAGAAGGACAAATCAAGAAGAAAAAGGTAATAGTGTTGATTGATTCAGGAAGCACCCACAATTTTATTCATTGTAGGGTAGCAAAAGAATTGAATTGCTTCCTATATCCAGCACCAGAGTGTCAAGTGATGATTGCAAATGGAGGAACAATAAATTGTTCTGGAAAGTGCCATAATATCAAGATATCCATGGGAGAATATGTATTGACTAGCCCAATGCTTTCCATTCCAATGGGAGGTGCTGATGTTGTACTAGGAGTCCAATGGCTACAATCCTTGGGTACAATAGCTTTTAATTTTCAAGAACTTTTCATGAAATTTTCTGTGGAAGGAAAGGAATTTGAATTAAGGGGTATTGCAGGGAAACCAGGAAAGATAATCAGCTCTAATGGCATGACAAAGCTTCTAAAAAAGGAGCAAAGAGGTGTAATTGCACAATTATGTTCGCTAGATGTTTCCACATTGGAATCATCTATTTCTCCAGATCTCCAAAAAGTCCTGGACAATCATTCCAAGGTATTTGAGACTCCCAAAGGTCTCCCACCTATGCGTGATCATGATCATGCTATTCATCTGATTCCAGGAAGTGTTCCTCCAAACATCAGGCCGCACAGATATCCATATGTCCAAAAAAGTGAAATTGAACGTATGGTTGCAGAAATGCTAGATGCTGGTATAATTCAACCGAGTCAAAGTTCTTTCTTAGCTCCAGTAGTATTGGTGCACAAGAAGGATGGATCATGGCGCATGTGTCTAGATTATAGGGAGCTCAACAAGCTCACTATTAAAGATAAGTTCCCCATTCCTCTCATTGATGAATTACTGGATGAATTGCATGGATCAATTTACTTCACCAAGTTGGATCTTCATTCGGGATATCATCAAATCAGAATGAAGATTGAAGACATTCTGAAAATGGCATTTAGAACTCATGAGGGTCATTATGAATTTTTGGTCATGCCTTTTGGCCTTACCAATGCACCTTCAACATTTCAAGGTTTGATGAATTCAATTTTCAAACCATTCCTTAGAAAATTTGTGTTAGTATTTTTTGATGATATACTAATCTACAGCAAGTCTTGGAAGGATCATGTTGAACATGTTGACAAGGTGCTAAAACTATTGGAGGAGAAACAATTATATGCAAAAAGATCCAAATGTTTCTTTGGAGTCCAAGAGGTGGAATATTTGGGTCATATTGTATCTCATGAAGGAGTTAAGGTAGACCCTTGCAAAATTAAAGCCATTAAGGAATGGAAAATCCCCACATCCATAAAGCATCTGCGAGGATTTCTTGGGTTGATAGGGTATTATCGCAAGTTTGTTAAGAATTATGGGAGAATAGCAGCACCTCTAACAACATTATTGAAGAAAGATTCATTTTCATGGACTCCGGAAGCAACAAAGGCCTTTAAACATCTTAAGGAGGCAATGTGCCAAGCACCAGTCTTAGCTACACCGGATTTCACAAAAACCTTTATTGTGGAATGTGATGCTTCAGGAAATGGAATTGGTGCTGTTCTAATGCAAGATGAAAGACCCATTGCTTTTGAAAGTCGTCCAATCAAGGGAAAGTTTTTAAGCAAAGCTATTTATGAGAAGGAAATGTTGGCAATACTCCATGCACTTAAGAAATGGCGACCCTACCTAATGGGAAGACACTTCAAGGTAAAAACAGATCATGATAGCCTTAAATACTTTTTAGAACAAAGATTATCCTCTGAAGAGCAACAAAAGTGGGTCACAAAGATGTTGGGTTACGACTTTGAAATCATCTACAAAAAAGAGAAGCAAAATGTGGTGGCAGATGCACTCTCAAGAAAGGATGAGGATATGGAAGCATTGTTGTGTGCCATTTCTATTATCCAACCAGATTGGATAAATGAAGCAAAGGAGGAATGGAAGAATGACGAAGAAGTGTGGGCACTTATTCGAAAGCTACAACAAGATTCAAGTACTTCTGATACATTTAGCTGGCAAAATGATTCGTTATGGTACAAAGATCGCTTATACCTCTGTAAGAATTCCCAGCTAAAACAAAAGATTCTTATGGAATTGCACACTTCTCCCTTAGGAGGGCACTTAGGATTTTTAAAAACTTACCACAGGGTTAAGAAGGAATTTTTTGGGATGGCATTAAATCAGATATTCAAAAGTTTGTAGCGGAATGTTTGGTTTGCCAACAAAATAAATTTGAAACAATTAAGACACCGGGTCTATTACAACCTTTATCCATTCCAAGCCAACGTTGGGAGGAGGTTTCAATGGATTTTATCACAGGTTTACCCAAGTCTGAGGGAAAGAGTGTCATCATGGTGGTAGTTGACAGACTTACCAAGTGTGCACACTTTTGTGCATTATCACATCCATTTAAAGCCAGTACAGTTTCTACTGCATTTATGGAAACAGTTCAAAAGCTACATGGAAACCCAAAGATTATTGTAAGTGACAGAGATCCCATTTTCACTAGAAATTTTTGGACAGAATTATTTTCTTGTCTTGGTACTCAGTTAGCTCATAGCTCATCTTATCATCCTCAATCTGATGGGCAAACTGAGATAGCAAACAAATGTTTGGAAGGATATCTTCGTTGCTTTGTATCTGATAAACAGACACAATGGGTCAAATGGTTGCCTCTGGCTGAATGGTGGTATAACACTTCCTTCCATACAGCAACAAAAATGACCCCATTTATGGCACTTTATGGGTACCAACCACCATCAATCACATCATATTTAATAGAAAATTCTAAGGTTCAGGCAGTGGAACATCACATCGAACATCAACAACAAGTCCTCCAACTCTTAAAGGATAACCTCGTGTTGGCACAAAATAGAATGAAACAACAGGCAGATCAACATCGCAGTGAAAGAAGTTTTGATGTAGGTGATTGGGTATTCCTACGGCTACAACCATATAAGCAAATGTCCCTAAAGCAAGCTAAGAAGGATAATAAATTATCACCAAAGTATTATGGTCCGTACAAGGTGTTGGAAAATATTGGTACTATGGCATACAAATTGGAGCTTCCTGCAGCTTCTTGATTGCACCCAGTTTTCCATGTTTCATGTTTAAAGAAGGTTATAGGCGACAAGCTCCCAGTTCAAACAATATTGCCAGAACTTGACGAGGAAGGAAAAATTATATTGGAACCGGAAGCAGTCACAGAAACAAGAACTCGACAGCTACGAAATCAATCAATTTCAGAGTATCTTATCAAGTGGAAGAACTTATCCGCTGAAGATTCCACATGGGAGGATGAGAATTTTATGTAGAAGTATCCAAAACTGCTCAAGCGTTGAGGACAACACTTTTTTGAAGGAGAGGGGCATGTTGGGTCCCTATAATACTAGTGATTACCCCATTACTATTGTAGTTATACCCCTTATTTATATTTTTGTGCCCCTATTACCCACATATTGTTATTTCTGTGCCCCTTAGAATCCCTCTATTATTATTTTTGTGGCTTTATATTATTATTGTTAGGTCGGCTGGATTATATTGTGACTCCTTAGACTCCTATATATAGAAAGGAGGTTTTGTCATTTGTATCATTCAAGAATTGTTCATTTATGTAATGTAAAGGAGGTTGCCCCCTCTAAGAGGCTGAATTCTAAGGCGTTGATCTATCTTTTCTATCTTTTATTGAGCTGGTTTCATAACAGCTTCACAGCTGAGTGCGTAGAGGCATAGAAGAGTTTGTAGCTGAGTGTGTAGACCACCTGCAGTTTGGTGTGCAAGTTGAAGAAGTATATGTACTGAATATTTATATTAATAAAGACAAAGTTTTGGTGAAGTGTTGTATCTCTTATGTGTGTATTATCTATTGTTATGTATCTGGTTATGCATGCTTGTCACTGAATTATGCGAAGAACTGTAAGATATACTATTATTTATTGGAGTTTATGGTTTTAATGTGGATCTATTAAATTAATCATCTACACGAAGTTATTTATGTAAGAAAAGTTATAAGATCAATATAAAGTAGAAGTAAATACACTGTGCCACTGCCCGAATATCCCTTTGGTTGTAGAGACCTGGTTCTGTAGCCTCCCATAATGCTTTGGGTGAGACTGTGATATGCTTGCAGGTCATTATCGAAAGGGCCAGTAGTTGAGGGTTTTGTTATTGCACAACACACTCTGAACTTGGGTCAAGCCCCCCCAAACCAACAAATGGTTTCATTGTCTGGACCAGGATCTCCTTAAGGGATATGTTTTGGAGTCTATTGAAGAAAGATATTTAGGAGTGGGTTGAACAGAAAGAAAGAGAATTTGCAGAAAAAAAAAAATAGAAACCCTAGATTATCTACTGAAGACTGGTTGCAGAAATACATTTACGAAGAGAAATATGAAATCTTCTTTGGTTCGTTCACATTGAATTGTATGAGTGGGTATCTAAGTTGACTAGACATAAGACCTATTCCAAAGGCATGGAACCTAAGGAGTGGAACCCTAATTTGATATAGCAACTCAATATAATCGATAAAAGTATCTCAAGGGCTATTGATTTTTGGATCGATAATATTTTTGAGGATTTATCATTGAGTTCACGATCGATGTGATTGTGTCCTATAGGAAAGCTGAATGAAGATTCTTCAAAGGCCCATGAGGTAAGTTCTTATATTATCTAAAGCTTTGGATTAAATGTTATGTTGTGAAAAGGGGATTCTACAGATGCAATAAGATTAATGTTTGGGCAGAGAAGAAATAACTTAGAACTAGGAGCTACGCGAAGCGGGAAGTGATATAGAATAGAGCCAAAGAACTATAATTAGACTAACTATATCCCTATGTTAGTATCTGATAGTGAAGAAAACGAAGTAGCCCTACAACCCCTCAATATTCCCCCACCCATCCTGAAGGAATATCGAAGTCAGGAGCTGAGAAGAATCAGGGCATATTTAGGATTCCCCATCCATCCACACACCTCACACCCCATCCCCCTCCCCATACTTCCCCTACACCTCCAAATCCACCTCCACCTAACCCATCGAGAAGAAGAAGAATGGATTATGACATTAAGCTACCTGTCTTTAAAGGACTGGGATTAGAGGACCCTGACCAGTTTTGGTTCGTAGCTGATGTAGTATGGACAACGAGACAGATTAATAATGATGATGTAAAGAGAGAACAACTCGTCATGTCGCTATGAGAGAGAGAACTGACATGGGATATTAAATACTCCGTGAGTAATCCAAATACTACGTTTAATCAAATTAAGCAAGCATTGGTGTCAGAATTTGAGAAGCCAAAATCAGAATCGCAGTGTATCATGGAGCTAAAAGAGATCAAGCAAGCATTGACTGAATCTATGTGGGAGTTGGATCAACGATTCAAGGTGTTGATGGCTCAAGTGAGCTTTGAAATACACCCACCATACCACAAAGAAAGGTTCAGAATCATGCTACTATTGCATATTAGATTACCTTTGACACAAGAGAAGATCACGACTCATGTTGAAGCATTGGAGATTGTGATGAAGCTGGAAACTTCGCTGATTGGACATACTCATGCAAGAGTGCAGCAGATATAGAGTTAGCTAGCCAATCTGACCTTGGAATTTTAGGATTTGAAGAAGGGTAAAGAAGTCAGACCAGAAAGATCACAAGTATGGTATAAAAAATGAAAAGCAGAGGGTCATTATAAGGATCAATGCCCCATGTTCATAGATTATACTAAAAGTGGAGTGCCTAATCCAGTAAATCCAAGTTTGTGGTGTGAGATCTGTAGAAACTGAGGTCAACATCGCTCTAAAGACTTATACCTATTATAGAAATATATAAATACCCCGAAGAAATTGTTTTGTAAATTTTGCAGATGAATATGCCATGATGAGAAAAGATGTTGAAGTTATGACTTAATCATGGAGCGCACTGTTGATAGTTATAGACTACAAGTTGAAGGACATACACATGAAGATCAAGACCAACACGTTGGTCGAGGAGAATTTTAAGGATGAGGATTTGGTCGAGGACGTGGCTAGATTATCTATTACAACTTTGGACAATTCAAACACTTCGCAAGAGATTGTCAGAACCCAATGACAACCTACAATTATTGTAAGTATTTTGATCATATGACAGAATAATGCCCATTCTTATTACGAATATGCATGAGAAAAGGAACCAACAGCCTACAACAAATGTCCAAATGATGATTGTTGATGCCAGAGAAGATAAACCACACATTGGCATAATAACAAGAAGCGGAACCACAACTGGGAATGATAAGGCCGATGGGAAAAGGAAAGTTGAAGCTACGTGGATAAGGAAGATCGTTGAAAAGGCTATTACCTTTGATACCGAGGAAGAAAAGCAAGCATTCATGGAAGTGAGGCCAAGTTTTATGGATGATGGGGCCTTGACCTCTAACTCACAGCCGACTTCGAAGGATAACTGGGAGATAGTACCAGTTGTGACATAGGAGGTGGATCCGAATATCTTGAAGTATTTTCTGTAGACCTGTATGAAGTTTTTGAGGAATCAGAATACTTTGGAGGGATTACAGAAACTGATAGACTCTTGTGCTTCTAAGGAGGTACTACAGAGTGAGATGGGCACAGTGAATAATCTGAATAGATTATGAGCACCAGTATTGTAGCAAGAATGCTTCAACTCCTAGGCTACCAGCTTTACATTATCAACTCGGGATTCATACAAACTTGGAGGTGACAGTCTTGTATACACAAGTAAAAGTGATGGTTCTACCTTTGGTCACTATTCAATTGGCGAGACACCACTATGGTTTTCAAGCTAGACTTCTATGGATTCATAATAATCTTGGTTCCTTGATGAAAGAAAGAGAAATCTACTCTAAGAGAGAGCTAATCTACTACAACAATGAAAAAGACTGAAATTCAATGCTACAACACACCATTTCCTGATTAACTACGAAGGAACTATGCTTTGCAATAATGCTAAATTAAAACGAATAAAATATTACTATCCTAAGCATGGAAGTTAAAAACACCAAGCATCACTATTGTGTATGTAAAGGATTGAAATACATCTGTTTTTGTCTTTTTATTCTTTTCATGAAAAATCAAGTGTGCAAGCTAATCTCTTTTGGTGATGTGGCAGGTGGATTAGGGATTCTGGTGGATCGTTGGAAGGTTTAGGAGATGGTTGGAAGGTTTGGGATACCCTTGGGTGACCTCGGGTGGCTTCCTATAGGTTTTCCCTCAATTCAGCATCAAAACAGGCCACTACAGGAAAACCTACAGGATGTACTAGAAACCTATAGGATTCCCTGTATTTCTACAGGATACAGCCAAGAGAAAAAAGATGGGTGTTGGAGGTGATGGAAGGCTTATGGAAGTTTGTTTATGGGTGGAATGGAGTGATAAAAGGCCTAGGTTCACTCAGAACCCAAAACCAAGGTTAGGAGATGGTTGGATTTCCTCAACATGCTTGGAAGAATTTCTATGTAAAATGATGAAATTAGTGAAGGTCTTGGTGAAAGAAAGGAATGTCTATGGGTGGATGAAATGGGAAGGTGGTTGCTTGCTATGAGATCTCCTTCTACTTCTTAAGCACCTTCTTTGCATCAAACATGTGTAATTTCCAAAAAGTCATGTAAACAAGAAGAATTCTCATGAGCTAAAAAAGCATAATTTAATGAACTAACTATCTACCTTATGCATGAGGAAAGTTACTGAATAAAATGGAATCATGGATGAAATCTACTACAAGACTGAAGATAGAAGAGATAGCAATGAAATCCTACACTTGCAAAACTAATCATATGCTAGTTCAAGTACAGTAAATTCTGAATCTTATGAAATAAAGGGAAATCTGTCTTTTTGGGGCTGCATAAGGGTATTTTCCTCAAATCATAATCCCAGAAGGAAGAGGTGAGGCCAAGACACCTACTAACAGCTTTTTGGTGCTTCCTTTTTCCCTCCTAACCTACCACTGAAGTAAAGCATGAATGGAATCAAACTAATAAACAACTAATCAAATCTACACTACTTGCAATGAAATACTTCTAATGACAATTGAAGCATGAACCTATGAAACTAAGCTAAGCATAAAGATAAAGGAAGAGGATCCTTTGCTGCTAGGGTTGGGCCCTAACCCAAGAGCTTCAGCCCTCTGAGTTAACTCAGTTCTGGATCAAGAAAAAGCTCAATTTCATTTTCAAAACAGAAAATTACATCAATGTCTTCCACAAGTCTGGAGCTCGAAAATAACTAGTTTTTTTAAAACCAAAATTCGAATCCTAATGAGGCTCTAGGCCTTTATACTTATAAAATTGAAGTCCCCAATGACTTCCTTAAATTTAGGGAGGCTCGGCTCCCAAACTCGAGATGAACTAGCTCTTTGTCTATCACTTACTTGGTTGCCTTTTGATCTTCGTGACTTGGCCGCTTGCACTCCGAGCTGATGTGATTAATGGAGGAATATTCGAATCGGGTGTTAGGATATTCCGACACATAGGATATAGTTAAGTTCAACTTGGTCTAGTATAGAGTTAGGTTAGAGTTAGGTAAAGTGTGTTTCTTTACCGTTGTACATTTTGTAACTTACAATCCGACGGTCACGATATGTAGTGATCCGACGGTTCACTCTCACCTCGGTATTACCGACACTTGATCCGTGGCTTGACACCCGATTGGTCCATGAGTTCTATTTAAAGCGCATGGAGGGTCATTGTTCGGGTAATCCGTGCATGAGAGAAGCTTATGTAAATTTTCATTCTTTGATTAATAAATTGCCTGTAGTACCCACGTTGGGACAGGCCGTGGACTGTTTCCCTCCTTGCACTCTGAGGGTTTTAACCACGTCAAAAATACTGGTGTATTGATTTGAGATCTGGTTGTGAGCGGTGTCCTTTTGGTATTCTTTCTGTGGAACTTACCCTGTAAATTCCTACATGGTATCAGAGCTATTTGACGGCCGCGTCCGTTGGTGATCCAAATCTGAAGCCGGTAGAACTGCATGCGGCTGTCGTTTCCTAGATCTGTTGTTTCTGACTGCTTTCGGGCCGAGAGGACTGCTCTGTTGCGTTCGGAGCATCTGTTCCAGTGAGGAACCCCTTTCGTTTCACGCGAAAAGGTTTCCGGTAGCCCTAGCTGCGTCATTTTTCAGATCGGGAGGTATACAGTGTTTTTTTTGCAGTTTACTGTTATTTTCTCTCTGCTTATTTCGGTCTCAGTTTATTTAGCCTTTTTTTTTAACCGGATCTATACCTTTCATTTCTGCGTATGCTCTTTGCCCTGCGACTCTGTGCGATCTGGGCAAATCAGAAACAGAAAGGAAGGATTTTTCTCATGCGTATGCTCTTTTCCCTGCACCTTAGTGTGATCTCGGAAAATCAGAAACATTGAGAAAAATATTTAGATTTTCGGCTAAAGCTAACTTTGAGATTTTTTTAAAAAAAATTTCTAGTTTTTTTGGCTAAAGCTAACTTCGAGCCGTAAGGTTCGTTTTTCTTTGCATATTCGTGTTGGGTTTTGTGTTTTGTGTTTTGTAGGGAAAAAGAGCTTTCTCAAGGCAAGCACGCAAACCAAGGCCCCCCCCCCCCCGCCCCCTCTCTCTCTCTCTCTCTCAAATTTTTTGTATAGATCAATTGGTTCAAAGCTATTTTAAGAGAGTAGAGGTCTTGGGTTCAAGTCTCCATTTTGTGGGGGCGGATTTTTTCATTCCCGCACATTCGCGCACTTTGCCGGCAACGTCAACATTTTTTTTTCAAAAAGCCATAACTTCTTCATCCGGAAGCCTTTTTCAGAGCCGTTTTTTTTAAAACCGCCTATTTTTTCGAGATCTATCCATTGGAACACTTACTTTCAGCATCTTCAGCTTCAGTTTTTTTTAAAATGGAAAGTCCATGCCAAGTCATTCTTGACAGCACTAACTACTTCCAATGGGTAGCCTACATGGGAGATTTACTTAGAAGTAAAGGTCTCTACAGAATAGCCACAGACCAAGAGAAGAAACCAAAAGATGAAGACAAGGCGGCAAAATGGGAAAATAGACAAGATCAAGCACGTGGTTTGATAGGGATGTCTGTTTCTCCTGATCTTAGATTCCACATTGCAGAACTTGAGACTCCTCATGAAGCATTAGAAAAACTTGCTAAAGTTTTTGGAATTAAAAATGAAATCAGAGCCCATCAACTTGAAAATGAGCTGCTTACTTTGGATCCTAATAATTTTTCTTGCATTGAAGATTTCTTGTCCAAATTCAAGACCCTTAGATATCTCTTGGAAGGTGTTAAAGTTAAGAAAGAAGATGGTAACCTCATTTATTCCATCCTTACTAAGTTGGGACCAGCCTACTCTGTATTTGTTTCCACTTTCCATTCTACAAGGGAAGCTTTCATTTGTCAAGGACAAGAATACAAGGCCCCTTCCTTTGACTCCTTTTGTGATTCCTTAATAAGAGAACAAGAAAAACTCTTACACCTTGGTCTTCTTAATCTTGGAAACTCTTCCACGAAAGCGTTAGCCGCCCAGCAGCAACCAAATTCAAAGAATCCTAAGAAGTCATATCCTCAAAAGAATGGTCCTAAACCATCTCAGCCTCAAAATGAAAGATCATTTCAGCAAAATGATAAGACCAATAAAAACAAATGGAAGAAGTCTGATAGACATTGTAACTTTTGTAATCGAGATGGCCACTTAGAATCTAAATGCTTTAAGAAGATGGAAGCCTTGGAAGCTGCAATGAAGAAACATAACATCCATGTGGAGCCTACTTCAACTTCAACTTCCGGAATGGCACTTTCTGCATGTCATTATCAATCATCTCAGTCTGGTTATGCATTAAATGTATCTTCTTCTTCTTCTCATTCTCATGAGTGGCTCATTGATTCTGGAGCCTCTTGTCACATGGCCAAAAATCAAGCCATGTTTTCTTCTTTAAATGATTGTAACACCAAAAATATATATATTGGTGATGATAGATCTCTTAATGTTGTAGGGACTGGAACTGTTCATCTAGACAATGGTCAGTTTAATGATGTATTATGTGTTCCAACCTTATCCTGCAACCTTCTATCTGTCTATCAGATAACTCATTCAGGTGAAGGTAAAATTGTTGAATTTTCACCTCATGATGTTGTAATCAAGGATCTAAAAGATCCTAAACAGATTCTAGCTACTGGTCTTGCTGATGATTCCAAAAGGTTGTATAAGTTTCACAACTTTGGGTCATCCAATCTTCCCTCAGTATTTGTTGCTCATAATGATGAAGTGAGCAAACTTTGGCATGAGCGATTTGGTCACTTAAACTATCGCTCCCTTCAGCATCTATGTAAAGAAAATATGGTGACAGGTCTTCCTATGATATCTTGCAGAGATGGTGTTTGTTCCGGATGTGTACTCGGAAAACATCATCGGGACAGTTTTGACAAACGTGCCTCTTGGCACGCCTCAGCCCCTTTACAGCTTGTGCACAGTGATTTATGTGGTCCTCTTCCTGTTGCTTCATTCTCTGGCTGCAAGTACTTCGTAACTTTCATTGATGATTTCTCCAGACGCACTTGGGTATACTTCTTAAAACTCAAGAGTGAAGTATTTAAGACTTTTTGGCCTTCAAAGCCTTTGTTGAAAAACAATCTGGACATCAAATTCTTAAGCTAAGAACTGATAATGGTGGAGAATATGTTAAAAACACATTCATCAACTTTTGCACCGAAAATGGAATTCAAATGCAACATACTGTTCCATACACTCCACAACAAAATGGTGTAGCTGAAAGGAAAAATCGCACCTTAAACGAAATGGCTAATTGTATGCTGCAATCTAAAGGACTCAGTCTTAGTTTTTGGGCCGAAGCAATTAATTGTGCAAATTATATAATCAATCGCACTCCTACTAAGGTTCTAGAGAATATCACTCCAGAAGAAGCTTGGAGTTCCATTAAACCAGATGTAAGTCACTTTCGTGTGTTTGGAAGTGAAGCATGGGCCCATATTCCAGATGAAAAGCATAAAGCTTTAGAACCTAAGAGTGAGAAATGTACTTTTGTTGGATATTCTGAAGATGTAAAAGGTTATAGACTTATTCCATTTAAGTCCAAAAATGTTATCATTAGAAGAGATGTAAAATTTGATGAAAATAAATCGGCCTGCGAGCCTAGTCTGGCGGATGTGCCACCTCTTCCTATCTCTTCTACTTTTGAAAACATTTCTTCTTCAGATGATGAAAGCGAGGATGATAATCCTCCCCCACCTTCTCAGGATCCTCAACTTCCAAGATGGGTCCGTGCTACTCGGGATGCAGCAGGTGATCTTGCCGGTGATCCTACAGATCAGCGACGTACACGTTCTCAGTTTGAAAGAGCCTCTTCTTTACTGGCTCAAGCTCCAGTAAATCATGATCCTGACACTTTTGCAGAAGCTTCAGGCCATCCACATTGGGAAGCAGCTATGAATGAAGAATATCATTCATTGATGACAAATGATACATGGGATCTTGTTCCTCTACCAAAGGGACGCAAACTTGTTAGATGTAAATGGGTTTACAGAACCAAGTATGGACCAGATGGGAAAGTTGATAAACATAACGCTCGTCTCGTTGCTAAGGGCTTTTCACAGGTTGAAGGCATTGACTACACTGAAACCTTCTCCCCTGTTGCCAAAATGAACTCTATCCGCCTTGTTCTTTCCCTTGCTGCCTCTTTAAAATGGGAAGTCCATCAGATGGATGTTAAATCTGCCTTCTTGCATGGGGACTTGCAGGAAGAAATCTATATGGAACAACCCATTGGCTTCATACAAACAGACTCCAGCCTTGTTTGTCGACTTAAGAAATCCCTTTATGGCCTCAAGCAAGCTCCTCGGGCTTGGTATGCCAAAATGGATAGCTTTCTTTTAGAATCTGGCTTTTCTAGGTGTCATTCTGACAATACTGTCTACACCAAGAAAGTGGGCAACTCTCTTATCATCCTTGTTCTTTATGTTGATGATCTTATTCTTACTGGTAGTGATCCCAACCTTATAAACCATGTGAAGTCAAGCCTTAAAAAGAAATTTGAAATGACAGACTTAGGCCACTTACACTATTTTCTCGGTCTTCAAGTCTTGCAATCCCAAGAGGGTATTTTCCTTTCCCAGTCCAAGTATGCTTGTGATATTCTTCGTCATTTTCACATGGAAGACTGTAAGCCAGCCCCTTCTCCCTTTCAGTCTGGAGTCAAACTTTCAGTCTCTTGTACTTCTCCTGAAGTTGATGCTACCTTATACCGTCAACTTGTCGGAAAACTCTTGTATTTAACCCATACTCGTCCTGATCTTTCCTTTGCTGTTGGCCTTGTTGCTCGTTTTATGCAAAACCCCCGTGAAAGTCATTGGAAAGCAGCTAAAAGAATACTTCGTTATGTTCGAGGTACA
The DNA here is from genome assembly GCA_031772625.1 of Pinus tabuliformis. Taxonomy (NCBI): domain Eukaryota; kingdom Viridiplantae; phylum Streptophyta; class Pinopsida; order Pinales; family Pinaceae; genus Pinus; species Pinus tabuliformis. The sequence continues at coordinate 915,155,549 of CM062818.1, read as the reverse complement.
GTACAGTTTGGGATTCATTACAGTGCCAAAGCAGCTCCTCTGTTAGTTGGTTTCACTGATTCTGATTGGGTTGGTGACCCTGATGATCGGAAGTCTACTGCCGGTTATGTCTTCACTCATGGTTCAGGACCTATTACATGGGCTTGTAAGAAACAGGCTGCAATTTCTCTTTCGTCAGCAGAAGCAGAGTATCGTGGTGCCGTGGAAGCTAGTAAGGAAGCCTTGTGGCTTCGTCAGATCCTATCAGAGTTTGGCTTTGAGCAGCAGCATCCAACCACACTTTGGTGTGATAATCAAAGTGCCATTCAGCTATGCAAAGATCCAGTCCAGCATCAGCGCAGCAAACACATTGAACTACACATGCACTTCATCAGAAAGCTCATTCATGACCATGTTCTTGAAGTGCAATATTGTCCAACAGATGATCAGGTTGCAGACATCTTCACAAAGGCTCTCACAGAGGCGAAGTTCACTAAACTTCGATATATGCTTGGAGTTCAGGAAGTTGTTCACTAAACTTTGATATATGCTTGGAGGAGTAAATGAGGATGATTTACCCCCTAAAATCTCTCTCCCTTGTCCCATTCGAGTTTCATACCTTAGTCTTGCAAAAATTCCTTGATTTTCTCTTCCAAACCTGCATTTAATTCATATCAGTCCACTAGGCCTAATATCTCACTTTAACTCATCTCATTAAACAAAATATAATCAAAACATGTAATAAGTTGTGAGAAGATTTGATTTGAACAAGCTAGGAGGTGAATTAGGACCCATATAATTACCCAATGATGAGGCTCATCAATAGGCACAATGAGTGAACTCGGAAGGAAATTAGGCTTACAGCGTAGATTGGAGAGTATGACATGGACCAAGTAATCTTGGATCTAGGATCTGAAACCAATGTATTACCAAGGTAGACTTGGGAATTTTTGTATAAGTCAAAGTTACAATGGTCTACTATTCAGATGAAGATGGAAAATCAACAAAAGATCTTACCTTTAGGAAGATTGTCTAATGTCACAGTGGACATCGACGGAGTGCGCACTACCATTGGCTTTGAAGTGATTGAGATAGTGGATGATAGTAATCCTTACCCTGCATTTGTTGGTTTGGATTGGGAGTTTTCTAACATGGCTATAATTAATTTGAAGAGAATGAAAATTATATTCGAAAGAAATAATATGAGAATTATTGTTCGAATGGATGTATCAGAAGGGGCAAGGTATAGAGATCATGTCAAGGAGGAATATAGTGTGAATGACGTTGATAATATCTATCAGATCACAACGAACGAATAAGAGTGTATCACTACCACTACAGATGGAAATATGACTTGATAGCAAGATAGTTCCGACACTTCAGATTCAGAAGAGGAATTGGAGAACTGGCAGAACAAATTGCATGAAGTGTCGAGAAGCCGATGTGCAAGGATCACTAAAGTAGTGCGTTGTGTGACAGTTGAGGAAAATGACTTACCTCTATATGATGGTTTGGGTGATGTAAATACTTTCTTTAAATATTATTAAATACAAGTATGAGGAGGTCAAAGAATATTAGCTCTATATCAAGCACTAAGGGCTACTCCTGCTAGATGGTGGGGTACTCATAAGAAGAATATAGGAGATTGGAAAAAATGTAGAAAATTGATGTGGGTAAGATTTGGACAAGTAGAAACAGAGCTTGCATAAAAGTATGATCTCTAGAATGATCCTAGAGACCATATGCATCTCTGCATGGCAGCATGGGGAGAAGTTTTGTTAGAAGAATGGGTGCATGGCTTCATCCATACCCTGGAGACAATTCCTCAGAATTAGTATTTGGAAACTGAACTTCGACATGGCACTGCTAGTTGGGCGAGATGGTGGATGGATTTGTGATGACATTTAGATTTGAAGATGATTGTCCACATATAGGTGCAGCCCTGAATATAGTTAAGAAGACGATTTTTGAAAATGAAGTTCCAATTATTTGGCAACCTGATTGGGTTGTGCATATCCAAAATGTGATAGAATGTTATAATCTCACTGTAAAACAGGACGAAGATCCTCACAACATTGATATCAAAGATTCATAGAGACATCGCTAAGTGAATGGACCTGAGATAGAGATGCTAGATATAATGCAAACACTAAAAATGAAGAATGTAAACATATGGACAGAAGCTGAGCCAAAGTATGCAACCATAGGAGATTACTGGGATGAAGACATTGTTAGCAAGATAATAGATTTGTTGCATGAATACCAAGAGTTGTTTCCCACTAAGTTTTCAGACATGAAAGGCATCATAGGGTATTTGGGAGTTATGTGGATTCCTCTAAAGCCTGATGTGAAGCATGTTAGGCAAAGGCCTTATAGACTGAATCCAAAGTATAAGGAGAAGGTAAAAGAAGAATTAGACAAGACATTAGCAGTGGGGATAATTGAACTTGTTGAAGAATCTGAATGGGTAAGTCCCATGGTATTTTAGGAGAAGAAGGTGAAAGGGCAAATAAAAATCTATGTGGACTTAAGGAAATTGAATGACTCATGCCTACATGACCATTTCCCTATACCATTTACAGACGAAGTATTGGATAATGTAGGAGGACAAGAGGTTTACTCTTTTACAGATGGCTTCTCAGGATATCATCATATCATAATAGCACTAGAAGGTAGACATAAGACAACATTTGCCACAGAATAGGTCTCCTATAAGTATACAGTGATGCCTTTTGGGTTGAAAAATGCACCTACTATTTTTCTAGAGTTGTAATTGCATCATTCAAGGAGTATATACACAAATTTAAGGAAGTTTACTTCGATTATTGGAGAGTATTTGGGCTATTAAAGAAGCATTTGGTGAGCTTAAGATTGATGTTGGATACATGTAGGCAGTATAAAATATCTTTGAACTTAAAGAAGTGCATATTTTGTGTGCAATTTAGAATATTGTTGTGACATATGGTTTGTAAACAGGGATTGATGGTGGATCCGATGAAGATCACGGTCATTGTGAACCTTCCAGCACTGAAAACAGTAAGACAATCGCATACTACCTTAGGACACATTGGTTTCTACAGGAAGTTTATAAAGGGATATGCGTAGGTAATTGCACAGATGGAGAATTTTTTGAAGAAGGATGTGACCTTCCAGTGGGATGAAGAATGCCAGAAGAGCTTGGACGTGCTGAAATAAAAAATCATAACTACGTTGATTCTAGTTTTCCTGGATTGGAAGAAAGAGTTTCATGTGCATGTTAATGCATCTTGCTTAGCTTTGGGAGTAGTACTAGCACAGTCGAGAGCAGGGGATATTGATCATCCCATATCATTTGAAGTAGGAATTTGTCTAAGGAGAAAAGAATTATAACATGACAAAAAGGGAGGGATTAGCTATGGTGTATGCACTACAGAAGTTTAGACATTACATGTTGGGGGCACACTTTAAGATGTTCCCAAATCACTACGCACTGAAGTACTTAGTGAATTAACATGTTTTAGGAGGGAATATCTCTTGATGGTTGTTATTATTCCAAGAAAATAACTTTGAAGTTATAGTAAAGTTGGGAAGATTGAATGTTGGGCCTAATCATCTATCTAGGATAGAGATAGGAGAAGAACCTACAATTATTGAAGATAATGTGCCCGATGCATAGTTGTTTACAATTAAAGTCACAAATGATCACTTGACATATATTATTCAGTTTTTGTCTACAAGAATGGCGCCCGTAGAGTACCCTACAAATAAAAGGAAGAAATTGGTGGTTCAAGCACCTGATTTCTCGTTGATTGTGGGACACTTGTATAAAATGGGATAGGATGAAGTACTTCACAGATATGTCCCTCAACATGAAAGACAACGAATTCTGATAGAAGATCATGGAGGAGTCACAGGTGGGAATTATGGAGGAAAATCCATTGCGTAGAAGATTTTGGGAGTCGGGTTATGGTGGCCTACAATGCATAAGGATGTAAAATACTATTGTCGTGCATGTGATGTATGTAAAAGGACATGAAATTTGTCCAGAAGAGATGAAATTCCACAAGTACCACAGGTGACTTTGTAGGATTTTGATAAATGGACAATTGACTTTGTTTGACCTATCAGTCCGTCAGGGAAAAGGACTGGTGCAAGATGTATCATTACTGAAAATTATTATTTGACAAGGTGGGCTAAGGAAAAATCGGTGAAAGATTGCAGTGCAAAAACCATTGTAAAGTTCATTTTCAAATATATATTTTCCATATTTGGTTGTTTGAAGATCTTGATGAGCATCCAGGGGACACATTTTTTGAATAAGATGATTGAAGCACTAACTAAGGAATTTCAAGTATGCCATCATAAGAGAACTCCCTATGATCCTCAATAAAATGGGACAGTAGAAGCTTTAAATAAAATTCTAGAGTTTGCATTCACTAAGGTATGCAATGTGAATAGAGAGGATTAGGACGTAAGGATTCCAACAACGTTGTGGGCATACATAACAACATGCAAGACACTAACTGGGCAGATGCCTTTCAAGTTGGTATATGGAGAGGAGGCAGTTATGAACATGGAATACATATTTTCAAGTTTGAGAATTGTAGATATCACAGACATGGTGGATCCTGATGTTATTAATGAACTAGTGTCGCAGATACTAGCTTTAGAAGAACATAGATTTATAGCAGGCTTCCATCAGTAGGCGTAGAAAGCAAGGGAGAAAGCCTAACATGACAACCATATCAAGAAGAAGATATTTTGGGAAATGGATATTCTATTATTATATGATAGTAAGTTTGCAAAGTTCATGGGGAAATTCAAAACACATTGGTTGGGGCCATATATCATCAAGAACATTTCAATTGGTGGTGTTGTTTAGATCACAAATTTGAATGGTCAAATGATTCCAGGATGAGTGAATGGTAGTATATTGAAGATATACAGGTACGACTATGTCCCTAGTGCTTCGCACTAGAAAATGAAGGGAGGATGTCTTATTCCACGAGCAGTTGAAAGTGATCTTGGGACTATAAACTACTATGTAGGAAGGGACGTCACCGAAGGAAGATTACTATGTGATACTCAAGAGTATGATGAACTCTAAAGGAGCTGTGACAAAGAAGAGGTGACTGCGCCAAAAGGGAAATTTGATGAAGTTAACTCGAAATATGACCATTGGAAGGAAAAAGGGAACCGTTAAAAGGAAATTGTAGTTGAAAGGTACAGGAGAAAATCATTTATGAAGCATAGCTAGCTGTATCTAGCCCATACCTACATTAAATGAGATAAATCTAAGCCAGTCATGAGCCTGAGAATTCAATTTTTTTATAGAAACCACATCCTGCACCACATTTTACACTTTGATACCTAGAGCATTTAGAAATTGCGCCTAAGTGTAGAAGTGTTGGCTTAGTGGGTCCTGACCCAGGTTCAGAGTTAGTTGTGTAAAACAAAACCCTACACTTCTGGCCCTTTCGACATCAACCCATGTAGCATGGAATGAAGTCTCACTCGAGGCAATATGTTGGGATGCTGGAACCAAGCTTCCACATCTAGAGATCAGTGTGATCTCCTTTTATGTTTTATATCTACCTTAACACAGATCTCTAAGCCCTTAGGTCTTGGTGTTGTAGTTTCCTTCAAATGGCCTCTAGATATCTGCGAAGGTCTACAATCGGCTTCTATTGACCTTTAACAGATAGGTTATCTAGTTACATGCATCATAGACTAGCCTTAGATCAGAATCCACACAGATTAGCTTAAGTGATTAATAAACTTAACAGAAAGTATTATAACCTTTGTGTAGATACTTAACATTTATTGCATTCAATTAATAAGACTTATCCAATAGATTCGTGCATCAAGACATCATTATTTCATAAAGACATTATCTCATCACAACATATATGGCAAACATAAATAGCAGAAGGAAACAGATAAAACATATAAATTTCTCCAACAGCCTTCTTTATTGATCTTTAGTATAAGGTTACAGACTAAAAACTTCCCTGCGCACTCAGCTGCAAGGGTCCGCACACTCAGCTATGGACACTACTCTAGGCTTCTACGCACTCAAATACAGAGACTTTTCCTCCTCGAAGACTTACTTCTTTGCGCTAACTCTCTAAGACTCCGTTCGTTCTACCCATAGACAAAAGCATAGATCTACCTTAGACTCTATAAAGACACACCTATTTATACAATCCCATTGTTCGTGGACCATGGGTAGATCTCAAAAACCGACTCAATTTCACATAAGTGAGGGTAAAAACCATTTTTGACTCCTAGCTAACTACGCACTCCGAACCCACAATTCGTGGAGACTTTACATCTTTTTATCAAACTTTACATCAAAACTTGGGTTTTTAACCCAAAACTGACCCAGGGGACCCCATACCCCATCCCAATAGGCCCCTAACACAAAGGTCATGACTCTCCCTTGACTCACTCGATTGGCGTGGTGATCTTACTTTGAAGATCCTCCAGTTCCACCTGCACAATTGCTACGTCGGCAGTGCTCTATGTAGCTACCTACTTCACTTGTTCAATGAGTTGCTCCATAGCTAGTCCTTTTCCGACCAGATTGATCTTCTATTGTGTGAGCTACAAGTTAATTAGCTTCTCTTGAATGTTGGTTGAGACTTGGTAGGCTTCTTCCAACCAAGGACCCAACCTTGCCTTAATCACTACCTCTTTTCTCTATGCTGCTTCCACCTGTACGAGGAGCTACTTCCCCTCCTGCAAGTTGGTGAGGTGTTGCGCTGTAGCAATTGAGTGCATCGTCACCCTAACCTCATCATACTTCTTTTGGAGCTCACAGATATTTGTATTTAATATATGTAGATTTGGGACTTCATACAGGGTCATCGCTAACTCCATTGCCTGTTCAAACAAAGTTGTGCAGTCAATGACTACGGGATCCACAGTAGCCATCCGTTCCTTGATGGTGGCTTCACATTGTTCCCCGACCTCTGGAAGAGTCGAGGGCTTTGATTTGAGATGCAACTCTGTGATTTTCATGTTTAGTTCAAATTGAACTCTTTCCACCTCTTCTTTTTCATCACAGACACCTGGAGCTAGTTTGAAAATCTTGGCCTCTGGTTGTGTGTCCTCAAGTATGTGCAACTCCGGCATTGTTCTGTATTCCTCTACAACTGCAGCCGCTAGCTGGGAGCTTTGTGCCTCGATAGTATCCATTTCCTTTAGGGCCTATGACTTCTCAGCGAACATTTGTTCATTGTTCACCCGATACTCTCTTATTAAACTGAGAGTGTGCTTCTCCTGAGCTCTTAGTTCCGTTATCACTCCTGTCTGTAGCACATGAAGAAATTTGTTGGGGAACACTGGAATATTGAGGCCGATGTTCTTCAGGTTACATATGATGATATTTCATCGGATAATTCCATGTTCAGAGACCCTTATGGCAAAGAAACTATTCTAAGGTCCACTGTCCTTACCAGTTCTACACCCTGACTTGTCCCCTGTGCTAGGCTCATCTCTACGGCACTCACTTGAGCTGTGCCCACCTGTATTTTGCTACTTTGGATCTACAGCATGCGCAAACACTTCTGGACATTTCCTAATGACTGTATGTACTATTGCTCAAGTTTTTGCAATAGTTCGGTTGTAGTGTCATGCACCTTGTCACCAATCTCGTCAAGATCACCTTCTGTTAGGGTGATGGGATCCATCTGTGGTTTGGCTGACTTCGTCTTTTTCAGGAACCCTTTGACTATTTTTTTTCTTTGCGCTTCCTTATTCTAAATGGGGTGCTCTACCCCTCACCGCCACCGCAGCCCTATGCGGACTAGTCTTCCTCCTTGGTTTCATGCAAAGGGGATTTTCCACTTTGCTTGGAGTCATGCTATTCATTTTCAGCTTGTTCCTTTGCAGTGCTTTCCTTTTCCATTTGATCCTTTTCGTTGACTTCCTTCTTCCGCTACGTGGCGAAATTATGTGCCGCCTGTTTTGCTGCATCCTTTCGTTTCTTCTTAGCTGAGCTCCCCACACCTTTGCTAGTGCATGCATCTAAGTCAGATGAGGTGTGCCAATCTTCTAGCCAATGCTTGATCACTTCTTGTATGGCATCATCGGTGACCAAATACGGAAAATTGAACCACTTCTACTGCGGGTCCTTCTGCGCCCCAATGTAGACGCGATGGAAATTTGCCTTGAACTCAGCATACGCAGACAACTGCTCATACAAGGCTGGGGACAACTTTGGGTGCTAGTTTATGGCCATGTGGAAGCTCGCTTCCATCAATACCCAAAAAATATTTGTTTCTGTGAACCACGCAAGGTTCTTGTGGGCCCAAAGGGAAGTGAATTGTGCGGCCTCCAACAATGCTTCCATCAATGGAGGAAACTAGTTGTCCTTCGGCAAATCCCATGCGACCAGCACAATGGAGAGTAGAATCCATGCATAATGGAAGGGCTTACTCACATCTTGGACTTCTTGAAAATTTGCAAGAAATTCACTGCATAAATACCTCGACTAGTTAAATTTCACACCCTCCGCACATTGTGCAGCCAACAATATCACAGGTGCCAGAACCTCATCCGCGCGGCACTTTCTCATAACCCTTCCATCCAGTATTTGGGTGGCAATCTTGACTGTGAGAACGTTGATGGACATGATGGAATAGCCACACGGCTCCTTGATAAGCTCAAACTTCTTTTTCATCTTCTCTGCCAAGTTTCTCTCACCTGTCTTTCCGCAAAACTCCTTGGCGGGATTCAAACCTTCATGTGGCAGGTGCATGATCCTGTGGATGAGCATATCCATGATGGGTATAGGCATGCCAAGCCATAAGAACCCATCGTGCACTAGAGTAAGTAGTTGCCACACACAGGTGGTGTTAATATTAGTGTGGTGGTAGTGGGGCACCAACAGCAGGTTAAACAACCCAGATTGTTCCACTCCATAGATCCATTCAACTATCTCCAACTCAGTGACACATGAGTCTTGGTAATATATGAACCTCATATAATTTTCTCTCGCGAGGTGAGGGAACCGATCATGGTTAGCCACGTCCCAATCCTCCATTTTTAGAAGGGGAAACCATGCAAGGCGTGGACCTTCAAAAGTTATCTGCTCCGACAATAGGTATGTATGAATGAGGAAATTATCTGAGTTTGGGTCCTTAAGGACCTTCACCTTACCTTTTCGTGGAGGGATATATTCAATCAATTTGGTGACAGGCTCTACTCCCTCAGCATCTATATCCTCAGTGCACTGTTAAGCTTCCAAATCCACAACCTTCTCAAGCTGCTTATCCTTCTTCTACTTTTGAGTGGCAGTATGTTTCCTGGGTGACTCGGGCATTGGCATCGACCTATCATGCTTGTCTTTCATCGATTTCTGGGTCTCTTTAATAGGGGTGGGCTTTGGCCTAGGAAGCCTCGACATCGTAGGTACATGCACCGGAGCGTCCATGCTCACCACCTCTAGAGCAGCTCCTTCGGATGCAATGTCTCCCCTAGTGCTCACAGCTTCAATAGAGCTCGGACCCAACATTGTTTCTAGGATAAATTTCTAATTTAACTTGGGCAAATTGGCAGACGTAGGGCTCACAACCAAATCCTCAAAGAACGAGTGGCTCATAAGCAACAAACAACTCGGCTCAAAAAATCTAAGTGTGAAAATTTTTCACTATTGGACTGGCATGCGTAATTTATAGGGGATTTTGAATTCAAATCCGACCATTCCCCCCAAAATTTGATCATTAATGCTGGTTCATATCTTCAAATATTTTAGCCTTAAATGCCATCCATTTGCTCCTCTTAATCGTCTCCTGGCTGCCAAATCATGAATAGCGACTCTAATAGTCACTTTCTGGATGTTTTACGAGGTATATCCTTTCAGAGTGCAACTCCCTTCGCGTAGCTTCTGATCCGGTGACGTCTCCCTTTTACGTGCAGCCCCCTTGTCGTGTAGTTCCTCAAACCAGATGGTGTAGTTTATAGTCCCGCACTTCCTTGCAGTTGCCTAGAGCCCTAAAACTATTCTTTCGTCATATATTCATTGAACTGGATCTCCTGTATATGGCTTCGGCTTCCATTCACCCTTCCCAGAAAAGTTTCTCCATTCCACTTCGCAAGGTGAATTGTGCCTCCATCTGTAATTTCTTTGATGACATATGGCCCCAGCGAGTGCATCTGAAACATTCTTGGAAACTTAGCGAACCTACTATGATATAATAAAACCAAATCGTTTACCTTGAACGTGCACAACTTAATGTGCTGATCGTGCCATGCTTTTTCATGCTTCTTCTACACTTGCTGATGGAATCCAAATAAGAATCTATCTTCTTCGAGCTCCATTAGTTGTGTGAGCTACTCTTCCAAGGATCTGTGGTTTTCCATCCCTGTGAAAGCTTCTATGCGAAGACTAGGCATGATATATTCAATAGGAATCACGGCTTCGACGCCATAGACCAATCAGAAAGGTGTCTGACCTATTAGCCTTTTCAAAGTAATCCAGTACACCCATAGTACTATAGGTACGCATACATCCCAATCATTCCACTATGCGTTGTAAACTTTTTTCAGTTCTTTCTCCAAGATCTTATTAAAGGCCTCAACTGTCCCATTAGCCTCAAGATGATATGGTGTGCTCTTCTAATGATAAACCTGGAACTCTTCAGTCAGCACACTGATTGTTTCATTGAGGAAGAGCGTACCATAATCACTCATTAATACTTTTGGGCAGCCGAATCTGGTTAACAAATATTCAAATAAGAACTTTGTTGATGTGCCCCCATGCAATCCTTCACCGATTGTGCTTCTGCCAATCTGGTTAGGTACTCTGTCGCGTGATGATATAGTGTGCACCTATTTTCTTTCCTAAGGGCTAAATCAGTCCTACAAAGTCAATTTCCCATTTCTCAAGTGACTACAGTGACACCTGAGGGTTCAATGGTAGCTCATCCCTCCGTGATGGTCTGCCCATTCTCTAACATGCATCGCATGCCCTACAATATTATTTAGAATCTTTATGCAGTGTAGGCCACCAAAATCCTACATGAAAAATCTTCTGAGTCATTGTCTTTCCTTCATAATGTCCTCCTTCAGACCCTCCATGAGCTTCAACTAGGATGCTACTTCACTCAAAACTAGATACATTCCTTCGCTGTATCTCATCAGTGCCCATATTATGCAAATGTCTAGCGATCACTAAAAAATTTGTCATGCGCACCACTAGTTCCTTCTTTTACTAATGGGTATATCCTTTTGGAGTCATCCCTGTTGTCAAAAAGTGGATAGTATCTGCAAAATGGTTATCTGCTACACGCACTACGAAGAGATGCACGTCGGGCAGCCCTTCCTCCAAATTAGTAGTCTCCTCCCCTATTTCAATTCATCATTAATGGCCAGGTCCTACATTCAACCTTCCTGGCTCCATAATTACCTCAAAGTCATATTCTTGAAATAACAAAAACTATCTGCATATCCCCCCCCCACAACACAGGCTTATTGAAAAGGTATTTCAATGTCGAATGATCTGTGTACATCTTGAAATGTCCACCCAATAGATAGTGTCCGAACTTTTGGATCACGTACACCATATCCAATCCTTCACGCTCTATCGTTGAGTAATTATTCTCAGCCATTAATAATTTCCTTCTCGCAAAGGCTATAGGGTGATCCATCTCTCCTTCACCGGCTTGTGTAAGCACTGCTCCCAACGTAATACACGAGGCATCAACGTGCACATGGAATTCCTTCTTCCAATCTGGGAAGACAAATATCAGCACGATGACCATATTTTCATTTAATACATCCAGACTGCGCTGATAATATATAGTATGGCCCAGCATTGTGCACAGCTATTTGACACTCCCCGGGGCCTCCAAATTGATGATCACCATGATCTTGGTCGGGTCCACAATTAGTCCTTGCTTGCACACCACATGACCCAGCAAAATCCCAAAGGGGATGTAGAATAAACATTTCTTTAGGTTCAACATGATCTGATATCTTTGACATATATCCAACATTAAGCGTAGACTGGCTACATGGCACTTTACTAATCGAAACATTGTCCAGTCATCAAAATACACCTCCAAGAACTTGTGAATAAACTCCTTGAACACCGCGATGACTACGCAAGAGGTATCAATAACCCATTCATGAGTCCAAACGACATCATAGTATACTCGAAACAACACCATTCCGTCGTGAAGGTTGTTTTACTCATGTCTTCTAGTGCGGTCTTAATTTGATGGTATCCAGAGAACCCATCAGTGAATGAGTAAGCCTCCTGCCTTCCTACATTATTCAGTACCTCATATGTAAATGATGTTGGAAAATGACCATGGATGCAGGCATCGTTAATCTTTCTTAGACCTACGCAAATCCTTATTTCTCCCTTCTGTTTCTTTTCCTAAACCACCATCAGGCTCACCCAATCATATTCTTCAACTACTTCGATGATGCCTGCTTCTAGCATCGTATCCAACTCTAAGTGAAACTTTTCCTTATATTTGGGATTAAGGTGATATGGCCTTTACTTAATAGGCTTTGCGTCTAGTTTCAAAGTAATTTTAATCACACCCAAGTTGTCTATGATGCCTTTTAAGTCCAAAAAATTTGTAGGAAAAAGATCCTAGTACTCACGGAATAACTCAACAACTTTATCCATTGTGGCATCATCACAGTAATCTCCAATGTTCTCAAATTTTGGTTCTGCTTCAGTATGAATATTCACTTTCCTGGTTTTCAACGATGTGGTGATGTCTGGATTTTCTATCTGGGGACCTTCAACCTCATGGTGGCCTTCGGCCTCTGGAATATTAATATTTCTTGGATTTTCCTTCTCCCCCTCAGCAGTCACATTATAGCATTGTAGTGCATGGCATAGCTGGGTGCTCCAATCTAGTTGAACCAACTCCAAAAAATTTGTAGGAAAAAGATCCTAGTACTCGTGGAGTAACTCAACAACTTTATCCATTGTGGCATCATCACAGTAATCTCCAATGTTTTCAAATTTTGGTTCTGTTTCATTATGAATATTCACTTCCCTGGTTTTCAACGACGCGGTGATGTCCAAATTTTCTATCTGGGGACCTTCAACCTCACGGTGGCCTTCGGCCACTGGGATATTAATATTTCTTGGATCTTTATTCTCCCCCTCAACAGTCATATTATAGCATTGTAGTGCATGGCGCAACTGGGTGCTCCAATCTAGTTGAACCAACTCCAAAGGATCCTATGGAATTCTAAATATCGTCGTATTAACCTCCTATAAAGCTTCATCATTTCTTTCAAACCCATCTTCAAAACCTAAGGTCATTAGGAATTCTTCCCCTAATATATCCCACTCCACGGTGACATGGCTGAGCTCAGTTTCCAAGTACCAATTCATAGGGATTATATCCAAAGTATGACATAATAAGTGCACCCACTTTGGCTGTGGCTCTATTCCATAGACTTTAGTCCATTTCGCCAAATGATCACATGGATCATTTCTCCCATCATATTTCTCATTTAATCGTACCTTCGGATGACCAAATTGCAATCTCATCATTCTCCTATAAGTGTGCCATTCATCAAATATGTCTTTGTGCATACCCCACCACTGTGCGGGCGTAGCGCGCAACGCCAAATCTAGTGCTTGAAAGCGATGATCCTCAGGGACTTCTCTTTCAAAGGCATCCAAAAATTTATCTACATCAGTTAAACCATCATAATAGGGTAAATTTTTTACTTCTGATGACACAACACAACGATTTAGTCATCGTGTTATAGCGAAGTGTAGATACTTCGTGCAACCAGTTATGCCAATGCTCCAATTATTCATCTAAATTCGAGGTACAAGAGATTCCGCAGTCCTATGCAATCCGTCCATCAACTATTGGATTAATCCAGTCTTGGTTTCACACTGTAATTTTGTAGATTTGATCCAAATCTTCATCAGTTTCTTCATAGTCACGAACCGGTTCAATATAGTGTAGTCCTTCTGCAGGGTCTAGCAGTACTACAACACGGAGCAATTTCCTTTCAAATGACATTGTCTTATTTTTTAAGTTGATGACCCCATTCATATCAATAGCCCAATCATTTTCAAGGAGTAGGGGGTATGAATTGTTTTCATTAAAAATTTCTATCACTTCAAAATCATCCAACACATGTTCACCTTTGATATCTACTATTAGTCCATGTAACTGTCCCATAGGTATGATCTTCTGTTGGTTTTCCATTCTAAGCTAGATCGGAGACCACTACAACATAGGCCTCCCCATTCTATCCCATGTGTGTTTAGGAAAAAAGTTTGCATCAGATCCTAGATCCAAAATAGCCTGGTCCATCTCATACTCTCCTATATGCGCAGTGATCCTCATCTTGCGCCCAGTTCTTGCCTTATCGTTTCCAATCTTTCTGACTATGCGATGTCCATCAGGAGTATTTTCCTTACCAGCACATTTATTTATCAAATCATGTAGCCCCTTCACAGCCTTTCTATCACATAGAAGTTTCATGCAAGTATCCAAGAATGCAGTAAGTACAAATGTATCAACCTCTATACGTGCGCTAGTCTCTGGTATTTTGTCCTAACCTCTTGAGGTAGATGCCTCAGCGAAGCTTTTCTTCACTTCCATAAATGTCTCTTTCACATGTTCTAGATCGAAGCCGACTTCTTTTTCTGGGGCCTTGTGGACCCATCCATTCTCTTTAGGTTGTTTTCCCTTGTCATCCATAGTCGCTACTCCATTTGCAACACTATATTCACATTTGGATCCTCCTTGCAGGGCTCAACCCTAATCATCTGTAAGTTCTGTGTAGGGTGTTGAGGTTGTGCCTTCTTCTCCTGCATCTTAGCTATCAGCACAGGGAATTCTTCTATTGTATGGTCAAACTGAGTGCAGTATTGGCATGGCAGGCACGTTTGATTCTAACACTCCAGCACGTAGTGCCCTGGCATCCTACAATTATAGCAAATAACCTGTCCACGACCTCTACCAGGTCCTCCTCCTCCTTAGCCTCATCCGCACCCCTAATATCCTCTGTGCACTCCCCCAGCACCCTGATCTAGAGGCCGCGTTTCTGCTTGGATTCAATAGGTAGGCATTCTTTCCATCATCAATTCCTAGCTACGACAATGGCGCTCATCATGGCCCACCGATTTGTAGAAATAGCTGAATAATTGTTGTGGTGTTTTCACAAATGTTTGTAGCAAATGAAAACTATCTATTATGTGCTTTATGGCCATCTTGACAGATAGCGCACCATAGCACAACTTCTGTACTTGGTCCTGCTGGAGCTTCCTACCTTAGGGGCATTGGTCCTCCCTGTGATATAATTTACGAAGACAGGGTAGTGATCTTTATCATGCCCCTGGCTCTTACACTTGAGGCACCAAACTTCCTCGCGGACCTCCAGCCTAGCCTCTTTTCCTTTTTCAAGCCCTGTAATTTCAAGCAAAGTTTCTGCAACTCTGAGTGAATTTGTTGAACTCCCAAAGACGCGTCCTGAATAGGCATTTCATGCAATCTCATTGTGATTTCCAAGGCTTATTCCTAAGTCCCTACATTTTTCTGTGATAAAGCAATCCCCAGGTGGGGTAGGAGCGAGGCTATAAACCACTCACTGTGCTGACTATCTGTGAGGTGCATATTAGCTTCGTGGATCACACACTTCAGTCTTCGATCTAACTCCTAGGGTTTTTCACCATCCCTCATCATGGTTTCCTTGAATCCAACTACTGATTGTCAATCAGACTTAGGCTTATTGAATTCTTTATTCAAAGCAGACTTAGTGTCTACTAATGATGCCAAGAGATTATCAGTGTAGTACTTGATGTACCATGTCAGCGTGCGATCCTGCAGAGTGGTAACCAACTGTGCCTTCATCATAGTATGATCTATAATTTGTTGTGTTGTCCATGAAACATCTGCAACAAACCAAAATTGATCCGCATCCTCACTCCCTATACCCTTGAAAATTGGTAACTTCATTGTATTTGACATATTGAATGACGGTGCTGGTGGTGGTAGTGTGGGTGAAGTTGCAGGTTGTGGAGGTGGAGTGGATGGATGATCAGTTCATGAAAAACCATACCTTATCAGTTGTACAACACTCCATGGTGAAGCCTATATCGTTCCCTCGTCATCCCTCGAAGGAGGCCCAATCAATGGGCTATATTCAGGACTTGTTTTCCCTTGATCTCAGAAAATCTTTCCACTTTGCATAGCTCAGAACATCAAGGCAATGGCATAACCCATTTTTCACACAACAACATCCTAATCCAGGTATTCAAATATCTTAGATACTTACCTCGCGGTCCTTTGAAGAATCATCCCTCTGCTACATTGTAGCTACCTAAGGTATCAACTGTGAATTCTATCACAAATCCTCCTATGATTTGATCAATCTAGTGGTCAACAACGCGTGTGATCTTATCTTCAGAAGCTTCCAGCCTCCGCACTAATTCTGGATTCCACACTATTGGACCATCGAGCCTCCACCTTCCTTGGTCGTATGCCAATTTAGATATCCACTCGTATAACTTGATCGGGAATGTGCAAAAGAAAATTTCATGTATTTCTATGTACAAATATCTTTCCAACCATTGTTCTTTTGACAGATGCGGATTCATGTTTTCCTGCACCAAAAATTCTTTTCTTGGATCTTTCTATCCAACCACTTCTCAATTTCCTTTTTGGTCAGACTCTAGTGATGCGGCATCACACATCTCTTTATCGAGAAACCAGTCCCAACAACGGAACCATATGTTGGCTTAGTGGGTCTTGACGCAGGTTTAGAGTTAGTTGTGCCAAACAAAACCCTACACTAATGGCCCTTTCAGCATCAACCCATGTAGCATGGACTAAAGTCTCACCCAAAGAGAATGGGGTGATTCTGCAACAAAGTTTCCACATCCAGATATTAGTGTGATTTCCTTTTATGTTTTAGATCTACCTTCGCGCAGATCTCTAAGCCCTTAGGGCATGGTGTTGTAGTTTCCTACAAATGGCCTCTAGACCTCTACAAAGGTCTACGATTGGCTTCTGTGGACCTTTAACAAATAGGTTATCTAATTACGCACATCATAGACTAGCCTCAGATTAGAATCCACATAGATTGGCTTAAGTGCTTAATAAACTTAACAGAAAGTATTATAACCTTCGCGTAAATACTTAACATGTATTACATTTAATTAATAAGACTTATCTAGTAGATTCATGCATCAATACATCATTATTTCATAAATACATTATCTCATCACAACATATATCGCAAACATAAACAACAGAGGGGAAAAGATAAAACATATGAATTTCTACAACAGTTTTGTTTATTGATCTTCAGTATAAGGTTACACACTCAAAACTTGCTTGCACACTCAGCTACAGGGGTCCATGCACTCAGCTGTGGACACTACTCTAGGCCTCTACACACTCAGCTGTAGAGCCTTTTCCTCCTCTAAGACTTACTTCCTTGTGCTAACTATCTAAGACTCCATTCATTGTACCCATATACAAAAGCATAGATCTGCCTTAGACTCTCTAAGACACACCTATTTATACAATGCCATGGTCCATGGACCATGGGTAGATCTCAAAAACTGACTCAACTTTACATACGCGAGCGTAAAAACCCTTTTTGACTCCTAACTAACTTCGTACTCCACATCCACAATTCGTAGAGACTTTACATCTTTTTATCAAACTTTACATTAAAAAATGGGTTTTTAACCCAAAACTGACCCAAGGGACTGCATCCCAACAAGAAGAGATATTGCATGTCTAAGAGGAGTTGGGAAGAGTTCTTTAGGATATTTACAGAGAAAGTGCTAGCTCGTATCATGGAGCCACAAGAAGGAAAGTTCACAGGAGAGAATTTACCCATATCCCCA
This sequence comes from Pinus tabuliformis, assembly GCA_031772625.1. Classification (NCBI taxonomy): domain Eukaryota; kingdom Viridiplantae; phylum Streptophyta; class Pinopsida; order Pinales; family Pinaceae; genus Pinus; species Pinus tabuliformis. Next base: position 915,137,731 of record CM062818.1, on the reverse strand, counting down.
ACACACTTAAGATCACTAAGAAAGGTGCTTGTAGAACCACAAGTACAACCACAAGCATAGGCACAACCATAATCACAACCACAAAATATGAAGGATAAGAGACTAGCTGAGATCTTTGTGGAAGCATTAAGAACATCATCGTGAAAGAAGATACAAAAGGAAGTGCAGAGGAAGAACACAGAGGATAAAGGAAAAAATCCTATGCATAAAGGAAAGAAATAGGTGCAGCAGGGGGGACCTCATCATGTCCACGAAAGTGAGGAAGAATCCAAATTTCAATGGACAGAGACAGAGGGTGTGGATATTCCCTCTGCTCTCCCAGTGTACATGCCACCGACAAAGTCGGGTGCAAGACTGGTTAGGGAACCAATGGAAGGGAAATTTTCTACCTATATGCCACTTTTTGTCATAAGAGGTTCCCTTTGAAGGAGAAGTGTTGGGGAAGATTCCCCAGATCAAAAATGAAGAATGGGATTTAAATGACAGAAGAACATACCCGCAGTTTGAGCCTAGTAGGTACCTGAAGAAAGTCTACTACATAGAGAGTGGAGTTACAAGATTGGAACCACAACAATGGATTGCAGGAGTGTAGAGAGCGAGGCTTTTGAACATGTTGAATGTGCCACACATCAGTCGAAGCCCATTCAGTGCAATTTGTGTGTGGTAGCTCCTCGTATTGGTACATAATGGTTGAATTTGTCTAGGGGTGGGGAACCTGATTAATGAGATGCTCATCAATAGAATAACAACATTGCCATATCAAGGGTGGGACCCCGATGATGAATGCATGGGTAAAAAAAAAGACAAGGAGATGGCCCAGATGATGAAGGAAAAGTTCATATTAGTGAAGAAATCCTGTGGGTATGAGATAAAACTTATCGAGGATCAGGGTGTGCACTTCGCTACACATATCTTAGCGAGGAAGATAGTGAGGAAGTGCAAGGCCAATGAGGTGCTTGAAACAGTAGTTTCATTGGCTAAGTAGTGTGAGAAAGGAGTCCAGTTTAGCTGGGATTCTTATCTATGTAAATATTTTTTGATGGATTGCAGGGAGGCACACAAAAAAGGCAAGACCTTCCACTATGCCTAGCTGCTAATTCTTATTGCGCTTGTTGCATGGAAGGAGCCATAGGATTGTCAATTTCTGACTATTGAGGTATATGTATGCGAAGTAGTGAGGTATTCCTCACTCTGGTTTACAAAGGAGCCGATGCATGCAACAAAAAGCAAGACCTTCTTTGTAGTGATGGAGATGGATCTTCATATGGTGCCGAATCAATATCCCGGACTATCACCGAGCTTGTACAAACAGTATTGTCATATCTTGGAGTTCAAGGCAGAATTTCACAGGGTGTATGTGAAAGTGATGAAGGACTTAATGGAGACATGGCATCCATTACCATACCTGGTAACAAAAGATGATCTCCTCGCGGTAGTGTAGGAATGGCTAAAAGGATGGATGACTCCACCCAGTGGAGCGGTTGGAGTAGCTGAAACAGAAAAGGGTAAATCACAGGGTGTGGATACAAGTTGAAAAGATGTCGATGAAGAAACAGAGGAAACAAGGTGAGGACAAGAACACAAATAACACCTCAATGATGAAAGGGTATCAAAAGTTTCACCCTTTGTGGTGAAAATGTGGCCAAGAAAGAAGTAGAAGGCGGATAAGGGTATGGGAGTAGTGCCGCTCATCCTCACTGATGGGGACATCGATGAGATAACAAAGAATATGTAGGAGATCAACAATGAAACCTGGGACAAGATTGATGATCATTGCAAAGAGATCTTGGTTGTGGTGTAGCAAGGCACCACGGTGTTGAAGGCGTTGCCACACGAAGTGAGGCAACCAAAGTAGGTAACCTAGTCATTGCAGCTAGAACAAAGACTGGAAATAACTTTTGCAGTTAAGATGTTACACGTGCCAGTTGGGGCACTGAAGTTTGAAGCAGAAGCAGACAAAGAGCGAGCCAAAGCATGGTATAGTGTCTAGATGAATGTCATTGCACTACCAGTCTAGATGCTGCATGAATTTCACCATGGTTTCACCACATAATTACAGGAACAAGAGAAGTGTATGTCACTATTAAAATCAAAGGCAGAGTCAGAAAAATCATCGATGAAGAAGGAACTGGAGAAATTGGACAAGGAAAGGGAGGAAGAGAGGCAATAATGAAAACAACTGGAGAAGGCCATTTCTGAGACTTGCCGCATAGTTCTAGATATTTAGGTCCATGAGGATGAACCTCCAACAGAAAAGGTTATGAGGCTTGCCCTCATGATCAAGGACTTAAAGGATATTTTAGCTAAGTTGAAATTTGAATACGAAGTGCAAATATCAGAGTTGTGAATAAGATTGCATCCAGTTATGCCACCAGAGGTTCGAGAGCAAAGGAAAAGGTACCTCAACACAACATTGAAAGGCATAACATCTACGGTGGTAGATTGTGGAAAACATCTTGACAATACGATGGAGATTTTGACTTCATTGCAGGAGGATCCTAATGTCTTGAAGATTGAGGAGGAACTGCAGGCCAAGCAGAAGTGGCGCCATGAGGTCCTGGTAGCTATGAAGACCTTACCAATCTTGTAGAAGCTTACCAGCATTGCTGAAGGGAAGAACCTCCAGGTGAAAATAAATGATCTGTGAAGGAAATAACAGATCTTGTAGGAAAGCACTTAGTTGTGGTAGGAGGAATCCCTGCAACTTTGAAAGGTAGTAGAGGAGAGACTGAAGGAATTAAAGAGAAGGGAAGCGGAGATAATTCAAAAGACTATTGGCCCTACTACAGAAGCTTTGTTGAAGAGGGCATTCCAGGAAGAAAAATTGGTGGAAGAAATGGTCCAGCAATATAACGGAGTGTACAAAGGGATTGCAACAAATATCAAGGGCACTGAAGTTGAGTGACTCGGGATGAGTCATGGGTGAATGTTGGGGGCTTGTTGAGCATGACCCAACTTGGTCCAAGTTTTAGGTAAAATACCTTGTTTAAGAAGGAGAAAATTGTGCAGAGCTGGCGAAGATATATTCGTCACGTGGTCTTTTAGGGATTTGGGATGGGATAAAACCCTTATTTTGTGACGGCTATCAAGTATTAGTCCTTGTTTTTTGGATCCATGGTGTGTGGACAATGGTTTTTGTAAATATGAAATTCATTTAGGAATATTTAATACTTTGTAAACGATATCATCATCATCAGTGAATTGAATCTCTTTATTTGCATCTGTAGTCTGTAGTTTTGGGGAAGGCTTTGCAACAGAGTGCGCGAAGGCCTGGAAGAGTCTGCAGCTGAGTGCGCAGACCACCTGCAGCTAGGTATGCAGGTCAAAGAAGTATTTTTGCTAAATATTTATATTAATAAAGAATAAATTCTGGTGAAGTATTGGATCTCCTATGTGTGTAATATATATTGTTATGTATCTGGTTATGCATGCTTATCACTGAATTATGCAAATAATTGTAAGATATATTATTATTTGTTAGAGTTTATGGGTTTAATGTGGATCTGTTAAATTAATCATATGCGCGAAGTTATTTATGTGTGCAAAGTTATAAGATCAATATAAAGTAGAAGTAAATACATAGCGCCACTGCGCAAATATCCCTTCGGTTGCAGAAACCTAGTTCTGTAGCTTCCCATAACTATGTCGGTTGAGACTGCAATCTTCTTGTAGGTCATTTCCAAAAGAGCCATGAGTTGAGGGTTTTTTTGGTGCACAACACACTCTAAACCTGGGTCAAGCCCCCTTAAACCAATACAAAGGAAGGTCTGGCATGATAGGAATATCAAGGACAAGATCTTTCAAGAAGGAGATTGGGCTCTTTTATATGACTCGAGGTTCAAGTTCTTCAAAGGAAAATTGATGACAAGGTGGTTGGGCCCATACACGATAGATAAATTCCATGACAATGGAGCTTTTTAGATTAGGACCATTGATGAGGAATGTATTCCCTTGCTTTTCAATGGCTAGAGATTGAAGGTTTGCAGAAAGGCTCTGTCCAAGGAAGAGTTCATCAACACCATCAACAAGGAGGTGAATGTGACCGGAAGTGTCCTAACTTCCAAGTCAAAGAATCACTAAATGCTATTTTCTTTTAGAAAAATAAAATAAAAAAATAATAAGAGTCCTAGACTAAAACCTCCATGAGGCATCTAAGGCCAACTCTTTGATTGAAAACCTCCTTGAGGCAACACAAGAGTGGGAAAAAAGAGAAAAAATAAAAGATCCATGTGTGAAAACCTCCCTTGATGTGCCCAGGGTAGACATGCAGGTTGAAAACCTCCCTTTAGGTAGCCTATGTGACCCTAAAATGAAAAAGAGAAAAAAAAAACAAAGAAGAATTCCATGACAGGGATCTACAACCTGTCCATTAATAGTTTTTGTCATTTTGCAGGTTTTGAGGACAGTGGAAAGTTGCAGAACTCCAGAGACAAAATGCTTAAGTCCCATTCCACTTTTCCCTCCATCTACTCCATAAAATGTATGGCAGCCATGTCCTTACCACTCTACCCATCCTCAAGCCCTAAAAATCCCTTTCTAGGCCCTCTCTGGTTTGCTACAGGATGTCCTGTAAATGTTATAATAAGATCCTATAGTACTACAGGATGTCCTGAAATTCTATAGGAAAGACGTTCTGATAAGACATTCATCAAGAATGGCCTATCCAAGCCTATCTAGATTCCTCACACCTTGAGCTAACCACTCACCCATCCTCCATGCATCCCTGATTAAAAAAAATCACCATTTCTTAAAGTCGACCCTAAGCCCTATCTAATTCAAAAAAAAAAACATAGAGCATATTTCCTTTGTTTCCACATCCCTTTGCTACCCTTCCAAGGCTCTAACTTCATCCTTCAACCCCTACACTCCTCACCACTCCTATGAAGAAAATCCCTTGGAAAATAAGGAAAAAAGGGTTTCCTACACAATGTCTTGTAGCAGCCTGTGCCACTATTATGATAAACATGAAACCTAATTCTTCTTCCCATCAAAATTGAGGGGATGGTACCACCATCCTGGAGCACCTTACCATTCCAAGGAGGACTCCACAACAACATCAACATCACCTAGGATATCAGCAAAGCACCTACACCCATGAGAAACATCAGCAAGTAACTACATAGGAGCACAGAAAGTGTACACAGGAAACAATGGACAACAAGATAACTTCCTGAGCAATAGTACAACAGGTCTAGCACTTCAACATGCATCGATCGAGCACAAGGTAGGCACAAGTATGGTAACCTCTAAGCTTCTCCCTAGGTGTAAAATAATGAAAAGTGTATGAACGTTGAAGGAAGGTTTTTTTAAAAGCTAGAGGTGGCCAGTTAGCTCAGCCATCCTCGTCTAGTTAAAAAAAAGTGATCCATTATTCATCATGCAATGTAGGAGTTTCAAATCATTCAAATTAGTTAAGAGGGAAGTTGGAATCAGTTAAGAAGGAGTGGGTGTTAATTACGAGGCTCAAGAGAATGATCACCCAAGGTGGGCTAACGGTCCAAATGAGGAAAACTCATACCATTGTTAGCCATCATAATGCTCTGATCCCTAACCACAAATAACATAAATCTCAAACATCCCTACATTTTCTCTCATTCTAAAATCGACTAATGTAGGGTCAATCTTGGGAAGCTATCAAGAGAGTGGAACCATACTCTATCAGTCTTATAGGAAACAGCTACAGGAAGTGCAAGAGGCTATAGGAAACATCTACAGGACATGTAGGAGGCTACAGGAAGCTACAAGAAGCAAAAAAATTGTTGTAGGAAGCTCTGAGGCTGCAAAAACACTGTGTAGGGTCAATTTGGTCTTTAATTATCATTACACCATGCCTGGTAGTAAGAAGTAGGTGGCCCTCTCATTCTTCTATCCATGATTTTCATGCTGGAGCACCTTGTACTCTCTTAGTAATTATAGCCATCTTGTGGATTAAAAGAGTTTTTTTGCTATAAATTACAAGGGATACACGTAATTGTCATCAATTAGAGGTTCCACCACTATTTTCCCTTTCAGTTCATATTGCGGCTACCATAGGAAAAACACTCCTACACCTAATTAAAAATAGAGAAGAAGATGTGAGGGGGGTTCAATAGAAGGGAACTTATAGATAATAAGAGAATTCACCTTCATCCCCCTGTAGTAGGAATTTTCAAAAGGCATCAATCGTTAGGTTTCTTTGCACTTCTAAAAGGATATGATGATGATATCACTTATGAGTTTTCCATGGCCCTAAACCCTCAAGGGAGAACTAGTGCTACCACTGTGGTGAGAGGATTATCCATTACCATTACTCCTAAGTTTATTAGCAGGGTGACAACACTTCCCCTAGGGGCCCAGTGGAGGAACGAGGACAAGTCTAGCAGTGCCCTTGCTAAGAATAATTTCTACACTGATGATGAACATCCAATTAAAGATAAAAATGGAGTTAGAAGGGAGAGCCTCCTCTATTCCTCGGATGAGGTGGCCTACCACGTCCTTAAGTTCATCTCTTTTGAAGGAAGATTGAGTGTAGTCTATGGCTACCAGTTTAGACTACTCCATGAACTAAGATTTCGAGCAAGATTTCCCATGGCCCAAAGACTCGATGTGCCTTATTTTCTCCTATAATCCATCATGGACATGAGCCAGAAGGTGAAAGAGGGAAAACCACAAAACATAGGACACCATGGCCTCATCAACTTAATATTTGAATATGCTTTGAATAACTTAAATTTCCCATCCTCTAGTCCACATTCAGAGATATGGACAGCGAAGGCTTTCTTGACACTCAAGTCCTTGCACTTCGAGGAGAAGAGGCAGTAAACGAGGCAAGAGAAGTGCAAGAAGAAGAAGCATAAGAAGAAGAAGAAAAAGAAGAAGGGGAAGAAGAGGCAGAAGTAGAAGAGGAAGAAGAGACAAAGGCAGAGAAAACAGAGGAAGAAACACAAAAAAAGGAAGGGGTGGAGGAAGAACAATAGGAATAAGAAGAGGAGGAGAGGTAGGAAGATCCAAGTCTAGAGAAAACCACTGCACATAGAGAAGAGAAGGTACCCCCAAAGCAAATAACTATGTCTCATGTGCACCCTGAAAAGGAGGCAGTCGTTGTCTTAGTTTCCTTAAGAACACCAGTCAAACCTAAGAATAAAAGGCAGATGAAAACTCCCCTGTACTTCAAAACAAGGAAAGGCACCAGAATTAAATAGGGAAAGCCTCAAATTCCCACAAATACCTCTATTGTAAATGAGGAATCACTAAGTAAAAGAGAGGAGCTATAACCCATTGAGATGAAATTTGAGAAATTCGCATCTCTTGGAGCCATCTCAAAGACTCCCATCACCTATGTAAGAAATCCTGTAACTAATTCAACCTCCTCTAAGAAACCCAAGGCACCTATCACACTCCAACAAAGAGGGAAAGGCCTACAACAAGAAACATAGATCCTACTACAAGAAACGTATAGAGTGCTACAAGAAGAGCAGAAAATGTTGTAGGAAGAGCAGAAGGGGCGGAAAGAGGGAAAAAAGGAAAAACAATAGTTACAGGAGTGGGCAGCTTCTCCAAGAAACTTTGAGAGAGATTTTCTAGAGCTGCAGGAGCCTAGTCCATAGCCCAATTTAAGCTCTTATTACAAGTTTATCGAAGGAGGAAGAGTGATACCACATAAATTTGGAGTCCCTCTCTTATTTGAACTTGAGGCAGAAATAGGAAGGACACATAGATGGATGAACATTTCCAAATCCAAGAAAGTGGAAGATGTAGGCCTTATGGAGGAAAAGCTCTTAGAAATGGGAAAGGAGTAAAGCGAGTTAATGGATAGAGAGTACACAATGATAACACAACTACTTGAAGAAAACACATGGTTGAGGAAGAAACTACAAGAAAAGGAGACCCAATTGGCCACAATGGCAAGCCTCTCGATGGAGGAACTTCAACGCAAATTGTCACACAAATCCTATGTACTTTTCCTCAAAGACCAGTGGATGTTGTTCCATATTAATACATTAGCACAACATGGGACCATTTCATTCCATGACTATAATCAGTTCAATGAGTTTTGTGATAAGAGTAGGCCTGAAGACAGAGCCAAATTAGTTGAATTCTACCTACACAACCTCATCTTAACTAACATGATTGTTTTGGGATCCCAACGCCAAGTTGGGAGACTTTTAGCTAATGGATCTTGGATCTTGGATGAGTCATGAAGAGGCATGGGTTGAGGAGGTGAAGATAGTATTCATAAAAGAAGAAACATAACCCCTCTACATTAGGGTAGAGCAGATAAATTCCATGGCTCTAATCAGTAAGCGCAACAACATTTTCAATGATGCTAAGCTAGCACCTAGATACCTTTCCACGTAAGAGAAATCCATCTCCCATTTTGAGGACACTCTAAGACATTTAGGGGTAGAGAGCAAACAAGCATGTCATAAAATATGGAATACCTACCACACAGTCTTTAGATCTGGGAGTATCACTCTCATGAGAGATTGAGAAATGAATTGGTTAGAACAAATATGTACAACAAGGAAATGAAAAGACTAAAGATCAGTTGGCTTGGACTTAAAATCATTCCACCTTTGATGTTGGGTTTACAGGAGGGAAGGAAGCAATGGGAAGAAATAGAGAAGAATGTAGGCTTCTATTCTCAGGAAGAGACACCATCTACAAAAGCTTGGGATGCTAGAGAAGCCACCAGGGCCATGAAGGGCATGGACATAAATGACTATCGTGCTCAAAGGATAAGCAACAGTTTTAGTATGGGGTTAATGATGAGGCTCATTAACATGTATATTATATGGGTCACAATGCCATCCTCCAGCTTATTAAATTATTTTTTCTCACATTTGTCTACAATTTTTTTTATATTATTCTTAGTGTGAGGAGTAAACATGTGTTACTATGTCATGTGGCCTAACGTGTGTTAAATGCAGGAATTGGAGAATTTTTGAGATGATTTGAGTGCAGGAACTCATAGTAGACAAGAAAGAGAGATTCTAGGAGATTTTCAACCTCTTTAATTCCTCAAATAAATTGAAGATCCCCCACTCTATCTCATCAATTCAGTTTTATTGGCAACCAAGCAGGTGGGTTCATTGACAATCGAGCCAATGCAAGTCAAGGAAGAGATAGATTCACCTATTTGCAAGTTAGGGAGGCAAATATCCCTATTTTCTAGGGAGTTGTTGGTAGGTCCATTTTTTTATTACTAAACTAGCTAAGGGACTCATTAGGATTTAAAGTTTTATTGTAGCCAAGAGGCCATTAAGATGAAGCACATTTAACTGTTATTGTTATGATGTATTTGCCACTTTTTGAATGATAATGAGAATTTTTGCTTTGATCCAGCACTGAGTTGACTCAGAGGGCTGAATCTCTTGGGTTAGGTCCCAACCCTAGCAACAAAAGTCCCTCTCTTGTATCTATATTCTTAGGCTAGAATGTTGATTAGTTGTTGTAGTTTATGTTAGCTACCTATACCAATAGGTTTCATATTTCATGATTAGCAAGGAAAAGGTCCAAATATGCTCTGCTTTGGTGATGCAAAGATCCCATATTTCCAAGAGAAAACAATGTGTGTACATAGCTTGAAGTTGACTAAATTTTGATGGGTGGTCCAACAGCCTAATCTGGATCATACCATCTTTCAATTTTCTGTTGTAAAATAGAGAAAGAAGTCTGTCCAAACTGTTTAACCTTGGCAGACAAGTAGATTAGGTAGAGAAGTAACGTTCCCAACTGCTTAATCTGGGACCTTGGAAGCAATAAGGGCAGTTCTAGATAGAAAATCAAAAGAAAGAGCCAAAGAAAAGAAAAGGCACATAAGGGTCTGCAAGTCTAAGTGCACCCTCCAGGAAGTAACAAAAAATGCTAGGAAATAGATGGGTAAGTAAGTGGGGTTGCAGAAATCTCATTCCTTTCAAGTGAGTGTTTGATAACATGTTTGCAAAGGAATATCAGTGGATTGAGAAGGTTCTCTTCTCCATCATGTTGCAGCAAAACAAAGGAGCATGTCTAACTTCCCATTTTCCCCTTTCACATTCATTTACTAACATCCCTTCATCAGTACAGATTCATGGAAGAATTTAAGGTTTTATGTTGGTTCCTATTCCTTTAAGAAGCCACATTTCTTGTCTAAAATTCTTTTTATTTTGATCTACTTCCTAACTAAGTTTAAGCTCCATAAAGCTTAGTAAACACCATTTCCCATTCTCATTCCCCCCCCCAGTACTAAAAACTAACTCTATCTATTCTAAATCCCTTATGTTCCCCTTCCCCCTACTGTAATAACACCATGGTGTATAAATCCCAAACAATGTATAGATATCCTCCCTTTTAGCACTATAGCTAATAAAGTTTGTTTAAGGGAGACATTAGTCCACCAGGGACTATGGTCAACCCTGTCATGGGATTGCCCTGACCTCTGGTTGGAGTAACAACCTCCCCCTAAGCCCTCACTTTCCCTCTGTTCAAAAAAATTCCCCAAAGAACCCCCTTACCTCTGCTAAAACCCACTAAAAACCCTTTTTCCTACAGAAAAAACCCAAGAAACCCATCAAAACCCTTAAACCTAAAGTTCTCTGCCCAAAATATTAATTTGAATATTTTAATGGGCTGGCGGGACCCCCCAACATGCACGATCCGGCGGGAGGCCCGCCAGCCGTCCATCGTCTGCCACCCCCGACCCAGTAGTGGGCGGGTCTTTTCAGATCTGGATCTGCCGACCTTTAGCGTCCGGGGAACGGTGGTTTTCCGCCCCGTACATGGGACGCGTGGCAAGCGGCAGGGTTGTTCGGAGCCCCCCTCCCCGATACCGCCTTTGCCCAAAGGTGATGCGGGGAAACCGCTTACCACCTTCCCCGTTACCACCTCCCCCTTATGTCATCCATACGTCATCATGACGTAGCACTATCTCCCGCCCCTGCGCCACGTGGCCCTCCACGTAGCCCTGCCACCTTATCCACCCGCCACCGTGTCCGGCCACGCTGGCCTACACCTCAGCAGCCACGTCACCCTCCGTACCCGGGCCCGCCATGACGTCATGCTAACGTCATCGGCGGAAAAACGCCAATTACTCATTTTTTCCGAATTCGTCGTTAAAAGTCGCGGTTTGGGCCGTTTTATGTCATTTTCAAGTGAAGAAGACACAGTCGTTGCCGCTGGTTCACTGCCAAATCGCTTCCGGACCTCCAAATTCAAACTTGCGACCGTGCCAACTCATCAACTCAGCTACATTCAGCCTTCACAGTTCGTCCCGCAGGCTTTCCAGCTCGTTTTCCAGGTACTTCACCGCAGCTTCCCTGTTTTCCCACTGAACATACCAATTTCTATGTGAATTTTCCATAAGAAACATTCAATTTCCAAATTGCACACTGTTTTTCACCAAATTTACCATCAAATCTACCTGCATTATCCTTTGCCCCGGCAATTCGCTATTAAAACGTTAATTCACGGTCGAAGGTTACCAGTTCGACCTCGAACTTGCCCAGCATTGTTCCCTTTTGCCAGGTGTGGACCAGCTGCAGCTTTTTCCCAAAGTAAATCTCACATACCCTCTGCAATTTACCCCTAGCAATTCACAATCCCTGTGAATTTTCCAAAAACTGCAGAAACCAGCCTGCCTTTTCCACTGTGAAAAACATTTCAAACATTGTCTGCAGTGAATCTATCACTTAAAGCTCTAAAGAACCTTGCAATCCTTTGCACTCACCTTGTTCAAAATCAGATTATACAATGGCTGCCCCTGCACCCTCAGCCCTCAGTGTAGCTCCATTAAATCCACCAAATAAAGACCTGGAGGCCTTGCCCTTTGCTGACAAGGACTACCTCATTGAAGACTTTGTGGGCAACAGGGACTTCTTGCAGACCTTCAGGCAGTTAAGAGAGGACTACCTGAATGGTCATGATACATATGGGATATGGGAGTCAAACCTGCCATACTACTGTCTCCCCTCTGTAAATGTTTTTCCTGAGATCATTCACCTATGTGCTGGAAACTATGATGTGCAGCAAAGAGCCATTAAGTCTCCATCTGGGAGCATCCTCTTTCACATCAATCCTGAAACTATCAATAAAATGCTCCATTTTGATCAGACAGAGCTGTTGTTCCCATTTTCCATGAATTATCTGCTGGACACTGGTGCCAAGATGACCAGTGAGGAAATTCAGAAGGTCACCAGGACCTTTATAAGACCTGAGTGCCAGCCCACAGGGCCACCTCCCTACCTGGATGTCTTCTTCACTGATGTAGGCAGGCTTTTGTTGGACATGATTGCCTATGTGTTGGGGTACAGAACCAGTGAGCATGTGGATGCAACAATGCTGGTATTGCTAGCTGCTTACAGCTTCGGCCAGCCCCCTGCCCGCAAGTACAACTTTGCTAAGTTCATAGCTAACAAGATTCATGATCAGTTGAGCAGAGTGGACAGACAAGGTGTCTTCAAGTACTCGGCCTATATCTATCACCTTTTCATGTACTATCAGTCTGAGGCTTTTCCATGCTACATCAAAAAGCTGGATTATAGAAGGGAAAGAAGATATGTTATCTTCTGGACCTCTGTCTATCACAAAGTCTCAAATTCACCCTACTCCTATTGTGAATTTGTTGACCAATTTGTATACCCAGTCTCTTGCCTATTGATGAGGTCCCCTCCTCCCAGCATATCAACTGAGATACAGAAAGCTCTGCAGCTTTCCAAAAAATACAAAATAGGTGATTGGTACCTATATGAGAATCATACAGTCATCAGAGTCTATGGCTGTGAGCTCTGTCCATACAGGCTCCCAAAATATGTGCCTATGAGGTTATTTTCCTTGGAGTATTACAGGCAGTTGATTCAGTCCAACCTCACCCACTTACACAGCTCCAAAAAGAAGGCCCACCTCAAGTTCAAACACCAGTTGGGCCCCTTCATCATGAATAAGAAAGAAGGATGGGAAGATGCCGACCTAATCCTCAAAGATAAATACAAGCTGTCATATAGTTTTCGGTGGGTCCCTTATGACCCTCAAGGCTTCATTACTGCTAGAAGAACCAAGTACAGGCTTCTAGGTTATAGGCATTGTCAATACCCACACATTGAAAGATATGCCAACCAGCAAGAATGGCAGCAGGGTACTCTAGTTGAAAAACTAACTGAAGAAGAGACAATGCTAAAGAATGTAAAGGAGCTTGAAAAAACTATTGACCTAGACTCTGTGCAGCAGGTACCCTTCAAACGACCGCACTCAGCAGGAGAAGGGACCTCAGCCTCAACAGCTGCACCAACTACACGGATACCCTCTACAACAGCACCAGGCACGGACAAAGGCAAAGGGATAATGGGTGCAGAAGAAGAAACAGTGAAAGAAAAGCCTGCCCCTTCAAAGGAGCAGCAACAAGAGCCCCAACAAGGGCAGCAAACAGAACAGCAACAAGAGCAGACTGCCCCTCCACAAACGGAGCTACCAGCAGCTCCAGCAATGCAAACTCCACCTCCACAGACTGAGCCATTGACTGCTCCAATTTTGCAGACCCCAGCACATGAGGAAAGGGGTATGAAAAGAGATAGAGAAGAGTCCACTCCTATTAGTGGATCCTCCCAACAACCAGGAGCCAAAAGGCAAAGGGTAGACTCCCCAGAGGTAGAAGACATCACTGAAGAATTCCTTGACAGTTCAAGGAAAGACAGGGAGGGCAGCCAACAGACAGGTACAAGCTCCTTTCAGCAGGAGCAAGGATTACAACTTGGTTTGGAGGTGTCTTCCTCCTCCCAGCAGAGCAAGAAGCCCAAGAGCACTAAGGCTTCTTTCAAACAAATAAAGGCTCAGAATGATCTGCTGAGGGCAGAGGTCTACAAACAATTTATAGATGCAACACCAGCCCAGCAAGAAAGGCTAATGTCTGTATATGACATTAAAGAGGAAAAAATTATCCTCAGTCACTTTAAGCCTACAATACCGCAGCCTAAGTCAGCTGCAAATTTTGTGAAGACAAGGGTGGAGGTCATGGCCAAAGACATCCATCCCATGGACCAAATTGAACTCCACAAGCAAGCTGGAGAGATGGTTTATGCAACCTTGGTGGAGAGGGCAACCATGGCCCATGAGCTAAAGGAGTCCCTGAAAAATACCAACACACAGTTGGATTTTGAGAGAATGTCCTCCCTGGCCAAAGACAATAGAATAAAGTCACTTGAGGACATCATTATTGATCTATGACATGATCCTAGTGATCCAAAGGGTGTAAAGGCCCTTCTGAAGAAGAAAGAAGATGACCTAAATGCATTAAAGAAGAGGTTAAAGCTGCTGCCCACAGAGCACCCTCAAACAGCAGAGCTACAAAAGGAAAAACAGGTTGATGACCAACTGGACCTCATAATGCAGCTAAACCAGAGGGTCATGGATTTGGAGAAAGAGCTGGAAGGAGCATTACAAGACAAACAGGGGGAATCCACATCCCAAGCTCCTCCAACTACTTCAACAACAGCAACAACCACAGGGGCAGCAGTGGCCCCCACAACAGAAGCAGCAGGAACAACAACAGCTCCAGATGCCAGTACAAGTGTAGAAGAATTGACTAAGGCCATCAAGGAAATGGAGCTCCAGGCAAATGAGATAAAGAAGGCCAAGGAAAAATTGGCAGAACTGGATGCCAAGTATGACAAATCAAAAGTAACTGTAGCAGAACAAGGCAGAGAAATAAAGGCTCTAAAAGACAAGATAAAGGCCTTAGAGAAGGAGCTGAATCTAGAGACTACCATGGCTGACATAAAAAGGATTCTATGGGCCAAAATTGGCCAATCCATGAGTCAACAATGGAGGTCAATCAAAACAATACATGAGTAGATGGACTTAATGGTCCAAGCACAAGCAGAAATCCATAAGTCCAAAACATTACTGGGAGACAGACCTAAACAGGCCAACAGAATGATAGACTTCCTGAACAGGCAAGAAAAGGAGGAACTGACAGCCATAGGCATTGCCAACAGAACAGAGGCTGTCCTCACTGCCAAGAAGGTACTAACTCTCAGGAATTATGTACAAACAATGGAGAGGAAGTGCTATGAGATACAGGGTGATGTGGAGGAATATAAACTCAAGATGGCAGTGCTGCAAACAAAGGGCCTGCCCAGCCTCCTAAGCGGTGCAGGAAGATTGATCTCCCGAGATCAATTTTCCAACAGAATGGCAACCTATATTGAAAATCAGATTACTGCATCTGGCAGTACATCTGAGCAAACAGTGCCTCCCATGGGACAGAGCTTATATGATAAACTTGAAGGCCCGTTCTTCATTGAAAATGAGGTGAATCATCTTTTTGAAACTCCTCCTAACTTTTATAGATATACAGAGGCCGATGAGACTTTGAAAAAAATTCGGAGACATCAAATGCCTAAGGAAGATTGGTGGCAAGCAATGCTTCAGATTTTGCCACGGTAGCCTCAGTTGTTCGGCCACTGCCATCTCCAGCTCACTAAAAGACAAACAGCAGAAAAAGGTTAGCATTTAAAGACAGCTGAAAAGTGACTCGGCACATGGACAACGACAGCTAGCCTAAAGGATAAGAAAATACGCATATTTGGACAGCTTAGCCTCAGCCGACTTCAACACCCACCAAGTCATCAATTTCTGACTATTTTTGACAGCTAAAGCAATAAAGAGTTACTGCAGCTTTTATTTTCTCGGCTACCAAGCTCCAGGAGTTGGCATAACACTTATGAGCCATTAACTCCTTTTCTTGATATTTTCTTATGTAAATTTTGTATATATACCCCCCTTGGCAACGCATTAGGGGTTGGTGATTTTGACTCCAAGGAAAATCTATTTTATACTTTCAGCTTATCTAATACAAAGGGCTGGACCAGCTCAGTGATTTCCTGAAATATTTGATGTCTGGATGATGCTATGTGTGCTGATGCAGAATTCCTGTGCTGCCTGATGAAATAACAAGTTTTCCTCAATCTCTGTTCTTGTCTTCTTATGTTTATTAAATCATACTCATGTTACACTAAACTAGCAGTAAAGAAAAGGAATAGTGCAGGATTTGTTTAATTACACCTTGCGCTCAATTTTTACTGCTGTAAATGTTTGTCCTCAGAATTAACCATGTACATGAATTCTTAATTGCTCATGTTTCTTTTAATTCTATAAGTATGAATGCTATCTAGAAATTCTTCATTGCTTCCAGAATAATATTCTCATTGTCTTTCTTTAGCAGTTTATTGTAAGATTCTTAATTGCCTTGCATAAACTGGATACACCACATTCAATCACCATTTCAAAAAGTTGTTTCTCAGACACTAATCTGGCTCTGCAGCATCCCTTCATTATCACACAGCACATCAAGCAAACTAAAGGACCACTGACTCCATGCCCAATGGACTAAGACATGCTAGTAAGTACCTATATATATTGACTGGAATCATCACCAAACACATTCCAAAACAAAACCTTGAACATCATAGCTAGCCTAAAATACTATCAGAACAGAGACAAATCATAAAGAGAGAGCCCTCTCTGATTACAGTTTGGCTAGAAGCTGTAACCCAAAGATTGGTTAGTGGTTACCCCGGCCGTATTCCCTTGGGAGTCATAGGGAACAACCTGGGTGTTAACATAAATGGCGACTCCACTGGGGAACTCTTTAGGATTTTCTAATTACTATATATCTCCTAAAGCTACAGATGAAGCCTGAATATAAGTCAGGAAACCTTCAAAACTGTTTCTGTTTTACATTAACAGCTTTATGGAAGAGCTGCTTCAGCCAATCTTCATACTAGCTTTGAGATCTATATAGCCTTTCCAAAATCTTATTCAGTCCTTGCAGATATAAAAATTTTCCTAAAAAATATTCAAAAACTAGTTAGAAGTTGGCTCCCAAGAAGAATCCACGGTACACTAGGTCAAATCCTGACCCAAATCCACCCCCTGTTTTAGAAAATCCTAACACCATCCCTAGAATCATTAAAAACCAGCAAGAGCAGGAAAATCTTGCTGATTTGAGTCCAGAGACAGTTCATCCTAACCCTGTTTCTACCCCAATCAAGGTTCTTTTTCGGTCTACCCCCAATTCCCCTAGTTCACCATCCACATCTCAAAGTACTCCCATTTCTTCACCCACTGCACATATCCCCTTGACCAACACTCTAGGTGCTGCTACACCTATTACCCCTGTGGTACCCATCGTTCCTTTGGTCCCAGTTGCCCTTGTCAATCCCCCAAACCTTGTGAATATGGCTAACAGGTATGCACCTTTGCAATTACCTGCTAATCCTGCAGCTTTACCTCAGGATTACCAAACCAAAATCTCATACTTTGACTCCACTGGCCCTTTCTCAGCAATTCAGCATGCCAGAAGGATGCAAGACCACTTTGAAAACTATGAAATAGATGATGACAGTGTGAGAATGAGAATCTTTGTCTAGAGCCTAACAGGTGATGTCTGAACTTGGTTCAGATCACTAGCTGCAAATACTATCACAACTCCTGATGACCTTTATCAAGCCTTTACTAATAGATGGGAGAAGAAGAAAGATCCCTTGCACATACTTGGTGAATATGATACAATCAAACGAGGTCCTCAAGAGACCGTGTTGGAGTATTGTGCAAGATTTAATAATGTATATAATGCAATACCACAGAATTTAAGACCTCCCCCTGATCTGGCCTTGTACAAATTTCCTGATGGTTTTGACCCTGATATGGCATACCAGTTAAAACAAAGGGCACCTGAAACCCTTGAAGAAGCCCAAAAGGTTGCTGTCACAGTAGAGGCTAACCTGATTGCCAAAAGAAACAGGGCAAGATTAGAAAAGAGAACCACCTTCAAAGAAGAACCCTCAGCCTTTGATCAAAAACTGGATGCAATACTCACCGGCATGAAGAGATTGGGGTACAGAGTAGAATCAGTTGAGAGGAAGTCATCATGGGATGCACCACAAAATAACCCTAACAGGAATCCAAACTTTAGGAGAAATCAAAACCCAAACGTTGGCAAGACCGGTTCTGACCCAGACATAAGACCTCCTTTCCAGGAAAACTATACTGAGGCATCCACTTCGGATGAACAAATAGATGACACCCACATTAACCTGATGGGCCTGAATGATGAGCAGCAAGTTTTTCTAAGTCAAGAGGATCATAAAGATGATGACATTCAGCAATTCCAAACCAGGTCAGGTGAGTCATTTGACTTTAAACAAGGATATGACACAGCTATTTATGAAGTTCATAAACAATATAAGCTAAGAAGCAGAACTATAAATGTGACACAGCCTGACAAGACAAAGGGCACAACACAGCCTAAGAAAGCTATTATCACAGAACCAAGTGACAAAACTGGTCCAATTACAGATGAGGTAACAGTTGAGGAAGTAGCTATAACTTCTCCCTCAAAACAGCAACCAGTAGAGTCATCACCCTTACAGCCCAACCCAACTAACATTCCTCAAGAGGTCAGTAACAAGGACAAGCTTCAAAATCAAGACAAGGATCAAGAAGGAAACTTACTAAACAAAGAAAAGGTTATTTAGTTAATGGAAAAACCTGTGAGCAATTTTGAAACCAACGTTTCGGACTAGCTAGGTGAGTCCATCATCAGGGTAATGAAATCTGCATTTTGAGAAAGAGAGAGTCAAGAAAATGAGAACCTATTAATAGAAGGATGGATAGATAACCTAGGTTAGGAGAGGTCGGCTAGATTTCAACACTTTATTAATAAATGGATAAATAAATTTTTAATTTTGATTTTAAATTTTAATTTAATTAATAATTTTAACCTATATTAAAAGTAATTTTTTTAATAGTAGATTGATTTGATCTAATATTAAAAATAAGATTAATATAAACTAAATAAAATCAATTTAATAAATTAATTTAATTAATTAATTAAATAAATTGGTTTTACATTTAAAAGTATATTAATTAATTAATTTTTAAATTTAGTTTAATTAATAAATTTAATTTTTTTAATAAAATAAATTCACTTAAATTAATTTGGCCTAATTTAAAAATAAAATTAATATAAACTCAATGGATTAAATAAATTTTAATTTTGTTATAAATTTTAATCTAATTAATAAATTTAAAAGTAATTTTTGACCTAAATAAAAATAAATTAATATAAACTAAATTTAACGAAAGATTAATTTAATTAATTAATTAATTAATTAATTAAATTAATTTTAAATTTGGTTTGATTAATCAATTTAAAACTATGTTGATTAATTCATTAATTAATTAATTTTTAAATTTAAATTAATTAATAATGATTTTTTTTTATTTTGAATAAAATTAATTCACTTAAATTAATTTGGCCTAAATTAAAATAAACTTAGATTGAACTAAATTTAAAATAAAATCAATTTAAATTAATTAATTAAATTAATTTTAAATTTAGTTAATTATTTTTTTTTTATTTTTTTATTTTTATTTATTTTTAATTAATTAATAGAATTTGGTTATTAATTTATGCAATTATAATTATATATAATATATATGTTAATTGTAATTTATTTATTTATTTGAGCTGTAAATGCTGTCTTAAGGGAGAATTTGTATAACTTAAAGTTACTTTATTTTGTTTAACAAGGGTTTCCATGTATTACTTAGTTTAAGACCATCATCCCTATTCATATTATTAGAGGCTTTTTCAATTTCTATTGTCTCTTTAATTCTTCTTTTTAAATAGTGGTCTTCCTTGTGGATTAATTTAGCTTGTTCCATGCATATATAGTGTGAGGAGGAACAAGCATGCTCTGCAAGACCTGATTTATCAGACCTATTTCTAGTAATATCACTAATGTGCTCTTTTAATCTTACTCCAAAGGATCTTCCTGTTTCCCCTATGTAAACTTTACCACAAGAACAGGGAATCAGACCTATTTCTAGTAATATCACTAATGTGCTCTTTTAATCTTACTCCAAAGGATCTTCCTGTTTCCCCTATGTAAACTTTACCACAAGAACAGGGAATCAGACCTATTTCTAGTAATATCACTAATGTGCTCTTTTAATCTTACTCCAAAGGATCTTCCTGTTTCCCCTATGTAAACTTTACCACAAGAACAGGGAATCAGACCTATTTCTAGTAATATCACTAATGTGCTCTTTTAATCTTACTCCAAAGGATCTTCCTGTTTCCCCTATGTAAACTTTACCACAAGAACAGGGAATCAGACCTATTTCTAGTAATATCACTAATGTGCTCTTTTAATCTTACTCCAAAGGATCTTCCTGTTTCCCCTATGTAAACTTTACCACAAGAACAGGGAATCAGACCTATTTCTAGTAATATCACTAATGTGCTCTTTTAATCTTACTCCAAAGGATCT
Source organism: Pinus tabuliformis (assembly GCA_031772625.1). Taxonomy (NCBI): domain Eukaryota; kingdom Viridiplantae; phylum Streptophyta; class Pinopsida; order Pinales; family Pinaceae; genus Pinus; species Pinus tabuliformis. Next base: position 915,117,443 of record CM062818.1, on the reverse strand, counting down.
TCCTGTTTCCCCTATGTAAACTTTACCACAAGAACAGGGAATCAGACCTATTTCTAGTAATATCACTAATGTGCTCTTTTAATCTTACTCCAAAGGATCTTCCTGTTTCCCCTATGTAAACTTTACCACAAGAACAGGGAATCAGACCTATTTCTAGTAATATCACTAATGTGCTCTTTTAATCTTACTCCAAAGGATCTTCCTGTTTCCCCTATGTAAACTTTACCACAAGAACAGGGAATCAGACCTATTTCTAGTAATATCACTAATGTGCTCTTTTAATCTTACTCCAAAGGATCTTCCTGTTTCCCCTATGTAAACTTTACCACAAGAACAGGGAATCAAACCTATTTCTAGTAATATCACTAATGTGCTCTTTTAATCTTACTCCAAAGGATCTTCCTGTTTCCCCTATGTAAACTTTACCACAAGAACAGGGAATCAGACCTATTTCTAGTAATATCACTAATGTGCTCTTTTAATCTTACTCCAAAGGATCTTCCTGTTTCCCCTATGTAAACTTTACCACAAGAACAGGGAATCAGACCTATTTCTAGTAATATCACTAATGTGCTCTTTTAATCTTACTCCAAAGGATCTTCCTGTTTCCCCTATGTAAACTTTTCCACAAGAACAGGGAATCAGACCTATTTCTAGTAATATCACTAATGTGCTCTTTTAATCTTACCCCAAAGAAAAGGTTGTCACCCACAACACTAAGGTTCAATCTGAAAGACCCTTTGACCTGGAAACTGAAATTGGTAAATTGAAGGTAGCTATTCCTCTTTCAGAACTAGCCAAGCATGACATTTATAAACAACAAATCAAGAAGTCCCTTCAACTTACTAACAACAAAGATGATGTCAATGTGTTGGATGATACCCCAGAATTGCTGTTCGGTCCAGAAGTTGATGGAAAAACAGTAGTCACAGGGATCTTACCTTTTTATGTCAGTTTACATGTTCATGATAAGATATTGCACAATGCAATGTTTGACTCAGGTGCCTCTCACAACCTCATGCCAAAAGCAGTCATGGAAATATTGAATCTAGATATTACAAGACCATATAAGGACCTATTCTCCTTTGACTCCAGCCAAGTCAAGTGCTTAGGTCTAATAAAAGATCTATGTGTATCCCTTGTTCAGTACCCAAATAAAACAATTCTAATGGATGTTGTAGTTGCTGATATCCCTCCCAAGTATGGGATGCTGTTATCAAGGTCATGGGGGGCTAAACTTCAAGGTTCCCTACAACTAGACATGTCATATGCAACCATCTCTGTCTTTGGGCAACCAAAAAGACTGTACAGAGAAACACTTATGAAATACATGGTCAGCAGTGAAGAAAAACCTCAAAATTTTCCCATATATGTTGTTCATTCTGATATAGACTCATATATTCTTTTCAATGATAATACAGGTCTTACGAATAATGATGCTGAAACCAAAACACTTGAACAAGACCAAGACATTAATGAAAAGGTTGCTGCTCTAGAAATCAAGCTAATTCAAACAAGTGATCAGACTGTCCTAGAAGACAAACCAGGTGAAAAACCAGAACTTCAACTTATGATCCCACATCACAGGGAAGTTATTAAATCTCCCCTAGAAAAAGAGAACCTATGGTTTCTTGAATTTGATGGGTCAGTCAACAAATTAGGGGCAGGAGCTAGAGTTTGGATACATAATAAACAACACAGTCATGTAGAGGGCCGAGCCTATAGGTTAAACTTTAGATGCACCAACAATATGGCAGAATATGAAGCTCTCTTGTTAGGCCTTAAGCTAGTAAAATCCTTACAAGCCATAAAAGTTTCAATTATGGGAGATTCAGACTTGATCATCCAACAAGTAAAGGGAAATTTTGTTACTAATGATAAAAGACTGAGATCTTATAGGCCTGCTGCTGCTGAACTACTACAGTCCTTCACTGAATTCCAGATTACCAAAATTCCTAGAACCCATAATCTGCATGCCCATAGCTTGGCCACATTTGCAAGTACCTGCAAGCTACCTTTTGAGCCCCACCACTGTTTTTCAGCCGAGATAAAACACAGACCATCTATCCCAAATAATGTCAAGGATTGGCAAGTGTTTGATGATGATACACAAATAAACAATTTCTTGACTTTACAGCAAGAATTTTCAGGACTAAACATTGACACTGAAAGAGCAAGTCAATCACAAATACCTGAAAGAGCAAGTCAATCACAAATACCTGAAAGAGCAAGTCAATCAAAAATACAGAGTAAACAGAATAACAAAGCAATATCACCCAAAACAGCTAACCAAATGCTACATCCTACAATTTTCAACAAAGACAACATACAAGAAATCCAACAAATTAGTTGTGAGGAGACAGCCGAAGATGAAGCTGAAGTGATACAATTGAAGGACAATTTTCTTCCAACAGGCTTAGCTCCTTTAGAAGACATTTTCGACTCCAATGATGTTCCCAACAAACCAAAAATGCAGCCCCTAAACACTGCCATAGAAGAATGTAACATTGGGACTGCTGAACAACCCAAAATAATAAAATTGTCTGCTTCCTTGCCTCCTGACCAGAAGCCTAAATACATTGACCTTTTTAAAGAGTTCCAGGATGTCTTTGCATGGAGTTATGAGGATTTAAAATCCTATGACACCTCTGTAATTCAACACACTATCCCTCTCAAGCCAGATCAAAAACCCTTTAAACAAAAATTGAGGAGAATCAATCCTATGCTTCTCCCAGCAATGGAACAAGAGGTACAGAAAATGTTTAAAGCAGGCATCATAGCACCAATCAGATTCTCTGATTGGATTTCAAACTTAGTCCCTACAAGAAAGAAAACCGGTGAAATAAGGCTATGTGTTGACCTAAGGAACTTGAACCAAGTATCCTTGAAAGATAATTACCCCTTACCCAAGATGGATCACATCTTGCAGAGAGTAGTAGGGGCCTCAAGAATCTCTCTACTTGATGGATTCTCAGGTTTCAACCAGATCTTAGTTCATCCTGATGATCAGGACAAAACAGCATTTACAACCCCATGGGGAACCTTCAAATATGTGAAAATGCCTTTTGGATTGAAAAATGCAGGGGCTACCTTTCAAAGAGCAATGGACATTACTTTTGCCAAAGAGATCCATGATTTCCTTGTGATCTACTTAGATGACCTTACACCATTTTCAAAATCTAACCCTAAACATCTAAAACATCTAAGGCAGATATTCATAACCTGTAGGAAATATTGAATTTCTTTAAATCCCAAGAAATCCCTGTTTGGTTTGGAAGAAGGTAAACTGTTGGGTCACATCATTTCAAAGGATGGAATTACGATCAACCCAGACAGAATCCAGACCATCTTGCAAATGCCTCATCCAAGAAATGTAAAGGAATTACAAGCCTTTTTGGGTAAAATCAACTTCCTGAGGAGATTTATCCCAAATCTAGCCGAATTGAGCAGGTTACTAAATAACATGTTAAAAAAGGATTCAAAGGTAAAATGGACGACATAAGCAAGTCAAGCCTTTGAAGGAATAAAATTGGCCCTCACCCAAACTCCAGTTCTAACAAATCCACAATTTGATAGGGAATTTAGCATATTTTCCTTTGCTTCCCAACACATAATTGCTGCTGTCTTATTACAGAAAGATGACCAAGGAAATGAGAAACCCATTGCTTTCTTTAGTAAAGCTCTTAGAGATGCACCCATGAAATACCAGATCATGGAAAAACAAGCATATGCTTTGGTCAAAGCTATTAAAGACTTTAGGATCTACATCCTATACTCCCATGTTATAGCCTATGTACCAAGCCCAATTGTGAAAGACATACTTACTCAAGAGAACTTAGAGGGTAGGAGAGGAAAATGGATTGCCAACATTTTAGAATTTGACATTGAAATAAAACCTACAAAACTAATAAAAGGGCAAGGTTTGGCCAAATTAATGTCTGAAACAAATTTCCAAGCCTTGGACATCAACCAGCTGGACAGTGAACCGGAGCTGGCGACTCCAAAGATCAATGTAGCCTTTGAACAATCCCCCTGGTATTCTGATATCTGTTATGTGTTACAAAACCTGTGTGCTCCCCCAGGGCTGTCCAGAACTAAATGTAGGTTCCTAAAAATGAAAGCTTCAAAGTTTTATGTTATGAAGGGGAGTTTTCTTTGGAAAAACCATGAGGGTATATTGTTAAACTGCTTAATTGACAATGAGACTAACAAAATCATGGAAGAATTTCATGCAGGCAATTGTGGTGGACATTTGTATTGGAAGTCCACTGTGGATAAAATATTGAGAGCTGGTTACTATTGGCCTACTGTTTTCTCTGATGTCAAGAAATTCACCACCTCATGTCATAAATGTCAAGTGTTTGAGGGAAAGAGAAAGTTACTGCCACTCCCTTTGAGGCCTATTGCAACAGAGAGACCTTTTCAACAATGGGGTTTGGATTTCATTGGGGAAATTCATCCTTCATCTTCAGGCCAACATAGATGGATTCTAACGGCTACAGACTACTTCACTAAATGGATTGAAGCTGTTCCATGCAGACAAGCAAATGATTCAACAATCATTCAGTTTTTGGAGAATAACATATTGGCTAGATTTGGTTGTCCTGACAAAATAATAACAGACAATGCTGCTGCTTTCAGATCTAAGAAGATGGTGAATTTCTGCCACAAATTTCACATTACCTTGGGCCATTCTACTGCATACTATCCCCAAGGAAATGGCCTTGCTGAATCATCAAATAAAAGTCTGGTAAACATCATAAAGAAAGTGTTAGAAGAAAATAAAAAGAATTGGCATAAGAAACTTGTGAATGCCTTATGGGCAGATAGACTAACAACCAAGAGATCAATTGGGGTCAGCCCATATGAGCTAGTCTATGGATTAGAGGCCAAATTCCCTTCATCACTAGGGATCCCTGTTATGAAACTACTTCAAGAAAGTCAAGCTGAACCAAATAACATGCAAAGAAGGATCAATCAAATAATATGTTTGCAGCAAACTAGAGATCAAGTTTACAGCAGGGTTCAAGTTTTACAAGAAAAATTAAAGAAAGCCTTTGACAGAAGGACTAAGGCAGAAGATTTCAATATTGGAGACAAAGTCCTCAAGTGGGATTCAAGAAGAGAGGATAAGGGAAAACATGGAAAATTTGACTCCCTTTGGAGAGGGCCTTTTGTCATACAAGCAATACAGGGAAATAACACTTACTTTTTGGAAAATTTGGATGGCACTGACTTAGGTGAAGGTCCTGTGAATGGCAGGATGCTGAAGCACTATCTTGACTACCATCCATGAGTGCAGCCTAATTTTCCTTTGTACATAACCAGCTGTATATATTTTATTTCAGCAGATAGATAGTTCAGTTTGAGAAGTCACTATAAATAAACAGAAAGGGGGCTTTACATGCCAGAAAGTCCACAGAGGTAATAGCTTCTAGTTTTGAAATACAAAGAGAGAATTTTCAAATTTTGGCAAGAATAGATCAAGGGCCAAGGCATTCTGACCTGCTGTTCTTGGTCTTTCAAGAAGAAAAACCATCCCCAAGTGGAGCCACTGTTAGCTACCTATACCAATAGGTTTCATATTTCATGATTGGCAAGGAAAAGGTCCAAATATGCTCTACTTTGGTGATGCAAAGATCCCATATTTCCAAGAGAAAACAATGTGTGTACATAGCTTGAAGTTGACTAAATTTTGATGGGTGGTCCAACAGCCTAATCTGGATCATACCATCTTTCAATTTTCTGTTGTAAAATAGAGAAAGAAGTCTGTCCAAACTGTTTAACCTTGGCAGACAAGTAGATTAGGTAGAGAAGTAAGGTTCCCAACTGCTTAATCTGGGACCTTGGAAGCAATAAGGGCAATTCTAGATAGAAAATCAAAAGAAAGAGCCAAAGAAAAGAAAAGGCACATAAGGGTCTGCAAGTCTAAGTGCACCCTCCAGGAAGTAACAAAAAATGCTAGGAAATAGATGGGTAAGTAAATGGGGTTGCAGAAATCTCATTCCTTTCAAGTGAGTGTTTGATAACATGTTTGCAAAGGAATATCAGTGGATTGAGAAGGTTCTCTTCTCCATCATGTTGCAGCAAAACAAAGGAGCATGTCTAACTTCCTATTATCCCCTTTCACATTCATTTACTAACATCCCTTCATCAGTACAGATTCATGGAAGAATTTAAGGTTTTATGTTGGTTCCTATTCCTTTAAGAAGCCACATTTCTTGTCTAAAATTCTTTTTATTTTGATCTACTTCCTAACTAAGTTTAAGCTCCATAAAGCTTAGTAAACACCATTTCCCATTCTCATTCCCCCCCCAGTACTAAAAACTAACTCTATCTATTCTAAATCCCTTATGTTCCCCTTCCCCCTACTATAATAACACCATGGTGTATAAATCCCAAACAATGTATAGATATCCTCCCTTTTAGCACTATAGCTAATAAAGTTTGTTTAAGGGAGACATTAGTCCACCAGGGACTATGGTCAACCTTGTCATGGGATTTCCCTGACCTCTGGTTGGAGTAACAACCTCCCCCTAAGCCCTCACTTTCCCTCTGTTCAAAAAAATTCCCCAAAGAACCCCCTTACCTCTGCTAAAACCCACTAAAAACCCTTTTTCCTACAGAAAAAACCCAAGAAACCCATCAAAACCCTTAAACCTAAAGTTCTCTGCCCAAAATATTAATTCGAATATTTTAATGGGCTGGCGGGACCCCCCAACATGCACGATCCGACGGGAGGCCCGCCAGCCGTCCATCGTCTTCCACCCCCGATCCAGCTGTGGGCGGGTCTTTTCAGATCTGGATCTGCCGACCTTTAGCATCTGGGGAACGGTGGTTTTCCGCCCCGTACATGGGACGCGTGGCAGGTGGCGGGGTTGTTCGGAGCCCCCCTCCCCGATACCGCCTTTGCCCAAAGGTGGTGCGGGGAAACCGCTTACCACCTTCCCCGTTACCACCTCCCCCTTATGTCATCCATACGTCATCATGACGTAGCACTATCTCCCGCCCCCGCGCCGCGTGGCCCTCCACGTAGCCCTGCCACCTTATCCGCCCGCCACCATGTCCGGCCACGCTGGCCTACACCTCAGCAGCCACGTCACCCTCCGTACCCGGGCCCGCCATGACGTCATGCTGACGTCATCGGCGGAAAAGCGCCAATTACTCATTTTTTCCAAATTCGTCGTTAAAAGTCACGGTTTGGGCCGTTTTATGTCATTTTCAAGTGAAGAAGACATAGCCGTTGCCGCTGGTTCACTGCCAAATCGCCTCCGGACCTCCAAATTCAAACTTGCGACTGTGCCAACTCATCAACTCAGCTACATTCAGCCTTCACAGTTCGTCCCGCAGGCTTTCCAGCTCGTTTTCCAGGTACTTCACCGCAGCTTCCCTGTTTTCCCACTGAACATACCAATTTCTATGTGAATTTTCCATAAGAAACATTCAATTGCCAAATTGCACACTGTTTTTCACCAAATTTACCATCAAATCTACCTGCATTATCCTTTGCCCCAGCAATTCGCTATTAAAACGTTAATTCACGGTCGAAGGTTACCAGTTCGGCCTCGAACTTGCCCGGCATTGTTCCCTTTTGTCGGGTGTGGACCAGCTGCAGCTTTTTACCAAAGTAAATCTCACATACCCTCTGCAATTTACCCCTAGCAATTCACAATCCCTGTGAATTTTCCAAAAACTGCAGAAACCAGCCTGCCTTTTCCACTGTGAAAAACATTTCAAACATTGTCTGCAGTGAATCTATCACTTAAAGCTCTGAAGAACCTTGCAATCCTTTGCATTCACCTTGTTCAAAATCAGATTATACAATGGCTGCCCCTGCACCCTCAGCCCTCAGTGTAGCTCCGTTAAATCCACCAAATAAAGACCTGGAGGCCTTGCCCTTTGCTGACAAGGACTACCTCATTGAAGACTTTGTGGGCAACAGGGACTTCTTGCAGACCTTCAGGCAGTTAAGAGAGGACTACCTGAATGGTCATGATACATATGGGATATGGGAGTCAAACCTACCATACTACTGTCTCCCCTCTGTAAATGTTTTTCCTGAGATCATTCACCTATGTGCTGGAAACTATGATGTGCAGCAAAGAGCCATTAAGTCTTCATCTGGGAGCATCCTCTTTCACATCAATCCTGAAACTATCAATAACATGCTCCATTTTGATCAGACAGAGCTGTTGTTTCCATTTTCCATGAATTATCTGCTGGACACTGGTGCCAAGATGACCAGTGAGGAAATTCAGAAGGTCACCAGGACCTTTATAAGACCTGAGTGCCAGCCCACAGGGCCACCTCCCTACCTGGATGTCTTCTTCACTGATGTAGGCAGGCTTTTGCTGGACATGATTGCCTATGTGTTGGGGTACAGAACCAGTGAGCATGTGGATGCAACAATGCTGGTATTGCTAGCTGCTTACAGCTCAGGCCAGCCCCCTGCCCGCAAGTACAACTTTGCTAAGTTCATAGCTAACAAGATTCATGATCAGTTGAGCAGAGTGGACAGACAGGGTGTCTTCAAGTACTCGGCCTATATCTATCACCTTTTCATGTACTATCAGTCTGAGGCTTTTCCATGCTACATCAAAAAGCTGGATTATAGAGGGGAAAGAAGATATGTTATCTTCTGGACCTCTGTCTATCACAAAGTCTCAAATTCACCCTACTCCTATTGTGAATTTGTTGACCAATTTGTATACCCAGTCTCTTGCCTATTGATGAGGTCCCCTCCTCCCAGAATATCAACTGAGATACAGAAAGCTCTGCAGCTTTCCAAAAAATACAAAATAGGTGATTGGTACCTATATGAGAATCATACAGTCATCAGAGTCTATGGCTGTGAGCTCTGTCCATACAGGCTCCCAAAATATGTGCCTATGAGGTTATTTTCCTTGGAGTATTACAGGCAGTTGATTCAGTCCGACCTCACCCACTTCCACAGCTCCAAAAAGAAGGCCCACCTCAAGTTCAAACACCAGTTGGGCCCCTTCATCATGAATAAGAAAGAAGGATGGGAAGATGCCGACCTAATCCTCAAAGATAAATACAAGCTGTCATATAGTTTTCGGTGGGTCCCTTATGACCCTCAAGGCTTCATTACTGCTAGAAGAACCAAGTACAGGCCTCTAGGTTATAGGCATTGTCAATACCCACACATTGAAAGATATGCCAACCAGTAAGAATGGCAGCAGGGTACTCTAGTTGAAAAACTAACTGAAGAAGAGACAATGCTAAAGAATGTAAAGGAGCTTGAAAAAACTATTGACCTAGACTCTGTGCAGCAGGTACCGTTCAAACGGCCTTACTCAGCAGGAGAAGGGACCTCAGCCTCAATAGCTACACCAACTACACGGATACCCTCTACAACAGCACCAGGCACGGACAAAGGCAAAGGGATAATGGGTGTAGAAGAAGAAACAGTGAAAGAAAAGCCTGCCCCTTCAAAGGAGCAGCAACAAGAGCCCCAACAAGGGCAGCAAACAGAACAGCAACAAGAGCAGACTGCCCCTCCACAAACGGAGCTACCAGTAGCTCCAGCAATGCAAACTCCACCTCCACAGACTGAGCCATTGACTGCTCCAATTTTGCAGACCCCAGCACATGAGGAAAGGGGTATGAAAAGAGATAGGGAAGAGTCCACTCCTATTAGTGGATCCTCCCAACAACCAGGAGCCAAAAGGCAAAGGGTAGACTCCCCAGAGGTAGAAGACATCACTGAAGAATTCCTTGACAGTTCAAGGAAAGACAGGGAGGGCAGCCAACAGACAGGTACAAGCTCCTTTCAGCAGGAGCAAGGATTACAACTTGGTTTGGAGGTGTCTTCCTCCTCCCAACAGAGCAAGAAGCCCAAGAGCACTAAGGCTTCTTTCAAACAAATAAAGGCTCAGAATGATCTGCTGAGGGCAGAGGTCTACAAACGATTTATAGATGCAACACCAGCCGAGCAAGAAAGGCTAATGTCTGTATATGACATTAAAGAGGAAAAAATTATCCTCAGTCACTTTAAGCCTACAATACCGCAGCCTAAGTCAGCTGCAGATTTTGTGAAGACAAGGGTGGAGGTCATGGCCAAAGACATCCATCCCATGGACCAAATTGAACTCCACAAGCAAGCTGGAGAGATGGTTTATGCAACCTTGGTGGAGAGGGCAACCATGGCCCATGAGCTAAAGGAGTCCCTGAAAAATACCAACACACAGTTGGATTTTGAGAGAATGTCCTCCCTGGCCAAAGACAATAGAATAAAGTCACTTGAGGACATCATTATTGATCTAGGACATGATCCTAGTGATCCAAAGGGTGTAAAGACCCTTCTGAAGAAGAAAGAAGATGACCTAAATGCATTAAAGAAGAGGTTAAAGCTGCTGCCCACAGAGCACCCTCAAACAGCAGAGCTACAAAAGGAAAAATAGGTTGATGACCAACTGGACCTCATAATGCAGCTAAACCAGAGGGTCCTGGATTTGGAGAAAGAGCTGGAAGGAGCATTACAAGACAAACAGGGGGAATCCACATCCCAAGCTCCTCCAACTACTTCAACAACAACAACAACTACAGGGGCAGCAGTGGCCCCCACAACAGAAGCAGCAGGAACAACAACAGCTCCAGATGCCAGCACAAGTGTAGAAGAATTGACTAAGGCCATCAAGGAAATGGAGCTCCAGGCAAATGAGATAAAGAAGGCCAAGGAAAAATTGGCAGAACTGGATGCCAAGTATGACAAATCAAAAGTAACTGTAGCAGAATAGGGCAGAGAAATAAAGGCCCTAAAAGACAAGATAAAGGCCTTAGAGAAGGAGCTGAATCTAGAGACTGCCATGGCCGACATAAAAAGGATTCTATGGGCCAAAATTGGCCAATCCATCAGTCAACAATGGAGGTCAATCAAAACAATACATGAGCAGATGGACTTAATGGTCCAAGCACAAGCAGAAATCCATAAGGCCAAAACATTACTGGGAGACAGACCTGAATAGGCCAACAGAATGATAGACTTCCTGAACAGGCAAGAAAAGGAGGAACTGGCAGCCATAGGCATTGCCAACAGAACAGAGGCTGTCCTCACTGCCAAGAAGGTACTAACTCTCAGGAATTATGTACAAACAGTGGAGAGGAAGTGCTATGAGATACAGGGTGATGTGGAGGAATATAAACTCAAGATGGCAGTACTGCAAACAAAGGGCCTGCCCAGCCTCCTAAGCGGTGCAGGAAGATTGATCTCCCGAGATCAATTTGCCAACAGAATGGCAACCTATATTGAAAATCAGATTACTACATCTGGCAGTACATCTGAGCAAACAGTGCCTCCCACGGGACAGAGCTTATATGATAAACTTGAAGGCCTGTTCTTCATTGAAAATGAGGTGAATCATCTTTTTGAAACTCCTCCTAACTTTTATAGATATACAGAGGCCGATGAGACTTTGATAAAAATTCGGAGACATCAAATGCCTAAGGAGGATTGGTGGCAAGCAATGCTTCAGATTTTGCCACGGTAGCCTCAGTTGTTCAGCCACTGCCATCTCCAGCTCACTAGAAGACAAACAACAGAAAAAGGTTAGCATTTAAAGACAGCTGAAAAGTGAGTCAGCACATGGACAACGACAGCTAGCCTAAAGGATAAGAAAATACGCATATTTGGACAACTCAGCCTCAGCCGACTTCAACACCCACCAAGTCATCAATTTCTGACTATTTTTGACAGCTAAAGCAATAAAGAGTTACTGCAGCTTTTATTTTCTCGGCTACCAAGCTCCAGGAGTTGGCATAACACTTATGAGCCATTAACTCCTTTTCTTGATATTTTCTTATGTAAATTTTGTATATATACCCCCCTTGGCAACGCATTAGGGGTTGGTGATTTTGACTCCAAGGAAAATCTATTGTATACTTTCAGTTTATCTAATACAAAGGGCTGGACCAGCTCAGTGATTTCCTGAAATATTTGATGTCTGGATGATGCTATGTGTGCTGATGCAGAATTCCTGTGTTGCCTGATGAAATAACAAGTTTTCCTCAATCTCTGTTCTTGTCTTCTTATGTTTATTAAATCATACTCATGTTACACTAAACTAGCAGTAAAGAAAAGGAATAGTGCAGGATTTGTTTAATTACACCTTGTGCTCAATTTTTACTGCTGTAAATGTTTGTCCTCAGAATTAACCATGGACATGAATTCTTAATTGCTCATGTTTCTTTTAATTCTATAAGTATGAATGTTATCTAGAAATTCTTCATTGCTTCCAGAATAATATTCTCACTGTGTTTCTTTAGCAGTTTATTGTAAGATTCTTAATTGCCTTGCATAAACTGGATACACCACATTCAATCACCATTTCAAAAAGTTGTTTCTCAGACACTAATCTGGCTCTGCAGCATCACTTCATTATCACACAGCACATCAAGCAAACTAAAGGACCACTGACTCCATGCCCAATGGACTAAGACATGCTAGTAAGTACCTATATATATTGACTGGAATCATCACCAAACACATTCCAAAAACAAAACCTTGAACATCATAGCTAGCCTAAAATACTATCAGAACAGAGACAAATCATAAAGAGAGAGCCCTCTCTGATTACAGTTTGGCTAGAAGCTGTAACCCAAAGATTGGTTAGTGGTTACCCCGGCCGTATTCCCTTGGGAGTCATAGGGAACAACCTGGGTGTTAACAGTTTATTCATGTCTCTTTTATCTTAAAAGTTTGATTACGATGTTGGTTTATTCATGCTTCCATTAGCTTAGTGGATAAATTAGTTGTTGTAGTGAAATAGAGTAAAATAAATAAAAAAGATAGTGACTGTGAACCCTATCTCATCTCCCTCATGGGATCAGGATTAGAGGAACCCACTCTCACAACCCAAAAACAGAGTTTGATTTCTTGTCAATTGCATAGATCGAGTTTTAGCATTAGTTAGATAGTTGTTTACGATTTCTTGGAAAGAGTTACACTTGTTATTTTGCTTCTCTTGATTTTTGTAGCTTAGAGCATATTTTAGTTCCTAAATCAAGTTCTTAGTAGCAGTTAGATTAGATTTTCCAAATTCAATTCATCTTTTCCATATTGACATGAAACAATTTACAAATGAAAAGTAATAAGTGTAGGTGTTATGCTAGGATTGTTGATCTGCAGGCAAAGATCATTTCCACCAGCTCCATTTAGGTCCTCTTCCCCTTTTGTTGATGCATTCCAACCCATGTTCTAAACCTCTGTTTTTAGGTCACTGTGAGCAAGCCATCTTAGCCAACCCCGACTTTCTTGAAGTACTTTGCTTATCCAATGGTGAAGATCACCTTTCGCACACTTTCCCCAGCTGTCATACACCCTTCCAACACTTAATATCACCATTTTTACTCTCCAAACCCTCTCAACGAACTTCGTGTACCATTTTAGGACATCTTGTAGTGGTACAGAACATCCTATAGCCACATGTTGTAGCTCACCTATCACAGCCTATTTTGAGCCTTCTTTGACTTGAAATAATAGACTAGCCTAGTTTAGCAGTTGTTTCACCCCTCAACTTGGAATCCATGACCAGAAATTCCACCTAGACTAGTCCTTTCACTCATTTTCCCTTCCTGCCAGATTCAATAGCATTAGTCCTTTCTTTTGTGTCCAAACATAGCAATTAGAATTTCTTTACATTTCAAGTGTGAATTAGGTAGACAATGCATGTACTTTTGAATTATGAAATGATAGAGTAATCTAATGCTTTCAAGCAACCTTAATATCTAGATGATTGAATGCAAGATATCATAGTTTTCTTCCTGCAACGTAGCATAAGATTATATCCTTTCCTAGCATTTACAAGTTGACAACTTTCATCTTTTGAGTGTAAAAGAATTTACTTTCTCTGCACTAGGACTAGACTTCACATTCTTCTTTTAGTAGTTAAACTTGTTTCAGTTCAGTAGAGGAATGGTCTGGAACCCTAAATGATCAAGTGACCCAGTTGAGGGTGGAATGAGTAGAATAATGAATCTACTGTGTATACATCACTGTCAGATATGAGTTTGTATGAAACCCTAGGTTGATAAAGTAAAGTTGGTATCCTTTGGAGTTACAACATTCTTGTTGAAATAATCATGAAGTATTTAGGGATTTTTATTCAAATTATTCCATGAATAGATTGGCTATAATGGGGGATAAACGAGGCCCTATAGCTACACCACAAGTTTGTTCATAAAATTCACCCATGAAACTAAATAATATGGACCTTAAGAAAATTTCAATTAACTTTGATGTGTCAAGATCAGTTATCCTTCGAACAACCTCCATAGCTCCATCAATAGGTATGTTGGTATATAGTGAAGTTACATTGAGACTTACCAAAATTTCATTTTGATCAAGCCTAATATTTTTAATTTCGATGTCTTAATGCACATGTGTAGGGTATGGTTTTTGGAATTATTTAAAAAAGACATAATCTCAGATCAAGGTCATCAATATCCTTGATCTTGGATCTCTTTTAGGCATATGTGTATCCTCTTTCATTAGTGATTGTGGCTCCCTTCAAAAAGGTGATAATGGAAAACCTTTTAGGGATTCCAAAAGGGACTCATGAACATCTCTTTCAACTTGAGACTTTGATCACTCAAAAATTGTCTAGAACGAAGGCTTGATAGATGAATTTAGGATCCTTTCATATGCAAGTGAAATTTATATGTCTCGATCCTCTTGTAACAATATTAATGCTCAAAATGAAACTTGTTCTTGAATTTCTATGCACAAGTATAGAGAGAGGATCTCGGTCCTTTTGAAATCATAAAGGATGAATTTCTTCTAGGATTTACAATAAAGGTTTATGCTCATAATACTTTAATAATACTTAGAACCTTTTGAGGAATATTTGACATCTTTCCATGATGATAGATAATAAGAAGATCTTATGATGTCATGTCTTGATTACAGTACCATGCAATTTTGAAGACTTCGTATCTTGTAAAATTACCTCATACCTTTGCTTAATTTGTCAAGATGTTTGGAATTTCTTGAGATCCTCGAATAGCATTTCGGTCCATCAAGATCAAATTCCTTAAGCTCTCGATGTTATTGTGTATGTCTGAGGTTTTGAGAGAAGTTATAGTATATATTTAGACATCAAGAAATGTGCTTATATCCCTCCAAAACCCCTTTTTCCTTTCTGTGTATACTATCGACCTTATCTCTACAATTAGGGCTAGTAATTATGCCTAGATTTTTGTTCTTATTGCCTTCACAAATTTGGACTAGGGAATTTTCTCTTCTTGAGATGAGATGGTGCTAAGTTGATCTTATTTTCTACCCTCACTTCAAAACCTAGCTCTTCTACCATGTTGAGAAATATAGGGAAGAGAGTTAGGTTAAATATTAACTTGATTTGTCTT
The DNA here is from genome assembly GCA_031772625.1 of Pinus tabuliformis. Taxonomy (NCBI): domain Eukaryota; kingdom Viridiplantae; phylum Streptophyta; class Pinopsida; order Pinales; family Pinaceae; genus Pinus; species Pinus tabuliformis. The sequence goes on along the minus strand of CM062818.1, from coordinate 915,102,062 downwards.
TAATATTTGACACTTTCTTGAGATTTAGATCCTTCCATGCCTTTGGTTACAAATCAATGTGATGGGCCAATTATATATTTATAGCCCATTGAAATCATCATAGATTCATAGGTTGATCCATCTTGGCTAGCACAGATGGGACACTAGATTATCCCTTTGGTCCATATAGATAGAGAGACAAGTAGAGTTAGGTTATACACCAAGGACGTGCTATCCCACCTAGGCTTGATAACCCCTGTTCACTAACCCCAAATACAACGAGGGTGTAGAATACCATATATTTGATAAATCCATGGTATAAGTCAATCAACTTTGTTAGGAACACCAAGAGCCTATAATTAGATTCTTGTGTTAAACTAAGCCTTTACACAATATGTTCCCATGTTAAGTGAAGCATCTACTACTTTGTATCCCTATCCCACTCCACCATACACTACCATAGTCCTAATTTAGGTGTTAGGTACTCCTGCTTCAATGCCTAATAAGAAAAATTTGTGATTATGATGACAATTTAAGTACATATATTTGTAATGTCCATGATGGGATGTATAAACTGTCCTCCATACATTTCCCTCCAATGATTATAACCTTGAATGGGCTAGCACTGGTCTATCTCATCATCTCAAAATGATTTGGAAAATGAAAATTTACAATGTTTTCCATCATCATTTCAAATTATTTCATAGATGACCCTTTGTATAGATTATATATATGAATTTATGGAAGGCCATCCCCTCTACCTATGTTATGATTGATTTTTCCATCAAGTGAATAAAGGAAAATTAATGGATCTCTATTGACAAGATACTTTACTTATGAGTTTTCCTTTATTCACTTATTGTCACAATTAATCATAGGCTAGGTAAAGGGATGGCCTACCAGAAATCCATGCATATAATTCGTAGAAGGTTTCATCAATGAGACAGTGTGAAGTGATGATGACAAACATGGTAAATTTTTTATCTACTGGGTCATTTTAAGATGATGATGGTAGACCAGTGCAAGCCCATTCAAGGTTATAATCATTTATGGGCAGTGTGGGAGGACAATTCATACATCCCATCATAGAAATTACACTCATATGTACTTAAATTATCATTATAATCATAAATTATTGTGAATTGACAACTAATATATGTTATAATTTTTTTAGAATAATATAGATTATAAAACGGAACCAATATATATATTAGCTACAATAAATACAGTAGAAAATATTGGATGTATGAGCATTGAAGCCTCCCATTGCACTAGCTAGTGCAGATCTAGTTCTGTTCTTGAGCATGTTCAACGTAAAAAAAAATAAAAATAAATAAATAAATAAAATAAAATAAAATAAAAAAATAAATTGAAAAATTTGTATTTAAAACCTTGCTAACAAATTCCTTGGTGATGATAGCATCACACACCACTTATTTTCCATGAACTTCAGTCTAGTTCATAGCTATGGATTTATTGTCTGCACATAAATTGCTAGAAACACTCATTAAAATCCATGTCATGAAACTAATTTTGAAGGAAACCTAAAACATTATTCACACCCTTGGATACCATATTCATCCCCATAGCATCCTTAGTAGACAAATAAAACTTAATGTAAAGCATCAAATTTTTTTTCTAATGCGCAGAATCCCATCAGATATGTGATGGTACGTGGAAACCATCGCATATCCAAATCTTATCCAATGGGACTACCATTGCATATTAGATGAACTATCGAAGGAAGGAAAAGTTGAAAATATACCACTCTCTTTGCACAAATTTTTTGTATGGTCGATTATCTGACGTTAAACCATTATACTTGCTACACCATACCGATGGAATGACGCGTCGGAGATCTAAAACTCCCATCACACTAATTTAATTAAATGACAATTATCCAACGCTTGACCCTCGGACCTATTACTCCATACCATTGGAAGGAAGCATTTGAGATATAACACTCCCATCACACAAACTTGTTCTACCATCGATTATCTGATGCGACAATGTCAAATGTTCTCATTGAGCTAGACTAACAAATCATTGAATATCTGACAGTAAAGTGTCACATTTTTTGGCATTAGGGAGATGAAGCGAACTATGGATCCCATTGGATATATGACGAATTTGGACGTCTCTATAGAAATTTTATCCATCACCATTACACAAAATAATGTCACCATGATTTTCTGCAGTCAGTGTGAGTCTATCACCACTCATACTATCCTCCTTTGCAAGTCTCAAACCTCAGCTCTTCATGTCAAGCCTTAAAAATGAGAGAAAGACCTTGAAAATCTCTAAAACTATGGTTCTGCACTTTCTCTTAGCATTACCTACGGTCCCGCACCCCTTGGTCATGTCAACTGCGGACCTACCTACTCTGTCTCTAAAGGAATGAGTGCGGACCCCTGTAAAAGTAAAAAAGGCACAAGTTTATTATTAAAAACTCACTTTGGATTAATTCTGGACGCTTCTAGAAGGAATCTTGAGGTGGCAAGTTCGTTCCTAGGTGGTTCATGCATCCCATAACTAAAGGAGCTAACCCCTTGATGAGAGGAGCTTATCCCTTTGAAGGAGGACTCTATCCCTTTGAAGGTGGACCTGGTAACTTCCCTCCTCTGCACTATAAAATGAGGCATTGGGCTGGTTGCTAGAGAGGTTAAAAAGCTAAATATTTTTGAGGGTAAATGCTGTTGGAATTTAGACTTCCTAATTGAGCTTGAGAGGAGAGGTTACATACCTTTTGATCTCATTGGGAACAGTGTGAAGCTTGTCAAAGTAGAGGAGATTCTTGCTTGACCCTGGGAAGAGCTTGTACAACATCAAGGCACCAAGGTTGTAAAGTTCTTCTTTGTTTAAAGTTAATACAATCAAGTTCATTTATCTCAATAAGTTGTCTTCTATGGTTTATTTCATGAATTACTTGATCATCATGATAAATATGGTTTATTATATTGGCTATGCAGGTGCTATTTGATGTGTGATTGTTTGTGTTTGCAGGTTCTTTAAAAGGAAACTCATTTGGACGGTCAGAGCGTGGCTACCACAAACTAGTGTTGGACTTAAGGTAGGGTCTAAAACATCTCTTGGCTTTTATTTATAAATCGCAATATTTAGAGAAAGATAGAATTTGCTTGTCTTTCTTGTCGCTAGATATCTATAGATACTACGGAGATCGGTCTTATCCGCAAGAACAATTTATCCGCCTGACAAAATGGCGACCATACTGGGGACTTGAATTTTTGGTTTTTGCCTTTGCTTTTACTTTGACTTGAGAAACTTTTTCTCTATTTCTGGTTTTTGCTTGATGTGTGTGGGATTGGGTAGGTTCTTTAGATCTTGATTTTTTTCTTTTTTTCACGCTTTTGAAAGAGGATCGTACGTTTTGGTTGTAACACAGTGCGGACATCCCCGCACTGTTGCTTTACTACACAGAGCGGTATCGCACCTGATTATACTGGGAGCCTGCGGGCCCTGTCAAATTTTTGAAAAACTTAAAATTTTCTCATTCAGTTAAGCTTAGGGTTTGTTTATGTGTTTTAGCCTCTACCCAGATCTGCACATGTCTTGTCAGAAACTTTTTGTAGTTGAATTCCATTGGCATTTAGGTTTTAGGTGAATTTCTAGAAGTTTTGTGTGCCTGGCTTGATTTTCGTTTGGTCTTTGTAGTAACTCAGAGCGTAGAAGCCTTAGAAACCTTATATCACCCTGGTTTTTGCTGGTCTTCTTTATGAGTCTAACCGATTTGTAAAATCTGCCTTTGGTGAGGAATACATCTCGTTTTTCTCTTTTCAAAGCTTCGAAAGAACTTGTTTTGAAAGTTTTGGATTTCATTTTTAAAAAAGAAAACATAAGCTGGTTGTTTTTTTATTAATTTGTTATTCTGAACAAATTAGTCCTTAGTTTGCTCATAACTAAGTAAAACATCCTTGAAAATAAATTTTGTAAGCTTTTATTTCAATTAGGTTTTAGAATTTATAGATCTCAAGGTTAGATTTTTTTAATAGTTTTGAGTGTGTTCTAGAAATTAAAAAAAAATCTCTTTTGAAAAGTTTGTTTTTGTAGTATTTGAGTGTTGAAAGGAAAGGGATATTTTTTCGTGAGCATAATTAGTAGTCTCGTTTTGAGTTTATTGAAAAAGACAAAAAAAAAATTCTTTTCATTTGTTTGTTAAGGAAAGATTTGTTTTTCAAGCAATTGCATTCTCAACTCTTTCTTTAGCTAGAAATTCATTGAAAAGAAAAGGATTGTTTATCATCTTAGGTGCATTTTTTAGTATTTTGGAGTCGAGTCTTCACATCATAAAGTTTCATCTCCACATCTTTTGACTTAAGAAACAACCATAAAAATAATTCTTAAAGTAAAATCTATCTAGCAATCTTTTTATTTCTAGGGCTCTTTATCACCAACATAGCTTAGGCTAGTATCTTGGAGTAGGGAGTAATTAACTCTCCAAGATAGTAAAACAAACAAGTAGTTGTATCTTGCGGTAGGAGATAAATTCCAATTGTTACATCTATGCTCTAGGAAGCTCCTTTTAAAGGATTCAAGCACGAGGTCATATCCGAACTAGTGGGGTAATCAATCCTTCCTCATTGGGAACGATAGCAGATATACACGTATTAAAAACGGTAAACCTCGGATTAACCATTGTCGAGGAGCCTGGGGTCACTTTTTGGTAAACCTTGGATTATGTCAAGGAGCCTTCAAGGGGATTGAGCTTTGCTACTCTGCCCTTGCGTGTGTATCGGATCACAGACCGTTCCCCCAGGTATATTTGTTTTTGTTGGTAACCATAGTGACCATAATCTATAGAATTATTTCCTAAGGTGACGGTGGAGGGAAGATCCCACTGTACCTGGAGCAGACGTTGACTAGACTCACTTGGACTCTCTGGGGGGTTCTCTTCACTCGAGATGGTTTAGTGGAGAAACTTGTGCCAGTCTATTTCATTAAGTAGGTTGTCGAGGTAACTGTTCCAACCACCATTTCTGTATTGAATTCTGCGAGGTTGGATTTCATCACCAACTAGTGTTTTCGGTACGGAAAGTTACTGTTTTTGTGTGGTTTGAACTCCTAGATTCTTTAGGCGTGTGATTCAAATTGCTTGGTTCTTTAGAGACTTTAGGTGGTTTTCATTGAGATTTTTCTTTGTTTGCGTGTGAAGTAATTAAAATATTTAATCGTGGGTGAATTACCGAGACAGTCTCGTAGATTTCTGGGCCAACCTCCTGAGTTTTGACTAAGCCGGCTTGAAGGGCTACGAGCTCTTGTATCTCCTAGTGAGAGTAGAGTTGGGTTGCCAGAAGAAGGAGAATCTTCTTTAGTTGTGCATCCTGATTATCAAGTTCAAGCACCAGAGTATATTATTGAACCTATTTCTTTTTTCGAAGTTAGTGGTAGTTTTTCTTCTACTAGTGAGTTAGCCGAGGAACCTGAAATTTCTGAACCTGAAACTGAACCTGCTGCTACTCCATCATCAGGATTTGCTTCTCCAACTTCCAGTGGTCCTGGTTCACCCAGGGTAGGAAGAGTCATTACCCAAAATCTTCCTTCTGGACTTATTGCTATTGAAGAACTTGTTACTCCAGAAGAAGGTATATCTATCCCTGAAAATCAACCAACTATAGAACTTAGGGAGCGTGAATCGATCTTTTACAGTCCACCTAGGAGGGATGCTTGGTATCTTTCATTGACCAATTTTCTAGAAAACCCGGGACTAAGTTTTTCACCACCTCACATTCCTTTTCATCCAACACCTAGAGGTTATTATCCTCCTTTGAATATGTCGAGATAGTCATCCATGTTTTCTCAATCTCCAAAAACATTTTTATATGGCGGTCCTTCTGTTCCTTCTGGGTATCAGTCACTTACTGGCACTTTTTCAGGAGCATCTCCTCAACCCGTTGAACAAGGGTTATTAATTGGTAATAACGGAACTAAACCGTTGAGTGTAGAAGACATTCCTATGATGTCCGGTACCATTCCAAATCCGCAACCTCAAGGTAGTCAGTTACCGCCTGGGGGGCAACCTCAAGGTCCTCAATTATTGCCTGGGTGGCAACCTCAAGGTACCCAGTTACCACCTGGGGGGCAACCTCAAGGATAGTACATACATTTGGGACAATACATTCCTCAGGGTCAACCCCAGACTCAGTACGTACCTCAAGGTCAACCCTAGTATCAATATGTACCTCAAGGTAAACCTCAGTTTCAGTACATGCCTCAAGGTTATCAACCTCAAGATCAGTACCCAACCCAAGGATTCCAACCACCTTCAGGCCAGTCATTTGTCCAAGGAGCTGGAAATGTACCTTTGAATTATCAACCCTACCCTCAACCCGGTTATGGTCCTCAATATGCTCAACCTTCTATGGGTCCATACCCCAGAGTGAATTTAGTGTGGGATCCATCTCAATCTCAACAGTTCTTGCAACTGACTGTGCAGTTGTCATCTCAATCTGGACAACCCTTGGTTTCTTGTTCAACCCAACAACCTATCCAGCCTACTATTCAAACTTCTGCACCTGGTGTAGTTTCTCAGCCTGGGCCTAGTTCACCTCGAACTCCGCCTCAAACGACTGCTACAACTGCTGCAACATCTGTTCCATCTACCCCACCTACTTCCGGAGTATCGGCAGCTCCAATTTCTACTTTTCCTGCATCAATTCCTCAAGCATCTTTACCTCAGTCTGGACCTATAATTTAGACTTCGGTTCAGATGCCTATAGGACAACCTAGTCCAAGTACGGTTGTCACAATTCAACCTCAATTTACTTATCAACCGTACCAGGGACAGTACCAATTCGGTCCTGCTGTGTAGAACCCAGTCTATCAGTATCAACCGTACCCTGGATATACTTATCAGCAACCTCAACAACCCCAGTACGGTCCAGTTAATCCTAGTTTTCCGGGAGGATATAATATCCCAAATGCCATTCCAATTCCAAGTTATCCTGGATATCCTCCTCCTGGGGCTGGTCTCATGACCCAGGGTTTTCGAGACCCTAATCGTCAGTTACCATTCATTGCAACTTTGGACTTGCCTGATTTGTCGCGCCTTACGAATGATCCAATTAATTATCTTCCGTTTTGGCTGCCAATGCCGAATAAATTTCCCAGTGACATCCCAAAGTTTGAAGGTAAATCAGGAGAGGATCCGTCAAACCATGTGATAAATTATCACCTCTGGTGTGCATCTAACTCCATTTTAGATGATTCAATTCGTTTACGTCTTTTTCAACGCACTCTAATTGGTCTTGCGGCCAAGTGGTACATTGAGTTACCGCGAGCCACTTTTTATAATTTTAGTCAGCTAGCCACTTCGTTCTTAACTCATTTTTAGTTGCCTATCAAATATAACAATGGCACAGATTTATTAACTTCATTAAAAGAGTCAACGTCCACTTATATTTCAGATCACATTCATGAAGGGAGATGTCGACGGCGTTTAGTGAAAGTTTTTATTCTGAATCATATCTTAGCAGAATGGTTTGTTAAATCATTATTACCTAAAATCACTGAGGATGTAGCTAAGGTAGGAGTTGTTACTGAAGAGCAAGTCATTGCTCAAGCTCAGTACCTTGACCTCATTTATACGCAGTCGGGTACTTTACACGAGAAAATCCCCTACCTTCCTAAACAAAATCAAATAACTGCAGCTCCTTCAGGGTCTCATGCCGCTGACGGTATGATTGGTTCAGTTAACACCAAAAGTAAGAAGAATTGTCACGCGGAAAGATTCGTTAGTGCGGACACAACCGACCTTCCTAGAAAGCTTAAGACTCTCTAATGACAAACAAGACAAATAAGAGCAATCCTTCCCTAAATATGCTTTTACAATATGAGAAATCAAGTGTTTAGATCCTACCTGTAATCCAATGCTGTTGTAGTAGTCCAGCTTCATTGATCCGGATGAGCTCCTCCTTCCCTTCGAAACCTGCATTCACCAACAATCAAACGATTAAATAGCACCTAAATATCACATAAAATAAAACATATTTAACATATAGACCAAGGAGTATATGAAACAACTCATTAATAACAAATTGTTGAGAAGAATGGACTAATTTGTATTAAAAGGTAACAAAAGGAACCATTACAACCTGAGCCTTGGTGTTGTGCAAGCTCCTCCCAGGGTCCACAAGAGTTCTCCCTTACTCTGATCAGCTCACCCACCTCCCAATGGAAACAAGTAAAGATGGTAATCTCTCCTCACAAGCTTCTACAAGGAAGTCCTAATTCCAGCAGCATCTACCCTTAGGAATGTTCAGCTTTCAACCTCCCCTCCCTTTGGCCCAATGCCTGTATTTATAGTGCTCTACAGGAAGTTATTCAGGTCCACCATCAATGGGATAAGTCCCTCTTTGGATGGGATAGCTCCCCTATTGATGGGATAAGTTCCTCTTTGGTAGGGGTACATGAACCATCTGGAGGCACTTCATACACGTCAAACATACTTCTAGAAGACTCTAGAAATGACAACAAGTAACTTTTTTGGAGTGAAACTTGCGCCTTTTGACCTTTACAGGAGTACGCACCCATCCCTTTACATACAGAGCGTACAAGTACGCAGGTATTGTGAACTTGGGTTGCGTACCCGCAGGTGAGGCTAAGAGAAACTGCGTACCAGAGATAATTGACTTTTAAATGACTTTTCTCTCTTTTTTGAAGTTTAACATGGAAAGCAGAGGCATGAGACTTGCCAAGGAGGATAGTATGACAGTGGATGGAGCCATACTAACTGCAAATAGTCATGGTGACATTTTTTAGTATAACAGATTGTCCCCTAAAGTGCGAAGCCTGTAGTAGATTAGGGTTTTTATGATCTAGGAAGGGTGAAGTACTTTATCATTTCAAGGAGTATCTTGTGTAGGACCCAGTTAGAACCTGCAAATATTCAACACAAAATACATATATAAGATGATATCATCGCTGAGGTAGGCATTCCCATACTCAGATTGAAAACTTTAACTAATGATCTAACTACTGCTCTAATACAAGAATGATTTTGCAGTACATCACAATCATAGACTTTTGTAGACACAGTATGGACGCAGCCATCTGTTTATGATTAGTCTACTGTATAATGAATACAAAATTCCTCGCAGCCTAGATGGTGGAAACTAGATCCAGGGTCTTCATTTCTACTTCCCGAATTGGTACGATTATACCCATGCGAATAAATGAGTTGATGTCGAGCATGGTAGAAACCACTTGATTACCAGTCAATGATGTAAACTATTAACAAGTGTGAGAGAGACCACCAGTGATGTCAATGGTTCTCAAAGTACCCAGTACAATCCATGAAATGTGAATGAATGAGTTGATGTCGAACACGTCACGGAATCCTTCGATCGAAAGTCAATGATGTAAACTGTCGTCAAAGGCGAGAAACCTGCCATTGATGCATGCATACTTCAAGGTACTGTCGATTTCTAAGTCATCTTTCTAGATAATGTGCTGATGTCAATAGAAAGCGACTCGTTGCAGGCAAGCCCACAACACAAAATCATTGTTCAAGTTGAAGAAATGTTGCTGTAAGGACTGACTCAGGGATGGTCAAATGGATGACAAGTATTTTGCATATGAATGGTTTATTTGCAGAGACCTCTTGAACACATAACGACACGACAGATGGTTTGGTGACGATTGACCCAAAGTTAATACCCGGAAACAGTTGAAGACTTTCAAAGTGGTTTGATCAACTTTTAAGGCAAAGGATTTCCCAACCCAGGTGAACGGAAAGTGTCGTGTTCAAGAGCGGTGATAAGGTTCTTCTGTAACAAAGGATGACAAATCGGTTCATTCTTCTCTCTTTTCCCCCACCATTTCTGGCAAGTACCTCTTTATTTTTAACAAGCTTGAGGAGGATAACATATGCTTGATTATAAGCTCATCCTTCGGATGAGTCCAACTTAGTTTAGATTCGGACCCTAAGAAGGAGTGGTCCATTCCTGTTTGTAATCGAACAGGTCCTTTACTGTGAAATTTTAACGAGTCCAGTATAGGAGAAACTCAGCGTTTTTCATTTTTAGAGAGTCTGAAAAAACTAAAGAAGCCTCCATGGTGAACTTTTTCGTAAATTTGTGTCTCCCAAGCCCGAAAAAGTATAAAATAATACCTGAGAGAACCGCTTGATCTCACGACCAAGGAGTACTTTCATAATTAGTGTCTCTGACCTGAAAAGTAAAAAGCGATCAAGGACACGTCGTTTTATTTCCGTATCGAGTTTGAAACGACAAAAACCCGGCAATCTTTTCCTGTTTTTACGGTCAGAAAAGAGCTATAAGGGGACCGTCTTTTAGTTCTGTTTTAACGAGTGTAAAAGAAACGCTCGGCAATCTTTTCATGTTTTAGGAGTCAGAAAAGAGCTTAAAAGATGACTCTGATGTTTTGGTTCGTGAAAAATGATGATTTTACTCTAAAGTCCTTTTGTCCTGCACAAAAACGACACATTACTCATACCTGTTTAAGATGGGTAAAAATACATTGAAAAATGTCCTTTCATGGTGAAAAATAAACAAACTTAGCATTCATTCATCCAAAAAACCTATAAAAAGACTTTTTACCATGTCATTTTTACCATTTTACTGTTGAGGTTGAGAAAAGGGCTTTTGACAAGAAAACTTCCCGTGGACTTTGCGGAGAATCCGACCGTCAGAATCGAGTGCTGTCTCTTTCAGGTATTTCACAACATCCTCCTTTTCAATTTCATCTGTTTAGAATTTCATTTCAAGTTTTAGTTTGATTTTTTGGGGGGTTTAGGGTTTTAAAATGCGCTTCTCGGGGGACGCAGGTGCCCTATGGGCGACCTGCGTACCCCGAATTTTTTGTATATGGCAAAAAGGTCGGGGTACGCAGCCCGCCTTCAGACCAGCTGCGTACCGCCGCTCTGTGTTCTGAACGCGGGGTGCGTACCCCGTGAAACACGGTTTTTTAAACCCCAAACTCCAATTTTAACCAACCAAATTTTATTTAATGAATTCTAACTATTGTTTTTTGGTGTGTAGGTCACTCACCATGCTGGATTGGCGTGAAAGAGAGCACGAAGATGTTGATTTGGCCGCAATAGGTCATCAACCTTCCATTGATGCGTTAAAGGCATGCAGACTCTATAAATACTGGGCCATACCTGGCATGAGGGCCCAGGTGCCATTCTTAGAGTGGCTGATTGAAAGGTGGAATATTCAGGATCAATGTTTTTACATCGGAGAAAACCAGCTCGAGATAGAGTCCTCCGACATATACTTTCTCACTGGCTTTCCTAACAGGGGCGAGCAACTCTCTCTATTCGGGACTAGGCCGGGTCGCCAATCCCTTGCTAGTCTCCGGCTAGAGTGGTGCAACAATCAAAACCAGGAGAAGGGGATAGAAATCAAATATATATCCCGACCTGAACTTATGGTAATTGCCTTTATAGATACCAGACTCTGCGGCGCTGCCGCTTTGCACATAGCCACTGGTTCCCAAATGCGGATGGCTATAGATTGCTTCCAAGGCACCATTTTCAACTGGTGCGATGCTGTGTTGGCCAATATGAAGGGCCAACTAACCAGGGCAAAGAGAGGACAACTGAAGACCTTTGGATATGGGCCTTTAGTTGTGAGCTTTGCCCTAGAGAGAGTTCCAATGCTGATCCCCCAGCATCTTACAGTTCCAGTTGGCCCTCCTCGGGAGCCTAAGTTGACGAGATGGGTTGCGGTAATGGCCCGGCATCCTGACGAGGGAGTAGCAGTTGTTCGATTTCCTGATGGTTACTTTCACTGGCTGGAGGGCCAGGTCTTTGCGATGCAGGATTTTCCGTACGCCGGAATGGATTTTCGCAATGATCCGGACATGGTTCTTCCACAGGGAGAACAATGGGACGACAGAGGTATTTCATTCTTCACAAGTTTTTTAAATTATTTTTTTTTTTGTTTTTTTTTTATATATCGTCTCAAAACTGACAGCACAAATTTTCAAAATGCAGATGTAGGCCCACGGCGTCCAGCCAACCTCCGGGCTTTTGAGAGGAGAGTACCAGCTGTACCAGCACCAGCCCCACAGGATGCGGCCGTAGAGACCTTAGCCGAGCTGGAACAGGATCTAGAGCATCTGACGGCGGATATACCAGAGACCACCATAGATGACATTCCTATCCAACTTCAGCGTTACATGGTCGCAGTCCCAGGACCTTTCAGGAGGTTCCTGTGTAGGGTAGCGCGGGCAGTGGTCTCGTATAGAGAGCACCACCAGTGATTGGCTAGTCACTTTTGTAGACACATATGACATTTTTGGTTTTTTGTACTTATCATTTTTGCCGATCATAAGGTGTTTTTCAACCTATGATCGAAGACGATGTATATTTTTGACACACTCCTATCTATATATATCATTATTACCAGCTTATTTTGTTAAACATGTGTGATGAAATGTTTATAAATTTACATTTATGATTGTTACAAATGTCTATTTAACATTCGAGACGCCATTGCATCTGCTAATGTATTTAAAGACCTTGGAATATGCTGATATTCAATGTAATCAAATTCACGTTCCAAGAGACGCACCCTCAAAAACAATCTTAATAACACTGGACTCTATTAAGCTGTAATACAACGAGTTCAGAATCTAACCTCACTATCAAACTCCGAATCCCAAACGAAATAGATTCAGATAATAATTCAATCACTGCACTATATTCTGCAATGTTGTTTGTTGTTTGACCGAGGCTCACCCCATGCATAGAAACTAACTCGTAAGAGGGTGAATAAATAACCCAAGTTGCGGAAGAGATATTCTGTGTATTACGAAAAGCACCATCAACAAATCCAATGTACGTTTGGAGAGACGTCGACATCTGCAATATCAAGAGTAAAACCAAGATAAGCCAGAATAACGACAAAAACACACTCTTTAAACTAAGCACACAGCCTAAACTAAACAGACATACCAGCTAGAAAGAAAATTAACCTAACTAGAACTAACTAAATCTCCATACCCACCATTTAAGCATAATACCTCTTTAGGTAAAGTCCATTTCTGGGCTTACCCAAAGAGTCCCCATCAAAATCTACCAGCTCATAGGCCCCTTTTGCCAGCTTTCGCTTGACAATGTAGGGCCCATGCCACATGGGAACGAATTTTCCAGCACCTAATTTATCATTATCTTGATCATATAATAGCACTAGGTCTCCTTTCGAAAAATTACGAGGGGTCACGTTACGGTCATACTGAGCTTTCATCCTTTTTGCGTGAGCCTCGATTGCCAAAGCAGCATCACGTCGAGTCTCATCTAATTTAGCTAAGTATAACAGATGCTTCTCCTCTTTGGAAGTAGCTGGGAGTAATTCAATAGCCATTTGAAGTGATGGGATTTCGCATTCAATGGGCAACACTACTTCCAAACCATAAACTAGCTGGAAAGGAGTGAACCCTGTCGATGTTTTTACTGAGGTTCGATACGCCCAAAGCGCTGAGAATAACATGTTGTGCCAATTCGACCGATGAATACCAATGATTCGTTGGATCATGATAACTAGAACTTTGTTGATGGATTCAACCAAACCGTTTTCTTGAGGATAATAAGGAGTAGAACTATCATGGCGTAAACCAAGCTGGCTTGTAAGTTCTGTCATCATAATGTTTCGAAAATGGCGCCCATGGTCAGTGATTATCGCTTGTGGAACACCAAACCTAGCAATAATATGATTGAATACGAAAATCGCTGCTATTTTGCCGCTTGCCTCGAATGTAGGCATCGCCTCGGCCCATTTAGTAAAATAATCAACCGCAAGGATGATATACGCATGCCCCCCGGCCGAGTGAGGGTTACAAGTAATAAAATCGATACCCCATTTAACAAAAGGACCAACGGAAATTATAGGGTGGAGAGGAGCAGGTGGTGCGCGCATCTTGCGATCAAACATTTGACAGTTGTGGCATTTTCGGACCGCAATGATACAATCTTTAAACATGGACGGCCAGAAATAGCTAGCACGCAACACCTTCTGAGCTGTGGCATACCCAGACATATGACCACCACATGCTCCAGAATGACAGTCATTCAAAACCCTTTCTGCCTCTTCATGAGTTAAGCAACGACAAAAAACCAAATCCGCCCCACGACGATAAAGAGTATCTCCAATAATTCTGTATTGTTGGGACTGGAATCGAATTTTTCGGCGTTCTGACTTTGAAGCTTCAGGCCGAAAAGATTGAGTTTGGAGATAAACAATTATATCCCCATACCACGGATCTAAAGTGCTGATAAGAAACAGAGATTCATCCGCAATGGGTTCCTCTGCCACAGTTTCCGTGTCAGCACGCGGGAAGTCACACATTAATTCCGCAAAAACTAAGGATTTCTTAGACTTGGATTTCTCAAACTCCAAATCGAACTCCTGCAGGGTAACAATCCATTTGGAGTACTTGCCCCCTAGCAATTGTTTTGTCAAAATATAGATCATAGGGTTGCAATCCGAGATCACTGTAGTTTTACGGAGAAGAATGTAATGACGAAAACGCTGGACAGCCTGAACAGCTGCCAGGGCCAATTTCTCCACATGCGAATATTTTAGCTCAGTGGGATTTAACGTCCTACTAAGATAATATATCACATGTTCCGTTCCGAATTCATCTTCCTGAACTAAGACCATTCCAATGGTGGAGTGGGAGGCGGCGAGATACAAAAAGTAATCCTGGTTGTAGTTGGGAGGATGCAGCAACGGTGCATGGGTCAACGTGTGCTTAAGTGCATCAAAAGATTTCTGAGCTATCTCATCCCAAGAAAATTTAGCATTTTGTTTCAACAACCAGGTGAAACCCTTTGTAACCTCGGCGTAGTTAGGAATGAATCGACGTAAAAAGTTTTCTTTCCCCTGCAAACTTTGGAGTTGGCGCAAACTCGAAGGAGGAGGCAATTTGATGATGGCTTCGACCTTCGAGGGATCGACGCGGATACCGGCTTTTGAAACGACAAATCCTAGCAATCGTCCCACTTCTATGCAGAAGACACATTTGTGTGGGTTCAACCGAATTCGATAATGCCGACACCTCATAAAAATAGCGCGTAAGTGGACAAGGTGATCAGCTTGATGTAAAGAATGAGCAGGCAAATCATCGAGATACGGTTGCACAATGTGCTTGATGTCGTGAAACGCATAAGACATTGCCCGTTGGAAAGTGGCTCTGGCATTCTTAAGTCCGAAAGGTAATTTGCAATAAGAAAATGTCCCCCAAGGACAAATGAAAGCCGTTTTTGGTTGATCGGCAGGTAGAATATTGATTTGGTTGTAACCGGAAAAACCGTCAATAAAGGAAAATATTTCACTGCCGGCACAATCATCGATTATTTGATCGATATAGGGTGTAGGATAGTTGTCTTTTGGACAAGCACGATTTATATCCCTATAGTCGATACATATTCTTATTGTTCCTTGTTTCTTGTTAACTGGAACAATATTCGATACCCAATCCGTTAACGGGATCGGATAAATGAAACCTGCTTTCAATAGCTTCTCGACTTCTGCTTTAATCGCAGCCGCTTTCCTAGGGTGTATCTGATGCAGACGTTGCCGAACGGGTTTAGCATCCGGCTAGGTCTTGATTTCATGAACAACAATGGAGGGATCAATTCCTGGCATTTCCTCATAGGACCAGGCAAACACGTCGCGGAATTCTTGAAATAGGACCTTGTATGTTTGAATTTCGTTATCTGTACACGAGGCACCTATATGAATGTTTTCAATAACTCCGGTTTTGACTGAAATGTCGATGGCAATAGTTTGGGAAATGTTTCCCAAATTCAACTCTGAATCAGGATGTTTCATGGGATTCTGAGCGTCCTTGACATATTCAGCTGTAAAAATTGATGAAAAATCATTTCCAAAGTCATCAGCCTCAAGTAAAAACGAAGATCTATGATGAAGATCTTCCCATGGTAGATCGTCTACAGTTAGGATTTCGCGAAGTTGTTCGTCAGATGACACAACTTCAAGAAACATTATCCGTTCTGAGGTTGATGTGAAAAGTGATTCCTCACGGACCACATTCATTTGGTCGAATTGGGTTGAACTGGAGTCGGAAAAAGACTGCACGGCCTCATAAGCAATTTCGTATGGACTCAAAGGCATTGCATTACCGAAGGAGTCTATTTCAGATTCAGATGGGACAATCCAAGGATCATCGTAAATAATAGTGTCTGAAGTAATCATATGAATGGATGCGAATGAAGGGTCTGCATTGATCGAAGGAAAGGGAAAAGTTCCCAGTAAACCGGAATCTTTAACCAATCCTACACCAACATCCCTGTAAGGGATAGTCATTTTACCGACATGCTGGATACTCTCTGAAGAGGCTGTGTCGGATGAAAAGTAAGCCACCTGGTCTATTGTCACGATCTTACCATTATATGTGAACTTTATAACTCTGAAGACCGATGACACGACTGTTGTCATAGCGTAAGACCAACTGCGACCCAAAAGAATGTTGTAGTCTAGAGGGGCATCAACCACCTCCACATCCAGACTAACGGTTTTTCCTTCAACCCCTATAGGCAAATCCTGTAGAATGCCAAATGGATGGAACCCACGGCCATCAAAGGCCTTAAGAATCGTTGGGGATTGGTTCAGTGAAGGAGAACCAAGCGATCTCCAACACTGAATCGACATAATACACGTAGAAGCTCCTTCATCAATCACAGTCCGATGAATAGGCATGTTTTTGACTATCACTGGAATCTGGAAAGCCATTTGATGAGGGAGACGGGGTGTACTATTTTCTAGATCAAAGATTATCAGGTTCGGGTCCTGAATATCAACAGCTCCTATAGCCGACAAGAGTAATTTTCGTTGTGTTGGGCATGATTGCAGCACTTCCAAAGCCGACATTGCTGAGGGTGAAACAACTAAATCCTCAACAATGTTATAATTCTGAGCTGCTCTCACATGTGGATTGAAAGCAGACTTTCGAAGTATACCCTTGGCGAGCGGTTTAATTATCAAGTCCGGGTTAGGTTTCTCGATCTGTAGTGGATCGGAACTGGGAGCTGAGGTTGATGGATTAGAATGAGAAGATTCTGCTTCTTTGCCATCAACAGGATTCTTACTACCATAATCTTGCGATCGAGTCGCAATCCATACATGAGACATCATCAATATGGGCTCTTCACTGGCACTCGAGGAAGAACCTATCATTTTACTCTCCTGCTTCGGAAATGGATCTTTCAAAACAGCAGGAGTTGGGGAACCCTTAACGATTTTCACAACCTCTGCCCGATGAGGGCAATCTCTTGTGAAATGATCTTCTTCACAAATTAAGAAAGGATAGCGAGGTTTGCGCTTTTCGTCGTTAGATTCCGACTTCTCTTTTTTCTCCTTTGGAGCCTTGTCTTCTTTATCTTTCTTCTTGCCTTTCTTCTTACCACCGTTTTTTGATTTAGCCGTGGATGACTCTATAGCATGAATATCGGCAGTAATTTCAGGAGAAGATTCTCCTGTCGGGGAGTCCAGTAAGGTTATTATTGGAGAAGAATTCTTTGAGGATTTCTTCTTACTTTTAGTATTCACCGTACCAATCATGCCATCAGCAGCATGAGACCCTGAAGGAGCAGCAGCAATTTGATTCGATTTAGGAAGATCTGGGATCTTCTCGTGCAATGTACCCGACTGAGTGTAAAATAAGTCAAGGTACTGGGCTTGAGCAATGACTTGCTCCTCAGTAACTACTCCGGCCTTAGCTACATCTTCAGTAATATTCGGTAATAATGATTTTACAAACCATTCAGCTAAGATTTGGTCTGGGATAAAAACTTTCACTAAACGTCTTCGACGTCTCCATTCATGAATATGATCGGAAATGTAAGTGGAGGTCGACTGCTTTAATGAAGTTAATAGCTCCGTGCCGTTATCGTATCTGACCGGCAACTGAAAATGAGTTAGGAACGAGGTAGCTAACTGGCTAAAATTGTAAAAAGGGGCCCGTGGTAACTCAATGTACCATTTGGCCGCGAGACCAATGACCGTACGCTGGAAAAGACGTAAGCGGATTGAATCATCCGAGATAGAATTTGAAGCACACCAGAGGTGGTAATTCATCACGTGATTGGACGGATCCTCTCCAGACTTACCTTCGAACTTGGGTATATCGTTGGGCAACTTATTTGGCATTGGCGGCCAGAACGAAAGATATTGAATTGGATCGTTCGTTAGGCGCATCAAGTCTGGTAAATCCAAAGTTGCGATAAACGGTAACTGCCGGTTAGGATCTCTAAAACTCTGGGTCACAAGACCAGTTCTAGGAGGAGGATATCCAGGATAACTAGGAACAGGAATCGCATTAGGGATATTATATCCTCCTGGAAAACCAGGATTAACCGGACCGTACTGGGGTTGTTGAGGTTGTTGATAAGTGTACCCAGGATACGGTTGATACTGGTAAATCGGTTGTTGGACAGCAGGACCGAATTGGTACTGTCCCTGGTACTGTTGGTGGGTAAATTGAGGTTGAGTTGTTACAACAGTACTTGAACCAGGCTGCCCTACAGGCATCTGGACCGTGGTTTGAATCGTAGATCCGGACAACAGTAAAGATGTCTGAAGAGTGGTTGCAGAGACAGTAGAAACCGGAGCTGTCGATACTCCAGAAGTAAGTGCGGTAGATGTTGCGGTAGTTGCAGCAGCCGTTTGAGATGGCGTACTAGGTGCAATTGGCGGCTGAGTAACTACCGAAGTTACAGAAGTTTGAACATTTGACTGGACAGGTTGCGGTTGCTGGGGTGGACCAGAAACTACGGGTTGTCCAGTTTGAGGTACCAACTGTATACTTGGCTGCAACACCTGTTGACCTTGTGATGGATCCCACACTATCATTCCGGGGTATTGACCTGTAACAGGTTGAGGATACTGAGATCCATAACCGGATTGAGGATAGGATTGATAACTGAAAGGCATAGTTCCCATACCTTGAACATATGACTGACCTTGAGGTGGTTGATAACTTTGACTCGAGTATTGACCTTGAGGTTGATAACCTTGGGGTAAATACTGACACTGGGGTTGACCTTGACCTTGAGGTTGATACCCTTGAGGTTGATACCCTTGGGGTTGATACCCTTGAGGTAAATATTGATACTGAGGTTGACCCTGGGGTACATATTGAGGCTGGGGTTGACCTTGAGGCATGTATTGTACCACGGGTACATACTGACCTTGAAGCTGCCCCTCAGACACAATTTGTGTACCTTGAGGTTGCCCCCCAGGCGTTAATTGAGGCTGCCCCCCAGGCGGTAATTGACCACCTTGAGGTTGAGAAACGGTAACTGAACCTGACATCATGTAAATGTCCCCTACACCCAATGGTTTGTTACCATTGTTTCCAGCTAATAACCCATGATCAATGGGTTGAGGAGATGCCCCCGCAAAGGTACCAGAAAGTGACTAATACCCGGTGGGAACAGAAGGACCGCCGTGTAAGAAAGATTCAGGAGATTGAGTGAACACGGATGACTGACCAGACATATTTACCGGAGTATAGATACCTCCAGGTGGAAAAGGAGTACGAGGTGGAGAAAAACCTACCCCTGAGTTGTCTAAATAATTGGTTAACGAAAGGTACCAAGTAGTACTTCTAGGAGGACTGTAAAAGATAGATTCACGCTCCCTTAGATCAATAGTAGGTTGATCTTCAAGGGTAGATACGCCTAATTCTTCCTCTGGAACAAGTTCTTCAATAGCTATCAAACCAGTAGGAAGATTTTCGGTGATGACTCTTTCTACCCTAGGTGAATCTGCTACACTAGAAGTTGGAGTAACAGGTTCAGATATTTCAGGTTCTTCGCCTATATCACTAGTAGATGAAAAACTACCAGCAAGCTCAGAAACTTCAACTGCTTCAGGATTATAACCTGTCTCTAGACTTTGGTAATCTTGATGGACTACCAACAAAGACTCTCCTTCTTCTGGTGACCCTACTCTACTGCTTCTAGGAGGAGTTACAAGGACCTTTAAACCTTCGTAATGACTTGGGACCTCTTGAGGAGATTCACCCCGAAGCCTATGGGATCTTCTCAACAATTCGGCCACAGAAATAACCTCAGGAGACTTGCCCCGAAGTCTACGGGACTGTCTCGGTAATTCCGCCACAGTTAAAAACTTTTAACTACTGCACACGCAAACAAAGTAAAATCTCGAAGCAAACCACCTAAAGTCTCTAAAGAACCAAACAAATTTGAATCATACGCCTAAAGAATCTAGGGCATCAAACCAAGCACAAACAGTAGCCTTCCAGACCGAAAACGCTAGTTGGAGATGAAACCCAACATCGCCGGATTCAGTATAGAAGTGGCGGGTGGAACAGTTACCCCGGCAACCTGCTTAATGAATAGACCGGCACAAGTTCCTCCACTTTAACCGTCTCGAGTGAAGTGAACCCCCCGGAAAATCCAAGTGTGTCTAGCCGACGTCTGCTCCA
This sequence comes from Pinus tabuliformis, assembly GCA_031772625.1. Taxonomy (NCBI): domain Eukaryota; kingdom Viridiplantae; phylum Streptophyta; class Pinopsida; order Pinales; family Pinaceae; genus Pinus; species Pinus tabuliformis. Next base: position 915,081,629 of record CM062818.1, on the reverse strand, counting down.
GGTACAGTGGGATCTTCCCTCCACCGTCACCTCGGTAGAATCCTAAAGATAATGGTCACTCAGGTTACCAACCGCAACAAATGCACCTGGGGGAACAGTCTACACTCCGACAGCACGCAAGGGCAGAGTATCAAGCTCAATCCCCTTGCCGGTTCCTTGACAATAATCCAAGGTTTACCGACAAGTGAACCCTGGCTCCTCGACAATGGTTAATCCGAGGTTTACCGTTTGTAATACGTGCGTGTTTGGCGTCGTTCCCAATGAGGGAGGATTGATCCCCTCACTGGTTCGGACACGAGCTCGTGCTTCTCCTTTAAGAGGAGCTTTCCCAGAGTACAAATGAGACAATTGGATTTATTCTATCACAAGATAAGCTACTTGTTTGGTTTTGCTGTCTTGGAGAGTTAATTACTCTCCTACTCCAAGACACTAGCCTGATCTAAATTGGTGTTTCAGAGCCCTAGTAAATAAAAGTTACTACGTTGATTTTACTTTAAGCGTTAATTTTAGGGTTTTTCTTAAAGACAAAAGGTAGTGGAGATGAAACTGGTGGTGTGTAGACTCAACTCGCAACCACTACAAAGATGCACCTAAGATGGTTTACACTACTTTTCCTTTTCAATGAATCTCCTAACTAAGAGAGTTGGAAAATGAAAATTTTATAGAAAACAACTTTCTTAGTAAAGACAATCAAAGAAACAATTCTCTTTATCTTTTCAAAACACACAACTCATGACCACTAATTACTCTACGAAATTTCTTTTTCTTCCAAAATCTACAAATGCTACCAAAGCAAACTTTTTCCAAAAGAATTTTTGTGTTTTTTTTCTATGTTAATAAAGCATATAAAACTATTTTATCAAATCGAATTTAACAAATCTAATACAATCAAATCAAATTCATTCAAAAGCAAATCAAAAGCAAATTTACCTAAAAGAAAAAATAATGAGGACAAAAGCCTACAAGGATGATTCCCGATGTTTTACTTAGTCAAAATGCAACTAAGGATCAGTTCATGCAGAATCATAAACTAACCAAAAAACAAAATCGAAATCTTTTTGTTCTTTTTTCTCAAGAATGGAATTCAAAGCTTTAACAAACAAACTTTTCGAGATTCGCAAAGAGAAGACACAAAGGTAGGTCTCTCACTAGGGTGACTTCTATGACAGGTCCGACTCCTAAGAGGACTGATCAAAACCAGGGAGATCCAAAGTTTGACAACCTCTAACGCCAAAGTCACTACAGGACCAGTTAAAAATCAAACCCTAAGGCAAAATCCCTATGAATTCCACCAAAGCCCTCGACACTAACGGGACAAGTTCAGGTGAAGATCTTTGACAGTAAACTGATGGATCTGGGCAGTAAAAACAAAGTAAAAGCAAAATCAAAAAGAGCAAAAAGCAAAAATTGAAATTTTCTCAAAATTGACAGGGGTACGTAGGTCATCTGTTCACACAGGCGTGGGTACGCACTGTGCACAAAGACGCAGTGCGTATATGTACGCATTGTGTTAAACCCAGAGACTGCGTACTGCTGGCAAGACTAAGAAAAATAAGAAACTAAATTGACTCTAAGCTAACCCACCCAAATACACAGCTAGACAACCAAAAATCAGAAAGCAAGCAATTTTTCTCAGATCAAAATATCAAATAAAAAAGAACTCAAACACATTCATGGAGTCCCCAGTGGAGTCGCCATTTTGTCACGAGGAAAGAGTCGTTAGTGCGGCCACAACCAACCTTCCTAGAAAGCCTAAGACTCTCTAATGACAAACAAGACAAATAAGAGCAATCCTTACCTAAATATGCTTTTACAATATGAGAAATCAAGTGTTTAGATCCTACCTGTAATCCAACGCTGTTGTAGTAGTCCAGCTTCGTTGATCCGGATGAGCTCCTCCTTCCCTTCGAAACCTGCATTCACCAACAATCAAAAGATTAAATAGCACCTGAATATCACATAAAATAAAACATATTTAACATATAGACCAAGGAGTATATGAAACAACTCATTAATAACAAATTGTTGAGAAGAATGGACTAATTTGTATTAAAAGGTAACAAAAGGAACCATTACAACCTGAGCCTTGGTGTTGTGCAAGCTCCTCCCAGGGTCCACAAGAGTTATCCCTTACTCTGATCAGCTCACCCACCTCCCAATGGAAACAAGTAAAGATGGTAATCTCTCCTCACAAGCTTCTACAAGGAAGTCCTAATTCCAGCAGCATCTACCCTTAGGAATGTTCAACTTTCAACCTCCCCTCCCTTTGGCCCAATGCCTGTATTTATAGTGCTCTAGAGGAAGTTATTCAGGTCCACCATCAACGGGATAAGTCCCTCTTTGGATGGGATAGCTCCCCTATTGATGGGATAAGTTCCTCTTTGGTAGGGGTACACGAACCATCTGGAGGCGCTTCATACACGTCAAACATACTTCTAGAAGACTCTAGAAATGACCACAAGTAACTTTTTTGGAGTGAAACTTGCGCCTTTTGACCTTTACAGGAGTATGCACCCATCCCTTTACATACAGAGCGTACAAGTACGCAGGTATTGTGAACTTGGGTTGCGTACCCGCAGGTGAGGCTAAGAGAAACTGCGTACCAGAGATAATTGACTTTTAAATGACTTTTCTCTCTTTTTTGAAGTTTAACATGGAAAGCAGAGGCATGAGACTTGCCAAGGAGGATAGTATGATAGTGGATGGAGCTATAGTAACTGCAAATAGTCATGGTGACATTTTTTAGTATAACAAGAATTCTTCAAAGAATTCTTCTCCTATCATAACTTTACCAGATTCCCTGACAAGAGATTCTTCCGCTGAAATTTCTACCGATATTCATGCCGTAGAGTCATCTATGGCCAAATCAAAATCCAGTGGTAAAAAGAAGGGGAAGAAGAAAAATAAATCAGATAAAAATTCGAAAGAGAAACCAAATAAAACAGAATATACTGATGAGAAACGTAAACCTCGTTATCCTTGTCTCATTTGTGACGAAGAGCATTTTACAAGAGACCGCTGAGGTTGCGAAAATCGTCAAAGGTTCTCAAACGCCTGCTGTCTTGAAGGATCCTTTTTCTAGTCAAGATAGTAAGATGATAGGTTCTTCCTCAAATGCCTCAAAAGAACCCATAATGATGATATCACATGTTAGGATTGCGACACGATCGCAAGATTATGGAAGTAAAAGTCATGTTGGTGGTTAGGAAGCAGAATCTTCTAATTCGAACTCATCAACTTCAACTCCCGGTTCTGATCCGCTACAGATCGAGAAACCTAACCCAGACTTAGTAATAAAACCACCTGCCAAGGGTATACTTCGAAAGTCATCTTTCAATCCACATGTGAGATCTACTCAGAACTATAACATTGTTGAAGATTGAGCTATTTCACCTTCAGCAATGTTGGCTTTGGAGGTGCTGCAATCATGTCCAGCACAGCGTAAATTGCTATTGTCAGCTATAGGAGCTATTGATATTCAGGAATCGAACCTTATAATATTCGATTTATAAAATAGTATGCCTTGCTTACCTCATCAAATGTCTTTCCAGATTCCAGTGTTAGTCAAAAACAGACCTTGCTATAGGATTGTAATTGATGAGGGAGCTTCAATGTGTATTATGTCGATCCAGTGTTGGAGATCGCGTAGTTCTCCTACACTTAATCAATCCCCGACGATTCTAAAGGCTTTTGATGGCCATGAGTTCCATCCTTTTGGCATTATACAGGATTTACCTATAGGGGTTGAAGTCAAAACTATTAATCTAGATGTGGAAGTGATTGATGCCCCTCTAGATTACAACATTCTCTTGGGTCGTAGTTGGTCTTACACTATGACTGTTGTTGTTTCATCGGTCTTTTGGCTTATAAAGTTTCCTCATAATGGAAAGATCATAACTATAGACCAGCTAACTTACTTTTCATCTGACCTAGCCTCTTCTGAAAGTATCCAGCATGTCGGCAAAACAACTATCCCTTATAAGGATGTTGGAGTAGGACTAGTTAAAGATTTTGGTTTACTAGGAACTTTTTCCTTTCCTCCTCCTAACGCATCGCCTTCTACTGCAACCATTCATATGATTTCATTAGACACAATTGTTTATGATGATCCTTGGATCGTACCTTCTGAATCTGAGATGGATTCATTTGGTGATGCTATGCCTTTGAGTCCTTATGAAATTACGTATCAGGCTGTACAGTCATTTTCCGACCCTTCTTCAACCAAAATTGACCAAATGAATGTGATCCATGAAGAATCACTTTCAATATCAAACTTAGATTCAACAAATTTTTCCAAACTTGTTCATATAGATGAGCAGATTCGAGAAATTTTGTCTATTGATGATTTACCATGGGAAGATCTTCATCATAGATCTTCGTTCTTACCTGAGATTGATCATTTTGAAAATGATTTTTCATCTATTTTTACGACTGATTATATCAAAGAACCTCAGAATCCATTGCAAAATCCTGATTCTGAGTTAAATTTGGGCAATATTTCTCGAACAGTTCCTATTGACATTTCAGTAAAACCTGGAATTGTTGAAAACATTCATATAGGTGCCTCCTGTATAGAAGATGAATTTCAAACATATAAGACCCTATTTCAAGAATTCTGCGACGTGTTTTCCTGGTCATATGAAGAAATTCCAGGAATTGACCCAGCTATTGTTCATGAAATCAAAACTTACCCAGATGCTAAACCCGTCCGGCAATGTTTGCGTCAGATTCACCCGCGAAAAGCTGCTGCTATTAAAGCAGAAGTTGAGAAATTACTTAAAGCAGGTTTCATTTATCCAATTCCCTTAACGGATTGGGTATCGAATATTGTTCCTGTTAATAAAAAGCAAGGAACAATAAGAATATGTATCGATTATAGGGATATTAATCAAGCCTGTCCCAAAGACAATTATCCAACTCCCTATATCGATCAAATCATTGATGATTGTGCCGGTAGTTAAATATTCTCCTTTATGGATGGTTTTTCTGGTTACAATCAAATCAACATTCTACCTGCTGATCAACCAAAAACGACTTTCATTTGTCCATGGGGGACATTTGCTTATTGCAAATTACCTTCTGGGCAAAACAATGCCGGAGCAACTTTTCAAAGAGCTATGTCTTATGCATTTCATGACATCAAGCACATTGTGCAACCTTATCTCGATGATTTACCTGCTCATTCATTACATAGAGCTAATCATCTTATTCATTTACGAGCAATAATTATGAGATGTAGGCATTATCGAATTAGGTTGAATCCACACAAATATGTTTTCTGTATAGAAACGGGTCATTTACTAGGATTTGTTGTTTCGAAAGCCAGCATTCATGTCAATCCTTCGAAGGTAGAAGCTATTGTCAAATTGCCTCCTCCTTCGACTCTTCGCCAACTCCAAAGTTTGCAAGGGAAAGCAAACTTTTTACGTCGATTCATTCCTAACTACGCCAAGATAACAAAGGGTTTTACCAGGTTGTTGAAATAGAATACTCCATTATTTTGGGATGAGATAGATGAAAAATCTTTTGATGCACTTAAACATGCGTTGACCCATGCACCGTTATTGCATCCTCACAACCACAACTGGGACTACTTCTTATATCTCACCACCTCTCATTCCACCATCAGAATTGTGTTACTTCAGGAAGATGAATTCGGTAGTGAACATGTGATTTATTACCTTAGTCAAATCTTGAATCTGACTGAGCTAAAATATTCACATGTGGAGAAACTGGCCTTGGAAACTGTTCAAGCTGTCCAACGATTTCGTCATTACATTTTACTACGCAAAACTACCGTAATTTCCGATTGCAACCCTATGATCTATATTTTGACCAAACAATTGCTAGGTGGCAAGTATTCCAAATGGATTGTTATCCTGCAGGAATTTGACTTGGAGTTTGAAAAATCTAAGTCAAAGAAATCCTTAGTTTTTGGGGAGTTGATGTGTGACTTCCCGTGTGCTGATACTGAAACTGTGGTGGAAGAGCCTATTGCGGACGAATCCTTGTTTCTTATCAGCACTCTTGATCCATGGTATGGAGATATCATAGTTTATCTCCAAACCCAATCTGTTCGGCTTGAAATTTCAAGATCTCAGCGTCGGAAAATACGATTCCAATCCCAATAATACAAAATTATTGGAGATACACTTTATCGTCATGGGACGGACTCTGTTTACCGACGTTGTTTAACTCATGAGGACGCTGAAAGGGTTTTAAATCACTGTCACTCTGGAGCGTGTGGCAGTCATATGTCTGGGTTTGCCACAGCCCAAAGATATTGCGTGTTGGCTATTTATGGCCGTCTTTGTTTAAAGATTGTATTGACACGGTCAGAAAATGCCACAACTGCCAAATTTTTGATCGAAAGATGCGCGCTCCACCTGCTCCTCTCCACCTATAATTTCCGTCGGTCCTTTTGCGAAATGGTGTATCAATTTTATTACATGTAACCCTCACTCAGTCGGGGGGCATGCATATATCATCCTTGCGGTAGATTATTTTACCAAGTGGGCCGAGGTGATGCCTACATTTTCGGCAGATGGAAAAACTGCTGCGATTTTCGTTTTCAATCATATAATTACTAGATTTAGTGTTCCACAAGTGATTATCACTGATCATGGGCGTCATTTTCGAAACATTATGATGACTAAACTAACAGATCAACTTGGCCTGCGTCACGATAGTTCTACTCCATATTACCCACAGGCTAATGGTCTAGTTGAAGCCAGCAACAAAGTTCTAGTCATTATGATCCGACGAATCATTGGGATTCATAGGTCAAATTGGCATAACATGCTATTTTCAGTGCTTTGGGCATATCGAACCTCAGTAAAAACATCAATTGGTTTCACTCCTTTCCTACTAGTTTATGGTTTGGAAGCTGTGTTACCCATTGAATGCAAAATCGTGTCATTGCAAATGGCCATAGAATTACTTCCAGCCACTTTCAAAGAGGAGAAATTTTTTTTGTACTTGGCTCAGCTAGATGAGAATCGATGTGATGTTGCACTAGCAATCGAAGCTCATGCGGAACGTATTAAAGCTCAGTACGATCGAAATGTTACACCTCGTAATTTTTCGGAAGGAGACCTAGTCTTACTATACGATCAAGCAAATGATAAGTTAGGCACTGGAAAATTCATACCCATGTGGCATGGTCCTTATATTGTGAAGCAAAAGCTAGCAAAAGGGGCCTATGAATTGGTAGACTTTGATGGTGTCTCTTTAGGTAAACCCAGAAATGGTCTTTATCTGAAGAGATATTATGCTTAAATCTGGGTGTGGAGATTTTAGTTAGGTTAGTTTTCTTTCTAGCTGGTGTGTTTTAGATTAGAAAAGTGTGCTTAGTTTAGAGATTGTTTTTGTCATTATTCCTACTTATCTTGATTTTACTCTTGATATTGCAGATGTCGACGTCTCTTCAAACATACATTGGTTTTGTTGATGGTGCTTGTCGTAATACACGGAACATTTCTTCCGCAGCTTGGGTTATCTATTCACCCTCTGATGAGTTGGTATCTATGCATGGGGTAAGCCTCGGTCAAATAACAAACAACATTGCAGAGTATAGTGCAGTGATTGAGTTATTATCTGAATCCATTTCATTTGGGATTCGAGTTTGATTATGAGGTTAGATTCTGAACTCGTTGTATTGTAGCTTAATAGAGTTTATGACATTAGAAATCTAGTGTTATTAAGATTATTTTTGAGAGTTCATCTCTTGGAATGTGAATTTGACTATATTGAATATCAGCATATTCCAAGATATTTATATACATTAGCAGATGCAATTTCTTCTCAAATGTTAAATAGACATTTGCAATAATCAAATAGTAAATTTAAAAACATTCCATAACATGCTTTACAAGATAGCCAGTAATAGTGATATAGCATAGTTTAGAAGTGTGTTAAATATACATCGTCTTCGATCATAGGTTGAAAAACACCTTATGATCAACAAAAATGATAGTACAAAAAGCAAAAATGTCATATGAGTCTACAACAGGCGATCATCCTATCACTGGTGATGATCACGATAAGAAACCACTGCTCGGGCCACCCTACAAAGGAACCTCCTAAAAGGTCCTAGGACCCCAATCACATAGCGCTGTAGCCTAAGAGGAATGTCATCTATGCTAGTCTCTGGAATGTCTACTGTCAAACGCTCTAGATGGTTTTCTAATTCAGCCAAGGTCTCTGTAGATTCGTCCTGTGGGGCTGGTGCTGCTGCAGCTGGCTACTTCCTCTCATAGGGCCGGAGAGTGGCTGGTCGTCGTGGACCTACATCTGCATTTGAAACTTTTTACTATCAGTTTTGGGACAATTTAAAAACAAAACAAAAAAAATTAAATTAGAAAATGTTGAAAATGATTTTACCTGAGTCATCCCATTACTCTCCTAGTGGAAGAGCCATGTCTGGGTCACCACAATAATCCATCCCAGCATAAGGAAAATCCTAAATCACAAAAACTTGGTTCTCTAACCAATGAAAATACTCAGGAGGAAATCGAACAACCTCTGAACCCTCCTCAGGATGACGGGCCATAACTACAACCCAACGCATCAGCTTGGGCTCTCGGGGAAGTCCAGCTTCAATGGAAAGATGCTGTGGGACCAACATTGGGACCCTCTCTAGACCAAAGCTCACAACTAAGAAACCATATCCAAAGTTTTTCAGTTGTCCGTTCTTTGCTCTAGTCAATTGGCCTTTTACATTAGCCAACACAGCTTCACACCAATTGAAGACGGTGCCTCGAAAACAGTCTACTGCCATCCGCATTTGGGATCTGGTGGCCATATGCAGTGCTGTGCTTCCGCAAGTCTGGTGACAGTAAATTCAATCACTTTGAGTTCAAGACGGGAGATGGTTTTGATATCAATCCCTTTGTCCTTGGTTTGGTCGTTACAAAAATCTAGCCGGAGACTATCGACAGACTGGCCACCTGGCCTAGTCGCGAATAGAGTCAATTGTTCACCTCTCTTGGGAAAACTAGTCAAAAATTAAATTTCCTCTGGCTCCATTTCGAGCTGGTGGCCACCAATAATGAAACACTGGTCCTGCACATTCCACCTGTCCACCAGCCACTGCAGAAAGTCTACTTGGGCCCTCATGCCAGGTATGGCCAAGAATTTAAATAACCCGCATGCCTTTAATGCATCAATTGAAGGTTGATGATTGATTGCAGCGAGGTCCACATCTTTGTGCTCCCATTCCCGCCAACTAAGCATGGTGTATACCCTACATTCAAAGAAAAGGCGGATTAAAACATTTTAAATCAAAGTTTTTGGGTGGAAAGTGAAGAATTTGGAATTATAAAACCTATGCTGCGGGGACCACACTCTCCAGTTAGAGACAATGCGTAGGTCCGCACTCTTCCCAAACAGCAGGTGCGGGCCCCTAACTTTTTCCTATGTGGAAAAAAGTCGGGGTCCACAGGTTCCGCATGCTGCGCCTGTGGACCCCCGCGAGTAGACTTTTAAACAAAAATTCTTCCTAAAAATCAAAATAGGAACCTAAAAACAAAATTCAAATGGTTGAAATGCAAGAGTAAAGTGATGTGGATTACCTAGAGGTGACAGTGTTTGATTCCAACGGACGGATTTTCCGCAATCTTCACGGGAAGTTTCTTACCCAAAAGCTCTCTTTTCTCACTCTGAAGTCAAACGGTAAAAATGAATTTACAAAAGCCCTTTTTATAAGCTTTTTTGAATAAATGGATTTTTAATTTGTTTATTTTTCACTTTAAAGAGGTAACTTCTGAATCATTTTTATTTATTTTAAATAGGCATGAGTAATGTTTGAGTTTTTGTGCAGAATATCGGATTTTTTAGGCAAAATTGATCATTTTCGACAAAAAACATTAGAGTCATCTTTAAGCTCTTTTCTGACTCCTAAAATATTAAAAGATTGCCGAGTTTTTCTTTTTAAGTTCGTTAAAACGGAATTAAAAGGACGTCTACTTACAGCTCTTTTCTGACTGTATAAACATGAAAATATTGCCGGATTTTTGTCGTTTCAAATTTGATATTGGTTATAAAACAACGTGTCATTGATCGCTTTTTTCCTTTTTCAGATCAGAGACACTAATTATGAAAAGTACTCCTTAATCGTAATGGTCAAGCGGTTCTTTCAAGTATTATTTTATACTTTTTCGGGCTTGGGAAACACAAATTTACGAAAAAGGACAACCATGGAGTTTTCTTAAGTTTTTTCAGACTCCCTAAAATTGAAAAACGCTGAGTTTTTCCTATACTAGACTCATTAAAATTTAACATTAAAGGACCTGTTCAATTACAAACAGGAACGGACCACGCCTTCTTAGGGTTCGAATTTAAACTAAGTTGGACTCATCTGAAGGATGAGCTTATAATCAAGAAAATGTTATCCTCCTCAAGCTTGTCAAAAATAAAGAGGTACTTGCCAGAAATGGTAGGGGAAAAGAGAGAAAAATGAACCTGTTTGTCATACTTTGTGTCTCAGAAAAACATTTAACCACTCTTGAACACGACACTTTTTGTTCACCTGGGTTGGGAAATCCTTTGCCTAACAGTTAATCAAACCATATTGAAAGTCTTCAGCCGGTTCCTGGGTATTAGCTTTCGGTCAATCGCCACCAAACCATCTGCAGTGTCGTTATGTGTTCAAGAGGCCAGTGCAAATCAACCCTTCATCTGCAAAATATCTGTCATCCATCTTGACCATCCCTAAGTCAGTCCTTGCAAACTATATTTCTTCAAACTTGATCTATGATTTCGTGTTGTGGGCTTGCCTACGACGGATCGCTTTCTATCGAATTCAGCTCATTATCTAGAAAGATGATCTAGAAATCGTCAGTACCTTGGAATCTGCATGCCTCAATAACAGGTTTCTCGCCTTCGACGACAGGTTGCATCATTGACCTTCGATCAAAGGATTCTGTGACATGTTCGACATCAACACATCTATTCACATTTCATGGATTGTACTGAGTACTTTGAGAGCCATTGACATTACTGGTGGCTTCTCTCACACTTGTTAACAATTTACATCATTGACTGGTAATCAAGTGGTTTCTACCATGTTCGACTTCGACACATTCATTCACATGGATAGAATAGTACTATTTCGGGAAGTAGAAATCAAGACCCTGGATCTAGTTTCCACCATCCAGGCCGCGAGGAATTTTGTATTCATTATATAGTGGACTATTCATAAATAGATGGCTGCGCCCATATTGTGTCTACATATGTCTATACTTGTGATGTATTACAAGATCATTCCTATATCAGAGTAGTTTAGTTAGTTTTCTAGTCAGTTTTGATCTGAGTATGGGAATGCCTACCTCAGCGATGATATGATCTCATATATATATTTTGTATTGAATGTTTTTACAGGTTCCAACCAGGCTCTCCACAAGATGATCCTCGAAATGATAAAGTACTTCACTCTTCTTAGATGACAAATACTATCTATTACAGACTTCGCACTTTAGGGGGCAATCTGTTACACAAAATATTGTCACCATGACTTTTTGCAGTCAGTGTGACTCTATCACCACTCATATTGTCCTCCTTTGCAAGTCTCAAACCTCAGCTCTTCATGTCAAGCCTTAAAATGAGAGAAAGACCTTGAAAATCTCTAAAACTCTGGTTCCGCACTTTCTCTTAGCATTACCTGCGGTCCCACACCCCTTGGTCATGTCACCTGTGGACCTGCCCCCTCTGTCTCTAAAGGAATGAGTGCAGATCCCTGTAAAAGTCAAAAAGGCACAAGTTTATTATTAAAAACTCACTTTGGATTAATTCTGGACGCTTCTAGAAGGAATCTTGAGGTGGAAAGTTCGCTCCTAGGTGGTTCATGTATCCCATAACTAAAGGAGCTAACCCCTTGATGAGACGAGTTTATCCCTTTGAAGGAGGACTCTATCCCTTTGAAGGTGGACCTGGTAACTTCCCTCCTATGCACTATAAAATGAGGCATTGGTCTGGTTGCTAGAGAGGTTAAAAAGCTAAATATTTTTTAGGGTAAATGCTGTTGGAATTTAGACTTCCTAATTGAGCTTGAGAGGAGAGATTACATACCTTTTGATCTCATTGGGAAGAGTGTGAAGCTTGTCAAAGTAAATGAGATTCTTGCTAGACCCTGGGAAGAGCTTGTACAACATCAAGGCACCAAGGTTGTAAAGTTCTTCTTTGTTTAAAGTTAATACAATCAAGTTCATTTATCTCAATAAGTTGTCTTCTATGGTTTATTTCATGAATTCCTTGATCATCATGATAAATATGGTTTATTATATTGGCTATGCAAGTGTTATTTGATGTGTGCTTGTTTGTGTTTGCGGGTTCTTTAAAAGGAAACTCATTTGGACAGTCGGAGCATGGCTGCCACAAATTAGCGTTGGACTTAAGGTAGGGTCTAAAACATCTCTTGGCTTTTATTTATAAATCGCAATATTTAGAGAAAGATAGAATTTTCTTGTCTTGCTTGTTGGTAGATATCTATAGATACTAGGGAGATCGGTCTTGTCCGCAAGAACGATTTATCCGCCCAACAATCACTTATCCGACGCATATGGGCATCACAAAACCAACCTCAAAGTGTCATATTTTTAATGAAACTTTGGGCCATTTTTGGTGTTGAATATCTGACATTACTACCATCAGATATTTGATGTGTAATAAAGTGTTGATTATGTTAGCACCTAAATCTGCCTTAGGCTGAAGGAAGGAAAAAATTAGGGTAACCACAAACCATGCTCAGTCTGGTAACTAGCCCTACCAGAATAGGAGAGGGCTCTCTCCGATTCACGCTCAGTGAATATATAAGCAAAAATAGTCTGAGATGACTTACAGTGAAATATTGATCTTAGGCTAGTAAGTGAATAGGTATACAAGAAACCATTTTCATGAATGACCAAGCTTCTGGGATGGTATGGGACCAACGGTCAGCAAGGAACAGAGAATTTAATACAAAGGCACCGATTATTCCGTGAGGAAAGGCAAGCAGAAAATGTAGCAATTTAGTTTGAGGTAACGCGGAATGAATAGATTGCTGAAGAAAGTGCAAAGGGCATAGTTACATGAATCCTTTTCAATAGAAGAAAAACACTGAACATGAAATTTTCCCACAGGCATAGCAATAAAATTGAATTCTACCTAATCTCACTCAGAAACTTTCACTGGAAATGAACATGAAATGAATTATGAAACATAATGAAATACATATGAAAACATAAGAGACACATTTGCTACACTCACAACCACAAGAATCTCATGAAACAGAGCCGATGCCTTTCATTAATTCTCTATCAAAAATACACAGTGAAGAAACAAAGTTTCTTTCCCACAGTCTCCCAGAAGTTACAAGCCAACTAACCCTTTGCAAATAGCTTGCATACAATATATAGAATGTGTAAGGAAGAGATAGAATGCCCAAGGGTTGGGGAGTTACTCGAATCATTACAAAATGGAGATGAAGAGCCAACCATCAACTACATGTGTAGCGCTACAAACATGACATTTGGCTTGTGTGACCGTTTGCCTTCCTTCGCCACTTGGATAGAAGTCAATCTGGAGAAAAAACACTTTAAATGCCACCTTTGGTGCCAAAAAACCAAAGTGTAGATGAGCGGGCCCACTTGGAGAAGTCGCGAACCAAAATTTCGCAAAACGGAACCAAATTGGGCAATTTTTCCTCTGTGCGCCACGCTATTTTATCTGTGCACTGCACTACTTTGGGGCCTGTTTTTGGGCACTTTCATGTGTCCAAAATGTGCCCAAGTGGGCTTGTTGGAAAGCCTGTCCTGTCTACTTTCTAACAACACTAGAATTTTTGAATTTGGTGCTCATTTGCCCCTCCAAATCTCCATTCTCCCAACACTGCTTCATGTGTGTCAAAAAAGGGGCAGAGAGGCCATTTTTGGGTGTTTTTTGACCTTTTGGGGACTCATATCTTGCCAAAATTTCTTGTCCGGGCACTAGTAGTCGTGATTTTCCATGATGAATCCAAAAATGCAAACCATTCCTCATTTGGAGCACTAGAATTTTAGCGCCGCGCCACTGGAGAAAAACCCTGTTTTTTGCCCAAAATTTTGTGAAGTGACAAAAAATTCCCCAAATTTCTTGAAATTTGGGCTAGAGTTTCTTTATGGGGTGTTATGATGGGCCAAGGAAGCCTCTACCAAGATTCGAAGCCGATATTTCTTTTTTGCCTCTTTTGATTTTCTTGTTGCTTTCCTCAATTTCTCTTTCAAACTCCTTATTCGGGCCTGTGCACTCATGTTTCGCACCCTGTAACGGAAAGCCATGTGTCTCAGTAAAGCAAGGTCCTGGTCGGCCTTGTCAAGTAGTCTATCCAAGTGCATGTTGGCTCTCTCGAGATTGGCCTCCCGATCCTCATTGATTTCTTGCTTCAATGATGTGAGCTCAACTCTTCTCCTTCGTGCAGCTTGGTGATGCTCATGAATGTTTTGCAGCTCCCTAATCGCCTGCTGGTCCTCAAGCTGCTTGTTTCTCTGCTCCAGGTACTTCATGTTCCACTTGGCCCTCTCCAAGTCAAGGGATAAGGCCTCAATCACTGATTGTTGCTCTGGATGATCTCTGTAAGCTCTGCATTTGTTGGTTCTGTATCTGTCTCATCATCATTGAGGAGAACGAATTCAGTCTCTCGTTCGCCTAATGGCCCTTCCTCCTGCACTAGCTGTTTACCTTTGCCCTGCTCCTGTGATGCTGATGTCAGAAGTGAGGCCCCTTCCACCCCGGGTGGAGATAACACTCGCTTTTCCGTTGCAAACAAAGGTCTACTGCCTTTCTGATAGATGATATATACTGGCATAGTAGCAGGCTCAAGGCGCTCGTACTGATGAGATGGGCCACCTATCTCATGCTCTGCCTCTGATACTACTTGTGGAGTGCTGAAGAAGTCACGGGAGATGAAGTCCTCCCAAGAAATACCCTACAATCCCAACTGATGGTCCACCAAAATCCGGATAAGAGCAAAGTGATAAACACTGTTGAGCTGTTGTCGAGGGGTCTTGTGTTGCATGAAACTTTTCATCCTCTCTATGTTCCCGCAAATGAAAAATGGGAGGTTCATCATTTGCACCCTGGTAAAGTGCATGAGAAACCTGATGTGATAGGCATAAAGGCGAGAAAACATCCCCTCACAACTAAAGTACTTCATGATCAATTTCATGAGCGGAGCATACTCATCTCTCAAAAATCCAAATGGGAAAACTCTTGTAAGCTGACTCAAACAACTGGCCTTAATGTAAGGCTCATAATGATGCCTCTCCACCTTCTTTTTCTTATGCCATTGTTCTCTAATGTTTGGTATGCTTGTTGCCACTGATATGGTTTCGGGTGTCAATGTGAAAGTGACCCCAGCCAAGATAGACTGTCCTCCATGTAGGTGAAGTGCAAAAAGACGGGCCAACTCATGATCAACTCTGACATTTGCCACCCTCTGACAAAATTCAAAACATGCTAAGTGCTAGAAACATGACATAGCAAGAGGGCATGCCTGCAACTCGGTGAGGGTGTTTGGCTCATCTCTAACATGTTTGCCACTCCGATGATGTCTCCTAGGGGCCTGTTCTCCTGAAGTTGTATCACTATGGATCTCCTCCTCATATTCTGATGAAACCTCGGATGCCATGACTGCTGTTTTGTAAACTGAATTTAGGCTGCCCTTTGATTATAGTGAAGTTGGAGGTTGCTTTGACAATCTGCCACCAAGGGGACAATTGAAAAGGGAGTATTAGGAGGGGGATAATATAATGGGAATAGGGGTTTATAGGATAATTTTGTTTAGGGATATACAGGGGGTTTTGTGGTATTTTGATAGGGTAGGTTTTGTGTTTTTGGCAAGGTAAGGTTTTAGGGTTTGTAAGGTAGGGTTTGGGATTTATTTAGCAATAGGAAGAGGGGAAAGGGAGTATGATTTTGGTAGTTTTATGGTAGTGATTATGGGGACAATGGTATAGGGGAATAAGGACCAGGGGTAGGGTAGGAAGAATAACCTTGGCAGCAATATCACTGTAGCACAAACCCTAGCATAATGGTTTTCTTTGGTGTCTTCTTTGTGTTTGCTTTATGAAAAATTTTTGCATTTTATTCTAGGCATAAAATCCTCATATTACCCACAAAAATTGGTGCACAATTGAATTTAGGTAGCCTACCTTGCAAATAGAAGAGCTCCAGAAAAAATTTGAGTGGATTTGGTAGGTTCTGGGCGCTTTATCCCTGTGCGTCGCGCGCAAATCCCAGTGTGCCGCGCGCTCTGAGTGCGCCACGCTAGTGGTAATTTTGAACTGTGGGCAGGCTCTGTGTGCACCGCACCTAGTGAGTGCACCACGCTCCTGCCTGTGTGCGCCGCTCTCCTTGAAATCACCTCCCAATTGCTCCAAATCGCTCAAATCCTCAACTCACGACCTTGCAATGTTTTCCCAACGCCTTTGATTGCACTATGAGCTTGTTTCATGTTGGTATTTGTGTATATAAGCTTGGAGGTCATGTTTTAAATTAACTTTTTCAAAAACCCAACTTTTCTAATGTCCTGTTCCACACCTTTTCACTGACTTTAATATAACCCTGATTTTCACCTTTTCTCTGAATTTTGGGCTGAAACGATGAAATTTTTGACACTTTTTGCACGGATTGCATGATAGAGCACTTGGCCATGGAAACCATGACTGCACCTGAAGAAATCAACTACTGACCCTTTTGAAAATTTTGTCACAAATGACACTTTTTGACTTTTCTTCAAAACAGAGTTTTGAAGAACCGTTGAATTTTATCAATAAGATGATGGAAATCTGCGGATCATTACTTTACAAGAGCATCACTCTGGCCTGCATGGCTTTAGTGGACATATTTAAAGACCAAACTGATCAATCCCTAGACCTAATGACCAAAAATGACTTTTTTCCATTAAAGGACTAGACCTTGACTGTTATTGACTTTTTTATTATTTGACACAAAGACATAAGCCAGCAGGAGCCAGACATGAGGGGAAATGACTAGCATGACTTTCTCCGTCAGATCATGGCATGCCCCTAGTGGAATGCAGCTGAGTGAATGGAGCGGGACACCTAAAAATGAGATGCATAAAGAGTTTTGATCTCTGATAGAGGACTGACCAGACCAACTCTAACATTGGCTCCAATGGGGGATGGTAGCTCCTTGGAGCTGCCAAGAATAGCAGATCTTTGGAGGAGCTAGACAGTGCTTTTTGTCCATTGGGCGATGGAGTCATCATTTCAACTACAACACAAGACCCTGACTTATTTATAAAACTGAAATGAACAAGAAATCAACTCAAACTTGACATTGAAATGACTGAAAAACTAACTTGAAAGACTAAAACCAAACTGAAATAAAAATGGTATTTACAATGACAGTGGAAGAAGCGTTAATAAATCAGAAGTGGTACCGCTTGAGCAGCCGACCATTGATCGGCCCTCCTAGACAATCTCCCCCGTTCATTTCCTTCAAAAGAAAGGCATTCTGACCCCTATATGCTGTAATCTTGAAAGGACCTTTCCAAAGATTCTCGAACTTTCCGTGCTTACCTTTCTCTTCATTCCTTGCATCCCACTTCAGCACCACATCATCCAACTGAAATTTATTTGCCTTTTCTTTTCTGTCATAAATTTTCTTTATTTTCTCCTTCAATTTGGATGTGTTCTTGAAAACTTCTTCTCTTATTTGCTGCAAGTGGACCATTTGATTCAACCTTCTCTGCATGGGATCTTCTTCACTGTTGGCCTCCTGAAGAAGTTTGACTACCGGGACAGCAAGAGAGGTGGGAAATATTGTATCAAATCCATAAACAAGCTCAAATGGTGACATACCAATGGATTTTTTCTGACTGATCCGATCTGCCCAAAGCGAATGGACCAACCTCTTATTCCAGCTCTTTTTATTTATTTCCAGCAGCTTCTTGATGATGTTGACCAATGACTTATTTGAAGATTCCGCCAATCCATTGCCTTGTGGATGATATGTAGTTGAGTGACCCAAAATGATGTGATACTTATGACAAAATTATACCATCCTCTTTGATTTGAAAGCTGCTGCATTATCGGTGATTAACTTATTCAGACAACCAAAGTGAGACAAGATGTTATTTTCAAGAAATGAAATGATTACCGTATCTGTAGCTTGTCTGGTGGGAGCTGCCTCAATCCATTTTTTGAAATAGTCTGTCGCTATAAGGATCCATCTATGTTGTCCAGAAGAAGTGGGATGAATTTCCCTAATGAAATCCAACCCCCACTGCTGGAAAGGAGTGCTCACCTCAATAGGCTTAAGTGGCAAAGGCTGTAATTTCTGTTTTCCGTCGAAAATCTGACATTTATGATAGTGCTTGACCATCTTGTACACATCAGCAAACAATGTAGGCCAATAATACCCTGCTCTCAAAATTTTGTTCGTTGTTGACTTCCAAAAAGGTGACCACCACACTCTCCTCCATGGAAATCCTCTATGACTTTCTTTGCCTCCTCTTCCACCAAACAATTTAACAAAATACCACCGGGATCTTTCCAATACAGCGCAGAATTTAGAATGCAAAACTTGGCAGCCTTCAACTTGAGTGTTCTCGCTTTATTTCTAGTCATGCTGGGCAGTGGTGATAAATTTTTTAGCACATATATTATATCTGAATACCATGGGGACAGAGCAAACATTTCAGATACCTAAATGGATGATATTTCCTCATTCTCATCGGACATGGCAGCGATCAAATTTATGTCCAAGGCATGCAAGTTTGATTCGGCCATTAACTTCGCCAACCCCTGTCCTTTGACCAGCTTTGTGGGCTTTATTTCCACATCATATTCCATCAAATCCACAATCAATTTGCCTCTTCTTCCTTCCGGATCAGTTTGCACTAAAACATCTTTTACAGTAGCATTAGAAACATAGGCCAGAATGTGAGAATGTAGGATATATACCCGGAAATCCTTTAATGCCTTCACAAGTGCCAAGGCTTGCTTCTCAATTATGTTGTACTTTAAAGCTGCATCTCTTATAGCCCTGCTGAAGAATGTTATGGGTCTTTTGTGATCATCTCTTTTCTGCAATAAGACTGCCGCCATAGTGTGCTCCGAAGAAAATTAAAACAATATGAAATCTTGAGTGTAGTCCAGGCTTACTAGAACTGGAGCTGAAGAAAGGGCCAATTTGACCAAGTTGAAAGATTTTACCGCCTCCTCTGTCCATTTCACCTGGCTGTCCTTCTTAAGCATGTTGGTCATTTCTCTTAAGTGTTCAACAAGATTAGGCACAAAGCGACGCAGAAAATTCATCTTACCATTGAACGATTGTATCTCTTTTTTATTTCGGGGCAGATCGATTTGTTGAATTGCTTGTACACGTGCTGGGTCAATACGAATGCCATCTTTTGAGATAATATGCCCGAGTAATTTGCCTTCCTCCATGGCGAACAA
This sequence comes from Pinus tabuliformis, assembly GCA_031772625.1. NCBI lineage: Eukaryota > Viridiplantae > Streptophyta > Pinopsida > Pinales > Pinaceae > Pinus > Pinus tabuliformis. The sequence goes on along the minus strand of CM062818.1, from coordinate 915,062,193 downwards.
GCTTTTCTTAGGATTCAACAATAAACAATATTTTCTGCACTTTTTAAAGACAGTTTTTAGATGATGCATGTGCTCTTCATCAGATTTGGAAAACACCGTCAAATCATCCAAGTACACCACCAAAAACACATCCTTCTCATTCGCAAAAGCCAAGTCCATTGCACGCTGAAATGTGGCACCTGCATTCTTTAAACCGAAAGGCATTTTGGCATAATGAAAGGTTCCCCATGGAGTGGTGAATGCTATCTTGTCTCTGTCATCTTCATGGATAGAAATTTGGTTATATTTGGAATAATCATCAAGCAGTGACATATGAGATGCCCCCACTACTCGCTGAAGTATATGGTCCATCTTGGGTAGTGGATAGTTGTCTTTTAATGAAAATTTATTTAGATTTCTGAAATCAATACATAAGCGGATCTCACCTGTCTTCTTTCTTACGGGCACCAAGTTAGAGATCCAATCTGAAAATATGATGGGCACAATGATACCTAACTTATACAACCTGTTTACCTCCTTTTCAATAGATGGCAGCAACTTTGGATTTATCCTTCTCAGCTTTTGTCTAAATGGTTTTTGATTGGGCTTGATGGGTATCGTGTGCTGAATAATATTGGTATCATAGGTCTTTAAATCAGAATAATCCCAAGCAAACACATCTGCAAATGAAGCCATCAAATTGATGTATTTGTCCTTGATCTTTGGCGGTAATGCTTTAGACAATTTTACCAACTTAGGATTGGCAGCTATTCCGATGTTAACCTCTTCTACACCCTTCTCTATTAGCTGCAATGTTGGCTTGTGGGCTACATCATCCTGATCAAAAAATTCTTCTAGAGATATCAAGCCTTTAGGAATAATGTTATTCTTCAGCTGCAACACGTCCATTTCATTGATCTGCACTTCATCTGTACCATTCCCTTTCCCATCGTCAATTTCTACATCAATTGATGTTTCTTTGAACTTGCCTTTATTTTGCAGAAAATCCTTAATCTCCTCATCATCTTGAAACACTTTCCAATATCTCTGATTGTCTGGAATGGTTGGATGATGCTTGACATGGATTTCGAATTTATTGCTAGAGTTCATGGGGATCTTCAAACTACTTGCTGCCTTGGCAAGAGCATCAATAATACTATTTTGTATACGTGGCACACATGTCAAGGTGTATTCTGAAAATAATTTTAAGATGTCTAAAACTGCATTACGGTAGGCCCGCATCCTAGGATGCTTTGCTTGATACTCACCTCTGACCTGATTTATTACCAATTCGGAGTCGCCATATACCAAAATACTTTTCGCATTCAAATTTCTTAAAATCTTCAGGCCAACAATCATAGCTTCATATTCAGCTTCATTGTTTGAGCACTCAAAGGCCAGCTTGTAAGAGCAAATCCTCATGCTGCTAGGCACTTTGTTTGGGGCAGAGAAAGGACTGCGTACCCAAATTCCAATTCCAGCGCCATCATTTCCTACTGCTCCATCAAAATACATGGTCCACAAACCTTCTTCCTCCTCTTGTAAGTGCTGAAAATCTGTTTGATGTGCCTTGTCTGCTTGCTATCCATTGCTTTCAGCTGATTGCCTAACATTTTTCTACTTTCCTTGTCGTTCTTTCTTTAAAATTTCTCTGAAATTTTCTGTTATTTCTGGAATATCATCTGCTTCTAATATCTGACTATCTATATCATTTAAACTAACTGAAAATAAAACAAAAGACTCTAAATCTGTATGTACATAGTTAATTGGATGATTTATGGGTTTCTCCTTGCTTGTGATCATATATTTAATTTTTTGTTCCTGATATAATTTCCTCATTTTTCCAAACACCGGGATCATTGCATAGGAGAAATCCAGTTGTAGTGTCCCTTTCAATTTCGCTACCCAAGACCTGGAAAGAAGCATCCCAAACCTTGGAGGAATATCTGCTACCACCACATCCATCAAAACATTTTTCATGGGAAGCTGATCCAAACTCACAACCAAGTCTTTGATGAGTCCTATACATCTCACTCTACTGGAATAAAATGAATAGAGATCGTGGTACTGCCAGGTGATGTCCAGACCGAGCTTATCCATGATAGCCTTGGGCATGAGATTGTGAGAAGCTCCGGAATCGAACATGGCATTATGCAACACAAAATCATGCAATCTTAAACTGATGTAAAAGGGTGGCACATCGCTATCAGGAGACTCACCATTTGATGTTGGTCCAAAAATCATTTCAGGTCAATCATCTTCTACATTTACCATGTCGGACATTGGGTCAAAATTCAACATTTTAGATATCTGTCCTCTATAACTGTTGTTCTTCATTATTTCAGTCAAGGGGATGGATACCTTTAACTTAGAAATCTCATTCTCTAAGCTAAAGACAGGAGTCTTTTCTACCTGTTTGATTGGGATTTCTTTCTTTTCTTTTTCCTTTGATGCAGCTTGCTGCTGTGATTGTTCTACTGATTTTGATTTGCTGCTCTCCGGACCAACTGCTTCCTTTCCCTTTCTTTGTGTAGTTGATGAATCATTGTTTGTTGCTTCAACCTCCTTATTTTTCTGAATCGGCTTGGCCGGCACATCTCTGTTTCTAAGTGAATATCTCTGCTACTGTGTGGATAGAGCATTCATATACCCCCTTTTATACTCCTCTGATTCTTCTTCTAAAATAGTATCACTAGCTAGAATGAAATCAATGTCTTTGTGTGCAGCTGAACTCACCGCACACTCTTCTTCTTCGGTAATGTAAGTAGGCAGCTCATCTGGAGTAAAGAGGTGGTTTTCTTCACCTATTACATTCTCTTCCTCATCTGACTCCGGTCCATGCACAAAATTTTGCTTCAAAGGTGTTTGTACCGGCTGTTGTGCTGTCTGCTCTTGGGCTCGTTGATCTCTTTGTCTTATCCTATATTGTGGCTGCTGCGGGCCACAGAAGTTAGGATTTCTAACTTGTGGCTCAGGCTTGTCAAGCTTCACCCTTTCAAGCATCTGCTCTACCTTTTTGAGTAATTGATCCATAGAAGAAGACTCTTCCTTAATAGTGACTTTCTTTTCTGCTTTCACTCTAGCTCTCTTGGACAACAGATTTGCTTCAACGCTAACCAAGATTTTCTGCATCTCTTCCATTGTGGTCGGTTCTCTCTCTCTTAATTGGTAGGCCATATCAGCATCAAAACCATCTGTAAATTTCATCATAGCTAGTCCCATGAGTGGTTTTAGATGATCTAGAATCTCATTATAAACTGTATTGAATCTAACACAATAATCTTGGACTGACTCACCAGCGTTTCATTTGATTTGTTCATAGTCAGCCAGAATTTGAAGGGGATTCTTTTTCACTTCCCATCGATTTAAAAATTGTCTTTGTAGTTCGGCCAAGGTAGTGATACTTGCTGCCGGTAAACCTCTGAACCATTTCCTCACTTCACCTGCAAATGTCTGTACAAAGAGTCTCATTGCCACATTCTCCGCATCGATATCATGGAGTTCATAGAAGTCTGCCATTTTTTCCACATGTTGCTGAGCAATAATACTATTATGAGTGCCATCAAAAAACTGGATTTTGCTTTGATAATCTGTGGGCATACCATCTAGAATTTGGGGCAAAACAAGGGGTTTGAAACAGGCGGCCATCATTCTCAGTGGATTTGACCTTGGAGGTGTTGGAGGAGTGTGCACAGTTTGCAAGGGGCTAGCAATTGGAGTTTGGGGTTGTGCCGCAATATAATTATCGATCAATTTGTTAGCTCTTTCTGTTTCTAAGTCTACAAGAAATTGAGGATTGGGGACAGTATAATCAACAATCCTTTCAGATTTAGACTCAAACAATGATATTTCAAAACGTTCGTCAAACTCAAGCTCTTCAAGATACTCAAAAATATCAGGACATGAATGAGACTTAAACAAGGGAGTTATGGTGCTTTCTTAACAGAGTCTTGGAATCAAATTGGGGTTTTCGTAAATATGAGGAGGATCCGGGTCTGGATTGGCTCTGGTATATCATCTCGAAGCCAGCGTGCTATTGAGAAAAATCAAATGACACAACCAACTTACTAAACCTATCCAATCCTAAGCTCATCATCTGAAAGCTCAGAATTATTATGAAACAAGGGGATTTGATTTCAGTTTGTCCCGAGTGGAGTCACCACTATGTTAGCACCTAAATCTGCCTTAGGCTGAAGGAAGGAAAATATTATGGTAACCACAAACCACGCTCAGTCTGGTAGCTAGCCCTACCAGAACAGGAGAGGGCTCTCTCCGAGTCACGCTCAGTGAATATATAAGCAAAAACGGTCTGAGACGACTTACAGTGAAATATTGATCTTAGGCTACTGAGTGAATAGGGATACAAGAAACCATTTTCATGAAAGACCAAGCTTCTGGGATGGTATGGGACCAACGGTCAGCAAGGAACAGAGAATTTAATATAAAGGCACAAATTATTCCGTGAGGCAAGGCAGGCGGAAAATGTAGCAACTTAGTTTGAGGTAACGTGGAATGAATAGATTTCTGAAGAAAGTGAAAAGGGCATAGTTACATGAATCCTTTTCAACAGAAGAAAAACACTAAACATGAAATTTTCCCACAGGTAGAGCAATAAAATTGAATTCTACCTAATCTCACTCAGAAAATTTCACTGGAAATGAACATGAAATGAATTATGAAACATAACGAAATACATATGAAAACATAAGAGACACATTTTCTACACTCACAACCACAAGAATCTCATGAAACAGAGCCACTGCCTTTCATTAATTCTCTGTCAAAAATACATAGTGAAGAAACAAAATTTCTTTCCCACAGTCTCCCAGAAGTTACAAGCCAACCAACCCTTTGCAAATAGCTTGCATACAATATATAGAATGTGTAAGGAAGAGATAGAATTCCCAAGGGTTGGGGAGTTACTTGAATCATTACAAAATGGAGATGAAGAGCCAACCATCAGCTACAGGTGCAGCGCTACAAACATGACATTTGGCTTGGGTGACCATTTGCCTTCCTTTGCCACTTGGATAGAAGCCAATCTGGAGAAAAAACACTTTAAATGCCACCTTTGGTGCCAAAAAACTGAAGTGTAGATGAGCGGGCCCACTTGGAGAATTCGCGAACCAAAATTTCGCGAAACGGAAGCAAATTGGGCAATTTTTCCTCTGTGCGTTGCACCATTTTCTCTGTGCGCCGCGCTACTTTGGGGCCTGTTTTGGGGCACTTACATGTGTCCAAAATGTCCCCAAGTGGGCTTGTTGGAAATCCTATCCTGTCTACTTTCTAACCCCACTGGAATTTTTGAATTTGGTGCTCATTTTCCCCTCCAAATCTCCATTCTCCCAAGACTGCTTCCTGTGTGTCAAAAAAGGGGCAGAGAGGCCATTTTTGGGTGTTTTTTGACCTTTTGGAGACTCATATCTTGCCAAAATTTCTTGTCCGGGCACCAGTAGTCGTGATTTTCCATGTTGAATCCAAAAATGCAAACCATTCCTCATTTGGAGCTCTAGAATTTTAGCGCCGCAGCACAGGGAGAAAAACCCTGTTTTTTGCCCAAAAATTTGTGAAGTGACCAAAAATTCCCCAAATTTCTTGAAATTTTGGCTAGAGTTTCTTTATGGGGTGTTATGATGGGCCAAGGAAGCCTCAGCTAAGATTCAAAGCTGATATTGCTCTTTTGCCTCTTTTGATTTTCTTGTTGCTTTCCTCAATTTCGCTTTCAAACTCTTTATTCGGGCCTGTGCACTCATGTTTCGCACCCTGTAACGGAAAGCCATGTGTCTCAGTAAAGCAAGGTCCTGGTCAGCCTTGTCCAGTAGTCTCTCCAAGTGCATGTTTGCTCTCTTGAGATTGGCCTCCCGATCCTCATTGATTTCTTGCTCCAATGATGTGAGCTCAACTCTTCTCCTTCGTGCAGCTTGGCGATGCTCACGAATGTTTTGCAGCTCCCTAATCACCTACTGGTCCTCAAGCTGCTTGTTTCTCTGCTCCAGGTACTTCATGTTCCACTTGGCCCTCTCCACATGAAGGGATAAGGCCTCAATCACTGCTTTCTACTCCTGGATGATCTCTGTAAGCTCTGCATTTGTTGGTTTTGTATCTGTCTCATCATCATTGAGGAGAATGAATTCGGTCTCTCGTTCACCTGATGGCCCTTCCTCCTGCACTGGGTCTTTACCTTTGCCCTGCTCCTATGATGCTGATGTCAGAAGCAAGGCCCCTTCCACCCCAGGTGGAGATAACACTCGCTTTGCTACTGCAAACAAAGTTCTACTACCTTTCTGATAGGTGATGTATACTGGCATAGTAGCAGGCTCATGGCGCTCATACTGATGAGATGGGCCACCTATCTCATGCTCTGCCTCTGATACTACCTGTGGAGCGCTGAAGAAGTCACGGGAGATGAAGTCCTCCCAAGCAATACCCTGCAATGTCAACTGATGGTCCACCAAAATCCGGATAAGAGAAAAGTGATAAACATTGTTGAGCTACTGTCGAGGGGTCTTGTGTTGCATGAAAATTTTCATCCTCTCTATGTTCCCGTAAATGAAAAAGGGGAGGTTCATCATTCGCACCCTGGTAAAGTGCATGAGCAACCTGATGTGATAGGCATAAAGGTGAGAAAACCTCCCCTCACAACTGAAGTACTTCATGATCAATTTCATGAGCGGAGCATACTCATCTCCCAAAAATCTGAATGGGAAAAATCTTGTAAGCTGACTCAAACAACTGACCTTAATGTAAGGCTCATAATGATGCCTCTCCACCTTCTTTTTCTTATGCCACTGTTCTCCAATGTTTGGTATGCTTGTTGCCACTGATATGGTTTCGGGTGTCAATGTGAAAGTGACCCCAGCCAAGATAGACTGTCCTCCATGTAGGTGAAGTGCAAAAAGACGGGCCAACTCATGATCAACTCTAACATTTGCCACCCTCTGACAAAATTCAAAACATGTTAAGTGCTAGAAACATGACATAGCAAGAGGGCATCCCTGCAACTCGGTGAGGGTGTTTGGCTCATCTCTAACATGTTTTCCACTCCTTTGTTGTCTCCTGGAGGCCTGTTCTCCTGAATCTGTATCGCTGTGGCTCTCCTCCTCATATTCTAATGAAACCTCAGATGCCATGACTGTTGTTTTGTAAACTGAATTTAGGTTGCCCTTTGATTATAGTGAAGCTGGAGGTTGCTTTGACAATCTGCCACCAAGGGGACAATTAAAAAGGGAGTATTAGGAGGGGGATAATATAATGGGAATAGGGGTTTATAGGAGAATTTTGTTTAGGGATATACAGGGGGTTTTGGGGTATTTTGATAGGGTAGGTTTTGTGTTTTTGGCAAGGTAAGGTTTTAGGGTTTGTAAGGTAGGGTTTGGGATTTATTTAGCAATAGGAAGAGGGGAAATGGAGTATGATTTTGGTAGTGTTATGGTAGTGATTATGGGGACAATAGTATAGGGGAATAAGGAACAGGGGTAGGGTAGGAAGAATAACCTTGGTATAAATATCACTGTAGCACAAACCCTAGCATAATGGTTTTCTTTGGTGTCTTCTTTGTGCTTGCTTTATGAAAATTTTTTGCATTTTACTATAGGCATAAAATCTTCATATTACCCATAACAATTGGTGCACAATTGAATTTAGGTAGCCGACCTTGCAAATAGAAGAGCTCCACAAAAAAATTGAGTGGATTTGGTAGGTTCTGGGCGCTTTATCCCTGTGCGCCGCGCGCAAAACCCAGTGCACTGCGCGCTCTGAGTGCATCGCGCTAGTGGTAATTTTGAATTGTGGGCGGGCTGTGTGTGCACCGTGCCCAGTGAGTGCACCGCGCTCCTGCCTGTGTGCGCCGCGCTCCCTGAAATCGCCTCCCAACTGCTCCAAATCGCTCAAATCCTCAACTCACGACCTTGCAATGTTTTCCCAACGCCTTTGATTGCACAATGAGCTTGTTTCATGCTGGTATTTGTTAATATAAGCTTGGAGGTCATGTTTTAAATTAAATTTTTCAAAAAACCCACTTTTCTAATGTCGTGTTCCACACCTTTTCACTGACCTTAATATAACCCTGATTTTCACCTTTTCTCTGAATTTTGGGCTCAAACGATGAAATTTTCGACACTTTTTGTAGGGATTGCATGACAGAGCACCTGGCCACAGAAACCACGACTGCACCTGAAGAAATCAACTATCGACCCTTTTGAAAATTTTGTCACAAATGGCAGTTTTTGACTTTTCTTCAAAACAGAGTTTTGAAGAACCGTCGAATTTTATCAATAAGATGATGGAAATTTTTGGATCATTACTTTGCAATAGCATCACTCTGGCCTGCATGGCTTTACTGGACATATTTAAATACCAAACTGATCAATCCCTAGACCTAATGACCAAAAATGACTTTTGTCCATTAAAGGACCAGACCTTGATTGTTATGGACTTTTTGATTATTTGACACAAAGACATAAGCCAGCAGGAGCCAGACATGAGGGGAAATGACTAGCATGACTTTCTCCATCAGATTATGGCATGCCCCTAGTGCAATGCAGCTGAGTGAATGGGGCGGGACACCTAAAAATGAGATGCATAAAGAGTTTTGATCTCTAACGGAGGACTGACCAGACCGACTCTAACAGATTATTCGACACAATGTTAGAGATGAGTTACTCGACTCCAATGTGTCGAACAGCCGATGCCTATAAGTCACATACCCGATGAATAGCCATCAAATTTTGCCCCATTTGTAGTAGTGACAGATTTTGGAATCAAATACTGAGAATTACATTCGGTTTGCAATGTCTAAAGACCTCCTCTATCTTCCTTAGGGACTCAAAATATCATACAATGATTGATCACAATTATGCCATAATTCATTTTGTAATGGAAGTTGAAAGCTCATTTAAAAAGAGGTTATATTTAATGATATTATATCAACTCTTCTTGCATTATTGTTGTATATTTTTTAAAGAAAAAAATGATGCTAATGTGAACCCTAATTCATTGAAAGATTTTAATCGAAGAAAATTGTCAATTTTTATTAGAAACACTTGACATCTAACACTTGAAAAATAACATTAAATATTTTGAAAATAATGTTTAGTTATTCAATGGTATATAAATAATTTGATAACTTTAGATGAAGTTAATAATGTTTCAACACAAGTCATATCCATTCAAATCCATGGAATCTAAGTATGGAAATTTTATGATGCATGAAATGTAGCAAATTAAAAGACAATAAATTTGTGATGAAAAATAACTAGATATTGCAAATGTGAGATAAAAATGAAGTAGAGTAATCAAGTGTGAATCTTGTAAGAATTAATATATAAATCAACAAATAATTAGTGGTTAAGCTCAAAATAATAATGTGAAGGAAAAAAAAAAGAGAATTGGAAAATAAATGGCTTGATTTTAAAATTTTAAGGGTGCGCCCAAGTTGGTGGATGAGGGAGTTATTGAGGGCTCAACACCATGCTAGGCAGGGTAGCAAATTCTCTTCTTATTGACAGCCTAGCCAATATCCCTCCTAGAGGAAATTATCAATCCCTTGGACTAGTGTTCTAGAAAATCATGTAGATTCACAATCTCATGTAATCTACTAAAACAAAAGACAATAATCTACTTCTACTCTTTACATTGGAATCCCATAAACATCGAGGAAACAATAATCAATAGAGGAAGAGAATCAAAGGCACATAACACAATAGATATCTAGGTAAAGCCACATCTCAAAACCCCACTATTTGTTTTGTATTAATTAGGAAAATCAAGATGAAATTACAATGCGTGTTCTCTCTAGAACAATCCTAGCACCCAGCAAATTCAATATCCAACTCATAAGCAAGATCAAGGCCAAAGCTTATCCTCTTCACAAGCTCTCCAAGTCTCTATTCCAATGTGTAATTCCTATGGATAATAGCTTGTATTTAAAGGGAATTAAAGCCTCTAAAAATAGCGCAATCCCTCAAGGATAAGTTCTTGATTGTGTTGACACCTAATCCTCATAATTGGGTGAATATAATGTAAATAGATAAATAAGTAATATGAATAGTCATCGGGAGATGAACTGAATAGTCTCTCCCTCATGTATTAAATGAAGACCTACCTGAAGGAATAAGCATGAATCAATTTTTCTTGAGGAGTTACTACCTAGTCTGACATGGTATCAGAGCCAGCTCCCAAAATAGTTGTAACTCCCATTGCCTACTGCTCTCTATCCACTGTCTACTACTCTTTGTCCCCTCACAGTCACTGATGTACGCTGGCCTGACATGCGTTGAACTATCCTAATGAACTCCTGCTCTCACTCACAGTTATTCCTACTCTACCTTCTATCCGCTGAATGCATACAGTTCTTTGTTGTACGTTGTACACTACTGCCAAAATTCTTTTGAACCATACGCTGGTCCGTTGAACTGTTTTGTAATAGTGAACCCGACGTGAACACTGGGCGCTCCCTCCATACGCTGCAATCAGCTACCAGGAATCAAAGAGAGTTTTCAGCTATCCATGCTATATGCGACCAGCTAATATAATTATGTAGTTCAAGGATGGGATTGATCCATCATGTCAAATTGACCTTGGTTGATGGAAATTCTCCTAATTTGAGTTTTGTGGCTGTTTACTCTTGAGTTCCATAAGAAATTATGTTTATTTATAGAGTTGTTTGGCTACGCATTAATTTATGTGAAGGCTGTGGAAATGAATGTGACAGGTGCGATGTGTTTTTTTTGCAAAGGGATGACAAATAAAATGTAGTTGTTTCCTATATATTATATATACGTTACTCCCTGTATTTGTCACTATATCAATTTCCGTCCACCTCCATTTGAATTTCAAGTTTCTGCTCCCCGTATTTGTCACTGTTCACATTACAATTGTGTGAGTATAAAGCATAACTGCAGTCATTGCAACTACCAGGGAAAGAAGCATAATTATTGGAATAACAAGACTATTAAGAGTTGATTGATGTGGAAGACTAGCAGCATCTCGTCTTCGCTGCCCAGACGTTGAGAGAAGGACGCATTCTCGCCGACTATAATATCCAAAATGGATCCACACTCCACGTCATGAACCGAGTCAGAGGTGGCATGCAGATTTAATGCAAGTCCCTGCAAGCTGCTACGTGCACTATCAGGGCATTGGCAAGGGCAAAACCTGTCGAAGATGCTAATGCAGATAATTCTGCTAGTCTCTACCGTTCTAGCGTTAATTTAAAAGAGAGTTTTTTTTGTCAGTGCATCGCCAATCTAAATGTTTCTTTGGAAAATGTTTTAAATCAATTTTCATTTAAAGTGTTTTGGAGACTCCGCCATAGTAAATTGTTTTGGAAACTACAATGCATTTTTCCCTACACAGCAAGTACAAATTGTTTTATCACTAGAAGAGCAATTTTTTTTCCACTGTACACAGAGTTTACAATGCATTCAATCATATGCATGGTGGGAATAGTTCTCACTGGCAAGGATAACTATCCTGAATGGTCCTGGATGATAAAACACACTCTAATTTTCAGTGAGTTGTGGAAAGGAGTGTATGTCGTAGACGAAGACAACGAACCAGTACAGCCTACCTCAAACAAAGAGTTTGTCATTTAGAAAAACAAGAACAACAAAGCTTATGCATTAATCGTAGCATCTGTAAATGAAGAGCTGAGTCACCATATTTCATCTTTTTCAACTACCTTTGAAGCCTTACAAAAGCTGCAAGAACTCTATGACTCACATTTTGCACTTGAAGTTGTTCAACTCATGATTAAACTCTTCACTCTTGAACTGCAAAATAATGATCCTCTTGCTCTTTCAACTAAAGTAAATTCTATAATGCATGATATCAAATCCACTAAGGTTGAATTGGGTATTCCACTTATCGCTTTTCTCAAGGCACTTTATCCTACTTACTCCAATTATCTTGAGTCATTGCAAGCAAATGGAAATCTCAAAGATATCACCTTTGACTCTCTTGTGAAAAAGTTTGCTGAAAGAGAGAAAGCTTTTGGAAACAAGACAGCCCCTGAATCTTCTGAAGAGGTTGTATGCCTTGCTCATGAAGAAAGTCATCCTACGCAAGATTCTTCAAGAGGAAGAGGTGGTCGAAGAGGAAGAGGAAGATATTTCAAAGGTAGGGGGGCAGAAATTCTCAAGGAGAAAAAACATATTTTCACTACATTCGCTACAAAAGAAATGGATCACATGATGCCTCTACATGCAAGCTACCATGGGACAAAATTGAGCTGTAGACAAACCAACAGAAAGGTAAAACTAATGATACAGACAAAGGTAAAGCACTTGAATCTGCTCAATATGTTGTGGCACAATGTAATATTGGAGTAAATGAAGATTTATTTAATGCTTCACTTGCTTCTTGGAAAAATGATTGGTTGCTTGATTAAGGAGCAATCTGCCACATGAATCATAGAAAAGATTTTTTTGAAGATTTCACTAGCAATGTTGATGGAGTAGTATACTTTGCAGACGAATCAAAAATCAATCCATCAGGGCTTGGCACAATCAGGCTTAAACTGCCTGGTCTTCCAGACTTTCTTTTGCATCATGTTCTATATCTCCCACAGCTCAAGAGAAACTTGTTGTCCTTGGTCAACATCTGCCAGCAAGGTCACTCCATTCATATGCTTGATGGCAAGCTTAAGGTAAGAAAAGCATCTGACCACTCACTTGTCATGAGGGGAATAGAAGAAGAAAGGCTTCTCAAGCTGCAAGGAACCTCTGCTCGTGCACAACATTTCTTATACAATTATCATCATGAAGAAGGTACACTTCCATCAAGTTTATTATGGCATGCTAGATTTGAACATTTGAACTATGACAGCCTCTGCTTGTTGAAGAAAAATGGTGTTGCTGGTTTGCCTACATTTCCTAGCAAATTTAAGCAATGTGATGCTTGTATTCTAGGAAAGCATAGCAAACAGTCTTTTCATGATTCACATTCAAGAGCACATAGAAAACTTGAACTCATTCATTCAGATTTATGTGGTCCAATGCATATTCCTTCTGCAAATGGACATAAATATATGATGACATTTATTAATGACTACACCAAAATGTGTTGGGTTTATTTATTGAAGAATAAATCTGATGCTTTTCAAACATTCAAGAATTTTCATAAATGGATTGAAAATTATGCACAATCTCATATTGGGTCTATTCGCACTGATAATGGAAAATAATACACATCAAATGAATTTGAAAACTATCTTCGCCAACATGGGATAAAATATCAAACAACTGTACCTTATAATCCCCAACAGAACGGTGTAGCTAAAAGAATGAATAGGACAATCTTAAATATGGTATGATCCATGCTCTTCTTCAAAAATGTAAAGATAATGTTTTGGGTTGATGTTGTTCTATGTGCTGCATATATAAAGAATAGATGTCCATCTAATGCTATTAGAAACAAGACTCCTTATGAAATGTGGTATGGACATGTTCCTTCGGTAAAGAATCTCATGGTCTTTGGTTCTTTCTATTATGCCTTGATACCAAAGGTACATAGAAACAAACTTGGTGCTAGAAGTCGTAAGTGTATCTTCCTAGGGTATTCAAACACCTCCAAAGCATACCGTCTCTATGATGAAGTAAATAAAAAGTTTGTTGTATCTAGAGATGTAATTTTTCTTTAATCATCCAAAACTAACAATGTTATTGAGCGGAAACTTGATATCTTGGATAGATTTGCAAAAACAAATTCATTTCAAGAATTTGATAATCAGATTCCACATCTTGAAGGGGGGATTCCTATACTAGATCAGCATGTGGACTCTTCTTCTGAGGAACACTCTCCCCCGCATGAAACTCCAACAACAGATGATGCTTTAAGTGATGTGATTGATAGAATTGGGAGACTCAATCTTGATTCAGTCCCAACTCAATCAGCAGAGCAGCGAGGACCATCTGAAAAAGGTCCCCCAAAGTGGCTGACAAAGACAGTTGAAAGTGTTCATCTTGATGAGGTTGGAAAGACAGGAACTAGAAATTCAAATTGGTAGAATGGAGGTGATGTCGATGACTCTAATTCACCTATTGATATGGATGTTTCTTATGATTGTGAATTGAACTTGTCTACATATTTTGAACCAACTTCCTTCAAAGAAGCTAATTCTCATGATGAATGGAAAGAAGCGATGCAAAAGGAGTATGATTCCCTCATAAAGAACGGCACTTGGAAGCTGGTTGATCCTTCATTAGGAACCAAACCAATTGGCTGCAAGTGGGTCTACAAGAACAAGTATAAAGCTGATGGCTCGCTTGAAAAGCACAAAGCTAGGCTTGTGGCAAAAGGTTTTTCACAAAAGGAAGGGGTCAATTATGAGGATACTTTTGCCCCCATAGCAAAATGGGCTACCATCCGAACACTCTTTGCACTAGCAGCTCAGAATAGTTGGAAAGTCCATCAAATGGATGTAAAAACTACTTTCTTAAATGGAGATCTAAAAGAGAATGCTTTTATGTCTCATCCTGAAGGATTTGATGTGAAAGGACATGAACATAAAGTATGCAAACTTTTGAAGTCCTTGTATGGCCTCAAACAAGTACCGCGAGCCTGGTATGAAAAAATAATTGAGCATCTTCTGAAACTCAATTTCAAACATTATGATCTTGATGATGCAACTTTATTTGTCAAGAAAGTTGGAAAAACTTTTATATATCTTGTGGTATATGTAGATGATGTTTTGATGACAGGGAACAATGAAAGCTACATTGCATCAATAAAGAAGGAATTGGGGAAAATTTTTGAAATGACTGATTTGGGCTATGTTCATTACTATCTTGGCATTGAAGTAACCCAACATCCGAAGTCCATATTTCTTTCTCAAAAGAAATACATTGGAGATCTGTTGAACAGGTTTGGTGTGACAGAATGCAATCCTCTTACTACTCCAATGGAAAAAAACTTAAAGCTCACATCTATTGAAGGAAAATAATTTGAGGATGCAACAAAGTATAGACAGCTTGTAGGAATTGTCAACTACCTAACTACTACCGGAACAGACATTTGATTTGTTTTTGGAACCCTCTCTAGGTTTATGCAAAAGCCTTGTGGGGGACATTGGTCTGCTGCAAAAGGAGTTCTAAGGTACTTAAAGGGAACTTAAGACTTTGGAATCAAGTATACACAGGTGGACGACTTCAGCTTGATTGGATACTCTTATTCAGACTTCAACGGAGACAAAGAAACTGGGGTATCTACTTCAGGATATGCTATGAGTCTTGGATCAGGAGCTATCTCCTGGAGATCATGCAAACAATCAGTTCCAGCAGATTCCACAACAGAAGCAGAATACGTGGCAGCAGCTGAAGCAACAAAAGAAATTGTGTGGCTCAGGAAAATTCTTGAAGATTTGCAGCTAAAACAAGTACAATCAACTCCACTCATGACTGACAATACCTCTACAATAAAGTTGGCCAAGAACCCAAAGTTCCATGATCGAACAAAGCACATCAATACTAAATATCATCTTATTCGACATCATGTTGAGGCCAAAACAATCCATCTCCGTCATTGTTCCACAAATGAGCAAATTGCAGACATCTTCACCAAAGCACTTGGAAGAGAAAAGCTTGAACGATTCAGAATGATGCTTGGACTCACCAACATCCCTTCAGATTAAGGGGGGGTGGGGGGGGGAATGTTGACACCTAATCCTCATGATTGGGTGAATATAATGTAAATAGATAAATAAGTAATATGAACAGTCATCGGGAGATGAACTGAACAGTCTCTCCATCATGTATTTAAATGAAGACCTACCTGAAGGAATAAGCATGAATTCATTTTTCTTGAGGAGTTACTACCTGGTCTGACAGATTGCATGCACTGTTAGTGCAACTCAGAAAAATCTAAAACCAATAGTAAACTATCCCTACACTCTAGTCTCAACTGGTTCTTTCTCATAATCAAAATGCATGAGTTTTTTATGGTGGAATCTTCAGTTAACTAGAGTAGCACTAATTAAATAACTAGTGTCCCAACTGACTATTTAATCACTTTTAGTTCCTGAAATTGATTATAACTAATTTAACTGGACTTAACTCAATAAACTGAGTTAACTAAGTACAACTCATTCATAACTCATCCTTAACTCCTATAAGTTATGGAGAACATATACATGTCTTGTAAAAGACTTCCAATTTCAATTTTGATGAACCTCACCATTGGGTAACTATATGGACCTTAATACACCTCCAATATTACTAAAATAAAATATTCTCATAATTCCTTACATGTTTTAATTATATTTTGCTTAATGAGATAAGTAAAAGTAAAATGTTATGTCTTGTGGTCTAATGTGCATTGATTGAAATTTTTTTGGAGAAAATCATGGCAATTTTGGATAATTAAGTGAAAGAATTCGAATGAGAAAAGGAGGAGAGATTATAGGACATAGATCCTCCTCATTAAATCCTCGCTCATTCGAATATGCCTCAATCAAATCACACTAGCTTGGAGTTGCAAGAAACAGAGTCATGGAGATCATGGGCAGTCGAGCGAGTGATAGTTAGGAACCAGTTCATCTTGAGTTCGGGATCCAAGCCTCCCTATATTTAAGGAAGTTATTGGAGACTTCATTTGTATAAATAAGGAGGCCTAAACCCTCATTAGGATTCAGATTTTTTATGTAAGAGCACTATGCATTTTCGAGTTAAAGTTGTGTGCCAAAACACTGTTATGTAATTTTTAATATGATAATGAGAATGAACATTTCCTTGACCAACCACTGAGTTCACTTAGAGGGCTGAAGGTCTTGGGTTAGGGCCCAACCCTAGTGTAAAATTCTCCTCTTCTTGTACTTGTATGCTTAGGTTATTTCATATATTAATTGCTGAATTGATTTTAGCATTTGCAAATAGTGGTGAAGTTAATTAGTTTGCTTCCATTTGTGCATAACTTTAGTAGTATATTTAGAGAGATAAAAGAATACTAAAAAGGCTGACAGTAGGTGGATTTTGCCTCACTCCTCCCTTTAGGGACCATGATTTGAGGAAAAACTCCTATTCAGCCCTAAAAAGACAAAATTTTGATTTCTTATGGGATTTAGGGTTTTCTGCTACTTAGGCCAGCATCTTATCAGTTTTCAAGTATAGGTTTCAATTTTTATTTCTGATATTTCCAACATTCTATTAGATCTCATGGTGTTTCACAATATTTTGCAAGTATTTCCATGCATGAGCTAGGCAACTAAATAACAGAATTCTATTTCTTATGTTGATTAGAAATATTGTTTGTTTGACATGATTCAAGGGTAAATTCTAGTGATGTATGTATAGTAGGATATTTCAATAGTACAGGAAGACCTCATGTTAGTATCCCTAGCCTAACCTCATTCATCCATGATCACCAACAACCACTAATTCCATCAACCAATATTTCACCATTTCCTAACAACAAGTTTCTAGGTTTGTTGAGCAAATCCAACCATCTCACAAACTTTGGTTTGAGCTCTGAGGAAGTCCTAGCCACTCCCTTGCCTTATTTCTTCCATAATTCACCTTCCCTAGGCCCTATACCACCTTCCAAATCACTCCTATTACTTTTGTTCGGATCCCATAGCAATACAGGGGATCCTGTAGGAGCATTAGGAAATCTTGTAGAACGACCTGTAGTGGCATGTTTTGAAGTCGATTCGAGGGAAATGAATCTAAGAAGTTAGGAGAAGACCCCCACTTTCCTCCCAAGCCATCTGACCCTTCACAACCACCTCTAACCCACTTGCCACATCACCAAGAAGATTTAGCATTCACTTTTTCACAGAAAAGGACAAAAAGGAAAAAAGAGTTATTCTGTTCATTCTTATGCATAACAGTAAAGTGTTTGGTTATCTCAGATTGCATGCCTAGGATAGTTAGGATTATACCCATGTTAGCTTATAATTCTTCTAAAGCAAGATCTCTTAACAAATAGTTAGATGAGTGGTGTGTTTAAAGCATTTATTTCAGTCTTCCATTGTTGTAGTAGAAAATATTTCCATTCTTCCAATTAGGGTAAAATTCCCCTTTCTTCAGTGGTAATCAAACTTCTTCTGAATCAATAGAAGGATAGTTTGAGAAACCATAGTGGTATATCGTCAACTCAACAATGAAAAATAATGAACCCATTTCATCTACTTCTGTATACAGCATGGTCACCTCCATGTTTGTACAAACCCCAGGTTGATAAAGTAAAGTTGGAAGCCCTAGGAGTTGCATCATTCTTGCTACAATATTGGTTCTCATCACTTTTTGGCACCGTTGCTGGGGAGGTGTCTAATTAGATGTGATTTCTGCTTTCTTTCTTTCATTTCTTTTCTCTTTCATTCTGGTATTAGCTTCATTTCTGCAAAAGTAATTGTAAGTTGGTTTTCTTTCCTTTACATTCTACAAGTAAGATTGCATTCAACAGTTAGTTTCCATTTAGTTTGTTATTTCAATTCTTCAATTAGTCTTAAAGCTTGAAAAAAAAAAAAAAATAAAAAAAAAAAAGTCTTTCCTGCCTAGTAGGAATAGGGATAACTTAGGGAAATTTTTGCCAAATACCCACACCACTTCAAACAACCAACCTTCCCTCTTCTTCGGTGGCTGTGAATTGGAGGACCCCTTAGGTGAACAACTAGAGATTTTTGAAGAGCCTACAGGGTAAGAAGAAGCAAGAGAACCCATTCCAACTAACCTAATGGCTGAAAATAGAAATGACAGAGGAGATAGAGAAATAATTGAGGGTGCTAAATTTCTGATCATAGAAATAGATGGGGATGCCAAGATGAAAAACATAAGCCCCTCTGCTCTTCCTCACTTCCATGGCCTAACCTCATAAGATCCAGATACTTTCTTGTTTGATTTTTTTGTCATATGTAGAACTTATGATTACACCACTGATTATTATAAGTTGAAATTGTTCCCATCCACTCTCAAGGAAGCAACTCTGCGCTGGTTCATGGGTTTACTTGGGGTTCACATCACAACCTAGGCTCATATGCAACAAGCCTTCAACAACAAGTATCGGGACTACTATAGTTCCAAAGAAACTAAAGAGGAAATTTTTAGAATGAGCTTAGGGCATGATGAGCCCTTAGAAGATTATGAGGAAATATTACGGCTTGGCTACAAAAGGGCGAGGTGCACACTTGATCCTAAGTCAATGAAGCTAGTCCTACTCAGGGGGGTTAGGCAAGATCTTTTGGATACCATAAACCTGCTAGAAGGAGCGGACATCTACCAGCTACCCTATGAAGATATCAAGATTGTCTTTAAGAACCATTATAGGGAAGCTAGGAAAAAGGGTAGGGCTAGTCAACCAATGGCTAGCCCATCCTCTTCCAACACATCCATAAAAGGTGAAATTGGAAATATGTTGGAAGATTTCATGAGTGAAATGTTGCAAACCCTTGCTCTACAGATGGAAACTATGCATATCAAGAGAAAGAAGGAGGAAGCAGAGAGAGAATTAGTCATTTTCTACCCTATATGCACAAGGAGACACCCTAGGAATGAATGTCAATTAAACCTTATAGAAATATTCTCAGCCTACGAAGAAAACCACTCCACAGAAAAGTTCCCTTCTCTACCTAGACTAAACGTTATGTATCAAGGAACTGAACGGGTGACTAAACAACTGATCTGCCACATAAATCAAAGGAGGCCTCAAGGACCTTGACCATACTAGCAAGGCATGAAAGGGTCATCCTATTCATATCACAACCCTAACCAAAACACATCCATTCCCTATTGGGGGGACCCTACTCATCCCTCCTAGTCTACACCTTCTCCTTCGTCTTTTTCACCTCAGTACCATTCCCAGTCGACCAACTAGCCATTTCAGCCATATAGTCCTCCACAGCCTCAGTGGAATGCACCACCCTGGGGGTGGAGGCCCCCATACAACAATGCTCCAACTTTATTTCCTTCACCTCCTACTCAACCACATCTTTTACACTTTGTTCCACCTAAACAAACTTAGATGTCTACCCAGCCAAATCTGAACCTGAACAATAGACAATCACAACAAGTATACAGTGGAGAGACATCCTACCCTACTTATGTTGTGGAAATTTAGGAAATCAACCTGAGGTATGGGAGAGTACTCCCAGACATCCAACATCCATCTCCACCAAGGGAGAGTAAGGAGGAAAGAGAGGAAAGTGTACCTAGAGTGAATCCACAACCCTTTCCTAAAAGATTAACTCATCGAGTCTAGCCTACCCTAGAAGAGAATGAACTTCTAGGTGAATTGAAAATTTTGTGTCAAAATTCCACTTCTCCAAGCCATTAAGGATGTACCTATTTGCAACAAACTGATTAAAGAGAAGTGTTTCAAACATCTAGGGAGGCTAAAAAGAGACACCCCTACCATTAATGTCATTGGATAGCTGTCTGACTCAATACTGGGGAAGGTAATTTGTTCGAAGTATTTAGACCTTGGAAGCCATGTAGTAGATGTGCACATCAATGGCACCATTGTCCTACACACCTTGATTGATCTTGGGGCTGTCATTAATGTAATGACTAAGGACACCATGCTCAAGCTAAATCTCCAGGGTTCATTAAGAAAAAACACAACATTCTTGCAACTTGCAGACCATTCCACAGTAACCCCTGAGGGGATCATATAGGATGTGATGGTCTCCATTGACTCATGGGAGTACCCTATAGACTTCTTAGTTCTCTAGCCTAAGGCCAAGCTTAATGGCTATCCTCTCATACTTGGGAGGCCTTGGCTAGCCACTATCAATGCCTACATCAGTTACAAGGCTGGAAAAATGGACATATGTCCAAGCAGTCGGTCTTGTACCCTCCTACTCAGCCATCCTTAGAACATGATTTACCTTTATGGCTAGAATAGGAGGAAGAAGATGATTTCTACTCAACCCAACTCTATACCATAGAAACTACCATGGGAGGAGGAGAGTCAGATGAAGATGATTTGATTGAACACATTCTCCAAAATCCAACTCACAACACCTTGTCCTTAGAGGAAGAAGTAAAGGAAACCAAGAGAAACCATCATATTGATCTATTCTTAGCTGATTCAAAACCTACTAGTGTCGAGACAATAAAATTTAGCCCTGAAAGAACTTTGAAAATCAACCCCTCTTTTTGTACACCAAGAAGAAAAGTTGTGCAACATGCTAATGGAACATTTGGATGCCTTTTCTTGGAGTTACAAATAAATGAATAGAGTGCACCCATCGGTGTGTACTCACCACATTTATATTAAAGAAGGTTGCAAACCAGTCTGACAACCCCAAAGAAGAATGAATCCAGCTCTCAAGGATATAGGCAAAGAAGAACTGCATGCAGGATTAATTTACCCTATCTCAGATAGTGAGTAGCTTTCTCCTTTGGTGTTGGCTCCAAAGAAAAATGGGAAGTGGAAGATTTGTGTTATTATAGGGAGTTGAACAAAGAAACAAAGAATGACCATTTCCCTCTACCTTTCATCGACCAAGTGTTAGATGGCCTCACAGGGACTTTTTTTTCTCCTTCTTAGATGGGTTCAGTGGGTACAATCAAATCCAAACTATCCCAAAGGACCAGGATAAAACCACCCTCACCTATCCTTGGGGTACTTTCACTTATAATGTCCTTCCCTTAGGTCTATGCAATGCCCATGCCACTTTCCAGAGGGCATTACTAAGTATCTTTGCCGTGCTAGTCCATGATGCGTGGAAATTTATATGGCTGATTTTACACCCTATGGGCGTGATTTCCAGGAGACTCTCTCCAACTTGGGTAAGGTGCTTAACAAATGCATTGAAATGAACTTGTCCCTTAGTCCTAAAAAATTTGAGTTCTTGATGACTATTGAGACCATTCTAGGTCATTCAATATCCCAAAAAGGACTGCAAGTAGACCCAAATAAGATAGCCATAATCCAAAGGGTTCCATCTCTGTAAAAATAGAGGGATGTCAGAATTTTTCTAAGTTTAGTTGGATACTATAGGAGATTTATAAAATACTTCAGCAAGTTGGATTCTCCTTTATTTGGGTTATTGGCCAAATACTTTGAATTTTTATGGTCAGAAAGTTATCAAGAGGCGTTGGACACCATAAAGGACAAGTTGACTACTGCACCTATTCTCTGAGGCCCAAATTTGGCTCTTCTTTTCCATATACATTTTGATGCCTCTCACAAAGCCATATGAGCAACCCTAGGCTAGATAGATGACAAGTTACCTTATGCCATTTACTTCATTAATAAGAATCTGCCAAAATTTGAACTGAACTACACTGTCACTGAAAAGGAGCTCCTCGTTGTTGTGCATTCATTGAACAAATTTAGGCATTACATTATAGGTTACCAAACATTTGTATATACTGACCATGATGCAACTAAATACTTGATGAATAAACCTGATGTAAATGCCTGAATTATTAGATGGTTACTTTTATTGCAACAATTTGATTTAACTATTATTGATAAGCCTGGCAAGGAGAATGTTGTTGAAGATTTTTTGTCCAGATTAACTTTGCCTGCAAGGGAGGAAGGAACGATTGATGATAAGTTACTAGATGAACACTTATTCTCCATTTTAGTTCTCTCTCCACGGTTTGATGACATAAAAAATTACTTGGTGTCTGCATAGTTTCCACCAAATTTATCCTCCAAGGAAAAGAGCAAGATTGTAAGGAAGAGTGCCCCATTCACTTGGATTGGGGACAACCTCTTCAAACTAGGCCTAGATCAAATTCTGAGAATATGTGTCAAGAAGGAAGAAGTCTTGACATCCTTTTGACCTATCATGATGGACCTTTTGGAGGTCACTTTGCAGCCAAAAGAACAACATTCAAGGTATTGCAAGTTGGTTATTACTATCCCACTCTTCACCAAGGTGTGAGGAGGTATACTAGATAGTGTGATTGGTGCCAAAGGACGGGGAAACCTACCCCAAGGGATGAAATTCCTTTGCAACCTCAAGTGACTTTCGAGCCATTTGACAAGTGGGGCATAGATTTCATTGGACCCATTGGCCCTCCATCCAAGAAAAAGCAGTACATCATTGTGTGCACTGACTATTTAACCAAGTGGGATCAAGCCAAGGCCATCGAAGTGGAAATAGAAGATAAAGTGCCTAAATTCTTAAGGGAAAATGTATTTTATAAGTTTGGGTACCCTAGAGAACTGGTCATTGATCAAGGCAGTAATTTTACACCTCACATGATTGAAAATTTGTAAATACAACACAAGATCAAGCATAGAACCTCCACTCCTTACTACCCAAAAGCTAATGGGAAAGTTGAGGCAACCAATAGAGCATTGGAACGCATTCTAACCAAAGTGATTAGCAGCAATAGAAAGGATTGGGAAGATATATTAGTTGAGGCCACTTGGGCCTACAATACCACATGGAAGACCACCACTGGATTCACTCCTTATGAGCTAGTCTATGGGAAGAAGGCCATGTTGTCCATTGAATTTTAATAAAACACCTTAAGAATGGTAGCACAACTAGATATAGATCTCACCAGGGCACAACGATAAGGATTCCTCCAGCTCAATGGGTTAGATGAATTTAGGATGCAACTCGTCTTGAACACAGAGGTGACTCAAGTTCAAAGGAATATTTGGCATGACAAGAACATAAAGGACAAACAATTTCAAGAAGGTGATTGGGCTTTGTTGTATGATTCCATATATAAGGATTTTAAAGGCAATTTAAGGACTATATGGCTAGGACTTTATGTCATAGAAAAATGTCATGATAATGGTTCAGTATAGGTAAGAACCATTGATGCAGAGGTTATCCCTTTACTTGTCAATGGGTACAGATTGAAGGTCTACAACAAGCCCTTGTCAAAGAAAGAATCCATCAATAGCATCAGCAAGATAGATGGTGGTGGAGCAAGTCTTAGCTTCCACCCCATCAAGTTAAAAAAAAAAAAGCAGACTCGGGTGAAAACATCCATGAGGCACCTGAGTCCCATTGTTGGGTTGAAAAACTCTTGGGGAGACCCAATGGTGTTGAAAAAAGAAAAAATAAAAATATCTCTGGGTGAAAACCTCTTTTGAGGCACCCGGGGTAGGAAAATATGATGAAAACTTCCTTGGAGGCAGACTAGTTGTTTTCAAAAAAAGAGAAAAGAAAAAAAATAAAAAAAAGGAGGAAAGAGAAATTTTGGAAATGTTGTTTGCAGGTCATCAAGAGGTGGATCAGCGCAGCTTGAGAGGAATAGAAGGACCTAAAAAATCCATATTTTAATCCATCCATCTCACATTCTTCATTATTTCATCCATCCTTCCATTTATAGTCTCCTCCAGCTCAGTTTACATAGGCTCTATGTTTTCTACAGGAATCCTTGTAATCCTACAAGATTCCATGAAAACCTATAGGAGTTTCCTATTGGAATTACAGTGGCTTTGAAATCCCAAGAAAATTGATCCTATAGCAAAGGGGATGACAAGCCTGTGTCAAAAAAATAAAACATTCACTCCACCTCATCATCCCCATGCCTTTCAACACCATGATACCTTTGCATCCATCCAATAAGTCAATTAATATATATATATAGTTTTCAAAAAAAAAAAATAGAAGAAGGTGAAAACAGAGGACATAGGGATAATATCTGAAGGCTATACCTCTCACCTACCATTCACTAAAACCCTTCTCTACTCATGTCAACAGTCCTCATGCTCCAGAAGTGAAAAAAAGTATGAAAGTTTAGGGGAGAGGTAGCTACAGGACATCCTGTAGGTTTCCTGTAGGAAATCCTGTAGTAGCCTATCCCACAAAGGAAAATTGTCAGGGTTGCATCCATCTTCAGCACAAATATTCCAAGGTTGAGGAAGCTCCTCCAGAGCTCAGCAGCAACAGCAAGATCACCACATCACTCTCCAACACCTTCACATCAAAAGAAACCAGCATCAAAAGAGGCCAATACAAAGAAGGATATGCAACAAATACACAACACAGAAAATCATTCTCCAGCATGCATCATCATCAAATCATCTTACCCACAGGTATGTCACCTTACTCATGCTCTCTCGTTAGCATGATATAATAAAAAATGTAGGATTATGTAAGCATTGGTTTTATAAGCAAAGGTGGTTAGTTAACTTGGCCACCTTCTACCAGTCGACAAGGAGAAAATAGTTACACCACTCCACACGTGGAAACAATCAAATCAGAAGAAAAAGGAGATAAGGAAAAAAATGGTTAAGTTACAGAGGAATGAAGTGGGATATGAATACAAGGTAAGGTGGAATGATGGACTATTATTGGGACCAACGGTCCAAAAGGAGGTGCTTTTACTTAGACAGCTAGCACACCATCCCACATGATCAGCCATATAAGGAAATAAAACACTAATTCCCATGCAAAGAGAGCATTAGCAGTCTCGAGAATTCATCGAAAATAGGTTGCTCTCGGCCTCCTTGAAGTAGCACCTACAGAAGACAGTTAGCATTTTGTAGTGCAGGATACCTACAGGATCCTACAGGAAAACCTACAGGATACGGAGCAGTCAATCTATAGGATTATCAATGGGCACTAAGGGAGGAGAAATCAAAGGTTGTGCTCAATAGAACATAAACAGTGAGGTAGGAGTTATACCTTCCATGTTTTCATGTTAAAAAGAATAAAAAACATCATTTGATTAAGGAAATTGCAATCTAGGAGAATTGTATTGCATATTTAACACTCCATCCTCTCTCACCCACCATAATTCTTTATTTGTATTCATCCAAGCCTCCACAATTACCAGGGAATGATGACAGGGGGTTTTAACAAGAGAGAACCCACAAACACAGTGAGAATTTAGCAACATTCTCTTGTAGTAGAAATTTTCACAAGGCACCAATGGATGGCATTCTTTGAGAGGACGAGAGGATACAATGATGAGGTGGCCAGAGACTTTTCTCTCTCACTCATACCCCTCACCAGGACCCATGCCACTACTGTGGTGAAAGGCCTATTGATAGAAATCACCCCTAAAGTTATGAGCAGAATCACTACACTCCATTTAGGGTTATCTTGGAGAAAGGAAGATAAGGGTAACAACACCCTTGCAAAGAAGAAATTATTTTTGGAAAGGGAGGAGCCAATGGAAGACAAAAATGGGGTCAGAACAGGAAGCATTCCATACCCTTGGAATGAAGTTCGTTACCACTTCATTAAATACATATCATGTGAAAGGGAGATATAGTGTGGTGTATTAATACCACTTTAGACTCCTCCAAGAACTGAGATTTGGAGTAGACACACCTCTTCAAAATAGATTAAATATACCCTAGTTTCTTCTTCAATCACTGATCGATATGAGCATCTAAGTGCAGCAGGGAAAACATCAATAACTAGCCCATCATGAGTTTATCAAGCTTATCCTATAAGATGCTCTACAAAACCTAAGACTCCCTAAAACATGGACAACTTTCAAAGACATGCAGGCAAAGGGAGAAATTCAAGCTCTGGAATATAACAAAATCCCCACTGCTAGTGAGAGGGATGAAGAAAAAAAAGGAGAAAATGAAGAGAAAAAAGAGGAGGAAAAAGAGAAAGAAAAGGAGGAGGAAAGTGAAGAAGAGATAGGAAAAGAAACAAAAGAAGAGATAGATGAGTGGAGTGAAGAACTAGAGGAAATAGAATAGAAGGAAGAAAAAAGGTCTATAGTTCAAGGTAGAGAAAGGGAATAATCACCAATGGTATCTCCAAAACCCACAGAGAAAGAGGTAATAGCTGCTCTTATTGCCCTAAGTACACTTATCAAGTCAAAAGGGAAGAGGCAAGGACAAACCCCACTGTACTTTAGAACAAGGAAGAGAAAAAGGATTAGGCAAGGAAGAACTCAAACCCCCACCAAAAATCCTATTGGCATTGAAGACTCACCAAAGCAACAAGAAAAGGCAACTCCTCTAGAGAAAAATCAAGGAGAAGGATCATCAGCACAAGTCTCTCCTAGATTTCCCATCACTTATGTTAGGAGGCTTGTCACATGGTCAGCCT
Source organism: Pinus tabuliformis (assembly GCA_031772625.1). Classification (NCBI taxonomy): domain Eukaryota; kingdom Viridiplantae; phylum Streptophyta; class Pinopsida; order Pinales; family Pinaceae; genus Pinus; species Pinus tabuliformis. The sequence continues at coordinate 915,035,285 of CM062818.1, read as the reverse complement.
CATCAAAGGGAAAAGGTCTCCTACAGGAGGGACAGACAAACCTACAGGAAGTAGAGGCCATCCTATAGGAAACCCTATCAAATCTACAAGATGTGTAGAAAAGGGACCAAGAAGGTATCACTCCATAAGAACTAAAGGAAGAAGACCAAGAACTGAGGGAACCTAGTCCATAGCCCAACCTCAACTCCTACTATAGATTAATTGAAGGAAGTAGGGTAATCCCACAAAAGTTTACCATTCCCTTATTCTTTGAGTTTGAAAGAGAGAGGGCAAGGACCCACAGGCGGATGCAAATTGCCAAGTCAAAAGGAGTGGAGGAAGTAGGCAACATGGAGGAAAAGTTGAAAGAGATGGGCAGAGAGATGAGCAACATAAGGGATAGAGAGGTAATGATGAAATCTTAGTTAGAAGCAAATAATGCAAGGCTAAGAGGACAACTACAAGAAAGGGAAATCCGATTGGCAACTATGGCCAATTTATCCTAGAGACAATCTAGTGCAGGATGCCAGCAAAGTTTTATGCCTTGTGTTAGCGCTTGAGATTTCACCCTAGGCTGAGGAAGGTAAAGCTTCAAGGCAACATCAAACCATTTCACCTCGTAGCTAGCCCTACGGGGTATGAGAAGGCTCTCTCCGGTCAAACTCGGTAGATCTTTCAATAGGATGAGCTGACCCAATTAGGAACACTGATATTAGGCTTGTAAACTGATAAGGAGGGTTGATTTAAAGTTTTTGGGGTTTTTGGTGGCAATTGGAGGGAGTGCAATTCAGGGTGTGGGGATTGAGCTCAGTTTTTGTAGGTGGGTCTTTGGGGCAAGGAAGGAGTTTGTGCTGATGCCTTAAGCTAAGATGGATGATCAAGGAAGAAAGAGAGGGAGCTAAAGAGGGCAAACAATGGCTTTGAATCCTCTTTGGACAGTGGAAAACATAAATATCAAACAAAATTGAAAGCTGAGCATGGCATGCATGAATTCAAACTTTATCACTTCTTTTGTTTAATTAGCAGCAATAGAATAAGATATGGAACACATAAACACACTTACAATGACAAGTAGGAAACACACCATCAACACAATAATCCACAAGAATCCACAATGATGTCTGCAAAACCCTGGCCTTCCTTTTCCTCAAATTGCAGAGATACAAGTAAAATATACAATAGAGCTTCTCCCTCAAGAGTCCAACCTCTCCAACCATGAAAATGATTGAGAAAATACATAATATAGGCAAGCCAACCTCTTTCCCCACCTCTAGGGGTCGAGCTCAGCTTCCTAGGAGCTGTTTCAACTAATTCTAAACTGAGCACTAGATAATAGGCAGTCAAAACAACTTGCCTCTAAAACTTAGGTAACCCATCCATGCATTTAATATTCACTATTTACATCAAGGAAACATCTAGAAGTGTTAAAGGAGAGTAAATGTATCCATGTGCCATGAAAATTATCCAAAAATCCATCATTTACATGCATTAAGAGTCAACCAAAGTAAAAATAGTGTTTTGCAGGCTGAAATAGTCAAAATGGTGAAATTTCCCTGGGTGGTCGCGCGCAGGGTTGGAGTAGTCGCGCGCAGCTCGAGTGGTCACGCCAGTGTAAAATTTGCACTGCGGAGGAGGGCTCGAGTGGTCGCGCACCGCCCAGGTGGTCGCGCACCCTGCCCGAGTGGTCGCGCACCAGAGAAACTCTCCAATTTCACTGCAATACGACCTCCTTCACTATTTTCGCCCTCTTGCTCCATTTTGTTAGCTCATAGAGGCATAATGAAATGTTTAGAGGGAAATTTATCTCTTGTAGGTTGAATTTGAAAAAATTAAATCACAAAACCAACTCTCTAATGTTCTATTTTGGCATTCACTTTTAACACTGGTTTTTGAGTTGCTTTGTCCTGAACTTAGCTTTTGAGGCGCTTTAACTTCATTCTTTTTGCAGGTTGACCATCTGATGGACTCTGGCGAGGAGACCAGGGTTATTGCCGGCATTTTGAAGACTTTTGAAATTTTCCTTATTTTTTGCAAATTTCACATGACCTTGGGTTTAAAAACAGGGTTTTTAAAACCAAGGTATAAATGAGCTGTACCTGATGAAAAATATCAATGGAACATATTTACATACCTCCTTCTGGCTTGCTGGGGACTATTAGACCTCTGACTCATGACCTTGCAGTGATTTTTGACCAAAACCCTAGACCTAAAACTTGGGATTTCAAGACAAAAATAAAACAAGTGTAACACAAGCTCATTAAATGATATGACCTGATCCAGCAAAGCCAAGAAGGGAACAAGGACCAGCTCCTCCATCAGTTTTACGGCATGCCTAACGGGATGCAAAACTGACACTGATGAGACACCTACCTATGCATATGCAAAGAGCTTTTGATCACCGATGGAGGGCTCAAGACCGACACTAACACCTTGTATCTCAAGGAACAATGGCTACAATTCCAAATCAAGACTTTAGCACAGAGAGGCATTATGCCCTTCGAGGACTACAGACAATTGATTCATCTCTATGATCAAAGCACCTTCGAAGATAGAGCAAAAATGTTTGACTTTTACCTACACAACTTAGCCTTGACAAATTTGAATGTGTGGGACCCAAATTCAAAAATAGGAGACTTGAAATTGATGGCCTTAGCATCATGTATGAATCATGAGGAGGGAAGAGCTACAGAGATGAAAAGGGTAATTAAAAGAGAAGAGACAGAACCCCTCATGATCAGGGTTGAACAATCTAATCCAATGGTTGTCATCAACACCCACAACTTCATTTGCAAATGATCCTAAGCTTGCACCTAGGTACCTTGCTGCACAAGAACAAGAAATCGCACACTTTGAAGACATGTTCAAATTTCTAGGAGATTATAGCATGCAAGCTTGCCAAAGGAGGTGGAACACCTTGCCTCATAGCCTAAAAATTAGAGAATGCGAGACTCAGTCCCATTGCTTTTAGGAATGTTAGAAGGGAGGAGAGAAGAAGAAGAAATAAAGAAGTGGGAAGAGATAGAGAGGAAGGTAGGATTTTATTCACAGGAGGAAGAAACTATAGCAAAAGCATGGGATGTCAAGGAGGCCACTAGAGCAATGAAGGACATGGATATAGATTAAGTTGCTTAAAGGATGAGCAATACTTTCAGTAGGGGGGTGATGATGAGCCTCATCATTGGATAACTATATGGACCTTAATACACCTCCAAGCTTACTAAAATCAAATCTTCTCATAATTCCTTACATGTTTTAATTATATTTTTCTTAATGAGATGAGTAAAAGTAAGATGTTATGTCTTGTGGTCTAATGTGCATTGATTGCAAGTTGGCAATTTTGACTAATTAAGAGCAGTATCTCGAATGAGACACGAAGGAGAGAATATCGGAGATAGATCCTCCTCATTAAATCCTTACTCATTCGAATATTCCTCAATCAAATCACACTAGCTCGGAGTTGCAAGCAGCCGAGTCATGGAGATCATGGGCGTCTGAGCCAGTGACAGTTAGGAACTAGTTCATATTTAGTTTGGGAAATGAGCCTCCCTAGATTTAAGGAAGTTGTTGGAGACTTTAGTTGTATAAATAAGGAGGCTTAGAGCCTCATTTTGATTTTGATTTTTTATGTAAGAGCACTAAGCATTTTAGAGTTAAATTTGTGTGGCAAAACACTGTTATGTAATTTTTGATATTATAATGAGAATGAGCATTTCCTTGATCCATCATTGAGTTTACCTAGAGGGCTAAAGCTCTTGGGTTAGGGCCCAACCCTAGCAGCAAAGGCTCTTCTTCTTGTACTTGTATGCTTAGGTTATCTCATAGATTAATTGTTGAATTGATTTTAGCATTGTTTCATTGCAAATGGTGGTGAAGTTAATTAGTTTGCTTCCATTTGTGCAAAGCTTTGGTAGTAGATTTATATAGATAAAAGAATATTAAAAAGGTTGAAAACATGTGGATTTGACCTCACTCCTCCTTTCAGGGACCATGGTTTGAGGCCCAAAAAGACAAAATTTTGATTTCTTATGGAATTTAGGGTTTTCTGCTACTTAGGCTAGCATCTTTTCAATTTTCAAGAATAGGTTTTAGTTGTTATTTCCATCTTTATATTAGATCTCATGGTGTTTCACAATATTCTGCAAGTATTTCCATGCATGAACTAGGAAACTAAATAAGAGAATTATGTTTCTTATGTTGATTAGAAATCTTCTTTGTTTGACATGATTCATGGGTAAATGCCAGTGATGTATGTATTGTAGGAGCTTTCAATAGTACAGGAACATCTCATGTTAGCAGCCCCAACCTAACCTCATTCATCCATGATCACTAACAACCACTAATTCCAGCAACCATTTCATCATTTGCTAAGAGCAACTTTCCAGGTTTTTTAAGCAAATCCAACGATCTCACAAACTTTGGTTTGAGCTCTGAGGAAGTCCTATCCACTCCCTTACCTTATTTCTTCCATCATTCACCTTGCCTAGGCCATATTGTTGGGCATGGAATCCCCCCAAGGCATGTTTTGGGGCTTAAAGCCCAAGTTTTGACCAAATCTTTTATAAAAGCTCCACGAATTATGGTTGCGGAGTGCGAAGTCATAATAGAGTCACAGGGTTGTCCGCCCTTGTCTTTGTAATGTAATGTTGGCTTGATAGACCTACCCATGGTCCGTGGACTATGGGATTGTATAAATAGAGTGAGGCTCTAAGTGTAGGAAAAAAGGCAAACCATAGATAATAGAATGGAAGCATGATGAGTCTAAGAGACTGAGTCGAAGTTTAAAGTGTGCCTTTGGGTCATAGAGTAGGAGAAGGATCTGCAACTAAGTGTGTAGAGGCCTAATAGTCCGCAGCTAAGTGTGCGGACCCCTGCAGCTGAGTGCGCAGGACAGGTCGAGTCTGTAATCATTGGCAAAACTAATAAAGAGAAAGTTTACCATATTACTGTGTATATTTTCCTGTTTTAATGTATGATTGGGTTTAAATTACAAGTGTATTGTTTATTTGTTGTGCGACCTCTTATGAATGTGTTGTATAAATAAATATAACGTAATACATACATTTACACAAACATAATTGACTAGGCATAGGAATATAAGTAAGATCTCAGGTGCGACTTAGGGGAATAGCAAAAAGCACTGCTCTAGCAGCGCGGAAGCTCCACAAACCCTAGTTAGGGCTACACGAAGGTAAGTATATCAGGGCTGAAGTCCTGGGAAGTGTACGAAGCAGCCTACACGAAGGAACTAACAATTGGATTAGTTCAACCTCTCAAACATCTTAAGGGTGCAGAAACCTGGTTCCAGCAACCCCCCATACTACTTCGGGTGAGACCTCAGTCTGCACTCTGCAAACTGTTGTGGAATGGGCCAATAGTACAAGGATTTTTTTGCCTAATTAACTCTAAACCTGGGTCAGGCCCCAACAAACCAAAAAATGGTTCTGTTACCAGGACTGGGATCTACATAGAGATGTCTAATGTTGTATCACTGGAATCTGACAAAGAAAGGAATTGAAGATTGGTTGGAGAGAAATATTCACGAGTTTGTAGTGCAGGAAAACAGGAATCTGCAACTATCAAAGGAAGAGTGGATAGACTGCTACTTATACACATAGATCCATGAAATTTTCTTCACATCTTTCCCTACTGAGTTGTACGAGTGGATCATGAAGCTAGCAGATAGCTAAGGAAGGTGTAAACTCGACATACCTATTGTGTGGACTTCAGAACTGGTGTGCACATTAGAAGCATCGTAGGATAAGATCGCGTGCATTGTTGATCACTGGCTCAATCGAATCATAGGAGGATTTATCACCTAGTTCACGGTAGATACTTCAGTCAGTTATGGTGAGGCAAAACAATGCTTCCTCAAAGGGCCGTGAGGTAAGTACGTTAAATCTTTGAACACTTGGATTAAAATTCTACTGTGTGAAAAGCAAGTTATGTGAATAAATTGATGTTTGGGGCTATGCGAAGTGGGAGAATCTACAAAAACAAAGGTAGTGCCGAACTAGAAACTAGCCCCTTGATTTCACCTCCGTGAGGGGGCAAAGAAGAGCTCACGAAGGTCTCACCAAGAAGTGCAATCAATTTTATAAGGTAGAGAATTCCGTGCAGACCACCCCCACCCACACCACCGCCAGTTTCACCCTCTTCACCTCCATCTTCGCCCATACCACCTCCAACACCACCATGATCAATATGGCGAGCATGATAAATTTGCCAGTGTTCAAGGGAGTAGGAAATGAAGATCCAAACCAGTTTTGGTTCATGATAAAAGTTGTATGGGAAGTGTAGGGAGTCATGAATGACAATATAAAGAAGGAAACATTAGTTAGCGCTCTCCAGGATTGCGCACTAACTTGGTACATTAAGCATTCCAATGACAATCCGAATGCAGGGATCGCAGATATCCAAGCTGTGCTAAACAAAGAATTTAGCAGGCCAAAGTCAGAGGTGCAGTCGATCATTAGGTTCAAGGAAATCACAATGCTACCAAGCGAGACCCCTTGGGAGTTGGATCAGATACTGAAGTGTACAATTCACGAAGCTAACATGACATTGATGGATGGACAACACCACGAATGGTTTGTAGCATCGTTAGCGCTACATCTAAGGAACACACTATCACAACAGAGGCTAAGAACTCAAGCCAAGGCCTTGGAGGTCACGATGAGATTGCATGAGACCCCGATACAAGATCCCAACATGGGAGTTCAGCAGATTCATGTGCAGTTGAAAAACTTGTGCCTTGGGATGTAGAGTTTGAAACAAGACAGGACAGTCAGCCCAGAGGTGTGCGATGAGGTATGGTGCATCAAGTGCAAGGGCCAGGGACATGACAAGGACCATTGTTGGTATTCACAAATTACCTCACTGGAGGAAGGCCAATGCCATTGAGACTGGAGGCACAAGTAGGACCGAGAGTGGCACCAGCATTATGGTGCACAATTTTTTAGATAGGAGGAAAGCATGCTACAGATAACTACCATCTATTGCAGAAGTACACGCAGAATTCACAGTAGTTATTCTGTAATTTTTGTAGATTAGTGGGACATGATGAGTGCACCTATAGAAGTTATGAGTTGATGATGGATCAGACCCCTACCTACAGATTTCAGGTTGAATCACAACCCCTTGATTAGAGCGCGGGGATGGCGTGAACTGGATTTCAGGGGTGCAAACAAGGCTGAGGTGGAGGAGGATGAGGGAGAGGTCGCAAGCAACTAATATGTTACAATTGCGGAGGGCCAAGGCATTATGCCAGAAATTGTACAAATCCAACGTGACCATCTTGATTGTATTGTACGTTGTTTGATCATGAGATGAAGGATTGTCCCACACCGATAACGAGGTTGCGCAATAAAGGTGCACTCCAACCTCCCCCAACGCAGAACCTGCAAATGATGAGGTCTGAGCCATGCAAGGAAGACCCTAATGTAAATATCATGCTCTGAAGTGGAATTATGACAGAGGATGACAAAGGCAAGCAGCCTGAAGAAATTACTTGGGTTCGCAAGGCTCCAACGAAGGAACCAGAGTTTGATTTGGAGCGCGCAAGGAGACCTTCATAGAATCCAAGAGGAGCTTCGCTGATTCGTCCACTTCAGGAAGTAAAGATAGACTGGAGCCAAAAATGGACCCATCGATGCTAACCACGTTCCTGTAAACATGCATGAAGTTGCTCTGCAGGAACTCATAAATAGATGCGTTGGGACCGCGCGTAGTCTGAAATCTCGAAAAGCACAGAACGTGAATGGGAAGGGAGATGAGATTGACCATGTAGATTGGAGAATATGAGATGTACTAAGTGATTTTGGATCTATGATCGGATGCAAATGTGCTACTAAAGTAGACATGGGAGTGTATGGGAAGGCCTACACTGCAATGGTCTCCTATCGAACTGCAAATTGAGAACCAGCAAAAGATCCTACTGATGGGGAGATTGCAGGGAATCATAGTAGATATCGAAGGAGCAAGTGCACTAGCAGATTTCAAAGTGATAGAGATTGTTGATGACAACAATCCATACCTGCATTATTAGGAATAGTTTGGGCCACTAGCATGAATGGGGTGATAAATCTGAGGAAGCGCAAGATGATTTTTGAGAAAAAGTCTTTGTGCGTGGTTGTACCCTTAGACCCTACAAAAGGATCACGCTACATGGAGATGGTGCACGACTACGATAGCGATGATGATTTGGCTGCATCTACAAGATAACCGCATGAGAACAAGACTAGGTGAATCCAACTGCAGATGGACGAATCTCATGGGAGCGCGAAAGCTCCTACACATCAGATTCGGACGTGGAAATAGAACAATGGAAGAACCAGTTACATGAGGTAGCCACACTGAACTGTAACATGATGACGAGATCACTGAGTTGTGTATCGACAGAGGTGAGGGATCTACCTATGTATGATGGGTCAAGTGAAGTAGATGACTTCCTGAACATATTTGAAAGTGAGGTACCGGAACAACAACTTTTTGAAGCTTTGAAAAGGATACTGCGCGCTACACCCGCAAGGTGGTGGGGTACGCACCAAAAAGGTTTTGAGGACTAGCACAACTACTGAAGGATGATGCTCATTCAGTTTGGGAAGCCTAAGATGCAATTGACAGACAAGATTGCTGGATGAAATGGTCTGCACACCCACTTATCCAGATGGATGCAAGCATATGCTGTGAAAACCTACACGGAAGCACATAGTCTTCACATTAGGAGACACAGTTAGTAAGCAGGTGCGGGAAGGAAAATGGCACAAATGACCCCTTCGGTTGGAACCACGGAGTATGGAAATACCAAGTGCACAAAAGGTTATCCATGCAGAATCCTTTAACAAAGTATGCAAAGCACTGAACAAGGTCCACAATGTGAAGACGACTAACTAGGACCTGCGCGTACCAGTGATTCTATGGGCTTATAGGACCACGTGTAAGAACCTGATGGTGGAGGCACCTCCAAGACTGGAGTATGAAGCAAACATTGTAATCCCCATACAGCATGAAATGCCTAGTCCATGCATGACAGCACCGATAGATACGACAACTCGTGGAACCTTGGAAAAAGAAATCCAACAAGGATATTTTAGGCTCCAAGAACTTGAGAAAGAAAGGGTGCGATTAAGGAAGAAAAGCACTCTGTTAGAATCAGAAGTCAAGAAACTAGAGGACGAGATAAAGGAATATTTTCTCGATAAAAAGACTAGGGTGATAAGACAGAGTGTGCACAATCACGCTGATAAGTTTGAGGACTATCGTCATGAATTGATCAGTGTGATGTCTTGGCTTGGACCACATATTACTAAGAGAATCAACCAGGGTGGCACGCTGCAGATGAAAATTGATGGATGACTGGATGAAACCCTATACAGTGGCATGGCCACCTGACTAGCTGAGGGAAGTATAGTCTTAGCGCTCTAGGTAGTTGAAAGGAGGCGCGGGACTATAAACAACTCTGCTCGGGAGTTACGTGATGTTGGAGCTATGCGCAGAAGCAAAGAGTCACAAGGTCCATAACTGCATAAGGGGGGTTGCACCGCCACGTGGACTGGCCCGAAAGTGACCATTGGAGTCACTATTCATGATGGGATGCTTGACTCGAGGCCAAATGGAGTGGGCAGTAGGCATTTAAGACGTGATTTATGGGCAAGATTTGGGGAAATTTTCCACCAAGGGAGCATTAATGAATCGGATTTGGGGAGAATGGTTTAATTCAAATTCAAAAGGCGCTATAAATTACAAAGGGCTACCCAGCAAACAACACTTGGCCATTTGAAAATTGAGCAGTTGTATACCTTGCATAGCTTGAGTAGAGCCCTGCTTGACCTATGTCAAGTGTTCATTAAGCCCCTGAATACACAAGTGATAGATTTTTGGTCGAACATAATGGCATCATCTGAGGAAGTTATGGATATCATAGAGATGACTACCAAAGAGGTCGCAAAAGCCCTGACTGTGGAGATGCCCCTGAAGGCATTGGGATTTTGGCAGAAATCACAAAATCACCACGCACACCAAGACCAAAAAAAGACAAACAGGCGATGGTTCTCGTACGTGTGTCCCTATGAAACCTGCTGCGCACCAGGATGACGATGGAAGAGAAGGGGAAAGTCGTTAACATAGAAACCGATGAGGAGGAGGAAGACCTGTAGGATCTGATCATCGAAGAATATTAGGATGAAGACATGGAGGAGGAAACTGAGCCTACTTACCCTCCAACAAAGCTACCCACCTATACCCCCCCCCCCCTGGAAAGGGAAGGTTAAAGTGCCCAAGGATCTTGACGAGAGAAAGAGCTCTCTCTAGACCCCTCTCCTCCCAGATAACATCATTTTTGAGGGCACACACCTGGGATGGGTGCCTAGTTTAAAATTTGAAGATTAGGACCTCACTAGCCATGAGAAGTTCCCTCACCTAGAGACCACACAGCTTATGAAGCATAAGCAGAACACCACGGTGGGGGTTACTAAATTAGAGTCATGAAAGTGGTTGCGGGAAGTGGAAAAGGTAGGGCTACTAACCCTGCTTTCGCTGCCACATTTCCACCACACCTTAATAACACTTTTCGTCATCAGGCAACTGCTCTGCCTGGTGCATGGTGGGTTTTTGTGGCTAGAGGAGCCTATCCCCATCATGGAGCATTTGATTCACCGCATTACCTAGCTCCCATGCAAAGGAGAGGACCCCGCGGATATCCCGAAGGGGAAAAGCAGTGACTTGGCCATCGCAAAGGCCATGAAGGAGAAGTATAAACTGTTGAAGAAGAAAAGGGGCTACGCCATATCCAGCATCAACGACAAAATAGTAAGAGTGGCGACTCAAATTCTGGCAGGTAAGGTTATGCGCAAGTGTTGCGCGAATGAGGTACCCACGCCGGTGGTAGCACTTGCTAAGCAATGTGCGGAGGGGGTCCAGTTTAACTGGTCCGAGTTCCTCTACAAAGAATTCTTGGAAAATTGCTGTGAAGCTCAGGAATAAGGCAAGATGTTCCACTATGCATGGCTTATTCTGTCCATAGTGCTCGTGGCAGGGGAATTGCCGGAGGATAGTCAATTCCCCATAATTAATAAGGATCTACTGGAGGCTGTGAAGTACGCTTCGCTCTGGGCTATGAAGGATGCCAACCAAATCTGCGACAACAAGATATTCTGGGTGTTCATGGAGATGAACCTCAGAATGGGGATCAACCACAAGCCGCGGTTATCACCCACAGTCTACAACAACCTACAAATTTTTTCATAGTTTAAGGCAGACCTCCATAGCATATACATCAAAGCGCACAAGGACCCAGCTAAGCAGTGGACAGAGCTACCCTTTGTAGCCACAAACGATGTCATATTTAATGTACTAGAGACATGGCCACCGGAGTTGTGCGCTCCAAACATCGCGACAATAGAGAAGTCTGCAGTGTAGAGGAAGAAAGAGGAAGCCAAACTGCACATGGCAGAGTTGGCAGAAAAGATAAGGAAGGAGGCAGCGACAACAATAGCGCAGGAGGCACAGGACGCTACACAAATAGCAGTTGAACAGAAAAAGGCAATAGCAGTGCAAGAGGTAGCCGTGAAGGCGCGTGAGGGCCAAAAGTCGCTTTCACATTGGCAAGAAGCAAAGGAAGAGGAGGGAGGTTCAGACCCACAAACAACATCAACACCGCTAAAGCGCCAACACCCAAATGTGTGCACAGGGCCAAGTAAGAACGTAAAGACATCAAAGTTGTCTATTGACCTGATCATCCTTACCCAGGGCGATCTGCACGACATCGGCAAGACAGTGTGCGATGTCACCTCCAAGGCCCTCCAAAATTTTATGCAGGGTAACCAAATTGTGTTGGGGTCCCTCAAAGCACAGCTGCAGGAGTTGCAAGTGCACACTCCTCGGTGGGTACCCTTTCAACCAGCCTTGCAGTCAAGACAACTGCAGCAGAGCAGATGATGCACACCCAGGTGACCAATTCCATAGTATTGTCGGAAGTGGCACTAGTGACAACAAATGAGGCCGAAAGGCCTATGATTAGCGCGTTGAAGGGTATCGGCATCAACATGGTTGCACTCCTATGGGAGACATTATACATTCTGTAGGATGGGATTACTGCAGAATTGCAGGCTAGCGAGAGTTGTGCACTACAAGTACTAAGTGAGCAGAAAATCAACATGGAGCAGTTGAGCTTGCATCGTACCGAAATGGTGTCATAGAATTGGCAGCTAGTATAGGTACTGGACGAATCTTGTCAAAGCTTCCCTGAGCTAGCCATCCAGTAGACACACCAACAGAGGCGCACATCGACAGGCTAGCAGCAAGTGTGTGCGAGGTTCAGGAGGAAATGACAAAGGTTTAGCTGGAGTTGAACCTTCAGATCGTAGAGCTATGGTTAAAGGTGTAACCGTCCACTCCTCTAGAAGTGAGAGAGCAATGTGCTAGTGCTATAATAGTGGGAATGGACGAGATTGGCAGTGCAGTATGAGACTGCACCAGAATGTTGGAGGAGTCATTTGTGGTCCTCACAAATTTGTAGGAGGACCCCAACATCTAGTGCTTGGAGACAGAGGCGTGAGAACTCTAGTAGTAGTATGACAGCGTGAAAGTAACTATGTAGATGGTGACCCTCACTTAGAGGGTCGTGCGGATGCAACAGGCCAAAGCACTGAAAGAACAGGTGGATGCGGCACGACACAAGGAATCAATCCTAAAGGCACACATTCAGCCTTGAATCGACGAGGCCTTCACCACCGCAGGAGAATTGAAGGCAAGCTTTCATAGGCACAGATGAAGGGGATTAGTTCCGAAACCGTGGTCTTGGAACAACACATCCAGGAGATCCAGCAGGCAGCTTCTCAGTGCATTGCCGACCTTACACCAGTTCAGACAGAATTGGAGGCACTTCGTGCAAAGATCTCCATGCTGACAGAGTGACTTGAGGGTAATTCACGATGTTTGTGTTGGGGGCCTATTGGGCATGGAATCCCCCCAAGGCATGTTTTGGGGCTTAAAGCCCAATTTTTGACCAAATCTTTTGTAAAAGCTCCGCGAATTATGGGCACAAAGCGCGAAGTCATAATAGAGTCACAGGGTTTTCCACCCTTGTTTTTGTACTGTAATGTCAGCTTGATAGACCTACCCATGGTCCCGGAATATGCGATTGTATAAATAGAGTGGGGCTCTAAGTGTAGGAAAAAAGGCAGACCATATGTAATAGAATGGAAGCACGATGAGTCTAACAGACTGAGTCGAAGTGTAAAGTGTGTCTTTGGGTCATAGAGTAGGAGAAGGCTTTGTAACTAAGTGTGCAGAGGCCTAGTAGTCTGCAGCTGAGTGCGCAGACCCCTGCAGCTGAGTGCATAGGACAGGTCGAGTCTATAATCATTGGAAGAACTAATAAAGAGAAATTTTACCATATTACTGTGTATATTTTCCTGTTATAATGTATGATTGGGTTTAAGTTGCAAGTGTACTATTTATTTGTTGCGCGACCTCTTATGAATGTGTTGTATAAATAAATATAACATAAGACATCCATTTATGTGAAGATAATTGATCAGGCATAGGAAGATAAGTAAGATCTCAAGTGCGACTTAGGGGAATAGCGCAGAGAGCTGCTCCAGCAATGCAGAAGCTCCACAACCCTTGGTTAGGGCTGCCCAAAGGCAAGTATATCAAGGTGCGAAGGCCTGGGAAGTGTGCAAAGTAACCTACATGAAGGGACTAACTATTGGACTAGTTCAACCTCACAGACATCTCAAGGATGCGGAAACCTCATTCCAGCACCCCCCCCAATACTACTTCAGGTGAGACCTCAGTCCATGCTTCACGGACTGTTGTCAAAAGGGCTAGTAGTACAGGGATTTGTTTGACTAATTAACTTCAAATCTAGGTTAGGCCCCAACAAGCCAACACCTATACAACCTTCAAAATCACTCCTAGTGCTTTCGTCTGGATCCTGTAGGAGCATTATGACATCCTGTAGGAGCATTAGTACATCCTGTAGAACGACCTGTAGTGGCATTTTTGAGGCTGACTTGAGGGAAATGAATCTACGATGTTAGGAGAAGACCCCCACTTTCCTCCCAAGCCATTTGACCCTTCACAACCACCTCTAACCCACCTACCACATCACCAAGAAGATTTAGCATTCACATTTTCACAAAAAAGGACAAAAAGGAAAAAAGAGTTATTGTGATCATTCTTATGCACAGCAATAAATTTTTTGGTTTTCTCATATTTCATACCTAGGATAGTTAGGATTATACACATGTTATCTTAGAATTCTTCTGAAGCAAAATATCTTAACAAATAGTTAGATGAGTGGTGTGTTTAAAGAATTTATTTCAATCTTTCATTGCTGCAGTAGACAATATTTCGATTCTTCCAATTAGGGTAAAATTCCCCTTTCTTCATTGGTAATCAAACTTTTTCTGAATCAAGAGAAGTTTGGTTTTAGAAACCCTAGTGGTCTATTTCCATCTCAACACTAAGAAATACTGGACCCATTGCATCTACTTATGTATATAGCGTTGTCACAGGTCCAAGTTTGTACGAAACCCCAAGAGTTGCAGCATTCTTGTTGCAATACTGGTGCTCATCAAATTTCCTAAATTAATTAATTTAATTAAACTTAATTAATTATTTTCAAACTGATATGAGAAAATAATTCTATTTTAATTCAAAATTTAATTCAAAGACAAATTAAACTGGAATTTCTTGTTGTCATTTCTCAACACTCCCTCTCAACAAGAAAGGGATTATCGACTACCCCGATTTTGTCTCTGTGAAACTCAAATTTACATCTTGGCAATTCCTTTTTCAAGATGTCAGCAATTGCTCCTCCATGGGAATGTAATATAAAAACATGATCTGCCTCAATACACAATCTCTGAGATGATAATACCGGATATCTATATGCTTGAAAATTTTGATTTTCATAGAGTTTGATACAACTCTAATTATCAAAATAAATCACTATCAGATCCATATGGTGACCAAAAAAATCAACCAGGATCTTCCTCATCCAGAAAGCCTCACATGCTGCTTGACTTGTAGCCATGTACTCTGCCTTTGCCGAACTGAGTGCAGTCGATCTCTGTTTCCTGTTGTACCAAGAAACTATTGATGACCCAATACTAAAGATCCCTCCTAATGTGCTCTTCCTATCAGATGGACTCCCTACCTAATTTTCATCAGCGAAGCCTTGAAGCTTCACTCCCTATGTTTGTCTATACCACAACCCAAACTGAGTAGTTCCTCTAAGGTATCTCATTACATGCTTTGCCACCTTCCAATACAACTTGGTAGGCCTAACCATTGCTTGACTAAGCTTGTTAACTACATATCACATATTTGGATGTGTGTTCACCAAATACGTGAGTGAACCCACAACCTTCCTGTAAAAAGTACCTTCCATTACATCTCTTGAATTAGCATCCTCCTTCCTCTAGTTACTAGTTATAGGAGTCTCCATTGGTTTACTACTCTCCATGCGGAATCTCCTGAGTATCTCATTGGCATACTTGCCTTGAGAAACAAACAACTCCCCATCTCCTTGCCATACCTCCATGCCAAGAAATAAATGCATGAGCCACATGTCCTTCATCTCAAACTCTCTTGCATGGTCCTCCTTGAAAGATTTGATGAGCTTCTTGTTGGGTAGAGGAGGCCCCGCGTAACAGTTTTTGGGACTTAAAGCCCATAATTTAGGGTGATGATATTGTAAAAGTTCCGCAAAATGTGCAGAGCGCGAACTGTAATAGGTCGAGTCAAAGGGTTGTCCACCTGAAAATAATGTAAAATAATAGAAAGTGAGTCAGCCCGCCCATGGTCCGTGGACCATGGGAATGTATAAATAGAGTGGGGATCTAAGGGTAAAAAGTAGCTTTTTTGGAGGATCTTGAATGTTATGGGTTTATGAAGGCAATATTCTCTTAGCGTTTGTAAGTCCGAGTCGAGGGTGTTAGTGGTTCGATAGAGGCTCCGCAGTTGTGTGCACAGAGGCCTGGTAGAGTCCACAGCTGTGTGCGTGGAGGCCTGGTAGAGTCCGCAGTTGTGTGCACGAACCACTCAGCTGTGTGCATAGGGCAGGAAGTGGATTGTACTGAAACGAAGACATTAATAAAGATAAGCTGGTTCTAAAATATTGTGGAACTATTTATATTCTGGTTTATGCATCTATTATATGAGTTTATGTTTGTCTTTAAGAATTATGATGGTGCGCACTAGTTATTACTATTAAATGCTTGCTTAAATACCGTAAGAATTAGATCTGATCTATAATAATAAGAATCAAGGAAGCACCTGTCGCAGACCTATGCGAAGGACGAACGGCCACACAGAGCAGTGCGAGTGCACAAATCAGATCACGACCCTTCCAATCCCCATCAAGACATCCCTAGGGTGCAGAAGCCTGGTTCCAGCACCCTCCCCTACTACCCTGGGTGAGACTTCAGTCCGCGCTTCGTGGATTGTTGCCGAAAGGGCCGGTAGTGCGGGATTTGTTTAACTAAAACACTTCTGAACCTAGGTGAAGCCCTAACAAGCCCACAAATGGTTCCATTGCTGGGACTGGGATCTCCCTAAGGTATGTCTGACATCATAACACTGGAACCCAACAAAGAAAAAGATTGAAGATTGGTTGGATCAGAAACTATAAAAGCTCGTGATTAGCCTCGATACACCACCTACGCTAACCCAGAAGTTGACATGGAAAGCGTGATCAAGTTGCCTATATTCAGAGGAGTAGGAAGTAAAGATCCAGAACAGTTTTATTTTGTAGTAAGGGCAGTGTGGGAAGTGCACAGAGTTACGGACCATAATATTAAAAGGGCTACCTTGGTGAGTGCACGACAGGATCGCGCGCTGACTTGGTATGTCAAGCACTCTAGAAATCACCCAAATGTCAGAATAGCAGAGATTCAGGATGCATTGAACAAAGAGTTTAGCCAGCCGAAATCAAAGACATAGTCGATCATCGGGTTCAAGGAGATTGTGATGTTGTTAGGTGAAACCCCTTAGAATCTGGATCAGAGACTGAAGAGTACGATCCGAGAGGCTAACATGACGCTAACAGATGCGTAGCACCACACGTGGTTTGTGGCATCCTTGACACCACATCTGAGGACGGTGTTGTCACAGTAGAAGATCTCGACCTAGGCTGAAGCATTAGAGATAGAGATGAGGTTTCATGAGAATCCAATATAGGATCCTGGGTTAGGAGTTTAGAAGATCCATGCGCAACTACAAAACATATGCTTAGAGATGCAAAGTTTGAAATAGGAGAAGGCGCCCTGGTCAGAAGCATGAGAAGAGGTGTGGTGCATAAAATGTAGAAGCCAGGGCCACAATAAGGATTATTGTCTGGTATTTGTGAACTATTTGGTGGGGGGGATCAATGTCACTGCAACCAGAGGTGCAGGTGGGGCCAAATGCAGTGCCCTCGCTCTAGTGCATGATCTGTCAGGTGGGCGGAAAGCACACCACGGATAACTGTCACCTACTACAAAAGTTTACCCAGACCCCCCAGCAGCTATTTTTCAATTTTTGCAGATCGGTGGGCCACGATGAACAAGACTGTCGTAGTTATGAATTGTTGATGGACCGAACACCTGCCTACAGAATGGAGACTGAGGCGCAAGGTCAGGATTCAGCCACAGTGATAGCACGCGGCAGATTCCAGGGGCGAGGATAAGGACGGGGAGGAATGGGGCCAGGAAGGGGCCGTGTGCAGCTAATCTGTTATAACTGTGGAGGACCAGGGCACTACGTACGTGATTGTACCAACCCAACCAGAATATCGTGCCCCTACTACAAGCAGTTCGATCATGAAATGATAGATTTTCTCACGCTAATAGCGCAGATACATGAGAAAAGGGCAGCACAACCTACACCGATGCAGAACGTCCAAATGATGAGGTCCGAAACGCGCGACGAAGACCCCAATGTGAACATGATGCTCAAAAGTGGCATGGTCACAAGGGAAGATAAGGGGAAATTAACCAAGGAAGACCCAGGGTTCACAAGACCCCTACAAAGCAGCCTGAGTTCAACTTGGAACGCGCGAAGATGGAAGCTAAGAAGAGCTTCACAGAGGTCTCTACTCCAGGTAGTAAGGATCCACCTGAGCTGGAAATGGATCCCTCGATGCTAACTACCTTTTTAGAGACATGTATGAAGTTGCTACATGACAATAAGGCAGTTAAAGGGTTACAAGAGCTGATAACTAGGTGCGTAGGATCAGGTGAACCTCGCGTGGTCCAGAAACTGGGAAAACATGCTTTGCGCACTGGATGGGAAATGTGATTAATGGCGTAGATTGGTGACTATGAGATGGATTAGATCATTCTGGACTTAGGCTTGGATGCAAACGTGCTACCTAAATAGACATGGGAACGCATGGGCAGGCAAATATTACAGTGGTCTCATATTCAATTATGGATGGCGAACCAACAAAATATCTTGCCCATGGGGCGATTGCAAGGAATCATAGTGGATATAGAAGGCGCGAGCACACAAACGGACTTTGAGGTAATAGATATTGTGGTTAATAGTAACTCTTACCCCACATTGTTAGGGATAGACTGGGCCACAGATATGAAGGGATTCATTAACTTAAAGAAACAGAAGATGATATTTGAGAAAAATTCCCTACGTGTAGTTATTCCACTAGATCCAGCTGAAGGAGCGCACTACACTGAAACCGTACGCGACGATGAAAATGATGATGTCTTGGATCATATCTGCAAGATAACTGCATGAGATCAGGATTGCTTAAATCCAACTACATAAGGAATAATATCATGGGAGTGCACAGAGGCCTGCACTTTAGATTCAGATGAAGAAGATAAACGATGGCATAATCGGTTGAATGAAGTAACAACTTTAAACTGCAACATGATGACTAGGTCGCTGTGTTGTGTAACAGCTCAGGATCAAGAGCTGTGACATATGATGGGTTGATAGCGATGGACAAGTTCCTGACCAAGTTTGAGAGTGCGGTACCAGAGCACCAAAGGTTTGATGCATTAAAATGGGTGTTACGTGCAACGCCTGCGCATTGGTGGGGAACACATGAAGGAACCTTTGAAGACTGGCGCGGCTGCAGGTGGATGATGCAGATAAGGTTTGGGAAGACAGAAGTATGAATAATAAATAAATATGATGGACGTGATGACTTGCACATGCACCTCACCAAATGGACCAAGGCCTATGGAGAAGAACCCCAGCCAGAGTGGGTACACTTATTTTATCATACCCTGGATGTCATCGCAAGGAACTGGTATACTGAAACAGAACTCCAACATCGTATAGGTGAATGGGATATCTTGCACGAAGGATTTTTATTAACATTCTTATTTGAGGACCAATGGATGGATACTGCTAATGATGTGTTGTAAGTTGTGAAGGCTACCATTTTCAAAATACCACTGAAACCAGAAGAAATAGTGTAGCTAGAGTGGCCGCAATAGTTGAGCCAAGCCCTAGAATGTTACAATGTGTAGGTAGAAGATGATGATGATGACCCCAAAAACATCAATATTCCGGAAATAGAGAGGAGTCGTGAGGTTCACGGACCAGCGATCGAGGACCCTGACATCACCGCGCCACTGAAAACGAAGCAGGTAAATATTGGTATAGATGAGGAGCCAAAGTACGCGATGCCAGGAGACTATTGGGATGATGCCACACTGGATAAAGTCGTCGAGTTACTTCCAGAATATCAAGACTTACTCCTGACCAAGATAACCGAGTTAAAAGGGATCCTTGGTGATCTAGGGATGATGAAGATAACTCTGAAACCAAACGAGAAGCCAGTTAAGCAGCAACCTTACCGTCTAAATCCAAAGTATAAGGAAAAGGTATGTGAAAAATTGGACCGTTGAAGCTTTCAACAAGATTTTGGAGACCGCGTTGACCAAGGTATGTAATGCACAGTGAAAGTCGGGACGTCTAAATGCTGGCCCAGATCACCTGTCCCAAATTGAGAACAGTGAAGAACCCACAAACTTAGAGGAAGGACTACCTGATGCATAGCTTTATGCAGTGCGCGTCACGGATGGCCACTTTGACAATATAATCCACTTCCTAACCATAGGGATTGCGCCACAGGGGTATTCAGTTCAACAGAAGAAAGAACTAGTGATACACACAACGGATTTTACTGTTATCACGGGGCACCTCTACAAAATGGGTAAGGACGAAATATTATGAAGATATGTACCTGAATTTGAGTGAGGAAAAATCCTTGCAGAAGCACATGGGGGGGCTGCAGGAGGTCATTATGTGGGACACGCCACAGCACAGAAGATTCTTCGCATTGGACTGTGGTGGCCAACTCTACATCAAGGCTCAAAAGCATACTGTCGGGCCTATGACATATGTCAACAGACTGGGAAACCATCGAGGAGGGATGAAATGTCACCCAATCCACAAATGACGCTGCAACCATTCGAAAAATGGGCGATCGACTTTGTGGGGCCTATCACCCCTCAATTAAAGATAGGTGCGCGCTATATCATCACCGCGAGAGAATACTTGACGCGATGGGCAGAAGCACAACTGGTTAACGACTGCACGGCCGCTACAGCTGCGAAATTTTTGTTCGAAAATGTGTTGACAAGGTTTGGATGCCCAAAAATTCTAATGAGTGACCACGGAATGGGACCATTGAAGCTTTCAACAAGATTTTGGAGACCACGTTGACCAAGGTATGTAATGCACAGTGAAATGATTGGGATTTGTGCATACCTACTATGTTATGGGCATACTGAACCACATGCAAGAAATTGACGGGTCAAACACCTTTCCGGTTAGTCTATGGCACGAAAGCCATCATGCCAATGGAATACATTGTATATAGTTTGTGAATAGTAGTGATGACAGGTATGGCAGACCGCGGGGCCTTGAAGAGAGGTTGCACAACTGGAAGAACTTGAGGAGGAACAATTTCTAGCAGGATTCTATCAGTAGGTACAGAAGCAGCGGGAAAATTCTTGACATGATCGCCATATCAAGTTGCACATGTTAAAAGAAAATGATATAGTATTACTCTATGACAGCAAGTTCGAGAAATTCCCTGGAAAGCTCTGAATGCATTGGTTGGGACCCTATGTAGTCAAAGACGTAACAGATGGAGGCGCGGTCCAGCTCGACAAGCTTAATGGAAAGCCCTTTCCAGGCAGAGTAAATGGCAACCACCTGAAGCTCTACAAGGGTGGGCCAACCACCTGACTAACCAACTGAGGTACAGTCTCACTGCTCCAGACAGTTGAAAGAGAGCGCGGGATGATAAAGCAATCTGTGAGGGAGCTGTGCAACAACAAGGGTGCACGTCACAAGGGTCACAAGGGTCACGGTTGCACGAAAGGGGTTGTGCTGCTGCATGGATAAACATGGAGGTGACCATTGCTATCACTGTTCATGACAGGATGTCTGAGCTATGGTGAAAAGGAGTGGGCGGTGGACAATTAAGATACAAATTACGAGCCATATCTAGAATTATCTACCATAGATGTAACACTAAGGTGCCAGAAAAGGATGGAACAGTTGAATTTGAATTTCAACACATTTATAAATCGCACGTGGGAATCCACCGAACAATATGTGGTTTTGAGAGAAGTGAGTTATTTTTCCTTCCCACCGATATGGAACTGGTAATCATTGATGCTAAAGGAGTAAGCCCATTGGTTGTAATATGGCCAATGGAGATGCAGGACCTTCTGGATATATGATGTCGACAGCCATGGATGCTATGCCGAGTTCAGCACTGCCGGTAGGGGATCTTGCAGGCAGCAACATCTTTCTTACAAGAATGTAACACAAGTTGCAATAGACAGTGCATATAGTATACCAGAAATTAGAGACTTACTGCGTTGGCATGAAGAATTCCCGCATGCGGCACCCCAGCTTGAGCTAAAATCCTATGAGGGGGTGCTCTATGTTAACTGAGCAGAGCAGAATGAGCATCATCGGTTGCGTGAATTAAAGGCAATGGAGCAGGAGCTTGAAGAAGAGTTGTAGGAGACAAGGAGGGAGCAGCAGAACGTAGTGCGTCACTCATAGGGATGGTGGACCACGAAGCCTTGACAGCGCGTATTGCCGCACTAATGAGTGACTCGGGACGAGTCACGATGATTGTGTTGGGGGCCTGTTGGGTAGTGGAGGCCCCGCGTAATGGTTTTGGGGACTTAAAGCCCATAATTTAGGGTGACGATATTGTAAAAGTTTCGAAAAATGTGCGGATTGAGAACTATAATAGGTCAAGTCAAAGGGTTGTCCACCTGAAAATAATGTAAAATAATATAAAGTGAGTCGGCCTGCGCATGTTCTGCGGACCATGGGAATGTATAAATAGAGCAGGGCTCTAAGGGTAGAAAGTAGCTTTTTTGGAGGATCTTGAATGTTATGGGTTTATGAAGGTAATATTCTCACGGTGTCTATAAGTCTGAGTCTAGGGTGTTAGTGGTTAGACAGAGGCTCTGCAACTATGTGCGCAGAGACCTGGTAGAGTCTGTAGCTGTGTGCGTGGACCCCTGCAGCTGTGTGTGCAAGGCATGAAGTGGATTGTACTGAAATGAATACATTAATAAAGATAAGTTGGTTCTGAAATATTGCGGAACTATTTATATTCTAGTTTATGCATATGTTATATGAGTTTATGTCTGTCTTTAAGAATTATGATGGTGTGCACTGGTTATTACTATTAAATGCTTTCTTAAAGACCATAAGATTTAGATCTGATCTATAATAATAAGAATCAAGGAAGCACCCATCGTGGACCTACGCGAAGGACGGACGACCACGCAGAGCAATGCAAGTGCACAAATCAAATCACAACCCTTCCAGTCCCCATCAAGACATCCCTAGGGTGGGGAAGCCTGGTTCCAGCACCCTCCCCTACTACCTCGGGTGAGACTTCAGTCCGAGCTCCGTGGATTGTTGCCGAAAGGGCTAGTAGTGCAGGATGTTTTTGGTTAAAACACCTCTGAACTTGGGTCAGGCCCCACAAACCAACACTTCTCATCACCTGTTAGTATGAGATCATCTACATAAAGTACAATGATCAAAATATTACCTTCCAGCACTATGTGATACAGGTTCGCATCTACTTCACTCTTTAAGAATCCCAACCAAATGAAGTAGCTATCTATCCTGGTGTACCAAGCACGGGGTGCTTGCTTCAACCCATACAATACTCTATTGAGTCGACACACATGTGACTTATGGTCCAAGGTTTCAAAACCTTCAGGCTTCTCTATCTACGCATCTTCCTCAATCATGCCATTGAGGAAGGCAGTCTTCACATCAATTTGATGGATCTTCCAACCCATCTATGCTGATAGTGCCAAAATAGATCTGATTGACGAGTACCTTGCAACAGGAGAAAAAGTCTCATCATAAATAATCCCCTCTACTTGTGAAAAGCCACGGGCCACAAATTTGGCCTTATGCTTCTCCACACTACCATTTGCATCTTTTTTTACCTTTTAAAGCCAACGAGAGATCAAAACTAACTTGTCCTCTGGTCTGACCAAATCCCAAACATTGTTTTGAACTATGGAGTCATACTCCTCCACCATCGCATCAACCCAAACTGGCTGTTGCACTGCTTCCTGAAAGGAAGATGGCTCTATCACAAAACATGCACCCGTAAGTGCCATATATCTAGTGTACCTTTCTAGTGACCTCCTCTGTTTGTGCTAAGAAGAGGGTTCTCCCACATTCTCCTGTGGATCATCAAACAATCTTTAAGCCTCTCTAAGGCGCTTTCTGCCCTCTTTGGAAGAATCTTCTTGAGTGGATGTCTCCACTCCTAGAACCTCTGCATGTGGCTTCTCCACATCAATATGAGGCTCCTAAACCTTAGGAACTAAAAGTTCCTCCTTCACATGTAGCTCAAGCTCCCTCTAAAGGGATACTCGCATGGCCTTCTCCTCATCAGACTTGACATCCCTGCAAACCATTGTCATCCAAATGGTTTGAATGTACACTTGATAGTTGTGGGAAGTATCAATGTACCCCAAAAACATCCCCAACTATGTTGTTGGCTCAAGCTTCTTCCATGCATCTTTGGTCACATGGAAATAAACCGATGACCCAAAAATCTTGAAGTGACCAACATCTAGCCTCTTACCGAAATAAGCTTCCTCTAGTGTTTTACTCTCAAGTATCCAATGTGTTCTATAGTTTTGAACATAAACCGTTGTGTTGCATGCCTCAGCCCACAAGTGTAGTGGTAGGCCCTGATCATGCAACATCGCCCTTTCTGCCACTACTGTGCTCTTGTTCTTCCTCTCAGAAACCCCATTCTATTAAGGGTGATAAGGTGTTGTCAACTCTCGTTTAATACCTTCCGTTGCACAGAAGTTCTTAAACTCATTAGAAACATATTCTCCATCATTATAACTTTGTAGATCTTTAACCTTCTTGCCTGACTCTTTCTTGACCAATTCTTTGAATTCAAAAAACTTTGTGAATGTCTGATCCTTTCTCTGCATGAAAAATATCCATCATTTACGAGAATAGTCATCTAAAAATATAACATAATACTTGTGTTTGGTGGTGGATACTGTCGAGAATGGTCCCCACACATCTGAATGAACTCTCTCCAGAATAAACTCTACTTGACTATCTCTATCTCCAAAGGAAGACTCGGTGTATTTTCCCAAATTACGAACCTTGCATGTATCAACTTGCTCAAGCGTACCTTTGGGAAGACTAGTAAAGATTTGTTGCAATATCTTCAAAACCCCATGATGCAAGTGGCCCAATCACTTATTCCACAACTCGTTGATGTCTTAGATCAACATCATTTTCGCTTTTGAACTCAAAGAAGCACAATACTCTACCTCTGTCTTATAGATATTGTTATGGCCTAAATCTACCTCAAGCTGAGAAAGGCAGGATCTAGCGTAACATCAAACCATGCTTAACCTGGTAGCTAGCCCTACTAGGTCGGGAGAGGGCTCTCTCCTTGTCAATATCAGAAGAATATGGTCAAAAGAGCTTGAGATGACTAGTATAAAGACTAATTTTAGGCTAGGTATATGCTCAGAGGAGTTTGATTGAATTTAATGATGGTTTGCTGGCTCAAATGTGAAAGGCAGATTTGGGTCCGAGAAATCGACATAGTCTTGCAGAGGTTTCTATGGGGTGAAGTAGGCAAATGGTTTAGTACTTTGAAATAAGTGAGATGGAGAGTCTTAAGACTGGTGAGGAGTTGGAGAGGGCATGAAAGTCTCAGGGATCCTCTTCAAACAGATGAAAACATAAATAACTAAACCAACCCTAGGTAGAGCACTCAACATCAATGAATTCTACCTTTATCCTTGATTCATTTAGTTAAGCAGAATAGAGAGAGATAATGGCATACATAAACATATGTAAACTTTCATTACAGAAGAAAAAACAATACCAAATCAAGTTGCCACAAGAATCCCACAAAATGCTGCAAACCCTGGTTTATTCCTTTGCCAAACTTCATAGATGAATGTACAATAATGCTCAAAGCATTCACAAGAGTCCAACCTTCTGCCAAAGTCCAACCTTTACCAATGACTGAAAAACTACTAGATATAGGCAAAAAAAAATGCATGCTAGGCTTTAAGGGTAGAATTCATGAGTTTAGGAGTTGTTTCAACAAGATCTAAACTAAGAATTGAAAAGTAGGCAGTGGAACAGCTTGCCTCTAAAACCTAGGAACTTGATTCATTCAGTTCAAAACTACCTTTTCATGATGTATCTACCTCCATGAGTGAAATTTTAACATTTTTACATAAAATTCCATCAAGTTAAATCAGATTACACCATGATTTTTGACTATAAGAGAGAGAAAAGTCAAACTGAGAAAAAACTAGGCGAAAAAACAGAGTTTTTTGGCAAAAAAGACAATTTTCCATCCTGTGCGTCGCGCCACTGTCCCTGTGCGTAATGCCTTTTTGTATCTTATTTTGGATGCTTTCCCGTGCACCCAATTTGCTCCAAGTGGGCTTGCTAGAAAGGTCTATCTGTCTACTTTCCAGAACAGGTGAAATTTCTGAATTGGGTGTCCATTTACCCCTCCAAAAGTGAGTTCTCCCAACACTGCTTCCTATGTGGCCAAAAAGCGACAGAAAGGGCATTTTTGAGGTGTTTTTGACCCTTTTGAAGCTCAAAACTTGACAAAATTTCTTGACCATTTGTGGGCATTCATATTTTTTCATGAGGAATCCAAAAATGCTGAGTTTTCCTCCAAAGGACATCCCTAGCAAAAGCGAGCACCAGGTGGCTTGGCGCACAACATAAAAAAATCTATGTTTTGCTCCAAAAATTCAAAATTGACAAAAAATATCCCAAATTTCTTGAAATTTGGCCTGAGTGTCCTGCATCAAGTGCTGTGTTGGGCTAAGGAAGCTTCAACCAAAATCTTGAGCTTGTCTTTCTCTTTCTTCTTCCTCAAAGCTTTCCCCAACTTGGCCTTCAAAGTCCTAATTCTCGCTTTGCAAATTTTTCTTCTCGCCAAATAGTGATAGGCCATGTGCCTCAACATATTTTTCTCTTTTTTGGCCTTCTCCAACATCTTTTCCAAGTGCATGTTTGACCTTTCAAGCCAATATTCACGATCATCTTCAATTTCTTGCTCAAGTGGTGTCAACTTGATTTTCTTCCTCTTGGTAGCTTGTCGATTTTCTCTTATGTTTTGGAGCTCCATGATAGTTTTCTGATCTTACAACTGCTTATTCCTTTGCTCAAGATAGTTGATTATCCACTTGGCTCTTTCCAGGTTGAGAGACAAGTCATGAATGTCAACTTGTTGTTCCTGGATGATCTCCTTGAGCTTTGAGCTTTGGGAGCCCAAATCAGTGTCATCATCCTGAATGAGAATGAAATCTCTCTCTTGACCTTCTGAAGGCCCCTCATCATGCAATGGCTGCTTACCCTTGTCATGTATCTACTTTGTTGTTGAAGGAAACAAGACCCCTTCCACCCCGGCTGGAGATAGTACTCGTTTTGCTGCTGCAAACAATCTCCTTGTGCCTTTTTGGTAAGTGACAAACAATGGCACACTGGAGGTTTGAGTCTCATGCACCTCTTGTTGATGTGAAGGATCTCCTACCTCATGAAAAACTGATGGGGGCACTTGAGGACCTGTAAAGACCTCATGTGAAATGAAATCATCCCATGAAACATTCAGTAAACTAAGCTGATGCAAAACCACAATCTTGATCAATGCAAAGTGATAGATGTTGTTATACTGCTGATGAGGAGGTTTCCTTTGCACCAATGTGGTCCTTTTCTCAATATTTTGGCATATAAAATAGGGGATGTTCATCATCTTCACCCTAGTAAAATGCATCAACAATCTGATACGATAGGTGTATAGGCGAGAAAATCTGCCTTCACAGCTGAAATATTTGATTATGAGTTTCATAAGGGGAGCATATGTGTCCTGTAGGTATCTGAAAGGGAAGACCCTACTGATATGTCTCTGAAAACCAACCTTGATATAAGGCTCATAATGATCTTTGTCCACCAGCTGTCCCTTGTTCCACTATTCACCTACATTAGGAATACCAGTTGCTTCAGCTATAGTCTGAGGTGTCAAAGTGAATGTCACACCTGCCAAATTAACCTGGCCATTGTGAAGATGGAGCACAAAAAGTCTGGCAAGCTCATATTGCTATTTGACCCTTTCCACCATCTCACAAAATTGGTAGCAAGATTGATGTTTGAAGCATGCTACAGCAACAGGGTAAGCCAAAAACTCAGTAAGTCTAGTGGGCTCCTCCTAGATATGTGTTCCTCCCTTGTGAGGTCTCCTTGGTGCATGAATTTCTTTGGAGGAGTCACTTATTGTTTCCTCTTTTCTGTCATAAGATGAATCTAACTATATGTTTGCCATTGTTTGATGTTTCTTAGATGAGTATGAAGAGATTTTATAGGAACAATAAGTATTTGCTGCTAAATGACAGGGATTTGATGATGGGGACTGTGAATGTGGAAGTTTTGTGATGACTGTAGGGTCTTTGGGAATGGCAGGGTTTGGGGAACAAGGATTAGGGATTAGGGTTTTTGTTTTTAGGGATAAGGGGACAGGTGAGGGTGAATGAAAATGGAGGATGGGAATTAGATAGCAAAAATTGTAATTTTGCAAACCCTACACAGCTTTTTCAATTCACTGTGTAAGAAACCTGGGTTTAATTTTTCTCCTATTGAAACACCATAAGAACTGACCAAAATCCTTACAATGGCACTTGGGATTGTTAACATACTTGTGAAAAAGGATTTTTTCAAGTTTTGAAGGCAGATGAGGTGATTTGGATGAATTTCGATCTCAGAAGACTAGTGCACCACGACCACTAACAGGTGCGCCGCGCCTCACTGGTGTGTCACGCCAGTTATAATTCTAGTGTAAAACCAACATGCATGCACCACACCTTGACCCAGGTGTGCCGCACCTCAAGAATTCAAATATTCTGCAGCGAATTCACTCCTTCGGCTCAAAAACACGATTTAGCACTTGTTTTTTCTTCTTTGGCACACAAATGAGCTCCTTGACATGAAAAAGGCTTTGTATATAAAGGATTTTACTTTTCCACTTATAAAAACCCACTTTTCTAATGTTTGGATTTCATTTGTCTTTTAAAACTCTATTTTTGTAGATTAACTTGCTTTTTGCCTTTATTGGACTAAATGCTTTTAAATTCCGACTCTTTTACAGAAGTTGGAGTGCAGTAGCTTGGCAAGTTTACTAGGGCTGCATCTCGAAATTATTACATATAGGGAAAAATGAAATTGCATGAAATCTTATACATAAAACATAAAAAACTATGTTTTTCCTCAAAACAGGGTTTTGAGGAAAAATCAATCACTGAGCATGTGATTATTGAAATTTTGTTGTTGAGACTTTATTTGACCTCCTCATGTGCCTGCTGACCATTATTGAGCTTTTACAAGAATTTATTGACAAAACCCTAGACCTAATGAGACCTAAAACCCTAAAAATGATTGTTGCAGATGTAAAGACAAAAAATGACTGCAAATGACCTGAATGTATGAAAATGGGCCAGCAGGTAAGGATCATGAGGGAAAATTTATAACATGCTAGTACCATAAGATGATCCATGATCCTAATGGAATGCAGATGATCGGATGAGACACCTAACATGCAATGCAACAAGAGTATTTTGATCACTAATGGAGGGATGAAGATACTGACACTAACATTGGCTCCAATGGGGATGGTAGCTCCTTGGAGGTGCCAAGAACTACAGATCTCTGGAAAGCAAACAGTGCCTTCTTCCATTGGGCTATGGAGTCAATAACTTCAACAAACCAAAACCAATATCTTGACTCAATTTCAGGACTGAAATCCGACTCAAAACTGACTCAATTTCAAGACTGAAATCGACTGAAAACTAACACAAACAAGCCAAACCAAAACTAAAATCAAACCTTTAGTTTTATAGCCTTCACTTCAGGCCCCAAACTGAATGAATGATAACAGTACACACTTGCAATGAAGGAAATAAAACGGTATGTACAATGATACATATGACAGCAGAAAATATTTCAAAGATGGTACCATTTCAGCAGCCGACCATTGACCGGCCCACCTGGACAATCTTCTCCATCCATTTCTTTCAGCAAGAAAGCATTTTGACCCCGATATGTAGCAATTCTGAAAGGTCCCTTCCACAGATTCTCGAACTTGCCATGCTTGCCTTTGTCTTCGTTTCGAGCATCCCATTTCAGCACTATGTCTTCAATTTGAAACTTGTCCGCCTTTGCCTTTCGATCATATATTTTCTTGATTCTCTCTTGCAGCCTGAAGGTATTCTGAAAAACCTCCTCTCTAGTCTACTATAAATGGATCATTTGATTGATTCTTCGCTGCAAATGATCTTCCTCGCTGCCAGCTTCCTGCAGAAGTTTAACAACCAGGACTGCGAGAGATTTTGGGAACAGTGTGTCAACACCATACATGATCTAGAAAGGGGACATGCCTATTGATTTTTCTTACTTACTCTATCTGCCTATAGTGCATTGACCAATTTCTTGTGCCAGCTCTTCTTGTTTGTTTCCAGCAGCTTTTTGATAATATTGACTAATGATTTATTTGAGGATTCTGCCAATCCATTACCTTGTGGATAGTATGCAGTTGAGTGCCCCAAAGTAATTTGATATTTATTACAAAAATCATTCATCTTTTTAGATTTAAAATTTGTTGCATTATCTATAATCAGCTTGTTAGGACAGCCAAAACGTGACAAAATATTGTTTTTAAGAAACTGCCGAATCAGTGGCCTGCCAAGTGGGAATCACCTCAATCCATTTAGTGAAGTAGTCTGTTGCTGGGAGGATCCACTTATGCTGTGCTGAAGAAGTAGGATGGATCTCGCCAATGAAATCTAAACCCCACTGCTGAAACGAAGCACTTACTTCAACTGGTTTGAGTGGCAAAGGCTGTAATTTTCTCTTACCTTGAAAAATTTGACATTCATGGCAGCTTGTAATAGTTTTGTACACATCAGCAAAGAGGGTTGGCCAATAATATCCCACTCTCAAAATTTTATTGGTTGTTGTCTTCCAAAATAGATGACCTCCACAATCTCCCTTGTGAAAATCATCCATGACCTGTTTTGCTTCTTCTTCAACCAAACAATTCAACAAGACACCGCCAGGATCTTTCCAATAGAGTGCATTTTTCATTATACAAAACTTGGCAACCTTTAATTTCAGGGTCCAACTTTTGTTCTTAGCCATTCCAGGCGGTGGTGAAAGATGTTGGAGCACATAAAAAATATCCGAATACTGAGGAGAAAGAACAAACATTTCAGATACCTGAACAAGTGAACTTTCTTCATCTTCTTTCGACATAACAGCAATCAGATTTATGTCCAAGGCATGCAAATTAGACTTCGCCATCAGTTTTTCCAGCCCCTGACCTTTGATGAGCTTTTTTGGTTTGATCTCCACATCATATTCTAACAAAGCTGTGATCCATTTGCCTCGTCTCCCTTCCGGATCTATTTGCACTAAGACATCTTTAACGGCAGCGTTAGGGACATAATCAAGGATGTGAGAATGCAAAATATAGACTCAAAAATCTTTCAATGCCTTTACCAAGGCAAGAGCTTGCTTTTCAATAATATTGTACTTTAAAGCTGCATCCCTTATTGTTCTACTGAAAAAAGAAATTGGCTTCTCAAGCTGGTCTCTTTTCTACATTAAGACCGCTACCATAGTATGATCCGAAGCAAATGAAAACAAAATGAAATCTTGGGAATAATCTGGGCTAATCAAAATTGGAGCTGAAGAAAGGGCCAACTTTACCAAATTGAAAGACTTGATGGCTTCCTCGGTCCACTTCACTACACTATCTTTCTTTAACATGTTTGTGATTTCCCTCAAATGTTCTGCAAGATTTGGCACAAAACGACGTAAGAAATTCATCTTATCGTTGAATGCTTGGATCTCCTTTTTACTTCATGGAAAATCAATCTTCTGAATGGATTCCACTCGAGCTAGATCGATGCAGATGCCCTCCTTAGATATGATATGACCAAGAAGCTTGCCTTCATCCATGGCAAACAAACTCTTCTTTGGATTGAGAGATATGCCATATTTTCTACACTGCTGAAATACAATCTTCAAATGATAAAGTTGCTCTTCATCTAAATTAGAAAAAACTGTCAAATTATCAAGATAAACAACTAAAATTACATCTTTGTCATTTGCAAATGTGATATCCATAGCCCGCTAAAAGGTTGCACCAGCATTCTTCAATCCGAATGGCATCTTGGCATAATGGAAAGTTCCCCACGGAGTGGTGAACGCTGTTTTGTCTCTGTCATCCTCATGGACCAGAATTTGGTTGTAACCAAAATACTCGTCAAGTAGTGAAATGCGGGATGCTCCAACTACTCTTTGAAGTACGTGATCCATCTTGGGCAATGGATAGTTATCTTTCAGAGACACCTTATTCAGATTTCTAAAATCAATACATAATCGAATCTGACCTATTTTCTTGTGCACGGGCAATCGATTCACTTCCTTCTCTATTGAGGGCAGCAGCTTTGGATTTATCCTTCTTAGCTTCTGTCGAAATGGCTTTTGATTTGGCTTGATCGGAATGATGTGCTAAATTATACTCTTATCATATGCCTTCAAATCTGAATAGTCCCATGTAAATACATCAGTAAATGAAGATAATAAACTAATGTATTTTGCCTTTACCTATGGAGACAACGCCTTTGATAACTTCACCATTTTAGGATTTTTTGCTGATCCGATGTTTACATCTTCAACTCTTTTCTTGGTTGGTACCAAGCTCGGTTTTCGGGCTACATCATCTTGATCAAACAACTCCTCTAAAGGTATTAGACCTTTAGTAATGACATTGTTCTTGAGCTACAAAACTTACATCTGATTTACTTCCATATCCACTTCACCATCATCATGCTGTCCATCGATAGAAGTGTCTTTGTATTTGCCTTCATTTTGCAGAAATTACTCGATCTCTTTATCATCTTGAAACACCTACCAATATCTTTGATTATCATGGACAGCAAGGCGATGTTTCACATGAATTTCAAACTTATTGTTTGAATTCATCAGAATTTTCAAATTACTTGCAGCTGTTGCAAGGGAATCTGCAATAACATTCTATACACAAGGGACACATGTCAAAGTGTAATCTGGAAACAATCTCAAAATATATAATACCGCATTACGGTAAGCTCGCATTAGAGGATGCTTAGCTTGGTATTCACCTTTCACTTGCTTGATAACTAACTCAAATTTTCCATATATTGAAATTCTTTTAGCATTTAACTTCTTAAGGATTTTCAAACCAAAAATTAAAGCCTCATATTCAGCCTCATTATTTGAACAATCGAAAGCCAATTTATACGAACAAACCCTAACATTACTTGGAACTTTGTTTGGAAGAAATGCAGGGTTGTGTATCCAAATGCCAATTCCAGCACCTTCCCTACCTATTGCGCCATCAAAATTCATGCTCCACAAACCGGCTTCGTCCTCCAAATTCTGGAATTCTGTTTGCTCTTCTTCTTTTGCTTGCTGTCCATCAATTTTTTGTTGCTGTCGGAAGGTTGATTGCTCAACAGTACTGTCAAGCTTTTGTCTTTCTTGATCTAGTATAGCTCTGAAATTTTCAGTAATCTCTGGAATATCTTCTACTTCAACTACTTGACTATTTACATCATTAAAACTATCAGAATATAGAACAAAAGATTCTAAATCAGTATGTACATAATTGATTGAATGATTTAGAGGTTTCTCCTTGCTAGTGATCATGTACTTCATCTTTTTCTCCCAATATAATTTCCTCAACTGAACAAACACGAGAATAGTAGCATAAGAGAAATCAAGCTACAATGTCCCTTTGAGTTTTGCTCCCCAAGATCTGGAAAGAAGCATGCCAAATCTAGGAGGAATATCAGCCACAACCACATCCATCAAAACATTCTTTACTGGAATATGATCTAAAGTGATAACCAAATCTTTAATAAGCCCAATGCACCTGACCCTACCAAAATCAAAGGAATATAGATCATGGTACTTGTGAGTGATATCTAAACCCAATTTTTCTGTGATTGCTTTAGGCATGAGATTATGAGAGGCTCCTAAATCAAACATGGTGTTATGCAATACATAATCATGCAATCTAAGGCTGAAGTAAAAAGGAGCTACATCACTATCCTCAAACTGAACTTCTAATGCTGGATCAAAGATAAGTTCGGGCTGGTCATCCTCCACATTTACCGTATCAGATAATGGATCCAAATTCAAAATCTTCGACACATGACCTTTATAGTTTCTGTTCTTCATTAATTTAGTCAAAGGAATTGACACTTTTAACTTAGAAATTTCATTTTCTAAGCTAAAGGTTCATGTTTTCTCTACCTCTTTGACTGGAGCATCCTTCTTTTCAGTCTTCTCCTTTGATACAATTGGCTGATTCGATCTTTCATTTGCTGATTGTGTTTTGCTAGCGGTAGGATCAGCTACCTCCTTTCCATTTCTCTGCACTATTGGAGAATCATTCTTCAGCAGTGCCACTTCCTTCCTCTTCTGAATTGGATTGATGGATACCTCTCTACTCCTGAGTGAATATTGTCATTGCTGGGCTGTCAAAGCATTCATGTATCCCCTCTGATAT
The DNA here is from genome assembly GCA_031772625.1 of Pinus tabuliformis. Classification (NCBI taxonomy): domain Eukaryota; kingdom Viridiplantae; phylum Streptophyta; class Pinopsida; order Pinales; family Pinaceae; genus Pinus; species Pinus tabuliformis. The sequence continues at coordinate 915,001,159 of CM062818.1, read as the reverse complement.
TCACTAGACTCTTCTTCAAGAATTGTTTCGTTTGCCTAGATGAAATCTTCATCCTTTTGTACAGCTGGACTTTCTAAATACTCTTCATCTTCCGTAATATAAATGGGTAGATAATCAGGTGTAAAGAAATGATTCTCCTCACCTATTATGTTCTCATCATCATCTGATTCCGAACCATGTACAAAATTCTACTGTAAGGGTGTCTTTACTTGCTGTTGTGCTGCTTGGTCTTGTGCTCTTTGTTCTCGTTGCTTGATTATGAATTGTTGTTGCTACTGACCACAGAAGTTTAGATTTCTGACTTGTGCTTCAGGCTTATCAGCAATTGTGAGTCTATCAAACATCTTCTCGATCTTGTGAAGCAAATGATCTAAGGAAGAAGCTTCTTCCTTTATGGTCACCTTCTTTTCGGCCTTTGCTCTAGCTCTCTTGGCAAGCAGATTTGCCTCAACGCTGATTGCAATTTTTTGCATGTCCTCCAATGTGGTCGGATCTCTTTCTCTCAATTGATATGCCATGTCAGGATCGAATCCATCAGGAAATTTAATCAAAGCCAGCCCCATAGGTGGCTTTATATCAGCGGGAATTACATTGTAAACAGTATTGAATCTGACACAATAATCTTGGACACTCTCACCAACATTTCTCTTGATGTTTTCATATTCAGAAAGAATTTGAAGAGGATTTTTCTTTACCTCCCAAAGATCCAAGAATTGTCTCTGAAGAACAGCCAATGTAGTGATACGCACAGCCGGAAAAGCTCTAAACCACTTCTGAACTTCACCTCCAAAAGTTTGCACAAATAGTCTCATAGTCACATTTTCTTCATCAATCTCATGAAGGTCAAAGAAATTAGTCATCCTATCCACATGCTGTTGAGTTGTGATACTTTGGGGAGTGCCATAAAACAATGGGATTTTGCTTTGGTAGTCAGCAGGCATGGCATCCAAGTTTTGAGGCAGCACAAGGGGTGCATATCGGGTAGCCATTGCTCTAGGTGGATTTGAAACTGGCCTTGGGGATGTAGGAGGAGTCAGAACAACGATAGAAGCTGAAGATGTAATTGGCTTATGAGGTGTCAAAGGAGGAGAGGAAATATGAGATGTTTGAGGTCCTGATGGGGTTGATGGGGGAGAAGAGACAGGAGGTCTCTAATCTGATATAGTGGGTTGTACGGGAATGGTGGGAATGAAAGGAGGTTCGGTAGGAATTTCTGAACTAGATGTAATAGTGGATGAACCAAGAGTTGCAGATGCAGATTCTAAGAATTCAGGAATGTTTGAAGCCACAATGGAAGTTTGAAGATTCAAGATGTAATTGTCAATTGATCCATTGGCATTTTCAGTTTCAAGATATTTAACAAACTCTAGATATAGGACAGTAGAACCAACAACACTTTCAGATTTAGTCTCAAACAACGACAGATCAAAATGTTCGTCAAACTCAAGATCTTCAAGATATTCAAAAACAACGGGACATGAACGATATCTGAACATAAGAATCACAGAACTTTCTTGTCGAAGAATTCTTGGGATGAGATTTGGGTTTTCATACACAGGAGGAGGATCAGGATCAGGATTAGCCCTGGTGTATTGTCTGGAAGCCAGTGTGTTGAATTATTCCCAAAAATCAAATGGACATTATCAACTTGTTCGGCCTATCAAATTCTAAACTCATCATCCAAAGTCTAGAATTTCTTTATGATACCGGGGAAATCGTTTAGATCAGATGTTCAATTTATAAACTAGACCGGAGATTGACTGAAGTAGCATTCATCTACTTTCGATAATGCAAAGCAAGAGCATTTCGAAGGCTACCTGGCTAACTTCAGGCTCCGTCTGTAGTCTACAAAGTAAAACAATTATAATAAACGTTTCTTCCCCAGTATGGTCGCCAATATGTTATGGCCTAAATCTAACTCAGGCTGAGAAAGGCAAGATTTAGGGTAACATCAAACCACGCTTAACCTGGTAGCTAGCCCTACCAGGTCAGGAGAGGGCTATCTCCTTGTCAATCTCAGAAGAATATGGTCAATAGAGCTTGAGATGACTAATGTAAAGACTAATTTTAGGCTAGGCATATTCTCAGAGGAGTTTGATTAAATTTAATGATGGTTTGCTGGCTCAAATGTGAAAGGCAGATTTGGGTCCAGGGAATGGACATAGTCTTGTAGAGGTTTTTGTGGGGCGAGGTAGGCAAATGGTTTAGTACTTTGAAATAAGTGAGATGGAGAGTCTTAAGATTGGTGAGGATTTGGAGAGGGTATGAAAGTCTTAGGGATCCTCTTCAAACAATTGAAAACATAAATAACTAAACCAACCCTAGGTAGAGCACTGCAACATCAATGAATTCTACCTTTATCCTTGATTCATTTAGTTAATTTGAATAGAGAGAGATGACGGCATACATAAACATATGTAAACTTGCATTACAAAATAAAAAATAATACCAAATTAAGTTTCCACAATAATCCCACAAAATGCTGCAAACCCTGGTCTATTCCTTTGTCAAACTGCAGAGATGAATGTATAATAATGCTCAAAGCATTCACAAGAGTCCAACCTTCTACCAAAGTCCAACCTTTACCAATGACTGAAAAACTACTAGATATAGGCAACAAGCAACTCATTCTAGGCTTTAGGGGTCGAATTCATGAGTTTAGGAGTTATTTCAACAAGATCTGAACTAAGAACTAAAAAGTAGGCAGTGGAACAGCTTGCCTCTAAAACCTAGGAAATTGATTCATTCAGTTCAAAACTACCTTTTCATGAAGTATCTACCTCTATGAGTGAAATTTTAAAATTTTTACATCTAAGTCCATCAAGTTACATCAAATTACACCATGAGTTTTGACTATAAGAGAGAGAAAAGTCAAATTGAGAAAAAACTAGGCAAAAAAACAGAGTTTTTTTGGCAAAAAAGACAATTTTCCATCCTCTGCGACACGCCACTGTCCCTGTGCATAGTGGCTTTTGAAGCTGATTTTGTAGGCCTTTCCATGCACTAAATTTTCTCCACGTGGGCTTGTTGGAAATGAATATCTATCTACCTTCCAGAACTGGTGGAATTTCTAAATTTGGTGTCCATTTGCCCCTCCAAAAGTGAGTTCTCCCAACACTGCTTCCTGTGTGGCCAAAAAGGGGTAGAAAGGGCATTTTTGAGGTTTTTTTGACCCTTTTGGAAGCTCAAAACTTGACAAAATTTCTTGGCCATTTGTGGGTATTCATATTTTTGCATGAGGAATCCAAAAATGTTGAGTTTTCCTCCAAAGGAGGTCCCTAGCAAAAGCGAGTGCCAGGTGGCGTGGTGCACCAAGCAGAAACATTTGTGTTTTGCTCCAAAAATTCAAAATTGACAAAAAATATCCCAAATTTCTTGAAATTTGGGCTAATTTTCCTGTATCAAGTGCTATGTTGGGCTAAGGAAGCCTTGGCCAAAATCTTGAGCTTGTCTTGCTCTTTCTTCTTCCTCAAAGCTTTCCCAAACTTGGCCTTCAAAGTCCTAATTCTCGCTTTGCAAATTTTGTTTCTCGCCAAATAGTGATAGGCCATGTGCCTCAACATCTTTTTCTCTTTTTTGGCCTTCTCCAGCATCTTTTCCAAGTGCATGTTTGACCTTTCAAGCCAAGATTCACGATCAGCTTCAATTTCTTGCTCAAGTGGTGTCAACTTGATTTTCTTCCTCTTGGCAGCTTGTTGGTTTTCTCTTATGTTTTGGAGCTCCATGATAGTTTTCTGATCTTCCAACTGCTTATTCCTTTGCTCAAGATAGTTTATTATCCACTTGGCTCTTTCCAGGTTGAGAGACAAGTCATTAATGTTAGCTTGTTGTTCCTGGAGGATATCCTTAAGCTTTGAGCTTTGGGAGCCCAAATCAGTGTCATCATCTTGAATGAGAATGAAATCTCTCTCTTGACCTTCTGAAGGCCCCTCATCATGCAATGGCTACTTACCCTTGTCCTGTACCTGTTTTTTTGTTGAAGGAAATGAAACCCCTTCCACCTTGGGTGGAGATAGTACTCGTTTTGTTGCTGCAAACAATCTCCTTGTGCCTTTTTGGTAAGTGACAAACACTGGCACACTGGTGGTTTGAGTCTTATGCACCTCTTGCTAATGTGAAGGTTCTCCTACCTCATGAAAAACTGATGGGGGCACTTGAGGACCTATAAAGACCTCATGTGAAATGAAATCATCCCATGAAACCTTCAGTAAACTAAGCTGATGCAAAACCACAATCTTGATCAATGCAAAGTGATAGATGTTGTTATACTACTGATGAGGAGGTTTCCTTTGCACTAATGTGGTCATTTTCTGAATATTTTGGCATATAAAATAGGGGATGTTCATCATCCTCACCCTAGTAAAATGCATCAACAATCTGATATAGTAGGTGTATAGGCGCGAAAATCTGCCTTCACAGCTGAAATATTTGATTATGAGTTTCATAAGGGGAGCATATGTGTCCTATAGGTATCTGAAAGGGAATACCCTACTGATATGCCTCTGAAAACTAGCCTTGATATAAGGCTCATAATGATCTCTGTCCACCAGCTATCCCTTGTTCCACTGTTCACCTACATTCGGAATACCGGTTGCTTTAGCCATAGTCTCAAGTGTCAAAGTGAATGTCACACCTGCCAAATTGACCTAGCCGTTATGAAGATGGAGCACAAAAAGTCTGGCAAGCTCATGGTGGTATTTGACTCTTTCCACCATCTCACAAAATTGGTAGCAAGATTGATGTTTGAAGCATGCTACAGCAAGAGGGAAAGCCAACAACTCAGTAAGTGTAGTGGGCTCCTCCCGGATATGTTTTCCTCCCTTGTGAGGTCTCCTTGGTGCATGAATTTCTTTGGAGGAGTCACTTACTGTTTCCTCATTTCTGTCATAAGATGAATCTGACTCCATATTTGCCATTGTTTGATGTTTCTTAGATGAGTATGAAGAGATTTTATAGGAACAATAGGTATTTTCTGCTAAATGACAGGGATTTGATGATGGGGACTGTGAATTTGGAAGTTTTGTGGTGACTGTATGGTCTTTGGGAATGGCAGGGTTTGGGGAACAAGGATTAGGGATTAGGGTTTTTATTTTTATGGATAAGGAGATAGGTGAGTGTGAATGAGAGAGGAGAGGGAAAGTGATATGAGTGAAGTGTAATGAGAGAAAAATGAAAATGGAGGATAGGAATTCGACAGCAAAAACTGTAATTTTGCAAACCCTAAGCACCTTTTTCAATTGACTGTGTAAGAAACTAGGGTTTAATTTTTCTCCTATCAAAACACCATAAGAACTGACCAAAATCCTTACAATGGTAGTTGGGATTGTTAACTTACTTGTGAAAGAGGAATTTTGCAAATTTTGAAGGCAGATGAGGTGATTTGGATGAATTTCGAGCTCAGATGACTGGTGCGCCGCACCCACTAAGAGGTGCGTCACGCCAGTTATAATTCCAGTGTAAAACCTATGTTACGTGCGCCACGACGGCCAGGTGCGCCGCGCCTCGACCCAGCTGCACCGCGCCTCAAGAATTCTCACCGTTTGCAGCGAATTCACTCCTTCGGCTCAAAAACACGATTTAGCACTTGTTTTTTCTTCTTTGGCACACAAATGAGCTCTTTGACATGAAAAAGGCTTTATATACAAAGGATTTTAATTTTTCACTTATAAAAACCCACTTTTCTAATGTTTGGATTTCATTTGTCTTTTAAAACTTTGTTTTTGCAGATTGACTTGCTTTTTGCCTTAGTTGGACTAAATGCTTTGAAATTTTGACTCTTTTGCAGGAGCTTGGCAAGGTGACCAGGGTTGCATCTTGAAATTATTACATATAGGAGAAAATGAAATTACATGAAATCTTGTACATAAAACATAAAAAACTCTATTTTTCCTCAAAACAGGGTTTTGAGGAAAAATCAATCACTGAGCATGTGCTTATTGAAATTTTGTTGTTGAAACTTTATTTGACCTCCTCATGTGCCTGCTGACCATTATTGAGCTTTTACAAGACTTTATTGACAAAACCCTAGACCTAATGAGACCTAAAACCCTAAAAATGACTTTTGCAGATGTAAAGACAAAAAATGACTGCAAATGACCTAAATGTATGAAAATGGGCCAACAAGTAAAGATCATGAGGGAAAATTTATAACATGCCACTACCATCAAATGGTCCATGATCCTAATGGAATGCAAATGATCGGATGAGACACCTAACATGCAATGAAACAATAGTATTTTGATCATTGATGGAGGGATGAATACACCGACACTAACAAAGATTCTAAACTCGAACCCTTATCTTCTTTACTTGACCTATGGCTATGTGTCAAAGGAACACCTTTCCTTTTGAAAAGATCACATCATAGCCTCTATCCTCAAGCATGGCAATGGATACTAAGTTCTTTGTCAATCTAGGTACATGCATAACATTATCCAAGGTGAGTGGAGCCGCATGATCCCTCTGAAAAGTAATAGTTCGCACACCAGTAACACTATATTTGCCATCATCACCCATCTCAATATGCATATTGAGATCTTTCTCCTCCAGTTCACTAAATAACTCTTTGTCGCTAGTCATTTGGAAAGAAGCTCCACTGTCTAAGTAAGAGAAACTTCCCATCATTCAAGACACCATGCATGCAATGAGGGAAAAGTCCAATTCGAATTGGGAGGCAAAATCCTCACCCTCCACTCCTCCTGAGGAGTTCTCCTTGGACTTCTTCAATGGACAAGTTTTCGCAAAGTGACTCATCTTCTGACAATGAAAGCATTTAACTTTCGTCAGTCCTTCTTCTTATATCCATGATAAGAATCTGATTTGAAACGAGAAATTTTGCCTTTCCCATTTCTTTCCTTAATCGTTGAGGCACATTTCTCTTCATCATCAATATTTGATAAAGAGACATCCCTAATGTTCCTCCTGATCTCATCAAGCATAAAATCCAACCATAGTCATTCCCAATCTAGCAGCTTCTCCCAACCATTGACAGAGTCCTGATAATTATGCCAACTATTTGGGAGTCCAAGAAGATAAAGGCTCACCATATCCTCCTTGGTAAAGATGATTCCAACACTTCCAAGTTCATCCCGACATTGAGTGAACTTGGTCAAGTACTTTGGAATTGTCTCGCCTTTCTCCATCTTGATTTTACGAAGTTTATCCTTTAGTACCAACTTCCTTTGATCATTGTTATTCTGATACAAGTCCATCAATGTTTTCCACGTAGCATGCGGAGTTTTCTTGCCATGGAGACTCGAGACAATGTGGTCTTGAAATCCCTCAAGGATTATCTACCTTTCCTTCACCACACATTTCTTCCATTCGACCAAGTTTTGTGCATTTGTAGCTGTTGGCTTGGGGACTTCTTGATCAATGAATTCCTTCAAGCCATTATCTTATAGCACAACCTCCATCCTGTCCCTCCAAGCTATAAAATTTGAGTTGCCTTCCAAGCCATACTCAAGCCTCAACCCAAGGAATGCCATCTGTCAATCTTGAAGTATGTATGCAAATTCAACTTTCACCTATAACCCACAAACCCAAAACTTCGAAATCTCCTCTAGAGAGTTGATTTTAAATCAGCGATATCTCCCTCATCCGAACTTTGATTCGGCCAATTCTTTTTTAATTACCTGTAACCCAGAAACCCAAAACTTCGAAATCTCCTCTAGAGAGTTGATTTTAAATCAACGATATCTCCCTCATCCGAACTCTGATTCGGCCGATTTTTTTTTAATTTGGGTATCTTTTCCCAAGGAGTCAAAATTGGCAATTTCTTTCTAAAAATTTTGCACAAAAATTCTAAGAAATTCTCTGCAAACTCTCGGCCCAAAAAAAAATCTTGCTCTACTACCATGTAGAAAAACCTATAGATTCACAAGCTAATGTAATCTACTAAAACAAGAGATAAGAATATACTTCTACTCTTTATAGTAGAAGCCCATAAACATCAAGCAAACAATAATCAATAGAGGAAGAGAATCAAAGGTGCATAACAGAATAAATAACCTGGGAAAGCCACAACTCAAAACCCCACTATTTGTTTTGTATTAATCAATAAAATCAAGATGAAATTATAATGCTTGTTCTCTCTAGAACAATCCTAGCACTCATCAAATTCAATCTCCAACTCATAAGCAAGCTCAAGGCCAAATCCTAGCCTCTTCACAAGCTCTCCAAGTCTTTATTCCAATGTGTAATTCCTATGGAGAATAGCTTGTATTTAAAGGGAAATAAAGCCTCTAAAAATAGTGTAATCCCTCAAGGATCAGTTCCTGATTACATGCATTGTAACTGCAACTCAGAAAAATATAAAACAAATAGTACATTGTCCCTGCACTCTAGTCTCAACTGGGTCTTTCTCAGAATCAACATGCATGAGTTTTTGATGGTGGAATCTTCAGTTAAATAGAGTCACACTAATTAGGTCACTGGTGTCCCAAGTGATTGTTTACTCACTATTAGTTCCTGACTCTAATTGGAACTAATTTAACTGGACTTAACTCAATAAAATGAGTTAACTAATTACAACTCATCCTTAACTCCTATAAGTTAGGGAGAACATATACATGTCTTCTAAAATAATTTCAGTTCGAATTTCCTAAATTAATTTCCTTAATTAAACTTAATTAATTATTTTCAGATTTCTATGAGAAAAGAATTCTATTTTAATTCACAGTTTAATTCAAGGAAAAAATAAACTAGAATTTCTTATTGCCATTTCTCAACAAGTGTGATTATCTAGATATGGTGAGCTAAGAAAAAAGGAGGGAAGAAGAAAAACGAAGAAGTCTTAAGTGCCTTAATTTTTTCCATTGATATTTCATAACATAGACACATCTCCATGTGTGATGAATGAACATGGAATATGTCATGACCAACCATCAACCCTTGATAAGAAAATCATATTCAAGAATTCATTCCCAATAATGGAAGGCCACTCAAAAAACATTCAAGAAATATGAATTAAATCTTGAGGATAGCATTTTGTGACCAAAAAAATTCAAAAATATATTATAAAACAAGTGTTTGAAGGCTACCTTTTCCAGTGAAGAATTTAAGAAGAAGTATGATAATTTTATTGTCAAAATGATTTTCCTAAATGTTACATTAAGGTTCTTGGAGATAGAAAAATAGTTATTACGAAATAGTATGGTCTCTTTAGGAAGAAATCAAGGGATAGTTAACAAGGCCATAGATTTTCTCAAAGAAAAAGGCATGGATTTTGGTTCTAAAGAGAAACAAATATAGCCTAGTTTTCCTTATGACACAAAAAAATTGTCGAGAAAAGCAACCAATTAAGTAAGGAGGATAGGTTTTTGAGGATAAAAAATCACATCCTAAATGCAAACTTATAAAATTATGGAAGAAAGGTTAAGTCATTTAGAAGTGAGTAGAGAAAGGTGACATATTTATCCCCACAATTGGAAGAGGTAAATGAGAAATTCAAGAACCTATAGTAAGAGGTTATTGTAGCAAAATTAAATTAAACCATCAAAATCAACATTAATTCTTCTAGGTTTGTGAATGATGCTAAGGCACAACTCCATAATAGAGTTGAGGAATTTCTCAAGTTGAAGAATGGAGAAGAAAACATCAAAATGGGTTTATTTAGGGGACAAGGAATAAAGGATGCCTATTTTAGCTTTGTCAACTTGTTTCAATTCCCTAGATCATTCAGTGGCATTAATCCAAGTGTAAGGGAGAGAGATTAATACTTGGGCATGGATTTATTTTCCTTCAATCCACTAATAAAGCATTCTCAGAAGAAGGTATCAAACATGCCTTTGATGTGGAAAGAAAGATAATTAAAAGTATAGATGTATTCTTCAACTCTATCTTATTGTTTAAGTTTGGCAAAACAACCCAAATGACAGGTATCAAGTTCTAAATTTTCATAGAGATATACTACAAATTTATTCCAAGAAATATAACCTTTATGGGAATTCTTATATGGTTTCCACCATTTTGAGTGCTTAGGGTCTAGTTGCAATATGCCCACTATAAAAAGTTTCATTAAGTCATCAATGATGTCATGCAATGAAAACTAATGTTCAATTTGTTTGACCCAACTAGTGGGTTCAAGAACATAAAATGTATTCACATCCACTTCAAGAAGTCACAGATCATGAGAAAAAAGTAAGGACCCATGAAATTGGATGATTCAAGTCACTCTTGGTGGAATGATTATTTCTTGAATTCAATAATAAGTTAGGAAAATTATTCAAAGAGTGATTATAATTTATTGAGTTTGTCATTAATTGTAGCAAAGTGTTTCTTGATAACAACTCAAGTGTTCTCTAATTTTATTTTCAACTCATCACATATTGTTACAAAATGAGCAATGTGGATGCCATAATCATGGTTTTGAGTAGCCATTTGGATTAAATGCACAATAAAAAAGGTTTATTGGAGGGTGGTGCTATTGATAAAGGTGTGGTGTAATGGGACTAGTGGGCCCATACAAAAAGACTTATTGGAGGGTTGTACTAATGTTAACAACGCGATGGTTTGGGGTCATTAAGATAGGTATATAGTAATGGGGTGAGTGGATCTGCATAAAATAAAGGAATTTGGAAGAGGGGTACCATGGTGATTAGCATGAAAGAATAGGTTTATTAATATATGCCCCAAATAAGGGTGAGAGGGGGACCAATTTATTCTAATTTTTTTTAAACTCCTATGTATTTATTCATTTGGTTGAAGAATATTGAATTACCAGAATGCTTATATTCTTAATATGAAATATTATATTAGAATTTCCCAAAGTGGAAATAGGAACCAAGGTTTCAATCACTAAATGTTCAAAATTTCAATGAAACCCCTTGTTTTATAATATTTTTGGATTCGAAACTAGGAATAATGTTTTTATAAGGTTCCCAAGGAAAATGGAGTACCCTATGTTATATCTTTAGAAATACATGTGGGGTCTAGTAAGAGTACTTGGCCCAATATCTCAAGGCTATAACTAAGGAGGTTCAACTGTACCATTAGTCGTACTAACCAATTACCCATTTACTAGAGATTAATCTTCTTTACTATTATTCTTGGTGCCACTATAGTAGTCAACCACTCAAGTAGTTGATCTAAAGCTAGTTTCAATACACCTACAGGAATTTTGATATACCTTAGTGTAACATCCCTGGTTAAAAATACATGTAATAAACTTAATAAAGTAAAAAAAAAATATCAAGGTCATCAGACACATATTCCAAGATGAATGTTGGGAAAAAACATAGTGATGGGGATCACCTATGATTAATTAATGGCTATGGAAATTGGAAAAGGATTTTGAAAGGAAAAGAGGCATTAATTGGAATTGTATTTATGAAATAATGGAAAATAGAAGAAAAGGAGGTGAAAGATCACATAGTTGCATGTGAGAAAAATTGAAGGAACAACAGAGGAAAATGAAGAAAATAGAGGCCTCAATGATAAAATGAATTTTGAGGATCAGTACACTATTTTTTTCAGTACAACCTTTTTTGAGTTTTAGCTTGGAGCTCTCTTCCATTCGCTCTCTCTCATACTCTTACACACTTAGAGTTTCTTGGATCACTATTTGAGGATTGTGGCATACTTTAGATTTGGAGAAAGAAGCCAAAGGAAAAGTAGGAAAACGTAATAGCATAGCAAGATCAGCATCTATAGCATATTTTCTTGTAGGTATCGAGTTACATGTATGATTTCCTTTCTATTTTTGGCATGCATGGCATATGCATGTGGTTCTTTAGTAATGATCTACCATTAGCATGGAGGATTTCCTGGATCGACAATGGTTCTACCTAGCCTTTCCATTTCCTAAACAACCATGGTGTTGTGGATTTTCCCATTTATTTTATGTTTCGTGCTCATCTTCCTTATGGTTGTGGGTTGAGTTGTTAGTTCTTGGAGACTTGGTTGGAAAAACGCTCTGCAAGCCTTGGAACAACTTGGGTTAATTTATTAGTCTTGGAATCCTTTGTTGGACAAATGATCTAGATCCCTTGGTGGGTTGGGTTACTAGTCCTAGAGCCTTAGTTGGACAAATGCTCTGGAACCCTGTGGAAACTGTGGATTTAGTTACTAGTCTTGGAGCTAGGTTGTAATAACACTATGGATCCCTAAACAACATGGGTAGAGACTGATCTATGACGCTAGTGATGTCTGACCATGAGGTGGAACCACTAGTTGAGGGTTGAAGTGGTTTTTCCTTTGGAAACCATGGTTTGGTTTTGTTTTGTTTATTCAATGAGACCTCAGATTCATGCTTGGAATATGGCACGAGAGTGATTGGCTAAAAGATATATTTGGTTCAACCCAATCTATAGTCGATTGGTACGTGGAAGTCCCTGACTTGGTTGGATTTTTCATATGTTAATAAGGGTTATTTCCTCTTGTATTTCATGACTAATTTCATTTGTTATTATGTGGATTTGATGGCTGGTTTATCATGATGTATATGTTGTTCATTTACTAGTTATATGTTGGTCATGAGATGTATAATGACTATGGATCTTGATGTGTTTTGATTGATTGAGGAATGTTTAATCAATGTATGAGCTAATAGATGTTAATGCAGCTATTATGAGAGGGCATTAGACCTTCTTGACCATTCTCAGATAAGTATGAGATCCCTATGTTCAATTATGTAATTATGACCTGTAGATTAAATGTTCATGATGTGTTTGATGAAATGTTTGTCATGGTTAGGCCTTGTTAGGTCAAGTTCTTGTCTAATTTTTGTATGGAGGGCCTTTTTCTTGTGTCATTCATTATCCTAGAAAGTTTCATTAAGTTTTGGGTAGTGGTCTAGGGACTATCCCTGGAAAAGTGCCTCATATCTCGTGGTCGCAAGCATAAAACTAGGTGAAAAATATTGTAGTTGCCCCCTTGCAGGCTTATGCATGTTACTAGAGGGTTACAATCAAATTCTTGTAATGTTTTGCCAGCGTCTCGGAGTCCAAGACACTAAAAAATAGGTTTAACTCAGGGTTTGGGCACCTGGATGGTTCCACTTCTTAAGGTGATCTACGAGTTTGAGTCATATCATAGTAACTCTTCGTCAGATGCTTAGCCCGATGGACCTATCTACTTGGGTAAGTATGAGAGGAGGGTTTGGCATTAGAGCATAATTTTTCCCTTGGATTGGATGGGTGGAATTTGTTTGTCATGCATGCATTTAGGTTGTATATATTTTTGTTATGTATGCATGGTGCTAGTCATTGTTACAGTTGTGTTGTCATGTAGAAGTGATGATGTGGATGTTGGTATGTTTGATATGTTGATTTAATATATATCTATATATATATATATATATATATATATATATATATAGTGTTAATCCAAATAGATCTTGCAAATGTGATAGCCTCCCCTAAACTTCACTGAAGTATGTTTTATTTTGTTTATATTTGTTTATCGGATAGAGTATGCTTGCAGGAAGAAGATCAAAGATGACAAACAAAATGGTGGAATACAGTTCATGTGATTCTCCCTATAGATCATATGAGTAGCATGGTGATGAGTACTCCCCTCACATAATAGATATATTAAGAAGTTTGAAGGTAGAAATAAGGAGTTGTAGAGCGGATAATGACATGATCATTTAGTCACAGGAGAGACTTTTTAGGGCATAGGAGAAGCAAATAGAGGTTAATGCAATGATTCTTCAGAGTCTATCAGATATGAAAAGATAGGGACCACTTAGAATCAATCATGGACAGGAGGAAATGACAAATGGTGGACATGGAAGCAGGTCTCGATCAAGACATGGGTTGGATAGAGAGGATATGGTCATAGATGGAATATTTCTGAATACACCTAACCAGAGGGGTATTCATCACCATCACCATCCATATAGGAGGAGTGAGAAGCTATATTTTCCATAAGATTTCAAGAAAGCAAAGCCTCCTACATTTGATGGGGAAATGAAGAATTCATAGGATGTAGAAGAGTGGTTACTTAGGATGAATAAGTTCTTCTGATTGCATGGTTATTTAGAGAAAATGAAAGCGATAATAGATACCTTCAACCTTAAAAGTAAATCATACATTTGGTGGGAATACATGAATAATGTCAGAGGAATTCAGGAAGAGGACTTGACTTGGATGGATTTTGAAAGACTTTTTAGGAAGAAGTATCTATCTAAGAGATACTATGATGATAGGAAAAAGGAATTTTATGAGCTTGAGATGGGAACGATGAAAGATGAGGAGTACATGACTAATTTCTTGGAGTTATTGAGGTATGCCCCTTATCTTAAGGAGGAGAAAGTGAATATTGAGATATTCATCTGTGGGTTGTTGGTAGTGTTCAAAGAGAGGGTTGAGTTTGATGAGCCTATATCATTGGAGGAAGCCATCAGAAAGTTGAAACATTGTTATGAGAAACCATAGTCCATGTATGAATCTAAACAATATTGGAAGGGTAATGACAAGACAAAGGGAAAATGGGATAAGAAGAGGGGAAGACAACAAGGCACAGGTAACAAAGAGAATGTAGCACCGCATAAGAATTTCATTGCATTTGACAGAGGATAGGGATTTCAGTCTAAGGAGAAGAGCAAGAGAAATGGTAGGAAGCCTTTATAATGCTGGACTTGTAGTAAGGATCATCACAAGGGATATTTCCAATGGCATCAGGGTGGAATACCACAAATCAACAGTGCTCAAGAGGCACAAACAGTGGGGGATGTTGGGCAGAGTATTCCTCGGATTTATGCAGCGTTGGATAATAGGGAGGCGGATCATCATACATCCATTATCAAGACGGATGGTAAGCTTTTTAGATCAAGTTGTTTCTATTTTGATTAGCCCTAGATCTAATTGTAGTTATGTTAATCCTGACCTAGCAAATAATTCTGGTTTGATTAAAGAAGTACATGCAAAGTCTTAGCTAGTATAGTTGGTTACAGGTACTAAGGAAAGAGTTAATCATTAGGTAAGGGCTTGTGCATTTGAGTTGAATGGTATGCATACATTAGCACATCTAAATGTGCTTCCGTTGGGATCATACAATATGATTTTGGGTATGGATTGGTTGTATCTTCACAAGACTAAGGTGGATTGTTATGAAAAGGATATTGAATGCTTGGATTACAATGGAGAACAGAGAGTCTTGTAAGGTAAGATGAAGGAAACATTTGTTAGGATGGTGTTGTGGCCAGCAACAACCCCCCCCCTTTTTTCATTTAAGTGTTGTCCAAAATACTAAATGAATGGGTACCCTTAGTTAAAACTTTAGGAAAAGCTAGAGTTTCCTTTCTTCGAAATAAGGTTACCATCATAAGCTTAGGAAGATCTTTTTGAATACTTTAAAACCTAAGTTTATGATAAGAAAAAATATTTAAAAGTCGCATCATAAAAAGACAGAAAAACTCCTCCATTTGGGTATAATCCTAGTATGTGCAAGATTCTCGTACTAAGCGATATATCGCATCGCAATAAAGTAATGCCAATGGGAAAGCCTTCAAGATTTTCTGATCTGCGATAACCCCGATCGCAAGATCGCATATCGCAGGAATGGGCTAACAAAAATATGGCAAGCATAAAACTTCTGCGATCTACGATGTGTGTGATATTCCGATAATGTGATGGTGCGATAATGCGAGAGCGCGATGGTGCGATAATGCGATGTCGTGATCTGCGACGATTGCGAACCAAATCGCAAAATCACCCCATCATGAAACTTTCGGGCGCATTATTCAATAAAATCCACTTACCATAATCTGACTTAAGATCATGCGCTTTTAATGATAATAAAGGAATTAGTTGTCATCTATTAAATGTAAACGCGTGCTTTTGCAAAGAATTACTTCACGTAAGGTGGCATATTTGATATATCTGCTGCATTTAAGACTCTCCCATCACCTTTCTTGATCAATCATTTCCATTTGTGAGCTGCAGGAACGAAGAACGAAAGGCGATACAAAGCCATACGCAGGAAGAAATGGGAAAGAAAAGTAAGGCTCAGGGCTCTGAGGTGAAGGAGATGGCACCTTTATATACAGACACAGCTTGTAACAGAGACGCGGGAATATCAACGTGGGAAAGCATGTACAGACTGCTTGAAGAAGAAAACCCCAGAATAATGAAGGTTATTGTTGTCGCAGATTCACAGGGCTCTTTCGAAGCATCCTTAGAAGAACTGGCGTGCTCATTCCTTCATCGGATAGCAGCAAGGCCTAAAATTGTCCCATATACGGATATGATCAAGTGGATACTTGACAATGCAGAAATGAACGACAGACAGTTCAAGATTCAAGGACATGGGCTCATCGGGTCATTCGCTGCACAGGACTTAAAGCTCATGTATCATCTTCCTGAACCGCAGGCGACTTACAATGCACAATTCATTAAAAAATTTGTGGCAGAGAACCCAAACATATCAGAGACCACTAAATATTTGTACAGAAAAGATGAACCACTCAAAAAGGATAAAAACGGTATGTACAGCACTGGTTCCCTCACCTCTCCGTATTGTTTTGCAGTGGCCATGCTTTGTAGATTATTTGGGATGCCAGATATCAATAAGTTTTCGTCTGAATGGTTACCATTGATTGATGCTGCCACAAATGCCGTTATTATAGATTGGGCCAAGATCTTTTCTGATAACCTATTCATAGTTATTATCAAATACCGGTCTAAGAGATCCATGTCTCAAAGGATCTCTCCTCCTTTTTACCTATCCGCATATGTTATGGATTCTTTATGCATCTAAATTTCCCTCTATGGGTTGGAAATGGACAACTCAGGACCCATTACCCATCCATGTTTATCATAAGATATTATGGGATTCTCGGTTCATTCCGCATTTCTACCAAATTTGTCATGGGCTCATCTTACCCATGTATAGAATGATGTATGATAAAGAACCCCTGAGGTGCTCACTTGAGGCACAGATAGATATCATCCCCATCGCAAGATGGTTCGGGGAAGAATGGTTCACCTATATTAGAGTATTTGGAAGCACCGTCCCTCCTCATGTCCTACCTTTATATATTCCTGACAAACTGCTGGCTCGAGAAATTGCATATCAAACCTGTTCAGAAGGCGGCCTAACCAAAGACCTAAAAGACAAAAAGAAGGCCATATGGCCCCAGTTTCTTGTAGCTTGTGGGGCCTTTTCATTGTTCGATGTCGGTCACGTGTTCATCGAAGTGGAGAATATGACGTGTCTACAGTTATTTAAATTCCCGGCAAGGCCATTTGACCCAAATGAAGTTGCCCAAGATTTCACAACAAACGTCAAGATAAAGATATTCGTTGGAAAGAAGGATTTATTTGATGATTTATTTCAGAATAAAAGCTCACTCCAAGAAATTTTGCGGGAAGCTCAATCGCGATTGTCTCCAGATGACCTCCAAAAATTCATGGTATACAGGGAAAGAAGACTAGCCACTGTTCCTCTAGAAAAGCTACAACTACCTGCCAGAGAACCTACTCCAAGCATTAGCCTTAGTGAGAATTCAAGCGCTGTTGGATCTAAATCTAAGAGTGGACAAGAGATGCCTGAGCATTCTAAGAAATCCGTAAACGACCAAGATAAAGGTGAAGAATCAGCTAAGGACACCGCTCAGTCAATGGAATTTCCACAACAGCAAGTTATCGCCTCCCCGTCATGAGATGTTCCCCCTCTCATCATTGAAGCACCACCCGTCACAACAGAATTAGACAAAGAATGGGAAACCTTCAACGAACTGATCAATCTTGAAGGACAGGCCCCAAAAACACCTGTGAGCAATACATAGGTAGCACAAGAAGTGGGCTCACCGTTGCTCTTCAATGAGTGGGACGATCAAATCAGGGAGGCAAAACAAGCAGAATGGAAGCTGAAGGCACAGGAAAAGGAAAAAGCGGTCCAAGCACTAGACAGGTTAAATTGGGAGTGTTACTGGGCATACTTAGTGAAGCCGCATAGTCAGCAGATGACTGTGAAATGTATCATAAATGCGGCCGAGAAAGTAGTGCCAGCTCTCATAGATTTTGTTTTCTCAGCCCAGCTCAAAGCAGAAGTCAGCTAGCCGACTCTCCTCAAACCCATGATGAATGCATGCAGCTTTAAGGATCAGATTCAGAAGTAATTTTATTTAGAATGTTGTTTTTTCTTTAAAATTAGATTAGAAAAAGGACGGTCATTTGAAAACCGCATCCTAAATTTTGTAAATTAACTATTATTAGAATTAGGAAGTAGTATTTTAACCCTTCTCATGCATTTGGAGAAGGGTCCAGAAATTTGTCAAAAAACTTGTCCTCAGAACATGCACTTTTGCACCCTCAGAGGAGGTTTTGATGAATGGATGGATCGAGGTTTATTAATGTTTGCATTTGATGTCTGCTACTGATGTTGCACTTCTGTACTCTTAGTAGATGTTAGAACAAGTAGAGATAAATCATTTTTTCTTGAAGCTTATGAGTAGGACTAGTCATAAATGGTACTTTTATCTCTTGGCCATTTCTGCTTAGATTCTTAAAGTGATATACAGTTTTTAGTTGTTTATATGTTATTGCATGAATGTGTGAATTACCATTTGGCACTTTTGTACGGTGGAGTCATTTATTTATGTTTGATATATGAATAACTTATTATGCGATATGTTGTTCACAACTGTTTTGCCTAACTTTTTATGCAAAGTGGTTCATCTTAATTGATTTCCATTCTTATGATAGCTGAATGATCTTTATTACCAGTTATTGTTTGAAATCTCTTTAGATCACATAATAGAAGAAATACACCCAGGGTTAGCATAGATTAGATGTGCTGTTTTCATTAGATTACAATATCATAGAATTAGATTAAAGTAGCTTAGATCAGAACTTTTAGATCAGCATAATCCAACTCTGCACACACACACCCTTAGATTGGGAAACTGGTCCCATTATCCCTAGTCAGACCCGCTATACCAAACGGATAAGGAGCTTCCAACCAAGGTCCAAACCGGATGGGTATCCCCCTTGTTGTCGACCCGATTTTCGGGGCTTCAACATATTTGGCGCTAGAAGGAGGGGCTGAACATAGTGTCTGTTGGAGTGGTTTGAAATCGTAATCATTTGAATTAGGATGGCTGCTCACAAACTTCCAATTTGGAGTTGCATCCATGTTCGTGCATATTCCAACACTCCACCTGAAGTGGTAAGACTCTTATCTCAGGTAAAATTCAATGGTAATAATAATTCTTCTGCTTTTAATCATGCTCTTCAATTTATTCAAAGAGTTTCAAGCTCGAACGTTCAAAGAATTGATGAAGGCGTTTTATGCAGAATTTTTACTCTTACATTCACGGCGGAAGCTAGAAAATGGTGTAGAACCCTCCCAATTGCCTCAATTCACAGCTGGGACCAATTTGTCAAAGCTTTCATCTGTAAATTTGATTGCTATGATTATGATCAGGTATATGATGAGATTGAATATCTACGAAAAGAAGATGAATCTGTTAGGGATTTTAATATGCGATTTCATCTTGATTTTCTGAAATATGATCTTGAAAATGAACTCATGAATGAAGAATCGTCGGATTATTCTAAACATTCCCTACCTCCTATGTCTGATCCATCAGAAATTAGTTCGAGTCTTGTTTTATTTTCTTCTAATAGGAATGAAAATTCCAATTTAAATGTGCGAATCACTCATGATGAAGAAAATTCCCAAAGCTTAGGAAACCTGCCTCCTCTAACGCAAGAAGATAAAAGTGAAGATGTTGAAAGAGAGCCTGCCTTGGAACCAGAAGACAACTTGAAGACAAGGTTCGATAATATCATCGCAAGTCAAACGCCCAGGTTAGAACAGCAAATTAATTCTCTTTCGGAAAATACAAACACGCAAAGGTATGATCTAAAGCCCGATGTCTACAGTGAATGTGATGAACAAGAATTTTTTCACGATGATATTTTCAAATACATTGTTTCGGAATCACATTTTTCTCTTTATCCTAATGTATTTAGTGATGATAATTTTTTCCCCCTCAGTATTAATGATATCTCAAAAAGTACCGAGGATTATTCAAATAAATCACCATTAGGTTTTCAAAATAAAGAGGCAGCTATAGAACATCCTTTGGTCATTAATAAACAAGAACGACTTGACCTTCCTTTTCTGAAAATATTGGATGAAAAAGAAAAACCTAGAGAGACCAGTAAAATCATTTATGATAGTTACTATGATGATGATGGTGATATTGATTTATCTCAAGTAACTCAACAGAGCTCAGATAATGAGAGATATTCCAATCCAAGAATCATATCAGTCGATCCTCATTCCAGAGTGACAGATCATTTGCATGATTTTACTATCCAAAATAATATCCCGATCTATGATTCGTATCATGAGCAAACCCCTATGCCTGTTCCTAATCATAACTTGTTTTCTGATTCACAAGACATAATTCAAAGTTACTCAGATCCCATAATTTTGGCCAGTTCTTGTGAAGAAGAATATATTTCATGTCAGTCCCAGTTGTGCTGTAACATTAGCTGTACAGATAATCATTGCATTCTTTTTCGCTTGCACTCATTTTGTACAAAATCGGATTGTGTTTTAAATTTTCAAACTTTCGATAGATTACTATGGTATATTGAGCACCTTATCAAAGAACATTCGAAAGATGTATTACCATTTTGGAAAACTAAATTGTGTCAAGGAAATACAGAACTTTTTCAATTCCACGATCAATCAATATCAGC
This sequence comes from Pinus tabuliformis, assembly GCA_031772625.1. NCBI lineage: Eukaryota > Viridiplantae > Streptophyta > Pinopsida > Pinales > Pinaceae > Pinus > Pinus tabuliformis. Next base: position 914,980,499 of record CM062818.1, on the reverse strand, counting down.
CTTTCAGAAGAAACTTCTGTGTCATCCAAAACTTCATCAACAAAAAAAAAAAAAAAAAAAATTGGAAACTTGCCAGCAATTCGCGTTAATTGATAAATCTCTTTCCAAAAATTTCCATCTATTCTTCATTAATTTATTTAGTGATTTATATGTGGAAACTTTCCTTTTACAAGAAATTGCTAAAAGCTTGACTTTTACGCATAGTAGATTACAGGCCATCAAAACTAAAAAATCATATTCGCAATCTGGCTTGTCATCTTTCCTATTACGTGATCACCAATCCATAACAGAAATTCATCCTGATTTTTATGATCCAATAGGTATCCAATTGGACAAAAGATTTCATAAGAAAGAAATTTCAGGCGGAATTCCAACTGAAGTTACACTTTCTAATCCTACATCCAATGTTCACAGTCCAAGAAAAGTTTTATTCTTAACACTAATGTTTAAAAGGTACATACGTGTAGGAATAAAAATGAAAAGATGGTTCCACTGGAAATATCATTTTACCTAGTTAATTTTTCTGTTTATAGTTAGAATAGGAGTAGGGGTAGTTTAGCTAGGTTGTTAAGTGGATAATTTAGTTTTTAAATATTGATAGGCAAAATAAGAGAAGAACTTATCCCTATCATGTACATAATCCAAGGGAAAAGTTACCTCTCATTTCTTTAAATTTTCCCTCCCTAATAAAATTTGCCTGTGGTTAACAGCATTTGACATTTACTAAAGACACCATTTCTCTATCAGATTTTGAACTTTTGCTCGTATAAATAGAAAATCTTTTGGAAACTTAATCTTTATTATTAATAGATACAGTTAAAAACTTTAAACCAGATATGATACTAGTTTCAACTTCCAAAAAATTTGACGAAAGCAATCTTAGTGAAGAAATTGTTTTATATCAGTATAATGAAAGGTATCAATAACGAAATGAGGATTCCCTGTAGATCAGTCATGTCCAAAAAAATCTATTATTGTCATCCAGATCTTTCTTAAGGAAAGCGATGATATCCTCCCTGTTAAAGAAAATCGCAGCATTCAGAGAGACAATCCAAGAAAAACTATATCTCAAAGAATAAGAGGTCTCATCACCAGCCGGCTTATCATGGTCACAGATATTATAAACTTTGCTGACTTTGCCAAACACTGTCCATCAAAACAGGGAAATGACTCAAGATTATTGAAATCAAAAGACAAGGGGTCTCATCACGAGCTAGCTTGTTCAGCAAAAGTGTAAATCAAGTGAATGACTGTGTCATAATTTGGCTACCAAACCAAGACATTGTTCTTTGAGAATAAAAAAGGAAAAAGTGTCAATATGGGTTTTTCTTTGAAAAGTTGTAGATCACCTTAAGCAGGATAAAGGATCATCATCGGGTAATAGGTAACCCTGTCGAGGCTATGAATGCTTGCTGGCAGCAGAGGCTCTACCTGCGACAAATGAGCATATTTAAAAAAAAAAAAACTGGTACACAGGGAAGACCTTATTTTTATTTTTACAAGACCAAGTAATGGTTGATGTAAATGCAAGGACCAACTGAGGAAGCAAATAATTAAAGTAGAAAAAGGTTGGAACGAAATGTCATTGACAGTTTAGGGTATAATGCACTTTATCTTTTTATAATAAAGTTTAATTTTCCAAAAAAAAAAAATTGTTTTGAAAAGTTCAATAGAAAAACAGAGATAACTGGTTCTACCAAGTGAATCACCAATTGTTGTGGCCAGCAAAACCACCCCCCCCCCCCCCTTTTTTCATTTAAGTGTTGTCAAAAATACTAAATGAATGGGGACCCTTAGTTAAAAATTTAGGAAAATCTAGAGTTTCCTTTCTTCGAAATAAGGTTACCATCGTAAGCTTAGGAAGATCTTTTTGAATACTTTAAAACCTAAGTTTATGATAAGAAAAAATCTTTAAAAGTCGCATCATAAAAAGACAGAAAAACTCCTCCATTTGGGTATAATCTTGGTATGTGCAAGATTCTCGTACTAAGTGATATATCGCATCGCAATAAAGTAATGCCAATGGGAAAGCCTTCAAGATTTTCCGATCTGCGATAACCTTGATCGCAAGATCACATATCGCAGGAATGGGCTAACAAAAATATGGCAAGCATAAAACTTCTGCGATCTGCAATGTGTGCGATATTGTGATAACGCGATGGTGCGATAATGCGAGAGCGCGATGGTGCGATAATGCGATGTCGCGATCTGCGACAATTGTGAACCAAATCGCAAAATCACCCCATCACGAAACTTTCGGACGCGTTATTCAAGAAAAGCCACTTACCATAATCTGACTTAAGATCATGCACTTTTAATGATAATAAAGGAATTAGTTGTCATCTATTAAATGTAGACACGTTCTTTTGCAAAGAATTACTTCACGTAAGGTGGCATATTTGATATATCTGCTGCATTTAAGACTCTCCCATCACCTTTCTTGATCAATCATTTCCATTTGTGAGCTGCAGGAACGAAGAACGAAAGGCGATACAAAGCCATACGCAGGAAGAGATGGGAAAGAAAAGTAAGGCTCAGGGCTCTGAGGTGGAGGAGATGGCACCTTTATATACAGACACAGCTTGTAATAGAGACGCGGGAATATCGACGTGGGAAATCATGTATAGACTACTTGAAGAAGAAAACCCCAGAATAATGATGGTTACCGCTGTCGCAGATTCACAGGGCTCTTCCGAAGCATCCTTAGAAGAACTGGCGTGCTCATTCCTTCATCGGATAGCAGCAAGGCCTAAAATTCTCCCATATACGGATATGATCAAGTGGATACTTCACAATGCAGAAATGAACGACAGACAGTTCAAGATTCAAGGACATGGGCTCATCGAGTCATTCGCTGCACAGGACTTAAAGCTCATGTATCATCTTCCTAAACCGTAGGCGACTTACAATGCACAATTCATTAAAAAATTTGTGGCAGAGAACCCGAACCTATCAGAGACCACTAAAGATTGGTCCAGAAAAGATGAACCACTCAAAAAGGATAAAAACGGTATGTACAGCACTGGTTCCCTCACCTCTCCGTATTGTTTTGCTGTGGCCATGCTTTATAGATTAATTGGGATGCCAGATATAAATAAGTTTTTGTCTGAATGGTTACCATTGATTGATGCTACCACAAATGCCGTTATTATAGATTGGGCCAAGATCTTTTCTGATAACCTGTTCACAGCTATTATCAAATACTGGTCTAAGAGATCCATGTCTCAAAGGATCTATCCTCCTTTTTACCTATCTGCATATGTTATGGATTCTATTTGTTATGTGTCTAAATTTCCCTCTATGGGTTGGAAATGGACAACTCAGGACCCATTACCCATCCATGTTTATCATAAGATATTATGGGATTCTCAGTTCATTCCGCATTTCTACCAAATTTGTCATGGGCTCATCTTACCCATGTACAGAATGATGTATGATAAAGAACCCCCGAGGTGCTCACCTGAGGCACAGATAGATATCATGCCCATTGCAAGATGGTTCGGGGAAGAATAGTTCACCTATATTATAGTATTTGGAAGCACCGTCCCTCCTCATGTCCTACCTTTATATATTCCTGACAAACTGCTGGCTCGAGAAATTGCATATCAAACCTGTTCAGAAGGCGGCCTAACCAAAGACCTAAAAGACAAAAAGAAGGCCATATGGCCCCAGTTTCCTGTAGCTTGTGGGGCCTTTTCATTGTTCGATGTGGGTCACGCATTCACCGAAGTGGAGAATATGACGTGTCTAGAATTATTTAAATTCCCGGCAAGGCCATTTGACACAAATGAAGTTGCCCAAGATTTCACAACGAACATCAAGATAAAGATATTCATTGGAAAGAAGGATTTATTTGATGATTTACTTCAGAATAAAAGCTCACTCCAAGAAATTTTGCAGGAAACTCAATCGCGATTGTCTCCAGATGACCTCCAAAAATTCATGGTATACAGGGAAAGAAGACTAGCCACTGTTCCTCTAGAAAAGCTGCAACTACCTGCCAAAGAACCTACTCCAAGCATTAGCCTTAGTGAGAATTCAAGTGCTGTTGGATCTAAATCTAAGAGTGGACAAGAGATGCCTGAGCATTCTAAGAAATCCGTAAACGACCAAGATAAAGGCGAAGAATCAGCTAAGGACACCGCTCAGTCAATGGAATTTCCACAGCAGCAAGTTATCGCCTCCCCGTCAAGAGATGTTCCCCCTCTCATCATTGAAGCACCACCCGTCACAACAGAATTAGGCAAAGAATGGGAAACCTTCAACGAACTGATCAATCTTGAAGGACAGGCCCCAAAAACACCTGTGATAAATACACAGGTAGCACAAGAAGTGGGCTCACCATTGCTCTTCAACGAGTGGGATGATCAAATCAGGGAGGCAGAACAAGCAGAATGGAAGCTGAAGGCACGGGAAAAGGAAAAAGCGGTCCAACCACTAGACAAGTTAAATTGGGAGTGTTACTGGGCATACTTAGTGAAGCCGCATAGTCAGCAGATGACTGTGAAATGTATCATAAATGCGGCCGAGAAAGTAGTGCCAGCTCTCATAGATTTTGTTTTCTTTAGCCCAGCTCAAAGCAGAAGTCAGCCAGCCGACTCTCCTGAAACCCATGATGAATGCATGCAGCTTTAAGGATCAGATTTAGAAGTAATTTTATTTATAATGTTGTTTTTTATTTAAAATTAGATTAGAAAAAGGACGGTCATTTGAAAACCGCATCCTAAATTTTGTAAATTAACTATTATTAGAATTAGGAAGTAGTATTTTAACCCTTCTCGTGCATTTGGAGAAGGGTCCAGAAATTTGTCAAAAAACTTGTCCTCAGAACATGGACTTCTGCACCCTCAGAGGAGGTTTTGATGAATGGATGGATCGAGGTTTATTAATGTTTGCATTTGATGTCTGCTACTGATGTTTCACTTCTGTACTCTTAGAAGATGTTAGAACAAGTAGAGATAAATCATTTTTGCTTGAAGCTTATGAGTAGGACTAGTCATAAATGGTACTTTTATCTCTTGGCCATTTCTGCTTATATTCTTAAAGTGATATACAGTTTTTAGTTGTTTATATGTTATTGCATGAATGTGTGAATTACCATTTGGCACTTTTGTACGGTGGAGTCATTTATTTATGTTTGATATATGAATAACTTATTATGCGATATGCTGTTCACAACTGTTTTGCCTAACTTTTTATGCAAAGTGGTTCATCTTAATTGATTTCCATTCTTATGATAGCTGAATGATCTTTATTACCAGTTATTGTTTGAAATCTCTTTAGATCGCATAATAGAAGAAATACACCCGGGTTAGCATAGATTAGATGTGCTGTTTTCATTAGATTACAATAGCATAGAATTAGATTAAAGTAGCTTAGATCATAACTTTTAGATCAGCATAATCCAACTCTGCACACACACACCCTTAGATTGGGAAACTGGTCCCATTATCCCCTGTCACACCCGCTATACCAAACGGATAAGGAGTTGCCAACCAAGGTCCGGACCGGGTGGGTATCCCCCTTGTTGTCGACCCGATTTTCGGGGCTTCAACAGATGGTTACATCTATGTAGAAAAAGAATAGTCATAGGAAAGAGTGTGTATTGTTTGCAATGCATATTTTTAGTGATAAAGGTAAGGATGTTGAGAATGGTGCAGTCTTGAATAGGTACCCAATTTTGCAACAGTTTCAGGATGTGTTTCCAACAGATATTTCAGAGTTTCCACCTCGCAAAGAAATGGAATTTTCTATTACCTCGGTACTAGTAGCCATACCAGCATCAAAGGCACCTTACAGGATGAGCACCCGAGAATTAGTGGAGTTGAAGTTTCATTTGAAGGAAATTTTGGACAAAATATACATTAGGCAAAGTGTATCACCTTATGGTGCAGAAGTGTTGTTCGTGAAGAATCAGAAAGGTACTCTCAGGTTATGCATTTATTACAGGCACTTGAACAAGGTGATGATTAAGAACAGGTATTCATTTTTGAGGATTGATGATTTGTTTAAATAGTTGAAGGGCAAAGAATTGGTCTCAAATATCAATTTGAGATCAGGATACCATCAGGTTCACATTAAAGAAGAGGATATATACAAGAATTCTTTCCAAACCACGTATGGGCATTATGAGTTTGTTGTAGTTCCTTTTGGTTTGACAAATTCTCTAGCTACTTTTATGTGCTTGATGAATAGTGTGATGTGTCCGTATATGGAAAAAAAAACTATTGAATTCATCAATGATATGCTTATATATTCTAAGAATGAGGGAGAGCATGTCGAACATTTGATAGTAGTGTTAAAACTGTTGAGATAACATCAATTGTATGCCAAGCTTAGTAAATGAAATTTCATTCAGAAATACATACATTATTTGGGACATGTTGTCTCAAAGGAAGGCATAATAATGGATTCAAAAAAGATAAGATCTATCATGGCATGGGAAGCTCCTAGAAATGTGGATGAGGTCAGATTCATGGGATTAGTTTGTTATTATAGGAGGTTCATCAATAACTTCTCACATATTTCCTATCCTATTACATCATTGCAGAGGAAAGGAAAGAAATTGGAATTGATAGAGGAATGTACAACAAGTTTTGAGCAGTTGAAGAAGTTGTTGACAAATGATCTAGTTCTAAAGATTGTAGATCTAGATAAAGAGTTTGTCGTGTAAACAGATGCTTGCAAGAGAGGACTTGGTGGAGTTCTGATGCAAGAAGAATAGGTAGTATGTTATGAGTCAAGGAACCTGAATGAGCACAAGAAGAACTATGTGATGCATGATCTTGAGTTGGAAATGATCATTGGTGCACTAAAGATGTGGAGACACTATCGTCTTAGCAGTATATTCCTTCTTATGAGTAATTTGAGTGGGTTAAGATGCTTGTTTTATTAACTAAATCTGAATTCCAAGCAAGCAATATGGTTGGCTATGATCAATGAGTTTGACTTTGAAATTGGGTGCATTAAGGGTAAAGAGAATAATTTTGTAGATGTTCTTACGAGGAGAGTACAGATAAATCACATAGAAGTTATGAGTTCATATGGGAAATATTTACATGATCGGACCTTACAGGAATGGCAACAAGATGAAAGGTATAGGGATCTTTGGCAAAGGTTATAGCAACGGGGTAGAGGTGATCCGGATGTGTATTATCATCTCACCGCAAATGGTTTGGTTAGATTCAGGTTTAGGATCTACATGTAGGACAAGAAGGAACTCAAGAAACTCATCTTGTGGGAATTTTATGTCGAGTCATATTTAGGTCATGAGGGATATCAAAATACATTGAAAATTGTGAAGAAGTTCTACTACTGGTCGAATTTCAAGAAAGAGGTGGTAAAGTTTGTCACAAGATGTTTTGATTTTCAATAGGCAGAAGTAGAGTGTAGGCATCTAGGTCAATTACTACAACTGATTTTGATTCCAAAGTGGAAATGGGAGGTCATTTTTTATCTGAATTTGAAACTACTTGTAAATGGTTTGCAAGGTATTCAATTCAGAAATATACATGTTTAAAAGATGTCCATGTCTTGCAGAAAAGAAACAAATGGAATTTTCAGCTGTTCATGACCCATTTAAGTATAGCAGATTTATTTCCTTTTACTATTTAACACACTAAAACGAATTTGTTCTGCAAAATAAATCAACCACAGATGCAAAAGAAGTTGATGAAGTAGTTCACCCCTCCTGGGCTACGTCTGCTAGGTCCAAGGCTCCCAAATGGGCCTGTCCTTGTTCTAATTAAATGCTCAAATTGAATATACAGCTGAATAGAAGCATATACAAGTGGAATAGATGGTAAAAACGGATTCAAAACACTTGAATCCTTCAGGATTGACTACTGGTTCACCTCAAATGGATACCTGCAACCCGATACAGTTCTCCCAATACTGGGCCCTAGTGGCTCCTAGAACTTCCACGGCTCCAAAAAATGACCTCAGATGGCTGTAAGACCTATGCCAATGGCTTCAGAAGGTCGAAAATACCCAAAATCAAAAAAACATTTGTCCAAAACTGCCTTTCCTAGCCAAAGTTATGGCCCATTAAAGATTCCCTCCAGTTTAGCCTAAAAAAACTCCAGCTAACTGTAGTTGGGGCCAGTTAGCCCCACCAATTATGGCGGGACCACCCAAATTTGGTGGTCTGCCAAGAATCCCGCCAAACAAACCGTTATGGTTTAATGCAACTGGAGTTTGGGTTAAATGCATGTGATCAGTTCGTTGGCGGTTTTAACTGCATTGGAGTCTGCGCCATGACCTTCGGGTTAACTACCTGTAAGCATTGATTAGCCCGCTTTAAACTGAAATGTGACCACGTATGTTTAGCACCGCCGATTTAGGGATTAGGCCTGCGGTTCCGGGCTTGAGGTCACGTGTATGGGGCTGGCCCTTAGGGGTTGGCCCCCTTCGGCAGCCACCAAAGATTCCCGCAAACTTTATAAATGGTTTCAACCACTCCATTAATAGATGTGATGCTTGTGGCGTCTTGGTAAGGTGTTTGGCTGGTGCGGAGGAGGTCGTGTGTTCAAAACTTGCCAATGCCAAAAAAATTTACAATGCACCCATAGGATATGATGACGTCATCCTGAGCCACGTGGCGGCCTCCGGGCTTGCCACGTGGCAACCTGTGATTGGCTGCCCAAAAGGAATATTCCCTGGAATATTCCAACGAATATTCTGTGGAATATTCTTTTTTTAATTTTTTTTTGAAAATTATTCAAAAATTAAGGGTTATTGGGTGATTTTGTTTTTGGCATAACTTTCTCATACAGCGACTGTTTTTCGAACCGTTTGTGGCGCTGGAATCAAGAAGATGAGCACTTTCTAGTCGTCTAACTTTGAACTAGTTCTAAGCATTTTAAATTTTGAGCATTTTATGACACTTAGGACATGAGCACCTGATCACGCCTCCCCATTGGGAAGCTTTTGGACCCCAAAAGCCTTCAACTACCTGTTAAAGAGGTGAGGGTAAAACTCCCTCACTCTGTCCACCTCCATCCACTTTGCCTTGTTCGGTTTGCTGCCTTTGAAACCAACCCAAACATGATCTACATTGCCCCTCCTTGAAGTGCATATCCTTCTGTCAAGGATTGTATCTTCTTTCAGCTCATCTAAGAATTCTGGGGAGAAATCTTCTATATATGGCAGCTGAACAACACTTTCATGATCAACAATCAAAGGAGGTTCATACAAATGTAATTTCTCCACATTGACAACATAATACATTTGCATGTAGGAAGGAAAATCTAATTGAAAAGCATTATTTCCAACCTTCTTGAGGATTTTGAATGGACCATAACGAATAGGCTTCAGCTTTTTACCTTCTCCTTGCATCCTTTCCTTACTAATGTACAGCCATACCTCATCCCCTTCTTGAAACTTGTGATCGACTCTATGCTTGTCGTGTCTTTCCTTGTACTGGCCTTGACTCTTCTCAAGTTGTTCTTGAATTTGTTGATGTATTTGCTGAATTATTTCAATGAATGAATGAGCTTTGTCAATATCACTATGTCCCTCAATGGCGACATCTTTCTCAAGAATGAAATCAAGAGGTGATTTTGGCAAGTAACCAAAGCAAGCTTCAAATGGTGAGGTGTTTGTGGAAGAGTGCTTGGCATGATTGTAAGCATGTTGTATGTAGTGCAAATGTTCATCCCAAAGCTTGGGATGCTTGCTGCAATATCCTCTCAAGAGGTGCACAATTGTTCTGTTCACAACTTCAGTTTGTCCATCTGTTTGCGGATGGAAAGCAGTACTTTTCTTCAACTTTTTGTCCATCATCTCCCATAGGTTGGACCAAAAATTCCCCACAAATCTGGAATCCCTGTCACTAATAATGGAAGTAGGCAAACCAAAGTGAATCCATACATGATGAAAAAATAATTCAGCAGTTTGTTCAACAGTTATAGTTTTCTTACAAGGCATAAGTATACACATTTTGCTGAAACGATCAACTACTACATATAAATAATCATGCTACTTTCTAGATTTTGGCAAACCTCCTAGAAAATCCATAGATATGCTCTCCCATGGTCTAGAAGGTACTGGCAAAGGAGTATACAAGCCAAGCTTCCTATTACTAGGCTTGCTTGTAGCACATAATGAACAACCTCTTATGAACCTTGAAACAAAATCTACCATGCGAGGCCAATAACAATACCTTTGTAGATGTGCAAATGTTTTGCTTACACAAAAATGGTCAGCAATAAGAGAAGAATGAGCTTCTCTTATGACATTTATTCTCTCCCCCTGTGGTATGCACAACTTGCCCAAATGAAACAGCAAATTGTTATGCATGTGATAGTCATTTTCCTCTACATGATTCCCTTTACTCAAGTTAGCATACACATCTTTAAAGTCATCATCAGATGCATATTGTTCTATGTAACTATCATGTACCATTTAATCATTCTTAAGTAAAGTAACAACACCAATAATAGGTCTTGAAAGCATATCAACAAATTTATTCAGAGTACCTTTCTTGTACCTTATTACCAAATGGAACTGTTGCAAGAAGCCCATCCATATGAAGTGTCGTGACTGTTGTAACTTGCTTTGTGATTGCAAGTATTGTAAGGGCTGATGGTCGGTATGTATAACAGTTTCTTTGCCCATCAAATAGTGTTTCCACTTTTTGACACTTTGTACCAATGCATACGACTCCTTATCATATGTAGGATAATTTACAACAGCACCATTAAAAGTTTCAGAATGAAAAGCAATAGGCTTACCATGCTGTAGAAGAACTGCACCCATGTCATAATCACTAGCATCGGTTTGTATCTCAAATGGCTATCTGAAATCTGGTAATGCAAGGACCGAAGCTGAACTAATCTTCTCTTTCAAAGATTCAAAAGCTTTTTTCTGCTTGCCTCTCCATTGGAAAGCATGCTTCACACTTGTCACTGCATTCATAGGAGCTGCTATAGAAGAGAAGTTAGAGATGAACTTCCTCCAATATTGAGCTGCACCCAAAAAACTTCTTACCTATGTTATAGATTTTGGAGTAGGCCAATTCACAATAGCCTCTATTTTACTAGGATCAATTCTCAAAGAACCTCCTCCTACTATGTGTCCCAAATAAACCAAAGAAGTCTTTCCAAATTCACACTTTGACATTTTAAGAAATAACTGATTCTTCTTCAAAACATCAAGTACTTTCTTAACATGCATGACATGATCTTCTCTAGACTTGCTGAAAATTAAGATGTCATCTACGTAGACAATAACGAAATCATCAAGAAAAGGACGCAAGACATCATCCATTACCCGCATGAAAGTTGCAGGTGCATTGCACAAACCAAACGGCATCACAAGCCACTCAAAGAGTCCTTGTTTGGTTTTAAAGGCTGTCTTCCAAATGTCACTTTCTTCAATTCTTACTTGATGATATCCACTGCGCACGTCTAACTTAGTGAAATATCGAGCATCTTTCAGTTGGTCTAGCAAATCATCTATCCTTGGGAATGGGTAACGATTCTTTACTGTTATCTTGTTCAAGGCCCTGAAATCAACACACATACGCCAAGTGCCATCTTTCTTTGGAATCAATACAATCGGTGACCCACATGGCAAAGTACTTGGCCTTATGAAACCCTTGTCCAACAACTCCTTGATTTTCTTCTTTATTTCAACATTCTCCATAATAGACATGCGGTACATGCCTATGTTTGGAAGAGGACAATCTAGATGCAAATGGATTTCATGCTGAATCTCCCTCTTAGAAGGCAAACCTGTTGGCTTCTGAAACATCTCATGATATGCATCAACTACATCATACAGTTCTGACTTAAGTTTTGGATCACAATTGTCAAATGACTCATGATTCACATCAACCTTGGGCTTAATCGTATGAAGAACAAAATTCTTACTTGAATTGACCAGCCTTTTTATCTGTCCTACATTCACCATCGCTATATTTGTCTTCTTGCGATGAGCTCTAACAATGAACTCCTTGCCATCTTTGAAAAGATGATATTTGTTTTCATGGAGATGAAAGATAGCTTTCCTATCAAACAAGTAAGGACTTCCCAAAGCAATTCCTGCTATATCAAAAGGTACCACATCAAGTTCAACTGTGTCAATAAAATGTGCAGTAATTGCAAAGCGCAATGTGCACTTTCTTGAAACTTGTAAATTTGCATCCTTGCAAATCCATCCAAGTGGATATGGCTTTGGATGTGGAACGGTCTCAAGTTTAAGCTGCTTGACCAAGTCCTCTGATATAAGGTTTTCTTGTGACCCACTATCAAAAAGTGTGTCAATCTTAGTATGTTTTGAAATCACCCTCACATGAAACAGTTCAATTCTTTCTTCCTCTTTAGGAGCTTGTACATGACAGTTTGAGGTACTAGTGCTGGCTTGAGTTTGAATTTCTTTTCCCTTCAAGTTTTTCAAACCCATGGCTGCAATTTTGGTTTCATCACCTGAATCATCCCCTAAATCTTGTGGTGTAGATGTAGTAGCAACAGTTTTCTGTTTCCCTTTGGATTTGTTAAATTGAGGTCTTTTTTCAGGATGTAATTTCCAACAGTTTTTCTCCTCATGGCCTGATTTAGAACAGTGTTTACAAATCACTTTCTCACTCTCCTGTTTGACAGATGCATTCTTTTTTCCCTTTCCCTCGGAGATTGTTCTCTTTGTTTTTTCCCCTTGGGGGCTTGTTTATACCATCTTCAAATTTTTTTGGCCCAGTGCCTCTAAATGTGTAGCTTGGACACAAACCTCGTCCAGGCTAGTAGGGTTATACATCAAGATGGTGTGTCTAAGGTAGCTATGCAAACCACCAATGTGTTTCAGCAAGGTTCCCTGGGTCTATAAATCTACCCCTAACAAGAGAGCTCTTCTCCTGAATTCTTGGGTGTAGTCTTGGACACTCTGACCCTTAATTTTGTCTGAAATTTTGCCAGTTCATAATGGCTTTCTACATGTGAGCAAGAGGATAAAACTGTTTTTTAATGGCTAACAGAAATTCAGGCCATGTTAAGGTAACCTTACCAAATTTCTTGATCTCCTCTTTAGTCTTGGCCTCCCACCAGATCAATGTTGCTCCATCCATTCTCAAAGAAGCCAATTGAATCTTGGTGGCATCATCATGCATATTCTGGATCCTCAAGTAAACTTCCAACTGCCTAATCCAGTTGTCAAGATTTTCTGCATTCACTTCACCATAAACATAGGTAATTCGAATTTTACATCAAGCTTCAAAAAAGACTTTTTCCAGAGGATCTATGCTTATGCACAGAAGAAGAAGAGACGAGGATGAAGAGGAGAAGGTGACGATGGGGGGTGTGATCACCATTTCCTCCATTCCTTTCTTGAATGATCATCATCCTTCTTACCTCCTGAAGAGCCCTCTCCTTCATGTGGATTTTTGACCCTTCTCCAGCCAATTTCTCATTTCTTTCTTGGTACAATATCCTCACCATTTCAGTGAGGTCCAAGAAAGCCTTTCTGAAGACTCTTTCTTCTTCTTTTGGATCCATGTCTGTAGAATTTCTCCTTCATGTGCAAACATTCTTGAAGCTTTTGCTGAGACTCATGAGGGTGAAATTGATGGTAGAGGTGATGGCTCTCTGGCCTTCCTTGACTAAGGATTCTCTTGTTCTCTAGTCAACTGTCCTTCCCCTCTTTTAAGTTTCAACCTGGTAAGCCTCAATACTTGCAAGACAGTTAGAAGATCCTTGCACAAAAACAATCAAAAGACAACTACACCAAATATTGACTGAAAGAGCATTTATCTACTTTGCAATTGTATAACAAGAGCATTTCAAAGGCTTCCTGGCTTGTTTCAGGCTCTGTCTATAGCTTATTTGACTGCTTTTGATACAAAGAAGCAACAACATAGCTCTGATACCAACTTGATTTGAATTTGAAACTACTTGTAAATGGTTTGCAAGGTATTCAATTCAGAAATAGACATGTTTAAAAGATGTCCATGTCTTGCAGAAAAGAAACAAATGAAATTTTCAACCGTTCATGACCCATTTAAGTATAGCAGATTTATTTCCTTTTGTTGTTTAACACACTAAAACGAATTTGTTCTGCAAAATAAATCAACCACAGATGCAAAAGAAGTTGATGAAGCAGTTCACCCCTCCTGGGCTACGTCTGTTGGGTCCAAGGCTCCCAAATGGACCTGTCCTTGTTTTAATTAAATGCTCAAATTGAATATACAGCTGAATAGAAGCATCTACAGGTGGAATAGATGGTAAAAATGGATTCAAAACACTTGAATCGTTCAGGATTGACTACTGGTTCACCTCAAATGGATACCTGCAACCCTATACAGTTCTCCCAATACTGGGCCCTAGTGGCTCCTAGAACTTCCACGGTTCCAAAACCTCTGAAAATGACCTCAGATGGCTGTAAGACCTATGCCAATGGCATCAGAAGGTCAAAAATACCCAAAATAAAAAACAAAATTGTCCAAAACCACCTTTCCTAGCAAAAGTTATGGCCCATTAAAGATTCCCTCCAGTTTAGCCTAAAAAAACTCCAACTAACTGTAGTTAGGGCCAGTTAGCCCCGCCAATTATGGCGGGACCGCCCAAATTTGGCGGTCTGCCAAGAATCCCGCCAAACAAACCGTTATGGTTTAATGCAACTGGAGTTTAGGTTAAATGCATGTGATCAGTTCGTTGGCGGTTTTAGTTGCATTAGAGTCCGCGCCATGACCTTCGGGTTAACGACCCGTTAAGCATTGATTAGCCCGCTTTAAACTAAAATGTGACCACGTATGTTTAGCACCGGCGATTTAGGGATTAGGCCTACGATTCCGGGCTTGAGGTCACGTGTATGGGGTTGGCCCCCTTCGGCCCCCACCAAAGATTCCTACAAACTTTATAAATGGTTTCCGCCACTCCATTAACAGATGTGATGCTTGTGGTGCGTTGGTAAGGTGTTTGGCTGGTGCGGAGGAGGTCGCGTGTTCAAAACTTGCCAATGCCAAAAAATTTCACAATGCGCCCATAGGATATGATGATGTCATCCTAAGCCACGTGGCAGCCTCCGGGCTTGCCACGTCGCAACCTGTGATTGGCTGCCCAAAAGGAATATTCCCTGGAATATTCCAACAAATATTCTATGGAATATTCTTTTTTTAATATTTTTTTTGAAAAATATTCAAAAATTAAGGGTTATTGGGAAATTTTGTTTTTGGCATAAATTTCTCATACGGCGACCGTTTTTCAAACCGTTTGTGGCGTCGGAATTAGGAAGACGAGCACTTTCCAGTCATTCAACTTTGAACCAGTTTTGAGCATTTGAAATTTTGAGCATTTTACGACACTTAGGACATGAGCACCTAATCAATTTCCATGGACTTCATTACTAGTTTACAGAGTACCTATGGACAGAATGATTCTATTATGGTTGTTGTTGAAAGGTTGACAAAGTTAGTGCACTTCATTCTAGTAGAGTCTATGAATACAGCTAGTGAGGTAGCACAAGTCTTCATCAGAGATATCGTGGGGTTGCATGGTGTTTCGAAGAAAATTGTGTTAGGTCCCTATAATACTAGTGTATTCCCCTTATTTTTTTTTATTAGTGTAGCCCCTTATTGTTATTTTCATGCCCATGTATCACCCATGTGGTTATTTTTGTGCCCCATAGAAGTCTAATATTGTTATTTTTGTGCCCTCACATTATTATTGTTGTGTAGGCTCTTATTATATTGTGACACCTTAGAGTCCTATATATACCAAGGAGGTCTTATCATTTGTATCATCCAAGAATTGTTCATTTATGTGAATTAAAGGAGTTTTCCCCATTGAAGAGGCTATTTCTCAAGTATTCGATCTATATTTTCTTTTATTTTGTGAGCTGGTTCAATAACATTTGGTATCAGAGCTTTGGATTCTATGGTTTGGCTTCTTCAAACGGGTCATCCCAGAATTTTCGGAATAACATTTTCTTCTAAAAGGCTTCAGCTAAAATTCCAACCACATGGAGAATAAATATTGGTGAACTTCGTGTATGAATTTCAGATCTTGGTTTGATATATTTTCAAAGATATGATCCGAGGAAATTAAGGTTTTTGCAGGCACCATAATTTCATCTCAAATAGGTGACCTAGGGAAAATTGTCATAAATTTATCTCTGTATTGAATTTGAATTTTGTAAAAAGTGACTAAAATTGCACGGATTGTAGTTTTTTGTGTATCATTTTAAGGGATAAAGGTTGAAACAGTGACATGTAGCACTCCATAAAAGTTTGCTCTACTAAACCAGTCTATAATCAGGTCATCATGGAATATTTGGCATAAACATTTCTTGAAGAATCCAATCTCAATTTAACTTGTGGGGTTGGAAAGAAGACTCAAGACATAATTTCAGATTTTGGAGATCCGAAACTTTATAGGTATAATAGTTTCACTATCAAGCTCCTAAAAAGAGAGAAAAAGGTGTGTTTTTTTGCATAAATTTTGTTTGAAAAATCAATTTGAAGTGATTCAAAGGGAATAGTGAAGCATTGATATCATTGTTTTATTCTAAAATTCCTTGAAACAAAAAAATGGAAACACTTAGTAAGCAACCAGAAATCTCTTCCATGGCGCATGAAGAAGAGGAAGAGATGCATCATGATATATCAAAATTACGAGACCATGAGCAACAAATTTTTCTCTCGCAAAAAGTAACAAAAAATGAAATGGAAGCCATGATGAATGTAAAGATAGATGGTATAAAAAGGGACATGATATTTTTGAATGATGGTTTAAAAGAAGACATGGAAGCAATTATCAAAGACAAGATAGAAGGGTTGAAGGAAGGTTTGGCAACGTTTCTAGAATAAAGGCTTCCTAGTGGTAATAAGGTAATCCATGAAAATCATGATGAGGACAAAAGGAATATGAATTATGATTTTAGAGACTCCAATGTTTGGTTTAAGAACCACCACATTCCAAAGATTGATATGAGGAAGTTTGATGACAAGGATCTGGTAACATGGATACTACATATGGAGGAATATTTTGATCTCCATGATGTTCAACACACTCAAAAGGTACACATTGCATCTTCATATTTAGAACCTAATCGGTTTGTATGTTATCGATGGCTTTGTTCTTGTAAAACACTTTTAGATATGGAGGAATATTTTTATCTCCATGATGTTCAACACACTCAAAAGGTACACATTGCATCTTCATATTTAGAACCTAATCGGTTTGTATGTTATCGATGGCTTTGTTCTTGTAAAACACTTTTAGCTTGGTCAATTTATATGGAGGTGTTGTAGTGGCTACAACCACCCTCCAAAATTTCTCCTTAGCCTATTTTGGAGCCTCCCTACCAACCTTACACAGCACTTTGTCTTGCTTCGTCAATTACTCAAGCTTAAGTGTTTTCCTCACACAAAGGTAGCCTTTTGATCACAGTTGATCTATTCCCCTCACAGGCTGCTCACCTGGACTTGGTCCAGTTGCAAGCTGAGCAGCTTCCCCTTGAAGATTGTGCATTTTTGGAGGGCAACTAGCCTTCCCTCCAGGAATTTCGTAATACTCTCTTACAGCCTATTGAGCACTAGGATTGCGCAATCCTGCCAGTCAACCCTCCCAGCAGCAAGATATTCAGCCCATGATTTGCGCAAATATAGGCATTAGTCAGCTGCTCTCCCCAGAAATTGCACAAATCTCCTAGGTAGCCATTCAAGATGCCAGCTAGAAACATGCATTTTTCTCCAACAGTTAAGCAGTCTCTTACATGTATGGCTGAGATCACTGGTTATCTCTAGGACTGAGCAAAATAGAATTGCACGCATGGGTTGCTTCTCCCAAGGCAACATGCAAAGGCATCCCTTGTTTTAAGGATCTATGTTTAGCAGTTGGAGGTTACATGCGAGGAGCAATTCCGAAACCTCCCACCACGTGTCACTTCCCCTAGATTCGTGACATGCACGTCACAAACTCGATGTTATCAAAACCCATCAACCGGACATTGTAGATCTCATTCCTCACGTCAACCTTTCAGCTTTAACATCCCACATCACATCTAGGCGCAGTCGGCACATTCAGCTCAAGTTTTTTGGGGTAAGCCCGCTTCCCATGCCTTGTGTTGCATTTCTATCTCTTTTTGTGTTTTTTCTTGTGGGAGTATTATTTCCTTGATTTCTTTGAATGCTTGTTATCGTTTACATGTGTACTAGCTTGTCCTAGATATATTTTAGTTTTTGTTGCTTTCTCACTACTATCACATGCATGAAACTGTTTTTCATGGACATTCACCCAACTGGTGAACGACCTCATCCACATGCATGTTGATCTCTTTGTTGAATATTTCATTCATGTTTTGCATGCACTGTTAATCACTTCTACTATCACTTAGTGTCACCATGCATTCACTGACTTACTTGCTTTTATTTTCCCAACAACAAGTCGGGTTAACCTTGGCCCAGACTCTGCCTTCACCAAGGCTGCATTGTGCAATCTGGGAAAGGAAGGCACACCCTACTTTCGAGATTTTTGAATTCTTGACCAACACTAGCCTCTAGGACTGTTTTGCACATTTATGGAGGACAATGGCTACTTGGCCCAAGAAATTGCTCAAATTTGTCCCTAGGCCAGCAGTCCTTCCCAACTACACATTGCCCAATCCCAGGAGTTAGCAGCCATACTAGACTGTGCATTCCGCAGCTCCAACAGTCAGTTAGATTTGTAGAAGCCCAGACTGCGCCTTGTGCAGTCTTGGTAGTCACTCTCACGACCTCTCGGCCGAAATTGCACAACCTTCATGATCATGCACCTAGGTATATTGCAAGTCAGTTCTCATGTTCATTTTTATTTTCGACTAACAGATTGCTTTCCATGTCTTCAGGTATCTAGGTGTTCATCTTCCTCTCAACAGTACAGGCACAATAGTTTCTAGAATAACAGAGACGAAGACACTATTTAGAGCACAGGGGATGCAGTGAATCAAGTGTCCATGGACTTGGCTAGCCACGAAGACATCAAGTTGTACATAGATAAGGACATCAAGCAGTAGCATCATAGTGAGTAGCATCATGAACATCGGCTGAAGGCAGCATACTGAATGCAGCAAATGCAACGAAGGCAGTGAATGCAAGAGGAAGGTTGTTGACAATACAAAGGCGGAACAAAGTTGCAAGATCAATCAGATCCACTGATAATAAAAGAAAATTTGGAAACACAGGCTATGAAGTGACTCCACGACATGAAGATCGTGCGAAGGCAAAAGATGGAACAAAGAAGGAGTTGCATGTGTTGAAGCAGCAACTCAGGAAGAACATGAAGCTTCACAGACAAACGAATGAGTTGCAACCAGAATAGGAACAATAGTGGGTGCAACATGCACTCACGGAGGAAACTGCACCGGTACAAGTTAAGGATCCATCCTAGCAGCTAACAGAGAGTAGACATCGTGAGCAGTGTTGTTGATCGCATGCAAAGGATTCAGCATCATGCATATCGTTGAGCACACGCATGCAATCCAACCCATTCAACACACTCACCAAGGCGAAGACAAGAAGCAAGTCTGACTAGGGCTAAACATGCACTTCGTCAAGTTGATGTGCATGACCACCAGCACACACTTGAAGATCATCACAGACACTATGTATCAATGTGTTTCCAGTTACCCACAAAGACCATGCACATGTTAGTAGACGAGTTGGATGAAGGGGCCGAACCAATGCACCGGTTGCAACAGAGGCAAGAGTTTGGTTCAGCAAGATGTCGCCATGAGGTACATGCACACCATCACAGATGACCAAACTTGGCTTCATCTCACCAACTTCAGCCTCACAAGCATGTCAAAGAGCTGGTCTCACCACAATGGACTCAGTGTCAGTGATGTCTTGCAAGGCTTTCTCAAGCCTTGTTGTCTCACATGAGTACATGTGCATTGTAATGTTGAGTCATGTCAAGTGTAAGTCGAGTGTCAACAGTTGGATGTAACAGTCATAGAGTAGGTGAAGAGTCATGAGGGTAGTAGAACTGTCACAAAGGTGGAATGTCAAGGGTCACCCCACCCTTTGCTATAAATAGTCCCTCATAACTAATTGTATAGGCTTTTGGTCAGCCAAGCTTCTACTAAGACGATCTTGAAGAAGACTTGGATAGTATTGTAATGCGCATTGGCTTCTACACTGCACGGAGCTAGTACACCTCTTTGGAGGAGTAGGTGGATGTGGCCGTAACATTCCACTATTGGGGCTAGCGAGTTTACATGGATGTATTGTATGATTGTGACTTACACTTCTTTATATAATTAGAGCCAATGCAATTTCATTCATATGTTGTTATTGTAGTTGGACTGCTCTAGTTTCTTTAATGATATATGTTGTTTAACTTACATACTTGTGTATGAATTGATTCACATGCAATTATATGAATCTTGTTGTTAATGTGTTGCATATGTTGTTAATTATGTCACCGTTAATGTGTTGCATATGTTGTTGACTGCTCTACCGGACATCAGATAGACCTTTCACCTGAACCTTGCCATAACAACTGTCGCACTCATCTCGAACTAATCTGTGGGTGTTGTATGTGTTATCTTACCTTGTATGATGTGACTACCGCATCCAAGTGGACTGCTCCACCGGAATTTGTGCATGTCCTTTGTGTTGTGTGTTCCTAGCTGGGTTGGGACTGATCCCTTTCAACCTGGAACTCACCTTCACATCCTTCCCCCTTCGAAGTGTTGGAACCTCTTATACACCTTGACTCACTACATCAGTCACGCCCTTGCTACTCACAGAGTTATTCTACTTGCCCCTGTGCGACATTGCGGTCAAGGAATTACCTTACGACTGACTGCTGGGACTCCTACACCAAATGGTCTGAGGTTTAATTGGGAATTCTTACCGGGGAGATCCCCTTGAAATGTTGGTGGGTCCAGCACCGTCAACATTTCTGGAACTAGAAGGAGGGCTTGATGACAGGTTGTGTCCTCTCATCTAGTTTTGAACCTTCACATATCTTCCATGGAGTCTTGCACTCTTCTTCCCACGAGGTGTTTTTCGAATCGTGAATATGTCTCCATCTCAAGGAAGCTTTTCGATCTCTTGTCCACTCACATGTATCATAGTGAAGGTGAAGTGGCTTGGCCTGAGTACTTATATAACTTTCTTTTCATGATTTATGAGGAAGATGAGTTTTCTGACGAACATGCCAGTTTTCTTCTTGCATGTACACACTTCGCGAATCTCCATTTTGTTGGGTGCTCAACCTACCGACTGACACCATGCACTCATTTGGGCACTTTTGTGATCTCATTGAAGACATGCTCTATCATCTTGATCTAGAATATCTTGACCAGAAACTATTACAGTAATGGAGGGCTTCGCATGAATCCATTATTGATTTTTGGCAGCAGTTCCATGACTTGCAGTTTCAAGCTCCGAAGAGCCAAATAAAATTTTCTTATCTTTGGGACCAGTTCCAGTATTGCCTTAAGAAATCTGTTCGTCCCAAAAGGAATCTTGATATCAAGCCTCACTCAACATTCTTCATTGATGGAGCTACTCAATCAAATGTGGGAGTGGGTACTGTCTCAATTGACTATCTGCCTCCCTCTCATTCAGTAGCTCCACCACTTCCCAGTGATTTTGAGGATCATTCTCACACATATGTTCATCCTTCACACTCTCCCAACATCACTCCACTCAATTTTCACGTAGATTTGGTTGTGAGTACTTCGAGTTCTCATATGAATTCTTTTCTTCAACCTCCATCTTCGCACTTAGGTGTTCCTCCAGATGATGTTGTCTTGTGTTCGTCCATTTTGTACTCTTCATTTGTTGTGAACAAGGAAAAACACACTGACGAATTTGATGTTGCACAACAAACATGCATTGTCATTCATGGAGAGTATGAGTGGGAGCTTGAACATCAACACTCGATGAAGGATTACTCCCTTCTATCCAAGTCCCCTCTATTCTTTCCTAACCTATTTGGTGAACCTGCCATCCATGATTTTGCATGTGTATCTTAATCCATGGATGCACCCATTGTTGATCACTCGCAAGACTCACCGGATGTTAGTCCATCATTCGACAATGGAGATGATAAGTTACTCATTGAAAATCCACTTGATCCTTCATCTATCTTTTCCGGAAATACAGAGGATGAGTTTGTTCTCTTTTCATCTACCCCTTTGTGTGATTCATCCAACCATGAGGATGCCGACCAACATCCTGAATTTTTTGATCTTGGTTGTCATGATCTCTTCACCTCATCATCCAAGCACAATGTTGATTCACTCATTGTTAATCTTTCTAAGCCACTAGTCTATGAAGATTCATCTATCAACGAATTCGAAACCCAACAGACCGTCGAGGCACTTCAGCTCTAGCTGATGGTTATCTCAAGCCCTTGCCGTCTTGAGGTTAGTTTCGCTTCCAATCAGGAAATTTTTCAAACACTCAAGGCTCCTCATCACTCATCTGTATGCACTCAAGATCAATCCAACACTTATATTTTACTTCCTCCACTCGAACTACATGATCACATTGCTCATGCATTGGAGGAGTCTTACATTGCAAGCACTCATGTGCGACACAGGTTATCATTGTTTCTTTCGTTTGTTTACATGTCATAGTCAAAAGTGTGCTTATGCTTAAAAGTTTCACGTAGTGTCACACAACACCATGGAAAGTCCACAGAATTGTCGTCATGCACATGCACTCACTTATGTCTCATGGGCACTTTAAATCATGGAGTGTGGTTGTCTTCATTGTTATATATTTCTTCCTTGCTGGTTCACACAACTGGGTTTCTCGCAAACCAAACCTTCACCAACATGGTTCTACCAATGCATCGATGGCTACATTGGAAGTATCACTTCACGTGAACAGGCCCATGTACCATTAGTGTAGGAGTAGGAGTAGTGTTTTCTTTCAGTTGTTTGCTTGCATGATTTTTTTCTTGCGTGCTTTGTTTGCTTGTTTATTTACTTGCTTCACTTTCATTTTTTCTTCAGCTCTTTCTTTGCTTTGTTTATTGTTAGTTCGTTCGCTTATTTTGTTCATAGTTTAGTTTTGCATGAAACCATGTATGACTCTTGAAGCGAGCTAGGTAAAGTACAAGAGGGCTTGTACAACTATCGCTACTTGGTTATCTGTCATCTTGCCTCTGTATGATGAGCTTGTTACTTTTAATCTATGATATGTCAAAGGAAAATATGTACTATTCGAAGTGAACCTTGGTGTAAACACAACACTTGCGCGCTAACTAGTGTCACCTTCTCTAGTCAATTGTTTTTGGGTTAACCCTTGTCATCTCACAGTGAAGTCGAGTAAGGTAAGGGGGAGAACCTTAACAAGCACGTCAGAGATACAATAAACTACTTATATCCTAGAGAAACCTCTTTTGCTCTCAATAAGTCGGGATCCCTCTTCCACCTCTGAAATGAATAAGTGTTATGCATAGTGAGAAATAAAAAAATGAAAATTCAAAAATGAATAAGGCGAAAGAAGAGAAAGGCTTCCTATGCAGGGAGGTGATGCAAGTAACTCCGCCAAGGTACTGACCAAGCTCATTGGCACAAGAGACAAGCTTCTATTCCTATGTGACTCCACCGGGGTACTGTCCAGGCTTGTTGGTAGTGGAGCAACACCAAATATGAAACTACGACTCTAACAACTATACTGCTTGTGCACCTATATACCCCTCAACCCCAATCGAAACAACTGTGTTCCCTTCGCTTGGAATGTGTGTCAATCAACCAAGGGCTTGGCAGATACTACATCATACAATCAAGTTAGTTTGAAACCAAGATGAGCTAAGAAATGAACAATACTTCTAGAGGCGTTAGACTTGTTTGTCGCGAACAAGGTCTATGCAGAGAACTGGAGTTCTACCAGTGTGTCATAAAGTGTTGTAGCAGCTATAACCACCCTCCAAAAATTTTTCTTGGCCTATTTTGGAGCCTCCCTACCAACCTTACACAGCACTTTGTCTTGCTTCATCAAGTACTCAAGCTTAAGTGTTTTCCTCGCACAAAGGCAACCTATCGATCATAGTTGATCCATTCCCCTCACAGGCTGCTCACCCAGCCTTGGTCCAACTATAGGCTGAGCAACTTCCCCTTGAAAATTGTGCATTTATGGATGGCAACCAGCCTTCCCTCTAGGAATTGTGCAATCCTCTCTAACAGCCTGTTGGGCTCTAGGATTGCGCAATCCTGCCAGCCAACACTCCCAGCAGGATTTGCGCAAATTTTCCCAGCAGCAGGTTGTTCAGCCTAGGATTTGTGCAAATAAGGGTAGGAGTCAGCTACTCTGCCCAGAAATTATGCAAATCTCCTGGGCAGTGAGCCCAGATCCCAGTAAAAAATGCGCATTTTTCTCCAACATTTAAGATGTCTCTTGCATGTACAGCTGAGTTGACCAGTTCCCTCCAAGACTGATCAAAATAGAGTTGCATGCATGGGATGCTTCTCCCAAGGTAGCATGCAAAGGAACCCCTTGTTTCAGGGATCTATATTTAGCAGTAGGATGTTACATGTGAGGAGAAATTCCGAAACCTCCCTCACATCAATCTTGAATCTCTAACATCCAACATCACATCTAGGAGCAGTCGACACATTCAGCTGAACTGTTTTGGGGTAAGCCCGCTTCCCATGCCTTATGTTGCATTTCTATCACTTTTTGTGTTTTCTCTTGGTGGGAATATTGTTTGCTTGATTTATTTGAATTCTTGTTGTCATTTACATGTATACTAGCTTGTCCTAGCTCTGTTTCAGTTTTTGTTGCTATCTCATTACTGTCGCATGTATGAAACTATTATTTGCAGATGTTCACCCAACCAACGAACTGCCTCACCCACATGCATATTGATATGTTTTCTAAATATGTCATTCATGTTTTTCATGCACTGATAATCACTTCTGCTATCACTTAGTGTCGCCATGCATTCACTAACTTACTTGCTTTCAGTTGCCCAACGACGAATCGGGCCAACCTTGGCCTGGGCTTTGCCTTCACCAAGGCTACATTGCATAATATGCGAAAGGAAGTCTCACCTTCCTCTCCAGATTTGTGCATTCCTGTCTAGAACTAGCCTCTAGGACTGTTTTACGCATTTCTGGAGGACAGTGGTTGCTTGGTCCAAGAAATTGCGCAAATCTGTCCCTAGGCCAACAGTCCTTCCAAGCTGGAATTGTGCATTGCACAATCCTAGCAGTCAGTAGCCAAACTAGACTATGCATTATGTAGTTCCAGCAGTCAATCAGTCTCCCAGCAGCCTAGACTATGCCTTGTGTAGTCTTGGCAGTTGGTCTCCTGACCTCCCGACCGAAATTGCGTAACCTTCATGATCATCCACCGAAGTATGTTGCAAGTCAGTTATCATGTTCATTTTAGTTTTCGACTAACAGATTGATTTCTGTGAGTGTTTCCATGTCTTCAGGTATCCCATGTGTTCATCTTCCTCTCAACAGTACAGGCACAATGGTTTCCAGGAGAGCAAAGATGAAGGCACCATTCATAGCACACTTTGGGTTGCAGTCGATCAAGTGTCCATGGACTTGCCGACCCACGAATATATCAAGTTGTTCATAGACAAAGACATCAAGCAGTAGCATCATAGCGAGAAGTTTCATGAACAATAGTTGAACATAGCATACCGAATGCATCAAACACAATGAATGCAGCAAATGCAAGAGGACGGTTGTTGACAACAGAGGCAGAACAAAGTTGCAAGATCAAGCAGATCCACTAACAACCAAAGCAACTTTGGAGACTTAGGCTATGAAGTGACGGTGCAACATGAAGATCACATGAAGGAAGAAGATGGAACAAAGAAGGAGTTGCATGTGTTGAAGTGGAAACTCGAGAAGAACATGAAGCTGCATAGATATATGAATCAATTGCAACGGGAACAGGAGCAGCAGTGGGCGCAACATGCACTCATGGAGGAAACTGTGCACATACAAGTAAAGTATCCATCTCAATAGATGACACAGAGTAGACATGGTGAGCAGTGTTGTTGATCGCATGCAAGGGATTCATCATCATGCATATCGTTGAGTGCATGCATGCAATCCAACCCATTCAACACACTCACCAAGGTGAAGACAAGAAGCAAGTCTGACTAGCGCTGAACATGCACTTCAGTAAGTTGATGCAGATGACCACCAGCACACACTTGAAGATTAGCATGGACATTATGCATCAGTGTGTTTCTATTTCAACCATACCCAAGAATATCATGCGCATGTTAGCAGACAAGTTGGATGAGGGGGCCGAACCAATGCACTGGTTGCAACGGAGGCAAGAGTTCTCTTTAGTAAGATGTCACCATGAGGTACATGAACACCATCATGGATGACCAAGCTTGGCATCAGCTCAACATCTTCACCATCATAAGCATGTCAAAGCGTTGGTCTCATCATAGCGGACTGAGTTTCAGTGATGTCTTACAAGGCTTGCTCAAGCCATGTTGTTTCACATGAGTACATGTGCATTGTAATGTTGAGTCATGCCAAGTGTAAGTTGAGTGTCAATAGTTGGATGTGACAGTCATAGAGTAGGTGAAGACTCGTGAGGGTAGTTGAACTGTCACAAAGGGGGAATATCAAGGGTCACCCCACCCTTTTTTATAAATAGTCCCTCATAACTCATTGTATAGGCTTTTGGTCAGCCAAGCTTCTACTAAGACTATCTTGAAGAAGACTTGGACAGTATTGTAACGTGCCTTGGACAGTATTATAGAACTAGTACATCTCTTTAGAGGAGCAGGTGGATGTGGCTCTAACATTCCACTCTTGGGGCTAGCAGGTTTACATGGATTTATTGTATGATTATGACTTACACTTCTTTATATAATAAGAGTGAGCACATTTTCATGCATATGTTGTTATTGTAGTTGGATTGCTTAGGTTTCTTTAATGATATATGTTGTTTAACTTACGTACTTGTGTATGAACTGATTCACATGCAATTATATGAATCTTGTTGTTATTGTGTTGCATATGTTGTTAGTGTCGTCACCATCGGTGTCGACTGCTCTGTCGAACATCAAACAAACCTTTCACTTGAACCTTGTCATAACAACCATCGCACTCATCTCTGACTGATCTGTGAGTGTTGTACGTGTTTTCTTACCTTGTACGATGTGACTGTCGCATCCGAGTGGACTTCTCCACTGGCAGTTGTGCATGTCCTTTGTGTTGTGTGTTCCTAGCCGAGTTGGGACTGATCCCTTTCAACTTGGAACTCACCTTCACCTCCTTCCCCCTTTGAAGTGTTGGAACCTCTCATACACCTTCCTTGAATCACTGCAGCAGTCACACTCTTGTTGCTGACAGAGTTATTCTACTTGCCTCTGTGTGACATCATGGTCAAGGCATTACCTTACGACCCACTGCTGGAACTCCTACACCAAACGGTCTAAGGTTTAATTGGGACTTCTTATCGGGGAGATCCCATTGACATGTTGGTAGGTCCAGCACCATCAACGGGAGGAAATGATAGCACATGATGAAGATAAATTGATAAATCTCAAACAAAAGGGTTCAATGTCGAAGCACATTCAGGACTTCCAAAAAGTTAATATCAAGGTAATTGATATTCCATAGAAGCATAAGATTGATGTCTTCATAGGGAATTTAAAGGATAACATCCAACATGAGGTTCATCTTTGAGAACACGATTCATTTGACAAGGAATTCAGGGTGTCAAGAAAAGTTGAAATCCAAACTATTGCAACAAGGACGTCTACCACTCACAACTATAAAGGCGGAAGTGTTGCTAATATTATCCTTCCACAACCTACAAGGTTGACAGCACAACAATTGGAGGAAAAAATAGCAAAAGGGATGTGTTACAGTTGTGATAGAAAATACACTAAAGGTCATAAGTATGCTCAGAATAAATTATTCTAAATAGATTGTGAAGAGGAGGAAGAAAAGGAACAAGAAACATCAAAAGAGGAGGATATACACCAGGAACCAAACCTAGAGAAAAAATAAATGAATTTGACCATATCCTGTAATGCATTGGCAGGAATTACCACTCCTCAAACTCTCAAGATAGAAGGATATATGAAGAAGAGAAAGGTAATAGTGTTCATTGATTCGAGTAGTACCCATAATCTTATTCATTGTAGGATAGCCAAGGAATTGAATTTATTCCTATATCCAACACCATAGTTTCAAGTGATGGTTGAAAATGGAGGAACTATAAATTGCTCTGGAAAATGCAATAATATCAATCTAACCATGGGGAATATGTATTGAATAGTGCTTGGTAGAGTTCTTCTCAAAGGAGTATGAAAAGAAACGACTTTAGACTGTGGATGAAAAACATCCTTAACAGTAAAAATGGATGTAAAATGGTGTGGATCTACAGCAAATGATAGAAATAAAACTTACCAAAGTCTTGATCTATGTAGCAGAAATAATTAAATAGAAAAATGGAATAGTAAAATAAGTGAAAATAACTCCAATAATCCAATGGAAACCAAATATAAAGAATAGTTTTATTGGATGACACCTATGAAGGAAACAAATAATTCTACCAGTCCCACTCTGAGGGATGGGTTCTTGTCTATCCTCAATATCTTTAGCTTTGTAGAGTCTCTCTTCTCGACAATGTGTAAACCCAACAAACAAAATGTTTGAGCTCAATGGGAACTCAAAAGAAAAAGGAAAATGGTGAGCGACATTGATAATAATTAAAGTTGTAACAATGAGTGCAACAATGAAAATGATCAAAAGTGAAGAATGAATGTAAAACCCTTCTATTTATAACAAAATATTAGGTTATTCTCGAATAATGGAAAATAATAAAATAGTATTAAACAAATTCTAGAATTAACCATTTGGAATAATTTATTATATTTGGTTGGAGGTAAAAAGTATTTACATTGATTAAATACTTTTATTTAGAAATAATAAATAAATAAATGATTTATTTATCATCTCAAGGAATGTGGTTAAAGAATAATAAACAAATAATGATTTATTTAAGTAATCCTAGGGGATCTAGTCAAACTTGACAAGGAATAATAACTAAATATTGATTAATTGATTATTCCTAGAGAAAAATAAGATAAATAATAATTTATCTATTTATTTTTCATGACTAGGTCAAATATGAAAAGCAATATTAGTTAAACAATGGTTTAATTAATTATTCCTAGAAGATAATTAATTAAATAATGATTTATTTAATTATTCTTCATGGGTTTAACCAAAAATAACTTAACAAATGTGTTTTGTTAAGTAATTTATTATAGAGAAAGCAATTTTACTATGGTAAAATTCGCCCTACATGGTGTACTTTGATCCATCTAGTAAGTTATGGTTACATGATCAATTTTTGGTGATAACAGATTTACCCCCAATGTACGAGTGTTAGGAGAAAAATGTATGACCGAAGTATGTTGTAAGGACACAATCACTAGACACCGAAGGAGAGAGAGAGAGAGAGAGACCAATGGAGCTGAATTGAAAGAGGATAGTGACTGAGGGGGCAAGACCAACTAACTGATGTAAGTCTCCTTTTATGTTGTGGTACCTGATCTCAGTGAGGTGGGGGAGGCATACCTATACCCGCCGAGATAACTCAGTACAAAAAATAATAATGCGCCCAGAAAAATGAAACTGAGCACTAAAGTACATGTTGAATGGTACATGACATGCTGGCATAAATGAGCTAGAAAATAATACAATGTATCCCATATACATAATGTGCCTGGGAAGAGCATGAGCCAGGAACGAATACAATATCATTTGAGTACATGAGATATCATGGTCATTCCCTCAAAAAATGGGTGGGAAGGAGCGTACAACAACTAAAGAAGCTCTCTTGAACAGGGAAGGGCTTTGAAAAACTGAATGGGTCATCTGAAGGAGACATGCATGCTATGGGCATTGCAAGTGGAAGGAACCAAACCCATAAAATTTCTGGAACTATATCTGAGGTTTTAGCATAATATGAATTTATCCGGGCATGTGGGGGGCCACCTAAAGGGCCACCCCCTCATGAGGTCTGAAACATCTCACACACACCCGGGAATCACTAGTACAATCTACTACATCATTGGACCATCAAGTGTATGAGTCATGAGCATGAAACAATCAATTCAAATGGCAATGATAAGTCCCTTTTATTGATCTGAGGCACCGAACAAGAGTGGAAACTAGAACCAAGATACACCGCCCTCTAGGTCGTTCTTCTAGAATATATGTGTTGATGTCCACATAATAGGGCCCGCCATAGGTGAGGCAATGAGGATCCTTAAAGAAGGCATGATGGAAAATAGTAATGTGACTGATGGAATGAAACCAGGAATAATGGGGAGAATTGGACTGAGGGACAAACAGGCGACTTCCATTGTAAGAGCTTAAAGTGCATGATTGACCTGGAAGCGACTGACTCAACTTTGGAAGGGATGGTGGATAGTATGACTGGAGCCCAAAATGGGAAAAACTAAATGAATGGTATGAAAATATGGATGGAATACTATGACATGATACAATGGGTGTGAAACAAACTCCATGGATGCGAAGGTGACTCATCGTGAATGCTCTAAACTAGGGTGATTCGATGATGCTACCACACAGAATAGGCTTGGTGGGGACCTTGAAGAAATGAGAGAATAATGGTTTCTCATAATGAAAATTGACACGTGAGACAACAAGCACCAAGGGAAGGTGGTCCCCAAAGTAAAAGCATCTCATATGAAGAAATTTGATTTTAAGAGGCAACTAAGTGACCCTTCCTGGAAAAATGCCTTCTGAGTGAAGTGTCAAATCATCAAAAACGAAGAGAGGCCCATTAGATTTCTCGATGAGATATTTCTAATGGTACTGACGATCTATCGAATCAAACCATGGTTTGGTCGTAATGTGTGATAGAAAAAATGTAGGTTTTTCTAGAAAATGGATTTTCCCCTCCAATTTTATTCATTTGCTAAGTGAGCTGTGGTGAATTTGGAGAGGAGGAGAAGGCCCTAAATCTTGTGGAGATCGTAGTAGATGAACCAACCGTTAGAATCAGGATCTACCACTTTCAGGTAGTTTTCCTTACTCATCCTGTCAATTTCAGTGGTTTACTTGCTAATTTTGGTACCCCACAACTCCCTGGGAGACCCCTGTTGCTTCTCACAGTCGGCTCACACTTTTTTGGGCCTGAAGTGTGGTCTGGGTCAGAGGAATTGGTTAGAAACCTATGAGCTCACACTTTTCTGGCTGAAAGCTGTGAGCTGGACCTAAGAGGGAGGGTGATCTACTAGCCTAGTGGGGGCTGGAGGTTGAAAAGTCAAGACAAATGTTTTCATCTCTGACCTGACAATACGTGTGGTGTTTTTCAGGTATGTCAGAGTTGAAAATAAATTGGCGCAAACGTGATTTGGACACCCTTTGATCCAAGATTCATGGGGATCAGGTGGTTCGAGGGGCACTAGCTTGCTACGGGGTTCTCAAGTTCTTAGAGAACCCATTGACGAGGGCAGGTGAGCCCTTTTTATCGAGGATCGTGAGCTATTGGGATCCCGACTAGGAGGTCTTTATGGTGCAGGGGCACAAGATCGAGTTCACTTTCCAGGACATTTATTTCTTGACCGGACTCCCCCCAATGGGGGTGGTGGGGGATATACATCTGGTGTTGCCTCGTGGGAGGAACATTACAGAGTTTGTGGATTGCCATTGTCCATGGGGTGTTCATGTGAAGGGCACAACCATCCTAATCAGTGATCTAGATAGGCTAGAGACACGGGTTGTCACCACAGCAGTGCTATGGATTCTGGGCAGCCAGGCATTCTATCACATCAATGGAGGGCAGATGATGCTTGTTGAGAATGTATTGGAAGGAAACTACTATCGGTGGGCCCAAATGATGCTATCGTTAGTGAAATGAAAGTTGAGACTATGTAGGAGATAGGTGAACCACAAGTGTGCATTGGGTACAGTGTTATGTGCTTTCTTCTTTGAGAAGATAACCACCATTCACCCTCATGTACAGATCTGGGATGGGGGCCCACACGATCCCAAGATGGGCAGCTATTGTGGAGAGGGGGGAGGGGGGGAGGGCACATGTTCCGACCTAAATTTTTTGCACACATGGATCATATGCCCTTATTGATGGATGATTATCCCTATAGTGGGATGAACTACCAGGGTGATCCTAACCTACCACTTCCACTCAAACGAGCATGGGACCAGACTGTAAGTGTTAAGTTGCTATTTTTTGTAGTGCATTTCATATTTTTATCACATGTATATGGTACTGAGTGTCAAATATGTAGTATGCAGATATAGCACCGGTGAAGCCGATAGGATATGCAGGTCGAGCTGCAGTACCCAGGGCTAGAGATTAGAGAACATCATCATCACACCAGGGTCTAGGCGATAGTGCTCTACTCGATGACATACGTCATAGATGTGATTTTCTCCTAGCCAGAGTTTATGAGAGTGGATGGCATGATCTAGATGATCAGTATGGAGATGAGTCTACAGGTCTTCCCTCATAGTGGCGAGGGATCATGCAATGCATGGCGATGGCTGGTCAAGCGGTATGTGATCTATGGGTAGGTGGAGCAGAGCCTTTGGAACGGTATACACCAGACAGTGACTAGGGACAGGGACATGTGGATCCCTTTGTTTTGATTTTTGTAACATTTTATGGGCATGTCGGATGTATTTAGAGCTATGAGCTCCAAACACTTATATATTTTATGTGTTACATAATGTGATTATGCATCTTTTATATGACGATGATGGTTCGCATGTGTTGTGTTTATGGTTGTCTTATGTGGTATACATGTGATAAATGACAAACTAGAATGTTATTTGCAATGGTATATACAAAGTTATTTTGGGCTCTAGGAACATGACTGGAAGTAATGATTTAAAATCCATGTACCAACATATTAACTCATAGATATTTTCTAAATATGACTTGGTTATGCACATGATATACACCATTCAATCGCATGACAAGAATAAAGGAATCTAAACGAACATGAAGATGAAGGATCCGATGAGCAAGGGCATCGAATCACAAACCTATCACTGCATCATATTCATCTTGGTTATTGGTGGAAAACCTAATGCACATGCCGTTAGAATGGACTAACGTATGCAAGGGGGTGAAAATGGGCCATGCTACTAAGGATAGATTCCCGAAGAAGCAACTCGCACTATCAGCATAACCGATATACAGTGTGGATGATGGATCCATCTAAAAGTTGAAAAAGAAAACAAATGAGATCATTCCACATACCTAAATGCATCAAAAAAATAAATACACACAAATCAATGGGATATTGTTATGGGTAAAATTTCTTAAGGTAGAGTGCATTTCGAGGATTAGGGAGAAGTTGGCCTTCAAATCCCTCCCAAAGATATGCCCCCTTGCCTAATTCCTTAAGAATTATGTAAGGTCCTAACCATAATAATGAGTGAGACAAATATGAAGGATACAATCAACACCGCGATGATAAATGTCATCATTGATGAGAAGATAGCGAGGGACTTGTTATTAGATACCTTGTCGATCATCACAAGTAAGATGGGGGGAAAACTTAAAGGTTTACAAATATGGAAGGAAGTAGGCAAGATGGTGCATATCATCCCAAGGGTAATCAGGGGTAGACTTCGCTTCCATGATGTCCTCATCAGAATGGAAGATGGGGGGACGAGAGAAATATTGACTACATGATGCGATGGAACTACCTAGTGCATTATCCTCATAAATAAGGTTCATATACACATCATCTGAGGTGGTAGACGACGAGCTAGTAGATTGAAGATCTACCGATGTTGAGACCTGGGTTTCCGATGAAGGAGGTTCGATAAAGCATGCTGAAGAACCTTAGAGAGGTTTTCTTGCGAAGATCTCAAGGATGATGACATATAAAGGATATGGACCATGGCGTTCATCATCTTGACCTCACGGGGAGGGATCACGATGGTGGGACCAGAGTCACTCTATTCTGTCATACTAGTGGTACCAGAATCCATAGGTAAAAGAGTAGATGATCCACTATGAGTGGCCTCGAATTCACGAAGCACATGGAGGCAGTCGTAAAACTCATCTAGATGAGGGAAACAATGGGAATAGTGACCATAATGATCACAGAAAGCACAAGGGTGATGCGTAGGCAATGATTTAAGTCTCTTAGCTAAATCAAGTAATGTAACTTGGCCCTTAGGTATGTTAGATTCAAGAAACATTTCGTCAACTAAGGGTTTGAAGAGAGGAAGTTCGGGACATTTATTGGTGGCATGCCCAACAACATCACACAAAGCACATGAAGGTGTCGACTTTGGACACTTAGGAGGTTGAGTTGCTTGGGGAGCCTTTTCCTTAGGTTCCTTCTTCTTGGCTTTCCCCCCTATCCAATTGCTTTCGCAATAGGAGTGGGTTCATGTTGAGGTTGTGATGGAACTGGAGCAGCGACAAGGGTCATAGGGACTAGTTGAATAAGGGTTAAAGCATGATATGGTTTGATCTGACTAGGTGGAGTGCTCATTGTGGGATCAATGTACCAAACTGGGATCCCCAAAGTCATATTAGGGAGACTCATCGAAGCCATGACAGGGATAGAAAAGATTCTAGGAGGAGAAAACAAGAAAGGTATTTGTTCTGAAGGGTAATGTCCCAATGGAATAGCTCGCGGATGGTTAAGACCTGGAGGAAGAGTTCCTTGTGGCAACAAAGGAGAGGCACCCACAAAAGGAGGAGGTGCTAGGGGGGTGGATCCGAATGGGGTGGCCACAACAGTAGGATGTTGTGGAGTTGACTATTGACCAGAGGTACCGAACTTCTTTTTAGCATCTCATGACGCTTGTACCATGTAGACACTCAATGAGCTGGGTTGAGGGATGGGAGGGGGAGGACCAGGGAAAGCACCCAACAAGGTGGAATATATGTACACTTTCAGGTGAAACACTGGTGAGAGGAGTGGAAGACTGCTTGCTGGACATCGATGAGATAATGGACTCAGTGGAGGTTGGGGATGATAGCTCGTAGTACGTCAACTAATCGACATTGACGATCTTCCCTTCATGGGGGAAGCACATCTTACGTAAAACCGTAGACGTGAAGACTAACATGGCATAAGTGTAACTATGACCGAATAGAATATTTTAATATAGAGTGTCATCGATAACCTCAATGTCTACTTTAATAGTCTTGCCTGTAAGAGTCACTGGACAATTGTGATACATGTCGAGAGGCTAGGAGGGGTGACCATCCAAAGCATTCAAAGTGATGGTGGATGGGGAAAGTTTAGGTGACTTGAGTTTCTTCTAAATGGTAGCAGACATCATACAAGTGGATGCACCTTTATCAATAATGCATTGGGAAATGATTGCATTACAGACTCGGATAGTTTTCTAGAAAAGAACGGATGGTGGTAATGGAGGATGTTCTGACGCATCAATCGGAACGACAATAAAATGATCGTCTGAAGGATATATTACACCCAAAGAAGTTAGTAGAGATTTCTTTTTAGAAGGGCACGACTGGAGGACCTCCAGTGTCGACATGGCATAAGGTGATTGCATCAAGTCGTCTACTATATCGTACGTGTAGGAAGCTCTGTTAGAAGCCACATTATGGCATAATGGCCCCGGGGATATTGGGAATTGACTCAACCTTGGGCTTAGGGATCTGTAAGGGACCATTTTGTGTCATAAGAGGCTCAGTAGATTCTTCAGTTTGGAGCTCGGTTGCGGACGAAGTCCATGACTTGTCTTATTCACACAACCAAGTTTTCAAGTTGATATCGGAGGTATTGACCCCCTAAGAATTCATCATGAGAATATGGTTGTCACCAGGACCAAAAGGTTGGGGAGGGTGGGCTACCTAACCTTGCTGAGGTTGAGCAGCGACAAAATCCTTGTTGAGGGAAAGGATTCATAAGCACAATCGATTGAGATGGTTGCTACATGGGCATTCGACCTCTAGAAGTTTCTTAGGCTTCCCACATTTGGCGCATCTGAGGTAAGAGGGGACACTCATGAGTATAATGGCCATGTACACCACAACATGCACAAGGCTTTTTCATATGAACAACCTTGTTCTTCTTGGGATGGTTTCTCGATTACTGGTCATTGATATTAGGCTATTTCCCCTAGGGTTGATTACATTGATTACATTAGTTACCTTGCTTACACTTGTTACCCTTCCCCTTATTATTTTTCTTCAAATTTTGGGGTTTGGTTGCACTCTATTATGCATTCACTTGGCCTTGAGGGGGCAGTAGCTACTGGGGATGAGGATGCATGGGAGGTTGCGGTGCTAATGCCTGAGGGGCTAGAGTGTTCGGTGGTGCATAGGTGTAAGATGTTGAAGGGGAAATGGTCTGGTAGATAGTTTGAGCACTAGCTGGCCCACACATCTACTGATGTGGTTGGTTGAATGCATAATATGTGATTTTTCCTAATACACATTGCTAGGAGGAGGGGATCAGTGTTCGAGGAACTAGTGCCCCCTACAGATAGCCGTAACTCTATTGAGTATACAGTGAAGGATGTGAAATATCTCCAACAATACCATTGGCGGCATGAGATTCCCCCGGTGCATTGGTACCACCAAGATCAAGGAGGTCTAGTATAATAGTATAGACATAACCGGATTGAGCATAAATCAAGTCGTATCTCAGAGCAGTCTGGAGAGCTACTTCCTTTATCTGAGGTGTTAGAGCCTAGATTTTCATCAGGCTGAAAAGACAAGGTTCTAGGTCCACATGAAACCACGCTCAACCTCATAGCTAACCCTACGAGGACAGGAGAGGGCTCTCTCCAGGTCAATCTCAGCAAGAGATAATCTATGGGGCTCAAGATGACTGTAATAAAAGCTAATCTTAGGCTAGATATGAAGTGCAAAGGAGTTGATTTGAGTTTTTGGGGTTTTTGTTGGAAAAAAGGGACAGGAAAATTTTGGTTCGGGGATGAGGGCTAGTTCTTACAAAGTTCAAGTTGGGGCGAGAAAAGAAATGGTCGGGATGTCTTAAAATTAAATGAATGGATGGAAAGGATAGCTGAGAAGCTGAAGAGGGCAAGATTATATCAAGGATCCTCTACAAACTGAAGAAAACATATAAAACTAAACCAAAGTCAAAGGCAGAGCATAGCAGTTTATGAATTCCACCTTAAGTACTCATTAGTTTAATTGCAGAAGACAAGAGAAGGGAAATGGCATACATAAACATTCATGAACTTACAAATACATGGAGAAAAACACCATCCAAACACAGAGCCACAAGGATCCCAACAAGTGCTGCAAAACCCTGGTCTTTCCTTTGCCAAAATTGCAGAAATGAAATGTACAATGAAGTGCTTAGCAATCCCAAGTGTCCAACCCTGAAAATGACTTAGAAATTACATAATATAAAAAAACCAAACCCATTCCCTTGCCTCTAGGGGTCGAGCTCATCATTCTAGGAGCTGTTTGAACTAATTCTAAACAAGGAACTGAAATCTAGGTAGTCAAACAACTTACCCCTATATGCTAGGAAACTGATTCATTCACTCACATTTCACCTTTTGGTGAATGAATATTATAGAACAAGTAAAAATGTGCTAATATTACATCATGGTTGTCGAACTAAATCATGAAAAGTCAATAATAACATCAAGAAGCAAAACTGGTAAAAAATGAGCGAATTACTGAGCTTAACAGTGAAAGATGGGCAAAAATCATCTATGCGCCGTGCCAAAATCTGTATGCATCGCGCCAATTTGGAGTTGATTTCGAGGCACTTCCTGAAGTCCAAATTGAGCCCACAATATCTTGTTGGAAAGCCCTGCCTGTCTACTTTGCAACCCAAGTGGAATTTCTGAATTTGGATGTCATTTTCCCCTGCACAACTTCAATCTCTCAAGACTGCTTCCTGTGTGTCAAAATAGGGGCAGTGAGGTCATTTTTTCAGTGTTTTTGACCTCATAAAGACTCAAAACTTGCCCAAATTTCTTGGCCATGCACCAGCAACCATGATTTTTCATGAAAAATCCAAAAATGTAAACTTTTTTCAATTTGGAGCTCCCTAGCAAAAGCGTGCGCCACGTGGCGCGGCACATAGGGAGAAAAACCCTGTTTTTTGTACCAAAATTTGTCAAAATGCCAAAAATGCCCCGAATTTCTTGAAATTTTGGCTGAAGCTTCTTCATTAAGTGTCATGCTGGGCTAAAGAGGCTTCAGCCAATATCTGAAGACAATCAAGCTCCCTTTGCCTCTTTTTCTTCCTTATTGCCTTCTTTAACTTTGCCTTTGAATTTCTAATTCGTGCTTTGCAGACCTTCTTCTGTGTCGTGTAGTGGAAAGCCATGTGTCTCATAAATGTGTGGTCCTTATCGGCCTTGTCCAATAGTTTCTCCAAGTGGATTTTGACTCTCTCGAGATTAGACTCCCGATCATCATTAATCTCTCGCTCCAATGAAGTGAGCTCAACCCTTCTCCTTTGTGCAGCTTGGCGATTCTTGCGGATGTTTTGTAACTCCATGATTGCTTGCTGATCTTCAAGTTGTTTGTTCCTCTGCTCCAAGTATTTCATAGTCCACGTAGCCCTCTCCAAGTCAAGGGATAAGGCTTGGATCTCCGTTTGCTGCTCCTGAATGATCTCTCTAATATGTGCACTCTGTGGGCCCGTGTTTGTATCATCATCATGAAGGAGAATGAAGTTGGTCTCTTGTTCACCTGAAGGCCCCTCATCCTGCATTAGCCTCTTGCCTTTGTCCTGTACCTATGATGTTGATGGAGGAAGCGAGGCCCTTTCCACCCCGGGTGGAGATAACACTCACTTCGCTGCTACAAAAAAATTTCTAGTGCCCCTCTGATATGTGATGAATACTGGCACACTAGCGGTCTCATGGCGCTCATACTGATGAGAAGGTCCACCTGTCTCATGCTTAACCTCTGATAATCCCTGTGAAGCTCTGAAGAATTCACGAGAGATTAAATCATCCCAAGTGATGCCCTGTAATCCAAGCTGATGAACCACCAAAATCTTAATAAGAGCAAAATGATAAACACTATTAAGTTGCTGCTGAGGGGTTTTGTGCTGCACAAGGGTGGTCATCCTCTCTATGTTCCGAAAAACAAAATACGGAATGCTCATCATCGGTACCCTGGCGAAATTCATAAGCAACTTGATGTGATAAGCATATAAACAAGAGAACCATCCCTCACAGCTGAAATACTTCATGATCAATTTCATTAGTGGAGCATATTCATCTTTCAGATATCGGAATGGAAACACTCTCTTGAGTTGCCTCAAGAAACCAGTTTTAATGTATGGCTCATGATGCTACCAGTCAATCTTCTTCCTCTTGGTCCATGGTTCCCCAATGTTTGTTATGCCGGTTGCTAGTGAGACAAATTCTTGTGTAAGTGTGAAGGTGACATCGGCTAAGGTAGCTTGATCTCCATGTAAATGCAGCACAAATAGACGAGCCAACTCATGATGAAATTGAACATTAGCCACCTTTTGACAAAACGCATAGCATGACTGATGCTGGAAAAAAAACATGGCAAGAGGGCAGGCCTGTAATTCAGTGAGGGTGACTGGTTCTTCTCTGATATGTCTACCTCCTCTATGAGGCCTCCGGGGTGCATGTTCCTCCATGGGAGAGTCACTTTCGGTTTCCATTTCATAATCCGATGAATGCTCAGATGCCATGACTACTGTTTTTCAAACTGCCTTGGAGAAAAAGATGCCGATGTAGGAAAATTGTGCTGAACTGCAGGAAATGTAGGAGGGTTTTGAGGGATTTGATGTAGGATTTGATGTATAGGGTTAGGAATTGTTGTGTAGGGTTTGAGGTGTGAGATTGGAGAATTTGGGACAGAGAATTTAGGAGAAGGAATTAATGAGCTTAGGGGGGTAGGAAATTAGGGAATGATAAAAACAAGGGAAGAATGGGAAGGAGGAGTGACTTTGGTAGCCAAACACTGATTTTGAAACCTAGAGCAATTTTCCTTTTGAGGTACTTTGGAGGTAGGGTTTAAGATTTTTGTTTCAATCATTATCATCCATAAACCACCATAACTTATCACAAAATTTGATGAAATACCAAGATAACGACCCTACCTAGCAAATCCACGCAAGTTATGGAAATTTGGAGAAATTTCAAGCAAATTCGGGCTTTCAGGTGTATGCGCTGCACCGCATACCCAATGCATCGCGTCATCCCAGTGCGCCATGCCCATGTTAATTTCTCCCAATGCGCCATGCCCATGTTAATTTCTCCGAGTGCGTCGCGCCTCCCCAATGCGCCACGCCACCTGCTCTATGCACCGCGCCACCTGCTCTATGCGCCGCGCCGGCCAAGTTTCCTCCAACTTCACCCAAATCGCACACTAACTCAACCAATTTGCTTTGAGTGGCTTCTCTTTGGTCTTGGCATGCAAATGACATTGATCTTCATGAAAATATCTTTATAAAGACAAGGATTTGATTTTTGACTCTCCTAGACCCATCTTTGTAATGTTTTGGCATTGGCACTTTTTCATTTTAATACAACTCTGTTTTTAAATTTCCTTTTTGATTTTTTGACTGAAATGATGAAATTCTTGGCAATTTTTTTGTAGGGATAGCTGACATGGAATTTGGAAAAAGAGACCAGGGCTGCACCTGAAGAATTCAGCAACTGAAAAACTTTTGAAAATTATTACAAAAACGAAATGTTGAATTTTCTTCAAAACACAGTTTTGAAGAAAAGTCATAATCCATCCATATGATGATGAAAATCTTTGAAATAACAACTTATTAAGAACCTCCCTCATGATTCTGCTGGCATTATTAGACATTGTTGAAGACCAAATTGACTAACCCTAGACCTAATTATTAAAATGACTATTGTGATCTAGAAACTAAAACAGGACTGTAAGTGACTTTAAAACTTGATTTTGACGAACAGACCTGAGCCAGCACGGATAAGGCATGAGGGGTAATGAATGACAAGACCCTTCTGTCAGATTTATGGCATGCTCCTAGCAGAATGCAACTGATTGAATCGATCGAGACACCTAAAAATGAAATGCAAAAAGAGAAATGATCTCTGACGGAGGGATGTAAAGACTGACTCTAACATTGGCTCCAATGGGGATGGTAGCTCCTTGGAGGTGCCAAGAACGGCAGATCTTTGGAAGAGCCAGACAGTGCCTTCATCCATTGGGCCATGGAGTCATTATTTCGACAATCAACACAAGACTTTGACACTTTTTATTGACTAAAACCTGACACAAAACGACTCGATGATGAAACTAAAATGACCGAAAAACATGACTCAACAAACTGAACTCAAAACTAAAATCTTTCTTCAGAATTATAGCCTTCAATTCGGGCCCCAGACTGAAGAAAAGATCACAACACACACTTGCAATGATACTGAAATAAAATGGTATTTACAATGACAATGTAATCAGCAGAAATAACTCAGAAATGATACTTCTTGAGCAGCCGACCATTGACCGGCCCTCCAGGACAATCTTCCCCGTTCATCTCCTTCAGAAGAAAGGCATTCTGACCCTAATATGCTGCAATCTTAAAAGGACCTTTCCAGAGATTTGCAAACTTACCGTGCTTTCCCTTTTCCTCATTCCTTATATCCCACTTCAGCACCACATCATCCAACTGAAATTTCTCCACCTTTGCTTTTCTGTCATAAATCTTCTTAATTCTCTCCTGCAACTTGAACGTGTTTTGAAAAACATCCTCCCGTGTCTGCTGCAAATGGATCACTTGATTTAGTCTTCTCTGCATTGGATCATCTTCACTACTAGCCTCCTAAAGAAGTTTGACTACCGAAGCTGTGAGAGAGGTAGGAAACACTGTATCAACTCCATAAACTAGCTCAAAGGGGGACATACCAATGGATTTCTTTTGACTCACTCGATCTGCCCAAAGTGCATGGACCAACTTCTTATGCCAACTTTTCTTATTTATTTCCAGCAATTTCTTAATGATATTAACCAAAGATTTGTTGGAAGACTCCGCCAATCCATTGCCTTGTGGATGATAGGCGGTTGAGTGCCCCAAAGTAATGTGATATTTACTACAAAACTCAACCATCCTTTTTGACTTGAAAGCTGTTGCATTATCAGTGATTAGCTTATTCAGGCAACCAAAACGAGACAAAATATTATTCTCAAGGAATGAAATTATTACCACATCCGTAGCTTGCCTAGTGGGAATTGCTTCGATCCACTTCGTGAAATAATATGTTGCCATGAGGATCCATCTATGCTGACCTGAAGAAGCAGGATGAATTTCACCAATGAAATCCAACCCCCACTGCTGAAAAGGAGCACTCACCTCAATGGGCTTAAGCGGCAAAGGCTGTAATTTTTGCTTTCCTTCAAAAATCTGACAGTTATGACAGCTCTTGACAGTCTTGAACACATCAGCAAACAATGTCGGCCAATAGTATCCAGCCCTCAGAATTTTATTTGTCGTTGTTTTCCAAAAAAGGTGACCGCCACAATCTCCTTTATGGAAATCCTCCATGACCAACTTCTCTTCTTCTTCCACCAAACAATTTAACAAAACACCACCAGGATCTTTCCTATAAAGTGCATAATTCAAAATAAAAAAACTTAGCAGCCTTTAACTTAAGAGTTCTAGCTTTGTTTCTAGCCATACTAGGTGGCGAGGACAAATTCTAAAGCACATATATGATATCTGAATACCATGGAGAAAGAACAAAGATTTCAGCTACCTGAAATGACGGACCTTGCTCATTTTCATCGGACATAGCAGCAATCAGATTTATGTCCAAGACATGCAGATTTGATTTAGCCATTAACTTTGCCAATCCCTGTCCTTTAACAAGCTTTGTGGGTCTTATCTCTACATCATACTCTAGCAAAGATGTAATCCACTTGCCTCAACTACCTTCTAGATCTGTTTGGACCAAAATATCTTTAGCAGCAGCATTAGGTACATAAGCTAAAATATGGGAATGCAGAATGTACACGCGGAAATCTTTCAGTGCTTTTACAAGTCAAAGGGCTTGCTTCTCAATAATGTTGTATTTCAAAGCAGCATCTCTTATAGTCCGTCTGAAGAAAGCAATGGGTCATTCATGCTCATTTTTTTTCTGCATTAATACAGCTGCCATAGTATGCTCCGAAGCAAATGAAAACAATATAAAATCCTGAGTATAATCTGGGCTGATTAGAACCGGGGCTGAAGAAAGAGCCAATTTTACTAGATTGAAATATTTTATAGCCTCTTCAGTCCATTTCACTTGGCTTTCCTTCTTAAGCATGTTTGTAATTTCTCTTAGATGTTCAACAAGGTTAGGTACAAAGCGGCGTAAAAAATTCATCTTACCATTAAAGGACTGAATCTCCTTCTTGTTCCGGGGAAGATCAATTTTCTGAATCGCTTCTACACGTGCTGGATCAATACGAATGCCATCTTTTGATATGATGTGTCCAAGTAGTTTGCATTCATCCATGGCGAACAAACTCTTCTTCGAATTCAACGAGACACCATATTTTCTGCACTTGTGAAAGACAGTTTTCAAGTGATACATGTGTTCTTCATCTGAATTAGAAAACACTGTCAGATCATCAAGGTACACCACCAAGAAGACATCCTTCTCATTTGCGAAAGCCATATCCATTGCCCGCTGAAATGTGGCACCTACGTTCTTCAAACCAAAAGGCATTTTAGCGTAATGAAAAGTCCCCCACGGAGTGGTGAATGCTATTTTATCTTGGTCATCTTCATGGACTAAAATTTGGTTATATTCAGAATAACCATAGAGTAGTGACATACGAGATGCTCCAACTACTCGCTGAAGTATGTGATCCATTTTTGGTAGCGGATAATTATCCTTCAATGAAACTTTATTGAGATTCCGAAAATCAATGCACAAACGAATCTCACCTGTCTTCTTTCTTACGGGCACCAAATTAGACATCCAATCAGAAAATCAGATGGGAACAATGATTCCTGATTTGTACAACCTGTTTACCTCCTTCTCAATTGATGGCAGCAATTTTGGATTAAGCCTTCTTAACTTCTGTCTGAAAGGTTTCTGATTAGGCTTAATAGGAATTGTGTGTTGAATTATATTGGTGTCATATGTTTTCAAATTAGAATAGTCCCAAGCAAACACATCAGCAAAGGATGACAACAAACTGATATATTTGGCCTTTACCTTTTGTGGCAATGCTTTGGATAGCTTTACCATCTTCGGATG
The DNA here is from genome assembly GCA_031772625.1 of Pinus tabuliformis. Lineage (NCBI taxonomy): Eukaryota > Viridiplantae > Streptophyta > Pinopsida > Pinales > Pinaceae > Pinus > Pinus tabuliformis. The sequence goes on along the minus strand of CM062818.1, from coordinate 914,936,372 downwards.
TTCAGCTGTTCCAATATTCACCTCTTCAACTCCCTTCTCTGTTGGCTGCAATGTTGGTTTGCGGGCTACGTCATCATGATCAAAGATTTATTCTAAAGGTATCAAGCCTTTAGGAATCACATTATCCTTGAGCTGAAACACTTCCATTTGATTGATCTACACATCATCTTTACCATCATCATATTCTACATCAATTGAGGTATCTTTGAACTTACCTTTGTTTTGCAGAAAATCATTAATCTCCTCATCATCTTGGAAAACTTGCCAATATCTCTGATTGTCCGGGACAGTCAGATGGTGTTTCACATGGATTTCAAATTTATTACTTGAGTTCATAGGAATCTTCAAATTACTCGTTGCCTTAGCAAGTGCATCAGCAATACTATTTTGAATACGAGGCACACACGTCAAGGTATAATCAGAAAACAACTTCAAGATGTCTAGAACAGCATTCCGGTATGCCCGCATCCGAGGATGTTTTGCTTGATATTCGCCTTTAACTTTCTTAATCACCAATTCGGAGTCACCATATACAGCAATCCTTTTAGCATTCAGCTTTCTTAGGATTTTTAGGCCAGCGATCAAAGCCTCATACTCAGCCTCATTGTTTGAGCAATCAAAAGCAAGTTTGTAAGAACATACCCGCACATTACTAGGCACTTTGTTCAGAGCAGAAAAAGGACTGCGTACCCAAATCCCAATTCCAACACCATCATTTCCCACTGCTCCATCAAAATCCATGGTCCACAGGCCATCTTCCTCTTCTTCTAAGTGCTGAAACTCTGTTTGCTGTATTTTTTCTGCTTGCTGTCCATTATCCTTTTCTGATTGCTGAATGGTATTGTCCTGTTCTTGACTTTCTTTCTTCAAAACTTCTCTGAAATTCTTTGCTATTTCTAGAATATCATCTGCTACAACTAACTGACTATCAATCTCATTGAAACTATCTAAATACAAAACAAAAGACTCTAAATCTGTATGTACATAATTAATCGGATGATTAATTGGTTTCTCCTTGCTTGTAATCATGTATTTCATTTTCTGCTCCCGATAAAGTTTTCTCATTTGGCCAAACATAGGAATCATTGCATAGGAGAAATCAAGCTGCATAGTTCCTTTAATCTTTGCTCCCCAAGATCTGGAAAGAAGCATTCCAAACCTAGGAGGTATATCCACCACCACCACATCCATCAAAATGTTTTTTGTCGGAATCTGATCCAAACTGACCACCAAGTATTTAATGAGCCTAATACATCTCACCCTGCTAGAGTAATGTCCAAACCCAACTTTTCCATGATAGCCTTCGGCATAAGATTGTGGGAGGTGCCAGAATCAAACATAGCATTATGCAACACAAACTCATGCACTCTCAAACTGATATAAAAAGGAGGCACATCACTTTCTGGAGACTCACCATTTAATGCTGGTCCAAAAATCAGCTCAAGTTGATCATCTTCCACACTCACCATATCAGACATTGGATCAAAATTCAAAATTTTGGAAACCTGACCTCTATAACTGTTGTTCCTCATCAGTTCAGTTAAGGGAATGGATACCTTCAATTTAGAAATTTCATTTTCTAAACTAAAAGTATAAGTCTTTCCTACCTCTTTGGCTGAAACTTCCTTCTTCTCATCTTTATCTTTTGATACGATTGGCTTATTGACTCGTTCATTTGCTGATGGAGATTTGCTAGGAGTAGGATCAGCAACTTCTTTTCCTTTATTTGGTGGAATAGGTGGCTCATTCTTAGATGCTGGAACTTCTTTTCTCTTCTGGATTGGGTTGATGGGGACATTTCTATTTCTAAGTGAATACTGACGTTGTTGGGTGGAAAAAGCATGCATATAACCTCTTTGATACTCATCTGACTCCTCTTCAAGAGCTGTGTCATTCGCCAAGATAAAATCTGCATCCTGCTGTACAGCTGAACTTTCTGCATACTCATCATCTTCGGTGACAAAGGTGGGCATATCATCAGGAGTAAAGAAGTGATTTTCTTCTCCTATTACATGGTCTTCATCATCAGATTCGGGACCAACAAAATTCTGCTGAAGAGGTGTCTTTACTTGCTGCTGTTGTGATGCCGGTTCTTGTGCTCGCTACTCACGCTGTTTGATCTTGAATTGAGGTTGCTGCTGTCCACAGAAATTAGGATTCCGAATCTACGGTTCAGGCTTATCAAGTGTTAACCTTTCAATCATCTTTTCTACCTTGTGGAGCACCTGATCTGAGGTAGAAGCTTCTTCCTTTATTGAAACTCTCTTCTCGATTTTCAATCTAGCTCTCTTGTCATTCAAATTTGCCTCAACACTAACGGCGATTTTCTGCATTTCTTCTAAGGTAGCTGGATCTCTCTCTCTTAATTGATAAGCCATGTCTGGATCAAAACCATCCGGGAACTTAAGCAAAGCTGACTTTCTAGTTGGCCTTAAATCATCAGGAATTGCATTATAAACCGCATTAAATCTAATACAATAGTCTTGCACGGACTCACTAGCATTCCACTTGATCTTGGTATATTCAGAAGTGATCTGAAGAGGATCTTTCTTGACTTCCTAGCGATCCAAGAACTGTCTTTGAAGCTCTTCTAATGTGGGAATGCTTCTAGATGTCAAAGCTCTGAACCATTTTCTCACCTCACCCGCGAAAGTCTACACGAATAATCTCATAGTCACTTTTTCTGCATCAATCTCATGAAGCTCAAAGAAATCTGTCATTTTGTCCACATGTTGCTGAGCCATGGTACTTTGAGGAGTGCCATCAAACAAATAATTTTACTCTGATAATCTGCAGGCATGTCACCCAAAACTTGAGGCAGCGCGAGAGGTGCAAACCAAGCAGCCATTGCTCTTGGTGGATTTTCAATCGGCCTTGGAGATGTTGGGGGAGAAGGTGCAACTGATGTGTGAGGTGCATGAGGAGGTGTATGCAGAGGTGAAGCAATTTTGGACGTAGGAGTAGATGGAGGTGAATTTATAGCAGACTTTTGGTCATAAATAGTAGGTTGTGGGGGAAGGATGGGAATGAAGGGTGGTTCGGTAGGAATTTTGGAGGTGGATGCCGTTACGGAAGATCCAAGGGATGCAGATGCATCTTCTAGGAAATCAGCGATATTTGAAGCGTGAATTTCACTTTGGAGGTGCTTCAAGATAAAATTCTCAATTGATTTATTGTTAATTTCAACTTCAAGAGCTACAGCAAAGTCAGGATTTGGAATTATAGAACCAAGAGCACTTTCGGATTTGGTTTCAAACAATGACAATTCAAAATTTTCATCAAAATCAAGCTCTTCAAGATGCTTAAAAATTGCAGGACATGAACGAAATTTAAACACAAGATTCACAGAGCTCTCTTGACGAACAATTCTTGAAATCAGATTGGGATTTTCGTAGAAAGGGGGAGGATTTGGATCTGGATTAGCTCTGGTATATCTCTTTGAAGCCAGTGTGTTATTTTCAAGAAATCAAAGGAACATAAACAACTTGTTCATCCTTTCAAATTCTAAACTTATCATCCAAAAGTTTAGAATTCTCAAATGTACTGGGGCAATTTATAGGTCAAGTGTCATGATTACAAGCTAGACCAGAGATTGACTGAAGCAACGTTTATCTACTTGCGCTAATGCAAAGAAAAAGCATTTCGAAGGCTACCTGGCATAACTTCAGACTCCGTCTGTAGCTTATAAAATGAATGACATCAACAAGCAAACCATTTTCTTCCCTAGTATGGTTGCCACTATGTTAGAGCCTAGATTTGCCTCAGGCTAAAAAGACAAGGTTTTAGGTCCACATCAAACCACGCTCAGCCTCGTAGCTATCCCTACGAGGACAGGAGAGGGATCTCTCCAGGTCAATCTTGGCAAGAGATAATATATGGGGCTCGAGATCACTGTAATAAAAGCTAATCTTAGGCTAGATATGGAGTGCAAAGGAGTTGATTTGAGTTTTTAAGGTTTTTGTTGGAAAAAAGGGACAGGTAAATTTTGGGTCCGGGATGAGGGCTAGTTCTTACAGAGTTCAAGTTGGGGTGAGAAAAGAAATGGTCGGGATGTCTTAAAATTAAATGAACGGATGGAAATGATAGATGAGAAGCTGAAGAGGGAAATACTATATCAAGGATCCTATACAAACTAAATAAAACATATAAAACTAAACCAAAGTCAAAGGCAGAGCATAGCAGTTTATGAATTCCACCTTAAGTACTCATTAGTTTAATTGTAGAAGACAAGAGGAGGGAAATGGCATACATAAACATTCATGAACTTACAAATACATGGAGAAAAACACCATCCAAACATAGAGCCACAAGGATCCCAACAAGTGCTGCAAAACCCTGGTCTTTCCTTTGCCAAAATTGCAGAAATGGAATGTACAATGAAGTGCTTAGCAATCCCAAGTGTCCAACCCTGAAAATGACTTAGAAATTACATAATATAAATAATCCAAACCCATTCCCTTGCCTCTAGGGGTCTAGCTCATCATTCTAGGAGTTGTTTGATCTAATTCTAAACAAGGAACTAAAATCTAGGTAGTCAAACAACTTACCCCTATATGCTAGGAAACTGATTCATTCACTCACATTTCACCTTTTGGTGAATGAATCTTCTAGAACAAGTAAAAATGTGCCAATATTACATCATGGTTTTCAAATTACATCATGAAAAGTCAAGAATAACATCAAGAAGCAAAACTAGTTAAAACTGGGCGAATTACTGAGCTGAACAGTGAAAAATGGGCAAAAATCCTCTATCCGCCGCGCCAAAATCTGTATGCATCGTGCCCATTTGTAGCTTATTTTGAGGCCCTTACTGAAGTCCAAATTGATCACAAGATAGCTTTTTGGAAAGCCCTACCTATCTACTTTCCAACCCAAGTGGAATTTCTGAATTTGGATGTCATTTTCCCCTGCACAACTTCAATCTCTCAAGACTGCTTCCTGTGTGTCAAAATAGGGGCAGTGAGGTCATTTTTTCAGTGTTTTTGACCTCCTGAAGACTCAAAACTTGCCCAAATTTCTTGGCCATGCACCAGAAACCATGATTTTTCATGAAAAATCCAAAAATGTAAACTTTTTTCAATTTGGAGCTCCCTAGCAAAAGCGGGCGCCACGTGGCGCGGCACATAGGGAGAAAAACCTTGTTTTTTGTACCAAAATTTGTCAAAATGCCAAAAATGCCCCGAATTTCTTGAAATTTTGGCTGAAGCTTCTTCATTAAGTGTCATGTTGGGCTAAAGAGGCTTCGGAAAATATCTGAAGACAATCAAGCTCCCTTTGCCTCTTTTTCTTCCTTATTGCCTTCTTTAACTTTGCCTTTAAATTTCTAATTTGTGCCTTGCAGACCTTGTTCTGTGTCGTGTAGTGGAAAGCCATGTGTCTCATAAATGTGTGGTCCTTATCGGCCTTGTCCAATAGTTTCTCCAAGTGGATTTTGACTCTCTCGAGATTAGACTCCCGATCATCATTAATCTCTCGCTCTAATGAAGTGAGCTCAACCCTTCTCCTTTGTGCAGCTTGGCGATTCTTGCGGATGTTTTGTAACTCCATGATTGCTTGCTGATCTTCAAGTTGTTTGTTCCTCTGCTCCAAGTATTTCATAGTCCACGTAGCCCTCTCCAATTCAAGGGATAATGCTTGGATCTCTGTTTGCTGCTCCTGAATGATCTCTCTAAGATGTGCACTCTGTGGGCCTGTGTCTGTATCATCATCATGAAGGAGAATGAAGTTGGTCTCTTGTTCACATGAAGGCCCCTCATCCTGCATTGGCCTCTTGCCTTTGTCCTGTACCTGTGATGCTGATGGAGGAAGCGAGGCCACTTTCACCCCAGGTGGAGATAACACTCGCTTCGCTGCTGCAAACAAATGTCTAGTTCCCCTCTGATATGTGATGACTACCGACACACTAGTGGTCTCATGGAACTCATACTGATGAGAAGGTCCACCTGTCTCATGCTTAACCTCTGATAATCCCTGTGAAGCTCTGAAGAAGTCACAAGAGATGAAATCATCCCAAGTGATGCCCTGTAATCCAAGCTGATGAACCACCAAAATCTTAATAAGAGCAAAATGATAAACACTATTAAGTTGCTGCTGAGGGGTTTTGTGCTGCACAAGGGTGGTCATCCTCTCTATGTTCCAGCAAACGAAATACAAAATGTTCATCATCCATACCCTGGTGAAATGCATGAGAAACCTGATGTGATAAGCATATAAACGAGAGAACCGTCCCTCACATCTTAAATACTTCATGATCAATTTCATTAATGGAGCATATTCATCTATCAGATATCGGAATGGAAACACTCTCTTGAGCTGCCTCAAGAAACCAGTTTTAATGTATGGCTCATAATGTTGCCGGTCAATCTTCTTCCTCTTGGTCCATGGTTCCCCAATGTTTGGTATGCCGGTTGCTAGTGAGACAGATTCTGGTGTAAGTGTGAAGGTGACACCGGCTAAGGTAGCTTGATCTCCATGTAAATGCAGCACAAATAGACGAGCCAACTCATGATGAAATTGAACATTAGCCACCTTTTGACAAAACTCATAGCATGACTGATGCTGGAAACAAAACATGGTAAGAGGGCAGGCTTGTAATTCAGTGAGGGTGACTGGTTCTTCTCTAATATGTCTACCTCCTCTATGAGGCCTCCGGGGTGCATGTTCCTCCATGGGAGAGTCACTTTGGCTTTCCATTTCATAATCCGATGAATGCTCAGATGCCATGACCGTTGTTTTTCAAACTGCCTTGGAGAAAAAGACGTTGGTGTAGGAAAACTGTGCTAAACTGCTCTTTTAGTGATTTGTTCAAATTCTGCCACCAAGGGGAAACAAACAAAACAAGGGACTGTTAGGAAGAGGGAAAGTGGTAAGGGATTAGGGAAATGTAGGAGGGTTTTGAGGGATTTGATGTAGGATTTGACATATAGGGTTAGGAATTGTTGTGTAGGTTTGAGGAGTGAGATTGGAGAATTTGGGACAGAGCATTTAGGAGAAGAAATTAATGAGCTTAGGGGGGTAGGAAATTAGGGAATGATAAAAACAAGGGAGGAATGGGAAGGAGGAGTGACTTTGGTAGCCAAACACTGATTTTGAAACCTAGAGCAATTTTCCTTTTGAGGTACTTTGGAGGTAGGGTTTAAAATTTTTGTTTCAATAATTATCATCCATAAACCACCATAACTTATCACAAAATTTGATGAAATACCAAGATAACGACCCTACCTAGCAAATCCACGCAAGTTATGGGAAATTTGGAGAAATTTCAAGCAAATTCGGGCTTTCAGGTGTATGCGTTGCGCCGCATACCCAATGTGTCGTGTCATCCCAGTGCGCCACGCCCATGTTAATTTACACTGTGTGGTTTCTCCCAGTGCGTCGCGCCACCTTCTCTATGCGCCGCACCAGCTAAGTTTCCTCCAACTTCACCCAAATCGCACACTAACTTAACCAATTTTCTTTGAGTGGATTCTCTTTGGTCTTGGCATGCAAATGACATTGATCTTCATGAAAATATCTTTATAAAGACATGGATTTGATTTTTGACTCTCCAAGACCCATCTTTGTAATGTTTTGGCATTGGCACTTTTTCCATTTTAATACAACTCTGTTTTTAAATTTCCTTTTTGATTTTTTTACTGAAATGATGAAATTCTTGGCAATTTTTTGTAGGGATAGCTGACATGGAATTTGGAAAAGGAGACCGGGGCTGCGCCTGAAGAATTCAGCAACTGAAAAAATTTTGAAAATTATTACAAAAACAAAATGTTGAATTTTCTTCAAAACAGAGTTTTGAAGAAAAGTCATAATCCATCCATATGATGATGAAAATCTTTGAAATAACAACTTATTAAGAACCTCCCTCATGAGTCTGCTAGCATTATTAGACATTGTTGAAGACCAAATTGACTAACCCTAGACCTAATGACTAAAATGACTCTTGTGATCTAGAAACTGAAACAGGACTATAAGTGACTTTAAAACTTGATTTTGATTAACAGACCTGAGCCAGCACGGATAAGGCATGAGGGGTAATGAATGACAAGACCCTTCCGTCAGATTTATGGCATGCTCCTAGTGGAATGCAACTGAGTGAATCGAGCGAGACACCTAAAAATGAAATTCAAAAAGAGAAATGATCTCTGACGGAGGGATGTAAAGACCGACTCTAACATGAGGAAAGTGAGATGTGACATATTTGGCAATGGGCAATAGAAGAGTCGTAAGAAACCAATTGAGGTAGACACGGTCTTCGAAGGAAGGACCATCACACATGCTCCTCATGGAAAATTTTAGGGGCTAATATTCGCAGGTTGGCTAATTTTCCATTATTTTTCCCAAAAACGATTCCCCAATTTCCACCTTTTATAAAAATTATTCACCCAAATTTTACAATATAGAATTACTTTACTTTAAAAATCGCCAAAATTATATAGAGAGTATATATAAAATCATTATAAATTTGAATTATTTTACAAATACATCAATAAACATTTTATAGTTTGCATATTAGGGACTAGTGAGATTCACCAATGTTTTTAAACTTCAAGATAATTTTCCATCCTTAAACTTTTCTATGATGCTCCTCCTTCTATGCCATTGCTAGACATGGTCTAAAAGATGGGTGGTAGAGGACTAACGAAAAGAGCTCTGTACTAGTGTCGTGACAGAGAGGTAGCTAAAAATATGAGAGGAATGCTTTAGCAAGCATTGCAAAAGTGGAATGAGAAGTGGATGGCTAGTCAATGTACCACTTCGCAGCATCTCCAGTGAGCGTGTGTTGGAACAAATGAAGATGAATGGAGTCATTGGTGATAGAATTAGACAAACACCACATATGTAAGGAGAGGATGTGATTAGTGGGGTCCTATCCAGAATTACCCTAAAATTTGGGAATATCTAAGGGAAGCTTAGTCGGCATAGTTGACCAACCAGCATTGTGGTGTATGGGGTCGTTAATCAACTGGTTAAAATCCGTAAGACTTAACCTAGCCATGAAAGGTAGCAAAGGGGCTACTGGAATGGTTCTTATAATGGTTCCACTAGATGTGACTACTGGGATATAACCGAAGCCACCACCAGGTTGGCTCCCTGCACATGCAATGGGTTCTAACATGATGACGGTATGCGGTGAAGGAGGCTCAGAATCGGATGAGGAATCAGTGAAACTAGAAGAAGAGTCAGTATGGGGACTCAGGGGATGAATAACTCAAACCCTGTGAGGAGAAGTAATACGTCCAATCATAAACTAAGGATGAAGACCTTCAATCCTGTGGGACAAATGCCTTGGTGGCACAATGTTTACAACACACAAGTGACACGGAAATGGTGAAGGGAGATAAACAAAATGTCTTTGTCTCTATTGGGGAGACAAATTAATTAAGTTAAGTCTTGGCTTGGCAAATTTAAGCAAGCGCCCTTCTCTTAAGGAGTGCTTGTGTGTGAAAATATGTGTGTTTATTAATTAAGCCAAGATCGCGTTTGAAAAAAGAAAAGAAAAATATTGTTGAAATATTGTAAATAAAATAAAATTGAAAATAGAAAAAAGAAAAAAGCAAATCAACTTATCTAAACCCCACCCAAACTGGGTTTGCAAACATTGTGCTGGTTGGTGGTGAAATCAACTGAAAAAACACTATGTCCAAGAGATCTAAGTGTCGGTGTGACTGAGATCAAATGACATTATGATGTTGGAAAGTGGTGCAACAACAACAAAAAAACAGTGAGGAAAATCGCTGCCAAAGATAGGACAATCGGTGTGGAACCTAGGGAAAGTAGTGGCACCCTAAGGAAAATGACCAAACAAGGTCCAAGAGGTAAATTTGGATGGAAACAACCTATCTTTAAATATCTAAAAAGGAAAGGTAAATATCTGAAATGTATGGTTGAAAGATCTGCAAAAAATCAGACTTCTTACTCAGCTGAGCTCTTCCTACAAAGGTGGAAATGTACTAGAAACCCTAGGGGCTAAATTTCACTTCGACGAGAAAAACAGAGTGGATCAAGGCCTAAGTGGGCTAATATAGTTCAAATCTCTCCATTCCAATGGGTGGTGCTGATGTTGTACTAGGAGTCCAACAACTACAATATTTGGGTACGATAACTTTTAATTTTCAAGAACTTTTCTTGATTTATTTTTGGAAGGAAAGGAAGTTGAATTAAGGGTATCCTAGGGAAACCACGAAATATAATCAGCTCTAACAACATGACAAAGCTTCTAAAGAAAAAACAATGGGGCATAATTGCACAATTATGTTCACTAGAGGTTGCAACATCAAAATCGTCTATTTCTCCAGATCTCCAAAAAGTTTTGGAAAACCATTCCAAGGTATTTGAGACTCCTAAAGTCCTCCCACCTATTCGTGATCATGATTCTGCTATTCATTTGATTCCTGGAAGTTTTCCTCCAAACATCAGGCCTTATAGATATCCATATGCCCAAAAGAGTAAAATTGATCGTATGGTTGCATAAATGCTAAAGGCTGGTATAATTCAACCTAGTCAAAGTTGTTTCTCTACTCTAGTAGTATTGGTGCGCAAGAAGGATGGATCATGGTGCATGTGTCCAGATTATAGGGATCTCAAAAACCTCACTCTTAAATATTAATTTCCCATTATTGGATGAATTACATGGAGCAATTTATTTCACCAAGTTGGATCTTCGTTCAGGATATCATCAAATTATAATGAAGACTGAAGACATTCCAAAAACATCACTTAGAACTCATGAGGGTCATTATTAATTTGGCCTTAGCAATGCACCTTCTACATTTCAAGGTTTGATGAATTCCATTTTCAAACCCTTGCTTATAAAATTTGTGTTAGTAGTTTTTGATGATATACTAATCTACAGCAAGTCTTGGAAGGATCATTGTCAACATGTTCAAAGGATGCTCAAACTATTGGAGGAGAAATAATTATATGCTAAAACCTCCAAATGTTTCTTTGGAGTACAAGAGGTGGAATATTTGGATCATATTGTATCTCATGAAGGTGTTAAGGTAGATACTAGAAAAATTAAATCCATTAAGGAATGGAAAATCCCCACATCCATAAAGAATTTGGGAGGATTTCTCAAGTTGACGGGCTATTATCAAGAGTTGGTTAAGAATTATGGGAGAATAGCAGCACCTCTAAGAACATTACTAAAGAAAGATGTATTTTCTTAGACTCTAGAAGCAAGGAAGGCCTTTGAACATCTTAAAGAGGTGATGTGTCAATCACCAGTCTTAGTTACGCCAGAGTTCACAAAAACCTTTATTGTGGAATGTGATGCCTCAGGAAATGGAATTGGCGTTATTTTAATGCAAGAAGAAAGACCCATTTCTCTCGAAAGTTATCCAATCAAAGGAAAGTATTTACACAAAGCTATTTATGAGAAGGAAATATCGGCAATACTACATGCACTTAAGAAATGGCGAACTTACAAAATGGGGAGACACTTCAAGGTAAAAACAAATCATGATAGTCTTAAATACATTTTAGAACAAAGATTATCTTCAGAAGAGAAGCAAAAATGGGTCACAAAGATGTTGGGTTATGACTTTGAAATCATCTACAAAAAAGGGAAGAAAAATGTTGTTGCAGATGCACTCTCAATAAAGGATGAGGATGCTGAAGCATTGCTTTGTGAAATTTATATTATCCAACCAGATTGGATAAATGAAGCAAAGGATGAATGGAATAATGACGAAGAAGTGTGGGAACTCATTCAAAAGTTACAGCAAGATCCCAGTACATCTGATATATTTAGCTAGAAAAATTATTCATTATCCTACAAAGATCACTTATATCTATCTAATAATTCCCAACTCAAACAAAAGATTCTTCTAGAATTGCACACCTCTCCCTTAAGAGGGCATTCAGGATTTTTAAGAATTTACCATAGGGTTAAGAAAGATTTTTTTTTGGGATGGCCTTAAATCTGATATTCAAAATTTTGTGGTGAAATTTTTGGTTTGCCAACAAAAGAAAGTTGAGAAAATTAAGACCTCGGGTCTATTACAACCTTTATCCATTCCAAGTCAATGTTGGGAGGAGGTTTCAATGGATTTTATCACAGGTTTACCAAAGTCCAAAGGAAATTGTGTCATCGTGGTGGTAGTTGATAGACTTACCATTTATGCACACTTTTTTGCATTATCTCATCCATTTAAATTTAGTACAGTTGCTATTGCATTTATGGAAACAATTCAAAAGCTACATGGAAACCCAAAGATTATTGTAAGCGACAGAGATCCCATTTTCACTATAAATTTTGGACATAATTATTTTCTTGTCTAGCTACTCAGTTAGCTCATAGCTCATCTTATCATCCTCAATCTAATGGAAAAATTGAGATAGTGAACAAATGTTTGGAAGGATATATTTTTTGCTTTGTATCTAATAAACAGACATAATGGGTCAAGTGGTTGCCTCTGGATGAATGGTGGTATAACACTTCCTTCCATACTACAGCAAAAATGACCCCATTTATGGCACTTTATGGATATTATCCACCATCCATCACATCATATTTAAAAGAAAATTCTAAGGTTCAAGCAGTGGAATGTCACATCAAGCATCAACAACAAGTTCTCCAACTCTTGAAGGATAACCTCACTTTAGAGCAGAAGAGAATGAAACAACAGGCAGATCAACACCGTAGTGAAATAAGTTTTGATGTAGGTGATTGGGCATTTCTACGACTATAACCATACAAACAAATGTCCCTCAGGAAATCTAAGAAGGATAATAAATTATCACCAACGTATTATGAATGTTATGTAACCAACTCACAAAAATATAGAAAAGATAGATGAACGACTTCAAAATTATCCTCTTCGAGGGGGCAACCTCCTTTACATTACATAAATGAACAATTCATGGATGATACAAATGACAAGGCCTCCTTTCTATATACATAGGAGTCTAAGGGGTCATAATATAATCAGAGACAACATAACAATAATAATGTAAGGGCACAACAATAACAATAGTGGGCTTCTATGGGGCACAATAATAACAATATGGGGACTACATGGGCACAACAATATAGTAAGGGGATTGCACTAATAACAATAAGGGGTTACACTAGTAGTATAGGAACCTAACATGCCCCTCTCCTTCAAAACGTGTTGTCCTCAATGCTTGAGTAGTATTGGATGCTTCTGTATAAAATGATCATCCTCCCATGTGGAATCTTCAGGGGGTAAGTTCTTCCACTTGATGAGATACTCTAAAATTGATTGATTTTGTAGCTATCGGGTTCTTGTTTCAGACTACTTCAGATTCCAATACGATTTTTCCTTCCTCTTCAAGTTCTGACAATATTTTTTGAAATGGGAGCTTCTCACTTATAACCTCCTTTAAACATGAAACATGGAAAACTGGGGGCACTCGGGAAGATGCAGGAAGCTCCAATTTGTATGCCATAGTACCAATATTTTGCAGCACTTTGTAAGGACCATGGTACTTTGGTGATAATTTATTATACTTCTTAGCTTGCTTGAGGGACATTTTTTTGTATTGTTGTATTTGTAAAAATACCAAGTCGCCTATATCAAAACTTCTTTTGCTGCGATGTCGATCTACCTATTGTTTCATTTGATTCTGCACAAAAGGGAGGTTATCCTTTTTCTTCTTGATATGTCCTATATTGAGAGTTTGAGGAGTGGTAATTACTTCCAATGCATTACAATATATGGTCGGATTCATTTCTTCTTTCTCTGAGGTTGTTTCCTGGTGTATATCCTCTTATTTTGACGGTTCTTTATCATTTACCTCCTCTTCACAATTAATGTAAAATAATTTCTTCTTAGCACACTTATGACCTTTAGTGTATGTTCTATCACAAATGTAACAAAGGTCATTTTCTCCTTTTTCTTTAAATTATTGTGGTGTCAACCTTGTAGGTTGTGGAAGGCTAGGAGCAACAACACTTCCATCTGTATAATTTGGAGTGGTAGGATTTCTTGTTGCCATAATTTTGCTTTAAATTTTTCTTTCTAGCTTGAATGCCTTCTCCAATGAATCAAGTTCCCAAAGATGAACCCCATGTTGAATGTTATCCTTTAAAGTCCCTATGAAGACATCAATCCTCTCCTTCTCTGGAATATCATTTACCCTTATATTCAATTTTTGGAAGTCCTTAATGTGCTCTGCTATTGAACCCTTTTGTTTGAGATTTATCAATTGACTAAAGAAGGTGTTGCTCTTTGTATCCTCATAATGTGCTATCATTTCCTCCGTGGAAATTGACCAAGGGAAAAGTGGTTTATGAGAACAAATACCTTTATACCATAAAAATTGATTCGGTTCTAAATATAAATATGCAATACGTACCTTTTGTAACAGTTGCACATCATGTAGATCAAAATAATAACTAATTAATTATTCCTAGAGAAAACTAAGATAAATAATGATTTATCTATTTATTTCTCATGACTGCGTCAAATATGACAAGGAATATTAGTTAAACAATGGTTTAATTAATTATTACTAGAAGATAATTAAATAAACAATGATTTATTTAATTATTCTTTATGGGTTTAAATAGAAATAACTTAACAAATGTAGTTTGTTCAGTAATTTCTTATAGTGAAAGCAATTTTACTATGGTAAAATTGGCCCTACATGGTGTACTTCAATCCATCTAGTAAGATATGGTTAGATGATAAATTTTTGGTGATAACAAATAGTCCAATTCTTTCCATTCGAATGGGTGGTGTTGATGTTGTGCAAGGCGTCCAATGGTTACAATCTTTCAGGATGGTAGATTTTAATTTCAACTTTTCTTGATTTTTTTGGGAATGAATAGATGTTGAGTTAAGGGGTGTTACAAGGAAACTTGGAAATACAATTATCTCTAATGGCATGGAAAATATTCTGAAGAAAGAAAAACATGGTGTAATTGCACAATTATGCTCAGTAGAGGTTCAAACATTGAAATCATCTATTTCTCTAGATCTCCAAAAAGTCTTGGACAATCATTCCAGGGTATTTCAGACTCCCAAAGGCCTCCCACCTATTCGTGATCATGCTTATACTATTCATTTCATTCTAGGAAGTGTTCTTCCAAACATCATACCTTTCATATATCCCTATGCTCAAAAGAGTGAAATTGAATGTATGGTTGCATAAATGTTAGAAGTTAGTATAATTAAACCTAGTCAAAGTTCTTTATCTACTCCAGTAGTATTGGTGCACAAGAAGGATGGATCATGGCGTACGTGTCTGAGGTATAGGGAACTCAAAAGTCTCACTATTAAAGATAAATTTCCCATTCCTTTCATTATTGAATTGTTGGATGAATTACATGGAGAAATTTACTTCACCAAGATGGATCTTGATTCAGGATAGAATTTACACAAACCTATTTATGAGAAGGAAATATTGGAAATACTACATGCATTAAAGAAATGGAGACCTTACCTAATGGGAATACACTTCAAGGTAAAAAAAAATATCATTATAGTCTTAAATACTTTTTGGAAAAAAGATTATCTTCGGAAGAGTAGCAAAACTGGGTCACAAAGATGTTGGGTTATGACCTTGAAATCATCTACAAAAAAGGGGAAGCAAAATGTTGTTGTATGTGGACTCTCAAGAAATCATGAGGATGTGGAATCATTACTTTGTGTCATTTCTATTATCCAACCTGATCGGATAACCTAAGAAAGGGATGAATGGAAGAATGACGAAGAGGTATGCACACACATTCAAAAGTTGCAACAAGATCCTTGTACATCTGATACATTTAGCTAGATAAATGAGTCATTATGGTACAAAGAACGCTTATATATTTCTAAGACTTCCCAATTCAAGAAAAATATTATTTTGGAATTGCACACCTCCCCCTTAGGAGGGCACTCGGGATTTTTAAAAACTTACAATAGGGTCAACAAGGAATTTTTTTGGGATGGCCTTAAATATGATATTCAGAAGTTTGTGGAAAAATGCTTGGTTTTCCAACCAAATAAAGTTGAGACAATTAAGACCCCGGGTTTGTTACAACCTTTAGCCATTCCAAGTCATCTTTGGGAGGAGGTCTCAATGGATTTTATCATAGGTTTACCAAAGTCTCAAGGAAAGAGTGTCATCATGTTGGTTGTTAATAGACTTACCAAGTATGCACACTTTTGTGCATTATCTCATCCTTTTAAAGTAGTACAATTGCTACTGCATTTATGGAAACAATTCAAAAGCTACATGGAAACCCAAATATTATTATAAGTGACAAAGATCCCATTTTCACTGGAAATTTTTGGACAGAGTTATTTTCTTGTCATGGTACTCAATTAGCTCATAGCTCATATTATCATCCTCAATCTGATGGGAAAACTAAGATAGTGAAAAAAATGTTTGGAAGGATATCTTTATTGCTGTGTATCTGATAAAAAAACACAATGTGTCAAGTGGTCACCTCTAGCTGAATGTTGGTATAACACTTCCTTCCATATTGCAACAAAAATGACCCCATTTATGGAACTTTATGAATATCATCCACCATCCATCACATCATCTTTAAGAGAAAATTCTAAGGTTCAAGTAGTGGAATATCACATCGAGCATCAAAAACAATTTCTCTAACTCTTAAAGGATAACCTCACTCTAGTGCATAATTGAATGAAACAATAGGCAAATCAACATCACAGTGAAAGAAGTTTTAATGTAGGCGGTGAGATATTTTTACGGCTACAACCATACAAAAAAATATCCCTCAAGAAAGCTAAGAAGGATAATAAATTATCGCCCAAGTATTATGGTCCTTACAAGGTGTTGCAAAAGATTGTTACTATGGCATACAAATTGGAGCTACATGCATCTTCCCAAGTACAGCCATTTTTCCATGTTTCATGCTTAAAGAAGGTTATCGATGACAAGCTCCCAGTTCAAACAATGCTTCCAGAACTTGACAAAGAAGGAAAAATCATATTTCATCTTGAAGCAGTCACGGAAATAAGAACCCGATAACTACATAATCGATTAATTTCTGAGTATCTCATTAAGTGGAGGAACTTACCTGCTAAATATTCCACATGGGAGAATGTGAATTTTATGTAGAAGCATCCAAAACTACTCAAGCGTTGAGGACACCACTCTTTTGAAGGAGAGGGGAATCTTAGGTCCCTATAAAACTACAGTATTCCCATTATTGTTAGTATTAGTTTAACCCCCTATTATTATTGTTGTGCCCATGTATCCCCCATGTGGTTATTGTTATTCCCCATAGAAGCCCACTATTGTTACTGTTGTGCCCTTACAACATTATTGTTATGTACGCTCTAATTATATTGTGACCTCTTAGACTCCTATACATACCAAGGAGGTCTTATCATTTGTATCATCCAAGAATTGTTAATTTATGTGAAGTAAAGTAGGTTTCCCTTTGGAAGAGGTTATTTATCAAGTCATTGATCTATATTTTCTTATATGTTGTGAAATGGTTGCATAACAGATTGTGTCAGAAAAGGATGCCAAGTTCACTTCTAGGTTTTAGAAATAGTTGTTTGTAGGTTTGGGTACAGGCTTGGCCTTTAGTACAACTTATGATCTGCAGATAGATGGATAAATAGAGAGCGTAAACAAGATTTTGGAGGACATGTTGAGGGCATATGTTATGCATCAACAACAAAGGTGGGAAGAGTATCTTCCACTGGTGGAGTTTGCATATAATAAGGGGTATCAGGAATCTTTGAAGATTAGTTTGTTTGAGGCACTTTATGGGTGAAGTTGTAATACTCCTATCAGTTGGAGAAATCCAGTGAACATCATATTGATTGGACTGGATATGTTGGCAGAGATGGAACAAGAAATGCAAGTTATCAAGAATCATCTAAAGGTATCACATGACAAACAAAGGATCTATACTGATCAGCACATGGTGTTTAAGGAGTTTCAGGTTGGGGAACAAGTGTACTTACGCACCAAGCCTAAGAAGAGCTCCTTGAGGATTGGATCGTGTGCCAAGTTGGCACCTCGATATTATGGACCTTTCAAGATCCTTGAGAGGATTGGACCAGTATCCTACCGACTTGCACTTCCTCCAATAGTGAAACTCCATGATGTTTTCCAAGTGTCATTTCTTGAAATATATGTGAAAGATGTTGATTATGTTATTGATTAATTTGTATTACAGGTGGATATAGAAGGATAATTCCAGCTAGAACCTCAGTTCCTTTTGCAGCGAAAGATCCTCATCCTCCGGAATCAAGCAATCGAGCAAGTTAAGGTGTAGTGGAAGAAATTTTGGCCCAATGAAGATACAAGGGATATGGTTGATCAAATGTGAGTTATGTATCCTTCTTTATTTTCTAGTTGATTATATGTCTTTTGGTATATGTTTTCATGTTTTTTTTTGTTGTCTATATATGAATATCTATGTAAATATCGCATCGAGTTGTGTTATAAAACTCCAATAAGCGGTCTGGTGTCCATGATGTATTGGATATGTTATAGTAGATGGATATGATGTAAATATTGTATCGATCTATGTTATAAAGTTCCACAGGGAGCATTTGTTTGCTTGTTCATAAGTTTCATTGAACACCGAGGACGATGTTCCCCCAAGGGGGAGGGTTCTGTAATAGCCCTGGTTAAAAATCCATGTAATAAAGTTAATAAAAGAAAAATAAAGACAAAGTTCATGGGACACGTATTCCAAGATAAATGTTGGGAACAAACATAGTGATGGGGCTCATTGGTGATTAATTAATGGTTATGGAAATTAGATTTGGAAAGGCAGATAGGCATTATTTGGCATTTTATTTATGAAATAGTGGAAAATAGGATAAAAGGAAGGTGAAAGATCACAGAATTGCATGTAAGTAAAATTGAAGTAAAAATAAAGGAAAATGATGAAAATAGAGGCCTCAATGTTAAAAAGGCATCTGAGGATCAGTACATAGCTTTTGTTAGTACAACCTTTTATCTTTTTTGTTGGCATTATGATGCATGTGTTGTACTTGATGGCAAACAACTCATAGAAGATCAACTCACTTATATATATCTAGATGAATCTACGGAAGAGATATCAGATGACAATTCGCAGTATGACAAGTCCAAAGGGGGAGATTGTTGGCATTATGAGACAAGTGTTGTCCTTGATGGAAAATCACACAAATGATAAATTATAGTGCAGCAAATTTATTTGATAAATTATAGTGCAACCAAGTTTCCTTCATGTAGAGAAAAGTTCACGCACTTTTATGCAGAGAAAATTTTATTCCATGTAGAGAAAAGTTCATGCACTTTTATGCAGAGAAAATTTTATTCCATGTAGAGAAAAGTTCACGCACTTTTTTCCATGTAGAGAAAAGTTCACGCACTTTTATGCAGAGAAAAGTTTATTTCATGTAGAGAAAAGTTCACGCACTTTTATGCAGAGAAGAGTTTATTTCATGTAGAGAAATGTTCACGCACTTTTATGCAGAGAAAAGTTTATTTCATGTAGAGAAAAGTTTATGCACTTTCATGCAAGAGAAAAGTTCACACACTTTCATGGTTGGTTCATGGTATTAGTCCAACAGTTTTTGATCCTATGGTTTTGGCCCGTGGTATTGCATCCAAAATTGTTGATCTCACGCACTTTCATGGTTGGTTCATGGTATTAGTCCGACAGTTTTTGATCCTATGGTTTTGGTCCGTGGTATTGCATCCAAAAGTGTTGATCTCACGCACTTTCATGGTTGGTTCATGGTATTAGTCCAACAGTTTTTTGATCCTATGGTTTTGGACCGTGGTATTGAGAAAGGACTAAGGCTATAAAAGAGGAAGGAGATCATTTGGCAAAGCATCATCTGAATTATTGAATATCTGATAAAGTGCTAGATCTGGAATACTGTGATTGGGTTATGGTGCAGATCTGGATCTGAGCTAAAGAGGGATCTCACCGGTTGATGGAAAACAAGATCTAAGGATAGATCGGGATCAAATGGTTTGAAATGAACTATCTCTATATATTTGATTATGCTTATTCTAGATCTGTATACTGACGCTTGTAATGATCTGAACTGGGTATAACTTGAGTTTGAAATCGCTGCAAGTCATGTTTGAATATTTATAGATCTGTACGCAGGTTGGCTTTGGTGTAAGCACGTATGTATGCAGGTTTGGTTCATTGTAGTAGCGTATACAATTTGAGCTATGATATTTGAAGTCACAAGTGGTTCTGGTTGTTGATGGGTTCTGATGACAGTTTAAACGTGTCAGTATTCTGCATATCCTATTTGGTTGATTGTGTTTAGCTTCAGTATTGATGGATGAGAACTAATATTGGATCAGGATCATAATGGCTCATATTTATGTGATCTGATGGACTAGATTTGGGTGCTAACACATATATTATCCTTGTATATGTATTGATCTAGTGTTTGGGTGATTCAGAAGATTGATTGATTATGTGCTTCAATGATATTAATGGGTCCAGTATGAAAATTGGATGAAATGTGGCCTTTCAGATTATGTGTTGTGCTTCAGGAGTATCCAGTATGAAAATGTATGAAACGTGGTACCTGGAGGAGAGAAGATTGTAGGCTGGTGCCTACGTACTAGTATCTTGGCTAGTACAAGAGCTAAGGGGGTTGTAGCTCCCTTCCAGGAAAAGACTGGAGAACGAGAGAGGGTTGTAGCTCTCTGCAGGTAGAAGCCTGCGTACTGGTATAAGACTGCACCAGTACAGAAATATTGTAAAAGGATTTTCTTATTAAGAAGAAGATTGAGATGACTTGCAACAGGTGGTTTTCTCCCACATTGGGTTTCCACCTTATATCATGGTGTTCATGTGTGTGGCTTATGTGTGATGATCTGTTCTATTTTACTGCACCTGTTTACTATTAATATGGTTGATAATGTTCTAATGCACTCATTAAGGATCAACTAACTGAATCATAAGAAGTTGTGGAAGTAGCATATATGAATCTGAATATGGAAATGAAAAAGTTTTATTGATGTGATAATACTGATTCACCCCCCCCCCCCTCTCAGTATTATTTCCAACATTTTTTAGCTTGGAACTCTCTTCCATTCTCTCTCTCATACTCTTGCATACTTAGAGTTTCTTGGAGCACTCTTGGAGGATTGTGGCATACTTTGGATTTAGAGAAAGAAGGAAAAGGAAAATCAAGAAAACGCAAGAGGATAGTGGGATCATCAGCTACATCAGGTTTTCTTGTAGGTACCAAGTTGCATGTATGCTTTCCTTGCTAGTTTTGGCATGCATGGAATATGCATGTAGTTGTTTGGTTATGATCTATCATTAGCATGGAGGGTGTCCTAAATTGATAGTCATTTTTCCTACCCTTTCCATTTCCTGGATAGTCATGGTGTAATGGGTTTTCCCATTTGTTTTTTGATTGGTGCTCATGTTCTTTATGGAATTGGGTTGAGTTATTATTTCCTAGAGTCTTGGTTGGATAAATGCTCTAGAAGCCCTGGAATAACTTGGGTTGAGATATTTATCCTGGAAGCCTTCGTTGGATAAATGTTGTGGATCTCTTGGTGGGTTGAGATACTAGTCGTGAAGCCTTGGTTGGACAAATGCTCTAGAGGCCTACGATAGTTGTTGGTTTAGTTACTAGTCCTGGAGCTAGGTTAGAACAAATGCTCTGGAGATATGGACAACTTGGATATAGACTGATTTGTAATGTTAGTGATGTCTAACTGTGAGGTGGAATCATTGGTTGATGGTTAAGTTGGTTTGGCCTTTGGAATACCTAGTTCGATTTTGTTTGGTTTATTCCATGAGATCTTGCATTCATGTTTGGAATATGGCGTGGGGTTAATTGGATGAAAGAGAGATTTGTTTCATCCCAATCTATGGTTAGGTGGTACTTGGAAGTCCCTAACTTGATTGGATTTTGTATATTTTAATAAGACTTATTTCCTCTCATATTTCATGAGTAATTTTATTTTTTATTATGTGGCTTTGATGGTTGGTTTATCATGATGTATATGTTGTTGATTTCCTAATTACATGTTGGTCGCAAGATGTATAATGGCTATGGATCTTGATGTGCTTGGATTGATTGAGGAATGGTTAAAAAATGTATGAGCTAACAAATGTTAATGCAGCTATAATGAGAGGGCATTAGACATTCTTGACATTTCTTAGATAAGTATGAAATCCCTATGTTCAGTTACATGATTATGACTTGTGGATTACATGTTTGTGATGTGTTTGAAGAAATGTTTGTCATGGTTAGGCCTGGTAAGGTCAATTTCTTTTCTAAGTTTTGTATGGAGGGCCTTTTCCTTATGTCATTCATTATTCTTGAAATTTTCATTAAGTTATGGACAGTGGTTTGGGGTCTAGCCCTAAAAAAGTGCCTCGGATCCCGTGGTCCCAGGCATAAAACTAGGTGAAAAATATTGTAGTCACTCCCTTTCAAGTTATAGTCAAATTCCTATAATGTTGTGCCAGCGTCTAGGAGACAAGGACATTGAAAAATAGGTTTAACTCAGGGTCTGGGCACCTGGAAGGGTGATTTAGCCTTAGGGTCCTGCAACACATTAGGGAATTTAGTAAGGCTTTGGTTTTTTTATTCCACTTCCTTAAGGTGATCTAGAAGGTTGAGTTATAAATAGTAGATCTTCATCACATGCTTACCCCGATGGACCGATGTACTTGGGTAAGCGTCGGAGGAGGGTGTTACACTGAGGGTACATGGAAGTGAAATTATATATCTGTGTGTGTGTGCGTGTGTTGAGAATAGATCCCCCGGGGTTAATTTTGGGGTTAAAAACCCAAGTTTTTGGGTAGAAAGCCCCAATTTTGTATAAAGGAATGTAAAGTCTCCACATTTTGTGGTCATGGAGCAGGAAGATATCAAAAGTCATAAATGGTTTCCTCCCTTAGTTTAGATAGGTTGTGTCAACTTGATGAGATCCGCCCTTGGTCCGCAGACCATGGGATTGTATAAAAAGAAGTTTTAGAAGAGTTTTTAGGAGCAAAGTGATAGTTGAAGTCATAGTTGGAGTCATTGATGAGTCTATGAAGAGCTAAGAGAGAGAGTCTTAGTGTAGGAAATATGCCCTGCAGCTGAGTGCGTAGAGGCCTAGGGTAGAAGTCTGCAGCTGAGTGTGTGGACCACTGCAACTGTTTGCACAAGGCAGTTAGAGTATGTACTGGAAATATGAATCATCAATAAAGAGAAGTATTCTTAAATTACTGTGTATTTTACTTCTGTCAATTGCATGTGATTATGTTGTGTTAAGAACTGGGTTTATATTTTATTGCTAATTTGATGCGCGAATATATATGTTTTTCTCTATCATATGAACGCACGTAGAGATATATCTTTACATGAAGACAATCTTAATTGCAAGGTAGAGTTGGCGAACACTTAGATAATTCGGGAAACTATACAATAAAGTAGTCACAGAGGCGCATAGGTGCCTAACTTGCTTATTAAGGTTACACGTTGGATGATCACCGACCTTTGCGGAGGTTCCGAAAGACTAATAAAAAAGTACATTAATAAGCCCTAAAGGCTTATTGATCTGCACAAAGGCAGAGTTAAAGTGTAAAAATGACATCACAACCATCTCAAGGTGCAGAAACTTGGTTCCTACATCCCGCCATACAGCTTCGGCTGAGACTTCAGTCCGCGCTCTGTGGGTTGATGCCGAAAGGGCCAGTAGTGTAGGGATCTGCTTGGCTGACTAACACTGAACTTGGGTCAGGGCCCATCAAGCCAAAAAATGGTTCTATTGCTAGGACCGGGATCTGCATAATGAGATGTGCGATGTCGCATCATTGGAACCCAACTAATAAAGATATTGAAGACCAGTTGGATAGAAAGATCCACGAATTCATTGCACGGGAAAATAGGAATTCGCGATTGACGAAAGAACAGTGGTTGGAAAGATATTTGTACACAGAGATACACAAAATCTTCTTCTGTTCCTTCCCATTTGAATTATAAGAGTGGATCATGAAGTTGGAAGATGTCCAAGGGAGGTGAGGCTTGACGATCCGATTGTCTGGACCCCGAAGTTAGTGTGGAATTTGGAAGCCTCTAAATATAAGATCATGCATGTTGTCGATCATTGTCTCAACCACATCATAGGAGGGTTTTTGATAGAGTTTGCGGGTGATACCTCGGTCAGTTACAGCAAAGCAGAGCACCGCTTCTTCAAGGGGATGCAAGGTAAGTATTTGAAATCATTAAATACTTGGATTAAGATGCTCTTGTGTGAAAACTAGGTTATGCAGTTACCTTGATGTTTGGGGCTACGCGAAGTGGAAGGACTTTCAAGGACGAAGGAAGAAAAGGTCCTAAAGATAACCTCTTGATTAAGCCTCCTCTGAGTGATGACGAAGGTGCAGCACAGCCTTCTCCGTTGGGCACAATTTAGTTGATAAGACAAGGGTTTCCACGAATACCTACACCACCTCCATCCTCATCGCATCCATCCACACTGCCTCCAACTTCTGCTCCACCACTTACACCCTCACCCACACCACCACCACCTCCACCACCATTCAACATGGTGAACTCCGTAAAGCTACCTATGTTCAATGGCGTAGGAAATGAATATCCATATCAATTTTGGTTCGTCATGAATGTTGTATGGGAAGCTCAGGGTATCACGGATGATCAAATGAAGAAAGAAACGTTGGTTAGTTCTTTGCAGGACCACGCACTAATGTGGTACATTAAGTACAATACTGATAACCTGACGTCTACATTGGCAGATATCTAGACTGCACTAAATAAGGAATTCAGTAGACCTAATTCTCAAGTGCAATCCATTGTGGGATTCAAGGAGATCATCATGAAGTTTGGAGAGACACCATGGGATTTAGATCAAAGATTGAAGTGTATGATCTGTGAAGCCAACATGAATCTAACTAATGGGTAGCACCGTGAATGGTTTGTGGCTTCGCTCCTACCTCACCTAAGGGTTGCGCTATCACAACAGAAGATCAAGACTGAGGTGGAAGCTATGGAAATCGCAATGAGATTACACGAGACACCAATGCAGGATGCTAATTTGAGGGTTCAGCATATTGACGCACAGTTGTAGAACCTTTGCCTTGAAATGAAAAGTGTGAAGAAATATGGGATAGTTCAGCTTGAGGTATGCAAAGAAGTCTGGTGCCTGAAATGCAAAGGTCAGGGGCATGACAAGGATCACTATCTAGTCTTTACAAATTATGTTGCAGCAGGGGGACCAATTCCTCTAAGGTCGGAGGTTGCACCAGTGCCAAGTACAGGGCCTATGCTATGGCGTGCTATCTACCAGGTAGCCAGGAAACATGCGACAAACAATTATCATTTGCTGCAGAAATTCATACAGACAGCACAACATCTCTTCTGCAACTTTTTTCAATCTGCAGATCATGATGAGTGTAATTGCCGAAGCTACGAATTAATGATGGATAGGACACCTGCATATAGGGTGCAGGCAGAAATGCGACCTCCGGACCAAGGCATTGGAGGAGCGTGAGGTGACTATCAGGGGCGCAACTGAGGCCGAGGTGGAGGAGGACTTGGTAGAGGTTGAGGGCATCTTATCTATTACAATTTTGTGGAGGACCAGGACACTATGCACGAGACTTGATGAATCTAACATGGCTGTCATGCCGCTATTGTACACAGTTTGATCATGCGATGGAGGATTACCCTATATTGTTAGCGAAAATCCGTGAGAAGGGGGTGCAGCCTCAACAACTGACTCAGAACATACAGATGATGAGGTCTGAGCCTCGCAAAGAAGACCCTAAGGTAATCATTATGCTTCGAATTATAACGAAGACTGGAGAGGATAAGGGCAAGCAACCTCTAGAAGGTGAGTGAGTCCACAAAGCACCAGAAAAGGTGACCAGGTTTGATCTGGAATGCGCAAAAGAAAAAATTATGGAAGTAAAGAAAAGCTTCGCTGAGGCCTCTATCTCAGAAATTTAGGAGAAACCAGTTGAATAAATGGACCCATCCATGATTACCATGTTCTTGGAGACCTGCATGAAACTTCTCTGAGATAGTAAGGTTGTGAAGTGACTGTAGGAATTGATCAATTGGTGTGCTGGCAAGGAAAATGCTACTGATGAACTGCGCGTAGTTAGAAAGCTTGTTAAGCATAAGGCAAGGACTAGACATGAGATGAGACTCACCACACAGATAGGAGAAAAAAATGGACCTAGGGTCTGACGCGAATGTTTTTCTGAAACAAACATGGGAAAGAATTGGGAGACCTGCACTACAATGGTCTCTGATTCATTTAAGGATGGCGAATCAACAGAAAATCATCCCAATGGGGAGGTTGCAGGGGGTAACAGTTGACATCGAAGGCGCAAGCGAACTAGCGGATTTTGAAGTAATAGAGATTGTGGATGATAGCAATCCCTACCCTACGCTCCTTGGGATTGATTGGGCCACTGACATGAATGGGGTAATCAACCTGAAGAAGCGAAAGATGATATTTGAGAAGAAATCACTCCGTGTAGTGGTGCCACTAGATCCTGCAAAAGGACTGCGCTATACAGAACCAGTCCACGATTATGAAAGTGATGACAATTTGGACCAGATTTACAAGATAACGGTGCAAGATCAGGATTGGGTGAATCCAACAACAGACGGATGTATTGTGTGGAACCGCGAGAGTTCCTGCACATCAGATTCAGACAAAGAACTGGAGCACTGGCAGAATCGACTACATGAAGTATCTACGCTACATTGTAATATGATGACCAGGTCGTTGCACTATGTATCATTAGAGGTAAGAAATTTGCCTCACTATGATGGGTTAACTGATGTTGATCACTTTTTGGATGCATTTGAAAGGGAAGTACTAGAGAAGCATTGCTTCTAGGCATTAGATTGGGCATTGCGCGCTACACTCGCAAGATGGTTGGGGATGCACAAGGATAGTTTTTAGGATTGGCACGAATATAGAAGGATGATGAGGATACGCTTTGGCCACCCGAAGGTATCACTAACAAAAAAGTATGATGGGATAAATGGTCTGAGCAATCATTTGGCCAAATGGACTGAAGTATATGGAGCAAAGCCTCAACCAGAGTGGGTCCATCTGTTTTGTCATACCTTGGATGTTATACCAATGAATTGGTACCTAGAAATCGAACTCTGTCATGGCACTAAAGAACGGGATGTTTTGCACCAAGGATTTCTAATGACGTTCAGTTTTGAGGATGGATTTGAATCTATCGATGAAGCGTTACAAGAGGTTAAGAGAGCCATCTTTAGGATACCGTAGGATCCTCTAGATTTGATTCAACCTAATTGGACCACCCAACTAAGCCACGCACTGGAGTGCTTCAATGTCACAGTGGAAGAAGAAGACAAAGACCCAAGGAAGATTAATATTCCAGAGGATGAAGGAAACTATAATGTTGAAGGACCATAGTTAGACAACCTAGACATAACTGAGCCGCTCAAGACTAGGTAGGTGAACATTGGCATGAAGGGTGAGCCAAAGTTTACAAAGATTAGGGACTACTAGGATGACATGACAGTAGATAAGGTCGCCGAACTACTATGCGAATATCAGGATCTACTTTCCACAAAGTTTTCAGATCTAAAAGGGATAATAGAGGACCTGGGTGTCATGAAGATCACCCTAAAATGGGATGTGAAACCTGTGAAGCAAAGACCTTACCACCTCAATCTGAAGTATAAAGAAAGGGTCCACTTAGAGTTAGACAAGATGCTCGTGGCAGGTATTATGGAAGAATTTGATTAGGTAAGCCTAATAGTGGTTCAGGAAAAGAAATAGAAGGAAGAATTAAGGGTATGTGTAGATCTCAGGAAATTGAACGATGCCTACGTGCATGAACCCTTCCCAACCCCGTTCACCGATGAGGTCCTGGATAACATAGGTGGCCAGGAAGCATATTCGTTCACTTATGGATTCTCTGGGTACCATCAAATCAAGATCGCGCTGGAGGATAGAAGTAAGATGACATTCACGACTCAATACGGATGCTTCCAGTATATAGTGATGCCTTTTGGGTTGAAGAACAAGTTGACGATCTTTTCACACATAGTCATCGCGATGTTCAAGGATTTCATTCATAAATTTTTGGAAGTATACTTTGACGATTGAACAGCATTCGAACCAGTGAGCGCAATGTGATAAATCTACGCTTGATTCTAGATACATGCCGGAGGTACCAGATGACGCTCAATCTGAAGAAATGTTTGTTTTGTGGCCCTTTTGGGATCTTGCTGGGCCATGTGGTATACATACAAGTCTTGATGGTAGACCTTCTGAAGATCCCGGTCATGATCAATTTGGAGGCACCAAGGAGTGTGAAACAGTTGCGCGCAACGTTGGAGCATACGGGATATTATAGGAAATTCATCAAGACTTATGCCCAGATCACTGCACCAATGGAAAAATTGTTAAAGAAGGATGTTGTGTTTTGCTGGAATGAAGAATGCTATAAGAGCTTGGATGTGCTGAAGGAGAAAATGGTCACTCCGTTGATCCTAGTCTTCCCAAGTTGGAAGAAGGAATCTCATGTACATGTGGACACGTCATGTATTGTGCTGGGAGTAGTACTAACATAGGCCAGTGAAGGGAATTCGATCACCTTATAGCGTTCGCAAGTAGGAAGAAGTGCAAAGCTGAGAAAAATTATTCCATGACAGAGCGCGAAGGATTCGCTATGGTCTACGCACTCCATAAGTTTAGGCATTATTTGTTGGGCAGACATTTTAATATGTATATATATCATTCTATATTAAAATTTTTGGTCAACAAGCCTGTGTTGGGGGAGAAGATCTGCAGGTGGTTTTTTTTGTTCTAGGAGTATGATTTTGAAGTTATTGTGAAACCAGGAGGCCTGAATGCTAGACCGGATCATCTCTCACACATTGAAACGAGAGAGAAACCTATGAATTTGGAGGATGGACTATCCGACGTGTAGCTCTTTGCAGTACGCGTCGTGGACAGCCACTTTGAAGATATTATACACTTCCTAGTGACAGGTAAGGCTCCGGGGAGGTGATTTGAATTGGTAAGAATTTTCCATTTTTTGCAATAGGGGTAAGTTTAATATTATTTTTTATACATCGTGCTTCTATTTTTTGAAGGAATTTATAGGTGCCAATTTATTTTTTGAAACTTGCAGTTTTATTTTGAATTTTGTTTTGTCATTTTTTGAAATGAATGCCTAAAAGAGGTAGGGGTCTGAAGCACACTAGCGGCCAAAGAAAAATTGAAAAATATGAAACCAAAACTCATATTGGGCCTTCTTTTGTAGGAAAAAAGTCCAAACAAACTCAGACTCATCACGCAGGAACAGTCCACCTAGGCCCTGGTAGCAGTGGTTCAGGTCTGACACAGCCCATAAAGGGGAAGAAGGGGACTATTGGAATCCATAGTCATCCTTCCCAACCTATTAAGAGTGGTTTGGGTGGAAGAACAACAATGGCAGATATGGAAGACCATGCAGAAGGAAGTGGTGAAAATCAGGTAAATGAATAACAATCCACTTTTAGATTCCCGATTGCAGATCCTGATACACAAGTACAAATGAAAAACATTTCACCATCAGCTCTTCCTCATATTTATGGTAAGGTACATGAAGACCTAGACTCTTTCATATTTGAGTTTGATATTTTTTTTAGGAGTTATGATTTTTCATCTAATGCCCAGAAGTTAAAGTTGTTTCCTACAACCCTAAAGGACGCAGCACTCCGCTAGTTCATGGGACTAGGAGGAAACACTATATCTTCTTGGGAGAAAATGAAGAGAGTGTTCTTGTCAAAATATTAGGAATATTGTAAAACTAGAGATATTCAAGATGAAATATTTACTATTGTGCAAAATGATGATGAGACTTTAGAGGACTACTTGGAGAGATTCTTGTATAGCCTTTAAAGGTCAAAGCACAAATTTGATCTAAGTACCATTAGAACCTTGTTCTTATGTGGGCTCACTGATGATGCTAGAAATAATTTAAATTTGTTAGGACAAGGGGATATTTCTCAAAAGAATTTTGATCAGATCTGTGACTCGTGCAGGAAATTCTTGAGGAATCAATATAGATTCGGTAAAGGAATGCAGAATAAAAACAGAAAAACTGAATCTACTGATGCTATGATTATTGGATCAGAAAACAAAATGGAAAATATGAAAACTAAAATAATGAATATTGTTAGTAAACAAATAGACTCTTTGAAGTTTCAGCAGTAACTTGTACAAGAGCAAGATATATTGTCTATTTTCTGTCCTAAATGTAGAAGAAAACATCCTTTAAGAGAATTTCCTCTAGATATTAAAGAATTAATAAATGTGAAATTTGTGCAGACAACCATGCTACAGATAAATGTCCCTCTATAGCTGGGTTGAAAGCTGTATTGGAGGGGGGACAGCCTGAAGCCGAATCATTGCATGTTATGGGAAAAAGAAGGAATTGGCCTCAGGTAAGTGCAGGTATGGTTCCTAAATCTCCACCACATTTTTTTGGTTATAATGCACATTCATATTCCTATCCTAACACTGGTCACTCTCAGCATTGGCAACATGGGAATCAATATCAATATGGACAACCCTCCCAATCTTGGCAATAAGGATGGAGAGGCAAAAACCATTCACATCATTCACATAATTCATATCATGCACCTATGTAATCATACCCTCCTACATATGCACCTTACCCAATGCCTCAACCATCATTTCCTCAACTGAGTCAACCTATGCCACCATTACCGTTACCTCCACCATTTCGACCTTCTTAGCTGCCTACTCAACCTTTACCCAACCCCAATAATAAATTAGTACAAATGATAAATTCTATGATGCCACTTTCTTCATCTAGATTCAGACTATGCCAGTTGGAGTCAATGATCTCCAATTAAGATCAGGGAAAGTGGTAACCTCAGAAAATCTAAACCAACCCATGGTGATTATCGATGAGAGAGGAGAGGAGGAGGCTCATGATCATTCTAAAAAAGATAACACCATTCAGCCTATCCTTGTTGGTGCAATGGAAACAATGGTTTAATAAAAACCCATAATGGATCTTTACAACCCAACAACCACCCCTTTCCACACAACAACCGCTTTTCTCTATCGGAATCCAAAATCCTTTGAAAACAATGATTTCCAATTTTCGGGGTCCAAAACCTTAGGAAAAGGCTTAAACAACGCTTTTCCACTTTTAACACAGTCATATGGGATTTTACTGCAGATCCAGATCTGACTAATCCAACGACTCAGAATGAAACGCAATATTAACAATCAGCAGGGCAAGACTCCCAACTATCGGCGCTATCCCTTGGTCTGATGTGATATCGCTATCAAAATCGGTGATTTATAATGGTTGCTTCAATATGTATGTAACCCCGCCTCGATATACCAATGCGATACAATCAGAAATCGCAAGTCGCAAGGGTTGGGCCGCTCCGCTTAAGCATGTCGACAACACTACCGAACCCAATAAATCTCCATACTCCAATTTATAAATCTTCAAGTCTGCCTTCTTTGAATATGCTAAGTGTTTTAGCACGATATCCTTTGGAAATGACTCTCAGCAATTTAAAAAGGAAAATGCAAAGTGCCAATGCGATTGGGTTCTACAGACCCGATGGAAATAAAACTCCACTCTATAACCGCCTGAGGTCTGGATTCATCGTTTAAGTGTGTTTTTGTTGATACTTAGTGAATCTTGGATATTTTTGCCTGCAGAATGAGAACGAAGCAATGCGCCCCTAACTAATCCTTTAGTGCAACAATTTCATTAACAAATATGAAAAACATAGGCCAGCATTGACATTGCATGGATTTAAAAGAAAATAAATCACTCAAGGCCTCCACGGGCCGACTTAATGAATACTGCACAAAATATTGGATTTGTTCATAAATATAACACAGGGTCTCGGCCTTGGCCAGATTACACAGGAAAAGGACCTTTGTTTACACAACATACAATCCACACCCACTCTTAGAGCACTCACTCCACTCCAAACCTCTCTAATCCTTTCACTTATTACATTTTTCTCCTTTTATCACTCAAATAATTCCTCTAACAATATCTAACAGCAATCTTCTATTCTTAAGAGATCTAATAGAAAATCCTCTATTTCTGAGCTCTCCCTCACACCTATGCAAACAACTCTATCTTTGAATCTAAATTAAGATAGTCTCTAACTTATTACAATAATGAATTATAAAAAATTATTTGAGAGATCCAACCCTCTCAGTAAAAATTGGTTTTGACCCATCAGTCAATGAACTTCAACCTGTTTAGCCACAACATGTGAACACGTTTTCACATTGCTGGCTAAGTCCCGATGCTCCTGCATCAGACTCTCGGGGAAGAAAAGACTTGTTCTTCAAACTTTCAAGACTTACTCCATACTTCTGTAGTTCTGCCACTATCAACCAGCTGGAATCTTCCACTGGCTGCTCCATCCACTTGACTAGATACTGGAAATATGTCTGCCCTCTAGTTTTCTTGGATATTATTTGATCCAAGATAGCTTCAACTTATTTCTTGACTTCTTTTGG
The DNA here is from genome assembly GCA_031772625.1 of Pinus tabuliformis. Classification (NCBI taxonomy): domain Eukaryota; kingdom Viridiplantae; phylum Streptophyta; class Pinopsida; order Pinales; family Pinaceae; genus Pinus; species Pinus tabuliformis. Next base: position 914,903,915 of record CM062818.1, on the reverse strand, counting down.
TACCTGTTCTTCCCAGTTCACGGTTTGAACTTCATCACCTGTATCTTCTTTCTACAACTCTGTCTCTTCCTCTCTAAATGGATATAATTTTGCAACATTGAAATGGGGGATATTCCAATCCCTTCTAGCAACTCAATCTCATATGCATTGGTTGAAAATTTCCTTATGATTTTACAAGGTCCTATCTTTTTCATTTTCAGTTTGTTATAAGTTTTTGTAGGAAATCTCTCTTTCCTCAAATGCACCATCACTAAGTCTCCCACTTGGAACTCTTTCTCCCTTCTTTTCAGGTCTACTTTCTTCTTGTATTTGTTGCTATTCTCCTGCAATTTATCTTTGACTTTTTCCTGTAATATCTGCATCTGTTCAGAAAAATATTCAGCACTTGCACTCCTGGCTTCCTATTTTCCCAAATCTCTAAGCTCATACACTCCTCTCGGATGCATTCCAAACACAATCTGAAATGGACTCATTCCAGTGCTTCGGTTTGGTGTATCATTGTAAGTGAACTCAGCTTGAGCTAATGCCAAATCCCACTGTTTGGGATTCTAATATACTAAACTCCTTAATATATTCCCAAATCTCATGTTCACGACTTCAGTTTGTCCATTTGTCTGAGGGCGGTATGCTGAACTAAAACTGAGGTTAGTTCCCAATTTCTTCCAAAGTGTCCTCCAAAAATTCCCTATAAACTTGGTATCTCGATCTGATACAATACTTACAGGTAAACCATGCAATCTTACAATCTCTGAAAAGAATAAATTAGCTATGTGTGTTGCATCACTAGTTTTCCTACAAGTAATGAAATGTGCCATTTTAGAAAACCTATCTACTACAACATAAATAGAATCATTTCCTCTCTAAGTTTTTGGTAAACCCATAACAAAGTCCATGCTAACTACATCCCACGGTCGATCTGGTATGGGCAATGGTTGATACAGTCCTGTATTCTGACTCCTTCCTTTGGCATGCTAACATATCCTACATTTCTCAACAAACTTTTTAACATCAGTTTGCATTTTGGGCCAGTAATAAAAAGAATTCACCTGAGTGAAGGTTTTATCTTGTCCAAGATGACCAGATAACCCTCCACTATCTTTCTCCTTAATTATGTTCTCCCTCATGGAACATTTGGGAATACATAACTTGTTGCTTTTAAATAACGGGCCTCCTTGAATGAGGTATTCCATCCACTGACTTTTGTTATGGCTCATTGGATTCTAAATTGTTGTGTAGATATCTCTAAAATCTTCATCATCCTTGTACATTTCTATCATTTCCTCAAATCCTACAACACCCACTTTAAACTCTTGCAAAAGGAAACTTACCCTACTCAATGCATCTGCTACTTTATTAGACTTACCACTCTTATTCTTTATTACAAAAGTGAAACTTTGTGGAAATTCTACCCATTTGGCATGCTTCTGATTTAGCTTCGGTTGGTTATTAATAAACTGTAAAGCGTGATTGTCTGAATATAAGATGAATTCCTTAGGTAGCAAGTAATGCCTCCACTTTTTCAAAGCATGCACAATAGCATAAAGCTCCTTGTCATAAGAATAATATTTCTTCTTTGCATCATTCATTTTCTTGCTGAAATATGCTATTAGCCTTTGCTCCTAGCTTAGAACTACACCAACTGCTACCCCACTTGCATCTGTTTCTACTTGAAATATTTTCTCAAAATTAGGAAACGCTAAAATTGGCTCTTCTGTTATCTTCTTCTTCAGTAAATTAAAGTTTTTGTCTGCTACTTCTGTCCATCGAAATGGTTGATTGACCTCCTTGATTGTCTCAAGGATTGGTGCACAAACTTGACTAAACCCTCTTATAAACTTTCTGTAAAAACTAGCAAGTCCATGGAAGCTTCTTACCTCAAATATGCTTCTGGGAGTAGGCCAATTCTAGATTGCTTGTACCTTCTCCAAATCCATCTTCAAGCCCTCTTTGGAAACTACAAATCCCAAGTACACCAGCTCCTCCTTCATGAAACTACACTTCTTCAAATTGATTAGTAGTTTCTCCTTCTGTAGAGTTCTTAGGACCAACTTAAGATGTTCTAAATGCTCCTCTTTACTTTTGCTAAAAACCAGAATATCATCAAGGTAAACAATGAAAAATTTACCTGCATACTCCTTCAAGACCTCGTTCATTAGTCTCATGAACGTGTTGGGTGCATTAGTGAGCCCAAAAGGCATCACTAACCACTCATACAGTCCACTATTTGTTTTGAAGGCAGTTTTCCATTCATCGGCTTCCCAAATCCTTATTTGATGATATCTAGTCTTCAAATCTATCTTAGTAAAGTATCTGGATCCACTTAAACAGTCCATTAAATCATCCATTCTTGGCAAAGGAAATATGTACCTTATTGTTATCTTGTTGATAGCTCTAGAATCTGTGCACATGCACCATTCTCCTCCCTTCTTCCAACTGAGTATTGTTGGCACAGCACACGGGCTCAGACTCTCTCTGATCAGTCCCTTGTCCATTAGTTCCTGTACTTGCCTTGCAACTTCAGCGTTTTCCTGAGGAGTTAGTCTATATGCAGCTTTATTGGGTAGACTTTCCCCTGGTATTAAGTCGATATTGTGGCTAACACTTCTAATTGGTGGTAATACATTCGGTATTTCATCCACAATAATATCCATAAAATTATCTAACAAAGCTTTAATTTCTTCAGGAAAATCATTTAAATTCATGGACCTTAAGATTACCTTGGGCCTCCCTATAATAGCGAAGTGCAACTCCTTGCTTTTGTCGACCTCCTGTAACAATTATTTACCACTTATCAACATGATTCTATTTTCAGGCAATCCTTTATCAAAGCATTCTTCACTGACAATAACGTGTGCTTGTTTCCATCCTTCTCTATGGTATAGGTGTTCCTTATCCTGTCATGAATCGCCTTCCAGTCAAATTGCCATGGTCTTCCCAATAGTATATGACATAAATCCATGGGAATTATGTCACATAGGATTACATCTTTGTATGTACCAATCTGCATTTCAACATTACATTGCTCTATCACAATGACTTGATGGCCCTTCTGTAACCAAGACACTCTGTAGGGTGCAGGATGTGCCGTCCTTGCTAACCCAAGCTTATCCACCATCTCTGTGAACACAATATTGTTAGTGCTCCCACTATCAGTTATTACCTTACAGCACTTACCTTTTGATTTACAAGTGGTTCTGAATAAGTTCTTCCTCTGTGGAGGTTCTCCAGCCTCCTTTTCTGCTCTAAGCAAAGTTCTTCTAAATAGTAGTGATTCACCTTCTTCTGAGGGTTCTTCTTTCTCCACAAGTCGAGGTGGTTTTGGCTTTGCCTCAACCACATTTGCACCCCTCTGGCTTGCTGATTTGTTATGAGGACAATCCCATGACATGTGTCCCCATTATCCACAGGTATAACACCTAACATCTCTTCCTCGCCCTCTTCCTCTAGGCATGAATCTTCCTCTGCTAGATTCACCCCTCTGTGGTGATCTGCCACTTGACCTTCCTGCTTCATGTTGATGTTGTGTTCCTCTGGATCTGGTAGCTCCTCTTCCTCTCACTGAGCTCTTTCCTCTGTTTCTTTGACTATGTTTCCTCAATATTTTCTCCTCTGCCTTTAGACTTGCTTGATAGGCATCCTCAACAGTTTTCAAACTTAACAAGCTAATCTCGTCTTGTATCTCATACCTTAACCCATTTATATATCTAGTTATCTTTTCCACGTCATCTTCTACATGTCCTTCTCTAATACTTAATCTATAGAATTCTTCCGTATACTCCTTAACAAACATTCCTTTCTGTTTCAAATTTTTCAATTGCTTAAAAAGATTCAAATGATAGTCTTTAGGCAAAAACTTGGCTTTCAGTTTACTTACCATTTTATCCCATTGCTTGATCTTGGATTTCCCTTTCCTCGTTCTTGATGTCTGTACCTCGTCCCACCAGATGGCTGCATGACCCTTCAACGTAGTGACTACAAACTTCACCATCTTATTCTCCTCAACCTCTTCATAGTCAAAGTACTAGTCTATGGATCTGATCCCATCCATAATCTCCTCCGCATTCAGACTTCCTTCATACATAGGGATCTCCATCTTGGGTTTGCTTCCTACTTTTTCCAGCATCTTGAGGACTTTGGAAGTTTCATTGTCTTCCTCTACTTCTCCCACATCTGCAGCAGATTCTTCTAAAGAGCTCTCAGCTCCATCATCAAGCGCTCTTCTTTGGGCTATCTCCATTGTCTCCATTCGTGCACGCAAACTCTGCACCTCTTCCAATAGAATTGCATTTGGATCTGGTCTTCCTCGACCAATTCCTCTCCTCGGTGGCATCTTCACTGCAAACAACTCTTGCTTCTGCTCTGATACCAAAAATGGTGCAGTGGAAACAATGGTTTAATAAAAACCCACAATAGATCTTTACAACCCAACAATCACCCCTTTCCACACAACAACCCCTTTTCTCTATTGGGATCCAAAATCCTTTGAAAACAATGATTTTCCCCTTTTCGGGGTCCAAAACCTTAGGAAAAGGCTTAAACAATGCTTTTCCTCTTTTTACACAGTCATATGGGCTTTTACTGCATATCCAGATCTAACCGATCCAATGGCTCAGAACGAATCACAATATCGGCGATTGGCAGGGCAAGACTCCCAACTATCAGTGCTATCCCTTAGTCCGATGTGATATCGCTATTGCAATTGGCAATTTACAATGGCCGCTTCAATATGTATGTAACCTTTCCCTGATATACCTATGTGATACAATCGGCAATCGCAAGTCACAAGGGTTGGGGCCACTCCACTTAAGTGTGTTGATAACACTACCGAACCCGATAACTCTCCATACTCCAATCTATAAATCTTCAAGTCCGCCTTCTTTGAATCCGCTAAGTGTTTTAGCACAATTTCCTTTGGAAATGACTCTCAGCAATTTGATAAGGAAAATGCAAAGTGCCGATGCGATTGGGTTCTATGGACCCGATGGCAATAAAACTCCACTCTATAACCGCCTGAGGTCCAGATTCATCATTTAACTGTGTTTTAGCCGATACTTAGTGAATTTTGGATATTTCTGCCTATGGAACTAGAAAGAAGCAATGCACCTCCGACTGATCCTTTAGTGCAACAATTTCATTAACAAATATGAAAAACACAGGCCAAAATTGACATTGCATGGATTTAAAAGAAAATCAAGCACTCAAGGCCTCCACGGGCCAATTTAACGAATACTGCACAAAATACTGGATTTGTTCATAAATATAACACAGGGTCTCAGCCTTGGCCAGATTATACAGGAAAAGGACCTCTATTTACACAACATACAATCCACACCCACTCTCTGAGCACTCGCTCCACTCCAAGCCTCTCCAATCCTTTCGCTTATTACATTTTTCTCCTTTTATCACTCAAATAATTCCTCTAACAATATCTAACAGCAATCTTCTATTCTTAAGAGATCTAACAGCAAATCCTCTATTTCTTAGCTCTCCCTCACACCTATGTAAACAACTCTATCTCTGAATCTAAATTAATATAGTCTCTAACTTATTACAATAATGAATTATAACAAATTATTTGCGAGATCCAACCCTCTCAATAAAAACCGGTTTTGACACATCAGTCAATGAATTTCAACATGTTTAGCCACAACATGTGAACAAGTTTTCACAATGCTAGCTACATCCCAATGCTCCTGCATCACTTGTGCATTCTAAGCCCTTGTCATCTTCTCCAACCGACCTCCCTATCCAAAGAAGTTAGTTGTGGAGAAGAAAGACCCCATTCCTGAGTCTAGCCTGGCTTCTGAGCTTAGGAACCTTTTCATCGGGGTACCTTTGGTCCAAGCTATTAAAGAGATACCCATTTGTACAAAAATCATTAGGGAGCTTTGTCTTAAGAAGCCAGGAAGGAGAAGATTGGAACCCCAAACCATTCAATTTGTTGTTAGAGTAGTAGAGTTAATGACGGGATGTATGCACATGGAAAAATATATTGACCCAGAAACCCTGTTGTCTCTATTCATATAGGTGATGTTATTGTCTCCAATGTACTTATAGACCTAGGGGCATCCATTAATGTTATGACCAAGCAAACCATGGATCAACTTGGATTGGTCCATATTCGTCCTACTCCCACTGTGCTTGAATTGGCAGATAGATCTAAAATCAAGCCAAAAGGAGTATTGGATGATGTGGTCGTTTCCCTAGATTCTTGGGAATATCCCACAGATTTCATTATGCTTTAGCCAAAGAACCCTGTGGGAGGGCATCCCTTGATCTTGGGACAACCATGGCTTGCTATGGCCGATGCTTATATCAGATGTCATTCTGGTGATATGTATATTTCCCATGGAGATTCCAGAAAGAAAGTCACCCTATATCCACCTGCTAGATCTATTCAAGAGCTTCGAGACACTTTATGGTTAGACTACAGTAGTGATGAGGAGACTCAGCCTGTTTCCTTGATACATCAGAATGTTGAGTCCTCACAGGAGGGAGAGATTCAAGACTTCCTAAACAATCTAGACACCATGCCTAATTTCGAGTCATTGAGTCATATTTTTAGTCTAGATTTTCAGGAAGGATATGACTCTCTACCCCCACCATCACCATATCTAGTGACGCCCTTTTGTACTCTTGAGCCTAACACTACTCTTGTTGAGGTTAGTCCAAGTAAATCCTTGTATATCAGTTTGGACTTAGATCCTTCTCAGCAAGAGCAGCTTGTGAATTTGTTGCAAAACCATCTTGATGCCTTTGCATCGGGTTATGAAGACATGAAAGGCTTCCCCCCTGAAACTTGTACAAACCATATCTATATTTAGGATGAAGCCCGACCTGTCTAACAACCCCAAAGGTGAATGAACCCAACTCTAAGAGATATTGTAAAAGAAGAATTGCAAAAACTCTTAGATGTCGATTTTATCTATCCCATTTTTTACAGCCAGTGGGTCTCTCCTTTAGCATTAGTCCCAAAGAAATATGGGAGATGGTGCATATGTATTTATTACAGAGAATTGAATAAATCCACTCTCAAAGATTACTTCCCCCTTCCTTTCATCGATCAGGTACTCGATACCCTTGCTGGTAAGAAGTACTTTTCTTTTCTAGACGGCTTTAGCGGATATAACTAGATATAGATAGCACCCGAGGTTCGAGACAAAACCACTTTTACATGTACATGGGATACATTTTTTTATTGAGTGCTTCCCTTTGGGCTATGTAATGCCCTGTCTACCTTTCAAAGGGAGGTCTTGGCTATTTTTTCTGACCTTGAATGCGTAGAAATATATATGGATGATTTCTCTGTGTTTGGAGATTCATTTTAGGAAGCCCTCAAGAATCTAGAAAATTTGCTTCTTCGTTGCCAAGAAGCCCATCTCGCCTTGAGTGACAATAAATGTAGATTAATGTGCAAGGCGAGAGTAGTTCTTGGCCATCTTATTTCCAACAAAGGTATCTAGGTTGACCCTACAAAATAGAAGTCATTTCGAGTCTTCCTATACCCAAAACTCAAAGGGAAGTGAGAGGTTCTCTAGGACATGCGGGCTACTATAGGAGATTCATTAAGAATTTCTCAATGATATCTACCCCCCTTTTCGGACTTTTGGCTAAAGATAGTGAGTTTTCTTGGTCTGGAGCTTGCCAACAGTCCTTTGAGACATTGAAGGAAAAATTAGTTCAATCTCCAGTGTTGAGAGGACCAAATTGGTCCCTGCCATTTCATATTTCCTTTGATGCCTTAGATACTATTGTAGGCGCAACTTTAGGACAAGAAGAAGACGAACAACCTTATGCTATTTATTTCATTAGTAAAAACTTTTCACCTGCTAAACTCAATTATACAGTTACTAAGAAAGAGTTTTTAGATGTAATTTTTGCCATTAATAAATTTAGACATTATATTACAGGATATGAAGTTTTTGTACATACTGACCATTCCGCTATAATATATTTGATGAATAAATCATTAACTAGTATTAGAGTGACTCAGTGGTTGCTATTATTACAGGAATATAATATTACCATTGTTGATAGACCAGGAAAGTCAAATGTAGTTGCAGATTATCTTTTAAGATTAAATAATCCTGGCGAAGCAATTCTTGTTGATGATGATTTTCGTGACAAACATATTTTTGTTGTGTCAACAAAATCTCCATGGTTTGCTTACATAGCTAACTATTTAGTCTCCGGAAATTACCACCTCAATTATCCGCTCGTGAAAAGCGGAATATCATTCAGAAAAGTGTTGCATATTCCTAGATCCAAGGAGACCTCTTTTAGGACCAATAAATCCTACATCATCAACTAAAAAGTATATTTTGGTTTGTGCAGATTTCGTTAGAAAATGGGTAGAAGCTAACGTTGTTTCTTTTGCTACTGAAAAAGTTGTTGTTAATTTTCTTTTTACTGAAATATTTACTAGATTTGGTGTGCCTAGAGAAATTGTTTCTGACAATAGATCGCAATTTATTTCTAATCTGGTATAGGGTGTGATGGAGCAGTACAAAATACAGCATAGGAAATATACACCGTATCATCCGCAAGAACATGGTCAGGTGGAGTCCACGAATAACGTAATTGAGTCCATCCTCACGAAGACGATAAACATGCATAGAAAGGATTAGGCTGACAAATTACCGGAAGCATTATGGGACTATCGAACCACTTGTAGAAACAACACAGGACACACACCATATGAGCTCGTGTATGGGAAACAAGTCCTCTTTCTAATAGAATTCCAGATCAAGACTTTTAGGACTACAGTCCAATTGGGATTAGATCTCTCTAAAGCATAGCAGCAGTGCCTTCTACAATTAAATGAGTTAGATGAAATCCGAAGGGATGCTATTCAGTAGAACATCTTGGTTCAACAACAGTGCAAGAAGTGGCATAACAATTCCATTCAGAAGAAGCAATTCCAACCAAGTGATTGGGTACTCCTTTACGATTCAAGATTCAAAAGTTTTAAAGGAAATTTCCATACACACTAGATGGGACGCTATGAGGTGGTAAAAGTGTTCAAAAACGGAGCGGTGGAAATCAAAACTATTGATGGACGAAATTTTGTGTTCCTGTTAAACGGGCATAAACTGAAGGTATATTTTCAGCCCCTTACTAAAGGAGATTTTATGCAGCAAGTCCAATAGCCATTTGAAAAGGAGTTGGTAGATGATAACACCAACCTGTTGAAGAATTGATTCCTTCTTGTCCTTATTGAAAAATAATCAAAGAAAAAAAATGAAAAAATAAAAAGTATAAAAAAAATAAAAAAATCTTGTAATTGTGAAAATCAGTTGACTATCATGATTGCAAAAGGATCAACCTGAAAACTAGCATGCTAGCAGGAAGATCAAAATTATAATAAAAAGGGAATGTTACTTGATTTTTAGATATGATGGTTGCCACCAAGAAGAAGCAGGCTCACAAAACCGAGCACTTACCCAAGTTTGTGGTAACTAGCATGGACATTTTTATCCGAGTAAATGCTTACTTCCTGCTGCATTTATTTTTCCTGCACCAGTGCAGCCAGATTTCAAGGTAAAAATATTGTCCTTCTTCTATTTCCCATTTCGAAATTTCCCACTATTTCTTTTCTAAATTCCCCAATGAATTACCTTCCTCTTTCTTCTAAGAAATTACCCTTACCTGATTTCGTAAAATCCCTCTTTTCCATTAAATCTTTTCCCACATCCCATTTCATTTATCCCTCTTGGTGATATTGTTTCTGAAATCCCTGTTGTAATATTCCTTCCCATTCTAAATCTTTTACCCCTTTCCCACTTCTTTATTCCCTCATAAATTGATTGTAGAATTTGATGCAGTCAATCCAGAAGGCATGTTCGAGAAACACCAAAGGATGGCGAATAAATTTTTCTTGTATAATGAGGCAAAAAAAAAAAAAAATTCTAGCTACAGAAGTATTTCCTATCAAATTCTCTATTTGGTAAAAATCTCTGGTGCAAGCATAGCGTAGTTCAAGCACAGTAGTGCAAGCAGGTATGGTGTAGAAATATAGTTGACTGTGAAAGCAACTTACACAGTCCTAAAATGGTTTATCAAGGGTTTATGGGCCTGTATTTTTATGCACATGTGTTTATATTTTCTCTCATTCCATGCTTTAATTAATACTTTGTTTCATTACTTACTAATCTAGGAACAAATCCTTAAAGTTCAAGATGTGTAAGGTTTGAAATTTAATCTTTTTTAATAAATGTTGAAATATGTCTGATTGAATTATGGTGCTAACTGTGGAAGGATACTACTGTCCAATAACCTGCACTCACCCTCCTTGCAATAATTCTGCATTGCCTCACCATCATTAACTTACCTATAATCCAAACATTATAGCCGTTGTATCACCACCGCCTATACAACCATTGCATCCAATTATTGTGATTCACCTGTAATGAGTGTACACAAATCTTCACCCGATATGGGTGGGGGAGGTTTCCATCATAGCCAGGTGAGTGGGTCTGAAAAGACAGAGGAAGAGGAACCTCTGGCATAAAACTCTCGGCGAACATTGGAGTCACTCAGAAATTCCTTCAAGGTGTGATCAGTGAAGTGGAGGAGGTTCGAAATGGCACCTGTGAGGAGTGAACCGTTGTCGCTACAGAAGATTGAACAAACCACCAAGTATAGGAACACTCTTGCACTATTGCAAGAATCTGGATTCCTACCATTCCTACAAAAGTTTGATGGGTTCGACATAGCCATAGTGTTAGAGTTTGCAAGGATGTTCAAAGAAGGCTGAGTTGGGGTATGATCCTTAAAGTTCAAAATTATAGAAGAGTTCACTACACAAGCCACAGGCCTACCACTCACAGGGGAGCGATGGTTTAAAAAGGAATAGCTTGCAAAGAAGCGGTGGCACCGGTTCATGGTTGATAAGAAAATTAAAGTCGATTGGAGAAAGGGACTTCCACAAACCATCATGGTCGGGAAGTGGTAGGATTTACTGTTTATATTACAGAAGTTTGTCATAGGGGAAGGACGTTATACCTTGGCATTTGCATACCACCTTCGATTGTTATTGCATTTCGAGGCAAGAAAATTGATGAATTTTCCTCACTTCTTTCTCAGAAGCCTTGAAAAGATGGTGAAAAACGTGCAGAGTGGAAGTGCAAGCCAGGTTGTAAATAAACTCTGCCATCATGGAATCATTACGATGCTAGTCAAGAAGAAGTTAGAAAAAAAGGGAATAACGTGGGGGGAATTTCTAAAATAATTTTGAGCAAGGGGTGCAGAAGAGTCTGCTAGCACTAGTACAGGTAAGAAGAGAAAGGTGGGACATTGTCTCCTGCCAAGCGGCAAGGTAAGAATTCACCAATGCAAGTAGAGAAGAGGGTTGTTGAGAACACTCCACCCGCAGCAAAGAAGAGGAATACTAGAGCCTTGATGAGGAGGAAAATTGTTGCCCAAGGGACGAACCAATCGAGTTCTCTAATTGTAATCAATGAAACACCCCAAAGTTCCCCCACAGTTCATAATCTCTCGGTGCTTGCAGACGCAGTGGCACACACTGTGGAGGATGAGGAGAATGCAGAAGATGACATCATGTTGTCAACATTTGTCAGCAGGCTAAAGAGCAGAAAGATGATGTCGACACTGCATACTGGTGAAGTGAAAGTAGAAGAGAATGAAGAGGAACAGCATGTAGAGGGTCTTGATAATTTTAGAGAGATAGATGTGGAGACCCTCAATGATTTCGAGGAGCAGGGCATTGAAGACCCTATGAGTTTTGAAGATTAGGGAATTGAAGACCCTGTGATTTTAAAATGCCAGGGTATTGAAGACCCTGCAGTGTTAGAAGGTCAGGGCACTGAAGTCCCTGTAGTGGTAGAAGAGTGGGGAATCGAAACCCCTACTGATTTGGAAGGACAAGGTTTTGAATTCCCTGAGAAGCTGGGAGAACAAGGTGTTAAGAACCCAGGGGAATTGAGTGCACAAGGAACAGAGATTGGTGAGGGCATCAAAGCCCTCAATAATGAGAAAATCGCAAGTATAGAAACCCTCGGTGATGTAATAAAGCAGCCTTTTGACAACCTTGACCTTGATGATGATGGGACTTGTTTCGAGTCTGTGGCAGAAACGACGTTCACACCCGAAGATCTTAACACAGCACCCTCCACTCTTTTCCTCAATAGAAGAATAGTAGACCTGGAGCAACAAGTCCATGACCTGGAAGCTTTGAACCAGGTCATGAAAGAGCAGAGTTGGCAGAAACAGAGTGAGGTGGAGTTACTGGTAGAAGTAAAGAGGCAGAAGCAGCAAGTAAAGGTATGGAAATATCGGGCTTCCAAATGCTATAGACACCTCAAGAAGGTGACTAAGGAGCTACAAAAAGCCCGAGACAAGAAGCCAAAGATAGTAAAGATAGGAATAAACATTGAAGTGCAGAAGTGAGGAGCTGGACATTCATTTTTGAATGTTTTTTGCAAAGATAAAACATGGTATGAGGACACACAACAACTTAGGGATGGGAGGATGTTGGTATCCTAAGTTTCCCTATTTTCTACCCCATTTCCATCAATATCAACCTCTGTTTTATCTCAATAAAAGACCCTTCTTTCCTGCACTAGTACAAGATAGTTACACATTACTGCACATGCTCATATTTTATATTAAGATTTATTACAGCACTTTATTAAAAAATTTATACAGATTTCATGCCTATTTACATACTTCTTGTAACTTATATTGATTTCCTAGAGTAATCGTGGAACTTAGTGTTAATGATGAATGAGTTGACTAGTGCAGGTAGATTCCTACACCGCCACGAAGGTTGTCCGAGATTTCCGAGAAGCAAAATATTCCATGAGGACTGGTCTTGATCCTTGACTCCGAGTCTAACTGTTGATGAACTGAAGCAAGATAATAGGTGGCACACATTCAGGGATTATTCTCCAAAGTTAGGTTACGTCCAAGTGAAGTTCATGTGTATTATAATTGTTGGCCAAGTTTGTAATTTCATTTTTCTAAGTCTGTTTGCCTAAAAGGCCTGAACAAGAAATATATGTAATTAGTGTAAACGGCCTAGAGCCAAAAGGATATATATGATATAGATCATAGGTAGGAAACTAGCGAACCATCAACTATCATTTTGTTTTATGTAATCTAGTTATCGCCTCAGCTCTGGGGTTGGACTTCTAAGTAATGTATAATTTCCAAATCGAGTAATAGAAGAGAACCACCATGATTTGCATATGCAATGTTTAGTTTATCTTTGATGTCCATTTGAAGTGTGGAGCTTTTTTGTTCCTTAGAATGGGAACGAGCTGGTTGGTTAGGGCCCAGCCAACCCAACTCGTTTACCCCTCTCGCTTTCGCTATTCAGTAAGACGGTGTGGTTATTTCTTTTGCAGTTGTGTGATGTTATAGTTTTAATAATTAATCTTTAAGTTCTGAATTAAAATATATTTTGTAGCTAATGTGTGAAACAAATCCATGGTTTGAGAGTAGTTGTGTTTATTTTTCTTATGAAATATCTTTCTCGCATTTCCTTTACTCTCATTCTCTGTTTTAATTCATTTTCAATCGGATCATGCAAGGAACTCTTTCCTGCACCAGTGCATGTTGTTGCCTGCACTTTGGTCTAGTCATTCGTTGCAGCAAACAGTGAATCACTTACCTGCATATTATTTTCAGTTATTTCGCAAGTGAATGAACCATTAATTGAGTAATTGTCTTCAGTATTAAAAGCTCATCTTTAAAAGATCTGGAAGCAATTGTATCAAATTATCATATTATACTTTCAAAGAACATAAGCATTTTGAGTGAAGTACCAAATTTGATTAACACATAAAAAATACCTAGGCTACTATTTAATTCTTTTAAAGTGATTTTATTTCATGAAGTTTATTTCCTTTGAAAAGTTTAATGAATTGAAGCATTTCCTTTTTCACAGATAATTTACTTTAGAATTTCATTTACAGTTGCAATTCTTTTTCAGCACATCTTTCAATGCTTTCGAAAGTAACTTGGAAACTAAGTGAAGGGAACTTTGCCTCGGTGCAAGAGCAAGTCTCTTGTCACAGAAAAAGAGTGTTGTAAGCCCTGAGGCTTAGAGCACCTTCACTCAAACATAAGTCTTCAGTAAGGAAGGTCAAATATACTCTTACACAGAAATACTATACCTGCACTAGTCCAAGCAAAATGCAACAGTGCAAGGACATGTTGTTTGTGTGAGAGGAAGATCAGAAGGTGGACAAAACTCTGCAAGGGCCCACTTGTCAGACTGTTGACCATCCATCTGAAGATGAACGTAGCATTTCATTCCAGCATTTAAGATTGTTTCCGTTGTGTGGAATTTCTTTACTTTATTTACTTGCAAATTGTCTTTTACATTCCAGCACTAGAGTTACTTTGGTGTTAATTACCTTTCCGATTGTTTTTTGTCTGATTCTGTAAAGCATTTCCTTTAAGAAGTAGGATTAGAGATAGGAAAATTTCATACCATTTTTGGCATTTCCTGTGCTTCATCTCTAAGTTTACAAAACCCTCGGGTTGATAATTAAGTGTTGATGCTTTTTCTCAAGCACAATTCCTACACCCAACATAGTACACCATCATTATGACTGAGTACTTAACCAGATAGGTGGAGGCGTAGCCTGTGAAGGACTGTACAAGCACGAAAACAGTGAAATTCATCTTTGAGTACGCGCTGACAAGGTTTGGTTGTCCAAATATTCTAATGAGCGATCGCGGTACACACTTTCTCAATGATATGATCAACGTGATGACAAAAGAGTTTCACATTTACCATCAGAAGAGCACACCCTGTCATCCACAGGATAATGGGACGGTGGAAGAGTTTAATAAAATATTGGAAAGTGCACTCACGAAGGTTTGCAATGCTCAAATAAACGACTAGGATGTTTGCGTGCCTATGGTGCTATGGGCTTATAGAACAACTTGCAAGAAGTTGACTAGACAAACGTTGTTCATACTGGTTTATGGCGTAGAAGTTGTCATGCCGATGGAGTACATTGTACCTAGTCTTCGCATAGTGGTATTCATAAGAACGTTGGATTGTGGAGCCCTGAAACAGAGGCTTGCACAGTTAACAGAACTTGAGGAGGATAGACTTCTAGCTGGATTTCATCAACAAGTTCAAAAGGAGCGCGAAAAGTCACGACACAATTGGCACATCAAACTGCGCACCTTCAAGGTAAATGATCTAGTTTTTTTATATGGCAACAAGTTTGATAAATTTCCCTGGAAATTTAGGATGCATTGGCTAGGGCCCTATGTCATCAAGGAGATTACCAATGGTGTAGCAGTTTAGTTGGTAAAATTTAATGGAAACCATTCCCAGGGTGGGAGAATGGCAACCGATTGAAGCCATACACTGGTGATCTAGCTAGATGGCTACATGATGGCAGCACAGTCTTAGCACTCTAGCAAGTTGGAAGGAGGCGTGGGACTCTAAACTACATTGCCCGGGTTGGGGAGCTGCACTATTGGGGAACTGCGTGGAATGAAGAAATGTCACAGTGTCAGCAAAAACGTGCAGGGAGATACGCTATCCAAGAAGGGACCACACAGGGCAGCCAGAAAGTGACCGTTATGGTCACTATTCATGACTTGACAGTGGGAAAATGACCAAATGGAGCGGGGGGCGGCATTTAAGTCAGAATTTAAGGGAAATATCTGTGAAAATATGCTGCCAATCCAACATTTATGAATGAATTTTGGGGGGAACGGTCGGATTTGAATTCGAAAATGCCTATAAATTACAGGTGGCTACCCAACAAAAAACACTTGCCATTTTGAGAATTGAGGTATTAAGCTCTCAGGCACATATGAACCCTGAGATCTTTGAAGCTCTGATAGCAAGTTCATTGTTTGAGAAATTGCCAACAGAGACGCAGGAGTTGTTGTCTAGCATTATTTCGATGCTCGCAGAAATTGTGAGTGTAGGAGAAGAAATGACAACTGAAGGAACTACCCTGGAGGTAGTAATGGTATATGAGGGAGCTGCCCCGTAGGTTGAAAGCATTGAAGAAGTGCCTAAGTCATTGAGGGCATCCAGCCCGAGGCCTACGCCAATCAAGGAGGGTCCAAAATCAAAGAAAGATAAGCAGAAAGTGCAACAGCCAGTGCGCGTATCACCCATAAACCACCCACAGACAGGAAAGCCCACTGTGTAGGAGAAGGGCAAGGTGATTGTCCTAGAGCCTGAAGCCGTTGTTGAATAACTCCAAGTGGGTGCGGACGACATTGATATGGAGAGGGCATAGGATGTTGATGTGGAGGGGTCTGACCCCATTTCTAAATTTCCCGAGTACATTCCTCCACACAGAGGCAAGACAAAGGTTCCGAAGGATATTGATGAAAGTATGGTCACACTGCACACACCCTTACTACCAGACCAAATTGTCTTTAAAGGACCGTGCCTGGGGCACATCCCCCTTTTAAAATTGGAGGTCTGGGATATGGCTGATATGGAACGCTTTCCCCATTTAGCGATGGATCAACTCATGCACCGCGTCTTCTACAAAGACTCTAGTGCAAAATGTGGTGCATGAGTTGGTCCTCAGACACTTCCATGTTTGAGACAGAATGCTCATTTTTGCATCGCATAATTGCGCACTCAAAGATAATCCTTATACATACATGGTTAAATGGGTTGTTGATGAAGCTGACATATGAAACAGAGAATTCAAGACAAGAAGCCAAGAGGTTATGGGATCTTTTATGCCAGACAACCTGTGGCTTATGTACCACCTACCAGAGCCACAAGTCATCTACAATAGGCAGTTCATCGAGAAGTTTGCCAAAGAGAATGAGGACCCAGCGGACTACACCCAAACCTGGTCAAATAATGAGGGAAAAATCAATAAAGACAAGAACGGTATGTACACTATTGCGTCTATTTGTCCCCTCGTAGTTTTGCAGTGGCCATGCTATGTAGACTATTTGGCAAACCCGATAGTACTAAATTCTCCCATAATGGTTGCCATTAGTAAATGCAGCCGTTAATGCAACTGTAATGAATTGGGCACAAATTTTGTTTAACAATTTAGCAAGAACAATAATGGAGTATAGAAGGAAAAGAAGTGGTGCTTCAAGGGTATACCCTCCATTTTTTATGAGCACCTATGTAATGGATGAAATTTGTTTTGGTTCAAAATTTATTGTCATGGGATGGAAGTGGACTATTCAAAATCCACTTCTCATACACATGTACCATAAATACATGTTGGAATCTAACTTTCAACCACATTTTTTCAAAATTTGTCATGGAGTTATGCTCCCTATCCACAAACGGCTTTATAACCGAGATGCCCCCAGGTTTTCCCAAGAAGCCAAGGTAGATATCCTCCCAATGGCCAGATGGTTTAGGGAGGAGACATTTACATATATCAGGGTATTTGGCAGCATTACCTCCCCCCATGTCCTCCCATACTATGTTCCAGACAAATTGATGGCTAGAGAGATAGCCTATCAAACAGCTAGTGAGGGAGGGATGAGTAAAACATTAAAGGAAGAAAAAAAGGCCATCTGGCCTACATTCCCTTTGCAGTGTGGAGCATTTTCATTACACGACCTAGGGAATGCATTTAAAGAAGCAGAGATTATGTTATCTCTGTAATTACCTAAATTCCCTGGAAGGCAATATGACCCATTCGGCACTGTCAAAGACTTTAGCACCATAGTGAAAATAAAAGTATTCAGGAATGAGGAAGATGCATTTCATGACATCTTTTTGTAGAAAAACACCTTCACAGATGTGAAGCATATGGCACAATTACTTTTTGACTGTGAAGATCTTGAAACCTTTTACGAGTACAAAGAAAGGAGGCTAACAAAGGTCCCATTGGACCAATTATTGATTGAACCAATAAGGGAGCCTACTCCCAGTGTAAGTATAGAAGGTGACTCTAAAGAAAATTCTAAAACTTATTCTCAAGCAGAATCCCAAGAGAAATCTACCAGGGAATCACTGAAGTCATCACAAAATGGGAAAAGCAGAAGCAGAGAGTCGGAAAAGGATACAACCCAATCTACAGAGAAGAAAACTGAGCAAACTTCAGCTAGCAAACAGGTTAGAATCCATGCCACCTCCACACAGCCAATAAAATCCCTAGTGATTTATTTAGAGGAAGAATGGAACAACTTTAATAAAAGGCTCAATATAGAGGAACAAACGCCAGAGTTGCAAACTCCACAACAGAAACAACTCAGGAAATTACAGCAGAGGAGACTATAAATACTCAAGATGTAGAACACATCCCTGTTGCCCCCGCCTCTAAAATTATTTTGAGAATAGAGGAGATTCCCCCTCTAGATGTGTTTTATAGCCCACAACACAAGGTCGTTGTTAAAAGACAAAGGAAGAAAAGGAAGTTGGATTCTACAATTGTTACTACCCCTGATAATGAACCGATGGATGTTCTCTGGAAAGACTCACCCATCGACCCATCCACCAACCTTACTAGACTCTCACAGTTTGTAGGTGCCTATGCTACAGCGACCATCAACAAAGCAACAGAGGTGCAAATGTTGCTTAAAGAAAAAGAAGATAAAATTTTGTCGCTTGAACAACAATTACAGCAAGCAAAATCTGACCAGCAAGTAGAGATACAGTTAGCTAAGCTACAACAAGAGTTCAAGCAGATGAAAATAAAACATCAAACCAGCTTAGCAAAGAAGGAAGCGAAAATACAAGGAATAACTTATCTACATAAAGATGATCCAAAAATTGATCAGTTTATTACTGAAGCGCTCGGCCTTAACTCCCAGCTGATGCACCAAAAAGAACTATTATGCCAGAAGATTTCGCAATGGAATTCTTATTGCGAAACAAGCGACAAATTGACAAGTCAAGTCATGGAAATGAGACTTGAATATGATGAAATCTTCAAAAAGGTCTCTGATTTCATCACCTGGTAGAATTTAGAAGATGAGAGAAAAGTCAACTTGCCTGAACTAGAAGAGTCGCATAAAGAAATCTTATTTGCAAACTGGGATTCTCAGCTTAAAGAGGCAGAAAAGGCAACAGCAGATGCGGCAGTAGCAGCAAACAGTGTCATCGAAAATATTAATGAAAATTTACATAGCGCCAACCTTGTGGCAAAATCCATTCCAGGTTTTCTTCCTAATGTAAAACAGCTTAAACTATAGTGGAGACAGGCAACAGAATAAAAAGCAAAAGTAATTAGGCAAACGACCAGGTTAAACTGGGAAGCATATTAGAGACATTTGGTGAAACCTCACAGCCAGTGGATGACCCTATGATGCCTAAGCACTTCTACAGAGAAAATGGTGCCAGCATTGACCGACATCGTATTCACTGGACCGTTGAAAGATTAAATCGGTCAACTGACACAGCTCAATCCCATGATGGACATTTACGATCTAAAGGATCAAATGCAGAACAGTTAGTCACCATGCTCATTTCTATTTTGGTTTTATTTTGCATAATTTGAGGAATGTCATTTAAACCTCCTCAACTATTTTTATAATAATCTATTGTTAGTTTTATACTTTAAGTGTTTAAATCCCTCTCATGCATTTAGAGAGAGGTCCAAAAATTTTATCAGAAACAATCCTCAAAAAATGCACTTCTGTCCCTTTGAGGATGTTATGGTGAAATTAGTGGAACATGATTTATTTTTATCTGATCTAGAATCTTCTACTGAAATTGCACTTTTGTACTCTTAGATGGTGTTGAATGGACTGAAAGTAGATCAATATTGTTGAAGCACATGAGTAGGACGTATTATAAATGGTACTTTTATCTCGTAATTCTTTTTACTTATGTATCAAGCAATAATTTCTCTTCAAGTTGTTTATGTATGAAAGTTTGAATCTTGGTTTCCATTATTGCACTTTTGTATGATGATGATCTATATTTTATGCTGAATACATGAATAATTTCTTATGCAATATATCTTTCACAATCGTTTCGGCTAACTTTTTATACGAAATGATTATTGTTAAAACAAATTCATTTCTCATTGCAATTGAATGATCTTTATTATCAATTGCTTTTAGACATTATTGTAGATCGCATACATCAATTTACTCCCAAGTATAGTTATAATTAGATAGTGTTTAAATTAGGATAAAATGCATGTGATTATTAGTTTATATTATATTACTTCTAGCTTAAACATTACTCCAAAATATCACATATCACCCCATCAACACAATCATAAAATAGATTGGGAAACTGGTCCCATTATCCCCAGTCGGAGCCACTACTCCAAACAGAAAAGGAGCTGCCAACCGAGGTCTGGACCGGGTATTTTTCCCCCATGTTGAAGCAATGATTTTCAAGACTTCAACAGATTCATATATTAAGTAAAATTCCCAAGACACATGTATACAACAGACACCACTAGCTCCAATAGTGGAGCGCTAGAGCCACTACTTACTCCCAAAAAGAACTAGCGTGTCTCTTTGATGCCTTACAAGAGGAGCCAAGGCGAAAAGTCCCTTGCTTGTAAAATGAGGGTGTATATATAACAAATGAGGTGATCATTCACCTCCCTTGTGACTCTTGGACTACCCTCGTGATTGTTTGACTTCTTCATGACTCTTTGACTTCCTACATGACTTTTCACATTAAATGGATGACTCTTGGACTTCCACTTTTACAATACGTTTTCCAATGTTGAATTACATATTCCATAAAATGATGTCGTAGATGATGACTAATGACATGACATGACATGACACTGGTGACATCGACCGCATGATGACATGACAGTGTCAAGTGACCCTTTTTTGTTCCTTCCTTTTTGTCCTCTTGAGAGATGGAAAATTATCTTCTTCCTCCTCCTCATGACTTCAATACAAGGAGTCTCCAATGTGGTCTTGGTCTTCAATTGTTGTTGTAAACCGATGTCCCTTTTTCTTCTCTTGATGGATGAACTTGTCTTTATAGTTACAAGGGTATCTTCTAGCATCGTCTCCTTCTCCATCTCCTTCATCATCATCCTATCATGACATAATAAAATGTGTACAACTAAAAACCACTCATGACAAGATGGCATCGGTCCAATAAACTCCTATACTAAGATGCTTCATGAATTCACTTGTTAGGGTTGGAACTGGTGACTAACTAAGGGATTGCGCAGTTCCATAGGTCGAGGTATGGACTGAGGTTTGATACTACCCAATGCATAGTTCAGGATTGCCAAGATCAAAGGATTGCTCAGTTGAAGGACTCAAGGACTCAGGCTAGAGGCTTGAGCCTTGAGACTACATAATGCGCAATTGAGGGGACCTAGGCAGAGGGACTGCGTAGTTGAGGGACTCAAGGAATGAATTTTGAGGCTTGAATCTTGAAACTACACAGTGCGCATTTCTAAGGGCCTGGGTTAAGTGACTGTGTAATTGGGGAACTCAGGAGGTCAAGCTTGAGGCTTGAAGTTTCCCAATGCACTGTTCAGAAAGGACAACAAGCTAGGGGACTACGCAGTTGATGGGTGGAATGTACAGTTGATGGGTTCAAGAACTCAAGGTCGAGTTTTGATGCTTGAATTTTCCCAATACATAGTTGTAGAGGAATACAATTCTTAAGGATTGCATACTATTCTGCAGCTCAAGGTGTCAGGCTGGAAGCTTGAGGCTTGACATTGCAAAGTGCACAGTTAAGGCTAACTAGGAGGTAGAAATTATGCAATTCTGGAGCTCAAGGATTAAATTTGGGCACTGTGACTATGAAATGTGTAGTTCAAGAGGCAAGGTCAAGGCTTGAGGGTTAAGACTGTGCAATTTGTTGTATAGGAAGGCTGAGTAATGTCAAGTTGCCCCGAAGCGAAATTTTCCAGATGAGGCTAAGTGCGGAATCAATGAACCAAAGTGAACAAGGAAAAAACTTGAGCATGCTCACACACTTAGAACAATTTAAGACATGACATTGATCACTCATAATACATGAACAACATACTTCCCTTAATGCGACGACATTGTGACGACTTTCCCCAAGTGTGACACTAAAGGCAAACTTTGCAACGAAAGTGAAAACACTTTTGCAATAGTGATTGAAACTTTGGAGATGAGTGTGAGACACGTCCACATGATAAAAAATACTAATTTTCACAAAAATTTCCCCTTGAAATAGGCCAAAACTCCACTTTAATCGATAAGCGAAAATTCCCACGCCAAAAGATATCAGTTGCGATATGACAAGAAAAGTGTGAACGACCCTTGGGATATGCAAACAACAGCGAAATAAACATATGCTAGGATGAAAATAACATGAAAATGACACTAATTAAAGTGAACACAAGCAAAAACAATATCCGTATGCATGAAAACAATGTACAAAAGGGAACAGTTGAAGAAACTCACCAAAATAGAAGTATGATCGCAAACAAAGTGAGGGACTGTCAATGACAGTGCACACTAACTGCATACATGGGTTGAACATTGCATAGGAATTGTCTTAGTGGAATGTGTCACTCTTCTTCAAGCTTGTGTGAAGGAATGATTTCATGAATGCATTATTGATAGACCATGTGTGAGAAGATGACTTCGACACTTACGATCCAGAAGCAAGCTCATATACTTAACAAATCATCAACCAACCAAGAAGTGACTATGGAACGACCGATCGCAAGATGCAAAATTCAAGTGTAAGAAAAATTTTGGAGAGTGTTTGTCACAAAATAAACAGGGCCCTAACCCAAGGAAGCTCGAATCTCTTAAGGAGAAGTAGACTAAGAACTGAAACCAAATATGACTTTCATTCATTGAAGAATTTCATACATAAGGAAAAAATTTATAGAACTTGAAAACTAGACTTCCTAATGTTTTACATTTTTATTCTCCTGCTTCTACTAACTTCCCAATGAGCTACTCGAGCCCTCTATTTATACAAAATGAATGAGGTCGAGTAACCTCTTTGAAAGGAGGATTTTTTTCCCTCCAAAACTCCTATAAAATTGGATCATTTCTCCCTAGGTGACCTTACAACAATAGGAAGGAGTATTTATTATCCCAAGCCAATCGAGCTTGAACCTTATGTAGCAGGGGTAGGCCCCACTAATCTCTTAGCTGGATATCCTCGTAATTTGTGAAAGATCTTATTAGTATCCTACACGGTAATCATGTTGGGAACATGAAGCATGATAAATCTCTTTAATCTTCCTAAGAAATCATATAAGGTAAAAGGAAGGCCTAATATTGCCTTTATATCCCTAGAAAGGTCAAATGGACCTTATGTTTTGCCTAATTGGGAGGCCCATCAAGTGCTCCGTTGAAGTGTTCAATTAACTCCTCAATTTCATTATCTTCGTCATAAAACATTTCTATGAAGAACCAAATTCCAATAATAATGTCAACTTCTTCCATATTCTCAAGTGATTTACCAAAATAGCATATTCTGACTTCCTTAAATTTTTATTTTACGTATTCAATTCTCTTGATACAAACATTGGTGCTTGTCATGTGATCTTTACAAAGTGAACATGAGACACAACATGTGCATTCATGGGATATTAAAGGGTATCCCTAATTTGACTATATACTTATAACTACCTCCCAAAATCCTTTAGCTGAACTCCCTTCCCAATATATCTTTCTAAAAAAATTCTCTACTTTTACTAGACACCCATTTATATAGCCCCACTACCTATAACCTCTCTATAACCAACGTCCACTCACCAATACCTACAATATATTAACTCTATTTTTCACAATTTTAAAACCTCTTTTATAAATAAACATGATAAAATATTAGTTAACAAAATAAAATTCCGTAATAAGAAAAAATAAAATAAAAAAATAAAATCCTCCATATTTATTTGTTAAACTTATCCTATTTACAATTTGATATTGAAAATGCCCTACATTTTATATTAAAACATTTAGGTCAATAAGATACACTTTATCTACTTAGACATGAAAACTATTGTATTAACATTTTCATCGCGTGCATTTCCATATAATTTTTCATGGCATTAGTTTCTAATTGACATGAAAGTCAATTTTTCACTTTTCGAACTCATTAATGTAAGATACATCGTTGTTCATACTAAATTTTTCTATAATAAAATTCTTCAACAACCCTATTATATGCCAAGCTTTATTTGGTTTTTAGTCTCATTACATAAAATCAATTTACGGATTTCATTTATATAAATTGAAAACTATGTCCAAAAGAATGGTTCCATGGTTGTTCATATCTCCTTGGAGCCAAAGCCCTCATACCAATACCAAAAGTCAAAGTAACATGAATCTTAAATAAATCAATTATTCTATTTAATTATTGAGCCAATCGCATTTAGGTGATATGGGGAATGTTATCGAATTGAAGGGTCGAGCTCAATAAAAAAAATTGGCATTTTTTTTTAAATTAGTTACCAAAAATTCATCCAGTTAAGTTACTCATGTTAAAGACTATTTCAATGTGCCCCATGAGAGTCATTCATATGAAACTACTAGTGTTCTAATATTCTTTGTTGTTATATGAATATTCTTTGTTGTCATCATATGGGTTAACCACGTGAGAGAGAGCCCGTTGGCTGATAATAATTGTATGAAATTAAAAGGTCAATCAACATGACCACAATTACTTACTTGTGGTTGAGAAAAATTGCATTATAATTAATATTAATTATATCTAATAAAACTATATTAAGGGGGTAAAAGTGGAAAAAAATTTACAATAAAATGTATATATAATTTTCTTTGATATCTCTTTTTGGTTATGTAGAGATTATGATAGTATCCTCTAAGTTATGGACGCGCATCTTCATGACTCCAATTAGTATGATTTGTGATGGATGAAGAAGTTCTCGACTATGAGGATGATTTTATGTTTCCAAAGGACATTTTGTATTTCAACTTAGATTTTTCCGCATGATAGGTAAGTAAAAATGTTCACGGAGAGCACAAACCTTTGTTCCGTGACAACTAGGAAATCCTTGGAATTTGTCCCTTGGGCCACTGCAAATATTCTAAATGGAATTAACACCATGCAAGGTGGCCAATTCAATTAACTAGTTAGCTCCTCAACTTCTAAACCCTTCAAGACTTTTCTATCATCAGAGGGTTTCTCTCCCCTGCATCCCCCTTCTACGTATGTCTTAACACCTTGCATTTCTCAATCATAATCTTTGCAAGCCCCCATATTGGTCCCTTCTTCCTTAGCCTCTCATTGTAATGTGGTTGTGCCAATATATCCTAAGGTTTGTAAGCATTGTGTTAGAGCTCGTTGAGAGAAAGTGAAGATGGTCATGGGTGAAGATGTCTATATAGTAAATATTCTTAACATTTCCAATTGCTAGGCAATTGGACATTTTTATAGAAATATTGTTCACTAAGAATCTCCAAAATCTTGGATATCCTTCTCATGGGATATTGTGCTCAAATATTATCATGTCTTTCACTCCTTGGCTCGTGGGTGCATGGATTTATTTTAAATTTAAATGTGTGGGCAATTTGGAAGTCATCTTAAGTAGAAGTTGGTTGGGCCTATTAGGTCTTTTCTTAAAATGTGGAATGTGGAGTTTCATCCGCATAAAGAAATGTTGTTTCATTTACGAGTCTAGATGATATTTCCTAGCCTTCCATTAGATTTTCGGCATTTGGATATCTTTACGTATATAAATGACAATATTGGGAGGTTTTTGCAAATGGAGTAAGTTGGGACTCAAATATCGATCAGCAAGTGTGTGGATGCAAGTTGACGTCCATTTGACAGATGGATTACTGGAAAAAGTCAAATTAGTTTATAAAGGAATCTCTTGGTTCTAGAAACTAGACTACTAGAGGATTTTGTTTCATTGTTTTGGTTGTCATAGAGCATATCCTAGTAAATTGTTTGAAATTTCCCCCCTTTTTTCCTCCTTTAAGAAGATTTGGAAGGAAAAAAACAACTCAATCATCAGGTTGTATCCTCAATAGAGCCTCATTCAGATGATTTTTTACGTAAGGGCGATAGATTGGGTCATAAAAGGCTCATCCTCAATTGGTGTTAGAGAATGGTGCACTTCAAATTGAGGCCTCCATTACTATGTGTTTTCCCCTTAGTTAATGTAAATTCCCAATTGAATGCATGTGAATAAGTTCCTTCATTGTTCCATGTATCCTCATCTCCCTCTCTTGCTTTAGATTCTCAAATATTTCCCTCCCCTCTTAACCTAAATATTTCCCTCTCCACCCCCTATTTAGCCCCTTTGAAGGAGGCTCTCGGTCCCATTTTTAGTAATTTCAATCCTTGTCTCATTGCTTGTAATGTCAGCCCTAGTTTGTTTCCTGAATCACTCTTAGGTTTTGGGTCTCCCTCTTCCCTTTGGTCTCCTCCCCTACCTCCTTAGCTTTAGTACCACTTTCTTCCAATTGTGGTACAACAAAAGTTGTTGTTAAATCTTCCAACCTCCTTCATTCTACGATCAAAGTGCATGGGGATGGGGCTATTTCAGGAGGTATTATGATTGATTAGCCTCATGTGTCCATGTTGGGAGAAAATCCCATATTTTTCTTCCACTAATTCAAGAAAAGAGAGACATTTAAAGTGGCAAGAAAGCCAAGTATTTGCAATCCCTTAGAGTAGGGAGTGTTTGAGGTCCTCTTTTGCCATGATAATTCTTTCTTTCAATGCTTTGGGACTAGGGGCGCCCCAAAATTCTTATCCCTCAATCATCTCATTAAGGCAATCACCCCTGATATCATCTTTATACAAGATACTATGTGTTCTATATCTAAAGCATGGGAGTTTCTCTCCCTTGGATCAAGGATTGATAATTTAACGGAGTGGATTATGATGATATAATAGGAGGTCTTATCTTAGCTTAGATCATTAATTTTAACCTCATATATTCTAGCTCTCTCCCCTTTGGAAAATTGGTATAATTGGAAGATTGTAGATTGTCACTCTCTCTTCATTTTATTAATGTTTATGGCCCCTATTCAAACAAGAGACCCTTTTGGAAATTCTTTGCCACATTTATTGTCTTCTCTTCATTCATTGTTATTCTAGGAAGAGACCTTAATTTCACTATTGCATTTTGTGAGTTATGTGGCACACACTCTCATTTTGATCCAATGGAAGTTTTTTTTGCACATTTCATTGAATACTAGAACTCGGTACATTAGAGAAATTTTGAGGTCTAAAATGGGCCTCACAAGGAATATTATAAAATAATAGTGTGAATAGTAAAATAAGATTAGATTACATCATCAAATTTTAGAAGGAAAAAAAGAAAAAACTTTTTCAACTTATCTCCCTACGATTGTATTTAAAATTTGAGCAACATCACTCGTTGGATGCAGAAGTTAATTCCTCATCCAAGGAGTGCCCATGTTGCATACTTTCTATGGACCCTACTACACGAAAAATGAGAAATACATGAAAAAAGAGATTGCAATCATGTTGTACATGTATTTCTCATTTTTCATGTAGCGGGGTCCAACAAAAGCATGCACATGGGTACTCCTTGGATGAGGAATTAAATTTACATCCAACAAGTGTTATTTCTTGAAATTTGAGTAAAACCATAGAGATATAAGTTGAAAAATGAGTTGGAAAAAGTAGTTTTTTTAAAATCTTTTTACTTTTTAACTCCAAAAATGGTGAATTATCCCCCATGGTTGACATTGTCATCTTAACTCCTATTGGTTCGTATAAAGTTGATTTTGGTTGTATATTTTTATTTTGAGTCCCATTTTTTACCTTAAAATTTCTCTAATGGATGCAAAGCCTTCCAAGCTGGACCCCACATGGATGAATGGCCGGGAAGGAAACTCTATTGGAGGGTCTGTGGATATTCTATTCATGGATGTCTTTTGGATAGTTCTCAAATAATCTCCCCATTTTGAATAAATTAGACCAAAAGGAATCGAATCCCCCTACTCCACTGAATTCTAGCCCTTCTTGATTGCTCGAAGAGGATTAAAATTCCCTAATTTCATCATCATGGATCAACCTATGTATTTAGGTGGGGATTTCTTATGTATTTCAACTGACTATTAGCATTGCTAATATTAATGTAATTTCCATGTGATTGGCAATATTTTAATTTGAATTCTCAAGCTCAACTTCTAGATACCAAGCAAAAGCTTCAAGCCCTATAGGTGGTTAACTAGCTAAGAATCTATCAAGTCCCTATTGGCTATTAGATAATACCTTCTTACAACTGAGGAATCTCTTTGGTGCCTCAAGAGTAGGGCCATATGGTTGGAAGGAGGTGATAGTAACATTATATTCTTCCATTAATATATCAATCATAAGATAAACATAAACACTATATGGGAGATATCCAACACAAATTGTATTCCAATTTCTTCCTTTGAAGAGAAACAAGAGACGAGAGAGGTTTTCTAATACAATCTCTTCAAGGAGCCTAAGGCTTTCCCTATTGGAGAACTTATAAGAGTTATCAATATTTTTCCTCATATTTTAATAGGTGAAATGAATTGAAGGTTATAATTAATGATCTCAAAGGACAAAATCATAAATAGGCTTTCCTCAATGAAAAGAGGGAAGAATCCTTGTCTTGATGGTCTCACTATCTAATTGTACCTTGGTTTTAATGATATTCTCAAAGAAGATACACTCAAAGTGATTCTTGAATATAAATTCTCTAGAAAGGTTATTGTTTCTTTTAATGTGACCTTTCTTTCCTTCATCCCCAAGAGATAGGATGCCTCTTCTTTCAAATATCTCGAACACATCTCCTATTCCATTGTAATTTACAATATTATCTTGAAAATCATTGTAAATCGTCTCGAGCCTCTCATCTGCAAATTTATTTCTAATGATCAATTCAGTTTCCTTTTTAAAAAGAAAATTCATGATTTTGTGATCCTAGCATAATAGGCCTTCTTTCCATTAAGACTACAAAGTCCCTTTTTCTAACTATGGAGTTAGAACTCTCTAAGTCTTATGACACATTCAAATTGGCCTATCTCCATTTGAACATGATTCAAATGGGAATGAACCTACCTCTAGTTAATTGGATTATGGAATGAATTCATTATACTTCATTTGTGGTGCTTATCATGGATTTCCAACAATATTTATCCATCCCTCTCAAGTGTTGAAATAGGGTTGTATCTTGCTTCCTTTCCTCTTCTTTTTGGTAGATGAAGGTCTCAGCAAATTGATGTGCAATGTTAGAGCTCAAGGCAAGATAAAAGGTGTAATGTTTTCCTCTTTTGAAGTTATTTGTCTCTCTCTTCATTGACAATGTGTTGTTGTTCGATGAAAGTTTTGCACAAGAGCTCGAGGGGATAAAGTAGACATTGGGCCCTTATTGTGGTGCTAAAGTTAAGGATATACATTTAGCAAAATCTCATCTTCTCTTTAATTGTCTTCAATATGATCTCCAAGTTTAGTTGGATGATCATCTTCCCTTCACTCAAAATCCATTAAATGAGGGAATGAAATATGCTCGTTTTGTTTTCAATTCACACTCTTTTGACTATTGTCTTTGGACATTTACGAAAATTGAATCAAGAATTTATTTATGGGTTTATCATTTCTTACCTCATTATGGTTGGTGGTTAGTTGGTCTTTATTAAAGCAATGTTCGATAATATCCATGTATATTGGTTTTTTGTTGCTAAAGTCTCGAACGGGATTTTAACTCAGATTAGAAATCCCTACATGCATTTGTTTGGTCTAGGAATCAGTGGTTTGATGGTATTCCTCTAGTGAAATGGTCTTCCATTGCTTAACCCAAGAGGGTTGGGGGATGGGGAATCAAAAATATTTATCTATTTATCCAATCCCTTGCAACTAAATTTTTTTGAAATTTACCATTGACCAAAATGACCAAAAATTAAACACACAATGTTTATTCTAGAAAACCCAAATCCGATAAAAACCAACTAACACTATTAGTGTCTGTTACACAAAAATATCGTCATCATGATTATTTGCAGTCAGTATGGGTCTATCATCACTTGTACTGTCCTCCTAAGCAAGTCTCAAACCTCAGCTCTTCAAATCAAGCTTTGGAAATGAGAGAAAGACATTAGAAATCAATGTAACTCTGGTTCCGCACTTTCTCTCATGGTCACCTGCGGTCCCGCACCTTCTGTGTACAAAAGTTGCAGACCTACCCGCTCTGTCCCTACCGGTGTAGGTGCGGACCCCTATGAAAGTCAAAAGGCGCAAGTTTTATCTTAAAAAACTCACTTTGGGTTAATTCTAGAGGTTTCTACAAGGAATTTTGACATGGATTGTTCGCTCTGAGGTGGTTCATGCATCCCAAAAGAGAAGGGGCTAATCCCTTGATGAGAGGAGCTATCCCTTTGAAGGAGGGCTTTATCCCTTTGAAGGAGGACCTAGTAACCTCCCTCCATTGCATTATAAATACAGGCATTGGGCTGGTTGCTAGAGAGGTTAGAAGCTGAACATTTTTTAGGGTAAATGCTGGTGAAATCAAGACTTCCTAGTTAAGCCTAAAGAGGAGAGATCACATACCTTTTTGGTTTCATTGGGGAGTGAGTCTTGTCAAAGTAGAGGAGACTTCTTGTTGGACCCTGGGAGGAGCTTGTACAACGTTAAGGCAAAGGTTGTAAGGTTCTTCTTCTTTTGAATTAATACAATCAAACTCATTTTTCTCAACAAGTATCTTATGTTATTTGTTTCATGGACTCCTTGACTTTCATGTTAAATATGTTTTATGCAATTGGCGTTTCAGGTGCTATTTAATTTGTTTGCCTTGTTTGTGTTTGGAGATTCGCGAAAAGGAGATCATTTGGATCGAAGGAGCGAGGGCATCCACAAGCTAGCGTTGGACCTAAGGTAGGCCCTAAAAACACTTGTTTGCTATTGTTCATTAGAGCATATTTAGAGAAAGATAGTGTCTGGTTGGTTTGCTTGTCATTAGGTCTTCTCTAGATTCTAGGAAGGTATATCTTGTCCGCAAGATCGACTTATTCTGTGTGACAGAATGGCGACTCCACTGGGGACTTGATTGTTTTCCTTGTTTATACTTTGACCTGAGAAACTGTATTTTTTGTTTCTGTTTTTGGCTTGATGATTATGGGATTGGGTGATTTAGTTAATTTTGAGTTAGTTTTTATTTTTCATAGTTTTGGGAGAAGTACGCACCCTCTGAGTTAAGCACAGTGCGTACCTGTACGCGCTTTTGCTTTGTGCACAGAGCGTGAACGCACCTATGTAAACAAGCTGCCTGCGTACCCTGTCAAAATTTTGAGAAATTTTAAATTTTTCTCTTTTTTATCAGTTTAGAATTTGTTTATAGGTTTTAGCCATTGCCCAGACCTGCGTGTACCCTGTCAAAAACTTTCCTTGGTTTAATTTCATTAGTGTTAGGGTTTTAGGTGAAATTCCTAGGAGTTTTGCTTGTTGGGTTTGTTTTTAATTTTGGTTGTGTAGTGGCTCTGAGCTTAGAGGCTGTAGGGACTTCAGATCACCTTAGTGTCTACCAGCTTTCTTATGAGTCTGACCATTAATGAAATCTCCCCTTGTTTGAGGAATCCGCTTTGAGTTTTCTCTTTACAAAACTTCGAAAAGCTTGTGTTTGAGAGTTTGGATTTTCATTTTCAAAAAGAAAACGAAATTGGTTGTTCTTGACTGATTTGTGATTCTACATGAATTAGTCCTTAGCTTGCATCTAGCTGAGTAAAACATCCTTAAAAAGACTTTTAGTAGGCTTTGACTTCAAATAGGTTTTTATAGTTTGTAGCTCTCAAAGTTAGTCATTTTCATTAGTTTTGAGTTTTTTATTTACAAAATATAAAAAAAAAATCTCTTTTGGAAAAGTTTGTTTTTTGTAGTGATTGAATGCTTTGAAACGAAAAAGGGAAATTTTTGTGAAATAACTAGTTGTCTCGTTTTGAGTGCTTTGGAAAGGAAAAGCTCTTCTTTTAATTTGTTTAATTGAGAAAGATTTGTGTTTACAAAGTATTTGCATTCTCAAACTCTTTCTTAGTTTAGAAGTTCATCGAAGAGAAAAAGATTTTTAGATCATCTTAGGTGCATTTTTAGTGATTTTGAGTCGAGTCTTCATACCACGAGTTTCATCTCCGCACCTTTGGACTTAAACAAAAACCACTAAAATTAACGCTTAAAGTAAAATTCACCTAGTAACATTTTTATTTCTAGGGCTCTAATACACCAACTTAGCTTAGGCTAGTGTCTTGGAGTAGGAGAGTAATTAACTCTCCAAGACAGTAAAAACAAACAAGTAGCTGTATCTTGTGGTAGGGAAGAAATCCAATTGTTGCATTTATGCTCTGGGAAAGCTCCTCTTAAAGGAGAAGCACGAGATCGTGTCCGAACCAGTGTGGGAATCAATCCTTCCTCATTGGGATTAAAAATGGTAAACCTCGGATTAACCATTGTCGAGGAGCCTGGGGTCACTTGTTGGTAAACCTTGGATTATGTCAAGGAGCCTTCAAGGGGATTGAGCTTGCTACTCTGCCCTTGCGTGCGTATCGGATCATAGACTGTTCCCCCAGGTGTATTTGTCTCAGTTGGTAACCTTAGTGGCCATATTCTTTAGTACTCTTCATGAGGTGACAGTGGTGGGAAGATCCCACTATACCTGGAGCAGACGTCGGCTAGACTCACTTGGATTTTCTGTGGGGTTCACTTCACTCGAGACGGTTAAGTGGAGGAACTTGTGCCAGTCTATTCATTAAGCAGGTTGCTGGGGTAACTGTTCCAACCGCCATTTCTGTACTGAACTCTGCAACGTTGGATTTCATCACCAACTAGTGTTTTCGGTCTGGAAAGTTACTGTTTGTGTGTGTTTGATCTCCTAGATTCTTTAGGCGTGTGATTCAAATTTGTTTGGTTCTTTAGAGACCTTAGGTGCTTTTCATTGAGATTTTACTTTGTTTGTGTGTGAAGTAGTTAAAAGTCTTTAACTATGGTTGAATTACCAAGACAGTCCCGTAGACTTCGGGGCCAGTCTCCTGAGATTATAAACGTGGCTGAGTTACTGAGGAAGTCTCGTAGACTTCGGGGCCAACCTCCTGAGGAAGTACCGAGCCAACTTGAAGGCTTAAAAGTCCTCGTAACTCCTAGAGACAGTAGAGTTGGGTCACCGAAAGAAGGAGAATCTTCTTTGATTGTACATCCTGATTTTCAAACGCCAGTAGCAGAATATAATCCACAGTCAGTGTCTGTCTCCGAAATCGCTGGTAGCTTTTCATCTACTAGTGATATAGGTGAAGAACCCGAAATATCCGAGCCTGAAAGTGAATTTGCTGCTACTTTGACATCGGGGTTTGTTTCTCCATCTTTTAGTGGTCCTGGTTCACCTAGGGTAGAAAGAGTAATCACTCAAGATCTTCCTTCTGGACTTATTTCTATTGAAGAACTTGCTCCGGAAGAAGAAGAAGTAGGCATCCCTATCCCTGAAAATCAACCTGTCATTGAACTAAGGGAGCGTGAATCAATTTTTTACAATCCACCTAGGAGTAGTTCTTGGTATCTTTCTTTGACTAATTATTTAGAAAACTCAGGGTTAAGTTTTTCACCACCTCGTGCTCCTTATCACTCAACACCTAGAGGTTTTTATACTCCCGTAAATATGTCAGGACAGTCGTCCATGTTTACTCAATCGCCCGAATCTTTTTTGTACGGCGGTCCATCTGTTCCCTCTGGGTATCAGTCTCTTTCTGGTACTTTTCTGGGAGCATCTCCTCAACCCATTGAGCAAGGGTTATTAACTGGAAGCAATGGTAATAAACCATTGAGCGTAGAAGACATTCTTATGATGTTAGGTTCTATTCCCAATCCTCAACCTCAAGGTGGCCAGTTACTGCCTGGGGGTCAGCCTCAATTAACACCTGGGGGGCAACCTCAAGGATAGTACATACCTATGGGACAGTACGTTCCTCAAGGTCAACCCCAGACTCAATATGTACCCCAAGGTCAACCCCAGTATCAATTTATACCTCAAGGTCAATACTCGAACCAAGGTTTCCAACCACCCCAAGGTCAAACGTATGTTCAAGGAACGGGAAATGTACCTTTCAATTATCAATCCTACCCTCAACCCGGTTATGGTCCTCAGTATTCTCAACCAGTTATGGGTCAGTACCCCGGAATGAATATAGTGTGCGATCCATCGCAAGCCCAACAGGTGTTGCAGCCAAGTATACAGTTGTCATCTCAAACTAGACAACCCCTAGTTCCTGGTACACCCCAGCAACCGTCCAGTCTAACATTCATACTTCTGTACCTTCGGTAGTTTCTCAGCCTGGGCCTAGTACACCTCGTACTTTGCCTCAAACGACTGCTACAACTGCTGCTACATCTGTTCAACCTACCCCACCTACTTCTGGAGTATCCACAACTCCGGTTTCTACTGTTCCTGTATCTACTCCTCAGACATCTTTACCACCGTCTGGATCTACTATTCAAACTTCGGTTCAGATGCCTGTAGGACAACCTGGTTTAAGTACAGTTGTCACGAGTTAGCCACAATTCACCTATCAACCGTACCAGGGATAGTACCAATTCGTTCCTGCTGTCCAGCAGCCAGTTTATCAGTATCAACCGTATCCTGGGTACACTTATCAACAACCTCAACAACCCCAGTACGGTCCGGTTAATCCTGGTTTTCCAGGAGGATACAATATCCCGAACGCGATTCCCATTCCTAGTTATCCTGGATATCCTCCTCCTGGGGCTGGTCTCATGACCCAGAGTTTTAGGGATCCTAATCGACAGTTACCGTTTATCACAACTTTGGACTTACCTGACTTGTCGCGTCTAATGAATGATCCCATTAATTATCTTCCGTTTTGGCCGCCAATGCCGAATAAGTTGCCCAGTGACATTCCCAAGTTCGAAGGTAAATCAGGAGAGGACCTGTCGAACCATGTGATGACTTACCACCTCTGGTGTGCGTCTAACTCCATCATAGATGATTCGATCCGTCTTAGACTTTTCCAGCGCACTCTAATTGGTCCGCAACCAAGTGGTACATTGAGTTACCGCCAGGCACTTTTTATAATTTTAGTCAGTTAGCTACCTCGTTTTTAACTCATTTTCAGTTGCCAGTTCGATATGACAATGGCACAGAATTGTTAACTTCGCTAAAACAATCGACATCCACTTACATTTCAGATCATATTCATGAGTGGAGACGTCGACGTCGTTTAGTGAAGGTATTTATTCCGGATCAGATTTTGGCTGAGTGGTTTGTAAAATCTTTGTTGCCAAAGATCACTGAAGATGTTGCTAAAGCCGGAGTGGTTACTGAGGAGCAAGTCATTTCTCAAGTACAGTACCTTGACTTGGTCTATACTCAGTCGGGTACGTTACATGAAAAAACCCCCGATCTTCCCAAGCAAAATCAAATCACTGCAGCTCCTTCGGGATCTCATGCCGCTGATGGTATGATTGGCACGGTTAACACTAAAAGTAAGAAGAAGTCTTCCAAGAATTCTTCTCCCATTTTAACATTGCCCGATTCCCCAACAGGAGATTCTTCTGCAGAGATTTCCGCCGACGTTCACGTTGTAGAGTCATCTACAGCCAAATCAAAATCCGGTGGGAAGAAGAAAGGAAAGAAGAAGAATAAAATGGACAAAAGTTCAAAGGAGAAACCTGAAAAGGCAGAATCCAATGACGAAAAACACAAACCTCGTTATCCTTGTCTCATTTGTGACGATGAACATTTTACAAGAGACTGCCCTCATTGTGCAGAGGTTGCGAAGATTGTCAAGGGTTCCCAAATCCTGTTGTTTTGAAGGATCCTTTTCCGCTCAAGACAACAAGATGATAGGTTCATCCTCGAGTGCCAATGAAGAACCCATACTGATGATGTCCCATGTTAGGATTGCGACTCGATCGCAAGATTATGCTAGTAAGAGTCTTGTTGATGGTAAAGAAGCAGAATCTTCTCATTCTAATCCATCAACCTCAGCTCCCGGTTCCGATCCACTACAGATCGAGAAACCTAATCCAGACTTGGTAATCAAAATGCTCGCCAAGGGTATAATTCGAAAGTCAGCTTTCAATCCACATGCGAGAGCGGCTCAAAATTATAACATTGTTGAGGATTTAGCTGTTTCACCCTCAGCAATGTCGGCTTTGGAAGTGCTGCAATCATGCCCAGCACAGCGTAAATTACTTTTATCGGCTATAGGAGCTGTTGATGTTTAGGACCCGAACCTAATAATTTTCGATCTAGAAAATAGTACATCGTGTTTGCCTCATCAAATGGCTTTCTAGATTCCAGTGATAGTCAAAAACAGGCCTATTCATCGGACTGTAATTGATGAGGGAACCTCAACGTGTATTATGTCGATACAGTGTTGGAGATCGCTTGGTTCTCCTTCACTAAATCAATCCCCGACGATTCTAAAGGCCTTTGATGGCCGTGGGTTTCATCCTTTTGGCATTCTACAGGATTTGCCTATAGGGGTTGAAGGAAAAACCGTTAGTCTAGATGTGGAGGTGGTTGATGCCCCTATAGACTACAACCTTCTCTTGGGTCGAAGTTGGTCTTACGCTATGACAGCGATCGTTTCATCGGTCTTTCGAGTAATAAAGTTTCCACACAATGGAAAGATCGTAACAATAGACCAGCTGGCTTACTTTTCATCTGACCCAGCC
Source organism: Pinus tabuliformis (assembly GCA_031772625.1). NCBI lineage: Eukaryota > Viridiplantae > Streptophyta > Pinopsida > Pinales > Pinaceae > Pinus > Pinus tabuliformis. Next base: position 914,867,398 of record CM062818.1, on the reverse strand, counting down.
TCTTCAGAGAGTATTCAGCATGTTGGTGAAATGACTATCCCATATAAGGATGTTGGAGTAGGATTAGTTAAAGATGTCGGTTTACTGAGAACTTTTCCTTTTCCTCCAATCAACGCATCATCTTCATTTGCAACCATTCATATGATTACATCAGACACCATTGTTTATGATGATCCTTGGATCGTCCCTTCTGAATCTGAGATAGACTCATTTGGTAATTCCATGCCTTTGAGTCCATATGAAATTGCCTATGAAGCCGTGCAGTCGTTTGCCGACCTGTCTTCAACCGAAAATGACTTAATGAATGTGGTCTGTGAGGAATCACTTTTCACATCAACCTCAAATTTAACTACGTTTTCTGAACTTGTTCACTCTGATGAGCAAATTCGTGAAATCCTATGTGTAGATGATTTACCATGGGAAGATCTCCATCATAGATCTTCATTTTTACCTGAGGATGATCGTTTTGAAAATGATTTCTCATCAATTTTTACAACTGAATATGTCAAGGAACCTCAGAATCCAATGAAACATCCTGATTCAGAGTTAAATTTGGGAAACATCTCTCGAACTATTCCTATTGACATTTCGGTTAAGCCCGAATTGTTGAGAACATTCATATAGGTGCCTCGTGTACAGATGACGAAATTCAATTATATAAGGCCCTATTTCAAGAATTCTGCGACGTGTTTGCCTGGTCCTATGAGGAAATGCCAGGAATTGATCCCGCGATTGTTGTTCATGAGATCAAGACTTACCCGGACGCTAAACCCGTCCGGCAACGTTTGCATTAGATTCACCCACGAAAAGCTACTACAATTAAAGCAGAAGTTGAAAAACTGTTGAAAGCAGGTTTCATTTATCCGATCCCGTTAACGGATTGGGTATCGAATATTGTTCCGGTTAACAAAAAGTAGGGAACAATAAGAATATGTATCGATTATAGGGACACTAATCGAGCCTGTCCAAAGGACAATTACCCAACTCCCTATATCGATCAAATCATTGATGATTGTGCCGGCAGCGAAATATTCTCCTTTATCGACGATTTTTCCGGATACAATCAAATCAACATTCTACCTGTCGATCAACCAAAAATGGCTTTCATTTGTCCATGGGGGACATTTTCTTATTGCAAATTACCTTTTGGGCTTAAGAATGCTGGAGCAACTTTTCAAAGGGCGATGTCTTATGCATTTCATGACATCAAGCACATTGTGCAACCATATCTCGATGATTTGCCTGCTCATTCATTACATCGAGCTGATCACCTCGTCCATTTACGAGCAATCTTTATGAGGTGTAGGCATTATCGGATTCGGTTGAACCCACACAAATGTGTCTTCTATATAGAAACGGGTCGATTGCTGGGGTTTGTAGTTTCGAAAGTCGGCATTCGCGTTGATCCCTCGAAGGTCGAAGCTATCATCAAATTGTCTCCTCCTTCGAGTCTTCGCCAACTCCAAAGTTTGCAGGGGAAAGCAAACTTTTTACGACGATTCATTCCTAACTACGCCGAGGTTACAAAGGGTTTCACCCGGTTGTTGAAGCAAAACACTCAATTCTATTGGGATGAGATAGCTCAGAAATCTTTTGATGCACTCAAACACGCGTTGACCCATGCACCGTTGTTGCATCCTCCCAATTACAACCAGGATTACTTCTTGTATCTCGCCTCCTTTCATTCCACCATTGGAATGGTCTTAGTTCAGGAAGATGAATTCACAACGGAACATGTGATATATTACCTCAGTCGCACGTTAAATCCAACTGAGCTAAAATACTCACCTATGGAGAAATTGGCATTGGCAGCCGTTCAAGCTGTCCAACGTTTTCGTCACTACATTCTACTACGTAAAACTACGGTAATTTTGGATTGCAACCCTGTGATCTACATTTTGACCAAGCAATTGCTAGGGGGCAAGTACTCTAAATGGATCGTTATCTTGCAAGAGTTCGACTTGGAATTTGAGAAATCTAAGTCTAAGAAATCTTTAGTTTTTGCGGAGTTAATGTGTGACTTCCCGCGTGCTGACACGGAAACTGTAGCAGAGGAGCCCATTGCGGATGAATCCTTGTTTCTAATCAGCACTTTAGATCCGTGGTATGGGGATATCATCGTTTATCTCTAGACCCAATCCTTTCGGCCAGAAATTTCAAGGTCAGAACGTCGGAAAATTCGATTCGAGTCCCAACAATTCAGAATTATTGGAGATACTCTTTATCGCCATGGGACGGACTCTGTTTTTCAATGTTGCTTAACTCACGAGGAAGCTGAAAGGGTTCTAAATGACTGCCACTCTGGAGCGTGTGGCGGTCATATGTCTGGGTATGCCACAACCCAAAAGATATTGTGTGCTGGCTACTTCTAGCCGTCTTTATTTAAAGATTGTATTACAGTGGTCCGAAAATGCCACAACTGCCATATTTTTTATCGTAAGATGCGTGCTCCACCTGCTCCTCTCCACCCTATAATTGCCGTTGGTCCTTTTGCCAAATGGGGTATCGATTTTATTACATGTAACCCTCACTCGGCCGGGGGCATGCGTATATCATCCTTGCGGTAGATTATTTTACTAAGTGGGCCGAGGCGATGCCTACATTCGAGGCAGATGGCAAGACAACTGCAATTTTCGTGTCCCACAAGCGATAATCACTGATCATGGGCATCATTTTCGAAACGTTATGATGACCGAACTTACAGGCCAGCTTGGTTTACGTCATGATAGTTCAACCCCTTATTATCCACAAGCGAATGGTCTGGTTGAGTCCATCAACAAAGTTTTAGTTATCATGATCCGACGAATCATTGGGATTCATCGGTCGAATTGGCACAACATGCTATTTTCAGTGCTTTGGGTGTACCAAACTTCAGTAAAAACATCAACAGGGTTCACTCCTTTCCAACTAGTCTATGGTTTGGAAGTTGTGTTACCCATTGAATGCGAAATCCCGTCACTGCAAATGGCCATCGAGTTACTTCCAGCCACTTCCGAAGAGGAAAAGCGTTTGTTATACTTGGCTCAATTAGATGAGAATCGACGTGATGCTACATTGGCGATCGAGACTCACGCAAAACGGATGAAAGCTCAGTATGATCGAAATGTGACCCCTAGATATTTTTCAGAAGGAGATCTAGTCTTAGTTTATGATCAAGCTAATGATAAATTAGGCGCTAGAAAATTCGTTCCTATGTGGCATGGTCCCTATGTTGTCAAGCGAAAGCTAGCCAAAGGGACTTATGAATTGGTAGACTTTGATGGGTACTCTTTGGGTAAACCCAGAAATGGCCTTTACTTGAAGAGGTATTATGCTTAAAAGAATGGGTATGGAGATTTTTAGTTAGGATAGTTTTTCTTTCTAGCTGGTGTGTTTTAGTTTAAACAGTGTGCTTAGCTTAGAGAGTGTTTTTCGTCATTATTCCTGCTTATCTTGGTTTTACTCTTGATATTGCAGATGTCGATGCCACTCCAAACATACATTGGTTTCACTGATGGTGCTTGTCGTAATACATGGAACATCTCTTCCGCAGCTTGGGTTATCTATTCGCCCTTTGACGAGTTAGTATCTATGCATGGGGTAAGCCTCTGTCAAACAACGAACAACATTGCCGAGTACAGTGCAGTGATTGAGTTATTGTCTGAATCTATTTCATTTGGGATTCGGAGTTTGATAGTGAGGTTAGATTCTGAACTCGTTGTATTACAGCTTAATAGAGTGTATGCCATTAGAAATCCAGTGTTATTAAGATTATTTTTGAGAGTGCGTCTCTTGGAACGTGAATTTGATTATATTGAATATCATCATATTCCAAGGTCTTTAAATACATTAGCAGATGCAATTGCTTCTCGAATGTTAAATAGACATTTGCAATAATCATACATGTAAATTTAAAATCATTCCATAACATGATTAACAAGATAAGTCGGTAATAGTGATATATATATATAGGAGTGTGTCAAAAAATACATCGTCTTCGATCATAGGTTGAAAAACACCTTATGATCGGCCAAGGATAATTTTAGGGGTGAATGTTCGCCCTTTGGCGAAATTAAGGGGTTTTAAATTTTTAGTGGGCGAATATTTTGTATCATAGTACATTTTTACAAATCACCTCAAATAGCCCACCTTATTTTAAGGGAGAGGGTAAAAAAGGTAAATTTAGCCCTTGAAATTAGGACTTACAACCTTCCATTTGCCCATTTTCAAGAATAGGTTTTATTTAAGTGAATCCATTCACCATTTTCAAGAATAGGTTTTATTTAAGTGAATCCTATGGGCCAAATACCATATTTATAAAAGAGGTATGGTAAATTAATAAAAATATAAATAAATGAGAGGTATGGTAAATAAATAAAACATTTTTATATTTACTCCATAAGTCACCTTATATACATGTAAGGGTGTAAACAAATAAAAATATAAGTAAAGTGGAGGTATGATAAATAAATAAAAATATAAATAAACTAGTATCGTAAATAAATAAAACCTCTTTTTATATTTAGTCCATAACCCTCGTTCTATTTATGAAGGCTCAAGAAAGAGGTTTTATTTAAGTGAATCCTATGGGCCAAATACCATATTTGTAAAAGAGGTATGGTAAATTAATAAAAATATAAATAAACGAGAGGTATGGTAAACAAATAAAACATTTTTTTTATATTACTCCATAAGTCAGCTTATATTTACGAACACTCAAAAAATGGTTATATTTAGGTGAAATCTATGGCCAAAATACTATGGGACAAATACCATGGACTAGATTGTTATTAATAGCATGCAAAAAACCATTATTAACCCTAATATTAGAATTAATAAAAATAAAAATGGCACATGGTATTGACCCATGGTATTCACCAAAATGGCACATGGTATTGACCCATGGTATTCACGTGGAATGTAGCCTATTTAAACGGGGAGTTAAACCAGCATGTAGCCTATGCTAAGATTCACTAGGACTTTACAAAGTTTTATTATTTAGTGAAAGACTCACCAAGATCTTACAAGATTTTATAATTGAGTAAAATATTTGCCATGCCTGATGAGAGATTCGCCAAAAAATTATATATACATATTATATTATTGATAAAATCGCCTTTCATTTTTCCTATATACCATGGAGATTTGCCCATTTATTATATTTATAAATTTAGGGAGGGTTCTTAAAATTTTCCCTATGATCGGCAAAAATGATAAGTACAAAAAACAAAAATGTCACATGTGCCCACAATAGGTGATCATCCTATCACTGGTGATGATCTCTATAAGAAACCACTGCATGGGCCACCTTGCAAAGGAACCTCCTAAAAGGTCCCGGGACTTCAATCACATAGCGCTGAAGTCGATGAGGAATGTCGTCTATAGTGGTCTCAGGAATATCTCCTGTCAAGCGCTCGAGATGACCCTCCAACTCGGCCAAAAACCTCTGCTGATTCGTCCTGTGGGGCTGGCGCGGGTGCAACTGGTTGCCTCCTCTTGAAAGGCCGGAGGGCAGCTGGTCGCCGTGGACCCACATCTGCATTTTAAAATTTTTACTATCAGTTTTGAGACGATGGAAAAATAACAAAAAAAAAATTAAAATAGGAAAAATGTTGGAAAGGATTTTACCTGACTCGTCCCATTGCTCTCCTGGTGGAAGAACCATGTCTGGGTCACCACGAAAATCTATCCCAGCGTAAGGGAAGTCCTGAATGGAAAATACCTGGTTTTCCAGCCATTGGAAATACTTAGGTTTGAAGCGAGCAACCTCTGTCCTCTCGTCCGGGTGACGGGCCATGACTGCGACCCATCGCATCAGTTTGGGCTCTCAAGGAAGCCCAGCTCCAACAGTAAGGTGCTGTGGGATCAGCATAGGAACCCTCTCCAGGTCAAAACTCACGACCAAATCCCCATAACCAAAGGTCTTTAGTCATCCGTTCTTGGCCCTGGTCAGTTGGCCTTTCACATTGGCCAACACGGCATCGCACCAGTTGAAGATGGTGCCTCGAAAGCAATCAACTGCCATACGCATCTGGGATCTGGTGGCAATATGTAATGCGGCAGCTCCACAAAGTCTGGTGACAGTGAATGCAATCACCATGAGTTCAGGACGGGATATGGTCTTTATGTCTATCCCTTTGTCTCTAGCTTGGCTGTTGCAGTACTCTAGCCAGAGGCTATCGACAGACTGGCCACCTGGCCTAGTCCCGTGCAAAGTCAAGTCTTCACCTCTCTTAGGCAAACCAGTCAAGAAATAAATGTCCGTCGGCTCGATTTCGAGCTGGTGGCCGCCAATGAAGAAGCACTAGTCTTGTATGCTCCATCTGTCAACCAACCACTGTAAGAAATCCACCTGAGCCCTCATGCCAGGAATGGCCCAGAATTTGTACAATCCGCACGCCCTCAAAGCATCAAGTGAAGGCTGATGATTCCATGCGGCAGCATCCACGTCCTCATGCTCTCGTTCATGCCAATCTAGCATGATGTACTCTCTGCATCAAGAATAAAGATTAATTAAATTGCTAGAAAATATTTTGATTGGTCCATTTTTTAGAACTTTTGGGTTCAAAACCCTTGCGGTGGGGTACGCACCCTCCGGGTTAGACACAGTGCGTGGGACCGCACTTTGTCTACACGGAAGGTGCGGACTCCGAGCTTTTTCCCAATGGAGAAAAAGTCGGGGTCCGTAGGCCCGCAATGGTAAACCTGTGGGCCCCCGCGCGCGGGTTTTGCGCCTAAAAACCCTCCCAAAAATGAAATGAAGGACTAAAACAAAAAACTAAACGGTTGAAAATGAAGAGTAGGATGATGTGGATTACCTGGAGAAGACGGCGCTCGATTCCGACGGTTGGATTTTCCGCAATCTTCACGGGAAGTTTTCTGAGCAAAAGCACTATTTTCTCACCCAAACTCAAACGGTAAAAATGAATTGACAAAGGCCCTTTTTATAAGGTTTTTGAGTAAATAAATCGAAAATTTGTTTATGTTTCACTTTGAAAAGGCATTTTGCGACATTTTTATCCATTCCAAACAGGTATGAGTAATGTTTGTGTTTTTGTGCAAAATAAAGGATTATTCAGGCGAAATCTACCATTTTCGATAGAAAAACATGTAGAGTCATCTTTAAGCTCTTTTCTGACTCCTAAAACATGAAAAGATTGTCGAGTGTTTCTTTTAAACTCGTTAAAACGGAATTAAAAGACGGTCCCCTTACAGCTCTTTTCCGACCGTAAAAACATGAAAATTGCCGGATTTTTGTCGTTTCAAATTCGATATTAGTTATAAAACAACGTGTCATTGATCGCTTTTTTACTTTTTCAGGTCAAGGGCACTAATGACGAAAAGTACTCCTTGGTCGTAAAAGATCAAGCGGTTCTCTCAAGTATTATTTTATACTTTTTCGGGCTTGGGAGACACAAATTTACGAAAAAGGTCAACCCTGGAGTCTTCTTAAGTTTTTTCAGACTCTCTAAAATTAAAAAACGCCAAGTTTCCCCTATACTAGACTCGTTAAAATTTCACAGTAAAGGACCTGTTCAATTACAAACAGGAACGAACCTCTCCTTCTTAGGGTTCGAATTTAAACTAAGTTGGACTCATCCGAAGGATCAGCTTATAATCAAGCAAATGTTATCCTCCTCAAGCTTGTCAAAAATAAAGAGGTACTTGCCAGAAATGGTGGGGGAAAAGAGAGAAAAATGAGCCTGTTTATCATACTTTGTAACCACTCTTGAACACGACACTTTCATTCATCTGGGTTGGGAAATCCTTTGCCTAACAGTTGATCAAACCACATTGAAAGTCTTCAGCCGGTTTCTGGGTATTAACTTTGGGTCAATTGTCACCAAACCATCTGTCGTGTCGTTATGTGTTCAAGAGGTCACTACCAATAAGCCATTCATCTGCAAAATATCTGTCATCCATATTGACCATCCCTGAGTCAGTTCTTGCAACTAAATTTCTTCAAGTTGATCTATGATTTTGTGTTGTGGGCTTGCCTACGACAGATCCCTTTCTATCAACATCAACTCATTATCTAGAAAGATGATCTAGGAATCGTCAGTACCTTGAGATTTGCATGCATCAATGGTAGGTTTCTCGCCTTTGACGACAGTTTACATCATTGAATTTCGATCAAAGGATTCTGTGACATGCTCGACATCAACACATTTATTCGCATCTCATGGATTGTACTGGGTACTTTGAGATCCATTGACATCACTGGTGGTTTCTCTCACACTTGTTAACAGTTTACATCAGTGACTGGTAATCAAGTGGTTTCTACCATGTTCGACATCAACACATTCATTCGCATGGATAGAATCGTACTGTTTCGGGAAGTAGAAATGAAGACCCTGGATCTAGTTTCCACAATCCAGGCTGTGAGGAATTTTGTATTCATTATATAATGGACTATTCATAAACAGATGGCTGCGCCCATACTGTGTCCACATGAGTCTATACTTGTGATGTTTTACAAGATCATTCCTGTATCAGAGCAGTAGTTAGTTTTTTCTAGTCAGTTTTGATCTGAGCATGGGAATGCCTACCTCAGCGATGATATGATCTCATATATATATTTTGCATTGAATGTTTTTATAGGTTCCAACCAGGTTCTCCACAAGATGATCCTCGAAATGATAAAGTACTTCACTCTTCCTAAATGATAAGAAATCCTCATCTACTACAGACTTCGCACTTTAAGGGGCAATCTGTTACACAAAAATATTGTCATCATGATTATTTGCAGTCAGTATGGGTCTATCATCACTTGTACTGTCCTCCTAAGCAAGTCTCAGACCTCAGCTCTCCAAATCAAGCTTTGAAATGAGAGAAAGACATTAAAAATCAATGTAACTCTGGTTCCGCACTTTCTCTCATGGTCACCTGCGGTCCCGCACCTTCTGTGTACAAAAGCTGCGGACCTGCCCGCTCTGTCCCTAACGGTGTAGGTGCGGACCCCTGTGAAAGTCAAAAGGCGCAAGTTTTATCTTAAAAAACTCACTTTGGGTTAATTCTAGAGGTTTCTACAAGGAATTTTGATGTGGATTGTTCGCTCTGAGGTGGTTCATGCATCCCAAAAGAGAAGGGGCTAATCCCTTGATGAGAGGAGCTATCCCTTTGAAAAAGGGCTTTATCCCTTTGAAGGAGGACCTAGTAACCTCCCTCCATTGCACTATAAATACAGGCATTGGGCTGGTTGCTAGAGAGGTTAGAAGCTGAACATTTTTGAGGGTAAATGCTGGTGAAATAAAGACTTCCTAGTTATGCCTAAAGAGGAGAGATCACATACCCTTTTGGTTTCATTAGGGAGTGAGTGAAACTTGTCAAAGTAGAGGAGACTTCTTGCTGGACCCTAGGAGGAGCTTGTACAGCGTCAAGGCAAAGGTTGTAAGGTTCTTCTTCTTTTGAATTAATACAATCAAACTCATTTTTCTCAACAAGTATCTTATGTTATTTGTTTCATGGACTCCTTGACATTCATGTTAAATATGTTTTATGCAATTGGCGTTTCAGGTGCTATTTAATTTGTTTGCCTTGTTTGTGTTTGCAGATTCCTGAAAAGGAGCTCATTTGGATCGAAGGAGCGAGGGCATCCACAAGCTAGCGTTGGACCTAAGGTAGGCCCTAAAAACACTTGTTTGCTATTGTTCATTAAAGCATATTTAGAGAAAGATAGTGTCTGGTTGGTTTGCTTGTCATTAGGTCTTCTTTAGATTCTAGGAAGGTCTATCATGTCCGCAAGATCGACTTATTCTGTGTGACAGTGTCCCTTGTCCAAACCCAGCAAATCCAACCAAGTAAGCTTTCCCTATTCACATCCTTAGAACCCTTAGAATGGAGTATTTCCAATTCTTTTAAAGGCTTTATTACATGCAATCCATGGGCACAAAACCATGGGAAATAAAAATGATGTGCTCAAATCCACCACTGTTGACTAAATTTGACCCTTTCACCAAATTAAGTTTACCTAACAATCCCCCCTTAAAACTTGACTTGGGTTTGTTTACAATACACAACAAGCATATCTATCTTGCATAGGTCACGCATGTCACCACTAAAAGTATACAATCTAAAGCAAACAAACCATGATAAATCATCTCATTGAAGCATTATGCCAAACCCTTTGCTCGCATCCTTAAATATAGTCTTAATAGGAAGCTTGGCATGGGTTTTCATGTACACCTCATTGCACATATCCATGGCTCTTATAATTGTCACACTTGCTAATAAAAAACCATCAAGATTCTCTGCACTCTTTAACCTTACCTCATAGCTTTGATACCAGTTTTTAAAATTTACTAAAGAGAAATATAAATTTACCACCAACAAAAAAAAATTAAATCATAAACATGGAATATTTATCCTAAAAAACCCAATCTAGGGAAAAACCAACAAACATAATATTATAGTGGTGTCTATTGTCCAAACCCGATCAATCCAGCTAAGTAAGCCTTCAATGATTACAACCTTGGCACCCTTACAATAGAGCCTTTCTAAACCTTTTGAAGGATTCATTACATGCAATAAAACAACATAAAACCATAGGAAACCAAAAACATGTGCCAAAAACCACCATTGTTGATCAAGTAACTTTGACTCTTTCATCGAGTCAAGTTTACTTAAAAAATATCTAGAGAATGATTTCTAATAACTGTTTGTGGGGAAATCTAATGAATTCAACACATTTTGAGGGGCTCTCAGTGATATATTTATTTTCATCATCAAATAAAAGCGTCAATAACTACTCAAATATCTTGAAAGAAATCATAGATGAATTTACCCTCCTTGGCAAGTAGTATGTGTGAAAATTGGTAACGGAATACATGTAAGAGTGGTTCAGGAACCTTCGGTAGCGGTAGCTGAATTTTTTAATCTTTCTAATGGTTTTCCCTTTCCTTCCACAATCATGGCCTATAATCTTTGTGGCAAGCCAACTCTACCAATCATGGTCTTTGGCAGAATTAGTTGGAAGTTTGTGTAGGATCTTGGTATATAGGGAAGGAAGGATGAAGAATGGAACACTTATGTGGGGGAGCTTTGTACAAATTTTGTTCTTTTGGATGAAAGTATAGATGATATTTTAAGTTTGTAGAAGAATATAATTTTAATCTCCTACTATTGGACTAACCACTACACCTTTAGGAATCGATCACATAGACTAATTGCCACCATAGAAACATGGGATTAACTACCCACTCAAGGTAATGTTACGGGTTTGGAATTTTAATAATGGTTGTAGGTTTTGATGTGATGGAAAAACTCAAAATTGTATAAAATCCTTGGCCAATGCTCGATTCCCCCAAGTTACACTGAAGGGGGGGAGGGTGTTGGACTAACTTGCGCACCTCTAGGAATTGATCACATGGACTAACTGCCACTCTAGGAATATAGGATTGACAACCCATTCAAGGTAATTTTATAGGTCTGGAAATTTATTAATTCCTATGGATTTTGGTGTAATGGAGAAACTCCACCTACACTGTTAAGTTGGGCTACAAAGCTCAAGAAAAGGATAATGTAATAGGGAGAAGCATTAGTGATGGATCAAAGCTAGAATTTACATGCTCCCCTAAAGGGAAAAAAAAAATGTTATAATTGGCCCTCACTAAAAAAAAATATTACTTGGGACGATGGCTAGAAGTATTTCTAGTGTGGTCTTGATCTGAATTAGATCATTATATTGTTCTTCATCCATATTGAAGCTTTTAGTGTATAAAATGTGGAGGAAAATTATGCCACTTGGAAATTAACATTCTTGTTTTGACCACCATAATTTGAGATGCCACATCAGCCCCCATTATTCATGGAACAAGTGTTAGCCACATGATTTTGATGAAGAATACAATATAATATGTGATATTGTAACGCTAGATAAGAGTTGAAGGAGTTAAACTTAACCACTAGTAGGTTATTGGGATGTGTTATAACTAGGTCACTAGGAGGAAAAGGGGTTCCATTATACTCAAGTTCATTTTGTTCCATAGATGGGTAGAGTAGTTGATATTGGATAGGGAGAGAGAAATAGGGAGGATTTTTGCACTATAGTATCCCACATGCCACAAGCCTCACTTCTTTATATTTTCATACATTTTCCATTTAGAGAAAAATAATTGAGTGGCCTCACCAATTCCAAGTGTGTTTTCTCCGAAAATGGTTTCCTATGTTATATCTTACATTAATTTGTGGTTTTTTAGTTTTATTTCACTATTCTCTATTTTTGTATAAATTATACTTTACATTCATACGCAATAACCAATAATTAGCATATCCATAAATCTAAGGAGAAATAAACCATCATGATTTAGATTTCATATTTTAAGCTTAATTTTATCATATTTGTCATGGCAAATGGTCCAATGGAATATCCACAATGGTTTACAGATCATATTGGTATCATAGAAGGCTTATTTGAGTGTATTGTGAGGAGTGGCAGGGGATCCAAGTTATTTAAGCTTAGAGTCACAAAACCCCAATCATGGCCAACAAATATGTGAACCACCATCATGATCCCATAAATCAGAGGTTTGTGTAGCTGGAAGCTTAATCCATATATAGAAACCATAATGTAATCCTCCTAATGGCAGCCATAACCAATCAGCATTGGTTATTTGGAGAATATGGAGGTTCTACTACAGAGTTTAGATTAAAGGTGAGAGGGAATCTAAGAAATAACATGTAAACCTAGTTCGAGTTTCATGAATAATTAGAGTACCTATTCAAAATGGAAGAAAAGGTTAACATCAATTTGTATCAAGGTTATATTGATATATTGAAGTTAAATCATCAGTTGCCACAACTAGAACTATATTCTAGTGTTCCTCATATAGAGGAAGAACAAAAGCTTTCCATGCTTGGCTTAAATTATTGGGTCATGTCCTCGCCTAGTGGGAAAGCCACATGAAGACCTTGGTGTTGGAGGGAGATTCTCTATTGAGTAAGTAGGATGATTTAAAAACCCTCATAAAGTCATAATTTTACTCTATTATGTATGTAGAGGACTAATGGATCCAATGGCATTACTTCAAGAAGAAGCAAGGGAAGAATATGTAGGAGTACAACAAAGAGTTTAGAAAGATTTCCATGATGTTGGATATCTCCCCAAAGAAATTAGACGTACTCCTCAAGTATCTGGGAGGTATACACATCAATCTATGGAAGCAAGTGATGTTATTCAAACATATATTGGTGGAAGAGACTTTTGTATAGGCACAATATCTAGAGAACATACACCAAAAGGAAGGTAAATCTAGTGGGTTGAAGCAAAAGGAGCACCAAGATGCTTCCAATGAGGGGAAGAAGAAGTGGAAAAGGGGAAAGGTAAAAATATAGTAGCCATAGTACACTAGTGCAAAGATCCTAGCAACCACTGTAATGGTCATACAAAGGAGAAGTGTCGGAACTTTCGTCCAAAGCTTAACCCAAAGAACAAAAAGAAAAATGTAAAGAAGAAGAACCTCATGGCCACTAATTTAAGCGACCAGGTTGAAAGTATCTCAAATGTGGATGATAATTTCATTTGTGCATCAATGAAGAAGGAGGTAAATCTGAGTGGCCTTCAACAACAAGAAGAGAACAAAAATACCAAACTTTTCCATATAAGGATACAGGTCATGAAGACAAATATTGATGCTCTACTCGACTCAAGATCACAAGTAAATATAATTCCAATAGATCTAATCAAAAAAATGGGATTGGAATTTCATGATCATCCAATCCCATATCCATTGATATGGGTAATTAAGGATGCAAAAAAAATGTGACCAAATAGTGAAAAATTAGATTTGTTATTAGTGTTGATTTTATTAATGAAGTAGATCTAGATGTAGTTCCCCTTGATGTGCATGGTATGGTGTTTATAAGTCCCTATATGTTTATGCAAGATGAAATATTCATGTAGATATCTAACCAATACCACCTCATTGAGGATGGAAAATCCTTCACCATCGATGCACACAAGGGCAAGTCCAAAATTTTGTTAGTAAGTGCCAACTAAGCCAAGAAACTAATAAGTTCTAACAAGAAGAATTTTTTAATATTTTAAGAGAAATTCAATCTGTAGAAGGGTTAGTGAGAGAAACTTCATACCTAAAGGGGTGTATTAAGAAATATAAATAACAGTTAGAAGAATTGCTACAGGAATACAAGGATGTGTTCAACAAACCTAAATTGTTATCACCTAAGAAGGAAGTGGAGCATGAGCTCTTACTATTGTCAGATACCCTATTTCCAAACATTGGGATGTATAGGTAGTTTTTTATAGAAGCAATTTAGGTGAAGAAACATCTATATCAGTTACTAGAAAAAGGTGTCATTGAACCAAGTACCTCATTTTGTGGGTCACCCATCTCTATTATGCCAAAGAAGTATGGGACTTGGTAAATTTGTATCAATTAGAGGATGTTAAAAAGAATTACACTCAAGTACAGGTACCCCCTATCCATGATAGATGATATGGTAGATTAATTGCAACAAGCCAAATACTTCACCAAGTTGGACTTAAAGTCAGGATATCGCCATGTTAAATTCAGAGAAGAAGATACATGGAAGATTGCCTTGAAAACCAAGCAAGGTTTGTATGAGTGGTTAGTCATGTCATTCGGCCTATGCAATGCATTAGTTATTTTTATGAGGTTGATGAATGATATATTCTTCCCTTTTATAGATCCATTTGCCATTATCTATCTAGGTGATATATTGGTATACCATGCTACCTGGGTCAAGTTCATCTCGCATTTGATGCAAGTTCTAGAGACATTAAAGAAGCAATAGATTCTTGCAAATATCAAGAATTGTGAGTTTTCACAAAAGTCTCTGGTGTATATAGGGTATGTGATATGTGGAGGAGAGCTTAAGATGGATATTGGAAAGATTAAGGTCATTATCAAGTGGTTGGTTCCTACCAATGTTTAGGAGGTCGGATTTTCATTAAGTCAATGTAGTGCCTAAGGAAATGTATAGCCTCATTTTCAATGGTAGCAACACCACTATGTTCTATAACAGTGAGTGGCAAGATTTTCCACTTGGGAAAGGACCAATAGAGGATCTTTTAGTTATTAAAGAAGAATATAATTCAAGCACCAGTTGCACTACCAAACTTGTAGCAACCTTGAAGTGGGGATAGATGCGAGTGAGTATGCTATGGGAGTAGCCTTATGCAGGGAGGAAGGCATGTATGCTATCATTTTAAAGAATTTCATGTGGCAATTATCAACTACCTACTTACGAAAATTAGATTTATATCTTGGTGCAAGCTATGAAAAAATGGAAACATTATCTGATGAGAAATGAGGTAGTAATCCACACAGATCACCAGTCATTGTAGTACGTGTAGGCCTAGAGTAAGTTGCATTAGACCAAGGATTACAAGCGGATTATATTTGTATAGAAGTTTCATTTTGTCATCACGTTTAACAAGGGAAGCACAAACAAGTTGGTTGACATGCTTCCAAGGCTAACCACATCAAAGATCATAGTTGTGGTAAATTTGATGCACATGGATCCATTCACCCATGATTCATATAGAGAGGCATATTTAGAGGATGAGGACTTCAAGGAGTTGTTTTAGTAGTTGTAGAGCTAGATTCATCTACATGATGGTGGCAGCAATATTGACTACCATCTATAATATGTGTTACTCTATAGGCTAGATAAGTTATTTTTTCCTAAAGATAAGTGACGGTAACTAATTACATATGCTCACACCACCAAGGTTATAGGGAACTTTAGTGTAGGGAAGATAGTGGCCAACTTTCATAGGTATATGTTTTTCCCTCGAATGCAAGAACAGGCAGCTAGGTTCATAAGGCGATGCATCCTTTATTGTACCATCAAGCCTAGTAATAGGAAACAAGGTTTATATCATCCCTTTCATGTACCCACTCTTCCTTGGGAAAGCATTTCCATGGAATTTGTGGGAGGTTTACCAACAATGAAGACTGGACACGACTACATGTTCATGGTAGCTAGAAAGGTTAGCAAGATGTTTGTTTTGATGCCCTATAAAAAGACCATCAATAGGAAAGAAGTAGCAAACTTGTTCTTTAGACAAGTATGGGTGCACTCTGAGATACCGAGGAGCACATTGCAGATAGGTACATGATATTTCTTAGTGCTATCTAGACTACATTATGGGATAAGATGGACATGAAGTTAAAGAGGTGTACAACATTACATCCACTAATAGATGGGAAAACAAAAGTAGTCAATGGGACTTTGGTGTAGCTTTTGAGGGGTTACAATTAGAAACATCTGAATACTTAGGATGAAAATGTTGTATATATACAGCACTCTTATAATAGAGTGGTCCACACTTCAACATTTATTTCCCTGCTTGAAACTTGTTTTGGATATATTCCACCATCACCTTTGGATATTGCATATGGGTGACAAGGAGGAGTGAGGAATGATCTTACAGGGGATGCCTTAATGGAAGAAAAATGTGTTGAGAATATTAGGGAAATCTATATACAGCTACAGGATACACTACAAAAATCACAAGAAAAATATAATACTAGGAATGATTAGGAAAGAATAGAGAAGCCTTTCAAGGTGGGAAACAGAGTATGGTTACAGTTGAACAAGGAGAGACAATAGGTTCCTGTCAAGAAAATAAAGGCTCTAATATATGGTCCCTTTTATATATTGGAAAAGGTAGGAGATAACATGTTATGCAATCAGCTCACAAAATAGAAGAAAAGATATATCAATGCCTTAGAATTTAGCCTCTTTGAGGGGGGGGACCTTCTTTACATTACATAAATGAACAATTCTTGGATGATACAAACGATAAGACATCCTTGGTATATATAGGAGTCTAAGGGGTCACAATATAATCAGAGCCTACATAACAATAATAATGCAAGGGCACAACAATAACAATAGTGGGCTTCTATGGGGCACAACAATAACAACATGGGGGATACATGGGCACAACAATAATGATAGGGGGCTACACTAATAATAAAAGTAATGTGAATACACTAGTATTATAGGGACATAAGATGCCCTTATCCTTCAAAAAGTTTTTTTCCTCATTTCTTGAGTAGTTTTGGATGCTTCTATATAAAATTCCCATCCTCCCATGTGAAATCTTCAGCAGGTAAGTTCTTCCACTTAATGAGATATTCTGAAATTAATTGATTTTGTAGTTGTCGGTTTCTTGTTTCCGTGATTGCTTCATGATAAAATATTATTATTCCTTCTTTTTCAAGTTCTCGAAACACAATTTGAACTATGAGCTTGTCACCTATAACCGTCTTTAAGCATGAAGCATGGAAAACTAAGTGTACTCGGGAAGATGCAGGCAGCTCCAATTTGTATGCCATAATACCAATATTTTGCAACACCTTGTAAGGACCATACTACTTGGATGGTAATTTATTGTCCTTCTTAGTTTTCTTTAGGGACATTTTTTTGTATGGTTGTAGCCGTCGAAATACCCAATCACCTACAACAAAACGTCTTTTACGGCAATGTTGATATGCCTGTTGTTTCATTCGATTTTGCACCAGAGTGAGGTTATCCTTTAAGAGATGGAGAACTTGTTGTTGATGCTTGATGTGATATTCCACTGCTTGAACCTTAGAATTTTCTCTTAAAAAATTATGTGATGGATGGTGGATGATATCCATAAAATGCCATAAATGGGTTCATTTTTGTTGCAGTATGGAAGGAAGTGTTATACCACCATTCAGCTAGAGGTAACCACTTGACCCCTTGTGTTTTTTTATCAGATATAAAGCAACGAAGATATCCTTCCAAACATTTGTTCACTATCTCAGTTTTCAAGTCAGATTGAGGATGATAACATGAGCTATGAGCTAATTGAGTACCAAGACAAGAAAATAGTTTTGTCCAAAAATTTCCAATGAAAATGGGATATCTGTCACTTACAATAATCTTTGGGTTTCCACATAGCTTTTGAATTGTTTCCATAAATTCAATAGCAATTATTTTGGCTTTAAAAGGATGAGATAATGCACAAAAGTGTCCATACTTGGTTATTCTATCAACAACCACCATGATGTCACCCTTTCCTTCAGACTTGGGTAACCCTGTGATAAAATCCATTAAGACCTCCTTGTTATAGACATTTTTGTGCCTTACTGGATGAAGCATGAAATGTCGATAATCTGAGGGATCCAAAGTCCCTAAACATGTTGTTCCTACCCCTAGAGGAACAAGGTCAGCAAACCACAGCACTGAAAATCAGTTCTCCACCTGAAAACACTCAAAAACAAGCTATTTCTGGATCATGTCAGCTACTCCACTGAGCATCTGCGCTGAATGTCAACTGCTCCACTCTGTACCTGCGCTGAATGTCAAAAGCAATGAAGGCTACCTGCGCTGGGCGAGATTGGCCAAGTGGCACAGCCATTCTGCAAGGTGTCAAATTCCCAGGAAGCTTCCAAAATGACACTTGGATCAGGGAATTCGCCTTGTGATGAGTAAGAGGATCTAGATCTCCAAGTGGAAGCAAGAAACTCCAAGTGGACTCAAGAACTGAAGTATAACTGAAGTGGGAGAGGACACTAGTCAGCTTCATGCCAGCCTCAAGCTGACTCATCCTTTCTCCAAAACTCCTATATATAGAGCTCTATCATGAGGTCTAGGGAGGCTGGAATTTTTGTGCAAGTAAGGAAGTGCTGTTGGTTTGTGTATAGAGCTATTGGGTGTTTTGCTTGAAGGAGGTGAAGAGGAGATTTCTTTCAGCTGGGAGGTGTTGCTGGATTGGGCCCATTGTGGTTGTAACTCTCTCAGAACTTTACTTCTATTATCAATAAAGTATTTGAAGTTCTTCTATATGCATGTGTCTTTATGATGAATAGATGCTTGTATATTTGATTTATGCTAATCCTATAATCGATTATGGATGTATGCTTCTTGTAGTTTCCTCTTCTTGTGCTTTTACAGGATCTGTGTGTAGCTGGGCCGGTGAAAGGGCAAGGAGCTAGGAGCAAGCAGCAAGGAGTGAAGACTGGATCGACTATTAGCGCAAGATAACGGTTAGTAGATCATCCTTTTCTTCCCTCTCTCATCTCATAAAGAAGACACTTTGAATAGCTTTGCATTCGGTTGTTGCTGAAGTACTATCACCTTCAGAGTGGGATAGAGGCATTCTGCATTAGATACTTTTCCCCACAACAAATTGGTGACTCCACTGGGGAGCGTATCTTGTTGGTTGTTTGTGGTTTTTGCTATTCATTTCATAAACAAAGGGAGTACCGAATCGAACTGTGTTTGAATCCATCAAACACAAAGTAGAGGGCAGCTACTCTAGCTCAGTTTCTGGGCAAGTTTATGATTTGAAGAGCTGATCCACAAAGACTCTAATAAGCTCTTAGTGATAGCTTTTCATCCTCCTTTACATCCCTTAGTGTGTCCTTGACTGATAGCTTCTGATTTGAGCAAAAACTGTGAATTTTTGAGCAATCTGTGACCCGGAAACCAAGACGGACGAAAGTCTCGTTCTTCATTGCAGGCTGTACAAAGGCAGTCTACATTTCAGCGCAGTTCCCGAAGGGGCTACCTGCGCTGAAGGTCAAACAGGCAGTGTTACACCTAGGCTGGACCAGTCTTGGCTTGAGTTACTGAGGTTTCCTGATGTGTCTTGCCTTGTTTTCACTATTGTTTTTGCTGTTTGTTGCCAGTCAGTAGGCCTATCTGAAACCAACTTCCTTTATCATTATTCCGCCTCAGTTGTATAAAGAAACTGTATTTGTTCTTTTGTATTTCTTGTGTCATTTACAGTTTCCCATAACGAAAGTGAACCAGTCTTGCATTGACCTCTTAGATCTAGACCTGTGATTAAGTGTCGTTATGATCTTAAGAGTTAGTTTATTTGCTGTTCATAGCTGATTGAGTTTGTCACTTTCGTTATATGGTTTGAATTCATATATTTCTAAGTGTCGAAACAAGTGAATCGTAAGGTGTCTTTCGATTTTGGACAAACTTGTTTGCTTTCGCTTGAAACTGAATTCAAAATTATACAACAACTTTCTTTCTGTATTTCATCAAACATTAAGGAAGAGAAAAGAAATACTTGCATTTTTGCATTTTTCATTAAGTTTGTATGTTGATTTAGGGAAAAAGTGCATTAGCGAGTGCTCTTTGATCTGTGTGAAAAGGATTTTATCTCTCTTTCCCTCAGTAGTTAAGATTTTCATAAGTCGAAAAGATTGGAAAAGCTTGCTTCTCATCTTAGACTGCATTTAGGAATTTGTATCAATACATCTCGTGGTGAACCTTGAAAGGAAAACTTTAAAAAGATCAACTTAAAATATATTGAATGAACCTAACAACGCTTTGAAACATAACGCAAACATCTAGAGGTCTAAGCTAGAGACGTGTTCCGGCGTCGTTAAACATAGTGACTGTCGATCTCGACGAAGGTGGGTGATTCCTCCTGAGAGTCGGTGGCACTAATACGGACTTGTGCTCCCACGTACCGTCGCGTATATATTGGGAGACCCCTATAGGATCAAAGCTTTTATCCATAGGAAGCCGTGTCGGCCGCCCTACTGATCGCAATGCAGTGAACACAGCATTCACGAAGATCGACCACCCGTACCGTAAAACGTATTCTGTGGTTTTGCGAAAGGTTTGGCACACCCTCTGCCTAGATCTCCAAAGCAGTTTCTTTTGGCATTTTTCAAACTCTATAACTGAAAAAGTCCATCCGAGCATTTGTCACTTCGGGCTCGTTAAAACATCGAAGGAGACTAGAGTCATCTTTAGCTTTTTCTCGACTCTTTAAAACTGAAAAAGCAAGTTGTGTCTAAAGCGTCGTTATAAAATTTATTTTAAGCGGAATAATCATCACCTTTCCCTCGTTGATCTTCGAAGTTAGTCCACCACAAGTGGAAGTTCCTGTAGAATCGCTAAGAAATCTTTTGGATAGACTAGATATGTCTGAACAACCATCGACATCTAGGACTGTGTCGTCTGACACAGCAGCAGCAGAGCCTCTTGCTGCTACTCCAACGATGTTCGCTGGTATACCATCTGTCCCGGCAAATTGTCAACAACAAGTCGGAGTCCAATCAGGGACAACGACATGGTTAGTTCCTATTTCTTCATCCGGATTATCATCTGGTATTTCTTATGTTGAAACTCAACAAATTGATCCAATGTGTCTTCAAAGGCCAATTTACCCTTTAAGTACTGGATTTCCACCATATGGAGGGCAGTATGCTCTTTCATTGTTCCCTCCCAGAGAACAACCATATGGGAGTTTACAACAAAGTTCAGGTCAAACTGGAATTACATCCAGCGGTTGGGTACCAATACTGCCTCAACAACCAGGGGTTGTATATTCAATGCAACCAGTACACCCTGTGTCGAATATTCCCACCATACCTGCTATAGTGAATGTGTCGCAAGTACAAGCTCCACCTGTTGTATGTCAACCCCAAGTTTCTCAGGTTGCAATACAACAACCTCTTGTCTCAACGACTCAATCACAATCTCAGGGTAGTGCCTCCTTATCTGGAGTGACTCAGGCTCAAACACGTACTGTGACTCCTCATCCCGGTCAATCATCCAGTATTGGTCAACAGCAAATGGTCCAACAACCAGAGCTGGTTCAATCTCAACAACCGCCATTCCAGCAATCATATCAAGGACCTGAGCAACAAGTCTATGTAAGTAATGGGCAACCATACTATAATGGTTATGCCCATCAACCTTGTCAAAGTTGCCAGCATTATGTTGGTCTGCAAAGACCCATTGCTCAGGCGATACCATCTTATCCTGGATATGCTTCGCCTAACCTGAACCAACAGTTGCCCTTTGTAGCAACTCTAGAATTACCAGATCTAAACCGGCTGACGAATGATCCAATTGCTTATGCCCCTTGGTGGCCAGCGATTCCACATAAACTTCCGTCAGATATTCCTAAATTTAATGGAAATCCGGGTGAAGATCCGTCGAATCATGTGATGAAAGTCCATCTATGGTGTTCATCGAACACTCTGAATGATGATTCGATAAGACTTCGCCTCTTTCAGAGGACGTTAACGGGTCCAGCGGCAAAATGGTACATTGAATTGCCTAGAGCTTCGTTCGACAACTTCAGTACCTTAGCCACAACCTTTTTAACCCATTTTCAATTACCGATAAGGTATGAAACGGGAATAGAACTCCTTACCAACTTCAAACAGACGACTGCCACCCACATATCTGACCATATACATGAGTGGCGACGTCGTCGTAGGATGGTAAAAACGTACGTTCCCGATCAGCTATTAGCTGAATGGTTTATCAAGTCATTACTTCCTGCCATCACGGAAGATGTGGCCAAGGGGGAGTCGTAACAGAGGAGCAAGTTATCGCTCGTGCACAGTATTTGGACTTAGTTTATACTCAGTCCGGCACGCTCTACGACAAAATACCCGACGCTCCTAGACCGGAATTTTCAATTCCTCCTCCTCCTAAATCAAAAAATGACTCTCACGCCAGCGATGGCGTGATTGGCAAGCACAAAATTTATAGTCAAAATGCAAATGAAGAACTTCTTGCCTCAGAAGTAAATGCCATGTCGACCGACAAGGGCAAACAACTGAAGCAACCAGGGGGCAAGAAGAAAAAGAAAGGGAGAAAAAGGAAACCCCCAGCAGGGTGTCATATATGCGATGAGGATCATTGGACGAAAGATTGTCCACATATAGCTGAAGTTAAGAAACTCTTTAAGAGTTCAAAAACCCCAGCAGTATTGACTGATCCGTTTCCTAATCCAGGTCAAAATCTGGTTGCTAATCAAAATGCTTCCCGATCCCAAGTGCTTATGTTGTCTACCTCAAAGCAGCAAAATAATGCTTTGACGAGGAATAAGGATTACAGGAATCCAAAACTGTCGAACAACAAGGCTAACAAACAACCTAGTAGTTCGACAACAACTTTGACCGAAGTTGTGCCACCCATCGTCCCTGAGCCAATAATAAAGTCGCAAAAGGGAGCAGTACACAAATCGACATTTAATCCTTGTGCGAAAATAGCACAGATAGAGGACCTGGCCCAATCGCCGTCCGTTATGTCGACACTTGAGGTACCGCAAAATTGCTTCTCCCAAGAACAAGCTTTATTATCAGCAATAGGTGGAATTGACCCAATGGATTCCAATCTTGTCGCCTTTGATCATAAAGGATATGACCCTCAGTTACCAACTCAACTAGCTTTCCTTATTCAAGTGAAATCCCTCAACAAAACTGTTCATCGAACAATTATTTATGAGGGGGCATCTACATGTCTTATGTCGATGAGTTGCTGGAAAGATTTAGGCTCACCACCCCTGTCGAAATCGTCAACGACGTTAAAAGCATTTGATGGACGATCATACACTCCATACGGGATTTTAAGTAACTTGCAAGTTGAACTGGGGGGAAAAACAGTAGGAATTGATTTTGAAGTAATTGATGGAAACCTCGATTACAACATCCTACTCGGGAGACCATGGATCTATGCCATGGCCGTAGTTGTGTCGACCTACTTCAGGAAGATTGCATTTCCCTTCCAAGGAGAAATTACAATCATCGACCAACAAACTTTTCTCCCCAACAGTTCACAAGTTACGGGAAGCATTCCAATGATCCATGGAAGGAATCATTTGCTCCAAAATATCAGAGTAGGTCTCCTAAAAGACCCTGCCTTAATGGGTACTTTTGCCCTACCGCCTCCAAGTAATCTGGCGGAAGTGGCCACAGTGGAATATGAAACCTTCTATGTCTGATGGATTTGGACTTCGAGGATAGTTCTTATCTCATGTCAACCTCGTTAAAAAATGAAGAGCCGAGGACGGTTCTTATCTCATGTCAACCTCGTTAAAAAATGAAACAAGGAGTCCGAGGACGGTTCTTATCTTGTGTCAACCTCATTAAAAAATGAAACAAATCCCCTTTCTCAAAGGTAAACCTTCATTCCAACCACCGAGTTGAATGCAATGAAGCTTGGGGGGCATGCACCTCGATTTGCGTTATTATGCTGGGGGCATGCGAACTTATCACCGAGCAGTTTTAGCACATAGTTCATGCTCGTTAAAAAATAAACATAAGATTGAGCAGTGTTTTGGCGCATTCAAGCTCGTTAAAAAATGAACCCATCTCGGTAAATAACCATTAAGTATGTAACCTGATCAACCATAAAAGCCTTGGTCGTGTTGTGCACCTGCCACCTCCATTTTCATTTGGCCGATCGTTCACCTCCATATGATTGTTTACCCATTTTGAGGAACAGCTGCGAAGAGTGATTTCACCTAGCCATCCTTGTGACACTGCCGTGATTGGAAAATTCCAACCTGTACCTGGAATCTGCTGCTATCCCTGTTTATCACTCGTTCCTCAAAAGACGAGTCTTCTTTAAGCTCTTTTCAACTGACTCGTAAAATATGAAAAGATTGCCGAGTTTTGGCCTTCCAGCTCGTTAAACGACCGGAAGAGCTATCCCTCCTCTAGATTTTAATCTTTTTGGACCTGAGGGATTATTGCACAAAAAGGTCGAGCGCTTGTTTTATTCGGCTCGTTAAAGTTATCGAAAACTCATCCCTTCTGTATTGTTTTATACTTTTTCAGACTTAAGGGATTAGATGACGAAAAAGGAATTTTGGAGTTAACTTTCTGTACCTTTTCAGACTCTCTAAAAATGAAAAGGACCGAGTTTTCCTTGTCGGTAGACTCGTTAAAATGATTAAATAGCGACAAACTTGTCTTTAGACGAGAACGAGTTTCCCTATCGCTAAGCTCGTTAAAACTTAGCGATGGGCTTGCCCGAAGGGCAGGTTATAGAACAAGCATATGTTATCCTCCTCAATCTTGACAAAAATAAAGAGGTACTGGTCAGAAATGACTGGGGAAAAATTGGGAGAACCTCAAAGCTTTAATGGTAGCAAGTCGCTCTTCAACATGACACTTTGTCCTCCGTATCACATCGGGTTGGGTTGTTTCATTCACCGGTCTCATCACCATGGTCCTCGCCAAACCATCCACATTTGGGGGTAATGCTACCGATCCATCACATCAGTGTCGTTATATGTTCAAGATATGTTGTTCAGAAAGAGTCAACCGTGTCCCATCCACTGCCATACATTATCCTTCATCCACCCATGATCGCCACCCTGAATCATATTTCACAGATTGTTTTCGCCTCCACTAAAATCATTAGCTCCGTTCCGTGTCATTGATGTGGGATTCATTAAGGCCCTCCTTTGACGGATCGCTTCTTGTCGACTTCAGCTCATTATCCAAGAAGTTGATCTAGGAACAAACCCCCCCAGTACTTTGAAGCTTGCATGCCTCAATGGCAAGTTTCTCACTTCCGGCGACAGGTATACATCAATGACCTTCGACCAGAAGATTTTGCGTGGTGTTCGACGCCAAGTCCTTTATTCACACCACGTAAATTGTACTGCAGTACCTTGAGGGTCATTGTCATTATTGGTGATTCCTCTTGCGCTTGTTAACAGTTTACATTATTGACCGGTAATCAAGCGATGTCTTTCCATGTTCGACTTCAGCGCAATTCTCACATGGATCGACTTGTACTTAGAGTGAAGATCGAACAAGTTTGAAGACCCCGGATCTAGTTTCATCCATCCGGGCTGCGATATATATATTCAGGATATAAAGACATTTGTTATGTACATCATTGCAACAGATGATCATCCTACTCAAAGGATGATAATTTCAGCAGAGAATTATCAGTCTACCATCAGATGATCGTCTGTTCTATGTACCAAAATGAATTTATAAAGCTGAGCATGGGAATGCCCGCCTCAGCTAGATCATGAAAGCAGAATGAAAAAAATAATGTATTGTATTGTATTTTATTACAGGGCACCTCTCAGCAATTGAATGAACTTTGGATCCTCCTGATAAAGCATTTCACCCGATAAACGACCTCATACTTTAGGGGGCAATTGTTATAGACATTTTTGTGCCTTACTGCATGAAGCATGAAATGTCGATAATCTGAGGGATCCAAAGTCCCTAAACATGTTGTTCCTACCCCTAGAGGAACAAGGTCAGCAAACCACAGCACTGAAAATCAGTTCTCCACCTGAAAACACTCAAAAACAAGCTATTTCTGGATCATGTCAGCTGCTCCACTGAGCATCTGCGCTGAATGTCAACTGCTCCACTATGTACCTGCGCTGAATGTCAAAAGCAATGAAGGCTACCTGCGCTGGGCGAGATTGGCCAAGTGGCACAGTCATTCTGCAAGGTGTCAAATGCCCAGGAAGCTTCCAAAATGACACTTGGATCAGGGAATTCGCCTTGTGATGAGTAAGAGGATCTAGATCTCCAAGTGGAAGCAAGAAACTCCAAGTGGACTCAAGAACTGAAGTATAACTGAAGTGGGAGAGGACACTAGTCAGCTTCATACCAGCCTCAAGCTGACTCATCCTTTCTCCAAAACTCCTATATATAGAGCTCTCTCATGAGGTCTAGGGAGGCTGGAATTTTTGTGCAAGTAAGGAAGTGCTGTTGGTTTGTGTATAGAGCTATTGGGTGTTTTGCTTGAAGGAGGTGAAGAGGAGATTTCTTTCAGCTGGGAGGTGTTGCTGGATTGGGCCCATTGTGGTTGTAACTCTCTCAGAACTTTACTTCTATTATCAATAAAGTATTTGAAGTTCTTCTATATGCATGTGTCTTTATGATGAATAGATGCTTGTATATTTGATTTATGCTAATCCTATAATCGATTATGGATGTATGCTTCTTGTAGTTTCCTCTTCTTGTGCTTTTACAGGATCTGTGTGTAGCTGGGCCGGTGAAAGGGCAAGGAGCTAGGAGCAAGCAGCAAGGAGTGAAGACTGGATCGACTATTAGCGCAAGATAACGGTTAGTAGATCATCCTTTTCTTCCCTCTCTCATCTCATAAAGAAGAAACTTTGAATAGCTTTGCATTCGGTTGTTGCTAAAGTACTATCACCTTCAGAGTGGGATAGAGGCATTCTGCATTAGATACTTTTCCCCACAACACTCCTCCCAATGCTGATTTGAAATGGCTAAAGGTTGTAACAAACCTGTGATCTTAATTGTCTCAACTTTATTTTGTTGGAAAACCAAGCATTATGCCACAAACTCTTGAATATCAGATTTAAGGTCATCCAAAAAAATTTCCTTCTTGACCTTGTCGTAAGTTTTTAAAAATCCTAGGTGCCCTCCTAAGGGAGAGGTGTGCAATTCCAAATGAATATTTTGCTTGATTTGGGAATTCTTACAAATATATAAGAGATATTTATACCATAATGAATCATTCTTCCAAATAAATGTATCAGATGTACTGGGATCTTGTTGCAACTTATTAATGAGTGTCTATACCTCTTCATCATTCTTTCATTCATCCCTTGCTTCAGCTATCCAATCAAGTTGGATAATAGAAATGGCACAAAGAAATTCTTCCACATCCTCATCCTTTATTGAGAGTGCATATTTAACAACATTTTGCTTCCATTTTTTATAGATGATTTCAAATCCATAACCCAACATCTTTGTGACCCATTTTTGCTACTCTTCTGGTGATAATCTTAGTATTTAAGACTATCATGATTTATTTTTACCTTGAAGTGTCTTCCCATTAGGTAAGATCTCCATTGCTTTAATTCATGTAGTATTTCCAAAATTTCCTTCTCACAAATAGGCTTTTGTAAATACCTTCCTTTGATTGGACAACTTTCAAAAGCATTGGATCTTACTTCTTGCATTAAATAAGAACCAATTCCATTTCTTGAGGCATCACATTCCACAATAAAGGTTTTTGTGAAGTTTGGTAGAGCTAAGATAGGTGCTTAACACATTTCCTCTTTAACATGTCCAAAGACCTTAGTTCCTTCTGGAGACCAAGAAAATGCATCTTTCTTCAGTAATTTTGTTAGAGGTGTTTTTATTCTCCCATAATTATTAACAAACTTGTGACAATACCCTATCAACCTGAGAAATCTTCGAATATGCTTTATGGTTGTGGGGATTTTCCATTCCTTAATGGATTTAATTTTGTTAGGGTCTACCTTAACACCCTCATGAGATACAATATGACCCAGATATTCAACCTCCTGCAGTCCAAAGAAACATTTGGAGATTTTTGCATGTAATTGCTACTCCTCTAATAGTTTAGGCACCCTGTCAACATGTTGAACATGATCCTTCCAAGACTTTTTGTAGATTAGTATATCATCAAAAAATACTAACACAAATTTTTGAAGGAAGACTTTGAAAATCGATTTCGTTAAACCTTGAAATGTGGAAGGTGCATTGGTAAGGCCAAAAGGCATGACTAAAAATTCATAATGACCCTCATGAGTTCTGAATGTTTTTTTTCAGAATGTCCTCAGTCTTCATTCTAATTTGATGATAAATCGAACGAAGAACCAACTTGGTGAAGTAAATTTCTCCATATAATTCATCCAACAATTCATCAATAACAGTAATGGGAAATTTATCTTTAATAGTGATCTTGTTGAGTTCCCTATAATCCGGAACATACACCATGATCCATCCTTTTTGTGCACAAATATTTCTGAAGCAGAGAAAGAACTTTGAATAGGTTGAATTATACCAACCTAGAGCATTTATGCAACCATACATTCAATTTCATTCTTTTGGGCATAGGGATATTTGTATGGTCTGATGTTTGGAGGAACATTTCTTGGAATCAAATGAATAGCATGATCATGATCACGAAAATGTGGGATGCTTTTGGGAGTCTAAAATACCTTGGAATGATTGTCCAGGACTTTTTGGATATCTGGAGAAAAATATTATTTCCATGTTTGAACCTCTAGTGAGCATAATTATGAAATTATGCCCCATTGTTCTTTCTTCGGAATCTTTTTCATGCCATTAGAGTTGATTATATTTCCTGGTTTCCATGCGATACCCCTTAATTCAACTTCCTTTCCTTCCCAAAAAAAATTCAAGAAAAGTTCTTGAAAACTAAAAGTTATCATCCCCAAAGATTGTAACCGTTGGACTCCTAGTACAGCATCAACATCACCCATTAGAATGGAAAGAATTTGACTATTCAATACATATTCCCCCATGGTTAGCTTTATATCATGGCACGTTCTAGAGAAATTTATAGTTCATCCATTTTCAACCATCACTTGACACTCTGGTGTTGGATATAGGAAGAAATTAAATTCCTTATCTATATTACAATGAATAAAATTATGGGGACAACCCTAATCAATAAACACTATTACCTTTTTCTTCTTGATATATCCTTCTATCTTGAGAGTTTTAGGAGTGGTAATTCCTATCAATGCATTGCAAGATATGGTCAGATTCATTTCTTCTTTCTCCCATTTTTTTGGTGTCAATTGATCCGAAATTAAATAAGAATGCAAAAAAATATAGATATAACCACAAATATAGATGTAGCAGAAGTAACACTTCATTTCATTAATGTCTAAGATCTAAAATATGCTTACAAACATAATGGAAATAAACTAGCTCGGGCGATGGTACCTTATCTCTGAGAAGAGATGTGGAGGATACATGCCTCTGGACTGTGTTACAATGAGGCTCAAAGACCTATTTATTATTGAGAAACAATCAAAAACCCTAAACATCCAAAAACCAAACCCTAGGAGATGAAGCGTCAAAACTATGGGCCCCATTTGGGTAAATTGGTACATCAACTTCCCGGGGTCGTAACTTTGGCATATGATCTCCATTTGACGTGCACAATGCCTCATTATCAATATCTGTATTAGGACTACAACCTCAACTATGAACATTTATAAATGCCTCATGTTTTCTCATTTTCTAGAAAAAATGTTGTTTAGGGCCTCAAACAACTTCAGAAGTTCAGGACCTGAAAAACTGTCAAAAATAGTAAATTGTGCTACAATTAAGGAAACTAAAACACTAAAAGAAAGAGTGGTGGGGGTTCAAGTGGAACAGGTGGGTGGCCACTAATATACACATAGATTAGTCCTCCCCCCTTAGGAATCAATGGTCCCCATTGCGTTGAGTGCCTCCATGAGATGGGGAAACTTTTATTGAACTTGGTCCCTGGTCAGCCACTTGCCTTGGTGCAGGAATTGGTCAGCTTTGACAACCTGATATAGTTTTATCTTCTGTTGGAGAGGGTGCTTGATCTATGTGTCCATGATCCAATCAGTTTTAGTGTGTTCCATGTAGTCTGGGTTTAACTCTGTTGGTGTGAGTTGTTCTTCAATGTCTAGTGTGTTTAGTAATGGTGGAAAGTATGGTCTAAGAAGGTCCACATTGAACACTATGTGCAGACCAAGGAATGGTGGAATGTTGAGCTTGAAATCATTGTCCCCTAAAGCCTTAGTGATGGTGTAAGGCCCATATCAGAGCTAGTGAATCTTGAAGTGGGGCCTAGCGAGGCTCTCCTTTTGCAAATGTAGCCAAACTTTCTTGTGCACCTCGAACTTGTGTAGCACCCAATGTTGATCATGAAATTTCTTGTAATTAGGATTGAATTTGTCTAATATGTCATGGACCTACTGGCGGATGTGCTGGATTTTTTCAATGAAGTTGTTAGCCTTGTCATCCTCAAACTGAACATGGGCCGAAGCTTCCTCAGTAGTTGCAAGTGGTATGGACACATCCATGGAAAATGGTGGTTGGAATCCCAACCCCACCTGAAAGGGTTTCTAGCTAGTTGAGCTATGGAGAGCTTTATTGTAGTTGTTCTAGGCATAGGGGAGGATTTCATCCCATGTGTGTGGATGATTCGAGTTTTACATGTGCAGAATGTGTATGATCATCCTATTGACAACCTCTGTTTGGCCATCAATTTGGGGGTGGAAAGTCGTGGACTTAGTGAGCTTGGTATCCATCATCAACCAAAGACACAACCAAAATGTACTTAGGAACCTTCTATACCGATTTGAGATAATGGACTGTGGGATCCCAAAGTGTGCCCATTCTTATTCAAATAAGAGCTTAGTAGTGGCTTCTGATGTGATACTCTTTTTGCAGGATGCCATAGTGGCCATCTTAGAGAATCCATCGATGACCACGAAAACACAGTCGTTTCCATGCTTAGTAGAATGGAGGCCCGACATGTAATCCATGGAGATGGATTCCAAAGGCCAACTAGGAGTAGGAAGATGACTATATAGGTCTTTCTTATTGATAGTATGTTTGAAAATGGCACAAGTGCAGGATATGATGTACTTCCCAACATCTTGTTGAAGGTTCAACCAATGAAAATACTTCTACAACATTGCCACTTTTTTCTCTATTCTGAAGTGTCCAGCGACCCGACTGTAGTGCGCCTCTGAAATCATCTTGGCACACTCACTTGAAGGAACACAGAGGTGTCCCTGGTGGCATAACAGTGTATCCTGGAGGTGAAAATTTGGAACTTGCTTGCCTTCTAGGAGCGTCTGGTATGTGCTTCCTAATTCTGGATCACCCTTGTACAGATGTGACCACCCTGAAGTCTCGTGCCCACAAGAGTTGAGCACAGTGGACAACGCCATGACCCGCAGTCATCTAAGAACGTCTGCAACATTATTGGTGTTGCCTTTCTTGTAATTAATGTTCACATGGAACTGTTGAAGGTATGTGGACCATTTCTGAAGGCGATTGTTCTATAACTTCCCATGTGTGTAAATGAACTGCAGGGATAGGTGGTCTCTATGGATGATTGTTTCCTTCCCCAGAATGTAATGCTTCCATTGTCGGCAGGCTTGCACAATAGAATACATCTCTTTGTCATAGGTGGGATACTTTTGGACTATTTCTGAAAGTGTCTCACTATGATATGCCATTGGATGCTTCTATTGAGTAAGAACTGCACCAATAACATAGTTAGAGGCATATGTCTTAATCTCAAATGGTTGTTGCGGGCCTGGTAATGTGAGTGATGGGCCTCTAAATTAGATATAAATTAAGGCCTGTGCCTCTAAATTAAACATAAATTAAGGCCCATCTAACCATCCTTCAACACATTAAACCTCTCTTTTTACATTAGATAATGTATTTTTAACTTTAATACGTTCATTAGGAAGGTTTATGAATAATTGCATATTTGTGCCTAATATTATTTATTTTTGTGGAATATTGTGAGAATATTGGGCAGATTATGAAGATTTGGAGGAGGAGATAATTTAGGGACTTGCTCCCTTCTACAAGACGATCAATATTAAATAATAAATCAACAAGATATTATGGAATTATGGCACAGATTTTGGAGCTCCAATGATTGAGAAAATCTAGGAATGTGTTCCATGCCATTTAATGCAGATTCCTAGTATTGGGAACCAGATCCACTAATTAAGGGATTTTGGTGGGGAAAGCTTCATTCTTTCAAGGGGAATGATTCCAAATAACTTTGTATAAGTAGCAAGTCAAATTTTCCTATCTGGGTAGATTTTGATTAGTATTTTTATCGAGAGAACTCGTATTTTTGCAGTTCCATTGTCATTTCTTGTAGGCATATAATTGTATTGATGGAAATAATGAAGATTGGTGTCATGTTCAGCTTCTAAACCTTGGTCTCCTCCATAGGACTCTGATTTTCCTTGGGCTTGGCCATCCCAGGAGCCTCAAAGTCCCTTTGTATCATTTGCTTTTCTTCTTTTCACTTCTTATTCACATGCATCTCTTGTTCTTGTTTCTTTCTATTTCTGCA
Organism: Pinus tabuliformis; assembly: GCA_031772625.1. Lineage (NCBI taxonomy): Eukaryota > Viridiplantae > Streptophyta > Pinopsida > Pinales > Pinaceae > Pinus > Pinus tabuliformis. The sequence goes on along the minus strand of CM062818.1, from coordinate 914,834,809 downwards.
TTTAGTATTAATGATTTCCTGTTGTAGGATTGGGTTAAATGTTTGACGTAATTTATTTTGGAGTATCACACATATCATTTCATCCTTGGAAAATATTTGGAAGTTCATAGTAATCATTGAACTACTTGGATTAGTTTGCTTATTCCCAAATCTAGATTTCTGGAACTCCTTTGTGGAAAATAGCAGTAAATTTATGCTATTTTTTAGAGCATGCTAACGAGATTCAATAAATTTTATTCTGATTGAATTAGATCACAAAAAAATCTATTTAATAAAAAAAATCACCCCATTTAATTTTCACTTGATTAGGTTAGGCATTTGATAGATTTACTAGCTCACTAGTTCTCGTATTTCTAGGTTTTAGGCTAGTAATTTTCCGCTATTTTTTAGCATGGGTTAACAGAGGTCATTTTGAGTGATTCCACTTGGAATGGAGACATAATACATCCTAGTAAATAAAAAAATTTGTCCCATCCAATTTGGATATTATTTTATAGGTTATTCCATGAATTATAACTTCTTGTAGTAAATCTGTAACATCTTGTAGTTTCCTGTAGTAGCCTTCCAACATGCATTTACTTGCCCAGATTTGCTCAAGAAGCTTGGTTATTGTCCCTTAGGGTTGAATAAATACCCCTAGGCTCTAAATAAATGATTAGGGAAGACTAAATACCACTTAGGACTCGCCTCTTTACCCATGCAAAACATTTCAATGATTTGGTTTAATGGACAAATTTATGGATTGGATAATACAATGATGATTTTCTTGATTTCCACCTCCAATGAACTCTATTAATGGATCTAAACTCTTTGAAATGTAATTGTTTACATTTATTTCATGATCTTTATGCAATTATAATATTTTTCTTTTCTTTTCTTTTCTTTCTTGCAATAGGTTAAGGTTTCCATTTCGAGCATTTCATTTTCTACAATTAGTTTAGGATTTGACTTCATTACATGCACTCCATTACATCATGACATAAAAGGAAGGAAACATTGTATGTTTCATATATAGTGTCGATAACTCTTATGTTTTCACAAACCCCAGGTTGACAATTAAATTCGGTAGCCTTGGGATTTGCAGTATTCTTGTTGCAATACCAAGGCTCATTAGTGAGAACTAGTGCGCAGCAGACACGATGCTTCAACTCGGAAAATGCCTTTTGTTGGGATTTAGACCAAAATAATTTTTCTTTCGCTCCGCCCTTGGTGACTTGACTCAAAGGCCAAGTGATATGAGAGAACCCCAACATGAACCTGTGGTAGAAATTGGCAAGACCAAGAAAGCTGTGGAGCTTCGTTAGTGTGGTTGGGGTTAGTCAATCCCGAATGACTTGTATCTTGGTTGGGTCTACATGCACACCCTACTCATAAATGATGTACCCAATATATTGAACCTCGGTCATACCAAAAGTGAATTTATCCAAGTTAGCATAAAGCTTGTGTTGTCGTAGAGTTTGGAGGACCTATCGAATATAGAAGAAGTGCTCTTCCCAACTCTAGTTGAAGATCATGATGTCTTCCAAATACACCACTGTGAATGAGTTGGTGAAGGGTTGCAAGATGTCGTTCATCAGCCTCATGAAGGTTGCGGGGGCATTCATCAACTCGAAAGGCATGATCATCCATTCAAAATTCCCTACTTGGATTTGAAGGTAGTCTTCCACAAATTGGAGGGTTTGATTGGTACCTGGTGATACTTGAAATTCAAGTCAATCTTGCTAAAATATTTTCCCCCCTTGAGCTGGTCCAGAATGTCATCACTCCGTGGGATTAGATACCTATTCTATACAGTGATATTTTTCAGTTCCCGATAGTCAATACAAAGCCTCCAGGTCACATCCTTCTTTAGTACCAACACGATCGGGCTCCCACAGAGTGATGATCTTGGCTTGATGTGCCCTTTCTACAACAACTCCTGAATTTGCCTCTTGATTTCATAATTCTCCAAAATAGAACATCGATGGGTCGGTCCATTGGGTAGCAGTTCACCGAAGGTCAGATCAATTGAGTGCTTAACCTGGTAGTGTAGAGGTACCCCTCTGGGTGAGGTGAATATGTCCATGTACTCCTCCGCAACCTTGTCCATTTGTTGTTGTCATGTGGAGGAGCCCTGTTTGGAGGTCATGGCCATAATCTTCCTCTTACCCTGAGGGTGAATCATAAGGAAAAAAAATCCCAATATGGGAAATGATCTTACTACATTACTTCGCAATGATCAAATAGATGGTGGCATCTGCAGATACCTCTGGTATCCTGTACAACTTATTTCCCAGAGTAATAATAACAATGCAGGGCCTACACTCATACACAACATGTCACTTCCACAAGTATGGTTTTCCCAATAATACATCACAAAATTCAAGAGGAGAAACATCACACAGTACCTCATCTGTGAAGGGATTGATGTTGTAGGGAAGGTGGCACTATTGGCTGACGTGGAGATCTTGCCCTCTGTGAAGCCACCTGATGGTGTATGGTTTTGGGTTTGTTTTGGTTGGTAGGCCTAGCCACTTCATAACCTCTGCTGAAATGACGTTGTTTTGGCTCTTGTTATCGATAATGAATTGCAGCAAAGAACCCTTACCCCACATTTGGGAGTGGAAGAGGTGTTCCCCTTCCTGCAGACCTTCAAGGTCATTCTTTTGTATCTTGGTGGTGGAAATGGTGGCACTAGTCTCTGCATAAATAATCTACTTCCCTTTGTCATTCACCTTGTCAAGTTCTGACTCAGAGTTAGAACATGCATCTGATTCGGAAGCCTTCAGCTCGGTCACCAGTGATTGCTTGGCCTGACACTCAATTGTGTTGTGAGTGGGGATCTTATGGAACTCACATCATTTCCCCGTGTCCTTCTTTATCTTCATGGTTTTTTTTTCTTGCGGCTTCAGTGGTTTGTCCTAGGTTTCCCTGCCTTGGCTTTGACCTTTTTTTATGGCTTGGGAGCACCTTTCTCTTGCTTCAGATTCACAAATCCAAATTCTTGCTTCTTTAGTTTAAATTTCTCCTCGATCTTGATAGTGTATCGATAGGCAGCGTCAAGCGAGGAGATCTCTAGGACTTTTATCTCATCCTGGATGTACTTGTGTAGACACCCGCAGAATTTGAGTACCAAATTCTGCCCATAATCCTTGATACTTAACTTCGTGTGAAGGGTATGAAAAATATTTGTGAAGTCTGGCACATCTTGGTCCCTTCCCTGCCATAGCATGACCCACTTTATGTATTAATCTTCATAGGTCCCGACAGGGTAATACTGCTCCTTGATGGCATCTCAAAAAGAATTCCAAGTGGGTGCGGCTGAGAATAGTGAGGGTTCACTCATCCCTGTTCTCGCAGTAGGTTTCCCACCAGTCCTTGAGGTGGGGGTGGCTTTAAGGAGTGAAAAAGTAATATTTTCCTGGTTGGAAAAGTCATGAACTGAGAAATATCCTTCTAGCAAATTTAACCATTTATCTATTGCATTCACATCTATTTGACCTTCAAATATCAAGACGTCAAATATAACTTGTACCTTAAAGGGAGTGGCACTCCCAGAGTGGCTTTCGAAAGAAGATGTTTCACCTATGAGTAGCCGCCAAAAGGTCTCAGAAAAGTTGTCCATCATCGCGTTCCTCTGTTGCTCGAGGGCTTCTTCAAGTAATATTTTGAAAGGATCTCCTCATCCCTTGTCTTTCTTTTCTTCCACCATGGGAGGTCGTCGGGGTTTGTGAGGTTGGTCTTGCTAGGGTTCAACTAGATCAAGCCTTAACTCCTTATACCTCAACCTCGTTGGGGACATGTAAAGAAAAACAAAGAAAGAGTAGACTGCTCTGATATAACTAATCTGAACTTAAATAAGAATGCAACAAAATGCAGAGATGCAACAGAAATAACACTTCTTTTCATTAATATTAAAGAACTGGAATATTCTTACAAATAGAATGGAAATAAACCAACTCGAGCTATGGTAGCTTATCTTTGAGAAGAGATGTGGCGCCTACATGCCTCTAAATTGTGTTACAATGAGGCTAAAGGCCTGTTTATTATTGAGAAACAATGGAAAACCCTAATCATCTAAAAATCTAACTCTAGGAGATTAGGCACTAAAATTGTGGGCCCCATTTGGGTAAATTGGTACATCAACTTCTCAGGATCATAACTTTGGCATACGATATTTGTTTGACACACACAATATCTTGTTATAAATATCTATCCAAGGAATACAACTTTTGATTGAAAACATGAGTTGAAGACTCATGTTTTCTCATTTTCCAAAATAACATAGGGCCGCAAAATAGCTTCAGAAGTTTAGGACCCGAAAAACTGCCAAAAATAGTAAATTGTGCTACAATTAAGGAAACTAAAAAAATGAAAGAAACAGTGGTGGGGGTCCAAGTGGAATAGGTGGATGGCCACCAATGTCCACCTGGATCATGAATCTTGTAGGTTGTGGAAGACTAGGAGCAGCAACACTTCCATCTTTATAGTTGTGAGTGGTAGATTTCCTTGTTGCCATAATTTTACTTTCAACTTTTCTTGCCACCCTGAATGCCTTCTCCAATGAATTAAGTTCCCAAAGATGAACCTCATGTTGGATTTTATCGTTTAAAGTCCCGATGAAGACATCAATCCTATGCTCCTCTGAGATATCAGTTACCTTGATATTCAATTTTTGGAAGTCCTCAATGTGCTCCACCATTAACCCTTTTATTTTAGATTTATCAATTGGCTAAATAATATGTTTCTCTTTGTATCTTCATAATGTGTTATCATTTCTTCCATAACAAATTGACCAAGTGATAGGTGGTTTACTATAAAATATTCATCGATGTTGGGTCGTTAATATACCATTATTATTGTCACTTTTGAACGCTTATTCCACCCATTTCTACCATTCTTCATCACGTCATTTATCATAATTTATCATATAATTCTATTTTACAATGATTTATGCTCTTATGTAAAAATATTATTTATTCTCCTTTATTTCTAATAAATTGTTGATTATGCATGATTTTATCAATGAAAGTTTAATAAATTGGTTATAACATTATTCACCATTTTTAGCCTTCAAGATAATTTCCAGATTGAAGATTTGATCATTAAAAGTGCCAACTCAGAAATGTGTTGGAATAAGAAGTGACAGTTTTACGGTTGAGATTATGAGCAAATGAAGAAGAATATGGAAAATTCGGAACACGGGTTTTGTCCAAAACGGACCCAATTAACTTTAGTTAAGAACGGCTTGCCCAAATTTGGCTTGTATTGAGAGAAATGTAGGGTTCTTTGAGCACGATTTTCTCAGATTTGTTGTTGCGGCCGTCCTCCAAATCTCAGCTGCAAAGCCAAATTCGTCTTGCTCTTGTTGAAAGATGGATGGAAATATATCTTCTTGTTGATCAATTGGTTGGAAACAATTTAATTTTGTAATAGAAATTATGTTGTACTTATCTTTATTGTAACTTCTCTCTGATCTCTCTCTATTTAAATGAAAACGAAGATCAGAGATGGGGATGATTTGGGGATGGAAAAATGATGGAATTGAGGATTTAGAATTAGATATTTAGAATTAAGAATTCATGATAGGATAGGAGGAAGAAAGGATTGTTTCGGGCTGTAAGTCTCAAAGCTGCTGCTATTGTAATGATTTCACCATTTAATGATTAATACCTGATTTGGGAGTTGTTGTTCATTCTTTTCATCTGAAGTAACCCAGCAGCATCCGCTGACGGCTAAGGGCCCAACCTTTGGTGGAGTACGCTGCTGCTGCTACTATATTATATCTTTACACTTCATGTGTGGTTTGATCTCTTTCTTTTACTCTGTTCAGTAATCTGAAGCACTTTACTATTTTACATATCAGCTCTGTTATACTTGATTGAATATTATTGTTACTTACAACAGGAATGCTATGCATCACATTATTGTTTATTTTGGCAAATCATATAGCATCGTTGTTCCTTACAGATTACAATTTAACCGCGCTGTATATTCTTGAATTGGTACTACCGTATGATTTATTCTTAAATCATGACTATTGTTTATTCGGAAGTGCCGTTCTGTTATTTCATTGCCGTGATTCATGCATATTGCATCGAAGCTCAGATTACTATTCTTTTAATGATAACTGTGTTGTGTGCTTGATTTGGGTTGTTGTACATTCAGGTTTAATCTGCTATTCCATTTCCGTGTGCTGCCCGGTTTATTCTTAGAGTAAAGATTGCTATTAATTTGGCTTTGTTATTGATTTCCATTAATTAGAGTTTGTTGTTCAGATTCCTTTAATTATAGTTTGTTGCCCATTTACTTTGTTATTCATTTATGTTGATTAATTGCAATAGTTTTCTTTTAAAGAGTTTTCCTACTTTACTTTCAATGGCAGCTTTAGTTCAATTTCTATTTCCTTTTAATTGCTTTAAAGCAGGACTGTCAACTGTAGAGAACATTGGTTATTGCTTCCTCATTCCCAGATTGATTGTCTTGTTCTAGTTTGATTTCCATTGCATCAATCTCTAGAGGAATGATTTATTGCTACTGTATCCTCAATTGATGTTTGCTGAGTGAATAGTTGGATTTCAGAGCATTTGAGTTTATGTTGTTGTAGTTAGATTTCTTTTCAAGCATTCATTTACTTTTGGATTTTAAGCACTATACTGCAAAACATTACTCTTGAGTAAATAGCCGCCTCAGACTGAGTACACTCTTGAAATAAAAAGTCGTCCCTGGGTTGATAATTAATGTGAAGGTAATTAGGAGTTAAAAAGAAACCTTTTTATTGCTTGACATTTTGGCGTTGTTGCCGGGGAGAGTGTAGCCATTTTTAAAGAGTAGTGTGCATCTGATGAGTGCATGTTAGGAGAGAATTGGGTGTTAAAAACGGAAGGTAAGAACCTGCGTACGGAGCATGTAAAAGCCCTACTCCCCCGCCCGCTTTCCAGCAGGACTGTTAAGAACCTAGGGTAGAAATAGATGTTTGAATTTTTGTGTGAATGACTTAAAAGAAAAAAAATAGAAATTTTGAAAAACAAATCTCATGATTTCTCTCAAGTGGTGATGTAAGCACCACCCATTTCACTAACCGATTGACAAGAACATTTGAAGAAGGAGCCTCAAAGAAACACATGAAGAACATCTTCTATTATGGTAAGAAATGGATCACATTTTTACTTTTGAATTTCCTATCAAAGATCTAAGAGGAGTGACACAAATGCACATAATTCTCCCATTGTCTCTACCAAATTTTCATGGCTTGACAAATGAAGATCCAGATACATTTTTATTTGAGTTTGAAATACTTTGTAGAGGATATGATTATTGTACTGACGATCAAAGATTGAAAGTGTTTCCTCTTACTCTAAAAAAAGCAGCTCTCCGATGGTTCATGAGCCTAGGTGGGAACTGCATCCAAAAATGGGAGGACATGAAGAACATATTCTTGAAGAAGTACCAAGACTATTGCAAGACCAATGAAGATATTTTCAATATGATACAAGGGGAATATGAAAGCTTGGAGGACTATGTAGATCGATTTCATTACAACCTTCAAAAATCAAAATATAAGCATTTGGAAAAAGAGATCTTAAAAACACTCCTTCTTAAAGGAATCAAAGATAAATTTTTAGAACTCTTAAATCTGATAGGAAAAGGTGATGTTTTTCAGTTGTCATATGATGATGTTTGTGAATTGTGCATAAGGTATTCAAGAGGAATCTCCAAGGCTGGTAAGAATTCTAGAGATGTTTGTTCTTTCTTTTCCAAATCTGCTACAAGAATAGGAGACATAAGAGCTGAAATCAATGATTTACTTGAACATTTTAAAGTTGATTTTATTACCTCTCTAAGTTCAAAATTGGATGCTTTGCAGGTTCATAAAAATCAAGAATTTGATGAAGTGTTTTTCACTCATGACCGAAAGGAGCATACCATAGATGGTTACTCTTCCTTATCTAGGATGGAAGTATCATATCAAAGAGGTGAGGAAGCCGTAGCAAGGTCAAAACCATGGAAATCATGGCCTACAGGTATGGTTCAAAACACTTCTTCTCCATTCTCTTACTTGCATAATCCATTATGGAATACTCATGTTCTAGGGCAGCCATGTCAATTTCAATATAACCACCAATCTTATCTACAAGTTTGGCATGGTTCACATTATGATTGCATGACTACTCTCCCTCATCTTGTAGCACAAGCACATTCTCCATATTCTCCACCAGCTCTTCCACAACATCCTGCTTTCATATCAAATTTAGCCGCTCAACCCAACCAACCACATCATCACAATGTTCCATTCCTTACACATTTTCCTGCTCAACTAACTCCACACCCTCACCACAATAAACCAGTACAACATGCTTACAATGTTGAACTGCCAAATTTACGCACCCTTCCCACCCATTCTATCTCACATGCGCGATTAGAGAAAACTTACAATGAGATTCAGAATGTTTCAAATTCAAAAATTGTAGAAGCTATGGAAGAAAATGAGGTTTCTTATAGTATGTATCAACAAGCTTTTTAAAAGCTCAAGAACTTCATGATCTGATGGATATGAGAAATCAAAAAAGTAATGGATACATTGAAGATTGGTTTCACTCCATCATTTGTTTGCAACATCACTCTATGCTTCAACAATTTTTTATACCATTTTTTCAAGGGAAGTTGGCTTCTCATACCCTAATTTTCACTAATATGCATTTTTCAAATTTGGGTATGTGTATACATGAAGCCATATTTCGAAAATGGTTCCATTTGAAGTACTCCTATATGTAGTCATATTCATTTTTCAAATCAAAATAGGTTAGTGTAGAAAATAAAATAAACAAGGGAATAAATAAATGCATTTTGTTTTTTATGTAAAACTAGTGTTTTTTGTTGCAACATGCTATGCAAATCAACATTGGTGATAACTTTTTAATTCATTTGTGTATGTATATAAATTATAATGGAAATAATAGCTCTACAAACACTAATATTCACTTTTATCACCAATTTGAAAAAATGCTTGAATATCATATTTTTTTTTGCTTGTGGGCTTGATGGAATTTTTGCAAAAACAGTCGGGAGAGTCATGTTTTGAGGGACCAAAAGGGAATATTTTTAAAACCTGTTTCTATCCTAAGTAACCCTTGATGTCTAATTTTCAATCCAATTTGAATCACTCAATTTGGATTTGAAACGAAAAAGTTCGAACCAAAACATTGACAAGGTGTCTAGCGGGCAGCTTAGGAACAGAGTTGGGACAGTCAGTTTTTGAAGGCCTAAATGAATGAATTTTTAAAACCTGTTTCTATGGTAGATTCCCCTATGAATCTAGTTTCCTATGCAATTGGAATCACTCATTTTCGATATCGTATGGGAAAGTTATGATCAAAATACTGACTGTCTATCGTAAATCAGCACTCTTAAAACTTTGTCATTCCGGCTGTTCTTTAAAGTATTTGACCTATCAATTCTTCTTGTCTTCAAAACTTGTTTCTATTGGAAATAAATAAATTAATCTACTTTCATTTCCAATTTGAATCATTCGAATCCGACATCAAACGAAAAATTTATGCTTGAAATATCAACTGTTGGTCTAAGCTAGGTAATCTAAAATGACTCTATTATGCAGGTTGTTCTAACTAAAATTGACATATCATATCATTGAATCTTTAAAACCTATTTCTACTAGAGATAAAACTTTGAATTATCTCTCATTTGGCTTTGGAATCACTCAATTTCGACAAAAAACAAAGAATTTGTGATTAAAACACTGCAGGTTAGCATGATTGGCCACTTCTCTCCCGCAAGTAACAAATAAATTTTACTTTGTTATTTTCTCCGTGGATTTGTTCTACAGAGTAACTACTTATTAGTTTTTTTGCATAATTCTTGGATTATGAGAGCCCGCGCACCTCTCTTTCTCCATGATTTAATGTTTTATTGCAGGTAGATACTCGTTTTTTGCAGGTCTTGGAAAATAAAGAAGGTCAATTTATGGACGAGTGATTTTTGAAAGAAATTTTAAATGAAACAAAAGAATTTCATCCAACTCATTACCCAACGGATTCATAATAGAAGAATGAAGAATTAATTTCCATTTGAAGATTCATGTCTTGTCACTGTTGCCAAAACATTTTTCAAAGAGATCATTTTTTTTACATAACATCATAGCTGTTGTAACTTAATTTACTTATTTACATACTGTTTTTTTAAATAAAATGTTGTTTCTTTTCTGATTTCTCTTATATTTTGTGTTTCAGGTGTTGCTTCATTCAAATTGTAACATATCTTTAGCATCAATGCCGTGAAGAACTAATTTGTTTTTTTTTTCATGTTTTCATTTTATGATTGTCCATTTTGTTGTTCCTTTTCCACGGTTCATTTTGTTGTTCCTTTTCCACGGTTCATTTTGTTGTTCCTTTTTCACAGTTCATTTTTCTGTTCCTTTTCCAAAGGAACGGAAGTTGCGTTTTTGCTGTTCCTTTTCCAAAGGAACGACACTTTTCATTTTTGTTGTTCCTTTTCCAAAGGAATGACACTTTTCATTTTTGTTGTTCCTTTTCCAAAGGAATGGCACTTGCGTTTTTGCTGTTCATTTTCCAAAGGAACGGTACTTGTCATTTTTGTTGTTCCTTTTCCAAAGGAACGACACTTGTTTTTGTTGTTCATTTTCCAAAGGAACGACACTTTTCATTTTTTCTATTCATTTTCCAAAGGAACGGCACTTTCTTTTTTGCTGTTCCTTTTCCAAAGGAACGACACTTTTCATTTTCGCTGTTCCTTTTCTAAAGGAACGGCACTTGCGTTTTTGCTGTTCATTTTCCAAAGGAACGACACTTTTCATTTTTGCTGTTCCTTTTCCAAAGGAACGGCACTTGTGTTTTTTGTTGTTCCTTTTCCAAAGGAACAACACTTTTGATTTTTGTTGTTCCTTTTCCAAAGGAACGGCACTTGCGTTTTTGTTGTTCCTTTTCTAAAGGAACGACACTTTTAGTTTTTGCTGTTCCTTTTTCCAAAGGAACGACATTTGCATTTTCACACTTTTTTGTGTGTATTTTGCTTTTTGGTGTGCATTTCCTTTGTTGTTCCCTACAAGGAACAACACTTTTTTTGAGTGTTTTTGCTGTTCCTTTTTCCAAAGGAACGGCATTTGCATTTTCACACTTTTTTGTGTGTATTTTTGCTTTTTGGTGTGCATTTCCTTTGTTGTTCCCTACAAGGAACAACACTTTTTTTGAGTGTTTTTGTTGTTCCTTCAAAGAAGCAACACTTTGGAATTATTTTCAAGAGCAACCCTTCCTTCCTCTTGTGGGATTATTCCTAGTTCATCTCAACCACATTTTACTGATTCCCCTTCATGGCATGAAGTACACTATTTTTATGAGGACAAGAATTATGGATTCTATTGAAGCGAGTTAATATCATTCACGTTATGATCTTTAATAAGATAGCTCCTTGATGATAGATTATTTTCAAAAGGGACACAATTATTTATATACTACTTTACTGCATTGTTTTCTGTTGAACATGATATTGATTGATCATCTTAATACCATGCTAGTTCCACCCTTCTGGATTATAATCTTCTCTGTCTGTAATAAATGAGATTATGGGTATATTTTTCTATTGACATGTTCAACTTCTTCCACCATCCCTGCTCTTAAGGAGTACTGAGCCTCCCTCTTTTTATCATAAAAATGTGTAATAATAACAAAATTTTGTTCGCAGATGGAGGATAGGGGGTCTCATTACGAGCCAGCCTACCATGTTCATAAGGTTGTAACAAAGTGACATTCCCATTATGGCCACCACACTAGGGTTATGATCCATTGGATAGCCAAATATCCTTGGAACAGGAGGTCTCATCACGAGCCGGCCTGATCACTTTTGCTACATCCCAATGAATGGCAGTGTGGTTATCTGGTTACCACGCCAACACATTGATCTCTTCTGTAGAACAACACTGTAACTCTCCATTTATAAATTGAGGATCCTGGCTCATATGGGTTAAAAAGCAACCCTGCCGAGGCTATGGACGCCTGCTGGCAACAGAGGCTCTGCTTATGGTATTGAAGTTATATCTTATTGTCAATTATTACTATAATACCCTTTTCTTATTTTTTCTTTTTATCAGAGAAGTTATTTCCTTAATTTTCCCTGTTTTGAACCTTTATGCATGAGAAATTGTTTTCAGATCAATCGCATCATTTTCAGCTAGAATGTTGTCAGTCAAGCATCTTTTTGGCATATTGCTGTCATTTTTCTCTTTTTCATAACTTATCATCAATCCAAAGCATCCTATCTCTTATTCATAACTATCTTTACACACTCTGCTCTCATTATAACCATAACTCTCGTCGTCTTATCATTGATATGTGTACTCTGCTTCATTTACTGTTGTATTGTTCATTCCCTTGCCTTGCCGTCAGCATAACACCTCTCATACGCTTTATGGTCATGGAATTCCTTTTCCAATTGGAAGGGGGAATGTATGCATTATGGGATTGCATGCGATATGATTACTGCACTCTGCCATAACTTGTTGATTTGACAAAAGTTTTTCTGATTGAAATTTTTGCATGCATCTTAATCTGTTGCTATTCAAAACTAACACTATGGATTCAAGAACATTATATGCAAAATAGTGATTTGTTTACAGGAAAACAACAAGTATGGGCAGAAATCTATTCACAGCATGATCACACTATTGCAACTAACAGAAGAGGCTCGAGCAACTGAACGTGAACAATTGTTTAGACATGATGTGCTTGCCTGGATTCCACCTTTTGCATCACTTTCAGCACCAACTCTGCCTACATCAGCTTCAACAACTGCCAGTACATACATGTCATTTCACATTTTTCTTTTTGGAGGTAAAACTTGAGGTAAAATAGCATAATTTTTTGATTTATTACGAATTTAGGAGAATTTCATGCAAATCCATTTTGAGCATATCATTCATTCCACATCTTTACCACTTCCTTTTTTTCAGTGCCATATCATCTTTCAGTTTGGGGGAGTGTTCATTTCATTCATTTCTTTCTTATAACCATGTTATTTATCTGCTTTATCAATCCATTGCTATTCTTATTCACTCTCAACACCTCCCTTATTCCATGTTGTTTTACACCAAGCATAGAATTCAACAGCTGGTAGCAACCACCTCAATTTTTTTCTAGCATCGCATGAGGGCATGCTAATTCTTCAGAGAGGGGGAGGAATTGCTACACATGATGGATGTTTTTTATTTTCTTTCTCATTTAAGGCATACAATTTCAGTGCAGAAATTGATTTTCATAATATTTTTAAAACTATGAACTCAATTCTTGTGATTTCTGGAAAACACAAACGTATCATTAATACAAACCTAGACAATTTTAAGTAATATTGGTTCATAAAATTTCGGAAATCATGCACTACCATCTACAGCCATTTTGTATATATCTCATGATCCGTGCATCAAAACGATCTGATTTTTGGATCATAGAGGCATTCATATATTACAAATTTACTTGCAACATTTCAACAAAATCTGGTTTGTAGTTTTTGAGAAAATGGTTAATGAAGTTTGTTGTTATCTATATCATATTTTTCTGCAACTTCATACATATAGTTGAATGTCAATGTAAAAATTGTTATGCCTTCATCAAGATTGCTAAAATTGAATATTCATTAATTAAGGAAGCATTCATTTGTTCTCAAATTTTTATTGCTTGGTTAACACATGGGTTTTGTCTTTGGGTTGCATGAGGACATGCAACATATTGAGTGTGGGGGTATGTTGGGTCGTTAATATACCATTATTATTGTCACTTTTGAACGCTTATTCCACCCATTTCTACCATTCTTCATCACGTCATTTATCATAATTTATCATATAATTCTATTTTACAATGATTTATGCTCTTATGTAAAAATATTATTTATTCTCCTTTATTTCTAATAAATTGATGATTATGCATGATTTTATCAATGAAAGTTTAATAAATTGGTTATAAAATTATTCACCATTTTTAGCCTTCAAGATAATTTCCAGATTGAATATTTGATCATTAAAAGTGCCAACTCAGAAATGCGCTGGAATAAGAAGTGACAGTTTTTCAGTTGAGATTATGTGCAAATGAAGAAGAATATGGAAAATCCGGAACATGGGTTTTGTCCAGAACGGACCCAATTAAATTTAGTTAAGAACGGCTTACCCAAATTTGGCTTGTACTGAGAGAAATGTAGGATTCTTTGAGCACGATTTTCTCAGATTTGTTGTTGCGACCGTCCTCCAAATCTCAGCTGCAAAGCCAAATTCGTCTTGCTGTTGTTGAAATATGGATGGAAATATATCTTCTTGTTGATCAATTGGTTGGAAACAATCTAATTTTGTAATAGAAATTATGTTGTACTTATCTTTATTGTAACTTCTCTCTGATCTCTCTCTATTTAAATGAAAACAGAGATCATAGATGGGGATGATTTGGGGATGGAAAAATGATGGAATTGAGGATTTAGAATTAGAGATTTAGAATTAAGAATTCTTAATAGGATAGGAAGAAGAAATGATTGTTTCAGACTGTAAGTCTCAAAGCTGCTGTTGTTGTAATGATTTCACCATTTAATGATTAATACCTGATTTGGGAGTTGCTGTTCATTCTTTTCATCTGAAGTAACCCAGCAGCATCCGCTGGCGGCTAAGGGCCCAACCTCTGGTGGAGTACACTGCTGCTGCTGCTGTATTATATCTTTACACTTCATGTGTGGTTTGATCTCTTTCTTTTACTCTGTTCAGTAATCTGAAGCACTTTACTATTTTACATAGCGGCTCTGTTATACTTGATTGAATATTATTGTTACTTACAACAGAATGCTATGCATCACATTATTGTTTATTTTGGCAAATCATATAGCATCGTTGTTCCTTACAGATTACAAGTTAACTGCGCTGTATCTTCTTGAATTGGTACTACCGTATGATTTATTCTTAAATCATGACTGCTGTTTATTCGGAAGTGTCGTTCTGTTATTTCATGGTCGTGATTCATGCATATTGTATCGAAGCTCAGATTACTATTCTTTTAATGATAACTGTGTTGTGTGCTTGATTTGGTTGTTGTACATTCAGGTTTAATCTGCTATTCCATTTCCGTGTGTTGTCCGGTTTATTCTTAGAGTAAAGATTGCTATTAATTTGGCTTTGTTGTTGATTTCCATTAATTAGAGTTTGTTGTTTAGATTCCTTTAATTATAGTTTGCTGCCCATTTACTTTGTTGTTCATTTCTGTTGATTAATTGCAATAGTTTGCTTTTAAAGAGTTTTCCTAGTTTACTTTCAATGGCAGCTTTAGTTCAATTTCTATTTCCTTTTAATTGCTTTAAACCAGGACTGTCAACTGTAGAGAACATTGGTTATTGCTTCCTCGTTCCCAGATTGATTGTCTTTTTCTAGTTTGATTTCCATTGCATCAATCTCTAGAGGAATGAGTTATTGCTACTGTATCATCAATTGATGTTTGCTGAGTGAATAGTTGGATTTCAGAGCATTTGAGTTTATGTTGTTGTAGTTAGATTTCTTTTCAAGCATTCATTTACTTTTGGATTTTAAGCACTATACTGCAAAACATTACTCTTGAGTAAATAGCCGCCTCAAACTGAGTACACTCTTGAAATAAAAAGTCGTCCCTAGGTTGATAATTAATGTGAAGGTAATTAGGAGTTAAAAAGACACCTTTTATCACTTGACAATCGATACCATACAAAATGATCGGTTCTAAATATAAATATAAATATGCATACCTTTTGTGTGTGTTTCACATCATGGAGATCAAAATATTGCTCCATCTGTAGTATCCATGTTACCAAATCCTTTCCATCAAACTTCCTCATATCAATATTTGGAATGTGGTGGTTCTTAAACCCAACATTGGAGTCTCTAAAATCATAATTCATATTCCTTTTGTCCTCATCATGATTTTCATGGATTACCTTATCACCACTGGGAAGCCTTTCTTCTAGCAACTTTGTCCACATTCCTTCAAATTTTGTATTTGACATTTAGCGTTGCTTCCATGTCTACTTTTAAACCATAATTCAAAACTCCCATGTCCCTTTTTATACCATCTATCTTAACATTCATCATGGCTTCCAATTCATTTTTGTTACTTTTTGCGAGAGTGAAATTTGTTGCACTTGGTCTCGTAATTTTGATATATCATGTTGCATTTCTTCCTCTTCTTCATGCATCATGGAAGATATTTCTGGTTGCTTACTAGGTGTGTCTTTTTTTCTTCTTTTTTTTGAGGAATTTTGGAATCAAACAATGATATATATGCTTCACTATTCCCTTTGAATCACTTCAAATTGATTTTTCAAACAAAAGTTATGCAAAATTGAAAAAAATTACACACATTTTTCTTTCTTTTTAGGAGTTAGGTATTTAAAAAAAATTACCTATGCAATTTCAGATCTACAAGGTATAAAATTCCATCCTATGGTAGCACTTTGAGTCTTCTTTCCTATCCCACAAGTCAGACCAAAATTGGATTCTTTAAGAAATATTTATGCCCAATCTCCACGATGGCCTGAGTATATACTAGTTCAGTAGAGTGAACTTGTATGGAGTGACATGTGTCAATGTTTCTATCTTCGGCCCTAAAAATGATACACGAAAAACTATTGTCTATTTAATTTTAGTCACTATTTACAAAATTCAAATCCATTGCTCGGAGAGAAAGTTATGACAATTTTCCCTAGGTCACATGTTTGAGATGGAATTATGGAGACTACAAAAACCCTAAGTTCCTCAGATCATATTTCAGAAAATATAGTGAACCAAGATCTAAAATTTGTACACAAAGTTTACCAATATTTCTTCTCTAATTGGTTGCAATTTTAGCTTCTGAATCCTCGTATAAAAAAAATTATAGTGAAAAATCCAAGACAACTTGTTAATAGAAGTGAAACCCTAGAATACAAAGCTCTAATACCAAATGTTATACAGCGAGCTCACAAAATAGAAGAAATATATATCAACGACTTAGAAATTAGCATATTTGATGGGAAAACCTCATTTACATTACATAAATGAAAAATTATTTGATGATACAAATGATAAAACCTCCTTGGTATATATAAGAGTCTAGGGGTCACAATATAATTAGAGCCTACATAACAATAATAATGTAAGGGAACAACAATAACAGTAGTGGGCTTCTATGGGGAACAAAAATAACAATAGGGGGCTACACTAACAATAATAATAAGTGGAATACACTAATATTATAGGGACCTAACATTACACCTGTAGATTCAGTCTCCCATGATGCATGTGTTGGAAATAATTACACCTGTAGATTTAGTTCCTATTTCTTCATCCGGATTATCATCTGGTATTTCTTATGTTGAAACTCAACAAATTGATCCAATGTGTCTTCAAAGGCCAATTTACCCTTTAAGTACTGGATTTCCACCATATGGAGGGCAGTATGCTCTTTCATTGTTCCCTCCCAGAGAACAACCATATGGGAGTTTACAACAAAGTTCAGGTCAAACTGGAATTACATCCAGCGGTTGGGTACCAATACTGCCTCAACAACCAGGGGTTGTATATTCAATGCAACCAGTACACCCTGTGTCGAATATTCCCACCATACCTGCTATAGTGAATGTGTCGCAAGTACAAGCTCCACCTGTTGTATGTCAACCCCAAGTTTCTCAGGTTGCAATACAACAACCTCTTGTCTCAACGACTCAATCACAATCTCAGGGTAGTGCCTCCTTATCTGGAGTGACTCAGGCTCAAACACGTACTGTGACTCCTCATCCCGGTCAATCATCCAGTATTGGTCAACAGCAAATGGTCCAACAACCAGAGCTGGTTCAATCTCAACAACCGCCATTCCAGCAATCATATCAAGGACCTGAGCAACAAGTCTATGTAAGTAATGGGCAACCATACTATAATGGTTATGCCCATCAACCTTGTCAAAGTTGCCAGCATTATGTTGGTCTGCAAAGACCCATTGCTCAGGCGATACCATCTTATCCTGGATATGCTTCGCCTAACCTGAACCAACAGTTGCCCTTTGTAGCAACTCTAGAATTACCAGATCTAAACCGGCTGACGAATGATCCAATTGCTTATGCCCCTTGGTGGCCAGCGATTCCACATAAACTTCCGTCAGATATTCCTAAATTTAATGGAAATCCGGGTGAAGATCCGTCGAATCATGTGATGACATTCCATCTATGGTGTTCATCGAACACTCTGAATGATGATTCGATAAGACTTCGCCTCTTTCAGAGGACGTTAACGGGTCCAGCGGCAAAATGGTACATTGAATTGCCTAGAGCTTCGTTCGACAACTTCAGTACCTTAGCCACAACCTTTTTAACCCATTTTCAGTTACCGATAAGGTATGAAACGGGAATAGAACTCCTTACCAACTTCAAACAGACGACTGCCACCCACATATCTGACCATATACATGAGTGGCGACGTCGTCGTAGGATGGTAAAAACGTACGTTCCCGATCAGCTATTAGCTGAATGGTTTATCAAGTCATTACTTCCTGCCATCACGGAAGATGTGGCCAAGGGGGGAGTCGTAACAGAGGAGCAAGTTATCGCTCGTGCACAGTATTTGGACTTAGTTTATACTCAGTCCGGCACGCTCTACGACAAAATACCCGACGCTCCTAGACCGGAATTTTCAATTCCTCCTCCTCCTAAATCAAAAAATGACTCTCACGCCAGCGATGGCGTGATTGGCAAGCACAAAATTTATAGTCAAAATGCAAATGAAGAACTTCTTGCCTCAGAAGTAAATGCCATGTCGACCGACAAGGGCAAACAACTGAAGCAACCAGGGGGCAAGAAGAAAAAGAAAGGGAGAAAAAGGAAACCCCCAGCAGGGTGTCATATATGCGATGAGGATCATTGGACGAAAGATTGTCCACATATAGCTGAAGTTAAGAAACTCTTTAAGAGTTCAAAAACCCCAGCAGTATTGACTGATCCGTTTCCTAATCCAGGTCAAAATCTGGTTGCTAATCAAAATGCTTCCCGATCCCAAGTGCTTATGTTGTCTACCTCAAAGCAGCAAAATAATGCTTTGACGAGGAATAAGGATTACAGGAATCCAAAACTGTCGAACAACAAGGCTAACAAACAACCTAGTAGTTCGACAACAACTTTGACCGAAGTTGTGCCACCCATCGTCCCTGAGCCAATAATAAAGTCGCAAAAGGGAGCAGTACACAAATCGACATTTAATCCTTGTGCGAAAATAGCACAGATAGAGGACCTGGCCCAATCGCCGTCCGTTATGTCGACACTTGAGGTACCGCAAAATTGCTTCTCCCAAGAACAAGCTTTATTATCAGCAATAGGTGGAATTGACCCAATGGATTCCAATCTTGTCGCCTTTGATCATAAAGGATATGACCCTCAGTTACCAACTCAACTAGCTTTCCTTATTCAAGTGAAAGCCCTCAACAAAACTGTTCATCGAACAATTATTTATGAGGGGGCATCTACATGTCTTATGTCGATGAGTTGCTGGAAAGATTTAGGCTCACCACCCCTGTCGAAATCGTCAACGACGTTAAAAGCATTTGATGGACGATCATACACTCCATACGGGATTTTAAGTAACTTGCAAGTTGAACTGGGGGGAAAAACAGTAGGAATTGATTTTGAAGTAATTGATGGAAACCTCGATTACAACATCCTACTCGGGAGACCATGGATCTATGCCATGGCCGTAGTTGTGTCGACCTACTTCAGGAAGATTGCATTTCCCTTCCAAGGAGAAATTACAATCATCGACCAACAAACTTTTCTCCCCAACAGTTCACAAGTTACGGGAAGCATTCCAATGATCCATGGAAGGAATCATTCGCTCCAAAATATCAGAGTAGGTCTCCTAAAAGACCCTGCCTTAATGGGTACTTTTGCCCTACCGCCTCCAAGTAATCTGGCGGAAGTGGCCACAGTGGAATATGAAACCTTCTATGTCTGATGGATTTGGACTTCGAGGATAGTTCTTATCTCATGTCAACCTCGTTAAAAAATGAAGAGCCGAGGACGGTTCTTATCTCATGTCAACCTCGTTAAAAAATGAAACAAGGAGTCCGAGGACGGTTCTTATCTTGTGTCAACCTCATTAAAAAATGAAACAAATCCCCTTTCTCAAAGGTAAACCTTCATTCCAACCACCGAGTTGAATGCAATGAAGCTTGGGGGGCATGCACCTCGATTTGCGTTATTATGCTGGGGGCATGCGAACTTATCACCGAGCAGTTTTAGCACATAGTTCATGCTCGTTAAAAAAATAAACATAAGATTGAGCAGTGTTTTGGCGCATTCAAGCTCGTTAAAAAATGAACCCATCTCGGTAAATAACCATTAAGTATGTAACCTGATCAACCATAAAAGCCTTGGTCGTGTTTTGCACCTGCCACCTCCACTTTCATTTGGCCGATCGTTCACCTCCATATGATTGTTTACCCATTTTGAGGAACAGCTGCGAAGAGTGATTTCACCTAGCCATCCTTGTGACACTGCCGTGATTGGAAAATTCCAACCTGTACCTGGAATCTGCTGCTATCCCTGTTTATATCACTCGTTCCTCAAAAGACGAGTCTTCTTTAAGCTCTTTTCAACTGACTCGTAAAATATGAAAAGATTGCCGAGTTTTGGCCTTCCAGCTCGTTAAACGACCGGAAGAGCTATCCCTCCTCTAGATTTTAATCTTTTTGGACCTGAGGGATTATTGCACAAAAAGGTCGAGCGCTTGTTTTATTCGGCTCGTTAAAGTTATCGAAAACTCATCCCTTCTGTATTGTTTTATACTTTTTCAGACTTAAGGGATTAGATGACGAAAAAGGAATTTTGGAGTTAACTTTCTGTACCTTTTCAGACTCTCTAAAAATGAAAAGGACCGAGTTTTCCTTGTCGGTAGACTCGTTAAAATGATTAAATAGCGACAAACTTGTCTTTAGACGAGAACGAGTTTCCCTATCGCTAAGCTCGTTAAAACTTAGCGATGGGCTTGCCCGAAGGGCAGGTTATAGAACAAGCATATGTTATCCTCCTCAATCTTGACAAAAATAAAGAGGTACTGGTCAAAATGACTGGGGAAAAATTGGGAGAACCTCAAAGCTTTAATGGTAGCAAGTCGCTCTTCAACATGACACTTTGTCCTCCGTATCACATCGGGTTGGGTTGTTTCATTCACCGGTCTCATCACCATGGTCCTCGCCAAACCATCCACATTTGGGGGTAATGCTACCGATCCATCACATCAGTGTCGTTATATGTTCAAGATATGTTGTTCAGAAAGAGTCAACCGTGTCCCATCCACTGCCATACATTATCCTTCATCCACCCATGATCGCCACCCTGAATCATATTTCACAGATTGTTTTCGCCTCCACTAAAATCATTAGCTCCGTTCCGTGTCATTGATGTGGGATTCATTAAGGCCCTCCTTTGACGGATCGCTTCTTGTCGACTTCAGCTCATTATCCAAGAAGTTGATCTAGGAACAAACCCCCCCAGTACTTTGAAGCTTGCATGCCTCAATGGCAAGTTTCTCACTTCCGGCGACAGGTATACATCAATGACCTTCGACCAGAAGATTTTGCGTGGTGTTCGACGCCAAGTCCTTTATTCACACCACGTAAATTGTACTGCAGTACCTTGAGGGTCATTGTCATTATTGGTGATTCCTCTTGCGCTTGTTAACGGTTTACATTATTGACCGGTAATCAAGCGATGTCTTTCCATGTTCGACTTCAGCGCAATTCTCACATGGATCGACTTGTACTTAGAGTGAAGATCGAACAAGTTTGAAGACCCCGGATCTAGTTTCATCCATCCGGGCTGCGATATATATATTCAGGATATAAAGACATTTGTTATGTACATCATTGCAACAGATGATCATCCTACTCAAAGGATGATAATTTCAGCAGAGAATTATCAGTCTACCATCAGATGATCGTCTATTCTATGTACCAAAATGAATTTATAAAGCTGAGCATGGGAATGCCCGCCTCAGCTAGATCATGAAAGCAGAATGAAAAAAATAATGTATTGTATTGTATTTTATTACAGGGCACCTCTCAGCAATTGAATGAACTTTGGATCCTCCTGATAAAGCATTTCACCCGATAAACGACCTCATACTTTAGGGGGCAATTGTTATAGACATTTTTGTGCCTTACTGCATGAAGCATGAAATGTCGATAATCTGAGGGATCCAAAGTCCCTAAACATGTTGTTCCTACCCCTAGAGGAACAAGGTCAGCAAACCACAGCACTGAAAATCAGTTCTCCACCTGAAAACACTCAAAAACAAGCTATTTCTGGATCATGTCAGCTGCTCCACTGAGCATCTGCGCTGAATGTCAACTGCTCCACTATGTACTTGCGCTGAATGTCAAAAGCAATGAAGGCTACCTGCGCTGGGCGAGATTGGCCAAGTGGCACAGTCATTCTGCAAGGTGTCAAATGCCCAGGAAGCTTCCAAAATGACACTTGGATCAGGGAATTCGCCTTGTGATGAGTAAGAGGATCTAGATCTCCAAGTGGAAGCAAGAAACTCCAAGTGGACTCAAGAACTGAAGTATAACTGAAGTGGGAGAGGACACTAGTCAGCTTCATACCAGCCTCAAGCTGACTCATCCTTTCTCCAAAACTCCTATATATAGAGCTCTCTCATGAGGTCTAGGGAGGCTGGAATTTTTGTGCAAGTAAGGAAGTGCTGTTGGTTTGTGTATAGAGCTATTGGGTGTTTTGCTTGAAGGAGGTGAAGAGGAGATTTCTTTCAGCTGGGAGGTGTTGCTGGATTGGGCCCATTGTGGTTGTAACTCTCTCAGAACTTTACTTCTATTATCAATAAAGTATTTGAAGTTCTTCTATATGCATGTGTCTTTATGATGAATAGATGCTTGTATATTTGATTTATGCTAATCCTATAATCGATTATGGATGTATGCTTCTTGTAGTTTCCTCTTCTTGTGCTTTTACAGGATCTGTGTGTAGCTGGGCCGGTGAAAGGGCAAGGAGCTAGGAGCAAGCAGCAAGGAGTGAAGACTGGATCGACTATTAGCGCAAGATAACAGTTAGTAGATCATCCTTTTCTTCCCTCTCTCATCTCATAAAGAAGAAACTTTGAATAGCTTTGCATTCGGTTGTTGCTAAAGTACTATCACCTTCAGAGTGGGATAGAGGCATTCTGCATTAGATACTTTTCCCCACAACACTCCTCCCAATGCTGATTTGAAATGGCTAAAGGTTGTAACAAACCTGTGATCTTAATTGTCTCAACTTTATTTTGTTGGAAAACCAAGCATTATGCCACAAACTCTTGAATATCAGATTTAAGGTCATCCAAAAAAATTTCCTTCTTGACCTTGTCGTAAGTTTTTAAAAATCCTAGGTGCCCTCCTAAGGGAGAGGTGTGCAATTCCAAATGAATATTTTGCTTGATTTGGGAATTCTTACAAATATAAAGAGATATTTATACCATAATGAATCATTCTTCCAAATAAATGTATCAGATGTACTGGGATCTTGTTGCAACTTATTAATGAGTGTCTATACCTCTTCATCATTCTTTCATTCATCCCTTGCTTCAGCTATCCAATCAAGTTGGATAATAGAAATGGCACAAAGAAATTCTTCCACATCCTCATCCTTTATTGAGAGTGCATATTTAACAACATTTTGCTTCCATTTTTTATAGATGATTTCAAATCCATAACCCAACATCTTTGTGACCCATTTTTGCTACTCTTCTGGTGATAATCTTAGTATTTAAGACTATCATGATTTATTTTTACCTTGAAGTGTCTTCCCATTAGGTAAGATCTCCATTGCTTTAATTCATGTAGTATTTCCAAAATTTCCTTCTCACAAATAGGCTTTTGTAAATACCTTCCTTTGATTGGACAACTTTCAAAAGCATTGGATCTTACTTCTTGCATTAAATAAGAACCAATTCCATTTCTTGAGGCATCACATTCCACAATAAAGGTTTTTGTGAAGTTTGGTAGAGCTAAGATAGGTGCTTAACACATTTCCTCTTTAACATGTCCAAAGACCTTAGTTCCTTCTGGAGACCAAGAAAATGCATCTTTCTTCAGTAATTTTGTTAGAGGTGTTTTTATTCTCCCATAATTATTAACAAACTTGTGACAATACCCTATCAACCTGAGAAATCTTCGAATATGCTTTATGGTTGTGGGGATTTTCCATTCCTTAATGGATTTAATTTTGTTAGGGTCTACCTTAACACCCTCATGAGATACAATATGACCCAGATATTCAACCTCCTGCAGTCCAAAGAAACATTTGGAGATTTTTGCATGTAATTGCTACTCCTCTAATAGTTTAGGCACCCTGTCAACATGTTGAACATGATCCTTCCAAGACTTTTTGTAGATTAGTATATCATCAAAAAATACTAACACAAATTTTTGAAGGAAGACTTTGAAAATCGATTTCGTTAAACCTTGAAATGTGGAAGGTGCATTGGTAAGGCCAAAAGGCATGACTAAAAATTCATAATGACCCTCATGAGTTCTGAATGTTTTTTTTCAGAATGTCCTCAGTCTTCATTCTAATTTGATGATAAATCGAACGAAGAACCAACTTGGTGAAGTAAATTTCTCCATATAATTCATCCAACAATTCATCAATAACAGTAATGGGAAATTTATCTTTAATAGTGATCTTGTTGAGTTCCCTATAATCCAGAACATACACCATGATCCATCCTTTTTGTGCACAAATATTTCTGAAGCAGAGAAAGAACTTTGAATAGGTTGAATTATACCAACCTAGAGCATTTATGCAACCATACATTCAATTTCATTCTTTTGGGCATAGGGATATTTGTATGGTCTGATGTTTGGAGGAACATTTCTTGGAATCAAATGAATAGCATGATCATGATCACGAAAATGTGGGATGCTTTTGGGAGTCTAAAATACCTTGGAATGATTGTCCAGGACTTTTTGGATATCTAGAGAAAAATATTATTTCCATGTTTGAACCTCTAGTGAGCATAATTATGAAATTATGCCCCATTGTTCTTTCTTCGGAATCTTTTTCATGCCATTAGAGTTGATTATATTTCCTGGTTTCCATGCGATACCCCTTAATTCAACTTCCTTTCCTTCCCAAAAAAAATTCAAGAAAAGTTCTTGAAAACTAAAAGTTATCATCCCCAAAGATTGTAACCGTTGGACTCCTAGTACAGCATCAACATCACCCATTAGAATGGAAAGAATTTGACTATTCAATACATATTCCCCCATGGTTAGCTTTATATCATGGCACGTTCTAGAGAAATTTATAGTTCATCCATTTTCAACCATCACTTGACACTCTGGTGTTGGATATAGGAAGAAATTAAATTCCTTATCTATATTACAATGAATAAAATTATGGGGACAACCCTAATCAATAAACACTATTACCTTTTTCTTCTTGATATATCCTTCTATCTTGAGAGTTTTAGGAGTGGTAATTCCTATCAATGCATTGCAAGATATGGTCAGATTCATTTCTTCTTTCTCCCATTTTTTTGGTGTCAATTGATCCGAAATTAAATAAGAATGCAAAAAAATATAGATATAACCACAAATATAGATGTAGCAGAAGTAACACTTCATTTCATTAATGTCTAAGATCTAAAATATGCTTACAAACATAATGGAAATAAACTAGCTCGGGCGATGGTACCTTATCTCTGAGAAGAGATGTGGAGGATACATGCCTCTGGACTGTGTTACAATGAGGCTCAAAGACCTATTTATTATTGAGAAACAATCAAAAACCCTAAACATCCAAAAACCAAACCCTAGGAGATGAAGCGTCAAAACTATGGGCCCCATTTGGGTAAATTGGTACATCAACTTCCCGGGGTCGTAACTTTGGCATATGATCTCCATTTGACGTGCACAATGCCTCATTATCAATATCTGTATTAGGACTACAACCTCAACTATGAACATTTATAAATGCCTCATGTTTTCTCATTTTCTAGAAAAAATGTTGTTTAGGGCCTCAAACAACTTCAGAAGTTCAGGACCTGAAAAACTGTCAAAAATAGTAAATTGTGCTACAATTAAGGAAACTAAAACACTAAAAGAAAGAGTGGTGGGGGTTCAAGTGGAACAGGTGGGTGGCCACTAATATACACATAGATTAGTCCTCCCCCCTTAGGAATCAATGGTCCCCATTGCGTTGAGTGCCTCCATGAGATGGGGAAACTTTTATTGAACTTGGTCCCTGGTCAGCCACTTGCCTTGGTGCAAGAATTGGTCAGCTTTGACAACCTGATATAGTTTTATCTTCTGTTGGAGAGGGTGCTTGATCTATGTGTCCATGATCCAATCAGTTTTAGTGTGTTCCATGTAGTCTGGGTTTAACTCTGTTGGTGTGAGTTGTTCTTCAATGTCTAGTGTGTTTAGTAATGGTGGAAAGTATGGTCTAAGAAGGTCCACATTGAACACTATGTGCAGACCAAGGAATGGTGGAATGTTGAGCTTGAAATCATTGTCCCCTAAAGCCTTAGTGATGGTGTAAGGCCCATATCAGAGCTAGTGAATCTTGAAGTGGGGCCTAGCGAGGCTCTCCTTTTGCAAATGTAGCCAAACTTTCTTGTGCACCTCGAACTTGTGTAGCACCCAATGTTGATCATGAAATTTCTTGTAATTAGGATTGAATTTGTCTAATATGTCATGGACCTACTGGCGGATGTGCTGGATTTTTTCAATGAAGTTGTTAGCCTTGTCATCCTCAAACTGAACATGGGCCGAAGCTTCCTCAGTAGTTGCAAGTGGTATGGACACATCCATGGAAAATGGTGGTTGGAATCCCAACCCCACCTGAAAGGGTTTCTAGCTAGTTGAGCTATGGAGAGCTTTATTGTAGTTGTTCTAGGCATAGGGGAGGATTTCATCCCATGTGTGTGGATGATTCGAGTTTTACATGTGCAGAATGTGTATGATCATCCTATTGACAACCTCTGTTTGGCCATCAATTTGGGGGTGGAAAGTCGTGGACTTAGTGAGCTTGGTATCCATCATCAACCAAAGACACAACCAAAATGTACTTAGGAACCTTCTATACCGATTTGAGATAATGGACTGTGGGATCCCAAAGTGTGCCCATTCTTATTCAAATAAGAGCTTAGTAGTGGCTTCTGATGTGATACTCTTTTTGCAGGATGCCATAGTGGCCATCTTAGAGAATCCATCGATGACCACGAAAACACAGTCGTTTCCATGCTTAGTAGAATGGAGGCCCGACATGTAATCCATGGAGATGGATTCCAAAGGCCGACTAGGAGTAGGAAGATGACTATATAGGTCTTTCTTATTGATAGTATGTTTGAAAATGGCACAAGTGCAGGATATGATGTACTTCCCAACATCTTGTTGAAGGTTCAACCAATGAAAATACTTCTACAGCATTGCCACTTTTTTCTCTATTCTGAAGTGTCCAGCGACCCGACTGTAGTGCGCCTCTGAAATCATCTTGGCACACTCACTTGAAGGAACACAGAGGTGTCCCTGGTGGCATAACAGTGTATCCTGGAGGTGAAAATTTGGAACTTGCTTGCCTTCTAGGAGCGTCTGGTATGTGCTTCCTAATTCTGGATCACCCTTGTACAGATGTGACCACCCTGAAGTCTCGTGCCCACAAGAGTTGAGCACAGTGGACAACGCCATGACCCGCAGTCATCTAAGAACGTCTGCAACATTATTGGTGTTGCCTTTCTTGTAATTAATGTTCACATGGAACTGTTGAAGGTATGTGGACCATTTCTGAAGGCGATTGTTCTATAACTTCCCATGTGTGTAAATGAACTGCAGGGATAGGTGGTCTCTATGGATGATTGTTTCCTTCCCCAGAATGTAATGCTTCCATTGTCGGCAGGCTTGCACAATAGAATACATCTCTTTGTCATAGGTGGGATACTTTTGGACTATTTCTGAAAGTGTCTCACTATGATATGCCATTGGATGCTTCTATTGAGTAAGAACTGCACCAATAACATAGTTAGAGGCATATGTCTTAATCTCAAATGGTTGTTGCGGGCCTGGTAATGTGAGTGATGGGCCTCTAAATTAGACATAAATTAAGGCCTGTGCCTCTAAATTAAACATAAATTAAGGCCCATCTAACCATCCTTCAACACATTAAACCTCTCTTTTTGCATTAGATAATGTATTTTTAACTTTAATACGTTCATTAGGAAGGTTTATGAATAATTGCATATTTGTGCCTAATATTATTTATTTTTGTGGAATATTGTGAGAATATTGGGCAGATTATGAAGATTTGGAGGAGGAGATAATTTAGGGACTTGCTCCCTACTACAAGAGGATCAATATTAAATAATAAATCAAAAAGATATTATGGAATTATGGCACAGATTATGGAGCTCCAATGATTGAGAAAATCTAGGAATGTGTTCCCTGCCATTTAATGCAGATTCCTAGTATTGGGAACCAGATCCACTAATTAAGGGATTTTGGTGGGGAAAGCTTCATTCTTTCATGGGGAATGATTCCAAATAACTTTGTATAAGTAGCAAGTCAAATTTTCCTATCTGGGTAGATTTTGATTAGTATTTTTATCGAGAGAACTCGTATTTTTGCAGTTCCATTGTCATTTCTTGTAGGGATGTAATTGTATTGATGGAAATAATGAAGATTGGTGTCATGTTCAGCTTCTAAACCTTGGTCTCCTCCATAGGACTCTGATTTTCCTTGGGCTTGGCCATCCCAGGAGCCTCAAAGCCCTTTTGTATCATTTACTTTTCTTCTTTTCACTTCTTATTCACATGCATCTCTTGTTCTTGTTTCTTTCTATTTCTGCATTTAGTATTAATGATTTCTTGTTGTAGGATTGGGTTAAATGTTTGACGTAATTTATTTTGGAGTATCACACATATCATTTCATCCTTGGAAAATATTTGGAAGTTCATAGTAATCATTGAACTACTTGGATTAGTTTGCTTATTCCCAAATCTAGATTTCTGGAACTCCTTTGTGGAAAATAGCAGTAAATTTATGCTATTTTTTAGAGCATGCTAACGAGATTCAATAAATTTTATTCCAATTGAATTAGATCACAAAAAAATCTATTTAATAAAAAAAATCACCCCATTTAATTTTCACTTGATTAGGTTAGGCATTTGATAGATTTACTAGCTCACTAGTTCTCGTATTTCTAGGTTTTAGGCTAGTAATTTTCCGCTATTTTTTAGCATGGGTTAACAGAGGTCATTTTGAGTGATTCCACTTGGAATGGAGACATAATACATCCTAGTAAATAAAAAAATTTGTCCCATCCAATTTGGATATTATTTTATAGGTTATTCCATGAATTATAACTTCTTGTAGTAAATCTGTAACATCTTGTAGTTTCCTGTAGTAGCCTTCCAACATGCATTTACTTGCCCAGATTTGCTCAAGAAGCTTGGTTATTGTCCCTTAGGGTTGAATAAATACCCCTAGGCTCTAAATAAATGATTAGGGAAGACTAAATACCACTTAGGACTCGCCTCTTTACCCATGCAAAACATTTCAATGATTTGGTTTAATGGACAAATTTATGGATTGGATAATACAATGATGATTTTCTTGATTTCCACCTCCAATGAACTCTATTAATGGATCTAAACTCTTTGAAATGTAATTGTTTACATTTATTTCATGATCTTTATGCAATTATAATATTTTTCTTTTCTTTTCTTTTCTTTCTTGCAATAGGTTAAGGTTTCCATTTCGAGCATTTCATTTTCTACAATTAGTTTAGGATTTGACTTCATTACATGCACTCCATTACATCATGACATAAAAGGAAGGAAACATTGTATGTTTCATATATAGTGTCGATAACTCTTATGTTTTCACAAACCCCAGGTTGACAATTAAATTCGGTAGCCTTGGGATTTGCAGTATTCTTGTTGCAATACCAAGGCTCATTAGTGAGAACTAGTGCGCAGCAGACACGATGCTTCAACTCGGAAAATGCCTTTTGTTGGGATTTAGACCAAAATAATTTTTCTTTCGCTCCGCCCTTGGTGACTTGACTCAAAGGCCAAGTGATATGAGAGAACCCCAACATGAACCTGTGGTAGAAATTGGCAAGACCAAGAAAGCTGTGGAGCTTCGTTAGTGTGGTTGGGGTTAGTCAATCCCGAATGACTTGTATCTTGGTTGGGTCTACATGCACACCCTACTCATAAATGATGTACCCAATATATTGAACCTCGGTCATACCAAAAGTGAATTTATCCAAGTTAGCATAAAGCTTGTGTTGTCGTAGAGTTTGGAGGACCTATCGAATATAGAAGAAGTGCTCTTCCCAACTCTAGTTGAAGATCATGATGTCTTCCAAATACACCACCGTGAATGAGTTGGTGAAGGGTTGCAAGATGTCGTTCATCAGCCTCATGAAGATTGCGGGGGCATTCATCAACTCGAAAGGCATGATCATCCATTCAAAATTCCCTACTTGGATTTGAAGGTAGTCTTCCACAAATTGGAGGGTTTGATTGGTACCTGGTGATACTTGAAATTCAAGTCAATCTTGCTAAAATATTTTCCCCCCTTGAGCTGGTCCAGAATGTCATCACTCCGTGGGATTAGATACCTATTCTATACAGTGATATTTTTCAGTTCCCGATAGTCAATACAAAGCCTCCAGGTCACATCCTTCTTTAGTACCAACACGATCGGGCTCCCACAGAGTGATGATCTTGGCTTGATGTGCCCTTTCTACAACAACTCCTGAATTTGCCTCTTGATTTCATAATTCTCCAAAATAGAACATCGATGGGTCGGTCCATTGGGTAGCAGTTCACCGAAGGTCAGATCAATTGAGTGCTTAACCTGGTAGTGTAGAGGTACCCCTCTGGGTGAGGTGAATATGTCCATGTGCTCCTCCGCAACCTTGTCCATTTGTTGTTGTCATGTGGAGGAGCCCTGTTTGGAGGTCATGGCCATAATCTTCCTCTTACCCTGAGGGTGAATCATAAGGAAAAAAAATCCCAATATGGGAAATGATCTTACTACATTACTTCGCAATGATCAAATAGATGGTGGCATCTGCAGATACCTCTGGTATCCTGTACAACTTATTTCCCAGAGTAATAATAACAATGCAGGGCCTACACTCATACACAACATGTCACTTCCACAAGTATGGTTTTCCCAATAATACATCACAAAATTCAAGAGGAGAAACATCACACAGTACCTCATCTGTGAAGGGATTGATGTTGTAGGGAAGGTGGCACTATTGGCTGACGTGGAGATCTTGCCCTCTGTGAAGCCACCTGATGGTGTATGGTTTTGGGTTTGTTTTGGTTGGTAGGCCTAGCCACTTCATAACCTCTGCTGAAATGACGTTGTTTTGGCTCTTGTTATCGATAATGAATTGCAGCAAAGAACCCTTACCCCACATTTGGGAGTGGAAGAGGTGTTCCCCTTCCTGCAGACCTTCAAGGTCATTCTTTTGTATCTTGGTGGTGGAAATGGTGGCACTAGTCTCTGCATAAATAATCTACTTCCCTTTGTCATTCACCTTGTCAAGTTCTGACTCAGAGTTAGAACATGCATCTGATTCGGAAGCCTTCAGCTCGGTCACCAGTGATTGCTTGGCCTGACACTCAATTGTGTTGTGAGTGGGGATCTTATGGAACTCACATCATTTCCCCGTGTCCTTCTTTATCTTCATGGTTTTTTTTTCTTGCGGCTTCAGTGGTTTGTCCTAGGTTTCCCTGCCTTGGCTTTGACCTTTTTTTATGGCTTGGGAGCACCTTTCTCTTGCTTCAGATTCACAAATCCAAATTCTTGCTTCTTTAGTTTAAATTTCTCCTCGATCTTGATAGTGTATCGATAGGCAGCGTCAAGCGAGGAGATCTCTAGGACTTTTATCTCATCCTGGATGTACTTGTGTAGACACCCGCAGAATTTGAGTACCAAATTCTGCCCATAATCCTTGATACTTAACTTCGTGTGAAGGGTATGAAAAATATTTGTGAAGTCTGGCACATCTTGGTCCCTTCCCTGCCATAGCATGACCCACTTTATGTATTAATCTTCATAGGTCCCGACAGGGTAATACTGCTCCTTGATGGCATCTCAAAAAGAATTCCAAGTGGGTGCGGCTGAGAATAGTGAGGGTTCACTCATCCCTGTTCTCGCAGTAGGTTTCCCACCAGTCCTTGAGGTGGGGGTGGCTTTAAGGAGTGAAAAAGTAATATTTTCCTGGTTGGAAAAGTCATGAACTGAGAAATATCCTTCTAGCAAATTTAACCATTTATCTATTGCATTCACATCTATTTGACCTTCAAATATCAAGACGTCAAATATAACTTGTACCTTAAAGGGAGTGGCACTCCCAGAGTGGCTTTCGAAAGAAGATGTTTCACCTATGAGTAGCCGCCAAAAGGTCTCAGAAAATTTGTCCATCATCGCGTTCCTCTGTTGCTCGAGGGCTTCTTCAAGTAATATTTTGAAAGGATCTCCTCATCCCTTGTCTTTCTTTTCTTCCACCATGGGAGGTCGTCGGGGTTTGTGAGGTTGGTCTTGCTAGGGTTCAACTAGATCAAGCCTTAACTCCTTATACCTCAACCTCGTTGGGGACATGTAAAGAAAAACAAAGAAAGAGTAGACTGCTCTGATATAACTAATCTGAACTTAAATAAGAATGCAACAAAATGCAGAGATGCAACAGAAATAACACTTCTTTTCATTAATATTAAAGAACTGGAATATTCTTACAAATAGAATGGAAATAAACCAACTCGAGCTATGGTAGCTTATCTTTGAGAAGAGATGTGGCGCCTACATGCCTCTAAATTGTGTTACAATGAGGCTAAAGGCCTGTTTATTATTGAGAAACAATGGAAAACCCTAATCATCTAAAAATCTAACTCTAGGAGATTAGGCACTAAAATTGTGGGCCCCATTTGGGTAAATTGGTACATCAACTTCTCAGGATCATAACTTTGGCATACGATATTTGTTTGACACACACAATATCTTGTTATAAATATCTATCCAAGGAATACAACTTTTGATTGAAAACATGAGTTGAAGACTCATGTTTTCTCATTTTCCAAAATAACATAGGGCCGCAAAATAGCTTCAGAAGTTTAGGACCCGAAAAACTGCCAAAAATAGTAAATTGTGCTACAATTAAGGAAACTAAAAAAATGAAAGAAACAGTGGTGGGGGTCCAAGTGGAATAGGTGGATGGCCACCAATGTCCACCTGGATCATGAATCTTGTAGGTTGTGGAAGACTAGGAGCAGCAACACTTCCATCTTTATAGTTGTGAGTGGTAGATTTCCTTGTTGCCATAATTTTACTTTCAACTTTTCTTGCCACCCTGAATGCCTTCTCCAATGAATTAAGTTCCCAAAGATGAACCTCATGTTGGATTTTATCGTTTAAAGTCCCGATGAAGACATCAATCCTATGCTCCTCTGAGATATCAGTTACCTTGATATTCAATTTTTGGAAGTCCTCAATGTGCTCCACCATTAACCCTTTTATTTTAGATTTATCAATTGGCTAAATAATATGTTTCTCTTTGTATCTTCATAATGTGTTATCATTTCTTCCATAACAAATTGACCAAGTGATAGGTGGTTTACTATAAAATATTCATCGATGTTGGGTCGTTAATATACCATTATTATTGTCACTTTTGAACGCTTATTCCACCCATTTCTACCATTCTTCATCACGTCATTTATCATAATTTATCATATAATTCTATTTTACAATGATTTATGCTCTTATGTAAAAATATTATTTATTCTCCTTTATTTCTAATAAATTGATGATTATGCATGATTTTATCAATGAAAGTTTAATAAATTGGTTATAACATTATTCACCATTTTTAGCCTTCAAGATAATTTCCAGATTGAAGATTTGATCATTAAAAGTGCCAACTCAGAAATGTGTTGGAATAAGAAGTGACAGTTTTACGGTTGAGATTCTGAGCAAATGAAGCAGAATATGGAAAATTCGGAACATGGGTTTTGTCCAGAACGGACCCAATTAACTTTAGTTAAGAACGGCTTGCCCAAATTTGGCTTGTATTGAGAGAAACGTAGGGTTCTTTGAGCACGATTTTCTCAGATTTGTTGTTGCGGCCGTCCTCCAAATCTCAGCTGCAAAGCCAAATTCGTCTTGCTCTTGTTGAAAGATGGATGGAAATATATCTTCTTGTTGATCAATTGGTTGGAAACAATCTAATTTTGTAATAGAAATTATGTTGTACTTATCTTTATTGTAACTTCTCTCTGATCTCTCTCTATTTAAATGAAAACGAAGATCAGAGATGGGGATGATTTGGGGATGGAAAAATGATGGAATTGAGGATTTAGAATTAGATATTTAGAATTAAGAATTCATGATAGGATAGGAGGAAGAAAGGATTGTTTCGGGCTGTAAGTCTCAAAGCTGCTGCTATTGTAATGATTTCACCATTTAATGATTAATACCTGATTTGGGAGTTGTTGTTCATTCTTTTCATCTGAAGTAACCCAGCAGCATCCGCTGACGGCTAAGGGCCCAACCTTTGGTGGAGTACGCTGCTGCTGCTACTATATTATATCTTTACACTTCATGTGTGGTTTGATCTCTTTCTTTTACTCTGTTCAGTAATCTGAAGCACTTTACTATTTTACATATCAGCTCTGTTATACTTGATTGAATATTATTGTTACTTACAACAGGAATGCTATGCATCACATTATTGTTTATTTTGGCAAATCATATAGCATCGTTGTTCCTTACATATTACAATTTAACCGCCCTGTATATTCTTGAATTGGTACTACCGTATGATTTATTCTTAAATCATGACTATTGTTTATTCGGAAGTGCCGTTCTGTTATTTCATTGCCGTGATTCATGCATATTGCATCGAAGCTCAGATTACTATTCTTTTAATGATAACTGTGTTGTGTGCTTGATTTGGGTTGTTGTACATTCAGGTTTAATCTGCTATTCCATTTCCGTGTGCTGCCCGGTTTATTCTTAGAGTAAAGATTGCTATTAATTTGGCTTTGTTATTGATTTCCATTAATTAGAGTTTGTTGTTCAGATTCCTTTAATTATAGTTTGCTGCCCATTTACTTTGTTATTCATTTATGTTGATTAATTGCAATAGTTTTCTTTTAAAGAGTTTTCCTACTTTACTTTCAATGGCAGCTTTAGTTCAATTTCTATTTCCTTTTAATTGCTTTAAACCAGGACTGTCAACTGTAGAGAACATTGGTTATTGCTTCCTCATTCCCAGATTGATTGTCTTGTTCTAGTTTGATTTCAATTGCATCAATCTCTAGAGGAATGAGTTATTGCTACTGTATCCTCAATTGATGTTTGCTGAGTGAATAGTTGGATTTCAGAGCATTTGAGTTTATGTTGTTGTAGTTAGATTTCTTTTCAAGCATTCATTTACTTTTGGATTTTAAGCACTATACTGCAAAACATTACTCTTGAGTAAATAGCCGCCTCAGACTGAGTACACTCTTGAAATAAAAAGTCGTCCCTGGGTTGATAATTAATGTGAAGGTAATTAGGAGTTAAAAAGAAACCTTTTTATTGCTCGACATTTTGGCGTTGTTGCCGGGGAGAGTGTAGCCATTTTTAAAGAGTAGTGTGCATCTGATGAGTGCCTGTTAGGAGAGAATTGGGTATTAAAAACGGAAGGTAAGAACCTGCGTACGGAGCATGTAAAAGCCCTGCTCCCCCGCCCGCTTTCCAGCAGGACTGTTAAAGAACCTAGGGTAGAAATAGATGTTTGAATTTTTGTGTGAATGACTTAAAAGAAAAAAAATAGAAATTTTGAAAAACAAATCTCATGATTTCTCTCAAGTGGTGATGTAAGCACCACCCATTTCACTAACCGATTGACAAGAACATTTGAAGAAGGAGCCTCGAAGAAACACATGAAGAACATCTTCTATTATGGTAAGAAATGGATCACATTTTTACTTTTGAATTTCCTATCAAAGATCTAGGAGGAGTGACACAAATGCACATAATTCTCCCATTGTCTCTACCAAATTTTCATGGCTTGACAAATGAAGATCCAGATACATTTTTATTTGAGTTTGAAATACTTTGTAGAGGATATGATTATTGTACTGACGATCAAAGATTGAAAGTGTTTCCTCTTACTCTAAAAAAAGCAGCTCTCCGATGGTTCATGAGCCTAGGTGGGAACTGCATCCAAAAATGGGAGGACATGAAGAACATATTCTTGAAGAAGTACCAAGACTATTGCAAGACCAATGAAGATATTTTCAATATGATACAAGGGGAATATGAAAGCTTGGAGGACTATGTAGATCGATTTCATTACAACCTTCAAAAATCAAAATATAAGCATTTGGAAAAAGAGATCTTAAAAACACTCCTTCTTAAAGGAATCAAAGATAAATTTTTAGAACTCTTAAATCTGATAGGAAAAGGTGATGTTTTTCAGTTGTCATATGATGATGTTTGTGAATTGTGCATAAGGTATTCAAGAGGAATCTCCAAGGCTGGTAAGAATTCTAGAGATGTTTGTTCTTTCTTTTCCAAATCTGCTACAAGAATAGGAGACATAAGAGCTGAAATCAATGATTTACTTGAACATTTTAAAGTTGATTTTATTACCTCTCTAAGTTCAAAATTGGATGCTTTGCAGGTTCATAAAAATCAAGAATTTGATGAAGTGTTTTTCACTCATGACCGAAAGGAGCATACCATAGATGGTTACTCTTCCTTATCTAGGATGGAAGTATCATATCAAAGAGGTGAGGAAGCCGTAGCAAGGTCAAAACCATGGAAATCATGGCCTACAGGTATGGTTCAAAACACTTCTTCTCCATTCTCTTACTTGCATAATCCATTATGGAATACTCATGTTCTAGGGCAGCCATGTCAATTTCAATATAACCACCAATCTTATCTACAAGTTTGGCATGGTTCACATTATGATTGCATGACTACTCTCCCTCATCTTGTAGCACAAGCACATTCTCCATATTCTCCACCAGCTCTTCCACAACATCCTGCTTTCATATCAAATTTAGCCGCTCAACCCAACCAACCACATCATCACAATGTTCCATTCCTTACACATTTTCCTGCTCAACTAACTCCACACCCTCACCACAATAAACCAGTACAACATGCTTACAATGTTGAACTGCCAAATTTACGCACCCTTCCCACCCATTCTATCTCACATGCGCGATTAGAGAAAACTTACAATGAGATTCAGAATGTTTCAAATTCAAAAATTGTAGAAGCTATGGAAGAAAATGAGGTTTCTTATAGTATGTATCAACAAGCTTTTTAAAAGCTCAAGAACTTCATGATCTGATGGATATGAGAAATCAAAAAAGTAATGGATACATTGAAGATTGGTTTCACTCCATCATTTGTTTGCAACATCACTCTATGCTTCAACAATTTTTTATACCATTTTTTCAAGGGAAGTTGGCTTCTCATACCCTAATTTTCACTAATATGCATTTTTCAAATTTGGGTATGTGTATACATGAAGCCATATTTCGAAAATGGTTCCATTGGAAGTACTCCTATACGTAGTCATATTCATTTTTCAAATCAAAATAGGTTAGTGTAGAAAATAAAATAAATAAGGGAATAAATAAATGCATTTTGTTTTTTATGTAAAACTAGTGTTTTTTGTTGCAACATGCTATGCAAATCAACATTGGTGATAATTTTTTAATTCATTTGTGTATGTATATAAATTATAATGGAAATAATAGCTCTACAAACACTAATATTCACTTTTATCACCAATTTGAAAAAATGCTTGAATATCATATTTTTTTTTGCTTGTGGGCTTGATGGAATTTTTGCAAAAACAGTCGGGAGAGTCATGTTTTGAGGGACCAAAAGGGAATATTTTTAAAACCTGTTTCTATCCTAAGTAACCCTTGATGTCTAATTTTCAATCCAATTTGAATCACTCAATTTGGATTTGAAACGAAAAAGTTCGAACCAAAACATTGACAAGGTGTCTAGCGGGCAGCTTAGGAACAGAGTTGGGACAGTCAGTTTTTGAAGGCCTAAATGAATGAATTTTTAAAACCTGTTTCTATGGTAGATTCCCCTATGAATCTAGTTTCCGATGCAATTGGAATCACTCATTTTCGATATCGTATGGGAAAGTTATGATCAAAATACTGACTGTCTATCGTAAATCAGCACTCTTAAAACTTTGTCATTCCGGCTGTTCTTTAAAGTATTTGACCTATCAATTCTTCTTGTCTTCAAAACTTGTTTCTATTGGAAATAAATAAATTAATCTACTTTCATTTCCAATTTGAATCATTCGAATCCGACATCAAACGAAAAATTTATGCTTGAAATATCAACTGTTGGTCTAAGCTAGGTAATCTAAAATGACTCTATTATGCAGGTTGTTCTAACTAAAATTGACATATCATATCATTGAATCTTTAAAACCTATTTCTACTAGAGATAAAACTTTGAATTATCTCTCATTTGGCTTTGGAATCACTCAATTTCGACAAAAAACAAAGAATTTGTGATTAAAACACTGCAGGTTAGCATGATTGGCCACTTCTCTCCCGCAAGTAACAAATAAATTTTACTTTGTTATTTTCTCCGTGGATTTGTTCTACAGAGTAACTACTTATTAGTTTTTTTGCATAATTCTTGGATTATGAGAGCCCGCGCACCTCTCTTTCTCCATGATTTAATGTTTTATTGCAGGTAGATACTCGTTTTTTGCAGGTCTTGGGAAAATAAAGAAGGTCAATTTATGGACGAGTGATTTTTGAAAGAAATTTTAAATGAAACAAAAGAATTTCATCCAACTCATTACCCAACGGATTCATAATAGAAGAATGAAGAATTAATTTCCATTTGAAGATTCATGTCTTGTCACTGTTGCCAAAACATTTTTCAAAGAGATCATTTTTTTTACATAACATCATAGCTGTTGTAACTTAATTTACTTATTTACATACTGTTTTTTTAAATAAAATGTTGTTTCTTTTCTGATTTCTCTTATATTTTGTGTTTCAGGTGTTGCTTCATTCAAATTGTAACATATCTTTAGCATCAATGCCGTGAAGAACTAATTTGTTTTTTTTGCATGTTTTCATTTTATGATTGTCCATTTTGTTGTTCCTTTTCCACGGTTCATTTTGTTGTTCCTTTTCCACGGTTCATTTTGTTGTTCCTTTTTCACAGTTCATTTTTCTGTTCCTTTTCCAAAGGAACGGAAGTTGCGTTTTTGCTGTTCCTTTTCCAAAGGAATGACACTTTTCATTTTTGTTGTTCATTTTCCAAAGGAACGACACTTTTCATTTTTGTTGTTCCTTTTCCAAAGGAATGGCACTTGCGTTTTTGCTGTTCATTTTCCAAAGGAACGGTACTTGTCATTTTTGTTGTTCCTTTTCCAAAGGAACGACACTTGTTTTTGTTGTTCATTTTCCAAAGGAACGACACTTTTCATTTTTTCTATTCATTTTCCAAAGGAACGGCACTTTCTTTTTTGCTGTTCCTTTTCCAAAGGAACGACACTTTTCATTTTCGCTGTTCCTTTTCTAAAGGAACGGCACTTGCATTTTTGCTGTTCATTTTCCAAAGGAACTACACTTTTCATTTTTGCCGTTCCTTTTCCAAAGGAACGGCACTTGTGTTTTTTGTTGTTCCTTTTCCAAAGGAACAACACTTTTGATTTTTGTTGTTCCTTTTCCAAAGGAACGGCACTTGCGTTTTCGTTGTTCCTTTTCTAAAGGAACGACACTTTTAGTTTTTGCTGTTCCTTTTTCCAAAGGAACGATATTTGCATTTTCACACTTTTTTGTGTGTATTTTGCTTTTTGGTGTGCATTTCCTTTGTTGTTCCCTACAAGGAACAACACTTTTTTTGAGTGTTTTTGCTGTTCCTTTTTCCAAAGGAACGGCATTTGCATTTTCACACTTTTTTGTGTGTATTTTTGCTCTTTGGTGTGCATTTCCTTTGTTGTTCCCTACAAGGAACAACACTTTTTTTGAGTGTTTTTGTTGTTCCTTCAAAGAAGCAACACTTTGGGATTATTTTCAAGAGCAACCCTTCCTTCCTCTTGTGGGATTATTCCTAGTTCATCTCAACCACATTTTACTGATTCCCCTTCATGGCATGAAGTACACTATTTTTATGAGGACAAGAATTATGGATTCTATTGAAGCGAGTTAATATCATTCACGTTATGATCTTTAATAAGATAGCTCCTTGATGATAGATTATTTTCAAAAGGGACACAATTATTTATATACTACTTTACTGCATTGTTTTCTGTTGAACATGATATTGATTGATCATCTTAATACCATGCTGGTTCCACCCTTCTGGATTATAATCTTCTCTGTCTGTAATAAATGAGATTATGGGTATATTTTTCTATTGACATGTTCAACTTCTTCCACCATCCCTGCTCTTAAGGAGTACTGAGCCTCCCTCTTTTTATCATAAAAATGTGTAATAATAACAAAATTTTGTTCGCAGATGGAGGATAGGGGGTCTCATTACGAGCCAGCCTACCATGTTCATAAGGTTGTAACAAAGTGACATTCCCATTATGGCCACCACACTAGGGTTATGATCCATTGGATAGCCAAATATCCTTGGAACAGGAGGTCTCATCACGAGCCGGCCTGATCACTTTTGCTACATCCCAATGAATGGCAGTGTGGTTATCTGGTTACCACGCCAACACATTGATCTCTTCTGTAGAACAACACTGTAACTCTCCATTTATAAATTGAGGATCCTGGCTCATATGGGTTAAAAAGCAACCCTGCCGAGGCTATGGACGCCTGCTGGCAACAGAGGCTCTGCTTATGGTATTGAAGTTATATCTTATTGTCAATTATTACTATAATACCCTTTTCTTATTTTTTCTTTTTATCAGAGAAGTTATTTCCTTAATTTTCCCTGTTTTGAACCTTTATGCATGAGAAATTGTTTTCAGATCAATCGCATCATTTTCAGCTAGAATGTTGTCAGTCAAGCATCTTTTTGGCATATTGCTGTCATTTTTCTCTTTTTCATAACTTATCATCAATCCAAAGCATCCTATCTCTTATTCATAACTATCTTTACACACTCTGCTCTCATTATAACCATAACTCTCGTCGTCTTATCATTGATATGTGTACTCTGCTTCATTTACTGTTGTATTGTTCATTCCCTTGCCTTGCCGTCAGCATAACACCTCTCATACGCTTTATGGTCATGGAATTCCTTTTCCAATTGGAGGGGGGAATGTATGCATTATGGGATTGCATGCGATATGATTACTGCACTCTGCCATAACTTGTTGATTTGACAAAAGTTTTTCTGATTGAAATTTTTGCATGCATCTTAATCTGTTGCTATTCAAAACTAACACTATGGATTCAAGAACATTATATGCAAAATAGTGATTTGTTTACAGGAAAACAACAAGTATGGGCAGAAATCTATTCACAGCATGATCACACTATTGCAACTAACAGAAGAGGCTCGAGCAACTGAACGTGAACAATTGTTTAGACATGATGTGCTTGCCTGGATTCCACCTTTTGCATCACTTTCAGCACCAACTCTGCCTACATCAGCTTCAACAACTGCCAGTACATACATGTCATTTCACATTTTTCTTTTTGGAGGTAAAACTTG
Organism: Pinus tabuliformis; assembly: GCA_031772625.1. Lineage (NCBI taxonomy): Eukaryota > Viridiplantae > Streptophyta > Pinopsida > Pinales > Pinaceae > Pinus > Pinus tabuliformis. Next base: position 914,793,101 of record CM062818.1, on the reverse strand, counting down.
AGGTAAAATAGCATAATTTTTTGATTTATTACGAATTTAGGAGAATTTCATGCAAATCCATTTTGAGCATATCATTCATTCCACATCTTTACCACTTCCTTTTTTTCAGTGCCATATCATCTTTCAGTTTGGGGGAGTGTTCATTTCATTCATTTCTTTCTTATAACCATGTTATTTATCTGCTTTATCAATCCATTGCTATTCTTATTCACTCTCAACACCTCCCTTATTCCATGTTGTTTTACACCAAGCATAGAATTCAACAGCTGGTAGCAACCACCTCAATTTTTTTCTAGCATCGCATGAGGGCATGCTAATTCTTCAGAGAGGGGGAGGAATTGCTACACATGATGGATGTTTTTTATTTTCTTTCTCATTTAAGGCATACAATTTCAGTGCAGAAATTGATTTTCATAATATTTTTAAAACTATGAACTCAATTCTTGTGATTTCTGGAAAACACAAACGTATCATTAATACAAACCTAGACAATTTTAAGTAATATTGGTTCATAAAATTTCGGAAATCATGCACTACCATCTACAGCCATTTTGTATATATCTCATGATCCGTGCATCAAAACGACCTGATTTTTGGATCATAGATGCATTCATATATTACAAATTTACTTGCAACATTTCAACAAAATCTGGTTTGTAGTTTTTGAGAAAATGGTTAATGAAGTTTGTTGTTATCTATATCATATTTTTCTGCAACTTCATACATATAGTTGAATGTCAATGTAAAAATTGTTATGCCTTCATCAAGATTGCTAAAATTGAATATTCATTAATTAAGGAAGCATTCATTTGTTCTCAAATTTTTATTGCTTGGTTAACACATGGGTTTTGTCTTTGTGTTGCATGAGGACATGCAACATATTGAGTGTGGGGGTATGTTGGGTCGTTAATATACCATTATTATTGTCACTTTTGAACGCTTATTCCACCCATTTCTACCATTCTTCATCACGTCATTTATCATAATTTATCATATAATTCTATTTTACAATGATTTATGCTCTTATGTAAAAATATTATTTATTCTCCTTTATTTCTAATAAATTGATGATTATGCATGATTTTATCAATGAAAGTTTAATAAATTGGTTATAAAATTATTCACCATTTTTAGCCTTCAAGATAATTTCCAGATTGAATATTTGATCATTAAAAGTGCCAACTCAGAAATGCGCTGGAATAAGAAGTGACAGTTTTTCAGTTGAGATTATGTGCAAATGAAGAAGAATATGGAAAATCCGGAACATGGGTTTTGTCCAGAACGGACCCAATTAAATTTAGTTAAGAACGGCTTACCCAAATTTGGCTTGTACTGAGAGAAATGTAGGATTCTTTGAGCACGATTTTCTCAGATTTGTTGTTGCGACCGTCCTCCAAATCTCAGCTGCAAAGCCAAATTCGTCTTGCTGTTGTTGAAAGATGGATGGAAATATATCTTCTTGTTGATCAATTGGTTGGAAACAATCTAATTTTGTAATAGAAATTATGTTGTACTTATCTTTATTGTAACTTCTCTCTGATCTCTCTCTATTTAAATGAAAACAGAGATCATAGATGGGGATGATTTGGGGATGGAAAAATGATGGAATTGAGGATTTAGAATTAGAGATTTAGAATTAAGAATTCTTAATAGGATAGGAAGAAGAAATGATTGTTTCAGACTGTAAGTCTCAAAGCTGCTGTTGTTGTAATGATTTCACCATTTAATGATTAATACCTGATTTGGGAGTTGCTGTTCATTCTTTTCATCTGAAGTAACCCAGCAGCATCCGCTGGCGGCTAAGGGCCCAACCTCTGGTGGAGTACACTGCTGCTGCTGCTGTATTATATCTTTACACTTCATGTGTGGTTTGATCTCTTTCTTTTACTCTGTTCAGTAATCTGAAGCACTTTACTATTTTACATAGCGGCTCTGTTATACTTGATTGAATATTATTGTTACTTACAACAGGAATGCTATGCATCACATTATTGTTTATTTTGGCAAATCATATAGCATCGTTGTTCCTTACAGATTACAAGTTAACTGCGCTGTATCTTCTTGAATTGGTACTACCGTATGATTTATTCTTAAATCATGACTGCTGTTTATTCGGAAGTGTCGTTCTGTTATTTCATGGTCGTGATTCATGCATATTGTATCGAAGCTCAGATTACTATTCTTTTAATGATAACTGTGTTGTGTGCTTGATTTGGGTTGTTGTACATTCAGGTTTAATCTGCTATTCCATTTCCGTGTGTTGTCCGGTTTATTCTTAGAGTAAAGATTGCTATTAATTTGGCTTTGTTGTTGATTTCCATTAATTAGAGTTTGTTGTTTAGATTCCTTTAATTATAGTTTGCTGCCCATTTACTTTGTTGTTCATTTCTGTTGATTAATTGCAATAGTTTGCTTTTAAAGAGTTTTCCTAGTTTACTTTCAATGGCAGCTTTAGTTCAATTTCTATTTCCTTTTAATTGCTTTAAACCAGGACTGTCAACTGTAGAGAACATTGGTTATTGCTTCCTCGTTCCCAGATTGATTGTCTTGTTCTAGTTTGATTTCCATTGCATCAATCTCTAGAGGAATGAGTTATTGCTACTGTATCATCAATTGATGTTTGCTGAGTGAATAGTTGGATTTCAGAGCATTTGAGTTTATGTTGTTGTAGTTAGATTTCTTTTCAAGCATTCATTTACTTTTGGATTTTAAGCACTATACTGCAAAACATTACTCTTGAGTAAATAGCCGCCTCAAACTGAGTACACTCTTGAAATAAAAAGTCGTCCCTGGGTTGATAATTAATGTGAAGGTAATTAGGAGTTAAAAAGACACCTTTTATCACTTGACAATCGATACCATACAAAATGATCGGGTTCTAAATATAAATATAAATATGCATACCTTTTGTGTGTGTTTCACATCATGGAGATCAAAACATTGCTCCATATGTAGCATCCATGTTACCAAATCCTTTCCATCAAACTTCCTGATATCAATATTTGGAATGTGGTGGTTTTTAAACCCAACATTGGAGTCTCTAAAATCATAATGCATATTCCTTTTTTCCTCTTCATGATTTTCATGGATTACTTTATCACCACTTGGAAGCCTTTCTTATAGCAACTTTGTCCACATTCCTTCAAATTTTGTATTTGACATTTAGCGTTGCTTCCATGTCTACTTTTAAACCATAATTCAAAACTCCCTTGTCCCTTTTTATACCATCTATCTTAACATTCATCATGGCTTCCAATTCATTTTTTGTTACTTTTTGTGAGAGTGAAATTTGTTGCACTTGGTCTCGTATTTTTGATATATCATGTTGCATTTCTTCCTCTTCTTCATGCATCATGGAAGATATTTCTAGTTGCTTACTAGGTGTGTCTTTTTTCTTCTTTTTTTTGAGGAATTTTGGAATCAAACAATGATATTTATGCTTCACTATTCCCTTTGAATCACTTCAAATAGATTTTTCAAACAAAAGTTATGCAAAATTGAAACAAATTAGACACATTTTTCTTTCTTTTTAGGAGTTAGGTATTTAAAAAAAATTACCTATGCAATTTCAGATCTACAAGGTATAAAATTCCATCCTATGGTAGCACTTTGAGTCTTCTTTCCTATCCCACAAGTCAGACCAAAATTGGATTCTTTAAGAAATATTTATGCCCAATCTCCCACGATGGCCTGAGTATATACTAGTTCAGTAGAGTGAACTTGTATGGAGTGACATGTGTCAATGTTTCTATCTTCGGCCCTAAAAATGATACACGAAAAACTATTGTCTATTTAATTTTAGTCACTATTTACAAAATTCAAATCCATTGCTCGGAGAGAAAGTTATGACAATTTTCCCTAGGTCACATGTTTGAGATGGAATTATGGAGACTACAAAAACCCTAAGTTCCTCAGATCATATTTCAGAAAATATAGTGAACCAAGATCTAAAATTTGTACACAAAGTTTACCAATATTTCTTCTCTAATTGGTTGCAATTTTAGCTTCTGAATCCTCGTATAAAAAAAATTATAGTGAAAAATCCAAGACAACTTGTTAATAGAAGTGAAACCCTAGAATACAAAGCTCTAATACCAAATGTTATACAGCGAGCTCACAAAATAGAAGAAAATATATATCAACGACTTAGAAATTAGCATATTTGATGGGAAAACCTCATTTACATTACATAAATGAAAAATTATTTGATGATACAAATGATAAAACCTCCTTGGTATATATAAGAGTCTAGGGGTCACAATATAATTAGAGCCTACATAACAATAATAATGTAAGGGAACAACAATAACAGTAGTGGGCTTCTATGGGGAACAAAAATAACAATAGGGGGCTACACTAACAATAATAATAAGTGGAATACACTAATATTATAGGGACCTGACATTACACCTGTAGATTCAGTCTCCCATGATGCATGTGTTGGAAATAATACTGAGAGGGGGGGGTGAATCAGTATTATCAGATCAATAATAATTTTCAATGCTCAGAAACATATACGCTACTTCCGTTAAGTGAACTCGCGTGTACACGCTACTGTGTCTAATGAAACTCGCGTATATCCAGAAATCTTATAATTCAGTTAGGTTAATCTTCAATAAATGCATCAGAACATTATTAAGCATATTAACAGTAAACAGGTGCAGTATAACATCACACAAGAGCCACACACATGAACACCATGATATAAGGTGGAAACCCAATGTGGGTGAAAACCACCTGCTACAATTCGTCTCTTTCTTCTTTAATGAGAAACTTCTTTTACAATGTACTGGTGCAGTCCTTTACCAGTACGCAGGCTACAACCTGCAAAGGGCTACAACCCTCTCTCGTTTTCCAACTACTTCTGGAAGGGAGCTACAACCCCCTCAGCTCTTGTACTAGCTGATCCATTTACTAGTACGTAGGAGCTGACCCTACAACCTTCAGGGACCACGTTTCATCAATTTTCAGACTGGATCCAAGAGTACAAAACAAACATTACCGCAATACAATCATCAACTTATACTTGCATCATAATTCATTAAACAACCCAATACCGAATCACTGAAACCCTGTCATAAAGAACACAGAACCCAAACCAGAGTCCAGAACTCTGCAACAACCACCAAAATCAGCAGCAACCTGAAATATCAAACCTTATCATGCATACGCTACTTCACTGTACCAAAACCACGTGTATACGCGCTTTCACCAAAGGCAACCCGCGTGCAGATCTAGAAATAGATTCTTATGCCTTCGCTGTCAGATCCGACCCTTGCCAAACGTCCCGAACAGATAACCAGCAATACCAGATCCTCTCACTGCGTCAGACACACAATACATATCTCTTTGCCTAGTGATCTTCTCCTTATATAGCCTTAGGCCTTGTTCAATACCAAGAGCCAAAACCATAGAAACACAATACCATCAACCTCGAAACTAGGGATCAACACGTCCGTCGAGACATTATGGTGCAAAACCATAGGCACAACTTCCAAGGTCTAACTGCCACGGACCAAAGGTACTTTTCACATGTACGCGTTTTTACTGAAGCCAACCTGCGTGTACACGCTGATTCTCCTTGCTGAACCTGCGTATATCTCTTTCTTGTCCTGCTGTACTGAGATCTGTCCTCTGTGTCCTCTGATTAAGTTGCCATCACCTGTACCAACCTCTGAGCACCTGTACCAACTTCTGAGTGAGTTGCCATCAAGGACAACACTTGAAACATAATGCCAACAGCATGCGCATTTACTCAGTGGTGAATTTAAAGAAACTAAAACTCTATGAGCCTTCCATGCTAGATCAGGAAGAGGAATAGGTCCTACCATTTGTAGAGGATTTGGCATTAACTGCTCAAGCAAAGTTGAAAATGGATTAAATTTTGTATAATAGGTCAAGAAAAATAAGGGGTGGAAAGACCTTTGGTATATTGGGTTGAAATGATAGATTCCATGCAAAGCTAAATGGTGCACCCGAGAGAAGGCATAGAAAACATTTCATCATATCATTTAGTAAAAAAAAATTGGGGATTAAAAGTCTCCCAAAATGTGGAGGTGTGATCTAAATTGGATCATTCTATTGTTTGACATCCATATTGAACATTTTAGAGTGGAAAAAGAGGAGGAATCAAGTTACAGTACCATTTTTAGCAGTGGGGCCTAGTTTGAAAAATTGGGGTCTAAAACCTTTTGGGAGAAGTTTACACAATGAAATGGAATTTTTGGGGGCTAAAACTTGCTACCTATGTGTTGAAAATTTCACACCATTCTACACCTAGCTACCTTTCCAAAAACACAAAAATTACCTCAATCGAAATCTTTATGCAAAAGTTATGCCACTCGGAAGTTGACCTACATGTTTTGGCCACCATAATTCAAGAGGATTCATTTGTAGCCCCAATTATTCATGGAAAAGGTACTATCCACATGATCATGATGAAGAAAAATCTAAAAGAATTAATATTGTAACTCTAGTTAAGAATTGAAGAAGTCAAATTTAACCACTAGTAGGCTATCAGGTTGTGTTATAACCTGGCCACTAGGAAAATGGGGTTCGTTCTATTCGAGTGCATTTTGTTGCATAGATTAGAAAATTAGTTGAGAGTGGATAGGGAGAGAGAAAATTGAGGGGATTTATGCACTATAGTAGCCCATGGCCTACATGACCCATTTGTTTGTACTTGCATCCATTTTCCATTTAGAGAAAGAAAACAAAGAAACCTCACCTTTCAGTTGGTTTTTCTCTTGAAATGGTTTCCCATGATATATATTATGTTAATTTTTGGTTTCTGAGTTTTATTTCACTAGTATTATTTTTATACATAAATTATAATTTGCATGAATATGCAATAAATAGTAATTAATAAATCTATAAATATAGGGATAAATAAACACTCATAATGTAGATGTCATATGTTAAGAATAATTTAATCAGATCTATCATGATGAAATATCCACTAGAATATCCATAGAAGACTATGGATCAGGTCCCAATCAGTGTATGTTATGTAAAAACGACTCTAAGTTCATTTTTTTAGAAACTAGGATAATACTAAGAGGGCATGTGAATAAGTAATAGGTAAATTTTAACTAATCAATTACACCACATCACTATAAATAAAACAACATACACATATGAGACACAAACATTTATGTGGAAACCATAAAGGGAGAAAACCACAAATCTTCTTATTTTTCTTAGTGCAAATGCAAGCTCCAAACTATTATTAAATCGAATTATTGGCTCCAACCAAAACGAGACACCCATCCCTTGATTTATAAGCATCCACTTGCTGGAGGCACCAACACCGTGATCTTTACAGGTACCAACCTGAAGGAAGCACCCACTCCCTGCTATATAGGCACCAAATTCCTTTGCCTAACAAATCCATATTTCATACATTTTCAAACTCATACCCATAGGCACATTCTTTTCACTTTAAATTTCACACTTCCACTACTCTCATTTCTTCAATTGTCACATAGCTAGATGTTCAACTGTAATACAGATTTTCTCATAAAACAACTCAAATCTACTCTCTTCTCTACAATTATTCTCACTCTTTTGCTACTATTCAATGGATTCATCTCTTATATGTACAAGCTCACATTACTAGACTCACACAACTCACACACATGGGTTCTGCATATCACACAACTATTTTATATTTTCTATTCATCTACCTTATAGTGCAGCTTTTACACCACTATTACTCTTTCTTAATCAGCCATAATTTATTATTAGTGTAGCTAACAATATTGCATGGTTCTCTTCTTCTTTTATATGTTTTCCTTTTTCAATTACCATGGGTATCAATCCATGATTTTACCGATGGGAATTCTTCTTGATTGTATCAACACACCAGGTTATTTGATTATATCAACAACTCAAGCTATTTGATTTTATCAACCACAGAGGCTCCCTTTTATCCAATCATTTGATCTCATATACCTCTTCGTTCACTAATTTTTACTAATTTAGTCGCACACATACCACTTTCTATGCCTCCCTTGAGCGCTTAATGTTGGCTCCTCTTATTTTCATCCCTTGCATACTTTAATTATTTAATGAAATTGATGCCTAAACACCAAATTTGAGTCTTGTGACCCCTAGAAATTTATCTCTTCAACACATGAGATCCTAGGCCAAAATGAGAGCTTAAACCTTAAGGAGCTTATCTACCCATCACGTGGTTCTTGATTCTGCATACACCCACAAATCTTTGACCAATAGGCCAATTAATGGACGTCAATTTCTAGGGAATTTTTGTTTGTTGGCCTCCATCTGGTTCCTTCCACTCGCCACTTGATCGATCTTCCACTTACCATCTATCATTCACAACACCTACAAAATAAGTGGTGGACAATGGTTGATGGCCCCACTGCATGAAATCATGAAAATTGGAAAAAACAAATTGACATTGCAGGCCCTTACAAAAACTATCCTTGATGCATATCACGAGGCATATGCCGCATTAGTATCTACCATGTGTCATTCCAGGTCATTCTATATGCCCAATCAAATCCCACCATGTATCCTCTTCTAATGTGTAGTGTCCCATTTTTTTTCTAGTGTAGTTTTTTCAATCCTATCAAGGGTGATTTTTGATGAGTTATATATATCACAGATTGATCACTTGATTGACGAATAATGTTTTATATACATAGTTATATTTCCTTTTATGTTTATGTATGGAAGATTGATCACTGGATTGGAGAAAAATGTTTTATATAGTTATATTTCCTCTTATGTGTGGTATCTTTGATTATTTGTATTATATGGTTTTGATCAAGTAAATGTTATACATATGTTTCTCTTTTTGTATCTGATTTATGAAGCAGGTGTATGACATGGATGGTGATCCAAGATTGAGACACATAGACCCATGGATGCTCATGGTTATGTGGAATATATGATTAATTATGATTTATGGATGATACATGATTTCTATGATTATATATGTCTAATATTGTACTAAGCAGGATGTGGTAGGGTACCTGGTCATTTTCCAACAAGGATGTTCAATTATGAATGACTATGGAAGTCATTTCTTCAAAATGACTGTGGAAGTCATGCATCATTCTCGGTAAAATGTGATTAATTTAATTTCATTGTGAAATTCATTTGATTCATTTGATCTATGAGATTGTAATGTGTGCAAGTCTTTGAACAAGGACTTACCAGCAAACCATCAGATGGGTAAAAGCTCACAATCAGTACCATAAGGAAAAACGCAAAGTTTCAAAGCATAGTAGATGATAGGGCATGGAAATTAGGGTGTGGAGTCCTAAATCGAAGAAAGATAAAGACGTGGAGTCTTGTATATTTAGGGTGTAGAGTCCTGAATATTTAAAAAGATCAAGTTGTGGAATCTTGGATCTTTGGAGTAGATCAAGGTGCAAAGTCCTCAATCTACTAAGGCACAGGGATGCATGAAATAGGGGTGTGGAATTCCTATTCTCCAAAAGAAAAATACCACTCATGGATGAATTTCCTTAAATAAAATTTCATTCTCACAATTCTAGAATGACTTTCTAAAAATAGAAAGTCATGTCCAGCATCTCAAGCACAAATTTCCAAAAATAGTAAATCACCTTGCATAAATTGGTAATCAAGCGGAGTTGAAGAAAAACGACTCAATGTATCATTAATCAATCCTAATATTTCAATATTGATTGAATCCTCAATATTATTAATATTATTATTATCTTTTATGAGACTACGATATTATTATTAAAAAGGAATTACAAGTCAACTTTATCTCCTCAATCAATTCACACATCTCCTTCATGACTCTCATGGCTCTATGTAACTCTCTCTCTCTCTTTTAAATAATACACTACACTCTATTTTATGCACTCGTCAAAGAATGGCATATTCATTTTCACTCATTAAAAATATGTCATAAAATATTCCTCTTAAACTCTCTTTAATGCATATGTAACACTCTCATTAACTAAGGCATGCATACCTCTCCTTAATGGCATAAGTTACACTCCTCCAAATGGAATCCAATGCATGCACATTACTCCTCCTTTATGACAAGAATTTGTTGCTCCTCATATATATGAGTCTTATGTATTCTCACTTTAGGGGGGGGGGGAGATTATGATGCCAAGAGTGGAAGAGACTTGAGGAAAATGGTGAGAGGGAGAGATATGGAGAGTAGCCTATTTCTTCCAAAATAATTCTGAAATTCTTACTAAAATCTTGAGATCTCTAGCTATTGAGGTTGGCCATGAGTGGTATTGAGAGGAAGTGAAAATTTGCTTCCTTAGTTTGCCTTGCAAATCTCTCTATTGTTGTCTTTTGGTACTGCTTGTGAACTTTTGCAGCTCAAGGGCTCCAGGGGGAGAAGTTCTTCCTGGATATGGTTGGGAGGAAAACCAGGTGGTTCACAATGAGTTGGTAAGGATATTGGAGCTGGAGCATACTCCCACCTTTTTGAGTTGTATAAATTCACTGCCAGGTATGTTGACAACATTATATTGTGTGTGTGCTTTTTTGTAGTTCATTACATGGTATTTGCTTATTTGGTTGTTGACTAAACTTAGATGTATATAAAATGTTGCACACTAAATGTTGAAGGAATTTTACAATAACTATAGATTATTTTATGTAAGTTTTCTTTTTTTATAGTTTCGTTGCAAGTTGATTGACATCATGTCTTAATGGCTGAAGCATTTAGGATGCCATGATTATATGAAAACATATTGATAGCATAAATTTGGTTTTCCTTTTCTTTTTACAATTGTAGATCAGTTTGCACATTATATGTCTGAAAAAACTGATAAATGAGATAGTGCGAATTTGTTTTTTGTTGTGGTATTAAAGAATCGTGTTTCTGGGAATTTCTATTTCGATTCATTTTAAATTCAAGGGGTATCTGTTTCATTTGGCCATGTCACCCCAACTTTTATTTCAAAAAATTTAGTTTCGGAATTTGGTTCTTTACGCTGTTATATTTTAAATATTTGTTGTTGCTGCCTGGTGGTTTGTTTCACTATTTTTTTTTTTTTAGCTGTGACTTACCTGGTAATCTCTATTTATGAAACCAATCTATTATATAAACTTGGAATTCTTTTTTTTACGTCTCAATGGTTAATACAATGATAGTTTAAATAACTTGTGACTGCTTGTTTGATAGTTTACTAGTTAGCATCTTGTTTTGTCATTGCTAACCATTGTTCAAAATTCTCCAATGGCTGTAGCTACATCGTTGCAAGCTATTTGTAAAATTCCTTAAATTTTTATAGTCATTTATGTGCCTAAATTTTTGTATATGCAGCAATGAAGATGGATAATAGTTCTACTTATGTATTAGGTTCACTTATTGGCATTATTGGCAATGAAAAATAAGTTATGTAATCTTAGATTCATGTTAGTTAATTGTGGTGAAATCGCCTTAAGGATTATGGTTGTAAGTGTTTGAAAAAATGCCTCAATGGCTATAAATTTCATGATTGAAAATTTTTCGACATAATGCTTCAATGCTTGTAGCTAATTACATCTATGAATTTCCTATAAATATGGCTAAGTGAATTTAGGATTTGCAACCAAGGTGTTTTTGGAAATATGTCAACAAATAAGCATGATGATTCCATTGAATTAAGAATCTATGGAATTCAAATTCGGTAGGTAAATTGTTGTAATTATTAGCTCACATATGAATTCTTAATCATTGAAAACCACTCCTTTAGAAGTTGAATTATCTTGTTTTTCTTTCCTTTGTTTTCCCAAAGAATTCATAGGCATATTATTTAGAAAAAAATCAAATTAGTCACTCTTAAACACTTTTAATTGCAATAGAATGAACTATTAGCTTATTGGAAATTGTGGTTGTAAAGATTGATATTATTTATCCCACTAAAGTCTCTATCATTTAAAAATGATTTTAAGACGTATGGTTGTAAGTTTTGGATCTTGACAAACCATGAGCCTGTGGCTTTAATGAGAATTTTAATATTGCCATGGGTTAGTTAGCTAGTATAAATTAGTGTGTAGTGTAACAAATACCAATAAAAATAAAAATAAAAATATAGATATATGACCTTGCATTAACTTTTACGTCTCAAAAACTTAAGCTTAAAATAAAATAATATCGCATTTTGAGTTAGCCTTAGTATAACACTGATGGTTGGTAAGGTGGTACCTTACATAATGAGTATATGCCATGTGTCACTCACCAACATTCCATTTGTCCATCCAAAAACGTTGAATCCACCTGCCATGTATCACTCTCACATGCTTCCATGTCATCATCACTACCACTTGTGCCACATAATTGCCTCATCGCTCTTTGAACCATGTCATGCTTCCTCTACCATGTATAGCGCTAACATGACCTCCATGAGAAACTTCTCACTTGACTTGACTTACATGTTTCATGCATTGTCATGTTGTTACCCACATCAAAACCATTTTGCAAAAAAAAAATGAATATTCCCCCCCTTTGGTGGTATTTTACTTTTGGTATGGGGGACCTACGATGCACCACATCCATTGATTCTCTTTTCACAAAATGTCGAAAGTTTGACACAAATCCCTATTGTTCCTCCCCCTTCCTATCAACCATTAACACAAGGGCAGGGGTGAGTGGGGGGCTCATGATAAATATACATCATTCAATCAAAGGCCCCAATATGATCAATTGTGATCGGTCATTGAAATATGTATGCCTTTTAATAATTTCCACCTAACATCTACATGGAGGCACCACTTGTCCTGCCACATGTGTCAACCACTACTCGTTGTTCATTACTATGTTGTTTGTAGTTTAGTTCCCACCCTGTGATTTGATAAGCACCTAAGTGCTAACCTCCAAGCTCTTAGTGACCAAGAGCTATGACCAGGAGCCTTATTAGCCATTACTCGCCACATTCTACTTTTAACTCTTCCTCCTGAACTTATTTACTTTTCATTCTGATGACCGATCGGATCTCATCCCACAAGTGCTTACCTATTTCCCTTGAGGTTCTTTCAACATTAACACTGATTTGATGAGAGACCCACATTGGAACCTTTCTTGAACTACAACGGTTCCAAATGAATTTTCTATTCATTCCTTTGGAGTTGGATAAAATTCCATATACCATCAGAAAGCTCTTGGATAAGGCTATCCAACTAAACACCTAATTTCCTAATTTGAGCTAAGGAAGTAAGGAATAATTTCCTTCAAATATATTACCTTCATCCATGACCTCAAATTAGGCATCAACACACATTAACACATTAGTGAAAACATATTAACAATGATAACACATTACTAAGCTCCCCCTAAACTTTACATGGCTTGAATTAATGACTTTATACTTGACATAAATTACAATAATTGAAATCGATTACAACGCCTTGCTCAACAATCTCTCCCTTTAGAATTTATGTCAATGTGACCAAACATTTTTGGCCATTAATGGAAACACCACCACTTGGAAACACCCCTGTCAGGCTAAATAAATTTCTATTGTTTGCTTGCTCTCTCCCATTTACTTATTTTTACACATCTCATCTATTCTCCAATATATCTCCAATGTTTTCTTACTCTCCCCCTTTGACATCAATGAAAAAGGGCCTAGGTACTATCTCTATGACAATTTTCCCACTAAATGGATATTACATATTGTTGATTATTCTCCCCTTTGACTAAAACCAATTGAGAGTAACTCAAAATTACCACTCATTGTTCTTGAATTTTCACTCTTCCCCCCCTAAACTTGTACTCCTCTTGTTGATCTAAAAACTTGCACTAATTTTGGTCTCTTCTCTTGTCTAGAATCATTATATCCATCCTTGTATAGATTTGAAATGCTTCCCTCTTAGCTTATAAAGAAAACTAGTGAAGAGAAGAATGAGACATGACACCCACTTCTACCTTAACTACTTAAGAGGTTCTCACGAAAGAGGCTTGGTAGAGATATAAGTGACTTGTTCCTTTGTTAAGATATCTTCCAAATTCATAATATGACTAGCCACATGTTATCCAATAAAATGGTATTTAATGAGGATATGCTTGGTCTTGAATTAAGAACGTGATTCTTAGGTATAATTATAGCACTTGTATTATCATATATAATTTTAATAGGTTTACCATACGTTCCTTCATGTCTTGTAATGTTTATTTCATCCATAAAATTTGGCTGCAACTTTTTGCAGCTATTATATACTTAGCTTTTGTAGTAGAAAGGGAGATAGAGATTTGCTTTTTGTTGAACTAAGCCACTTAGCAATTTTCAAGAAAGAAAGCACCACTTGTGCTTTTCTTATCATTAATTGTTTCCAGCCCAATTAGCATCTGTATATATAATATATATATAGTTAATGAAAAAATTTGACCCTTTGAGTACCATAAACCATAATCCATTTTAGCTCTTAAAGATCTAAAAATCCTCTTTGGAAACTACAAGGTGAATTTATTTGGGGGCATATTAATATATTGCAACTACACCAACATCTTGCATAATGTCTATCCAATAGGTTGTTAGATACAAAAGGCTACCAAATTTATTTATAAATCATTTGATTTACCTATGGTGACTCATCATATTTCTTGAGCTTACATCCAGTGACCATAGGAGTACTAAAAAGAGAGAACTCTTCCATCTCAAATTTATTCAATAATTTTTTGAGGTACTTACTATGGGAGATGAATATTCCTTTTTCTAATTGAGAAATTTGTAGTCAAGGAAAAAATAAGAGTCCCCCAAGCATGCAAATATCAAATTCAAGTTGCATATCCTTAGCAAATTTTTGGCTATGTAAATATACATCATTACCAAAAATGTTGTCATCAACATAAATAACAATGAATAAAGGATTATGATTCTCATATTTGATATCAAAATTATTGTCAATTGTTCCTCTTTTGAAACATTTTTGTTGTAGGAATTTGTCTAATCTAGAATACCATGCTTTGGGTGCTTTTTTAAGTCCATAAAATGGCCTTTTCAACCTACACACTTCCTCAAGATTTTCTGATAGCGAAAACCCTTCAGGTTGTTCTATGTGAACTTCTTTTTCAAGCTCACCATTTAAGAAATTTGATTTTACATCCATCTAATATACTTTACAAAAATTTTTGAGGTGCAAATGTTAGGAACATTCTTATTGCCTCTAATTATGCTTCAAGGGAAAAAAATATCCTCAAAACGTATTCCCTCAACTTGAGCATAGCCTTTGCATACTAATCTAGCCTTATTTCTTAACACTTGTCCATTCTCATATAATTTGTTACTAAAGGCCCATTTTGTGCCAATAACATTTTTATTTGTTGGTATTGGAACCATTTCCCAAGTCTTATTTTTCTCAATTTGATCTAGCTCCTCATTCATAGATTTTATCCAATTCTCAGCTTGGCTTTCCTGAGAAAAATATTTTGATTCAATCATGGAAAACACAGCAATATGTTCTTAACTAGAGGTATTCATTAATCTTGTTTGATTTTAAATTCCTACTTCCTTACCACCAACAATATGATTTGCAGGGTGATGCTTTTCTACGTCCTTTGATGAAACTTTTGGGTGAGAGCATTCTATCATCTCTTCTTCCTCTTCTCCTGATTCTTCAAGTTGTTTTTCTTCCTCTTCACTATTGGTCAGGTTAGGTGGACTGATAAAACATTGTTGTTGGCTTTAGAGAGGTAAATCATCATCCACCTTTACATAAATGCAATCAATTATTTTTCATTGTCTTTTATCGTAACATCAGTAGCCCTTGCTCCTATTACAATATCCTAAGAATATTTCTCCATCATCCCTTGCATCAAACTTTCCCAAATTTCCATTGTTATTCTTGATATAGCACTTTCTACCACAAAATATGATGTGTTTCATTGCGGCTGGTTTTCCATACCACATCTTATCTGGACACTTGTCACTACTTGGCCTAAGATGATCTTTATTTAAAATATGAATTTTTGTATGAACATCTTCAACCCAAAAGGTTTTTGGCATATTTATTTCATCCATCATTTCTCTTGATAATTTTTGTGTTTACCTATTTTGTCTTTCATCGACACCATTTTGTTGTGGGGAATTAGCAATAGTGAACTCTCATCTTATGCCATGTTCTTCACATGAGTTATTAAACTCATTTGAAGTTAACTCCCCAACCCTATCTAGCCTTAAACACTTTAATTTTCAATATGTGTGGTTCTCGGCCATGGCTTTGAATATCTTAAACTTTTCAAATTCTTGAGACTTTTACTTTAGAAATGCAACCCGCATAAGTCTAGTATAATCATCAATAATCAGCATGAAGTATATCTCACCACTTAGAGTCTTGATTCTCATAGGCCTACATAAGTTTGTATGAACTAGTTGTAGTGGCATGGTGGGTGAATTTTCTTTGGTCTTTTAGGGAACTTGGATTTGCTTGCAATTTGGCATGATTTATGTATTGTCTTGCTTGGCTTAGAAATTTTTGGTAAGTCCCTTATAACTCTCTTTTTTCTTAGCTTCATAATATGGTTAAAATTCAAGTGTCCCAGTCTTTTGTGCCACAATCAGCTCTCATCAAGCTTCCCCAAATAACAATTCTCATTTTTTTCCTTAAGTATGTAAACATTATTCGATGTTCTCACACATTTTGTTATTATCTACCCTGTGTTTTCTGACATTATCTCACAAGGTAACATTATACCCTTGGTCACACATTTGGCTTACACTTAATAGATTGTTCTTGAGCCAATCTACAAAGAGAACATTTTGAGCTTTACCTATTCCATGGTCTAAGCTCATTGTTCCTTTGCCCCTACTATTGATTGGAGCATCATTACCAAAAATGACACTTCCTATCTTGTTTTCATTTAGTGATAAGAATTTGTTTCTATCTCCATTCATATGATTAGGGCATCAATTTTCCACATACAAGTGACTCCCTTGGGTTTGGGCATATAAAACAATGCCACATTCTTCATTATTTTCTTTTTTTTCTTCCTCTAGGTCTTTGGTTCTTCTTTTTTTTGTTTAACCTAAGATGTTGATTTGAATTTTTTTGGCTTCACATTCAACTATTTTATGTCCATAATTATGACAGTTATAACATTCAACACCATTAACTTAGGGAGCAAAAGGATTGTTGTCCCTGAGATTATTTCCATGTATATTTACAAATATGTTATCTCTATTTAACTAATAAGGTTAATTCCTTTTATTTTTTATTTGATTGTTTCAAATATATGCTCTACAATCTATAGCTTTATGTCCAAATTTTGTAAATGAAAAATAGTAACCATTGAAAATATTCGGGTACCTAGGAGAAAATTTCCTTTGAGGGTGTGATCTACTTATTATTTCATGACTTTCTCTTAGAGAGAAATGAGGTATTTATTGATTATTCATTTAATCTCTATGGAGTTTTGTATTTTTGTAATAACTTTCCTTTTTATACCATTGGTTCCTTTCACATCCTTTAACTACATTATTGGTTGGCCATTTGACTACTTCAACATAGTTGATTTGTCCTTTATCTTCAGCGTTCTTGAAGCATGATTATCATTCATAGTCATACTAGTTTTGATGAGAGGGGATATTTGAATAGTCATCATCCCTTCCAACTTTTCAGATCATTTAATAAAATTTAATTTATGGTTCAATTGAGTCTTGGTTTTCTATAATTCCTTTCTAAGTGAGACTATTTTTTCTTCTCATTTTTCATACTCCTTGCTTTTATCTTTCATATATTGTAATAGGGTGTCTTCAATTTTGTTTTCTTCTTCCAACTTAAATTTTAGAAGAAGTGATGAATCTTTAGATCCATCCTTTTACTCTTTAAATTTTTCTACCATCTCCTTTTTCTTCTTATTCTTTTTCTTGATCCTTTGAATTTCTACTAAGGCACTAAACAATTCACCCTCCAAGTGTGCTTCAACCTCTTCTTCATCAAACTCATTTTTTCCTTAACTTAGAGTCTCTAAGGCCATGAGCATATAATCCTTAATTGTTTCTTTCGTTCCTTCTTCATCAAAGGATTTTTCATCTTCATCTTCTGAGGAATTGTTGCATTCTTGGGTATATAAACTCTTATTTTCTAACTTCTTTTCCTTCTTTAATTTCCTATATGTATTCTTCTATTTATGATAATATTCATTATTTTATTCTTTGTAAGGACATTTAAATGCATAATTACCTACTTTTCCATAATTAAAGCATTTGAAGTGTAACTTACCTTCATAGTTTCCATATCCTCTCTTTAATATTCTGGCAAACTTTGTTTGTTCTTCATCAAATCCCCAACTCCAGTCTTCTATCTCTTCTTTAGTCTTCCTATCAACTTTGAAAGAAGCATCCCTTGATGTATAGTTTCCTTTTGAAGCTCGCATTTCATGGGCTTTCAATGTTCCATGCAATCAATCCAATATCAATGTGTTGATATATTTCATCTCCTCAATGGTTGATACTTTGGCATCAAATCTAGTTGGAAGAGATCTCAACACCTTTTGAACTATAAAGGAGTCATCCACAGTTTCATCAAGCCCTATTATGGTGTTAACTATTCCATCCCCTCGATGAAAGAATTTGACTATATCCTCGTCCTCTTTCATCTTTATGATTCAAATTCCATTATGTATCCTTCAAGTTCGACTTTCATTACTTTACTATTGCCTTCATTACAACTCATCATATTATCCCATATGTCTTTGGCATTTTTGCAGTGCATGACTTTAACCAACTCAGATTTAGGAAACCCACGTAGAATTGCATTCATTTCTTTAGCATTGTGAGTGAACTCTAGCTTCTCATCTTTACTAACCAATGCATCTAGTTGTTTATAGGCATTTTGTGTTGTGCCACAGACATCTAAAACAAGATAAATTACATGTTTTCTCATTCATATCTTCCAAAATTCATAATTTGTTTCGATGACCATGGTGGATTTATTGAAGGAATTTCCATCCTAGTTAGCCATTGTCTTGGATCTACCTACTAGTTGTTAAACTGTTGCTGAAGGAACCGACTCTAATACCAATTGTTAGATACTAGAATAATACTAAGAGAGGGGTGAATCAGTGAAGTATAAAATTTGTCATTTCAAAACATTTCATTAATAACCAAATATGTAGCAGTGTACTATAACCATTTGTAGCAAAAAAATAAATAAAATCATGCATCGAGTAGCCATCATCACATCAACACAAGAGGACCCAATTTTTTGTGTGGAAACCTTTGTAGTAGAAAACCACAAATTGTTTTCTTCTTCTTCTTCAATTCATTACATAGGTTTGAAGGTACCAACTTGTTAAAGTAATGCAGCCTCAAGAACTGAAAGAAACTACTTGTGATAGGCTACAACTTGAGATAGTCACCAACTTGGAAAATGTGAAAGTATCCACTTGCCATGGGAGAAAACCTAATTGAGGCACCAACCTCAGAAATTAACAAGCTTCGAATTATTGTAGGCTTCAACTTGATTGAAGCACCAACCTTAGTGGAGGCACCAACCTCCTTCTTCAACTTTGTGTGGACCACTTTTCACAATATTTCAAATTGGATTCATCAGGTCTTCAACATAGGTCTTCAAAATTGATCACGCTATTGATCATGATATATCATATGAAGGGAGGACCCTCGATACTATTTGTTTAGATCACGGTGAGCTAATCCATGTCAAAACCACATAGTCATAAGTAGAGCCAATGTGAGCCAAATAAATCATGATCCAATCCACCTTAGAGCCAGATAGTCACAAGGAGAGCCAATGTGAGTCAACCAAATCCACCATAAACCAATGCACGTTAGAACCAAACATTCACAGGTTGTTCCAATGTGAGTCAACCAATCCAATCCACCTTAGAGTTAAACAATCATAGGTTGAGCTAATTTGAATCAACCATATTGTTATAGGGAAAAGTGTCTATTTAGAACTGCTCTATCCCACTAAGGTGTGACAGCTGCCTTAGAAACAAACAGAGAAAAACTACTTTTGTTTTTCCTTTATGAATTATAGATAGAGAGGAACAGAAAGACCAACCTCTGTCTTGCGCTAATCCTTCGATTCGATCCCTCTCTTCTTTGATAGTCCTCAGCTACCTGCTCCCTTGCACGCCCAGCTTCACAAAGTACCTGTAAGATCACATAAGCATAGCACTATACAAAGACATGGATCTATAATCATAAACAATCTAGGATCAAATGTAAATTGACCATACAAATGTAACAAGCATAAATGATACAAAAGCATGGAGGAAAACTCAAATAGTTTTTATTGATAAACAAGAAAACATCCAGGATGAGTTACAACCAGTTGTTCCGACCCAGCATCAACCTCCCAGCAAAGAATCCCCTCTTCACCACAAACAAAGCTTAGATCACCCAAAAATCTGATGTTTGTCTCTAGAAACCAACAGCAATTCCTTACAATATGCAAAATTCCAGCCTCTGGATCTCTGGGATGAGGGATCCATATATAGATATCTGTAAGGGGAATGAGTCAGCTTGTGATTTGATTAGTGTCTTCTCTCTGATAGTTCTTGCTTCCACTTGGAGACTGAAGGCCTCTTACTCATCCTTGGTCGAATTCAGTGAGGCAAGTGTCACAGGAGAAGATTCTAGAAGCTTCCATTGCCTCTCCACCTCGCGGAATGACACTGCCATTTGTCATTTCTCGCCCATCGCACCCCACAAAAGGGACTTTTGAAATGCAACGCACCCTCACAGTGTATTTAGGTGAGATGCAATGCACTTAGCCAGTGGAGCAGCTGCAATGATCCTGTTTTGACCAATTCTGAGCAGTTTCTCATGGAGAACTTCTGGGAGAAGCTGTAATCTGTTGACCTTGTTCCTTTAGGGGTTGGAACAACACTTTTAGGGACTTAGGAGCCCTTGATTTATGGACATTTCATGCTTAGGGTTGTAGGGCCCAAAAATGTCTATAACAGTTGCCCCCTAAAGTATGAGGCCGTTAACCTTTTGGTGTCGGGTGAAATGCTTTATTATGAGGATCCGAAGTTCTTTCAATGCTGGGAGGAGACCTGTAATAAGATACAATACAATACATTATCTTCATATTATTTTCATGGTCTAGCTAAGGCGGGCATTCCCATGCTCAGCTTTATAAATTCATTTTCATGTACATAGGACAGACAATCGTCTGAGTGTAGACTGATGATTCTGGTAGAGCCATCATCCTTTTGAGTGGATGATTATCTGTGCAGCAATGATGTACATTTAATGTCTTTATTTTCCCTGAATATATATCGCAGCCCGGATGGATGAAACTAGATCCGGGGTCTTCAATCTCGTTCGATCTTCACTCGAAGTACAAGTCGATCCATGTGAGAAATGTTCTGAAGTCGAACATGGAAAGACATCGCTTGATTACCAGTCAACGATGTAAACTGTTAACAAGCGCGAGAGGAATCACCGATAATGATAATGACCCTCAAGGTACTGCAGTAAAATTCACGTGGTGTGAATAAAGGACTTGGTGTCGAACACCACGCAAAATCTTTCGGTCGAAGGCCATTGATGTAAACCTGTCACCGGAAGTGAGAAACTTGCCATTGAGGCATGCAAGCTTCAAAGTACTGAATGGGGTGTTCCTAGATCAACTTCTTGGATAATGAGTTGATGTCTACAAGAAGTGATCCGTCACAGGAGGGCCTTAATGAGTCCCACATCAATGACACGGAACGGAGCAAATGATTTTAATGGAGGTGAAAACGATCTGGTGATATAAGGTTCAGGGTGGCGGTCATGAAAGAAATGAGTATAATGTATGGTAGTGGGTGAGACACAGGTGAATTCACTGAATGACTTCTCTTGAACATATCGGCGACACTGATGTGATGGATTGGTAGCATTAACCACAAATGTGGATGGTATGGCGTGACCATGGTGATGTGACCGGTGAATGAAACAACCCAACCCGACTCGGACACAGAGTGGAAGTGTCATGTTCAAGAGCGACTTGCTACCAATAAAGTTTCTTTGAGTTTTCTTCCCAATTTTCCCCAGTCATTGCTGACCAGTACCTCTTTATTTTTGTCAAGCTTGAGGAGGATAACATATGCTTGTTCTATAATTTTCCCTTCGGGCAAACCCATCGCTATGTTTTAACGAGCCTAGCGATAGTGAAACTCGTTCTCGTCTATAGACAAGTTTGTCGATATTAATCTTTTTAACGAGTTTAACGACAAGGATAACTCGGTCCTTTTCAATTTTAGAGAGTCTGAAAAGGAACGTAAAGGTAACTCCAAATTTCCTTTTTCGTCATCTAATCCCTTAAGTCCAAAAAAGTATAAAACAATACAGAAGGGATGAATTTTCGATACTTTTAACGAGCCGAACAAGACAAGCGCTTGATCTTTTTGTGTAATAATCCCTCAGGTCCAAAAAGATTAAAATCTAGAGGAGGGATAGCACTTCCTGTCCCTTTAACGAGCTGGAAAGGCCAATGGCTCGGCAATCTTTTCATATTTTACGAGTCAGTTGAAAAGAGCTTAAAGGAGACCCGTCTTTTGAGGAATGAGTGATAAAACGGGTAACAGCTGATTCCAGGTAAGGTTTGGAATTTTCCAATCACGGCAGTGTCACAAGGATGGCTAGTGAAATCACTCTTCGCAGCTGTTCCTCAAAATGGGTAAACAATCAAATGGAGGTGAATGATCAGCCAATGAAAAAGTGGAGGTGACGGTGTAAACATGACCAAGGCTTTAATGGCTGAAGTACTACATTCACGATGGTTATTTACTGGGGAATAGTTCATTTTTTAACGAGCTTAAACGCGGGTGGAAACATTTGCTCATGTCTTATGTTTATTTTTTAACGAGCTTGAACTATGTGCTAAAACTGCTCGATTGAATGGTCCCTTTTTATTTTACCATAAATAGCTTTGTCCTTTCAAAGATTGTACTGTATTTTCAATTGCTTCATCAAACTAGTCAGAAATGAACAATATATGCTTGAAAACGAGTTAGAACACCAATATTTTACTTTGAACTACGTAAAAAGTAATGAAAAAGTGTTTTTACCTCTCATTTTACCATTTCTTTTGAACTTTGGTTTGTTGGAGCTTTGGAGGTGCTTTCCCCCCTTGATTTTCATCAGCTGATTTCGGGAGATTCTGTGGACGATTCTCGGCACCGTCTGGACCAGGTAGGAGCTAAACCTGAGCTCTTTCATTTCATGGTTTCCATTTTGCATTTTGAGCTTGATTCCTAGCTTTTTTGAGCCCCTGGGGTTTGAAAAGTTCGTTCTGCCTTCAGCGCACCCTCTGTGTATCGAAAGGTGCGTTGAATGTTGACCATTCTAAAGGCCATCTGACATGCAACGCACCCAGAGTACTGTTGCAAGTGTGACGAGCGCAGAGAAGGAATTCTGTGCACAATTTTTGATGGAAATTTTGCCTGTTTCTTGCCAAAATCAGGATCTAACTCTTCTCTTGTTTGTTTTTCAGAGATCTTTGGAGCAAGATGACCATTACATGGCGAGAACGTGAGCATGAAGAAGAGGACATGCTTGCCCTTCAGGATCCAGTTACAGTAAACGCACTGCGAAACTGTGGCTTGCTGAAGTTTTTCCGCATTTCTAGCATGAGACAACAGATCAACTTACTGCAGTATTTGCTCGATGCTTGGGATCCTACCAACCAGGTTTTCCAGATCAGGGGCAAATATATCCCCTTGACTGTAGTAGACATCTATTTCTTGACTGGCTTGTCGAGGTGGGGTGCCCCCATCTCTTTATCAGGTTCGGCCCGAGGAGGTGACTCGGTGAGAGATTATGTTCGCCGGTACTGCAGAGAAGGATCTCAGCCGAGTAAAGACGGCAAGATCATCATCTGTGATGTCACTGATAGGTCCCTTAGGACTATTCTGTTTACTTTTGGTAGGATGGCCGGTGGTACGGCTCTTCATGTAGCCAACCGATCTTATATGCAGTATGCCTTGGAATGCCTCCAACTGAAGGTGTTCAACTGGTGCGACGCAGTACTTCTTGTGATGAAAGAACAGTTGACCAAGATAAAGAGCGGGAGGTTGAAGAACTTTGGGTATGGTTCTATTTTGACCGCCTTTGCCTTGGAGAAGATACCACTAATGTAGCCACAGTACATTGCACTCGATTTACCTTCTCCTGCTGAACCACGTATGCAGAGATGGGTTGACCACATGTCTAGGCATGCTGGCAAGTCTCAGATTTCATTTTCTGATACCTTCTTCAGGTGGTTTGATCGTTAGGAGATGGTTTATTCCGAGTATCCATACGCTGGCATGGACTTCCGTGGTGATCCAGATTTGGTACTGCCGGATGGTGAACAGTGGGGCGCCATTGGTAAAATTTTTGACCATATTCCTGTTTATCGTTTTTTGTTTATAATGTCCTTGTACTTTATTCTATCAAGACTTTAATCAAACTCATGTGTACATGCAGATGTTGGTCCTGTCCGTCCAGCAATTTGCCTGAGTGTACCAGCTGCTTCCCCAGCAGGAGAGGCCGTCGGAAGGGCTATCCTTCGTGACCTTGACGTGGCCGAGACTCTCACAGCATTATAGGAGCAGGTTGAGGGCCTCACTCTTGGTATTCCAGAGTGAGGACTAACGAGCTACCTTTGAGGTTACAGCGGCATACTACTGGTGTGCCCAGACGATGGACTCGTCTCTTACGCATGATCGCACAAGCTGTGACTTGCTATCACGAGCATCATTAGACTAGGGTGCCCCCTAGAATTTTGAGTTTTTTGGTCATTTGACCGATTTCGTCTTGGTTACAGAACATTATCCGTAAACCATAAACAGTTATATATATTTTTGATTTTCGGAGTTTTATTTTGGCTAAGTTACATGATCCAAATGTAAAAATTGATGGTATGTTTCTTTTTATAAATGTTGTAAATGTCTATCTAACACATAATTTGCTAATGAGTCAGTTAATGTGTTTAAGTTTCTGGAAATGTGTTGATATTGAATAAAATCAAATTGTCTTTCCAAAATCTTAACCCTTAGGAACATGCAATAAATAGCTGGGTTTCAGACAGAATAGATACCAGTGAGTTGTAGTATTACGAGTTGTGAGTCTAGCCTAACAATTAGTCGGCGTATACCATGTGTGATGGCATCAGA
This sequence comes from Pinus tabuliformis, assembly GCA_031772625.1. Taxonomy (NCBI): domain Eukaryota; kingdom Viridiplantae; phylum Streptophyta; class Pinopsida; order Pinales; family Pinaceae; genus Pinus; species Pinus tabuliformis. Next base: position 914,768,044 of record CM062818.1, on the reverse strand, counting down.
GAGAAGTTCTATCAACGCGCTATATTCAGCGATGTTATTTGTTGATTGACCAATACATACCCCTCTGAAACTTACTAACTCGCCGCTTGGGTCAAAAATAGCCCAGGCTGCAGAAGATAGGTTCCGCGAACTACGACTCGCTCCGTCGGCATATCCAACACATGACTCCAATAGGTTTGACATCTGCAACAAATGTAAAAAGTGGATTACTTGACCAAAATAAACACTTTAGTGAAAACAAAAACATAACAAAAGCATACAGGTTACCATTACGCATAGTAATGCTTGAGGTACAACCCATTACAAGGTTGCGCCAGTGGAATTCCGTCATAATCCATTAACTCGTAGGCTCCTTTTGCTAACATTCGTTTAACAATATAGGGGCCCATCCATAAAGACTTAAATTTACCTGCTCCCAATTTATCAGATTCTTGGTCGTAAAGTAAGACCAAGTCACCTTCTGAGAAGACACGGGGTTTGACATTTTTGTCGAACTGCGCCTTGACTCGTTTCTTATGGGCTTCGTTAGCCAAAGTGGCATCACGATGGGTTTCATCCAATTGGATTAATTCCAAGAAACGAGCTTCTTCTTCTGAGGTTCCGGGGAGGAGATCAATTGCGAGTTTGAGAGACGAGATTTCACACTGGATTGGTAAGACTGCTTCCAGGCCATATACCAGTTGGAAAGTTGTGAACCCGGTTGCATTCCTTACCGATGTTCGGTAAGCCCACAGCGCTGAGTATAGGATTAGGTGCCATCTTATTTTGTGAACTCCAATCATCCTTTGCAGCATGCGTTTCAGGACCTTGTTGATTGCTTCAACTTGTCCGTTGGCTTGCGGATAATATGGAGTAGAGTTGTCGTGAGACAACCCTAGTTTGGCAGCTAATTTGACCATCATGTGATTACGAAAATGCGATCCATGATCTGTGACTATAGCCTGTGGTACGCCGAATCTAGCGACTACATGATTGAAAAAGAAGAGGGCAGTTGTTTCACCAGTATTATCTAATGTAGGCATCGCCTCGACCCATTTGGTAAAATAGTCAACTGCGACTATGATATACCCATGCCCCTCGGTCGAGGTGGGGTTACAAATCATGAAATCGATGCCCCATTTGGCGAATGGCCCAACAGCAACTATTGGCTGCAAAGGTGCGGGTGGTCTTCTGGTTTTGCTATCGAAAATTTGACAAGCATGGCAACTTTTGACTGCGGTTATGCAATCTTTGAACATTGTTGGCCAGAAGTATCCTGCTCGTAAGATTTTTTGCGTTGTAGCATATCCAGATTGATGCCCCCCACACGTGCCTGAATGACAATCATTCGGGACTTTTTCGGCTTCCTCATGGGTGAGGCACCTTCTCAGAACTGTATCGATACCACGACGGTAAAGTGTATCACCGACGATCATGTAGTCTTTTGCTTGGTATCGAATACGTTTTTGTTCGGAGTGGGAGGTGTTTGGCCTATATTTTTGGGTTTGGAGATAAATGATTATATCCCCATACCACTCATTGCTTGTCGATATCAGAAACAAATTTTCGTCCACGAATGTTTCTTCAGATGTTTGATCGTTGGATGACGATGGGAGATCGCATAATAATTCTGCGAAAACTAGAGCTTTCTTCGACTTGGATTTTACAAATTCCAGATCAAACTCTTGTAGGATTGCTATCCATTTTGAATATTTGCCCCCCAGCAACTGTCGCGACAATATATAAGTCATGGGGTTGCAATCTGACAAAATGGTAGTTTTCTGAAAGAGGACATTGTGTCAAAATCTCTGTATCGCTTGAATAGCTGCGAGTGCTAGCTTTTCAACATAAGAATATTTGCTTTCTGTATCATTTAAGTTTTTACTTAAATAATATATAGGACGTTCACTTCCATAGACTTCTTGAAATAAAACCATTGCGATGGTTGTATCCGCTGCAACCAGATACAGGTTAAAATCTTTTTGATAATCAAGAGCGTACATTAATGATGCTTTCGTTAGGGATTCTTTTAAAGCATCAAAGGAAGCTTGCGCAACCTGATCCCAGACAAAGGGTACTTCCTTTTTCAAAAGACGTGTATAACCTTTAGCAAGTTCGGCGTAATTTGGAATGAACCTCCTCAGAAAGTTTGCTTTCCCTTGGAGTTTCTGAATTTGAAGCAAATTCGATGGTGGAGGGAAATTTATGATTTCCTGGACCATACATGGGTCGAGACGAATCCCGTCCTTGGAGACTACAAAGCTAAGTAAACGACCAGAACTAACGCAAAATACACATTTGTGTGGATTGAGTCGTATCTTGTAGTGTCGGCAACATAGAAATATCGCTCTTAAATGTTGCAGATGATCAGTCCGCTTTCGCGAATGAGCCGGAAGGTCGTCGAGGTATGGTTGAATGATGTTTTTGATGTCATGGAAGGCATAATTCATCGCCCTCTGAAACGTCGCCCCTGCATTCTTTAAACCAAAGGGTAATTTTCGATATGCGAATGTGCCCCACGGACAAATAAATGCAGTCTTTGACTGGTCCTGTGGGCGGATATTTATTTGATTATACCTGGAGAATCCATCCATGAAGGAAAAGATTTCGCATCCAGCGCATTCATCAATTATCTGGTCAATGAAGGGTGTAGGGTAGTTGTCTTTTGGACAAGCTTGATTTACATCCCTATAATCGATGCACACTCTAATTGTTCCTTGTTTTTTCATAACAGGTGTTATCACTTAGAACTATAAAAATTTGCATCTAATCCTTTGTCCTAAGTTCAATGTCAAAAGTTGGTGTCAAATTGTTTTTGTTTTATGTTTCTTACTTAGGGTTGGAGCTTTAAAGGTGTTTAATTTAAATTATACTCTAATCCTATTGGTCGTCCTCCACCATCATGGTTTCATAAGCCATGTCTTGTCATATCCTAGTCACCGGCTCTTTCCGTGATTTCGCAGTGCAGTCTCTTATTGGTCAGTTTCGCAGCGTAATCATTGTTCAGCCATTCCGCAGCGCGTCATCATTAAGCCGTTTCGTAGCGCGTTATGAGAATTCAAAACTAACCGCGCTGCGAAATCGCAGATTCGTGCGTTTGGCAGCAAATTTTTCCCAAAGTGTCAAGTCTGTTGATGAGTCATCAATTCTGTCCTCTCATGTCAGTCATTAACCACAATTCCACCAATAGATTTGTAGACATGCACAAAAATATCATTCAAATGGATTTTACCGTGCATGGATCTTTATGATGATCGTAAACGATGCATAAGTGACCAGCTTGTGTGATGATGTATTTGAGTTTTCAAGCGAGCCTGTTTCCAAGCGAGCCTGTTTCCAAGCGAGCCTGATTACAAGCGAGGCCGAGTCAAAGAGAATTGAATCACCATTTTAACTGAAGCTGTTGGTCATTGTCTGTACGAAGATTTCAAAAGCAAAATGGAGAGGAAAGAACATAGATCTGGAAGATGTCAGAGAACAGAACCTGAAGGTTTAGACCTCGCATTAAGAGATGAAGGCATGAAGAAAGCATTCAAAGATGCTGGGTGTTGGAATTTCTGTAAGAAGCTGCAAGGTGGCCATGCTCAGGTAACAAAAGATTTTGCTTTAAACTTCACCGGTTTAAATTCTAAAATAGCTATGTTGGAAGTTCAAGTGTCTCCGGAGGCAATAGCTGCTGTAACTGAGATCCCAAGAGGGGGGCAAGAATGGTTTAAGAATTTTAAGTTCGATATGAATCCATGCAAAGAGTTTTTAAAAGAGGCATATGTGAATGAAGACCTAACAAAAGTAGTGCCTAGAAACTATGTCAAGGAGCATTATGCCCTTCTTCTCACCTGTATTCAGAAGTACTTGACCTGTGAGGGAAGATACAATAAGGTCTACTCTTATCACTTCAAGTTGCTGTTACATTTTACTAGTAAAGCATCCATAGACATTCCCTTTTACTTGTTTCACAGTCTGAGCAAAATGTGTGACAAAGTGCAATTAAGAAAGGAAGACTGTGAAACATCTTTGTTTCACCATGGTTTGGTAAAATTGTTAGTTTTGGATGGTCTCCAGAAAATAGGTAGAGACTAGAACTCGTTCATTTTCATGGCTGGTTTCCAAAGTAAAACAGGTCTTACTCCACAACCAGTTAAAGAAAAAAAACAATCAGTCAAAGAACTCACGATAGCTGAGCTTCAAAAGGAGGCAAAGGATAAAAAGCAAGCCAAGTCTCAGTTGAGAAAGTTAGTGAAGCCACTGATCATTAAAGAACAACCTCAGTCATCAGCAAAGGAAGAAGCTCAGCATAAGAAGACTGTACCCGGACCAAGTGGATCTGAAACAGTGTCAAGAGTTAGGACAAGGAGCCAAATAAGTAAAGAAAAGGGTAAAGCCTTAGCTGTTGAAGAGAGCCCGGTATCTAAGGCAAGCTTGAGTGATTTGTTGGAGGCCATTGAGTTTGAGCAAATTGAACCGGTGCACATTGAACCAGTGCACATTGATTTGACACAGTCATCACTAGAAAGCACCAAGAAGTCTAGGGCTTCAAAAAGACTGAGGTTTGATGAACCAGGTGATGAATTCATCTTCAAACCAAGAAGACCTATTACAAGAAAGCAAGTAAGGGAAGCCGAGAAACTGCCTAGAACAGAGGTAGCTGAGGAATTGTCCAGAACAGAGGAGGCAGAGAAAATTAAGCAAAAAGACACAAATACAACAGTTATCATATCTCAAGGAGGTAATACTATAGCTGTAAGGAACCTGTTAGAAACAGCCACACATGAGATTACTAAGCTGAAGAATACCACTAGGGAGTCTGCAGTCAGGTATGCAAATTATCGTAAAGCTATATTGAAAGGAAGTGAAAACCTAGTAAACCAGGTGGATTCAGTAGCTGATGTTTATACATGGACAGTTCCCGCAATTAAGGAGGCTAAATTCATCAGAAAGATAAATATGCGTTTAAGAGCCGAAAACAAAGCTATGAAGAAGAGGATTGAAGACTTGGAAGCACAGCTAGGTCAGTGGAAGAAGGTTGAAGACTTAAAGGCCCAGCTAGACCAATTAGCTGATAAATAAAGTTGTTGTTCAAAGAAAGGTTTTGTTCCAAATTTTGGCAAATTTTGCTTAGTTTTGTTGTTTTGAGGACATCTATATCCCTGCTATATGTATCAAAGATCAAAAGGAGCTTTGGCAACCAAAGATCTAGGCGGTAAATACCTCAGGAAAAAGACAAGCTGTTTAAACACTTCAGCAGTTTCGTAGCGCGCTACGAAACTGCTGTAGGTGGTGTTTTCAACGCAAAAAGACAATTTGGTGATATGTGCGGGAATCTTCAAAAGGAGACACCTAAAGGACATCAAAGGGACCAGATGAAGCCATCACAACCATTCAGATCAAGACAGCTGTACCTTTAAAAGGTGGAATGCTTTAACTCAAATTTGAAGTTTTTGTTATAAAGCCACTTTATTACCAGTCATAGGGTATGGAATAAGTTGCATACGAGGAATTTTGGCTTGCACACTTGGCCATCGATGAAGTCTCCAACACATCAGGAACATGGTGGTCTCCTATATTTTGGGGTTATTTAAAGGGCTAAAATGTGCTGCTATATATTCGAAGTTATGGAGGACTGGAACCGAAAAAACAGGGGATATCACCTAGCATCACTGAGCAGATTAAAGTATTCAGCATCCGAGGCCAATATGGAGCTTTAAACGCTCATCTCAGCCATCTCAGCCAAACTGTAAAGAGTCCAGGTGTCAAAGAACAAGAAGGAATCTTTCTACGAAGAAGATAGTGTTAGAGTTATAATCAAAGTAGAACTCTTTAGAACTCCACTTAGCATTAATTGTATTTAATAGTTTGTTGTAAAGCAGATAGGAGTCATTAGTGACAGTCATCGAGCTCCCCTCATGCTGGAGGAGGAAGCTCGAAGTGGTTAGAATAATGTTTCTATATATAGCTGAAATATCTATGTAATGAGGGTTGGATATTTGAGAAAACAGAGTATTATTTTGGCTTGTGTAAAAACTCAGTTTCAGTAATACAATTTGCTGCTTTTCTTCTCAGGATTCATACAATGTTTCAATGCTCAAGATATGTGGTTTTCCTTTATCCTTAATGTTTTTACAGTTGTATAAATACACAATCACTCAGAATTCACTTATGCTGCTCTGATTTCCTGTGTGTATTTGTAAACTGAGGTTTTCTATGAGATGTTGTTTTGAGTATTTAAACATCACATGCCCTGACTTCTATGCATGAGCAGTGTTATAGTTTACTGAAGCATGATTAACTCCATAAGCCCAATGGAAGTCTTTATAATGTCTATCCAGCCAGCTTGTTTGTTAAATTCACTTTACAAGAGTTAGCCATCTTATCAATAGTCAAAATCAATAACTTTTTGAGAGAGCCCTCTCAGGCTAAGGAGGCTAAGCCTTAGTCAAAAGATTGGTCTGAAACAGTTACACAGAGTCTACCTGATCAGCAGCCTTTCAGTGCTTGATTTTGTGATAACAACAGGGAAAATATTCGATACCCAATCGGTTAAAGGAACCGGGTAGATGAAACCAGCATGGAGAAGTTTTTCAACTTCTGCCTTAATGGCAGCGGCTTTCTTGGGGTGCACCTACCTTAGCCGTTGTCATACTGGGTTGACATCTGGATACATCTTAATTTCGTGTTCAATGATACTAGAGTCAATGCCTGGCATTTCACTGTATGACCAAGTAAAGACATCTCTGAATTCGTGAAAAAGAGCGTTATATATTTCCAGTTCTGAAGGAGAACAACATTTGCCAACATAAATATTCTCTACAACATCTGTTTTGGTCGAGATATTTATGGCGATAGTCTCTTCAATATTGGACAAGTTTCGCTCGAAGTCCACTGTGTTTACAGTATTTGATAAGAAATCAAGGACTGAAGGATGATAAAGGTCATCTTGAGTATCTTCTCCACAATCCGGGAGGAGGGAACAATGGTGGGAATCATTCCATGGTGCTCCTTCAATTACCATTGATTGGACAATTCCTTCGTCGGTGACATGCACTCGCGACCAAGGATCTGAAGGGGTACCATATTCTTTAGACCTATCTATCCAAATGCTTGATGAGCGTTGATTTGGGTTTGCCTCCCATGCTAGGAACATTGATTGCTACAATATTTCCGTTGGGCTTGGGGGAAAAACCATTTCATGATCCATGTCGATATCGATTTCTGAGATCTTCTTAGAAGATATCATCTTGCAGGTTCCTATCGACGCTACTTCCGCCAGGTTGATTGGAGGTGGAAGGGGGAAAGTTCCCATTAGTATAGGATCTTTTAATAGGCCTACTCTGATATTTTGAAGTGAATGGGGGCTTCCATGGATCATGGGAATGCTTCCTGTAACTTGAGAACCATTGGGGAGGAAGTTTTGTTGATCGACGATTGTAATTCCTCCTTGAAAGGGAAATGCAATCTTCCTAAAATAGGTCAACACAACAGCCGCCATAGCATATATCCATGGCCTTCCTAGTAGGATGTTGTAATCAAAATTTCCATTGATTACTTCAACATCTATTTCTACCGTTTTCCCTCCTAGTTCAACCTTCAAGATATTTAGAATACCATATGGGGTATATGCTCTTCCGTCGAATGCTTTTAATGTCGTCGAAGATCGCGACAAGGTTGGAGATCCTAAATTTTTCCAGCAACTCATTGACATAATGCATGTAGATGCTCCCTCATCAATAATTGTTCGATGAACAGTTTTGTTGAGGGCTTTCACTTGAACAAGGAAAGCTAGTTGAGCTGGTAATTGAGGATCGTATCCTTTATGGTCGAAGGATACAAGATTGGAATCCTTTGGGTCTATCCCACCAATGGCTGATAATAAAGCCTACCTTTGAGATGGGAAATTCTGTAATACTTAAAGAGTCGACATAGCGGATGGCGATTGGGCCAAATCTTCCACTATATTATAATGTTGTGCCGCTCTAGCGCGGGGATTAAACGTCGACTTGTGTACTACTCCCTTTGGCAGTTTTATTGTCAATTCAGGAATGATGGGCGGCGCAACTTCTGTCGAAGTTGTTGTCGAACTACTAGGTTGATCTTTATCCTTATTGTTCGACAGCTGTGGATTCCCATAATCTTTGTTCCTTGTCAATATCAAAGCATCATTTTGCTGTTTTGAAACCGATAAAATTAGCACTTGAGACAGGGAAGCATTTCCACTTTCAACCAGATTTGCTCCTGGATTTGGAAACGGATCAGTTAACACTGCGGAGGTTTTCGAATTCTTTAAGAATTTCTTAAGCTCAGCTCTGTGTGGACAATTTGCAGTCCAATGATCCTCATCGCATATGAAGCATGGATTTTTTGGTTTCCTATCTCCAGGAGGGTTTGAAGAAGATTTTTCAGGTGATGATTCCTCATGTTTCTTCTTCTTCCCTTTGCCTTTCTTCTTGCTCCCTGGTTGTTTGGTTTCTTTGCCTTTATCTGTCGATACGGCATTTACTTCCAAAGCAAGAAGTTCAACTTTTGCATTTTGACTTGAAATCTTACGGGCCTTTTTGGATGTAGCCTTTGTTGATTTCGTGTCTGTTGTGCCAATCACGCCATCGCCAGCATGAGAGTCATTGTTCGATTTAGGAGGAGGAATTGAGAATTCCGGTCTAGGGGCATCAGGTATTTTATTGTAGAGCGTGCCGGACTGAGTGTAAATCAAGTCCAGATATTGCACACGAGCGATAACTTGTTCTTCTGTTACGACTCCCCCCTTTGCCACATCTTCCGTGATGGAAGGTAGTAATGACTTGATAAACCATTCAGCTAAGAGCTGATCGGGGACATAGGTTTTTACCATTCTACGACGACGTCGCCACTCATGTATATGATCAGATATGTGAGTGGCCGTTGTCAGTTTGAAGTTGGTAAGAAGTTCTGTTCCCGTTTCGTACCTTATTGGTAACTGAAAATGGGTTAAAAAGGTTGTGGCTAAGGTACTGAAGTTGTCGAACGAAGCTCTAAGCAATTCGATGTACCATTTTGCCGCTGGACCCGTTAATGTCCTCTGAAAGAGGTGAAGTCTTATCAAATCATCATTTAGGGTGTTTGAAGAACACCATAGATGAAAGGTCATCACGTGATTTGATGGATCTTCACCCAGATTTCCATTAAATTTAGGAATATCTGATGGAAGTTTATGCGGAATCGCTGGCCACCAAGGGGCATAAGCGATTGGATCGTTTGTTAACCGATTTAAATCAGGTAACTCTAAAGTTGCCACAAAGGGTAACTGTTGATTCAGGTTAGGTGAAGCATACCCAGGATAAGATGGGATTGCCTGAGCAGTTGGTCTTTGCATACCAGCATAATGCATTTGATGCTGGTATGTTTGGTACGGTTGGTGGGCATGACCATTGTAAAATGGTTGATTTTGACCATTTTGAATGTACGATTGTCCACTATTAGCAAAGATTTGTTGCTCAGAACCTTGGTATACTTGTTGGAATTGCGGTTGTTGGTATTGTACTAGCCATGGCTGTGAAGCCATGTGCTGTTGACCGATACTAACAGTTTGACCAAGATGAGGTGTAATTGTACCCGTCTGAACCTGTGTCATTCCACCAATCGGCGATTGTGGTTGAGTCGTAGGGTCAAGGGGTTGTTGCATTACAACCTGAGAAACCTAAGGTTGGCACACAACAGGCAGCGCTTGAACTTGTGACATCGTCACAATAGCTGGCGTAGTTGGTATATTTGACATAGGTAAGCATTGTTGCATCGAGTATACAACTCTTGGTTGTTGAGGTAGTATTGGTACCCAACCGCTTGAGGTAATTCCAGTATAACCTGAATGTTGTTGTGAGCTCCCGTATGGATATCCTCCCGGAGGGGATAATGAAAGGGTATACTGCCCCCCATACGGTGGTAATCCAGAACTCAAGGGAATTGTTTGCCCTTGGGGACCGGACTTCCCAAATTGACCTCCAAATGGATCAACTTGTTGAGACTCAACATAAGAGTTTCCGGATATTATTCCGGATGAACAATCAGGAACAGACCATACTATCGAAATAGCCCCTGAGTGGACTCCTTCTAGTGGTTGAGAGCTAGTTGGGACAGATGGTATACCGGCGAACATTGTCGGAGTGATAGCAAGGAGTTCCGTCGTCACTGTGTCAGATGACACAGTCCTAGATGTTGACGGTTGTTCAGACATTTGTAGTCTATCCAAAAGATTACCTAGCAATTCTACAGGAGCTTCCGCTGGTGGTAGACTAACTTCTGATGAAGAAGGATATAGAGTGACCTCGACTCCAAATTGCGTTGGAGTACTTGTTGGAGGATCTTCTACAATTTCTTCTATGGCAATCAGACCAGGTGGAAGGGGAAGACCGTCAGGTCCGTAGAATATTTCTAGTGCCGAAGAAGGTGTGAAATTGGCAGCGACAGATGTCTGAAGAGCAAGACTCTCCGAACCGGTTGTAGATGGAACTGGTTCGGTAACATAAGTGTTTACTCTCAGACTAGGATCAGTATCACTGTCCCTCTGTGGCTGCTGAACTTCTTCTGTAGAGGCAGGGATTCCAGAAATGTTTGGAGTAACCAAAGTCTCTGATGTCGTTGGAACACTTGTTCTAACTTTAATAGGAGATTTGGAACCGATTAAAAGTGTTCTCTTTGTCCGTACTGGCTTCGATTCCGGAGACAAAGACGGTTGACTCGTAAGCCTCTGCGAACGACGGGGTTTCAATTGACTTTCTTCCACGATTGCGGATTACTCGATCAACTAAAATAAAGGGGAAGTATGTTTCCGAATTAAATGAATTTTAGACGCTTTGACACAACTTGTTTTTTCAGTTTTTAAGAGTCGAGAAGAAACAAAAGATGACTCTAGTCTCCTTCGATTTTTAATGAGCCTGAAGTGACAAGTGCTCAGATGGACCTTTTCCATTAAGGAGTCTGAAAAGGAACGAAAGGGACTGCTCTGGAAATATAGGTAGAGGGAGTACCAAACCAATCGCAAAACTGCATAATACTTTTTACGGTATGGCAGTCAATCTTCCGGAATGCTGTGTTTAGTGCATTGCGATCGATAGGGCGGCAGACACGGCTTCCTATGGATAAAGGATTAAGCCTATTGGGGTCTCCCAAAATATACTCGACGGTACGTGGGAGCACAAGTCCATACTGGCACTTATCGTCTCAAAGTGGAGGAATCACCCAACCATCAGTGAGAACAACAGTTACCAGGTTTTACGACGCCGGAATACGTCTCTAGCCTAGACCTCTAAATGTTGTGCGTTAAGTTCCAAAGCGTTGTTAGATTCATTGAATTTATTTTAAGTTGATCTTGTTTATGAAGTTTTCCTTTCGGTTCACCACGAGATGTAGATGTAATTCCTAAAATGCAATCTAAGATGATAAACAAACTTTTTATCTCTTTTATGCAATGAAAATCCTAGCTACTAGGGAAAAGAAAGACAGAATCTTTTCACAAAGAGCAAAGAGCACACTCTAAAATGCACTTTCCTAAATCAAGCCAAACAGACTGTCTATATGCAAATGCACATGCATGTATTTGTTTTCGACTTTCTTAGTATATGGATGCTAAAAAGAAAGTTGATGCACAAATCTGAATTTCTTTTTAAGCGACAAATATAAACAAGTTTCTTTTCGAAATCAAAAAATGGAGACGATTACAACACCTTATGATTTTGAAATGATTACTTGTTCTTGACACTTAGAAAATCGCAAATTTAGACCAAAAGCAATAGTAACAGGATAATCGACCATCAACAGCAATCAAACTTTTTCCTACGATCGAAATCGACACTTGCGACAGATTCAAATCAAAGGACGACAGTACAATTATGCTACTTTTGCAAAGGAGAACTGTAAATGACTCAACAAACACACAAAAACATCTACAGTTCTTTTGTACAAAGGAGGCGGAATAACAGCAAGGAAAAGGAGTTTCAAATAGACATACACTGATCACAGGCAGCAAAATTCAGGAATAGAACTGGAAAGAATGAAGCACAGAAGTCACAGCTGCACAAAGCTAGTCTGATCAGCGCACCTGTAACACAGAGAATCTGAAATGCAGCGCAGGTTGTCCACTCGGGAAGTGCGCTGAAATTCAGAATCTCTGAATAGTACCTGCGCTGGGCTAGAAACGAGACTCTGTTCGAGTTCCGGGTCACAGTTTGCAGTTCAGTTCTTTGGTTTTGGCTGAGCAAAGAGAAATCAGTAATTCAACAATCAGGGGTAGATCTAAGGAGGATCTAAGAGCTATCATAAGGGAAATCAGATAGTTTGTGAATCAGTTGTTTAAATCATAAACAGATCCAGTGGATGGATTGAAGATGTAAGTTTATGAAATAGACAACAAGGAATGATAAACAAACAAACTAATTAGCTCCCCAGCGGAGTCGCCATTTTGTTACAGGGAAAAGTGTCTATTTAGAACTGCTCTATCCCACTAAGGTGTGACAGCTGCCTTAGAAACAAACAGAGAAAAACTACTTTTGTTTTTCCTTTATGAATTATAGATAGAGAGGAACAGAAAGACCAACCTCTGTCTTGCGCTAATCCTTCAATTTGATCCCTCTCTTCTTTGATAGTCCTCAGCTACCTGCTCCCTTGCACGCCCAGCTTCACAAAGTACCCGTAAGATCACAGAAGCATAGCACTATACAAAGACATGGATCTATAATCATAAACAATCTAGGATCAGATGTAAATTGACCATACAAATGTAACAAGCATTAACGATACAAAAGCATGGAGGAAAACTCAAATAGTTTTTATTGATAAACAAGAAAAGATCCAGGAGGAGTTACAACCAGTTGTTCCGACCCAGCATTAACCTCCCAGCAAAGAAGCCCCTCTTCACCTCAAGCAAAGCTTAGATCACCCAACAATCTGATGTTTGTCTCTAGAAACCAACAGAAATTCCTTACAATATGCAAATTCCAGCCTCTGGATCTCTAGGATGAGGGATCCATATATAGATCTTTGTAAGGGGAATGAGTTAGCTTGTGATTTGATTAGTGTCTTCTCTCTGATAGTTCTTGCTTCCACTTGGAGACTGAAGGCCTCTTACTCATCCTTGGTCGAATTCAGTGAGGCAAGTGTCACAGGAGAAGATTCTGGAAGCTTCCATTGCCTCTCCACCTCGCGGAATGACACTGCCATTTGTCATTTCTCGCCCATCGCACCCCACAGAAGGGACTTTTTAAATGCAACACACCCTCATAGTGTATTTACGTGAGATGCAACGCACTTAGCCAGTGGAGCAGCTGCAATGATCTTGTTTTGACCAATTCTGAGCAGTTTCTCATGGAGAACTTCTGGGAGAAGCTGTAATCTGTTGACCTTGTTCCTTTAGGGGTTGGAACAACACTTTTAGGGACTTAGGAGCCCTTGATTTATGGACATTTCATGTTTGGGGTTGTAGGGCCCAAAAATGTCTATAACACATATCCACCGTGATCCTATCCACGTTAGAGCCAAATAGTCATAGGCCAATATAATGCAAGACAACCAAATCCAATGTAAGTTTATCCACGTTAGAGCCAAAAAGTGATAGGTTGAGTGAATGTGAGTCATCATAAGTTGATCCATGTCAGAGTGAGTCAATCCACATCAGACCTAAAGAGTCACGGGTCGAGCCAATGCGAGTCACCGTGAATTGATCTATGTCACCATGAGCTAATCCATGTCATCATAATCCTATCCATGTCAGACCCAAACATTCATATTCTAAACCAATGCAAGTCAACCAAATCCACATTATAGCCACAAAAATGTTCCCTTTGGCACACTCTAATTCTTAGTCACAAAAATCATAAGTTGGCCTAATGTGAGCCAACCAAATCCATGTCAGAGCCACACAGTTACAGGCCAAGCTACTGAGAGGAAAAAAAATCCATGTTAGACCAAAAAACCACATATTGAGCCAATGTGAATCACCATGAGTTGATCCATGTCACCATGAGCCAATCCACGTCATAGACAAATAGTTACAAGTTGAGAAAAAGTGAGTCAACGTGACATGATCCACATCACCATGATCCAATCCATGTTAGATCCAAATAGTCATAGGTTGAGCCAGTGTGAGTCAACCAAATCCACCGTGATCTTATCCATGTCATACCCAAATAGTCACAGACCACACCAATGTGAGCCAATCAAATCCATGTTAAAGCCACAAAAATTGTGCCCTTCGGCACACTCAAGTTTTGAGTCACAATAGTCATAATCCAAACCAATGTGAGCCAATTAAGTCCATGTAAGATCAACATAATTATAGGCCAAGCCAATGTGAGGCAACCAAATCCACATCAGACCAAACAGCCATCCTCAGCATCCTCTAGGGATTCGACCCTATGAACACTCAAACAACCACACCATATAATAACCATGAGGATGAAGCTCCTTGTTTCTTCTCTACTCTCATTACTTTCCACTTTTGAACCATGACCTGGTGCTAATATATACACATAGGGTTCTTATATTAAGAAGCGAGTTGGCCCATAAAACCATGCCATAAAATTCGAGGGCTAAATATTTTTACACTTTCAGTTTCTAACGTCATCGTGACATATACATGCCATGTAGCTCAGTTTGAGTGAGCCACATGTCATCTAAAATCATTCTTATGAGTCTATTAACCATACCCTATTGGCATGCCATGTGGTAGGGTGCCACATTATCCACTCTACCATGTCAACCTTTCGTCACCATGTGGACTTATCATAAGACACCACGTGTCCTAGAACTGCCATTCGCATATTCCACTTATACCTTGAGTGAAATCCTATCATTTTTCAACATCTTATAGTTCTAGTGGGATAGGTTATATGTCGTTCATATATGTTCATCATCCACAATGTATGCTTGTGATCACCTCTAGATTAACCAAAGATGCATGTTATTTAATTGTGTTAAACAATGTGCATTTTCACTCGCCTAAAGCCATCAATTGATCTACTAGTGTTGGATACACCCTCAATATGTGTGATATTTAACAAATTTGGTGACTTTACATAAATTTGGTGTTTTTGGTCCTCATTACAACTACCAACTTCAAATGCTCATAACTTCTCATCAAAGAGGAGTTTTTTCGAGTGTCATATATTGTTGGAAAGGTCTCAAAGACGACTATCCAACCATACCATCCATAGACTCAATAGGACATCATATATTTGACAAAAAATTAGTAAACTTCAAAAAAATTGACTTCACCTGATGAGATCATTGAAGAGATCAAGCTATCATTATGCTTCATGAATAACATTATTGCTTCCTTAGGCATCCTCTTTGAGTTCAATGACTCTCATTGTCATCAATGGCACATTAGAGAACTTTTAAGGTCTAAAATGGGTTTCCTAAGAAAAATATACAACCAAAATAAACTTTATAATAACCAATAGGATTCAATATGATGATGTCAACCATGGGGGATGATTCGCCATTTTTTGATAAAAAAGTAAAGAGATTAAAAAATAATAAAATAATAAAACTACTTTTTCATTATTGAATTGAGACTTCTGTGATCCATATCAATTTTTTGAAGAATTTTTCGGCGAAAAGCACATGCAGAAATTTCTGTCGACGCGTTTCGAACCAACCAGTGTGGTTCATCATCAGGACAAGTTGAATGAGCAGATCAGGCTATGAACTTTAAATAGACAGGGCAGAATATCCAATGACTCAGATTCCTCGATAAGGTCACAACTGAAAAGACACCAGCCAAATTTGACCTGATAATGGCTAGTTTGACCATGATAGGGTATTACTTTATATTATTTATTTTAAAATATCAGTTAATTAATATATAATAAAATAAAATAAATTAATTTTAAATAAACCTAAATTAACTTGAAATTGTTAGAAATGTATACACGAAACTCATAAATAAATAATTTCAAAAATCATAATTATTAAGAATAAGAATCAAATTAATTCTAAAAATATTAGTTAGTTATAACGGCTACTTTGACCATGATTATTTATTTATTATTATTATAAATATATATAAATAAATATTGTATCTAGAAAATTCGGTTATTAATATAGATTAAATTAATATAATTAATTTCAAATATATATACATATACTATATTAGAAATATATAATAGCATAAGTAAAATTAATAAAAATAAATCATTTCAAATAAATTAATTAATAAGAATAAAATTAATTTAAATTGCTCGATAAAACTACTAGTTAGTAATATAAATTCTTCAAAAATGAGAGAACTATAAAACTTAATTCAGAGTAAAAAAAATAAAATAAATAAATAAATAATAGTAATAAATAAATAAATAATCATAAAATTAATTAATAGTTTAAATTAATTAATTTAATTAATTTTTGTAGATAAATTAAGTTTAAATTAATAGTCAAAGAGTCTAAAAAAATAAAAAATAAAAATAAATAAATAAATTACCAAATTCAAAATTGATGAAACAAGGATAAAAAGAAAGAAAACGACTAGGAGGAGAGGGCTGGGATCCAGCAACTGCTGATCTTCCATCCATCCTCTCTATTGAGATTGTTCGGTCTTTTTTCAATCTCCAGGGCTTCCCTGACATTCCGGTGATGGAATTGCGACACTCTAGCAATCACACTAGCCTCCTCAATGCAGACATGATGGTTAGTTTTCTCCACATGCTCTGCTAAAGCGGAAGACTTTGTTCTCATATGTTTGAGGTCAGCTGCGTTCTCACTAATCCTTTGATTAATGGAGCAACCAGTCTCACCAATATAGGGGGTCCCACAAGAACAAGGAATAATATAAACCCCTTTCATGTCCTTAGGGTCGATGGGATCCTTCACCGATCTGAGGGATTCAAGAATGGTGCTGAGTGGTCTAAAAGTTGCAGGGACATTATGCCTCTTAAGGACCCTCGCAATCTTATTCGTGGTCCCCTGAACATATGGAAGATGGACACCAGGAATCCGCTCTTTAGGCCCTCTTTTGGTTAACGAATTCTTAGTTGCTTTGAGGAAAGCCTTATGTCCCAAGTGTCTACTATAACCGTTATCAACAAAGACATTAAGGAGGTGGGACTTCTCTTCCTCGAAGCTCTTATCATCAGAGATCCTTAAGGCACGAGTTGCAAGGGTGTTGAGAACCCCCAACTTTTGGGCCGGGAAATGGTGGGAACTAGCATGAAGATACTGCTCAGTATGAGTTTTCTTGCGAAACACTCGGTGGGAGAGGGAACCATCCTCATTCTTAGAGATAAGAATATCAAGGAACGGGAGGCAACCATTAACTTCTTGTTCCATAGTGAACTTAATAGCCGAGGATTGATTATTGAGATGATCGAAGAAGAGATTTAACTCCTCTTGGCCGTGAGACCAGATGACATTAGTGTCATCTACATACCTTTTCCAAAGTTTGGGAAGGAGACGTGCTGAGTTCAGAGCCTTAGATTCAAAATCCTCAACCACAGGGGATAGGGGTGAACCCATGGCAACCCCACAAGTTTGCTCATAAAACTCTCCTTCAAAACTGAAAAAGGTTGAGGTGAGGCAGATCTCAACTAACCGAGCAGTGTCAGGATCAGTAAGACGTTTGATCACCTCCATTGCCTCATTTATAGGGATGCAAGTGTAGAGGGAAACAACATCAAAACTGACCAGAATGTCTCCAGGGTCTAGCTTGATGTCCTTGAGCTCATCAATAAAGGAGGTCGCGTCTTTCACGAAGGATGTTGTACGACCAACTAAGGGCTTAAGCTTCAAGGCAAGAAACTTAGCTAGAAGATAGGTCGGACCTCCAATTGTGTTGACGATAGGCCTAAGAGGAGCTCCATCCTTATGGATTTTAGGGAGCCCATAGATTCTAGGCGTGATAGGATTGCTCTCAATGAGTTTTTGGTGCAGGGGACTCACTGAGTTACAGGATTTAATAGCAAGGGCAACAATCTTGGAGATCCTCTTTAACGGGTTTTTGGGAAGCTTCTTATAACTACCGCTATTATGAAGATGATCTAACATTTTATTGCGGTAGTCTTCCTTGTTAAGAATGACAGTAGCCCCCCCCTTGTCAGCTTTCAGAACAACAATATCTTTGTTCTGATTTAAGGATTTTAGGGCTTCAAATTCATCTCGGTTAAGGTTGCTCCTGGGAGGCTTAGCCTTCCTAAGGATAATAGCACAATCCTGCCTAATAGTATTCTTAATACTATCAGGTAAGCCCCGAATCCCAAATTCGATGTCACAAATAATGTCATCTACAGGGATCTTCTTAGGGGCCAAGGCAAAGTTTAGACCTTTGCTTAAAACGTTAAAAACAGAAGCGGGAAAAGAAAAACTAGATAAATTAATAACTTTATTATTAAAATGAGAGGAAGGGTTATCATCACTTAAATGACTCTTCCTTGATTTAGAGTTAACGTCTTTATGAAGGTTAAGCCCAGTTAACCTATTATCATTGTTCATTATCCTCCTATTCCTAGAGCAATATCCATTTACTCTCTCCTTATTATTTACCAAGTCAATATTAGTATTATTAGTAGTCATATTATCTACGAACTTAATCTTATTAATATTACTATTATTATTAAAAATGTTAACGTTATTACTACTATTTTCATTATTAATATTATTAATGGTATTATTATTATAATTATTAATAATATTGTAAATACTATTACAATCATAATTTTTAATATTATTAATAAAATAACTTTTATTGTCATCATATATATTAATATCGCTATTACCAATTTTCTTAGTATTATAATTATCACTAATGTTAACGTTATTAATATTATTTTCGTTATTAATATTATTAATAG
Organism: Pinus tabuliformis; assembly: GCA_031772625.1. Taxonomy (NCBI): domain Eukaryota; kingdom Viridiplantae; phylum Streptophyta; class Pinopsida; order Pinales; family Pinaceae; genus Pinus; species Pinus tabuliformis. The sequence goes on along the minus strand of CM062818.1, from coordinate 914,749,262 downwards.
TATTATTATTATAATTATTAATATTCTTGTAACCACTATTACAATCATAATTTTTAATATTATTAATAAAATAATTTTCATTGTTATTAATATTATTAATAACATTATTGTTATAGACATTTTTGTGCCTTACAGCATTGAGCATGAAATGTCCATAATCTAAGGGATCCAAAGTCCCTAAACATGTTGTTCCTACCCCTAGAGGAACAAGGCTAACAAACCACACCAATTCACAAAAGTTCTCCACCTGAAACTGCTCAAAAACAAGTCAATTCAGGATCATGTCAACTGCTCCATTGACCATCTGCGCTGAATGTCAGTGGCTCCACTGTCTACCTGCGTTTAATGTCAACTCCAACACTAGCTACCTACGCTGAGCGAGTTTGGACAAGTGGCAGACTCATTCCTCAAGGTGTCAATGCTCAGGAAGCTTCCAAAATGACACTTGCCTCAGGGAATTCGACTGGTGATGAGTAAGAGGTTCCAAATCTCCAAGTGGAAGCAAGAACCTCCAAGTGGACTCAAGAACTGATAGAGGGAGAGGACACTAGTCAGATCTCAAGCTGACTCATCCTCTCTCCAAACATCTATATATGGATCTCTCCTCCATGAGATCTAGAGGCTGGAATTTTGTTATTGCAAAGAATTGTTGTTGGTTTGAGACTAGAACTATTGGGTGCTTAATGCTTTGAAGGGGCTGAAGATAGGAATTCCATTTGCTGGGAAGGAGATGCTGGATTGGAGCCCTCTGGGTTGTATCTCTTCCTGAACCTTGTTATTCATCAATAAAGCTATCTTAGTTTCTCCTATATGCTGATGTTTTCTTGATGTATGATTGCATTAGTGTATTTGATTTGTTTCTAATCCTGAATCATTTATGAATATGTATATTTGCCTTCGTGTTGTGTTCTTCTCTTGTCGCAAGTAGCTGTTCTCTTGTGATCTCGCAGGAATCAAGTAGTTGTTCTCTTGGGCGAGTGAGGAGGCAAGTAGCTGTGAACACCCAAAGGGAAGAGGATCTGGATCGAGGGACAAACGGAAGACACCGGTAAGTCTATTGATCTCTCTTCTTTCACATTTCATAAAGGAAGAAACCAGTATAGCTGTACTCGTTTGTTGCTAAGGCACTGTCACACCTTAGGTGGATAGGATCGTCCTGCATAGGCATTTTTCCCCACAACAAATTGGCGACTCCGCTGGGGAAGATTTGTTTATTCATTTTATTTGTGTTTCTATCATTTGTTTGCATCATAGACTTGACAGCAACAATCGAACTGCATCTTTCCCGGATGCAAAGTAGAAAGTTGCTGCTTTGATCCAATTGTTGGACTTGTCTATGATCTTAACAATGGATCCACAAATGATTTGATGATCCTTGTGATAGATCTTAGTAGCTTTCAAAGCATCCCTTTAGTTATACCTTGCTTGTGTTTCTGATTTGGCCTGAAACTATTGATTTTTGAGCAATTTGTGACCCAGAACCCAGGAGAAACGAGAGTTTCTCCTTCAGTGCAACTGCTGTGAAGGTAGTCTGCATTTCAACGCAGGTCCCGTGAAGGTTACCTGCGCTGAATGTCAAATCCTCAGTGTTGAGGTTGCGCTGAACCAGTTTGGCCTTGTGCAGCTGGGGTTCTCTGCTCCCTTTTGCCCTGTTTTGATCTCTGTTTTTTGCAGCCTTTAACCAGCATAGGTACCAGTCAGATAACTCCTTTTCTTTGCTTAGATTCCGCCTCATTTTGTACAAAAAGACTGTGAGTGTTTTTATGTGTTTGTGGCGTCATTTACAGTTTTCCTTTGCATGAGTAAAATAGTCATCCTGTAGCCTTTGATTCAGATCTGATTGATTGTGATCTTAGAAGAGAGTTCATTGGCTGTTTGCAGATTGATTATACATTTACTTTTGCTTATTGGTTTGAATTTGTCTCTTTTAAAGTGTCGAAACAAGTCTTTATTTCGAAAATCATTAAGTGTTGTAATCTCTTCTACCCTCTCTGATTTCGAAAAAAGTGAACTTGTTTGTATTGATCATTTAAAAGCAAATTCAAAGTTGTACAAAAAGCTTTCTTTGTAGGCATCAATACTAAGAAAGCGGAAAACAAACACCTACATTGTGCATTTTTCATTTGATAGTTTGCATGTTGGATTTAGGAAAAGTGCATTAAAGTGTGCTGATTGCTCTTTGAGAAAAGATGGTGTCTTTCTTTTCCCTTAGTAGCTAGGATTTTCAAAGTTGAAAAGATATAAAGCTTGCTTATCATCTTTAGACTGCATTTAGGAATTTGTATCATACATCTCGTGGTGAACCTTGAAAGGCAAACTTTAAAAAGATCAACCTAAAATAAACTGAATGAACTTAACAACGCTTTGTAACATAACGCACAACATAGAGGTCTGGGCTAGAGACGTGTTCCGGTGTCGTTAAGCCTAGTGACTGTCGATCTCGTGGAAGGTGGGTGATTCCTCCTGAGGGACGATAGCGCTAGTACGGATTGTGCTCCCACGTATCGTCGCGTATATATTGGGAGACCCCTATAGGCATATATCCTTTATCCTTAGGAAGCCATGTCGGCCGCCCTACTAATCGCAATGCAGTGAACACAGCATTCACGAAGATCGACCGCCCGTACCCTAAAAAGTATTCTGCGGTTTTGCGAAAAGTTTGGCACACCCTCTGCCTAGAACTCTAGAGCAGTTCCTTTTGGCCTTTTTCAGACTCTATAACAGAAAAATTCCATCCGAGCATTTGTCACTTCGGGCTCGTTAAAACATCGAAGGAGACTAGAGTCATCTTTAGCTTTTTCTCGACTCTTTAAAACTGAAAAAGCAAGTTGTGTCTAAAGCGTCGTTAAAATTTATTTTAAACGGAACAATCACCCTTTATTCCTACGTTGATATTTAGGTTGAAAAAATGGAGCACACCAGCCAAGGAATTCCCCTTGGTGGAAATCCTAGTCCCTTCTCCTCTTGGGGAGATGTTGGTGTGCCCCACATGGCCACATTGTCGCTTCCAGGACTGACAATTGGCCTGCCAGTTTGGCTCTTTTCAACCAATGTCGTTCAGAACACCACATTTCCTGAACAGTCGAGTCAACAGTTAGACCAAACCAGAGTTGCCCACTAGCCTTCTACTTCATCTTCCTCTCCTCCTTCCTCTTCACTTGACGGAACTGGTAAAACCAAAAACCGAGTTCCTAAGGAGAAGAAGGAAAAGAAGAAGAAAGAGAAGAAGAAGAAGGAGCCAAAGGCGACTGGGGGCAAACCAGTGTCATCTGACAGAAATCCACACACAGCACTGACAAGGCCTAAATCGCCATGTGTCATATGCAAGGGAGACCATTTCCACAGAGATTGTCCCTGTATCCCTCGAATACTTAGGGACTGGTCTCCCCGTCTGCACAATTCGGTAGCATCAACCTCTGATAGCCATGTTGACTGCTCACCATCAACTAGTGAAAGTGAAGCCACAGGACAGAGAGGGAAAGCTAAATTTCCCTGTAAATTGTGTGAAGGCGATCACGCCATCCACCGTTGTCCCTTCTTAGACGAGGCTAAAAGAGTTCTGGAAGATCGCCCGATTTTACGAGCGCAACTTCCTCCTGGATATCAAAAACTCCTGCCAAGTCATTCACTAGCTGAGAACCCGGCTGGCCCGCCCAGGTGGTCAGCCGAAGCACCTATCATTGAAGATGAACCATCTAGATCCATGCCTGACGAAAGTCAAAAGGTTGATACGGCAGTTGACCCGGTTTTGCCTTCAAAGGCTCTATCTTCGAATGATACCATCACAGAGGAGAATAAAGACGACACCGTCCAAATTCTCTTCATCAACACTGACTCTGATGACCAAGGGGGCAATGCCCCCATTCCTTTATCGCAGGAAGGAAGTTCGTCAGAGCGATATCTGGCCGTTTATTCGGTCCCACCACCAAGCAACCTGGTTGTGTCCTTTGACTGGAACCAACTAGGCAGACCCCAGTTTCCAGCAAGTATACCATTCAGAATTATCGTTCAAATATACAGAATGGTGATGGCTGGCACTATCATTGGCGAGGGGGCATCTGTGAGTATCCTTTCCTCTATTTCTTGGAAAGCGCTTGGTTCGCCAGCGCTTTTACCTGAAATGAGAAATCTATCAGGTTTTGATAAAGGAACCAGTCGACCTTTAGGGATCCTCCCCAATGTGCCTATAACATTGAAAGGGAAGACCGTTCAAATGAACGTGATGGTCGTTCAAGGACCCTTGGATTATAACCTACTCCTTGGACGAGACTATATATATTGCATGAGAGCTATAGTCTCCTCACTCTTTAGAGTAATGTGTTTTCCGCATGAAGGAAGAATGGTCAAGCTCGTGGACCAACTTTCATTTCCCGGATCACGCATCGCAAATAGTCACATACCATCCCTAAATGGTCTATTCATGCAAGAAGTGTCTCAACCCACGGTCCGTCCTCCTGATGAGCGCGAGTAATCCGGGAAGATATGACTGGAACCCAGGGGGCATGCGTCCTGGTCTGCATCGGTAGGAAAACTTTGGGTATAGAGTAGGTTTCCGCGGGAGAATATGACTAGTCTGTACCCCGTCCGTAGAGGAAGAGGGGTTATTCTAGAATAGGATTCTTTTGTCAAAGTTATGTGAGTTAACAAGAGTCGTCACTCACCTTTGTCTATTTCGGTAGACACTGCCGAGGAAGTGTTTTGTTTGAAAGATTAACGAGACAATATTTGGGTAACCTGAAAGAGGTAAGCCTCTCTCTTTAAAACAATTGTTTTGAAGGAAGAGAAGTAGAGGTAACCTTGAAATCGTACTTTATGCCTGGGGGTATGCAAACCTTTTGGAGTGTTAGCAAGGGGCGGCTATTTATTTTTTAAATTTTTAGGACCTCTAACCCTTTAAACTCGTAGGATTAGTCGTTTCCAAACTTGCATAAGGAAAGGATAAGGGGCAAAGCTTAGTGAGATGAAGCTCCATAAAAAATAGAATCTTGATGAGACACTCTTATTATATGACTGGGTAATCGAGCAGTTTTAGCACAAAGTTCATGCTCGTTAAAAAATAAACGCAAGATCCGAGCAGTTTTAGCACATAGTTCATGCTCGTTAAAAAAATAAACGTAAGATCGAGCAAATGTTTCCACCCGTGTTTAAGCTCGTTAAAACATGAACTATCCCGGTAAATAACCACTATGAATGTAATATCATCAGTCATTAAAGCCTTGGTCGTGTTTGCACCTGTCACCTCCACTTTTCATTTGGCTGATCATTCACCTCCATATGATTGTTTACCCATTTTGAGGAACAGCTGCGAAGAGTGATTTCACCTAGCCATCCTTGTGACACTGCCGTGATTGGAAAATTCCAACCTGTACCTGGAATCAGCTGCTATCCCTGTTTATCACTCGTTCCTCAAAAGACGAGTCTTCTTTAAGCTCTTTTCAACTGACTCGTAAAAAATGAAAAGATTGCCGAGTTTTGGCCTTCCAGCTCGTTAAAGCAACCGGAAGTGCTATCCCTCCTCTAGATTTTAATCTTTTTGGACCTGAGGGATTATTGCACAAAAAGATCGAGCGCTTGTTTTGTTTGGCTCGTTAAAACTATCGAAAATTCATCCCTTCTGTATTGTTTTATACTTTTTCGGACTTAAGGGATTAGATGACGAAAAAGGAATTTTGGAGTTGACTTTATGTACCTTTTCAGACTCTCTAAAAATGAAAAGGACCGAGTTATCCTTGTCGTTAGACTCGTTAAAATCATTAAATAGCGACAAACCTGTCTTTAGACGAGAACAAGTTTCACTATCGCTAGGCTCGTTAAAACATAGCGATGGGCTTGCCCGAAGGGAAGGTTATAGAACAAGCATATGTTATCCTCCTCAAGCTTGACAAAAATAAAGAGGTACTGGTCAGCAATGACTGGGGAAAAATTGGGAGAAACTAAAGAAAACTTTGATGGTAGCAGGTCGCTCTTGAACATGACACTTTTCCTCTGTACCACAATCGGGTTGGGTTGTTTCATTCACCGGTCACATCACCATGGTCTCGCCATACCATCCATATTTGGGGTAATGCTACCGATCCATCGCATCAGTGTCCCCATATGTTCAAGAGAAGTCGTTCAGAAAGAGTCAACCGTGTCCCATCCACTGCCATACATTATCCTTCATCCATTCATGACCGCCACCCTGAATCATATGTCACAAATCGTTTTCACCTCCATTAAAATCATTAGCTCCGTTCTGTGTCACTGATGTGGGATTCATTAAGACCCTCCTGTCACGGATCGCTTCTTGTCGACATCAGCTCATTATCCAAGAAGTTGATCTAGGAACAACCCCTTCAGTACTTTGAAGCTTGCATGCCTCAATGGCAAGTTTCTCACTTCCGGCGACAGGTATACATCAATGACCTTCGACCGAAAGATTTTGCGTGGTGTTCGACGCCAAGTCCTTTATTAATATCGCTATTACCAATTTTCTTAGTATTATAATTATCACTAATGTTAACGTTATTAATATTATTTTCATTATTAATATTATTAATAGTATTATTATTATAATTATTAATATTCTTGTAACCACTATTACAATCATAATTTTTAATATTATTAATAAAATAATTTTCATTGTTATTAATATTATTAATAACATTATTGTTATAGACATTTTTGTGCCTTACAGCATTGAGCATGAAATTTCCATAATCTAAGGGATCCAAAGTCCCTAAACATGTTGTTCCTACCCCTAGAGGAACAAGGCTAACAAACCACAGCAATTCACAAAAGTTCTCCACCTGAAACTGCTCAAAAACAAGTCAATTCAGTATCATGTCAACTGCTCCATTGACCATCTGCGCTGAATGTCAGTGGATCCACTGTCTACCTGCGTTGAATGTCAACTCCAACACTAGCTACCTGCGCTGAGCGAGTTTGGACAAGTGGCAGACTCATTCCTCAAGGTGTCAATGCTCAGGAAGCTTCCAAAATGACACTTGCCTCAGGGAATTCGACTGGTGATGAGTAAGAGGTTCCAAATCTCCAAGTGGAAGCAAGAACCTCCAAGTGGACTCAAGAACTAATAGAGGGAGAGGACACTAGTCAGATCTCAAGCTGACTCATCCTCTCTCCAAACATCTATATATGGATCTCTCCTCCATGAGATCTAGAGGCTGGAATTTTGTTATTGCAAAGAATTGTTGTTGGTTTGAGACTGGAACTATTGGGTGCTTAATGCTTTGAAGGGGCTGAAGATAGGAATTCCATTTGCTGGGAAGGAGATGCTGGATTGGAGCCCTCTGGGTTGTATCTCTTCCTGAACCTTGTTATTCATCAATAAAGCTATCTTGGTTTCTCCTATATGCTGATGTTTTCTTGATGTATGATTGCATTAGTGTATTTGATTTGTTTCTAATCCTGAATCATTTATGAATATGTATATTTGCCTTCGTGTTGTGTTCTTCTCTTGTCGCAAGTAGCTGTTCTCTTGTGATCTCGCAGGAATCAAGTAGCTGTTCTCTTGGGCGAGCGAGGAGGCAAGTAGCTGTGAACACCCAAAGGGAAGAGGATCTGGATCGATGGACAAATGGAAGACACCGGTAAGTCTATTGATCTCTCTTCTTTCACATTTCATAAAGGAAGAAACCGGTATAGCTGTACTCGTTTGTTGCTAAGGCATTGTCACACCTTAGGTGGATAGGATCGTCCTGCATAGGCATTTTTCCCCACAACAATTATCATATATATTAATAACGCTATTACTAATTTCCTTAGTATTATTATAATCGCACTCGTTCTTATTGTTATTACCCATATTCATCCTATTTTTTTTTTTTCACTTCTGGTTCACGGATACCCGGGTCAATGGGTAGCCGCTACATCCAGGGTTGTTCAACACTGAGTGGATGCACCCGAAGGCATCAACACCCCTCGGCCTATTTACTGACCTAACCCCAAGAGCTTTCGGGATTCGACCCTGTGACCTCCCATTGGCGAGGCACTTGATTTGACCGATTGTGCTAACTCTTGGGGCTCCATATTCATCCTATTGTTATTATAACCAGTATAATTATCAATATTATTATTGTGGCTCGCGTCAACCGTATTGTTAATACTTGCTTCATCTGAATTACTCATACAATAACTGCGATTTAAATCCACTGACTTACCATGGCGGTCGGAGGTAGAGCCCGGTTCACCTGATAAACAGCGCCGGAAGACAGAACTGGATGGACTCCGTGGTCGCCAGAACTGGTGAGAACTGCAGAATCATCAAAATTACCTGAACGGTCGATGACAGAGATCTGTGCACCTGCGCATAAACCGCTCTCATGATCGCCGGAAGCCGGATCCAAGTGGACTACACCGGTAGCAGAACAGGTGAAGTGGACCTGAGGAACCCCGAGTTCGGACCGAACCTCTCTGCAACGAAGATAAGGGTCAGGGATCAGCTCTCCCGACTGCGGATCAGAGCGAATGGAAGGCTGAGGGCGGGGTGATAGTTCTAGGCCTAGAGAGACTCAGCATTATTCCCCACGCAGGTACACCAACCGGTCGAGCTATAACAGGAAGAATCCGAGCCGTCAGTATCCGGAATAACCTTACTGCAGGAAACCGCTGAAGGGTTCAGATGGGAGCAGGCTGCCCCATCTAACTTACTGGACTGCACAGACGAGTTGGCTTGCCCTGAATTATGCAGAACCCAGCTCCGAAGTGCAGATTTTTGATTGGCAGAAAGCCGAACCTGTGAGACATGATCTACCGAAGAGACCGGATTGGTAGATTTACGAGCCAACCTCTGAAATTTAGCAGCTAGTTTCAACCTCCATTGATCCTCCATGCGCAGGCATTTAAGCGCTGAACAAGCATCAACCCTCGCCCATAGGGAGGCTGACAATGCGCTAGATTACTCATTAGATGCAAAATTTAATTCCTCATCCAAGGAGTTCCCATGTTGAATACTTTCGATGATCCCTGATACATGAGAAATACAGGAAAAAATGTGTTTGCAATCACGTTTTTCATGTATTTCTCATTTTTTCATGTAGTAGGGTCCATCGAAATTATGCAACATGGGTACTCCTTGGATGAGGAATCAAATTATGCATCCAATGAGTGTTCTCGCTCGAAATTTGAGTAAACCCATACGGAGATAAGTTGAAAATACGAGTGAAAAAGTAGGTTTTTTCTTTTTTCCTCTAAAATTTGATGTCATCTAATCTTATTTTATTATTTCCATTGTTATTTTATAATTTCCTTAGGAAGCCCATTTTAGACCTCAAAATTCCCCTAATGACACTATGTGCAACAATATCCCCCTTTGTCAATGATGGAAACACCGCCAAACATTGATGATCATTTATGGAAATGGGCCAAAATCTCCTTGTCATGCACCATTAGAGAAATTGTGTGGTCTAAAATGGGCCTCCTGTGGAATATTATAAAATAATAGTGGAAATAAGTAAATAAGATTAGATTACCTCATCAAGTTTTGGAGGGAAAAAAGAAAAAATTGTTTTTTCAAATCATATTTTCAACTCATCTCCCTGCGATTTTACTCAAATTTTGAGTGAGAGCACTCATTGGATGTGGCATTTGATTTTCCATCCATTCACATTTTTACATGTATTTCATAGTTTTCGTGTAGTAGGGTCCATAAAAAGTATGCAACATGGGTACTCCTTGGATTCAAAAATAAACTTTGCATCCAACGAGTGCTCCCACTCAAAATTTGAGTAAAATCGTAGGGAGATAAATTGAAAATTTGTGTTGAATAGCTTTTTTATTTCTTTATTTTTTATCTTTTTACCTTTTTACTCCAAAAATAGTGAATCACCTCGCATGGTTGACATCATCATATTGAATCCTATTGGTTCTTATAAAGTTTATTTTGTTGTACATTTTTGCTTTGAGTGCCACTTTTTACCTCGAATTTTCTCTAATGCTTACTCCCCGTGACATAATGGTGGGGACCTCTCCTAAGTCCTCCTGGATTCTTGTGAGGATGCTTCCTTATTTGTTTTCATTCTCTCCCCTCATTTCATCCTTATCAATGTCTGTTAATGTCTACATTTTCTCCCCCTTTGACATCAATGGAAAAGGGACCTAGTTGTCTGCCAATTCTTCCATGATTGTGTGTGGACCTGATCTTGTTGTTAATAGAGCCTTCCATTAAGATCATGATATCTTCATCTGTAAGTGATTGTCATCTCTATTAATTTCCGCATTATCTAATTTCTTATGCACTTTCCTATAGACCTGATAGAGTATCCCCCTAAAGCCATGCTTCATATCATTTTTTTCCAATTGTGCTTACCATTTCCTATGGACCTGTTAGAGTCTCCCCCTAAAACCATGTTTCTTGTCGCTATTCTCCAACTATGCATGACCTTTCTTGTAGGACTAATGGACCATTCTTCCTTCTTTTGCAAGTGTTTGTTTATTCTTTCCACCAGTTTTGCGAACTTGTGGGCCTGATAGAGTCTCCTCCTTGTGACCATGCTTCCTTTTATGTGAATCTTATCTTTCCATGCAAAGAGTTATGGTGTCAATTCTTCTAACATATGTCCTTGTATTGTTTTCATATTGTATTCTTACTCTCCTTGCATGTTGTCACTATTCCTATATTTCTCTTACATATGATATATTACCTTTAAGTCACACTATTGAAATTATTCTCAAAATAAGATGCTTTCTTCAATTTCAACAAATAACATCACCTCTTTCATCATTGATCACCTCTTTCATCATGAATATTCTTTCTTCTTTTGAGAAGAATTTCTTGTTGTCACCTCTCATCTTCTTTTGAATATTAGATTTGAATCTTGGTTTGTTATCACTATCATTCATTTTTTCATAAGGACACTTGGAAGCATAATTTCCTACTCTTTCATATTCAAAACACTTGAAAGGGAGATTACCCTTGAACTTTTTTTTTCCTCTTTTCAGCTTCCTGACAAACTTCTCTTCTTGTTCATCAGAATTGGAATCTACTTGATTTTCATGCTTTTTCCCCTCTTTGGCTACTTGGAATGTTTCTTCCTTGATTTTGTATTCTTCCTCCTTTATCCTTAGCTCATATGTTAATAACATTACATGAAGTACATCCATAGTCATTTTATCCATATTTGTTAATTCTTCAAGGGTTGATACTTTACGACTGAAACTTGATGGAAGATATCTCAATATTTTTTAAACAAAACTACCCTTGACTTCTTCACCGATACCTACAATAGAGTTGACAATCTTGTCTACTCAAAGAAAATACAAATTAATATCCCCATTGTCTTCCATCTTCAAATTTTTGTATTGGGACTTGATATATTGTAGCTTGGTTTCTTTTAGCTTCATGTCCCCTTCATAACAAGTTTTAAACTTGTTCCATACATCATGAACCAACTTACATAACAGTACTTTGATAAATTCTAAATCTGATAGACCACTAAAAATTGGCATGATTAGATGTTGCATTGGATGAATAGAGGGTCTTACCATCTTTATCTATAGAAGGAGTATCAAGAACTTTATACTCGGTTTCTACAATTTCCCAAAAATCAATTTCCAAGGAAGTAAGATAGGTCTCCATTCATATCTTCTTGAAAGCATAGGTTGATCCATCAAACAAAATAGGTTTTCTAGTTTATCTAATCAAGGAAATATTTCCTAAAATAAATGTTCCAATAGTTAATTGCTCTTAAAGGTCATTTCTCTCATTGTTAATCCAAATATCACTCTAGTGGTGGGGAGGGGGGGGGGGTGGGGCAGCGGGGGGGGGGAGGATTAGTGTAGTGGCAAATTTTTCATTTCAAAACATTCCATAAATAACCAAATATGTAGTAGTGTACCATAACCATTTTCGGCATAACAATAAATAAAATCATGCTTTAAGAAGTCATCCATGGAAACCCTTGTGGAAGAAAACCATAAATTATTATTTTCTTCTTCTTCAATTCATTACATATATTTTCCAGCACTTGCGCTAGAGGCACCTACCCCCAAGATGTGCAAGCAACTACTTATGATTGGTTATAACTTGATTGAGGCAACAACTTGAAAAATGTGCAAGAAGCCAATTGCAATAGGCTACATCTTGATTGAGGCACCAACCATAGAAATTATAAAAATTTGACTTACTATAGGCTTTAAATTTATTACGGAACCAACTTCAGTGGAGGCACCCACCTCCTTCTTCAATTCTTTATGGACCACTTTTCACAATATTTCAAACTAGATCCACCTGCTCTTCAATATAGGTCTTCAAAAATGATCATGTTATTGTTTTCATACTGCCTTCATCAACCTGTCATATCTTGGCCATTCCATGTTACAACTTTTTCATCAATCTGATCACATAAAACCCTTTTTGTAAGGCTATTATGGCCATATACATAATTCCAATTATAACTTGCTCATAAGTCCCCAAAACACATTACATTGATCCTTGACATCAAAATATATCATTAAGCATTTTCATGCCTTGAGAACTTCTCACCATTGAATCCTTGTGATCTTTCTTATTTTGGAATCAAATTTGGCTTAAAATGATCCCATAAACCCCAAAAAACCATATAAAACCAAAATTTAAATCAAGTGTTCGACATAATGGCACAATCTGGGTGCACACTACAAAATGGACAAAGTTCGGTCAGTATTCTACAAAAAGGCCACCACCAATTGACATAATTATCAAAAAAATGTATTTCTATTTGAAAACAAAATTATTCGTTGGTTCAAACCCTAACCTCCTAAGATTCAAATTACATGTCAACAAAATGAGCTATATAATACCTGGTACGAAGGGAGGATAAAATATCATATTTTTATTGATCATGGCAAGCCAATACACGTCAAATCCAAATAGTCACATTTCAAGCCAATGTGATCCAATCCACATCAAATCCAAATAATCACACGTTGATCCAATATGAGTCAATCAAATCCTAAGAAAATCCATGTCAGAGACAAACAACCATAGGTTGATCCAATGTGAGTCAACTAAATCCAATGTGATCCTGTCCATGTCAGAGCCAAACAGTCACAAGTCGAACCAATACAAGTCAACCAAATCCATCATGAGCCAATCCACCTCAGATCCAAATAATCATAGGAGAAGCCAATGCAAGTCAACCAAATCCATCATGATCTAATCCATGTCATAGCCAAATAGTCACAAGCCAAGCTAATGCAAGTCAACCAAATCCACCATCAGCTAATCCTCCTTAGATCCAAACAATCACAGGCTAAGCTAATGCGAGTTAACAAAATCCACCATGAGCTTATCCATGTCAGAGCCAAACCGTTAATGGTCAAGCCAGTGTGAGTCAGCCAAATCCACCATGAACCTCTCCACATCAGATCCAAACAATCATAGGTCGAGCCAATGTGAGTCACCATGAGTTGATCCACTTCATTGTGACCCAATCAATGTCAGAGCCAAATAGTCATAGGCTAATATAATGAGATTCATTGTGAGGTGATCCATGTCACCATGAGCCAATCCGCGTTAGATTCAAATAGTCCAAAGTCGAGCCAGTGAAATTCAAACAAATCTTCCATGACCCTATCACATCAGACTCAAACAGTCACATATTGAGCTAATGTGAGCCAACCAAATCCATGTTAGAGCCAAAAAAATGTGTGCCCTTCAGCACACTCCAATTCTAAGTCACAACATTCACAACTAGAGCCAATGTGAGCCAACCAAATCCATGTCAATTCCTCAAAGTTATAGGCCAAGCCAATGGGAGGAAACCAAATCCACGTCAGTCGAAAAAACCACAAGCCAAGCCAATGTGAATCACTATGAGTCAATGCACGTTACAACCAAATAGTCATAGGTTGATCCCATGTGATCCACCTTGAGCCAATCCACATCATAGCAAAACAATCATAGTCTAAGCCAATGCAAATCAACCAAATCCACCATGAACTTATCCACGTTAGACCCAAATAGTCACATGGCAATGTAATGTGAACCAACCAAATCCATGTTAGAGCCACAAAATTTGTGCCCTTTGAAACACTCTAGTTCTGAGTCACAACAGTGACAATCAAAGCCAATGTGATAACTTGCAATCGATTTCTTGACAATTTGATTCTTTCAATGCGAAAGCATTTTTCATCGTCGGGTGGTCCAACTGGGAAATATGGCAAAGTGTCAAATAGAATAATGGTTTGTCATATAGGTATAAGGCTTCTCTCTTTTCTATATTTTTCTACCACTCAGTCAAACAACTACACTTGTTTTGGGACAAAGGAAACAAAGAACAAGCTATAAGGCAATTTGAATATAGCATTGTCCACGTGTCATCAAAGAGAGGCAAAACACAACAATACAATTAAATAGACAAAATTGATAACATGCAAGCATTTTATAGTAAGCACATAAAAATTAATGTGCAATGTACTAGCAGGCATAAATGAAAGACAATCCAAGCAAGTAGCAAGTTTGCACAAGTGTCTAATTTGGATTCAAAAGGGTTTCAAGTGTTAAGGAAGATGTACATATTTTTGCCATACTTTGAACAATAGAACAATGTGTCAAAATAAAATAAGATAACAATTTGCTAATATTAAATTATGCAAAGAATATATAAATACAATCACTCTACATTCATTTTAATTGAAATATGACAAAAAGAAAGCAATAGTTTAAATCACAAAGAATTACATTTAAGTATTAAAATCACAAGAATTATGTCAACTATCAATATCTTTTAGTTGATTTACAAATCCATATAATATAAGTTATTCTGAAGAAATATTGTATTTAGATCAGTATCTATATAAAATTTATCTTAAACGAATATTTACTAAACACATCTAAAAAAATATTTCAAGTCATATTTACTAAATATGACTTGAAATTGTGGTGTACAAAAAGACACTTTTAGAATTATTTACAACCACTACCACTTTCTATATGTTGAATTGTTGTGTCTTAACTTAAAGATGACTTGTTTTAATGATGAAATGTTATATTTTGATTATGTTTATGTTTATAAATTGTTTGATTTTTAATAACTTCTCTTCTTGTTTTTAATAATTATTTCTTTAATTTTTATAAAAAGATGTTTAAAATACTTATTTTATACTTATATTTTTAATTAAATGATAATTATTTCTTTAAAACTAATTATATAATATTTTAAATATATAATCAAAATTTACTATAATTGATTTTTATTATAAAATTTTAAATTTATAGTTAGTATTTAACTAACGCACACACCTAATAAATCAAAATCTAAAAAGTTGTTATCAATAAACATGTCTAGTTACAGAGTGTATATGGATGACATAATGCTATGATAGACAAGATCATTCTCGCCACGCCAGCCATGTGTGACAATTCAATGGTCTTACCTTGTTTCAAAGTTGGGAGAAACTTCCATTTTTCATTCTAGATCTAGTTCAGAAATGTGCCAAATGTAGCTTAATATTCTTAAGGTTTTTGTTTTAGCAATGGCCTTAGTGAATGTCGTAGCAACTACTAGTGAAAACAGTATTTTTCCTGTCAGAAGAGGTGGAAATAGTGGGAGAAGAAAAATGCAAGTTCAAAACTCTGAAATTCAACAGAGGCAGTCGACTCTAGATGCACATAATAATTTTATGTCATGGGTTGGAGGTGAATTTGTTGCGGAAAATGTTATTATCGACTCATTGTGTCACTGTTTGTGAATTGTAGGTGAACCAGGGGAATATTATTTGATTTTAACAAACCAATCCCAATTCGGACCTATCTCCTTTTGATTTGAGTGAGCAGGAAAATATGGATAGAATAGATGAGTGAATAGGCTTGGTGTAAATTACAATTAGTATGGTTGCTCCTGTATCCCTTGGCACATCAAAAGGTTCAAACAAGTTTAAAACTTTAACATGGGTTGGATTCCCTCTACTCCCAAATAATACCATAGCACAAAATCATATATGTGTAGTGCAATGGTGTGTGCAACAAGAGTGCAACAAGGTGTGTGTTATTTGGCAAGGAAGACAGACATCATACCACATACTGATAACTTTCAAAACACAACCAAACTCGAATTTCATGAGGGAAAGTGCAAAAAACAAAATAAAATATTTGCAGATGTCGCTTTATAGAAGAGACTATAATATTTGCATGAAGCTACGTACAACTCGACTATGAAGCTCGATGTTGACACGATAAATGATTTTTATGTAAACATAAACAAAAAAAATTCTAATAACAATGTAAACTTTGAAACAGGGACTATAAACTCAAAACGGGAACTCTAGCCAAAAAACCCCAAAAAAACATGAAAAACAGTGTTAAAAGCGAAAAGTATGTACACTAGAACGATGGTTTTTTTTAGGGTCAATTTTGAACATGTTTTAAAAATGGCAGTGAAAATGAATTTTTTGTGCAAAAATTGTGCAAAAAACACCCTGAAAACGAAAAGTGTTGATACTGGAACGATGGTTTTTTTTTAGGGTCAATTTTCAACATTTTAAAAAATGTCAGTAAAACCAAATTTTTATGTGCAAAAAACAGTTGTTTTTGAGGGAAAAAACACACTAATGTTTTTGGTAGAATAACATTTTTCTTTCCTAAGTATAATTTCAACATGTTTTAGTAATGACGATAAAGATAAAATAATGGGATCTGAAACACATTAAAATTCTATTAGTTTTCATCCATGTTGTTAAACATATAATAACATCACACTAAAGATTGCTAAAATTCTAATTGTTTTCAACCATAACATTAAAGATACAAAAAAATTGGAAATTTTTCAACCATAAAATTAAAAAACCATGACATTATGAACAAATTACATGATTAAATTAATCAAAATATCATTATTTTTAGATTGAATGTAACATACATTATATCTCTAATTTATTGTTGCATTGTAGATATTCTAAACAAAAAAAATTGTCATAATTAAAACATATAATCCAACAACATAAAAATGACTCATAACCTCTGATTTAACACCAGATGGAAATCAAAATTTTTATTTCAAGTCGACATATAGTATGACAAGTATTAAGAGGAGGTGGACCTCAAAGTACAAGTGTCTCTTTATGACGGAATTCGATTTTAAGAGACGACGAATCGACCTTCTTGGAAAAATAGTTTCCTGGTGAAGTGTCAAATCATATAAAACTGAAGAAGACCCATTTTAGAGCTCAATGAGAGCTTTCCAATGGTGCTGACGGTTCGTCAAACTGAGCTACGAAGATCATAGCAAATAAACCAACCATCAGAATCGGGATCAACGACTTTCAGGAAAGTGGCCTTACTTGTCTAAATATGGCCTTAATTATTCTTGGAACAATGGTTCCTGGTGAAGAATTAAAGGAAAAGGAAACCGAGAATGAACTACTAGAGGAGGTCTAAAATCATTCTCACCCACTAAGTCAAACATGGGGACTAGGTGGTAAAGGAGTAGAACATTTGAAGATATGGTATCAAACGTCTACAATATGTGATGGGAATATGGCTTGTCGAGGAGGCCAGTAGGACAAACTATCCAAGGAATGGGAGGATAATCAACCATACTTAGATCCGATGGGATCTAGGCCGAGACTTAATTGAGAAGATGGTCGGGGTAAAACCATCATGCCCCCAAGCATGGGATGTTGTTCTGCTATGCAAAGGTGGGCATGATGCCCCTAGCAGGGGGAGTTTATGGAGCGACATTGTGTTCTAAGTGATTGAAAAAGGGATTAAAGCATCTCAGCCCAACTTGGCACGAGATCCTCCAAAGGATGATAATGGGATGTAGGGGCCTATGTGCGCCCCTCAGTATGCGAAGGGCATACTAAACATATTTAGATCTACGGGCTCCAAACACTTTGATGATACATAATATGATTATGCATTTTGATATGACAATGATGGTTCGCCATTTGTTTTATTTATGCTTGTCTCATGTGGTATACATGTGATAAATGTCAATCTAGAATGTTGTTTGCAATGGAATCTACATAGTGATTTTGGGCTCTAGGCACATGATTGAAAGTAATGGTTTCAAATTCACATACCAATAGCTTCACTCGTAGATATTTTCTAAAGAGGACTTGGTTATGCACATGATACACACCATTCAATTGCATTACAAGTAGCAATGAAACTAAATGAACATGAAGATGAAGGATGCGATGAGCAAGGGCATCGATTGACAAACCTATCACTGCATCATATTCAACCTGATTATTGGTGGTAGATCCAATGCACATGCCATTTGAAAGAACTAATATATGCAAGGGGGTAAAAATGGCCCAGACTGCAGAGGCTAGATACCACGAGAAGCGACTCACACCACCAGCATATTCGATATACGGTGTGGATGATGGATCCATCTGAAAGGTGCAAAATACAGTGGATGAGATGATGTAATCTACCTAACTTTATGGTAGAAATAAAGACACACAAATTAAAGGGATGTGTTGTGAGCAACATTTCTGGAGGTAGAGCGAATTGGGAGAATTAGGAAGGAGATGGCCTTCGAAATCCTCTTGAAGGAATGACAGTTACTTAAGTGTAGGGGTAATCAGGGGTAGACACAACTTCCATGGAGTCCTCATCAGGCCGGGATTCTTAAGCAATTGTTGACCTCAAGACACTGCTTGAGTTTTCCACGGTTGGTGTATCTAGGGTAAAAGAGGACACTTATGTGTATAGTGGCCATGTACACCACAACATGCACAAGGCTTGTTCATACAAATAGCCTTATTCTACTTGGGTTGGCCACCTTGTTGCTGGTCGTTGGTGTTAGGTTGGTTCCCCTAGGGTTCACTAGGTTGGTTACCTTGGTTACCCTTGTTACCCTTCCCCTTATTATTTTTCTTCAATTTTGGGGATTGGTAGCACTCTACTGCGCAAACACTTGTCCCTAAGGGGGAAGTGGTTGTTGGGGCTAAGGATGCATGGGAGGCTACAGCGATAATGCTTGAAGGGCTGGAGCACTAGGTTATGCATAAGAAGGAGCAACACTTTGGTAAACAGGTTGGGGCCCTGGAAACATGTTGCTAGCAGGAGGGGCATAAATGTTGGAGGAACTGGTGCCCCCCTGTGGATATCCATAACTCTGATGAGAATATGGCCAAGAGTGTGAAAGGGATCCAACGATGCAGCCAGCGGCGTGAGATGCCCCCGGTGCATTGGCACTTCCAGGACGAGGGAGGTCTAGAATGACAGTATAGACATAACCAGATTGAGCATAAATCAAATCATATCTCAAAGCGATATGGAAAGCTTCTTCCTCAATCTGAGGAAAATGGGACGCGACATCTTTCCCAATGGGAGATAAAAGGCTCTTACGAAAACAATCTAGATAAACAAGGTATTCGAAAGGCAGGGCACGACATGTGCTCCTCCTTCGATGCCACTCTTGAACATGGTCAGAAAGGAGAGTGGTAGAGGATTGACGGAATGTGGTCAATAGCTCTGTACCAATGTTATACCATAGAGGTAATTGGAAATCTGAAAGGAACGCTTTAGCAAGCATCGCGAAAACGGAATGAGAGGCATAGGACTGGCCTACATACCATTTTGCAGCTTCTCCTGTGAGTGTTCATTGGAAGAGCTGAAGATGAATGGAGTCATCGGTTATGGAGTTGGATGAACACCACATGTGGAAGGATCTAACATGGCTGCTAGGATCCTCTCCAGCAATACCCTCAAACTTTGGGATGTATGAGGGCAGCTTAGTCGGCATAGAGGGCCAACCAACATCATCATGTATGGGGTCGTTTATCAACTGGTTAAGATCTGGTAGACTTAACCCAGCCATAAAGGGGAGCATGGGGGCTGCCAGAACGGTTCCTGAGACTATTATGTCTGATGTAACCACTGGTATAGCACCGGAGCCACCACCATTTTTGGTTCCTGCACCAGTTGTGGGTCCAGACATGGTGACTGTTTGCAATGAAGGAGGCTCGGAATCAGATGAGGAATCAGAAGGACCAAGATAAGAGTCAGTATGGGGACTCGAAGGGCTATGAACTCGAACCCGACGGGGAGGGATAATACGCCCAAGCGGAAACTAGGAGTGAAGGCCTAATAGTCTCTGGTGACACACACCTTAGTGGCGCAATGATGGTAGGACACATGGAACACGGAAATGGTGAAGGGAGATCAACAATATATCTTTTGTCTTTATTGTAGTGAGATAAATTTATTATGTTAAGTCTTGTATTGGTGGTGTAAACCAAGCACCCTTCGCTTAAGGTGTGCTTGTGTGTGCCAGTGTACTAATTGATTAAGCCAAGATCATGTTTGTAAAAAAAGAAAAAATCTTGCTGCAAATAAATTGAAATAAATAACAGAAAATAGACATCAAAACAATTAACTAAACACCACCCAAACCAGGTTTGCAAACATTGTACTACTTGGTAGCTAAACCGATGGGGAATACACTTAAACGGTCAAGAGATCTAAATGTTAGTGTGACTGGGATCAATTGAATCTAACTTGTTGGAATGTGGTGCAGCAACAACAAAAAACCAGAGGGGAAGATCACTACAAAAAGATAGGGAGATGGGTGAAACACCTAGGGAAACCGATGGGACCCTAAGGGAATGACCAAACAAGTTTAAATGTGAAACTATGGATAGTAGCAACCTATATTAACAAATTTGAAACAAAAGATTACAGATCTGGAAAATGTGGTTGAAAGTGCTACAGAAACTCAGACTACTCACTCAGCTAAACTCCTCCTAGAAAGGTGGAAGTGTACTAGAAGCCCTAGGGGAGGCTAAATTCAACTTCAACGAGTAAAATAGAGTGGATCAAGGCCTAAGTAAGATGAGACAAAGGTCAGACACCCAACAGACATCTCTCAGCAAAACCCAGAAACAAATCTGAGAAAAACCATAAAACCAAGAAATCACAAGTTCTTACCTGTTTTTTTATTAAATCACACTTTTTGGGTTGAAAGCTGCATTCTAAAGCCCAGATCACACCTTTTGGGCTGAAAACTTCGATTTCTGTTCCGAGACTCCCGGTGTGCAAATTTTGGAAAAAAATGCCGCCTTTGTCACAGTTGGTTCCTGTGACCTACGGAAACGACTAGAAAGCTTGCGGAAGTCAGAAATTTATCAGATCTAAGGTTAAAACACTAGGAAACATTAAGAGAATTGAAAAAAAGAAGAAACCCTAAGCTGAAAACCAAAGGTCACCCAAGTTTCTAGATCTGAAGTATAAAACCCAGTGGTGTCACCAATTTTGTATTGGAGACCCAAGTTTCTAAATTGGAATTATTCCCCAACGGAGTCACCAATTTGTTGTAGTGTTTTTTTTCTCGATGATGTACGAAAAGAATCCACTTAAGATTGTGGATGACAAACAATCTCAACAATAGAAATGACTGCTAAACATTGTAGATCTACAGCTATTGATAAAAACAAAGCCTGCCAAAATTATGATCTATGTTGCAATCATAGTTAAAGATTGAAAGAAAGAGTAATAACTCCAAAACATCTAATGGAAACCAGATATGTAAAGAATAATTTTATAATAACACCTATGAAGAGAACAGATAAATGTTACCAGTCCCCCTCTATGGGATGGGTTCTTGGCTATCCTCAAACATCTTCAATTTCTGTAGAGTCTCTCTCCTCTATAATGCATAAACCCAGCAAAAATATGGTGTGTGACAATGAAAACAATCAAAAGTGAATAATGAATAGAAAACCCTCCTATTTATAACAAAATATTGAGTTGTCCTCAAATAATGAGCAATAATGAAATATTATTGATCCCATTCTTGGAATTACCACTTGAAATATTTTATTATATTTGTTTAGGAGGGAAAAAGTATTTAAACTTTTATTTAGAAATAATAAATAAATGATTTATTTATTATCTCAAGGAATTAGTTAAGGAATAATAAACAAATAATGATTTATTTAATTAATCCTAAGGGATTTAGTCAAATCTAACAAAGAATAATAATTAATTAGTGATTAATTAATTATTCTTAGAGAAAAATAAGATAAATAATTCTTTATTTGTGTATTTTTCATGAATGGGTCAAATTTGACAAGGAATAATAATTAAACAATGGTTAAATTAATTATTCCTAGAAGAAAATCAAATAAATAATGATTTATTTAATTATTCTTCATGGATTTAACTATAAATTACTTAATAAAGGTGGTTTATTAGGTAATTTCTCACAGTGAAAGCAATTTTACTATGGTAAAATTGGATTTACATGGTGTACTTCGATCCATCTAGTAAATTAGGGTAGATGATCAATTTTTTGGTGTTAACACGATACAAACATCAGTTATATAAACTGTCTTAGACAATTATTCAAAATCACTCATATTTTCTTGCACACCATCAAAATTCACATCTTTGGATGAATGACTAGATGCAAATGAAGATGTTCCATGTTCTTCTATTTCATCAACTAGTTCCCCATCTAAGTCCACATGCATGCCCACCATTTCAGGTTTTAAAATTCTTCTGTATCTACGACTAGTTTCAGTGGACTCCCATCTCAACATTGTTCCTTCTGGTAACAACCTTTTCATAATCTCTATCGTCTTGAAGCGAAGAGTTCCTCTCTTTGTTAAATTGAGGTCATAAACAAGTATGTCAACATCCTCCAATTTTCGGCGACGATTTATATTTGTACCCTTTATTTTTCTCTTTCCGCCAATTTTTTTATCAACTACCATCTCTGGCTTATACACACCATTGAATGGGTGTGTATTTGTGGCATACCAATGTACTTCAACACTTATAAAATCTTCATTTTCTGTAAAGACCTCTATAACCTTAGTAACCTAGAATGGATAGCCATTGGGATATCCATATCCTAGCACTATGATCATGCAACCCTCCTTAATATCATGTACTGAACCCCTGTAAAGGTCTTCCATGGCTTCACGTTGTGCACGAGATCTTCTGGAACCAATATACATCTCTCTTTCCTCCATCTGTTAAAAATTAATAATACCTAGAGATTGTTGTTGTTAAACAATGTTTCTTTCCTCATGTTCATTTGACACATTTTGTGGCCAAATAAATGGATTTTTCAAAGGTATATCTTCATTTGTTGTTTTTTAAATGATATCTCTTTGATTATCGAAAAATGACTCTCACTAGACTGAATCAACAATGTCAAAGTATTCATATGTATATCTAATAAATTTTTTAAATTCTTCTACGCAATCAGAATAATTTATATCTCTATTCTGTCTGCATGCATTATGAACTTCAGTAACTGATTGTAATAATAATATATTTGATGCAAATATTAGATGATGTGGAATGAACTTCAAAAATTCCAAACCTAATGACGGTGCCCATTCTGTAGTAGTTAAATACTTCTTGCCCCATATTAGTGTTTTCCCATCAGTTTTTTTGATACAAAATTGATGTTGGAAGCTAATGTCATTAAGTTGTTCAATTTCTCCTCACCATGCAATCCCAGAATAAACCTTCACATGTCAATAGTTTTTTCCAACACATCAAAAGTAGGCTCTGGCATGTATGATTTATTAATACATTCAATTAATGATGGAAAGCTCCCAACTTCCTTCCTCCTCAATGTGACTGGAAAACGACTGAACATATAATCAATATGGTCATGAGTGTTCCCAAAAAGAAGGAAACCAACCTTTACCTTTTGAAAAATTCTCAATTCAACAAGCATTTTTAGATATCCAAAAACAACCTGATTTTTGTTTTCACAGCAAGTGTTGTACAATTGTAGATGCAAAACTTCAGGAAGATTACCAGACCAATGAGAAAGCACATCATTAATTATGGTTATTGTCATATTTGCATCATTATGAATATTTGGAGCTGTGAAGTACACCCTTGGCAACATTTTCCCATTGAATACCATACAACCAACCAAGTGATACTAAATAAAAATTTTCTCCAGTAAATTTTTGGGTGTGCGAACAAAATGTGGTAAAAGTGTTTTCTTCTAGTCCATACCATCAATTATCAAACCCAAATATTTATTCGGATTATCATAACACTTCTTTCGATGCTTGTACAACTTTTTCCTTTCACTTGTTTGTTGCTCGCAATGCTCTTAAAGTTCTTTGACAATGGAATCTACACAACATAAAAGAAAGTCATTAAGAAATATGTTTTCATAGTTGATGACTATACAATTTTAAAAGTTAAAGTTATGAATACTTACCTCTTTATGACCCTTCACATTTATCCATTTTCTATTTAAGACAAGCACATGTACTGCAAATCCCCATCCTTGTCTTCTTAGGAATACAGACATTGTTGAATTCTTTCTTCCATACCTTCACAAAATATTGACATGTAATAAATCAACCATGTCCCTCAGCACCTTCTACATATTCTTTGTATAAGTTGTATATTTCTCATCTTGAAAATTTATTTGGAATATGTATTGTCTCTCTATGTGGCATACACTCTCCATGCTTTGAAAAGAAACCTTTCATCCATGACATTGCAGTATTTGATAATGGCCCAAACTGTCGTTTATGACGTACTTCTGAATAAAATGTGGGATCCTTTTCCAAATTTTCTTGGATTCTTGAGAGAAGAAAATTACCCATCGAATGAAACGTTTTGAAATCCTTTCTATAGATAAATAAAGACCCAATATGATAATCATAACATGACAATGTAGATTGCATGCACCCAACAAAATATGAATTTTGTATTCTTTTATTCGTTGACAAATATCTATTCCTTTTCTCTAATGCAAATTTGAAATCCATATGTTTCAAGAAATATTTTTTACAACATTCACTTGAAATGAGAGTGCTCATAGAACTTCTTCTCGTCAGATATTTTTCTCTACCCGTTGTATAACTAGAACTTCTTGGATTGATACAAAGAGGTCTCCTCCTACTTCTTGATACAATATTTCCTGGAAACATCTCCACCATTGGAGCATCATTTGTATAAGCATTTTCATCATCATTCTGAGGAATGTTATCCTCACTATGATCATATGTTCTTTTCAAACACTCACTTGGAGGACATTCTTCATCTTCCCCTTCTTCAGTGCTACTGTCATAGTCCTTATAATTAGGACTAAATGGAAAATTTTACTCGATGTTCATTGGATATTCCTCATGTGCGTTGTCAGTGTTTCTCTCATTATCCATAGGATTAGGACTACATCGAAAATGTGACTGTTTACTTCCTAAAAATTCGACATCCTGCCCTTTGTCACTGCTACTCTCATAGTCCTTACGATTAGGACTAAGTGCTTCATCCTGTCCTTTGTCACTACTGCTCTCATAGTCCTTAGGATTAGGACTAAGTGGAAACTGCGACTCTTTATTTATTTGAAAATCTTCATCATGTTCTTCATCACTGTTGCTCTCATAGTCCATAGGATTAGGACTAAGTGGACACCGTGACACTATATTCATTTGAAATTCTTGATCACGTTCTCCATCACCGTTGATTTCATAGTCCATAGGATTAAGACTAAGTGGACACTGTGACACTCTATTCATTTGAAATTCTTCATCACTGTTGCTCTCATAGTCCATAGGATTAGGACTAAGTGGACACTGTGACACTTCATTCTTTTGAAATTCTTCATCATGTTCTTCATCACTGTTGCTTTCATAGTCCATAGGATTAGGACTAAGTGGACACTGTGACACTCTATTCATTTGAAATTCTTCATCATGCTCTTCATCACTGCTGCTCTCATAGTCCATAGGATTAGGACTAAGTGGACACCATGACACTCCATTCTTTTGAAATTCTTCATCATTGTTGCTCTCATATTCCATAGGATTAAGACTAAGTGGACACTGTGACACTCCATTCTTTTGAAATTCTTCATCATGCTCTTCATCACTGCTACTCTCATCATCCATAGGATTAGGACTAAGTGGACACTGTGACACTCCATTCTTTTGAAATTCGTCATCATGCTCTTCATCACTTCTACTCTCATAGTCCATAGGATGAGGACTAAGTGGACGTCATGACACTCCATTCTTTTGAAATTATTCATCATGCTCTTCATCACTGTTGCTCTCATAATCCATAGGATTAGGACTAAGTGGAAACTGTGACTCTTTATTTATTTGAAATTGTTCATCTTGTCTTTCATCAGTGCTGCTCTCATAGTCTTTAGGATTAGGACTAAGTGGAATAATTGACCCTCTATTCATAGCGGAAGAATTTCCATTATATTCATCAATATGAATAGAGTTGTTACGCGACAAAGATGTTGATGCTTCACAAAGTGAAACTTCATTATCAGAAGAATCCATGTCTTTCAAACAGAAGAGGTTGAATGATACAAATGCATACTCTCCTAATGATAATATATAGCTTAAAGAATGAAAATTTCCCTCCAAAATTTTTCGCCAAAATTTTTCCCTCCAAAAATTTTGTTTCATGTATTTCCCTCCATTATTTTCTTCTACAATTTGTTGAAAAATTTTAACTAAAATTTTCTTATGAAATAAACCTTTTAAATTAAAATTGTAAATAAATCTTTTACCTAAATTAATTTATTACTTAAAATATATAATATTTACTAGACAATTGAATTTTTTTTTTAATTTTTATTATACATTCTAAAACAAATTAATCCAACATTCACCGTGTTGTAAAACAATTCTGTAATGTTTGCTTCATCATAGTTTCCTATATCACCATAACAAAATTTACAGGTTAAAATTTATAAAAACAAATTAATCCCACATCAACCGTACAGTAAAAAAATTCTATAATTTCCACTATATAATAAATTTCATTATCACTATTCCTCACATCACATCAAGATTTTTTGAGGTTCGTTAAAAGACTTGGAGCGAATTTGTGGAGTAGCGACATTGCTATCAAAAACATATTCAACTGAGGATTATCGCATTTGAAAGGTTAGTTAATTTTTTTGCTATGAAAATTTTAAAATCAAATAAGTTTAATGAAATTTAAATTTTTTTTAGAAATTAAAAATTTCAATGATACCGATTTACCCACTACGTCTGCAGTGGGTATGGTGGGCCCGACCATGCTCACAGTTGCCCAACGGGCCCATGGGTGAGGGGTGGGGGGGTTGGCTGCCTAGCACCCTACCCCACTCCGATGGTGAGTCGTTGGGCCACCAGGGTGGGATGGGGGACCGGGCGCCAGCCCCTCCCCACACCACCCTGGCGGCCCAACGGTCAACCAGGGCGGGGGACCGTTACGGAGCCGGGGAGGAGCGGGGGGCCGGGCAGGGGTGGGTGTGCGGAGGGGGGGCGATTGTTGGGCCACCATGGTGGGATAGGGGGGTCGGGCCCAACTGTCAACTCGGGTGGCCAGCCGATTTCCTCGGTGGGGCAACAGGGTGGTGTATTTTTTAAATTTCTTATTTATTTTTAATTTTTTTTAAATTGTTAGGTTTTACAAAATTAATTATCATTTATCATTTTGTTTGTTAATTTAAGCTATTATTTTTTGTAATTTAATGATTTCTATATGTGCCTTTTTTTCAGGAAAATTTCATCAAAAGAGATATATGTGAATATTTCTAGACCAAAGACTATTAAAGGTGGATCCTCAAAAAAAATTGTTGAATGAAGCAAACCTGAGCTAATAGCTACAAATCTTTCAGGTGCCTCAAATGATAAGAAGATGATTTCATACTGGAAGAAATCAAAAGAAGTGAAACTTCGAGAAAATGCCTGGTATGTGAAAGAAAGAGAAAGAGGAGATGTGCAGATATATCTATATATTGATATACCTAACGATAATGGAATTTATGAGGTGATGGGAAAGGTAATAGACGTGTTCCGTACTGGAAAATGAAGTTGTTTACATACTTACAAAACTGCCCAAGTCACATGAAAGGATTAAATATCAGCTATTATATTCATTGTATGACACGAGAGAGGTATCTACAAAGTTGTGTAGACAAATCGTAAATGAGATGACACAAAATAGCCTCAGGATCTCTTGGTGAGGGATCCATATATAGATGTATGCAAAGAGGATGATTCAGCTCATGAATTGATTAGTGGCTTCTCTCTGTCAGTTCTTGCTTCCACTTGGAGACCGAGAGCCCCTTACTCATCACTGGTCGAATTCAGTGAGGCAAGTGTCATTGGGGAAGATTCTGGAAGCTTCCATTGTCTCTCCACCTCGTGGAATGACTCTGCCACTTGTCATTTCCTGCTCAACGCACCTTGGTAGTGCATTTAGGTGCGTTGCAACGCACCTAGCTAGTGTATTTGGGTGCTTTGCAACGCAGCTAGCTAGTGGAGCAGCTGAAATGATCCTGATTTGACTAGTTCTGAGCAGTTTCTGGTGGAGAACTTCTGGGAGAAGCTGTAATTCGTTGACCTTGTTTCTTTAGGAGCTGGAACAACACTTTTAGGGACTTACGATCCCTTGGTTTATGGACATTTCATTCTTAGAGCTGTAAGGCACAAAAATGTCTATAACAGTTGCCCCCTAAAGTATGAGGTCGTTTATCGAGTGAAATGCTTTATTAGGAGGATCCGAAGTTCTTTCAATGCTGGGAGGAGACCTGTAATAAGATACAATACAATACATTATCTTCATACTGTTTTCATGATCTAGCTGAGGCGGGCATTCCCATGCTCAGCTTTATAAATTCATTTTTATGTACATAGGACAGACAATCGTCTGATGGTAGACTGATGATTCTGATGGAGTCATCATCCTTTTGGTAGGATGATTATCTGTGCTGCAATGTTGTACATTTCAATGTCTTTATTTTTCCTGAATATATATCGCAGCCCGGATGGATGAAACTAGATCCGGGGTCTTCAATCTCGTCCAATTTTCACTCGAAGTACAAGTCGATCCATGTGAGAAATGTTTTGAAGTCGAACATGGAAAGACATCGCTTGATTACCAGTCAATGATGCAAACTGTTAACAAGCACGAGAGGAATCACCGATAATGATAATGACCCTCAAGGTACTGCAGTACAATTCACGTGGTGTGAATAAAGGACTTGGCGTTGAACACCACGCAAAATCTTTCGGTCAAAGGTCATTGATGTATACCTGTCGCCGGAAGTGAGAAACTTGCCATTGAGGCATGCAAGCTTCAAAGTACTGAATGGGGTGTTCCTAGATCAACTTCTTGGATAATGAGCTGATGTCGACAAGAAGCGATCCGTCAAAGGAGGGCCTTAATGAATCCCACATCAATGACACGGAACGGAGCAAATGATTTTGATGGAGGTGAAAACGATCTGATGATATATGGTTCAGGGTGGCGGTCATGAAAGAATGAAGTATAATGTATGGTAGTGGATGGGACACAGGTGACTTCTCTGGATGACTTCTCTTGAACATGTCGGCGACACTTATGTGATGGATTGGTAGCATTTACCCCAAATATGGATGGTGTGGCGTGACCATGGTGATGTGACCGGTGAATGAAACAACCCAACCCGACTCAGGCATGGAGTGGAAGTGTCATGTTCAAGAGCGACTTGCTACCAATAAATTTTCTTTGAGTTTTCTTCCCAATTTTTCCCCAGTCATTGCTAACCAGTACCTCTTTATTTTTGTCAAGCTTGAGGAGGATAACATATGCTTGTTCTATAATTTTCCCTTCAGGCAAACCCATCGCTATGTTTTAACAAGCCTAGCGATAGTGAAACTCGTTCTCGCCTAAAGACAAGTTTGTCGCTATTAATCTTTTTAACGAGTCTAACGACAAATATAACTCGGTCCTTTTCATTTTTAGAGAGTCTGAAAAGGTACGTAAAGGTAACTCCGAAGTTCCTTTTTCGTCATCTAATCCCTTAAGTCCGAAAAAGTATAAAACAATACAGAAGGGATGAATTTTCGATAGTTTTAACGAGCCGAACAAAAAAAGCGCTAGATCTTTTTGTGCAATAATCCCTCAGGTCCAAAAAGATTAAAATCTAGAGGAGGGATAGCACTTCCTGTCGCTTTAACGAGCTGGAAGGCCAAAACTCGTCAATCTTTTCATATTTCACGAGTCAGTTGAAAAGAGCTTAAAGAAGACTCGTCTTTTGAGGAACGAGTGATAAAATGGGTAGCAGTTGATTCCAGGTAAGGTTTGGAATTTTCCAATCACGGCAGTGTCACAAGGATGGCTAGTGAAATCACTCTTCGCAGCTGTTCCTCAAAATGGGTAAACAATCAAATGGAGGTGAATGATCGGCCAATGGAAAAGTGGAGGTGACGGTGCAAACACGACCAAGGCTTTAATGGCTAAAATGTTACATTCACGGTGGTTATTTACCAGGGGATAGTTCATTTTTTAACGAGCTTAAACGCAGGTGGAAACATTTGCTCGGTCTTATGTTTATTTTTTAACAAGCTTGAACTATGCGCTAAAACTGCTCAATTAATCCAGTCATATGATAAGAATGTCTCATATAAAAACGGCAACTTTTAGATTTTTTCCCCACATCCTTTCTTAATGCAAGTTAGGAAACGACTAATCCAAAAAACGGATAAATAATCGCTCTTTGCTTGCACGCCAAAAGGTTTGCATGCCCCCAGGTATAAAACAGAGTTTCGAGGTCTCCCTCTATTCGAGCTGACAAAACATTCGTTTTATCAGGAAGGGTCACCCTTTATTCGAGCTGACAAAACATTCGTTTTATCAGGAAGGGTACTACCTCTTACAGGTTACCCAAAGATTGTTCTATTTACGGCGTAAACAAAACACTTCTCTGGCGATGTCTACCGAGATAAACAAAGGTGAGTGGCGGCGCTCGCCAACTCACATAACTTTGACAAGAGAATCCTATTCTAGAATAACCCCTCTTCCAATCACGGACGGGGTACAGACTAGTCATATTCTCCTGCGGAAACCTACTCTATACCCGAAGTTTTCTTGCCGAAGCAGACCAGGATGCATGCCCCTTGGGTTTCAGTCATATCCCTCTGAATTACTCGCGCTCATCGGGAGGACGGACTGGGGATTGAGACATTTCTTGCGTGAAGAGACCATTTAGGGACGGTGTATGACTATTTGCTATGCGTGATCCGGGAAATGAAAGCTGGTCCACGAGCTTGACCACTCTTCCTTCGTGCGGAAAACACATTACTCTAAAGAGTGAGGAGACAATGGCTCCCATGCAATAAATATAGTCTCGTCCAAGGAGTAGGTTATAATCCAAGGGTCCTTGAACTACCATGACGTTCATGCGAACTGTCTTCCCCCTCAATGTTATGGGCACGTCGGGAAGGATCCCTAAAGGTCGTCTGGTTCCTTTATCAAAGCCTGTCAGATTTCTCATTTCAGGCAACAGCGATGGCGAACCAAGCGCTTTCCAAGCAATAGAGGAAAGGATACTCACAGAAGCCCCCTCATCTATGATGGTACCAGCCATGAGCATTCTATATATTTGAACGATAATTCGGAATGGTATGCTTGCTGGCAAACGGGGTCTGCCTAGTTGATTCCAGTCGAAGGATACAACTAGGTTGCTTGGAGGTGGGACCAAGTAGACAGCCGGGTATGGCTCTGACGAACTTCCTTCCTGCGGTAAAGGAATGGGTGGATTGCCCCCATGTTTGTCGGAGTCTGTGTTGATGAAGAGAATTTGGACGGTGTCATCCTTGTTCTCTTCAGTGACTGTATCATCCAAAGATAAAACCTCTAAAGGCAAGACCGGGTCAACTGCCGCCTCGAACTTTTGACTTTCGTCTGGTATGGATTCAGTTGGTTTATCTTCAATGATAGGCGCTTCAGCCGACCACCTGAGCGGGCCAGCTGGGTTCTCAACTAGTGACGGACTCGGCAAGAGTTTTTTATATCCAGGAGGAAGTCGTAACGGTGAAACCGGACGATCATCCAAAACTCTTTTAGCCTCGTCTAAGAAGGGACAACGGTGGAGGGCATGGTTGCCTTCGCACAGTTTACAAGGAAATCTAACTTTCCCTTTTCGTCCTGGGGCTTCACTTTCACTAGTTGACGGTGTGCTTTCAACATGATCTCCAGAGGTTGATGACACCGGATTGTGCAAACGAGGAGACCAGTCCCTTAGTATCCGGGGGATGCAAGGACAATCTCTGTGAAAGTGGTCTCCTCTGCAAATGACACATGGCGATTTAGGCCTAGTCGGTGTTGTGTGTGGATTTTCGTTAGACGACACTCGTTTTCCCCCATTCGCCTTTGGCTCCTTCTTCTTTTTCTCTTTCTTCTTCTTTTCCTTCTTCTCCTTAGGAACTTGGCTTTTAGCTTTACCAGTCCCGTCAAGCGAAGAGGAAGGAGGAGAGGAAGAATTAGAGGAAGTAGAAGGCTGGTGGGTAACTCTGGACTCGTCTAATTGCTGATTCGATTGTTCAGGAATAGTGGTGTTCTGAACGACATTGGTTGAGAAGAGCCATACTGGCAAGCCAATTGTGAGTCCTGGAAGCGACAATGTGGCCATATGGGGTGCACCAACATCTCCCCAAGAGGAGAAGGGACTAGGATTTCCACCAAGGGGAATTCCTTGGTTGGGAGGCTCCATTTTCTCAACCCAAAGATCAACGTAGGAAAAGGGGTGAATATTCCGTTTAAAATAAATTTTAACACGCTTTGACACAACTTGTTTTTTCAGTTTTAAAGAGTCGAGAAAAAACAAAAGATGACTCTAGTCTCCTTCGATTTTTAATGAGCCTGAAGTGATAAGTGCTCAGATGGACCTTTTCCGTTAAGGAGTCTGAAAAGGAACGAAAGGGACTGCTCTGGAGGTCTAGGTAGAGGGAGTACCAAACCAATCGCAAAACTGCAGAATACTTTTTATGGTACGGCAGTCAATCTTCCCGAATGCTGTGTTCGGTGCATTGCGATCAGTAGGGTGGCCGACACGGCTTCCTATGGATAAAGGTTTTATGCCTATAGGGGTCTCCCAATATATACTCGACGGTACGTGGGAGCACAAGTCCGTACTGGCACTTATCGTCTCAAAGTGGAGGAATCACCCAACCATCAGTGAGGACAATAGTTACCAGGCTTTACGACGCCGGAATACGTCTCTAGCCTAGACCTCTAAATGTTGTGCGTTAAGTTACAAGGCGTTGTTAAGTTCATTGAATTTATTTTAGGTTGATCTTTCTTATGAAGTTTGCCTTTTGGGTTCACCACGAGATGTAGATGTAATTCCTAAAATGCAATCTAAAGATGATAAGCAAGCTTTTATCTCTTTTCAACAATGAAAATCCTAGCTACAAGGGGAAAAGAAAGACACAATCTTTTCTCAAAGAGCAAAGAGCACACTGTAAATGTACTTTTCCTAAATCAAGCCAAACAGACTGTCAATATGCAAATGCACATGTGCATGTATTTGTCTTTCACTTTCTTAATATTGATGCCTAAAAAGAAAGTTGTTGTACAAATTTGAATTTGTTTTCAAGTGAAAAACACAAACAAGCTTCTTTTCGAAATCAAAAGGTAGAGACGATTACAACACTTTATGATTTTGAAATAAACACTTTTTTCGACACTAGAAATTCACAAATTCAAGCCAAAGGCAAAAGTGAAAGCATAATCAACTGTCAAAAGCAAATAAACTTTCTCCTAAGATGAAAATCGACACTTACGACAGATCTAAATCAAAGGACGACAGTATGGCTATTCTACTTTTGCAATGGGAAACTGTAAATGATGCAACAAACACACAAAAACACATACAGTTTCTTTTATACAACTGAGGCGAAATTAAGGCAAAGAAAAGGGGCTTTTAAACAGACACACACACTGATCACAGGCTACAAAAATCAGAGACAAAACTGAAAAAATTGAGCAAAGAACCTCAGCTGCACAAGGCTAGGCTGATCAACGCACCTGCTACACAGAGAAACTGGATTGCAACGCAGGTAGCCCTCTCGGGAACTGCGTTGAAATGCAGAATCTCTTCACAGAGCCTGCGCTAGGGCAGAAACGAGAATTCTATCCGGGTTCTGGGTCACGGTTTGCAGTTTAATCTATGGTTTTTGGCCGAGTAAAAGCAATCAGTAATGCACAATCAGAGGGTTGATTTAAAAGAGGTTTAAGAGCTATCACAAAGGGTAATCAGATCATTTGTGAATCAGCTGTTCAAATCATAAACAGATCCAGTGAATGGATTGAAGCAGCAGATGTCTACTTTGCATTTGTTAATGGCAAATGCAGTTCGATTCGCTACTTCTAAGTTTATGAAACAAACAACAAGAGAAACACAAACAAACTAACTAGACACGATCCCCAGTGGAGTCGCCATTTTGTTAACGGGAAAAGTGTCTATTCAGAATGACCCTATCCCACTGAGGTGTGACAGTGACCTCAGAAACAAACAGGGAAAACTACTTTCGTATTCTTCTTTATCAAGTATAAACGAAGAGGAATAGGATGAACCAACCTGTGTCTTGCGCTAGTCCTTTGATCCAATCTCTCTCCTCTTTGACAGCTTCCAGCTACCTGCTCCCTTACTTGCCCAGCGTCACCAAGTTCCTGCAAGATCACAGAAGAAGGAAACTACACAAAGACATGGATTTATATTCATAAATAGCTTAGGATCAGATTTAAGCTAAACATACAAATGTAACAAACATCAATGATACACAAGCATGTAGGAGAATTTCAAATAGTTTTATTGATAAAACAAGAAGATCCAGGAGGAGTTACAACCGATGATTCCTGATCCAGCATCAACCTCCCAGCATAGAATCCCCTCTTCACCTCCAACAAAGCATAAATCACCCAATACTCTGATATCTATCTCAAAACCAACAGCAATTCTCTGCAATGTACAAAATTCCAGCCTCAGGATCTCTTGGTGAGGGATCCATATATAGATGTATGCAAAGAGGATGAGTTAGCTCATGAATTGATTAGTGGCTTCTCTCTGTCAGTTCTTGCTTCCACTTGGAGACTGAGAGCCCCTTACTCATCACTGGTCGAATTCAGTGAGGCAAGTGTCATTGGGGAAGATTCTGGAAGCTTCCATTGTCTCTCCACCTCGTGGAATGACTCTGCCACTTGTCATTTCCCGCTCAACGCACCTTGGTAGTGCATTTAGGTGCGTTGCAACGCACCTAGCTAGTGTATTTGGGTGCTTTGCAATGCAGCTAGCTAGTGGAGCAGCTGAAATGATCCTGATTTGACTAGTTCTGAGCAGTTTCTGGTGGAGAACTTCTGGGAGAAGCTGTAATTCGTTGACCTTGTTTCTTTAGGAGCTGGAACAACACTTTTAGGGACTTAGGATCCCTTGGTTTATGGACATTTCATGCTTAGAGCTGTAAGGCACAAAAATGTCTATAACAATGATGCTACAAAACTACATCCAAGGGATCAGAAAAAAAAATGCCTCTAGTCAATAAATCTAACAAAGGCAGACAAGTTACTTTTGAGGATGAGGAATTTGAAACTGACACTATAGAATATGTTGTCGTTATTGAGGATGACATTGGAACTAATGTTAGAAAGGAGAAGAGACGTAAAAAATCAAAAGTAACAATGCCCAAGAATAAATCTATTCTAGTTAATGATGAGAATGTTATGAGGAAGAAAAGTAAAGTTGAACATTCTCAAGTAGTCATTACCAACAGTGAAGATCCCAGTGAAACTTCAAAAGAAAGCGGAGAAATCATTACACCAGGAGCTGATTTAGAGGATGGAATTATTAAAACAAAACAAAATGCATTAGATAGAACTTGACAAAGAGAAACTTAATTGAGGGTGGTCATACATTTCAGCTTAATGTGAGACAACTCTATAAAGCAAGTGAAGGACAATGTAAATATCAAATCAGAAATCCACACCACTTGCATGTTCACAACTTGAAGAAATTGATGAGGTACAATTCATATTCTCATGTGGTTAATTATGTGCTTCTTGTTGATCCAATTCAAGTTCCCAACAAAGAAGCCTTTGATAAGTCAAAATGTTTTGAATACAATTATTATGTGCTTGGGGGAAACCATTTTGTAGAAGCTCAAAGACAATTGATGGAGGAATATCACAATAGCCCATGTTTTGAAACAATGAAATGTATCATTTATGTTGGTCTATGAGATACAGAAGCAAATTTAGTGGCATGGGATCATAATTCAAATAATGAATATAGGATGTCTATGACTTTCATCCAAAGGGTTAGATTTATTCATAGAGAATTTGAAGAAAAATGTGGTGGGGATAAGATAAATGTTACTATAGATTTCCGAAAGGAATGTTTTATGGAAATAGGCTATCAAATTGAGGAGAAAATCAATTCAAAATGCAACAGAGTAAATATTGATTTATTCCGAGGTATTGATAACATTTTCCAGGTAGCATTTAGAACTGGATAGATATGGGAATTTATTAATGATATTTTTAGCATGTTGGAGAACATTGGCATTAAAAACCAAAAGGCTGAAAGGTCTAAACCATTGATATGTTTCAACAGTAAATCAAGTTCTGAAATGAAGCAGCTTCGAGAAGATATGACTATCACACATTGGAGAGCATTGCAAGGAGTGAAGGATGAAAAACTTGTCAAAGAAATATTATCTCGTGTGAGGTCAGGGGAATTAACATTGGAGGAAATGTCTAAGGAATTTCAAAAGTAAGTTTGTTGAATTATTTTTACTTATTTCCATATTATAATTTTCTTTTAAATATAACATATTGTTCTTGGTAGTATTTGTTATACAGATCATTATATTAACTTTTTTATTTTATCTATGCAATCACAAAATTTACATGAAAATACAAGAACAAATAGTTGAATTGTTGAAAGAAGATAGTTGGGATGATGTTGTACGCAACCATCCAGATTCTTCTACATCAACATTAAAAAAAAAAAAAAAAAAAATCTCACATTTA
The DNA here is from genome assembly GCA_031772625.1 of Pinus tabuliformis. Taxonomy (NCBI): domain Eukaryota; kingdom Viridiplantae; phylum Streptophyta; class Pinopsida; order Pinales; family Pinaceae; genus Pinus; species Pinus tabuliformis. Next base: position 914,712,544 of record CM062818.1, on the reverse strand, counting down.
AAAAGGTATGTTGATTTATACATTCATTTTATTCATTTGTATACTATTTTTATTTTATAACTTATATTTGTTTATTTTAATAAAGACGAGGAAAGATGCAAATGGAGCACTAAATAGTTTCAGAACCTTTATTAAAAAATTTAAGATTGAAAAACTGAAGAAGCAACGTCTTAGGAATGTTGAACTTGATCCAAATCTTACTCATTTCATTTGGAATGGGCTTAACACTATTCAATATCAAGTAATACAAGGCAACTGTGAAGACATTGCTAAACTCATACCTAAAAGGGATTATGCCCTAGTTATTGCAGATATTCTCCATGGTTTAAATATCCCAAACATTGACTATGATAGTGGACCTTATACTTATCAAGCTCTTAGTAAATTGGTTGCAGGATTTCTAGAAGTCACATCATCACCATTATGGAGATTTGTGACATTTCATTCAGACACACAATTGGCAATGTTATTGTCAAGCTTCAAGGGGAAAACAAAATCAAGAATGCAGCTTACATGGTAAGACGTTGAAAATTTATATTTGATTAACGTTAAAAAAATAATTTATGTACAAGTTAATTGAACTTTTACTATTATAGGGAAAAGTCAAATGTTCTTACTGTGAACATCAACCATTTATAAATGATTGTGAGTTCATCCATATTGATAGTTGGGCAAAATATGATAGCTATATGTCTATGATTTTTAATCGGGTAGATGGAAAGGGTCATATCCAAGTACTGACTTATGATGCTGTTGTAAAAAAACTAACATATGGAGACAAAGAAGTAAAAGGAGAGATAGTTAACATTTATCAAAAACCACAGTTATTGATTAACTATCTTATAGACATATGTTCAAATGAAGGAGATTGGGTTCTGGATTTATTTTCTGACTCAGGTAAGTTTTATTATATGGAATTGAATTTCAATATCTTCTTTCTTAATTTATATGTCATTGTTCTAATTTATTTCATTATTTCTTTTGTACTTGATAATTAGGTACAACACTAGCATGTTGCCTTCAAAAAGGAAGAAATTGCATTGCCATTGAAAAAGATTCATTATAGTGCAATTTTATTCAACAAAGAATTAATGCTCTTCAATTTATTCCAGATGCAATGCAAGAATTGGGTTGAATAAATGGGACTTTAGTGAATCAAGTGTGGCAAAAAAGGCAAAGAAACCTCGACCACCATTACATGGAATGATTGGAAAGGCATACATTGGGAGATTCGAAGACATCAAACATCCATTAGAAGAGGAAAATGAGAAAAATGAAGCAGAAACTATTGTGGAAGAAGACAATAATGAAACTCTAGAGGATGGAGAGTTTGGGTTACGTGATATTGTTGATTAAATTTAAGTTATGCTTGGAAATGAAACTCATTTTTTGTAACTATTAATTAGTTATACTTGTAATATTTTGACTTTGACATTTTATGAGAAGAATAAGCATTCAATTAATGTTGTTATGTGTTCAATATTTGTATTATGTGATTTCCGCATTAATTTTTATTTTAATCATTATTTTTTGAAAAAAACAGTGATTATTGTTATTTTTTTGACATGAAATTCATTAATAAAAAACAAAAACAAAAAACTGCTATTTAACCAATTTTAGTTAAAATTTTCCTATAAAAATTGTGATTTTGACAAGTTATTTCTAGAAAAAAATTACAAAAAATTATCAAAATGTGTAATTGTTTAGTTATATTTATGTTGAAAATGGTTATTTTTATGTCAATTGTTAAAAATTATTGTTTTTTAGAGACAATTATTTCATTTGCATTGAAAAATTAATTAACGATGTATAAATATGTAGAATAATGAAACTTCAAAATATCAACCTTCTTCTTTAAATATGCAAAACAATAAAAACCTCACTACAAAATATATATATATATATATATATATATATATATGAAGAAGAAGACCACTTCAAAAATTGTTAAATTTGGAAAATAATTTACATTTCATACATTAGAAAATTTAAAGTCAAAAAATAAATCTTTAAAAAAAAAGACCTGATGCAGAATCACCACTTTTTTAAATCAGCATGCAAATCACTAACATTCTAAAACGCAATGTACATAAAAAATAATTAAAGTGCCAAAAACTATGCTCTAAAAAAAATGTGTTTTGCATCGCCCCTTTTCAAAATCAACTCACTTTTTTGCTATCTCTACAAAACAGGTAACAATATCAGTTCCCATTTCAAAGTTTACATTGTTTAATTATGAATGTGCTATAAACCAAAATTTCCCATGAGCCTAACCAATTCCTTTCTCTCATGCTGAATAGGAGCATATGGATGAACAAGTGATTACTACGTATTAAATTACATTCAGTGTAAATTAAAATTGGTATGGTTGTTGGTGTATATGTAGCCACATCACAAGGTTGGACCACTCTACTCCCAAACAACACCATAGCACACAATGATATGCGTGTAATATTTGTAGACCTTGTGTAACATAAGACATTATAATATTTGCACATGTCGCGAAATAGAAGACATGCCTACAATCCTACAATGTGAACTTTCGATGGCGAGAAGTTTCGCAAGCTCCAATCCTTCTGCCAATTTTCATTCAAAATATTTGCAGCAAACCATCCATCAACCAGTAGACTCAGCTCCTACCAAAATACCCAAAGAAACCTAGATAGTTCAAAGGGTTATGCCTCAGAACTCAGTGTACCAGTCATGAAAATGACAACCATTAAATCTGAAGTACCACATGAACCAATGTTTTCCAGGTCATAAATTGTGTTACATATGTGGCTTACCATTTAGTAAATCCACACAATTATATCTTTGAACTGACGCCAAAACTTAGACACATCAACACCATGAGTTCCTAGCTTATCCCAACTTTGAATGAGCGTTGTGATATACGATAAATCACATTAATTAACTTAGTACATTGATGTATCATTATGTGGTATTCGAGTTAGACTCATTTACTACCACACCCGACAGTATTATTTGAAACGACTATCGGTTAACACATCAGCAGGAGAAGTAAATGCCACAGTATCGATGATCTCACACCTTTGGGGCTATAGTCATACTTCGACGGCATTAAGATGTTAGCTACACCAAAACTGCCCATTAAAGGAATTTTCTAGCTAAAAGTGCCCTTGAAATTTTCACGTAATTTCCATGTCATAATATGTAAAACAATCAAAATCCTTTAATTTTAAAAAGAGGTATATGTAAATATTTTGGAGGGAAAAGATAAAAAAACTACCTTTTTATTTGTATTTTTGGTTTATCTCTTTATAAGTTTACTCAAATTTCAAGTGTAGACACTCGTTGGATGCAAAATTAAATTCCACATTCAATGAGTACCCATTATGCATAATTTTGAGAAGACCCACATTGATAAAAATTTAATATACATTAAAAAGTGTGCTTCAACATGCTTTTTAATGTATCTTCAATTTTTATCAATGTGTGTCTTCTCAAAAGTATGCATAATGGGTACTCTTCGCAAAAGTATGCATAAGGGGTACTCATTGGGTGTGGAAGTTAATTCTGCATCCAATGAGTGTCTACACTTGAAATTTGAGTAAACTTGTAAGGAGACAAGCCAAAATACAATTAAAAAATAGTTTTCTTCTTTTCCCTCCAAAATTTATAACTCTTATTTTATTATTTTATTATTTGTCCTTAGGAGGCAATTTTTAGACAGGAATTTCCTCTAATGAAAGCCAAAGTTTCACATAGAAGAATATTGTATAAGCTTTTGATGTTTTTCCTCAAATGAGTTCATAAAAATAATACCTTTGTATCCTCTAGTGAAATTTGTGCTAAAGATGTAAGTTCCTGTCAAATTACTTACTTAAATCATAGAGCATGGGGATCTCTTTCCATCAAGAAATATTGTCACTTGATTAGACAAGAAGAAGGTGGATATGGCAATATATTCACTATAAGCACAATACAGCTATATTTATCAAGATAATGCTTGAAGAAATAATCGATCCCTCTAAAGAATACAAATCGATTTAAGATGGCTATAGTAGGGCCCAAGCCATATATTCCACAATCTCCTTTACGGGTGATAGACACCTAATATATTAGGGTTATAGTGAGGACTATGAATCTAATGGTCATAAAAATGTTTCTATATGCGTAATATTTGAATAATATTCATTTTTCATGCTCATTTCTCAATTTATGATGCAATCTAATGGCGGTATCAGACCCTGGGTTCTCTCCAAAGCTTGTCATATATGCACCTTGTTGAGGTTTGGTGCATGTTTTCTCTCACCTAGGGTTTGTGTTCATTGCATATCTACATAGTATCTGTGTCGGATTCCAGAATATGGGTCATTTTGTTATGTGTTTACTTTATCTACATGTGTGGGTGTGTCAAATCATTCTACATCATGTGTGGGTATGTCCTTACCCCTTTCATCTACCCCATGGAGGAGTGATTTTGTTTGCTCCAGGTCTAAGATATGGGATTGAAAATAATTGTAAATGGAATTTGTATTCCATTTCAACTATATTAATTCTTGTCCACCTCTCTTCTTGTAATGGTCTCCTTGATAAAATAAAGTATGAAATCAATGCTTCCTTAATCCTATCTGTAAGAACTTTTGTTTTCCCAGTTCTGATAAATTTGAGTCTCCTAATTAAATTGCATTGTAAAAGGGTTCATTTTCAGTAGAAGTTGACACCCTCATAAATTTGGCTACATGGAGGATCAAATTTTTTTATCTTCATCCATGTGAGCATTGTGGAAACACATTCTCCTCCTCACTTTGTATCTAATGGGGGGAGAGGTGTAGTATACCTAGGGGGGTAATATTGGGTATAGAGGGAGGTACCCAAGGGAATAATGTAATAATGGGATGGGCCATGGTAATAAATAAGGTGGTTAACCCGTATCATGTGAGGGACCACAAGTAGTTAGCAATAATGTAATAAGCCTATGGTATTAGATAGATGGTATTGATGGAAACATGGTAATGACCCATGGAAGATGTAAAGGATTTTTGTATGGACAGGCATATGGCTTGTGGAGTGTTCTCCTTTCTTAAGGAGTGAATGTATGGTGTTTCCCTACCTTAAGGGTTTGATTAATAAAGTGAAGCATTTCTATCTATATTCAGATCTTGTTATTTCTTAGGTTTATTTCTATTATCTTATACTTTCAGGTCAGTTATATAACAAGTGGTAACAAAGCACTTTCTTGGGCAAAGCAAAGAATTTTTTTTTTTGCAGGAACATTTTGGGGTGGCGAGTTTTCAGATCAGATATGTATGTTATAGTGAAAACTTTGTAGAATATAATTGCATATCTGAGTTCCTTGCAAAAACATACCCAATTTGAAAAAAAGATGGCCGAATCGGAGTCTGGATGAGGAGATATCACTGATTTAAAAATCAGTTGTGTTGCAGACAATTTTCAGGGCGGCGAGTTTGCGGATCAAATATGTTATATTCTAGTGCAAAATCTACATAATCTAATTGTATATCTAGGTTTTTTGTGAAAAAATACCCAATTTAAAAAATAAAAATAAAAATAAAAAAAATTCGGCTGAATCAAAGTCTGGATGAGGGAGATATCGCTGATTTAAAAATCAGTTGTGTTGCAGACATTTTTCAAGGCGGCGAGTTTGCAGATCAGATCTATACGTTTTTGGGAAACATTTGCAGAATCTAATTGCAGATCTAGGTTCTTTGCATAAAAATACCCAATTTCAAACAAAAAAAATCAGTCGAATCAGAGTCCGGAGGAGGGAGATATCGCTGATTTAAAAACAACTCTTTTTCAGAAATTTTTGTGAAGGCAGGACAGCAGCAGTGCGAATCTAAAATTCCAATGCCTAAATCGGATTCGATGAAGATGTACAAATTTGATGGCTCGAATACAGAAATATGGCTAGTACAAATGGAACAATATTTCACTCTGAATCACATCGTATATTATGAAACTAAACTACGTGTGACATACCTTTACTTGGACCAAGAAAGATGGCAATGGTGGCAGGTGTTATAAAATTATATATTACGGAGCAATGGAACACATAAATATTGCAGAAATATAAACACAGAAAACGCATAAAACAAGAGAGACACAGATATACGTGGTTCACTTAGTTTGGGCTACGTCCACCCTGAACAACCAGTCCTTCCTTTCTATTATCCAGCAAAATGAAGAGACACAACCTACAACAGATCTGCTGTAATATCCTATGTTTTCTCTCACAGTCTCACCTCTCTGTTTCTTGCTCACATAATACACATCTATTTCTCAGCCTCAAATACAATTCCCTCATACAAAGAGATGGGTTGCCTTCTAGGGCAAAAAACCCTAAACTAAACATAAGTTCTACCGTCAGATCATCCGCCTAATGAACGGCTTAGATTGACTAGAAATTACTATACTTTTACAAGGCAATTCTACATCTGTTTTTAGCTTCGGGGGCGCTGCCCATGAGCCCCCGCCAGGGGACCACTGGCCCCCCAACCGGGGGGATTGCCCCCCCCAGACCCCCGCTACAAACTTCCTGGGTATACATCTGGCTGAAACAAAGACCTCTGAACAATCATGCTCCACACACAACAATCTCCCACCTTGAGAATGATTGTAGCAACTCCACTGCTGCTTCATTTGCTGGAAAATGACTCCTCTTTAGACCTGGTTGTTTCTCATCTTCATCGTCATCCTTGAAGACCAATTGAAACTAAGCGTATTCTCAGTTTCTCCCTGGTTACAACTTTTGTTAGCATATCTGCAGGATTCTGGCTAGTGTGTATCTTTTCCAACTTCAACTCTCCATCTTCCAACACTGATCGTATGAAATGGTACTTGATCTGTATGTGTTTAGTCCTAGAATGAAATGTTGATTTCTTTGCAAGATGAATGGCACTTTGGCTATCACTGTATAACGTGCCCATATCATGCTCCTTACTCAATTCCACCCATAAAACTTTGTAACCAAATCATTTCTTTACTAGCCTCTGCAGTAGCAACATACTCTGTTTCTGTTGTTGAAAGTGCAACAACACTTTGGATTTTTGAAACCCAACTAACAGCTGTTCCACCAACAGTAAATACATATCCTGTAGTGCTCCTCCTATTATCTCTGTCACCTGTCATATCTGCATCAACATATCCCTGTAGAGAAATGTTTACACCACCAAAGCATAATGCTTGATTTGTGGTACCTTTCAAATATCTGAGAATCCATTTCACTGCCATCCAATGTTCCTTTCCTGGATTGTTCATGTACCTGCTTACAACTCCCACTGCATGTGCAATATTAGGCCTTGTGCGGACCATTTCATGCATTAAGCTTCCAACTGTTGATGCATATGGAACTTTAGACATATAATCCATGTCTTCTTGGGTCTTTGGGCACATTTCCTTACTAAGTTTGAAATGGCTAGCAAAAGGTGTACTGACTGGTTTTGCATTGTGCATATTAAATCTTTTCAACACCTTATGTATGTACTCATTCTGAGACAATATTAATTTGCGATTTTCCCTGTGTCTAGTGATTCTCATACCAAGGATTTGTTTTGCAACTCCCAAATCCTTTATTGCAAATGAATTTGCCAATTTTCTTTTGAGCACATTTATTTCCTGCATGTTAGACCCCACAACAAGCATGTCATCTACATACAATAACAATATAATATAGCTTCCATCATTTTACTTTTTCAGATAAACACAATGATCAGAGTGGCATCTAGTATAACCTTGTTTAGACATAAACTTGTCAAATTTTAGATACCACTACCTTGGAGCCTGTTTTAAGCCATACAAGCTCTTCTTCAACCTGCACACAAGTTTCTCCTTCGCTTTCACCTCATATCCTTGTGGCTATTGCATGTATATCTCTTATTCCAAATCCCCATGGAGAAAGGTTGTCTTTACATCTAAGTGCTCAAGATGCAAATCTTCAGCTGCTACTAGACTTTAAATAGTTCTGATTGAAGTCATTTTAACAACAGGAGAAAATATTTCATCAAAATCAATACCTTTCTTCTGTGCAAACCCCTTCACCACAAGTCTAGCTTTGTACCTCTGTTTTCCTCCATCTTCTTCCTTCAACCTGTAAACCCATTTATTCTTCAATGTAGTTTTTCCTGCAGGAAACCTGACTAAGTCCCAAGTTTGGTTATGCATTAAGGAGTCCATCTCTTCTTCCATGGCTACCTCCCACTTCTTCCTGCTTTCAACCTGCATTGCTTCTTCATAACATTTGCGTTCACCAAAATCAGTCAACAATAAATAATATAATGAAGGAGAGTATCGTTCAGGGGGTCTACTTATCCTGTTAGATCTTCTAACACCACTTTCAGGTGTTTGGGTGCCTGTTGCTGTTGTGGTGGTTGTTGTTGTTGATTATTATTATTTTCAGGCACCTTTACTTTTTCAGTGATTTCATCAAGAACTGTGTATTCCTTGTTTTCTTTTTCCTGTTTCTTTTCCTACAACTGATTTTTATACAAGACCTTTTCATTGAATATTACATCTCTGCTCCTAATGATTTTTTGATTTTCGTAATCATATAAGCGATAACCAAAATCATTAACACCATATCCAATAAAGGTACATTTCTTTGACTTTGCCTCAATCTTTGTTCTATTTTCTTTATCAATATGGACAAAGGCCTCACAACCAAAAGGCTTTAAAAAATAGTAGTTTACCTTTTTTCCTATCTATGCTTCCTTTGGAACACCACCATCCAAGAAACTTGAAGGCCCTCTGTTTATTAGATAAACAACAGTATCTACAACATCTGCCCAAAACTATAAAGGCAATCCTGCATGCAATATCATGCACCTTGCATGCTCCATGATTGTTCTATTCATCCTTTCTGACACACCATTTTCTTGTGGTGTTCTTGGAACTGTCTTCTCTTTGCGAATTCCATGCTCTGAATAGTACCTATCAAAATATTTGCTGCAATATTCACCTCCATTGTCTGATCTAAGACACTTCAATTTCTTTCCTGTCTCAATCTCAACCAAAGCTTTCCATTTCTTGAAAGTATCAAATACATCAGATTTATTCTTAATACAATAAATCCAAGTTTTTCTAGTTGCATCATCAATAAAAGTAACATAATAACGAGAGCCACTGAGAGATGATACCTAAGCAGATCCCCATACATCTGTATGCAAAAGCTCTAATTTTTCGCTCTTATTTTCTTTCCCAACTCTGAGAAATCTGACTCTCTTCTGTTTTCCATAAATGTAATTCTCACAGAAGTCCAAATCAACATTCTTCAAACCCGACAACAAATTCCTTGAGTGAAGAATCTTCATCCCCTTTTCACTCATGTGTACGAGCCTATGATGCCATAATTCTACATCTGCTCCTTTGGAAGTTAAAGCATTAACAGAGTTAGAAATACCATTGCATAAATACAATGTACCAATCTTTTCGCCTTTTGCTATTACCAGGGCTCCTTTGGTGACCTTCCAAGCTTTATCTGTGAAAGTTGTCACACAACCTTCACTACCTAACTGCCCTGTTGAAATCAGATTTTTCTTTAGATCTGCAACATGCCTTACCTCCTTTAGTAGCCATTAGTTTCCATTCTACTGTTTTATAAGAACCTTACCCATTCCAACAATTTTACAGGGTTTATCATCACCCAAACTAACTTGTCTGAAATCTCCTTGAACATAGTCATGAAAGTATTTCTTATCAGGTGTGGCATGGAATGAGGCCCCTGAATCTACCACCCAGGAATCAGTGATATTTTCGAAAGAAAGAATCAAAGAATCTTGTAACACCTCACCTGTCACATTTGCTTCATGATTGTTTTCTTGTTGTGCATCTCCTTCTTTTCCTTTCCAAGATTTGCAGTGTTTCTTTAGGTGTCCTTTGTTTCCGCATTTCCAGCACACTATCCCCGATCTGGACTTGGATCTGCCTTTCCTTGATTTACTGCGATATCCTGAGCTCTTTCCTCTTTCCATTTTTCTTACCCTAGACTCTACATTCAAAACATTACCCGATGTCTCACCAGAGCTTTTCCATCGCATTTCCTCGCTAAGGATAAGACCGACAACATCATCAAACTTTAAAGTACTAGATCAAGAGACAGAGTTACTAATGGTCATTACTAAACCATTCCAACTTTCTAGTAATGAGCACAAGAATAACAGAGCTCTAACTTCATCTTCAAAGTTTACCCCTATAGAACTTAACTGACTTGTAACTGTATTAAAATCATTTAAATGATCTGCAACAGATTCACCTTCCGACATCTTCATATTAAATAACCGTTTCATAAGAAATACCTTGTTTGAGGTCGAGGGTTTTTCATATAGTTTCAACAATGCCTGAATCAAACCCTTTGTCGTTGTTTCCTTCGAAATGTTGAAGGTGACTGACGTAGCGAGGCCCAACCGTATTGTTCTGAGTGCCTTTCTATCGAGAAGGTTTCATTCTTCATTTGTCATAGTTGTCGGCTTCTTTGCTTTTCCACTCAATTGTAGGTACAGATCTTTCTGATACAGATATTCTTCCATCTGCATCTTCCATAGCGAGAAGTTTTGGCCATTAAATTTCTCGACCCTAAACTTACCATCTTCTGCCATTCCTCCCACTTGAACGAGGAATCCTTCTTTCTTGCGATTTTATCAGCCAAATAGACCTTCGGCTCTGATACCAGTTGTTATAAAATTATATATTACGGAGCAATGGAACACATAAAATATTGCAGAAATATAAACACAGAAAATGCATAAAACAAGAGAGACACAGATATACGTGGTTCACCCAGTTTGGGCTACGTCCACCCCGAACAGCCAGTCCTTCCTTTCTATTATCCAGCAAAATGAAGAGACACAACCTACAGCAGATCCGTTGTAATATCCTCTGTTTTCTCTCACAGTCTCACCTCTCTATTTCTCGCTCACAGAATACACATCTATTTCTCAGCCTCAAATGCAATGCTCTCATACAAAGAGAAGGGTTTTCTTCTAGGGAAAAAAACCCTAAACTAAACATAAGTTCTACCGTCAGATCATCCGCCTAATGAACGGCTTAGATTGACTAGAAATTACTATACTTTTACAAGGCAATTTTACATCTGTTTTTAGCTTCAGGGGCGCTGCCCCCGGACCCCCACGGGGGGAACAAGTCCCCCCTGTGTGGAGGAGTGTACAAACTTCTTGGGGTATATATCCGGCTGAAACAAAGACCTCTGAACAATCATGCTCCACACACAATAGCAGGGGCATTCTAAATGTTATCCAAGGAAAATTACTTGGCAGATGCTCGCAAAATCCATTTGTGACCACTTTGACCGTAAATCTAATTTTTTGGGTCCTCTTACTAAAGTCAAATAGACAGGCACACAACCTAGCAAAGATTTTATTTTTACAGGAAAGAAGGAAACCAAGAAACCTAAAAGGTTATTTTCTGTTGGTATCTCGATATTGCAGGTTCATGGATTGATTCAGAAGGAGAAGATTGTTGTGTCTATAAATCCTAGTTTCAAGCATAATTTTATCAATGTTAATTTGGCAAAAAATTTGCAAGTTCCAGCAAAACAAATGGAGCACACACAGGTTAATAATGAAGAGGTGCAAGTTTATAAAGATTTGAAGCTTTATATGGATAAGTATGTGTTGCATTGTGATTTTTATATTTCAGATATGGATAGCATGGATGTTGTTTTTGGATATCCTTGGATGGAATCTGTGGGTACTGTCAATATTAATGTGCATAAAAAGTTCATGAAACTCTATTATAAAAAGAAGAAAATAACATTGTAGGATATTTCTATTAAGACACAAGGAGAAACCATGGAGGCAGAAGCACAAAGCTCTAATGACACTGAAACATCAGATGATGAGCCTTTAATGGTCGACAACCAAACAAAAACATCAAACCAGGTACCAGAAAAACAAGTAGAATCCAAGGAGGCTGAAGCAGAAAATGTTACAGGTATTGATACATCAGATGAGGACTTAGTGGTTGAAGTAATATTGGAAGCTAAGAAACAACAGCAGTCACCACAACATGTGCCAGATACCAATCAGCCTCCATTAGGTGGTGAATTAAATAAAGATACATTGTTGGTTAACACTTCATCATATCACCACCCACATCACCCCACAAGAAAACAACCAACAAGATGGCAACGAATTAGCCACAAGGACAACAACCCCAGCATGACAGATAGGGAGGGGCATCGATCCACCTACTACACATCAACACAGAAGGGGCGCCAAGGTCAACTTCCATCTCAGGCGAGCAAGGCACCAGCTAGATCGAGGGTTCACCTTTCTCTGGGATGGCTAGATGCACGTGCATGGTACCAATGGACTACTCTTTTGAGTAGAACTTTTGTTTTCCTATTTCTGATAAATAATACTAGTGATTGATAGTCAAGGTTATAGTTATAAAACCCTATCAATCAAGCATGTACAAACAAGCCTGAGTGAGAGCCAAAACTATAGATAAAAATTAGAGCCTTGATCCAAACTCAAAGCCATGAGTGTGATTCAGCTTTTTGTCTTCCTCAAATGACCATTTAGTATAAGGCTTGTAGTATTATCTAGACAATCATTCACGGTCATCTTCAAATTGCTATTGCAACTACTTCAATTACTAGAAAACATAAACTTCTAACTAAATCAAGAAATGTTCCAAGAACTACTAAACCTTGGAGTTGAGTTTCAGAGTTTGTGGTGATCCTAAAATCACCACTTGTGAGCACTTCCAATCTGCATAAGACATCATCTTCTAGCCGAATTAGGAAATTTTTCAGGAATTTCTAAGCTTAGATCCAAGTTCTAGAATTTGTGTTCATTTTTAAATTACAATTTGCGAGCACTTCCAATTAGTAGGAAACATCAAATTCAATCCAAATTTGGATATATTTGGGAACTATTCAACTTTAGAACTGGGTATGGAAGTTGGTAGTCAATCTTAAACCCACCATTTAGTAGAATATTTTGATTCTACTAGCTATTGATTTTGTGGTCATCCCAAAACCACTAGATTCAGAGGACACATTCAACCATTGGCATATGTCCTAATCTTTTTCTTTGACTGACAAGAACCCCTTAAAATTTGGTAGGGGTGGGGGGGGGGGGATTTTAGACACCTAATATGTTAGTGTTATGGTGAGGAATATGAACCATCATTAAGAACATATAAACCATAATGTGACACAGCCATTTATGAACACTGCAATGCCACATAACCATTGAGGAATCTATCAATTTGACGTAAATAATATGAATGCCACACTATGACATAAGCATTAAGTAAGTTCTCTATCATTCAAGACGAACATATCAATATATATCACCATATTATAAATGTCTTTGTGTCACAAGTTGTTTCATGACTTAATTTGGTTGAATATTGAAACATGGTAGTTGTTAGTGCCAGTCTTTCCAGCCTTCCTCCAGTGATCAAACATGCTCTTACAAAGTGATTTTAAGATGTCAAGGTCAAATTTTGTCATTTCATTAAGTCTTCAAGCAAAATTTGGTCACTAGGCATTAGGTCTAGGGTTTGCTTTTATTCCTGTCAAAGTTGTCCAAATGTCGGTCCATGTCATTATTCAGCTGAGTGTACCATCATTCAGAGGGTTTTCATCATCATGTCGGTTTCCAATGGGTCATTTTACATATTGTTCATGCTTTAGTTGTGCCTAGGTAAGGTTCATTTCCCTCTCCTAGGGTTTTGAAGGCAATTTCTCTTGGACGGTCAAATCATCAGCAAAACTTGTATCCAGATGTTTATCCACCTTCCCTTATCCTTAATGTACCTTATTAAACATTTCCCATCACTGAGATCCCCCAAATTCTTCATTTTCACACAAACCCTAGTTTCTTGCTACAAACACTATTTTCTAGGCTAGGCCTGTGTTTTGCCCTTTTGGACCCCTCCCCCTCACTCAATTTATGAGATTACACTTTCCCCTACTTCCTAACTTCCCTCCATATTTCCTAAAATTTTCTCAAGAATTTAGAAGCTCCTTATCCCCTTCATTTCGATTCATTTCGACAAATCCCTTGTTCCACACATCGGGATAGGTTTCACTCAAATGATGTTTCTGAGCAATAAAAGATGAATTTTGAAAATTGAGAGAGGTTTTTCTCCAAAACATGCCAAGGAAGAAACACCTCCTTCACTTTTTACACAGGTGTCATGGTTTTAGAGAAATGTCAAAAATACAATTGCCTCGGGAGAATTGATGCACCTCTAAAGTGACCTTGGGAAAATCAAGTTTTATCCTAGCTTGGTTGGCCAAATGACTTTCTTGGTGAGTCAAATTATAACTAGACACAAAGATATTTCAATGCGATATCATGAGCTCAATTTCTAGTTGAGGAAGGCATTCAAAAGTTGACTGTAACAGCACTCTGCCTTTAGGCAGCCTCGTTTGGCACATTTTGATCAGTCTTGGGAGATTTGATTTTTGACAGAGAAAATGAACTCCAAATTGAAAAATTCTAGTTGGGTTAGAATGTAGACTCAAAGACCTTTCCAACGAGCTATCCTAATCCCAATTTGGACACCAGAAAGGCCTCCAAAAGGCTCCTGCAAAAAGGTGCGGCGCACTAGGAAGGCGCGGCGCACTGGGAAGAAATTTCCAGTGTAAATTTACACTGGCGCGGCGCACTGGGCTAAAAAGCCTGATTTCTCTCATAAAACTCTCCCAAATTGCAAACTTTTCTCAATATTCTTGTGTTCAAGTAGGTTAACATTTCTTCCATGATCAATGAATGAGTCACCTTGGTGTTTATGGTGTTTTAGTGAGAAAAATTTCAAACCCTACCTCCTTGCAATTTTTCCTCAAAAAAAATTGCTTAGGGTTTGTAGTTTGAGCTTTTGTTGTCAAGTCCACTTCATCACTCCCTCCCTAATTTATTTTCCAATTTCATAAACCCGTTCCTTAACCCTATATCCCTAATTCTCATTATCCCAAACCCTAGCTACATGTTCCTAAACCCTAATTGTTATCCCAAAATCTAAAAACTATCCCTAAAACCATTCTCTTACCCAAATTCCAGTCGGCAACATTTCTAAAACCCCTCTTACCCTCTCCCTCCATAGTCCCACCTATCATTGTTCCCCTTGGTGGCAAAGGTCAAGGCACACCATAAAATCACCTATTTTGCATCAAGACAGTTCAAGTCAGCTCCAAGACATTTCATCCACTAGTAGAGATGGCATCTGATCAGTCATATGATCATGAGGAGGAGACCCAAAAAGATTCACCAACAGAATTACATGCACCCAGGAGGCCTCATAGAGGTGGCAAAAACATAAAGAAAAACCGCCAAGCTGCCCAAAGAAGGAGGGTGGAGTTCACTTCGCTTGAGCAAGAAATCAACGCTGATCGAGAGTCTAATCTCGAGAGAATCAACATGCACTTAGAGAGACTGTTGGACAAGGCCGATAAGATCATGCATTGCTGAGACACATGGCTTTTCACTACATGGCACAGAACAAGGTCTGCAAGGCACAAATCAAGAATTTAAAGGCAAAATTGAGGAAGGAAATAAGGAAGCAAAAGAGGCAAAGGGAGCTTGATCGTCTTTAGATATTGGCCGAAGACTCTTTATCCCAGCATAACACTTAATGAAGAAGCTCCAGCCCAAATTTCAAGAAATTTGGGGCATTTTTGACATTTTGGAAATTTTTTGTACAAAAACAAGGTTTTTCTCCCTGTGCGCTGTGCCACGTGGCGCGTGGTTTTGCTAGGGAGCTCCAAATGGCAAAAAGTTTATATTTTTGGATTTTTCATGACTATTGGTGCATGGCCAAGAATTTTGGGCAAGTTTTGAGTTCTCAGCAGGTCAAAAACACTCAAAAAATGACCTCACTGCCCCTATTTTCACACACAGAAAGAAGTCTTGGGCGATTGAAGCTTTGGAGGGGCAAATAACATCCAAATTCAGAAATTCCACTTGGGTTGGAAAGTAGACGGGTAGGGATTACCAACAAGCACACTTGGGCTCAATTTGGACTTTAGGAAGAGCCTCAAATGCATCCTCAAAGTGGCGCGATGCACAGAGAAATTGGCGCGGCGCACAGAGGATTTTTGCCCAATTTTTCATCTTCCAGCTCAGAAATTCAGCCAATTTGACTAGTTTTGCTTTGTGATGTAATTTTTTATCTATCTTGATGTAATTGGATGAACATGATGTAGTTTTGGCACTAATTTACTTGTTCTAGAGGATTCATTCACTAAAGAGTGAAAATTTAATGAATGAATCAGTTTCCTATCTTATAGAGGCAAGTTGTTCTGACTGACTAGATTTTAGTGCTTTGTTTAGAATTGGTTGAAACAGCTCCTAGAATGATGAGATCGACCCCTAGAGGCAAGGAAATAGGTTTGGCTTGCCTATATTATGTATTTTCTAAGTCATTTTCAGGGTTGGACACTTGGGACTACTTTGGCATATCATTGTACATTCTATCTCTGCATTTTTGGCTAAGGAAAGACCAGGGTTTTGCAGCACTGTTTGGGATCCATGTGGCTTTATGTTTTGATGGTGTGCTTCTCTGAGTAATTGTAAGTTTCATTAGTGTTATGTGTATCATTTTCCTCTCTTTTCTTCTGAATTTGAACAAATGAGTGATTAAGGTGGAATCCATTAAACTGTTATGCTCTGCCTTTGAATTTGTTTAAATTTCCATGTTTTCATCTATTTAAAGAGAATTCTTGAGACTCTCTTGTTATCCTTAGCTCCTCACCAGTGTGATCTATCCATCTCACTCACTTTAAAGCATCAAAATGATTTCCTTCCTTGCCCCAATCAGAACTCTGCAGAAACTGTGCCTCATCCCCGAGCCCAATTTGCCTTTCCCTATTACCAACACAAAACCCCCAAAAACTCACAACAAACCCTTGTACTTAATACCTAGCCTAAAATTAGGTTTTAACTCAGTCATCTCAAGCCCCATCGCTTGTCTTTTGCTGAGACCAACCTGGAGAGAGCCCTCTCCTATCCTCGTAGGGCTAGCTACGAGGCTGAGCGTGGTTTGATGTGGACCTAGAACCTTGTCTTT
Organism: Pinus tabuliformis; assembly: GCA_031772625.1. Lineage (NCBI taxonomy): Eukaryota > Viridiplantae > Streptophyta > Pinopsida > Pinales > Pinaceae > Pinus > Pinus tabuliformis. The sequence goes on along the minus strand of CM062818.1, from coordinate 914,695,522 downwards.
TCAGCCTAACACAAATCTAGGCTCTAACATAGTGGCGACCGTACTGGGGAAGAAAATGGTTTGCTTGTTGATTTCATTTGTTTTATAAGCTACAGATGGAGCCTGAAGTTATGCCAGGTAGCCTTCGAAACGCTTTTGCTTTGCATTAGCGGAAGTAGATAACGTTGCTTCAGTCAATCTCCCGTCTAGCTTGTAAACGTGACATCTAACTTTTAAATTGCCCCAGTACATGTATCAAGTTAGATTTGATGGTTGATGGTGGACAACGATCAGACACTAGCAAGGGTGAAATCATTCACCTGGCGACTCTAAATTAGTTTTGAGATCAAACCTAAAGACTCCCCTGGAGGCTGATCCTGACTAGCAAAAACATGAAAGGACAATCTGGACAGATCATGTATTCAAGTTGGAATTTCATCCAAGACATTTTGTTCTTTGTTATAAATTATTTCTTCTCTTTTCTCGAGAATGTCAAGAATGCTTTGCAAAGTATACTGTATTTGAGAAGAGATCCTCGGCCTGCAGTTGATTCTTTCCCTTTGAAGATTGTGAATACCAAAGATTTGCATACCTTTGAGCTTGATCAAGACCTTTCTTCTGAATCTTGTGATGACCGTCTTAAAACTAATGAACCTCAAAAGAACAAAACTGATCCCGTAGCACGTGTATATACTCCTACACCTTTTATAGTCCCAGATAGGTATAAACCTCTTGTTTTACCTTCTGTTCTCCATGCTTTCCCCAAAAACTATGATCTATACTTGCCGAGGTTTGATGGTGAATGTAAGAATGTCAACGCTGAGCAACATGTGCAGAATGTTGAGACTTTTCTTGATCTTTTTGAGGTTGATGAAGAAGATGTCAGTATAAGGCTTTTTGCTCTTTCTTTGCAAGGCAAAGTGAAGAGTTGGTTCAAAACCCTGCCTGATGCGAGCATCTCAGATTTCCAGTAGTTTGTCAAAGTTTTTCTCGACAGGTGGATGATCGGACAGAACCTTTTCTTTATTATAGAAGAGTATAACCAGCTGAAAAGAATGCCAGGGGAGACAGTACAACAATTTTCTGCCAGATTTAACCAAGTTTATTATTCGATGCCAGTTGATATAAGGCCTCCTCCTAGATCTTCTCTCTTGCACTATTCGAGTGCCATTGATCCGGAAATGGAGTTTCAGCTGAGAGAAAGGAACCTTGCAACACTTGAAGCGATGCAAAACAGTGCAGTAAATGTGGAGGCTCATATGCTGATCCGAAGGGCAAGGTTGAAAGAAGAAGAGACGAAAAACATAGATCCAGAGGAATCGACATCTCTAGAGGTAAAGCTTGACATTTTGACAAGTGCAGTGGAAGAGATGATGCAAAAGATCACCGCAAGGAATGATTATGATGTTCAAGCCCATGGCTCGCTGATTGAAGAAGAACCAGTTGCTGATCCAAAACATAGATCTGATAATGATTGTCTTATAGATCATCTTGGAGAAGAGAGATCTGTTGGTATGACATGCATGCTTGATGATGTGTTGTATACTGATGATTTGCCTCAGTTTGATCAGTACGATGACGATTATGTTCTCCAAACAGAAGCTAATCTTGCAAACAAATCAGCAGCTAGTTTGTGGGAAGAGGAAGTTCGTTTTCAGCAGCTCGAGTACAGTAATCAACCGATGCATATCCGCTATGACAATGACGAGGAAAGTTCAGCAAATTTTGAAGTAAGTGAAGGATCTTTGCCTTTTTGTTTTTCTTCGTGTCAGTTCATCAGAGACAATTTCCATGCAATTAGAAATCAATTGTCGACAAGTCTTGATCTGGACCACCTTGAAAGCGATGAACACTTTGTTCCAAACATCTCATATTCAGCTTTGCAGTCCCCGAAAGCCATTGATTGTCAAGTTGCACATGAAGACATGGAAGCTGGCACATATGATCAAATGATACAAGAAGATTCCCTACCTTTCTGTTTTGAATCATTTCAGTTTTTGAAGGGAAAATTGCATAGTACATCTTCAGTAAAAAATGAGCAGCATGTAGGCAATCATGTAATCACATTGGAACCAATAGAAAATAGGTTGCAACAGTCTTTTCAAGTTTTACATGATCCATTAGCTGATATTTTGGATGAGGTTTACAGTCAAAGTCCTCCATTGACTACATGTGAGCCTGAAACGTGTACTGATATAAACTTGATCCGGCAGCCGGTTTCTTTGTCATTTTCAGCAGGAGTCTCGTTACAAAGCTCAGATCAAAGTTTGCATTCATGGTATGAAGAGAAGAGAAGTAATCCATTGGATGAGCTAAGTCCTAGTGTGCATGAATTTCAAGATCCTTATGCAGTGTTTTTGGAGGCGGATAGAGAATCCATAGCATTCAACGGATCTGTTTCCAAGTTGTCATGGGAGTTTCCTTTCAGTAGTTCTCTCTTGTTGTTCATAAGTGAGCACTTGCGGAGAATTCAAACAGCATACGGAATACTTACTTGGTTGCATTGGTTGTTTCATTTCACTTGATCAGGTGATGAATGAAACTGTTAGAGTAGGTTTTGATGAATAAGCTCCACTTTGAGCATATTTTCAGTTTGTCGGTTGTGTTTAAGTATCACGTCAGTTTTTAGTTGAGTCATGAGTCATTTGTGAGACAGTTTTCAGTCTTGTTGTTAAGTTAGTTTGTGTCGCTTTTCAGTCATGCATTTTAGCTTGAGTTTTGATTCCATTGCCCAATGGATGAAGGCACTTGTCTGCTCTTCCAAAGATCTGTAGTTCTTGGAACCTCCAAGGAGCTACCATCCCCATTGGAGCCAATGTTAGTTTCAGTCTTTCCAGCCTTCCTCCAGTGATCAAAAATGCTCTTACAAAGTGATTTTAAGGTGTCAAGGTCAAATTTTGTCATTTCATTAAGTCTTCAAGAAAAATTTGGTCACTAGGCATTAGGTCTAGGGTTTGCTTTTATTCCTGTCAAAGTTGTCCAAATGTCGATCCATGTCACTATTCAGCTGAGTTTACCATCATTCAAAGGGTTTTCATCATCATGTCAGATTCCAATGGGTCATTTTACATCTTGTTCATGCTTCAGTTGTGCCTAGATAAGGTTCATTTCCCTCTCCTAGGGTTTCTAAGGAAATTTCTCTTGGACAGTCAAATCATCAGCAAAACTTGTATCCAGATGTTCATCCACCTTCCCCTATCCTTAATGTACCTTATTAAACATTTCCCATCACTGAATCCCCCAAATTTTTCATTTTCACACAAAACCTAGTTTCTTGCTACAAACCATATTTTCTAGGCTAGGCCTGTATTTTTCCCTTTTGGACCCCCCTTCCCCTCACTCAATTTCTGAGATTACACTTTCCCATACTTTCTAACATCCCTCTATACTTCCTTAAATTTCCTCAAGAATTTAGAAGCTCCCTATCCCCTTCATTTCGATTCATTTCGACAAATCCCTTGTTCCACACATCGGGATAGGTTTCACTCAAATGATTTTTTTGAGAAATAAAAGATGAATTTCTAAAAACTGAGAGAGGTTTTTGTCCCCAACAGACCAAGGCAGAAAAACCAACTTCACGTTTTACACAGGTGTCATGGTTTTATAGAAATGTCAAAAATACTATTTCCTCGGGAGAATTGATGCACCTCTGAAGTGACCTTGGTAAAATCACGTTTTCTCCTAGCTTGGTTGGCCAAATTATTTTCTTGATGATTTAAATGATACCTACACACAAATATCTTTCCAATGAGCTATCATGAGCTCAATTTGGAGTTGAGGAAATTATTAAAAAGTTGACTGTAACAGCACGCTACCTTTAGGCAGCCTCATTTGGCACATTTTGACCAGTCTTGGAAGATTTGATTTTTGATAGGGACAATGAACTCCTAATTGAAAAATTATAGTTGGGTTGGAAATTAGACTCAAATATCTTTCCAACGAGCTATCTTGTGCCCAATTTGGACACCAGGAAGGCCTCCAAAAGGCTCCTGCAAAAAGACGCGGCACACTGGGCTAAAAAGCCTGATTTCTCTCATAAAACTCTCCCAAATTGCAAACTTTGCTCAATCTTCTTGTGTTCAAGTAAGTTAACATTTCTCCCATGATCAATGAATTAGTTATCTTGGTGTTTATGGTGTTTTAGTGAGAAAATTTTCAAACCCTACCTCCTTGCAATTTTCCTCAAAAACAATTGCTTAGAGTTTGCAGTTTGAGCTTTTGTTGTCAAGTCCTCTTCATCACTCCCTCCATGATTTATTTTCCAATTTCATAAACCCATTCCTTAACCCTATATCCATAATTCTCATTATCCCAAACCTTAGCTACATGTTCCTAAACCCTAATTGTTATCCCAAAATCTAAAAATTATCCCTAAAACCCTTCTATTCCCCAAATTCCAGTCGGCAACATTTCTAAAACCCCTCTTACCCTCTCCCTCCATAGTCCCACCTATCATTGTTCCCCTTGGTGGCAAAGGTCAAGGCACACCATAAAATCACCTATTTTGCATCAAGACAGTTCAAGGCAGCTCTAAGACATTTCGTCCACTAGTAGAGATGGCATCTGATCCGTCATATGATCATGAGGAGGAGACCCACAGTGATTTGCCAACAGAAGTACATGCACCCAGGAGGCCTCATATAGGTGGCAAAAACATAAAGAAAAACCGCCACGCTGCCCAAAGAAGGAGGGTGGAGTTCACATCGCTTGAGTAAGAAATCAACGTTGATCGAGAGTCTAATCTCGAGAGAATCAACATGCACTTAGAGAGATTGTTGGATAAGGCCAATAAAGATCATACATTGTTGAGACACATGGCTTTTCACTACATGGCACGGAACAAGGTCTGCAAGGCACGAATCAGGAATTTAAAGGCAAAATTGAGGAAGGCAATAAGGAAGCAAAAGAGGAAAAGGGAGCTTGATCATCTTCAGATATTGGTCAAAGACTCTTTAGCCCAGCATAACACTTAATGAAGAAGCTCCAGCCCAAATTTCAAGAAATTTGGGGCATTTTTGACATTTTGGAAATTTTTTGTACAAAAAACAGGGTTTTTCTCCCTGTGCGCCGCGCCACCGGGCAGGCGCTTTTGCTAGGGAGCTCCAAATGGCAAAAAGTTTATATTTTTGGATTTGACATGAAAAATCATGACTACTGGTGCATGGCCAAGAAGTTTTGACAAGTTTTTAGTTCTCACGAGGTTCAAAACACTCAAAAAATGACCTCACTGCCCCTATTTTGACACGCAGGAAGCAGTCTTGGGAGATTGAAGTTTTGGAGGGGCAAATGACATCCAAATTCAGAAATTCCACTTGGGTTGGAAAGTATACATGTAGGGCTTTCCAACAAGAACACTTGGGCTCAATATGGACTTCAAGAAGTGCCTCAAACTCAGCATCAAAGTGGCGCTACGCACAGATAAATTGGCGCGGCGCACAGAGGATTTTTGCCCAGTTTTTCACCTTCCAGCTCAGAAATTCAGCCAGTTTGACTAGTTTTGCTTTGTGATGTAATTTTGATCTATCTTGATGTAATTCGATGAACATGATGTAGTTTTGCCACTTATTTACTTGTTCTAGAGGATTCATTCACTAAAGAGTGAAAATTTAATAAATGAATCAGTTTCCTATCTTATAGAGGCAAGTTGTTTTGCCTGCCTAGATTTTAGTGCTTTGTTTAGAATTGGTTGAAACAACTCCTAGAATGATGAGCTCGACCCCTAGAGGCAAGGAAATAGGTTTGGCTTGCCTATATTATGTATTTTCTAATTCATTTTCAGGGTTGGACACTTGGGATTTATTTGGCATATCATTGTACATTCTATCTCTGCATTTTTGGCTAAGGAAAGACCAGGGTTTTGCAGCACTATTTGGGATCCATGTGGCCTTATGTTTTGATGGTGTGCTTCTCTTAGTAATTGTAAGTTTCATTAGTGTTATTTGTATCATTTTCCTCTCTTTTCTTCTGAATTTGAACAAATGGGTGATTAAGGTGGAATCCATTAAACTGTTATGCTCTGCCTTTGAATTTGTTTAAATTTCCATGTTTTCATCTGTTTAAGGAGATTTCTTGAGACTCCCTTGATCTCCTTAGCTCCTCACCAGTCTGATCTATCCATCTCACTCACTTTAAAGCATCAAAATGATTGCCTTCCTTGCCCCAATCAAAACTCTGCAGAAACTGTACCTCATCACCGAGCCCAATTTGCCTTTCCCTGTTTCCAACACAAAACCCCCAAAAACTCACAACAAACCCTTGTACTTAATACCTAGCCTAAAATTAGGTTTTATTTCAGTCATCTCGAGCCCCATCGCTTGTATTTTGCTGAGATCAACCCGGAGAGATCCCACTCCTATCCTCATAGCGCTAGCTATGAGGCTGAGCGTGGTTTGATGTGGACCTAGAACCTTGTCTTTTCAGCCTGACCAAAATCTAGGCTCTAACATAGTGGCGACCGTACTGGGGAAGAAAATGGGTTGCTTGTTGATGTCATTTGTTTTATAAGCTATAGATGGAGCCTGAAGTTATGCCAGGTAGCCTTCGAAATGCTTTTTCTTTGCATTAGTGGAAGTAGATAAACACTGCTTCAGTCAATCTCCAGTCTAGCTTGTAAACGTGACATCTAACTTTTAAATTGCCCCAGTACATGTATCAAGTTAGATCTGATGGTTGATGGTGGACAACGATCAGACACTGGCAAGGCTGAAATCATTCACCTAGCGACTCTAAATTATCTTTTAGATCAGATCTAAAGACTCCACTGGAGGATGATCCTGACCAGCAGAAACATGAAAGGACAATATGGACAGATCAGGTATTCAAGTTGGAATTTCATCCAAGACATTTTGTTCTTTGTTATAAATTATTTCTTCTCTTTTCTCGAGAATGTCAATAATGCTTTGCAAAGTATACTGTATTTGAGAAGAGATCCTCAGCCTGCAGTTGATTCTTTCCCTTTGAAGATTGTGAATACCAAAGATTTTCATACCTTTTAGCTTGATCAAGACCTTTCTTCTGAATCTTGTGATGACCGTCTTAAAACTGATGAACCTCAAGAGACCAAAACTGATCCCGTAGCGCTTGTATATACTCCTACACCTTTTATAGTCCCAGATAGGTATAAACCTCTTGTTTTACCTTCTGTTCTCCATGCTTTCCCCAAAAACTATGATCTATACTTGCCGAGGTTTGATGGTGAATGTAAGAATGTCAATGTTGAGCAACATCTGCAGAGTGTTGAGACTTTTCTTGATCTTTTTGAGGATGATGAAGAAGATGTCAGTATAAGGCTTTTTGCTCTTTCTTTGCAAGGCAAAGTGAAGAGTTGGTTCAAAACCCTGCCTGATGCGAGCATCTCAGATTTCCAACAGTTCGTCAAAGTTTTTCTCGACAGGTGGATGATCAGACAGAACCTTTTCTTGATTATAGAAGAGTATAACCAGCTGAAAAGAATGCCAGGGGAGACAGTACAACAATTTTCTGCTAGATTTAACCAAGTTTATTATTCGATGCCAGTTGATATAAGGCCTCCTCCTAGATCTGCTTTCTTGCACTATCCGGGTGCCTTTGATCCAGAAATGGAGTTTCAGCTGAAAGAAAGGAACCTTGCAACACTTGAAGCGATGCAAAATAGTGTAGTAAATGTAGAGCCTCATCTGCTAATCCGAAGGGCAAGGTTGAAAGAAGAAGAGATAAAAAACATAGATCCAGAGGAATCGACATCTCTAGAGGTAAAGCTTGACATTTTGACAAGTGCAGTGCAAGAGATGATGCAAAAGATCACTGCAAGGAATGATTATGATGTTCAAGCCCATGGCTCGTTGATTGAAGAAGAACCAGTTGCTGATCTAAAACATAGATCTGATAATGATTGTCTTATAGATCATCTTGGAGAAGAGAGATCTGTTGGTATGACATGCATGCTTGATGATGTGTTGTATACTAATGATTTGCCTTAGTTTGATCAGTACGATGAGGATTATGTTCTCCAAACAGAAGCTAATCTTGCAGACAAATCAGCAGCTAGTTTGTGGGAACAGGAAGTTCGTTTTCAGCAGCTCGAGTACAGTAATCAACTGATGCATATCAGCTATGACAATGACGAGGAAAGTTCAGCAAATTTTGAAGTAATTGAAGGATCTTTGCCTTTTTGTTTTGCTTCGTGTCAGTTCATCAGAGACAATTTCCATGCAATTAGAAATCAATTGTCGACAAGTCTTGATCTGGAACACCTTGAGAGCGATGAACACTTTGTTCGAAACTTCTCATATTCAGCTTTGCAGTCCTCGAAATCCATTGATTGTCATGTTGCACATGAAGACATGGAAGCTAGCACATATGATCAAATGATACGAGAATATTCCCTACCTTTCTGTTTTGAATCATTTCAGTTTTTGAAGGGAAAATTGCATAGTACATCTTCAGTAAAAAATGAGTATCATGTAGGCAATCATGTAATCACATTGGAACCAATAGAAAATGGGTTGCAATAGTCTTTTCAAGTTTTAGATGATCCATTAGCTGATATTTTGGATGAGGTTTGCAGTCAAAGTCCTTCTCCATTGACTACATGTGAGCCTGAAACATGTACTGATACAAACTTGATCCGGCATCCGGTTTCTTTGTCATTTTCAGCAGGAGTCTCGTTACAAAGCTCAAATAAAAGTTTGCATTCATGGCATGAAGAAAAGAGAAGTAATCCATTGGATGATCTAAGTCCCAGTGTGCATGAATTTCAAGATCCTTATGCAGTGTTTTTGGAGGCGGATAGAGAATCCATAGCATTCAACGGATCTGTTTCCAAGATGTCATGGGAGTTGCTTTTCAGTAGTTCTCTCTTGTTGTTCATAAGTGAGCACTTGCAGAGAATTCAAACAACAGATGGAATACTTACTTGGTTGCATTAGTTGTTTCATTTCACTTGATCAGGTGATGAATGAAACTGTTAGAGTAGGTTTTGATGAATAAGCTCCACTTTGAGCATATTTTCAGTTTGTCGGTTGTGTTTGAGTATCACGTCAGTTTTTAGTTGAGTCATGAGTCATTTGTGAGTCAGTTTTCAGTCTTGTTGTTAAGTTAGTTTGTGTCGCTTTTCAGTCATGCATTTTAGCTTGAGTTTTGATTCCATTGCCCAATGGATGAAGGCACTTGTCTGCTCTTCCAAAGATCTGTAGTTCTTGGCACCTCCAAGGAGCTACCATCCCCATTGGAGCCAATGTTAGTTTCAGTCTTTCCAGCCTTCCTCCAGTGATCAAACATGCTCTTACAAAGTGATTTTAAGGTTTCAAGGTCAAATTTTGTCATTTCATTAAGTCTTCAAGCAAAATTTGGTCACTAGGCATTAGGTCTAGGGTTTGATTTTATTCCTGTCAAAGTTGTCCAAATGTCGGTCCATGTCACCGTTCAGCTGAGTGTACCATCATTCAGAGGGTTTTCATCATCATGTCAGGTTCCAATGGGTCATTTTACATCTTGTTCATGCTTCAGTTGCGCCCAGGTAAGGTTCATTTCCCTCTCGTAGGGTTTTGAAGGCAATTTCTCTTTGACGGTCAAATCATCAGCAAAACTTGTATCCAGATGTTCATCCACCTTCCCCTATCCTTAATGTACCTTATTAAAAATTTCCCATCACTGAGATCCCCCAAATTCTTCATTTTCACACAAACCCTAGTTTCTTGCTACAAACCCTATTTTCTAGGCCAGGCCTGTGTTTTGCCCTTTTGGACCACTTCCCCTCACTCAATTTCTGATATCACACTTTCCCCTACTTCCTAACATCCCTCCATACTTCCCAAAATTTCCTCAAGAATTTAGAAGCTCCCTATCCCCTTCATTTCGATTCATTTCGAGAAATCCCTTGTTCCACACATCAGGATAGGTTTCACTCAAATGATGTTTCTGAGCAATAAAACATGAATTTTTGAAATCTGAGAGTTTTTTTGTCCACAACAGGCCAAGGAAGAAAAACCTCCTTCACTTTTTACACAGGTGTCATGGTTTTAGAGAAATGTCAAAAATACAATTGCCTCGGGAGAATTGATGCACCTCTGAAGTGACCTTGGGAAGATCACATTTTCTCCTAGCTTGGTTGGCGAAATTACTTGCCTGATGAGTCAAATGATCACTAGACACAAAGAGCTTTCCAATGAGCTATCATGATCTCAATTTTGAGTTGAGGAAGGCATTCAAAAGTTGACTGTAACAGCACTCTGCCTTTAGGCAGCCTCATTTGGCACATTTTGACCAGTCTTGAGAGATTTGATTTTTGACAACGAAAATAAACTCGAAATTGAAAACTTCTGGTTGGGTTGGAAAGTAGACTCAAATACCTTTCCAAAGCGCTATCCTGCACCCAATTTGGACACCAGGAAGGCCTCCAAAGGGCTCCTACAAAAAGGCGTGGTGCACTGGGAAGAAATTTCCAGTGTAAATTTACACTGGCGCGGCGCACTGGGCTAAAAAGCCTGATTTCTCTCATAAAACTCTCCCAAATTACAAAATTTGCTCAAGCTTCTTGTGTTCAAGTAAGTTAAAATTTCTCCCATGATCAATGAATGAGTTACCTTGGTGTTTATGGTGTTTTAGTGAGAAAATTTTCAAACCCTACCTCCTTGCAATTTTTCCTCAAAAACAATTGCTTAGGGTTTGCAGTTTGAGCTTTTGTTGTCAATTCCACTTCATCACTCCCTCCCTGATTTATTTTCCAATTTCATAAACCCATTCCTTAACCCTATATCCCTAATTCTCATTATCCCAAACCCTAGCTACATGTTCCTAAACCCTAATTACTATCCCAAAATCTAAAAACTATCCCTAAAACCCTTCTATTCCCCAAATTCCAGTTGGCAACATTTCTAAAACCCCTCTTACCCTCTCCCTTCACACTCCCACCTATCATTGTTCCCCTTGGTGGCAAAGGTCAAGGCACACCACAAAATCACCTATTTTGCATCAAGACAATTCAAGGCAGCTCCAAGAAATTTCATCCACTAGTAGAGATGGCATCTGATCCGTCATATGATCATGAGGAGGAGACCCACGGTGATTTGCCAACAGAAGTACATGCACCCAGGAGGCCTCATAGAGGTGGCAAAAACATAAAGAAAAAGCACCAAGCTGCCCAAAGAAGGATGGTGGAGTTCACTTCGCTTGAGCAAGAAATCAACGTTGATCGAGAGTCTAATCTCGAGAGAATCAACATGCACTTAGAGAGGCTATTGGACAAGGCCGATAAATATCATGCATTGCTGAGACATATGGCTTTTCACTACATGGCATAGAACAAAGTCTGCAAGGCACGAATCAAGAATTTAAAGGCAAAATTGAGGAAGGCAATAAGGAAGCAAAAGAGGCAAAGGGAGCTTGATCGTCTTTAGATATTGGCCGAAGACTCTTTATCCCAGCATAACACTTAATGAAGAAGCTCCAGCCCAAATTTCAAGAAATTTGGGGCATTTTTGACATTTTGGAAATTTTTTGTACAAAAACAAGGTTTTTCTCCCTGTGCGCTGCGCCACGTGGCGCGTGGTTTTGCTAGGGAGCTCCAAATGGCAAAAAGTTTATATTTTTGGATTTTTCATGACTATTGGTGCATGGCCAAGAATTTTGGGCAAGTTTTGAGTTCTCAGGAGGTCAAAAACACTCAAAAAATGACCTCACTGCCCCTATTTTCACACACAGAAAGAAGTCTTGGGCGATTGAAGCTTTGGAGGGGCAAATGACATCCAAATTCAGAAATTCCACTTGGGTTGGAAAGTAGACGGGTAGGGATTTCCAACAAGCACACTTGGGCTCAATTTGGACTTTAGGAAGAGCCTCAAACGCAGCCTCAAAGTGACGCGACGCACAGAGAAATTGGCGCGGCGCACAAAGGATTTTTGCCCAATTTTTCACCTTCCAGCTCAGAAATTCGGCCAGTTTGACTAGTTTTGCTTTGTGATGTAATTTTTTATCTATATTGATGTAATTGGATGAACATGATGTAGTTTTGGCACTTATTTACTTGTTCTATAGGATTCATTCACTAAAGAGTGAAAATTTAATGAATGAATCAGTTTCCTATCTTATAGAGGCAAGTTGTTTTGACTGCCTAGATTTTAGTGCTTTGTTTAAAATTGGTTGAAACAGCGCCTAGAATGATGAGCCCGACCCCTAGAGGCAAGGAAATAGGTTTGGCTTGCCTATATTATGTATTTTCTAAGTCATTTTCAGGGTTGGACACTTGGGAATTCTTTGGCATATCATTGTACATTCTATCTCTGCATTTTTGGCTAAGGAAAGACCAGGGTTTTGCAGCACTGTTTGGGATCCATGTGGATTTATGTTTTGATGGTGTGCTTCTCTGAGTAATTGTAAGTTTCATTAGTGTTATGTGTATCATTTTCCTCTCTTTTCTTCTGAATTTGAACAAATGAGTGATTAAGGTGGAATCCATTAAACTGTTATGCTCTGCCTTTGAATTTGTTTAAATTTTCATGTTTTCATTTGTTTAAGGAGAATTCTTGAGACTCTCTTGCTCTCCTTAGATCCTCACCGGTCTAATCTATCCATCTCACTCACTTCAAAGCATCAAAACGATTGCCTTCCTTGCCCCAATCAGAACTCTGCAGAAACTGTGCCTCATCCCCGAGCCCAATTTGCCTTCCCCTGTTTCCAACAGAAAACCCCTAAAAACTCACAACAAACCCTTGTACTTAATACCTAGCCTAAAATTAGATTTTATTTCAGTCATCTTGAGCCCCATCGCTTGTCTTTTGCTGAGTTCAACCCAGAGAGAGCCTTCTCCTATCCTCATAGGGCTAGCTACGAGGCTGAGCGTAGTTTGATGTGAACCTAGAACCTTGTCTTTTCAGCCTGAGACAAATCTAGACTCTAACATAGTGGCGACCATAATGGGGAAGAAAATGGGTTGCTTTTTGATGTCTTTTGTTTTATAAGCTACAGACGGAGCCTGAAGTTATGCCAGGTAGCCTTCGAAACGCTTTTTCTTTGCATTAGCGGAAGTAGATAACGTTGCTTCAGTCAATCTCCCGTCTAGCTTGTAAACGTGACATCTAACTTGTAAATTGCCCCAGTACATGTATCAAGTTAGATCTGATGGTTGATGGTGGACAACGATCAGACACTGGCAAGGATGAAATCATTCACCTGGCGACTGTAAATTAGTTTTGAGATCAGATCTAAAGACTCCACTGGAGGATGATCCTGACCAGCAAAAACATGAAAGGGCAATATGGACAGATCAGGTATTCAAGTTGTAATTTCATCCAAGACATTTTGTTCTTTATTATAAATTATTTCTTCTCTTTTCCCGAGAATGTCAAGAATGCTTTGCAAAGTATACTGTATTTGAGAAGAGATCCTCGACCTACAGTTGATTCTTTCCCTTTGAAGATTGTGAATACCAAAGATTTGCATACCTTTGAGCTTGATCAAGACCTTTCTTATGAATCTTGTGATGACCGTCTTAAAACTGATGAACCTCAAGAGACCAAAACTGATCCCATAGCGCTTGTATATACTCCTACACCTTTTATAGTCCCAGATAGGTATAAACCTCTTGTTTTACCTTCTGTTCTCCATGCTTTCCCCAAAAACTATGATCTATACTTGCCGAGGTTTGATGGTGAATGTAAGAATGTCAACGCTGAGCAACATGTGCAGAATGTTGAGACTTTTCTTGATCTTTTTGAGGTTGATGAAGAAGATGTTAGTATAAGGCTTTTTTCTCTTTCTTTGCAAGGCAAAGTGAAGAGTTGGTTCAAAACCCGGCCTAATGCGAGCATCTCAGATTTCCAGTAGTTCGTCAAATTTTTCTCGACAGGTGGATGATCGGACAGAACCTTTTCTTGATTATAGAAGAGTATAACCAACTGAAAGGAATGTTAGGGGAGACAGTACAACAATTTTCTGCCAGATTTAACCAAGTTTATTATTCGATGCCAGTTGATATAAGGCCTCCTCCTAGATCTGCTCTCTTGCACTATTCGGGTACCTTTGATCCGGAAATGGAGTTTCAACTAAGAGAAAGGAACCTTGCAACACTTGAAGCGATGCAAAATACTACAGTAAATGTAGAGGCTCATCTGCTGATCCGAAGGGCAAGGCTGAAAGAAGAAGAGAGGAAAAACATAGATCCAGAGGAATAGACATCTCTAGAGGTAAAGCTTGACATTTTGACAAGTGCAGTGGAAGAGATGATGCAAAAGATCACCGCAAGGAATGATTATGATGTTCAAGCCCATGGCTCGCTGATTGAAGAAGAACCAGTTGCTGATCCAAAACATAGATCTAATAATGATTGTCTTATAGATCATATTGGAGAAGAGAGATCTGTTGGTATGACATGCGTGCTTGATGATGTGTTGTATACTGATGATTTGCCTCAGTTTGATCAGTCGATGAGGATTATGTTCTCCAAATAGAAGCTAATCTTGCAGACAAATCAGCAGCTAGTTTGTGGGAAGAGGAAGTTCGTTTTCAGCAGCTCGAGTACAATGATCAACCGATGCATATCAGCTATGACAATGACGAGGAAATTTCATCAAATTTTGAAGTAAGTGAAGGATCTTCGCCTTTTTGTTTTGCTTCGTGTCAGTTCATCAGAGACAATTTCCATGCAATTAGAAATCAATTGTCGACAAGTCTTGATCTGGACCACCTTGAGAGCGATGAACACTTTGTTCCAAACTTCTCATATTCAGCTTTGCAATCCCCGAAAGCCATTGATTGTCAAGTTGCACATGAAGACATGGAAGCTGGCACATATGATCAAATGATACAAGAAGATTCACTACCTTTCTGTTTTGAATCATTTCTGTTTTTGAAGGGAAAATTGCATAGTACATCTTCAGTAAAAAATGAGTAGCATGTACGCAATCATGTAATCACATTGTAACCAATAGAAAATGGGTTGCAACAGTATTTTCAAGTTTTACATGATCCATTAGCTGATATTTTGGATGCGGTTTGCAGTCAAAGTCCTTCTCCATTGACTACATGTGAGCCTGAAACGTGTACTGATACAAACTTGATCCGGCAGCCGGTTTTTTTGTCATTTTCAGCAGGAGTCTCGTTACAAAGCTCAGATCAAAGTTTGCATTCATGTATGAAGAGAAGAGAAGTAATCCATTGGATGAGCTAAGTCCCAGTTTGCATGAATTTCAAGATCCTTATGCAGTGTTTTTGGAGGCGGATAGAGAATCCATAGCATTCAACGGATCTGTTTCCAAGATGTCATGGGAGTTGCCTTTCAGTAGTTCTCTCTTGTTGTTCATAAGTGGGCACTTGCAGAGAATTCAAACAGCAGACAGAATACTTACTTGGTTGCATTGGTTGTTTCATTTCACTTGATCAGGTGATGAATGAAACTGTTAGAGTAGGTTTTGATGAATAAGCTCCACTTTGAGCATATTTTCAGTTTGTTGATTGTGTTTAAGTATCGCATCAGTTTTTAGTTGAGTCATGAGTCATTTGTGAGTCAGTTTTTAGTTGAGTCATGAGTCATTTGTGAGTCAGTTTTCAGTCTTGTTGTTAAGTTATTTTGTGTCGGTTTTCAGTCATGCATTTTAGCTTGAGTTTTGATTCCATTGCCCAATGGATGAAGGCCCTCGTCTGCTCTTCCAAAGATCTGTAGTTCTTGGCACCTCCAAGGAGCTACCATCCCCATTGGAGCCAATGTTAGTGTCAGTATTTCCAGCCTTCCTCCAATGATCAAACATGCTCTTACAAAGTGATTTTAAGGTGTCAAGGTCAAATTTTGTCATTTCATTAAGTCTTCAAGCAAAATTTGGTCACTAGGCATTAGGTCTAGGGTTTGCTTTTATTCCTGTCAAAGTTTTCCAAATGTCGATCCATGTCACTATTCAGCTGAGTGTACCATCATTAAAGGGTTTTCATCATCATGTCAGATTCCAATGGGTCATTTTACATCTTGTTCATGCTTCAGTTGCGCCTAGGTAAGGTTCATTTCCCTCTCCTAGGGTTTTGAAGGCAATTTCTCTTGGATGGTCAAATCATCAGCAAAACTTGTATCCGGATGTTCATCCACCTTCCCCTATCCTTAATGTACCTTATTAAACATTTCCCATCACTGAGATCCCCCAAATTCTTCATTTTCACACAAACCCTAGTTTCTTGTTACAAACCCTATTTTCTAGGCTAGGCTTGTGTTTTTCCCTTTTTGACCCCCCTTCCCCTCGCTCAATTTCTAATATTACACTTTCCCCTACTTCCTAACATCCCTCCATACTTCCCAAAATTTCCTCAAGAATTTAGAAGCTCCCTATCCCCTTCATTTCAATTCATTTCGACAAATCCCTTGTTCCACACATCGGGATAGGTTTCACTCAAATGATTTTTTTGAGAAATTAAATATGAATTTTTGAAAACTGAGAGAGGATTTTTACCACAGCAAGCCAAGGAATAAAAACCTCCTTCACTTTTTACACAGATGTCATGGTTTTAGAGAAATGTCAAAAATACAATTGCCTCGCGAGAATTGATGCACCTCTGAAGTGACCTTGGGAAAATCAAGTTTTCGCCTAGCTTGGTTGGCCAAATTACTTGCTTTATGAGTCAAATGCTAGATACAAAAAAATATATTTCCAATGAGCTATCATGAAATCAATTTGGAGTGGAGAAAAACATTCAAAAGTTGACTGTAACAGCACTCTGCCTTTAGGCAGCGTCATTTGGCACATTTTGACCAGTCTTGGGATATTTGATTTTTGACAAGGAAAATCAACTCCAAATTGAAATCTTATAGCTGTGTTGGAAATTAGACTCAAATATCTTTCCAACAAGCTATCCTGTGCCCAATTGGGACATCGGGAAGGCCTCCAAAAAGCTCCTGCAAAAAGGCGCGGCGCACAGGGAAGAAATTTCCAGTGTAAATTTACACTGGCGCGGCGCACTGGCCTAAAAAGCCTGATTTCTCTCATAAAACTCTCCCAAATTGAAAACTTTGCTAAATATTCTTGTGTTCAAGTAAGTTAAAATTTCTCCCATGATCAATGAATGAGTTACCTTGGTGTTTATGGTGTTTTAGTGAGAAAATTTTCAAACCCTACCTCCTTGCAATTTTTCCTCAAAAACAATTGCTTAGGGTTTGCAGTTTGAGCTTTTGTTGTCAAGTCCACTTCATCACTCCCTCCCTGATTTATTTTCCAATTTCATAAACCCATTCCTTAACCCTATATCCCTAATTCTCATTATCCCAAACCCTAGCTACATGTTCCTATACCCTAATTGTTATCCCAAAATCTAAAAACTATCCCTAAAACCCTTCTATTCCCCAAATTCCAGTCAGCAACATTTCTAAAACCCCTCTTACCCTCTCCCTCCACAATCCCACCTATCACTTTTCCCCTTGGTGGAAAAGGTCAAGGCACACCATAAAATCACCTATTTTGCATCAAGACAGTTCAAGGCAGCTCTAAGACATTTCATCCACTAGTAGAGATGGCATCTGATCCATCATATGATCATGAGGAGGAGACCCACAGTGATTCACCAACAGAAGTACATGCACCCAGGAGGCCTCATAGAGGTGGCAAAAACATAAAGAAAAACCGCCAAGCTACCTAAAGAAGGAGGGTGGAGTTCACTTCGCTTGAGCAAGAAATCAACGCTGATGGAGAGTCTAATCTCAAGAGAATCAACATGCACTTAGAGAGGCTATTGGACAAGGCTGATAAAGATCATGCATTGCTGAGACATGTGGCTTTTTATTACATGGCACGGAACAAGGTCTGCAAGTCACGAATCAGGAATTTGAAGGCAAAATTGAGGAAGGCAATAAGGAAGCAAAAGAGGCAAAGGGAGCTTGATCGTCTTCAGATTTTGGTTGAAGCCTCTTTAGCCCAGCATAACATTTAATGAAGAAGCTCCAGCCCAAATTTCAAGAAATTTGGGGCATTTTTGACATTTTGGAAATTTTTTGTACAAAAAACATGGTTTTTCTCCCTGTGCGCCTTATCACCTGGCGCGCGCTTTTGCTAGGGAGCTCCAAATGGAAAAACGTTTATATTTTTGGATTTTTCATGAAAAATCATGACTACTGGTGCATGGCCAAGAATTTTGGGCAAGTTTTGAGTTCTCAGGAGGTCAAAAACATTCAAAAGATGACCTCACTGCCCCTATTTTGACACACAGGAAGTAGTCTTGGGAGATTGAAGTATTGGAGGGGCAAATGACATCCAAATTCAGAAATTTCACTTGGGTTGGAAAGTAGACAGGAAAGGATTTCCAACAAGCACACTTGGGCTTAATTTTGGGTTCAGGAAGTGCCTCAAACTCAGCCTCAAAGTGGCGTGATGCACAGAGAAATTGGCGCGGCGCACAAAGGATTTTTGCCTAATTTTTCACCTTCTAGCTCAGAAATTCGGTCAGTTTGACTAGTTTTCCTTTGTGATGTAATTTTTTTATCTATCTTGATGTAATTGGATGAACATGATGTAGTTTTGGCACTTATTTACTTGTTCTAGAGGATTCATTCACTAAAGAGTGAAAATGTAATGAATGAATCAGTTTCCTATCTTATAGAAGCAAGTTGTTTTGACTGCCTAGATTTTAGTGCTTTGTTTAGAATTGGGTTCAAACAGCTTCTAGAATGATGAGATCGACCCCTAGAGGCAAGGAAATAGGTTTGGCTTGCCTATATTATGTATTTTCTAAGTCATTTTCAGGGTTGGACACTTGGGATTGCTTTGGCATATCATTGTACATTCTATCTCTGCATTTTTGGCTAAGGAAAGACCAGGGTTTTGCAGCACTATTTGGGATCCATGTGGCTTTATGTTTTGATGGTGTGCTTCTCTGAGTAATTGTAAGTTTCATTAGTGTTATGTGCATCATTTTCCTCTCTTTTCTTTTGAATTTGAACAAATGAGTGATTAAGGTGGAATCCATTAAATTGTTATGCTCTGCCTTTGAATTTGTTTAAATTTCCATGTTTTCATCTGTTTAAGGAGAATTATTGAGACTCTCTTACTCTCCTTAGCTCCTCACCAGTCTGATCTATCCATCTCACTCACTTTAAAGCATCAAAATGATTGCCTTCCTTGCCCCAATCAGAACTCTGTAGAAACTGTGCCTCATCCCCGAGCCCAATTGCCTTTCCCTTTTTCCAACACAAAACCCCCAAAAACTCACAACAAACCCTTGTACTTAATACCTAGCCTAAAATTAGCTTTTATTTCAGTCATATCGAGCCCCATCACTTGTCTTTTGCCGAGATCGACCCAGAGAGAGCCCTCTCCTGTCCTCGTAGGGCTAGCTATGAGGCTGAGCGTGGTTTGATGTGGACCTAGAACCTTGTATTTTCAGCCTAAGACAAATCTAGGCTCTAACAGTAGCCATATTCAACCATGTTCAAACCATAGTCAAACATGCTCAGTGATAGACAACCATTGTTAAATCATATTCACATGATCCATTATAGTTAACAATAATCAACTATTATTATCCACGGTTAGCTATGGACAAGCATACTCAAGAAAATTCAACCATATTTAACAATCGTCATCAAGACCATCCATAATGAACAATGATTAACCAAAGTTAAATTTGATCAGCCATAAGCATTTATGGTCAACAATAGTCAACAATGGAAACCAAAGTCAACCAAACTCAATGCGACATAACCATTGTTGAATGTCATAATGCAACATAAACATTGAATAATGTAGCAAGTCAACATAAGTCAACCAAGAAGAACATTGAAATAGATATAACCATATTATAAACCTCTTAGTGCCACAATGTGGCATAATATTTTAATCAAAACATGTTAATGTCATAATGTGACATCACCATTCCTGAACATCGCAATGCCACATAACCATTAAGGAATGTAAAAATTAAACATAAATCAAGCAAGATGAATATCCAAATATGAAATAACCAAATTCAACCATAGTCAAGGTTATAGTTATAAAACCCTATCAATCAAGCATGTACAAACAAGCCTGAGTGACAGCCGAAAATATAGCTAAAAATTAGAGCCTTGATCCAAACTCAAAGCCATGAGCGTGATTCAGTTTTTGGTCTTCCTCAAACGACCATTTAGTATAAGGCTTGTAGTTTTTTCTAGACAATAATTCACGGTCATCTTCAAATTGCTATTGCGACTACTTCAATTACTAGCAAACATAAACTTCTAGCTAAATCAAGAAATGTTCCAAGGACTACTGAACCTTGGAGTTGTGTTTCAGAGTTTGTGGTGATCTTAAAATCACCACTTGTGAGCACTTCCAATCTGCATAAGACATCAACTTCTAGCCGAGTTAGGAAATTTTTCGGGAATTGCTAAGCTTAGATCCAAGTTCTAGAATTTGTGGTCATTTTTAAATTATGATTTGTGAGCACTTCCAATTAGTAGGAGACGTCAAATTCAATCCAAATTTGGAGATATTTTGGGAACTATTCAACTTTAGAACTGGGTATGAAAGTTGGTGGTCAATCTTAACCCACCATTTAGTAGAATATTTTGATTCTACTAGCCATTGGTTTTGTTGTCATCCCAAAACCACTAGATTCAAAGAGAACATTTAGCCATTGGTATATGTCCTAATATTTTTTCTTTGACTGAAAATAACCCATTCAAATTTGGTAGGGGGGGGAGGGATTTTAGACACCTAATATGTTAATGTTATGGTGAGGAATATGAACCATCATTGAGAAACATATAAACCATAATGTGACATAGCCATTTATGAACACCGCAATGCCGCATAACCATTGAGGAATCTATTAATTTGACATAAACAATATGAATGCCACACTATGACATAAGCATTAAGTAAGGTCACTATCATTCAAGACAAACATATCAATATATATCACCATATTATAAATGTCTTTGTGTCACAAGTTGTTTCATGACTTAATTTGATTGAATATTGAAACATGGTAGCCATAGTCAACCATGTTCAAACCATAGTCAAACATGATCAGTGATAGACAACCATGGTTAAATCATATTCACGTGATCTATTATAGTTAACAATAATCAACCATTATTATCCATGTTTAGCTATGGACAAGCATATTCAAGAAATTTCAACCATATTTAACTATCATCATCAAGACCATCCATAATGAACAATGATTAACCAAAGTTAAATTTGATCAACCATAAGCATTTATGGTCAAAAATAGTCAACAATGGAAACCAAAGTCAACCAAACTCAATGCGACATAACCATTGTTGAATGTCATAATGCAACATAAACATTTAATAATGTAGCAAGTCAACATAAGTCAACCAAGAAGAACATTGCAATAGATATAACCATATTATAAACCTCTTAGTGCCACAATGTGGCATAATATTTTAATCAAAACATGTTAATGTCATAATGTGACATCACCAATCATGAACATCGCAATGCCACATAACCATTAAGGAATGTAAAAATTAAACATAAGTCAATCAAGATGAATATCCAAATATGAAGTAACCAAAGTCAACCATAGTCAACATGGTCATCCATGGCCATTCATAATTAACCATAATTGAACATGGTTAACTAGAACTAAACTTCCATAGTCAAACATGGTTAGCCAAATTCAACGATAGTCAAATATGGTCAACCAAATTCAAGCATATTCAACCTTCAACAAGGTCAACTATAGTTGATCATAGTTAACTAATAGTCAAACATAGTCAACAAAAGTAAATAGAGTCAACCATGGTCAAGCATAATCAAAATGGTCAAATATAGCCAAAATTATATAAATATTTAAAATTTTATCTTTGATATATCATATAGAATCATATATATTATCAACTATATATATATATATATATAGATAGATATATAGTTAAACATGAAGTATAGTCAACCATTGTCAATCAATGTTAACCATAATCAACCATTGGCCCACAAAAGTTAACTAAACTCATTCAGCATAACCCTTAACGAATGTCACAAATAATATATCTATATATATATATATATATATATATATATATATATATATATATATATATATATATATATATATATATATATATATATAAGTATAGTGAACCATTGTTAATCATAATCAACCATTGGTGCACCAAAGTTAACTAAACTCATTGAGCATAACCTTAATGAATGTCATAACATAATGTAATGATTTAGCAATTCATACAAACCATGGTTAGCAATGGTCATTAACAACCTAACATGATCAACCAATGTTGACCATAATCAAACACCCTTACACCCTTCAAACCATTTTCCATCCAAATAAAATTATTATTCATCTACCATTGTAAATCTATCCTCCATGATTTTAGACCCATCAACCATTTGACTCTTAGAAATGGGCTTCAATGTTTCCCTCACTCCCCATAAAATTCCACTCAAAGATATTATCTACTCTATTGAATCCATAACACACCATCTCCCAACACATGACGTTGAATAAATTTAGCAAAAGTGTGGTAGAATGTTTCATAATTCTAAACCTCCTACATAAAATATGTCTAAATATGAATTTCAATCCATTCACCACCTTAAATGATGACCCTAATGTCATTATTTTAAAAACTACTAAATGCAACACTAAAATCGTCATGAATACTGTTATCTCAAAATCAGACCCTGGAAGGCTGTTGACCAGGAAGACCTTAAGTAACTATTTCAAACCTACTTTAGGCTGAGGCTTAGCCTTCCCAACCTGAGAGGGCTCTCTCAAAGGATTAATTATCTTTGATTATGATTAAGATGGCTAATTCTTATGAAACAAATGTAAAAATATGAGTGGTGGAAACACAACTAGAAATTATCCATTGGGCTTATGGAGTCAAATCTGTTTCATTATAACAATGATATCAACCTTACATAGAAGTCAGGACATATAGAATTCAACCATTCAGAACACACCAGAAACATACAGGACAACACAGTTTATAAATATGTGAAGGAAATTAGAGCACAATCAGTGATTTCTAAGTAATCACATATCTATACCACTGCAAATACTAAAGAGAGGATGATACACAACATTCTGAAAAGTAAATTCCTTCTGATTCCTGAGAAGTAAAGCCCAGTATTGTATTACTAAAACAGAGTCATATACATAGCACAATAGTTCCAATTTCTCTGAAATTTTCCAACCCCTGGTACATTGCTCTCTCTCCTATATATAGAATTCTTTACACAGTTGAGATTCCTCCTCCTACGTGAGGGGAACTTGAATTATGCTTGCTATGACACCTACTCAAACTTTAACTAACTATTAAATACAACAACTGCTAACTGGGAGCTTTAGAAACCTAAGACAATTAGGAGTCTAACTCTACATCATGCTGGTAATAGCATTAATTACAATCAAATCTCGTTCTCTGACAAGTGGTCTCCTTCAATTTAGCTGTGGTGGATGTTCAAAGCTCCTTACTGGTCCTTAATGTCTTATCCCTTTACGGCTGCTGAGAAGTAGGAAACTGCCCCTGTTTTTATGCTTTTGGTTTCCTCAAAGATATTCGGAACCAATTAACCATGTTGATCTTCTTTAATTAGCCAACAATCTATTGGAGTGCCACGTTCTTCATGTGCTGTAAGCCTTTCCCATATACATGTGTGATGACAAAACTTCTTTAAAGCTGATTTAAAAGTCATTTACAATATTAGAGGTGATCATTTGTATAACAAAAAGTTTAAAGTTCATATAACTTCTTTCTGCTTGTTTTACCGTGGCTGGTTGCTTGCATATTGTAAATGATCTTTTCTGAGATTTCCTTTCAAAAATTTCCCCTTTGTCCCTCAAAATTGGTCGACTGAGCTTTAATTATGCAGCTACAGCAGTTTCGTAGAGCACTACGAAACTGTTGTGCATTATGCGTCCTTTTCAGTAGTTTCGTAGCGCGCTACGAAACTGCTGTGTAATCACAAAACACAGTTTAACACCAAAATCTGACTGAATTGAGCCTCTTTTATCTTGACATATCCCTCTCAACTGCCCTGAAGCTATCAAAACTGAGTAGAGACGTATCATTCTTCAAGAAATTGTAACAAGGTAAATCATCAAAATTTTGAATATAACCTTAATTGTTGTGTGGTTTCCTTAAGGAGATCTTTCCCGCTAGCTTAGCTGTAGCTTCAACTCTTCAATTTGTCTCTTCATAACCCTGATCCCAGCTCTAAGTTTCATATTAACTCTTCTGATGAACATTGCTTCCTTTATTGCAGGGACTGTCCAGGTATAATATTGTGCATTACAGTCGACCACCTCAGGTATTTGAAATGTTTTGTCTTCCCACAGAGCTTGCATTTTGTCAAAATGAGCTTCCCTGATTGCATGCTTCCTAGAGGCTTTCTTCAATCTAGCAATTTCAAGATTTGCTAACCTCAACTTATTTTTCAATTCTTCAACACTATATTCCTCTTGCGGGATGATTGCCTTTCCTCTATCTTCTTTATGCAGCTGTGATGATGATTGTAACGAAGTCACAGGTCTGTCATGAGTTTTTATGATCTCCTCTGTTTCACCTGTTTCTGGCAGCATCTCCTATATCTGTTTGAAATTCCTCGTCATGGGTCTTCTTGGCTTAAAGACAAATTGAGAAACCTGATCATCAAACTTGAGCTTTTTCGAGGCTTTGGTTCTTTTAGTCTTGTCTTTACCTGATTCTATCAAATATGTTTGAACCAGGGGAGATTATTCAATATCAATGGCTTGCAGTAAGTCATTCAATTTTCCCTTTGAAACAGGGTTTTCCTCAGCAACCACCTTCTTGCCTTTTTCCTTAGCTAATTGACTCCTGGTCATTCTTTTCTGGACTACTTCTCCTGCAGATGATTCACGTCTACCTTCTTTGATCTAAGTTTTCTTTTTCAGGGACTGCTGGGGTGTGTCTTGGATAACCATTGATCTGGCGGGCTCCCTTACTTGTTTCCTAGCTTTCAATTTTGTGAATCTCTTGGATCTTGTTTCTGTATGATGACCAGTTGTTGGTGGAGAATTTTTTACAGCTTGGGGGCTAAGACCAGTTCCATTTTTAAATCCAGACATAAACATGAACATGGGCTAGTCCCTACCTACTCTCTGGAGTTCATGCAGAACGATCAACTTAACTAAGCCATGGTGAAACAATGAGGTCTCACAGGCTTCTTTCCTTAGCTGCACCTTGTCGCACATTTTGCTTAGGCTTTGAAATAAGTAGAAAGGTAAATCAAGAGATATCTTTCCTGTGAAATGCAGCAGAAGCTTGAAATGATATGAATACACCTTATTATATCTCCCTTCACAGTTAAGGTACCTCTGTATGTAGGTAAGCAAATTGGCATATGCGTCCTTGACATAATTTCTAGGCACGGACTTGTTTAAATCTGAGTCAATGAACTTTGGCTTCAGAAATTCTTTGCAGGGGGTCATATCAAATTTGAAATTTTTAAACCAACTTTCTTGTCCCCTTGGAATCTCTGTAACTGTGGATATTACCTCTGGTGAGATTTGCAATTCAAGCATCCCAACCTTTGAATTCAGTCCTGTGAAATTCAAGGCAAATTCCTTGGTGATTTGTGCATGACCTCCCTGGAGTTTCTCGCAAAAATTCCAACATCCAACCTGCTTGAATGCATGCTCAACTTCTCTGTTCTTCAAGATAATGTCTGACCCTTCAGGTTCGTTTCTCAAACATCTACCTGACCTGTGCTCTTTTCTTTCTATAGATCCTTCCATGAGACTTCAATGTAATGAAGGTTTGAAATACTAGCACTCCTCAATCTTCGATCCCTGCCTCGCTTGATGGCTACCTCACTTGATAATTGCTTCGTTTGATGTACAATGAATTCAAATTGAACGCTTGCAGATTTGTTCCTCATGCAATGAATACAATCATAATTATGACTGTGAATGTCTGGCTCTTCTTGAAACTTGCAATCCGAGCGTACCAAGGTACCTAACGACTCTAATGATGAAGATAAGCAGTTGGACATGATAGGCGAAGTGTATAAGCTGACAGTGGATGATGCAACCATAACTGAACTTGACAGATATGACAGCTAAGAAAGATTTGCTACGGATTGCACGAATCTCTGATTTCGTAGCGCAGCCAGTGTAAAATCTGGGTTATGCGCTATGAAATCACCTAAACTGCGTTGCGCTACGAAAACACCTAAAGCATTTCATAACACATAAGAACCTTTACAACAAGCTTGATACAGAGAATCTATGTAAGTTATGGGACCAATGGTGAATGAGAACGGACTATTGACCTTTATTTAACCATCCTACCAAGACTCTTAAGACACTAAGACTTTGACACTAAAGTAAACATGGAAAAACTGAACTTGGACTAACACCTAACCTTCACAAACAAACTGATGTGAACAATTTGGTAATCGCTTCTTAAGTGATAACAAATACATTAATTAAGAACCTAAACTTATTCACCCACTTTCATCTTCTTCATACAAACCCATCACCAAAAACCCAATCAATGAAATAATCAACCTAATCACTAAGGCGATTAAATACTCATCCTTGGACCCTAGTATCCAAAAACATCTTATTCCCAATAATTCTAAAACCCCTAGGATCTATAGACAACCTATAATTCATAAAATGGCATCCCTTTTATTACCTGGAGCTATCAAAGTTCCCACTCATGCGCTCTCTCGATTTCCTACCATAAATTTCAATTATTGTTGGGAAAACTCCCACTTTTGTCAAAGATTCCACTGATTTTATCTAAAAAAACACAACATATTCCCTTGATGAAAATGACATCGTGGTCAATTTCGATATTGTCTCCCTTTTCACCAAAGTCCTTGTCTTGAAGCACTTAAACTTATTGCAAAACCAATCAACCAAGAAAATCTTAACCTCATTCAAATCTATCTTACAACAACTTTATTCACTTTCAAATGGATATGTTATGAGCAAACTGATGGTATAACCATGTTGTCTTCCTTATCTCTAGTGGTTGCCAACATCTTTATGGAACATTTTGAAGAATTAGCCTTAAATAGTTTTCATTAAAACCCAAATGTTAGTATCATTTTTTTCATGATACCTTTGTTGTCTAGCTTCATGGCCACCCTTCCCTTACCTCATTTTCCAACCACCTTAATAGAATTTTATCTCATATCCAATTTACTATGTAAATTTAGAAAACAAAATATCTCTTCTTCTTAGATGTTCTAATTTCTTGTCAATTGAATGGAATCCTTTCCATCAATTTTATAAGAAAACTTGCCCAAACTAATAGATACCTTCATGCATAGTTATGTCAACACCATGCCTAAACATTGGTGGTTCTTAAAACTATGTCTAATCGTGCCCATCAAATCTCTACTCCCCAATTTGTTGAAATAGAGAAACCCATCTTATAAAGGCCCTTAAGGAAAATGGGTATTTGTTAGGAAACCAGCTCACAAAAAGATAGAAAAGATAGATCAACACCTTAGAAATAAGCCTCTTCAAGGGGGCAACCTCCTTTACATTACACAAATGAAAAATTCTTAGATGATTCAAATGACAAAACCTCCTTTCTATATATAGGAGTCTAAGGGGTCACAATATAACCAAGTTGACCAAACAATAATAATATAAAGGCACAAAAATAACAATAGAGGCATTATATGGGGCATAGTAATAACAATATGGGGGCAATAGGGGCACAAGAATATTAATAAGGGATACAACTACAATAGAAATCAGGGAATCACTAGTATTATAGGGACCTAACATGCCCCTCTCCTTCCAAAAAGTGTTGTACTCAACACTTGAGTAGTTTTGGATGCTTCTGTATAAAATTATCATCCTCCCATGTGGAATCTTCAGCAGATAAGTTCTTCCACTTGATGAGATACTCTGAAATTGATCAATTTCATAGCTGTAGAGTTCTTGTTTCTGTGACTGCTTCCGGTTCCAATATAATTTTTCCTTCCTCGTCAAGTTCTGGAAATATTGTTTGAACTGGGAGCTTGTCACCTATAACCTTCTTTGAACATGAAATATGGAAAACTGGGTGCACTCGAGAAGCTACAGGAAGCTCCAATTTGTATGCCATAGTACCAATCTTTTGCAACACCTTGTACGGAACATAATACCTTGGTGATAATTTATTATCCTTCTTAGCTTGCTTGAGGGACATTTGTTTATATGGTTGTAGCCGTAGCAATACCCAGTCACATACATCAAAACTTATTTCGTTGCGATGTTGATATTCCTGTTGTTTCATTCTATTCTGCGCCAACACGAGGTTATCCTTTAAGATTTGGAGAACTTGTTATTGATGCTCGATGTGATGTTCCACTGCTTGAACCTTAGAATTTTCTCTTAAATATGATGTGATGGATGGTGGCTGATATCCATAAAGTGCCATAAATGGGGTCATTTTTGTTGCAGTATGGAAGGAAGTGTTATACCACCATTCAACCAGATGCAACCATTTGACCCATTGTGTTTGTTTATCAGATACAAAGCAATGAAGATATCCTTCTAAACATGTGTTTACTATCTCAATTTTCCCATCATATTAAGGATGATAAGATGAGCTATGAGCTAACTGAGTACCAAGACAAGAAAATAATTATGTCCAAAAATTTCCAGTGAAAATGGGATCTCTGTCACTTATAATAATCTTTGGGTTTCCATGTAGCTTTTGAATTTTTTCCATAAATGCAGTAGAAACTATATTGGCTTTAAATGGATGTGATAATGCACAAAAGTGTGCATACTTGGTAACTCTGTCAACTACCACCATGATGACACTCTTTCCTTAAAACTTGGGTAAACCTGTGATAAAATCCATTGAAACCTCCTCCCAACATTGGCTTGGAATGGATAAAGGTTGTAATAGGCCTAGGGTCTTAATTGTTTCAACTTTATTTTGTTGGAAAACCAAACATTCCGCCACAAACTTTTGAATATCCGATTTAAGGCCATCCCAAAAAAATTCCTTCTTAACCCTGTGGTAAGTTTTTAAAAATCCTGAGTGCCCTCCTAAGGGAGAAGTGTGCAATTCCATAAGAATCTTTTGTTTGAGTTGGGAATTTTTACAGAGGTATAAGCGATCTTTGTACCATAACGAATCATTTTTCTAGCTAAATGTATCAGATGTACTAGAATCTTGTTGTAAGTTTCAAATATGTGCCCACACTTCTTCGTCATTCTTCCATTCCACCCTTGCTTCATTTATCCAATCTGGTTGGATAATAGAAATGGCGCACAACAATGCTTCCACATCCTCATCCTTTCTTGAGAGTGCATCTGCCACAACATTTTGCTTCCCTTTTTTGTAGATGATTTCAAAGTCATAACCCAACATCTTTGTGACCCATTTTTGTTGCTCTTCAGAGGATAATCTTTGTTCTAAAAAGTATTTAAGGCCATCATGA
This sequence comes from Pinus tabuliformis, assembly GCA_031772625.1. Lineage (NCBI taxonomy): Eukaryota > Viridiplantae > Streptophyta > Pinopsida > Pinales > Pinaceae > Pinus > Pinus tabuliformis. The sequence goes on along the minus strand of CM062818.1, from coordinate 914,666,204 downwards.
TCCGTTTTTACCTTGAAGTGTCTTCCCATTAGGTAGGGTCGCCATTTCTTAAGTGCATGTAGTATTGCCAACATTTCCTTCTCATAAATAGCTTTGTGTAAATACTTTCCCTTGATTGGATGACTTTTGAAAGAAATGGGTCTTTCATCTTGCATTAAAACAGCACCAATTCCATTTCCTGAAGCATCACATTCCACAATAAAGGTTTTTGTGAAGTCCGATGTAGCTAACACCGGTGCTTGGCACATTGCCTCTTTAAGATGTTCGAAGGCCTTTGTTGCCTCTGGAGCCCATGAAAATGCATCTTTCTTCAATAATGTTGTTAGAGGTGCTTCTATTCTCCCATAATTCTTAACAAACTTGCGATAATACCCCGTCAACCCGAGAAATCCTCACAGATGCTTTATGGATGTGGGCATTTTCCATTCCTTAATGGCTTTAATTTTGCTAGGGTCTACCTTAACACCTTCATGAGATACAATATGACCAAGATATTCCACCTCTTGTACTCCAAAGAAACATTTGGAGCTTTTTGCATATAATCATTTCTCCTCCAATAGTTGTAACACCCTGTCAACATGTTCAACATGATCCTTCCAAGACTTGTTGTAGATTAGTATATCATCAAAAAATACTAACACAAATTTTCTAAGGGTTTGCTTGAAATGTAGAAGGTGCATTGGTAAGGCCAAAAGGCATGACCAAAAATTCATAATGACCCTCATGAGTTCTAATGTTGTTTTCGGAATGTCTTCAGTCTTCATTCTGATTTGATGATATCCTGAACGAAGATCCAACTTGGTGAAGTAAATCGATCCATGCAATTCATCCAATAATTCATCAATGACAGGAATGGGAAATTTATCTTTAATAGTGAGCTTGTTGAGCTCCCTATAATCCGGACACATGCACCATAATATATCCTTCTTATGCACTAATACTACTTGAGCAGAGCAAGAACTTTGACTAGGTTGAATTATACCAGCCTCTAGCATTTCTGCAACCATACGTTCAATTTCACTCTTTTGGGCATAGGGATATCTGTACGGCCTGATGTTTGGAGGAACACTTCCTGGAATCAAATGAGTAACATGATCCTGATCACGAATAGGTGGGATACCTTTGGGAGTCTCAAATACCTTGGAATGATTGTCCAAGACTTTTTGGAGATCTAGAGAAATAGATGATTTCAATGTGGAAACATCTAGCGAACATAATTGTGCAATTGCACCTCGTTGTTCCTTTTTTAGAAGCTTTGTCATACCATTAGAGCTGATTATCTTTCCTGGCTTCCCTGCAATGCCCCTTAATTCAACTTCCTTTCCTTCTGTAGAAAATTCATGAAAAGTTCTTGAAAATTAAACGCTATTGTACCCAAGGATTGTAGCCATTGGACTCCTAGTACAACATCAGCACCACCAATTGTAATGGAAATCATTGGGCTATTCAATGCATATCCTCCCATGGATAGCTTGATATTATGGCACTTTCCAGAGAAACTTATGGTTCTTCCACTTCTAACCATCACTTGACACTCTGGTGCTGGATATATGAAGCAATTCAATTCTTTTGCTATCTTACAATGAATAAAATTGTGGGTACTTCATGAATCAATCAACACTATTACCTTTTTCTTCTTGATATGTCCTTATATCTTAATAGTTTAAGGAGTGGTAATTCCAACCAATGCATTACAAGATATTGTCAAATTCATTTCTTCTTTATATAGGGTTTGTCCTTGGAGTATATCCTCTTCTTTTGACATTTCTTGTTCATTTTCTTCCTCCTCTTCACAATCTATGTAGAATAATTTCTTCTCAGCACACTTATGACCTTTGGTGTATTTTCTATCACAATTGTAACAAAGCCATTTTTCTCTTTTTTCTTCCAATTTTTGTGGTGTCAACCTTATAGGTTGTGGAAGGCTAGGGGCAGCAGCACTTCCATCTTTATAGTTGTGACTGGTAGGCTTCCTGGTTGCTATAATTTTGCTTTCCATTTTTTTTGCTAACCTGAATGCCTTCTCCAATGAATCAAGTTCCCAAAGGCGAACCTCATGTTGGATATTATCCTTTAAAGTCTCTATGAACACATCAATCCTATGCTCCTCTAGAATATCTTTTACCCTTATGTTCAATTTTTGGAAGTCCTCAATGTGCTTCATCATTGAACCCTTTTGTTTGAGACTTATTAATTGGCTAAAAAAGGTGTTGCTTTTTGTATCCTCATAATGTGATGCCATTTCTTCCATAAAAATTTCCCAAGTGACAATTTGTTTACGAGAGCAAAGCCATCAATACCATACAAATTGATTTGGTTCCAAATATAAAGTTGCAATACGTACCATTTGTGTGTTTTGCACATTATGGAGATCAAAAAATTACTCCATTTGTAGTATCCATGTTGAGAGATCCTTGCCATCAAACTTCCTCATATCGATTTTTGGAATATGGTGGGTCTTCAATCCAACATTAGAGTCTATGAAATCATGATTAACATTTCTTTTGTTCTCATCATGAGTTTCCTTTACTACCCTTTCACCATTAGTGACCATTTCTTGTAGCAACTTATTCAAATTTATCTTCAATTCTTCCATCTTATCATCCATGCCATTCATCTTAGCTTCCATCTTAGCGTCCATGCCATTCATCTTAGCTTCCATGCCATTCATCTTAACTTGCATGCCATTCATATTAGCTTCCACGCCATTCATCTTGGCTTCATTTACCTTTAGTGAGAGTGAAATTTTTGTACTTGGTCTTGTAATTTTGATATATCATGTTGCCTTTGTTCCTCTTCTTCACGAGTCATGCTAGAGCTTTCAAGTTGCTTACTAGGTGTTTCCATTTTCTTTCTTCGGGGCATTAATTCATGATAATCATTCTTCACTATTCCCTTTGAATCCCTTCAAACTAATTTTTCCAACCAATCTTATACAAAATAAATATAAATAAATAAAAATAAAATAAATTTACACACCTTTAAATTTTTTTTCACTTTGTAAGAGCTCGATATTGAATCTATTGTATCTCTGTAGCCGCAGATCTCGAATATCTGAAATCGCGTCCCCTAGTAGCCCTTTGAGTCCTCTTTCTAACCCCGCAAGTCTCATCAATATTGGATTCTCCAAGGAAGAGTTATGCCAAATCTCCCACGGTGACCTGATTATAGACTAGTTCAGTAGAGCAAACTTGTATGACGTGCCACATCTCATTGTTTCAACCTTAGGTTATGAAAATGATACTCACAAAAACTACAGTCCGTCCTCTTTCTGTAACTTCTTACGAAAATTCAATCTGATATTCAGAGCGAAAGTTATGACGATTTTCCCAAGGTGACCTGTTTGAAATGTAATTCGGGGGTCTACAAAAACCCTAACTTCCTCAGATCATATCTACGAGAATATAGCGAGACAAGCTTTGAAATTCGGACCCGAGGTTTAGCACAATTTTTTCTCAAATAGGTTTTTTTTTCGCTTCTGAAACATCGTAGAAAAAAATTTATAGCAAAAAATCCACAATATCCTGTTTGGAGTAGCGAAACCCTAGAATCCAAAGCTCTGATACCAAATGTTAGGAAACCAGCTCACAAAAAGATAGAAAAGATAGATCAACGCCTTAAAAGTAAGCCTCTTCAAGGGGGCAACCTCCTTTACACTACACAAATGAACAATTCTTAGATGATTCAAATGACAAAACCTCTTTTCTATATATAGGAGTCTAAGGGGTCACAATATAACCAAGCCGACCTAACAATAATAACATAAAGGCACAAAGATAACAATAGAGGGATTCTATGGGGCATAATAATAACAATATGGGGACAATAGGGGCACAACAATCTTAATAAGGGATACAACTACAATAGTAATGGGATAATCACTAGTATTATAGGGACCTAACAGTATTCAACCTATCAAACTCATAAATCTTTTTTATCCACTTGCAAATAATAAATTTACAAATATTCTTTCATATCCCCCTCCTTTAGTTGTCATTTCTCTTCCTACATTCAAATAAGCACTAACCAGATTGCAAAATTTCTTACCAAAATTAATATCAAAACCCCTTTTTAAACCTTATAAAAATCTTAAATAAACCTTGTAAAACACTTAAACATTTATTTAGAAGTGATAAAGTTAAATCTGACCATATTCTTGGCCCAATGTTTTACCAAATTCCATGCCCCTATGGAAAATCATGCATTAGACAAACTGGTAGATATTTCAAATCCTGCCTCAATGAACATATTGTAGGCATTTGACATAACTATATTTTCAAATCAACTATTGTAGAACACTCTCATAACTCTAAACATATTATCTACATTGATCAAACCAAAATGCTTGCATCAACACCCCATTATTCCTCTCTTGTCATTAGGGAAGTGCTAGAAATTGAAAAGCATCCTAATAATTTCAATAAGGAAAATGACTATAAGCTCAATCAATCTTGGAAAAATTGTATTCATCGACTCATTCAATAAAAGTCCTTTATCTTCCCCTTTCCTTCTTTGTTATCTAGTTCTTTCTTCTTTGTTAGCTCTATTGTTTTTTTTAATTTTCTAAGTTTGATTCTTTATTCTTTAAATTGTTCTTTATTCTTTTTCATTTGTTCCAAACTTTCTTTTTTTTTTCTCCTCATTTTTCACCTTTTTTCTAGTTTTATTAAATGATATTATTCTCTCTTATTATTTTGTTATAACTTAATTAATTTATGTTCAATTATGTTTAATTTATTCTAATAACTATTTATTTTACATAAAAACTAATTGTTATCTCATGATTCTTCTCTCACAATGGCCATTAAATTTTACTTCATAAATTCAAGCTCCCTGCACACGATTTATCTCTAGAAAGTTGAAAAAATATCATGAACAATGTGCGATATATATATATATATATATATATATATATATATATATATATATATATATATATGAAATTAAATCAATAATATATGCATACATATTTATGTGACAATATTTAAAAATAAATAAACAAGTCAAGTCTCTCTTAAACTAGAATCTACCAAACACTAAGATGCATCAATTTTTTTGATGTGTAATATTTTGTTATGAAGGAATTAAATGATAAAAAGATTTACACATTAAGAAATTATTTATACATGAAAGAATTAAATGATAAAAATGAAGATGAATCACACTAGATGGTTTGAAACGTGTCGACAAATGAATTTCGATGTGATCGTCTCTAAAAAAAATCTCCTAGTGATAAAAATGAAACTAAATAAAAAATATATGCATACATATATACGTGACAATATTTTAAAAAAATGAACAAGTGAGATCTCTCTTAAACTAGAATCTACCAAATACCAAGATGCATCAAATTTGTTAATGCGTAATATTTTTTTATATGAAGGAATTAAATAATAAAACTATTTACACATTAAGAAATTTGATCCTTCTTGTAGATTATGATTTAAAGTGGATGTAGGATTCTTATAGCATTTTACACAACAATCATAAATGAATGGTGATAATGATAATAGTTGATGTTCATTAAGACCAAGTTTAGTTGATTGAACTCGAAGAAAGAAAGAAAAAATTACCTGGATTTGTTTAAATTCTATTTCTATTGTCTAAAACCTTTAAAAGATGCATATCTAAATCACCATAATTTTGATAATAATAAAAAAAATTCAGAAAAAATTAATACTATAATAAATATTTTGAAATTATGATTAAATATAAATATCAATTATAATTAAATCTAAATTATAATATTATATAATATATGAATATATAAATATTATTTATATTTGTTTAAATTATTGTTTATTCTTTATTATTATTTAATCCTTTATTATTTAAATTATTTTTTTATTATCTTTCATTTATTCCCATTTTTGTGATGGATTAAAAAAAATATATATATCTTTTTTTTTTGTTTTTCTCCTCATTTTTTCCATTCTTTTCTAGCTTTATTAAAGGTGAATGAGGGTGATAAATCTCATGGGAAATGTTCAATTGCAATTGTTATCTCGCTGCATTGGTCTCTATTTTATAGGGAGGCTTAGGCATCTTTGGTTGAGGACGTACGGGTCTATCTGTATAGTTGGTGGCCATGGGGGTATTCTTCCTGTTGTCTCCTCTTTGTCTGGATGGTCTTGGGTTTCCCTCAAGTGTCCTGGGGGTTTTTGGAGGTTGGAGTCTATTTTTGTTGAAAGCTAGTAAGCAATCTTTGTTGGTCTATGGTGGTCATTGGTGGGTTGATTGTTTAATTCATGTTGGTCAGGGCACTAAGGGTCAAGGTATTATAATGTCGGTGATTGAAGGTGGAAAATATTGTGAGATTTGTATGTTAGCAGCACTTTGTAGCTGTGATAAGTCGCATTTGGGACCTTTGAAAAGGTCGTGCTCCTGGTTGTTTCATTCAGTGGTGGGGAGTGAGAGTGAGGTGTCATCTGTAATGCTCTGCTCTAGTTGACTGACCCTGATATGACATTAGCATTGATATAGCCTTAAGGCTCACTCATTATTATTTTAGTACCTCAAGTTGAGGATCCGGACAATTGGCTCTACTAGTAGTGGATGTGATGGCTATGGTTGTTATTTCGTTGATGTTATGATTACAATCGTTGTGACGGATGTGTTTGTTTCCTAGTTGATATTATGATGATGATTGTCGTGATGGATGTGTTTGTTATCACCAAAATATTGATCATCTAGCCTAATTCACTAGATGGACTGAAGTACACCATGTAAAGCCAATCTTACCATAGTAAAATTGTTTTCACTGTGATAAATACTTAATAAACCACATTTGTTAAGTAATTTATATCTAAACCCATGAATAATAACTAAATAAATCACTATTTATTTAATTATCTTCTAGGAATAATTAATTAAATCATTGTTTAATTAATATTCCTTGTCATATTTGATCGAGTTATGAAAAATAAACAGATAAATCATTAATTATCTTATTCTTCTCTAAGAATAATTAACTAATCACTAATTAATTGTTATTCTTTGTCAAGTTTGACTAAATCCCTTAGGAATAATTAAATAAATCATTATTTGTTTATTATTCTTTAACCAATTTCTTGAGATGATAAATAAATCATTTATTTATTTATCATTTCTAAAAAGTTTAAATATTTTTTCCCTCCTAACCAAATATAATAAAATATCCCAAGTGGTTATTCCAAGAACGGGGTTAATAATATTTTATTATTGCTCATTATTTGATAATAACTAAATATTTTGTTATAAATAGAAGGGTTTTCCATTCATTATTCACTTTTGATTATATTCATTGTTGCACTTACTACTGTATCTCTAATTATTATCACTGTTGCACACCATTTTTCTTCCATTTGAGTTCCCATTGATCTCAAACATTTTATTTGTTGGGTTTACAAATTATAGAGGAGAGAGACTCTATCAAAAATATAAAGATGTTTGAGGATAGCCAAGAACCCATCCCATAGAGGGGGACTGGTATCATGTGTTTGTTCCCTTCGTAGTTGTGTTATAATAAAATTTATTCTTTGTATATCTCATTTCCATTGGATTATTGGAGTTATTACTATTTCATTTTGTTATTTAACTATGATTGTGGCATAGATCAGGAATTAGGTAGTTTTTGTTTCTATTAGTTGTTGTAGATCTACAATGTTTAGCAACCATTTATATTGTGGAGATTGTTTGTCATCCACAGTCTTAAGTGTTTTCTTTTCGTACACCTTCGAGGAGAAAACACTACAACAAAATTGGTGACTCCACTGGTTGTTTACATCAGATCCAGAAACTTGGGTGACCTTCAGTTTTCAGCTTAGGATTTCTTATTTTTTCTGTCTCTTAATGTTGTTTACTAGCTTTTTAACCCTAGATCTTTCAAATTTTTAACTTTCGGAAGTTTTCTGGTCTTTTCCGCAGGTCAGAGGAACCAGCCACAGTAGAGACGACAATTTTTCTAAGACTTGCCGACCAGGAATCAAGGAGCATAAATTTCACTTTTCTGCCCAAAAAGTGTGATATCCTTGAAAACAGGTTAGTACATGTGATTTTTAAGGTTTTCGAGTTTTTGTCAGATTTGTTTCTGGGTTTTGGTGAGAGATGTCTACTAGGTTGATTGACCTCTATCTCATCTCACTTAGGCCTTGATCAACTCCGATTTTCTAGTAGAAGTGGAATTTAGCCCCCTAGGGCTTCTAGTACACTTCTACCTTTATAGGAGGAGTTTAGCTGAGTAAGAAGTCTGAGTTTCTGTAGCACTTTCAGCCATATTTTCCAGATCTGTACCCTTATGTTTCAAATCTTCAAAGATAGGTTGTGTGCATCCATAGTTTCATATTAAAACTTATTTGGTCATTGGCCTTAGGGTCCCATCGGTTTCCCTAGTTTTTACACCCATCTCCCTATCTTTTTGCAGCGATCTTCCTCTCTAACTTTTTGTTGTTTCTACACCACTTTCCAGTAGCCTAGTGTCATGTGATCCCAGTCACACCGACACTTAGATCTCTTGACCATTTTAGTGTGTTTTCAGTTGATTTCGCCATCAACCAACACATTGTTTACAAACCCGGTTTGGGTGGGGTTTAATTAATTGATTTTCTGTTCATTTTATGCTTTTTAATTTCATATTATTTTCAAAAATCTTTTTCCTTTTTTCAAACACGATCTAGGCTTAATTAATAAACACACTTTCAGACACAAGCACACCTTAAGAGAAGGGCAGTTGGTTTAAACCACCAAGCCAAGACTTAACATAATAAATTTATCTCCCCACACAAAGACAAAGGCATATTGTTGATCTCCCTTCACCATTTTTGTGTCACTTGTGTCTTACCACAATTGTGCCATCAAGGTGTTTGTCATGGAGACTCTTAAACCTTCATCCCCGGTTTCCACTTGGGCATATTACTCCTCTACACAAGGTTCAAGTTCATAGTCCCCTAGTCCCTATAACAATTCTTCTCCTAGTTCATCTGATTTCGAGCCTCCTTCACTGCATATCGTCACCATGTGTGGACCCACAACTGGTGCAGGAACCCAACCTGGTGTTGGCTCTGGTTCTACTTCGGTGGTCACATCAAGTGAAACAGTCTCAGGAACCATTCTGGCATCCCCTATGCTCCCTTTTATGGCTAGGTTAAGTCTCCCGGATTTTAGCCAATTGATAAACGACCCTATACACCACGATGCTGGTTGGCCTGCTATGCCGACTAAGCTTCCCTCAGACATCCAAAATTTTGAGGGTAATTCTAGAGAGGACCCTACCAATCATGTCCACTCCTTCCACATGTGGTGTTCATCCAATTCCAATACTGATGACTCCATTCATCCTCGACTGTTTCAACGCACACTCACTAGAGAAGCTACAAAATGGTATGTAGACCAGCCCACCGCATCTCATTCCATTTTCACTACGCTTGATAAAGCATTCCTCTCATATTTTCAGTTACCTCTTCGGTACGACACTGGTACGGAGCTATTGACCTCATCTCGTCAGTCCCCTGTCACCCGTCTTTCCGATCATGTTCAAGAATGGCGTAGAAGAAGGAGCACATGTCATGCCTTGCTCTACGAAGACCATGTCTATCTAGATTGGTTTCTTAGGAGCCTTATCACCCATTGGAAAAGATGTCACATCCCATTTTCCTCAGACAGAGGAAGAAGCTCTCCAAACCGCTCTGAGATATGACTTGATTTATGCACAATTTGGTTAATTCTATACCGTCATTCCAGACCTCCCACATCCTTGAGGTGCCAATGCACCGGGGGCATCCCATGTCGCCAATGGTATCATTGGAACCTTTTCACACCCTTCACCATATACTCAGCAAAGTTATGGCTATCCGCAGGGGGGAACCAGTTCCTCCAACACTTATGCCCCTCCTGCTAGCAACATGTTTTCAGGGCCAGCCAATGCTCAACCTGTCTACCACACCGTTTCTCCTCCTTATGCACAGCCAAGTGCTCCAGCCCCTCAAGCATTAGAATCACAGCCTCCCATGCATCCTCAGCCACCGCCCCTCAGGGTCAAGTGTTTGCGCAGCAGAGTGTGACCAATCCCCAAAATTTGAAGAAAAATAATAAGGGGAAGGGTAATAAGGGTAATCAGGGTAATCAAGGTAATCATCCTAGTGAACCCCAGGGGAACCAGCCTAACACTAACAACTTGCAATAGGGCATACAGCCCAAGCAGAACAAGGTTATTAGTATGAACAAGCCTTGCGCATGTTGTGGGGTATATGGCCATTATACACATGAGTGTCCTTTCTTACCCCAGATGCGCCAAATGTGGGAAGCTTAAGCAGCTTCCAGAGTTCAACAATCACCTCAGAATCCTACGCCATCTCAGTTGGCAGTGCTTACAAATCCTTTCCCTCAACAAGGATTAGTTGTTGCTCAACCTCAACGAGGTCAAGCAGCCCATCCCCCCCAACCTTCTGGTCCTGGCGACTACCATATCCTCGTGATGAATTTCGATGAGGTTAATCCCTCCGATATCAACTGCAAATTTGGTCGCGTCAATATGACAAGCCATAGACTTTGTCTGCCACTGAGTCTAAAACCAAAGCATCTACTGAGCCTCTTACGACACCAAATGGTCCAATACAGATCCCTCAACCAAAATTTGAGGCAATTCCGAAGATCCAAAAAGGACCATTACATCGTAACGCGGCTTCTAACCGAGTTGCCCATACATACAGCATAGTAGACGACTTGGCACAATCACCTATTTCCATGTCGATGTTGGAAGTAATCCAATCATGCCTATCTCAAAAGAAATCTCTACTAATTGCTTTGGGCACAGTAGATCCTTCCAATGATCATTTGATTATCTTCCCTGTTGATACATCAGATCATCCCCCATTACCTACATCTGTTGATTTCCAAATACCAGTCTAGTTTCGTAATTCCATCATCTCCTGATGAATTATTAACAAAGGTGCATACACATGTGTGATGTCCACTATCATTTGGAAACAACTTCAGTCACCCGAGCTATCCCCATCCACCATCACTTTGCGTGCTTGGGACAGTCACTCTTCCCAGCTTCTCAGCATGTACCGCAACTATCCAGGGACTCTTGCGAGAAAGACAATGCATGCAGACATTGAGTTTATTGATGCCCCTTTAGATTACAACATTCTCTTGGGACGTACTACGCATATTCCATGTCAGTCGTCGCATATACGTTTTCCACAAGATGTGATTCCCCCATGAATGGAAGATCGTCACCATCGATCAATTGACTTACTATGAGCCGGCATCTGTGACCTCCCCTAAGTCCATTATCTCGTCAATGTCAAATAAGAAATATTCAACTCCAATCACCAGTGTTTCACCTAGAGTCTACAAAGACTCCTCATTGTTGGGATCTTTCCCTGGTCCTCCCCCTCTCATCTCAGAGCCTAACTCTTTGAGTGTTTTAATGTTACAAGAGTCACAAGTTGCCCTCACGTAGTCTGGTACATCTAATCCACAACCAGCTCCTCAGCACCCTTCGGTTACCATCTTAGCCGAGTCATCTGGATCCACCTCCCAGGACCTCCTCTGTTTGTGGGTGCCTCTCCTATGTTCCAACGAGGAACTATTCCTCTAGGTCTCAACCATCCAGGAGATGTTCCACTAGGACATTACCCTATAGGCCAAATACCTTTCTTATTTACCCCTCCAGGAATATTTTCTGTCCCTATCATGGCTTCGTCGGTCCTTCCTAACATGACTTTAGGGATCCCAGTATGGTACATTGATCCCCTTGCAAGCATTCTTCCTAGTCAACTAAGACCTTATCACGCTTTGACCTCAGTTCAACGGTCCCTACGGCCCCTGCCGCTACTTCAGTTCCATCACAACCTCAACAAGAACCCACTCTCGTTGCGAAAGTATCAAGACAGGGGGGCAAAGCCAAGAGGAAAGAACCTAAGGACAAGGCTCCCCAAGCTCCTCCAGCCCCCAAAACCCCAAAGTCATCACGTCTTTGTGCTCTGTGTAAAGTTGTTGGGCATGCTACCAATAATTGTCGTAAACTTCCTCATCTCAAACCTTTGGTTCATGAAACGTTCCCTGAGTCAAATATCCCCGAAGTCCATGTTAACTTACTAGATCCAACCAAGAAACTCAGAACGTTATGCACAAATCACCCTTGTGCCTTATGTGATCATCATGGTCACTATTCCCATTGTTTCCCTCGTCTCGATGAATTCCGTGATTGCCTTGAGACACTTTGCGAATACGAGGCCAGTCGTAGTGGATCACTTACTCCTCTACCCGTGGATTCTAGTACCACTACTAAACTAGAATAGGGGGACTCTAGTACCACCATCGTGATCCCTCCCCCTGATGTTGAGATGATGGACTCCACGGGCCATGTCCTCTACCTGTCGTCATCCTTGAGTTCCTCACAGGCAAACCCTTTCTAAGGTTTTTGTGCACGCTTCTATCAAACCTCTTTCGATAGAATCCTAGGTCTCAACATCCGTAGATCCTCCATCTACCATCTCGTCGTCTACCATTCAAGATGATTTGTATGTGAACCTTCTTTCTCAAGTTGATGTACCAGGTACTGCCACCGCATCATGTAGTCAGTCTTCCTCCTGTCGGCTCATCTTCCATTCTAATAAGGGCATCATGGAAGCTATGTCTACCCCTGATTACCCTTGCACTTAGGCAAGGGGGCATATTTTTTGGAGGATTTTGAAGGCCATTTCCTTCCTAATTCTCCCAATACACTCTAACTCAAGAAATTTTTCTCATAGCATATCCCTTTGGTTTGTGTGTCTCTATTTATGTTATAAAATCAGGTAGGTTGCATCATCTCATCTATTGTCGTTTGCACCTTTCAGATGGATCCATCATCCACATCGTATATCAGTCATGCCGACGGTGTGAATCGCTTCTCCAGGAATCTAGCCTCGGCAACCTGGGACATTTTTACCCCCTTTCATGCATTAGTCCTTTCAAACGGTGTGTACATTGGATCTAACAGCAATAACCAGGCCAAATATGATGCAGTTATAGGTTTGTTAGTCGATGCCCTCGCTCATCACATCCTTCATCTTCGTGTTCGTTTAGATTCCTTGCTACTTGTCATGCAATTGAATGGTGTGTATCATGTGCATAACCAAGGCCTATTTAGAAAATGTATATGAGTTAAGTCGTTCATATGTGAATTTGAAACCATTACTTTCAGTCATGTTCCTAGAGCCCAAAATAACTATGTAGATACCATTTCAAATAACATTCTAGATTGGCATTTATCACATGTATACCACATAAGACAACCATAAAACATAACACATGGCGAACCATCATCATCATATAAAAATCCATAATCATATTATGTATAATATAATTGTTTGGAGCCCAAAACCAAAGTGACCCATATGTCCCCATATCTAGTCACTGTTCGGCGGATCTCACGCCAAAGGCTCTGCTCCACCTGCACGTAGTTCACGTACTGCCTGACCAATCATTGCCATGTTGGTGGGCTCCAGTATTGTAGCAATAATGCTACAACTCCTGGAGCTTCCTTCTCTAATTTTATCAACCCGGTAGTTCGTAACAAACTTGGAAGCGACGGTGCTGTATGCACAAGTACTAGCTCTTGTCGCAGCTGTCACTTGGTCAGCTGGCACAAGTCCGCTAGGGCTCAAACCAACTTCTATATGTTCTCAGAAGAAGCTTTTTAAGTGATGAATGAAAGCTATCTCAAAGGAAATTAACCTACTTTGCAAGAATGAACTGAAAGCCAACAAAACATGGAAACCCTAGTAAACCCTAATTTGACCAGCTTAATCCTTACAATGCAATGGTGGGAATGCAATTTCTAAAAATGATGCCATTACTTCTAGTGAGATGAGATGCATGAGTCTAAACTACTTTCATCTGAAGAGAACATGTTTTTGTATTTTTGCTCAAGTGGTTGGAGTTATTATGACTGTGCTTCTTACTGGGTCTTGACTGTGCAGGCGTAGCTCGAGGGGAGGAAGGCTTGGAAAAGGTCAGGAGGACTCTGAGAGGGTCCAGAGGATCCCTAACATCATTCCACAGGAGTTCACAACCTTCGGATGCCTAGCAACCGTGTTTGCAAGCTTATACAGGATGTCTGCAGGGGATCCTACAGGAAGCTTGGGATTTCTACAGGAAGTCTGCTAACTTCTACAGGATGTTCTGCAATCGGAGTTTTGGGTGATGGAGGAGTGAATGAGTTGTATGGGTGGATGGGAAGGATGAGAGGGGAGCTTGTGATGGCTTATGGGCAGAGAGATGAGATGGAGAGGGGGGGTGTAAAGTTGGTTGGTTGATAAGAGGGTAGAGACAATGGAAGGCCGAAAAGATAAAACAACGTGGATAATAGAAGAGTTGGTGGGCAAATGATCGAGCTGGGAGGTAAGGAGATGGCTTAGGCATGGCTGAGAAGGATAAGGGAGTGATAGAGTGGTGTTGCGCAGTGTAAATGAAACAAATCACCTTTGTCTTGCACAAAACCGAGAATTCATCAACCTATTCTAACTGTTTTATTAAAAACCAAAGAACAGCAATGTAAGTTAAGAGAGAAATCGTGCATGGTGCTGAAACAAAGAGTTATTTCTCAAGATCTAAATGCATGGACACTTCTACCAATGGAAATATTACTTGAAAGCTTGCATGAACATGTAAAACAGTGTTTTTGGTGGTTGGCACGGTCTGCACTCCCAATCTCTAAACAGAGGTGGAAGTGAGTGTACAATCAACCTTTTCTTGGAACTCTGATGAATTCTAATCCTCCTACTCTAATCTAAACTGCTGAAAGCACTTTATCCATAAAACTAACCTACTTAATCACATCAAGAAATTCGAATCAGCAAACTGTGTTTTCCAAATGCATGTCAAGGACAAGAAATATGATGCTGAAGAAAAGACAAGTAACAATACAAAGAAAGGAGGCCTATTGCTCTCAGGTTGGGCCCAAACCTGAGAGCTATAGCTCCTCTAAGAACTCAGAATTGAACTCAAATCTGCCTGCCTTTTATTAAAAGATCATAATCATAAGTCTGACAACATGCCAAAAATGGCTTACAAAGAGCAAAACAGAGCTATAGCTCGTGATCCAAAATCTGCAACAAAGGTTCAAAAGTCCCCATCGAAGGCTACAGCCTCAATATTTATACATTATGAGGGCCAAGTTGGCCTCCTAAATTAGTGGGGCTTGGCTGTCCAACTAAAAGTAAACTGTTGTTCCTGTAGAATCCGTTGGCTGCCTTCTAGCTCGGTGGTGATAGTTGTTGGGGCTCGGAGTTGGGGTGGAGATCACGAGGAAGGTCATTCAAGGCTGTGGACAACCTTCCTACAAACCCACAATGCCACCTTGGCTGTCTCCTTGCCTCCATCTGCGTGGTTTTGCTCCATTTAATGTCAAAAAGACCTGAAATAAACATGTATTAGACACATAGGCATAATGACTGCCCTCCTTCCTACAAATAACATGAATATACTCAGAAATGATGCATAAGTGATAAAAAATGAAGGGTTGAGCAAGGTAAGTAGGCCAAATGAGCCCAAAATGTTACCAAAATTTGGGGCTCATCATCACCCCCCAGCTAAAATATTTGCTCATCCTTGAGCAACTAGTCCAACTCTTCATCCTTCATTGCCTTTACTGCCACCCTTACATCCCAAGCCTCTGTAGTAGTGTCCTCCTTGTTGATATGAAACCCAGCCTTTCTGTTCACCTCTTCCCACTGTTCATTATCATCCTTCTCTGTGTTGCCTTCCATTAATCCTAGCAGCAGTGGTGGGCTTAGTTTTAGGCCAATCCAGCTGGCCTGGAGGTTTTGCATGGATTTCTTATAGAGGGCCACCCATGCTAGTGCTTCTCTCATCCGAGTTGGGGTATGATACTCTCTAATTTTCAGACTGTGGGCCAAGGTATTCCATCTGCAGTCACAAGCTTGGACAGCGTTGTCTCCTAACAGTCTCTCCATGTCCTCAAAATGAGCTATGGCTTGGGCCTGTTGATCCATATATCTTAATGAAGCTTGAGGGTCAGTGGACAAATGTTGGTGTGCCGAGATTAGTGCAACTGGATCCCCTGGTTCTGGTCTGATGAGCAATGGCTCATTCAGCTCTCGGTTCATGACCGCTTTGGCTTCTGCTGCTCTTTTGTCCTCATGGTTCAGCCATGAGGCAAATGCCATTAATTGCATATCTCCCAAGGCCGTATTGGGATCCCATGAAACTACATTAGGCAGGGCCAAATTATGGAGGTAGAACTCCGCTAATTTGGCCTTATCCTCTGATGAACTAGTACTGCATACTTCAGTGAATTGTTGCGGGTCTTGGAGCTGAGAGATACCTCTTTGCGCCAAGGTATTGATTTGAAACTGCAGCCATTGGTCTTTCAGGTACAGGCCATAGGATTTGGCCGGCGGTCTGCATTGTATAGCATCCATGGCCCAACTGGCCATGCAGGCCAATTGTGCCTCTTTCTGCTGCAGCTGTTGTCTGAGAGCTTGCACCTCAATTTGTGCTTGTTGTTCTGCTTCCTGTAGATGTGTGGTTGGCTCCCCAAGACCGGTGTGCAGTCCCTTTTTGCCTTGTTGTTCTGCTGTGGTGTCATTGTAGGGTGTAGTTGTCCCTGTCCTCAGCTCCTGTAGCTGCAATCTCAGCTTTTGGTTTTCTTCCTGTAGGAACACTCGTTGGCAATTTGCCACGTGTTTAGCCATGGATAATTCACTTCTGGCCTCCTTGAGCTGCTCCTGCAAGGGACCTATGTCCGCCACGCCCTTTGACTTGGCTATTTTCATCCACGTGTGTGTACGGACTCTTTCTTCCTCCAATGCAAAAAACAGTCGCATAGTAAATTTCTGAGGTATAATTTTGCCAGCCTCTAAAAAGTTGTAATATGAACTCAGACTTGGCTGAGGGCTGGGCTCTGGTATCTGCTCTTTCTCCACTTCTTTTGGTGGCTCTATTTCGCCCTCCCTCGGTGGTGACGAGGGTGCTTCTCCTTCCATTCTCTCAGTTTCTTTAAGCCTGGCTAAGGTTTCCTGTAGAGCATCCTCAGCATCGTGTAGCCGAGCTTTTGTAGTCAATTGATCTAACCTTTCTTTCCAAGTAGTTTTCTTCGGGCTCCCCCTCTCATAGGTGACTGATATCCTCGAGGGGGACCTCTCCTTGGGCAAAGTAGGGGCATCTTCGATAATGATTGGGCTGTTGGACGGAGGCTGTGGCTTGCCCGTCTTTATTCTCACACTTCTTCTAGCTTTAAAATATAGAGGGGTCTCCCTCTTTCTCTTCTCCTTTGGCTTAGGAGGTGTGCTGAGGGCGGCCAGCACAGCTGCTGCCTCCCTTGCAAGAATGTCAGCTTTCTTCTCCTTGGGTTTCACTTTTTCAGGGCTTCCTGTAGAAGACCCTGTTTTAGTTAATTTCGGGCTTCCTGTAGAAGACCCTTTTTCAGTTAATTTCGGGCTTCCTGTAGAAGACCCTTTTTCAGTTAATTTCGGGCTTCCTGTAGAAGCCGGTTTCGGTTTTCCTGTAGAAACAGGTGTCATCGCTTTGGTTTGTTTTGTTGCATGAGTTTTACTTTTTGACTTGGTTGCGGTTGCTGTCGAGGCACTTTTGCTGATGTGGACCTTCTCAGCCTTGTCCACTCTGCTTTGCAATCTTTTCTCTCTTGCCGTCAAAATGGGTGTGTCATCCTTCTCTTTGGCACCCTTTTTCTCTTGTTTCTTCTCTTGCTTTTTCTTCTGCTCCGTGGTCGTGGTCTTCTGGCCTTTGTCTTTCTTCCCTGCGGGCACTGAATCTTTCTCCTCACTGCTAGATGAACCGAGCTCTTCGGTCAGCATCTTTATATCACCATCCTTGGTCAAATTTCTGAAGGCTTCCCATGAGAGAGGAACCTTGTATGTGTGGAGCGCATCCTCCACGAGGAGTTTGATGAGTCCATGGTGGGCTACCTGGTCTGGTGTGCCTTCTTTCAGCTTGGTGACACACTCCATCAGAGACTGTAGTAGAAAGTAGGGGAGACTGAGTTTGTTTTCTACAGGTAGGTCCATTTGGTGCCTTAATTCCGTGAGTAACCGAAAATGGTACCCATATACAATGCTAAAACGGCCTTCGCAGGTGATGTACTTCATAATCTGCAGGCTAACTTCACTCCACGGTGGCAGTAAACTGGTTCTATGAACCCCATTTTTATCTTCTGAGAATTCCTCCTCTGGTGGAAAGAATTCTTTCTTAGCCTGTTGGCCCAACTTCCTTTCTTCTTTATCCCATGGTAATCCCATTGGGAGCTCAGTAACTCGGCTGATGAATTGTGGGGTGAGTCTGAGACTCAAACCCCTGAAGTTAACGGTGGCCAATGTTTTGGATTTCGGCCTCAGAGCTTGCAAAAACTCCTCTGCCACCTCGTCGTCATAGCCCTGTAATTTGTCACAGAATGATATCCATTGCGCTCGCGTGAAGAGCTCCACCACCTCAGGATTTTCTCTTAGCTTTGTGGAGTCGGTTGGTTCCCTTCTGATGAACCCACCCGGCATGGTGAAAAACTGCTGTGTTAGCTGGAGGTGGCGAATGCGGAAGAAAATTGGCCTACTGGGACAGAGCGTAGAATTACGCCTCTGTCATGCATACAATTCACGAAACTTATCCCCCGAGGATCTTAACACAGCTTAATTATACTGACATCCTGTAGGACGACAATTCATGCAACGGTAGACAATATTTACAAAAATTTTCTACGACCAGACTGTACACGTCGATTCTGCCACCCTCAAAACCAATTGCATGGAGAGTTCAGGCTTACCTTTTGAATCCGCCACCTTTTGACGTGAGGAACCCAATTTCCTATAGAAACAGCTTTCTTGTAGAAGCAGCGCGCGAATTCCGGAGGATACTGCAGTGGGTCTGCACTCTCTGTGCTGCTTAACAGGCGTTCGAATGGCCAAAGACTTGGAGTGTCGAGCTGCAGAGGGATCCGGATGATCACTCGAGTTTCAAACGGTGAATGATAAATGCGTGGGGTGGCAATCTAGCCGATTAGATTTGAATTCGGTGGAATCCGTGGCGCGGGGGTGAGCTGTCCCTGCCGGACCGTTGGACGACGTCACTCCATCATTCGTCTGCGAGTTCCCTTACTGCCGCATCATTCCCCGTAGATCCGCCGCCGTCATTTCATTTAAACTCGTTTCTATGCGACTGGATGGCTCTCACGTGTACATTGCCCGTTCCTTTTTCCACGACCACCGTTTACCATTCGACTAGACCATCTGATTGGTCGACGTGGCCAGTCGATTGGCCATACAACCACTCAACCCATTCACTTCACACTTGCAACCATTTTCAAAGTAAAATTCATGCAATTCGACGGAAGAAAGGGTTGAGGCACTTACCTGTGCGGCCGCGACATGATGTTTCAGGCTCTTGGACGACGATGAGTGGATTTATTTGTTGCTGCGTGATTGCACAGGTTCGGAGGTTCCTCTTTACAGGCCGCTGATGATGAAGCTGATGCTTCGACTGCATGCACCTGCGTTTTCATTGCATGTGGCAAGCGCTTTGAATGGTGTACACTCTAGCGGGCTTAACTGTTACGGGACTCCTGCAGGATGTCTTGTAGCAGTTTTTCCTCCTCGGGTGCATGCTGCACGACGAAGGCAGTGGCCTCACGATCACGCTCACAGAGCTCATGGATGGCTGGGATGGATATGGTATGACATCTCAGCGTTTTTTCATTTTCAAAAATTGCTTTCTCTTGATACTCAATGATCTGCTTTGATGGTGCAGGTATCTTGATTGCATGTCGACAGGGGTAGTAGAAAGAGGTGACAGCAGCGTGTAAGGGTGAAAATAGTAGCTTGCATGCGTCCAAACCGATCCTTGGTCGTTAGATCTCCTCATACAATGAATTCTGGGCCGTCCCGAACTTCTACAGGAAGGTTCCTGTAGAAATACAGAACTTCCTGTAGAAAGTTTGCACCTTCCTGTAGAAAGTCTGCACCTTCCTGTAGAAAGTCTGCACCTTCCTGTAGAAAGTTTGCATCTTCCTGTAGAAGACTTAAGCTGTGATGAAATCGTGCCCATACCTTGGAAAAGATGAGTATTCTTGGAGGAGGTGCTGGTGAGGTCTCCTGGCAGCATGATAAGGATCCTTGACTTTGAGTTGAGAGACCTCCTCTCCTTCCTAGAACACCTGCAACCTGCATGCATTTCCACATTATAAACTTGTTGTCCCTGTCTTCTTTTTCTTATTGTTTTTTTCTTTTCTTTTTTTCTTTTATTTCTTTTTTTTTTTTTTTTTGAAAGATAACAAGGGCGTCTCAATGAGGTTTTCACCCTTGCCATCTGCCTTAAGCGTCTCAGAGAGGTTTTCACTCAAGGATCTTTTTCAAATCTCCTCTTTTTTTTTTGAAAGACAATAGGGGCGCCTCAATGAGGTTTTCACCCCTACCACCTGCCTTGGGAGCCTCAGAAAGGTTTTCACCCAAGGATCTTTATTATTATTATTATTATTATTATTTTTTAGATCTTTCAGGGTATGCCCAAAGCAGAGGCAGAACCCTTCTCTATGACCAACACTGATTTCTCCATAGTTTTGATGAACTCTTGTCTTGAGAGAGGTTTCCTGTAGATCTTCAGTCGATGCCCATTGACAAGCATGGGGATGGCTTCCTCATCAATGGTCCAAATAAGAACAGATCCATTGTCATGACATTTTTCCACTGCATATGGTCCCAGCCATCTGGTTCTCAGTTTCCCCTTGAAATATTTGTGCCTGGAGTCATACAACAGTGCCCAATCTCCTGGCTGGAATTGCTTGTCATTGAGGTGTTGGTCATGCCACACCTTTCTCTGAAGTTGAACCACTTCTGAGTGAAGGAGGGCCTGCATTCAGTGCTCGTCCAGTCCATTCAGCTGCAATAACCTTTCTTGTTGTGCATGGCTGAGATCTAGGTCCAGCTGAGCTGCCATCCTCAAAGTGTTGTATTCAAATTCAATGGACAGCAAAGCTTTCTTCCCATAGACCAACTCATAAGGTGTGAAGCCGGTGGTGGTCTTCTAGGTGGTGTTGTAAGCCCATGTGGCCTCAACCAGATGATCTGCCCAATCTTTCCTACTGCTGCTCACCACCTTAGTCAAATTCCCTTCCAATGCTCTGTTGGTGACTTCCACTTGCCCATTTGCCTGTGGATGATAGGGGGTGGAAGTCGTATGCTTGATTTTGTGATGAGCTAGTAGGTCTTCAATTAAGTTGGATGTGAACTGGCTTACTTGATCGGTGACCAGCTCTCTTGGGTAGCCAAATTTGTAGAAGATGTTCTCTCTTAAGAACTCAGCCACCTTTTCTTCTGTTGCTGCTTTGATTGCTTTAGTCTCTGCCCACTTTGTCAGGTAGTCGGTGCACACAATGATGTAAGACCTTTGCCTCAAAGGAGGGTTGATTGGACCCACAAAGTCCATACCCCACTTCTCAAATGGCTCAAGAGTCACTTGAGGTTGGAGAGGCATCTCATCCATTTGAGTCGGTTTCCCCATTCTTTGGCATCGGTCACATTGGCTGATATACCTTCTGACATCTTGATGAAGTGTGGGCCAATAGTAGCCTGCCTGCAGGATTTTGAAGGCGGTCCTCTTTGCTGCAAAATGTCCTCCACAAGGCCCATCGTGATAGGTGAGGAGGATATAAAAGACTTCCTCCTCCCTTACACAACGCCTTAAGATCTGATCAGGGCCAAGCTTGAAAAGGTTGCCCCCGATCCAAGTAAATGAGGCACTCTTTCTGATGATTCTGCTCTTCTCTCTTGAAGATAGGTGCAGAGGGAACTGTGCTGCAACAAGGTAGTTTGCTATATCAGCAAACCATGGAGAGAGTACTGAGATAGCAAACAGATGTTCATCGGGCATCTGGTCATCCACTGTTCCATCCTCATCTGCAGACAAATCCAATCTAGATAAAAAGTCAGCAACAACATTTTCTTTACCTAGTTTGTCAACAATGGTTAAATCAAACTGCTGCAACAAAAGTAACCATCTAATAATACGAGCATTCACATCTGGTTTATTCATTAAATATCTAATTGCAGCATGATCCGTATGTACAAAGGTTTGATAGCCAGTGATATAATGTCGGAACTTGTTCAGTGCATGGACCACAGCCAAGAATTCTTTCTCGGTTACAGTGTAATTTAGTTCAGCTTTGGATAAGTTTTTGCTAACAAAGTAAATGGCATATGGAAGTTTTTGTTCAACTTGTCCTAAAGCTACCCCTATGGCTTTGTTCGAGGCATTAGTGTGGATGTGGAAAGGTAGGGCCCAGTTTGGACCTCTCAAGATTGGGGCTGACACCAACTTGTCCTTTAATTCATTCAAAGCCCTCTGACAATCGTCAGTCCATTTAAACTCCACATCTTTTGCCAACAGGCCAAACAATGGTGAGGCTAGCTTGCTGAAGTCTTTAATGAATCTCCTGTAATACCCTGCTAATCCTAAGAAACTCCGAACATCCCTTACCTTTTGGGGAGGTGGAACCTTCTTGATGAGAGCAATTTTGTTAGGATCCACTTGTAACACTTGGCAAGAAATGGTATGGCCTAGCACGGTCCCTTCAGTCATCAAGAATTCACATTTTTCAGGACTAAGGGACAGGTTCATCTCAATGCATTTGGTTAGGACTTTTCCCAGATTGGACAATGCTTCCTGGAAGTTGGACCCATAAGGAGTGAAGTCATCCATATAGATTTCCACCGCATCATGGACCAGCTCCGAGAAGATGCTCAAGACAGCTCTCTGGAAGGTAGCAGGAGCATTGCATAGCCCAAAGGGAAGAACTCGGTAGGCAAAGGTACCCCAAGGACAAGTGAAGGTGGTCTTATCTTGGTCTTCAGGCTGATTTGGATTTGGTTGTACCCGCTAAACCCATCTAGGAAAGAGAAGAACTTCTTTCCTGCCAGTCCATCCAACACTTGATCTATGAAAGGTAGAGGGAAATGGTATTTCTTGGTAGCTTTGTTCAGTTCTCGGTAGTCCACACAGATTCTCCACTTCCCGTTTTTCTTGGGAACCAACACCAGAGGGGACACCCATTCACTATCTGAGATGGGGTAAATGAATCCGACATCCAACAGTTTTTGCAATTCTTCCTTGACAATGTCCTTAAGGGCTGGATTCATTCTCCTCTGGGGTTGCCTAACCGGTTTACAATCCTCTTTGATGTATATGTGATGGGTACAGACCGAAGGATGGAATCCTTTCATCTCCTTATAGCTCCAAGCAAAAGCATCTAGATGACTGGCCAACAGGCTACACAGCTCCTTTTCCTGGGAAGGAGATAGGGAGGAGCTGATCTTTAACGTTCTCTCAGGGCCGAACTCCACATTCTTGACTCTGGGAGTGACAGGGTTGGCTACACAAAGGTCCACTAAGGTGCTGGCTTGGGCATCCTCCACCAATTTCTCTAAGGATAGTGCACTGGGAGGCGGATTCTGGATCAAGGTCTCAATCAAGTCATCCTCGGTTGGGGGGTCTCTTCTAGTGGTGTCTAGGGTGCACAAAGGTGCTGAGTACACCTCATCCTCTTCTCCTTCCTCCAGCCAAAGTGGTAACTCATGCTCTAAGGAGGGTTGGGCAGGAGGGTATAGGACTAGCTGCTTGGACATAGGACCATTTTTGATGGTCATGTTTCCTGCACGGCAACTTATGTAAGCATCTGCAGTGGCTAACCAAGGCCTTCCCAAAATAAGAGGATATCCAGTAAGCTTTGCCTTTGGTTGCAGAACCAAGAAATCTGCAGGGTATTCCTAAGAGTCGACAGAGACCAAGACATCCTCCACAATCCCTTCGGGAGTCACGGTGGAGCGATCTGCTAGTTATAGGACTATCGAGGTCTTCCTCAAGGAACCCTGAAGATTGAGTTTGACCATGGTATCCCTGGTCATCACATTAATGGCAGCCCCCAGATCAATCAAGGTGTGCGGTATGATGGTGCCATTGATGTGGACATCTACTACAGGACTCCCAGGATCTAGATACTTTGGGCAGATGACTTGTCCTAACATAAGATCAGACAGTTGTCCTAAGACATTGATGGTTGAAGCATCTCTCTTTCGCCTGCCTGGGTGTTTGAAACACTTTTCCTTAACCAGTTTGTTGTATATTGGCACATCCTTGATGGCTTGGAGAAGTGGTATTTTCACACACAACTGCTTGAGCTCTCCCAGAAGCTCATCCTCCTCTGGGTTGGGTTGTGTGGTGGCTGTTAGTCTCTCAGGAAAGGGTGGAATAGCCTTTGGTTCACTTTCCTGTTTGTCTTCCTCGTCCTCTGGGGGAGGAGGTTGGCGATCCAGAAGTGTCTTTCCAGATCGAAGATTGATCTCTTGGATCTCCACAGCATAGGTAGGGCATGATGTTTCCCCAGTGTATACCTTGTTGGGCCTGTCTATTGTTGGGGTTCAGGTTCGGTTGAGCAGGCATTTGAGGTTGCCTTGGAGGAGCAGGAGGTAGTGGTTGAGGTTGAACTGGTGGTGGAGGCAAAATGGCGGGAGGAGTGTTGTACTGGGGCCTCCACCCCGACTGAGGTGCATTCCACTGAGGCTGTGGCTAGGCATGTGAGTGATATGAATGAGTAGTGGGCTGAGTAGGGTACTGAGGTGGATAAGACCATGGAGGAGGCATAGACCAGGAAGGAGGAGCAGGGGGACCCCAGGAAGGCATAGGAGTAGATTGGTTGGGGCTGTAATAAGCTTGGGGTGCCCCTTGCATCCCCTGCTGGTAAGGTCTAGGTCCTTGTGGCCTCCTTTGGTTGAGGAAATAGAGAGGTTCAGTGGGGGCTTCTGTCCCTTGGTACATGGCTTTAAGCCCAGGTAAGGTTGGACATTGATTTGTGGGATGGTCCTCCTCACAAACGAAACACACTTCAACCGAATGCAATGGGCATTCGTTCTTAGGGTGTCTCTTTGTACATCTAGGGCAGAAGATAGCCAAGGCCCTCTCAGCTTCTTCCTTCTTCTGCTGGATCCTGAATGTGTCAAGTTGCATGGAAATGGTCTGTCTCACCTCACTCTTGAGATCTTCTAATTGATTTGCAAACTCATGTTTGGAGAAAGGTATACCAGCTGAGAGGAGGTTTCCTCTACCTCGTTTCCGGGCTGCCCTAGAGTGGTTCCTAAACACAGTCTTGATGTCCTCATAAGGCAGTTGGTAAATATCTCCTCCAGCTAACATGTGAAGGGTATCTAAGAGGTCTTCAGGGACTCCTCGGAGCAGGACCAACTTGAGGGATTCAGGGTCAAGTGTGCACCTAGCCCGTTTATAGCTAAGTTGGAACCTTTCCTCATAATCCTCTAAGGACTCATCATTTCCCATGGTCATCCGAAAGATTTTTCCCTTGGTTTCCTTGGACCTCCAGTAGTCCCGGTACTTGGTATTGAAAGCTTGCTGCATCTGAGCCCAAGTGGTGATACTATTCCCAGGTAAGCCCATGAACCAGCGTAATGCTGCATCCTTAAGAGTTGAAGGGAAGAGTTTCAGCTTCTGCTCATCTTCAGTATAGTCATAGGTTCGACAAAGGACAGCAAACTCAAACAGGAAGGTATCAGGATCTTCAGTAGTCAGTCCATGGAAGTGAGGTAAAGCGGAGGGGCTAATGTTCTTCATTTTCATGTCTCCATTGGTTTCTCGGATGGGGAAGGCACCTTCTATTCTCTCATCTTCTCCTCTATTGTCAGCCATAGCTTCAGATGGGATGGTCTCTAATTCTTCTTCTACTATAGGATCTTCGTATATCTCAGGAGGTTCACCTATAGGTTCTTTTGGATCACTGTCACCGAAGAAGAGAGAAGGGTGACTTAGTGATGTGGTGGGGGTGTTGGGTAAGAATTTTCCTGTTTTATCTCGATTCCTACGAGGCATGAAATGGAAAGACTTTTTTTTTTTGATTACTTTTGTTTTTTCTTTGGTACCTGCAAAAACTGAAATTGATTGATCTATAACTAACTATCTTGCTGAAATGAAAATGCAGAATTGAAATGAAAGCAGGAAAGAACTAATCTACTTTGCTCAAATGGGATTGCAGGAATGGAAATGCTAGTCTACGCTTGCAAAATTGAAATGCTAGTCTACGCTCGCAAAATTGAAATTGCGGAATTGAAATGCTAATCTATGAAAGCAGGAAATGTCTATGCTACTTTTGTAGAATGGAAATGAAATAAACTACTTGGCAGAAGGCGAGAGTAGGAAAAAAGAAGAAAAGCAACAATTACTAATACTCTGACGCTTCCCCGGCAACGGCGCCAAAAAGATGGTGGGCTCCAGTATTCTAGCAATAATGCTACAACTCCTGGAGCTTCCTTCTCTAATTTTATCAACCCGGTAGTTCGTAACAAACTTGGAAGCGACGGTGCTGTATGCACAAGTACTAGCTCTTGTCGCAGCTGTCACTTGGTCAGCTGGCACAAGTCCGCTAGGGCTCAAGCCAACTTCTATATGTTCTCAGAAGAAGCTTTTTAAGTGATGAACAAAAGCTATCTCAAAGGAAATTAACCTACTTTGCAAGAATGAACTGAAAGCCAACAAAACATGGAAACCCTAGTAAACCCTAATTTGACCAGCTTAATCCTTACAATGCAATGGTGGGAATGCAATTTCTAAAAATGATGCCATTACTTCTAGTGAGATGAGATGCATGAGTCTATACTACTTTCATCTGAAGAGAACATGTTTTTGTATTTTTGCTCAAGTGGTTGGAGTTATTATGACTGTGCTTCTTACTGGGTCTTGACTGTGCAGGGGTAGCTCGAGGGGAGGAAGGCTAGGAAAAGGTCAGGAGGACTCTGAGAGGGTCCAGAGGATCCCTAAAATCATTCCACAGGAGTTCACAACCTTCGGATGCCTAGCAACCGTGTTTGCAAGCTTCTACAGGATGTCTGCAGGGGATCCTACAGGAAGCTCGGGATTTCTACAGGAAGTCTGCTAACTTCTACAGGATGTTCTGCAATCGGAGTTTTGGGTGATGGAGGAGTGAATGAGTTGTATGTATGGATGGGTAGGATGAGAGAGGAGCTTGTGATGGCTTATGGGCAGAGAGATGAGATGGAGAGGGGGTGTGTAAAGCTGGTTGGTTGATAGGAGGGTAGAGACAATGGAAGGCCGAAAAGATAAAACAACGTGGATAATAGAAGAGTTGGTGGGAAAATGATCGAGCTGGGAGGTAAGGAGATGGCTTAGGCACGGCTGAGAAGGATAAGGGAGTGATAGAGTGGTGTTGCGCAGTGTAAATGAAACAAATCACCTCTGTCTTGCACAAAACCGAGAATTCATCAACCTATTCTAACTGTTTTATTAAAAACCAAAGAACAGCAATGTAAGTTAAGAGAGAAATCATGCATGGTGCTGAAACAAAGAGTTATTGCTCAAGATCTAAATGCATTGACACTTCTACCAATGGAAATATTACTTGAAAGCTTGCATGAACATGTAAAACAGTGTTTTTGGTGGTTGGCACGGTCTGCACTCCCAATCTCTAAACAGAGGTGGAAGTGAGTGTACATTCAACCTTTTCTTGGAACTCTGATGAATTCTAATCCTCCTACTCTAATCTAAACTGCTGAAAGCACTTTATCCATAAAACTAACCTACTTAATCACATCAAGAAATTCAAATCAGCAAACTGTGTTTTCCAAATGCATGTCAAGGACAAGAAATATGATGTTGAAGAAAAGACAAGTAACAATACAAAGAAAGGAGGCCTATTTCTCTCAGGTTGGGCCCAAACCTGAGAGCTATAGCTCCTCTAAGAACTCAGAATTGAACTCAAATCTGCCTGCCTTTTATTAAAAGATCATAATCATAAGTCTGATAACATGCCAAAAATGGCTTACAAAGAGCAAAACAGAGCTATAGCTCGTGATCCAAAATCTGCAACAAAGGTTCAAAAGTCCCCATCGAAGGCTACAGCCTCAATATTTATACATTATGAGGGCCAAGCTGGCCTCCTAAATTAGTGGGGCTTGGCTGTCCAACTAAAAGTAAACTGCTGTTCCTGTAGAATCCGTTGGCTACCTTCTAGCTCGGTGGTGATAGTTGTTTTGGCTCGGAGTTGGGGTGGAGATCATGAGGAACGTCATTCAAGGCTGTGGACAACCTTCCTACAAACCCGCAATGCCACCTTGGCTGTCTCCTTGCCTCCATCTGCGTGGTTTTGCTCCATTTAATGTCAAAAAGACCTGAAATAAACATGTATTAGCCACATAGGCATAATGACTGCCCTCCTTCCTACAAATAACATGAATATACTCAGAAATGATGCATAAGTGATAAAAAATGAAGGGTTGAGCAAGGTAAGTAGGCCAAATGAGCCCAAAATGTTACCAAAATTTGGGGCTCATCACATGTGCCACATGATACCTCGCCACTCTGAGGGAAGGTCGGTACATTCATCTATACATCAATCATCTAACTCATGTCATTCACGCTCTGAAACTATGATCAAGAGTACCTCACACCTACAGTGTAGATCAATGAGTAGTGCACTATCCTCTGGACCCTGATGTGACGATGATGTTCCCTGATCTATAACCCCAGGAGTTGCGGCTCATCCTACATATCCTGTCAGTTTTACCGATGCTCTGTCTGCATACCACATATTTTACACTCAATACCATATACATGTGATAAAAATATGAAATGCACCATAAAAATAACAACTTAACACTTACCATCTGGTCCCCATGCTCACTGAGGTGGAAGTGGTAAGTCACGATCATCCTGATAGTTCATCCTATTGTAAGGATAATCATCAATGTAGAAGGGCATCTAATCCCAATGTGCGAAAAACTCGGGTTGGAACACTCATTCGACTCCCCCTCCTCCTCCTCTCCATAGTAGCTGCCCCCAACGGCGCATCTTGGGCTCCTGTGGGCCCCCATCTTAGATCTGTACATGAGGACGGATGGTGGGTATCTTCTCAAATAATAATGCACACAGTACTATACCAAAAGCACAATCACGGTTCACCTGCCTCCTACATAGACTTAACTATCATTTCATTGACAACAGCATCATCTAGGCCCACCCATAGTAGATCCCAGCCAAAACACTCTCAACTAGCATCATCTACCCACTAGTGATGTGGTGGAACGCCTGGCTACCCAAGACCCATAGCACAGCTGTGGAAATAGCCTGTGTCTCTAACCTGTCTAGATCACCAATCGAGATGGTTGTGCCCTTCACATGTACACCTTGTGTACAATGGCGCTCCACAAACTCTGTAATGTTCCTCCCACGAGGCATCAGATGAATATCCCCCAGCACTCCTAAGGTAGGGAGTCCAGTCAAGAAATAAATATCCTGTAATGTGAGCTCAATCTTGTGCCCCTACATGACAAAAACCTCCTAGTCTAGATCCCAATGGCTCACAATTATCGATAGCAAGGGTTCACCTGGCCTCATCAATGGGTTATCTACCAACTTAAGAACCCCATAGCGATCCAATGCCCCTTGAACCCCCTAATTCCTTTGAATCTCAAATCAAAGGGTATCCAAGTCTTGCTTACACTAGTTGATTTTCAACTCTGCCATACCTGCAAAACACCACATGTCTTGTCGGTTCATAGAAGAAAACACTAGTTTACACTGATCAACCTATAGCCCCTACCAGGCCAGTAGACCACCCCTCTTTTTAGCCCCAAATCATAGTTTTCTGCCCAAAAAGAGTGAGCTCGCGGGTTTTCACCTATTTCCTATGATCCGGGTCACACTTCTGGGCCCAAAAAGTGCGATGTGATCGTGAAGAGGAACAGGGGTATCCCAGGGAGCTGCAAGGTGCCAAAAATCAGGAAATAAACCACTGAAATTGAAGAGATGAGTAAGGCCACCTACCTGAAAGTCGCAGATCCTAATTCTAACGGTCGGTTTGTCCGCTACGATCTCCACAATATTTATGGTCTTTTCCTCCTCTCCAAATTCACCACAACTCACTTAGAAAAGTAATTCAAATTGGAGGGAAAACATCCTTTCATAGAAAAATCGAAAATTTTTCTATCACCCATTGCAATCAAACCGTAACTCAGTTTGACGAATCATCAGCACCATTGGAAAGCTCTCATGGAGTACTATAATGGGTCTTTCTCAATATTTGATGATTTAACACTTCACCAAGAAGTCATTTTTCCAAGAAGGGTCAGTTCGTTGCCTCTCAATATCGAATTTCTTCATATGTGACACTTGTAACGTCGATTTTCATCATGAATAACCATCATTTTCTCATGCTTTCATGGTCCCCATAGGGACTATTCTGTGTCGCAACGTCATCAAGTCACCCTTGTTCAGAGCATTTGCAATGAGTCACCCTTGCATCCATGGAGTCTGTTTCACATCCCATTATATCATGTCACAGCATTCCATCCATCTTTGCATATCATTTATCCTATGTTGCCCGTTTTGGCCTCCAATCATGTTGTCCCCCATCCCCTCCGGAGTTGAGTCAGTCGCTTCCCAGTCGACCGTGCACTTTATGCTTTGAAAAGGGAAGTCATTTGTTTGTCCCTCAGTCCCATCATTTTCCATTGTCCCTAGTGTCAATCCATCAGTCACATTACTATTTTCCCTCGTGCCTCATTTGAGGATCCTCAATGCCTCACCTATTGCAGGTCCTATTCTGTCGACATCAGCTCATTTATTCTAGAAGAACAGCCTAGAGGGTGGTGTATCTTGGTTCCAGCTTCCATTCTTGTTCGGTGCCTTAGATCAAGCAAAGGGACTCATTGCCCTTTGACTTGGTTGTTTCATGTTCGTGATTCATACACTTGATGGTCCAGTGATACAGCAGATTGTACCAGTGATTCCCAGGTGTGTGTGAGATGTTTCAGACCTCATGAGGTGGTGGCCCTTCAGGTAGCCCCCCACATGCCTGGATGCCTTCATTCTATAGCCTCAGATGCAGTTCTACAAATTTGATGGGTTCGGTTCCTACTGATCACAGTGTCCATAGCATGTTCATCTCCTTCAAATGATCCATTCAGTTTTGTAGAGCCCTTCCCTGTTCAGCAGGGCTTCTTCGGTTGTTCTACCCTCCCTCCCACCCATTTTTTGAGGGAAGGGCCATTATATCTCATGTACTCAGATGATATTGTATTCAGTCTTGGCTCATGTTTTTTCCAGGTGCATTATGTATATGGGACACATTGTATTATTTTATGGCTCAGTTATGTCAGCATGTCATGTACCATTCAGCATGTACTTCATTGCTCAGTTTATGTTTCTAGGCGCATCATTATTTTTGTACTAAGTTATCTCGCCAGGTATAGGTATGCTCCCCTGATTCACTGAGATCTGGTACCACAACATAAAAGGAGACTTGCATTGGTCTCCCCCTCTGTCCCTATCCTCTTTCGCTTCAGCTCTATTGGTCTCTCTCTCTCTCTCTCTCTCTCTCTCTCTCTCTCTCTCTCCACTTTGTTGTCTAGTGATTGTGTCTTTACAACGTACTTCGGTCATACAATTTTCTCCTAACACTCATACGTTGGGGGACAATCTGTTATCACCAAAAAATTGATCATTTAGTTTAATTTACTAGATGGATCGAAGTACACAATGTAAAGCCAATTTTACCATAGTAAAATTGCTTTCACTGTGAAAAATTACTTAATAAACCACATTTGTTGAGTAATTTATAATTAAACCCATAAAGAATAATTAAATAAATCACTATTTATTTAATTATCTTCTAGGAATAATTAATTGAACCATTATTTAATTAATATTCCTTGTCATATTTGACCCAATTATGAAAAATAAACAGATAAATCATTAATTATCTTATTCTTCTCTAAGAATAAATAATTAATCACTAATCAATTATTATTCTTTGTCAAGTTTAACTAAATCCCTTAGGAATAATTAAATAAATCATTATTTGTTTATTATTCCTTAACGAATTTCTTGAGATGATAAATAAATCATTTATTTATTTATTATTTCTAAATGAAAGTTTAAATACTTTTTCCCTCCTAACCAAATATAATAAAATATCTCAAGTGGTTATTCCAAGAATGGGGTTAATAATATTTTATTATTGCTCATTATTCGAGGATAACTCAATATTTTGTTATAAATAGAAGGGTTTTCCATTCATTATTCACTTTTGATTATTTTCATTGTTGCACTCACTGTTGTAACTCTGATTATTATCATTGTTGCACACCATTTTTTTTCCATTTGAGTTCCCATTGAGCTCAAACATTTTATTTGTTTGGTTTACACATTATAAAGGAGAGAGACTCTATCAAAAAACTGAAGACGTTTAAGGATAGCCAAGAACCCATCCCATGGATGGAGACTAGTAACATTTATTTGTTCCCTTCATAGGTGTTATAATAAAATATATTCTTTGTATATCTCGTTTCCATTGGATTATTGGAGTTATTACTGTTTCATTTTGATGTTTAACTATGATTGTGGCATAGATCGGGACTTTGGCAGGTTTTGTTTCTATCAGTTGTTGCAGATCTACAATGTTTAGCAGCCATTTATATTGTTGAGATTGTTTGTCATCCACAGTCTTAAGTTATTTCTTTTCATACACCTTCGAGGAGAAAACACTACAACAGTGTTTGTTTCCTAATCGATGTTATGATGATAATAGTTGTGATGGATGTGTTTATTTCCTAGTTGATGTTACGATGATGATAGTTGTGATGGATATGTATGTTTTCTACTAATGTTATGATGATAATAGTTGTGATGGATGCATTCATTATGTTGGCTACTTACATTAGTTTTGGTTCACGGTGAACAACGATGTGGATGATTATGTCATGTTGATGATTTAACATATGATATTATGTCAATGACTAACATTGTGAAACATTATTACTAATGATTATCAAGTATGGCAGGAGACCACTAGATGTACTCGCATGTGATGAGTCGATGACATCTGGTTTGATGGAATTGAATATTTTGTCTTCGAAATTTTAAAGTTCAGTTTGAATTTTACTGTAAATTCTAACGACATGTTAGTGGTTGCAGGAACAATTCAGTTGTATAGTTGAACAACTCACATATGGCTGATTTGGTTGTACAGATAGATGGAACTTCATCGGAGAGATGGGACAACATCCGTGATTTCACCCACTAGCACTCCCATTTTGACTTGGGTTGGAAGAGTTGGGATGCCTTCGCCTTGAAGATCACGATGCCATGGGGGAAAGCCCCAGATTGGGTCGCTCACGAGGATTTTACTACAGGGGGCGCATCGAAGTGGATTCCTTGATCCCCAGCTCCATTAGTCTCACTTAGAAGGATTAGTCTCACTTAGAAATAAACATAGGAGAGGATAGCAGTCTCCATCGTTGCACCTAGATCTCCCCTCATAGTCACTAGATGCTTGAAGGGCAGTGGCATGGCACCCTTAGAACTTCAAGGGAAGATCTTGAATGGCACAACCAACTTTGCACCCTTGGCATCAAGAAGAAACTATTAAATATAATCAAGATATGAATATCCTACTAATTCACATAACGTGGTAAATGAGATTTTAGAACCAAGGCAATTAAATCAAGAATAAAACTTGGGATAAAGGTGTTGGAAATAATACTGAGAGGGGGGGGTGAATCAGTATTATCATATTAATAAAACTTTTTCATTTCCATAATCAGATTCATATATGCTACTTCCACAACTTCTTATGATTAAGTTAATCGATCTTCAATGAGTGCATTAGAACATTATCAACCATATTATTAGTTAACAGATGCAGTAACATAAAGTAGATCATCACACATAAGGCACACACATGAACACAATGATGTAAGGTGGAAACCCAATGCGGGAGAAAAACCACCTGCTGCAAGTCATCTCAATCTTCTTCTTAATAAGAAAATTCTTTTACAATATTTGTACTGGTGCAGCCTTATACCAGTACGGGAGCTACAACCCCCTTTGCTCTTGTACTAGCCGATCCATTTACTAGTACGCAGGCTACTACCTGCTACAATGCTCCAAAGATTTCCTTTAGCTCTTGTACTAGCTTAGATACTAGTACGTAGGCGCCGGCCTACAATCTTCTCTCCTTCAAGTACCACGTTTCATAAATTTTCATACTGGATACACTGAAGCACAACCCATAAACTGAAAGGCCACATTTCATCCAATTTTCATACTGGACCCAACAACAACATTGAAGCTAAAACAACCTTCTGAAACACCCAATCAACTGAAGTAACCAGATCAACAATAATAGGACCAAACCCAGAACACAACAATGATAAACAAAGATTTTAAGAGAAGGAAGCACCCTGCTCAACTGCTAGCCTGAGTCCGGACTCACCCTGCTCAACTGCTAGCCTGAGTCCCGGACTCACCCTGCTCAACTGCTGGCCTGAGTCCCTGGACGCACCCTGCTCAACTGCTAGCATGCGTCCCTCGCACTGAGTCTACTGAACTGCCTGCGTCCCGGCGCACCTGAACCCTTCTGCACCTGCGTCCGGCGCACCTGAAACTCTTCGCTCCTGCGTCCCAGACGCACCTGAACCCTTACTGCACCTGCGTCCCTCCGAGCATAGATGATTTCAAGACTTTAGAAGTAACCCAGACAATCAGATCCACAGATCTGAACATGCGCCAAGAGATCTCGGTCCATTAATAGATTCGCCTTCATTAGATCTAGACCAGATCTTACCTCATAAGATATTCAACCCAAGACTTGCCAAATCCAAATGATCTCCTTTGCTTTATATAGGCAAGCTCCTCCTTAAAACATGGAACAATACCACGAGCCGACACCATAGAAACACAAAACTGTCGGCTAGATACCACACAAGAAACCCCCACGTGCTTTTCTCTGCCTTGAAATGTGTGCACTGGGTAGACGCACCCCCTGAACGGCTGGCCGGCGTCCCTGGACGCGGGTTCTGCATGGTATACCTGCGGGGACGCACTTTCTGAACCGATTTCCTGCGTCCTTCTTAATTTTTCAACAAACTGAGAGCCTTACCACTGGAGTTGCCATCAAGTACAACACTTTAGCCATAATTCCAACAATCTCCCCCTTTGGACTTGATGGCAAAGCTTACTAAGAACTTGCCATTTGATTCCTTTGAGCTGTCCTGCATCTATGTATTATGTTACATCTGATATCTCTTCTGAATGTATATAAGTGAGATGGTCTTCTATGAGGGGGGTTGCCATCAAGTACAACACATGCATCATAATGCCAACAATCTCCCCCTTTGGACTTGATGGCAACAACACCATATCACTCTCCCCCTTTGACATCAAGGGCAAAGGGGTATGCTCCCCCTAAGAACATGCTCCCTTTGACTATAAACCAGATCTGCTGAAGTCTCTGAATGAGCTCCCCCTTTGAATATAACATGGTGCTCCAATCTGATAATGGTCTTTCTGAGAACAAGCTGAGATGTCTGCTCTGCTATATAGTGCTGTTCATGCTCAAGCTCCCCCTGACTGTAAGCAAGGTCTGCAAAAAGATGTTCTACAAGAAGAACATGACTCTATAAAATACATACATCCATCACCCATCACAATAAGGATCATCCATCCAACCAAGTGGGAATACATCAGAAATATGAAAACCAAATACATTACATCTTCATCCTATGCATAGTGGGGGGACATAGGCCGTTACATGACCTGAAGAGATGATGATAATAGATAGACTATTACAACATGAGTCTTGCTACGACCTTCCAAACATCTAAAGATCATGACAAACAACAGCACTGTATAATCTGCTCCATAGTATTTGTCAACATCAACTCATAACCATCCAGATCTACATGAATCAAGAGCCATCAAATGAAAGCATCAGCATCAATCAACATATGTATGAATAATCATCCCTGTATCCAGCCAACAATCCTCATCCATTTGTGCCAAGAAAGAAATCATGCATCTTGCTCATGTCAACATCATCATGAAATGCATATGAGTAACTCATCATCATGTCTCCAACAATGCGACTTTGAATAATCATCCACGAAATCAGCCAACCTCATCCATATATGTGCCAAGGATAATAAAGACTTCATGCAAGCATCATTAGAGAATCAACCATACATCTGATCATGTGACCAACTCATAATAGCAAGATGAATTATAAGCATTGTCATCAAGGACCATAATGCCAACAATGAATTTAGGACATATGCTCCCCCTGAACCAGTGCCATCTGTTAAATCTGATCATGCATATCAAGAAGAATCAGCCAATAAATGCTTTGAGATAGGTACGCACTTCATCTTTTGCTGCGCTGCGTCCTGTTGCTGCAGGGACGCACCCAAAAACACTATCGCGCCGCGTACTTTTACTCAGGGACGCACCCAAAATTATTATCGCGCCGCGTCCTTTTGCTTCAGGGACGCACCTGATCCTCAGTCGCTCTGCGTCCCCACGCAGATCTTCAGTTACTGAACTGCGTCCTGGACGCACCTGGACTTGGTCTGGCCTGCGTCCGCACGCAGGTCTCCTGTTACTGCACTGCGTCCTGTACTTTCAGCTTCCTCTGATTCTGGTATGTTTGTACATTGTACTGTGCCATCCTTTTCTAACTGTACTTCCTTTTTCCTCCATATCTTCAAGCGTGATGATGACATTTTCTCCTTTTGATATGGTGCCCAAACTTTGTTCCTGCATTCCTTGGCTATATGTCCAAGCTTTTTACATGCATAACATCTTACATGTTTCATATTCCTCCTGTAACAATCAGTAGCTTTGTGACCAAACATATTGCAAGCAAAGCAATATCCATAAAAGTACCTTGATTGAGATGACCTTTCTGCATAATGGTCTTGAACTCTTCTTCTTCTACATCTAGCTGCAACATGTCCAAGATTATGACATACATAACATTCAACATTATTCATAGGAGGAGTAAAGGATTTTCTTTGAGGAATCTCTTTCCTTGGTTGATGATGAGATTGATCTTTCACTTCTTCGTTGATCACTTTAGATTTCCTTTTAGAGTTTCTTGCCTCACCTTGTGAACTAGATTCACCTTCAACAGATTCATGGAAACCAAGACCAGTCTTTATAGCAGGGGACCTTTGACTACTAAGAATATCATCCAATACTTTAGAGCTATCTTGAAATCGTAAAAGCTTATCCTTTTCTTCTAGTTTACCTTTCAAGATATTTACCTCAACCTGAAGCTGTTCTTCCTTTTCAAGAGATTTCTTTTTCAAAACTTCTTCAGCTTTCCTTCCTTCTTCTATTTGTTCCCTTAGTTTGAGAATCTCCTTTTCTTGTTCTTCATTCAGATCCTGCTGCATTTGACGAACTCGGAAGGCACATTCTAGTTGAGATTTTAAGCTGATGACTTCGTTTTCTTGTTTTTCAATAGCTTGGAGAAGGTCTGTATTCTGCTTCTTTGATTCTTCAAGATCTCCTTTTAGTGAGAGGATTGTAGCTTCAAGATTTTCATAATAACTAGATCGATCTCTGAGCTCCTTGATTGTTGTGTTCTTTTCAATGACTTCATTCTTTAGAGATGTTGCTTCATCCTGCAACTTTTGATACCTTTCCTTGCATAACTTGAGGGCACAATTCTTTACGTCAAAACGTTTTTCTTGTTCAATAATTTTGTTTGTCAACCTGTTAAGTTCTGCCTCTATTTGACATCTTTCTTGCTCACCCATAAGAGCAAGTTCAGTAGTCTCACTATCACTTTCATCTCTTTCACAAGGAAATATAGCTGGAACATCAGATGATAACACATTCATACCTGATAATGATTCTGAATCTGATTCTGAATCTGAAGAGCTTCTTATGCCTAATCCCCAATCGATTCTTCCACTATCATAGTTCTTCTGAGATGACTTCTTTTTCTTATGAGCTTTCTTCTTAAGCTTCTTTCCCATTGTTCCACGGATCTCCTTCAAGCGATCAAGCTTCTATCAAAGGACCTGCTCCGATACCAATTGTTGGAAATAATACTGAGAGGGGGGTGAATCAGTATTATCATATTAATAAAACTTTTTCATTTCCATAATCAGATTCATATATGCTACTTCCACAACTTCTTATGATTAAGTTAATCGATCTTCAATGAGTGCATTAGAACATTATCAACCATATTATCAGTTAACAGATGCAGTAACATAAAGTAGATCATCACACATAAGGCACACACATGAACACAATGATGTAAGGTGGAAACCCAATGCGGGAGAAAAACCACCTGCTGCAAGTCATCTCAATCTTCTTCTTAATAAGAAAATTATTTTACAATATTTGTACTGGTGCAGCCTTATACCAGTACGGGAGCTACAACCCCCTTTGCTCTTGTACTAGCCGATCCATTTACTAGTACGCGGGCTACTACCTGCTACAATGCTCCAAAGATTTCCTTTAGCTCTTGTACTAGCTTAGATACTAGTACGTAGGCGCCGGCCTACAATCTTCTCTCCTTCAAGTACCACGTTTCATAAATTTTCATACTGGATACACTGAAGCACAACCCATAAACTGAAAGGCCACATTTCATCCAATTTTCATACTGGACCCAACAACAACATTGAAGCTCAAACAACCTTCTGAAACACCCAATCAACTGAAGTAACCAGATCAACAATAATAGGACCAAACCCAGAACACAACAATGATAAACAAAGATTTTAAGAGAAGGAAGCACCCTGCTCAACTGCTAGCCTGAGTCCGGACTCACCCTGCTCAACTGCTAGCCTGAGTCCCGGACTCACCCTGCTCAACTGCTGGCCTGAGTCCCTGGACGCACCCTGCTCAACTGCTAGCCTGCGTCCCTCGCACTGAGTCTACTGAACTGCCTGCGTCCCGGCGCACCTGAACCCTTCTGCGCCTGCGTCCGGCGCACCTGAAACTCTTCGCTCCTGCGTCCCAGACGCACCTGAACCCTTACTGCACCTGCGTCCCTCCGGGCATAGATGATTTCAAGACTTTAGAAGTAACCCAGACAATCAGATCCACAGATCTGAACATGCGCCAAGAGATCTCGGTCCATTAATAGATTCGCCTTCATTAGATCTAGACCAGATCTTACCTCATAAGATATTCAACCCAAGACTTGCCAAATCCAAATGATCTCCTTTGCTTTATATAGGCAAGCTCCTCCTTAAAACATGGAACAATACCACGAGCCGACACCATAGAAACACAAAACCGTCGGCTAGATACCACACAAGAAACCCCCACGTGCTTTTCTCTGCCTTGAAATGTGTGCACTGGGTAGACGCACCCCCTGAACGGCTGGCCGGCGTCCCTGGACGCGGGTTCTGCTTGGTATACCTGCGGGGACGCACTTTCTGAACCGATTTCCTGCGTCCTTCTTAATTTTTCAACAAACTGAGAGCCTTACCACTGGAGTTGCCATCAAGTACAACACTTTAGCCATAATGCCAACAAAAGGGAGAATAGGAAGAAATAAAAAAATTGTACCACTTGAGAACTCATGTAAAATATTAAGTAGATAATGTACATAAGTTTTTGAATTAGTAAAAAATGGGGAGAGAGACATAGAGTTAATTATAGAGATTAATCCTAAAATAGTTAAACTTCGTTAAAAAAAGAGGGTGGTGAATAAAAATAAAGATTAATATATTAAATTAAAGAAATTTAGAGAACCTTCATGTAATAAGAGCCAACATAAGAATATCCATCTAAGAAGCAAATTGAGTTAAATTAAGATGCAGTTAAGGAACCAAATTTGAGACTTATCAGTTGACTTTAGTAATGAACACAAACTAAGGAGTAGAAAAAGGGGATCAAGAGACAACTAAGAGAAGAAATATGGAGTCTTGTTAGGAAAAATATTATTTATTGAATTAAATTTTAAGTAAATAATTTTGGAGAGCCTTGGTGAGAGGGTGACACATGGGTGGGTGAACAATCAAACCTTTGGATTAATAAAAATAATTAATTATGCATGAAGTGTCAAGTATCAAGTGTCACCTATGAAGCCTCCTATAAAAAAAAGGAAAAGATATGGGAGGAGGAATCTTTTTTCCCTATTGTTGGATGGATGAGAGAATGTCATTGTGAGTAACTATGAACTATAATGAGTTTGGCGAGGTGGAGAACATTCGAGAGGGGGCTCTTGAGCCAAGACTTCTCTTCTCCATCAGCTATCTTTATTCCTCTATTACACCGCCCCATTGCAACATGGTGGTTCACAAGGAAGAAGAGTGCCTAAGGAGTGGGCTAGGAGGTTAACTAATGGGTCACAAACATTCATTCAGAGCATATCATCATTCACACTTGGACATTGGTGACAACAAGAGAGTGCAAGTAGCAGCAAGGCCAACATCGAATATCCACTCCAGGGTGAATGGTACTCATTGTATTCATGATGTTTTATTGCATGATTTTGTTGTATCTATAGTTATCAGAATGTGAAAAAAAAAAATTATGTGGAATGCATTGTAAATTATGGATGTTTGATGTGAATGCCTTAATACCTATGTGTTTCCAATGTTGGTGGGTGTTTAAAGTATTATGTGATCTTGGTATGGATGTTGCCAACAAATTATTAATTAAATTGAAAATACTTATTTGTTTATGGTTGCATTCCAATTTGACTAAATTATTTAAATTTTTAGATAATAATAATAATAGTGGCATAAGGACGGTCCCTTCATCGTCTGCAGTCGTGTGGTGTAGGTGGATGTAGGAATCTTGTGGGATAGGGATCGGGCTATTGTCAAATATGCTTTTTCAAAGAGGGAGGCCTAGAGGGGGTGGGCCCACTAGGTCAAGGTATCAGCGACCCAATTGCTCAATTAGACGAGGAAGATATGGTGCAACCATAAGAGGCATCTCTGGGGCCTGTGGACCTTCCACCACCATTTGACTCTTCAGAGGCCCAAAATCGAGTTGTAACAAGGGCAGTGGAACAATTGGAAAGAGACTGGCAACATGATCATAATGAGGTAATACGTTTTCCGCATGATATATTGCACAATCAACAACAAATCTTGGATCGATAAATTTTCCTTCGTAGAGCCCAGAAGCATCTTTAAGAGCAGACAGATGCTTACGCAAGAAGAATGGCATATATGGAATCACATGTGCACGAATCTTATCGATGCCCTGGAGGTGGAGATCCTAATCACCCAAATCGAGGTAACATGGTTGGTTAACTATGATTTTGGGACACTTCTTGCTTTGTGGACAGTTCTAGTCACTATGGGTTATTAATTTTTGATCTTCTTGTTTTATCTAGTTCTTCTCTATGTTTTTTTTATTGTACCTAAAGGCCAATAAATCTAGGAGTGAGGCCTCAGAGATTTTGATATGGTGTCATACACGATGTAATCTTCTTATAAATTAATAAAAAATAATTAATTTACAAAAAAAATAGTATTCTCTCTTATTATTTTATTCTACCTTGATTAATTTATGTTCAATTATGTTTAATTTATTTTAATAACTATTTATTTATTTATTTTTACATAACAACTAATTCTTTTCTCGAAATTCTTCTCACAATGGCCTTTAAATTTTACTTCATGAATTCAAAGTCCCTACACCATTAAATTTTACTTTATAAATTCCAACTCAGATTTAAAAAACCAAATAAGTTGGATCTATCTTCAACCCAGAATCTATGAAGCACCAAGATGCATCAAATTTGTTAATGTGTAAGTTCTTTTTATATGAAGAGATTAAATGATAAAAATATTTATACATTAAGAAATTTAATATTTCTTGCAGATTATGATTTTAAATGGATATAAGATACTTATAGCACTTAATACAATAAGAAATCATAAATTAATGGTGACAATGATGATAATTGATGTTCATTAGGACCAAGTTTAGTTTATTAAGGAAACAGATTACTTAGATTTCTTTAACCTTCTATATCCATTATCTAAAATCTTTAAAAGATAACATATCTAAATCACCATAATTTTAATAAAAAAATGTTTAGAAAAATCAATACTATAATAAATATCTGGAAATCATAATTTAAAGGGAAAAATGACTTGGATTTCTTTAACCTTCTATATATATTATCTAAAATCTTTAAAAGATAGCATATCTAAATCACCATAATTTTAATAAAAATATGTTTAGAAAAATCAATGCTATAATCAATATTTGGAATTATAATTTAAATAGAAAAATAATGTACGTATCATATTAAAGGTATGCACTAAACTATACTATTAAGGAAATGAAATGGGACTTTTTATAATAGCAAAAGATGATGTTCGAGAGATTGCGTGTCATGCCCATGAGTCGGCGTTGGATATGTGTGACGAGTTGGGGGACATGACTCTCGATTAAATGCGACAAGTCGTGTGCGACGAAAGCACGAGTCATGTGCAACGAAATGCGACGAAGGCACGAGTCGTGTGTGACGAAAATGTGACGATGGACGAGTTTATATGAGAGGCGGAAAACCGCACAGTTGAGTGCATGTTAGGCCCCTACACTAGTAGTATAGGGGCCTAACAGTGCAGCCAACTCATGAGTTGGGTGAGCCAACTTGAGGAGAGGGCAAACCGACATGTTGGTGGCCGAATTGTATGGTCGACCTAGGCAGGCTGACCCATCGTTATTCATGGTGGAACCGTATATATGGGTGGAGGACACATGGAGGAAGTGACATCAAGCATCAATGCAAATCATCCAAAGCACACCAAGCGAACTTGGCAAGCAAAGGAAGAGGAGCATAAGGTGCAGGCGGACGGGTCGTGCCGGAGCATAAGGCCAAAAATGCAGAAAATCGAACAGCAGGTTGGCCGGTGAACCAGGGCGAGGCTACCTGGGTGAGTCAAGCGGACTGCCGCAGGGCGAGGCTACCTGGGCGAGTCGGGTGGACTATCGCAGGGTGAGATGCCAAGGGTGCACCTGCTCGGAGACCTGCACGGAGTTTGAACGGGAGTTTACCACCGGGAAAATGGGGAAACAATCGGCGTACAGTTCGGGGGATAACAGTCGGGCGAGTGGAGGTTGGGCACGTGCAAATTTGGGTGAGTCGAACCCGAGTTACGGGTGGACTGCACGAAGAAGCGAGCCCCCTGCCCACACGCTGGGGCGGTGTGACACGGTCCACGGAGCTACGAACACAATGAACCGGGGAGCTGGGCACGACGAAACAATGTTTGGGCGTGACAGGCAAACACATAGTGGGCATTACTTCCCAACCCGCAACAAGTTGTGCAAAGACATTGGGCAGAGTTGCATGACAAGCAAGTACGAGTCTACACAACAAGCCAGGGCGAGTTTGAACGACGAGCCAGGGCGGGCCTAAACAATAGGTTGGGGCAAGCCTAAACGATAACCAGGGGCAAGGTTGAACGACGAGCTGGGGCGAGGCTGAACAACAACCGAGTTGGAAAGCGAAGTTTGGTAGTTTTGCCAAGGTAATTTTGGGGTTGCCTTGTAAAGGCTGATCATTGTATAAACTTGTAAAAATTGGATTATTATATATTGTTGGGCAAACTCTAATCAGGGAGTTTCCCCTCCCTTTGAAGAAATATTGTACTGTTTTACTTTTATATGAATGATGATAAAGATGAATGTTTCCGTTGTGTAAAAGAATGATGAATGCTTAGTGAAGTTGAAAAATATTCTAAGTATTGAATGTTAGGCGTAGTCCGTACTTGAAAGTATTGCTGAAAAGAAATCGAGTAGCGGTGCCTTACCTACCTATGTGCGTTGAAATACCATCACCAGGATAGGGGCATGACAAATGGTATTAGAGGATAGTCCTTTGATCGAATTACAGAAGTTTGACAGGGGCAAGTAAAGGGCCAAGTTGAACAATAGAAGAAGTATATGGCCGCTACTAGATCACAAAGGAAGCTAATGGCGAGTCAAGCAGAGGAACCTCAAGTTATGACAAGGGAATCTATCAGGGATGTTGAACCAAATCTTATGGATCAAGTGGTGGATAGGATTGAGGAATTGGCTTCTGACTTAGCTTCGGTGAACTCTGAATATTCCGAACATCGGGATATGGCAGCAAGGTTGCAGGTTGAACACATGTAGTTGAAGAAAGATTTTGAAGACCTCAAAATCCGATACGAGTATACGGAGTGGTTGTATACACAAGCAGAGAAAGAAGTCAAAGATTGGAGCTGCAAGGGACCAAGGTTTGGCAGAAATCTTGAAGTTGCAGAAAGATCTTGGAGATGCTCGAAATGAGATAGCAGTTCTGAAGAAGGAAATTGGGCAAAGTTCTGGTGGAGGAGTTTCTCATGTGAAGGTCAAAGAACCCGATTCTTATGACGAGACAAGAAGTGCGAAAACTCTTGATAACTTTCTATGGGATATGGAGCAATACTTGGAGCGTTTGGGTATGTCTGATGATGAGGCCAAAGTGAAGGTAGCTGCTCAATTCTTGACGAAGGATGCTAAGATGTGGTGGTGAAGGAAGATGGACCAGATTGCTAATGGCGATGTTGTGGAAATCACTTCGTGGGATGACATGAAGAAAACTATGCAAGCTCATTTTAGTCCACAAGACGAGACATGGGATGCAAGAATGAAGA
This sequence comes from Pinus tabuliformis, assembly GCA_031772625.1. Classification (NCBI taxonomy): domain Eukaryota; kingdom Viridiplantae; phylum Streptophyta; class Pinopsida; order Pinales; family Pinaceae; genus Pinus; species Pinus tabuliformis. Next base: position 914,621,757 of record CM062818.1, on the reverse strand, counting down.
TAAAATACATAAAGCAAACAAGGAGTCTACAAACATATCAACGAGAGTTGTCAAGTGCAGTTTTGGAATTACCTGATATGGCAGAAAGGGACAAGGTGTTCAATTTCATTATGTTGAAAATGCAACAAGATGATGGAGCTTAGTGAAAAGAAGTCGCCTTCACTAAGTGGGCCCGCAGGCTATTTTTGGCGCAAAGTCTATTTTTAGACATATGGATCATGGTCTATGAGTTGCAGGATGCTATTTATGGATGATTGGTCATGTTGGTAAAAATATATGGACCTCTATTTTTAGACATATGGGCGGAGTCTATTTTTAGACTACCAGTCTAAAAATAGAACAGTCGAATATTATTAGCTCTTAATAATATTTGGACTATAAACATTATCTTATCCTCTTGCAACGCCTCAGTTCGAGCTACAGATGTGGCACATGCAACTGCCAGAAGGAAATACGTTTTTCCTATGGGTTAGTTGAGCTATTGCATGATGGACTTCAGTTAGAACTCAAGTGATTGAGTTTGGTGGAGTTGATTGAGGAGTTGATGGAGTTGTGTTCAATTTGACTTAGTCGAACTAGTTGTATTTAGTCTAACTGCCAAATACACTAGTGATGAGTGATGTGAATTAATTATTAATTAATTCACTAATTATTAACTCATAAATCAACTAAAGAATACATCAGTTAACTCAGTGCATGGACGGTTCAGTGGAGACAAGTGTTAGAGGTGGGTGAAAGGGTGAGACTACTATCAGTTGTGACTATAGCTGTGCATGAGATTTGCACAATCATTGATTTGAGATTGCCAATGAGGATTACGCAGTACATGCCAAGGGAATTCGAACTTGGATCTGATCTATTCTCAACTTGGATTGCGCAGTAGAGGTAGGCAAACAGTGGAGGAGATTTGAACCCGTGACTTGTTCAGATCTGAGCTAGTTTGTGTGTAGCATGTGGAGATAGTACTGAGTACTTGTGAGGAGTATTGTACTATGTATTGTTACATGTTCTCTATCATTATAATATACAGATAGTTGGGGGTTTTCAACTGTATGCTTTCCCCATTACATACTGTGTTGATATGTGTGATTGATGTTTCAATGTGCGCATGCGATTGTTTTTAATTCCGCAAATTGATGATCAATGGTAGAGGAGGTTATGTATTATGCATGCATTCCGCAAATAGTGTATAATCAGGATAATCTCTATGAATAAGTGTTATATTATTCAAGTTTCTACACATTATAGGATTGAAACCTTGGGCACGCAATGAGATGAAGAGGCAAAATATTAAGACACTTGAAGAAGCTTTTGCAGCGATTGATCGCTTGGTAGAAAATTATGATGAAGGAACCGAAGAGAGAAAGAACACTGTTAAGCCGAAAGAGAAGTCTACGAAAGAAGATCCTTCGAGATCGTATGACAAGACGAAGACGAAGAAGCCCTTGAAGTGTTGGATATGTGAAGAACCACATACGGTGAAGAATTGTCCTTCAAGACCAAAAGTGGCAGCGATGGCACAATCCGATGCAAAGAATAAGAAAGAAGAAAATTTTGTTGGAGTTGTGCAGATTTTAGGAGATGAAGTAGCTATGGAAGCGATCTCACGAATAGATCCCAAAAGGAACCAATTGGAATAAGTGGAGATGAAGGTTGGAAAAGGCACTATTCTCACTATGGTGGATAGTGGTGCAACTCATAACTTCATGAGTGAAGATACTGCAAAGAAGATTGAGCTGAAATTTATACCAGTTCAAGCACAATTGAAAGCGATGAATTCTCCACCTAATTCTTTGATTGGTGTAGCTGAGAAGGTCGATGTGACACTAGGTGAATGGACAGGGAAGGTCGATTTCACAATGGTGCGGATAGATGACTATGAAGTTGTACTGGGCATGGAATTTATGAAGCAATTTGAAGCTATGATAGTTCCACACATGAAGAAGTTGTACATTTATGACGGGCGTGAGGAAGTACCCATTGGTGTACCAACCATAGGGGCTACGACAGCCGAATGTAAGTTGACAACGATGAATGTGGAAGGATTCAAGCGAGATGAGGAAGTATATAAGAGGTTGTCTTCTACATAGGCAAAACTTATGGAGCAATCACAAGTGATTAGAGCGTTGTCTGATAGTATCTTGGATCTATCAAGCAGACTAGAGGCAATGGAGAAGGATGAGGATGCTAGACCGGATGATCAGATGGAGAGTTGAGAAGCATACTTGCAGAGATTAGAGGTGGAAGATCCTGATAGATGGATTGAGCTGATATGTGAGGAAGAAGGAGAGCCTTCGGGCTCCACTTCCTCCCCCTTTTCTTAGACTATCATGGAGATGAGGCTCATTGTTAGTTGCTCAAGGTAGTGAGTCTCCAACATTTTGAGTAGACATCTGGGGTGAGATGGACATGATTGGCAGCAGTGTGCAGTGATGAGTCATGATGATATAGGGGCATGTGTTCTTATGGAGGCGATACATGGTTGGATTAGCTACCCAACTAGTCACCGACATGAGGGGTACCAACATATGATTTTCTTGCAGAATTTGGCATATCTTTGGAAAGAGTCAGGTCAAAGGAGGACACATCTGGATTACCCATACACATATTTGCGTGGATTGGAGTCTTGGCGATGGTGGTTGCCAGGATGATGTTGTCGAGGATGACAACCGTTTAAAGTGGGGGAGTATGCCACGCCCACAAATCGGCATTGGAGATGTGCGACGAGCTGGGGCACACAACTCTCGGTTAAATGCGACGAGTCATGTGTGACGAAATGCGACAAAGGCACGAGTCGTGTGCGACGAAATGCGACGCATAAGTTGTGTGCGACGAAAATGTGATGATGGGACGAGTTTATATGAGAGGCGGAAAATCACACGATTGAGTGGAACCAACCCATGAGTTGGGTGAGTCGACTTGAGGAGAGGGCAAACCGACGTGTTGGTGGCCGAATTGTATGGTCGGCCTAGGCAAGGCGACCCATTGTTATTCATGGTGGAACCGTATATATGGGCGGAGGACACATGGAGGAAGTGACATCAAGCATCAACGCAAATCATCCAAAGCACACTAAGTGAACTTGGCGAGCAAAGGGAGAGGAGCATAAGGTGCAGGCCGAGGTGCAAGCGGGCGAGTCGAGCTGAAGCACAAGGCCGAACACGCAGAAAACCGAACCGCAGGTTGGAGGGTGAATCAGGGCGAGGCTGCCTAGGTGAGTCAAGCGGACTGTCGCAGGGCGAGTTACCGAGGGCGCACCTGCCCGAAGTCTGAACGAGAGTTTACAGCGGGGCGAATAGGTGAACAGTGGACAGACAATTCGGGGGATAACAGTCGGGTGAGTGGTGGCTGGGCGCGTGAAGAGTTGGGCAAGTCGGACCCAAGTTATAGGTGCGCTACACAAAGATGCGGGCGCCCTGCCCACGAGCTGGGGCGATGTGACACATTGTTGCGGAAACGATGAACCAAGTAGCTAGGTGTGACAAAACGAAGGTTGGGCGTGGCAGGCAAACACACGATGGACGCTACTGCCCGACCCATGACGAGTTGTGCGAAGACGCCGGGCAGACTTGCACGACGAGCCGGGGTGAGTCTGAACAATGAGTCGAGGCAAGTCTAAACGACGAGCCAAGGCGAGCCTGAACGACGAGCCGGAGCGGGCCTGAACAATAAGTTGGGGTGAGCCTAAACGATAACCAAGGGCAAGGCTAAATGACGAGCTAGGGTGAGGTTGAACGATAGCGAAGTTGGAAAGCGAAGTTTGGTAGTTTTGCCAAGGTAATTCTGGGGTTGTCTTGTAAACACTAATCATTGTATAAACTTGTAAAAATTGGATTATTACATGTTATTGGGCAAGTTCTAATCAAGGAGTTGCCCCTACCTTTAAAGAATTATTGTACTGTTGTACTTTTATATGAATGATAATAAAGATGAATGTTTTTGTGTAAAAGAATGATGAATGCTTAGTGAAGTTGAAAAATATTCTTAAGTATTAAATATTAGGCGTAGTCCATACTTAAAAGTATTGATGAAAAAATCGAATAACGGTGTCGCACTTGCCAATGTGTGGTTGAAAGACCAACGCCAAAATAAAAAGCGTGACATTGCAAAACCTGAGTACCTCGAAATATATATAACCGAACAAAAAAATATATAATTATCCATTATAATTTATTTATTAATTAAAATATCTTATTAATAATATATTACACTAAATTCCATACATATATTTTTCTTAATAAATAATAATGATATAACAATGTTATTTTATCATCTTAAAAATAATATATCAAAACCTTTCCTCGTAACATTATTAATATATCAATATTATTAAAATATATATACATATATAATTTTAAAAATATCGAATAAACTAGTAGTTATCATACACTAACAATATTATATAATCAACTAAAATATAAATTATAGGAATATTATATAATCAACTATAATATAAATTATAGGAATATTATTTATATTTTTATTATAGGCGCAAAAAAATACTAATTAAAATATTTATTAATAATATATAATAATGATATCATTACAATTTTATCATTTAAAAAATAATATCTCAAAACCAAAGTCAAAAACACATCCAATAAATTATTAAATTATTAGCCACTTCATAAATTTGAAAATATATTTATGATTAAGAAAATACATTAAAATAAATAAATAAATATTTTTAAAATCATCTATCAAAAGCTGAGCTCAATTTAAAAAATATATAACAATTTACTATCTAATAAATTAGCCACCCAAGTTCGAATCCTGCGAGGTTGTAAAAAGTGGAAAATGAGAAATTGTAAAAAAGTGTAAAATGAATGGGTCCTACCGAAGCTTACAAAAAAAAAAATTAGTAAATTATTAGGCACATTCATAAATTTGAATATACTTTTATAACCAAAAAAATACATTAAAATAAATAAATATTTTTAAAATAAAATTACTAGCCACATTCATACATTTGAATATATTTTTATAACCAAAAAAACATTAAAATAAATAAATATTTTTAAAATAAAATTACTAGCCACATTCATACATTTGATATATTTTTATAACCAAAAAAATACATTAAAATAAATAAATAAATATCTTTAAAATAAAAGATCAAAACCAAAGCCAAATTTAAAATTGGTGTAGTATTATTTGTATCCGCAAAGATCGCATTGATAAGTTTTCATGGATTCATTGATAAATATATGTTTAACCTTAATAAAGTCTTTATGTTAAACATATATTTATCAATGAATCCATGCATTAATACAAATAATATGACATCAACTTTATTATGGTGTTAAAAAAAAAATTAAGCATGCCAAACGTACTTTTTGAACGATCACTAATGTTCAGAGTCGACCAAAGTTTAAAGTAAAAAATGACAGTTTATAGTCCCCAGGAAAAAAAGGCAAATGCTCTTTTTAATGATGAAAGAGAATCCTGTATTAACTAATATAAGAGAACCTGCATAAATGGATTATGAGATAGATTAAATTGATTTTCTATTGAAGATCAGATAGTTTGAATTAATTATTTGTCATTCATTAATCAATTAGGTCAGAATAGGATAATTGTTGAGTAGAGGTGGGTTTCTGGACTATAAACTATTTGTTATTCATTAATCAATTATGTCAGAACGTGAAAACGTGAAAATTTAGAGGTTGGATTTTCGACTAAAAACCAAAAAAAAATCATACATGGGCATTAAACATTTTTTCTTTTCAAATTAAATTATTATTATTTTATTTTAAAATAGAAAAACAGGAATACGTATTTTATTTTAAATCATTAAAATAACAAAAAAAATTAAAAAATTAAAAAAAACATAAATAAAAACAACATAATTGCGTATGAAGATGAGCAAAAATATGGATCAAAGAAATATGAGTAAAATATTGTAAAAACATGGATGGAAACAAAAACATAAAGACAACCCCGAAAAGATATTAGATGAAAACAATACAAATGTGTATGAAGATGAGCAAAAACATGAATCCAAGAAACATAACTAAAATTGCAGAGCAAAGCAATGTAAATAGAAAAAGGAAATGTAAAAATTTTGGTGTTTGGAATTGATTTGTAAGAATTTTATCTGTCTTCAAATTTTTGGAGGTGTTGGAGGTGTCATTTATACGCCGGTAGTGGAGGAAGATATAAGCAATAAGAAAGGAGGTGTCATTTATACGCCGGTAGTGGAGGAAGATATAAGCAATAAGAAAGTAATCTATACACGGATAGTATAGGAAGATACAAGTAATAAGAAAGCAAGTCCCATCACCAACTCCAGTTTCTGGAGTTTTAGTGTTTGAAATCGAAAGTAAGTCCCATCACCAATTCCAGTTTTTAGAGTTTCGGTGTTTGAAATCAAAATTAACTCCCATCACCAATTGCAGCCTCTAGAATTCTGGCGTTTGAAATCAATTTACAAAAGTCCTACCAGTAAGCTTCTGATTTAATATGATTTAATATATAAAATTCTGATATGAAATGAAAAAGACATAGATGGAAACAGCACAACTGTGTATAAAGATGAGCAAAAACATGAATCCCGTCATATTGCAAAAACATGGATGGAAGCAAAAACATAAAGATTCCCCAAAGATAGATGTGAGAAAAAATATGGATCCAAGAAATATAACTAATATTGCAGAACAAGGTGAACAGAAAAAAGAAATGCGAGGCAGCAACATATTAAAAGAATGAGCTTCTCATTTGAAATAAAATGAAAATCGGAGCTGGCACCTCTTCCAACTTATTAAGTGAATGATTCGTTTAAAACCCATTCTGATTTGAAACCCATTCTAATTTGAAATGAGAATGAGCTTCTCATTTGAAATGAAATGAAAATCGGAGCTGGCACCTCTTCCAACTTATTAAGTGAATGATTCGTTTAAAACCCATTCTGCTTTGAAATGAAAATCGGAGCTGGCATCTCTTCCAACTTATTAGTAAATGTTCTTACAAAAGTGTTGCCTGTCATTAACTGATATAAAACACACTCCTTTGATACAAAACCTACTCTACGCTGCTGCTTCATGTTTCTGTAATGCAACATGTTTTAGTCATTCATGGAATATTATTAAACAAGCATTTCATTTAACATTATTAAACAGAAATTTCATGGACTTGGAAAGCTTTTACTGCTATAATCTGGAAATTTGGGTGCTCTAGGAAACTAGAAGAGAACAGACTTCGTTGCCTCTCAGATATTTAAGAATCAGAAAATCAAATGGAGCTCTTAATGATTCAATCCATTTAGCCATTTAGATCTTATATGTCAAACAGCTATCCACTATATCTACTAAAAAATTATGCACTATATCTACTAAAAGTTTATGCAGATGTTGAGGGGCTTAAAACACCATTCAAAACAACAAATGCCATTTCTAAATTCTTGGATATGTATCCAAGAGAGTCTTGACTAGTGAAAAAGACACAGCATTGACATCATTCTAGAATCCTGTCACCATAAATGGAAATTCTAGTCATGTGCATAAGGAATTACTCCTCTACTTAATCAAAATAGATCTGAAAAATTCAACAGACATGTGGAAGTACTCCTCTACTTAATCAAAATAGATCTTAAAAATTCAACAGACATGAATGCTCATTGCTCAAGATTTCTCTGAATAGTCTAAATATATAAAGCTGTGTAAACAAATGCTCTCTGTTCAAGATTTCTCTGAATAGTCTAAATAGATATTTCTCTGAATAGTCTAAATAGATAAAGCTGTATAGACACACGCAAGCACACAGAGTGAGATGACTGTTAAAAGAAGAACAGTCACTACATACTGTCAAGAAATAAAAATGGGATTAGAGCCTCCAGTGTTCCAAAACACTTTTCTGCATTATTGGGTACAGTAATCCTAAGGCATATTGAGGTCTATACCAATAAGAAGCCATGAATAAGCTGTCTAGATCCAACCCACAAATAGAATTTGTGATAGTAAGGCTTGAGAAAAACCCCCGAGTCTGACCATAACACTAGCAAACCCATTTTCCACTAACAAGAGCACTAGAGCACCTTCAGCTATCCAATGCATTTGGTCCCGAGCAGGCATTCAAAATAGGACTCCATATCCATTGCACTAAATACTTCCTCCTAATGCCATTGACATTGTAATTAGCCCCAAATTTGTCTGTCAGGACTTGTCCAGTGTAAGATCCACCGCCTCCAGTCCCATAAAGACCTTCACAGAGATCTGCAATCTCAGTAGGAGAAGTAGGATCCTCACCAGCATACCAGGCATTGATCAGGGGATTCGACGAAAGCTCAGCCAATTCATGGGCAATCACACTTATCATCCCATCGATACCAACATCCCCATTAGGTGCCTTGAATGCCTTCATTCCAGTCATGTAACTTGGCACTGCAAAAGGATAAGCACAGACTTCCGGGCACTGTTTTCCAGAATGCCCAACCCATGCATAAGGCAGTGTGTATCCTACAATGGATGGGAATGTAAAATAATGAAATCCACAGACTGCTCTGCAGAAGTCCTGGACAGCAACATCACTAGAAGTGAGGAGGAGGTAAAGACCATTCTTGGGATCAATGGGAAGGGGACTACTCTTGGCGGTTATGGCATTCTTTATCACTTCCTGAACAGTAAGCCTACTCAGTACCTTACCATGGGAGTAGTAATCTTCGTGCTGACTAGTAATCACTATGTTTCTACTAATATTGGCACCAGTCTGATCAGTATATAGCTGCACTGTTTGCCACCACTGACCCACAGAAGGGCTCTTTGTATTATTAGAGATAGATAGCAGAAACTCATTGATAACCCTCTTCTCCTTCTTACTCCACCTGCCATACCAAATTGTATGGACATTGATAGCAGAAGTCAGCACAGGCCCCATGTGGTACTTCATATTCACATATGGTGAGGACCCTTCATTCTTCTTCGAAGTCCCAAACTGCAAATCTGCCTTATTGGGCTGTTGTCCCAGTCCCAAAGCAGTAGTATTCTGATTGAAATATTGAGGCCATGGCCTCCATGCTTCAACTGAGGATAATACAATGAACAAAAACAAACCCACACATGCAAACACACCCATTTTCTCTCTGGAACAACACACAGCAACAATGCAATGGATACAATGCAATGAGATTCAAACCCTTTATATAATACTCAAATGCTTGAGGAATAGAGTGTTCATGTGACTGTTGTTATGGGGAATACAAAACAAGACTAAAAACATAAATCCTGACTCACAGAGCAGAGCGCGCCATTCAGTGGGGGTTAGCGGAGATTGTAGACAGTAAAGCCAAACCCACCCTCCTCCTCATAATGCTCGTGGACTGCAGTTGGACAGACAGCACATGTTGTATTGGGTCCCCTTGATATCGTTTGATGTTCGCTGTTTTGAAAGGTATGGACAAAATTTCGGTAGATTACAGCTGGGGGCACTGCCTCCTGATACGGACAAAGACAGCTTGCAGGCGATGCCCGTGGAAAGGAGGGACCAACTTGCAGGTGCCATCCAACTTTCCCAACCCACCAAGTTAAACGGAACAGTGCGGTTCGTTACCCCTAGGTCCGCATCGATTTTCTTGATTGTATTTTATTTTCCCCACCCACCAAGAGAAAACAAAACAGTGCGATGCGTGACCCGTAAGTCGGCATCCATTTTCTTCCCCATTGACGTGTATTTTAATGGAAAAAGCGTTAAAGCGCGTACGTGACAAAAGTGGGAGTAGTTGAAATCAGAGGTTCAGAAACTGGGCGGTTTAGTTTGTTCCAGGCAGTATTCATCCAATCTTCTGTGCAAAGTTTGCCAAACCGTTCAAATCCCACTTTTGCTTTGGGAAGTGTGCAAGATATCCGAATTTAACTCGTTAAAAATCATTTTCTCCCAACTCAATGGATTTGAGGTTCGTCTGGAAGTGCCCGATTATATTAAGTAAATGGGAACATTGAATGGAATTTGAAACGGAGTAAAATAGTCTTTTAATTTAAAGAATATCGTACTTTTTATTATTATTTAAATTTTATGTATAATAAAATGATGTATTTAGAGTTTTGTTTCATTTTTAATCATTTAGTTTATTAAAAATTTGATGGCAAGGGTTTTAAATATTAAAAAAAAATATTAGGCCAGGTGTTAAAAAGAAAAGGAAGAGAAGTTATTATTAAAGGGAAGTTTGCAACAAAATTAAATGGCCAAGAATTAGGAATGGGTATGGAGAATTATGTGAGCCAGCATGGGCTTAATTTTTTGCATCTTAGGAAGGGGGACTACGAACTAGTCGTAACTAAATTAGGAGCTTATTGTAAAACCCTTGATCTCTTTTTCATAGTTTGTGATAGCATTGAATTTAACTTGAATAGGACTCGAGTTTATAATGGTTTTCATAGTTTTAGAGCTTCTATATGAATCAGTTACGTGTTGGTTAATTTTTTTGCATATATTTTTATGATTTGTTAGACATGCAATATCACTAAATTTGTAATCTATATAATAATTCCCTAAAATAAGTAATGTTGGTTAAGTTTTTGCATATATATTTTATGTAACGATTTGTTAGACATGCAATATCACTAAATTTGTAATTTCCTAAATTTGATCATTTGGTTTTACTTCAACATGGGTATTTTATTATTGTATCATTGTTATCTAGATATATTTAATATTGTATATATTTATTTTTCAATTAATGAAGAAATCAAACAACTAATTGAATGCAAGTGCCTATAAGAGTTATGATACCATGAGTGGAGAAAAGTGAATAGGCCTAAAACAAGTTTCTACACGTCAAAATCTCTAGCCACCTTGTTAAATTAATTTTGTAATTAACCATCTATTTTTCCCTAAGGCAATCATTGAATACATGTAAGGGGTTTGTGGAACAAGTCACCTCCCTAAGTTATAAGGACATGGGAAAAGTACCTTCATGATAATAATTCCATCATTGAATGCATGTAAGAGGTAGGTGAAAGAGTGACCTCACCAAGCCATGAAGGTATGGAGTGACTATAATCAATCTAGGGAATTGTCAGAGTCAAACATGCTTGGGAAAAAAGGAGAGGAAAGTCAACTAGAGGGGAGACCTAAGTTAAAGAAAAATTGACGAAGAGAAAGGAATCCAAAGAACAACCATAAAAGCAAGTGTTTAGAACATAGAGAAGAGCAAGAAACTTGGATGAAACTAATGGAGTTACGGGAGTGGAATTGGGACCTTATTGAGCACACATTGAAGAGCACTAAAGAGAGAAAATTTTAAGGGATTGTGGAGTAGAGGAGGGACTTCTCTCCTTGTGTTATGTGGGGAAAGCATTTGGGGTACCCAAGAGTTTATTTTGTTCCTAAGAAATTAGTCGTAAGATTTCTAGCAATTAAAATTGTTACTTCAAGTTAGATAAACTACCCAGAAATCCCTAAGATTGCCAATTTCTCTCTTGTGTTATCATGGCCTATGTATGGGGTAGCCCATTGTAGAGAGATTAAAGTGCAATAAAGCCTATGGCTATGTGAAAATTTGCTCACCCTAAGTGAGTTGTTGGACAACTTATAAATAGCAGGGTCTCTCATTTATGTTACGTAAATTCATAGGCATGTTTAGTTTATGAAAATATGCATGGTTATGAAGAGAAATATGGTTCCTTGGTTGGAATGTATGTTTTATATATGCAACAATGATTTATTCAATAGCTATATCTCTTCAAATTTATGCTACAACAAAACTCAAAATAGAATTATGAAAAGAAACTAGGTTTAAAACTTATGGAAATACGAATTGTCACCAATGTCCTTCCCCCCTTCTAAAAATAAAAATGCGTTAAATTTATGGTGTCCTATATATGGAATTGTTATAGTTTTGGGTATGCTTTGTTGTGAATTCGTAAACTTAGAAAGTAGATAGTTATTCCCGCACATACACCATGTACATTAGCATGTATCCCCTTTAATTTGATGATGCCACCCCTTTACTTATATTTTTAGTGATTTGATTATGGGATGTATGGTTCATTGGATGAAATGAGTTATTTTGGCCATAAAACGATACAACTATAGTCACAGACTTATATAGAGTATAAGCTCAGGCCTAAGGATTTTAAGCATCTGGCTATGAAAATGCTCTTGAAACCATTGTATATTTTCCTTATAGAGTTGTTTTTAATCCATAATGTATTGTAAATTCACTATGTTTTTGCTTGAATGGAAGCTAATGAAGAAATGAAATAATTATTTTTACTCTAATTTCTTTATAAAATTTAGCGCCCCCTTTTTTTTAGTGATACAAGGTGTATCATATCAAAAATAAAATGATTGCAAAAGGAAATTTTTGTTAAGGTTTTTACTATATTTCCTGCTAAATATTAGAATAATTTTATTTTAGTAATCAAACAAGAATGATACAAGCTAGTGTTAGGGCTAATCATTGAATTAGTGAAGACAAAAACTTTGCACCTCATTACTTCAATATTGTATAGGGTGATTGGGTACGTAAGAAAATTGATATGTAAATTAGGTTAGTTTGCCAAAAAAATATCTAAATATAAACAGCTATGCTCATTGTGTGAGTATTTTTTTGTATTTTTAATGCTTTAACAAAAATAAAAATACATAATTAGGATTCTTTAAATACCATGACATATGAAATCGACTACAATAACATGGAACACACAATGAAAAATTTAATATTCCTTAGAAAGACATACAAGAAAACCAACATTCATTAGAGTATTGTGCCTTCCATCCTCTTATTTTATGGAGATTACAATACATAACATAAAGTTGTCCAAGTTTTTAATGAAATTATGGGATACTATGATCTTCTATAACTCTCTACAATATGTTTTTGTCTCTCTACTATGTTAGCATCTCCTCCACACCCTGCACATACTTTGGAATAATAGGCAGTAGGTAGAAAAATTATCCCTTTGCTAGGATTTTGATAGTGAGATTAAGATTATGGTTTTGAAACCCTTATTATGCTTCAAGAAGCATTTACCTGATTTCCACACATTACTAACTCCCCATATTTGAATTATGGTGCATGACATGGTTGTGAGTTAGATATGCAAAAATATTTGGACCATTGCTTAAGCCACAACTTTTGATATGAAATCTATTTTAGGAACATGATAGCTCATTGGAAAGATTTTAATAAAGCAACCAATTTCCATCTTGAATAAAGGTCCTAAAAGCACTACTTAATGCCCTAAAAGCACTACTTAATGCCCTAAAAGCACAAGGTCCTAAAAGCATTACTTAAGGTCTAAAAACACGTTAATTTAATGACCTAGGTTTTGACAACCCAACTCCATATCTTAAATGCCCCAAATCCTAATATCCTCTATCTACCACAAAAAATATATATACTTATTTAGATTGTTTTTAGATCCTAATAAATTGTATAATTAAAAAACTCACTTAATGCAAATTAAAAAATATTCTAGAGATGAATTTAAATGTATTCCTATAAAATAAAAATAAAACTATCAAATTCACCATATAATTATATCTACACATCATGATTTACGTTTAAAAAAACTAATTATGATATTCCCTATTAAAGTGGCCCTAATAAGTGGCATCGCATGACCAACTTAAATCCCGGACACACCTATTTAACTTGAAGATGCACACCGCATATACCAAGTAATGAAGTGTAACCAAAGGCCAAAGAATTCGGCCATCCACCTTTCAGTCTTGAAGGGACTCAAACTATAGCGCAACGAGGAATCACAATAAAAGATAATCATAAAGATATGCTACTCAATAAAAATACCAAGTAAGAACCTTCATTCATTAGAGTAATGATGCTCTATGGCTTCCCAAACTAATTGCTATCAAGTGTGTGAAGGATGAGCTCTCAACTATTGCCATCACTACCGACAACTCTTTTTTAGGGAAATGCGTAGTTTACAATCATAACTATTAAAATTTGTTTGAGAGGTAGACGATGAAGGAAATGTGTACTTTATAGTTGAAAATTGTTTTTAAAGGTAGACTAGGGAAAGAAAGAATATATACGTAGTTACATGTCTTTTTGTTACTCACTTTTTTGCAATTGCAAAGTGGATTATCACCTAATTAGTTTATGGAGTTTAGAGTTAATTGAATTTAAAGATTTATTTGATAATTCACAATAAAGGTGATGTCTAATTCTATCTATGTTTAATGATGTAGAGTTGACACATGTTTTTTTCTAAATATAAATAAAATATTTTTAAATAGAAAAGTAATATCAGTGATAATAAATAACAAAAATAAATTTGTTATTCATGTTTAGTTAGTTGTTCATATGATGTAATTGTGATGTCTTGTCCTGTAAACATTTTGATTCGGTCCAAATACATAAAAACTAGTACAACCACATTAAAAATATTAATGTGGTTGATATAGTCGAAAGCTTCATTTATATCTACCATTAATAAATATATAACAAAATAATTATTGCAATAAAAATATTATTATTAATTTTGACTTTACTTAACCTTTAAGAATCCCAGGCCATGATAAAAAATAGAAGCGTTGAAGAGTTTCTATCCTTTACAACCAAAATATAATGCAATTTTTCTAAAATTAGGTATGCTTTGAAAATTCCTAGGAAATTGGTGGGTGGGGAGTCACGTGCCACAAATCTAATTTTTTAGAGTGCAACCTAACAAAGTGTGTAACACACTACAACGGTTGATAAGCATTTAGACGAAACATATTCCCTTGAGAATCAATCTAGGTCATCAATTAAAAAATAAAATTAAAAAAGTCAACAAATCTACATGCACCTTAAGTTGAAATAAGAAGCTTTCAGCAATTAACGTATGTAGGGACCATAATGCATGCTTATTATGTCCATAGGCATATATATATTAGACATGTATATTTTGGAATAGGTCTTTCAAAATTTTGATTTAATTAAATTTAATCTCTACATAACACTAGTACAACCACATTAAAAATATTAATGTGGTTAATATAGCCGAAGGCTTCATTTGTATCTACCATTAATAAATATATAAAAAAAAAACTATTGCAACAAAAATATTATTATTAACTTTGATTTTACTTAACCCTTAAGAATCTCACGTCATGATTAAAAAACAAGTGTTGAAGAGTTTATATCCTTTACAACCAAGATATAAGGCAACTTTTCTAAAATTAGGTATGCTTTGAAAATCCATAGGAAAATGCTAAGCATATTCCCTTAAGACTCAATCTAGGTCGTAAAAAAATAAAAATAAAAAATCAAGGGGTCCTCATCCACCTTAAGTTGAAATAAGAAGTTTTCGGCATTAAAATTAGAATTAAAATTAAATAAAAAAATTAATGTAAACATTTTCACTCCATCAAAATAAAATAAAAATAATCCTATGTTAAAATATAAATTCTAGTTTATTATTATTTATTATTAATTTTTGTCGAGTAGTTAAGGTAAACTTGACTTGGTCAAGTTACCAATGGTTTTTTAGCTCCAAGTTTATGAGAACCTGTGGTATTCATGTGGATTCTAGCCTATTTAAAGGGGGGGATTAAACCACCCTAGATCCATCTTAACTATGGATCTACCAAGCCACCAAAGGGATAAAATCTCTTGAGATGGAAATATCTTAAGATGCAAAGACATTTGATCCCTCTAGGTGTTTGGTAGATCCGGAGTTAAGATAGATCTAGCCGGGTATAATTTCATGTAAAGTAATTAGAAGCAAAAAAAAATGTGAGTAAGATGTTTAAACCTTATACTTTGCAAAAATATTATGTAATACCCCTCGTTGCATAAAAGATTACTGAGATCATTAGGTGAATGTTTTACTAAAAGACATTCTAAATATTATTATATTTTGATGAATAATATAGATGGTAATTACATAGATTATAGTTAGAAATACTTTATAAAAAATAAAACTATTTTTTTATTTAAAAGAAATAGTGACCCTCTGCCTGAGAAGGGTAATATAGAGAGGGAAGAAGAGCAAAAAATGGTCCTAGAGTTGGGTGGAACAAACTAGTGGGAAATTTGCTCAGTACAATCGACCAGAGAGTACAGAGATAGTGGCTAGACAGAAGTCCTGAGGCCCATAGTACTGACTATGACTGGACCAAATCCAGCGTAAATAATAGAAGGTGCTCGAGGGAGATTCTGGACATGATTGCTAGACTCGTGGTTGGGAGGAGAGACCTTTCGAATACAATTACATTACAGGTTTTTCAAATAACTGAGATATCAAACTTTTAAGGAATTTATTGCTGAACTATAACTATGGTTTTGTAGAAGAAATATAAAATGTAATGTCCAGTAGTTATGCATATCTATTTTACAGGTTAGCAGTTGTTGAATAGTAGCTTTTAACAGTTAAATTATAGGTAATACATAATGTAGATGTTAATTGTTGCACGAATAATGAGAGGGTGATTCGGCAACCAATAACGACAAGACAATTACACCTATATTCGAAGTATCCATCTATCGCATGAATGAAATTAAGAAAAGGTCTTGTGTGCGATTAAGAGCAGCATACTGATATAGAACCCCCTACTTGAATGCAGTCATTTGCATTTAATCTATTGTTGCAGTATTACAACCTATCTGTAGAATATGTAAAAGTTGTAACTATTAACGAAAACAGAAGAAAATAGCCATTAATCATCATTGTATGGTGGCATTGATAGATGACATCATAAGTAATCCATATACATATATATAAATATATTGAAACTTGTGAATCCTGTAGGAATCTGTTGTAGAAATTAATACAGTAACACAAATAAGAATCGCAGTAACTATTTATAACACAGTAAGGCCAAAAAGAATACAGGAGTTTATAATTGTTTAAACATAATAGACTAGACAGTAATGAAGCCATAAGGACAGCCGAATTAACGGCCTTATCGGCCTCCTTACAAACCTAACGAAAACAACCATTATAGTCTCTACTCAGCATAATCAGAAGCAGGCTCGAAGGCCCTTAAACCGTTGCAAATTACATATCAAAAACTGGAGAAAAGATGACAGTCGTAGCTGGTCGAACAACCTAGAACTTTTCAGTTCAAGACTACAAGTGCTTAATAAAAAACTACCCTATTGCGCCATCAGAGAAACCCTCTTTTGAAACCCTCATCTTAAACCCTCAAATAACTTAATTGCGAATGAAGACCAAGGGCTTAGTTCCAACCTGAAAAGCCATGGAAACGCCATCAGTGTCTATGAACTCAAGGGTTGCGGTCCCAAACAGTAAACCTTCTGGCAGATGGCATACCTACATTCAAAGATCCTGAATTAGTCACTGTTGACAGAGGCAATAAATCTATTATTCTACACATAGCCTCAACCCAAAATTGAGATGGGTTCTTACCTAATTTAAGAGTGTTGCCTCGGCGAGTCGCCAACTTGCAAAGACAGGAAAAAACATTCAGTATTATAACCATTTAATTAAAGAACAAGCTAGAATGTTAAACCCTCCTGCAATGTGATTGGGCTCAAACTTTCAACAAGGGAATTTGCCTTATGATGTGAAAATACCTGTTGTTGATGGCCCTGTAAGCATTTTGTCTTCCTTCATGTCTGGAACTGTAAAATTCTCCCCTAAACAGCGGTAAAGCTTTATCATAGGCGTAAAACCGATACCTAAACTCCTAATCGACTTCCAATACTAGAAATCAAAGCTTCGAGTTGTAGAGCTGTGAGGTATACCTGCTATGATGGTGGTATCGACCTCCTCAACCATCACCTCACGCAAAGCACAAAAACCAGAACCCTCATAGAGCAGCGCAACAAAAAGGAGTGACAACAATGAGAGCTCAGGGTTTCATCGCCCAAAGTTAGTTAGGTTAAGCCCTAGCTCATCTCCACCGTCCGATGGCCAACGGAGGATCAACGACGGACAGTCACGACAAATGGCAAGGTTAGATGGAGTTGACATCCCACAACATAGATTGTTACCGCGTGGAGCTACAAACGAGGTCCCATACAACAGAGGTAACCATAGACTCATGTGCTTAGTTAACCAAAAGGATCCCCAATCAGAACTTCCCACCTATCCAATAAATTTATCATTTAAACGCATTTAAGTGTTGTACAAAGTATCATGATGTTGTACATTTCCATGGATACAAACCCCTTAATAACAGTGTATATTTATGGTTTAATAGGTTATGAGTCAATAGTTATCTGCCACAATAATTTTTTTTTATGATTTTTCCTAAAGTTTATAATGGAATTGATGTTTAGATGTTACAAATGGTATTAGAGCTCAAGTTCGTACATTGAGACTCTTTGGGAACAGTTATGTACTGGAACCTCGTGCTGGTGTTTTTTTTTGTTGTAAACTAAATAAACTTACGTGTGAATACAGATAAAATAGAAAAGATCACCACAACAATAGAAAAGAAATATCATCATGCAAAGGGACTCCAGACCACCGGAATCACCCAGAACAACTTATGTGAATGCCAATCTAGATATTTGGATACAGCTGGGTGAGGAATCCTGGCAAGCTAATGCCATGTTACTCGAAACTGTGCAGCAATTGTGGGTGGAAATGACCAGTTTGAGGATAGACAATGAACGAATGCGCTTAGAACAAGAAAGAATTCTAAGGAGTTTGTCCAATAGACAAAATCAGCGCCACCCAGACCCTAGTGCAGAAGATCGGGAAAAGACTCCAACCGCTCAACATGGAGAAGAAAATGCTGAGTCAACTGAAAGACATAGAGAGGATGAAGAGGGACATTCAGATAATGTCTCTGACCAGTGTAAAACCAAGAAACAAAAGTCAGAACAAAAATTAGAACAGAAGTCAGAATTACATTGAGAATTTAAGAAAATTAAGCCCTCACTCTTTGAGGGAGAATCTGAAGAAGTTGCGGAGGCCTAGTTAATCGATATGGGCAAGTACTTTTAGATTTATGAGTACATTGACAAACTGAAGGCATGATTGGCGGTTTATCAGTTAAGAGGAAAGACGACTCTCTGGTGGGAGGAAATCAAGACAGTAAGGAAAATTGATGAGGAACAAGTTACGTGGAATGAATTTCAAAAACATTTCAAGGACAAATATCTAACTGAGCACTATTATGATGAAAAAGTGAAAGAATTCCATGAGTTAAGATTGGGAACCTTAACCATGGATGAATACATGACTAAATTTACGTCCTTACTATGCTATGTGCCTTACATGCAAGAGGAAAAATCCAAAATTCAACGTTTCATCAGCAGTTTACCAAACTTCATGAAGGAAAAACTAGAATTTTATTACCCCAAGGCAACAGACGATGCTATGCAGAAGGCCCGCATTTTCTATCAGCAAATGAAACAAAAAATTGAAGGGCCGAAAGGGGAATTAAAGAAGAAAGGTAGAAGTCTGATTCCTAATAAACACCCAAAATTCGCTAACGATAGGAATGCGCAGCAAAAGACATTCAACAAGTTTCCAATCAGAAATCAACCCAGAACTGCATACTCTAAAAACAAACCAACTGAGGGAGTCACAAAATCTGTCAATGATCAGCATTCAAAACTGTCACTACAATGTTGGGGATGCGGAGAACCCCATTATTACAAAAATTGTCCACAATGAGCTAGAACAGAACAATTATCAAATATGCAAGAAGCATCTACAGTTGGGGAAGTGGCAAGGAACATACCCAGAATTAATGTCGCTTTGGATGATCATCAGGCTGAATTTCAGCCCACAATGATTGAATGTGAAGGTATGATCGCTAAGCAACCTGTCTCTGTTTTATTTGATCCAGGTGCTAGCTTAAGCTATGTCAGTCCTAAAGTGGTTGAAAAGTGTCAGTTAGTGAGCAGAAAATTTTCAAAACCTTGGCTAGTTCAACTAGCCACTGGTACAAAGAGAAGGGTTAGTGCCAAGACAGAACGTTGTCCCATAACCATTTCTGGACAACCTATTTATGTTGATCTTAATATACTTCCTTTGGGTTCTTATGATATCTTAATTGGAATGGACTGGTTGGAAAAATGTTGGTCTCTAGTAGACTGTAAACAGAAAACTGTAAGTTTTATTTCAGAATCAGGTCAAAGAAAAGAACTGCAGGGGATAAAAACCAGTACCAAGCTACGTCCTATTACTACCAGTCAGTTAGGAAGGTGCATTAGAAAAGGGTGTCAAATATATGTTGTACAGGTGGGATTTTCAAACTCTAAAAATAAAATGACTTCGCTGGAAAGTATTCTTGTAATTCAGGATTTCGTGGATGTTTTTCCAGAAAACATTCCTAGTTTACCACCAAGGAGAGATATTGACTTCACCATTGAGTTAATTTCGGGTGTAGCCCCCGTATCCAGAGCTCTGTATCGCATGAGCATACTTGAACTAACAGAACTCAAAATGCAGTTACAGGAGCTTCTAGATAAAAAATACATTCGTCCCAGTGTATCCCCTTGGGGAGCTCCCATATTATTTGTACAGAAAAAGGATGGAACCCTCAGATTGTGCATCGATTACCGACAACTAAACAAACTAACCATTAAGAATAAGTATCCTCTACCACGTATCAACGATCTATTTGATCAAGTGAAAGGGGCTAAAGTGTTCTCGAAAATCGATCTAAGATCTGGATACCATCAGATAAGAATAAAAGTTGAAGACATTTACAAGACAGCCTTCCATACACGTTATGGTCACTACGAGTTCGTGGTTTTGTCGTTTGGCCTCAAAAATGCCCCAACCACCTTTATGAGTCTGATGCATGGTATTTTTCAGCCTTACCTGGATATATTTGTGCTGATTTCTATAGATGATATTCTAATATACTCTAAGGATCCATAGGAGCATAAAGAACACCTAAAAATATTATTGTAGACATTAAGGGAAAATTAGTTGTATGCCAAATTTAGCAAGTGTGACTTCTTCAAAGATCGAATTTAGTATTTGAGTCACATTATATTAGCAAAAGGCATTGTAGTAGATCCAGAAAAGATCAAAACAATCATGGAATGGAAAACCCCAAAGAATGTCGCTAATATCAGATCATTCTTGGGATTAGCCGGATACTACCGTAGAAGTTAGAAATAACTAATTTCTACTTGTCTATGGTTGTAATTCTCCATTTGAGGAGTTTGTTCCTACATAATAGGAATAAGCTAGAATATAGTTTCTCCTAGTTTAGTGTGTGGTTGAGAGAATCTCTCAACCACACTATTGTACGTCTAAGATAGCATTCCTATCTTAAGACTATTGATTGTATAAATATGTGTGTAATTTCCTCATTCAATATAAATAGAATATATTATTGAGTGTATGTAATTTTATCTTGGTATCAGAGCCTGTGAGGGCCTGGCCCATCCTGGGCTTGGCCCCTCCTGGGCTGAGGAAATAAAAGAGTAATTTTTTTTAGTTTGTCCATCGACCATCGAACAGGGTTCCGGTGAGCTGGGCGGTGTTCTGGTGCACTGAGTTGGGAGAGGTAGTTGCTGCTCCTGCCTCATTGTTCTACTGCTCCTCCTGGTCCTCCTCGCTGGCGTCGCCGATCTGGTTTCCTGGGTAATTTACAGGCCCAAGCTGCCTAAGATCTCGCTAACCTCTGTGCAGGTCCCCAAATTCAACGTCACCGCAAATTCTACCCTTACCGGGAATTCTACCCTAACCTCTGAATTCATCGTGAAATTGCTCGCCGTCAATCGGAACGAGAAGCTGAGCTTCATTTATGGCAATTCCTCGGTGCAATTATCGTCCCGAGGCATCGAACTTGCGGCGGGAACCATTCCCGGTTTCTTGAACCAGAAAGATAACAGCACGGTCGTTACAGCCGACCTGAAGGGCGATGGCGTGGCACTTCATGACTCGGACGCCAGGAGACTGAGGGCCGCAGGGTCCAGCAGGGAGATCACGCTGGACATCCAGGTGGTGACTCACGTGGGAGTGAAGATAAATCAATGGAAGTCTCACAAGCTAAGAGTGGAGGTCAATTGCAAGGGAGTGTCTACTCAGATTTCCCCGGCGAATAATAATTCCTCTGCTGGCAGCGCTGATTCGAATTCCAAATGCAAGTTTAAGGTCAGGATCAAAATCTTCAGGTGGTACTTGTGAAGGTTTTAATTTGCATGTACATGGTGATTTGAATCCGAATCGTTGTAGAGGATTCGAATCCATGTGGAGATTCCACCGAGCCACCTGAGTTGAGAGCTGATCTGCCTGAATGCCATAGCTCGACCATGCATTGGAGGAGAAGGGCTCTTTGAGGAGGAGTCTGCGCTGAAGAGTAGGAATCGAAATTCTCTGAATTGTTTTGTGAACCGCTGCTCCAGGATCACTGCCCCAGGATCGTTGATCCCTGATTGACAGCGTGAGGAAGTTGCTCAGAGATCGTGGCATCGGTTGCAGATCGGAGGAGGCCGGACATGCCCGAAGGCCGCGAGGAGAGGCCGAGGAGGCCGGATCTCTGTTTTTTGTTTGCAGGCCGCAAATTTTTTTGTTCAACAGATCTGTTGCATCATGATCTGGCATGGTTGATTCTCTGATATACGCTTGTCTGCTGACTGGCGTTCTATTTACTGTATCATTCAAGGGATATGCTCCAATTAATCTCTCAGATCGGCTCCATCAAGTGTTGCGTTGGGCTCTTGGATCAGTAGAAATTTTCCTGAGCTGCCTGCTGTATGTTTGCTCACTGGAAAATTTATAATTCCAGAGATTAGCAATTATGCTAGTTTGTGGTTTATTGCTCTCTTTGTGTGTATCATTACAACTGGTGTTTTGGAGATGCGATGGAGTGGGGTTGGTATTGATGAGTGGTGGAGAAATGAGAAGTTTTGGGTGATTGGGGGTGTATCAGCCCATCTTTTTGCTCTCCATTTGTCCTCCAGCAAGGGCGACCTGGTTTCTACTCTCACTATTTGGCCGTGAAGTTTATGCTATTGTCAAAATGTATTTGTTTAATTATCTGATGATGCTGCAATATATTGATTAACTGTCATGACAATGAAATTGGTTGTAATTTAAGTGACAGTAGTATGACCAACTATTGTCACAATTTTGAGTGTGTGTTGGAACTGGTCATTCCAACACTAAGCAAATTTGCAGGGAATGGTGAATACATGACAATGAAAAAGACATCAATTGGAGCTACATCAGAGATTGGAGGTTGATCAAGATCGTGTTGCAGATTGTTAGCGAGCATGAGGCAGTATGCTTAAAAATAGTGACTAGCCTTAATACTGTGAGTAGGGGAAGTGGCATTATGTTGTGATGCCAGGAGAATTGGATACTGAAATGCGATGGAGGATTGGACCGTGGAGTCCTTGATTACTGTTCTTGAAGGGAAAATTGTGTTCTCTTCGTGTGGCTGTGAGTGCCTATGTTCCGGTTTCTTTATCAGTGGGATAAAGGAGCAGCAACAACGTTTATGGTGGACAGCAAAATAAATGTTTGTTTGAGTTAGTATGGTTTGTGGAATAGACTCCCTAGCATTTTATAAGCAAGTCTAGTTGTTGTAATAGTCATTGTATGTACCCAGAAACTCCAAAATGTGGAATCAGATGTAAGATTTTTTAAAGGCATTTGAAAGTTCGTGGTGATCTTAAAACCACTTTGTAATGGTTTATGGTCAGCCTGAAACCATCTTTTGTCACTGTAAAGTGATGGTTGGTGGTGAGCCAGAAACCATCTATATAGTCTTTGTGACTGAAGTGCCTTTGTGGCCAGCTTGCCTTTGTGGCTGAATCGCCTATGTGGCTTGAGGTGCCTTTGTGGCTGGAATCGTGGATGTCAATGTGTTGTTTGACAAGTTGAGCGAATCTTTCTCTGCTTGCCTTTGTGGTTGTGTGTACACGAGAGCTTTGTGCTCAATTGAGCAGGTGGACTGCAGAACACCTGGCTCGGACTTAGATGATTTTTATGAGTAGAAGGGGATTGGCGTGTTTTTCGCGCTGACAGCAGCGTCAGGAAGGCCAACTGGCACATCTGTTAGGCCATTAATCGCGCCAATGGGCGCGGGTTTTTTGTTAAGGATCACGCCAATTCACCTTCAAGGGGATCCGCGGGATCAGAGAAGTTGTGGATCTGTCCGAGGGCGGCAGATTGTGTTTTTGGAGGTTTTGTACATGCAATTCGCCTGATGGTGGTGGATTTGACTATCATGACAAGTAGTCATTAAGGGGGGGAGTTAGAAATAATTAATTCCTACTTGTCTATGGTTGTAATTCTCCATTTGAGGAGTTTGTTCCTACATAATAGGAATAAGCTAGAATATAGTTTCTCCTAGTTTAGTGTGTGGTTGAGAGAATCTCTCAACCACACTACTGTACGTCTAAGATAGCATTCCTATCTTAAGACTATTGATTGTATAAATATGTGTGTAATTTCCTCATTCAATATAAATAGAATATATTATTGAGTGTCTATGATCATTCTTGGGATTAGCCGGATACTACCGTAGATTCATTGAGGGGTTTTTAAATATCGCTTTTCCAATGACCTCATTACAGAAAAAGGGTCGCGCTTTTCACTGGACAGCTGAATGTCAGCAAAGCTTTGAAAAATTAAAGCATCTACTCACCACTGCACCAATACTAAAAGTAGCAGATCCAGGAAAGTCTTTCGTGGTTTGCACAGATGCGAGCAAAGAGGGTGTTGGTGGTGTGCTAACACAGGAAGGAAAGGTGATTTCTTATGAATCTCAAAATTTGAAGGAGTATGAGCAACGATATTCAGCTTATGACCTTGAATTAACAGCAGTAGTGCACGCACTTAAAATGTGGCGACACTACCTATTGGGGAAGAAATTTTTGCTGCTAACAAATCATAGCAGTATTACCAATTTCTTCAATCAGCCTAACTTGAATGCTCGACAGGCCAGATGGACAACTTTCTTAAGTGAATTTGACTTTGAGATGAAGCATTTAAAGGGGAAGGAAAACTGTGTGGCCAACGCATTGAGTAGAAAATTACATTGTATTTATGAAGTCCAAATGAGCCAAGTAAGCTCAAATATTCCTGACCTCATAAAGGAAAAAACCAACAGAGATCCAGAGTATACTTTCCTTTGGCAACAAACAAAAGCAACCTTGTTGAACAAGGGGAAAACAGAATTTGGTATCAATCCCAATAATCTCCTTACTTTTAAAGACAAAATTTATATTCCAAATCAAAACTCGATTAAATTATTGATATTAGACGAGTTTCATAAGAAACCTTGTGTGAGCCACCCCGGGTATCAGAAAATGTTGTCAGCCATAAAAAAAAGTGTACTTTTGGCCTGGATTGAGAAGGGACTTTGCATAATATCTATCCAAATGTTTGGAGTGCCAACTGGTGAAAGCAGAACACTAGCATCCTGTCGGATTGTTACAACCTTTGCCCATTTCGGAATGGAAATGGGAGACCATATCCTTAGATTTCATCACCGGTCTACCCCGTACAAGGAAGCAACATGATTCAATTATGGTGGTGGTAGACAAATTGAGTAAAACAACTCACTTTATACCTGTAAAGTCCACATTTAAAACCGTGGAAATCGCAGAAATATTTATGAAGTAGATATTTCGCTTACACGAGATACCCAAGGTGGTGATTTCAGATAGGGATGTGAAATTTACATCCACCATATGGAAGTATCTTTTTGCAGGATTAGGTACTCGAATCCAGTTTAGTACTGCCTGCCATCCTCAAACAAATTGGCAAACTAAATAGGTAAATCAGGTGTTAGAAGACATGCTACGTATGTTCGTGATGCAACAACCACACAACTGGTAGGACTACCTCCATCTAGTGGAATTTGCATGTAATAATGGACATCATGAATAATTAGGCATGAGCCCTTTCGAAGTGTTGTATGGAATAAAATGCAGAGTACCCATAGATTGGAATAATCTAGTGAATAAGCTAGCACTGGGTCCTGACATGCTAACAGAAATGGAGGAGGCTATTAAAAAAGTCCGACAAAATTTGAGGGTAGCCCAGGATAGACAGAAGGTGTATGCAGATAAGAAGAGGAATTACAGAGAATTTCAACTTGGAGATCACGTTTACCTGAGGGTGAAGCCCCAGAAAAGTTCCTTGCAGTGGCGGGGTTGTGCTAAACTAGCACCCCGATACTGCAGGCCTTTTCAAGTCTTGGAAAGAATTGGACGGTGGCCTATAAGCTTGCGCTACCAAGCCACATCTAAGTCCACAATGTATTTCACGTATCTTTACTAAAGAAATATGTGTATAACCCCGAACACATTATTGATTGGGAAAATATTCAGGTAAAGAGGTTAATGGGTATAAGGTTGGATATATCTTTTTGTTGTATTTTTTTCGGAAATAATTGAATTTTTGTTTTTGGTGCAGGTCGAACCAGAAGGAGAGTTCCTAGCAGAACCTCTTCGTATTCTCAATCAGTGGGAAACCAACTTGTGGAAGCGAGCCATCACTTAGGTTAAAGTGCAATGGAAGCACTTTGGCCCGGAAGAGGCCACTTTGGAAGAGGAAGAATTCATGCGAAAGGCTTATCCAACATTGTTTTCTGAAAAGGTAGAGAACACCGGGGACGATGTTCCTCTTATGGGGGGGAGATGTAACACCCCTAGTTGCATAAAATATTACTGAGATCATTAAGTGAATGTTTTACTAAAAGACATTTTAAATATTATTATATTTTGATGAATAATATAGATGGTAATTACCTAGATTATAGGTAGTAATACTTTAACAAAAATAAAACTGTTTTGTTTATTTAAAGAAACAATTGCCAAGAAACAGTTACCCTCTGCCTGAGAAGGGTAATATAGAGAGGGAAGAAGAGCAGAAAATGGTCCTAGAGCTGGGTGGAACAAACCAGTGGGAAATTTGTTGAGTACAGTCAACCAAAGAGTATAGAGATAGTGGCTAGACAAAAGTCCTGAGGCCCATAATACTGACTGTGATTGGACTAGATCCAGCGTAAAGAATAGAAGGTGCTCAGGGGAGAGTCTGGACGTGATTTCCAGACTCGTGGTTGGGAGGAGAGACCTTTCGAATACAATTACATTACAGGTTTTTCAAATAACTAAAATATCAAACTTTTAAGGAATTTATTACTGAAATATAACTATGGTTTTGTAGAAGAAATATAAAATGTAATGTCTAGTGGTTATGCATATCTATTTTACAGGTTAACAATCGTTGAACAATAGCTTTTAACAATTAAAGTACAGGTAATACATAATGTAGATGTTAATTGTTGCACGAATAACCAAAGGGTGATTCGTTAACCAATAACGACAAGACAGTTACACCTATATTCGAAGTATCCATCTATCTCATGAATGAAATTAAGAAAAGGTCTCGTGTGCGATTAAGAGCAGCATACTGATATAGAACCCCCTACTTGAACGCAGTCATTTGCATTTAATCTATTGTTGCAGTATTACAACTTATCTATAGAATATGTAAAAGTTGTAACTATTAACGAAATAGAAGAAAATAGCCATTAATCATCATAGTATGGTGGCATTGATAGATGACATCATAAGTAATCCATATACATATATATAAATATATCGAAACCTGTGAATCCTATAGGAATCTGTTGTAGAAATTAATACAGTAACGCAAATAAGAATTGTGGTAACTCTTTCTTAACACAGTAAGACCAAAAAGAATACAAGAGTTTATAATTGTTTAAACATAATAGACCAGACAGTAATGAAGCCATCATGACAGCCGAATTAATGGCCTTATAAGCCTCCTTACAAACCTAACAAAAACAACCATTACAGTCTCTACTCAACATAATCAGAAGCAGGCTCGAAGACCCCTTAAACCGTTGCAAATTACATATAAAAAACTGGAGAAAAGATGACAGTCGTAGCGGGTCGAACAACCTAGAACTTTTTGGTTCAAGACTACAAGTGCTTAATCAAAAACTACCCTATTGCGCCACCAGAAAAACCCTCTTTTGAAACCTCATCTTAGACCCTCAAATAACTTAATTGTGAACGGAAACCAAGGGCTTAGTTCCAACCTAAAAAGCCATGGAAACGCCATCAGTTTCTACGAACTCAAGGGTTGTGGTCCTAAACAGTAAACCTTCTGGCAGATGGCATACCTACATTCAAAGATTATGAATTAGTCACTGCTGACAGAGGCAATAAATCTGCTATTCTACACATAGCCTCAACACAAAATCGAGATGGGTTCTTACCTGATTTAAGAAGCTACCTTAGCGAGTCACCAACCTGCAAATACAAGAAAAAACATTCAGTATTATAACCATTTAATTAAAGAACAAGCTAGAATGTTAAACCCTCCTACAATGTGATTGGGCTCAAACTTTCAACAAGGGAATTTGCCTTATGATGTGAAAATACCTGTTGTTGATGGCCCTGTAAGCATTTTGTCTTCCTTCATGTCTAGAACTGTAAAAGTATCCCCTAAAAAGCTATGAGAAAGCTTTAGCACAGGCGTAAAACCAATACCTAAACTCCTAACCGACTTCCAACACCATAAATCAAATATTCGGGTTGCAGAGCTGTGAGGTATATCTACTATGATGGTGGTATCGACCTCCTCAGCCATCACCTCATGCAAAGCACAAAAACCAAAACCCTCGCAGGTTTCGGCGCCCAGAGTTAGTTAGGTTAAACCCTAGCTCATCTCCACTGTCTGATGGCCAACTGAGGATCAATGACAGACAGCCACGACAGATGGAAAGGTCAGATGGAGTTGACATCCCACATCATAGATTGATGTCGCGTGGAGCTATGGACGAGGGCCCATATGAAAAATAAAACCATAGACTCATGTGCTTAGTTAACCAGGAGGATCCTCAGTCGGATCTTCCCACCTGTCCAATAAATTTATCATTTAAACGCATTTAAGTTTTGTAAAAAGTATCATGATGTGGTACATTGTCGTGGATATGAACCCTTTAATAACAGTGTAAGTATATGGTTTAATAGGTTACGAGTCAATAGTTATCTGCCACAATTTTTTTTTTTTTCTATGATTTTTCCTAAAGTTTATAATGGAATTAATGTTTAGGTGTTACATATTTCAACAGAGTATTTAAATAAACTATTTGAAAATTTAATGTAATTAATTTATTTCCATAGCAACTTCATATGTATCTATATGGAAAAAAAAGGTTAAAATAAAATATTTGATATTGTATATAATAAAATATTCAATATGAAAATAAAAATAAAGTAATTGAAAGTCTATGTTGTGTAAAATATTTTAATGTCAACTGTATATATATTATATATTGTTTAAAATTTTTGATGAATATATCATATGAAGCAATTGAAAAACATAAGTTTTATGGTTAAAAGTTACAAGTAGAACATAAGTTTTATGGTTAAAAGTTACAAGTAGTCTCAATATTTTACAGTTTGGTATTTTTTTAGGTATATTTTTTTTTGTCCATATACTTTATATAGCATTCAAAAATACAATTTGAACAATGAAAAAATACACATTATATATATGGACAGATTCATTGGGATCTTTTTACACTCTAAAAGAAGTTTATCCTTGAAGGAACTTAATCCCTCTGGGCTCATGTTAGATTCGTATTTAAGATTAATCTATACCGGTGTAAACCAACATTATCATGGTGACTCTTGTCTAGGGATACAATTATATTAAAGAATTTGCGATTTTCACATTATTGAATATATGTTATAAAGAATTTACTTTATAATGAATTAAAAAAAAAAAAGTTCTCCTCTTTAGAAGAAAAATAAAATTTACATTTCTATCTTAATATTAATATTATATTATAATAGATTAAATAAAATTAGTAGTCTTTGGAGAGCAGTTCAATTGGTGATGACTCTGTAAATGAAGTACTATGTGTGAGGATCCTCGATGGGGTATGCACACGTTTGGAGGGGGGGCTTACGAGCTTGTTCCCACCATTTCACCCACTTCATCATTATTAAATGAATGAGGCACGATGTGTCTTGGGCATGTTGCCACATGTAGCCACCCGAAATCTAATACATATGGACATGGGGATGATGGTTTGTTTTTTTGTTTGGGAGGTGGAGGTGTTGGGCTGCCGCAAGTGCTAGGTTGAGGAGTTGACCTCCTTTCCCCTTTGGATTGTCTTCAGTGTGGTGAATTCTTGGGCCAATTCCATCACTAGTTTATGCTCTGTGAGGGGGTTTTCTTGTCTGGTGTTGGAGAAGTGGGGCTAGGAGGGTGTATTGAATGTCTATGGTGTGGTGAATTTCCAATACAAATTTCATTCCTGATTGTGCTATGTGAGGTAGTTTTCGTGTTTTGTGCTAGAGAAGTGGTGGGAGGAGGGTGCCTCTAGCAATAAGAGAGGATTTCGTAGTGGAATATTGGTTTTCGCTGGTGGAGCTTGGGTGTGGTAAGAGAAAGGAGGTCTTGTCAACTTGGTGCTAAGTCGAGGAGGAATTCTCAGCAGCGGAAACCATGCCACTGGAACATGATCTCGTATCTCTAGTGCAGTCACGTGAACTAGTGGGCGACGTTTGAATTCAACAACTGAGGTTGGTGCTGGTGTCGAACAAGGTGTGCAGAGACTAGTTTGCTGGTATCACTTTCTCGTCTTTTATTTGTTTACCTTAGAAATTATTTGGGTTGTATTAGCCATGTTAGTGTCAACCCATACTTTGCTATGGAGTATACATTTATGTGGGGACTTGGGCCTAGTTTGGTTTGGGGTGAGCCTTGGATGTTTCGAATTTTTGTGGGTAAGGGCCTTTTGATGTCCAATAGAATAGATGAAAACCCACCTTCTCTATGAGCCCATAGAGTGCTCCCTTCTGATTAGGTCATATTAGATCGTTTCAACTATGTAACCCCTAACCTTTTTTGATAATATAAAGTATTTTAATTTACAAAAAAAAATGTTATGTGTGAGGAGGTCCATGGTTTAAATCCCCCCAATTCACTTGTGTGTGTGGAAGGGGTGTACATACGTACCTATAGTTTATAATGGTAGTAGTTGGAATCAACCCCATGTCATGTGAGTATGAGATTGACATAGTGCCAATTCCTCTATATCCAAAAAAAAATATTAAATAAAATTTGTAAATTTAATTTAAATTATTTAAAATAAAATAATATAATATAATTATTAACCAGCATAGATCTATCTTAACCTCGGATCTATCAAGTGCTGAAAGGGATAAAATCTCTTGAGGTGCAAACTTCTTTTTTGAGTGCAAAACTTGAGGAAAGGTTTACACCTCGAGAGATTTGATCACTCTCGGCGCTTGATAGATTCAGGGTTAAGATGGATCTAGGTTGGTTATATAAAACTCTATAATATCTATATTTGTATTTGTGCCTCTTTCTTATTCCTTCTCTCTATCTCACCCCCCAAAATATACACAATCTCTTTTCATATCTATATATCTCTCTCTCCTCCTCTCTTTCTCTCTCACTCTCTCTCTCTTCCTATTCTCTCTCTCTCTCTCTCCCCCTCACTCTCTCTCCATCTCTCCCTTGTCACTCCCTCTCTCTCTCTCCACCTTTCTCCCTTTGTGTCTTTCTTATTCCCTCCATCTCTTTCCCCCTCCAACTCCATCTCCCTCTCCCTCTCTTTCTCTCTCCCCCTCTCTCTCCATCTCCTTCTCTCTATTGAGTCCCCTCTCTCTCTCTCTTTCTCTCTATTGATTCCTCTCTCTTCCTTCCTCTCTTTGGCATCCTCTCTCACCTCCCTCTATCTCTCCCCCTGCCCATCTCTCTCTCTCCCCCTCTCTCCCCTCCTTCTCTCTCTCTCTCTCTCTCTCTCTCTCTCTCTCTCTCTCTCTCTCTCTCTTTGCCTTCTCTCCCTATCTCTCTCCTCTCCTGTCTCTTCCCTCCTCTATCCCTCGCTCTCTCCCCATCTCTCCCTTGTCACTCCCTCTCTTTCTCCACCTCTATCTATCTATTTCTTTGTTCTTTCTTCCCTCTCTTTCCCCCTCCAACTCCATCTCTCTCTCTCTCCCTCTCTCCTTCTCTCTCTCCCCTCCTCTTTGTCTTCCTTCCTCTCTCTCCCACCCCTCTCTCTCTCTCTCTCCCCCCATCACTCTCTCTTTCTGTCTTTCTCTCTCTCTTCGCCCTCCAATTTTGTCACTATCTCCCTCCCTCTCTCTCTTAAATTTGATTCCATGATATTGTGTTTAAGAAAGTATCTAAATTAAAAAAACCTGATTGGTTGTAAAATATTAAACCTATATTTTGGATCAATCATATCAAAGAAAATACAATAATGAAAATTTTAAAACAATCATGCACTATCTTTCCTCTATTATTGTTAGTCAATTTGTTTGCTCTCATAGCTTGGATCCTTAGTTAAGATGGATCTATGTCGGTTCTTAGTAATATTATTTATAGTATATATATTTCACATCTTCATATATAAAGTATTCTCATTTTTTAGTTTTTTGAAGCCTTTTAATTTCTATGGGAATCATTTTAGTAGTTGTGAGGATAGAGGGTATAGATATTTCTTTAAAATAATTCTCCTTTTATATTTAATTAAAAATATATTACAAAAATAGATTAAAATAAAATAAAATATTTTGATTGTGAAATAAGTTATGTTTTTTGAGCATATAGTATTGATAAGCCATGGTATTGGCCCATGGTATTGTAACAATACTCATTAACGTGTTAATAATATCCACGGTAAAGTGGGGGTGAATATCCATGATTAAGGATCATGTCATATTGTCGTAAAATATTTTGATTGTGAAATAAATTACGATTTTTGGGCATGTGGTATTGATAAACCATGCTATTTTCCCGTGGTTTAATAACAAAACCTATTAATAAGTTAATAACAAAATCAAAATATAACAAATTGACTTTAACTTTAACTTTTTATTATTAATTGAGTCAACATTTAAATGTTTACGGCCTAGGCATCGACCTTTATATTACTTTTAACTTCTTTTTTTAGCCAACATATAAATGTTAAATGTTAAACATTTACACATATACATATACCCCTATACTAGGTCAACATTAACATTAAATTAAATTTGTTAAATGTTAAATATTTACACTTGACATCTATCCCATACTCATTTATACAACACTTCTTGAAGCAATTAAATTATATATATATATATAATCATAATTAAATTACTATATGATTCTATTTATAAAATTAAGACCAAATTATAAGAAAAAGTATATGACTCCATTGTATTTCCAATAATGAAAATATAATATATTGACTTTCTTATTTATAAATATTATTTAGGTTGAAAATTTTTTTAGCCATCTAATAATACTTAACATTATTTTTATTTGAGTCAAGTCTTATCTTCTCTAAATATATTATAGCATATTAACAATCCAATACTTAAAGACATTTCACCAGATTGAAAATTTACATTTATTTAACATAATTTTTTAAAAATAATAATGATAAATTAATTTAATTTATAAAAATAAAAAATAATTATGCTTTTTATTATCGATACATAATTATTAAAATAAATGTTATCGCCATATAAAAAAATTTAAATTTAAATTTAAATTTAAAAGACAATTTTAATAATAAAAAAATATATAAATGAAATTTATTTTACAAAATTAATATTTAATTCCAAAAAATATTTCGTTTCACTAATGTTTAATATGCGTAACCTTTTACCTCATACAAATCAAATTATATGTGTATTAATTAGATTAAATTATTAAATAAAAGAATAAATTATATATAGTTAAATGCTATCATCAAAATTATATAAAATTTGATTAAACTTAAATATTAATTCTCCTAAAAAATATAAAATTTGATCCAACTTAAATATTAATTCTCCTTAAAAATAATTTGCATCATGAATCCTTCCTTACGAGGTTGAAAGTAAAACCTATTAAAGACTAGGATCTACTCAAATAACTAATCAATATGTATTTGAAACGGTGCAGCTAAGTAAATTCAATTGAATATATACGCTGAGTGAAGAAAGAGCATTAAAAAAACTTTATACGTGATTATTATTGAGGATTTCATTGAAAGTTATTTGGTAGGGATGAATATATATATGTATATAAACTTTATACGTGATTATTATTGAAGATTTCATTGAAAGTTATTTGATAGTGATGTGTATCTATATATATCTTTTGATGAAGATATTTATGATCTATTTAAAAATAATAAGATATTTAATTGGAAGAATGATATTTTAATTTTGGGAAGAAACTATGATTGATAATTTTTATGATGATTATGACCTAATATGATGATTGTGCCTTAGCAAACAGGTGTAACTTGTCACATGTTTCTATTTTTTAAAATTTATTTTATTGATTAAAGATTTTTAATGTAATATTTGTAAGCAGTGGAGTTAAATTTTATTAATGTGGTTGATTTCATATTTTTATAATTTATATTGATTTAGTTAATTAATCACATTATTATTCATGGGTTAAAGTTTCAAATTATTTAATTTGCATTATGAATAAATTTGGAAAATTAAGTTATTATTATTATTATTTGGAAAATGCATTTTGTTTTTGAAATGAACATTTAGAATTAAAATATTTTGAAAATAAATATTAAAAAATAAAATATTTTAATTGAAAAGTAAACTTTATGTAAAATCAAAATAAAAAATCAATAAAGTGATCAAAGTCATTAGAATAATTGAATTTTAAAGTTTCTTCTTATAAGGTGATCAAAATTAGTAATTCATAATAATTAAGGCTTGAAAAAAATCCAAGTCGATAGAGGCTAAGGCCCAATATCCCTAATTATCTCTAAATAGTAAGTTAAAAAAAATCCAAATCCATATAGGCTAAGGCCAAATGTCCCTAGTTATCCTAAATAGTAAGTTAATCTGTAAGTAGCAACCACAAAAACATACCTAAGTAATAACCAAATAAAACAAATATTACTAACCACCATCCTCTACCACGACCCTTCGAACACATACATAATCACATGCATCTCCCTTACCCAAATGACTTAGTGCCTATGACATACAATTTAGGGTATTTTTAACATATAATTTTATTACTAACCAACATCATCTAACATGACCCTTCGAACACATACATAGTCACACACTTCTCCCTTACCCAAATGACTTAGTGCCTATGACATATAATTTAGGGTATTTTTTTGAAGTTTTTTTTTTTTTGTGCAAATGTTTTTTAAAATGAATTACAAAAAAAAGTAAAAGAGGAGTTTTTTGTTTTTTGTTTTTTGTTTTTGTTTTTGTTTTTGTTTTTGTTTTTGTTTTGTTTTTTTTTTTTTTTTCTCTAAAAAGTGGGTAGCAATTTTTATATCAAAATCTGGAAACGGGCCAGGTTTGTTACATTCTTAAGAAGAGAAGTCTCAGAGATTTGTAGGAGATTTTTCAGTGAGACAAGATCGCTACCTTTCTTATTTCTATTGCCTAATATTACATTAAATATACAATATATTCTCCAAAATACTCTGCAGAGCTTAACTGTTTGGCATAACATAAAAATTCAAAGGCAGACTACCCGCAACCAACATGCTCCTTGGAATCCTGAGCAAATTCCATCAACTGGCTTAGATTTGTAGTTTCCTCAACATCAGGCTCCTCACTGCTATTCACAACATCCCTAGCTCTCATCGCCATTGGTTTAGGTGCATCGCGGAGGCCGAACACCTCCTTCAACACTCCCACCATTGTTGTTTCGACCTTGACTTCAATATT
Organism: Pinus tabuliformis; assembly: GCA_031772625.1. Classification (NCBI taxonomy): domain Eukaryota; kingdom Viridiplantae; phylum Streptophyta; class Pinopsida; order Pinales; family Pinaceae; genus Pinus; species Pinus tabuliformis. The sequence continues at coordinate 914,586,206 of CM062818.1, read as the reverse complement.
CTCCATTGAATACCTCATATTTATCATGCTTACATTTAGCGTTTCCATAGTCTTCTGAAGCCATATCTTTTCCAAACCCATTCATATGCGCCAACAACACCGTTATCTGGTCTTGAATCTCTTTTACTACTAGCTTTGGTTGAATTATCGATCAACTGTGTTATGTTCCCGCTATGCCCGAAGTTATCAGCTTCATTTCCACTACTTGAGTTTGTTGATGCCATTTTCTTCGCCATTCTTGCCTGCACCAAGACTATTCTGCTCCTAATATGCATTGCCCAACTCTGACTTATAATCAAGAGACCTGGTTGCGATGAGACTCCCATTGCTTCACAATTAAATGGGATCCGAACCTACAAACATGTCATGGAACACTCCTTCAATCGAAGCATCGTCACCCTGTAAGCGAGATGATATGCCAAAGTACTAGAAATAAACTCACCTAAAACAATGTTTAATAATCGGCTTGGTAAATATGGCTTGTCCCATTTCATGGTTACTAAACTTTGTCACACCCACCTGTTATTAAATGTGTTGCCTCCCTTGACAACTGCCACCATTCCCGTAACCAACCCTGAGGTGATAATTAAGGAGTTATACCTTGAAGCTGCTCTTATCTCAATAATCGACCTGTACTCCATTGTAATTTTATTTAATCCGCTCATTAAGGGACGTGAAAAGAAGAGTATTTTTATTAATAGGCAATTTCCCTTTAAAAATACACTTAATTTAACATTAAAAATTCTTAAGCTCATAATATTTATTGAACTTTACAAAAATCAATTATAATTTAAATATTATGTATATAAATCCAAAATAAAATAATTAATTATAATACTACACTTGTATATAATATTTATTAATCCTTAAAAAATAGACATTTCAAAATTACATATTAAATCAACACTCCAACACTTAATTAATATGTATATTTAAATTATATATTGATAATAGTGATTAAAATCATTGAATTTTAAAGTTTCCTTTTATAAGGTAATCAAAATTGGCAATTCATAATAATTTAGACTTAAAAAAAAATCCAAGTGGATATAGGCTAAGGCCAAATGTCCCTAGTTATCCCTAAAGAGTAAGTTAATCCGTCAAGTAATAATTAAAAAAACACACCCAAATAATAACCAAATAAAACAAATATTACTAACCAACATCATCTACCATAACCCTTCGAACACATACATAGTGACACACATCTCCCTTACCCAAATGACTTAGTGCCTATGACATATAATTTAAGGTATTTTTTTAAAAGTGATTTTTTTGCCAATGTTTTTTAAAACAAATTAAAAATAAATAAAAAAAATTAAATTTCCCTTTAAAAATACACTTAATTTAATAATAAAATATACCTAAACTTATCATATTTATTAAACTTAAAAAAATCAATTATAATTTAAATATTATTTATTTAATCCAAATTAAAATAATTAATTATAGACAACACGCTTATTGATAAAAATAAAATAAAAATATATATTAATAAAAAATTAAAATTAAAAATATATGTTGATAAAAATAAAAAATATATATTTATATAGCATACTCTAAATTATATTTTTTTATTCTTTCTCGAACATAGGTTTCCATAAGTTTTATTTGAATCTAAATATAAATGATTAAATAAAGATTTAAATGACTAAATAAAGATTTAAATGACTAAATAAATATAAATTAAATATCTCAAATTTCAGAATCCTAAATATTTTCCTACATTTAAAAATATATTTTAAATAGCTAAAAATAACAATCTTATATCTTTAAATTAAATTAAAAATAAATAAATCGCTTAGACCTCACCTTTCATTTAATCCAAATAAAATATCAGGCTTCTTATTATTGGAAAAATCACAATAGTAAAAAAGACCCAGATAAATACCACCGATAACCGACACAAATAATTACCACCATCCCTCGGACACGAGATCCCACAAGGTAATTAATTATCCTTTACTTTTGCTTTTGGACGACAAGCTCATGGGTACGCTACTTTTGAAATGACACGTAACTTTAAACCCATTGACCCGAGAAGAATTTTTTGGGTTCAAGATGTTCATTCATATTCTACCCGTTTAGAATTTAATTTTGTATTACATAGTTAACAGCACCACGATATTTTATGGTCGTGCCGCGTACATTTAATAATAATGAATGCAATCTGGTCAACCACTTATTAAGTAAAGCACATGGACTTCATTGACAGCGCCTAGAATTTTGATCTTCTGCACGCTCATATGACTCATCGACCGTTGCCTCCATACTAGACGATTTCTATACATTTTGGATTAAATTAAATTAAAAAAAGTGTAGATTTGTATTTTCCGCGTGCAAGCTGCTATCACTTGGGAATTCGAGATATCAAAGTCTCATATTTTAATACACTCGCAGTCTTGACCGACCGAACAGAGAGGGGATATTATCAAGCAGCCAATGAAATGGGAAATCTATTTGACAATGGAGGTAGGTTGTGATGTTTTTTTTACACGGTGTAAAATTTATTTTAATTTGACAAGATTGAGGAGAGTTATTTCTAATTGTTTTTCGTAAATGTAGGTTGACTTATCACTATTATTCAAGAAAAACCACACTACTTGAAATAATCGTAATGGGCAGGCTTTCTTGTTTTCAGAGGCTTCTGGATCTTGGGCTGTTACCTTATTTTCTTAAGTCCGAGGAAGACTAGCTCTTAACTATCAAACACATTTTTAGGGCATACTCCACTCCAATAAAAAAACAGTTTGTAGATATTATAAGAGTTAGATATTTATATTATTGTTTGTTTTTGTCTTTATGCAGAAATAATGTTTATCAATATTATAATTTTAAACTATTGAAATAATTGAAAATTATTAATATTTAATTGAAAATTGATTTAATCTTTTTGAATATTTTTGTTCTATTTGAATAATATTAAAAAAATCAAATTATAGTATAGTTAAATTATAATATTTTTAAAAAATAATTTTAAATATTGTAATAATAAATTTCATTATTTTGCTAATGTAAATTTTTTTTAATTGAATTCCAATTTAAAGTTATTAACTATTTTTTAAATTACCAACTAATTATATATAATTATTATTTTAATTATAAATTAATTTATACTAATATAAATTTAGAAACTCTTTAAGTTGAGGGTGAGCCTATTCAGCAAGATGACCCAAAATCAAATCTCACGAAAGTGGTTGTGCCGAGTACTAGGGGAGGAAACATGCTAAAAGAATAATAAACTAGAAACTAGTAGCTCCTCAAACCTAAGATCAAACATGAAAAATCACACACAACTTGACAAATAAAAGATATAAATCTAAAAACTCAAAAACTTAAAATGAAAAAATTAGACACTAATAATATATAATGTATATATTTTTAAATTATAAATTAACTAATTTTAATATAAAAGAAATAAAAACCAAAAACCTTACAAAATAAAACTTCTAAAACCTACAAAATAAAAATGCATTTTATTAAATTTTTGTTTTATTTCTAAAACCTACAATAAATATTATAAATCAAATTATACATAACTCAGTTTTTCAATACATTTTTTATTACAAATAGATTTTAAAAATCTTAAATTAAAAATAAATTTAAAAAATCTAAATTTTATTTGATTATAATTATATTTAAAAAAAAACTAAATTTGTTGAAATTTAACATAGCCTACACAGAAAAATTAACCCTCCTCATTATTATTTAAGATCCTGGAAGAAAATGGAGACAACCTTATTTATCGAAAAAAAGAGAGGTAAGCTCATTTTTATTTCACATCATTGAAGTTTATTGCGGTAACCTTATTCTTATTGAACATTTTTTTAAAAAGATAAGCAGCCTCAATTTGATTTAACATAGTTTGTTTGGTTTGTTTTTTTTTTTTTTTTAATTGCTTTATTTTACTGAATATTTATATAAAATAGCACAAAATTATTTTTTTCCCATATAAATTATTAAAGCATTATAAAAAAATATAATAATATATATTTTTTTCCAATATAAATTTTAAACAATAAATTATCAAACCATTATAAAAATATATATAATAGTATAAATATTCGAGGGATTAATTTTTCTCAAATATTCAAAAATAAAACATAAAATTAAAAATATATATAATAGTATAAATATTCGAGGGATTAATTTTTCTCAAATATTCAAAAATAAAACATAAAATTAATAAGTTGAAAAGAATAATTTTAAATAAATGAAATTGCAATTTTTATTTATTTATATTTTAAAATCAAATTAAAAAAAAATTATTTAATAACCCAAAACCATTTATATATTATAAATAACAATTTTAATAATCTAAAATTACAATTGTAAATTTTTAGAATGATAAATTAAAAAAGTCAAGATTATAAAATAGTCAACCTTCTATCAATGAAATAATAATCAACCTTCTATCAATGAAATTAATATAAAGTTCGGAAAAAAAAGACATTTGTAATTTGTTTATAAATATTTCCAAAATAAACATTTTTTAACTAATTATTAAAAAATTGCTTTTAGATTTAATAAATGTATAAAATATATGTATAAAACTCGTCCATATTTTAGATAATAATACATATAATCCAAATAACTATACCTACCCTTTCCCCTTTTATGTCTTGAATCGGCCTCATCAAATTTGGAGTTTCTTTTAAATTCCCCATAACTCTACTTCAAACCCGAGTGAACAAGTAGACCACTTTTGATAGTTTCAATGTCAAATGTATATTCTAGGCATCACATGGAAACTCAAAGGTGGAAGAAGGAACCAAAGCATGGGGCATAACCTTAGGTAGGCATAGGGTCTTAAAAGTAGGAACAGGGTCTTAACTTTTAGGTTTATTCTCCCTAGGTCCAATAGAGCTAACCAACATAATGATTTATTAGGTATTTTTGAAAAGCTATTATGATTGGCTCATATATTCCATAGTCACATCCTATTATAAAGCTAAGCTTGGTAAGGATCAAAGTCATATGGGAATCCACCTCCCACAATCAAAGGTGAGTTTTTAAAGAAGCACATGATATGATGATGATAGCACTTTCTGAATGGTTGAAATTTTGACACATCCAACTTTTCATGTGATTTAAAGTTAGCATATTACCATTCTTGTTCACACCAATCTTGAAAATATCAATGATGATATGTTTCATATAAATCTTGAAAACTTTACTCAATATCTATGATACATTATTTTATGATTAACTATTGTTTATGGTTAGATGATTGTTCTACTTTGTTCAGTCAAGAACGCATATTATCCTTTTTAATCATGGTTAAGCTTTCCAGTGTATTTAGATAGATTTAGCGACTTTTAGGTGTACCAATGCATTAAGAACTTTATAGGTTCATGATAATTAATGTACATGTGCTCGTTGGTTTTTTAATTATTTATTTTGAGTGCAGACATCACCTCTCTACCAAGTTACGTATGACTTCACACTGAAATAGCATAATGTTGAAGTATTTTATGAGTAATATTATGCATTTTTTTAAAACCAAAATAGAATTATTTATTAATAATATAGATTATGAATTACAATTCGTTTAAATTGTGTTAGGTCTTTTTGGTAAACATGTGTATATTGATTAAAAAATATTATTTTTTCGGTAAAGCAGGTTTAATATCATTTAGAAATATAAAAAGCGTTATATAATTATTTAAAAATAATCTATGTATAATTAAGAGTTTTATTATCAATATAAGTGTAATAAAAAGCGATAACATTATCTAGTGATATAAATTGAATTAGCCTAGGTTAATCATCAAAGTATGGTCTTGAAGTAATGGTGGACGATATCCTCTTCATGGTTGACTCCATTTGCTTCTTTAATTTAGACAACTACCATGTTGCCATACATTTCTCCTCTTTTCCTTGTTATAATAGTGTTCTCTTTTCTTTTTCTTTTTCGTTTTCCTTATATATAGTTCCTAATCTCCACATGGGTGTTTCAAACATTTTATCCATCTTGTTCCATTTATGCATAACAACTCATTGTTACATGTCCCTTTTCTACATAACATAGGAGATAAAAGCTTTGTATGTTAATATAGATTTATACTTTTCATATATATTATCTCCCTACATCTTAATACCCCGTATTCAAATCAAAATCTTACGTCACATCTCTTTGAGAAAATATTTTTGCCCTTTTTATTTAATTTTATTTTCAATTCTTTCCACTTTCTCCTTTAACTCAAAATCTTAGGTCACATCTCTTTAGAAAATATTTTTGCCCTTTTTATTTAATTTTATTTTTAATTCTTTCAACTTCCTCCTTTAGTAAAGTGTTTATATGACCTCAAGGGGCACATATATGATATTAAATGTGTATGATATAATCCCAGGGGCACATATATGGGGTTAAATATATATGATATGACCCCAAGGGGCACATATATGCGGTTAAATGTATATGATATGATCCCCAGGGGGCCACACATGGGATTAAATGTACATGCAATGTGTAAATATATATGTATTAGGGTTAACATAATAATAAAGAGGCCACATGTGCAATGTGTGAAAAAGGTATATATAGAGATCATGTAGTCATTATTTAGGACAAGTGATTTGGATGTATGAATGTGTTATCGCTGCTACAACACCCTCCAAAATTTCACTACATTCGAATTTTGGAACCTACTATCGTTGTCGTCTTGATCATCAAGCGTCGTCTCATGTTATTCTATGTGTTTCAAAAGTCCTTGAATGGTCTCAAGTGTTGTCGTATTGGTTAGAACATCTTTAGGTGCATTTCATGGTCGTAGCATCTTTATTGTTGTAAAATGACACTTTTGGGTCGCAGTTGCATACACTTCACTTGTCGTACTTGGGGAATGTGTACAAAGTGGAATTTTGATGTATATTTATCATTGTTCAAGCTTGTCTAAGTTTTCTCTATGAGTTGGTATGAGTTGCACATGGTTTTATGTCTAAAATCATCTTGTTCACCTGTCATCCTAACATCTTGACTTAGACAAAGCTTTGGTTTCAAGGCAAACCCATTGAGGCCAAGAGCACATGAGTGCACTTGATCGGGAATCCTTCATTGTTAAGAAGTTCTCATTGCACCCTCCAAGACCCTTAAACCCTTTCCCCTTCCTTGTTTCAAATTGCACCCTTTAAGAGACAAAGTCTTCCTTTGAGCGCACTATGAAGGTGTGAAGCTCACCCTTCAACCTTCCATAATACGCCATGCATCCTCCTGGACCCTTTGAGCCCATGAGCACACTTTGAAGGCATAAAGCATCAACCTTCAACTTTTATACTTGCACCATGTGCCCTCCTGTGCCTCTTGAGCGCATCCCGAAGACTTGAAGAATTCCTCCTTCCACCTTCGGGAGTGCGCCCTGTGCCATCCTTCTCTCCCTTGAGTGAACAACACACTTGGGAGCCTAAAACCTTCTCCTTCATCCTTCGGACTTGCAACATGCACCCTACCTTGATTGTCTTTCTCCCTTGAGCGCAAACCGAAGACCTTAAGCCTTCCCTCTTAACCCTTAAATCCTTGGAAGTGCGCCAATGCACCCAAAATCTCTCCTGATCCCTTTTAAGTGCACTAAAAAGGAATGAAAAAAAATATATGCATAAAACATGTTAGAATAGGATATTTTCAAGCTGATGGTTGTTTGTCATGAGTGATTGCAGATACAGGTGTTCCAGAAAATAACATGGCAAACACATATGAGGAATATCAGGCAAATAACACACATAAAGTAAGCATCAAAGAACAAAGAGAATGGTAGAAGCTTGATGATCGAAGCACCTTAAAGACTCCAAGACCAAAGACCCTTTAGAGGGTAAAGGCATCAATGATCAGAAGTTGTATGAAGAACGAAGACCAGAGTGGTAGCCATGTCACCACTGAAGAAAGTCCATGTCATTAGTCACTATTAGTCCCAATCATAAAATATGGTGACATATCATGTCTTCATCATATGATGACGTGGAAGTTGTCATGTAATGTTGTAATCATGTAAAGACAAACAAGTAGAAGTCCAAGAGTCATGTATGGACAAAAGAGCCATGGAATTAAAAAAGACATGTAATACCAAAAGCCATATGTAATTCCAAAGGTCATTGGAAGTCCAAAGGTTGTAGAAGTCCAAAGGTCATTTGGAAGTCCAAAGGTTGTAGAAGTCTAAAGGTCATTTGGAAGTCCAAAGGTCATTTGGAAGTCCAAAGGTTGTAGAAGTCTAAAGGTCATTTGGAAGTCCAAAGGTTGTAGAAGTCCAAAGGTCATTTGGAAGTCCAAAGGTTGTAGAAGTCCAAAGGTCATTGGAAGTTAGAAAGTCAAGGGTCATGGGGATGTGAAAGGTCATGCCTCAAGTTAGAAAAGGATCCTCATTTCTCATGTAGAGGACTTTTAACCTTGGTTTCTCTCATAAGGAATTAGAGAGACAGAGTTAGTACTTTTTGAGAGCAAGTAGAGGCTCCAATGCTCTACTATTGGTGCAAGTGATGTCCATTGTATTTATGTATCTTGGAACTTTTTCTTAATATTGAAGCCTTTTTAGGCCAACACAGTTTCACACATGGATTGTGAATGTTTCTAAAACTATTCTTTGAATGTTTATGGTTCATATTTGATTTCACCTGTACTGGAGTAATTGAACTATTTTAGTGACTTCGGTGCTTAACTTATTGGAATTGTTTTGTAATGTTTATGATGATCGTCGCATTTATGTGAACTATTTCGCTTGATGTTAGATGAGACTTTCTCTTTCTATGTGTGTCTCCATTAGTGTAGTACTATTACTTCTCCCTTAGAGTCTCCTTTGTTTCCCATCTGTAGTGAAAGAACCTTGATACATCTGCAATCAGACAGTCACAAGGCACACTCGCTTGGTCATTCGAAAGCACATACACACTTCTCTCTCTTGCTGACAACTAAAGCCAAGGAATATATTTAAGTAAATGGAAGTCGTGCCATATTCTGGATGGGACTCTTACACCAAACAATGTGAGGTCTAATTGGGACCTTATATCAGGGAGATCCCCTGTATGTTGGCGATATCCGACACCATCAATATTCTGGTGTTATAGGGAGGGGAGACGGTTTTTTATGGCTGATAACTCCACACGCCCTAACCATTCATCTTATGGACAAGGTAGAAATATTCTGAGCACCACTCTGACCCCTATTCTTGAAGTAAGAGGGTCTTCTCAGCCTAGCACGAAGTTGACATATGAAGTTACATACAAAAAAATCTGGGCACTCCAACCTATAACCTGTTGGTTTGCAAAGGCTATTGGATTAATTCCTGGCACACATAATCTCCCACATTTTTTAAAGAAGAAAGAAACAACTTGTACCGATATATTAGTTTCTACAGTGGGAGATTTGGTTTTTTCCACCCTTGAAGAGTTAGCAGAACCCTTAGAAAATACAACGTCTCAAGATCAAATTCCACCCATTAACGAAGGGTACGAGGATAACATTGTTCTTTCTGACAACATTTTTGATGGTTTAGATGGTGAAGGAGAAGACTCCTCAAATCATGAAAATGAAGAGGAGATCAAAGATGAAGACATGGCTGACTAGGACTTGGATTGGATGGCCCAAGGGCCTCTTTCTCTTCTGGACAATCTTCATAAGATGCCTAGACATCCACAAAAGTTGTTATCGAAGTTCGATCCAGACAAGAATACAAAGGCAAAAGATCACATTGATGAATTCTACATGAATCTACGAATGTTATAGGTAAGGTATGATGATGTTGCTTGCAAATTTTTTCCTTATACATTAGAAGGTAGAGCAAAGACATGGTACCATAGTCTCTACCTCTCAATTCAGTTCATAGTTGGAGGGAGTTTAAGAATTTATTCCTAGAGAAATTTTCTAATGACAAGAACCTTGCCATGTTATCGAAAGAACTTGAAAATAGTAAAATGGGGGAAAAACAAAAAGTGAAAGACTTTAATCAAAGGTTCAAATGTATATTGAATAAGTTTCCCTCAGGAACGCAACTGCATGATTCAATTAATATTGATTATTATACAACTGTCTTTCCTGCTAACATTTCCCAATTCATTAAAAGAGCTGCAAAGGGAACATTGGCATTAAAATTTGCAGAAGTGATCATCGTCAAGAAAGACCTGTGTGCTATTGGAGTTATTACTAATGATGACGAATCAAAGGACTCTAAAGAAACTAGTAGGAAGTCTCAACCTTCTTCTAGTAAGGCTAAAGAAAAGGAATCATCAGATATTGAAATCTTGACCAAGATGGTGAAAACACTTACCAACGAAATTTCAGAGCTAAAGAAGAGGCCAAGCGAGACTTCTACTAGTAGAAATCCTCCCGAATCCTTCCCTTTTCGAAGGAATAATAATAACAACAACAATCAACCCGCTAAGTTTGCCTAAAGCTTGAATGTTGTGATGAATATATAAAGTATTGACATGGATAATTATTGTTCTTTCCACCAGGAATATCACTCAAAAAAGACATGCCCATAGTGGAACCACAACATGAATGCTCTGGTTACACACATTGTGGATTCCCTATTAGCAGATGAGCATGCGGAAGAGATAGAAGAAATAAATGAACCTGCAACGATTGAAGAAAGGAAAGGTATTGGACATGGAGTGAATGATTTAACTATATTTATAACACTGATAAGAAGAACACTAAAGAACCACCACAAAGTGAAGCCCCTCCTCCAAAGAAAAATGGTCAATACAATTTAAGGAGTAAAGGGCACATTTTTGATCAGGAGGTGATGAGAAAAAAATCAAGGGAGAAATTGTTAAGAAGGATCATACCAATGGTCAATCCTACTCAAAGTGCACATAATAAGTCTGGAAATACAACCACTTCCAAGAACGCTTCCTTCGGCCATAAAAGTAATTATACCACTTCGGAAGTGTCAAATAAAGCTACTCCTACAAACACTTCAGCATAGCCTACTAAAGGTGAAACAATTGATTATAACATTATTGAAGATTTGAAGAGAGCGCACGCTAATATTTCCATCTATGAGCTCCTGAGGATCACAAACTAACATGAATTAATTGTCCAAGCCTTTTCACAACCTTTTCCAGGTGTTAAATCTTCTTCTTCTCAAAAGGTGTTTGGTAATTCATCTGGTCCCCTCGAATCTGTAGTTAATTTGTAACATGAGAGGCTGACACTCTTTTCCCTCCATTTTTATTGACTTTTGAAATTTTAAATTACAATGTCCATACTTGTTTAGTAGATTCTGCTGCATTTGTGAACATAATGCCATTATCTCTTGCAAAGAAAATAAATGCTAAATGGAACAAAGTCGATGCATAAATTATTCAGTTGGACAAATCTCTCATCCAAGATATTGAAAAACTCAAGAATGTGCTTATTAGATTATCAAAAGATGATCAAGTTCATTAATGTATAAATATTAATTGTGGACATCCCAGAAGCCTATGGTGTAATCCTCAACAGAGATTGGTCTAGCAAATTACAAGGGTATTTTGTGATAGATTGGTCACATTTATGGCTTCCATACATGGGCAAGAATAACCAGATTCAGGTGGAGAGTGAGCCATATATGAAACAAAGTGTGACACCACTTGAGGGCCACAATGAGCTTGTTGGTTTTACCGATCTAATCTTTGGGAATTGTTTCCTAGAAATTGACCTTAGGTGTTATCAAGCATAATCATCACCCATTCCACCAGATACATAGCTCGAGCTCCTTCCTTGTTCTCCAACTAGTGCAGATGAATCATGTAATATAGATGTAAATAATACTAGTAGTAATGGTAGTATAGGAAGTAACCTAGTAGCTGATAATATTTTCACTTTATATTTCGATGGTTCAAAGATGGAGGATGGCTCTGGAGCTAGTTGTGTACTTACATACCCATGTGTTGTAGCAACTACAACCACCCTCCAAAATTTTTCCTTAACATCGTTTTGGATCCTCCCTACCAACCTTTCACAGCAGCATGTCTTTCTTCGTCAAGTACACAAGCTTCAGTGTTTTTCTTGTAGAAAGGCAGCCTTTCTATCAGAGCTTGATGCATCCCCCTCAAAATCTGTTTATATGGACTTGGTCCAACTGTAGGCTGAGCAGATCCCTCAAGAAATTGCGTAATTATGGAGGGAAACCAACCTTCCCTCTAGAAATTGCTCAATTCAGTCTGACAGCCTGCTGGGCTCCAGAATTGCACAATTCTGCTAGTCAGGCTTCATCTAGAAAATTATGCAATTTTTCCCTGCAAGGCTGCTCAGCCCAGGAATTACACAATCCTGGGTAGCAGTTAGCTGCTCTACCTAGTAATTGTGCAAATATCCTGGGCAGCTAGCACAACTCCCTTCCAAAAATGCACGTTTTCTCCCAGCAGTTAAGCAACCTCTTGCATGTGCAGTTGAGTTGACCAGTTCCCCCCAGGACCGAGCAAAACTGATTTGCATGCATGGGCTGCTTCTCTGAAGGTAGCATGCAAATGCATCCCTTGATTCAGGGATCTAATTTTAGTAGTTGTAGGTTGCATGCAAGGATTATCTCAGAAACATCCCACCAAGTGTCGCTCTTCCTAGATTTGTGGCATGCGTGTCACATCTTCAATTTTATCAAAAATCATGAACTGGACGCTAAAGAGCTCATTCATAACATCAACCTTGTAGCTCTGACATCCCACATTGTATCTAGGAGACGTCAGCATATTCAGGTCAACTAGTTTTGGGTAAGCTCGCTTTCCATGTCTTGTGTTGCATTTCTGGCGCTTTTTGTGTTTCGCTTGGTATGAACGTTTTCTGCTTGATTTCAGTGAGTGCTTGCTGTCGTTTCGATACATACTAGCTTGTACTAGCGTCGTTTCAGTTTTCGTTAACATCTCACTGCTGTCGCATGCATGAAACTATTTTTTGCAAACGGTCGCCAATTCGGCGACTCGCCTCATCCACATGCACGTTGTTCTGTTTTCTGAATATTTCATTCACTGTTTGCATGCATGATCATTCACTTATGCTTACACTCAGTATCGCCATGCATTCGCATTCACATTCGCTTTCAGTTGCTCGTCGGCGAGTCTGGGCAGCCTTGGCTCAGACTCTGCCTCACCAAGACAGTACTGCGCAATCCTGAGAGGGAATGCTCTGTCTTCGTATCAGGAAATGTGCATTTCTACCCATGAATATCCTCTAGTCTTGCATTGCGTAATTCTGAGGGACAGTGACTGCTGGCTGAGAAAATTGCGCAATGTAGTCATTGAGCCTATAACCACTAGTAGCTGAGATTGTGCATTGCACAATTCTAGTAGTCAGCATCTAGACTGGACTGTGCATTGCGCAATTCCAGCAATTAGCATTTAGACTGGACTGTGCATTGCACAATTCTAGTAGTCAGTTTACCCAGACTATGCCTTGCATAGTCTTGGCAGTCAGTCTCTTGACCTCCTAGTGAAATTTGCGCAACCTTCATGATTAGTCACATAGGTATGTTGCAAGTTAGTTCTCAAGTTAATTTTGGTTTTCGACTGACATATTTCTTGCCATGAGTGTTTCCATTTCTCCAGGTATCGCAGGTGTTCATTTGCCTCTCAGTAGTACAAGTACAATGGTTTCTAAGAGAGCAGAGCTGAAGACACCATTCAGAGCACACTTGGGAATTATTACACAACATTTTGTCACTGTCCTTGTACTTCTCGTTCCTTGATCCTGGAGGACCTCTACAGTGAACCCTTCATGCTTTCCCATCATAAAGAAACTCCTATTGTGTCCCTCTTCATGAGTAGAACAATTACCCTTTGCATCATTTTCCCAAAATCTTTTGTTTTTCCTGGTTTACAAGACTGGTGCTAATGACCCGTGTCCTCCTCGCGTCAATATGCGGGGATTACAACTATCCCTCGTGCCGACTAGAGCGACTGAGCCTTTTCCTAGTCATGCTGATCCTCTTTTAGAATTTTTTTTAAATTTGGAGCTAAAGCTTCCAACCGTAGAAGCTTCGTAATGGAAGTCTGGTAAATGGTTAGGCCAGATGGAGCCAAGGAGGTCAGATTGGGCTCCTTATCCCTATTAGGATGGAACTATCTCAAGAGATAATACCTTCTCCCATGAGAAGAGGAACCATCTGCCATGAGAAGAGGAACCATCTCCCATCCATTCAAACTATATAAACCTCCACTTTTCCCAAGCACAAGCTAGTGTGTGTGTGTGCTAGTGCTAATTAAGTTCTGTTTGGAGTAATCAACAAGTTATCCATACTTTGTAGCTCTCTAGTTTGTGTTTAAGGGAGAATTGTGAGTTGGTTTGGTGTGAAGCCTAAAGGGAAGAGCCTTGAGATAATCATTGTTGGGGCCATCCACGGAATGCTAGCAGAAATGTGTGGGAACCTAGATTTGTCAGAGGAGAACAACAATGTTAAGACGCTGGTTGTAATCTCTTCTTGATTTAATAAAGATGCAACTATCGATTGATTTCCTACATAAGATGTCATTTCACATGTTTATGACTTAATGTTTCTTGACTTGTTAAGTAGGTTGAATACAATTTGTATATTATCACGATTGTTGTCTGTTGTTGTCTACTTGTTTCAGGTGTTCGCAAGAAGGAACCGAAGATAGTTGGAGCAAGGAAGCAAGGTCATCATCAAATGAATAGCGTACTTAGAGGTAGGCCCTCTTAATTGGTTATAACTTAAGGAAATATTCCATAGAATGTCTTGTTTGTGTCTAGACCCGCTCTTGGGCTAAAGGAATTGTTTGTGTCCCACTTAGAATTTTACCTGCACCACAAATTGGTGACTCCGCTGGGGACCAATCCTTCTTTTTGCTTGTTTGTAATTCCATGGTTTTGTGTGAACTTTTCTAGTATCATCATTTCCCTTTAGTTCCATCTGCTCTGCCCTGTTTAATGCTCTAGGTTTGAAATTTATAGTAGCAAGTCTAGTCTTAGCCTTTGAATTTTTTTATTTTTTCCTTGTATCCTCGGCTAGCGCGCTTACTTCGCTGATAGTTGCGACGAACGAGGTGATATACTCAGGAACAATCACATCGACCCCCTTCTGGAACTTGTTTTCAGTTAGGAAGTCGCGTCGATGCCTGTAGGTGAAGATTAGGGTTTACCCCAGATCTCGACCAGTGTGTCTTGCTCCCTTGATTTCTGCCTTGTAACCTATTTATACTGTTTTCTCACTGTCTGGAAAGCTACATTTTGACTTGGTTTATTTTCTTGTTGACTTGCATTCTTTTTACTTGATTTCTTGAGTCTGTGGATGGTTTGTAGCCCTAGTTCATCTAGGTGGTCATCCATTCAGTTGATTGTGAACTCGGTGAGTCAAGCTGTTGGTGAATTTACTCCTTGCATTTCGTTTGTAGTCCTCTTCCTGCTTTGGTCTCCATCACACAAGTTTGAAAAGTTTTGTTTGCTTGTTTAAACATCTCTTTTCCGGCATAGGTCACATTGCTTGTGTTGTTTTTGGTAGATTCATTGCTTCATTAGTTTTAAAGAGATTCTCTTTTGTGCCTTTTCATTTGCTTGAGGATTGATTGTCTAGAAAATTTTTTCATTGAAGTATTTGATGAAAGATTCGTTTTGTCATTTCATGAAAAGCACATAATTCTAGTTTGTTGCATCAATATGTTATGTTAGTTAGCATCATTGAATACCAGGGTTTCATTTTCATTTGAAAAGAAAAAATAATTCTCTTTACTTTTGAAAGTACTATTTGGAGTGCACTTGTTAGGAAACTAGGAATTGGAAAGAGTTTTTTCATTAGTTTATTTTCAAAATGTAAAGTAGTGAAAATACCATTTTTGCTTTCAGTTGCTTGGTTGTTTGCATTTGATTGTGTTTTCTACCCTCTCTAGTTGATCCGAGTTGAATCAACTCCCAGATTTAACCAAGATCTTTTGCTTTCGTGATATGATTACAATTGCATTAAAAATAGCATAAAGGAATAGATATGCATGCTGTAAAGAAGAAGGAACATAATACAAAAGACGTTGATAACAGAGTTTGTCCAAGAGGGAATATGTCTCTGGGCCTCAGTGTCAAGATGGTGTAGGCCACTGCATTAAGTGCTAGAAAGAGTGATGATGTACATAAGGGGTGACATCACTATCATACAAGGAAATGCACTCATGCAGGAGTGGCTCCACGAGATGTTCCGCTATAGGAACTCTCAGTAAAAAAAGACTCCTATCAGTATGACATAATTACACATATGAAAATAATGAGCATCCTGCCAACATGGCATCAAAGGGGTCTCAATTCAGACATACATGGCGACAACATGAGTATCCCATCAACATGACGACAAAGGGATATCAAATAAAACATGATGAATCACGACAAAAAGTACATCCCACAAATGATTCCACGTCACATCAAGCAGGAATCATGAAACAAGTAAGAAAACAAGATCCCACATCAAACAACAAACATGGATCTATGCAGCACAATGCATCTCATAGCAAAAAGAAGTACATGAACATGCTGCATATACCTCACATCCTGGGGCCATCTGAAGAAAAGGATGTCAAACTGCTGAAGTTGGTCGTACCATCAATCTCGTGGTGTTGGATCTCATGGAAGTGACTGCTTGCTCATGAATGTTGACACCTGCACTCCACTTTGAAAAGTGGTCGAAAAATGAAATGATCAAATGGAAAATCTGAATGCACCATCAGATTTGTGTCATCGAATAATGTAGAATTGACTATCAAATTTCTGAATTCTGAGAAAGTGGAAATCTGGGGCTACATGAATCTTTTAGATTGCCCCTAGATTCCTCAAATATTCCCTCCTCTGGGCCATCTGAAGATCTGCTTCTTAGATCAAAATTCTGACTGTTCCATCAGGTTCATGTCGCCGAGAGGTGTAATATCGACATAAAATTTGTCCAATTTGGACACTGGCAAAATTTCGCCCTCTTGGAAATTTGGCTCAATCATGGTTCCGCTTGTGCTTTTTCCAGAATCATGGTTCCACCTGCAAAACAATTTAAAAAAATGCACCTCGGTTTCCGCACTCTCCTTGGCCTCCATTCCACTCTACATAACGGGGTTCCATTCCTCCATTTGGCACTTCCGTTCTCCCCCTCCTCGTTGTGGAAATGAACTAAGCTTAAGTATTTTACATTGGGCGGATAAACCAAGGAATAGGCCGTTGGCCTAATGGTAAAAATTAGGAATGAAAAGCATGGGGTCAGGGGATCAAATCCTACCCATGCCAAACTTGGCACGTTAACCATAACTATCCTTTTTAAATAGAGGCGCGGTTATGATTTGTTATAAACAGTTTGAGTTATTTTTGAAAGCGGCGGAGTTTGAAACATTTATTACCATTTTGGTTTGGTGTTTGGTTGGCATATGCCACAAGGGTTGTTGATGTTGTGTGGGTGCCCGAGTGGTGGGCCAGCCATTTTGGCCTGGTGGGTTCGAACCCTGCCACCCACGGTTCATTTATTATATGGCCATGTCGTTGGGGTTTTTGGGTTGTGGGCTGGGTCCACCGGAGGTTGCCGAAGCAATAATGATTTGTTGGCCTTGTTTTCGTAGCTGGGGTATTGTATCCATCTTGATGTAAACTTGACCTCCGAGCATGTGTTATAAAATCGTGGCAAGTGTGGGATGCTTGGTTCATTGGTTGGTCATGTAAGTCAAGCATGTAATTTGCAAAACAATGTACTACAGGTTGCAGAGGTGGCAGGTGTCGGCTCATCGCTTAAGGCTCCGAAGAACAAAGGTGAAGGAGATAGAAGTAAGACCTTTTCAGGATGCTTGTGATGTAGACAAGGTACATAGTAGTTGTAGATTATTGTTCATGCTTTTGGAGGACCAAAAGCTCCTTAGTGGAGAGGATTGATCCAGGTGGCTCCAGAGACACACACAGGACAAAGAGGGTTTATGGAAGCTCAAAAATCAAAGTGATCAGAATTCTTTTGAACCAGGACCAGAGCATAGATATTTTTGTCTTGATCGTAATGGTGCAAATGGTTCATCAATCCGAGCTCATATGAGGGAGAAAGAGCTAGTCAAAGTTTTGGTCAAAGTTGGGTTGTGGGCCAGGTTTAAGTGTCCTACAATTTGATCGGCCCTGGGGCATGAAACCTAGCTCCCGAAAGCAGGTGAATTTGTTGGATCGTTAATTTGTCTAATAGCCCTTATATTAGACAAATTTGAAAAATATGGCTATTGTTAAAAATAAAATAAAAATATATAATATGGGTGGCGGGCCACCACCCCCGCCACCCACCAAACCTCTTTACATATATAAAACAATTTTTAAGAAAAAATCAAAACAGGCCAACAAGCCATAACCCCGTCGGCCCCCCTCAACCATCACATTACAAATTGTTTAATTAAAAAGGGGTGGGTGGGCCACCTCCGGTGGACCCGTCAGCCTGTTTTGATTTTTTTCTTAAAAATTGTTTTATATATGTAAACAGGTTTGGTGGGTGGCGAGGGTGGTGGCTCGCCACCCATATTATATATATATATATATATATATATATATATATATATATATATATATATATATATTTATTTATAACAATAGTCATATTTTTAAAATTTTGTCTAATATAAGGGATATTAGACAAATTAACGATCTAACAAATTCTCCCGCTTTCGGGAGCTAGGTTTCATGCCCCAGGGTTGGTAAAATTGTAGGACACTTAAACCTAGCCCACAACCCAACTTTGACCAAAACTTTGACTAGCTTGTTCTCCCCCACACGAGCTCGGATTGACGAACCATTAGCATCGTTACGATCAGGACAACAAGATATACGCTCTGGTCCTAGTTCAAAAGCATTTTGATCACTTTTATTTTTGAGCTTCCATAAGCCCTCTTTGTCTCGTCTGTCTCTGGAGCCACCTGGATCACTAGTGTAGATGATTCATCGAATTGAAAGAGTCTTGTCTCATTTAGTTGCATATAGGAATTTTCGAGTCACATCGCTAAGGCCTGAAAACTGAGACATAATTCAAGATAAACTTTGAAATGAACTCAATTAACCTAAGGCACATTTGAAACCTCACAATCAATTCTAGAAGTTCTAGGCTAGAAATGTGTTCCGGTGTCTTTAAACCTAGTAGCTGTTGTTAGCTTCGGCACTAGACAGTGCTAGTACGGACTTGTGCTCTTCGTATCGTCAATTATATAAAGGGAGACCCCACTAGGCTGCAATCCTTTATCTATAGGAAGCCGAGCCTACTGTCTTGTAAATGTGATACACCAAACACAACATTCGGGGAGATTGCCTGCCCGTACTTCTCAGTTCACCAGGAGGTATTCTGCATTTCACGGTTACTTGGTAATCCTTTTTACCTAGATCATCTAGAGTAGTCATTTGATCTTTTTGACTTATTAAAATTAAAATATCATCCGAGCGTTTGTCCTTTCCATCTCTTTTCCAATCGAAAGTGATAGAGTCATCTTTGCTTCTTTCTTGACTCTTAAAACACGAAAGTGAACCAATTTATTTATGCATATTTAAAAATTGTTGCCCATGATATTATAACATCCTGTTAGTCTCTTCAAGAACAAATCATGTGTATTCCTTAAAGTACATTTTAAAGCCTTGAAATTTACTCTCTTTTCTTGATACTTGAGACAAAGGCATCGTGGTTGAACCATCTGGTTCGCCTAGTTCCTCTTCCTCTCCTCCGTCTGAAAGATTGTCAGAGGAGCCATTTCCTAAATTACTGCAGTCACTTGAGGACCAAAGTGTTTAACTCAGAATTGTTTTGAGCATTCAGAATTTGTCATCTCGTCCTCCACCTCCTTCAAATACTGGGTCACTTTCTGATATCAGCCCGGAATCCTCGAACAATCCTATCCAGACTCCTGAGAGTTCGTTGATTACTAAAAGTCAGCTTGGACTAGTTGTATATCCTTTGAATCCTTTGTTTGACCCTGTTGAGATATCACCGCAGCATCCGTACAGTCCGTACGATCGGCCGGGTACTCCTTTGGAATTATCCCCTCGAACATCTTCAGTAGTTTGTCGTTGCTTGTTTCCACCCATGGAGCCCGAAGGTGACACTCCAGTCTCCTCTCCGGATCACTCAAAGGTTTCCACTCCACACACTATTGAAGAGGAAGAACATCAGTTTCCTCCTGAAGGTTTCCCTTACATGGGAAGCATTCCTATCAGTATTTATAGGGATTTACCCTGTAATTATGTGACTTTAGCACAGTTGGTCTCAAGCACACCTAGTGCCTCATCACTTTATCATAACCCTATTTGGGCATCTGGCACTATGCCTACCACAGGTCCGTTCATTCAGAACCCGACCTCCCAACAGATGGTGATTTCTGCAGTTACCTCAGTCCCAGTGCAACCCACCATTCTGAACCCTCTTGTCTCGTCCATCCAAGTCACCCATCCAGTTCAACTGACAGTCTCGAGTCATGTTGCTGTCAGTTCTTCGACCCCTCCAGTAAGTGGAAAAGCTATACCACCGCCTGGGGGGAAAAATCTGAGTGTTTCTATGGTGTCAGGCACAACCAATGTGAGTAGCTCACAACCTCACATGGTTGGGATGAACCAAACTTCTTCTGGTGCTCTTCAAAATCCTGCTGGTCCTACTGGATCAAGCAATGTCCATTACCAACAGGTCCAAAATCCTGTTGGTCTGTCTAGGTCAGGCAATTTCCAGTATCAGCAGCCTTATGAGACTCAGGTTCAGTACCAAACTCCTTATGTTCCATATGGTTCACAAGGAATGTTCAATCCGCCCTACGTCCTACAACCTAGACAATATGTTCAACGTGGTCTATCCTCCTTTCCTGGTGGTTATAGCTAGATACAACTTAGAAATTTTCAAGGTCTCAATCTAGGAACAGTTCAAGTACCTTTGCAGCAGTAAGGACAACCTCTGCAGCAACAAGGGAAACATTTTTTGCAGCAAGGTCCATTTGTGCAGTAGCAAGGGCAGATGATGCCGCAACAAGGACAACTACAACAACCGCAGGGGCAACCCTCACAACAGTTGTAGCAAATTGTGAGCTGCAAATGCTGTATGTTCAGTAAACGTCCTAGCCTATGTCTTCACAAGGCAAACCTCTACAGCCGTAGGGATAGCCTTTGCAGATGCAAGGTCAACCCTTGCAACAGCAGGGCCAACCTGGGCAACAACAACCCTCATATACATATCAACAGAGTCAACCCTTGTAAGGACAAGGTTAGGGTCAAGTCCTACAACAATAGACCCAAAATCCTAATGTCCAAGGGAACCATGTTCTGAATCCTTTTGTCCAAGGGCAATAGGTCCAAAATCCCTATGTCCAAGGGCAACAAGTGTAGAATTCTTATGTCCAAGGGCAGTAGGTCCAAAATCCTCTTGTTCAGGGGCAACAGGTTCAAAACTCGTATGTCCAGGGACAACAGGTGTAGTATCCATATGTCCAAGGTCAACAGGCTCAACAACCTTTTAACCCGTATGTTGCTTATCAACAACCTATGGCTGGATAGTTTCAAGGCTTTCAAGGTCAAAATCCTCCCTATGGGTAAGGTAACCTACAGTGGGGGAAAAATAAAATGTCATATGGATAGAACCCTCCACTATGGGGCCAAAATCCTTACTAGCAGGGATGGGCTCCTCCGATTGGACCCGCTTATCAACCTCCAATTCCTTTCAATACTCAATTTTCATTCTTGGCTACACTAGAGTTTCCAGATGTGTCTCGGCTTACGAATGATCCAATTCTTCATTCACCATATTGGCCCCTAGTTCCATCCAAGGTCCCGAGTGATTGTCCGAAGTTCAATGGAAAAGCAAAAGAAGATCCCCAAGCCCACGTGATGACATATCACCTCTAGTTCTCTTCAAATTCTTACATTGATGATTCTATTCATCTTCGTCTTTTCCAACGAACTCTTACAGGCACTACTGCCAAGTGGTACATTGCGCTCCCTCGAAGTACTTATCATGACTTCAACTCTTTAGCCATGGCTTTCCTCACGCATTTTCAGTTGCCAGTTTGCTATGAAATTGGCACCTATTTGCTCACATCGCTCAAGAAAAGTACTTCGGCACACATCTCCGATCACATCCATGAGTGGAGACGTAGGTGTCGCATGATCAAGTTCGAGATTGCTGATCAGTTACTAACTGAATGTTTTACCAAGTCATTTGTCACTCCAATTGCTTGCGATATAGATATGGGTGGGTGCATTACAAAGGAGAAAGCCATTACTCATGCCCAATACCTGGATCTTGTTTACTCTCAGTTTGGCACTTTGTATGAGTTATTACTTGATGCTCTGAGGCCATCATCTGATCCAATGACATCAAAGTCATAGGCTACACCTCCTGTCGATGGAGTAATTGGTTTAGTGTCTCAAGTCCCTGCAAAATCTTCTTCCAAACAGAAGTTAGTCTCAAACACTGCTTCCAATAGTCCCTCCCAAATTTCACCACACTCTGGTAAAACCTCAGAGGTCCATGCTGTCTAGTCTACTGCAGCAGACAAATCCTCGAAAGGTAAGAAGAAATACAAAGGCAAAGGTAAAGTCGATGCCCCAAAACAGGGTCCTCCTAAGTCATCCGTTGGTGATGCTTCACAAAAGAAGCCTAAGTATTTGTGCCTCATTTGTGAGGAGGATCACTATACTAAGGATTGTCTCTGATGATCCGAAGTTAGTTTCTTGCTCAAAGGGACCCCAGCTGTCTTGAAAGAGTCGTTTCCGTCTCAGCAGACTCAAATGGTAGACTAGCCTCAATCGTCTACTTCCTCAGGTTCACAAGTGTTCATTATGAGTAAACCAATTAATGTGGCTACTATATTAAAAGATTATCAAACTCCTGCTCCGACAGTGGGGAAAGAGAAAGAGGCCACCCCTTCTTCTTCTACCCTGCCGAGTTATGGTCCTCTCCATATAGAGCAACCTAACCCTGATTCTGCTATTCGTCCATCTTATCAAGGTGTGGTAAGGAAGTCCTCGTATAACCCCAACGCTCGAGCTGATAAGCATTATAATATTGTTGAGGATTTGGCTTAGGCTCCATCAGCTATGTTTGCTTTCGACAAACTTCAAAGTTGTTCGTCCCAACGGAAGTCATTATTGTCGGCTATTGGGGGTATTGATCCTATTGATTCTAATATGATATGTTTTGATCTAGAGAACCACGTTCACGACTACCTCATCAGATCACCTTCCTCATTCAGGTAATCATTAATGAGAAAACCATTCATAGGACCATCATCGATGAAGGTTCCTCTACCTCCATCATGTCAGTTGCTTGTTGGAAGGAAATTGGTTCTCCTACTCTGAACCAATCCCCTAACACTTTGGAAGCTTTCGATGGGCGCGATTCATGACCATTTTGTGTCTTACCCAACCTTGCCATTAATTTGGAAGGTAAGACAATACATGTCGAGGTAGATATTGTCGACGCTAATCTCAATTATAATATTCTACTCAGACGGAGTTGGACCCATGCCATGCATGTTGTAACATCCTCCTTGTTTCGTGTGATTCGTTTTCCCCATCAAGGGAAGATAGTATCTATCGACCAACTGTCTTTCTTTGCCTCTTCCTCCTTAGATGGTAATGTTTTGTATGTCAAGCACATTGGTGCTCCTTATGAGAGTGTGGGGGCTGGAATTTTTAAAGATCCCGCTTTGATGGGAATTTTTCTGCTCCCACCTCCTCATGTTTCCTCTGTCAACATGATCTCAGTCAAATTTGATCCTTGCGTCATACCTTCACCGGATCTTCTTGATACGTAGGGCAAGGTTATGCCACTTAGTCCCACCAAAATCAATTATGTGAATTTTGTTTGGCCTTAAGTTCCATATCCTCTAATTTTTCTGTTTCGAGGACATCTCTCGATACATATTCTCAATCCCTGTGGCTTGGTGCTTCAGAATCTCCTGATCCCTTAGCCAAGAATTTTCTTTCTGATGAGAGTATCATGGAAGTAATGTCTATGGAGGAACGACCTTGGAGTGATACTCATCATCGTTCCTCATTCCTACCTAGCCCGATGGTCATGTTTACTTGTCTCGAAGAGTTCTCTTCTCAGTTACCTTCCCTACCACTTCAAGCGCCAATCATGACTCATGAAGTATGGTTAGAAGGAAATTTGGGTAAAACTACCCAAATGATGCCAATTGATATTTCTGTCAAGCTCGGTGTCGTTGAAAATGTCCATATCGGGGTAACTTGTTCTCCAGATGAGATCAATCTCTATACTCGTCTGTTCCAAGAATTTCGTGATGTGTTTGCGTGGTCATATGAGGAAATGCCTGGCATTGATCCTAGCATCCTCGTGCACAAAATACTGACTTATCCTCAAGTGAAGCCCGTTCGCCAATGGCTTTGTCCAGTGCACCCTAGGAAAGCGGGCCACTATCAAGGGTGAAGTTCAAAAACATCTCAAAGCTAGATTTATTTATCCGATCCCTCTCATAGATTGTGTGTCAAATATTGTACTGGTGGCAAAGAAACAAGGCATGATTTGCATTTGCGTTGATTACTGTGATCTCAATCGTGCCTGTCCAAAGGATAACTATCCCACTCCCTTCATTGATCAGATCATTAGTGAATGTGTTGGGAGCGATTTTTTTCCTTTATGGACGATTTTTCTGGTTACAAACAGATTAACATTGCGTCGACAGATGAAGAAAAGACAATTTTTATCTGTCCATGGAGTACTTTCGCATACAAAAAGCTCCCTTTTGGCCTAAAAAATTTTGGGGCTACATTTCAGAGGGCGATGTCCTATGCATTTCACGACATTCGAAACAACCTTACTTGGATGAACTTCCCACTCATTCTCGTAAGCACCATGATCACCCTGATCATCTTCAACAAATTTTTCTTCACTGTAGGCACTACAACATTCGGTTGAATATGCATAAATGTGTTTTCTGCGTCGAATCCAGACGACTCCTCAGCTTTATTGTCTCTAAGGAAGGCATTCTCCTTGATCCTCTTAAAGTCGAGGCCATTGTTAATTTACCCCCTCCATCTTCATTGCACCAACTACAGAGCCTACAGGTAAAAGAAAGTTTCCTCTGTCGTTTCATACCTAATTATGCTGAGCTAGCTTCAGGGTTTACCGGTTGCTCAAACAAGGAATGCCCTTTGTTTGGGATGAGATTGCCCAAAAGTCTTTCGATGACCTTAAGGTTGTCCTCATAAATTCTCCTTTGTTGCATCCCCCAGATTATCATTGAGATTACTTTCTTTATCTAGTTGTAGCCTCTAATACCATCGCTATGGTGTTGGTACAAGACAATGACAAAGGAAATGAACATGTTATTTACTACCTCAGCCGCAATCTCCTCAACACCGAAACACGTTATGATCATGTCGTAAAGTTGGCTTTGGCTGCCATACAGGTTGTTTAGTGCTTTTGGCACTACATTCTCTTATGCACTACCACTGTGATTTCTGAATGAAACCCCATGACCTACATCCTGACTCGTTAGTTGCTGGGGAGAAAGTATTCTAAATGGATTGTCATCCTTCAAGAATTCGATTTGGTGTTTACTACTGCCAAATCTAAGAAATAACTGGTTTTGGCCGAGTTGATTTGCTCCCTTCCTTCTATGTATCTCCCCACTGGTGTTGATAAGTAGCTCCCAGACGAGACTCTTTTCCTAATTAGCACCCTCGACCCATGGTACAATGATATCATCGTGTATCTCTAGATTTCCACGTTCTGGTTTGTGTTGACTATGG
The DNA here is from genome assembly GCA_031772625.1 of Pinus tabuliformis. Taxonomy (NCBI): domain Eukaryota; kingdom Viridiplantae; phylum Streptophyta; class Pinopsida; order Pinales; family Pinaceae; genus Pinus; species Pinus tabuliformis. The sequence continues at coordinate 914,560,564 of CM062818.1, read as the reverse complement.
ATGATCACCGACGCATTCGGAATTAATCCCAACCCTACCGTATTATTGGAGATACTATATACCATGTCGATGGCGATTCATTTCTTCACCGATGTCTTACTCTTGAGGAGGCTGCGATAGTTCTCAATGACTGCCATTCTAGGGCATGTGGCGGTCATATGTCTGGATATGCTACTGCTTAAAAAATCCTTCGCGTTGGTTATTTCTGGCCATCCATCTTTAAGGATTGCATTCTTTCCATTCGCAAGTGTCATGAATGCCAAATTTACCAGCGGAAGATGCGCACCTCGCTCGCTTACCTACACCTCATTACCACTGTTGGTCCTTTTTCCAAATGGGGCATTGACTATATGACATGTAACTCTCTTGCGGTCAGGGAGCATGGTTATATTCTCATTGCTGTGGATTATTTCACCAAATGGGCTGAAGCAATGCCTACATACTCTGCAGACAGTAAAACGGTGGCTCAATTTCAATTCAATCATGTTATTTCCAGGTTCAGCATCCCTCAATCCATTGTCACCAACCATGGATTCCATTTCTGAGATTACATGATGGCCGAGCTCACCTCTATGTTGGGTTTGTGCCATGATGGCTCAACCCCGTACTATCCTCAGGTTAATGGCCAAGTTGAAGCTGTGAACAAGGTCTTGGTTACAATGCTTCAGCGTACTATCGGGATGCATAAGTAAAATTGGCATCTCATGCTCTTTTCAACTTTGTGGGATTACCGAACCTCGACCAAGGATGCAACCGGTTTCACACCATTGTAGCTAGTCTATGGTCTGGAAGCAATGTTACTGATTGAGTGCAAAATCCCTTCACTCAAGCTAGCTATCGAACTTCTCCTCGAAACCTCACCTCAAGAAGAATGCCTCTTGTATTTAGAATGGCTGGATGAGACTCGTCATCTTGCTGCTTTGGTCATAGAAGCACAAAAGAAGCAAGTCAAGTCCCATTTCGATCAGTCAGTCTCCCCTCGCGTGTTTTCTGAAGGAGATTTGGTTTTACTATACAATCAAGCTAATGATAAGCTGGGGGTAGGCAAGTTCAAACCTATGTGGCACGGGCCCTACATTGTTAAACATGTGTTACAAAAAGGGGTCTATGAGCTAATTGATTATGAAGGAAATCCTTTAGATAAGCCCCGAAATGGGCTCTATCTTAAAAAGTACTATGCTTAGGTTATCTTGCATGGTCACTTATGTACATTAGTGTGTCATTCATTTTTGTGTAGTGTGGTTTGGTGTGTTGGTTTTCAAGCAGTTTTCATGCTCACTATGTTTTTACCTGCTTTGCAGATGTTTGTGACTCCTCACATTGGTTTCACTGATGGTGCTTGCCATAGTACCCGGAATCTATCCTCCGTGGCATGGGCCATTTATGACCCCCATGGTGAGTTGATTGATCTTCAAGATATTTGTTTAGGTCGAACAACCAATAACAATGCTAAGTACAACTCAGTTATCGAATTGTTGTCGGAAGCCATCTCTCTTGATATTTGGGAATTGGTTGTCAACCTAGATTCACAACTTCTTGTCCTTCAACTCAACGGGCTATATTTCATCAAAAATCCTAAGATATTGAGAATGTATCTATGTATTCATATACTGGAGAGAAATTTTGTTTATATTACATATCATCATATTCCTAGACATATGAATACATTGACAGATGCATTAGCTAATTATGTGCTGGATAGACATTTACGAAACATGTGAAAAGAAAGAAAAAATCATTTGTATCATAGTAAGAAATAAAATACAACATATATATATGTGTGTGTGTGTCCATAGTGTTTGATACATCCAAAACCCCAAAATAATATGTGTGTTCAAATAACATCCATGGCTTGCAAGCCTCATATATTCGTGGCTCGCAGGCCTGAAAACGTGAAATGTTGGACCTAGGAACTAATCAACATGGTGATCATGGTAGCATGTAACTGCTCGTGCCACACGAGTTAGCAATCGGTGGATCTGATCAGATACCCCCACCGTATGACTCTAATACTAGCGTAGGATATCTCCCACCGAGCATACTCTGGGATCCCATGAGTCAACCCCTTGAGGTTCCTCACGATCTCCTCCTCATTGTCACCTCCATCCTGATAAGTAGCAACATCGAACTGACGTGCAACACGTCTGGAAATTGGGGGCATCCCACCAAGATGCTCTAGTCCAACATCTACATTGATAAAACAAAATGTTATGAACATATATATCTAAAAAATAATTAAAAATTGTTGGTTTTTACCTTCATCGTCAAAATCCTCCCCCTTTGGGAGCGGCATATCCTGATCCCTGTGGAAGTCGGTACCACTCTAAGGCCAATCCTCCACTACGATCAGCTTCTGTCGTAGCCATGAGAAAAAGGTGGGCTTATAGGACATCTATTGGCCCCAAGTGATCATAGGCATCAAATGGTTCCACTGAACATCCGTGGGTCTCGTGGCATCGACAGATCCACCTCAGCTAGTTGGTATTGGAACAGCGGAACCCGCTCCAAGAAGAAGGTCACTAGCACAGATCTAAAGCAAAATTGCTTCAGGTTCCCCGCCTTAGCTTTTGACAGCTGGCGTTTCATGTTGGTCTTCATCACTTCCACCTAATTGAAGATCGTCGGTGCTGTACAGTCGATAGCATACATGAACTTCGACTTATTGGTTTCATGCTCTGCTTGGGACTCAACCACTCTATTGATGGTCAACAGTAGCACTCTTAATGTAATATCTCAAATAGACATAATCTCGATCTTTCTACTTTTGTATTTGAGGGCTTCTGGGCAATATTCGGCAAGTAGCATGGATATACTTGCCTCGATCGACGTCAACCCATATAGGTTGACTAGTTCCCCCCTCCAGGACAGTCCTATGATGAAATAAATGTCTGAAGTTTCTAACTCCAGTTCTTGGTAACCAATGACGAAAATCTCTTAATTCACATCCCAGAGACTAATCAGATATTGTAACAGATCAAGTTGAGCCCGCATCCCTAGAGAAAGGAAGAACTTGAGGATCCCATAGTTCCTCAAAGCATCCAATGAATTTGGATCAACCATTGCTTGTGTGTCAATGTTCTCATGTTCATGTTCCTTCCAATCTACCATTTTCGATGATTCTTTCCTGTAAAAACCATTTAATTAAGTCAATAATCATCTTTGGCCATTGAAATTTGGATTTAAATTGTGAATTAAAGAGAACACATCAATTTTTCTTTATTCATGGGGTCGATGCGCCTGTTTTAGAAACAATTGCGTCAACAGTGCGGTTGGTAGTTTTAACAAGCCCCAGCTAGTGCAATTCTGTGCCTGGAAATCGCGCCGACTGAGGGAGTCTGCTTTCAAGCTCTTTTTCGACCCTTTAAACATGAAAAGATTTCCGATCTCTTGTCATTTTGAACTCGTTAAAGGCTGCGAAACGTCATTTACCCAGTATACGTTTACACCTTTTTGGGGCTGGGATGAACTATTTACGAAAAAGGTACTCCTTGACTAAAATGGTCAAGCGGTTCTCTCGAGTATCATTTTCTACCTTTTTAGGCTCGAAAGACACAAATGTACGAAAAGGGACCATGTGGAGTTCTCTTTTTCGTGTCTTTTTCAAATTATCTAAACATGAAAAAGATACCAAGTTACGCTTTTGTCAGATTTGTTAAAATATTAAACGACATTGGATTCGTCACTATGACGAACATGCGCTACTCCTTCCTAGGGCTCATTAAACTGACTAGGTCGGATTCATCTGAAGGATGAAATTACAGTGCAAGCATATGCTATCCCCTTCAAGCTTGATATTAAAAAATAATTGGGGTATCTGCCAGAAATGGTTGGGAAAAATGGGAAATTTTATCAGTCGTGTCGGAAGCTCACTCTTGAACATGACACTTTCTGCTTCGTGTCGGGTTGGGATATCCTCACTCCATCATTGACTTTCCTGGGTTGGGCCTTTCATTTTTTCCATCCATTTGATCTCTGTCACGTCATCATGACCACCGATCCTATGGATCTAAAGGCTGCCAAACTCCGCATCGTGTTGCTGCTATGTTCAAGAGTTGTCCTTCTGCAATTACCCTTACCTCTGATTCTCTGTATCAATCAACGTAAACTTTGAAACAGGAACTAATACTATTACCCGTTTTGTAGAGATAGCAAAAAAGTGAACCGATTTTGAAAAGGGGTGATTTAGAACACACATGTTTTTTTTAGAGCACAGTTTTTGGCACTTTAATTTTTTTTATGTACACTGCGTTTTAGAATGGTAGTGATTTTCATACTGATTTAAAAAAGTGGTTATTCTGCATCAGACCATTTTTTTAAAAGACCTATTTTTTGACTTTAAATTTTCTAATGTATGAAATGTAAATAGTATTTTGTAAATTTAATAATTTTGGAAGTGGTCTTCTTCTTCATATTTTCTTGTTTTTATTTTTATTTTTATTTTTTTTGTAGTGAAGTTTTTATTGATTTGCATATTTAAAGAAAAAGGTCGATATTTTGCATTTTCGATATTCTACATATTTATACATCGTTAATTAAATTTTCAATCCACATGAAATAATTGTTTCTAGAAAACAAATATAAAAATATATATAAAAAAGAGAAAAATAAAAAATAAAAAATGTAAAAGAAAATTATCTCATAAACCATAAAAGAATTTGGAAAATATCTATATATATATATATATATATATATATATATAAGTAAAAATTGAGAAATTAAAAAAAAACATTAGCAAAAACTAGGAAAAAAAATTAAAAACAAACTAGTTAAAAAAGAAGAAGAAAATTAACGAAAAAAATTAAAAAAACTAGTAAAATTAATATTAAAAAAAACAAAAATAAACTCAAATTATAAAAAAAGACCAAAAAATTATGAAAATGGCGTAAAATATATGTCTTTTCAAATGAAGAATTTTTTTTTTTTTTTTACTTTACAGTTTATAAAGAAATGTCTATTTTTTATTCAAAAAAAAAATTAATTCAAATTATAAAAAAAAAAACCAAAAAATAAATTCAAATTAAAAAAAAAAAAAAAAATAATGCGTATTTTTTTATTAAAAAAATGTAATTATTTTTTATTAAACCTACATTTTATATTTACAAAAAAAAAAAATTAATTTTTTTTTAAACAATTTTTTTTTTTTTTTTTTTTTTTATTTAAAAAAATATATATATATATATATATATATATATATATATATATATATATATATATATATATATATATATATATCTCATTAAAAATATTTTAATTTTTTTTAAACAAATTTAATTTTTTAATTTACAATTTAAAAAATTATTAAAAAAAAATTAATATTGGTTTTTTAACGTGTTTTTTTTATTAAAAAAAATAAAAAATTATGGCGGCCCTCCGCCCCCCGGCCGCCCGTGGTGGCGTGGCAGTGGGCGGGGGGGCCTGCACGCAGGCCCTCTGCCCACGGTTGGGGAGGGGAGGGGCACGCTAATTTATTTATTATTTTTTTTTAATAAAAAAAACCAATATTAACTTTTATTTTTTTAATAATTTTTTAAATTTTAAATAAAAAAATTAAATTTGCTTAATTTTTTTTTTAATGATTTGTATTTTTAAATAAAAAAAAATTGTTTAAAATTTTTTATAAATTTTGTTTAATTAAAAAAAAGATTGTTTAAAAAAAATAAATTTAATTAATTAATTTTTTTTTAATAAAATATGTATGTTTAATAAAAAATAATTACATTTTTTAAAAATAAAAAATACACATTTTTATTTTTTATTTTATTATTATATTTTTTTTTATTTTTTGTTTTTTTTTTTTTAAATATTAATTTTATCAGTTTTTTAATTAATTAATTAATTAATTTTAATTTTAATTTTTATTTATTTTTCCGTTAATTTTTATTTTTATTTTTATTTTTTTTTATTTTTTATTTTTTTTATTATTTTAATTTCTCTATATTTTATATATATTATATATATATATATATATAATTTATTTTTCTAATTTTGTTTTGTTTTGTTTTGTTTTTTTTTTTCCAAATTCTTTTATGGTTTTGTGAGATAATTTTTTTTTAACATTTTTTATTTTTGTCTTTTATATTTGTTTTTTAAGTATTCAGCATTTTAATCTTAATTTTAGTAGTTTTTATTTTTTGTTTTTATTTTGTTTTGTTTTTTTTTTTATCTTTGCTTTTGCCATTTTTTTTTTACAAGATAACTTCTTCTTCTTCTTCTTTCTTTCTTTCTTTCTTCTTCTTTTTTTACTATTTATTTGTGTATAATTTTTATTTTTATTTTTGTTTTTTTAATTCTTATCATTAATTTTGTTTTTTTTTTTTTACAATTTTATGATTGTTTTTTTATTTTTTTTGATATATATATATATATATATATATATATTTTTTTTTTTTTTCTTCGTTTTATATTTTTATTTTATGTTTTGTTTTTAGTATATATTTTAATTTATGTTTTGTTATTTATTTTTTAACTTCTTTTTTTTGTGTTTTTTCATTGTTTTAATTTTAATTTTATTTTATGTTTTCATTATTTTTTTAAATTTAATGTTTTTCGAGGTCATGATAAAATATTTACGCCATTATTCCAAAATGTTGAAATTTTACTTTTGAAAAAAAAAAGTGTTCTCCGAGCATTAACACTTTTCCTTTTGAGGGTGTTTTTTGGATAATTTTTGCACAAAAAATTGGTTTTCACCGCCATTTTTAAAACATGTTGAAAATTTACCCAAGAAAAAATGTGTTATTCCAGCATCAACATTTTTTTTTTAGCACTCTTTTTGATGTTTTTTCGGGGTTTTTTGGTCAGAGTTCCCGTTTTGAGTTTATAGTTCTCGTTTCAAAGTTTACATTGATAGATTCATTCAAAATCATGTGCATCCCTTTGTCTCATGTCGATGATGTGGGATACATCATGGCCCTCCTTCGACACAGTCACTTCTTGTCGAATTCAACTCATTATCCAAGAAGTTGATCGAGATACTTCTCTTTAGTACCTTGGAACTTGCATGCCCTAACGGCAAGTTCTTCGCACTCGATGATAAGTTCACATCATGGGCTTTTGATCGAGTGATTTCACGGGTGTTCGACTTCAGTTTCTTCATTCACATTCCATGAATTGTGCTGCTAGTACCTTGAGAACCATTGTCATTATTGGTGGTTTCTCTCGCGCTCGTTAACAATTTACATCATTGATTAGTAATCAAGTGATTTTCTAGCATGTTCGACGTCAACACATCTATTCACATGTTAGAATCTGTACTTTGATCGTGTTGTGTTGGAGCACAAGACCCTGGGATTAGATTACAAAAGTCTAGGTTGCAAGACGATGTGACATGGTTGTGCTAATATACATGTCTCTTTTAGATGGATGGTTGTGACCATACCATGCGTTGTCATATGTGATCCTTCTCATTATTGGATGGATGCAACCATACCTTGGTTTCGATATGATCCTCTTTATCGGATGGATGTGCCCATGCTTGGATCCATTTACATAATCATTCTATGGATGACTGCATCCATGATCCTCTGTACTTGCTTGCAGGTTTTCCAACGACAGACTTCGGTTCCCCGCATTGAGTTATAAAGCATTTCACCCCTCACTCTAGTTCGACCTTCATGCTTTAGGGGGCATCTGTTACATAGAATTTTGTCACTGTCCCTGTACTCCTCGTTCCTCGATCCTGGAGGACCTCTACAATGAACACTTCATGCTTTCTCATCATGAAGAAACTCCCATTGTGTCCCTATTCACGAGCAGAACAATTCCCCTTTGCATCATTTTCCCAAAATCTTCTGTTTTTCTTGGTTTACAAGACCGACGCTAATGACCCATGTCCTCCCCGTGTCGATATGTGGGGATTACAACTGTCCCTTGTGTCGACAGGAGCAACTGAGCCTTTTCACATTCACGCCGATCCTCTTTTGGAAAGTTTTTTAAATTTGGAGCCAAAGCTTCCAACTCTAGAAGCTTCATAATGAAATTTTGGTAAATGGTTAGGCTGGATGGAGCCGAGGAGGTTAGATTGGGCTCATTCCCCTATTAGGATGGAACTACCTCAAGAGATAAGACCTTCTCCCATGAGAAGAGGAACCATCTCCCATCCTTTCAAGCTATATAAATCTCCACTTTTCCCAAGCACAAGCTACTGTGTGCGTGCTAGTGCTAATTAAGTTATGTTTGGAGTAATCAACAAGTTATCCATACTTTGTAGCTCTCTAGTTTGTGTTTGAGGGAGAATTGTGAGTTGGTTTGGTGTGAAGTCTAAAGGGAACAACCTTGAGACTATCATTGTTGGGGCCATCCACGGAAAGCTAGCAGAAGTGTGTGGGAACTCGGATTTGTCAAAGGAGAACATCAACGTCAAGACGGCGGTTGTAATCTCTTCTTGATTTAATAAAGATGCAACTATCAATTGATTTCCTACATAATATGTCATTTCACATGTTTATGGCTTAATGTTTCTTGGCTTGTTAAGTAGGTTGAATACAATTTGTATATTATCATGGTTTTTGTCTGTTGTTGTCTACTTGTTTCAAGTGTTCGAAAGAAGGAACGAAAGATAGCTGGAGCAAGGAAGTAAGGTCGTCATCAAACAGATAACGTACTAAGAGGTAGGCCCTCTTAATTGGTTATAACATAAGGAAATCTTCCATAGAACGTATTTTTTGTGGCTAGACCCGCTCTCGGGCTAGAGGAATTGTTTGTGTCCGCACTTAGAATTTTACTTGCACCTTAGGGATGCAGTCGATCAAGTGTCTATGGACTTGCCTACCCACGAAGACATCAAGTTATTCGTAGACAAGGACATCAAGGTATGACATCATCAACATCACAGCGAGAAACATCATGACCAGCAGTTGAAGGCAACATACAGGATGCAACAAATGCAAGAGGAAGGTTGTTGACAACACATAGGCAGAACAAAGTTGCAAGCTCAAGCAGATCCACTTGTGGTGAAAGCAACTTTGGAGACTTAGGCTATGAGGTGATGGCGTGACATGAAGATCACGCGAAGGCAGAGAACAGAACAGAAAAGGAGTTGCATGTGCTCAAGTAGCAACTCAAGGAAGAACAAGAGCTGCATAGACACGAGAATAAGTTACAGTAAGAAATGGTATAGGTGCGGGCACAACATGCACTCATGGATGAAAATATGCCTGTACAAGTTAAAGATCCATCCTAGTAGCTGGCATGTAGCAGACATGGTGATCAGTTTTGTTGATCACATGCAAAGGAATTCATAAGCATGCATGTCATCGTGTACATGCTTGCGATCCCACCCATTAAGCACACTCACCGAGGCAAAGACAAGAAGCAAGTCCAACTGGAGCTGAACATGTAGTTGACAGTTGATGCGCATGATACCAACACACAGTGGTGGACCAACACAGGCACTATGCATCAATGTGTTGCTGGTTCGATCGCACCCAAGAAGACCATGTGCATGTTAGCAGATGAGTTGGATGGAGGAGCCACACCAATGCACCCGGATGCAAAGAAGGCAAGAGTTCGCTTCAGCAAGATGTCACATTGGAGCGCATGCACACTATCATGGATGACCAAGCTTGGTATCGGCTCACCACCTTCACCATCACAAGCATGTCAAAGAGTTGGTCTCGCCATAACGGACCGAGTGTCAGTGATGTCTTGCATGTCTTTCTCAAGCCATTTTGTCTCACATGGGCACATGTGCATTGTAATGTAACGTCTTGTCAAGTGGAAGTTCAAGTGTCGATAGTTGGATGTAACGACCATAGAGTAGATGAAGAGTCATGAGGGTAGATGAACTGTCAGAAAGGGGAATGTCAAGGGTCACCCCACCCTTTGCTATAAATAGAACCTCATAACCCATTGTAAAGGCTTTTGGTCAGCCAAGCTTCCGATAATACTATCTTGGAGAGAGCTTGGATAATATCGTCTCGAGTGTTGGCTTCTCCACTGCGCAAAGCTAGTATATCTCTTTGGAGGAGCAGGCAGTTGTGGTTGTAACATTCCGCTGTTGGAACTAGTGGTTGGACATGGATGTATTTTACGACTGGAACTCATGCTTATTAATATAACAAGAGCCATCACGTTTCATGCATATGTTGTATTGTATTCTATGCTATCTGGTTTACTCTAAATGATATATGTATTGGTTTTCTTACACATGCATGTATAGCTATGTATGTATGTATGTATGAATCTTTCTAAAATGTGCTGTTGATTTAACCATCACTTTGGATTGCTTGCTAACTCTCTTTCCATGTTGTGATGCATCTTCGCTCGTGTGTTCCCTTCTCAATTGCGTGCTATCACCGGTTTCCAAGGGGCGCACTCATCTCAACCCCCGTGTGTTAAAACCTCTCATGCACCTTCCTTGGCTCACTACAGCTATCACACCCTTGCTACCAACAGAGTTATCTTACTTGCCTCTGTGCGAAATAACGATAAAGGCATTACCATATGAACCACTGCTAGGACTCCCGCACCAAATGGTCTGAGGTCTAATTGGGACTTCTTATCGGGGAGATCCCATTACATGTTGGTGAGTCCAGCACTGTCAACACCATGCAACAAGAAGCATATCATTTCATGTCGTTTGGAGTTCAAGTGTACTAATAATATTGCTGAATATGAAGCACTCATATTCAAATTAAATAAAGTTAGTGACATGAAGGTAGAGATTCTTTACACTGTGTTTCCCCGAATCTAAAAAAATACCAGTAGGAGGTATGGTGTTTAATCAATCATTTCAAAGATTTCAATATTAAGTTTTGTTCTTAGAGTTAGAAATGTTGTAGCAGATGCATTATCAAATGTAACCACTAGGATGTTGCCATTGAGAAATGTTTTGTTTTGTTTTTTTTTTTTTTTTTTTTCCTTCTGTTGAAATTATATATAAACCATATGTACCAGATAATGTCACTAATTTACATGTTTTCAATGATGAAAAATAGATATTGTACTCTATGGCTAATGAAGATGTATTCAAAGATGTTTCCATAGATGAGGATGAGAATGATTAGGATTTGCAGGAGGCATCCAGTGAAACGAAAGGAAACACTATGACTATAAGTGTGATGCCCCTGGAGAAGTTATATGATCTGCAGAACCATTTTAGAGGAGGTCCAACCAACATGAAGACTCAGAGCTCAAAGTTATCATCTGAACAAGTCAATCTAGGAACACAAGAAAATCCAAAGTATGTAAACCTCGCTACGTGTTGTTATCTAAGGAGCGAAAAACATTTATCTGCTTATTCAAACAATACTGTGATTCATTTGCATGGACATATGATGATGTAAAGACATATGACACTCATATTATCCAACATGTTATTCATATAAAAGAAGGGGAAAATATTTTCCAGCATAAATTACGAAAGGTTCATCCAACATTGGAACCCCACATCCAAAAGGAATTGAGAAAGTTGTTTGATGCTAAGATCATCTTTAAAGTCAGACATTTCACTTGGGTTCCCAACTTGGTCCCAGTTAAAAAGAAGTCTAGTGAAATACGTCTATGTGTTGATTTAAAAAACCTCAACTAGGCTTTCAATAAAGACAACTACCCTGTGCCATCCACGAAACATATCCTTCAGACAATATTTGGGTCTGATATTTTTTCACTATTAGATGGCTTCTCTAGTTATAATCAAGTGTTAGTAGTAGAACTAGACAAATTGAAGACTACCTTTAAGACCAAATGGGGAACATTCACCTTCAAGAGGATTCCATTTGGGCTTATCAACACTAGTGCAACTTTCCAAAGAGCGATGGACATCACCTTTCATGGCCTTATTGGTCAGACTGCATTTTCTTATTTGGATGATGTTACCGTGTTGTCTAAGAAAAAATTAGATCACGTACATCATTTGAAACAAATATTTGGGTGGTGTCGAAAGTATGGGATTTCTCTTAATCCCAAGAAGAGAATCTTTGGTGTGTCTGGAGGGATTCTCTTGGGGCACATCATTGTAAAAAGAAAAAATAAAATTGATCTTGAGAGGGTCAAAGCCATCACACAAATCCTATTTTCAGTGAATAATAAAACCATGCATTCTTTCTTAGGGAAAATTATTTTCCTGAGAAAAGTCAACTTTGATTATGCTCAAATATTCAAGCTCATATAGGAGATGATTAAGAAAGATGTAGTATACAAATGGGATAAACTAGAGAAGGAAACTTTCGCTCAAATTAAGAAGGCTATTGTTGGTGCACCCTCATTATTCAATCCATATTATGGCAAATATTCTCTACTCTATACATTTGCTTCAGATTCGTCGATTACAACTGTATTGACTCAGAAGGATATTGAAGGAAATGGATGACCTATCTCTTTTATTAGAACTAGCCTACAAGGGCCAAAATTAAATTACCCTACCATTGAAAAACAAGAATATGTTGTATACTAGGTAGTTAAGTATTTCAGGCCCTATCTATCAAAATATCACATGATCATTTTGTAGAATTTCCCACTGTAGATCACCTGATAATGCAATATACTAAAGCAAAATACTTCATCTACTTCTACAAACAAACTTGCGGAAGCTTAATCAATTTTGAGCAAGATCAAATAAAACACATATAACAGAGAATTAGAAATCAATCACACATGAACACAGAAGAATACTCTGGGGAAAGTCTCAGCTAAAAACCCCGATCTCTGTATTATCATACAAGTGGAAAAATGTTTGGATTACACAAAGCTTTAGCTCACAAGCTATCCAGCTCTCAATACAATCCCTCAATACTGCTCATAGATTGAATAGACAAAATATGCATTCCCTCAGTTCTCCAAGCCTCCTATTTCCTTGCGCAGTTTCTCTTGGGTCCTCTGGCTGCCACCTGTGTGAATTGACCTCTCACACAACTCACCAAACTCAGAAGTAACTGTGCAATCTCCAAGGAATGAATTCCTTCTGCATGCAAGAGATATACTCAATGGAATATTTCTGCAACTAATAGTACACTGTCCCATCATCTGATCTCAACCGGGTCTCTGACTGAACTGACATGCATGAGTTATTTATGAGAGAATATTCAGTTATCTTAAGTGCAGTAGTTACATGCATGCATGCATTAACTAACTGAACTCACAATCAGTTCCACAAATTGTTGGAACTAATCTAACTGGACTTAACTCAGTTAACTGAGCTAACTAATTACAAATCAAAGTACAACTCATCCTGATCTCCTTAATCAAGGTATAACTTCCTCAATCAAAGGGGAAACTGCTGCATGTCTTCACATAGACTTCATGTTTGATTTTCTACAACTAATTAACTGAAGATGAATTAATTCAAAGAGCTGCTAAAATTAATTTCGAATTTTAATTCTCAATTTTAGTTCAGGGTCTAACTAAAATTGGAATGTATCCCGAAATGATATTTATAGCAATTTATTTTTAGCACTTCTATATTTAGCATTTCTTGTTGCTATTTTCAGCACTCCCTCTGAACAAGAAAGGGATTATCTATCACCCCAATCCTGTCTCTGTGGAACTCGAACTTGCATTTTGACAATGCCTTAGTCAAAATATCTGCATCCTGTTCCTCGGTCGAAACATATAGCAACAACATGATCCTCTTCACCACACAGTCTCGAAGATGATGATACCGAATATCGATGTGCTTGGACTTGTCATGAAATACTGGATTCTTAGAGATTTTGATACAACTATGATTATCGCAATAGATCATAGTTGGATCCATCCTCTCACCAAACAATCCAAATAGAATCTTTCACATCCAAATGGCCTCACATGTTGCCCGACTGGCAGCCATGTATTCAACCTTTTCTGAGCTAAGTGCAACTGACCTCTATTTCCTGCTGTACCAAGAAAATGCAGTTGAACCAAGGTTGAAGATTCCTCCTGAAGTGCTCTTCCGGTCTGATGGACTCCCTACCCAATCTGCATCTGTGAAGCCCTGAAGCTTCACTCCCTCTATCCGTCTATACCACAATCCATACTGAGATGTGCCTTTGAGGTATCTTAGCACATGCTTTGCTGCCTTCCAAAATAGCTTGGTAGGCTGAACCATAGCTTGACTTAGCTGGTTCACTGCAAAGCACAAGTCTGGTTGTGTGTTCACTAGATACATCAATGAACCCACAAGCTACCGATAAATAGTAGCATCTACTACCTCACTTGAAGTAGCATCCTCCTTACTCCAATTACCGGCTAGAGGAGTCTGCATGGGCTTGCACTTCTCCATGTGGAATCGCCTGAGTATCTCATTGGCATACTTGCCTTGAGACACAAACACTTCCCCATCCTTCTGCCACACTTCCATGCTTAGAAAGTAGTGCATAAGGCCCATGTCTTTCATCTTGAACTCTCTTGCAAGGTTCTCCTTGCAAGACTTGATTGACTGATCATCACCTGTCAATATCAGATCATCAACATAAAGAACAATGATCAATGGCTTACCTTCTACCATGATGTGGTAAAGTTTCGCATCTGCTTCACTCTTGGTGAAGCCCAACCCAGTGAAATAGCTGTCGATCCTGGTGTACCAAGCACGAGGTGCTTGCTTCAACCTGTACAAATCCCTCTTAAGTCGGCACACATGCGACTCACGATCGAAGGTATCAAAACCTTCCAGCTACTCAATGTACACCTCTTCCTCAATCTTTCCATTGAGGAAAGCAGTCTTCACATCCATCTGATGGATCTTCCAACCCATCTGAGTTTATAGCGCCAACATCGATATGATAGATGAGTATCTTGCTACAGGAGCAAAAGTATCATCGTAGTCGATCCCATCGACTTGTGAGAAACCACGGACAACAAACCTTGCCTTATGTTTCTCAACACTACCATCAGCTGTTTGCTTTACCTTGTAAAGACATCGGGAACTCACCACTGACTTGTCCTCTGGTCTTGGGAAAACATCCCAAACATAGTTCTGAATGATGGAGTCATACTCCTCCACCATTGAATCAACCCATACTGGTTGCTGCACTTCTTCCTCAAAAGAAGAAGGTTCGGTCTCTACACACTCCCCAACCAGGGCCATGTAACCAGTGTACCGCTCAGGCGACATCCTTTGTCTACGCTAAGAAGATGGCTGTACCACATTCTCTCTTGCATCTAGCATCAACTTGTCAGCTTCCCTTGAGCATTTCCGCCCATCTCTGGAAGACTCAGCATGAGTGGATGTATCCACTCCCAGATCCTCTACATGCAGCTGCTCCGCATTAGTCTGAGGCTCCTCCTCCTTAGGAACTAAAAGTTCCTCCTCTGCATGTAACTTGAGCTCCCTCTCAAGTGATACTCGCATGGCTTTCTGCTCGTCAAACTTCAGATCTCTGCATACCACTGTCCCCTGACTAGTATGCAAGAACAACCAATAGTTGTGGGGTGTATCTATGTACCCCACAAGTATCCCCAACTTAGCTGTTGGATCTAGCTTCTTTCGGGCATCTTTGGTCACATGGCAATAAAATGATGATCCAAAGATCCTGAAGTGACTCAGATCTGGTCTCTTCCTGGAAAAGGCCTCCATTGGTGTCTTCATTCCCAGTATACGATGTAGGCTTCTATTCTGCAAGTATACTATTGTATTGCATGCCTCAGCCCACAAATGAAGTGGTAGGCTTTGGTCATGCAACATCTCTCAAGCTACTCCCACAATTGATTTGTTCTTCTTTTCGACCACCCCATTTTTCTGTGGGTTATGGGGTGCCGTCAACTCCTGTTTAATTCCTTCTGATGCACAGAAGTCCTTAAACGGTTGGGAGACATACTCTCCACCATTGTCACTTAGCAAGGCCCTTATTTTCTTTCCAAATTCTTTCTCTTCCAAGGCTTTAAACTTACAAAACCTTGAGAAGGTTTGATCCTTCTTCTGCATAAAGTAGATCCAACATCTACGAGAAAAATCATCAATAAAAATAACATAGTACCTTTGTTTAGCAGTGGAGGCTGTAGAGAATGGTCCACACACATCTATATGAACTCGTTCTAGGATTTCTCCAGCTCTACTGTCTCGATCCTGAAAGGAATATTTCACATACTTACCCACGGTACAACCTTTGCATGTATCCATTTGCTCCATTTTTCCCTTGGGAAGTTTGGTAGAAATCTGCTGCATGATCTTCAAGGCCCCATGGTGTAAGTGGCCCAATCTTCTATGCCATAGCTCGCCAACATCTTGGCTCTGCACCAACTCTACTTTGGAACTCAATGTAGCACAGTCGTCTACCCCCAACTTGTAGAAATTCTTAACTTGAATCCCAATCCTCTTGGTCTGTCCAGTGCCGATATGCCTCAAGAGTGCCTTTCCTTTACTAAAGACTACATCATAACCTTTGTCTTCCAGCATAGCGATGGACACAAGATTCTTCTTCAGACCTGGCACATGCTTTACATCAGTCAGGGTGAGAGGAGCTCCATGCTCCCTCTGAAACACAACTGTACCTTCACCTGAAACATGATACTTTCCATCATAGCCCATATCGATCCGCATCTGGGGATCCTTATCCTCCAAGGTATTAAAAAGATTCTTATTGCCAGTCATGTGGAATGAAGCTCCACTGTCCAGGTACCAAACACACCCCACCTGTTATAGACAATTTTGTGCCTTACAGCAATAAGCATGAATTGTCAATAATCCAAGGGATCCAAAGTTCCCTAAACATGATGTTCCTACCCCTAGAGGAACAAGGTCAGCAAACCAACAGCTCTCAGATCAGTTCTCCACCTGAAAACACTCAAAAACAAGCAATCCTGAAATCAAAGCAGGTGCTCCACTAGGCTTCTGCGCTGAAACACAACTGCTCCATGGTGTACCTGCGTTGCAAAGCAGGTAGAACAAAGCCCACCTGCGTTGGGCGAGTTTGGACATGTGGCACAGTGAGTCATTGCTTTGGAATCTTCCAAAAATGACACTTGGGTCAGGTATTTCGCCTTGTAATGAGTCAGAGGCTTTGTTTCTCCAAGTGGAAGCAAGGTTCACCAAGTGGACTCAAGAACTGAAGATCAACTGAAGATTAACTGAAGAGAGAGAGGACACAAGGCAGCTACACATCAGTTGCAAGCTGACTCATCCTTTCTCAATTCATCTATATATTGAGCTCTCTCCTATGAGCTCGAGAGGCTGGAATTTTGTGCAAAGTAATGATATGCTGTTGGTTTCATTCTTGAGTTATTGGGTGATTGTTTGAGAGAGGTGAAGAAGAGCAATTCTTTCTGCTGGGAGGTGTTGCTGGGTTGGAGCCTGCAATGGTTGTAATCCTCTCAGAACCTTTATTTCTTCATTAATAAAAGCTATTGAGGTTCTTCTATGTGCTCTTGTTTCAATTATGTATTGTGATGATTGCATGTTTGGTTTACACTAATCCATGAACCAGTTATGATTGCATGCCTCTTGTAGTTTCCTTCTTTGTCATTGTGCAGGATCTCATTGTAGCCGGGCGAGCAGAAGGACAAAGAGCTAGGAACAAGCGGCCAAAGAGGAGAGTTTGGATTCGACATTAAGCGCAAGGCAACGGTTAGTGCTTTCTCCATCCTCTTTTGCTTTCATAAAGAAGTAAACCTTCAGTAGTTTGTTTTACAATTGTTGCTAAGGAACTGTCACCCTTAGAGTGGGTTAGGGTCATCCGAGTCGGATACTTTTCCCTACAACAAACTGGCGACTCCGCTGGGGATCGTATCCGTTTGATTGTCTTTGTAGTATCTTTGCTATTCATTTCCTGAAGAAAAGAGTACCAAATCGAAAAGCTTTTGACTATATCAAAAGCGAAGTAGAGGGCAGCTACTCTTGCTCATTTTTTGAGCAGATTCATGATTTGAAGAGCTGATCTACAAAGATCCTTGTAAGCTCTTAGTGATAGCTTTATACCTTCTAAATCATCCCTTTGAGTATGCTTGACTGAATGCTTCTGATTTGAGCAAAAACCGTGCATTTTTGAGAAAATTATGACCCGGAAACTGTGAAAACGCAACTCTCGTTTTCCAAAGCAGGTAGTACACAGGCTACCTGCTTTGCAACGCAGGTCCCGAACTAGCTACCTGCGCTGAGAGCCAGTTTGACTGTGCAGAGCCTGCGTTGACCCAAATTTGCTTAGTGCATTTGGGGTTTCCTCCTTTCTCTTGCCTGTTTTCACTTAGTTTTGCTGCTAGGTGTCAGTCTTGTGCCTGTTTTGAAACCAATATTACTTGCCATCATTCTGCCTCTGTTATATAACGAAATTGTACTTGTTCTTTGTATTTCTTACTCATTTACAATTTCCCATAACGAAAAGTAAACTAGTCATGATTTTGGCCTCTTAGATCTGAACCTGTATTAGGCGTTTTGCTGGTCTAAAGAGTTAGCTTGTTTGCTGTCCATAGCTGGTTAGTCATTTTACTCTCGTTCGTATGGTTTGATTTCATGTATTTCCAGTGATTAAGCAAGTGAATCTTAAGGTGTCTTTTGATTTTGGACAAGCTTGTTTACTTTCGCTTTAAATCGAAATCGAAGTTATATAACCACTTTCTTTTTGTATCCATCCACATTAAGAAAGGGAAAAGAAAATACATGCATTGTGCATTTTGCATTTGAAAAAAGTTTGCATGATGATTTAGGAGAAAGTGCATTAGTTTGTGCTGTATGAACTGTGTGAAAAGAATTTGCCTTCTTTCTCTCTCAGTAGTTAAGATTTTCATCAGTCAAAAAGATTTGAAAAAGCTTGCTTCTCATCTTAGGCTGCATTTAGGAATTTGTCATATACATCTCGTGGTGAACCTTGAAAGGCAAACTTTAAAAAGATCAACTTAAAATATACTGAATGAACCTAACAACGCATTTGAAACATAACGCAAACATCTAGAGGTCTAGGTAGAGACGTGTTCCGGCGTCGTTAAACATAGTGACTGTCGATCTCTACGAAGGTGGGTGATTCCTCCTGAGAGTCGGTGGCACTAATACGGACTTGTGCTCCCACGTACCGTCGAGTATATATTGGGAGACCCCTATAGGCAATTATCCTTTATCCATAGGAAGCCGTGTCGGCCGCCCTACTGATCGCGATGCAGTGAACACAGCATTCACGAAGATCGACCACCCGTACCGTAAAACGTATTCTGTGGTTTTGCGAAAGGTTTGGCACACCCTCTGCCTAGATCTCCAGAGCAGTTTCTTTTGGCCCTTTTCAAACTCTATAACTGAAAAGGTCCAACCGAGCATTTGTCACTTCGGGCTCGTTAATACATCGAAGGCGACTAGAGTCATCTTTAGCTTTTTCTCGACTCTTAAAACATGAAAAAGCAAAGTTATGTTTAAAAGCGTCTAATAAAATTCATTCAAATCGGAAACACAAATTTTCCCCTTTATATTTTAGTTGATCGAGTAATCCGCAATCGTGGAAGAAAGTCAATTGAATATCCGTCGTTCTCGGAGGCTTGCGAGTCAACCATCTTTGTCTCCGGAATCGAAAACAATCCGGACAAAGCGAGCTCGTCGAACCAGTTCAAAATCTCCTTTAAAAGTTAGAACAAGCGTTCCAACAACATCTGAGATTTTGGTCACTCCAAACATTTCTGGAAACCCTGCCTTAATAGAAGAAGTTCAATCGCCACAAAGGGACAGTAATACTGATCCTAGTTTGGGGGCAAATACTCGTATGACTGAACCAGTTCCATCTGTAACCGGTCCAGAGAGTTTTGTTCCTCAAACATCCGTCGCGGTCGATACAACCCCTTCTTCGGCACCGGAAATCTTTTACGGACCTGACGGTCTTCCTCTTCCACCTGGTTTGATTGCGATAGAGGAAATTATAGAGGAACCGCAAGTATCCACTCCAATTCAATTTGGAGTAGGGGTCACTCTATTTCCTGCTACAACAGAAGTTTGTCCATCACCAGTGGAAGTTCCTGTAGAATCACTAGGTGATCAATTGGATAGACTAAAAATGACTGAACAACCGTCGACATCTAGGACTGTGTCGAATGACACGGCGACGACAGAATTACCTGCTGCAAATCCAACAATGTTCGCCGGCATACCATCTGTCCCAACTAGCTCGCAGTCGCTAGAAGGAGTCCATCAAGAGACTATCTCGACAGTATGGTCTGTTCCTGTTTGTTCCGGAGTAATGTCTGGTAACTCTCATGGTGAGGCTCATCAAATTGACCCTTTTGGGAATCTAATTAGGCCATCCAGTCCTCCAAGGCAGGCAGTTGCCTTGAGTTCTGGGTTGCTACCGTATGGGGGGCAGTACCCATACGGGAGCTCTCAACCTTATTCAAGTTATGGCAGAATTGCAACGAGTAGTTGGGTACCTGTGCTATCCCAGCCACCGAGAGTTGTATATTCTATGCAACAGTGTGTACCTGTGACAAACATCCCAACTACACCGGCTATTGTGACCGTGTCGCAAGTTCAAACAATGCCTGTTGTGTGTCAACCTCAGATTGCTCAGGTTCTCATGCAACAACCACTTGACCCTGCGACCCAACCACAATCACCTACTGGTGGGACAACACAAGTACAGTTGGGTACGACTACCCCACATCTTGGTCCAATGGTTAGTGTAGCGCAACAACCCATGGTGTCGCAACCGTGGATAATGCAATACCAACAGCCGCAATTCCAACAAGTGTACCAAGGTTCTGAACAGTAAATATTTGCGAATACTGGACAACCATATATTCAAAATGGTCAAAATCAACCACTTTATAGTGGCCAAGTCCATCAACCGTATTCATCATACCAACATCAACTCCATTATGCTGGTATGCAAAGACCGACTGTTCAGGCGATTCCATCGTATCCTGGTTACGCTTCACCTAACTTGAACCAGCAGTTACCATTCGTGGCGACTTTAGAGTTGCCTGATTTACATCGGTTAACAAACGATCCAATTGCTTACGCCCCTTGGTGGCCAGTGATTCCACACAAACTCCCGTCCGACATTCCTAAATTCAATGGAAATCCAGGTGAAGACCCATCGAATCATGTGATGACATTTCATCTATGGTGTTCGTCGAACACTTTGAATGACGATTCGATAAGGCTTCGCCTCTTTCAGAGGACATTGACAGGTCCGGCGGCAAAATGGTATATAGAATTGCCTAGAGCTTCGTTCGACAATTTTGGCTCCCTTGCCACAACTTTCTTGACCCACTTTCAATTACCAATAAGGTACGAAACGGGAACAGAGATATTGACTAACTTCAAACAGACAACCGCAACTCATATATCAGATCATATACATGAGTGGCGACGTCGACGAAGAATGGTTAAAACATACGTTCCTGATCAACTTTTAGCTGAGTGGTTTATAAAGTCATTGCTTCCGGCTATAATGGAAGATGTAGCAAAGGGAGGAGTCGTAACAGAAGAGCAAGTTATCGCTCGTGCACAATACTTGGATTTAGTATATACTCAGTCCGGCACGCTCTATGACAAAATACTAGACGCCCCTAGACCAGAGTTTTCAATCCCTCCTCCTCCTAAATCAAACAGTGACTCTCATGCCGGTGATGGTGTGATTGGCACGGAAAACACGAATCCGAAAAGGACCAATCAAAAGAAGGCCCGTAAGGATTCGAATCAAAATGCGCATGAAGAAGTTCTTGCTTCGGAAGTAAATGCCGTATCGACAGATAAGGGCAAAGAAACCAATCAACCAGTAAGCAGGAAGAATCAAAACAAAGAGAAGAAAAAACAAGGAGATTCATCTCCTCGAAAAACTTCTTTTGGAAAAGGGAAACCACCTTCTGGGTGTCAGATATGTGATGAGGATCATTGGACAAGAGATTGTCCATATAAAGCCGAGTTTAAAAGATTCTTAAAGAATTCACAAACCCCAGCTGTGTTGACTGATCCGTTTCCCGATCCAAGTCAAAATCTGGTTAATAGTGGAGATACTTCCCGGTGCCAGGTGCTAATGGTGTCGACCTCTGAACAACAGAATGATGCTTTGATTTCGACAAAATGCAAAAACTGCGGGAATCCGCAGTCGTCGAACGGTAAAAGAAATGATCAACCAAGCAGTTCGACGACAACTTCGACAAAAGTTGTGCCACCATTTACTACGGGAAGCATTCCTATGATCCAGGGAAGGAATCACTCTCTCCAAAATGTCGGAGTCATTTTCCTAAAAGACCCTACTTTAATGGGTACTTCCGCATTGCCGCCTTCAAGTAATCTGGCGGAAATGACCACAATGGAATATGAGACCTTCTGTTTCTAGCGGATCTAAAAGATCGAGGATAGTTCCTTTTTCAAGTCAACCTCGTTTAAAAAATGAAATAAGGAGTAAATGAGGATAGTTCTTTTACGATGTCAACCTCATTAAAAAATGAAATGTCCTCTTAAGATTTAGAGGATATATGCCTCGTCTGCATTTTTATGCTGGGGGCATCAGGATTGAGCAAGGTTTGAACGTATTCAAGCTCGTTAAAAAATGAACTGCCCCTTTAAGTTTAGGGGGCATGTGCCTCGTCTGCATTATTATGCTGGGGGCATCATCGAGCAGTTTTTGTGCAGAAGTTCATGCTCGTTAAAAAATAAACGTAAATTGTGAGCAATCTTTCCCTAGCAGTTCAAGCTCATCCAGAAAAATGAACCGGTAAACAACCTCGAGAAATGTAACCTTTGAAAGCCATATTAAAAGCCCTTGGTCGTGTTTATATGCCATCACCTCCATCTGTTCATTTGGCCAATCGTTCACCTCCATATGTTTGTTTACCCATTTTGAGGAACAGCTGCGAAGAGTGATTTCACTTAGCCATCCTTGTGACACTGCCGTGATTGGAGAATTCCAACCTGTACTTGGAATCTGCTGCTATCCCTGTTCATCACTCGTTCCTCAAAAGACGAGTCTTCTTTGAGCTCTTTTCACTGACTCGTAAAATATGAAAAGTTTGCCGAGTTTTGGCCTTCCAGCTTGTTAAAGCGACCGGAAAGCTATCCCTCCTCTAGATTTTAATCTTTTTGGACCTAAGGGATTATTGCACAAAAAGATCGAGCGCTTGTTTGTTCGGCTCGTTAAAGCAACCAAAAATTCATCCCTTCTGTATTGTTTTAAACTTTTTCGGACTTAAGGGATTAGATGACGAAAAAGGAATTTTGGAGTTAACTTTTCGTACCTTTTCAGACTCTCTAAAAATGAAAAGGACCGAGTTTTCCTTGTCGTTAGACTCGTTAAAATGATTAAATAGCGACAAACTTGTCTTTAGACGAGAACGAGTTTCCCTATCGCTAGGCTCGTTAAAACATAGCGATGGGCTTGCCCGAAGGGCAGGTTATAGAACAAGCATATGTTATCCTCCTCAAGCTTGACAAAAATAAAGAGGTACTGGTCAGCAATGACTGGGGAAAAATTGGGAGAACCTCACAGCATTAATGGTAGCAAGTCGCTCTTGAACATGACACTTTGTCCTCCGTAGCACATCGGGTTGGGTTGTTTCATTCACCGGTCGCAGAATCATGGTCCTCGCCACACCATCCACCATTGGGGTAATGCTACCAATCCATCACATCAGTGTCGTTATATGTTCAAGAGATGTGGTTCTGTAAAGAGTCAACCGTGTTCCACCCACTGCCATACATTATCCTTCATCCACTTCATGACCGCCACCCTGAATCATACATCACAATTTGTTTTCACCTCATCATAATCACTAGCTCCGTTCCGTGTCACTGATGTGGGATTCATTAAGGCCCTCCTTTGACGGATCGCTCCTTGTCGACATCAGCTCATTATCCAAGGAGTTGATCTAGGAACACCCCCCTCAGTACTTTGAAGCTTGCATGCCTCAATGGCAAGTTTCTCACTTCCGGCGACAGGTATACATCAATGACCTTCGACTAGAAGATTTTGCATGGTGGTCGACGCCAAGTCCTTTATTCCCACCATGTAGATTGTACTGCCGTACCTTGAGGGTCATCATCCTTATCGGTGATTCCTCTCGCGCTTGTTAACGGTTTACATCATTGACCGGTAATCAAGCGATGTCTTTCCATGTTCGACTTCAAGAAATTCTCACATGGATCGACTTGTACATCGAGTGAAGATCGGAAGAGTTTGAAGACCCCGGATCTAGTTTCATCCATCCGGGCTGCGATATATATTCAGGACATAAAGAAATTTGATATGTACATCATTACAGCAGATGATCATCCTTCTCAAAGGATGATAATTTCGGCAGAGGAATATCAGTCTACATCAGACGATCGTCTGTTCTATGTACCAAAATGTATTTATAAAGCTGAGCATGGGAATGCCCGCCTCAGCTAGATCATGAAAAATGTATGAAAAATAATGTATTGTATTGTATCTTATTACAGGACACTTCTCAGTAGATTGAATGAACTTCGGATCCTCTCAATAAAGCATTTCACCCGATAAACGACCTCATACTTTAGGGGGCATCTGTTATAGACAATTTTGTGCCTTACAACAATAAGCATGAATTGTCAATAATCCAAGGGATCCAAAGTTCCCTAAACATGATGTTCCTACCCCTAGAGGAACAAGGTCAGCAAACCAACAGCTCTCAGATCAGTTCTCCACCTGAAAACACTCAAAAACAAGCAATCCTGAAATCAAAGCAGGTGCTCCACTAGGCTTCTGCGCTGAAACACAACTGCTCCATGGTGTACCTGCGTTGCAAAGCAGGTAGAACAAAGCCCACCTGCGTTGGGCGAGTTTGGACATGTGGCACAGTGAGTCATTGCTTTGGAATCTTCCAAAAATGACACTTGGGTCAGGTATTTCGCCTTGTAATGAGTCAGAGGCTTTGTTTCTCCAAGTGGAAGCAAGGTTCACCAAGTGGACTCAAGAACTGAAGATCAACTGAAGATTAACTGAAGAGAGAGAGGACACAAGGCAGCTACACATCAGTTGCAAGCTGACTCATCCTTTCTCAATTCATCTATATATTGAGCTCTCTCCTATGAGCTCGAGAGGCTGGAATTTTGTGCAAAGTAATGATATGCTGTTGGTTTCATTCTTGAGTTATTGGGTGATTGTTTGAGAGAGGTGAAGAAGAGCAATTCTTTCTGCTGGGAGGTGTTGCTGGGTTGGAGCCTGCAATGGTTGTAATCCTCTCAGAACCTTTATTTCTTCATTAATAAAAGCTATTGAGGTTCTTCTATGTGCTCTTGTTTCAATTATGTATTGTGATGATTGCATGTTTGGTTTACACTAATCCATGAACCAGTTATGATTGCATGCCTCTTGTAGTTTCCTTCTTTGTCATTGTGCAGGATCTCATTGTAGCCGGGCGAGCAGAAGGACAAAGAGCTAGGAACAAGCGGCCAAAGAGGAGAGTTTGGATTCGACATTAAGCGCAAGGCAACGGTTAGTGCTTTCTCCATCCTCTTTTGCTTTCATAAAGAAGTAAACCTTCAGTAGTTTGTTTTACAATTGTTGCTAAGGAACTGTCACCCTTAGAGTGGGTTAGGGTCATCCGAGTCGGATACTTTTCCCTACAACACCACCATCGATGAAACCATACATGCGATGAAGGTGAAATCCAATTCAACCTGTAAGGCCAGTGCCTCACCATATGATCCCTTCGAGGATCCCTTCTTGGATTTCTTCTGTGGACAATTTGTAGCATAATGGCCCACCTTATGACAATGAAAGAATCTCACTTTCGATTTGTCAATCTTCTTCCCACCATGGGAAGAACTGGATTTGGAATGGACACCTTCCCTTTCCCTTTCCTTGCCTTACTCACTAAGGCTAGATTTTATTCATCATCTTGCTTTGATGAAGATCCATCTCTGGTGCTTCTTCTTATATCCTCCTGCATCATATCCGACCAAAGTCGTTCCCAATCTGGCAGTTTCTCTTTTCCATTTACCGAGTCTTGGTAGTTATGCCAACTCTTAGGAAGACTGAGGAGAGCAAGACTCACCATGTCATCATTGGCTGTCGTGATCCCTAAACTTCCAAGCTGATCCCTGCAGGTGGTGAGCTTGTTCAGATATGTAGAGATCATGTCACCCTTTTCACACTTAATTTTCCTAAGCTTTTCTTTTAGTGCCAACTTCCTCTGATCGCTACTGTTATGATATAGATCCTTCAATGTTTTCCACATTGAAGACGGTGTCTCCTTCCCATGGAGACTTGAGACTATGTGGTCTTGAACTCCCTCCAGAAGGATTCTCCTCGCTCTAGCCACACATTTCTTCCATTCTGCCAATTCTTGGGCATTAGCAGTTGCTGGCTTGGGGACTTCTTGATCAATGAAGTCCTTCAAACCGTTGTCCTCTAATACCGCTTCCATGTGATCCTTCCAGGCTATATAATTCGAGCTGCCATCAAGGGCATACTAAAGTCTCAAACCATTTAACGCCATTGGTGAAATTTGAGATGTGATAAGAATTTGAATTCTATAATCAGGAGCTTCAAACTTTGAACTTCTCCCTTCTTTGTATACTGTTCTTTGCTTTGATCACTTTTGCTCTGATACCATGTAGAATTTCCCACTGTAGATCACCTGATAATGCAATATACTAAAGCAAAATACTCGATCTACTTCTATAAACAAACTTGTGGAAGCTTAATCGATTTTGAGAAAGATAAAATAGAACACATATAACAAAGAATGAGAAACCAATCACACATGAACACAGAAGAATACTCTGGGGAAAGCCTCAGTTAAAAACCCCGATCTTTGTATTATCATACAAGTGGAAAAATTTCTGGATTACACAAAGCTTTAGCTCACAAGCTATCCAGCTCTCAGTACAATCCCTCAATACTGCTCATAGATTGAATAGACAACATATGCCTTCCCTCAGTCCTCCAAGCCTCCTATTTCCTTGCATAGTTTCTCCTGGGTCCTCTAGCTACCACCTGTGTGAATTGACCTCTCACACAACTCACCAAACTCAGAAGTAACTGTGCAATCTCCAAGGAATGAATTCCTTCTGCATGTAAGAGATATCCTCAATGGAATATTCCTGCAACTGATAGTACACTGTTCCATCATATGATCTCAACTGGTCTCTGACTGAACTGACATGCATGAGTTATCTATGAGAGAATATTCAGTTATCTGAAGTGCAGTAGTTACATGCATGCATGCATTAACTAACTAAACTCACAATCAGTTCCACAAACTGTTGGAACTAATCTAACTGGACTTAACTTAGTTAACTGAGCTAACTAATTACAAATCAAAGTACAACTCATCCTGATCTCCTTAATCAAGGGATAACTTCCTCAATCAAAGGGGAAACTGTTGCATGTCTTCACATAGACTTCATGTTTGATTTTCTGCAACTAATTAACTCAAGATGAATTAATTAATTATTTTTCAAACAACTGCTAAAATCAAATTCGAATTTTAATTCTCAATTTTAGTTCAAGGACTAACTAAAATTGGAATGTATCCCGAAATGCTATTTATAGCAATGCTATTTTTAGCACTTCTATATTTAGCATTTCTTGTTGCTATTTTCAACACACTTTTGTACCTCATCCAATAGTAAGAACACTGCTCGTGCAACAACAATTGAATGTGAAGAAAGCTAGTTGGATGACATGTTTACAAGAATATGATTTGGAATTCAAACCAGTTCACACCATAAAGGTTCATGGTCTCTGTAAGCTAGAAATTGAAGCAAGAGATGCTCTCGAGCAAGATCTTTTAGATTGGGAGTAGGAGATAGCAATGTACAATATTGAATATGTTCCTCAGTCCAAGTGTAAAACACCATGGTATTCAAAATTACGACAATTTCTAGAGCATGGCATCTTTCCCAAACACTTATCGAATAAACAAAAGAGGGAAATCCATTTAAAAACTCTATATTACTAGCTAGTCCATGGAGTTCTTTTCAAAAAACACCACAATGGTGTTCTGCTAAGATGCCTTGAGCCACAAGATACAAAGAAGGTACTCAGAGACTTGCATGATTGAATGGAAGGTGGCCACTATGTGGGAAACACTACAACACATAAATATATCAGGGCTGGTTATTATTGGCCCACTCTATTCAAATATGCTCATGCCTATGTCCGCAAGTGCCAAGCTTGTCAGAGATGTGCCAGTCACAATCAAAGGTAAACTGTCCCACTGCTTCTAGTAGTAGCTGAGGAATTATTCCAACAATGGGGCCTGGATGTTATCAGAGAAATATTTCCTCACTCGTCAAAGCAACATCGGTATATCCTAACAATGACATATTATTTTCCCCAGTGGTCAGAATTAGTTCCCCTCAGACAAGTAAATGACCAGGAAGTCATCCACTTCTTACAGCAGAACATTATAACCAAGTTTGGTATTCCTACATCACTTGTCTTTGATAATGCAACTTACTTTTCATGATTAAAAATTTATGATTTTTCATTAGAAAATGGGATTGTTTTAAAACATGCATTTAATTATTACCCACAGGGAAATGGTTTGGCTAGATTGACAAATAAAAATCTTATCCACATAATCAAGAAAACCATTTTCTCTGAGAAAAATAACTGGCATACTGCTTTGACTAATGCATTATGGGTTGACCATGTAATTCCCAAGACTTCCTTGAAAACATCGTCGTACTTTCTAGTTTACGGTAAAGAAGTTATCTTGCCTCTGAACATGTATCCTCTAGCCTTGTAACTCTCCCAAGAGTAACAAGGTAGAACTTGTCTTTTGGTTCAGAGCAAGATAGACACTTTACTCAAACTCAAGGAAGAAAGGCTCAAAGCCAAGGATATATTTGTTGTGCATAAAAACTGTGTAAAGTGTTGGTTTAATAATAAGATTGTAGGGGAAAAGAACTTTGATGTGGGCGACCTAGTACTGAAGTGGGATAAACCCCATGAAGAAAAGGAAAAACACACAAAGTTCCAACATTTGTGGATTAGACCATTCACTATTGAAGAAAATACTAGTCATAATACTTTCAAGCTAAAATCCTTGGATGGGAGGATTGACCCCCTTCCCGTAAATGGCTGAGATTTGAAACATTACTTTCAATAACAGCTACAAGTTGTACTTCCTGTATAGTTGTTTGTTTCCTTTCCCTTTGTTTATATCAGTCATACATGTCTTATGTTAGTCGTGTCTTATCTTGTCATGTTTTTTGGTCATTGTACATAAATAAGACCTTATGAAAAGGTGCATGGCTAAAAAAACTTTGTGGTATAACAAAGGAGAAGTGTGACAACCACAATGATTGTCTTTCTGTTGTTCTCCTTCTTTATTTACGAAAATGCCATAGGTTGAGCTAAGTACAGATGGAAAATATGATTTTTCCAATAAGAGAACCTTGAGGGAACCTATTAGATCTGTGCCTATGCTAGTATCAGAACCACTCAACTTGGTGTAAATCTACCTATCTGCTAACGCTTGTCCAATCTAGCAAAAAAAGGATAAGGGGAAATCTAAAGCGAGCAAACCAATATCAGAGGTCTTAAAATACTTCTGTGAAGGAGCAACCTCCTATGATCTTAATAACTCAGTATCCCTCTTCCACCCATTGAAAATAAGTGTCGATGCACAATTCTATTAAATAAATAAATAAAGGGTGAAAGAAGAGAAAGGATTCCTGCATAAGAAGGTGAAGCAAGAGACTTCGTCGTGGTACTGTCAAGGCTCACTGGTAGCGAATCAACGTTTGTGCTCCTGAAGTGACTTTGCTGAGGTATTTTCTAAGACTACCGGAAGCGGAGAACACCAGAGATGAAAACTCATACTATGAATATCATAAAATTGCTGCGCACATTACCCTTTCCTAGATTGAAACAATTTTGATATGGTGTATCTTTTTTTGTGTCCAACCAAGTAGAGAAACATGAGATGTTATGTATTAAATTGATCGAAAGGGGAAATCAAGGCAATCAATAATTCCTAAAGGCATGACTCTTAATCGAAACCTATTCTTGGATAGAGAAGCTGAAGTCTTCTTATTTTGTCGCTAAGTGTTGTCGCTGCTACAACACCCTCCAAAATTTCACTACATTTAAATTTTGGAGCCTACTATCATTGTCGCATTGATCATCTAGTGTCCTCTCATGTTATTCTATGAGTTTCAAGTGTCCTTGAATGTTATCAAGTGTTGTCACATTGGTTAGAACATATTTATGTGCATTTCATGGTCATAACATTTTTGTTGTTGTAAAATGATACTTTTAGGTCGTAGTCACACACACTTCACTCGTTGTACATGGGGAATGTGTAAAAAGTGTCATTTTGATGTATATTTATCATTGTTCAATCTTGTATAATTTTTCTTGATGACTTGGTATGAGTCGCACATG
Source organism: Pinus tabuliformis (assembly GCA_031772625.1). Lineage (NCBI taxonomy): Eukaryota > Viridiplantae > Streptophyta > Pinopsida > Pinales > Pinaceae > Pinus > Pinus tabuliformis. Next base: position 914,530,379 of record CM062818.1, on the reverse strand, counting down.
GTTTTATGTCTAAAGTCATCCTATTCACCCCTCATCCTATAAACCTAACTTAGACAAATCTTTATTTTCAAAGTGAACCCATTGAGGCCAAGAGCGCATAAGTGCACTCTAAGGACTTGATCAGGAATCCTTCATTGTTCGAAAGTGCGCCATGCCCCTTCTAAGAGCATAGAATGCACTCCTTAATCCATTTCCCCTTCCTTGTTCTAAACTACACCCTTCAAGAGAACAAGTCTTCCTTTGATTGCACACCCTGAAGGCCTTAAGCTCAACCCTTCACCCTTCCAAAATGCACCATGCACCCTCCTAGACCCTTTGAGTGCATGAGCGCACTTCGAAGGCACAAAGTATCAACCTTCAGCCTTTAGAATTGCACCATGCGACCTCGTGGGAATGTTGAGCACATGAGCGCATCCTAAAGACTTGAATCATTCCTCCTTCAACCCTCAGGAGTGTTACCTACACCCTCCTTCTCTCCCTTGATTGCAAAAAACACTTGGGAAGCCCAAAAAATCCTCCTTCATCCTCCGGACTTGTGCCATTCATCCTACCTTGATTATATTTCTCCCTTAAGTGCATGAGAAAATGCCGAAGCCCTAAATCCTTCCCTCTCAACCCTCCAACCTTTCGAAGTGCACCAATGCACCCAAAACCTATGCTTTTCCATTTTAAGCGCACTAAAAGTGAATGGACAAGAAATCTGCATAAAACATGCTACACTAAGAGATTTTCAGGTTGATGGTTGCTTTTCATGAGTGATTTCAGATATAGGTGTTCCAGAAAAAACATGGAAAGCACACATGAGGAATATTAGGAAAAGAACACACATAAAGGAAGCATAAAAGAATAAAGAGCATGGTAGAAGCTCGATGATGAAAGCACTTTAAAGACTCCAAGATTAAATACCTTTTGAGGGTAAAGGCATTGATGATCATAAGCTTTATGAAGAATGAAGACCAAAGTGGCAGCCATGTTACCACTTAAGAAAGTCCATGTCATCAATCACTATTAGTCCCAATCATAAAATATAGTGACATATCATGTCTTCATCATATGATGACGTGAAAGTCATCATGTAATTTTGTAATCATTGTAAAGACAAACAAGTAGAAGTCCAAGGGTCGTGTATGAAAAAAAGAGGCATGGAAGTCCAAAAGAAATATAATACCAAAATTCATATGTAATTCCAAAGGTCATTTGGAAGTCCAAAGGTTGTAGATGTCCAAAGGTCATTGGAAGTTTGAAAGTCAAGAGTCATGGGGATGCGAAATGTCATTCCTCAAGCTATAAAAGGATCCTCATTTCTCATGTAGAGGACTTTTAACCTTGCATTCTCCCATAAGGCATTAGAGAGACAAAGTTAGTACTTTTGGGGAACAAGTAGTGGCTTTAACACTCCACTATTGGAGCTATTGATGTCTGTTGTATTGATGTATCTTGGAACTTTTTCTTAATATTGAATCCTTTTCAAGCCAACAAAGTTTCACACATGGATTGTGAATGTTTCTAATACTATTCTTTGAATGTTTATGGTTCATGTTTGATTTCACTTATACTGGAGTAATTTAACTATTTCAGTGACTTCGCTTCTTAACTTATTGGCATTGTGTTGTAATTTTTATAATGATTGTCACATATATGTGAACTATTTCTCTTTATGTTAGATGATCCTTTCTATTTCTGTATGTGTCTCCATTATGGTAGTACTATTACTTCTCTCTTAGAGACTCACTTTGTTTCCCCTCCATAGTGAAATAACCTTGATACATATGCAGTCGGATAGTCACAAGGCACACTCTCTCTCTCATTTGAAAGCATGTATGCACTTCTCTCTTGTGCTGACAGCAAAAGACAAGGCATATCTTTAAGTAAATGGAAACCAAGCCATATTCTAGATGGGACTCCTACACCAAACAATGTCAGGTCTAATTGGTACCTTATATGAGGGAGATCCCCTATATGTTTCCAGTATCCAACATCATCAATAGAATGTACAAGGATATTTGAAGGAAGTCCTTCTATTCCTTAATGAGTTATTGTGTAACTCATCTATCTTATGTATATTTAAGTTGTGGTGTGTACTTCTAGTTTATTATGATATTTTCTATATTTGGATCATAATAAGCATTGGTGGTAACACTTCCCTATTACCAAGGCTTCCATTTGTGCTCTAGTGGCTTTATTGCCCTTCCCCATTACCCTATGTTACTTACAAGACTGATGCTAACTACATTTGACTTTGCCCTATCTTTCTTGAACCTAAATACTCTTCCTACTTTCCATATCTATTTTCTGGTCCTTTAACCTTTAAGAATTTATGTAATTAAACCGAAAGATAATATTATTCGTAACATATTAAAAATAATATTAAGTATGTTATTTATAAAATACCTAATAATAATATTCTCGAATCCAAAGGACATGACCATGGTCTTTGAAAATGCCCCCTATTTTTTTCAATAATGTCGGTTTATTTACTAGGTTCTAGGAAGAGTATTACAATTGTAAGAAATAACATTTTTTGGCAGCCTCAGTTTGGGTGCAACTATTCTCATGACCAAAATACTTCTGGGAGTCTAACATTCTAGAGGACATCAATAACTCCATTGGATATTTTATGAAAAATTATGAGGATAAAAAGAAGTGTCAGTATACCTCTTACGCGATAATATACATATACATGAATATATTGAAGCCCCTTCTAGAATCTATTGAAATATCTTACCATGATGAGGTTTGGACTCAATCTTTGGAATATGAGAATGTGCTCTTAAGGTGCTTGTGATGCCGTGCATATGACCATCTGATTAGGGACTACCTAATCATGAAAGTGGAGATGCAAGAGAATATCCCTTAAATGAACCTAGAAGGATTTCAAAAAGTGTTGAACAAAAGAAAAAACCCTAAAGATCAACCATCTCAGCTGCCTCAACATACCTAATCAGAAACAAAGACCACTCCAGTGGCGACTAATCTTCGATTCTTACATATTAGGAGGTTAACACTTTTCTATTGGAGGACCTTATGGTAGTAGAAAAAATCAAGGTGGATACCCAGGGGAAACCTATATGTAAGAAAAAAATCCCTTTAAGCCCTAATAGAATGTCCATAATAAAAGAAATGGTCAAGACCCTTAAGAATTCTATGGAGACAAAGGAAAACTAGGAACACCTTAGCCTAGATAAGTAGTTGATATTGGAGATTATCAAAGATTGGGCCCAATTAAAGTCAAAGATTCTAGATAAACAAAAATTAATCTCCATAACCTATATCTCCAATGGAGACAACATCGTCAGGATCGAGAGAGAGAAACTAGACCAAAAATATAGGAACATATGACCCTCCTTAGAGAGACAAAGGTAAGGAGTGAATAAATGTGGAAAGCAAGAGAAAGGGGAGGAAAACAACCATAGAAGAAATTTACAAAGTGGGTGATTTACTTATTAACTAAGGACAAGTGAATATGATCATATAGCTTTCCCGCCTTCTCAACGTCCTTCCCAATGAAGATTATCACATGGGATATATGTGGCCTCAACAACATTAAATAATAGAGGAACCTTCGTGATAGGATAACAAAATAGAGGCTTGTAATAGTTGTGTTACATGAAATAGAGATATTAGATGAAAAAGTCAAAGATATAATGGATTGATGCTAGAAATGTTGCAAATATATGGCCTTGGATGAGAATGGAAGTGTTGGGGCCTTGTGGATAGCTGAACCCCTATTTAGGTATCCTTTAAAGACTGAATTGTGTGCCCTCACATTTTTTCTAGTAGATTCCATTATGTGGGAGCTAAGGAGCTGGTTTGTCTCACAGTGGTCTCTGGGCCTCACATTTTAGCTGACAAATTGACCTTTCTATCAAATATATGTGAAATTGGAGCTCTCCACCGAGATGAATTTTGGAATGTAGGAGGAGATTTCAACCTCATTAAAATTTTGGATGAGAAAAAGGGTGGTATCAAAAGATTGGATCAGGAGGCTCAAAATTTTAGGGATCTTCTCTAATATCTAAGGGTCATTAACCTGATACTAACAATGAGATATTCACATGGAAAAAATATAGAGGAGGGAGGTGCCATGTAGCAATTCGACTCAACTGATTTTTGATTTCTAAATCTTTACTAGAGCAAGATATTTTCATAGAAGAAACTATACTTCCTTGCTTATGGTCAGATCATTGGCCTACCTGATTAGATCTAGATTTGAAAGTTTCCACAAGAAATCGCCTTTTAGGTTTGAATTTTTCTGGCTTTAGAACACAAAATTCTTAACAAAATCCAAGAACTAGTGGGAAGAGATCAAATTTGTAATGAAGAATTGTATGCATTCCAATTGAAATTAAAGGATCTCAAAACAAAAATAAAATATTGGAATAAGCGGGAGTTTGGACACATCTTTAAAGAAAAATAAGCATTGGAGGTGATCATGCAAGCAACTCAACAAATAATTATTTAGGAAGGGCATTTTGAGGACTTGAAGGTCAGTTGATTCACAAATTGGAGCAGAGGCGTAAGTAAGAGGAAACTATATCGTGACAAGAATCCCACGTCCATGGCTAAATGAGGGGGAGAGAAACACAAAATTCTTACACAAAGTTATGATTAAACACTACCATCACAATAAGATTTTATCTTCATGTTAAGAGGGGGAGGCGGGGGGGAAAAGACTCCTATGGCATGAAAAATTGGAGAAATAATTGGTTGCACGCTACCACGATTTTCTCACAGAACTTGATCCCAACAAACATGATGTAATCAAATGTATTATGACACACTTCCCTCATCTAATTCACTTAGATTAGAATGATCCCTTAATGTAGGAAATCTCCTTTGATGGAGATGAAGAAGTGGTCATGGCTATGCTTAGTAACAAAGCCCCTAGCTCATATGGTTTCACTATATGTTTTTTCAAATTATGTTGATCTTTCATTGGCTTGAAATTCCATGCCCTTGTAAAGGAGTCCCAACGATCTAAATAGGTATGGATAGGGATGAATGCTACTTTACTCACTGTCATCCCTAAGCTAGGTGAATCTGATGACCCTATTGGATTCTAGACTATTTCTCTTTGTAATGTGGTATACACAATTATATCTTTAGTTATTGTGAATTACCTTAAACCCCTACTCAATAATATTATCTTTCTTGAGAAAACTGGCTTTGTAGAAGGTTGTAGAATATTAGAAGGGGTAGTAGTTGATCATGAAATCATTCATTCTCTTAGGAAATTTAAGAAGGATGATATGATTATTAAACTAGAACTCTCCAAAGCATATGATAGGCTAAACTAGGATTACCTCCTACATGTTCTATATGCCTTCGGTTTCTCCCCTCAGTGGATTGCCTAGATCAAGTCACTTATTTCCACCCCCCTTTTCTCTATCCTACTCAATGGTTCTCCTACTAGGACTTTCAGTCCCTCTCGTGGTTTACGAAAAGATGACTCCCTATCCCCATTCCCTTTTATTTTTGCTACCAAAGGAGTCCTCAGAGGTATCTACCTTTATGAGAATGATCTACCTATCACCCATCAAGAATTTGTTGATGATATTATGTTTTTTTGTGAGCCTTCTCTTCATGAAATTAGGGCATTAAAAACTATCCTTTTTGATTTCATGGAAGCCTCTAGGACCATGATAAATGGAGATAAATCTAATATATACTTTTTCAATGCCAACACATTAGTGCAACATCATTTGGTGAGGCTTGGAATTTCAGATAGGAAGTCTCCTAGGTAGATATTTGGGTGTTCCTCTATTGGTGAACTCCTTGAGGGCATCATGTTAGCAGTATATTTTGTAGAGATTGAATAACAAATTGGTTAGTTGGGATCCTTGGTTATTGAATATAACAGGGAGGGTGGTTCTTCTTAAATATGTTTTGAAAGCTTTATCGATTCACCAATTATCATATATACCAACCCCAAAACTTATATTACAAGCTAACACTACTAAATATAGAGATTTCATTTGGAAAGGAGCTAAACATGAAAATAAGTGGGAACTAGTTGCGTGGGATAAGCTATGTACTCCTAAGTTTGCAGGGGGATTAGGGGTGTGAGACCCTGAAATTTTGAATAAAGTATTAGGGATTAAATTATGTTGGAGATGGCTACAAGGGGGTCAAGAGCTTTGGAAATAGATTTGGGACAAAAATATAGTCACTCTCTCGCTCTCTCTCTCTCTCTCTCGAAAATAAATTATGGGAACTAGTCTATCCTCCAAGATCATTAGTGTGGAATATGGCCTTCATAATCATGTTTTCTAGGAAATAAAAAATGGTAGAATAACTCTCTTTTCAAAAGAACATGGCAAAAATGTAACAAACATATATATATTGACGAGATATGTCCCAAAAGGCATGACTATTTGTAAAGGGGCACCTTGCCTAATATATAAGCAAGGCCCTTATTGTAACATTCAATCATCTATTATTCTATTATCTTATATAGATATATATGTATGTATGTATGAATGTATGTAATTTACAATACATTTGTGTACAAATACATTTTAAGTACAAACAAAATATTGTTTGTTTACTATAGTGGTATTAAAACATTTCAACCCTCTTGCCATTATCTATTGGATAGTTCGTCCATTAAGCTTTAGTCCCTGAAATCATGGAAACATATTCCCAAGCAGTATTGGATGACCATAAAATTGACCGAGAATTATTACATGAAATGGGAGAAATACTTATAAAATCGCTAAATCTTCTTGAAACACTAGATTCAACACTTATAATAGAAGTTGACCTTAATATCAAAGAGGATGAAATTATTGAAAATTCAATATCTAAAAACACACTTATCAATCAAACTAGAACTTACCCATTACCCCATTACTTGTTTTTTTGAGTTAGCAAAAAAATTACCTGAATTTGAAAAGTGGTTATCCAGAATACACCTTTTTTTTTGGAGCATATTTTTGACACTTCAGATTTTCTTACGTATCGTATGAACAATTTTTTTTAAATGTTAGTGGTTTTCATGCTGATTTTGAAAACTATTGATGCAACATCAATCCATTTCAAGTTGTCTTATTCCTCTTCTTGTTTTTTGTTCAAGATATTTGTTTTTTAAGGATTTTCCAAACCTGTGTTTTTCGTTTTTCTTTGCAATGTTTTTTTATAATGATTTTTTTTGCAATGTTAAAAAATAATAACATTAATATTTAGAGGTTAGGATTTTTTATATATTTATTTATCACTAATTAATACTTCAATACACAAATAATAATGGTCACAAAAAAATAATAATTTTAAATACTCGACAAAAAATCCACATTTTGCATATAGATATAATTAAGAAAATACGTATTTCAGGACATTTTTGCTAAAAATGACATGTTAAATAAAAGATTTTTATGAAAAAATTGAATAAAAAAGTTAGAAAATAACATTTTTTAAAAATGAATTTATATCCAAAAATGATGACATTTGAAGTTTTTATCAAGAAAAAAAACAATTTGTAAAATTTTAAGTAAAAATAACAAAAAAATGTATATATATATATATATATATATATATATATATATATATATATATATATATTAAAAAATAAAAATTTAAAACATAAAATATAAACAATACAATTAAATTAAAAAAAAACATAACAAATAATAAAAACATCAAAAGAAAAAAAAAAACCTTTAAAATAAAAAAAAACATAAAAGATTTTTTTTTTTTTCCAAAAATTAAATAAAAAAAGCATTAAAAAAATTGAAAAAAAAACATTATTAAAAATATAAAAAAAACATTATTAAAAATAAAAAATAAAAACATTGAAAAAATAAAAAAATTTAAAACGAGAAAAATTTAAAATTTAAATTTAAAAATCTTAATTTTCTTTTCTTTTAAAAAGTAATTAAAAAAATTAAATGTATTTAAAAAAAACAAAAACAAGGGTTACACAGTGGCTTGCCACTTCGCTTAAATATAACTTAATTAAACAAAAAAATAATTAAGGCAAATTTCATCACGAAAATAAAACAACTAATAAAATATTGTATTGTTGAATGCTATCACCAAAAATAAAGAAATATGATTAATTAATATTGTTTATATTGTTTATATACCATGTGTGTCTTATATATATATATATATAATTGTTTAGAATTAAATTTATTAAAATATGTTTTTAATATAATAATAAGTCATCTTAAATTAAATTAAAAATATGGTGAAAAAATTATAATTCATGAAAATATAAATAATAGAAAAATGAAAAATAAAATAAAAAGAAACTAAAACAATTTTTTTTTAGTAACTAATAGAAATGGAAGTTACTAAACAACCCATAATAAGGCCTCAACCAATCACCTTACAATTAAACAAATCTAAATAAAAAATAAAAAATAAAAAAATTGAATTCTTAATGTTAAACTATGGATAAGCCTCATAAAATTTTTGGTCAAAGACAAACTAATACACAGTCAAAGGGTATAATCGTAGTAAAAAATTTAAATTATAAATATATATATATATATATATATATATATATATATATATATATATATATATATATTTTAAGATTGGCCCCAGATTCCCATAATCGACCTGGGCTGACTAGGTTGATTCCCTAATTTTTAAATTTTTTTTCCTAAATTATGTTTTTTTTTTTTTTAAATAATTTATTTATTTTTGTTTAAATTTCTATCTTTTGTAAGTTAATTTTGTTTTTTTGTTTTTACATTTTTTTAATGTTTGATTTTATTTTTTTTGGTTTATATATATATATATATATATATATATATATAATGGATTTTTTTTGTCATGTTTCTTAATTTTTTAATGTTTTAATATTTTTTACTTGTTATTATTATTATTTTTCTAGTTTTTATTTTTTCAATGTTTCTATACTTTGAATATATTTGATTGGATATATATGTCAAAATAAAAAGTATGTAGAAGTAATAAGTCTAGGAGACAATTTTTTGTTGAAGGTGTACAATAAGATTCTGGAAATGACAAGTTTTTTTTTTGCCCACTTTGAATATGTTTATTAGTTTTGATTTATTAAATTCAAAAGAAATACTATATATATATAATATATATATATATATATATATATAAACAATTTGCAAATTTCAAAACCTTATAATTAATTAAAAATATCCTGAAAATCGTTGGAATTTTAAGATTTCTAAGAGACGTGATATTTTATCTTTAATGTCATGCCTATCGTTGGATGCTAGATATCTACCTACACCTCAATTACGTATGGTATTTCTTGACTACAACACTATTGGAGATCATTACTTATCTTATTCCTTTGGTACTTTATTTTATATATATTGCCATGTCATTAACCATAATATGATATATTTTCATTTCACATTCTCCTTAGTATTTGTGTATAGTGGTAAACAAGCACACCTATATTTAAAGTCTAGCATTAACATTATTGATTCACTTTGTATATATCACCTCTTGTTTGAATAAATTCAAACCTATATATTATTTAGTTTACACTTGTCTACATCAAAGGGATAACTAAGTCGCTATTTGTTGGGATGTAAACCTTACCCCTCCTCGCTCGATTTCCTTCTTGGTTTGTGTTGATCATTGAACCCTTGTAATACATTATGGTTTTATGTTATCCCTAGGTCGTTGAATAGTTACACATGGCTATATTGAGTATTGACATGCCTATCGCATGGTTTGGAGTTAATGAGGCTTAGTCCACTATTACACCCTCTACTTTACTTAGTCCTTACTGCTCATTACAATTGTTCTCCTATATACCCCTCCTCCTATCAGCTTATTCCATGCATCCCAACCCACATGAATAGGTACTAGGGCACATGGCCTCAACCACTATAGATGTGATGGGACTTCAACGACCCAGATCTACTGCCTCACATCTAGGGTGTACATTGCCTTGTCTAAACCCTATCCATTTGCTATGCCCTCATTTGGCTTGTCACTTTGCTATTGGAGCCAAGAGCTTTGCAACCCTGGTTTGTGTCACCATTCTCATTCTCTGTCAACCAACTTCGACAGTTGTCTCCACCTACAACTGAGTAGCACCACTTACGCTATACCCATCCACGGTGGGTTTTTTTTTTGTTTGGGAGCTCAATAACCTGTTTCATCCATCTTCCATGCCCTTTTTCCCTTACCAAAGAGAGGGAAACAAATGCAGCACCAGGAAGCTACAGGTCCTCATCCCACACCCAAGTAAAACATTTTCTTGATGTTTCAGTTCAGTATTTGTGTTTTTATTCTTTAGATGGCTCTAAATCATTTTGTGTGTGTAGGGGTCTGGGGTATGAGTCGCCTAAGGGATAGTGTGGGGCTTTAGGACTCCCACTTAAAATCACCCTTGTTACCCCAGAACCATGGTAAGGTCTCCCCTTGCTATCCACGACTTGCTTGGTAATTACTTCCTGCACATACATACAAATTTTCTCTTCACATTAGAGATTTCCTTGTTCCCTTTGCTGCACAGGTCCAACTATCTCCAGAAGATTGTTGTCCCGCACCTAGTATAAATGTATTGATATGCTTCCTAAATTTTGTTTCTTTTCTTGCGCCTAAGGGTTTACTGCTTGTTAATTTATGTTTGTTCGTTCCCACCCATTGCTAATACCATCGTCCCTGTGTTTTAATCGGTGCAGTTATTTCTCCATCCTTTTCCCAACCTAATATGAAGTTTACCATATGTAGGTGCCTACCGATATAGCGTTCGGATCCCTCCACGTTGGTTTCATTGTACAAACCCCTTCCTCCTCGGGATGTTGTACTACCACTGAGAAATGAAATTGTTGTTTTGTTAATGGTTTCCTTACTATTTCAAAACTTTCAATGCCAGGCATGCTCCTCGATCTTGTATCAATCCACTATTCAGGAACTGTTAGTATGATACCCCGATTTGAGGGTATTAGTATTCTTTTAAATTTTCAATTGCATTTGGTGTTTAAGAAGGCCTCCTATAGCAGGGCTAGAGTTGTAATGAACTCGTTAATGAATGTTATGTTTTGCTTATTTTTTGGCACTGAAATAGAACCTTCACATATGGATGTACTATAAATTCCTAATTCCTATGTGAGGGAAATTAGTAGTATTATTATGTTATCATTATATTTAAATGCTTCAGAACCAAATTTTCCTCTATTCTGTTTGTATCTATCGGTGGTACTTCTGGCTCACTCACATCCATGATCTGCATAATAACATAAATAAAAAATACAATTTACTCACATTCATGATCTGTATAATAACATAAATAACAAATAACAAATAACAGAAAAATGAGATCTCTAACCCGCAATCCAATTTAGAAATTTTGTCTGAATCACACTGATCTACACAACCATGAACCAATTCTCTGATCCCCCCTGAGCTAAGACGACCTTGCCAAAAAATAGTAATCTCTACTGATTCAACATAATGTCTTTTTAACATTATTCTTCCCAAATATTTTTCCTTGGCAGCATCCTGCCTTCCAGGGATTTGTTACCCCTTTAGCTTAGGCTTTTCTTTAGTTTTTCCAAAAAAACTTGCTTTTATCCCCTGCAACGCTTTTATCGATATTTATCTCCCACTGAGTATATCTATATATATATATATATATATATATATATTTAGGAATTTTAATTCAAATATGATTTACATCAGATTTGGGCAAGCATCTTTTACTCTAGTGTTTCTGTCTCCACAATTTCCAGCTTTATTCCAAAAAGTTATTTATTTAATTACATCAACTGTTCTTGATGATAAGCTCATCATAGCTCATTTTTCAAACATACTAATAATAGTTACATATAAAAATAAATTGTTTCTACAATAATGGGGGTCTTACATCTTCCCTCTCTTGAAAAATGACACCATCCTTGGTGTTTATCAACTCTTTCTTTGCACTGGAACAACACTGGGTACGCTTCCTTCATAAGATATTCTCATTACCAGGTTGCTTCCTCAGGTGTAAAGTTCCTCCAGTGCACCTTAATTTGAGCAATGACTCGATTCTGGAGCACGGTTTCCTTCAGCTCCAAGATACAAAGTGGCTTGGGCATGAAATTGATCCAGGTGGATCTTGGTGGCCACCTGCCAAGTCCACTTGGACCCCCACCATTGTTTCTTTCAGCTTTTCAGTTTCCTTAATTGTAGCACAATGTACTGTTTTTAACCGTTTTTCAGGTCCTGAACTTCTGGAGCCATTTTGAGGCCCTAAATGACATTTTTTGGGAAAACTGGGAGAAACATGGGTCCATGGATTGATGTTTCTCTTCCCAAAGTTGTAGTTCTCGGATAGATATTTCTAACGAGATACTGTGCGCGTCAAACGGAGATCGTATGCCAAAGTTACGACCCCGGGAAGTTGATGTACCAATTTACCCAAACGGGGCCCACAGTTTGGCGTCTCATCTTCTAGGGTTAGGTTTTTGGATGTTTAGGGTTTTCCATTGTTTCTCAACAACAAATAGTTCTTCGAGCCTCATTGTAACATAGTTCAGAGGCATGTAGCAGCCACATCTCTTCTCAGAGATAAGTTACCATCGCCCTAGCTGGTTTATTTCCATTTCTGTTTGTAAGCATATTTCAATATTTTACATTAATGAAATGAAGTATTATTTCCGCTGCATCTTTATGTAGATGGTTATCTCTGTTTTTCTTTGCATGTCCCCAATGAGGTCGGGATATAAGGAGTTAGGGCTTGAACTGGTCGAACCTTTGCAAGACCAGCTTTGCAAATCTCGATGGCTTCCCATGGCGGATGAAAAGAAAGATGAGGGGGCAGGAGATCCTATCAAAATCTTGCTCGATGAAGCCCTTGAGTGACAAAGGAGCGCGATGATGGACAACTTTGCCCAGATCCTTCAGCGGATACCCAGGGGTGACGCATCGGCTTCTAACAACTACTCTGGAAACGCCACACCATTTAAGGTACAAGTTAATTTTGAAATCCCCATATTCGAGGGTCAGATAGACGCAGATGCCATCGATAAATGGTTAAATTTGCTAGAGGGTTATTTTTCTGTTCATGATTTTTATAGTTGGGAAAAGATCATTTTCGCTCTTCTCAAAGCAGCCCCCCACGTCAAGGATTGGTGGGAAACCTACTACGAGCATAAGGATGAAAGTACAGGCTCACTATTTTAAGCCGCACCCACTTGGAATTCATTCTGGGATGCCATCAAGGAGCAGTACTACCCTATCGAAAATTAGGATGATCAATACATAAAGTGGACCACACTGCGGCAGGGAAGGGACCAAGACGTGCCAGAGTTCACCAATATTTTCCATACTCTTCGCACAAAGTTGGGTATCAAGGATTCAGAGTAGTATTTGGTACTCAAATACCGCAGCTACCTGCACAAGTACATCTAGGAAGAAATAGAATTCTTGAACATCACCTCACTTGCCACTGCATACTGATATGCCGTCCGGGTTGAGCAAAAGTTTAAACAGAAGAAGTGAGACTTGGATTTGCAAATCTGAAACAAGGGAAAGGTGCCCCGAAACCCTAGAACAAAGGACAAAGCCAAGGTGGGGCGACCCAAGACAACTTACCAAAGCTAAAAGCAAAGAACAGCGCCGTGAAGCCGAAAAAGGACACAAGAAAGTGGTGTGAGTTCCATAAGAGCTCCACTCACAACACAAGTGAGTGTCGGGCTAAGCAGTCATTGGTGGCTGAGCTAAAGGTTTTAGAATCGGATGCAGGTTCCTACTCTGAGTTAGAACCTGACAAGGGGAATGACAAAGGGAAGCAGATTATCGATGCAGAGCCCAACGCCACCGTTGCCACCACAAAGATCCAAAAGGAGGAACTTGAAGATCCAAAAGAGGAGGAGCATCTATTCCACTCCCAGATGTGGGTAAAGGGATCCCCGCTACAGTTCATTATTGACAGCGGGAGCCAAAAGAACCTCATTTCGGCAGAGGTCATGAAGCGACTAGGCTTACCGAACACAGCACATCCACAACCGTACACCATCGGGTGGCTTCACCAAGGACGGGATCTTCGCGTGAGCCAGCAGTGTTGCCTTCCATACAACATCAAGCCCTTCACAGATGAGGTATTGTGTGACACTACTCCCCTTGAAGTTTGTGATGTATTACTAGGACAACCATACTTGTGGAAGCAACATGTTGTGTATGAATCAAGGCCCCGTGCTGTTATTGTTACTTTGGGAACTAAGTTGTACAAGATACCGGAGGTAGCACCACCTACCACCATCTCTTTGATTACTACAAAACAATGTAGTAAGCTCGTTTCCAAAACCAGGAAATTTGTTTTCCTGATGATATGCCCTCAAGGAAAGAAGAAGACGGTGGCCACGACCTCCAGATAGGGCCCCTCTACACGACAACTACAGATGGACAAGGTCGTGGAGGAGTATGAGGACATCTTTGCCTCCCCCACAGGGGTTCTTTTGCACTGCCAGGTCAAGCACTCAATCGATCTGACCCTAGGTGCGCCACTGCCCAATGGACCAATCTATTAGTGCTATGTTCTGGAGAATGATGAAATCAAGAAGCAGATTCAGAAGCTGCTGTAGAAAGGTCACATCCATCCAAGTTCATCGCCCTGTGGGAGCCTGATTGTGTTGGTACAGAAGAAGGATGGGACATGGAGACTCTGTATTGACTATTGGGTGCTGAACAAGATCACTGTTCGAAATAGGTACCTGACCCCATGGATTGATGACGTCTTGGACCAACTGAAGGGGGAAAAACCCTCCGATGTGTGGAAGACTGCCTTCAAAGCCAAGGAGGGCTTGTTCGAATGGTTGGTGATGCCTTTCAGATTGAAAAATGCTCCTGCAACATTCATGAGGCTAATAGATGACATCTTGCGGCCATTCACCAACTCGTTTGTAGTGGTATACTTGGATGGCATCCTGATCTTTAGCCAGAGTTGGGAAGAGCACCTCCACCACATCCGACTGGTTCTCCAAACACTACGACAACACAAGTTATGTGCCAATTTCGAGAAATGCACTTTTGGCATGACCCAGGTTCAGTATCCGGGATACATTATTGATGAACAGGGGGTGCATGTGGATCCATCCAAGATCTAGGTCATTCGAGATTGGCCATCTCCAACCACTATGACAAAGCTTCGCAGCTTTCTAGGTCTTGCCAACTTCTACCGTAGGTTTGTGTTGGGATTTTCTCATATCACTTGGCCCTTGAGTCAAGTCACCAAGGGAGGAGCGAAAGAAAAATTCTTTTGGTTTGAATCTCAACAGAGGGCATTCATAGAGTTGAAATATCGCCTCTGCACGACACCCGTGCTCACATTACTAGACTTGCAACAACCATTTGAGGTCGAGACAAATGTCTCTGACTATGCTATTAGGGCAGTCCTTACTCAACACAGGCATCCAATGGCATATCACATTGAGACACTTTCAGACATAGTCCGGAAGTATCCCACTTATGAAAAAGAGATGTATTCCATTGTGCAGGCCTACTGACAATGGAAGCATTACATTTTGGGGAAGGAAACGGTCATCCACGTAGACCACCGACCCCTGTAGTTCATACAGAACCAAGAGAAATTGTAGAATGATCGCCATCAGAAGTGGTCCACATACCTGCAATAGTTCCATTTGAATATCAAGTATAAGAAAGGTAGCACCAATAATGTTGCAGATTGCCTCAGTCGACCACCAATCATGGCATTAACCACTGTGCTCAACTCTTGTGGGCACGAGACTTCTGATTGGCCACTTCTCTACAAAAGCGACCCTGAATTCGGCCACACATACCAGACACTCTTGGAGGGTCAACATGTTCCAAATTTTCACCTCCAGGATGCCTTATTATGCCACCTGGGTCACCTTTGTGTTCCTTCAAGCGAGTGTGCCAAGATGATTTGGGAAGCACACTACAGTTGGGCTGCTGGACATTTCAGGGTCGAGAAAATGGTGGCAGTACTACAGAAGTATTTCTGTTGGCTGAATCTTTGACACGATGTCGGGAAATACATCAGATCATGCACTGCCTGTGCCATTGCCAAACCGACCATCAAGAAGCAAGGCATCTATACCCCGCTGCCTACCCCTAGTCGACCTTGGGAATCCATCTCTGTGGATTACATGTCAGGTCTTCCTTCCACCAAGCATGGAAACGACTGTGTTTTTGTGGTCGTCGACAGGTTCTTGAAGATGGCCATTATGGCCGCCTACAAGAAGAATATCACAGCAGAAGCCACTACTAAACTCTTCTTTGAATGAGTGTGCGTACACTTTTGGATCTCACAGTCTATCATCTCAGATCGGGACAGCAGGTTCCTTAGTGCATTTTGGTCCAGTCTCTGGTCGATGCTCGACACCAAACTCACTAAGTCCAGAACCTTCCATCCTCAAACTGATGGCCAGATAGAGGTTGTCAATAGGATGATCGTACACATTCTGCGCATGTACAACTCAAAGCATCAATGCACATGGGACGAGAGCCTCCCTTATGTTCAACAAAGTTACAACTGGGCTCTCCACAGCTCGACTTGCCACAACCCTTTTTAGGTGGGATTGGGATTCTAGCCACTATGTCCCATTGATGTGGCCATGCCAATTGCAGCTATTCACGCAGATTTAGCTCATGTCCAGTCCAAAATAGATAAGGCAAACAACTTCATTGAGCACATCCAACATATTCACCAGCAGGCCCATGATATTCTAGAGAAATCAAATGCCAAATACAAGCAGCGACATGATCAACATCAGGTTCCACACAAGTTTCAGGTGGGCGAAAAAGTCTGGTTGCATTTGCAAAAGGAATGCCTTATCAGAGCCTATCGGAAACTCAGACCACTCTGATATGGTCCTTACACCATTACCAAGGCTGTAGGAGACAATGCATTTAAGCTCAACATTCCCTCATTCCTTGGCCTGCACCCAGTGTTCAATGTGGACCGCTTTCGGCTATGCTTTACACCATTACTCGACACATCCGACATTGCAGAACAACTCACACCCACAGAGTTAAATCCAAATTGCATGGAAAAGCTGCAACTGATTGGATCATGGACACATAGATCAAACACACTCACCAGCAGAATATCCAATTGTATAGAGTTGTCAAAGCAAGCCAACTCCTTCACCAGGGCAAGTGGCTTACCAGGGACCAAGTTCAACAGAAGTTTCCTCATCTCATGGAGGAACTCAACACAATGGGGACCATTGCTTCTTAAGGGGGGAGGAATGATCCAGGTGGATCTTGGTGGCCACATGCCAAGTCCACTTGGACCCCCACCATTGTTTCTTTTAGCTTTTCAGTTTCCTTAATTGTAGCACAATTTACTATTTTTAACAATTTTTCGGGTCCTGAACTTCTAGAGCCCATTTGAGGCCCTAAACGACATTTTTTCGGAAAAAAGGGAGTAACATGGGTCCATGGATCAATGTTTCTCTTCCCAAAGTTGTAGTTCTTGGATAGATCTTTCTAACGATATACTGTGCGTGTCAAACGGAGATCATATGCCAAAGTTACAACCCCGGGAAGTTGATGTACCAATTTACCCAAACGGGGCCCACAGTTTGGTGTTTCATCTTCTAGGGTTAGGTTTTTGGATGTTTAGGGTTTTCCATTATTTATAAACAATAAATAGGCCTTCGAGCCTCACTGTAACACAGTTCAGAGGCATGTAGTCGCCACATCTCTTCTCAGAGATAAGCTACCATCGCCCTAGCTGGTTTATTTCCATTTCTGTTTGTAAGCATATTTCAGTATTTTACATTAATGAAATGAAGTATTATTTCCACTGCACATTTGTGTATATGGTTATCTCTATATTTTATTGTGTTCCTGTTTAAATCTGGATTAGAAACCTCCTACTGGTTCCACCTAAAACAAATTCCAATCAATCATATGAGAGATGTCATGTACATAATTTTTTAATAACGACATGAAATACATTATGAACTTTGACATGACTGGGTAGAGCCAACTGGTATGCTACTAGACCCACTCATTCGAAAATTTCAAATGACCTACAGAATTGTGGTGCTAATTTAGCACAAATGCATGCTCTGAGAGTACCCTTCCAAGGTTTAACCCTTCGATATACATGCTCTCCAAATTTGAACTCTTTGTGTGTCCTCTTTTTGTCTGCATAGATATTTTGTCGATCTTGGGCTATTTTAATATTCTGTTGAATTTTTCACATTGTTTGCTCCATTTCCTATAAAACATCTAGCCCAAGAATCAACCTATCCTCAAGTTTTCTCCAACTGAGTGGTGTATGGAATTTCCTGCTATACAGGGCTTCAAAGGGTCTCATTTTGATAGACGTTTGATCGTTGTTGTTGTAGGCAAACTCAGCTAGATGCAAAAAAGATTCCCACTTTGTGGGCTTGTCCATTACATACATCTGGAGCATATCCTCCAAAATATGATTAGTCCTTTCAGTTTGTATGTCCTTTTGAGGGTGGTATGCAATACTGAAGTTCAACTTAGTTCCCAAGCCCCCAAAAAGGGCCTTCCAGAATTTGGAGGTAAATTTCACATATTTGTCTAAAAATATCATTTTTGGTATGCCATGAAGTCTGAAAATGTCTTTCATGAAAATATTAGCAACTTGTGCAGTCCCAAAGGTAAGCTATACTGGTATAATGCGTGTTGTTTTATTCATTGTCTCTACCACTACCATAATGGAGTCATGCTGATACTTGGTCCTTGGCAACCCAGTTATAAAATCCATGGAGATCACCTCCCACTTCCATTCTAGAATGGGTAGAGGATTCAGTAATCCCGCTGGATGTTGGTGCTCCACTTTCACTTGTTGACACTCTAGGCATTTTGCTAAATAATATGCTACCAATGTTTCCTTAAGGCTGTTATCATTTTCTGGTATCCTGGGTGAGCAACATATGGTCTTTTGTGGTGCTCATCCAGAATCATTTATTTCAATATTGCCACATTGGGGATATACAACCTATCCTGATAAGTAATTAGACCTTTTGGGTTTAAATCATACCTCAAAATTTCTTCCTTCTGCATTTTCAGCTATGTTTCTTGATACTAAGGGTCTTGTTGCACCGCTAGTTGCACCTGTTCTTCAAAATATGTCTTTATGCTGCTTCCTGCACTTGCTACCAAGAAATGAGCATGCCTACTTAGTGCATCAACAATCTTATTTCTTTTCCCTTAATATTCTTTATTTCAAATTCAAATTCACTAAGGAACATTGACCATCTTGCTTGTCTTGCATTTAGATCATGCCGACTAAAGAAATACTTCAGGCTGATATGGTTAGTTACCAAAACAATTTTTTCCCTAGTAAATAATGCCTCCACATTTTCAAGGCATGTATTACAGTAGTTAGTTCCAGTTCATATACAACATTATTTTTTTCATTTTTTTTTCCAGTTTTCTTGACTCATAAGCTATGACAACATTGTCATGCAATAGCACACCCCCCAATCCTTCTAAACAAGCATTCGTGCACACTGTAAACTCCTTGCTTGGATCTACTATCTTTAAAATAGGTCTGAGCCGTTGTCAGCATTTTCTTCAGTTAGTTGAAGCTCTCTTGGCATTTTTTTGTCCATTCAAACTTTACTCCCTTATTTTGTAGGGAGGTAATGGGGTAAGCTAGTTTTGAAAACCCTTCCATAAATCTTTGGTAGTACCCAACAATCCCCATAAAGGAGCGAACTGCTGATACAAATTTTGGTATTGGCCAATTCATAATGGCTTTAAATTTCTCAGGGTCCTCTGCCAATCCTTCTTTGTAGATAATATGTTCCAAATATTGAATTATGGGTTTGTAAAAATCACACTTACTGATTTTCGCATAAAAGTGATGCTCCCTTAATGTTTGTAACACCAATCTGAGATGCTCTTGGTGTTATTCTTCATTTTTAGAGTACACTAGGATGTCGTCAATGAAAACTAATAAAAATCAATCAAGATACTTGTGGAGCACACTATTCATTAGACACATGAAGGTTGCAGGTGCATTGGTGAGACCTGTTAGGGCTCCAAGAAACTCTCCTAAGTTGCAGATTGGAGATGCCTGGTAACATATAATCTTCAATAGTGTTCTCTGAACTATTGGAATGAATTATGGTTTGGATCAATCCAGATAACCATTTCAACTATCTTTTCACTCAAGACATGCATGAACACCCTCATCTTTCTAAGGATTTAGACCACTAATGTTCAATAGTTTGTAGATTCAATGGATAGATGGAGAATACTGACCATACCGACAGATGTATATATATATAAACACATATGAATGGCTCGCTACAGGTAGTAAAAGAAGCTTGCAAATCTAATTTATCAAAGCAGAGATAAGATGATAGTTATCTGGCCTTAGACACAAAAGAAACATGAACAACCTGTTCAAGTGCAAGCTTAGAACAGAAGAGAAAATGGACATTGAACATATAACAGCAAAAGAAGCTTATATTTGTTAGAATGAAGATGAGAAGCTTGAGTAGCAAAGTCTCAATAGTCTCCAGAAGTTGAACCTGTATTACATCTTACTTTTAGCTATTTATAGCTCTTTACAATGCTCCTGAGCTCTCAGAGGCTCGGAGTGTCTTAATCTATCCTTCATGTCTTGTTAACTATTTGATGCCCTGACTAGGAAAGCGTGGGCTCAGAGGATTATTCTTCTGACAGCAGAGGAACTGCCTTCTATGTAGTTTTCTGCGCTATTTGGGAGATTTCTCGTGCCAGAGATGCCCCACGACCATTCTGTTTGTTGGGATGGGCTGCACTGTCTGCTCCATGATCGCTTCTTTCATTTTTAGCTGAGATGCGTTGTCGATGCCCATGATGTTTCTGTTTCGGGTTGCATCGTGCTGTGTTGCGCTGTGCTACTCCACGATAGTTTTTGTTTGTTTTGGCTATGTCATGCTGTGCTATCGCCTTTCCACTTTCAGCCTTATGACTCTGTCTCCCGACCTCTATTAGGTGATGGAATGGGCCTGCACGCCTCTGTGATCCCTTTAAAATGCTTATTAATGATTGTTTTATGTTCTAAACAGAAAACACTGCAAATGTGAGAAATCTCGCCCATCTCTATTCTTTTCGGGCTAGAAAAGTCCTTAAACATGGCTTACTTTTCTATCGGGTCCGCCCTTTGGGTCATTGTCACCTATCACAAGTGGCCTGGTCCCTTGCTCACTTTGTATTTTTGAAATACATTTAAAAACACTGAAAACACATTGAAAATGGCCTTTGGCGGACTTCAAATATTATATATTTCCCCTTCTCAGACCCTTTTGGGTCTGGGTCTTATCGCATATCGCAAACCCAAGCCTCCCTTTGTATTTCGTTAAATAATGAAATACATTGAAAATGCATTAAAAATCGGCTTCCTGCGGACCTGAAATATTATGAAATAACACATATATAACTGTCAGGTCCGGTTATCGCATTGCGAATATGAATGTGTAAAGGCCCCGTTCCTTCGCAAATTTCTAACGCGATATTGTGATGTGACTTGTCGCAATCGCATATCACCCAGGCCAAAGGTCTTTATATAACACATCGTATGTTCCCGCCGATTGTGATTTTGCGACGCGATGTGGGTCGTCGATCTATGTGCACTTGATCGACGGTCCACATTGCATCGCTGATTGCCATTTCTCTGTGCATACTGTAATCGCCGATACCTCCACCGATGTGACCCGCTGATCCTATCATCAGAGATCGCTGATCGGTGGTGTCTTGCGCCGATTTCGACTGCTCACCGATCAGATCCGCCGATTGCGATTTGCCACTTAGATCTGGGCCGTTGATCAGCCAGATCTAATGCCTGCTGTGCATTTGGACTGTTAAGCCTGCGATACATGGTTTTTCCCTAATTTGTCAGTGTTTTAGCCTCCCGATAGTGTATTTTTTTCCTTCCAAGGGATCTCCTCTTGCGCTTAGTTCGATCTTTGGATGATCTTAAGCAATATTTGAAGACTTCAAGAGCATATTTGGATCCATTTTTGGGCCATTTGCCAACAAGGCTAACAATGTCTCCTTTTGGGGATGAAAGCCTCCTTGTGAGGTTTCAAGAACTACAGAACAATGCCTTTCCTGTAAAAAACAAGATAAAATATTCCTCCTAGTGTTGCATTGGGCATGGAGTCTATTTTGCAATGAAATAAAAACTGGAAAAAACATATTTACAATACCAAGGCTTTAAAGCCTTAAATGAAATAAAGTTTCGAAAACTGCCCATTGAATGGGCCATCAAAAACATCTCCTCCTTCCTTTAATGCATCCCTTTTGAGAAAATAGTTACCAAACTGAAAATTGACCCTTTTTTACCTTTCTATCAAAGGTTTCTTTCTCTTGGTCAATGTGCATATCAACAAATTCATTCCAACATTTGATATTATCAGCCAGAGATGGTCTATATTTCACCTCATCTCTGTATGCTTTCAGCCTTGGATGTTTTGCTTGGAAGGTTTTGTTCACCTGAAAAGTTAATATAAAATATGAATCAATGCATTCCTATGTGGGGGACATAAGGACTTCACCTGCTCCTGCAGCTTCCTTAGAGTAAGCCCCATCAAAGAACATGTCCTAGATCTGTGGGCCTTCTTCCTCTGTGATCTGGCAAATTGGTTTTTTAAGCTGTGTAGAGGCCAACTAAGATTCTTCAATCTTGTGAGTTGGAGCTTTGAGGATGATGGGATCAACTACAGGCTAATTCTGCTTATTAACTTGCTGTACTGCAGGGACAACAGATCTTTGAACAGGGGTTTCCTTGTCATTATTCGTCTTTGACCTCAGATTATATCTTTGATGATCTTCAACTTGTAGAACAGCTTCACCGTCCCACTCTTGGCTGATCTGGTCATTGAATAATGACCTTTCATAGGCAGCTTTGGTGAAAAAGGGGGCACTTCCTTTGTCTTCAAAACAATGGATCACATCATCTTCCTCAAACTGCTCTTCTTCCATGACTGCATTTTGGAAAGGTGTCTTCACCCCTTAGTCTTCATTGGCATCTTTTCTTTTTTGCAAAATGTGCAATTGCTCATTTGCTCTTCTATATGGATTTGGATTTGGAGGAGCAAAGGTGTTAGCAACTCTTCCTTTCCCATGGTGCTGCTCAACCTTTAGTTTGGAGATCTCAGAGGCTAATTACTCTATCATCTTAGTCATTTTATCGATCTTGGGATCTGAAGATGATGAAGACACGCCCCTCTGTCTTCTTCTATCAACACTTCCTTTGAGCTTCTCAGCAGCCATGATGTTTGATTCTACTTCCAAGGTTGCATCCTGCATATCAACCAAAGTAGTACATCGCCTCTCCCTCAACAATAAACAGAAGTCAGAATCAAAGGCATTGACATAGATGAGTCTAGCAGAGGTAGAAGTGGGTTTTACTTCAGCTGGTATCTTGCTGTACATACAGTTAAATCTCTTATTGAAATCAGACAAAAACTCACCATTTTCCCTCTTTAAGTTCCCAAACTTAGTATGGTAGTAGAGGAGATCCTTCTTATCCCCCCAATGCTTTAGAAATGCATCATCTAGAGCCTCAATATCTGTATTGGATCTTGGGTACTAAACCATTTTCTAGCCTCTCCATCTAGGTTTTGGACGAATACTCTCATCCAGACATCATCTTCACTAATGTCCAGGTTATCAGCATAGCTATAGAATGACTCAAGATGTTCTTCAGCTGTAACACCTTCAGTCCCAGTGAACTTAGGCATATACTTCTGATATTCTCTAGTAGGCATGGCATTCAAAGGAGTAGGCAGTATTAAAGGTCAATACCTAGCAGCTATGATTCTTTCCATTTTGGTGGGTGCTTATGGACTTGCCATAACTGTGGTGGCTAAAAGAGTACTGGCAGTCTGAATGATAGAGGGATGAGGAGTGATTGATAAGAATGAAGGAGTATGATGGATAGGAGGTGAAGTTTCCTTTGGGCTTATAACGAAAGGAAAACCTAAAGAATAAGGAGCATTATGAATCTCTAAGGGTTTTTCTTTGCTGCTAGTATTAGATGCTATACTCTCAACATGTATTTGTTCTATTGCAGGATTTTCTTGAAGAGATATATGAGATTGTTTAGATTTACCTGAACTTGATGCTCCTTTCTGCAATACCTTTCTTTCTTTGATGATCTTTTTAGGGTCAGGTACTGGATCAACTTGTGATTTTTGAGGATTTCTCTGAGTATGCCTCACAAACTGAGCCAGAACTATGAAGTTGAGTTGCCAAGAGGTTCGGCCTCCAGTAGAGTCACTAGATAGATGATTACAACCAAAAACGTGCCCAGACTTTGTCTATCATCAAAGCTGGATCTGTGTCATTTCCCAGGGAAGCTGAGCTTCAGTTTCCTCTCCCTGGTAACGATGCCAATTATGTTAGGGCTCCAGGAAACTCTCCTAGGTTGCAGATCAGAGATGTCTGGTAACATATAATCTTCAATATTCTTCTCTAAACTATTGGAATGAATGATGGTTTGGATCAAGCCAGATAACCATTTCAACTATGTTTTCACTCAAGACATGCATGAACACCCTCAGCTTTCTAAGGCATTAGACCACTAATGTTCAATAGTTTGTAGATTCAATGGATAGATGGAGAATACTGACCATATTGACAGATGCATATATATAAACACACATGAATGGCTAGCTACAGGCAGTAAATGAAGAATACCAACCATACCAGTAGATGCATATATAAAACACATATGAATGACTAGCTACAGGCAGTAAAAGAAGCTTGCAAATATAATTTATCAAAGCAGAGATAAGATGACAGTTATCTGGCCTTAGACACAAAAGAAACATGAACAACCTCTTCAAGTGAAAGATTAGAAAAGAAGAGAAAATGGACATTGAACATATAACAACAAAAGAAGCTTATATTTGCTAGAATGAAGATGAGAAGCTTGAGTAGCAAAGTCTCAATAGTCTCCAGAAGTTGAACCTGTATTACATCTTACTTTCAGCCATTTATAGCTCTTTACAATGATCCTGAGCTCTTAGAGGCTCGGAGTGTCTTCATCTATCCTTCCTGTCTTGTTAATTATTTGATGCCCTGACTAGGCAAGTGTGGGCTCTGAGGATTATTCTTTTGACAACAGAGTAACTGCCTCTGTGTAGTTTTCTGCACTGTCTGGGAGCTTTCTCGTGACAAAGATGCCCCACGACCATTCTGTTTGTTGGGATGGGCTGCGTTGTCTGCTCCATGATCACTTCTGTCGTTTTTGGATGAGCTGCGCTATCGATGCCCATGATGTTTCTGTTTCAGGTTGCATCGTGCTGTGTTGCGCTGTGCTGCTCCATGATAGTTTCTGTTTGTTTTGGCTGTGTCATGCTATGCTGTTGCCTTCCCCTCTCGGCCTTTTGAATCTGTCTCCCTGCCTCTGTTAGGTGATGGAATGGGCCTGCGTGCCTCTGTGATCCCTTTAAAATGCTTAATAATGATTGTTTTCTATTCTAAATAGAAAACACTGCAAATGTGAGAAATCTCGCCCATCTCTGTTCTTTTCGGACTTGAAAAGTCCTTAAACATGGCTTAATTTTCTATTAGGTCTGCCCTTTGGGTTCCTGTCACCTATTGCAAGTGGCTTGGTCCCTTGCTCCCTTTGTATTTTTGAAATACGCTTAAAAACACTGAAAACACATTGAAAATTTCCTTTGGTGGACTTCAAATATTATATATTTCCCCTTCCCGTACCCTTTCCGGTCTGGGTCTTATCGCATATTGCAAACCCAGCTTCCCTTTGTATTTCATTAAATAACGAAATACATTGAAAATGCATTAAAAATCGGCTTCATGCGACCTGAAATATTATGAAATAACACATATATAACCGTCGGGTCCGGTTATCGCATCACGAATATGAATGTGTAAAGGCCCCGTTCCTTCGTAATGTTCCGACGCAATATTGTGATGCGACTTGTCGCAATCGCATATTGCCCAAGCCAAAGGTCTTTATATAACACGACGTATGTTCCCACTGATTGCGATTCTGCAACGCAATGTGGGCCGTTGATCTGCGCGCGATTGATCGAAGGTCCACATTGCATCACTGATTGCCATTGCTCTACGCATACTGTAATCGCTGATACCTCTGCTGATGCGACACCTATCCAATCATCGGAGATCGCTGATTGGTGGTGTCTTGCGCTGATTGCCACTACCCGTCAATCAGATCTACCGATTGTGATTTGCCACTTAGATCTGGGCTATTGATCAGCCAGATCTAACGACTGCTGTGCGTTTAGGCTGTTAATCCTGCGATACATGGTTTTTCACTGATTTGTTAGTGTTTTAGCTTCCCGATACTGTATTTCTGCCCTTCCAAGGGCTCTCCTCTTGTGCTTATTTTGATCTTTGGATGATCTTAAGAAATATTTGAAGACTTCAAGAGCATATTTGGATCCATTTTTGGGTCATTTTCCAATAAGGCTAACAAGACCGAAAGGTAGCACAACAAATTCATAATGGCCATATAGAGTTCTAAAAGTTGTTTTATGAATATCCTCGTCTTTTATGTGTAAGTGATGATAACCAAGTCACAAATCAATCTTTGAAAAAACAGTTACCCCCCTCACTTGTTCAAACAGATCGTCAATCTGAGGTAGAGGATATATTTTTTTAATGGTTAATTTATTCAGTTGATGATAATCAATGCAAATTCTCAATGTTCCATCTTTATTTTTAACAAACAGTATAGGTGCCCCCCATGGTGAACAATGGGCCTGATATAACCTTTATGCAGTAGTTCCTGTAACTGGATCTTCAATTCTAGTAGTTCCAGAGTACTCATTCAATATGGAGATATAGACACAGGGACAACACCCGATACTAAGTCCATGGTAAAATCTATGTCCCGATGTGGGGGTAATCCTAGAATTTCTTTTGGAAACACATATGGAAATTATTTAATGACTAGTAGGGTATCTAGGCTTCCTATTTCTGTTAGCTGATCATTGGTTTCCACCTACACCAGGTATAGTTGGAATCCTTTTCTGACACTTCTTTTTAGCTGCAAAGATGAAATTTTCCTGACCAACACTAGTTTTGGCTTTCCCTTAATTATCATGGTGTGTCCATTCTGATTAACACATGTAACCATTTTTTTCTAGATAGTTTATAAAAATTGCTTTCTTTTCTACCAAATCCATGCCTATTAATAGATCATAAGATCCTAAAGGAAGGATATTTAAACCTGCTATTGTAGGATACCCATTTAAATTCAACAGACATTGTTTTACTTGACTGATTACCTTCCTTTTGGTCCAAGTTGCTAACTGGACCAACCATGTGTTTTTAAATTTTCTATTTTTAATTTACAATTTTTCGCAATTTGGGGGTTGATGTAACTTAAACTAGCCCCCAGATCAATTAAAACATAGACATGTTGGTTTAGTATAGTACCTTCAATTTCAAGCATAATAGACTGGTGCTTAGCATGTCTATCCTCCAAGGCTTCGCTGATTCTAGGAATATTTCGAGCAATATCATTCATGGTAATTGCCTCATGAATAGCCTGAATGTTCTAGATAGACCCTAAATTATGTGGACAGTCCCTCATCAAATGTGGCTCTCTACAGCCCCAGGATTTCAATGATTGTCTTTCTTTTACGTTGCTATTTTTCTTGTTGTTTAGTTATGTTGTTTTTGAACCCATATATGACTATGCAGGTGGGGGTGCATTTCATTTGGTAACTTTCTTCCTTTGATGATCCTTACCGAAATTCTTGAGGTAGTAAGGTTTTTGTCTTTTCATGCCCCCTCCCACCTTGGCGCTTTCTTTACTTTTCCACACTTTACCACTTTCAATTTTAATCCTGAATTACTGATAACATAATCTATCCTTCCTCACCACTTCATTCATAGTCTTCAGATTATGAAACTCAATTCTCTCCTTGTACGAAGCTGGCAAACATTTTGACAACCGTTGTATTTTAACCTTCTTCTCATTAAGGTATGGCACATACCACAACAGGTTTGTAAAATTTGCCAAAAATTCATCCATGGTTAACTCTCCCAGCCTTAATTCGTGAAATTCTTTGGCCTGATCATTGTAGTAGTGCTCTCTAAGATATTTTGACTTGAAATGTTTCAGGAACTCCTCCCAAGAAACTATGTTTCTTCTAGCAGCTACACACTTTTCACCTCCTCCCACCAGAGGGTAGCTTTACCAAGCAACTGATAAATAGCTAGGCGTGCATACTTGTACACCTAGAATTACTTAATCATATTTGGAAACCATGCCTTTGCATATTCTTCTCTTTCCCCATCAAAAGTAGGGGGTTTGATCTTCCTAAACTCCCCCTGTAACTCCATTTTCTTCTTTCCCTTATGTGCTTTTGGGGAGATACGACCCAACTCTTATCCAATTCTGATTTCTTCAGACTCTATCCCATTCTTCTTTCTCTTTAATCCTTATGGATCTACACTTTTGTTTCTATATTTCTCGTTCCAATCTCTAATCAACTTTTTCTGTTCCTCACTCACTTTCAGTAGTTGCTCATTGCTATTCTGAAGCTGCACTAATTCCTATTGCATATTCCTTACCATATCCATGAGCTGGGAAGGTAATGAAGTGCTACCTTCCCCCAGATCCACATACAAAACTTCCCCACCAGTAATAGATGGAGGTGAGTTCTCCATTATTGCACAATAATCTGCTTCAGCTTCGCATCCTACGAAATAAACCAACTAATATCAGTGATTTGCAATTTACTACTAGCCCTGCGAATTCAGTAACTATTGATGGTGCCTTTTCTGAAGCCCAGTGTAATACTTGGGATCTGATACCATTTTTCAGATACCAACCTACAACTTAAATATTTTTTTGTTTGTTTTGTTTTGTTAATACATGTATGGTATTTCTTAATAACAACATTGTTGGAGATCATTACTTATATTATTCCTATTGTACTTTATTTTATATATGTCACCATGTATTTGACCATAATATGATATATTTTCATTTCACATTCACCTTAGAATTTGGGTCTGGTGGTAAACAAGCACACCTATATTTAAAGTCTAGCATTAACATTATTGATTGGCTTTGTATCTATCATCTCTTGTTGGAATAAATTCAAACCTATATATTATTTACTTTGTGCCTGTCTACATCAAAGGGATAACTAAATCACTATTTACTGGGATGTAAACCTTACCCCTCCTCACTCGATTTAATTCTTGGTTTGTGTTGATCATTGAACCCTTCTCATACAATATGGTTTTATGTTATCCCTAGGTCATTTCGTAGTTACTGATGGCTATATTGAGTATTAACATGCCCATCACATGGTTTGAAGTTAATGATGCTTGGTTCAGTATTACCCCCTATGCTTTACTCAGTCCATACTCCTCATTACAGTTGTTCTCCTGTATACCCCTGCTCATACCGGCTTGTTCCACGCATCCCATCCCACGTGAAAAGTTATCAGGAGACATGGCCTCCACCACTGCCGAGTCGATTGGACTTCAATGGCCTAGATCTATAACCTCACATCTAGGGTGTAGATTGCCTTGTATAAAACCTATCTGTTTGCTCCATTCGCTATGCCCTCATTTGGCTTATCGCTCTACTACTGGAGCCAAGAGATCTCCAACCCTGTTCCATGTCACCATTCTTATTCTTTATCAAATAACTTCAACATTTTCTGCCACCTACAACCGAGTAGCACTGCTTACGCTATACCCAGCCACAGTGGGGTTGTTTTGTTTGGGAGCTCAATAACCCGCTTCGTCCATTGTCCATGCCCTTTTTCCCTTACCAAAGCAAGGGAAACAATGAGAAGCTATAGGTCCTCATCCCACACCTAGGTAAAACCTTTTCTTGAAGTTTTGATTCAACATTTTTGTTTTTATTCTCTAGATGGCTCTAAATCATTTTGTCTGTGTAGGGGTATGGGGTACGACTCACCTAAGAGATAGCACAGGGCTTTAGGACTCCCACTCAAAATTACCCTTGTAACCCCGAAACCACGGTAAGGACTCCCCTCGCCATCCATGAATTGATTGGTAATTACTTCCTGCACATACCCACAAATTTGTTGTTCACATTGGCAGTGTCTTTTTTCCCTCTACTGCGCAGGTCCAACTATCTCCAGAAGATCGTTGTCTCATGCCTAGTATAAAAGTATTGACATGATTCCTAAATTTTGTTTATTTTCTATGCCTAAAGGTTTGCTTCTTGTTAATTTACATTTTTTCATTCTCACACATTGCTAATTCCACCGCCCTGTGTTTGAACTGGTGCAGGTACTTCTCCATCCTTTCCCCAACCCAATATGAAGTTTACCATATGTAGGCACATATTGATATGGCATTCGTCTCCCTCCAGGTTGGTTTATTTGTAAAAAAACCCTTCCTCCTTGAGACACCGTACTATCACTCGAGAAATGAAACTATTGTTTTGTTACTGGTTTCCTTATTGTTTGAAAACTTTCAATGCCAGGCACACTCCTGGGTCTTGTATCGGTCCACTATTCAGGCACTATGAGGAAAATACTTGAATAGCTGATGAGAGTGTTGACCTTGTTATGAGGAAAATATTTGAATAACTGTTTAATGAATAGTTGACTAGCTAGTTGAGCAAAAATTCTTAATTTAACGTACCATAATTTTTTGAGAGTTTTTCTTTGCCACACGCAGTTCCACTCAATATTCCCAATTCCGGGCGTTTTAAAATAGCTTTGCGAAGTATATTTCATCTGAACATTCCAACAGTTCTAGGGTTTTCTTGTAATCTTGCCATGAATGTTTTCTGGTAATTTTTGAACACTTCTAGGCATTTTCATTCCCTGCGTAACTATGCGGATTAAAACATAATCTCGTTGTTAAGAAAATAATTGACTTTATATTGGGGATTTGTTTGGGTAATTTCTTGAGGAATAATTTGACTGGTTGATCAGTGCATATCAAATGAAATTAGAGCAGCGGTTTAGTGTTTTTATGATGAATGTTTCCACCAAACGTCTTAGTGATTCTAGCATTCTTAGTAAGTTCGTAGAGAATATATTCCACTATATACTTTTGATACCTCCTCTCGTCGAGAAATATTTTCTTGCATGCATTAGCAGTAAAGGATATTTATAATTGCTAATCTACATTCTCTCATTTAAAATTCACACATGCAACTACACATGTAATCTTACCTCCTATAGTTCTCTAATCTTTGATTATGGTAACCATGGATAACGTAAAATATGCAATTTTCCTAGTTTTATAATAAATATACTACCAGAACCACTTCTACCCTCAACTTGCAAACTAGGAATTTCTAACATAATAGTAAGACCCCATAATAGTTTAATATGAATTACATTAATAAATTCACAGCTATCATTTCCACCTTGGAAAACTAGCCTTACGTCAAATTACGTAACAAATACAATTTACTCACTTCTATGATCTGCATGACAACATAAATAACACCATGATCTACATAATAACATAAGTAATAAATACAATTTACTCACATCCATGATCTGCATAATAACAAAAATAAAAAATACAATTTACTCACATCCATGATTTGCATGTTGGGTTGTGTTATATTCTTTCCACGACTAGCCCATGTCGTTAATCGGGGGGTTAGAGAGGGGGCGGAGCCCCCCCTTCGTTGCGCCGATTGTGTAGCGGGGGGAGTCACAGGGGTTTTGAGGGGTGCAGGTAACCCCACTCTATGGGGTTCAGGGCAGCGACACGGAAAATTTTGTTTTTGGACCCTATATTAGGTTGGGCGGACCTACCTATGGTTTTGTGCATGATTTTCACACATGGTTTTCGACGCGATGGTTTTCGGTCCATGGTATTAGATGCTTTGGCACGTATAAATATGTATTGTAACATTGAAAGGAACATAATGAAAAATCAAGCTAGTAGTCCCGGTTTTGGTATCTAGGGGGAAAGTCTCTGTGTATATGTGTTTTATGTGTTATGCCCTCGCATTGTTTATTTTCTGTGTTTTAGAATTTGTATGTAGGTAATTTCTGTACAGGGTTAAACCTACATTTGGTATCGGAGCTGCTTTTGGCTTCAAGGGGACGCCTTTGTTGCTAAGGGGTTTTGCTCGGGCCTGTGGTAGACCCTGTTCAGTGAGAGATCTGGGAGATCAATTCTGGTGGTGAAAGAAGATGGCGAGCAGTGGAAAGATAGAGATTGAGAAATTTAATGGTCAGAGTTTTGAGTTGTGGAAACTCAAGATGGAGGATCAATTGGTGGATAAAGATCGGTGGATCGCGGTAGATCCAGGTACTAAACCAACGGGAGTGTCTGATGAAGAATGAAAGAAGTTGGATCAGAAGGCAAAGAGCACAATACGATTGTGTGTCTCAGATTCAGTATTGCTGAATGTATCAGGGGAAGCTACGGTGAAGGCTTTATGGGACAAGTTAGGGACTTTGTACCAATCTAAGTCTCTGGTGAATAAATTGTTCCTACAGAAAAAGTTGTATAACCAGAGGATGAAAGATGGAGACTTGGTGACAAAGCATCTAAACACATTTAATACCGTGGTAAGTCAGTTATCATCTGTTGATATAAAATTTCAGATGAAGATAAGTGCATCAGTTTGTTGTGTTCTCTACCAGATTCGTGGGATAGTCTGGTTATTGTAATAGGTAGCAACGCAATTGCCTTACAGTTTGATGAAATAGTCTCATCCTTGCTGACGGAGGAAATGAGATGGAAAAATATGAAGAGCTAGAATGGTGATGCCTTGTTTGTATGAGGACAGTCCCAGAATAGAAACAAAAATAAGTCATCGAGTGGGAGGTCTAAATCTAGAGGGAGATCTAAATCTCCAGGAAAACTTGTAAAGGTGATGTACTGGAAATGTGGAAAAGAAGGGCACTACAAAAGGGACTGTAAATCTAAAGCTCCTGATAAAGGAAAGGGATCTGATGATGCTCCTTCTGTAGAGGCGAAAACCACCTCAGATGAAGGTGGGTGTGTGTACTTGGCTTCTTCAAGTACACATGTAGATCACGAGGCATGGTTGATTGACTCAGGTGCATCCTTTCACTTCACTCCCCATAGAGAGTGGTTTTGCGAATATGAGAAATATGATGGTGGTGATGTCTTCTTGGGGGATGACAGGAAGCCTAGAATCGTTGGTCCTCGAAAATTAAAGTTGAAGTTGCAAGGTGGAAGGGTTACAACACTTCTGGGTGTTCTGGATATTCCTGCATTAGCCAGAAATCTGATTTTTGTAAGCAAGCTGGATGATGCAGGTGTAAAAACAGTGTTCAAGAAGGATACTTGCAAGATGGTTCGAGGGGCACTGGTATTGATGCGGGGAGTTTGAATTGGAACTCTGTACAAGCTGCAAGGTAGCACTGTTGTTGATGGGTGCAATAGTTCTGTGGTTCCTAAAAGTGGAGCAGAAAACCTAATGGTCTCTAGAGAGAAGACCATGCTGTGGCATCAAAGGCTTGGACATATTAGAGAGAAGGGTCTTCGAATACTTCATGGTAAAGTTATGGTATAAGGTATGAGTAATAGTTCTCTGGATTTTTGACTTCTATGAAAATTGTGTATATGGGAAGCAGAATCGGGTAAGTTTCCCCTATGGTGGTAAGAGGGCGAAACATATATTAGAGCTTGTCCACAGTGATGTGTTTGGACTTGTGAAGGTTCCATCATTGGGTAAGTCTGTGTACTATGTATCATTTATAGATGACTTCTCAAGGAATATATGGATATATTTCCTTAAGAAGAAATCTGAAGTCTTTGACAGGTTTAAAGAATTTAAGGCTCTGGTGGAAAACCAAACAGAGAAGAAGATAAAGGTGCCGAGGATAGATAATAGTGGAGAGTTTTGCAGTAAGGAATTTGAAGAATTCTGTAAGAAGTGTGGTATAGCATGGTAGAATACTACTCCATATACACTTTAGCAAAATGGAGTTGCAGAAAGAATGAACAAGACGTTGATGGAAAGGGCAAGAAGCATGCTCAATGGTGTCGGGTTAGGATAGGAATTCTGGGCAGAGACATGGAGACAGCATGTTACTTGGTCAACAGATCCCCTTCATCAACGTTGAAGGATAAGACTCCACAAGTGGTATGGACTGGTAAGAAACCCTCTCTTTCACATCTAAGGGTATTTGGATGTGATGCATATGTACATGTTCTAAAGGAGAAATGAACCAAGTTGGATAGTAAATCTGAAAAGTGCATCTTTATTGGGTATAAGGATGGTTTAAAGGGTTATAAGCTTTGGAACCCAGTAACAAGGAAGGTTGTGTACAACCGAGATGTGGTGTTCAAAGAGGTGAAAGATGTTATTAAACATGAAGTCCAACCAAAGGAACCCGAGAAGATAGAGTTTGAGCTAAAGGAGGAAGAATCAGACTCTACAACAGAGGAGGAATCGGAAGATGAAGAGACACAAACTCCAGGTGTGAGAAGATCAGTTTGAGAAAGAAGGAAACCAGAAAGGTATAGTCCATCTGCTTTCTGTTCAAGTTTTGCTTTATATATTACTGATGATGATCCCAGAACTGTGAAGGAAGCAATAGATTCAGAGGATGGAAAACTCTAGAAAAATTCCATGGTTGATGAAATGGCATCTTTGCACAAAAATGAGGCTTGGGATCTGGTGGAGTTGCTGGCTAGAAGGAAAACCATTGGCAGAAAATGGGTGTTCAAAAAGAAGACAAATGCAGAAGGAAAGGTGGAGAAATACAAAGCTCAGTTGGTAGCAAAAGGTTATTCCCAGGTGTCGAGAATTGATTTTGGTGATATTTTTTCTCCTGTTGCCAAGGTAACTTCTATTAGATTACTTTTATTTGTTGCTGCTGCTTTTGATTTTGAGGTAGAACACAAGGATGTGAAGACACCATTTCTTCATGAGGATCTGGAAGTGGAGATCTACATGAAGCAACCTGAAGGATTTGTAGTGAAGGGTAAGAAAGAACTAGTATGCAAGTTAAAAAAGTCTCTGTATGGGTTAAAACAATCACCAAGGATGTGGTATCATAATTTTGATGCATTCATATGGGGACTTTGCTTCACCAGAAGCAAAGCAGATCACTGTGTGTATTTTAAATTAATTGGTGACTGTGTTATTTATCTGGTCTTGTATGTGGATGATATGTTGCTGGTTGGAAATGATAAAGAAATTATCTAGGATTTGAAGACCCAATTGTCCTCCAAATTTGACATGAAAGATCTTGGTGCTGCAAACTATATTTTGGGCATGGAAATTAAAAGAGATCAGACAAAGAGGAAGCTCTGGTTAAACCAGAGGAAGTATGTCAAGACAATATTGCAGAGGTTTAATATGTAGGATAGTAAACCGGTGAAGGTTCATATTCCTGTAGGTGTAAAGTTATTTGCTAAACAGTGTCCCAAGACACAAGAAGAGGAATAGGAGATGTCCCGTGTTACATATGCAAGTGTAGTCGGTAGCCTGATGTATGCGATGGTTTGTACTAGACTAGACATTGCACATGCAGTGGGAGTATTGAGCAGGTTTATGTCAAAACCAGGGAAGGAGCACTGGACAACAGTGAAGCGGGTTTTCAGGTATTTGCGTGGCACTAGTGATTATGGTTTGTGTTACCAAGGAAGACCAGGATTGGACAGAGTGTTGGATATTTATGGCTTTGTTGATGTATACTGGGCTGGAGATCTGGATTAGAGAAGATCTACAAGTGGGTATGTGTTTAACCTATTTGGAGGTGTAGTCAGTTGGATGAGTAAGAAATAATCTGTAATGGCACTATCAACTACAGAGGTAGAATAAATGGCAGCCACTCATGCAAGCAAGGAAGTAGTTTGGTTGCAGAGATTGTGTTCAAGTATGGGGTTAGTACAGGGAGCTCTAAGGATAGAATTTGACAACCAAAGTGCAATTTTCTTGGCAAAGAACCCTGCATATCATTCAAAGACCAAGCAGATTGATGTTCAGTATCACTTTGTGAGGAATATGATAGAAGAAAAAAGGGTGTTGTTGGTAAAGGTGGACACTTTGAATAATGCTGCAGATGCATTGACAAAATATGTGAGCTCTAAGAAGTTCTCTTGGTGTAAAGAAACAATGGGCATTGCAGGGTTGGATAAATGAATAAGCTCTCTTGTGCCCCCCTGTGGAAAGAAAACAACAAGTGGGAGAATGTTGGGCTGTGTTATATTCTTTCCATGACTAGCCCACGTAGTTAACCGGGGGGTTAGAGGGGGGGGGAGCCCCCCCTTCGTTGCGTTGATTGCGTAGTGGGGGAAGTCACAGGGGGTTTGAGGGGTGTAGGTAACCCCACTCTAAGGGGTCTAGGGCATCGCCCTAGAAAATTTTGTTTTTGGACCCTATATTAGGTTGCGCGGACCTACCTATGGTTTTGTGCATGATTTTTGCACATGGTTTTGGACATGATGGTTTTCGGTCCATGGTTTTGGATGCGATGGTTTTCAGTGCATGGTATTGGATGCTTCAACATGTATAAATATGTATTGTAACATTGAACGGAACATAATGAAAAATCAAGCTGGTAGTCTCGGTTTTGGGATCCAGGGGAAAATCTCTATGTATATGTGTTTTATGTGTTATGCTCTCGCATTCTTTATTTTCTGTGTTTTAGAATTCGTATGCATGTAATTTCTGTACGGGGTTAAACCTACACTGCATAATAATAGAAATAACAAATAACAGAAAAATGAGATCTCTAACTCGCAATCTAATTTGGAAATTGTCTTTGAATCACACTGATCTACCCAACCATGGACCAATCCTCTGATCTCCCTGAGCTGAGACAACCTTTCCAGAAAAAAATAACCTCTACTGATTCCACATAATGTCTTTCTAACATTATTCTTCCCACAATTTTTTCCTTGGCAGCGTCATGCCTTCCAAGGATCTATTACCCCTTTAGCCTAGGCTTTTCTTTAATTTTTCCTAACAAACCTGCTTTTATCCCCTGCAACACTTTTCTCGGTATTTAACTCCCGTCGAGTGTATATATATATATATATATATATATATATATATATATATAGACACACACACACACACACACACATATATAAAGGAATTTTAATTCAAATCTGATTTACTTCAAATTTGGGCAAGCATCTTTTACTCCAGTGTTTCTGTCTCCAAAATTTCGAGCTTTATTCCAAAAAATTATTTATTTAATTACGTCAATTGTTCTTGATGATCAGCTCATCATAGCTCATTTCTCAAACATACTAATAATAATTACATATAAAAATAAACTGTTTCTACAATAACGGGGGTCTTACATTGGAATTTTAAAGTTTTTCAGAGTCATGATATTTTATCTTTAACGTCATTATTAAAAAATGTCAAAAATTTACCTAGAAAAAATAAAAAAAGACATTATTATAACATCAACACTTTTCATTTTCACGATTTTTTTCTTTTACTTCCATTTTAAAAAATGTTGAAAAGAAAAGGGTATTCTAGCATCAACACTTTTCATTTTCAAATTGTTTTTTCATGTTTTTTTGGGGTTTTTTAGCTAGATTTATTGTTTTGAGGTAATAGTTCTCATTTGATCGGTAACTTTGTTTAAATATGTAGAAGCTATACATGAGGAAGTAAAAAATTATACAATGAACCAACAAGATGCGACTCCATATGTAGTTGTAAGGAATTATTTTGAGAAAATTAGAGAGGACTAAACCAACATTGTGAAAAGTGACTTGCCAAAACATTAAAACTCCTTCTTGACATATCATAAAAAAGATCTTATGATGTTAAGAAGGTTGACATAAGGAAAAAGGAAGATAGAGAGGCAGGAAAAGCCTTAAATCATGAAGAAAAAATTAGAGAAGCAAAAAGATAACAACATAGGCAAAACTTTATACTCTCGCAGACAAAGCTATATAGTTATTTTATGAGAAACAAAACGAGTTCTCAACCAATTGTTGGAGATTATATTGATGGGGAATATGTAGCACAAGAGTCATACAACGTGACATTAACAGATGGTAAATGTATAGAAGAGGCCGATTTGAAAGAGAAATCCTTGAGAGTTGCACAAAACGCTGCTTCCAAAAAA
Organism: Pinus tabuliformis; assembly: GCA_031772625.1. Classification (NCBI taxonomy): domain Eukaryota; kingdom Viridiplantae; phylum Streptophyta; class Pinopsida; order Pinales; family Pinaceae; genus Pinus; species Pinus tabuliformis. The sequence continues at coordinate 914,492,442 of CM062818.1, read as the reverse complement.
AAACTGCATTTGATAGTAAATGCCTGAAGTTTCAAAATGTGGGTACTAATGGGTTGTCACAAGAGAGTATAACTGACGTATCTCATTACATGGACTTTCTTAATCCTTTATCAATGCCTCAAAATTTCTCTATGCAAACACTAAATATGTTCAAAGGAATTCTAAAATAATACTAGTTGAAGGGCCTTCAAGGGCTTGTGAATTGTTATGAATATGGATTGAATGACATCCTAGCTAATGAGACAGGTTTGAGAAATACAAGCCAAGTTATTGCACCTGCTTTTGTCTTGAATAATTGGTTTGATGAAATTAGCAATTTCTGCCCCTATTTGAATGTAATCCCTTATTTGGGTAGAATTCAAGAATGCATTACTTCGTAAAAAGATTAACCCTAAGCAACTTTATCAAAGGCCAGTAAGTTGCCATGTACTCATTACAAGTTACCAGGTTGCAGTAACTGATGAGAAGAACCTCGAGCGAGTTAAATGGAAATATATGATCCTAGATGAAGCTCAATGCATGAAAAGTACCCATAGTTTACGGTGGAAAACGCTCCTCAGTTTGAATTGCTGAAATTGTCTCTTGATTACTGGAACTCCCATTCAAAATAACATGGAAATATTTTGGCATTATTTCATTTTATCATGCCAACTTTATTTTATAACCATGAACAATTCGATGAATGGTTCTCAAAAGGCATAGAGCATCATGCAAAGCATGGAGGTGCATTAAACAGACACCAACCCAATAGACTACATGTTATTTCAAAACCTTTCATGTTTCTTCGAGTTAATAAAGACATGATTATATAAATGACAAAAAAAAGGAAGCTATTGTTAGTCGCACCTTGAGTTTTCGTTAATAAGCATTTTATATGGCCATCAAGAATAAGATCTCCGTGGATGAACTATTTGATATCATTCAAGTTCGTCTCAGGAAGAACAATGTTTGTAACCTCATCAACATTGTTATGTAGCTAAAGAAGGTATGCAATCATCCATATTTATTTGAAAGAAATGAAAGCCACACATTCTTACATTTTGGACAAATCCCAAACTTTATTTTATCGCCTCCTTTTGGTGTATTGGAATAAATATACTATGTTGGAAGTCGAAGCCCTATCTCATACAAGATTTCCAAGTTGATTTATAAAGATGGTAATAAAAGCCTACCTACGCCTTGTAGTGGATCAACTCAATGGTATCAGTAGAAATGGTTGGACAACCTGTTGAATGCGTTTTCTACACAGTATGTTCATACATCAACTTTTCCACCACAGTTCTCTTGGATATGAACCTGAAAACCATCAAGCCAAAATAATTTGCAAGCGTCTCAGTCAAACAAGCCCCTGGTGGTCATGACCATATGAATTTTTATGGTGACTATTAGGCATAAAAAAATAAAACAACTTTAACAAATTGAAGTCACTTTATAAAGTCATTATAAAATCACTTTATTAAATTATAAAGTTACCTTACAATAAATTTTTGTAAAGTCACTTCAAAACACACACAAAAAATAAATTAAAAAAAAGGTTCAAAAGGGAAATGGATAAATCCTAATTCCGATATAGTTACTGATAAAAATTTAATACATTGAGGCGATGTGAACAAATATAGATAATCATTTTCATTATTCTTTGAGGATAGGGCATTCCTTAAGAGGGTAGCAATGTAACAAACATAAATATATATTAAATCATAATTAGTTTTTGAAGAGACATGTCCCAAAGGACATGATTATTTGTAAAGGGGAACCTTTCCTAGTATCTAAGAAGGGCCTTCATTGTAACATTAAATCATCCTATTATTCTATCACCTTATATATACAACATACATTTGTGTGCAAATAAATTTAAAATACAAACAAAATATTGTTTGTTTACTACATAACGATTTAGTCACTTTGGAAATCTAGAAAACTTAATTGATCTTAAGGACTTTACTAAGAAGCAGGAGGTTGACACAATAGTGGATTTTGTGAATACAATAAAGTATATAATACATGGTGGGAGTGTAAGTCAAAAGAAGACTAGTTGGAGTAGAAAGTTCTAAATTCATGGCTAGTCCTAGCACAAGAACTTTGGGAATGCAAAATCCTATAGTGCAAGATCAAGATAAATTAGGTTGTGGACATCAAATGAAAGGTATGTTTACACTTAAATAAGTGTATTAGGCTATCAAGACTTACCTAGGGAGAATTTATAGAGAAAAAGTTGGAGTCATAATTTATGGCCAAAAGTTGCACTTCTTGTGGTTAGTGGGAAGAAGAAAACTTCCTACATGGGATCATACCTGTTAGCTCTGCTATTGATCTTGACATTCAAGGGTTAAAATGCATGCTTGATCAGGTTTTCCATGAGAAAGCAGGAGTTGCAGTGGCCAGCTCGCCTCTTTCCCCTTCACTCTGCCCATGTACTCATAACTCCCCCACACCTCCGTTTCATCCTTCCCCTTAAATTCTCCTCATTCCCCTTTAAACTCCTTTGTCCTTGTTTTCCTCCCATAAACCCGCATAAACCATTTTCTCGACATCTGGGCACTTTTTGTTTATAATTCCTTTAAACCCCGCTTAAGCCCTTTTTCGGGCTCCCGAGCATTTTTGTGTTTTAACACTATTAAACCCCATATGACCCATTTTTCCCTTTGGTCCCGGGCGCAAAACTAAACCTTATAACCTTGGATTATATAACCGTGCATATAATAAAAATCATAACGCGCCGTCGCCCTCACTTGTCACATCAAACCTGAAACATGTGCTAATCTTGGGCCGTCCGATCCTCCATCACATGATCCGACAATGTACATAGCCCCCGCCCCACGAACTTGGACGTCTGATAGCCCGTGGGGAGGTGGTTTCCTGTCGGACCTGCCTGCCACGCGGAACTATTTCATTGGATCGAGCCATCATGTACATAAACCGCCTACTACCGAAGGGCGGTGTGGGGAAACCGTTTACCGCCCTTCCTGTATAGCTCCCCGCCTATTAATCGTCATGCACATTTCACTCCCATCAGCCATTGGATCTGCTGCCTGTGATCCAACGGCCATCGTTCATCCCTTCTCGTTTACGCTCGATAGCCCCCTAGATCCAATCTCCGCCGTCCATTTTGTCATCCAACGGTTAATATTCATGCCTAGTCCAACATCCATTTTCAATGTATTTTTCAGTGTTTTACACTCTGCACATGAATTCCTCAGCTACCACATTTAAAGAACAGCACGGTCAAGGATGAGAAGGACGATCCTGAGCAGCTCAATGACTGCAGCAGTTATTGAAATTCATTCAAATAATTCTTCACCTGTTTAAGAAGGACATCAAAGTACCAAAGAGGCTGATTTTGTTCATTTAAACACTCAGCTTGTAGTAGAAACCCATATCTAATTGTAAATGCGGTTGGTGGTCAGTTATGACCCCTCCACTCAGAGGTTAGCAGAGATTTTTTGTCAACAAACTCTATATATACCAAAAAGCAAGATGTAATCGGATTGATGAATGTTATTTTGATGTAAGCTTCAACTTCTGGAGACTGTAACTATTGTGACACTTGCAGCCTCTGGTCTTCATTTCCAGCTAATACAAGCTTCTTTTGCTATTAATTGCTCACTTTCCACTTCTTCTTCTTTGTTCCAGGCTGTGACTGTTATACATTTATTCATATGCTGTTGATGTTTAGCATTAGAGGGGATGTCATCCTACCTGTGTGTTAGAATTTAGCATGTATTATTGAATATGTATGTAGGTTTCTGTTGTTTTAATGCCAGAGAGTTGTCATCATGTTTGTCCATTAAGAAATAGATTGATAGACCTTTTAACTGGTTGTAGCTGGCCATCTCAGGGTCCTGTGCATCTGCTAGTGTGATCAGTCTTCTCCATCTTCAAATTTTCCCTAAAACTGTGAGTAATTGGTGGTCCAAAGCCTTGTAGTCTGGGGGTGTTCACCCATGTCTGGGGTTAAACATAGTAGAAGTGGTTATCTGGCTTGAATGTGCAGCATTTATTTCATTCATCCACCATTTTCCAACATTTTCGTTGAGTTTATAATGTTCATGAGCATCTTTGATATACAACCTAGGAGAGTTTCTTGGGGTGATAACATTAATTGGCGCCGTTGCCGAGGAGAGGAGAATTGAAGCTCAACTTCCCTGGGGGGAACGACACAACTTCAAGCTTTGATGATAGACAAGGTTTGAACAAAGTTTTTGGTTGTAATCATCTATCTGGTGACTCCATTGGAGGAAGACCAACCTTTGGCGACTCCACATTGAAGTTTTGGCTCAGTTTGTGAGACACACTCGAAGAAATCCTCAGAAATCACCAACTGAACTAGTACCTAACCCTGAGAGGACTATTAAATTGAAGAAAGCTTCATAGAAAGGGGCATCAGGATCAGGTAAGCCTAAGAAATCTAATTCATCTCTAAAAGATAAAGTTGTAGCTGAAGATGACAGTTTGAAGATTTAGAGCACATCACTGTTATTAAGGAAATTCCTTCAGAGATTAATTCAGCGCCTTGTGCAGTTAGTTCCCCTTTGAATCTCAGTCCAAAGAAAGCTTCCCATTCAGTCCAAAGCATCCCTTTATCTCTACCATTAATCACATTACTCCCTACTATTCAATCTGCTAGTATTCTTCCAAATACTCCAGTCATGGTAGGACAACAAGCACCCACGAAGATTGAGAGAATTGTTGCTGCTAGATATGGACCTTTAGTCTTGCCCGTTCCTTTAAATCCTATGCCTGTGGGAGAATATCAGAAATATATGCCTAAATTCACTGGAACGGAGGGAGTGACAACAGAAGAACATCTTGAAGCTTTTTACAGTTATGCTGATAATTTAGATATAAGTGAAAATGATGTGTGGATGAGAGTTTTTGTCTAGAGCCTTGATGGAGAGGCTAGGAGGTGGTTTAGAGAATTGCCCCAGAGATCTATAACAGATATTGAAGCATTAGATGATGCATTTTTGAAGCAACGGGGAGATTGTATTATCAAACTGAGTTTGGTAATCTGAAGAGGGAAAATGGTGAATCTTTGCCTGATTTTAATACAAGTTTCAATCGAATGTATAGTAAGATACCAGCTGAGGTAAAACCCACTCCCACCTCTGCTAAACTCACTTATGCCAATGCTTTTGACTCTGATTTCTGCCTGTTATTGAGAGAAAGGAGATGTGCCACTCTAGCAGACATGCAGGATGCAGCCCTAGAGGTGGAATCTAATATCATGGCTGCAGAGAAACTAAAGAGTCAAGCTGATAGAAGGAGACAGAGAAATCAGGCTTCTACTTCTTCTGCATCATCTTCAGAGCCTAAATTAGACAAAATGACTAAGATGATAGAGTCATTGGCTGCTGAAATTTCTAAGCTGAAAGTTGAACAGAATTTAGGGAAAACAAGGCAGCAAAACACATTTGCTCCAAGAAATCCAAATCCTTTCAGAAGAGCAAATGAGCAGTTACAAATTATGCAGAGGGGTGAAGATTCAAAAAAAGATCAGAAAATTAAAGCTCCTTTCCAAAATGTAGTCATGGAGGAGGAGAAATTTGAAGAAGATGAGGATGAAATTCACTGCATGGAAGATAAAGGCAGCACTGCATTTTTGACTTTGGCCGCTTATGAAGAGTCTTTGTTGCAGGAACAAGACAATCAAGAATGGGATAGAGAAGTTTTCCGACAAGCTAAACAACAGCAGAGATATAACCTGAGGTTGAATGCAAAGAATGTCAAAGAAAATTCTGCCCAAAGAGCTGATGTCCAAACAAAGTCACAGAATAGCAGGCAAAGAAGACCAGCGGCTGATAGAGTCATCCTAAAAGCTCTAGTTCAAGAGGTAAAAGGTTCTAATAATTTACCTTCTTCTTTTAGCTTTGAGTCAGAAGTTCAGAAGTTAAAAATATCTATGCCTCTCATAGAGTTGGTAAAGAGTGAAGTATTTAGAAAGCCTATCCTTGAAGCCCTTGAGCTAGAAACCAAACAAACCTCCACTGACTCTGTTAATTTGCAAGATGACAAGCCTGCCATTGTGCTCAGCCCTATGGTTGAACCTGCTGATAATAATTTTCCATATTTTTATGTCTCCTTGACCATTCAGGACAAAATCATCTACAATTGCCTGCTAGACACAGGGGCCAGCCATAATTTGATGCCTAAAGCTGTTATGGAAGAGTTAGGCCTTGATATCACTAGACCCTATCATGATTTATTTTCTTTTGATTCAAGGAAGGTGAAATGTCTTGGATTGATTAAAGATTTGGCCGTCACCTTGAATTAGCTGCCCATGAAGAGTATGATGATGGATATTGTGGTAGCAGATGTCCCTCCTAAGTTTGGCATGCTACTGTCCAAATGGTGGATTAAGAGACTAGGTGGGACATTACAGAATGATCTATCTTATGCCACTGTCCCAGTTTTTGGAGGAGAAAGAAGGAGGTTATATAGAGAAGCACAATTGGCATATATCATCAGTGATGAGAAGAATCCTACAAATCATCCCATTTATGCAGTGGACATTGATTTTGGAGCATGTATTCTCGAAATAGAAGAATCTCAAAGGGCCTCAATGCAGATCAGGAAACCAACAGTTCAGGCTGAGGAAGAGCAAGGAAGTTAGGTTTGGGATATGTTTTTTAACGGAGCATGTTCCAAGGAAATTGCAGGAGCAAGGGTGGTGCTGATATCTGCACAACAAGAAAGAATTCAGCTGTCTTTTAAGCTGGTTTTTCAAGTCACAAACAACATAGCAGAATATGAAGCTCTTCTATTGGGCCTTAATGTAACAAAAGACAGAGGAATCAAGAATCTAAAGGTATTTGGAGATGATGATTTGATCATTTAGCAAGTAAATAAAACATTTCAAGCAAAGCACCCAAAGCTGAAGGCATACAGAGATGAGGTATGGAGAATTAGAGATTCTTTTGATTACTTCTATATTTCATACATTCCTAGAGCCCAAAATCAGCTTGCTGATTCCCTTGCTGTTTTTGCTAGTCTATTTATACCTCCCATGCCTCCCAGACTGGTTTATGAAGTCCAAATGAAATATAGACCATCCTTGCCTGATAATGTCCACCATTGGAGAGTTTTTGAAGATGATGATGAGATAAATAGGTTCCTTCAAGTCATTGATGAGTTTTCTGAATTGCAAATTGACCAAGAGATTGAAGCCTTGCAAGAAAAACCCCAATCCCCACTTAGAAATAAAATTGGTAAAAACAACATTGTTCAGCTTCCTAGTAACCACATTCCTAAGGGTCTAATTCCCTTGGAAAGATTGTTTGACCAGAATGATGTGCCTTACAAAGTTTCCCAAAAGGAAGACCAATCTGCAGTCTGTAAGCATGATATAAGAAGTCCAGGTCAGCCTAGATATGTAAATCTGTCCACTCATTTGTCAGTTGATCAAAGTGCTGAATACTGCAATTTAATGAGGCGATTTGCTGATGTGTTTGCCTGGGAGTATAGTGACCTAAAAACATATGATAAGAGCATTATTCAGCATAAAATCCCTTTGGAGAAAGACACCATTCCTTTCAAACAGAAGCTGAGACCAATAAATCCTATGCTTCTTCCACTAATTGAAAAAGAAATTAAAAAATTGCTGGCTGCCAAGATCATAGTCCCTCTCAAGTATTTAAAATGGGTAGCCAATCTAGTGGTGGTGAGGAAGAAGAGTGGAGAAACCAGACTGTGTGTTGATTTCCGAAATTTAAATAAATGCTCCAAGAAAGATAACTATCCTTTACCGAAAATGGAGCTTTTGCTGCAAAAGGTCTCAGGAGCCAAAGTAATGTCTTTTTTGGATGGCTTTTCAGGCTTTAATAAGATTGCTATGCACTCAGATGATCAAGAAAAGACTGCATTCACCACTCCTTGGGGCACTTTTATGTATGCCAAAATGCCTTTTAGATTGATGAATGCTGGAGCCACCTTTCAGAGAGCTATGGATATAGTATTTGTGGGAGAGAGGGAAAAATTTGTGCTTATCTACCTTGATGATATAACAGTTTACTCCAGCAGCCATCAAAATCATTTGCAGCATTTGAAAAAAGTGTTTCTGAAGTGCAGGAGGTTTGGAATATCAGTCAATCCCAAAAAATCTCAATTTGCTTTAAATGAAGGCAAGCTGTTAGGACATATTGTGTCTGCTGTAGGTGCTCAGATAGATCCAGAAGGAGTCAAAGCAATTTAGACTTTGTTTGTCCCTAGATCAAAGAAGGATATTCAGTCTTTTTTAGGCAAAATAATTTTTTTCATGAGGTTTATACCAAATTTTGCAGAACTAGTGAAGCATATTACCTCCATGTTGAGAAAAGGGTCAGAGGTAAGATGGACTAATGCAGCAAGAAAATCATTTAAGTCTATTAAAAAGGCCATTATGGAAGCTCCCACATTAATAAGTCCAGATTACAGCAAAGAGTTCCATATTTTCTCATTTGCTTCTGAAGAAACTGTTGCAGCAATTTTATTGCAGCAAGATGAAGAAGGTTCAGAACATCCAGTGGCATTTTTCAGCAAGAATTTGAGGGATGCTGAACTGAGGTATGATATTATTGAGAAACATGCATATGCTCTTATCAAATCCTTAAAAGCTTTCAGAGTTTATATCTTGCATTCAAAGATAGTTGCATATGTACCCTCTGCTACAATTAAAGATGTCTTGACACAACTTGATGTTGATGGTGTTATACTCCTATAGTTATAGGTGTCATATTTCATGATTGACTAGTTGAGCTCTGTAATATGTTCATACCTTTCCTTGCTGTAAAGGTTTCCATATTATCAAAAAATCAAAAAAATTAAAAAATGTAAAGAGGGTATACCCTAAAAGAAAAATCAAAGGGTGAAAAAAAAATGGTCAAAAGAAAAAATGAAAAGAAATGAACCCAAAATAAAAAAGACCAGGAAAGTGTGCAAGTCCAAATGCCACTACTATTTCATTTTCTATAAATAAAGCATCATGTACAACTTGTTGAACTTTTTCCACAATTGATGAATGGCCAAACAACTTAATCTTGGCCAGTTCATGTTTGAATTTCATGTTTTAGAGATAGAGAATAAAAATTTGTCCAAACTGTTTAATCTTGGCAGATAAGTAGATAGGTAGAGAATCAAAGGAGCTCAACTGTTTAATCTGAGCCCTTGGAAGAAATAAGTGTAGACTTAGGTAGGCTTATCATGCAAAAGAAAAGAAAAGTTGATAAGGGTTTGCCAGTCTAAGTGCACCCAAGTGAAAGAAGGAAAAAAATTCTAGGCAAAGTAGGCTAGATAGGTAGATTGCAATTGCAGAATGAGACTTGTGATAGGTTTTGTCTCTAAAAATGTGTTAATCTTATCTCTATCACGGTCACCATGGCAGTTTTATATTTTGATGCAGCTCAAGCGAGGCACGACTAATCTCCCATTCACACTTCTCCCCAGTCATTCACTAACTTCCCCAATGGTATTAAGATATGCTTAATATCACCAAATCGCTCCATATCATTTCATAAAGTGCCTAAGTAAAACCCCATGTTTACTTAGGAAATTGTACAAATATCACAAAAAACCCGTTTTTTTCCCTTTGAGTCTAAATTTCCTAACATTATAAACTTAGCGCTTTTTATTTTTCAAACTCATATTAACTATTAACTTTATTATATAACTCCCTATACTTATTCCCAATTCCCGTATTATGTTAATACATTAAAAAAAACCCCAAATTGTTAATATATTCCCGCCCCCGGTTAACTATAACCATATCACTGTTCAAAAGGGATTAACAGATTTATCATAAATTTGTTAATAACCTGTCCCTGCACGATTAATGGATTAATCAACCATTTGGGTTGATTAATAACATCACCCCGATAATCAATCAAAACCATCCTGATATGGTTTATTAACATTAATTACATCGGTCCCACACTGTTTAAACCTCTGCCATTTTTTGTGAGCGCCCACCGTCTGATCGGCGCCCTCTCATCCAACGGTCCATAATCATATCGCGACCCCCCCATCTGCCACACATTAAGTCCTGGGGAAACAGTGGTTTTGGTCCTGTACCGGGGACACGTTTCGACTGCTCAGCTTGTTCGCTGCCCCTCCGCCCGAAACCGCCCAAGCCCAAAAGCGGTGCAGGCAAAACCATTTATCACCATCCCCCCTGCTGACGTCACCACCACGTCACCGCCACATCACTGCCATGTCATCTGTTCTGTAGCCCTCGCTGATGTCATGCCGACGTCATCCGTTCTTCGAACCAAATTTTCATGCCAAAGTTCTTTTTGTCAAATAAATGGTAAAAAGGTCATTTTTGATATTTTTTTCGCTGCAAAAGGTGCTCCAAGCATGCAAACAGTCGATTTCATAGTTTTTCGACTGCCTCCCAAACCAGAAAGCTCCATCAATGAGCTCACAGCCTCAATCAAACTGCCATCTCACAGTTTTCTTCCTCATTAACACAGTTGAACCAGCACCGAGGAACTTTCGAGCTTGCAGAAGACCAATAAAGATTTACAGGGATATTTTTGCTACCCCAGCCAGTGGGAACCTGCAGAGACATTAATCACAGAGGAAAGGCGGTGAGCAGGGTCGGTTTAACATTAAAGAGGATGAAAACAAGTCAGAGAGTATCAGAGGAGCATTAAAGCGTATCAGATCAAAGTCACAGAAATATCAAATCAACCATAAAGATTATATGAGCAGAATTAAAGGCCAAGCAGATCAGAATTAAAGAGCCAGCCTCCAGCACGACATAAGTTAGACGCTTCTATGTTTTTTTTTTGACAGAAACGGTTAGTTTAATATATTGGTTCTCGGCAGAAATGCCTCATTTCAGGTTACAAAGAAATAGGCAGAGCTTAGATTTCTCCTCGGATAGGAACCAGATGGCTTCCCTCCTAGTGAGCCTGCGAATTCTATAGACTATATTTCGAGTGATCTTCTCTATCTTTCCTGATTTACAGATACAAACAAACTACTCCAATAAAAGACAATAAAACATTTTAAACTAACAGTTAAGGGATGGGATCCCAACCTACATCTTCATCTCTTAGAAGGACTCTGGGTGGGAGGAGAACCACTTTGTTAGCTTCAGCATCAGCTTCTTTATTGTTGTCTCTCTTTACATGAAGAAATTCCAGGTTCTGAAAGGAATTTATCAGGGATCTAATTCTGCTCATCAATCTTGATAACCTTAGATCAGAAGGAGAAGAATTTTCCACGATGGTCTTTATGATAGACTGGGAGTCCCCAAAAATAGTTGCCTCTTTGATACCCAGAGAAATGAGCTGCTTGAGACCCTGGAGAAGAGCCAGAGCTTTGGCTTGAATGCTTGTATTGAAGCCCACTCCCCAGGCATATTTTAATTTAGTTCCGCCCTCTGTACTTTTGACTACTCCACCTGCACCGAATATACCAGGATTACCTTTCGCTACCCCGTCAAAAAAGAGAGCGTTTCTTGCCTTCTTGATGCAAAACTCAGAGAAGTCTACAACCTTAAGGCGTATTTGCCATTTTTTTAGTGGAGAAGGATGTCTGGCAATATCAGTGAATTGAATATCAAGATAAGTGCCCCATACAGCTTCTTGACCACTTAGATCTGCCCCGTCAAGATGATCTCCAAACAGTCTCTTAGATGGATTTTGATTTTTACCCAGATAACCTTGAAATTGCTCTTCTTGTCTCTGAATATCCTCTGATTTCTTTCTAGCCATATATGCGAGTAGATTAGTTTGGGGAGGGCAAGCCAGGCTTCTTTGATGTGGTTGTTCTGAGGAGTGCCACCTGGGTACCTTAACTTCCAGTTTGAAAACAAATCGGAGCAGCTGTTAGGAAGGGCAAAATCTACGCTCCACGGTCTTAAGGCTTCTTCCCATAGGTCAGTAGAAAACTTACAGCGGAGCATTAGATGGGAGGCGTTTTCCTCATCGACCCCACATAGTGAGCATCGGGATGGCCCTATGTAGCCTCTTCTTTGAAGCCTGTCATCCATCAAGATTCTTTGATGGCAAAGAAGCTAGCAGAAAGAGTCTATTTTAGGGATCGTTGTTTGAGACAAAATTCCTTGCCAGGGCTTTGGATCTTTGCCTGTTAAGAGGGATTAGAAGATGGCATAGTCTGTGGAAAGATTCTGAGGCACCTCTAGATTAACCCAACTCTGCCATTCGCCATTCTCCCAGTGAGATATGTCCCATAGAGTTTTAAGACCTACTCTGTCCATCCATTCTCTCAACAGAACCAGAGAGCGATCTTCAGATGGGAGATCACTACCCATGATACAGTCATCCCATATTTTTATGCACTTGCCATTTCCAGGGATCCAGTGCGCATGGAGGTTAATTAAGAAGGAAGCTTTGGCGCACAATTTATGAATCATCATTCCAGAAATTGGTTTGGGATTGTCGAGACAGCATATTCTCTACCCACAGAAGTATTTTTTCCACAACGCCAGCTGAGCCCAACCCAGATTTGGGGCAATTATCCTCCATAGTAGCTTTGCGCCCAATGTGATGTTTTGCTTACTGATGTTCTTGAAATTCAGGCCACCTTCCATTCTGGGCAAGGAGATTATGTCCCAATTTACTAGAGGTATTTTTTCTCATTTTCTTTACCGCCTTTCCAGAAGAAATTCCTTATGTAATCCTCCATTTTCCTCATGATGCCAATAGGGGCCATCATGACTGTAGATTAGTATATGGGAAGACTGTTCAAAACAACTTTGACAAGCACTGCCTTGCCAGCCAAATTGAGCCAATTGAAGCCCTAGGAATGGACTTTGAGCTTAAATTTTTCCAACAAAGGCAACCAATCTCTGCTGAGGGCCATTTTTTGGAAAACAGGGAGCCCCAAATACTAGAAAGAGGACCATGAAGAGGAGGCTGCAAAGCCAAAACAGCTGGCGATAGCTTGAAGGGATCTGGCAGTAAAATTCCAACAGTAGATGTGACATTTGCCTTTGTTGAGGATGCTTGCAGAGTCTTCATAGTAAGCATCCACCACATCTTTGAATTGTTTAGCCGTGGTCAAGGAGGCAACACCCAACAGAAGGGAGTCATCCGCAAATAGCGCATGATTTATATTTTTAGCACCTCTTGCGATGTTCAATCCCATTATTTCTTGATCAGTCTGCTTTTTGTTTAGGAGGAAGCTGAGAACAGAAGCTTGGAGGACAAAAAGCAAGGGGGAGAGAGGAAACCCTTGTCTCAGCCCTCTAGAGGCTTTGAAGAAGTCAGTAGCCCTCCCATTCACCAAAGGGGCAATCTAGGGCTCACTAATACATGCCTTGATCCAGTTGATAAATTTGAGTCCAAAACCAAATTTGAGGAGGACATTGAATAGGAATCTGTGTCTCACCATGTTAAAGGCGCTTTCGAGGTCTAGTTTGATAACCATTCCTTTCTCTTTCTGGTTCAAGCTTGAGTGAATCACCTCTTGGACCAGGATATAATTGTCCACAATCTGTCTTCCCTGAATAAAACCTCCCTGGTTCTCAGGAATGATGTCTGGAAGGATAATTTTCAGTCTGTTTGTGATCACTTTTGTTATCAGCTTATAGCCTATATTGCAAAGGGATATAGGTCGAAATCTGGTGAAGGAATTGGCACCTTTTTCCTTAGGAATAAGGGCCAGGAAAGCCGAGTTGGTGCTTCCCCTAATTTTCTGACAAGCTTGTGATTTCCAGACCATTCTGCATAAATCTTTTTCCACAATCTGCCAACAGTTCTGCAAGAATCTGGCAGTAAAGCCATTTGGGCCTGAGGCCTTATCTGGCTCCATTTCAAAGAGAGCAGTTTTTATTTCATTATTGGTGACTTCTGCTTCCAAAAGCTGATTCTTTCTGGTAGTAATCAGAGAGGGTACCTCGTCCACTAAATTTGATGCGTGCCCTAGGCCCTCTTTTTCGTTATACAAATTTTTGAAGTGGAGGAAAGCAACCTTTTTTATACTTTGTATGTCTCTGTGGTTTATGTTCTCTTCCTTGATTTCTGAGATGGAGTTGAAAATTTTCTGGGCTTGGGCTTGCTTGTGGAAGAAGGAAGAGTTCCTATCTCCAGCCTTGAGCCAAAGCCTACAGGATTTAATTCTCCAATACTCTTCCTCGGCCAGACTTGCCTTGAGAAATTTTTCCTGGAGTTCAGCTTCCTTATCTAGAATTTCTTTTGTGATCTCTTGATTTTTTGAATTCAGGTGATGAATCTCAAGACATTCTTTGATCTTTTTCCTTTCCACTACTGGGTTAGGAAGGGTTTTTACCTAAGATTTCATTGCAGCTTTCACTCTCCTAAGCTTTTCCTCCCAAACAAAGAAGGCAGAGCCATTGACTGGTTGCTTCCAAGTATCTTTTACTAATTGCATAAAGGACTGTTCTTTAACCCAAAGGGGATTGAATTTAAAAGGGATAGGACCTTGATCCATATGAGCCAGAAGATCAAGTTTAATGGGTCTGTGATCGGAGACACTGCAAGGGAGGATATGCATTCTAGATTCTAATCCAAGAAGAAGGAAAGTACTTTGAACAAAAAAACGATCTAACCTTGCAGCGATGTGTCCCGGGCCGAGTCTTTTATTGGACCAGGTGTATTTGCCCGACGAAGGTTTTATATCAATCAAGTCCCAGTCCTGAAGCAGGTCCTCAGCCCATTATTGCGCCGGATCCCTTACAACGCTTCCTCCATGCTTTTCAGCAAGAGAAAGGGTAAGATTAAGGTCCCCTGCAATGATGATATTCACTAAATCTTCCGAATCTACCATATTTCTGATGGATTCCCAACAACTCTTTTTCTCACCTGCGCTGGCTGGAGCATACACATTGAAGAGACAGACAGTCTCACCTGAGTTGACGTGTTGCAACTTAGAAAGCAGCCAATGGGTGTTGGCAACGTCTTTGATCTTTTAAAATTTGTTTGCATTCCAAAGGGTGCCCAGGCCTCCTGAGGCACCATGAGTTGAAACAGCTTGCCCTTCACTTCTTTTCCACAGTTTTATAGCGATATGGAGGAAGGCCTTGTTCTCCATTTTAGTCTCCTGGATGAGGAGTATATCAGGAGATTCGGTTCTTATCAGGATTTTGATGACTTCTTCTTTTATTCTGCTCCCCATACCCCTACAGTTCCAGGAGACAATCTTCATCACTTGATTTTTGAATGGAGAGCTCCTTTAGAGCTCTGGGACTGGTTTCTGGTCGTCTTCGGAGTTTTTGCCAAGAGTTTCTCGAGGGTTGGTTGGCTTCCTTGAAGTTTGTCTTTATAAGTTTCTTGATCTCTTTTTTCACAGGTATATTTTCGGCCTCTCAATGATCTTCTAGCCGAGGTTTGCGAATCCCTATTTCACCTTCTTCTTCTGAATCCTCCGATCCTTGCACTTCCTCAGCCTCTTCTGTGGGTATCTCTTTCGGTTTGTCTCCATTAGCTTCAACTTGCTTTTATCCCGAGGAGGGATCTTTGTGGAGCGATACTTCATTCTGCATCTCTATTTCTTGAGGATCTTCTGTTGCTGAGCTTAACAGCGTGTATTTGTTTCCTTGTTCTTCCATGAGGGGTGTTTGAAGCTCAGAGCCTGCCTGGGGGACTTTTCCATTTATATTTATGATTCTAGGGGCTTTGTGAGCGGATTTGGTCCTTTTGACCTGATTTCATCCTTCCTCCTTGCCTTTCTCCCCTTCACTATTCTTTGGGCAGCCTCTAGCAAAGTGGCCATAGACATGGCTTTTTCTGCACTTGAACGGAAGGTGCTCATAGTCCAACTTTTGGAGATGCGTCCAATTTCCAAACTTAATCTTTATTGCCTCGGGTAAACCAACCTCAAGATCCACTTCAACGTAGATTCGAGCATAATCGTATTGGTATTTGCTGTTTTCTCAATCAATGAACTTTCCCAATGTGTTTCTGATGTGCTTAAGGGACTCCCAATTCCAACAATGCACTGGCAGGTTGGGCAATCTAACCCACACAGGGGCGGCTATGGGAACGTGAACTGCTGGATCAAAATTAGGCATCCACTTATTGAGATACAGCCCTTGAGGGCCCATGAAATAGGGTCCATTGCGGAATATCAGGTTCTTATCCTCCTTTTCAGAGAATTCAAATAGGAAGAAACCCTTCCCTAGGAAATAGGAAGTGACTCTACTTTTGATCAGCGGTGCCCAATTCCTTGCTACCCAACTCTCCATGGTTTTGGGGGAGGGCTAGAGTCTAGTGAACTGTCCAACCAAAGCCCGCTCTGCCAATGAGAGGGCGACCTGTATCGGCCCCTCAAGAGGGAGCTCAATCTCAGGGATGTCATCTAGGCGCTTGACAAACTTCGCAGCCTCAGTCACTTTCTTCTTTGGGAGAGAATCCAGCAGTTTTATGAATGCCTCAGCATCAGAGAGGGGAGGCGGCAGCGGATCCATTGAAACGACGTCTTAGCTCGATCAAGGCGAGCGCACCCAAATTCTAGTGGTCATAATCCTTCAATCCAACCCAGTGGAGGAACCTCCGAAGAACTAGAGCAGGGAGCCTAATCGCCGCGCAGTTTGGGGTTCAACTTAGAGTGGGAGCATCAGGCAGGAAGGAGGCATCGCGCAGGGTCAAAGCCATGCAGGAAAACCTCTGAGGCAGCCACAGGGCCGAGACAAATGTCTCAAGCGCAGAACCATTGCAGAGCGGGGGCGGGCAAAAAAAACAAGTTAGCCACTTCTATGTTACTTGTAAATTACGTTAGGTTAAAATCTAGATATTATCTCACAGCTTTAATGAGATATTTTTATACATATTTTGTTGTATAAGTACCCCCTTCATCAGAGTTTTGAAGAGGTTGGGTGTGTGTAGATTTCTTAGACTTTGCTGTAATACTAAACTTTGGAATAAAGAGTTGCTGGAAACAAACTGTTGTCTAGCCTACTGGATGAAGAATTGATGCAGAAGAATTGTCACAAAATTCTTGAATTAAACTCCAGATCAATAAGTCCCCTATATCTTATGTTTTACAGTTCTATGAGTTTTTATATCATCTGTGTTTCATGATCTGAATGATAAAGAGAAAGATTAATTCAGAATTTGCTTCACTGCACTTTGTTTTCAGTCTTTATTATTCTCTGTGTTTTCTTCAGAATTAGTATAAACAATGAATTCTTAATTGCTTTTGTTTCCCCTGATTCTTTCATGTTGATTATTTGCTAAGGAATTCTTAATTGCTCCTTATCAGTAATCATTCACTTTCCCTCTTTTCAATATGTTGAAGGATTCTTAACTGCCCCCATTTGAGCCCATTCCATCTGATTCTAGCCTTTTAGTTGTTCCATGTTTGAGTACCTTGCTCTGTGATGCCATCCTCTGCTAAGAAACCAAATCCAGAAAGCCATCTTCTTTGACTCCATCATGCCCAATGGACTGAACTCTTCAGTTTTGCCTCACTGTTCTATTGAATCTCACCACCCAAACTCAAAACAAAACCCTTGAACTTCATAACTAGCCTAATACCTTTCAAAAAAAAGTTAAATCATAAAGAGAGAGCCCTCTCTGGATGCAAATTGGCTAGAATATGTATCTAAAAGATTGGTCCGTGGTTACCTCGGCCGTATTCCCTTTCTTACAACTTTTGGGAACAACCTGAGTGATAATAGATGGAAGAAGGGCAAAATGGATTGCAAAGATGATAGAATTTAACATAGAGCTGAAGCCCACCAAGCTGGTCAGAGGTCAGGGGCTTGCCAAGTTATTGGCTGAAGAAAATTGCAGGTATTTAGATATTGACTTCTTGTGCACAATTACAGAAAATGGTCAGGCAGAAGAAGAAAAAACAGTTGAACCATAGAGAAGGAAGTTAATGGCCAAGAATCTAGCTTTGTAATTGGTATTCTACAATAATTAATTTCTTGTTGAAGCTAGAAATCCCTTCAGACCTTACTCAAAGTCAAGCCAGAACTTTAAAACTCAGGGCTGCAAAATATTGCATCAATAAAAATCTGCTCTACTGGAGGGATCCATCTAGAATATTTTAAGGTGTCTGGACAAAGAACAGTCAAAATAAGTTATGCAGCAGTTTCATAACAACATGTGTGGAGGGCACCATTATTGGAAAACTACAACCCATAAAATTCTCAGAGCTGGGTACTATTGGCCCACTTTATTTTCTGATGTGTTTTCTTTTGTTAAATCTTGTGACAGGTGCCAAATATTTGAAGGAAAATAGTAGTTGAAATCCCTGCCCCTAAAACCAATTGAGGAAAAAGGACCTTTTCAGTAGTGGGGTTTGGATTTCATTGGAGAAATCAATCCACACTCCAGTGGCCAGCATAGATGGATATTAGTAGCCACTGATTATTTTACCAAGTGGATTGAAGTAGTCCCTACCAGGAAGGCTGATCATAATGTGGTCATGAAGTTTCTAATTGAAAATATCTTCAGCAGATTTGGTTGTCCACATAAATTAATCACAGATAATGCAACAGCCTTCAGGGCAAAAGAATTGGTGGAAATGTGTGATTCAATGGGTATCAAACTTGCTCATTCCACCTCATATTATCCACAGGGAAATGGTCTAGCAGAATCCTCTAATAAAAGTCTGATCAGGATAATTAAAAAGATGTTAGAAGACAATGAAAAGAATTGGGATTCAAATCTCAAGTATGCACTGTGGGCTGACAGAGTGACCATTAAAAAATCCACAGGCAATTCTCCTTTCAAGCTGGTATATGGCACTGATGCTGTATTCCTAATTCAATTAATTCTCCCTGTGGAAAAATTCATTCAAGAAGAGCAGGATGAGGAAGAATGCATGGAAAAGAGGATCACTGATCTAGCAAAAATACATCAGATTAGAGAATAGTTGGTTGAAAAAGCTGCAGCACGTCAAAGAAAGGTCAAGGAAGCCTTTGACAAGAAGGCAAAAATAGATGATTTTCAGGTTGGAGACTTGGTTTTGAAGTGGGATGCACTAAAGGAAAAGAAAGGCAATCATGGGAAATTTGATGCTTTTTGGACATGGCCCTTCATCATTTCACAGGTTCAAGGGAACAACACCTTCATACTAAAAAGTATGGGAGGAGAGACAGTTTTTGATAGCCGAGTTAATGGGCAATTTTTGAAAGTTTATGTTGCTTAGGGTCTTTGGCCTTAAAGGCTGTAAATATTGTGTTTTTATCAGTTTTAGTATAGATGCAGTAGACTCCATGCCTAATGGAACACTAGGAATTATGGTTAATGTGTTTTCAACTGGAAAGGCAGTGGTCTGCAGGTTCTTGAGACCTCACAGGGAGGATCTCATCCCCAAAAGGAGCCAGTGTTAGCTCTGCTATTGATCTTGACATTCAAGGGTTAAAATGCATGCTTGATTGGGTTTTCCATGAGAAAGCAGGAGTTGCAGTGGCCAGCCCGCCTCTTTCCCCTTCACTCTACCCATGTACTCATAACTCCCCCACACCTCCATTTCATCCTTCCCCTTAAATTCTCCTCATTCCCCTTTAAACTCCTTTATCCTTATTTTCCTCCCATAACCCCGCATAAACCGTTTTCTCGGCTTTTGGGCACTTTTTGTTTATAATTCCTTTAAACCCTGCTTAAGCCCTTTTTCGGGCTCCGAGCATTTTTGTGTTTTAACACTATTAAACCTCGTATAACCCATTTTTCCCTTTGGTCCTGGGTGTGAAACTAAACCTTATAACCTTGGATTATATAACCGTGCATATAATAAAAATCATAACGCACTGTCGCCCTCACTTGCCACATCAAACCCAAAACATGTGCGTTAATCCTGGGCCGTCCAATCCTCCATCACATGATTCAACGACGTACGTAGGCCCCGCCCCATGAACTTGCACGCCCGATAGCCCACGGGGAGGCAGTTTCCCACTGGACCTGCCTGCCACGCGGCGCTATTTCACTGGATCCCACCATCATGTATGTAAACCGCCTACTCCCGAAGTGCGGTGCGGGGAAACCACTTATCGCCCTTCCGATATGGCTCCCCGCCCATTAATTGTCGTGTACCTTTCGCTCCCGTCAGCCGTTGGATCTGCTGCCTGCGATCCAATGACAATCGTTCATCCCTTCTCGTTTACGCACGATAACCCCCTAGATCCAATCTCTACCGTCCATTTTTTCATCCAATGGTTAATATTCATGCCTAGTCCAGCATCCATTTTCAATGTATTTTTCAGTGTTTTCAGCCTGTTTTGTGCGCGCAAAGAAGGAAGAGAAGATCCGGCAATTTGCACATGAATTCCTCAGCTACCACATTTGAAGAACAACACATTCAAGGATGAGAAGGACGATCCTCGAGCAGCTCAATGACTGCAGCAGTTATTGAAATTCATTCAAATAATTCTTCACCTATTTAGGAAGGACATCAAAGTACCAAAGAGGCTGATTTTGTTCATTTAAACGCTCAGCGTGCAGCAGAAACCCATATCTAATTGTAAATGCAGTTGGTGGTCAGTTATGACCCCTCGACGCAGAGGTTAGAAGAGATTTTTTGTCAACAAACTCTATATATACCAAAAATAAAGTTGTAATCGGGTTGATGAATGTTATTTTGATGTAAGCTTCAACTTCTGGAGACTGTAACTATTGTGACATCTGCAGCTTCTGGTCTTCATTTCCAGCTAATACAAGCTTTTTTTGTTGTTAATTTCTCACTTTCCACTTCTTCTTCTTTGTTCCAGGCTGTGACTGTTATACATTTATTCATATGTTGTTGATGTTTAGCATTAGAGGGGCTGTCATCCCACCTCTGTGTTAGAATTTAGCATGTATTATTGAATATGTATGTAGGTTTCTATTGTTTTAATGCAAGAGAGCTGTCATCCTGTCTGTGCATTAAGAAATAGATTGACAGACCTTTTAACTGGTTGCAACTGGCCATCTCAGAGTCTTGTGCATCTGCTGGTGTGATCAGTCTTCTCCATCTCCACATTTTCCCTAAAACTGTGAGTAATTGGTGGTCTAAAGCCTTTTAGTCTGGGCGTGTTCACCCATGTCTGGGGTTAAACATAGTAGAAGTGGTTATCTTGCTTGAATGTGCATCATTTCTTTCATTCATCCACCCCTTTCCAAATTTTTTGTTGAGTTTATAATGTTCCTGAGCATCTCTGATATACAACCTAGGAGAGTTTCTTGGGGTGATAACAATACCGAGGAAAAAGAATTCCGTGGTCCCTTTTTTTCTTCTTCCTATGCATGGAATAGTATGGAATAATTTAACATCTCTTAAATACTTTGTGTTTTTCATAATCCATCTAGAACTGGGTACTATATATCTTCGATCACTTGGATGAACTCCCATCAACTTGATAGATGCATTGTATAATCGTAGATTCAATTTGTTCAACAATCATGTAGTTAATATAGATTGGATGTTTGTGGGGCTTTTGTCTTATGGGAAGTATGAAAAAAACATAACATAATGATATTTTAGGACAAACAAGCTTCTACAGACTTTGTCTAGCAAATAATTAAAAATAATATAAAAGAGATAGTTCTTTCAGAACCTTGGTTGTTAGATAATTGGAAATAAAATAAAAAAGATGCCTCAATTTTGATTTATCTAGAAATCTCTTAGGCCATGACTTCGTTGGTAATTCCCAAGCTCTCCCCCCTCCAAATATCAGATCGCCCCCTCCTATTTTACCCCTCCTTCCTATGGATTCATTAAATTAAAATTTTATTGGACCTCCAAAGGGAATCTGAGTATTGTTGGGTATGGAGGTATCTTCATAGATGTGAGCATAAATAATTTAAGAGTGTCCATTTCTAATTGTTGCACTACTAGCAACAATGTAGTTGAATTTTTGGCATTAGAAAGGGGACCACAAATAGTAATCGAGGTAGGATATTCTAAACTCCATGTGGATGGAAACTCCCAACTGGTTGTCTCGATGGCACAAAGACTCATATATGATACCTTTATTTCCAAATTGGCAAAAAATGGAGGTTGGAACTCCTTATCTTTCGCATCTAGATAATGATTACCTTTATTCAACATGTCATTACCTCTCATTCATGAAATATTGGGAAACAACTTGTAGATTAATCCAGATTGGATCATTATATTGTTTTTCATCCATATTGATGCTTTTAGAGTGGAAAAAGTAGAGGAATCAACTCATGGGACTGTTTTTACCCACGGGATTCATTATGGAAAAACAAGGTCTGAAACCTTCCAGGAGTGTTTTGAGGTATCAAATGCTATTTTTTTGGGGTAAAATTTTGTCACTTTAGAATGGCACATTTTCATGCTATTCTACACACAGAGACCTTTCCAACATCACAAGAATCATGTCAATCAGAGTCTGTATGCAAAATTTATGCCATTCATAAGTTGACCTTCTTGTTTTCACCACCATGGTTCGAGAGGATGCCACTTCAGCTCCCATTATTGATGGAAAAGGGGCTAGCCACATGATTATGATGTAGAATAATCTAGAAGACTCTATATTGTAATGATGGTTAAGATTTGAGGTAGTCAAACGTAACCACTAGTAGGCTATCAGATTGTGTTATAACTGGGCCACTAGGAGGAAAAGAGATTTCCATTCTTTTGAGTGCATTTGATCCATAGCTAAGAAAAAATAACCAAGAGGGATAGGAGGTAGAACACACAAAGAGGATTTGTGCACTGTAGCAACCCACAGGTTGTGGGCCATACTTCTTTGTACTCGCAACCATATTTCCATTTAGAGAAAGAGAGGGGAGTGACCTCACCTTCCAACTGGGTTTTTCTCCCAAAAGTGTTTTCCATAACATATCTTTTATTATATGTGCATGCGATCCTTTTCATTTTGACGTTCTCTATTTTCTGTATAATTTTCGTTCACATTGATGCACTATTAGTATTTGATCTAAAAATATAGAAATCTAATAAAACTATAATGGTGTATAATTTCAAATTTCAAATATAATTTTATCATATCTATTGTGACAAACCATCTAGTGGAATATAAATGGTAGTTTATGGATCATATTGGTATCAAAGCAAGCTTCTTTGGGTATATTGTGGAGACTTGCAGGGGATCTAGATTGAGGGGGCCAAAAATCATAAAACCATAATCGTTGCAAACAAATTTGTGAACGACCTTCATGATCTTATAG
This sequence comes from Pinus tabuliformis, assembly GCA_031772625.1. Taxonomy (NCBI): domain Eukaryota; kingdom Viridiplantae; phylum Streptophyta; class Pinopsida; order Pinales; family Pinaceae; genus Pinus; species Pinus tabuliformis. Next base: position 914,469,394 of record CM062818.1, on the reverse strand, counting down.
AGGAGATGTTTTCACGGTTGGAACAAAAATTTGTAGAAAAAAATCGTAATGCAAATATCATCATGGTGGCGTTGAGAAATAAGCTTGGGATAATTGGAGAATAAGGGGGTTTAAATGCAAAATAAAAATTAAGAGGGGGATTAGGAGATCAAGAAGAAACAGAGAACCAACTAAAGAAAAAACCCATAAAAGATCAACCCAGTTTGAGTGTCATGAACCAATCATAATACCTGTTTAAAATTGGGTTAAAATGGAAGAAAAGGTTGATATTATCTCATACCATGGAGATATTGGCGTTGTGAAGATGAATCCCTGGTTTTAGCAACTGGAATTTAGTTCAACATCCATCAAATTAAGGAAGGACAAAATATCTTATTTTCACGAATGAAATTAGAGATCCATGCTCTGACTTGGTGCGAGATCCATAGGGAAACCCTAAGGTTGGAGCGAGAGCCTCCAGTGACAAAGTGGGAGGACTTGAAAACCCTCATTAAGTCACAATTTTACCCTGTTGGGTATGTAGAGGATCACTGGATCCAATGGCACTTCTTAATGAAAAATCCAGGGTAAAGCGTGTAGGAGTACACGATAGACTTGATAAAGATGCCATAATGTTGGGTACCTCCCGAAAGAACCTTAATGTACTACTCAAGTATTTGGGGGGTTTACACCACCATCTGTGGGAGGAAGTGATGATGTTTAAGCCTAAATCAGTGGTCAAGGCTTGTGTATAGGCACAATATTTGGAGAACATAGGCTTGAAGCAAGCACAATCAAGTGGATTGAAGTAGAAGGAACATCTATACACTTGTAAGGAGGGGAAAGATAAAAATATGACAACAACAACACACTAGTGCAAAGATCCTATAAATCACTGCAACATTGATTGCCGTACAAAGGATAGATGCTAGAATTTTCATCTAGAGCTAAACCTGATGAACAAAAAGAAAGATAATAAGAAGAAAAATCTCTTGGCCACTGATTTGAGTAACCATGTTGAAGGAAACTCAAACATGGATGAGAATATTGTTTGTACATTGGAGAAAATGAGGTGAATTTGATTATCCTTCAACAATAGGAAGAGAAAGAAATGACCAAACTCTTACATATGAAGATAGAGGTTAAGAGGACAAAGATTGATGCTCTTTTTGACTTAGGATCACATGTGAATCTCATTACAGTATAGCTGGTCAAGAAGTTGGGGCTGGAAGTTTGTGATCATCCAAACCCATATTTGCTGGAATGGGTAAATAAGGATGCATAGGTGAAGGTAACAAAATAGTGCAAAATTAGATTTTCCATGAGTGTTGATTTTATTGATGAAGTAGAACTAGATGTTGTTTCCCTTGATGTATGTGGAGTCATGTTTGAGAGTCCCTACATGTACATGTGAGATGAAATATTCATGAAGAGAGTCAACCAATATTGGCTCATCAAGGATGGAAAACCATTCACCATCAATGCGCACAAAGGCAAGTCAGAAATTTCCCTGGTAAGTGGCAACCAAGCCAAGAAATTGATTAGTTCTAGAAAGAAGTATGTTTTATTGTTTTAAAGAGAAAATAAATATGTAGAAGAGTCAGTAAGAGGAAAGGCATATTTGTATGGGTGTACTAAGAAAGAAAAACAACAACTAGAAGAGTCTCTATAAGAATACATGGATGTGTTCCAAGAGCCTAATGGGTTATCACTTATGAGGGAAGTGGAGCACAAGATCCAACTATTGCTGGACTCCCTAGTGCCAAACATTCGTATGTATAGGTAGTCCGTTATATAAGCAAGTGAGGTGAATAAACAATTTCAACTATTGGAACAAGGTGTCATTTGACCAAGTACATCACCATATGGGTCACCCATATCGTTATGCCGAAGAAGGACAAGACTTAGAGGATGTGTATAGATTACAAGGCGTTGAACAAAATCATGCTCAAGAATAGATACCCCCTGCCTAGGGTAAATGATCTACTCTATCAACTACTACAAGAAAATTACTTCACCAAGCTAGACTAAGAGTCTGGATATCACCAGGTTCGAGTCAAAGAGGAAGATACATGAAAGACCACCTTGAAAACTAGGCAAGGTTTGTATGAGTGGTTAGTCTTACTATTTAACATATGTAATGCACCAACTATGTTTATGAGATTAATTAATGATGTACTATGCTCTTTTATAAATTCATTTAGTATTTCTAGTTTGGATGATATATTGGCATATAGTGCTACCTGGGAAGAGCACATCTTACATTTGACATAGGTGTAGGAGACATTAAAGAAACACCAACTACTAGAAAATCTCAAGAAGTGTGAGTTTGCACAACAATCTTTGGTGTATTTGGGGTGTATGATTGGTGGAGGAGAGCTAAAGATAGATCCTGCCAAGATGGAGGCCATCACGAAATGACCAATCCCTACTAATGTTTCTGAGGCCAGAAATTTCATTGGGGCAGAACAATACCTAAGGAATTTCATAGCCTCATTTTCAATGGTAGCAACATCGTTCCACGCAATAAAAATAAGTGGCAAGAGTTTCTAGTGGGGAATGGGTTAACAGAGGGCTTTCGAGAAGTTAAAGATTAAAATTAGTCAAGAACCAGTTTTGGCATTACCAAACTTGCAACAACACTTTGATGTGGAGACAAATGTGAGTGGGTATGCTATGAGAGGAGTCTTGATGTAGGGAGGAAGGCATGTATGCTATCGTTATGAAGTATTTCATGGGATAGTTCTTAACTACGCTACTTACGACAAGGAGATCTATGCATGGGTGCAAGCTGTGAAGAAGTGGAAGCACTATCTGATGGGAAAGGAGACAGTAATCCACATAGATCACCAAGCATTATAGTACTTACAGGCCCAGAGTAAGTTATAATAGACCAAGCATTACAAGTAGATGAGGTTTCTACAATAATTTCATTTAGTCACAAGTACAAGAAGGGAAGCACAAACAATTTGGTCGACACGCTTTCAAGGCCACCCACATCAAAGACCATTATTTTGGGAACTCTTATGCATATGGAGCCATTCACCCATGATGGATACAGAGAGGCATATTTAGAGGATGAAGACTTCAAGGAGGTGTTTCAGCAATTGCAGAGTCAAAGTCATGCGCATGATGGTGAGAACATCGTTAACTACCATCTCTAGGATGGGTTACTCTACAGGTTGGATAAGCTATGTGTGCCTAAAGGTGAAATATTGTAGTGTATTAAAGGCCCACAACTCTAAGGCTGTTGAGAAATTTTGTGTAGGGAAGACCATGACTAACTTGTAGAGGTAGGTGTATTAGACCAAGATGCAAGAGAAAGTAGCTAATTTCATAAGAGGATGCATTCTTTATTATACTAGCAAGCCTATAAACAAGAAACAAGATCTATATCATCCCTTACTTGTACCCACTCATCCTTGGGAAATCATTTCTATGGACTTTGTGGTAGGTTTACCAACAACCAAGAAGGGACATGTCTACTCGTTCATGGTAGTTGACAGGTTCAACAAGATGTGTGTTTTGATGCCCTGTAAAAATACCATCAATGGGCAAGAAGCAACAAACTTCTTCTTTGGACAAGTTTGGGTTCACTTTGGGATAGCAAGGAGCAACGATTTAGAAATAGATACAAGATTTCTTAGTGCATTTTGGACTACATTGTGGGAGAATATGGACATGAAGTTGAAGAGATATACAACATTCCATCCACATGAAGATGGGAATACAAAAGTAGTCAGCATCACTTCGATGAAAATTCTAGGGGGATACAATCAGAAGCATTCGAAGACTTCAGATGAAAATATGGTATATATAAAACATTATTACAACAAAGCAATCCACACTTCATAGTCCCCATTTGAAAACTATTTTGGATATTTGTTGTCTTAACCTTTTGATATTGCACATGGGAAAAAAGGAGGAGTGAGGTAAGATCTTATAGGAGATGCCTTGAGGGATGAAAAATTCATAGAGAAGATCATGCATATCCATCTATAGGTAGAAGAGATACTGCAAAATTCAAAGGACAAGTATAATTCCAGGCATGATGAATAGAGAATAGATAAATTGTTCAAGGTGGGAGACAGAGTATGGCTACAGTTGAATAAGGAGAGGATGCAGTGGGCTAGTAATTAAAAACCAAGGCTCTGAGGTACAGTACCTTGTAGATACGGGAAAAGGTGGGTGATATTTCCTATCGACTCATTTTACCATGATATATGTACATTTACTTAATTGTAAAGGCAGAGAATTTGAAACTTTATGAGCCTTCCATTCTAGATTAGGAAGATGAACAATTCCTACCTTTGTGGAGGATTTTGCACCACATGCTTAGGTAGACCTGACAAAATATACATTTTTTCATAAAAGGTATAGAACTGTAAGACATGAGAAACATTGCTTTTGGCAGATTGGGTTGAAAGGACAACTTCCAGGCAAAGCTATATGGCACACCAGAGAGAAGGTGGAGGAAACATTTCCCCACTTCATTCAGTAGAAGCTTTTGGGGACCAAAAGCATCCAAAAATGGGGAGGTGTGATCTAGATTGGATCATTATATTGTTTTTCATCCATCTAGATGCTTTTAGAGTGGAAAAAGTGGAGGAATCAACTCATGGGATTGTTTTTACTGACGAGACCCAGTTTGGAAAAGCAAGGTCTGAAACCTTCTAGGAGCGTTTGAGGCATCAAAAAATGTTTTTTTGGGGGTAAATTTTTTCTTATTTAGTGTTGCACCCTTTCATGTTATTCCACACATAGATACATTTTCAATGACACAAGAATCATGTCAATCAAAGTCCGTATGTGAAAGTTATGCCACTTAGAAGTTGACCTTCCTATTTTCACTACCATGGTTTGAGAGGATGCCATGTAAATATCCATTATTCATGGAAAATGGTCTAGCCACACAATTATGATGTAGAATACTCTAGAAGGATCTATATTGTAACTCAGGTTAGGAGTTGAGGTAGTCAAACCTAACCACTAGTACTGTGTTATAACCATGCCACTAGGAGGAAAAGTGATTTCCATTCTTTCGGTTGCATTTGCTCCATAGTTGAGAAAAAATAGGCAAGAGGGATAGGAGCTAGAGAAAACATAGAGTATTTTTGCACTGTAGTAGTGCACATGCCACATAGGATATGTATTTGTACTTGTTGGGTTGTGTTATATTCTTTCCACAACTACCCTACACTCGCGGGGGGTGGTGGGGGCGCGACTGCTCCCCCTTGTTGTGGGGTATGCAGGGGGGGCAGTAGCCCCCCCTGCATGGGGTCTGTGGCAACACCCTTGAAATTTCTTTTGGACCCTATATTAGGTGGGTAGACCTACCTATGGTTTTGTGCATGGATTTTGCACATGGTTTTGGGCATGCTGGTTATGTGTCCATGGTATTTTGTAGATCCAATCAAAGGAACTACGGTTATGTTCTAATCCATGGTTAATGGATTAGGGTTTATGGGTGCTTCGACATGTATATATTTATATTGTAACATTGAAAGGAACATAATGAAAAATCAATCTTGTAGTCCTGGTTTGCGAATCTAGGGGAAAATCTCTGTGTATATCTGTTTTATGTTTTATGCTCTCGCCATTGTTTATTTTCTGTTTTTAAAATTCGTATGCAGGTAATTTATGTATAGAGTTAAAACCTACATTTGGTATCAGAGCTATTTTGGCTTCAAGGGGATGCCTTTGCTTCTAAGGGGTTTTTTCTCGGGTCTGTGGTAGACCCTATTCAGTGGGAGATCTATGGGATCAATTCTTGTGAAGAAAGAAGATGGTGTGCAGGGGAAAGATAAAGATCAAGAAATTTAATGGTCAGAGTTTTTAGTTGTGGAAAATCAAGATGGAGGATCTGATGGTGGATAAATATCAATGGATTGTGGTAGATCTAGGTACTAAACCAACAACGATGTTAGCTGAAGACTAGGCGAACTTGGATCAGAAGGAAAAGAGCACAATACGATTATGTGTCTCAGATTCAGTATTGCTGAATGTAGCAAGGGAAGCTTTGGCAGAGGTTTTGTGGGAAAAGTTAGGGACTTCATACCAATCTCTGGTGAATAAATTGTTCCTTTGGAAAAATTTGTATGACCTGAGAATGAAATATGGAGACTTGGTGACAAAGCATCTAAATGCATTTAATACTGTGGTAAGCTAGTTATTATTTGTCGTTATTAAAATTTTAGATGAAGATAAGTGCATCAATTTGTTGTGTTCTCTAGCAGATTTGAGAAATAATTTGGTTGTTGCAATTGGTAGCAATGCAACTTCCTTGCTGTTTGATGAAATAGTATCATCCTTACTGTCAGAGGAGATGAGACGAAAAAATATGGAGGGCCATAATGGTTATGCCTTGTCTGTACGAGGATGCTCCCAGAATAGAAACAAAAACAAGTCCTCGAATGGGACATCTAAATTTAGAGGGAGATCTAAATCTCTAGGAAAACCTGTAAAGGCATGTTGGAAGTGTGGAAAGGAAGGGTAATTCAAAAGGGACTGTAAATCTAAAGCTCTTGAGAAAGGAAAGGGATCTGATGATGCTTCTTCTGCAGAGGCGAAAAACTCCTCAGATGAAGGTGGGGATGTGTACTTGGCTTCTTCTTCAAGTACACATGTAGATCATGAGGCATGGTTGATTGACTCAGGTGCATCCTTTCACTTCACTCCCAAAAGAGAGTGGTTCTGAGAGTATGAGAAATATGATGGTGGTGATGTCTTCTTAGGGATGATAGGAAGGCTAGAATCATTGATCGCGGAAAAGTCAAGTTGAAGTTGCAAGGTGGAAGGATTAGAACACTTTCAGGTGTTCTCCATATTCTCGCATTGGCCAGAAATATTATTTCTGTAAGCAAGTTGGATGATGCAGGTGTAAAAACAATATTCGAGAAAGATACCAATAAGATGGTTTGGGGAGCACTAGTATTGATACAAGGAGTTTGGATTGGAACTCTGTACAAGCTTTAAGGTAGCAATGTTATTGATGGGTGCAACAATTCTATGGTTCCTGAAAGTGGAGTAGAAAATCTAGTGGTCTTTGGAGAAAAGACCATGTTATGGCATCAGAGGCTTGGACATATTGGAGAGAAGGGCCTTCGAATAATTCATGGTAATGGTATGGTAGAAGGTATGTCTAATAGCTCTTTGGATTTTTATTTCTGTGAAAATTGTGTATATGGGAAGCAGAATCAGGTGAGTTTCCCCGCTAGTGGTAAGAGGGAGAAACAAATATTAGATCTTGTGCACAATGATGTGTTTGGACCTATGTTAGTTCCATCACTGGGAAAGTCTATGTACTATGTATCATTCATAGATGACTTCTTAAGGAATACATGGATATATTTCCGGAGGAATAAATCTGAAGTCTTTGATAGGTTTAAATAATTTAAGGCTCTGGTGGAAAACCATACAGAGAAGAAGATAAAGGTGTGAGGAAATATAACGGTGGATATTTTTGCAAGAAGGAATTTGAAGAGTTCTATGAGAAGCGTGGTATAGCACGACAGAAGACTACTCCATACACACTTGAGAAAAATGGAGTTGCAGAAAGAATGAACAATACGTTGATGGAAAGGGAAAGAAGCATGCTCACTAGTGTTGGGTTAGGACAGGAATTCTGGGCTGAGGTGGTGGAGACTGCATGTTACCTAGTTCTAAGATCACCTTCACCAATGTTGGAGGATAAGACTCCACAAGAGTATGGACTAGTAAGAAACCTTCTCTTTCACATCTGAGGGTATTTGGATGCGATGCATATGTACATGTTCCAAAGGAGAAAAGAACAAAGTTGGATAGTAAATATGAAAAGCGAATCTTTATTGGGCATAAGGATGGTTTAAAGGGTTATAAGCTTTGGAACCCATAAACAAGGTGTTATCACTCCTCCAGATCTACAAGGATGAGGAACAGTCCAATTGAGGTAACCACAGACCAAACTTTTCACTTGGTAGCTAGCCCTACCAAGCCGGAGAGGGCTCTCTCCAAAGAATCACATCGAAGAGGGTTGGATGGATTAGGGTTTTAGGCTAGATATAGTATCTCATGGTTTTGATTTGATTTGATTGGGGTAGTCACTAGATGAGTGAATTAGGTCAGAGAGTGAACTAGATCAGGGAAAAAGAGAATCAGAATTGTGGACATCTGATGGGGCAAGGTAGGAAAGTTACCTAAACACTTTGCAGTATAGTGATGACATGGTTTAGACTGGTGAGGTGCTAAAAAGAGCATGAAAATCACGAATTCTTTTTAAACTGAAGAAATAAAACAAATTATGATGATTTTCCAAAAACAGAGCATAGAAGATGTATTCTTCTTATCACACCTTGAAAATCAAACATATTTAGAAGTGAAATGGATCATTAAAGGTACAAAACGTTCACACACATGTAACTAGAGAAGAAACAATATCAAAATACCATGCCACAGGAATCCCACCAAAATAGCTGCAACTCATCCAATATGTTCCATGCCAAAGCTAAAACACTAGTACAACATCCAATAGAGCCCAACCTGTAGAATGACTGAAAAAGTACATGATATAGGCCTCAAACAAACTCCTCCCAGCCATTAGGGGTTGAATCTGTGAGAGGAGGAGTGGTTCCACCAAAATCTGAACTGATAACTAGAGTGTAGGGTGGCCAAAGTGACTCATCCCTAATTACAATGAATTGATTCATTACACCTCACAAAGTCTATTTACCTAATGTATTTACCCTAGGTAATAGTAAAAAGACCATAATTAAATTTACATGATCAATTACATCAGTAAAAAGTTGATTTCCCAAGAGGAAAATCAAATCTGGAGAAAAACAATGAAAAATTAGGCAACTGGTCAAACACACAGTGTCAGTGTCAAACGCGCAATGCCAGTGTCAAACGCGCATCACCATATTCACACATACTTTTTCTTACCTTCCCAGAGTCCAAATTGAGCCCATGATATCTCTTTGGAAATATTATCCTGTCTAGTTTCTAGATATACCTTTAGTTTGTAAAATGGACTTGATTTGACCCTCAAAAAATGGATTCTCCCAAGACTGGTCAAACGCGCATCGCCAGAAACAAACGCGCAACACCAACTTAAAATCGACTTTTGAGTGCCTTCTCAAAGTCCAAAGTGAGCCCATGATATCTAGTTGGAAATATCTCTCTCTTGAATACATAATGGACCTATTAATAACTGAAAATGAACAAGTATAACCCCTCAAAAATCAATTCTCCCAAGACTGGTCAAAAAGTGCAGAATGGTGGTGGAAAAATGTAGTGTGGTCTTGAAGGAAACTTTTTGATACCTTCCTCAACTCCAAATTGAGTTCCTGGTAGCTCATTGGAAATATCTTCTAGTATAGTTGGCATTTGACTCATCAAGCAAGTCATTGGTACACCCCAACTAGGATAAAAAATGATTTTCCCAAGGTCACTCCAGAAGTGTAGAAAACCTCTTGTAGCACTTGTATGTTTTACATTTCTCCAAAACCATAACACCTGTGTAAAATGGAGGAGGTTTTTGTTCCTTTGCCTATTATGGAAGAAAAACTCTCTTAGTTTTTTAAAATTCATCTTTGTTTGGTTGGAAACATACTTTGAAGCAAAACTGGTCCTATGTGTGACAAATGATTTTGTCCCTTGGAATGATTTTTTTGAAAAATGATGGAGACACGATTATTATGAGTTGGAGTGTCCTCATACTTGCTGATATGACCTCCCTTATACTTCCTCTACTTAGATGTCTTTGATTCCATAGAAAACCCTAGCTCAATGGGAAAGGAAATTAGGTTTTAGTGTAGGCAAAATAGGGGATTTGGTAAATTTATAGGAATGAAGGGAAATAAAGGGATGGGGGCTTCTAAATTCTTAGGAAAATTTTTGGAGGTAGGGAGGGATGTTAGGAAGTAGGGGAAACTGAAATTTCAAGGATTGAGTGAGGGGAAGGGGTCCAAAATGGAAAAACACAGGCCTAGTCTAGAAATGTGTCAAAAGTGTAGCAATAGGCTAGGGTTTGTAGAAAAGTGATCATTTTGAGGGATAGGAGATATGGGAAGTGTTTAGGAAGGTATATTAAGGATAGATAAAGGCGTAAGAGCATCAAGATACAAGTTTTGTTGATAATTTAACCATGGAGGTCATGAAACCAAGAAAAATGGCCTCAAAACCCTAGGAGAGGGAAATGAGAGGAATGGGCATAGGAAAAGGTCAAGGGAGGTAGATGGAGTGTAGGTGAGTGAGGTTTTTTGACTAGGGCCACCATCAGTGAGAAGATTTTTGAATGAGGACCTAGGTGGAATGACAAAAATTTCTGAGCGAGGCCCTAATATGAATATCAAAAGAGGAGTTTTGATCAGTGATGGCAGTATGCAAATACGAACACTAACACAAGGAAGGTTGTGTACAACCAAGATGTGGTGTTTAGAGAGGTGAAAGATGTTATTAAACATGAAGTCCTACCAAAGGAACCTGAGACTATAAAGTTTGAGATAAAGGAGGAAGAATCAAACTGTACAACAGAAGAGGAATCAGAAGATGAAGAGCCACAAACTCCGACTGTGAGAAGATCAGTTCGAGAAAGAAGGCAACCAGAAAGGTATGGTCCATCTACTTTCTATTCAAATTTTGCTTTATCGATTACTGATGATGATCCCAGAATTGTGAAGGAATAAGTAGATTCAGAGGATGGAAAACTTTGGAAGGAGGCCATGGTTGTTGAAATGGTGTCTTTGCACAAAAAGAAGGCTTTGGATCTAGTGGAGTTGCCGGCTGGAAGGAAACCCATTAGAAAAAAATGGGTTTTCAAGAAGAAGATGAATGTAGAAGGAAAGGTGGAGAAATAAAAATCTTGGTTGGTAGCAAAAGGTTATTCCGAGGTGTCAGGAATTGCTTTTGGTGATATTTGTTTTCCTATTTCGAAGATAGCTTCTATTAGATTACTTTTAATTGTTGTTGCTGGTTTTTATTTTGAGGTAGAGCAGATGGATGCGCAGACATCATTTCATCATGGGGATTTGGAAGAAGAGATATACATGAAGAAACTTGAAGGCTTTGTGGTGAAGGGTAAGAAAGAACTCGTATGCAAGTGAATTTTTTTTTTGTATGGGTTAAACAGTCACCATGGATGTGGTATCAGAAATTTGATACATTCATACGGGGACTTGGCTTCACTAGAAGAAAAGCAGATCATTGTGTGTATTTTAAATTAATTGGTGACCATGTTATTTATTTGGTCTTGTATGTGGATGATATGTTGTTGGTTGGAAATGACAAATAAATTATCCAGTATTTGAAGACCCAATTGTCCTCTAAATTCGACATCAAAGATCTTGGTGCTGCAAACTATATTTTGGGCATGGAAATTAAACAAGATCAGGTAAAGAGGAAGCTCTGGTTAAACGATAGGAAGTATATCGAGACAATACTGTAGAGGTTTAATATGCAAGATAGTAAATCGATGAAGGTTCCTATTCATGTAGGTATAAAGTTATCTTCTGAACAGTGTCCCAAGACACAAGAAGAGGAAGAGGACATGTCCCGTGTTCCATATGCAAGTGCAGTCGGTAGCCTGATGTATGAAATGGTATTTACTAGACAAGACATTGCACATGCAGTGGGAGTATTTAACAAGTTTATGTCGAAACCAAGGAAGGATCATTGAACAACAGTGAAGTGGGTTTTCAAGTATTTGCGTGGCACTAGTGATTATGGTTTGTGCTACCCAGGAAGACCAAGATTGGACAGAGTTTTGGACATCCATGGATTTGTTGATGTAGACTGGGTTGGAGATATGGATCATAGAAGATCTACAAGTGGGTATGTGTTTATCCTATTTCGAGGTGAAGTCAGTTGGATGAGTAAGAGATAGTTTGTAGTGGTACTTTCAACTACAGAGGCAGAATACATGGTAGCCACTCATGCAAGCAAGGAAGTAGTTTGGTTGCAGAGATTGTGTTCAAGTATGGGGTTAATAGAATGAGCTGTAAGGATAGACTGTGACAACCAAAGTGCAATTTTCTTGGCAAAGAACCCTACTTATCAGTCAAAGAAAAAGCACATTGATGTTCAATATCACTTTATGAGGGATATGGTTGAGGACAAAAAGGTGTTGCTGGTAAAGGTGCAAACTTTGAAAAATACTGTAGATGCATTGACAAAGTCTGGGAGCATTGAGAAGCTCTCTTGGTTTAGAGAAACAATGGGCATTGCAAGGCTTGATCAATGGCTAAGCTCTCTTGTGCCCCCCTGTGGAAAGAAAATAGTAAGTGGGAGAATGTTGGGTTGTGTTATATTCTTTCCACGACCACCCCATGCATGGGGGAGGTGGTAGTCCCCCTTGTATGTTGTGGCAGGTACTCTCGGGGGGTATGCAGGGAGGCAATAGAACCCCCTGCATGGGGTCCGGGGTAACAACCCAAGAATTTTTTTTTGGACCCTATATTAGGTGGACGAACCTACCTATGGTTTTTTGCATGGATTTCACACATGGTTTTGGGCATGATAGTTTATATGTATAGTAACATTGAAACATACTGAAAAATCAATCTTGTAGTCCCAGTTTTGGGATCCAAGGGAAAATATCAGTGTTTTATGCTCTCAACATTGTTTATTTTCTCTTTTTAGAATTCGTATGTAGGTAATTTATGTACAGGGTTAAAACCTATAGTACTCGAAACCATATTTTTATTCAGAGAAAGAGAGAAAATTGACCTCACCTTCCATCTGGGTTTTTCTCCTAAAAGGGTTTCCCATAGCATATATCATGTTATATGTGTGTGTGATCTTTTTTATTTTGTCATTATATCTTATCCATCATTTCTATTTTCATGCATGCACTATTAACAATAGATCTAGAAATCTAATAAAACTATAATAGTGTAGAATTTCAGATTTTAAATATAATTGTATCAGATCTATTGTGGCAAATTATCCAATGGAATATCCACGATAGTTTACGGATCACAAACTTACTAGCCAATTTGGGTTGTCATGGAAATGAACTTAATTTCAATTTAACTTGGATAGTGACTAATATCATAAGTTGGTTGAATTAGATGCAAAACATCCTAGATGATAAGGGCCTCGATGGGGGTGGAAGGGAAATTGGCAGATGAGTTTTCGGGTGGGGGGGGGGGGGGGGCGGGGTGGAGGCACCTTCCACCTCACTAACCTTAGAGAGAAATAAAGAGGGGGGTGGTGTGGCCTATCCACTCCCTCCCCCCCTCCTCCCCCATGCATGATACATGTGATAGTTTATTTGAATAGATGGATCCTCAGATTCTAGGACCTTCCCCCTTAATGGCTCTATTGTAAATATAGTGTATGTGTTTGGCGAGTTGATTCCCTTGGATGCAAGTGGGATTAACCCGCATCTTAGAGATCACACATTTCTGTAACTCTCTTGTGGAGTGAAAGAATGATTGGGTGGTGGTATTGGGAAGTGTCTGTTGGAATTGGAATGTTGGTTTCTACTGTTAGTCCACACCTTGCAATGGCAACATTATTATTTTTATCAACATCCAAAGGTGTGGTGGTTACGTTTAAGATGAAGGGGATGTTGTCACTACAAGGAAAATACCTTATAACAGAGGTTATAATGGAGGTTTTTAGTGTTATAAAATTGGTAAATTTTTTCAAAAAACATCCACTAAAACATCTATTTCCATTAGGAGATGCTTTAGCATAGATTTTAATGGAACTTCATCACAAATGAAAAGTTATGGGAGGCCAGAGGTTTTAACAGATGTTTTCTTTTCAATGCGCTTCATGGAACAAGTAGCACCGGTGCGCTACATATATAAACACACCGGGATGCATACATAATTAAAAACACCAAGGCATTGGATCCAAGGAATAATGATGTCTAATATATACTGCACTGATGATAATAAATTAAAAATCCCTGGAGAATTCTTGTAAGGAATGACACTAGGGCATGCAAAAAATAATTGATGTGTCGATGCTTTTGTTTAAACTTGCAGCGCTGATGCATATCATTTGTATAAATGCACTAGTGCATTATTTGTATAAAAGGAGTGGTGTTGTTACATTTCATAATGTGCCAGTGCTAATATATAAAAGAATCCCCAGGGAATTCATGTAAGGAACGACACTGGGGCACGCAAAAAATAATTACAATCTCGATGCTTTTGTTTAAACTCAAGCGTCAATGCGCATCGTTTGTATAAACACACTGATGCTTTTTTTTATATAAAAGGACCAATGTTGTTAATTTTAATAATGCACCAGGCTTGGAAATAATATTTTATAGGACCAGAGTGTTAGCTCTATGAAATAACTTGTTGAAAAATGCAACAAGGAATTATCAATTTGATTTTGCCTTGATTAAATTGAGAAAATTTGAAATTCCACATCAATAGACAACTTGGAGGAGTTAAATAAGGTGACATGACTCTTGTCACTTAGTTAGCTCAGTTAATTCAATTTAGTGGAATGAATTTCAATTGTATGTAGTGATTCCTAAATTTTAGGAGCCTAGGTTGAGTTAATTTCAGTTGTAATCAGTTAAACTAGTTCTACCTGTTAATAGAACTAGTTGGTGGTCAATTAAGTAGTGGGACATCAATTTGACTCAGGGATCATCTAGTTAACTGATCATGAAGATAAGCTAATAAATAGCTCATGCATGCAAAGAATAAGAGTTACCCAATTATGTTGGAGTTTCCAAGGTAGTTAACTAACAATTGTAAACTAGTTGACTGTATAGTTTATTGTATTCGTCAGGTGATCAACCCTAAGTAATTGCGCAAAATTTTTGGAGGAAATTCCTAATTAACAGGGGCCTATTTTCCTTAGGAATTACGCAAGAAAATAGGGGCTATAAAAGAGTTAGAAATTGACTAATTTTGGGTTAGAACTTCTCAGTGAGCAAAGAGATAGGCTATGAACTTGTAGGTTGTGTTCAATTGAGAAAACAAATTGTAATACATCTCTATTAATCATATTAATGAAAAGAAGCATTGGGGTTTCTAGCAGTTTTATTTCCCCAGGAAAATTAGTATTTGCATGTGTGTGATTTCTTATTTCATGTCTGAATTTTTTGTTCTAAACTGTGAATTAACTTCTATAGAGAAGTAGCTAGGTTTGTGTCTTGCGATTTGGATTAAAGCTTGATGAGCAGTTGCAAATCTACACCATAATTTTTACATGGTATCAGAGAAGGATTCACATTAGAGCAAGTATTCAACCTATGTACTATGTGTTGTATGTCGGTTAGTGGCTGTCTAGTTGCACTAATTATATTGGACAAGTGGAAGACTTGTCACAACAAGTGGATTGTATTTTGGCACCTTAAGGATCAACTTTTGGAGCAATCAAGTGGGCTGGTTTTGCTACCTTAGTTCACTGGTTTGGTGTTTGACAAATCAGAGATAAGAGGGTTCATTGCAGGAAGAGTAGTAGGTGAAGCCTTGGCTTCCTTGTTCGAGCTTGAATTCACCCTTATCGCATGCATGGCGAGCACAATGATGGGGAGTGTGTTGTACTTGGATTTTGGTGTCTCGTTCCACATGACTAGGTGCAGAGAGTTTTTTAGTGACCTGGAGGAGAAAGATCTCCAAATGAATATTGAATTTGGGAACAAAGTTATAACATGACCGATATTGGTATAGTCACCTTTTAGAGGGAGTCGATATCCCCTCTCAGACTCAAGGATCTCATGTTCGTTCTAGGTCTAAAGAAAAATTTCAGCTTTGTTATAGTTTTGGAAGACCATGGTTATGATGTGATGTTCAACAAATGAAAGGCATTCCTAAGACACATAGCCATAGGACAGGTGAAGAAGATTATGGTTCGATTCAAGAACCTGTATGAACTTGAGGTAGAAGATGCATGTAAAACCTTGAGGAGCAAGGAAAATATTAGAGATATGATGGTTGAGAGGGAGCATGATAGACCTCTCAAAATGGACCGTTAGGAAATTGTGGAGCAACCACAAATGGAGAGCCAAAGAGGAGGTATAGTGGAGACATCCACCCAGGCAAAGACCTCTAGTAGGGGGAGAGTTTGAACCAAGTGGGCAAAGTGAGCACATGCAACTATACCTCTAGGAGTGAGGTGGAGTGATGAGATCCTTAGTCCAACAGTTGCAGAAATTTGTGCAGGGTGCATTGAGGCATTCTCCTCATGTATCATTACCTTGCTACGAGGGCCCACAATATTTAGTATCAAGAGGATAAGTGTCAGTCATATATTGAGGTGTGCATAGAAGTGTTGAAAAAGGAGCAGGAGGCTTAGTAGAAAAGTCAACAACAACACAATTTTCCCAATAGATAGTTATAGACACAATTGACTTAGTTTTTTTCTTTTCTTTTTTTATTCTTCTTAGTTGCAGATTTTGCAGTAAAAAAAAATAGTGAGAGGTGTTGCATTCAAGACATTCCATAGGTGTAGGATAAGGGTGGTTGATAATCCCTTTCTTTCTGAGAGGGAGTGTCGAAAAATGCAGCAACTAATTCTCAATTTGATTTTTCCTTGATTAAATTGAGAAAATTTGGAATTCCACATCAACATACAAATTGGAGGACTTAAATGAGGTGACATGGCTCTTTTCACTTAGTTAGCTCAGTTAATTTGAGTTAGGGGCATGAATTTCAGTTGTTGTAGGTTTTAACCTCGTACGGAAATTACCTGCATATGAATTCTAAAACACGGAAAATAAACAATGCAAGAGCATAACACATAAAACACATATCCACAAAGATTTTCCCCTGGATCCCAAAACCAGGACTACCAACTCGATTTTTCTTTATGTTCCTTTCAATGTTATAATACATATTTATACATGCTGAAGCATCCAATACCATGGACTGAAAACCATCGTGTCCAATACCATGGACCAAAAACCATAGGTAGGTTTGCCCAACCTAATATAGGGTCCAATTTTTTTTTTTTACTAAGGTGCTGCCCCGGACCTCATAGAGGGGGGCTACCTGCCCCCCTCAAACCCCCTGGACAAGGCGAGCTGTCGCCCCCCCTGTGATCCCCCTGCTACACAATCGGGGCAACAAAGTGGGGGTTTCGCCCCCCCTCTAACCCCTCGGTTCACTACGTAGGTTATTTGTGGAAAGAATATAACACAACCCAACATTCTCCCACTTGTTGTTTTCTTTCCACAGGGGGCCATAGGAGACCTTAGTCATTTTTCCAGCCCTGAAACACCCATTGTTTCTCTACACCAGGAGAACTTCTCAGAGCTCACATATTTTGTCAATGCATCTGCAGTATTCTTCAAAGTGTCCACCTTTACCAGCAACACCTTTTTGTCTTCTATCATATCCCCCACAAAGTGATACTGAACATCAATGTGCTTTGTCTTTGAATGATAAGCAGGGTTCTTTGCCAACAAAATTGCACTTTCGCTGTCACAGTCTATCCTTATAGCTCCCTGTACTAACCCCATATTTGAACACAATCTCTGCAACTAAATTGCTTCCTTGCTTGCATGAGTGGCTTCCATGTATTCTGCCTCTGTAGTTGATAGTGTCACTACAGATTGTTTCTTACTCATCCAACTGACTGCACCTCCAAATAGGTTAAACACATACCCACTTGTAGATCTTCTCTGATCTACATCTCCAGCCCAGTCTGCATCAACAAAGTCATGAATATCCAACACTCTGTCCAATCCTGGTCTTCCTTGGTAGCATAAACCATAATCACTAGTGCCATGCAAATACCTGAAAACCCACTTCACTGCTGTCCAATGCTCATTTCCTGGTTTTGACATAAACCTTCTCAATACTCCCACTACATGTGCAATGTCTAGTCTAGTACAGACCATTGCATACATCAGGCTACCGACTGCACTTGCATATGGAACATGGGACATGTCCTCTTCCTCTTCTTGTGTCTTGGGACACTATTCAGTATATAGCTTTACACCTACAGGAATAGGAACCTTCACCGGTTTACTATCCTGCATATTAAACCTTTGCAATATTGTCTCGACATACTTCCTCTGGTTTAACCAGATCTTCCTCTTTGCCCGATCTCTTTTAATTTCCATGCCCAAAATATAGTTTGCAGCACCAAGATCTTTCGTGTCAAATTTCGAGGACAATTGGGTCTTCAAATCCTGGATAATTTGTTGGTCATTTCCAACCAACAACATATCATCCACATACAAGACCAGATAAATAAAATGGTTACCAATTAATTTAAAATACACACAGTGATCTGCTTTGTTTCTGGTGAAGCCAAGTCCACGTATAAATGTATCAAATTTCTAATACCACATCCTTGGTGACTGTTTTAACCCATACAGAGACGTCTTTAACTTGCATACCAGTTCTTTCTTACCCTTCACCGCAAAGCCTTCAGGTTGCTTCATGTTCATCTCCTCTTCTAGATCCCCTTGAAGAAATGCTGGCTTCGCATCCATGTGTTCTACCTCAAAATCAAAAGCAGCAACAACAGATAAAAGTAATCTAATAGAAGTTACCTTGACAATAGGAGAAAAAATATCACCAAAATCAGTTCCCGGCACCTGGGAATAACCTTTTGCTACCAACCGATATTTGTATTTCTCCACCTTTCCTTCTGCATTTGTCTTCTTCTTGAACACCCATTTGTTGCCAATGGTCTTCCTTCCAGCCGGCAACTCCACCAGATCCCAAGCCTCATTTTTGTGCAAAGATGCCATTTCATCAACCATGGCCTCTTTCCAGAGTTTTCCATCCTCTGAATCTATTGCTTCCTTCACAGTTCTGGGATCATCATTAGTAATAGATAAAGCAAAATTTGAACAGAAAGTAGATGGACTATACCTTTCTGGCTGCCTTATTTCTCGAACTGATCTTCTCACACTCAGAGTTTGTGGCTCTTCATCTTCTGATTCCTCCTCTGCTATAGAGTCTGATTCTTCCTCCTTTAGCTCAAACTCTATCTTCTCAGGTTCCTTTGATTGGAATTCATGTTTAATAACATCTTTCACCTCTTTGAACACCACATCTCAGCTGTACACAACCTTCCTTGTTACTGGGTTCGAAATATTATAACCCTTTAAACCATCCGTATACCCAATAAAGATGCATTTTTCAAATCTACTATCCAACTTGGTTCGTTTCTCCTTTGGAACATGTACATATGCATCACATCCAAATACCCTCTGATGTGAAAGAGAGGGTTTCTTACTAGTCCATACCTCTTGTGGAGTTTTATCCTCCGACGCTAATGAAGGTGATCTGTTCAGCAGGTAACATGCTGTCTCCACCGCCTCTGCCCAAAATTCCTGTCCTAACCCGACACCACTGAGCATGCTTATTGCCCTTTCCATCAACGTCTTGTTCATTCTTTCTGCAACTCCATTTTGCTGAGGTGTATATGGAGCAGTCTTCTGCCGTGCTATACCACACTTCTTACAGAATTCTTCAAATTCCTTACTGCAAAACTCTCCACCGTTATCTGTCCTCAACACCTTTATCTTCTTCTATGTTTGGTTTTCCACCACAGCCTTAAATTCTTTAAACCTGTCAAAGACTTCAGATTTCTTCTTAAGGAAATATATCCATGTATTCCTTCAGAAGTCATCTATAAATGATACATAGTACACAGACTTACCCAGTGATGGAAACTTCATAGGTCCAAACACATCACTGTGCACAAGCTCTAATATTTGTTTCGCCCTCTTACCACCAGAGGGGAAACTCACCCGATTCTGCTTCCCATATACACAATTTTCATAGAAATCAAAATCCAGAGAGCCATTACTCATACCTTCTACCATACCTTTACCATGAAGTATTTGAAGGCCCTTCTCTCTAGTATGTCCAAGCCTTTGATGCCACAGCATGGTCTTCTATCCAGAGACCACTAGATTTTCTGATCCACTTTCAGGAACCACATAACTGTTGCACCTATCAACAACAATGCTACCTTGTAGCTTGTATAGAGTTCCAGTCCGAACTCCCCGCATCAATACCAGTGCTCCCTTAACCATCTTGCAGGTATCCTTCTCGAACACTGTTTTTACATCTGCATCATCCAGCTTTCTTACAAAAATCAGATTTCTAGCTAATGCAGGAATATGCAGAACACCCGGAAGTGTTCTAACCCTTCCACCTTGCAACTTCAACTTTTCTTTTCCATGACCAATGATTCTAACCATCCTATCATCCCCTAAGAAGACATCACCACCATCATATTTATGATACTCGCAGAACCACTCTTTATGGGGAGTGAAGTGAAAGGATGCACCTGAGTCAATCAACCATGCCTCATGATCTACATGTGTACTTGAAGAAGCCAAGTACACATACCCACCTTCATCTAAGGTGGTTTTCGCCTCTGCAGAAGCATCATCATCAGATCCCTTTCCTTTATCAGGAGCTTTAGATTTATAGTCCCTTTTGTAGTGCCCTTCCTTTCCGCATTTCCAGCACACCACCTTTACAGGTTTTCCTGGAGATTTAGATCTCCCTCTAGATTTAGATCTCCCATTCGATGACTTATTTTTGTTTCTATTTTGGGACCGTCCTCGTACAGACAGTGCATGACAATTCTAGCTCTCCACATTTTTCCTTCTCATCTCCTCCATCAGCAAGGATGAGTCTATTTCATCAAACTACAAGGCAGTTGCATTGCTACCTATTGCAATAACTAGACTATCCCACGAATCTGGCAGAGAACACAACAAACTGATGCACTTATCTTCATCTGAAATTTTAATATCAAAAGACGCTAACTGACTTACCATAGTATTAAATGCATTCAGATGCTTTGTCACAGAGTCCCCATCTTTCATCCTCAGGTTGTACAACTTTTTCCGCAAGAACAGTTTATTCACCAGAGACCTAGATTGGTACAAAGTCTTTAACTTGTCCCACAAAGCCTTTGCCATAGCTTCCCCTGATACATTCAGCAATACTGAATCTGAGACACACAATCGTATTGTGCTCTTTGCCTTCCGATCCAACTTATTCAATTCTTCATCGGACACTCCCATTGGTTTAGTACCTTGATCTACCGCGATCCACTGATCATTATCTACCAATAGATCCTCCATCTTGAGTTTCCACAACTCAAAACTCTGACCATTAAATTTCTCGATCTCTATCTTTCCACTACTTGCCATCTTCTTTCACCACCAGAATCAATCTTGCAGATCTCCCACTAAACAAGGTCTACCACAGGCTCGAGCGAAACCCCTCAGCAACAGAGGCTCCCCCTTGAAGCCAAAACAACTCTGATACAAAATGTATGTTTTAACCCCATACAGAAATTACCTGCATACTAATTCTAAAACACAGAAAATAAACAATGCAAGAGCATAACACATAAAACACATATACATAGAGATTTTCCCCTAGATCCCAAAACCGGGACTACCAACTTGATTTTTCGTTATGTTCATTTCAATGTTATAATACATATTTATACATGCCGAAGCATCCAATACCATGGACCGAAAACCATCGTGTCCAATACCATGGACCAAAAACCATAGGTAGGTTTGCCCAACCTAATATAGGGTCCAAGAAATATTTTTCCCGGGGCGCTTTCCTGGACCTTGTAGAAGGGGGCTACCCGCCCCCTCAAACCTCCCGGACAGGGGGGGCTGCCGGCCGCCCTGTGACCCCCCCCGCTGCGCAATCGACGCAACGAAGGGGGGGATTTGGCCCCCCTCTAACCCATTGGTTCACTACGTAGGTTAGTCATGGAAAGAATATAACACAACCCAACAGTTGTATGTAGTGATTCTTGAATTTTTGGAGCCTAGGTTGAGTTAATTTCAATTGTAATAAGTTAAACTAGTTATAACTATTAATAGAACTAGTTGGTGGTTAGTTATGTAGTGGGACATTAGTCTAACTCAGAGATCATCTAGTTAACTGATTAATCAACTAATAATTAGCTCATGCATGCAAAGAATACGAGTTCCCTAGTTGTGGTGGAGTTTCTAAGGCAATTAACCAACATTTGTAAACTAGTTGAGTTTATAATTTATTGTATTGGTTAGGTGATCAACCCTGAGGAATTGCACCAACATTTTGGAGGAATTTCCTAATTAATAAGGGCCTTTTTTCCCCAGGATTTGCACAAGAAAATAGGCACTCAAGCAGATGCATACATTGACTAAGTCCGGGTCAGAACTTCTTAATGAGCAGAGAGATAGGCTATGCACCTCTAGGTTGTGATCAGTTGAGTAAAGCAATTATAATACATCTCTATTCATCATATTAATGCAAGAAGGCATTGGGGTTTTTATCAGTTTTCTTTCCCCGGGAAAAATATGATTTTCATGTGTGTGATTTCTTATTACATGTCTAAGATTTTTGTTTTAAATTATGAATTAACTTCCACAAAGCAGTAGAGTAGGGTTGGGTCTTATGATTTTGAACAAAACTTCATGAGAAGCTACAATTCTACACCATAATTTCTACAACAATGGTCCATTAAGAATTACAATTCACTAGGGCGTTAATTGAAAATAATACTAGTGCTTGAAGAAATAAATTTCCCAGTGCTGTCATTTTCCAAAAAGGAATTGGTCATGCAAAATGATGTCATTACAATGCTTTTATATAACACAATGCATCAATGTGTTTTTATGTTATGGACGCACTAATTTTTGTATGAGATTTTCTCTTTTTTTTGGAAACATCAACCCATGACAATGCAATTATTGTAATTTTTTTAAATCCATTATTCATAGAAAAATCAACATATATCTTATAATAATATTCATATAAATTAAAATTTGATTAGTGCATTTGTATATGATGTTTGGATTAATTTGCTACATTATCAGATTTCACATCTCTTCATTATAATATTTAATAATCCATATTTTAATCAATGGTGTAACATTTCACAACGATATTGGATAACACAATAGAATAAATTAAAATGTGTTTTATTATACATCAATAATAGACTCTTTTTCATATAAAATGGGATTGTTATTGGTAACTCCCTGTCTTTCAATTGGGACACTATGTCCATTACATTAAACAAAATGTCTGATTTTCACATACAATTATTTCAAAAAATACAATAGGTTGCATTGATAACCAAATAGATCATCATTCTTCGTTGGAATTGCTGGTAGTGCTCAAGATACTTCCATGACTTGGGTTATTTGGAGGAATGTTTTGTTGATTGCGTCGATTGTTTTCGTCTTGTTCATGTCCCATCTACAAACAAAAAACTAAAGTGTAATGAGTGTATCTACATTTGTGAGAATGTTGAAAATTGAAATAAATAATATAAATCAATGTAAATCGAATAGCAATGTACCATAGAAAGAAGTGACTCATAAACTATGCACATGGTTACAAAACCAACTCTCATGCCTTGTTGCAACAAGTCTTCTGCTGGTGTAGTTCCATACTTTGTTTCCTGCATGTTTTAAACCCCATTATAAATCATAGATTTAATATAAAGGATTTTTTTGTTTTTTTTTTAATTATAAAATAAAAGAAGTAAAACAACCTAGATACTTACAAATTAAATAATTGATTTTTGATATGCCAACACATACTCACAACCCTTATTTAACCCAATGTCAATCAATTCTTCCGATGACTCCCCTTTGTATGTTAGCACCTATTTGAAGACATTCAAGGATGGTTGTTGTAAAATAAATTAAAATATACAAAAATGAAACCTTCGGTTGTTATAAGGAAATATTAACAATTACTCACAAACTTTGAAATCAACCATTTTCTTCCTTGTCGTCCTGTTTTATGTGCTGAATGAGTTCCATTTTGATTCCTTTTCTGCAAAAAAATACTTGAAAATTAATATGTAATGGTAAATTATTTTTTATATGTACAAGGTCAATCATGATTACATACATTTGAAGCACATTTTTGTTGAGATGGCTTCTCCTGTGATGCAATTATGTCGATTTCTTTGACCATC
Source organism: Pinus tabuliformis (assembly GCA_031772625.1). NCBI lineage: Eukaryota > Viridiplantae > Streptophyta > Pinopsida > Pinales > Pinaceae > Pinus > Pinus tabuliformis. Next base: position 914,445,538 of record CM062818.1, on the reverse strand, counting down.
TCCTTGTACATGTTTTTTTGGACATTCCTACTGGCATGTTTCACATATCAGCTCATTGATCATTTGGATTTTCATAATCTTCCTAAAAAAGTAATAAAATATTTTTATATTGATATATGAAAACTAAATATAACAAAATTGATATTAATAAATGAATAGTTTGTAGTAATATATACATATAATTCTAGAAAATCAGTTTAATTAGGAATATTACCTTTTGAATGGTTCTTTTTTATAGTTGTATGTTTTTTCTATTGCAAGTCTGACATGTCTTATTGACCATTGCTCTGGAAATGCTTCATGTAGTTTAGATATAATTTGGTTCTTAGAATCATTGGATTTATTTTTATATTATAAGTGAAAAATAGCTATACATTTGTTCCACTAGATGATCCGAATGGAAAATGGCATCAACCCATGGTACTCATCCACCCATATTATTCATCGACCCATGGAATTTACCCATGGTATTGTAAATGGCATTCACCCGTGGTATTGTAACACCATCCCATGGTATTCATTCACCCATGGAATTGACCCATGGTATTGTAACTGAAAAATACTATAAGTAACAAGTCACATTTTGTAAAAGGACTGATTGTTCGCCACAATGTAACCTTTATAGTTATTATCGGTTTTAATAAAAAGTTTCTTTGTGGTGTTGTTTATTGGGCATTCTCCTCTTTTTCTTCTGTCAATTCAAGTTTTCAGATCTTGGGGGTCTCTCCTCCCAAGATCCATTTCAATCTTTTAGATCTTGGGGCCTCCTCCCAAGATCCGGATTAGTGGTATCAGAGCAGGGTACGATTCCATGGGAATGAGGGTTTCATGCATATTTCAGTCTCAATTTTTTTGCAGAAATATTCAACAAATTTTAGGCATGTTCTATGACCTCCACAGAGCACTTTCTTGGGCCGAGCAGGAAGAATTTTTCTTTTTTCATTTTTTTGCAGGAATTGTTTTTTTGGGCGGCGATTTTGCAGGTCAGATCTCAAAAATTTGGTACAAAAGTTACAAAAAAAATATCATATTTGGATTCCTTGTGAAAAAATACCAAAATTAAAAAAAAAATCAGCTGAATCAGAGTCCAGATGAGGGAGATATCGCTGAATTAAAATCAACTATGTTGTAGAATTTTTTCTGACAACAATTGGTGGACGGCGACTCTCCTATAATTTTTTGAATTTTTTGGTGTAGAATTTCAGAAAATTTATTTTAGATCTAAGCTCCTCTTCAAAAATCACCCAATTAAAAAAAAAAATGGGTCGAATTGGAGTTCGGATATGGGAGATATCATTGATTTAAAATTAGCTATTTTTTTCAAAACTTTTATGACGACAGAACTGTTGCAGTGCGAATCTGAGATTCTAGAGTGTCTAGATAAGGATTTCCATCACATTGGAAGATGAAAAATGGTCCTTCTGCTTCCAAAAATAGGTTATAATAAATATTCTGAGTTATATTGGCTGAGTTATGCCCATTTTAATTCTGGAGCAGCATTCGGAGTGGGTTCCCATTGGAGACGTGCCCTCCCACTCCACTTTAGTAAGAACCTGCTTCACATTCATTAGTTTCAACATAGCAGCATTCGGCTTGGGTTATTTGGAGATGTTCCCTCCCAACCCAAGCTATGTAGGCACCTGCTACTTCATCAACAACCAACATCACGATTATGGGTCATCCAAAAACCCACACTTCATCGAAGTCCATTTGCTAGGCCGCACACTGTCAGTATCACAGTTGGTCACAAGCATTAAAGGGTATCTCTATCCTCGGATCTTTGTTTATCATGATTTTGGGTTAAAAACATAAAACCCTTATCTTGAGTGGCTCTTCATATTCAACAAAAGCTTCGCAGGAGGGAACTTTACGCAATGGGGACCATTGCTTCTTAAGAATGGAGGAATGATCCGAATGGAAAATGGCATCAACCCATGGTACTCATCCGCCCATATTATTCATCGACCCATGGAATTTACCCATGGTATTGTAAATGACATCTTCCCGTGGTATTGTAAAACCCACCCATGGTATTCATTCACCCATGGAATTGACCTGTGGTATTGTAACTGAAAAATACTAGAAGTAACAAGTCACATTTTGTAAAAGGATAGATTGTTCGCCACAATGTAGCCTTTATAGTTATTATCTGTTTTAATAAAAAGTTTCTTTGTGGTGTTGTTTATTGGGCATTCTCCTCTTTTTCTTATGGAAATTCAAGTTTTCAGATCTTGGGGGCCTCTCCTCCCAAGATCCATTTCAATCTTTTAGATCTTGGGGGCCTCCTCCCAAGATCTAAAATATTGAAATGGATCTTGGGAGGAGAGACCCCCAAGATCTGAAAACTTGAATTGCCAGAAGAAAAATAGGAGAATGCCCAATAAACAACACCACAAAGAAACTTTTTATTAAAACCGATAATAACTATAAAGGCTACATTGTGGCGGACAATCTGTCCTTTTACAAAATGTGACTTGTTACTTATAGTATTTTTCAGTTACAATACCACGGGTCAATTCCATGGGTGAATGAATACCATGGGTGGGTTTTACAATACTACGGGCAGATGCCATTTACAATACCATGGGTAAATTCCATGGGTCGATGAATAATATGGGTGGATGAGTACCATGGGTTGATGCCCCATAGTTTTGAAAAAATTCCCTCCCATTTCATTAACCTCCAACACCACTCTAGATGAGCTAAGGACCAATTCATCGTCATTTACATGTTCTATAATTATTCTTTTATTAGAATGACATTAATGTGTTCCTTCATTGTTGCTGCATGTAGAACATTAAACATATATGAATTAATAATTTGTTTGAACATGTTAACTAATATTCTTAAGTATATTAATAATGAAAAAAGAACTCATATTGAATAGTATTTTTTCATTCACCCGATTCATCATTCTGCAATTTTTCTACCAGGGTTTTACATTCTTCTACACTTATATTAGAAATAATCTTAGCGACCTTCTTTATTTTTTGTCTCTGCATGACACCCACCAACCAATACATACTAGTTAAACTTACATATAGTTCGAACATATTAATTTTGTAAAATATTTACAAAGAACTTTCCTTTACTTTTTTTGATGTGTTATCATTGTGATGATCAGTATTTTTGTTTTTGTTTTTTTTTGTTTTTTTCTTGTTTTTTGCTGAAGCAAGATTCAATCCTTCTAATTCATTAAATCAAAAATAAAATTACAGCATGTACAAAAACCTGACCTCCACATGGACTCAGGAAAACCAAGGGCGATCTGCCTTAGAATTGACCCTACCCTTTACACCAAACAAAACTATTCTCTCTTAAAATTTCTTAGGTTGAACAATATGATTCAAAAACCTAATGTGAAACTCCGTTGACTCCCCAAGTCTTTGCCGCGTCAAGCCATACAAAACAACACTTTCAACACTGACCGTCGATTCCTATTGCTAAATCGAACGGCGCGGTGAAGTATCGCACAGCTGAAATGTCCGAACTTTAATGCCCGATGGAGGGTGGTATTCATAACCCCTCCCTTGCCACGTGTCGGGAGATTAATGGGATCGCTCCCAAAATTCCAAAACCACTTACCATTCGGAAACCGAGCGATCACCTGGTAACTTCTTGGCGTCTGGTTTTCTGTTCCATGAGAGGAAAGCAGGGGAATAGCCTCCACCGGACAATCCCAACTGTCCTTCCCGCGCCAGCACACCTTGGAACTAGCAACAAAGACTGCCGCATACTGAGAAAAGAACCTTATGCTGCAAATCAAAAGAGAAGGGGGAATGATCCGTTTACACCAGGGTGTAAAGTGATCGCTCAGAGCTTGCCCTTCATCAAGGTACCAACCACAGTACTGAGATCGAACTAGCTTAGAAGTCATCATTCCGTGCCTTTCACTCTGGCCCAATATTTAAAAATTTCTCTATCCTCTATCGCTTGTTCCTCACAGAGTGCTTTTAATATATCTTGAGGCATCTCCTGCCATTTCTTAGTTTTGCATTCTGTGTTAAATACTCCTTGGTTGGCCAACATATCTGCGAGTTTATTAGCTTCTCGTCGAACGTGACTGAAACTAACAGTTCATAGACTCAAAAGATGATTTTGAATTCTTTGGTACACTTGAATTAGTCTCTAGTGTTTTGAAACCTTCTCCGGCGCTGCTCCGAAGTTGATTCTCTTAATTGCATTTATGGAGATCTCTGAATCTGCTTCTATAATGACATTAGAGGTATGATTTAGAATCAACATCTCAAGACAATGTTCCAAAGCCATTAATTTGGCCATATTGTTGGTAGATTTACCTAAATGGCAGTGAAAAATACAGATTATGTTTCCTTCTTCATCTCTTAACACCCCGCCATAACCAGCTGTTCCAGGATTGCATTTTGAAGCCCCATCAATATTGCATTTTAGATAACCCTTCGGTGGAGGATGCCAGAACTTCTTTTCCGTTTCCAAATTTTTTCCTTTTCTGCTTAGTTCATTGGGAATGATCTCTTGCATTCTCAGTTGCCTGAGTATTCTAGTTTCCTTATCTGTGGGAGGGTTCTTGGGATAATTGCGAACAGTGGTGCTAACTGTCTCCTTAATTTGCTTCAAGATCAGATCGAACAAGCGAAAAGGAATAGTTTTTTCATCCTTGAAAATTCTTTTATTCCTTTCTTTCCAAACATTCCAGATAATGAAGCTTGGCGTAAAGGCCCAAGCCAAATTAAGGAGCTCATTCTCCAAAAAGTTTCTTCTCCACTTGTTCAGGGTGTTAATGATACTTGCTTTATCTCTGTCTGTCTGCTGAAAAATGGTTGCAAAAGAATCCCACAACCAGGTTGTGTAGGTGCAGCTGTTGAGGATATGCTCCATGGTTTCCTCTTGGTCTTCACATAGCTGACATCTAGAGGGCCCAAAAACCCCTCTTTTCCTGATATTGTCCCAAGTTAAAATTTTCTTGTGGTGAACTAACCACATGAAAAGCTTGATTTTCATCCACCCTTGGTGGCTCCAAAGTTGTTGCCAGGATTTCTCCGGAACACCGGAATCAAGGTTCAGGATAATTCTTTTTGCTTCCTTAAGATTAAAGGTTCCTTCTTTATTGAGGCCCCATCTTAACTGATCCTGCCCCTCTGTTACCAAGATTTTCCTTTGTTTTAACATGCTCATAATTGCCTCTGCTTTTATTTTTATGGCCCGTCATCTCTGCACTCTATGCTTTTCCAGTTTCTCCACTTTCCAGAGTTATGAGGAAGATTCCAGAAATCTTTGACTTTGATTAATCCTTGGGAGTCTGTTTCCTGCTTGAGGCTCATAAAGTCTTCTTTTAACAGTGTTGGTTCTTGTTGCCATTTGTCTTCCCAGAAGAGAGCTAGATCTCCTGCTCTGATTTCCCAGAAACTGTTGTTTTGAACTAGGCTTCTGTTTTCCCAGGCTTTGTTCCAGATATAAGAGCCCTTTATGTTTCTAGACATTCTTATGAGATCATTAGTTTGCCACAAGCTTGCATATTTATCTTTCCAGATCTTAGCCCATTGAGCTTCTGGTTCTTTAACCCATCTCCACCAGAGTTTGGCTCCTAAAACTTTACTCAGAGTCTCCTGATCATCTAAGCCCAAACCCCCGTACCTCTTGGGTTTATAGATTTTCTCCCAAGACACAAGGGCCCATTTCTTCCTTGTTTCCTATTTGCCCTAGAGGAAGTCTCTCTGGATGTTCCTAAACTACTGTAGGACACCTTTGGGAGCAGGGAGGGCTGATAAAAAGAAAATAGGTATAGATTGAAGAACGACCATTGTCAGAATCAACCTACCAGCAAGGTTCAACGATCTGATCATCCATTTTTTGACTTTATCTTGCATCTTGTTGAGCACCGGCTCCCATATACTTTTTTGCAAAGGTTTGTCTGTGAGGGGATCCCCAAATATTTCGAGGGGAGGGAATCTCTTTAAAAGCCTAGAATCCTGGAGATGTTCCTATGAATTGCAATATTAGTATTTACGATTTTTTTTTTGATTTGGAGAGATTAACTTCCATACCTGTGGCCAAGGCAAAGTCATTGAGGATTTGTTTATATGCTAAGGCTTCTTTGACAGTGGGAATTCCTTGTAGCATAGTGTCATCCACAAATTGTTGGTGAGTCATTGTCTGACCATTCTTCGTTAATTGAAGTCCCTTAATCTTTCCCAAGGCTTTAGCCTGATTAATGGACTTGCCCAGTCCTTCCATCATGATGATAAATAGAAAGGGAGAGAGAGTGTCTCCCTACTTGAGACCTCTATAAGGAGTGAAGATCTCGGAGGGAGAGCCATTTACCAAAATGGAAAAGTTGGAAGAAGTTACCAGAGCCATAATCCATCTGACCCAGTTCTGGTCAAACCCAAAAGCAGTAAGGACCTTCTTGATATAGATCCAGTTCACCTTGTCATACACCTTGGCAATATCTAATTGCATGATCATACCCGCCTGCCTCTTGCTGGTTAGCGAGTGAACTACCTCGTGGGATTGAATAATATTATTTAAGATATGTTTGCATTCCACATAACCAGATTGTTCCCCTAAAATTAGAGAAGGAAGCTGAGGTTTGAGTCTGCTAGCCAAAACCTTGGATATAATCTTGTAGACCACATTGGATAAAGCAATGGGTCTGTACTTGTCAGCAGTCATGGCTGAATCTTGTTTGGGGATCAAGGAGATGAAGGAGGTTGGTGAGCTCCAGCATTTCAGCAATAATGCTGCAACTCCTGGGACTCCCTTCTTTACTTTTATCAACCCTGTAGTTCGTTACAAACTTGGAAGCAACGGTGCTGTATGCAAAAGTACTAGCTCTTGCCGCAGCTGTCACTTGGTCAACTGGCACAAGTCCGCTAGGGGCTTAATCCAACTTCTATGAGCTCTGAGAAGAAGATTTTTAACTGATGGACGAAAGCTAACTCAAAGAAGGCTGATCTACTTGCAGAAAGAAACTGGAAAGCTGAAAGGAAACGTAAACCCTAGCAAACCCTTATTTTACCAGCTATCCCTACCGATGCAAGAAAGAGGATGTAAGCTACTGGAAGAAATGCCATTGACTTCTAGGAAGGCAAATACATGTATCTAAGCTACTTCTGCAGTAACATCTGAAAAGACATCTTTTTGTATTTTTGAATAAGTTGCCAGAATTATCATGCATGCGATTTGACTGTGCAGAGGTGGATTGGCGAGAGGAAATGCTTGGATGAGGTCGGTAAGGTTCAGAGAGGGCCTAAGGGGCCCCTAACACCCTCCAGAGAGTTTCACAGAGTTTGGCTATAAAGAGACCTCATTCGTGAGCTTCTATAGGAAGTCTGGAGGGGTTCTACAGGATGTCTGTGATTTTATACGGGATGTTCTGTAACTTTCTACAGGATGTTCAGAAATGGGATTTTGGAGGATGGATGGATGGAGAAAGATGGAGGAGTGGGTATGGAGGTAGGATAAGGGTTGGAGGTGGTCCATGATCCAGGTGGATATTGGTGGCCACCTGCCAAGTCCACCTGGACCCCCACCATTGTTTCTCTCAGCATTTTCAGTTTCCTTAATTGTAGCACAACTTACTATTTTTAGCAGTTTTGCGGGTCCTGAACTTCTGGAGCCGTTTTGAGGCCCTAAATGACGTTTTTTTGGGAAATCTGGGGGAAACATGGGTCCATGGACCGATGTTGTCCTTCCCAAAGTGGTAGTGCTCGGATAGATCTTTCTAACGAGCTATTGTACGCGTCAAACAGAGATCGTATGCCAAAGTTACGACCCCGGGAAGTTGATGTACCAATTTACCCAAACGGGGCCCATAGTTTGGCGTTTCATCTCCTAGGGTTAGGTTTTGGAATGTTAAGGGTTTTCCATTGTTTCTCAACAATAAATAGGCCTTCGAGCCTCATTGTAACACAGTTCAGAGGCATGTAGCCACCACATTTCTTCTCAGAGATAAGCTACCATCGCCCTAGCTGGTTTATTTTCCATTTCTAGTTGTAAGCATATTTCAGTATTTTCCATTAATGAAATGAAGTATTATTTCCGCTGCATCTTTGTGCATATGGTTTTCTATGTAATTTGTTGCGTTCCTGTTTAAATCCGGATCAGTGGTATCAGAGCGGTCTGCTTTTTCTCTATTTTTCTTTGCATGTCCCCAACAAGGTCGGGATATAAGGAGTTAGGGCTTGAACTGGTTGAACCTTTGCAAGACCAACCTCGCAAATCTCGACGGCCTCCCATGGCAGATGATAAGAAAGATGAGGGGGCAGGAGATCCCATCAAAATCTTTCTCGAAGAAGCCCTCGAGCGACAACAGAACGCGATGATGGACAGCTTTTCCCAGATCCTTCAGCGGCTACCCAGAAGCGACACATCGGCTTCCAACAACTACTCTGGAAATGCCACGCCCTTTAAGGTACAAGTTAATTTTGAAATCCCCATATTCGAGGGTCAGATAGATGCAGATGCCCTAGATAAATGGTTAAATCTGCTAGAGGGTTATTTTTCTGTTCATGAATTTTCGAGTCGGGAAAAGATTGTTTTCGCTCTTCTCAAAGCAGCCCCCCACATCAAGGTCTGGTGGGAAACCTACTGCGAGTAGAAGGATGAAAGTATTGGCTCACTATTTTCAGCCGCACCCACCTGGAATTCATTCCGGGATGCCATCAAGGAGCAGTACTACCCTGTCGGAAGCTATGAGGATGAATACATAAAGTGGACCACGCTGCGGCAGGGAAGGGACCAAGACGTGCCGGAGTTCACCAATCTTTTCCATACCCTTTGCACAAAGTTGGGTATCAAGGATTCAGAGCAACATTTGATACTCAAATACCGTGGCTACCTTCACAAGTACATCCAGGAAGAAATACAATTCCTGAACATCTCCTTGCTCGGCGCAGCATACCGATATGCCGTCAAGGTCGAGCAAAAGTTTAAACAAAAGAAGCGAGACTTTGGATCTGCGAATCCAAAGCAGGGGAAAGGTGCCCCTAAACCACAAAACAAAGGACAAAGCCAAGGCGGGACATCCCAAGACAACTCGCCGAAGCTGCACGCAAAGAACAGCGCCGCGAAGCCGAAAAAGGACACTGGAAAATGGTGTGAGTTCCATAAGAGCTCCACTCACAACACAAGTGAGTGTTGGGCCAAGCAGTCACTGGTGGCTGAGCTAAAGGTTTCAGAATCAGATGAATGTTCTGACTCTGAGTCAGAACCTGATAAGGGGAATGAAAAAGGGAAGCAGATCATTGATGCGGATCCCAACGCCACTATTGCTACCGCCAAGATCCAGAAAAATGAACCCGAAGATCCAGAGGAGGAGGAGAGTCTCTTCCACTCCCAGGTGTGGGTAAAGGGCTCCCCGATATAGTTCATTGTTGATAGCGGGAGTCAAAAGAACCTCATTTCGGCAGAGGTCGTAAAGCGGTTGGGCTTATCGACCATAGCACATCCACAACCATACACCATTGGGTGGCTTCACCAAGGACGAGATCTTCACGTGAGCCAGCAATGTCGCATTCTATACAACATCAAGCCCTTCACGGATGAGGTATTGTGTGATATTGCTCCCCTTGAAGTTTGTGATGTATTATTAGGACAACCATACTTGTGGAAGTGACATGCTGTGTATGAATCAAGGCCTCGTGCTGTTATTGTTACATTGGGAAATAAGTTGTACAGGATACCAGAGGTAGCACCACCTACCGCGATCTCTTTGATTACTGCAAAACAATGCAGTAAGATCATTTCCAAAACCAGGAAATTTGTTTTCCTGATGATACGCCCTCAAGGAAAGAAGAAGACGGTGGCCGCGGCCTCCAGACGGGGTCCCTCTGCACGGCAACTATAGATGGACAAGGTTGTGGAGGAGTACGAGGACATCTTCACCTCCTCTGCAGGGGTTCCTCTGCACTGTTAGGTCAAGCACTCCATTGATCTGACCCCAGGTGCGCCGCTACCCAATGGACCAATTTATCGGTGCTCCGTTCTGGAGAACAATGAAATCAAGAGGCAGATTCAGGAGCTCCTGCAGAAAGGTCACATCCGTCCGAGTTCATCGCCTTGTGGGAGCCCGATCGTGTTGGTACAAAAGAAGGATGGGACGTGGAGACTCTGTATTGGCTATCGGGCACTGAACAAGATCACTGTCCGTAATAGGTACCCGATCCCACAGATTGATGACCTCCTGGACCAACTAAAGGGGGCAAAATATTTCAGCAAGATCGATCTAAAGTCAGGATATCACCAGGTACCAATCGAACCCTCTGATGTGTGGAAGACTGCCTTTAAATCCAAGGAGGGCATTTTCGAATGGTTGGTTATGCCTTTCGGATTGACGAATGCTCCTGCAACCTTCATGAGGCTAATGGATGACATCTTGCGGCCATTCACCAACTCCTTTGTAGTAGTATACTTGGATGACATTCTGATCTTCAGCCAGAGTTGGGAAGAGCACCTCCACCACATCCGACAGGTTCTCCAAACACTGCGGCAACACAAGCTATGTGCCAATTTGGAGAAATGCACTTTTGGCATGACCCAGATTCAGTATCTGGGATACATCATTGATGAACAGGGGGTGCATGTCGATCCAGCCAAGATCCAAGTCATTCGGGATTGGCCATCTCCAACCACTCTAACAGAGCTCCGCAGCTTTCTAGGTCTTTCCAACTTCTACCGCAGGTTCGTGTTGGGGTTTTCTCATATTACTTGGCCCTTGAGTCAAGTCACCAAGGGAGGGGCGAAAGAAAAATTCTTTTGGTCTGAATATCAACAGAAGGCATTCATGGAGTTGAAGGATCGCCTCTGCACGACACCAGTGCTCGCGTTACCAGATTTACAACAACCATTTGAGGTCGAGACAGATGCCTCTGACTATGCTATTCGGGCAGTCCTTACTCAACATGGACATCCAGTGGCATATCACAGTGAAACACTTTCAGACACAGTCCGGAAGTACCCCACTTATGATAAAGAGATGTATTCCATTGTACAGGCCTGCCGACAATGGAAGCATTACATTTTGGGGAAGGAAACGGTCATCCACACAGACCATCGACCCCTGCAGTTCATACAGACCCAAGGGAAATTGCAGAATGATCGCCATCAGAAGTGGTCTACATACCTGCAACAGTTCCACTTGAATATCAAGTATAAGAAGGGCAGCACCAATAATGTTGCAGATTGCCTCAGTCGACCACCAATCATGGCGTTAACCACCGTGCTCAAATCTTGTGGGAACGAGACTTCTGATTGGCCACTTCTCTACAAAAGCGACCCAGAATTCGGCCACACATACCAGACACTCTTGGAGGGTCGGCATGTTCCAGATTTTCACCTCCAGGATGCCCTGTTATGCCACCTAGGTCACCTTTGTGTTCCTTCAAGCGAGCGTGTCAAGATGATTTGGGAAGCACACTACAGTCGGGCTGCTGGGCATTTCGGGGTCGAGAAAACAGTGGCAATACTGCAAAATTATTTCTATTGGCTGAATCTTTGACAGGATGTTGGGAAGTACATCAGATCTTGTACTGCCTGTGCCATTGCCAAACTGACCATTAAGAAGCACGGCCTCTATACCCCGTTGCCTACCCCTAGTCGACCTTGGGAATCCATCTCCATGGATTACATGTCAGGCCTTCCTTCCACTAAGCATGGAAATGACCGTGTTTTTGTGGTCATCGACAGGTTCTCGAAGATGGCCATTATGGCGGCCTGCAAGAAGAATATCACAGCAGAAGCCACTGCTAAACTCTTCTTTGAACGAGTGTGGGTGCACTTTGGGATCCCACAGTCTATCATCTTAGATCGGGACAATCGGTTTCTCAGCACATTTTGGTCCAGTATCTGGTCAATGCTGGACACCAAACTCACGAAGTCCACAGCCTTCCATCCTCAAAGTGATGGCCAGACAGAGGTTGTCAATAGGATGATTGTGCACATTCTGCACATGTATAACACAAAGCATCCACGCACATGGGACGAGAGCCTCCCCTATGTTCAGCACAGCTACAACCGAGCTCTTCACAGCTCCACTGGCCATAGCCCTTTTCAGGTGGGTTTGGGATTCCAGCCACTGTGCCCCATTGATGTGGCCATGCCACTTGCAGCTACTCACATAAATTCAGCTCATGTCCAGTCTGAAACAGATAAGGCCACCAGCTTCATTGAGTTCATCCAACATATTCGCCAATAGGTCCATGACATTCTTGAGAAATCAAATGCCAAGTACAAGCAGCGACATGATCAACATCGGGTTTCACACAAGTTTCAAGTGGGCGACAAAGTCTGGTTGCATTTGCAAAAGGAACGCCTTACTGGAGCCTATCGAAAATTGAGACCACTCTGATATGGTCCTTACACCATTACTAAGGCTATGGGAGACAATGCATTTGAGCTCAGCATTCCCCCATTCCTTGGCCTCCACCCAGTGTTCAATGTGGACCGCCTTCGGCCATACTTTCCACCATTGCTAGACACATCCGACATTGCAGAACAGCTCAAACCCACAGAATTAAATCCAGATTGCATGGAACAAGCTGCAACTGATCGGATCATGGACACACAGATCAAGAACATTCGCCAATAGAATATACAACTGTATCGAGTTGTCAAAGCAGGCCAACTCCTTCAGCAGGGCAAGTGGCTCACGAGGGAACAAATTCAACAAAAGTTTCCTCATCTCATGGAGGAACTCAACGCAATGGGGACCATTGCTTCCTAAGGGGGGAGGAATGATCCAGGTGGATATTGGTGGCCACCTGCCAAGTCCACCTGGACCCCCACCATTGTTTCTCTAAGCATTTTCAGTTTCCTTAATTGTAGCACAACTTACTATTTTTAGCAGTTTTGCTGGTCCTGAACTTCTGGAGCAGTTTTGAGGCCCTAAACGACGTTTTTTTGGGAGATATGGGGGCAACATGGGTCCATGGACCGATGTTGCCCTTCACAAAGTGGTAGTGCTCGGATAGATCTTTCTAACGAGCTATTGTATGCGTCAAACGGAGATCATATGCCAAAGTTACGACCCCGGGAAGTTGATGTACCAATTTACCCAAACGGGGCCCACAGTTTGGCGTTTCATCTCCTAGGGTTAGGTTTTGGAATGTTAAGGGTTTTCCATTGTTTCTCAACAATAAATAGGCCTTCGAGCCTCATTGTAACACAGTTCAGAGGCATGTAGCAACCACATCTCTTCTCAGAGATAAGCTACCATCGCCCTAGCTGGTTTATTTTCCAATTCTGGTTGTAAGCATATTTCAGTATTTTCCATTAATGAAATGAAGTATTATTTCCGCTGCATCTTTGTGCATATGGTTTTCTATGTAATTTTTCGCGTTCCTGTTTAAATCCAGATCAGTCCAGGACTTGGTGGATGGAGTTGAGGATAGATGTAGATGGTTGGATTTGTTCAAGGAGGACTGAAGCAATGATGCACAAAAACTAGGGTTATGTGAGCAAATGGCAAACGTAAGGTTAGAAGCTAAGCCGAGGGATGGAGCAGATGGGTTTGATGGAGTATGGGCAGGTAGAGAAGTGGTACAGGTGCTCTGCAAGTCGTTTTTCCAACTGAACCAATGAAAACTTGAAAAAATCAAAGACCTAGTTACGTTGACCTAATATGATCTAGCTGCCAGTAAAGAGAATGAACAGAAGTTGAACTGCAATGAATCCATGTATACTAACTCATGCAACTAAGCAAGCAAAAGTCTGAACTTGTAACCAACTTCTACACATGAAAATCAAACACTAGTGATTGCATGGCAAAGCAAAATCAGTGTTTTTGTGGGCAGCAAGGTCACCCTGATCCCAGCTCTTGATCCCACTGAGGGAGAGGTTAAACCAGTGATGTTTGATGGCCATTTTTTGGAGATTTTCCCTGTTAACAACCTATCAACTAAATCTGAGCATCAAAAAGTCTTTCTAACCATTAACAGTGACCTAGTTAATCAGCAAGATTTAATCTACTTAACAGAAATAATTTTGCAAATGCATGAAGAACAAATAATCAATACATAAAGGAGGCCTTAGCACTCGGGTTGGGCCCAACCCCAAGAGCTGCAGGCTACTATAAAGAACTCAGATCTGATGCCAAGTAAAACGGCTTCTCATTACTAAAAAATAATCATCACAAGAAAGTGTACAACAGTAGCTAAGAAAAACAAGCTAAATAAAGGACAACACTATAGTGAAAATACCAATAGTTCCAAAAGTAGACTACGAAGGCTGAGGCCTTCTTATTTATACAATATGAGGGGGCTAGCAGCCCTCCTAGATTCAAGGGACTCGGCTGTTCCAACTGATAGTAGACAGTCAGTCTTCCCAAAGCTACCTGGCTGCCTTTAGAACTCATTTTGGTGGCCTGTTGAGCTCGGAGTTGAGGGTGGAAATTTCGAGGAAGGGCCATTTAATGCCATAGACAACCTCCCTACGAATCGTCACCTCAAGCTTGGCTGTCACCTGGGCCATAATTGCTTGGTTTTGCTCCAAAATTTGTCCAAAAAACCTGAAATGAGCACGCATTAGCCTCCTTGGTAGAGTGACCACCCTTATTCATTCAAATAACATAAACATACTAGAAAGACATGCATAATCTATGAAAAATGGAGGATTGAACAAGGACAATTAGGCAAAATGAGCCCAATAAGTTACCCAATTCGGGGCTCATCATCACCCCCCTGCTAAATGGGTTGCTCATCCTCTGAGCAACTAGTCCATCTCATCATCCTTTATGGCTTTGATCGCCTCCCTCATGTCCCAGGCCTTTGCTGTGATATCCTCTTCCAAGTCGTGGAACCCTGCCTTCCTTTCCACTTCCTCCCATTGTCTACCTTCCTCCTCTTCCTTCACTCCTTCTAGCAATCCCAAAAGTAAAGGAGGACTGAATTTCAAGCCAATCCAATTGGCCTGCAAATTCTGCATCAACTATTTGTAGAGGGGTACCCTTGCCAAGGCTTCCCTCATCCTGGTGGGAGAGTGGTATTCTTTTATCTTTAGGCTGTGAGGCAGTGTGCTCCACCGACTTGTGTAGGCATGCATGCAATTTTCTCCCAACAGTATCTCCATGTCCTCAAAGTGGGCAATGGCTTGAGCTTGTTGCTCAATGTATTCCGGTAGATCCTAAGAACTGTTTGCCAAGTGCTGTGGGCGCTTGTCACTGCTAATGGGTCATCTGTCTTTGCTCTGATCATGAGAGGCTCACTGAGCTCTCTGCCTATGATACTGCGGACCTCTGCTGCTCTCTTCTTCTCATGGCTCATCCAAGAGGTCACGACCATAAGCTGGACATCTCCTATCACTATGTTTGGATCCCATGCATTCATGTCTAGAAGGGCAAAGTTGTGCAAGTAGAACTCTGTTAATTTGGCCCTATCCTCAGATGAACTATTGCCACATAGAGCTGCAAAATGATGATAATTTTGGAATGGGGTGATGCCCCTTTGAGCCAAGGTATTGATCTGAAACTGTAACCACTGATCCTTGAGGTATAGGGCATAGGATTTGGCAGGCTGCCTACACTGCAGAGCTTCCATTGCCCAGCTGGCCATGCAGGCCAGTTGGGCCTCCTTTTCTTGTATCTACTGTTTCAGAGACTGTGTCTCCAATTATTTTTCCTGTAGTTGCCGATTCAGTATCTTAATTTCAGTCTGCATCCCTTCCTTTCTCTGTTGTTCATCAGGGGTATCTTTGGCTGTTGTGGGCTCCTCCTGTTGCTGTTGTTCTCCCAAGATATGAGGCCTGTCTTCCTTCCTCTGTCCCTGTAATTGTAGCTGCTGTCTAAGCAGCTCATTTTCTTCCTGTAGCTTGACCCGCTAGCTGCTCTCCACATGCTGTACTAGAGCCAATTCCCTTCTTGCCTCTTTGAGTTGTTCCTCTAGAGTACCTATATCCGCCACACCATTGGACTTGGCGATTTTCATCCAAGTGTGGGTCCTCACTCTTTCTTTTTCTAGTGCAAGGAAAAGTTGCACTGTGAATTTTTGAGGAATGATCTTTCCGGCCTCCAAGAAGTTATAGTAGGAGCCCAAGCTGGGTTGGGGGCTAGGTTCCATAATGTTCTCCACCTTTTCTTCCTCCTGTGGTGATTTAGCTGCCTCACCTTCCATTGCTTCGGTCTCCTTCAGCCTAGCCAGTGTTTCCTGTAGAATAATCTCAGCATCCTGTAGAGAGGCCTTTGTGTCCAACATTTCCATTCTCTCCCTCTAGGTGGATGTCTTTGGGCTTCCCCGTTCATAAGTGATGGATGCCTTGGAGGGGGACCTCTCCGTTTGTGTGGTAGGGGTGTCTACAATTGTGATTGGTTCTTTCGACGGAGGCTGGGGTTTGCCAGTCTTAATCCTCACACTCTTTGCCTTAAAATACAGGGGAGGCTCCCTCTTTCGCTTTTCCTTCAGCTTGGGAGATGTGCTTAGGGTGGCCAGCACAGCTGCTGCCTCCCTAGCTAAAATTTCCAGTGATTTTTCCCTCTGTTGCTTTGTCTTCAAACTTCCTGTAGAAAGTCCTGTGCTGACTATTTTTTGTCTTCCTGTAGAAGAAGTTTTCACTGTTTTGGCTTGCTTAGCTGGGGGTGTCTTCTCCTTCAATTTTGCTGTGGTTTCCTTGGATGTGCCCTCACTTGCTTGGACCTTTTCAGTCCTTTCTGCCCTGATTTGCAACCGTTTCTCCCTTGGCGTTTGTGCTTTTATTTCACCACAGCTTTGGCCTCAGTAGCTTGGCCTTTTTCTTATTTCTCTTCTTGCTTTTCCTATGGTGGCCTGTCTTGGGTTTTCTTACCCTTAATTTCCTTACCCTTAGTTTGCTTCTCTGCCTCAATATGCTCCCCTTTTCCTCACTGCTGGATGAAGTGAGTTCTTCGGCCAGAATCCGGATATCATCATCCTTGGTCATATTTTCGAAAAATCTCCGAGGAGAGAGGGACAGTATAAGTATGGAGGGCATCTTCTACTAGAAGCTTGATAAGCCCATGATGGGCCAACTGGTCTGGTGTCCCTTCCTTCAGTTTTGTGCCACACTCAATCAATGACTGTAGGAGGAAGTAGGGGATGCTTAGCTTTTGTTCTGTGGGTAAATCCATCTTATTCCTGAGCTCAGTTAACAACCGGAAGTGATAACCATATACAATACTGAATCTCCCCTCATAGGTAATGTATTTAATAATCTGAAGGCTGACCTTGCTCCAAAATGGATGTAGGCTAGCTCTCCGGACCCCATTTTTATCCTTTGAAATCTGTCCTTCTGGTAGGAAGAATTCCTTTTTGGCCTTCTGGCCCAATTTCCTTTCCTCTTTATCCCAGGGTATCCCCAATGGCAAGTCAGTGACACGAATAATGAGTTGTGGGGTGAGTCTTAAGGTCAATCCTCAGAAATTTACAATGGCCAGTATCTTGGATTTGGGCTGCAGGAACCTTAGGAACTCCTCTGTTATTTCATCATCTGAAATTGAATTCTGTCACAGAAGGTCATCCAATTTGCACGGGTAAATAGGTCTACCACCTCAGGAGTTTCTCTCAACTTCTTGGAATCCGAGGGTTCCTTTCTGATAAACCCTCCTGGCATGGTGACAAATACTCAAATACTCTATTTTGGCTTGTGCCTGATCAGAAAGGGAATTCTATTTAAGGTTTCCTCCTTTGATTCTCAAGACAGGGTTTCTCAGATGTTTGTATCTCCCCTTTCACCAATTCCCTGGTTATAATGCTGCTGCTACCCCAAAACTTGACTGTCAAAAGGAAATTAGGCTCTCACAGACAGAGTGCAGAGCTTAATTTTCACACCAACCATATACAAGTCACAATTTTTTATGCACAGATCAGTCCTTATAGAGGTTTATCGTTTCTACAGGAGGAATTCGTTAATAGGCACCGTGGAGGAGAATGTAACACAGAACCAACTGAAAAAAGCTTCGTGTATCACCCAAGCAAACCACAATTCTTGACCCACAGGCAGACTTGTTTTAACTTTCCCTACTCCAAATAGTTTAATTTACCACCTTTTGAAATTCATGCATGGGTATGGCATTTTTCGAGCCTACCTTTCTTCGAAACTCCAATTCTGACGCAGAAGATCCGGGTTTCTCTGCTCCGGGAGGCTATGCTGTTATTCCTGTAGAGCTTCTTCCTGTAGAGAGCTTTGCCAGCTTCTGGAAGACGTCACAACGCTTCTGAGCAAGCTTGAGACGTGGGAGGAGTTTGAAACGGGCCGAGAAGCTCGGGCTAACGAACTGCAGAGGAGGAGGACGCATACGCTGCTGAAAACCGGTTGCAATAGTAAATGACAGTGGTTAATGTGAGTGTTATGGCCAAAAAATTTTGAATTACGACGCAATTCATGGCACGGGGGTGAGGTGTCTAGGCCGATCCATTGGCAAACGTCACGACCATCATTCTCCGGCATGTCTCTGACTGCCATTTTTCTATCTCTGCCATTACCTGCCGTCATCATTGCCCATTCACCGATTTCAGTGCAAATCCACTGATTTTCCTCGACCGGACACTTCTCACGTGTTGACTTCACGGCCCTTTGGTGGATTTGAGCGTAACCGAGCTCGTTCAGATCCCACGAGGCCATTCCACTGACTGTGGGTGGCCAGTTGACTGGCCACCGAATTTGTTCAACCCGCACAATTCACAGACATGCAAGTTTCATAGTATAGTTTATGCAATTTGATGAAATAAGGTTAGGCACTTACCTGTGTGCCCGTGGACGTGCTCTGCAGGTTTCCGGACGTGGAACGATGGCTCTGCTCATTGCTGCTTCGTGCACAGGCACTAGAATTCATTTGTTCATTGGATGATGCTGCATGCAGGCTTCAGAATTCGATCCACTGGTAGTAAACGTTGCATGCACGACTCTGCCTTTTCTTAGCTGTCGAGGAGGTGATCACATTCAAGTGGAGCTAGTTACATGCTTCCTGCGCTGATTTCAACTGCTATTGACTCCATAGTTTGTATTCCAGGTGGATCGGCTACTACAGGATTCCTGTAGGACATCCTGTAGCTGCTTCTCCTCCTGGGCTGCATGCTGAAATGAGCAGGGTTGCATTCACGATTAAAGGGTACCGATGAAGCTTTAACAGGTAGAGTGTGCAGGCCTTCATGTACTTGATTTTTCCCTTGAGAAAAAAAATTGCAATCTGAGGAAAACAGGACTTTTTGCATGACTGTGCAGGGATACAGGACCAAATTGTGGTAATGGTAGTGGAAAGAGATGAAACAGGTGATGGATGGAAAAAAGGGGTGGCTGCATGCCTCATCAACATATTTCAAGCTTTAAATCTCGCTTGAGAATCAATTTTGGCCTACCCAAAGGTTCTACAGGATGTTTCATGTAGAAATGCAGAACTTCCTGTAGAAAGCCCTGAAACGTCCTGTAGAAGGTTGAATCTTGAACCGAATGTGTCCAAATCCTGTAAAAAGTGAGTGGCCATGTAGGGAGTGTCTGTGAGGATGTCTTGTAACTTGGTACAGACCCCTGTCCTTGTTTTGCGTGACCTCCTTTATCTCCACTGCATTCCCTGCAACCTGCAATAATTCTTCAGAGATTAGACCTATTTCTTTTCTTTTTTCTCTCTTTCCTCTTTTTATTTTTCTCTCTTTTTTTTTTTTTGAAAGACAGCAGGGGTGCCTTCATGAGGTTTTCACCCCCACTGCCTACCCTGGGCGCCTCAGAGAGGTTTTCACCCAAGGATCTTTTTATTCAAATTCTTTATTTTCTGAGAGACAGCAGGGGCGCCTCCTTGAGGTTTTCACCCTCACTGCCTGCCCTGGCCGCCTCAGAGAGGTTTTCATCTAGGGATCTTTTTATTCCTCTTTTTTTTTTGATCAAGGTGTGGCCGGAACAGAGGCAGAACCCTGCTCTATTACCAGCACTGATTTTTCCACAGTTTCAATGAACTCCTACCTTGAAAGGGCTTTCTTGTAGATTTTCAATCGATGCCCATTGAAAAGCATGGGGATGGCTTCTTCATCAATGGTCCTGATAAGGACTGAATCATTTTCATTGCATTTCTCCATTGTATATGGTCCTAACCATCTTTTCCTCAACTTTCCTTTGAAATCCTTGTATCTTGAGTCATACAGCAGCGCCCAATCTCCCGGCTCGAATTGCTTTTCATTAAGGTGCCGGTCATGCCATATCTTCCTTTGGAGTTGAACTACTTCTGAGTGGAGGAGGGCCTGCATTCTTTGTTCATATAATCCATTCAGCTGCAATAATCTTTCACGTTGAGCATGGCTGAGATCTAGGTCCAGCTGAGTTGCCACCCTTAATGCATTATACTCGAACTCTATGGACAACAAAGCTTTCTTCCCGTAGACCAGCTCATAAGGTGTGAAACTAGTTGTGGTCTTCCAAGTGGTGTTGTAGGCCCAGGTGGCCTCAACCAGGCAATCTTCCCAATCCTTTCTGCTGCTATTCACAACCTTAGTCAAAATCCTTTCCAATGCTCTATTAGTGACCTCCACCTGCCCATTTGCTTGAGGATGATAGGGGGTGGAAGTCTTGTGCTTGATCTTGTGATGAGTGAGCAAATCTTCAATCAGGTTGGAGGTGAACTGGCTTCTTTGATCTATGACTAACTCTCTTGGGTAGCCATACTTGTAGAAGATATTTTCCCTCAGAAACTCAGCCACCTTTTCTTCGGTTGCTGCTTTGATTTGCTTCGTTTCTACCCACTTGGTCAGATAGTTGGTGCACACAATGATGTACGACTGTTGCTTTGAAGGAAGGGTTGATAGGACCCACAAAATCCACGCCCCACTTCTCAAATGGCTCGAAGGTCACTTGAGGTTGGAGAGGCATTTCATCCCTTGGAGTCGGTTTTCCCATCCTTTGACATCGGTCACACTGGCTGATGTATCTTCTGACATCTTGATGAAGAGTAGGCTAATAGTAGCCTACCTGTAGAATTTTGAAGGCAGTCCTTTTTGCTGCAAAGTGGCCTCCACAAGGTCCATCATGACAGGTTAGGAGGATGTCAAAGACTTCCTCCTCCCTAACACAACGTCTCAAGATCTGATCTGGGCCAAGTTTAAATAGGTTGCCCCCGACCCAAGTGAACGGGGCACTCTTCCTTACAATTCTGCTCTTCTCCTTTGAGGATAGATGCGGAGGGAACTGTGCTGAGACCAAGCAATTTGCTATATCAAAAAACCATGGAGAGAGCATTGAGATAGCAAACAGATGTTCGTCTGGCATCTAGTCATCCATTGTCCCTTCTTCACCTACAGGCAAGTCCAATCTAGACAAGAAGTCAACAACAACATTTTCCTTACCTGGCTTGTCAACAATCGTCAAATCAAATTGCTACAACAAAAGTAACCATCTAATGATACGAGCATTGACATCAGGCTTATTCATTAAATATCTAATCACAGCATGATCAGTGTGTACAAATCTTTGATAACCAGTGATGTAGTGTCTAAACTTGCTTAGGGAATGGACTACAGCCAGAAACTCTTTCTCGGTTACAGTATAGTCCATTTCTGCCTTGGACAGGTTTTTGCTGACGAAGTATATGGCATATGGGAGTTTCTCCTCAACTTGTCCTAAGGCTGCCCCTATGGCCTTTTTCAAGGTATCAGTGTGGATGTGGAAAGGTAGGGCCCAGTTTGGACCTCCCAAGATCGGGGCGGACACCAGCTTATCCTTCAACTCATCCAGTGCCCCTTGACAGTTGTCAGTCCATTTAAACTGAACATCTTCCCTAAGAGTCCAAACAAAGGCGAGGCTAGCTTACTGAAGTCTTTAATGAATCTTCGATAATATCCTACTAAGCCTAGGAAACTCCGAACATCTCTTACCTTTTGTGGAGGTGGGACCTTTTGGATGATAGCAATCTTATTAGGCTCCACCTGTAATCCTTGCCGAGAAATGCTATGACCTAGCACGGTCCCTTCAGTCATCAGGAATTCACATTTTTCGGGACTGAGGGACAGGTTCATCTCAATGCACTTGGTTAGAACTTTTCCTAGATTAGTCAATGCTTCTTGGAAGTTGGACCCATAAGGAGTAAAGTCATCCATATAGATTTCTACTGAATCATGGACCAACTCAGAAAAGATGCTCAATAGTGCTCGCTGGAAAGTGGCAGGAGCGTTGCATAGCCCAAAGAGAAGGACTCGGTAGGCAAAGGTACCCCAAAGACAAGTGAAGGTGGTTTTATCTTGGTCTTCCGGGCTGATTTGGATCTGGTTATACCCGCTGAACCCATCTAGGAAAGAGAATAACTTCTTCCCTGCCAGTCCATCCAACACCTGATCTATGAAAGGCAAAGGGAAATTGTCTTTCTTAGTGGCTTTGTTAAGTTCTCGGTAATCTACATAGATTCTCCACTTCCTGTTCCTTTTGGGCACAAGCACTAGAGGCGAGATCCACTCACTATCGGAGATAGGATAGATGAATCCTGCATCCAGTAATTTTTGCAATTCTTCTTTGACAATGTCCTTAAGGGCTGGATTAATTCTCCTCTAAGGCTGCCTGACTGGTTTACAATCTTCTTTAATGTAGATGTGATGGGTACAGACCGAAGGATGGAATCCTTTCATCTCCTTATAGCTCCAAGCGAACCATCTAAATGATTGTTCAGTAAGCTACACAGCTCCTTCGCCTGGGAAGGAGATAGGGAGGAGCTGATCTTTAAAGTTCTTTCGGGACCAAACTCCACATTCTTAACTCTGGGAGAGGTTGGATCAGTCACACAGAGGTCCACTAAGGTGCTGGCTTGGGTTCCTCCACCAATTCCTCTAAGGACAGTGCACTGGGAGGTGGATTCTGAATCAAAATCTCAATCAAATCGTCCTCGGTTTGAGGACCTCCCCTAGTGGTTTCTACTATGCACAATGGTGCAGAGTAGACCTCATCCTCATCTCCTTCTTCCAACTAGAGTGGTAAGTCATGTTCTAGAAGAGGTTGGGTAGGAGGATATAGGACTAGCTGCTTGAACATAGGCCCATTCTTGATGCTCATCCTTCCAGCTCGACAACTGATGTAAGCATCTGCAGTGGCTAACCAAGGCCTTCCCAAAATGAGGGGGTATCTAGTGAGCTTATCCTTTGGCTGAAGGACTAAGAAGTCCGCAGGGTACTCCCAAGAGTCAATAGAGACCAAGACATCTTCCACAATCCCTTTGGGAGTCATGGTGGAGCGATCTGCCAACTGCAAGACTGTCGAGGTCTTCCTTAAGGAGTTCTGAAGGTTGAGTTTAAGCATGGTGTCCCTGGTCATCACATTAATGGCGGCCCCTAGATCAATCAAGGTATGGGGAATTATGGTGCCATTGATGTGGACATCAACTACAGGACTCCCAGGGTCCAAATACTTTGGACAGATTACTTGCCCCAACATTAGATCGGACAGTTGTCTGATGACATTGATAGTCGAGGCATCTCTCTTTCGCCTGCCTGGGTGCCTGAAACACTTCTCCTTAATCAATTTGTTATATATCGGTACATCTTTGATGGCCTGGAGAAGTGGTATTTTCACACACAACTGTTTCAGTTCTCCCAGAAGTTCAGTCTCCTCTGGGTTTGGTTGCGTGGTTACTGTTAGTCACTCAGGAAAGGATGGAATGGCTTTGGGTTCACTTTCTTGTTTCTCTTCCTCGTCCTCTGGGGGAGGAGGTTGGCGATCTGGAAGGGTCTTCCCAGATCGCTGGTTGATCTCCTGGATCTCCACGGCATAGGTAGGACATGTTGTCTCCCTAGTGTATACCTGTTGGGCCTGTCAGTTGTTGGGGTTTGGGTTCGGTTGAGCAGGCATCTGGGGTTGTCTTGGAGGAGCAGGGGGTAATGGTTGTGGTTGGGCTGGTGGTGGAGGCAGAATGGCGGGAGGAGAGTTGTATTAGGGCCTCCACCCTGGTTGAGGTGCATTCCACTGGGGCTGTGGCTGGACATGTGAGTGAGAGTGGTGAGCTCCAGTATTGCAGCAATAATGCTGCAACTCCTGGGACTCCCTTCTTTACTTTTATCAACCCGGTAGTTCGTAACAAACTTGGAAGCGACGATGTTGTATGCAGAAGTACTAGCTCTTGCCACAGCTGTCACTTGGTCAGCTGGCACAAGTTCGCTAGGGGCTTAAGCCAACTTCTATGAGCTCTGAGAAGAAGCTTTTTAACTGATGGACGAAAGCTAACTCAAAGAAGGTTGATCTACTTGCAGAAAGAAACTGGAAAGCTGAAAGGAAACGTAAACCCTAGCAAACCCTAATTTTACCAGCTATCCCTACCGATGCAAGAAAGAGGATGCAAGCTACTGAAAGAAATGCCATTGACTTCTAGGAAGGTAAATACATGTATCTAAGCTACTTCTACAGTAACATCTGAAAAAACATCTTTTTTTATTTTTGAATAAGTTTCCAAAATTATCATGCATGCGATTTGACTGTTTTGACTGTGCAGAGGTGGATTGGCGAGAGGAAATGCTTGGATGAGGTCGGGAAGGTTTAGAGAGGGCCTAAGGGGTCCCTAACACCCTTACAGAGAGTTTCACAGAGTTTGGCCATCAAGAAACCTCATTCGTGAGCTTCTACAGGAAGTCTGCAGGGGTTCTACAGGATGTTTGTGATTTTCTACAGGATGTTCTGTAACTTTCTACAGGATGTTCAGAAATGGGATTTTGGAGGATGGATGGATGGATAAAGATGGAGGAGTGGGTATGGAGGTAGGATAAGGGTTGGAGGTGGTCCAAGACTTGGTGGATGGAGTTGAGGACAGATGTAGATGGCTGGATTTGTTCAAGGAGGACTGAAGCAATGATGCACAAAAACTAGGGTTATGTGAGCAAACGGAAAGCGTAAGGCTAGACGCTGAGCTGAGGGATGGCACAGATGGGTTTGATGGAGTATGGGTAGGTAGAGAAGTGGTACAGGTGCTCTGCAAGTCATTTTTCCAACTGAACCAACGAAAACTTGAAAAAATCAAAGACCTAGTTATGTTGACCTAATCTGTTCTAGCTGTCAGTAAAGAGAATGAACAGAAGTTGAACCGCAATGAAACCATGTATACTAACTCATGCAACTAAGCAAGAAAAAGTCTAAACTTGTAACCAACTTCTACACATGAAAATCAAACACTAGTGATTGCATGGCAAAGCAAAATCAGTGTTTTTGTGGGCAACAAGGTCACCCTGATCCTAGCTCCTGATCCCACTGAGGGAGAGGTGAAAACAGTGATGTTTGATGGCCCTTTTTTGGAGCTTTTCCATGTTAACAACCTATCAACTAAATCTGAGCATCAAAAATTCTTTCTAACCATTAACAATGACCTAGTTAATCAGCAAGATTTACTCTACTTAACAGAAATAATTTTGCAAATGCGTGAAGAACAAATAATCAATACATAAAGGAGGCCTTAGCACTTGGGTTGGGCCCAACCCCAAGAGCTACAGGCTCCTATAAAGAACTGAGATCTGATGCCAAGTAAAACTGCTTCTCATTACTCAAAAATAATCATCACAAGAAAGTGTACAGTAGTAGCTAAGAAAAACGAGCTGAAGAAAGGACAACACTATAGTGCAAATACCAACAGTTCCAAAAGTAAACTATGAAAGCTGAGGCCTTCTTATTTATACAATACGAGGGGGCTAGCAACCCTCCTAGATTCAAGGGACTCGACCATTCCAACTAATAGTAAACTCTCAGTCTTCCCAAAGCTGCCTGGCTGCCTTTAGAACTCGTTTTGGTGGCCTGTTGAGCTCGGAGTTGAGGGTGGAGATTTCGAGGAAGGGCCATTTAATGCCACAGACAACCTCCCTATGAATCCTCACCTCAAGCTTGGCTATCACCTGGGCCATAATTGCTTGGTTTTGCTCCAAAATATTTCCAAAAAACCTGAAATGACCACGTATTAGCCTCCTTGGTAGAGTGACCACCCTTATTCGTTCAAATAACATAAACATGCTAGAAAGACATGCATAATCTATGAAAAATTGAGGATTGAACAAGGACAATTAGGCAAAATGAGCCCAATAATTTACCCAATTCGGGGCTCATTAGAGGTGTTGAGGGTTTTTAGAATAGTCCTGTTTCTTCTGGAGTCCTCCACAACGTTCAAAATGTCCTATTTGACAATGTTCCAGCAAGCCTTAAAAAATTTACATTGAAACCATAGGGTCCTGGAGCTTTTCCATTCTGCATGTCTTTAATAACCTCACTGAATTCCTCTTCGGTGACTGGTTTATTCAGGTTAAAATTGTCCTCTCTTGATACCAGATTAGGGATATTTTTTGTAATTTCTTTGATACGTTGCTCTATATCAGGATTGTTTTCCTTTGTGATGCTTCTGAAATGTTGTATCAACACAACTTCGATGTTCTTATGAGAGGTCTGAAGCACCCCATTCTCATTTAATATTGAAGAGATTCTATTGTGAGCTCTGTTGGCCATGGTGGATCTGTGGAGAAATTTTGTATTACGTTCACCTTCTCTGAGCCATTGAATTCTAGATTTTTGTCTCCAAAAGACTTCTTCTTGTTTGCATAGGTTCTCCCATTCTTGATGGTGTTTATCAGCTTGCTCACTTTTGACTTTATCAAAACCATCTGAGATTAGTGCTTGATTAAGTTCCTGTAGTTTGGATTCCACTAATTTTTTGTCCACAAAAATGTTGCCAAAATCCTTCTTGTTCCATTCTTTGAGTCTGAGTTTTATGTGCTGAAGTCTTTTATGAAGGAGGAACATTTTAGTGCCCTGGATCTGCAAATCTTCAGCCCACCATTTTTCAATGTTGCTGATGAAATCTGGATGGGAGAGCCAGATATTTTCAAACCTGAATGGTCTATTCCTGGGAGAATCAATCCCCTTGATTTCTAATTGAATCAGCCAGTGATCAGAGCCTTCGAAGGGGAGAACTCTAGCTGTTATTTCCTTATTTGCGAGCATAAGCTCCTCTGAGATAAAAAATCTGTCTAACTTGGAGGCGACCTGAGCCTCACCTCCTCTTTTATTATTCCAAGTAAAAAGGCCATTCTGCGTTTCTGAGTCAACCAGTTTCAGATCTTCTGAGAAGGAGTGAAATGTTTCTGAGTCTTTACTTAGCAATCTGGTACCTCCTTTTTTTTCCGAAAGAGATTTAATCATGTTAAAATCTCCTCCTATGACCCAAGGTATTTCTTCATGTCTGCTTCTAAGATCTACCAGGGAGTTTAGGAATCTGAGTTTCTCATCTATTCTTTGAGGACCATAAACATTTGTGACCAGAAAGGTATCCTCAACCCCTACTGGTTGAATAATTACTGATAAATAATTTCTTGATGCCTCCGCATCTAATATGCTGACTTTTTGGGGATTCCAGAGAGTGAGAATGCCTCCCACTGTGTTCTCTGCTTTAACTTCAAGAAACTCAAATCTATTTAGCCATTTGCTATGGATTTGTTTTAATTTCTGAATGGAGCATTTTGTTTCCTGAATGAAGATTATATCTGGTGTTGCTATTTTCATTCTATTACTTAACATTCTTTGTTTTCTTTTACTACCTAGACCTCTGATATTCCAAGATATGAACTTCATAATTAAAGATTTGTAAAAGAGTAACTGGTTAGATCTTTCATCTTACCCGAATCTATCATTAGCTTTCCACACTCCATTAAGAGCTCATTTTGCTTTTTCTTGCCCCTCTTCTTTCCTGGATTTCTGGTTGCTAATCCTGGAGTTGATTTCATAGTTTTCACACCTTTGTGCTCCTGCTTGTGAATATTTTTACCTTTCTCCAACTCTTTTTCCTGCATTTTCCATAAAAACAACTGCTGTATTCTGTTACATTCTTCTTGAGGTAGTGAATCTATTCCTCCTTTGGTTCCCTGCATTAAGAATCCTTCCAGATCCAGGTTTTCCTTATCTAGAATTTCCTGAAGTTCATGATCTTCCAGATCTATTTCACTTTGGGTCATTTCCTGGTCCGTTTCCATTTCTGTTTCACTCATTGACCTTTCTTTTTGATAGCCCATATCTTGAGTTTGTGTGTTATTTTCTTCTCGCTCTTTCTCATTAGGACCTACTTCCTGAGATTGATTTTCCTTCGCGTTTTCTTCATTCTCTTCCAGCACTTGGAACTTGTTCTGATTGACCTTCTGCGCCTCGTTATGTTGTTGCTTTAGCCCCTTTTTTCCTCCTTTTCCTCTACTAGTCACCCGCTGAAAACTTTCTGAGTCCTTCCTTGTATTGAGTTTCTCTTTGTTATCTACTTTACTAAGGGGGCAGTCTCTGAACAGATGTCCATGCTCATGGCATCTGTGACATCTGAATGGGATATGCTCGTATTCCACTGTCTGCACCCACTCCTCATCGAAAACTTCCAAAATGACTTCATCCGGAAGAGCTCCTGATAGATCCATTTCCACACATATCCTTGCAAAGGAGGTGTATTTCCCTCTTCTTGTAGCTTCAGAAACTTTGACAAAATGCCCTAGTTTATTGCCAATGGCCACTAGCGATTCCGTTTGCCAATAATCCAGAGGTAGAGAATAGAGCCTTACCCAAACTGGAACTGAAGTGAAAGTCTCCCGCTCTGGGACAAAGTTCATCATCCAAGGCCTTATGTAGAGACCGACTGATGCATAAAAGTATGGTCCTCCTTCGAATATTCTGTCTTTATCCTCGATGTTTGAGAACACCACTGTGAAGAATCCCTTTGACTGAAGATGCAGCTCAATGCTTCCTTTGGGTTTCCAGTGAAACTTGATCCACATTTGTAAAGCTTTTTCAGTGGGCCATAGTCCCACAAATTTACAGATAATGGCGTAGGTCCCCATGTGTTCCCTGTGCGCTTGTAGAGCAGGATCATTTATTATTACTCTGGGAATTATTTCTACTTTTGGTTTGCAGGATCCCTTCTGCTTTTTGTCTCTTGAACCCAGATTTTTGTCTTCTTCCTCCTTGTCTTTTGTGCCATTTTTTTCCTTGGTCTTTGTCCCATCTATCTCCTTTTCATTATCCCTGTTCCTTTCCTCTGCAAAACCGTTGCTATTCCCCGATGTTGTTTTTCCTTTTCTAGTTACAGCATCCTTGTAGGAGGGAGTCGAGCTCCCTCCTCTGCCGCCCTCCATATGAAACAATCTTTGCAACTTGCGCTAACCCTAGCAACTCACAGCTCCAACTTCGTCAATATTTGTATCAAGATTAGTATTTTTGTTACTTGACACCTTCTAAGACATTTTTTTTATCATTATAAAACTTGTACCATTCAATACCGAAGCCATTAAATATATTTTACAAATAAATCAAATAATTTTTAGCCAAAAAAAGATCTGGTAATCGGTGCGTTTATCCCATTAATGCACCAAGCATTTAATTGTTCAACACCATCAAGGAAAATTATTATTTTTAAATAATTTTAAATTATGACGGTGCAATTTATAAGGCTGAATGCATGACAAACAATGCTATTTGGAAGAAGCACGTCGGTATGTTATATTACACCGGGAGCAACGATGGACATATTAAACATAATCGACAATGTTATAATATATCAGTGCATTGTATTACATAGGGCACACTGGTGCGTTATATTAAAGAGGGAGCATTGTGAAACATATATCCGTTTAAAAAAAAATAGAGACGGTCGACAGGGTTTGGATCTAATTCAATAAGTGATTCTTCTACTTTACATGTCGAACATTGTATATATAGCAAGTACACAAACCCATTAAATCTAAAATTCCTAAAATGAAAAACTCTAATTGTAAAGTGGTAGAGGAAGTTAAACCCTAATGTAAAATTTTGCAGAAAAAAGAAAGGGTTTAAGGTAAGTATTGAATTTTTTTGTTTTTTGTTTTTTTAATTTTAATTAAATTTAAATAAGAACAAAGATCCTAAATTTTTTTACTTGTAAAATTTATAGTAATTTTTTTATTATACAGGTTTTTTTCTTTTTCTTTTTTTGAATTGTGAATAAATTTAACAGAAATTGTAAAAAATTTTAACACTAAAATCTAAATTTTTGCTATTTAGGGTTTTGAGTGAATCACCATACCTTTGAAATTCTGATCTTTTCGTGGTTCCAAAATATTTTTCTGCTGCACTGTGCTCCCAGTATGTCTCTCTTGCAAACGATCTCTCTTTTAATTAAACCCTGATAGAAATTGTAATTTTTCTTATTAGTAAAATAAACAATAAAATTTAAAAATTTTACTATGTATGGTTTTGAGTGAATCATCATACCTTTCAGCTTTTGATCTTTTGAATAGTTCTGCTACTCCAAAGCATTCTTTTGTTAAACATTGCTCCTCGTATGTCTCTCTTGTAAATCACTCCCTTAAAATTTTGGGTAAAATAATGAAATAGTGAATAACTTTTTACTATTTAAAAGACTTTATGAAATTAGATTTCGAAAAATCAATTACCGCCCATTTTTTAATTTTAAAAAAGGAAAAACATATCACGTTTTTTTTTTTTTCAAATTATCTGCACATCGGTGCATTCGATAGTCAAGTTCACCAGTGCATTTATAAGAAGAGTGCACTGACATTGCAAGGGCTTCAAATTTTTTCAACGCACAGACATGATACCATTTTTTCTTTCGAAATCCCTAAATGGTGCGATTAATTGTTTTAACGCAATGGTGTAGTTTCTATTTAAAATCATCGACACTCTAATTGTTATAAGAGATCTGAGTTGATTGACTTCATTTTTATTTTCTAAGATCTGGAAAAAGGTGCATAGTGTTGTTTTTTTTTAAATGCATCGGTGTGTTTTTTTACAAGAGCACCGATATGATAACATAATTTTTTTTTATTTTTATTTTTTTCCAGAATGTAAGAAACTAGTGCAGGTATTATTTTAAACGCCTTGATGCCTATGAATTACAGTAGTTCATAGTATACATTATAAGAGCATCGAGTTAGTTTAATTAATTTTTATTTTTTATAATACAGAAATAGGGGCGTACCAACGTTGTTTTGTTTTGAAACGCATCAATGTGTTTTTGTACAAGAGCACAATATGATAACATTTTATTTTCCGGAATACCGAAAACTAGTGTAGGTATTATTTTAATGCCTCAATCTTGGTATTATGTAAACACCTCGATGCACTTTGTTCTGATAAGTACACCAGTCTAGTTTAAAAACTATCTGAAATTTTATTTTCACATAAAATGGAATATTAAACTCAAATTATCCTTTAGGATACATCCACCTGAATTACAATAGTTCATAGTATACATTTTTTGCTTAAAGTCACCTTATTCTTGAAAAATGTTTTCAAAACTATATTGAAATTTAGATTGTGGTTATATGGTTCTTGAGTTTAATTCTAGATATGCAAATAAAATTTTATTTCTGATTTTTCTCAAATGCAGGGACAAATCTAAATAATATCAAATGGCCAATTCTTCAAATTTCAGCTCCTTCCATATTGCTGATTAAAGTCCTTCGGAGTTATCCCTTTCCATATCCAGTAAGTTTAGATTTTATTTATATTTCGATTATATAATTGATTTTTTTTTTTGATTCATGTCAATTTGAATAAAAAAATATCCAAATTTGCAGGATCTCGATTTAGAATCGAGTTCAGATGAAAAAAATATTCCTCTATTTCAAAACCATTGGAAGTTCTTATCAAGAGCATCATATCACAAGCAATTGGTAGATGAAAATGGACAACCTCTTCACCCTGTCAATTGGAACATGGCATCTTCTAGCCACAATCCTGGATCAATAATGGTAATAATTATTTGGTATAATATAATTTCAACAAGCCAATTGCGTTGACGTGCTTACTAATACCATTGATATTGTATTAATGACGTTCAATATTTTTTGAAATTATGATTATAGTGATGACGAGAGACCAACCTACCATCTTCTGGTGCATGCCATTACAACATCAACTCGAGAGAATGCTACATTAAGAGCAAGAATCAGAGAGGAATAATACAAAGAATGGTTGAATCAACCACCTATTCAATTCCCACTGTGTCCAGATTCACCAATTTTGGAATGACTACAATAATAGTAGTTCTTCATCACAAGTCGGCAATGGAGGTAATCAAATAGAGTTTGGTATGGATGATTACGTATGGGATATGACTGATATGGAGGCAATGTTGTTATATTCATTCCATAATGATGAGCTAGGGGATGATGCTCATATCAATGATACCTTATTCGAAAGCCTGAAATCTGCTTCCACCACCCCTCTCTTTGGACCTGGTGGTAAGTCAAAGTCTACTAATATGGGCACAATGATGTTGTTGTACATATTGAAAGAAAATTTTGGCATGTCGAATGCATGTTTCGCAGTAATATTGAGACAATTCACCTGCATGATCAATCAAGTCAATTATATTTTGATAAAGCTTGTCACATAATCAATGTCATTAAAAATGGTCGATTTTACAAATGTTAAATATTTACATTGTACAATTATATTCCCCACCAACTATAGGTTATTCAAATATAAGGCCCTTTCGAGTGATAATGTCTCACTGGGTAGCTGTGAAGAGGAAAAGCAATTGTTGAACATGTTGGGTGTTGAGTACATATTATATCATGCATCTTCGAATGTTTGTATTTTATATAGAGGAGAGTACACTAAAAAAGAGATATGTTTGAAAAGTGGGCATGACAGATACCATGATTAAAAAAAGGTAAATCACATGGTGCTCCTCATAAGATATTGAGGCACATGCCTATAATCCTAAGGATTCAAAGGCTCTTTCATTGCAAAGAATTAGCTATGTTGCAGGGATGGCATGCCTCACATAGAATTGAGTCAGGAGTTATGCGAATCCCAACAAATTCAATAGCCATGAAGCATATAGAGGTTACATGTCCTGAAAAAATTCAAGGATGAAGTATGAAGTTTACGACTCAACATAACCATGGAGGGCGTCAACCCATATTCCCTCCAAAACACTAAATATTATGTTTGGCCTATAGTAGTGATGAATAACAATATTCCCTCGATGGTTTTTCGTGAAGAATGAACATCTTATGATGGCTTTCATAGTCTCTAGCAAAAGACAAGTGAGGAATATGGATGTCTACTTACAACCATTGGTAGATGAATTTAAGGAATTATGGGAAGGGATACATGTGTACTATGCATGGAAAATTTTAGGGGCTAATGTTCGCCCAGTGGGCTAATTTTCCAAGATTTTTCCACAAAAAAGATTCGCCAATTTCCAATTTTATAAAAGACGATTCGCCCAAATTTTAGAATATAAAATTATTTTACCTTAAAAATCGCCAACATTATAGAGAGACTATATATAAAATAATTATAAATTTGATTAATTTTACAAATATATCAATAAAAATTTATAATTTGCATATTAGGGATTAGTGAGATTCGCCAATGTTTTAAACTTCAAGAAAATTTTCCATCCTTAAAATTTTCCTTGGTACTATGTATGAAGACCATTCGCAACATAGAGGAGTTTTCTGTTGTATGCGATATGTGCTTATACCATACATGATTATCTAGGCTTAGGAGTTTGCTCTAGTAAATTACATTTTTATTGATTTGTTTATATATGTAACAATATTGTTTCACATATATTTAATTTAATTTGTTGCAATTGTTCTGAACTTCATGGTCGCTAATTTGTCGACTTGTATACAATAATTTCGTAGGTCTTGTAACAAAAGGGTATCATGGATGTAAATGTTGTGGACTTTCTCGGAAGGCTAGGTGGTTCGACCACCTACGAAAGCCAGTGTATGACTGCTCTAGGGTATGCTTCCTGGAAGAACACCCTTACAGAAGAGAAACATCCACTTTCAATGGTAAACTAGATAGAACCTAAAGGCATACAATAATGACACCAACTAAATGGCTTAAAGCATATGAGAGAGAGAAGGAGAAGGAGTTTTTAGAAAATTTCGATTCAAATGGGGAGCCTATGTTCAATGATCCAGAATTCTTCGACATGTATGTTGAAAAATTGCTCATTGGTATGAAAAGGAAAATTTTCTTTTATGATGTCCCATATTGGGAGCATCTTAAGGTTGGCCACTTACTAGATCCCATGCATATTTTAAAATTGTTTCATCTTCTTATGGAGGCACATATCATCGAAAGAAAGTGACACATTAGCTATTATGAGAGATCTTATTTATTCAAAAACTAAAATGAAAAATTGGCCAAGACAAGGAACTAGAGGAGAGGCTGGTCCCTCTTGGTATTTCAAAGAAGGTGATGTCCCATGGATTTTAAAGAAATATGACCTTTCTTTAGAAAGGGAAGTTGTAATGATTGTGAGGATGCCTTCTTTATATGGGTTTTCACTACAGTGCTGCTTCACTGTGGAAGACCGTTTGTTGGGGTTGAAATCACATGACCATTCGAACCTTCTAAGATTACGTATGTCAAAAGCATGATTTTATTATTTTTATTTTTATGTATAGGAATATTTTATAATTAATTTTTTTATTATGTACTATTTAATGTGTAGTGTCATTATCCTTTTCTTGTACATGAGTTTGTGAACCATGACTTCCCCTAAGACCTATGATGTGTCATATATAAATTATCTGCATTTTTACGTTGGATTACATGAAAGAATATTCATATGGCTAGCATTCAAGGATGGCATCGAGAGATAGTTGAGATTGTTTGTATGTTTTAGAAGGACCTGCAGACAAGTTTCATGGACTTGCAGGTTCATATTCTAAGTCACCTAGTAGATGAGGTTGAATTAGTTGGGGTGGTTTCTTGTCATTGGATGTTCTTCTTAGAGAGGTACAAGAAGAAATTGAAAGGTTTTGTTCATCAAAGGGAAAAACTCGAAGGGTCTATGGCAAAGGGGTATATATCATATGTGTCTTTGTATTATGCCAGTGAGTACATCAAGAATATTGACAACACACCAGGTGTAGCGATTTGGGATGACAAAAGGGATGAAAACAAAAGAGATGGGGAGCTTCTCGAAACGAATGGAAAGAGGTGCATGTTAAAGAGTAAGTGCATGCTTATTATTTGTCAAGTTGATACAGAGTAACTATTGACACTAAACTTCATATTAATGCATATTTTGATCACATACGTACTATATATATATATATATATATGTATATGTATATATATATATATATATATATATATATATATATATATATATATATATATATATATATATATATATATATATGTTGGTTTGATTTCATCAATGAAATCAGAAATTGAAGCCATCAACAAATTCATTCTTGATAATATGGAAGTGACAAAATCGTGGGTCGCATTGTACGAACATAATAGGAGGAAATGGGACAGTGATAGGAAATAATTAAAATGCTTGAATGGTAGAAGTGTGCCTTATCCTGATCATTTAAAAGAAAATATGCCAATGACATAACCTAATAGTCAGGTTACCGATAAATTCAAAGAGAAATACGATGCATCTGGACGTTACCCGTGTGCTGAAGAGGATGTGCTAAACATAGGGATTGGGTGCAACAACTTAGTAATTACAATATCTTTTCATACACTTTTAACTTCATAATGCACCTATGAATTATAACATCTATATATATTTTATATTTTTAATTATGTTTGAGTTATTAGACACATGACACTGTGATTTTTTCACTTTTTTATATGTGCATTTCTTCCCATCTATGTGGGCGTATGGACATCATTTTCACATGGAGGATGCCGATGATGGATGCATGACATACGACCATGGAGTGGAAGTCGAGTTTGACCAACCTTGTTGTTCTTGCCACCATGATCAAAACCTAATGCAGGGGACATTAGGTTTCGTTGGAAAGATAAAAGAGATCATTCAAGTGGAATTCTCTTTGTTCCAATGTGCTATTTTTAGGTGCAAGTAGTGGGACACCTTTGATCAGAATAATGTAAAGGAAGATCGTGATAGTGGGCTGATATCTATCAGTTATAGAAAGATGTGGCATGAAGCTAGGGAGCCTTATGTTTTTGCAAAACACTACAACCAAATGCTTTTTCACCCAAATGTGTTGGATAGGGATTGGTGGTTCATATTAAGACACGACCCTAGATCAACACATATTTTTTAGAACAATAGTGTTATCATGCCAAGCACGGAAGATAATCAATGTGATGACAATGGAGAGTGATATGTACTTGTGTTATTTCATCATTTATACTATTGTTCTATGTTCTTGTTTTCTTTATTTCACTAATTATATTGTTTTTTATTCATCTTATTGGCATTTTATAATATAATTAGTAAGATTCACCAACGTTTTTACAGTTTTTTTTGCAGTGGAAACTTTTTTACACTTAAAACTAAGTATTTCTAATTGTGTACAACATCTATGATAATAAGGATTCAAGGTCACAACCCTTTTCAAATAGAAAAATGAGAACAAAATAGTGAATTTAGAAATAACATTGAACATTTAGTCTCGATTTATATACTTATTGGTTTCTTGATCAATTCACTAAAAGGGGGTTTATGCATGTATAAAATGTTGATTACATATTTTATGGACCATAAGAGAAACAAATGTGATTACATGGATGCATAGAGGTTTTGCTTTTTTCTTCATGGATAATGGAATAGTTTGAATTTTCTTTTCAATGGTAATTATAAATAAAATTTGAATTAGTAAACGTTTTATGGATAAGAATTAAATGATAAATAATCTGATGGTGATTAAGAGGCATTTGTTTGGCTTTCAAATAGAATTGGTGATGCATTTTTCTTTCCTATTTAGACTATGTAAAATAAATATCTATTTTTATGTATTTATAAGAAAATTATTTAAAGTAGACATGTCTTTATAAGTTCGGTAATAATAAGTGATAAGGCTACATAATAAGGTGTTGCATGTGATATATTATTAAAATATATCTTGCCCAGAATGATCATTGAAGGTGACAATCCCAAGCACTATATGTCATGTCATTTAAATTCACGAGCCTAAGCCATATACATCACACCGTCGGTTTGAAGGACATAAAATATATAATAAGGCAGTGGCGCAAAAGGCATGCCTGCAAGTATTCACAGTGTTTGTTGTGTGTCTAATAAGACCCATGAAACCCTAATATGATATCTTTTCTGCATACCACTTTCTTCTCATTTCAATCTTATTATACCAATTGAACTAGAAACATTTAACAAAGTATAACATTTTCACAATTCTGTTTCTAAAATCCATGGTGCCATGGCGGTTTGTAGTAGGGACCTATAAGATCTAGGTAAGACACCTGGAGTGTGTATTGTAGGACAAAACTTAGGTGTTCTCCCTCTCTTTTGCCTCCCATGGTCGGACCATATTGTATGAGTTTGCCATTTTCTCTTGCTCCTGCTACTGCTCCCTCTGCTGACGTATTTACTACATTTTTTTCATATAAAATACATCAACCTCATACATAAAATACATTTTTTTTATTAAATGAAAAATGTAATTATTAATATGGAAACATAAATTTAAATTTAAAAAAAAAATCATGGGTGCACCCAAAACACTGTCATGCACCATCTCCAGTGTGTTGTAGAACACAACTGCACCGACAATAATGTGCACATACATATGATGCACCATTGTTGGTTCACGAATTTAAATTTTCATCGTGGTGTGTCGCACTTACAACTGATGTGCATGTATAACATTTTTGCATCGATAAAGAACGTTCAGGTTATCAAACACATCGAGCTATAACTATATTTTTAAATATTACTTTTGTGGTGTGTTTGGTAAATATGAACGCACCGTGCATAACCTAAAAATTTTACACACTGACGTGTAATTCATAGCTTTCCTGGTGCAATTTCATTTATGAAATGCGTTGAACATATCAAGTGCAACACATTTATGATGGTGATTATGAAAATTTAATTTGACTTTTAAAAAGGCTTGGTGATGCATGCATCTTTCCTATTTAGATATGTAAAATAAATGTCTATTTTTATGAATTTATAAGTAGATTATTTAAAGTAGACATGTATTTATCATTGTGACCATGATGTAATATTAGCTAGGAGAAATGTGAAAAAATGAATTTTAGTGACTATCTCGTGATAAGTATGTGGAAAAAATAATATTTTTTGAGCTGTTCATTAAGAAATAATCAAATATATTATTTGTCAAAAGTTTAAATCTTATATAATATCAATTTTGTATTATTTAACTCATATTTATTATTAAAAAGAGTTAAATTTAAACCAGTACAATAGCAAATAAAGAACCAAAATAGCACCAAACTGTTATATCTTTATTACTAGCTGGAAAAAGTTCACTTGTCTAAGGGGGAAGTTCCAATAGAGCAAATCCCCAACTACAAGTAACTTTACAAGCCTTATTTTACATTTCTTGACACTCATATTTAGAGAGAGAAATTTCTAATTTAAATTGGTAATAGTTTCTATAAATATTAAATTTAAATTACTTAAACATCTCATAACTTTAGTAATAATTATTATATATATATATATATATATATATATATATATATATATATATATATGTTATATTAAATCTAAATTAACTATAAAAAGTGTTGACTTAAGTTTTTTAAATTTAACAATAGATTGAATTT
Organism: Pinus tabuliformis; assembly: GCA_031772625.1. Taxonomy (NCBI): domain Eukaryota; kingdom Viridiplantae; phylum Streptophyta; class Pinopsida; order Pinales; family Pinaceae; genus Pinus; species Pinus tabuliformis. Next base: position 914,407,102 of record CM062818.1, on the reverse strand, counting down.
TATAAACCAATATTGAATTAGTTAAATTGTATTTTTGAATAATTTATTATTATTAATATTTTATATTAAAAATTGAATGAGTTACACATTTTTGTCTTATTAAGAACTAACTAAATTATTTTACCCCTAATTATGTTTCCTTGTGATTATTGAAATATTTTTACTAATTTAGTTATATTGAATATCAATGAACTATCTAAGCAGTAAAAAAATATTTATCGTAAATTTACAATCATAGTTTCAAGCATACTGAACTTTGTAATTTATAAAAATATCTTTCCATTTTTTTAAAGTAGGTCGTTTTGCATGCAATTTCATATATAAAAGTTTGATATAAGTTCACCAATACATAATCTATAATAAATATTATGTCATAAAAATAAACATCATGATGATAACCATCTAACAAACATAAACATCATCTAAGATACACATTCAAATTCACTACTATCATCTAATTGTATACACCTCTAACACATATAAATGCCATTAGCTAGAATAAAAATCTAATAATCTAACATGGCATCATCATTGTGATCACATCTAACAAAACACAAACATTGTAATTTAACATCATCACCACACACATCCTCAAATTAATATAAATCTCATGTCAAATAACTATTATCATATACACATCTATTTACAAGCACATTAAATGAACATATATAACACGACCTAACAATATACACATCAAAACCAACATATAAATTAAGTACGTAAAGATGAACAAAAAAATGCACAATATATATATATATATATATATATATATATATATATATATATATATATATATATATATATATATATATATATATATATATATATATATATATATATATATATATATATATATATATATATATATATATATATATATATATATAAGTCAAATAACTGCAATCAAATATTTGATACAACAGACGTAGTAGTTCCAACTTGATATGCAGTAGAAGACGATGGATGGTCAACTACTGCCTCAACATATGTTGAACTCAGCCGAGGTGGAGGAAGGTGGATGGAATGAATTAGAAGACAATGGATGGTCAAGAGGAGGAGGTGATTGGTTTGCTCTGTCAGGAGAAACATAAGGCACATCCTCTAGCTCTTGTATCTCATCATTAGGCAAATGATGAAGAGGTGTATTACCAAAAGGATCACCGACACCTTGATGACCATGATCCGATGGGGTGGAACTACAAGAAGCATCATGATCACCACCCTCATGATCATGATCACGATCACCACTCTCATGATCATGATCATGATCACCACCCTCATCATCATCATCACCACCCTCATATGATGTACATGTTGTTGCATACCTGCATCTCTCATCGCTATAGTACCCTACTAGCTCTGATGATTTGACACATAAGAGACATCATCTCATGAGTACAGTCCCTCTACAGATCCATAAACCTAGGACCTGCGTTGATAGCTTGAGCCCTTGCAAGGCAGACTCCCTCATCAACTAAAACTCTAGTCAATCTGTTGTAGTAGTCCATATGAAATTGAAGACTAGCCCTACGGCCCCAGACAACTAAGCCCCCATAAGGATGTGCCTCACTCTCTTGGGCCTTGCCCATCTCCTCATCACCTCCTTCCAGTGGGGGAGGAGGCACGTACCCATCGAATGTGTTGATGTCTACAAAATATATAGTACAAAACAATAGTTAGACAATTTCATTAAATAAGTTAAAGAATGTGCCAAAATAAATTTTATTCTAATTAATTAAAACAATAGAATGAAACTAGATTAATTTAAAGAAAACACTAATATTACCTCTATCATATGGAGGCTCAACCATTGTGAGGAGGACGTTGGGAAACTGTCTCGAATCAATCCCCGTGTATGGAAATGCCAACACGAAAAAAATATGGTCATCCTCATTGAACAGTAACATTAGTGCCTTGGTGGAAATCCTAGCCGGATACTCTAACAAGCCCCTCTTGGGTATCATCTACCCCCACATGAAAATCTAGACCTCAGTGATCAACTTAGGAGGGTGACAGTCAAATGTAGGTCGCGTTTATGGAAACCTCTCAAAAAATAAACAAAAAATCTCTGAAGCGAAAGGCAAGGTCGCCCTCCCATGTCTTAATGAATGACATCTATCTAAAGCCATAAAAAACTACCTCAAAAAAATGGCAGACCATTTTATACAACGTGGTACCCGAATCATAGAATCGACATAATACAAAATAAGGAAACTAATGCACTTCCCATCACTACTAGAGTGTGTAATGGTGGTGACTAATAATGAGAGGCATGTAATCTCCTCTACAGCAAAAGAAGAAATACATAGTTGTCCACCATGCACCTGAAAATATGTTGGATGTAATGCATGAGGCCTTACATATCTATGAGTGTAGCAAGCTAAGTATTAGTTGCAACCCCATGGGGGACATTAGGGAAATGGGGAAATACTCCCCTCTCCTGGATAGGCTAGTGATAAAATATATGTCCTCCTGAGAGGGCCTATACAACACCCTAGGACCAACATGGAAAACTACTCTTGGGAACTCCATCGACGGATTAGATGCACTAATAAGATGGAGTGCACCTTCAGGGATGTAGCCTCCTCATATTACTGGAGGAGGCCTACATTCCTTAAGAGTGCTCGGGTCGTTGCAATAATAGGATGAGGGTATAAATCACTCTCCCTCTCTCTAGTCTCCTGTGGTGAAGTAAAATTCTAAGTGCGGACACAAACAATTCCTCTAGCCCGATAGCGGGTCTAGCCATAAACAAGACATTCTATGGAATATTTCCTTAGGTTAGAACCAATTAAGAGGGCCTACCTCTTAGTACACTTATCCCATTTGGTGATGACCTTGCTTGCTCGCTCTAGCTATCTCCCGTTTCCTTCTTCGAACACCTGAAACAAGTAAACAACAACAAACAACAACCATGATAATAGACAAATTGTAATTCAACCTACTTAACAAGTCAAGAAGAATTAAGCCATAAACATGTGAGATGACACATTATGTAGGAAATCAATCGATAGTTTCATATATATTAAATCAAGAAGAGATTACAACCATTGTCTTGACGTTGTTGTTCTCCTACGACAAAACCAGGTTCCCACAGACTTCTGGTAGCATTCCGTGGTGGCCTAAAAAATGATAGTTTTAAGGCTCTTCCGTTTAGTCTTCACACTAAACCAAATTCACACTTCTCCCTCACACACAACTAGAGAGCTACAACTATGAATAACTTGCTGATTACTCCAAACTTAACTAGCACTAGCACACCAACATTAACACTAGCATGTGCTTGGGAAAGAGGGAAGTTTATATAGAATTAATGGATGGGAGATGGTTCCTCTTATCATGGGAGAAGGTCTTATCTCTTGAGGTAGTTCCATCCTAATAGGGAAAAGGAGCCCAAATTAACATCCTCGACTCCATCTGGGACAACCATTTACCAGACTTCCCTTACGAAGCTTCTAGAGCTGGAAGCTTCGGCTTCTTATTTAAAAAAATTTCCAAAAGAGGATCGACGTGACTAGAAAAAATCTCAGTCACTTAGGTCGATGCTAGGGGCAATGTTAATCTCTGCATATTGGCGCGAGGAGGACACTGGTCATTAGCGCCAGCGTTGTAAACTAGGAAAAACATAAGATTTTTGGGAAATGATGCAAAAGGGAATTGTTTTGCTCATGAAGAGGGACATAATGAGAGTTTCTTCATGAAAGGGAACCATGTAGGGTTCAATGTAGAGGTTCTCTAGGACCATGAAACGGGGAGTATAGGGACAGTGACAAAATGATGTGTAATAGATGTCCCCTAAAGCGTGAAGGCCGAACTAGAGTGAGGGATGAAATGCTTTATGAATCAGTGCGGGGAACCGGAGTCTGCCGTCGGAAAACCTGCAAGCAAGTAAAAATACATATAAATAACTGAAAACTCTCTCAAATGATACATGAATCATGGTATGGATGTAACCATCCAGAAAAAGATCATGAAAATGGATCCAGGTATGGGTGCAGCCATCCGATAAAGAGGATCATATCGAAACCAAGGTATGGTCGCAGCCATCCAATAATGAGAAGGATCACATATGACAACTCATGGTATGGTCGCAGCCACCCATCTGAAAGAGACATGTATATCAACATGATCATGTCACATCACCTTGAAACCTAGACTTTTATAATCTGAGCCCAGGGTCTTGCGCTCCAACACGACTCGATCAAAGTACAAATTCTAACATGTAAATAGATGTGTTGATATCGAATATGCTAGAAAATCACTTGATCACCAGTCTATGATGTAAATTGTTAACAAGTGCGAGAGAAACCACCAATAATGACAATGGTCCTCAAGGTACTATCAACACAATTCACAGAATGTGAATAAAGGAACTATAGTCAAACACCCGTGAAATCACCTAATCAAAAGCCAATGATATGAACTTGTTGTCAAGTGCAAAGAACTTGCCGTTAGGGCATGCAAGCTCTAAGGTACGAGAAGGGAGTCTCTTAGACAACTTCCTAGATAATGAGCTGAGGTCGACAGGAAGCGATCGTCTCAAAGGAGGGCCATAATGTATCCCACATGATTGACACGAGACAAAGGGATGCAAAACGATTTTGGATGATACAGAGAATCAGGGGTAAGTGTAACTATAGAAGGACAACTCTTGAACATATCGGTGACACAAATAGAAGTTTGGAAACTTTTGGATCCATAGGATCGGTGGTCTTGATGACATGATAGAGATCAAATGGAAGGCAAAAATAAATGGCCCAACCCAGGAAGGTCAACAATAAAAAGGAGGATATGCCAACCCGACACGAAGCAGAAAGTGTCATGTTTGAGAGTGAGCTTTCGACACAACTGATTAGATTTCTAAATTTCCCCACACCATTCTTGGAAGGTACCCCAATTATTTTTTAATCACAATATTGAAGGGGATAGCATATGCTTGCAATGTGAGTTCATCCTTCTGATGAATCCGACCTAGTAAGTTTAATGAGCCCTGGGAAGGAGAAGCTCATTTTTGTCATGGTGATGAATCCGATGTCATTTAATATTTTCACGAGTTCGACAAAGGTGCAACTCAACATCATTTTCATGTTTAGAGAGTTTGAAAAAGACAGGAAAAAGAAAACTCCACATGGTCCCTTTTCTTACATTTGTGTCTCTCGAGCCCAAAAAGGTAGAAAATGATACTTGAGAGAACCGCTTGACCATTTCAGTCAAGGAGTACCTTTTTCGCAAATAGTGCATCCCAACCCAAAAAATGGGTAAACATATACTGGGCGCACAATGTTTCACATTTGTTAACGAATTCAAAATGACAAGGGCTTGGCTATCGTTTTGTGTTTAAAGGGTTGGAAAAGACCTTGAAAGCAAACCCCCCATTTTATTCTCTTTTACGAGTCACAAGGGAAAAATACTCGACAATCTTTTCATTTGAGTTTTACAAGTTGAGAAAAGAGCTAAAACATGACTCAACACCATCGTCGAACATCCATCACTTGTTGCTGCACAATAAGGTAAAGTGCATTATCCAATTCTTGAGGAAAAATAGGTAAAAAATACTTAAAAACCTTAATATTGAGTGAAAAACTGAATAAAAGGAGAGAAAAGTAAATATTTTTTACTATTTACCATTTTAACTTGTTGTGAAAAACTTTTCACCCACTTTTTCCCTAATTTTTCCAGAGCAGATTGCGGGAGCTCTGAGAGGTCATTTGCCGAGCTGCCAATTGTAGGTAAGAGCCAAGTCCCTAAGCTCCATTTCCATACTATTTATCCTTGTTTCTATCCATTTTATGGGTTTTTGAGGGAGGTTTTGGAAAAAAAATCGCCCTCGGTCGGCGCGATTTCTGGGCACGAAATCACGTCGGCCAAGGGTTGTTAAAAACACCCAACTGCGCCATCAGCACAACTATTTTTAAAACAGGTGTGTTGGCATCGTGAACAAGGAAAAAGCCATTTTCCTCTCAAATCCACCGTTTGAATTCAAATTTTACTTGCGAAAAATGATTATTGACTTGAATACATGGTTTTTGTAGGAAATAATCGTTGAAAATGGTAGACTGGAAAGAACGTGAGAACGAAGATGTGGACACCCAAGGAATGAATGATTCAAACTACTTGGACACCTTGAGGAACTGTGGGCTCCTCAAGTTATTTCTCACATTAAAGATGCGGGCTCAACCTGAGCTGCTTAGATACCTGATTAGTCTCTGGGAGATAAATCGAGAAATATTTTCATTGGTGACGAGGAGGTGGGATTGGAAACTTCAGACATCTAATTCATCACAGGACTGTCCCGGAGAGGGGAACCAGTCAACCTATATGGGTAACAACCGATTGGGGCAAGCATATCCATGCTACTTGCCGAACATTGCCCAGAAGCCCTCAAATCCAAGAGCGACAAGATTGATATTGCCACTGTGTGAGATCTGACACTGAGAGTTCTACTGTTGACTATCAACAGAGTGGCCGGGTCCCTAAGCAGAGGACGAGACTAACAAGTCGAAATTTCTCTATGCTATCGATTGTACAACGTCGACAATCTTAAATTGGGCGGAAGCCATGAAGATCAACATGAAACACCAGCTGTGAAAAGCTAAGGTGGACAATCTGAAGCAATTTTGCTTTTGATCTATTCTAGTGACCTTCTTCTTGGAATGGTTTCCATTGTTCCAGTACCAGCTGACTAAGGTAGATCCACCGATGCCATGAGACCCATGGATGGTCCGTTGGAGTCATTTGATGCCTAGGATCACTGGGGGCTAGCATATGTCCTACAGGCCTGCCTTCTTTTCATGGCTACGACGACAGTTGATCATAGTGGAGGATTGGCCATACAACGGTACCGAATTTCGCAGAGATCCAGACATGCCGCTACCAGATGTGGAGGATTTCGACGATGAAGGTAAAAATCAATTTTTAATTTTTTGATTGTTAAATTGTTTTTGATATATATGTGTTTATAACATTTTGTTTTATCAATGTAGATGTTGGACCAGAGAATCCTGTCGGGATGACTCGTGGTACCCCAGAGTATGCCCAGGTGGGAGATATCCCATGCCAGTACTAGATGCATACGGTAGGGGTATCAGACTAGATCTGCTGATTGCTGACTCATGTTGCACGAGCAGTTTCATGTTACCATGATCACCATGTTGATTAGTTCCTAGGTCTAACATTCACATTTTTGAGGCCTGTGTGCCACGTAAATATGAGGCCTGCGAGCTGCCGATGTTATTTGAACATGCATATTATTTTTTGGGGTTTTGATGTATCACACGTTATCACCATATATATATGCTATATTTTCTTGCTTACTATGGTACAAATGATTTGTTTTAGCTTTTCACATGTTTCGTAAATGTCTGTCCAACACATAATTAGCTAATGCATCTGTCAATTTATTCATGCATCTAGGAATACGATCATATGTAATGTGATCAAAATTTCTTTCCAGTAGATGAATACATAGATACATTCTCAATATCTGAGGGTTTCTAATAGAATATTACTCATTGAGTTGAAGGATAACAAGCTATGAATTCAGGTTGACAACCAAATTGCGAATGTCAAGAGCGATGACTTATGACAACAATTCGATGATTGCGCTGTATTTAGAAATGTTATTAGTTGTGCGACCTAAACAAATACCTTGAAGATCAATCAACTCACCAAGAGGGTCATAAATGGCCCATGCCACAGAGGATATATTTCGGGTACTACAACAAGCACCATCAGCGAAACGGATGTGAGTCATAGACATCTGCAAAGCAGGGAAGGACATAGTAAATAGGAAAGATGTTTTAAAACTAACACACTAAACCACATTGCACAAAAATGAATGACACACTAATGTACACAAGTAACCATGCAAGATAAGTTAAGCATGGTACTTTTTGAGATAGAGCCCATCCCAGGGCTTGTCCAAAGGATTTCCTTCATAATCAATTAGCTCATAGGCCCCTTTTTGCAACACTCGTTTAACAATGTAGGGCCCATGCCACATGGGTTTGAACTTGCCTACTGCCAGCTTATCATTATCTTGATCATATAGTAAAACCAAATCACCCTTAGAGAATGCATGGGGGGAGACCGATCGATTGAAATGGGACTTGACTCACTTATTTTGTGCTTCAATGACCAAAGAAGTGAGACAACGAGTCTCATCTAACCATTGTAAATATAAGAGGCACTCTTCTTGAGGTGAGGTTTTGGGGAGAAGTTCGATAGCTAGCTTGAGTGAAGGAATTTCACATTCAATCGGTAATGTTGCTTCTAGGCCATAGACGAGTTGGAATGGTGTGAAACTAGTTGCATCATTGGTTGAGGTTCGGTAAGCCCACAGTGTTGAAAAGAGCATGATATGCCAATTGGACTTGTGCATCCAAATAGTACGCTGAAGCATTGTAACCAAAACTTTGTTCACAACTTCAACTTAACTGTTGGCCTAAGGGTAATACGGGTTGAGCCATCGTGGTGCAAACCCAACGTAGAGGTTAGATAAGTCATCGTGTAATCTCGGAAATGGGAGCCATGGTCCGTGGCAATGGCTTGAGGTATGCCGAACCTAGAAATATCATGATTGAAAAGAAATTGAGCTGCCGTTTTATTGTTTGTAGAGTATGTAGGCATCGCTTCAGCCCATTTTGTGAAATAATCCACAACGATGATAATATAACCATGCCCCCTGGCCGAACGAGGGTTACATGTCATATAGTCAATGCCCCATTTGGAAAAAGGACCAACGGTAATGACAAGGTGCAGGTGAGCAGGCGAGGTGCGCATCTTGCACTGGTAAATTTGGCATTCATGGCACTTGCGAATAGCAAGGATGCAATCCTTAAAAATGGACGACTAAAAATAACTAGCGCGAAGGATTTTTTAAGAAATATCATAGCTAGACATATGACCGCCACATGCCCTAGAATGGCAGTCATTGAGAACTCTCGCAGCCTCGTTAATAGTAAGACATTAGCGAAGAACTGAATCGACACGGACATGGTATAAAGTATCTCCAATAATATGGTAGGGATGGGAGTGATGCCGGATCTGCCAACAATCATCCTTAGTCAATGTGAACTCGAACATGGACGTCTGGAGATACATGATGATATCATTATACCATGGGTCAAGGGTTCTCATAAGGAAAAGAGTCTCATCCAGAAGCTGTTCATCTGCACTAGTGGGGAGAGACGTAGAAGGAAGGGAGCAAATCAACTCGGCAAAAACTAGTGATTTCTTAGATTTGGCAGTAGTAAACACAAAATCAAATTCTTAAAGGATGAAAATCCATTTAAAATACTTTCCCCCCAGCAACTGATGAGTTAGGATGTATGTCATGGGGTTGCATTCAGAAATCATAGTAGTAGTGTGTAAGAGAATGTAGTGCCGAAAGCATTGAATATCTTGTACAACAACCAAAGCCAACTTCTCGACATGGGCGTAATGTGTTTCGGTGTCAAGGAGATTGCGACTAAGGTAGTAGATGGTATTTTCATTTCCTTTGTCATCATCTTGTACCAATACCATAGTAATGGTGCTAGGGGCTGCAATTAGGTAAAGGAAGTAATCGCGATGATAATCCAGGGGATGCAACAAAGGAGAATTTATGAGGACAGCCTTAAGGTCATCGAAAGACTTTTGGGAAACCTCATCCCAAACAAAGGGTGTTCCATGCTTGAGTAATCGGGTAAATCTTGAAGCTAGCCCAATGTAATTGGGTATGAAATGACGGAGGAAATTTTCTTTTCCCTGCAGGCTCTGTAGTTGGTGCAACAAAGATGGGGGGGATAAATTAACAATGGCCTTGAATTTAAGTGGATCAAGGTGAATACCATCCTTGGAAATGATAAAGCTGAGGAGTCATCTGGATTTGACACAAAAAACACATTTATGCAGGTTTAACCAAATATTGTTGTGTCTACAACGAAGAAAAATCTGCCAAAGATGGTTGGGGTGATCTTGGCGCTTACGAGAATGTGCAGTAAGTTCATCCAAGTAAGGCTGAATGATGTTGCGAATGTCTTGAAATGCATAGGACATTTCCCTCTGAAATGTAGCCCCAATAGTTTTTAGGCCAAAAGAGAGCTTTTTGTACTTGAAAGTACCCCATGGACAGATAAAAGCTGTCTTTTCTTGATTGACCGATGTAATGTTAATCTGGTTGTAACTAGAAAAACCATCCATGAAGGAAAAAATTTCGCTCCCAACACATTCATCAATGATCTAATAAATGAAGTGAGTGGGATAATTATCCTTATGAAAGGCACGATTAAGATCACGGTAATCCACACAAAAGTGGATCGTGCCTTGTTTCTTTGTCACCAGTACAATATTTGACACCTAATATATAAGAGGGATCATATATATAAATCCTTCTTTGAGAAGTTTTTCAACTTCACCCTTGATAGCAGCTACTTTCCTAGGCTGCAATGGGCAGAGCCATTGGCGAACAGGCTCCGCATGAGGATAAGTTGGTATTTCGTGCACGACGATGCTAGGATCAATGCTAAGAATTTCCTCATATGACCATGTACACACATCACATAATTCTTGAAAAAGATGAGTATAGATCTTGATCTCATCTGGAGTATAACTTACCCCGATATGGACATTTTCAATGATACTAGGCTTGACAGAAATATCAATTGGCATCATTTGAGTAATATTACCCAAATTTCCTTCCAACCATACTTCATGAGTCATGATCGGCACCTGAAGCAGTAGGGAAGGAAACTGAGAAGGGAACTCCTTGAGACAAGTAGACATGACCATCGGGCTAGGCATGAATGAGGAACAATGATGAGTACTGTTCCAAGGTGGTTCCTCCAGAAAAATTACTTCCATGATACTCTCGTCAACAAGAAAAGTCTTAGCTAAGGGATTAGGAGATTCCAAAGCACCAAGCCATGGGGATTGAGAATATGTATCGAGGGAAGTCCTCGAAATAGGAAAATCAGAGGATACAGAATGTGAGGCTGAAACAATTTCCACGTAGTTGATTTCGATAGGACTAAGTGGCATAACCTCACCCCAGGAATCAACAAGATCTGGTGAGGGTATGACCCAAGGATTAGATTTGACCGAGATCATGTTAACAAAGGAAACATGAGGAGGTGGGAGCAGAAAAATTCCCATCAAGGGAAAATCTTTAAAAAGTCATGCCCCCACACTGTTAAAAGGAGCACTAGTGTGCTTGACAAATGGAACAATGTGATCTGAGGAGGAAGAGGCAAAGAAAGATAGTTGGTCAACTGTGACATCCTCCCTTGATGGGGAAAATGAATCACATGGAATAGGGAGGAGGCTACAACATGCATGGCATGGGTCCTGCTCTGTCTAAGTAGAAGATTATAATTGAGATTAACGTCAACAATCTCTACCTCGACGTGTATTATCTTTCCCTCCAAAGTAATGGCAAGGTTGGGTTAGACACCGAAGGATCGCAAATCGCGCTCGTTGAAAGCTTCCAAAGTGTTAGTGGATTGGTTGAAAGTAGGAGAACCAATTTCCTTCTAGCAAGCGACTGACATGATACAGGTAGAAGCACCTTCATCGATGACGGTCCTATGAATGGTTTTCTCATTGGTGATTACCTGAATGAGAAAGGCAATCTGATGAGGCAGGTGTGGAACGTGGTTTTCTAGATAAAAACTTGTCAAATTGGAATAAGTAGGATCAATATCGCCAATAGCCGACATCAAGGATTTCCACTAAGGTGGAAAACTTTGGAGTACCTCGAGAGTAGACATAGCTGAAGGCGCTTGAGCCAAATCCTCAACAATATTATAGTGCTGAGTGGCTCAAGTGTTGGGATTGTATGAGGACTTCCTTAGCACACCTCGAGAAGGTGGTCGAATGGCAGAATCAGGGTTAGGGCACTTGATATGAAGATGGCCAAAACTCAGGACCGAAGAAGAAGGGGGGTCTCTTTCTCCTTCCCCGCTGTCGGAGCAGGAGTTTGGTAATCTTTTGATCTAGCAGCCACATTAATAGGCATACTCATCATGAACACTTGAGATCCCGAGGAAGCAGATGATTGAGGTTGGTCTACAATTTGAGTCTGCTGAGATGGAAATAGCTCTTTCAAGACAGCTGGGGTCCTTTTGAGCAAACGACTAACTTCAGACCGGCGGGGACAATCCTTAGTGTAGTGATCCTCCTTGCAAATGAGCACTGATACTTAGGCTTCCATTGTGAAGAATCACCAACAGACGACTTAGGAGGACCCTGTTTTGGGGCATCGGCTTTACCCTTTCCTTTGATTTTCTTCTTACCTTTTGAGGATTTGTCCACTGTGGTAGACTTGACAGCGTGGACCTCTGAGGTTTTACTAGGGTCAGGTGGATTCTGGGAGGAACTATTGGAAGCAGTGTTTGAGACCGACTTCTGTTTGGAAGAACATTTGGCAGGGGTGTGGGACATTGAACTAGTTACTCCATCTACAGGATGTGTAGCATGTGACTTCAATGCCGTGGGATCGGGTGATGGCCATGGAGCATCATGTAATAACTCATACAGAGTGCCAGACTGAAAATAAACGAGATCTAAGCACTAGGCATGAGCAATGGCTTGTTCTTCAGTAATGCATCCACCGATATCTATATCACGAGCAATTAGAGTGACGAATGACTTGGTAAACCATTCAGTGAGAAATTGATCATTAATCTGAAATTTGCTCAGGCGACATCTACGTCTATATTCATGGATGTGATCAAAGATGTGTCACAGTATCTTGCTTAAGCGATGTGAGCAAATAGGTGCCAGTTGCATAGCGAACCGGCAACTGGAAATGCATGAGGAAAGCCATGGCTAAAGAGTCGAAGTCATGGTAAGTACTTCGAGGGAGCTCGATGTACCACTTGGCTGCAGCACCTGTAAGGGTTCATTGGAAAAGATAGAGACGAATAGAATCATCAATGTAGGAATTATAAGAGCACCAGAGGTGATATGTCATCACATGGGCTTGAGGATCTTCTTTTTCTTTCCCATCGAACTTAGGACAATCGCTTAGGATCTTGGACAGGACCAGAAGCTAGTATGGCGACTGAAGAGTTGGATCATTCATGAGTCATGACACATCTGGAAACTCTAGTGTGGCCAAGAATGTAAATCGAGTATTTAAAGGCATTGGAGGTTGATATGGGTCCAATCAGAGGAGCCCATCCCTTCTGGTAAGGATTTTGTCCCCATAGTGGAGGGTTTTGACCATATGGCATTTGATTCTGCCACCAGTGTAGGTTACCTTGGATGTAGGGAGGATTTTGACCTTGAACACCTTGGAACTGTCAGGCCATAGGTTGCTAATAAGCAACATATGGGTTAAGAGGCTGTTGAGCCTGTTGACCTTGGACATATGGATATTGCACCTGTTGTCCCTGAACATACGGGTTTTGAACCTACTGCCCCTGAACAAGAGGATTTTGGACCTGCTATCCTTGGACATAAGGATTCTGCACTTGGTATCCGTGGACATAGGGATTTTGGGCTTGCTACTACAGGACTTGACCTTGGCCTTGTCCTTGTAAGGGTTGAATCTGCTGTTGCAAGGATTGACCTTGTGGCTACAAAGGCTGTCCCTGTGGCTGTAGAGGTTGGCCTTGTGAAGACATAGGTTGGGAGGTTTGAGGAGCATATTGCATCTCCTGCTGCATGGTTTGTTGCAACAATTGCGAGGGTTTCCCTTGTGGTTGTTGCAGTTGTCCTTGTTGTGGTATCATCTGCCCCTGTTGTTGTATGAATGACCCTTACTGCAACAAAGGTTTCCCTTATTGCTGTAGAGGCTATCTTTGCTGCTGTAGAGGTACTTGAACAATTCTTGGAAAATTTCCGAACTGAATCTGGCCATAGCCACCATGAAAAGTGGATGGGCCAGGTTGAACATACTACCCAGACTAAAGAACGTAAGGCGGATTGACCATTCCTTGAGAACCATATGGAACATGAGGAGTTTGGTACTGAACCTGAGCCTCATAAGGCTGCTGATACTGGAAATTGCTTGACCTAGACATACCAACAAGATTTTGGACCTGTTCGTACTAGATATTTCTTGATCCAGTAGGACCAATAGGGTTTTGGATAACACCAAAAGAAGGCTGGTTCACCCGAACCATGTGAGCCTGTGAGCTACTCACGTTGGTTGTGCCTGACATCATAGAAACACTTAAATTCTGCCCCCCAGGTGGTGTCACAGTTTGTCCACTTATTGGAGGGATTGAAAAATTGACAGTAATAGGCCCGGAGACTACTGGTTGAACCGGACGGGTGACTGGGATAGACGAGACAAGAGGGTTCAAAATGGTGGGTTGCACTGGGACTGTGGTAATGGCCTGTTGGGAGGTCGGGTTCGCAATGAACAAACCTGTAGTAGGCATGACGGTAGACGCCCAAACAGGGTTGTGATAAAGCGATGAGGCACTAGGTGTACTTGGAGAGCAATTCTGCTAAAGTCACATAATTAGGCAGAAAATACTGATACACAGTGATGGGAATGCTCCTCGTATAGGGGAAACCTTCAGGAGGAAATTGGTGTTCTTCCTCTTCGACAGTGTGTGGAGTAGAAACTTCTGATTGATCTGGAGAGGTAACTGGAGTGTCACCTTCGGGTTCCATAGCTGGGAACAAATGACGATGAACGAATCAAGATGTATAAGGGGATAATTCCAAAGGAACACCTGGCTGATCGTACAGACTGTACAGACATTGTGGTGATATCACAACAGGGTCGAACAAAGGATTCAGAGGATATATAACCAGTCCAAGCTGACCATTAGTAGTCTGTGAAGTCTTAGGAGTCTAGACGGGATTTTCCAGAGATTCTGGACCAATATCGGCAGGTGACCTAGGCGGAGGATGGGATGAAAAAGTTTGAATGGTCAGAATGAGTTTGAGTTCAACACCTTGGTCCTCGAGTGACTCTGGTAATTCAAGAAAAGGATCCTCGGACAATATTTCAGACGGAGGAGAGGAAGAGGAACTCGGTGAACTAGATGGTTTAGCCACGATGACCTTGTCCTATTTAACAGGAAAAAAGAGATAAATTTCAAGGCTTTAAAATGTACTTTAGGGAAAACTCACGATTTGGTCTAGAAAAGACTAATAGGATGTTATAAGATCATGGGCAACAATTTTTTAAGACGCATAAATAAATTGGTGCTCTTTCATGTTTTAAGAGTCAAGAAAGAAGCAAAGATGTCTCTATCACTTTCGATTGGAAACGAGATAGAAAGGACAAGCGTTCGAATGATATTTTAAGTTTAATGAGTTAAAAATATCCAATGACTACTTTGAATGATCTAGGTAAAAAGGATTACCAGGCAACTGTGAACTGTAGAATACCTCCCTATGAACCGAGAAGTACGAGCAGGAAATCTCCCCAAATGCTGTGTTCAGTGTATCATGTTTACAAGGTGGCAGAATTGGCTTCCTATGGATAAAGGATTGTGGCCTAGAGGGGTCTCCCTTTATATACTCGATGGTACTGGGAGCACAAGTCCATACTAGCGCTGTCTAGTGCCGAAGCTAATGACAACTACTAGGTTTAAAGATGTCGGAACATGTCTCTAGCCTAGACCTTCTAGATGTGATTGTTAGGTTTCAAATGCGCCTTAGGTTAATTGAGTTCATTTTAAAGTTTATCTTGAATTATGTCTCGGTTTTCAGGCCTTAGTGATGTGACTGAAAAAGCCCTAAATGCATCTAAATGAGACAAGACCTTTCAATTCGATGAATTGTCTACACTAGAGAGGGTAGAAATCATAATTAAATGCAAACAACCAAGAAACCGAAAGCAAAATGATTTTTCACTACTTCACTTTTCGAGAAAATAAACTAATGAAAAATTCATTCCAATTCCGAATTTCCTAATAGGTACACTCCAACAGTCCTTTCAAAAGTAAAGAGAATTCTTTTTCTTTTCAAATGAAAATGCAATCCTAGTTTTCAATGATGCTAACTACCATAACCTATTGATGCACCAAACTATAATTTTATATTTTTCATGAAATGAAAAGATGAATTTCTCATAAAACACTCCAATGAAAAGTTTCGAGAAAATCGATTCTCAAGCAAATGAAAAACACAAAAAGAAAATCTCTTTCAGACTAATGACGCAATGACTTCACCAAAAACAAGACAAGCAATGTGATCTATGTCGGAAAAGAGACGTTTAGACAAGCAGACGAAACTTTTCAAACTTGTTTAATGGAGGTCAAAGCCATAGAAGGACCATAAACAAAATGCAAGGAGTAAATGCACCAATAAATTGACTTACTGATTTCACAATCAGCTGAATGGATGACAACCTAGATGCCCTAGGGCCACAAACCATCCAATGACCCAACAAATCAAGCAAAAATAAGGCACATCAACTAGCAAATAAACCAAATGAAAATCAGCTTTCCAGTCAGGGAGAAGATGGTCTAAACAACTTACAAGGCAGAAATCAAGAGAGAAAGACACACTGACCAAGATCTGGGGTGAACCGTAATCTTCACTTACAGGCATCAGCGCGACTGCCTAACTAACAACAAGCACCAGAAGGGGGTCAGCGTGGCTGTTTCTCAGCATATCACATTGATCGGCACGACTGTCCTTGAAATAAGCGCACTGAGTGAGGATGCAAAGAAAATAACATAAATTTTCAAAAGTTGGGAACATACTTGCTACTCTGAATTTCACACCCAGAGTAGTAAGCAAAGAAAAGCAGGTAGAACTAAAGGGAAATGAAAAACTAGAAAAGTTCACACAAAACCATGAAATTCTCAATCAAACAAACAGAAGGATTGGGTCCCCAATGGAGTCGCCAATTTGTGGTGAAGTAAAATTCTAAGTGCAGACACAAACAATTCCTCTAGCCCGATAGTGGGTCTAGCCACAAACAAGACATTCTATGGAATATTTCCTTAGGTTAGAACCAATTAAGAGGGCCTACCTCTTAGTACGCTTATCTAGTTTGATGATGAACTTGATTTCTCGCTCCAGCTATCTCCCGTTTCCTTCTTCGAACACCTAAAACAAGTAAACAAAAGCAACCAAGAACTGTGATAATAGACAAATTGTAATTCAACCTACTTAACAAGTCAAGAAGCATTAAGCCATAAACATGTGAGATGACACATTATGTAGGAAATCAATCGATAGTTGCATATATATTAAATCAAGAAGAGATTAAAACCGTTATCTTGACGTTGTTGTTATCCTCTGACAAAACCAGGTTCCCACACACTTCCGGTAGCATTCCATGGTGGCCTCAATAATGATAGTTTTAAGGCTCTTCCCTTTAGTCTTCACACTAAACCAAATTCACACTTCTCCCTCACACACAACTAGAGAGCTACAACTATGAATAATTTGTTGATTACTCCAAACTTAACCAGAACTAGCACACCAACATTAACACTAGCTTGTGCTTGGGAAAAAGGGAGGTTTATATAGCATGAATGGATGGGAGATGGTTCCTCTTCTCATGGGAGAGGTCTTATCTCTTGAGGTAGTTCCATCCTAATAGGGGAAATGATCCCAAACTGACATCCTTGACTCCATTCAACCCAACTATTTACCAGATTTCCGTTACGAAGCTTCTAGAGCTAGAAGATTCAGCTCCTCATTTAAGAAACTTTCCAAAAGAGGATCGGTGCGATGATGAGCCTCATTATTGAGTAATTATATGGGCCTTAATTGGCCTTAATTCACCTTCTAGCTTAGTCAAACCAACTATTCTCACAACTTATTTCATACTTTTGATTATATTTTGTTTATGAAATGAGTTAGAGTTGGATATTTGACTTTGTGGTCTAATGTGCATATAATGCGGGAATAAAGGATAAAAGCAAGGAGAAATGGAGGTATAAAGGATAAAAGCAAAGAACTATAGAAAAGACTTTGTTCAAGACTTGAATGGGACAAGGTAGATGAATTATAGGATGTTAATCCTCCTCATCTATTACCCCTCCATTCGAATATTTCTCCATCAGCTTGGATTGCAAACAACCACATCATGAGGACTAAAAGACAGCCAAGCAAGTGAAAAAGACAAAAAGCAATTTATTTTGAGTTGGGAGCCAAACCACCCTAATTTGGAAGGAAGTTGTTGGAGACTTCATATGGATAAGTAGAGAGGCTTAGGACCTCATTAGGATTCAGACTTCATTTGTAAAACTCTGTTTTATTTCTGAAATACAAAGACTTGTGAATTTGCTCTATAATCCATGGTTTTTGTAATAAAGATGAATTTTGTTTAAGCCACCCCTGAGTTAAACTTCGAGGACTGAAGCTCTTGGGTTAGGGCCCGACCCAAGTAGCCACAAATCCTCTTTACTATAGTGTTATGCTAGCATATAGTTCTGTTCTGTTTATTTGTTTAAGTAGTTTCATGATTTTTTGATTCATTTTCTCAAGAAGTTTCTGGTTATGATTCATTTGATTAAGCAGATTTCTAGTTCTGTTCATTTGTCTAAATAGCTTCCTATTTCAGTTCATCTGTTTCGGTAGCTACATTTGCTGTAGTTTACTTTCAGTTGTGTTTTTAATTCATAGGTTAGTTAGAGGAAAATATTACTATCAGGTTGTTTGCAGGTGTCTCGGCCTCATCTCCTCCCTTTGGGACCATGACTTGGGGCAGAGACCCTCCAACAACCCTAGAAACATAGTCTCTAGTCCTCACATGGGCTATGGAATTCGCTGTTTAAGTGCAGTTAGCTATTTACCCCCACTGGTTTTCTCTGTCATTTTCCTTTAAAACTACCTCCATCACGTTCTCCCTGCATCACTTCCTCGCGGTCCGACCACCAACAAACCTTCACAATCACCTTCCGATTCACTATTTTCTTCAACTACCACATCACGTGGAGTCCACCATTCACTTTATGAACTTTAACTCCCCACGGTCGATCTGCCTTGCCTAATCCGATGGTTGTCGCTTCACCCGATCGCCAACTAGCTTGGCCGATCTCCACCGTTGATCAGCCCCACCTGATCCGACGACCATAACGTGATATCCTGTGGATTTCTGTCTGATCATTATCCGCCCGAGAGCACGTGAGAAAAGTGGTTTCTCCATGCTACGTGTAACCCAGTTAGGCTAATCATGTGAAATTTTAGAAAAAAACTTATAGCTTTGAGGGTACGCGAAATACAACTTACCGCCCTCTAAACCTATTCCACCATTTCTGCACATTTCTTTTGCCTGCGATCTAATCTCCGTTATCCATATTTGGCCTTCACCTATGCCATAAGATCTTAACCATTCATCGCTCCTGTTAGCCTCGTATGTCCATCTCTTGACCTCACCAGCGCGATTAAATCTTAGCCATTCATCTCCTTTGTTCCCTTATTCATCCATCCACTCCCCTAATCCCTCGCGACATGATCTCCACTGTTCATCTGCCTTACTCCCTTGTTCGTCCATCCCTTCACTTAAAACCTTCGCGATAAGATATTAACCATCCACCCCGTTACTAACCTTGTTTGCCCATCTACCTACGTAACTTCTTGCGATCAAATCTCCGCCGTTCATTACCTTTCACCTGACTGATCCAATGGTTTTTATGTGCTATTGTTCCCTCACGTCCTCCTTTCACTGATTTTGACCTTCGATTTGTTTTTCCACCTGAAACCCTATTTAGCCTAAGTTTCTTTGTTACCCCTTAGTCCAGTTTTAATGTTTTTACTTCTACAACTTAGGTAATTAGCATTAGGTTAATGTTAAATTAGCAATTCTGCTTAGCATAGCTGTTTGATTCATTAAGTTAGGTTATGGTGCAAGTTTAGCATTTCATGTTGTTTTCTTCATTCTTGCAGTAGAAGTAGCTCTGTCTTAGAATAATGTTTGCTCTCCTTCTATCAAAGAATCAAAGCTTTTTCTGACTCTATAAATAGTGACAACAGGCAGGAACTTCACTTCTACTTGTGCATATAGCACTGTCACCTCCAAGTTTGTATGAACCCTGGGTTGATAGGTAAAGCTGGTAGCCTTGGGAATTGCAACATTATTGTTGCAATACCGAGGTTCATCACTTTTTAGTGTCGTTGCCGGGGAGGTGTCTAAGTAGAAGTAATTACTACTTTCTTCTATTTCTAGTCTTGAAACTTTCTTGTCTTCTACTTCTAATCTTCAACTTTCTTCCATTAGTTTATTTCTGCAAAAGTAATCTAGTTTCTTTCTTTCTTTTAGTTGTCATTATCTGATTTCCTTTCTATTTTGCAAGTACTTTCTAGCTTTAACAAAATATTACAAAAACTAACCAAAAAACATTTCCTTTCATGCCTTGTAGGATTAGGGACAATTCAGGAAAATTCTTGTCAAATACCCCCACTGCATCCAACAAGAAACCTTCTCTCTTCTTCAATGATAGTGAATTGGAGGACCCTTTAGGTGAAAAAACTTACCTATTTGAGGAACCTATAGAAGAAGAAGAAGTGGAAGAACCCATTCCTATTGAGCTAATGGCTGGAAACCAAAATGACAGGAGAGATAGAGAGAGAATTGAGAGTGCCTTCCCCATTGGGGAAACCAATGGGGACACTAAGATGAAGAATATAAGCCCCTTTGCTCTACCTCATTTCCATGGCCTAACCATAGAGGACCCTAACACTTTCCTATTTGAATTTTTTGTTATATCCCAAACCTATGACTATACAAATGATGAGAAAAAGTTAAAACTATTCCCATCTACCCTCAAGGATGCAGCATTCCGCTGGTTCATGGGTTTACCTGGAGATAGCATAACAACTTGGGCTCAGATGCAGTAGGATTTTACAACAAATATAGGGACTAATGTAGGTCAAAAGACACTAAAGAAGAGATTTTTAGGATGAGTATAGGCCAGGATGAATCCCTAGAAGACTGTGAAGAAATATTCCATGTTAGTTACAAAAGGGCCAGGTGCACACTTGAGCCTGAGTCACTAAAGCTGGTCTTGCTTAGAGGAGTAAGGGAAGATCTTCTGGATACCTTAAATATGATAGTAGGAGGAGATGTCTACCAATTACCCTATGAAGATATTAATATTGTCTTTAGAAACCATTTTAGGGAAGCCAGGAAAAAGGGTAGGGGTAGTCAACCTATGGCTAGTACATGATCCTCTAGCTTATCCATCAAGGGTGAAATTGGAAATATGCTGGAAGATTTCAAAAGTGACATGATGCAAACCCTTGCCTTGAAATTGGACACCATGAACATCAAAAGGAAGCAAGAGGAAGCAGAGAGAGCCTTGGCCATCTTTTGTCCTAGATGCACCAGGAGGCATCCTAGGAATGAATGTCCATTAAATTGCATTAAGATTTGCTCAGTCTGTGAAGAAAACCACTCCACATACAAGTGCCCTTCTTTACCTGGACTCAAAGTTGTATATCAAGGAGCTAAAGGGGTCACTGAGAAGCTTTGCTACATAAACCAAAGGAGAACTCCTGGGCCTAGAACATACTAGCAGAGTATGCAAGGGCCATCTCGTGCATACTACAATCCCAACCAAGCCACGGTTATTCCTTCTTGGGGACCCCCTGCTCATCCTTCTTGGTCTACATCCCCTCCTTGGTCCTATGCAGCTCAGTATCAATCCTAGCTAGCCAACCAGTCATTTAAAACTTATGTTCAGCCACAACATCAATGGGATGCCCCACCCCAGGGGCGGAGGCCCCAATTCAACAATGTTGCAGCCCTATTTCCTCCACCACCTGCACAACCACAAATCCTACACTCTGCTCCACTTAAGCAACCCCAGATGCCTGCCCAACCAAATCCGAACCCAATCAATAGGCAGGCTCAACAAGCATATAGTGGAGAGACATCATACCCAACTTATGCTATAGAAATCTAGGAGATCAACCTAAGGTCAGGGAGAATTCTCTATCATAACCAACCTCCCTCTCCACATAGGGAGGTTAAGGAAGAAAGAGAGGAAAGCAACCTTAAAGTAAATCCACCCTTTCCTCGGAGATTAGCCCAACCACTCCAGCCTACCGCAGAAGAAACTTAACTTCTAGGAGAATTGAAAAATCTATGTGTAAAAAACCCCTTATCTAGGGCATCAAAGATGTTCCCATTTACAACAAGTTAATTAAGGAGAAGTGCTTCAAGAATCCAGGAAGAAGAAAAAGGGATTCCCCTACCATTAATGTCATTGGGTAGTTGTCTGACATAATGTTGGGGCAGGTGATATGTCCAAAATATTTGGACCTTGGAAGCCCTGTAGTAGATGTACACATCAATGGCACCATTGTCCCACACACTCTGATTGATCTGGGGGCTGCCATTAATGTGATGACTAAGGACACCATGCTCAAACTAAACCTCCAAGGATCATTGAGAAAGACCACAACAGTGTTGCAACTTGTAGACCGTTCCACATTCACCCTTGAGGGAATTGTGGAGGATGTGATGGTCTCCATTGATTCCTGGGAATACCTTGTAGATTTCCTAGTTCTCCAGCCTAAGGCTAAGCTTACTAGTTACCCTCTCATCCTTGGGAGGCCATGGTTAGCCACAACTGATGCTTACATTAGTTGCAAAACTGGGAATATTACCATCAAGAATGGGCATTTGTCCAAACAATTAGTCCTATATCTTCCTGCCAACCTTCTCTAGAGCATGATTTACCTTTATGGATAGAGGAGGAGGAAGAAGATGGGGGTTATTCTGCCCAAATTTATACTTTGGAAGCAATCATATGAGGAGGACAACAAGATGACGATGATTTAATTGAACACCTGCTCCAAAATCCAACTCCTAGTTCCCTGCCATTAGAAGAAGAAGTAAGGGAAACCCAGAACAAACATCCAATTGACTTATTCCTTACCAGTTCCAACCCACTCTGTGTCAAAACCATAGAATTTGGCCCGGAGAAAAATTTGCAAATTAATCCATCTATTTCTGCTTTGGAAGAGGAAAAGCTATGCAACATGTTGAGAGTGAACCTAGAAACCTTCGCTTGGAGCTATAAGGAAATGAAGGGAGTACACCCTACAGGTGTGTACTCACCACATCTACATCCAAGAAGGTTGCAAACCAGTTAGACAACCACAAAGGAGGATGAATCTAGCTCTTAAAGAGATAGTCAAAGAATAACTGCAAAAAATGCTAGATGCAGGATTCATCTACCCTATCTTAGACAATGAATGGGTCTCTCCATTAGTGTTAGTGCCCAAGAAAAATGGTAAGTGGAGGATTTGTGTGGATTATAGGGAGTTGAACAAAGCCACAAAGAAGGATCATTTTCCCCTACCCTTCATTGACCAAGTGCTAGATGGCCCAGTAGGGAAGAAATTATTTTATTTCCTAGATGGATTCAGTGGGTATAACCAAATCCAAATCTGCCCAGAAGACCAGGATAAGACCACATTCACCTGCCCTTGGGGTACTTTTGCCTATAGGTTCCTTCCTTTCAGCCTACGCAATGCTCCTATCACTTTCTAGAGAGTAGTCTTGAGTATTTTTGCTGAATTAGTACATGATGTTGTGGAAATCTATATGTATGACTTTACACCTTATGGCCGTGATTTCCAAGAAGCCCTAACTAACCTAGGCAAAGTATTAACAAATGCATTGAAATGAATTTGTCTCTCAATCCAGAAAAGTGTGAATTCTTAATGACTGAAGGGACTATGCTAGGTCATTCAATATCTCAGCAAGGATTGTAGGTGGACCCAAACAAAATAGCAATCATCCAAATGGTCCGACCTCCACAAAAGCAGAGATATGTCAGAAGTTTCTTAGGATTGGCTGGATACTACCGAAGGTTCATAAAGGACTTCAACAAGTTGGCCTCTCCTTTGTTTGGATTGTTGGCCAAAGACTCAGAGTTTATATGGTCAAAGTGCTGTCAAGAGACCTTAGACATTCTAAAGGGTAAGTTAACCACTGCACCAATCCTTAGAGGCCTAACCTGGGCCCTCCCTTTTCATATTCATGCTAATGCCTCACACAAATCCATAGGAGAAGCCTTAGGGCAAGAAGAGGAAAAATTGCCCTATGCCATCTATTTTATTAGTAAGAACCTATCAAAGGCTAAGCTAAACTATACTATGATCGAAAAGGAACTCCTGGATGTTGTGCATTCATTGAACAAATTTAGGCATTACATTTCAGGCTATCAAACATTTGTGCATGATGATCATACCGCAATAAAATATTTAATGAATAAACCAGATGTGAATGCTAGAATCATAAGATGGTTGCTTCTATTATAGCAGTTTGATCTAACTATTGTTGATAAGGCTGGTAAGGAAAATGTTGTTGCTGACTTTCTATCTAAGATGAATCTGCCTACACGTGAATAAGTAATGGTGGATGACCAGTTACCAGATGAACATTTGTTTGTTATTTCAATTCTCTCCCCATGGTTTGCTGATATAACAAACTATCTGGTATCATCACAGTTCCCACCAAACTTGCCCTCCAAACAAAAGAGCAAGATAGTCAGAAAGAGTGCCCCATTTAGCTGGATTGGGGGCAATCTGTTCAAACTTGGCCCAGATCAAATCTTAAGAAGGTGTGTAAGGGAAGAGGAAGTCTTTGACATCCTTCTGACCTGTCATGATGGGCCTTGTGGAGGTCACTTTGCAGCAAAGAGGACAACATTCAAAGTGTTGCAAGCAGGCTATTATTGGCCTACTCTTCATCAGGATGTGAAAAAGTATATTAGTCAGTGTGATCGGTGCCAGAGGATGGGAAAGCCTACTCCAAGAGATGAAATTCCCCTACAACCTCAAGTGACTTTCGAGCCATTTGACAAGTGGGGCATGGACTTCATTGGACCTATCAACCCTCCTTCAAAGAAAAAACAACACATCATTGTGTGCACTGATTATTTGACTAAGTGGGCTGAAACCAAAGAAATTAAGGTAGCAACAGAAGAAAAGGTGGCTGAGTTCCTAAGGGAAAATATATTCTACAAATTTGGGTACCCTAGAGAGCTAGTCATGGACCAAGGAAACCAGTTTACCTCCAGCATGATTGAAGAACTGCTCAGCCATCACAGAATCAAGCATAGGACCTCCACTCATCATCCACAAGCTAATGGGCAAGTGGAGGTGACCAATAGGGCACTGTAGAACATCTTAACGAAGGTAGTGAGCAACAACAGAAAGGACTGGGTAGAGAGACTAGTTGAGGCCACCTGGGCCTATAATACAACATGGAAGACCACCAGTGGATTTAAACCCTATGATACGATCTATGGTAAAAAGGTTGTGCTATCCATTGAATTTTAATATAACACATTGAGGATAGAAGCCCAACTAGATTTAGATTTTAGTCATGCATAGAAAGAAAGGTTGTTACATTTGAATGGCTTAGATGAATTCAGAATGCAGGCCCTCCTACATACATAGATAGTTTAGCTTCAGAGGACGATCTGGCATGACAAGCACATCAAGGAAAAGCAATTTCAGGAAGGAGACTGGTTATTGTTATATGATTCCAGGTTTAAATACTTCAAGGGCAAGCTAAGGGCAAGATGGCTCGGACCTTATGTGGTGGAAAGATGCCATGAAAATGGTTAAGTGAAAATCAAAACTATTGATGAAGAAGCCATTCCATTGCTAGTTAATGGACACAGATTGAAAATGTACAAGAGGCCTTTATCAAGACAAGAGTTCATTGACAACATTAAGAAGACAGTGATGATGGTGGAGAAAATTCCACCTCCTCCCTCATCCGATTACTGAAAATGGAAAAAAAATAAAGATTCAGGTGAAAACCTCTATGAGGCGCCTGAGTCCCATCTTTGGGTTGAAAACCTTATGAGGTAGCCCAAGGATGAGAAAAATGAAAAGGATAAGAAGATCCCTGGGTGAAAACCTTCCTTGAGGCGCCAAAGGCAAATATCTAAGGTGAAAACCTCTCTGAGGAACCCTGCCTCACATATATTTTATCTCCTCCACTCCTTAATAATGCATCCCTCCATCAATTCTATTGTTTTTTCACTTCATTCCTTCCATTCAGGTGAAGATTGTGTTTTCTAACAGAATAACCTCAACCATTACGATCATCCCTGCATCCACATACACTCCTACTCCCTCTGTCCATTCATTACAACATCCTCACAGTACTGTCCAACAACATGATCAAGAATTCTAAGGAAGACACCAAACATTGCCAAGTGGTAATTCGTGAGCTCCACAGCAGTAGCAACATCAAATCCAAGAGCTCCACAGTAGCAACAACATCAAATCCAAGAGCTCCACAGCAGCAACAACATCAAATCCAAGAGTTCCATAACAACAACAACAACATCAAATCTTCAGTTAGAGACACCTGCAAAAGCTAATAAACCATCAACAGAAAACAAAGGAGGAAGAAGAATGACCATCAACAACAGCTTTGATCTTTGACAACTGCAGCATGGCATCAAGACCAATGGTAAGTATCCTACTCACTCACTCATATGCATCATTTGATCAAAAGTTGTAAAGGTTAAGAGGTAGTTGGTTTATAAGTGAAAAGGTGGCAAAAAGGAAATTATTTAATAAGTCAAAAGAAAATTCAAGAGTCCATAGATACAGTGTTGTTATGGCAACCATTGGAGAATGCTTGAAGAATTAAGATTTGGGGTGGAAACACCAGTTCACCAAATACTCAACATACCCTATTTCTTGATGCAATCATTCATAGACTCCAAAAACAAAGTAAAGGAAGCAAATTCCCAGCAGTTGGTTCACCATGGGTTGATTAGGATCCTCATTAAGGATGCCCTCCAAAGCCTCAGGATCCCCATAATATGGTCAGTCTTTAGAAACTTACCAGTAGAATATGAAATCAAAACCCTCACCTATGATGTTAGTCCTTCTGTCAGTGAGGAGGAGGAAAAACAAGAAGAAGAAACTAATATAGAGGAACATGCTGAAAGAAGACAAGGAAGGTGATGCTGAAACAAGAGGAGGAAACAAAGGAAGAAAATAATGGAGATGCGAAAGAACAACTACAGGAAAAGGAAAACCAGCTAGCATGTATGGCCAGCCTCTCCTTGGAGGCCATCCATCGTTTGATGCCAACAAAATCCTATGCTCTTTACCTCAGAGAACAATAGCTGCAATTTCAGATTAACACAATAGCCAAAAGGAGCACCATGCCATTTCAGGACTGTAGACAGTTTATCGATCTTTGTGATCAAAGTGCACTAGAGGATAGAGCCAAAATGGATGAGTTTTACTTGCATGACATGGCCCTCACAACAATGAATACTTGGGATCCTAATGTAGAGCTAGGAGATCTACAATTGATAGCTTTAGCATCACGGATAAACCATGAGAAATCAAGGGTTGCAGAGATGAAAGAATATTAGCCAGAGAGAAAAATGAACCTCTTTTCATCAGAGCTAAACAATCAAATCCCATGGACCTACTCAGCACCCATAATCTAATTGCAAATAATCCTCAGGTGGCACTTAGATATCTTGCTGCCCAAGGGCAAGCAATTTCACATTTTGACGATATATTTAACCTGCTAAGAGATAATAATATACATGCTTGCTAAAAATGGAACAAACTGCCACACAGTTTGAAGATCAGAGAAAAGAAGAAGAGGAAAATATGCAGTAGGAAGAAGTAGAAAGGAAAGCAAGCTTCTATGAACAAGAAGAAGAGACCACAATAAAAGCATGGGATGTCAGAGAGGCTACCAGAGCCACTAAGTTGCTCAGAGGATGAGCAACACTTTCAATAGGGGTTGATGATGAGCCCCATTATTGAGTAATTATATGGGCCTTAATTGGCCTTAATTCACCTCCTAGCTTAGTCAAACCAACTATTCTCACAACTTATTGCATACTTTTGATTATATTTTGCTTATGAAATGAGTTAGAGTTGGATATTTGGCTTTGTGGTCTAATGTGCATATAATGCAAGAATAAGGATAAAAGCAAGGAGAAATGTAGGTATAAAGGATAAAAGCAAAAAAATATAGCAAAGACCTTGGTCAAGACTCGAATGGACAAGGTAGAGGAATTATAGGAGGTTAATCCTCCTCATCTACTACCACTCCATTTGAATATTCCTCCATCATCTTGGAGTGCAAACAACCACATCATGAGGACTAAAAGACAACCAAGCAATTTAAAAAGACAGAAAACAATTTATTTTGAGTTGGGAGCCAAACCACCCTAATTTGGAAGGAAGTTATTGGAGACTTCATATGGATAAGTAGAGAGGCTTAGGACCTCATTAGGATTTAGACTTCATTTTTAAAACTCTATTTTATTTCTAAACTGCAAAGACTTGTGAATTTGCTCTGTAATCCATGGTTTCTGTAATAAAGATGAGTTCTGTTTAAACCAGCTCTGAGTTAAACTTCAAGGCTGAAGCTCTTGGGTTAGGGCCCGACCCAAGAAACCACAACTCCTCTTTACTGTACTATTATGCTAGCATAGAGGTCTATTATGTTTATTTTTTTAAGTAGTTTCATGGTTTGCTGATTCATTTGCTCAAGAAGTTTTTTGGTTATGATTCATTTGATTAAGCATCTTTTTGGTTCTGTTCATTTATCTAAATAGCTTCCTATTTCTGTTCATCTGTTTTGGTAGCTGCATTTGCTTAGTTTACTTTCAGTTGTGCTTTTAATTCACAGGCTAGTTAGAGGAAAATATTACTATCAGGTTGTGCGCAGGTTTCTTGACCTCATCTCCTCCCTCTGGGACCATGACGTGAGGAAGAGACCCTCCAGCAAACCCAAAAACACAGTCTCTGGTTCTTGCATGGGCTAGGGAGTTCGCTGTTTAAGTGCAGTTAGCTGTTTACCCACACTGGTTTTCTCTGTCATTTTCCTTTGAAACCGCATCCAGCACATTCTGATATAGATTTAAACAGGAACACAACAAATGACAAAGATAACCATAAATACAAAGATGTGGCAGAAATAATACTTCATTTCATTAATGTAAAATATTGAAATATGATTATAAACAGAAATGGAAATAAACCTGCTAGGGCGATGGTAGCTTATCTCTAAGAAGAGATGTGGCGGCTACATGCCTCTAAACTATGTTACAATGAGGCTCGAAGACCTATTTATTATTGAGAAATAATGGAGAACCCTAAACATCCAAAAACATAACCCTAGAAGATGAAACACCAAACTGTGGGCCCCATTTGGGTAAATTGGTACATCAACTTCCCGAGGTCGTAATTTTTGCATACGATCTCTGTTTGATGTGCACAATATCTCGTTAGAAATATCTATCTAAGAAGTTGCTCCCAGGTTTTCCAAAAAACACCATTTAGGGCCTCAAAATGGCTTCGGAAGTTCAGGACTCGAAAAACTACTAAAAATAGTAAACTGTGCTACAATTAAGGAAACTGTAAAGCTGAAAGAAACAATGGTGGGGGTCCAAGTGGACTCGGCGGGTGGCCACCAATATCCACCTAGATCATTCCTCCCCCCTTAGGAAGCAATGGTCCCCATTGCATTGAGTTCCTTCATGAGATGAGGAAACTTATGTCGAGGTTGGTCCCTAGTGAGCCACTTGCCCTGGTGAAGGAGTTGGCTTACTTTGACAACTCGATACAATTGGATATTCTATTGGCAAGTGTGCTTGATCTGTGTGTCTATGACCCGATCAGTTGCAGCTTGTTCCCTGCAATCTAGATTTAACTTTGTGGGTGTGAGTTGTTCTGCAATGTCGGATGTGTCTAGTAATGGTGGAAAGTATGGCCGAAGGCGGTCCACATTGAACAATGGGTGCAGGCCAAGGAATGGGGGAATGCTGAGCTCAAATGCATTGTCTCCCACAGCCTTGGTAATGGTGTAAGGACCATATCAGAGTGGTTAAATTTCTGATAGGCTTCGATAAGGCGTTCCTTTTGCAAATGCAACCAGACTTTGTCGCCCACCTGAAACTTGTGTGGCACCCGATGTTGATCATGTCACTGCTTATACTTGGCATTTGATTTATCCAGAATATCATGGACCTACTGGTGAATATGTTGGACGTGCTTAATGAAGTTGTTTTCCTTATCTGTTTTAGACTGGACATGAGTCAAATCTGTGTGAGTAGCTACAAATGGCATGACCACATTAATGGGACATAGTGGCTAGAATCCGAAGCCCACTTGAAAAGGGCTATGGCCAGTCGAGCTTTGGAGAGCTCAGTTGTAGCTTTGTTGAACATAGGGGAGGCTCTCATCCCATGTGTATGGATTCCTTGAGTTGTACATGTGTAGAATGTGTACTATCATCCTGTTGACAATCTTTGTCTAGCCATTAGTTTGAGGATGGAAGGCTGTGAACTTAGAGAGGTTGGTGTCCAGCATCGACCAGAGACTGGATCAAAATGTACTGAGGAACCCGCTGTCCTGATCTGAGATGATAGACTGTGGGATCCCAAAGTGTACCCACACTCGTTCAAGGAAGAGTTTAACGGTGGCTTTTGTTTTGATATTCTTCCTGCAGGTCGCCATAATGGCCATCTTCGAGAACCTGTCGAAAACTAGAAAAACAAAGTCATTCCCATGCTTAGTGGAAGGAAGGCCTAACATGTAATCCATGGAGATGGATTCCCAAGGTCAACTAGGGGTAGGAAGTAGGGTATAGCAGCCTTGCTTCTTGATGGTTGATTTGGAAATGGCTCAGGCAGTGCATGATCTGATGTACTTCCCAACATCCTGCCAAAGATTTGGCCAATATAAATACTTCTGTAGTACTGCCACTATTTTCTCGACCCCGAAATGCCAAGTAGCCAACTGTAGTGTGCTTCCAAAATCATCTTGGCACGCTCGCTTGAAGGAACACAAAGGTGACCTAGGTGGCATAACAGGGCATCCTGGAGGTGAAAATCTAGAACATGCTAACCTCCAATAGTGTCTGATATGTGTGGCCAAAGTTTGGGTCGCTTTTGTAGAGAAGTGGCCAATTAGAAGTCTCGTTCCCACAAGAGTTGAGCATGGTGGTTAACGCCATGATCGGTGGTCGACTAAGGCAATCTGCAACATTATTGGTGCTTCCCTTCTTATAATTGATATTCAAATGGAACTGTTGCAGGTATGTGGACCACTTCTGATGGCGATCATTCTGTAATTTCCCTTGGGTCTGTATGAACTACAAGGGTTGGTGGTCTGTGTGGATGACCATTTCCTTCCCCAAAATGTAATGCTTCCATTGTCGGCAGGCCTACACAATAGAATATCTCTCTTTGTCATAAGTGGGATACTTCCGGACCGTGTCTGAAAGTGTCTCACTGTGATATGCCAGTGGATGCCCATGTTGAGTAAGGACTGCCCCAATAGCATAGTCAGAGGCATCTGTCTCAACCTCAAATGGTTGTTTCAAGTCTGGTAATGCGAGCACTTGTGCTAAGAAGAGGCGATATTTCAACTCTGTGAATGCATTCTATTGAGATTCAAAGCAAAAGAATTTTGCTTTCACTCCTCCCTTTGTGACTTGACTCAAGGGCAAAGTGATATGAGAAAATCCCAACACGAACCTATGGTAGAAGTTGGCAATACCTAGAAAGCTGCAGAGCTCTGTCAGAGTGCTTGGAGATGGCCAATCCTGAATGACTTGGATCTTGGCTGGATCCACATGCACCCCTTTTTCATCAATAATGTATCCAAGATACTGAACCTGGGTCATGCCAAAAGTACATTTCTCCAAATTGGCACATATCTTATGTTGCCATAGTGTTTGGAGAACCTGTCGGATGTGGTGGAGGTGCTCTTCCCAACTCTGGCTGAAGATCAGGATGTCATCCAAGTATACCACTACAAATGAGTTGGTGAATGGCCACAAAATCTAATCCATTAGCCTCATGAAGGTTTTAGGAGCATTCGTCAATCTGAAAGGCATAACAAACCATTCAAAAAGGCCCTCCTTGGCTTTGAAGGCAGTATTCCACACATCAGAGGGTTCGATTGGTACCTGGTGATATCCTGACTTCAAATCGATCTTGCTGAAATATTTTGCCCCCTTCAAATGGTCCAAGAGGTCATCAATCTGTGGGATCAGGTACCTATTACGGACAATGATCTTGTTAGCGCATGATAGTCAATACAAAGTCTCCAAGTCCCATCCTTCTTCTGTACCAACACGATTGGGCTCCCACAGGGCAATGAACTTGAACAGATGTGACCTTTCTGTAGCAGCTCCTGAATCCGCCTCTTGATTTCATCATTCTCCAGAATGGAGCGCCGATAGATTGTTCCATTGGGTAGCGGTGCACCTGGGGTCAAATCGATGGGGTGCTTGACCTGACAGTGCAGAGGAACCCCTGCGAGGGAGGTGAAGATGTCCTCGTACTCCTCCACGACCTTGTCCAACTGTAGTTGTCGTGCGGAGGGGCCCTGTCTGGAGGTCGTGGCCACCATATTCTTCTTTCCTTTAGAGCGTATCATCAGGAAAAGAAATTTCCCAATTTTTGAAGTTAGCTTACTGCATTTTTTTGTAGTAACCAAAGAGATGGCGGTAGGCGGTGCTACCTTCGGTATCCTGTACAACTTATTTCCCAGAGTAACAATAACAGCACGGGACCTTGATTCATACACAACATGTCGCTTCCACAAGTATGGTTCTCCTAATAGTACATCACAAAATTCAAGGGGAGCAATGGCACACAATACCTCATTCATGAAGGGCTTGATGTTGTATGGAAGGCGACACTGCTGGCTCATGTGAAGATCTCGTCCTTGGTGAAGACACCTAATGGTGTATGGTTGTGGATGTGCTGTGGTTGGTAAGCCTAGCCGCTTCATGACCTCTGTCAAAATGAGGTGCTTTTGGCTCCCGCTGTCAACAATGAACTATAGCGGGGAGCCATTTACCCACATCTAGGAGTGGAAGAGATGCTCCTCCTCGTCTAGATCTTCGGGTTCCTCCTTTTGGATCTTCGTGGCGGCAACAGTGGCATTGGCCTTCGCATCAATAATCTTATTTCCTTTGTCATTCCCCTTGTCGGGTTCTGACTTAGAGTTGGAACATGCATCTGATTATGAAACCTTTAGCTTGGTCACCAGTGACTGCTTGGCCCGACACTCACTTGTTTTGTGAGTGGAGCTCTTATGGAACTCACACCACTTTCCCGTGTCCTTTTTCAGCTTCACGACGCTATTCTTTGCTTGCAGCTTTGGTGGGTTGTCTTGGGCCACCCCACCTTGGCTTTGTCCTTTGTTCTGTGGTTTGGGGGCACCTTTCCCTTACTTCAGATTCACAGATCCAAAGTCTTGCTTCTTCTATTTAAACTTTTGTTCGACCTTGATAGCATATCGGTATGTCGTGTTGAGCGAGGAGATGTTCAGGAATTCTATTTCTTCCTAGATGTACTTGTGTAGGCAACCGTGGTATTTGAGTACCAAATGCTGCTCTGAATCCTTGATACCAAACTTTGTGTGAAGGGTATGGAAAATATTGGTAAACTTCGACATGTCTTGGTCCCTTCCCTTCCGCAGCATGGTCCACTTTATGTATTGATCATCATAGCTTCTGACAGGGTAGTAGTGCTCCTTCATGGCATCCTGGAATGATTTCCAAGTGGCTGTGACTAAAAATAGTGAG
Organism: Pinus tabuliformis; assembly: GCA_031772625.1. Classification (NCBI taxonomy): domain Eukaryota; kingdom Viridiplantae; phylum Streptophyta; class Pinopsida; order Pinales; family Pinaceae; genus Pinus; species Pinus tabuliformis. Next base: position 914,373,633 of record CM062818.1, on the reverse strand, counting down.
CCTGTACTTTCATCCTTCTGCTCGCAGTAGGTTTCCCACCAGTCCTTGATGTGGGGGACTGCTTTAAGAAGAGCTAAAATAATATTTTCCCGACTGGAAAAATCATGAACAGAAAAATAACCCTCTAGAAAATTTAACCATTTATCGATGACATCTGCGTCTTTCTGACCCTTGAATATGGGGATTTCAACATTAACTTGTAGCTTAAATGGTGTGGCACTTCTAGAGTAGCTATTGGAAGCTGACGTGTCGCCCTTGGGTAGCTGCTGAAGGATCTGGCCAACGCTGTCCATCATCGCGTTCCTTTGTCGCTTGAGGGCTTCTTCAAGCAATATTTTGATAGGATCTCCTGCCCCTTGTCTTTCTTTTAATCCACAATGGGAGGCCGTTGGGATTTACGAGGCTGGTCTTGCAAAGGTTCGACCAGTTCAAGCGCTAACTCCTTATATCCCAACCTTGTTGGGTACATGCAAAGAAAAATAGAGAAAAAGTAGACTGCTCTGATACCACTGATCTAGATTTAAACAGGAACACAACAAATTACAAAGATAACCATAAACACAGAGATGCGGCAGAAATAATACATCATTTCATTAATGTAAAATACTAAAATATGCTTACAAACATAAATGGAAATAAACCAGCTAGGGTGATGGTAGCTTATCTCTGAGAAGAGATGTGGCAACTACGTGCCTCTGAACTATGTTACAATGAGGCTTGAAGGCCTATTTATTGTTGAGAAATAATGGAAAACCCTAAACATCCAAAAACCTAACCCTAAAAGATGAAACTCCAAATTGTGGGCCCCGTTTGGGAAAATTAGTACATCAACTTCCCAGGGTCATAACTTTGGCATAAGATCTCCGTTTGACATGCACAATATCTCGTTAGAAAGATCTATCCAAGAACTAAAACTTTGGGAAGAGAAACATCGATCCATGGACCCATGTTGCTCGCAGGTTTCCCAAAAAACCTTTTTTTGGGCCTCAAAGCATCTCTGGAAGTTCAGGGCCCGAAAAACTGCTAAAAATAGTAAACTATGCTACAATTAAGGAAATTGAAAAGTTGAAAGAAACAATCGTGACGCTCCAAGCGGACTTGGTGGGTGGCCACCAATATCCACCTGGATCGCGTTCCCCCTCCATCGCTTCTTCATCGTCTGATCACCAACAAACCTTCACAATCACCATCTGATTCACTATTTTCTTCAAGTCCACCATTCACTTTATGAAATTTAAGTCCCCACCATTTATTTGCCTTGCCTGGTCTGATGGTTGTCACTTCACCCGGTTTCCAATTAGCTTGGCCGATCTCCATTGTTGATCAACGTCGCCTGATCTGACGACCATCACGTGATATTGCATGGATTTCTGTCCGACCGTTATCCACCCGAGAGCATGTGAGAAAACTGGTTTCTTCATGCTACATGTCGTCCAGTTAGGCTAATCGCGTGAAATTTTAGAAAACAACTTACAACTTTGAGGGCATGCGAAATAAAAATTGTTACCCTCTAAACTTGCTCCACCATTTCCACACGTTTATTTTTCCCACATTCTAATCTTCGCTATCCATCTCTAGCCTTCACCCACGCGATAAGTTCTTAGCCGTTCATCTCTCCTGTTAGCCTCGCCCATCCATCTCTTGACCTCACCAGCATGATTAGATCTCAAACATTCATCTCCTTTGTTCCCTTATTCATCCGTCCACTCCCATAATCCCTCGCGACATGATCTCCACTGTTCATCTGCCTTACTCCCTTGTTCGTCCATCCCTTCACTTAAAACCTTTACGATAAGATCTTAACCATCCATCCCGTTAGCAACCCTGTTTTCCCATCTATGTACTTAACCTCCTACGATCAAATCTCTACTGTTCATTACCTTTCACCCAACTGATCCAACTGTTCTTATGCACTGTTTCTCCCTCACGTCCTCCTTTCACTGATTTCGACCTCCGATCACATTTTCCTCCTAAAACCCTATTTAGTCTAAGTTTCTTTGTTACCCCTTCTCTAGTTTTAATGTTTTTACTTCTGCAACATAGATAATTAGCATTAGGTTAATTTTAAATTAGCAATTCTGCTTAGCATAGTTGTTTGATTGATTAAGTTAGGTTATGGTGCAAGTTTAGAATTTCATGTTGTTTTCTTCATTCCTGCAGTAGAAGTAGCTCTCTATTAGAATAAGGTTTGCTCTCCTTCCATCAAAGAATTAAAGCTTCTTCTGACTCTATGAACAGTGACAACAACCAAGACCTTCACTTCTACTTGTGCATATAGCACTGTCACCTCCAAGTTTGTACGAACCCCGGGTTGATAAGTAAAGCTGATAGCCCTGGAAGTTGCAACATTATTGTTGCAATACCTAGGCAAATCATGCGACTGGAACAAAGCTCAGTCACTCCAGTCGGCACTAGGGACAGTGTTAATCCCTGCATATCAGTGCGAAGAGGACATTGGTCATTAGCACTGGTCTTGTAAATTGGGAAAAACAGAAGATTTTTGGGAAATGATGCAAAAGGGAATTGTTCTGCTCATGAAGAGGGACACAATAGGAGTTTCTTCATGAAGGGGAAGCATTTAGGGTTCACTGTAGAGGTCCTCCAAGATCATGGAACAAGGAGTATAGGGACAGTGACAAAATGTTGTGTAACACCTCACATATTCGGACCATATTGTATAGGTTCTCCTACTACTCCTTCTCCCTCTACTGATATCCCTGCTACATGGTTGAAATATAAAATACATTAGCCTCATACATAAAATATATTTCTTAGCCTTAACTAGTGTGCATAATATGAATGAAGGCAGTATTCATTCCATTTCCTTTGATTTAATCGATGGGTATTTGTCCAGTGTTCATGTCTCTCCTGGTGATTAGGAGGTGGTGCATTGACATTGCCCAACTTAATTGATGAAATTCTTAGCGAAAAACAACAGATGTCATATGATGAACTGTGTGAGGTTATCCAACCGCACTGATAGAATATCAAGAAACATGATGGCAAGAGATATACCTATATAGGCCATTACTAGGTTATTCTGGATTGTCTAAGGAATCACACGGTATGGGCTCATCTTGTTGATTGTGGACCAATGACATGCGTGGGTAGGAAGAGATGAAGAATTGATGCACCTGTGGCTGTGGACTCTGAAAATGATGAAGAAGTTGATGCCTTAGGTTATATTCATGAATATGAGCGACAAACTGGTAGGTTAAGTAGGTTGCATGATGTGGCTAGTGAGAGATCTGATTCATTGACTTCTAATAGACAAAAGGATGTTGACATTACTGTTATATAAGAGTTCCCAAGTCAACCATAGTTCACATCCAAGATTGTTCAATGTGAAATATACTACTTGTAACTGCCAAAAGACATCGATGACTTATATCATCATGCGTAGATCAAATAAACTCCCGGGAGGACAAATTGCGAGAAGTTTAATGTAATAGGTGGTCCCAGAAGGTAGTTTTCTCATACTTCCTATCAACAATTCAATGGTCTACATTTTTTCGATGACACTTTCTCTCTCTTCTAGTAACCAATAAGGGTGGTTTTGTAAGTGGTTTTATGATTTCTAAAGACCGTGTGGTTTTCCATGGGGAACACACCCATCTTATCTTTATTTAAATAACTCAATGTTTTTAATATTCGTATTGTAAAGCTAAGGAGGGTATAGTTTTGAAAATGATCTTGACAGTTAGACAATTGAGTTAGGAGTTGGAAATAAAATACTAGAAGTGAGACATTAGAGGGGTCTGGAAGGGCATGATCATCCATGACTAGCAATGTAAGGAAAACATTCTCTCCAAAATCTAAAGATGAAATTGCAGTTTGATTTCAACATTGGGAAGTTGCAGTGATTGTTTTTCTCTTGAGTTTCAGCATTCAAATTTATGTATTTTCTTCTCTTAGACAGTGTAAGATGCAACTAGTGCTTTGATTTTTTTATTTTTTTTTTTATGAATTTACTTAATTGTACTCATTAAAATTAATCTTGAAGCCCTTAATGAAGCACTCCAAATCCATGAATTTCATTTATATTTTCTCAGTCTTACATTATTCTTTCTATAGAGTTAAAGCACATATTCTTAATTGCTTATGCCAAAACTTTGTCTCTTACATTTTCCGCTTTACACCTCCACCCTGCAATCCTGATGGCCTCTCTAGCCATTCTTCTTTGGAAAGCTAGGGTTTTGGAACTATAAGCTACGCTTGCAAGCCCTCATGGCATGTCCTTCCTTCCATTTTTTTAAAATTGTTTTTAATTATTCTGAAGGTGTCTCTGGCATAGGTTCCCCATAGCGAGGAATTGTCTCCTGAGAGGTACAACATCTTTTGTTGTCGTTGTCGAGGAATATAGACACAAATTTATTTTTCCCTGGGTATTAAGATCTATTTATTGATGATGAACAAGATTTAAATATAAAATTGGATGTTTATTATTCATCTCGTGACTCCACTGACGAAGGATTCAGTGAATTAAACTTTTGCTGAAAAGAAAATGAGGAAGCAACATGAAAAGTTCAAGTATCAGGCTTTTAGGTTTTTTAATGAAATTTTATTTTTTATTATCAGCTCTATGGTATACTTTCCCCTTCACATTAAAATATTATTTCCTACTTTATATTCTCAGAAGATTGTAAAGCCCAAAAAGTACATTCTTTATTGGAAAAAGAAGACCTTTCTTCTTCTTATATTATTGATGATAACACAACTTTGTCTCCTAAATATGAGAGGAGAAATGATTGCTGCATTACAATTCTTGAAGATAATAAATCACAGTCTTGGCATAAAGGTGATGATTCATCATCTTTGGGAGATATAACTCCACCTCATAAAAAATCTACTTCTTTTTTATCTTGCAGCGAATGTGATCTCTAAACCCTTGGTGTTGCCTACAATTCTTAATCAGTATCCTTAAAAAATAATCAAATTTCTACAAAGTTTCTCTAGAGAGAATGATGATGTTACAACTGAACAACGTGTCTTAGAATTTGATTACTTTCTCGACAAATTTCAAATTATTTATGAAGATGTGGTTTTGAGGCTATTTTGTCATACATTAAAGCGAGAAGCTCAACAACGGTTCGAGTATTTGGAGGTAAGTTAAATTAGTTCATGAATGGAATTTGAAGATATCTTTCTTTGGTTGGGGCGAGCAGAAGTCATACGAAAAACACCTTTTGGAATTATATACTATCCAGAGGTAGAGTAGTGAGTTGGTCACTGAGTTTAATAGGATGTTTCAAAAAAATTGTTTTAGCATGCCAAAATAAATTCAACCTCCTAAGGCTGCTGCCATGGTGTATTATTTAGAAGCTCATCCTCTTGAATTGGAATTTTTTTCTTATGGAAAGGAAGCCTTGGAATATGGAGCAAATGTTTCTCTACGCCAAAAGAAATTGAGGATAATATATGGGTCTGTGGGAAGCTTCCCTATCAAAATATTTCTACAAATCTAGGAATAAATCAATAGAAGAAGGAGTCAAAAGGACAATAATCCGATCTAAACTTTTCTTCCTCAAATTTTATAGGTTGTAAGTAAAATTATTATGAGTTAAACAATTTTCCTCAGCAAAATAATTTTACTTCTGTAGCAAATGATTTCCCATTTCCTGAATTAATGAATGGATCTGACATGGTGTTTCTTGAAGTAAATGTTTTGAAAATTGAAAGTGAATACTCACATTATACAGAGCACTTTGCTCACAGTAATGAAAATTTCTTGGTTTCTAGCAAAAATTTGTCACATCAATAATTTGTCGAACCAGAACACATGGCACCATCTTCAAATTTTTATATTCAGATCAATTGTGCTTCTATGGAAATGTGTGAAAGATTGAACACAGTTTTGTACATGAATATTTCTGAAGCAAAAGTTATTTCGTCTGATTATGCAAAGAAGCGGGTTGTTGTACTATATATATATATATATATATATATATATATATATATATATATATATATATAATTATAATTATAATAAAATATTTTTATTTATTTCGAAACATTTTAAAAGGAAGAAACAATTTTCTTAAATATTCTTAGAACCAGTTTTGAAGTTGATCATGATAGCTAGACAATTAAGTTAGGAGTTGGAAATAAAAGACCATAAGTGATACATTAAAGGGGTTCGAAAGGGCACAATCATCCATGACTGGAAATGTAAACAAAACATTCTCTCTAAAACCTCAAGATGAAATTGCAGTTTGATTCCATCATTGAGAAGTTGCAGTGATTATTTTTCTCTTGAGTTTCAACATTCAAATTTATGTATTTTCTTCTCTTGGATAGTGTAAGATGCCGCTGGTGCTTTGGTTTAGTTTTTGATGAGTTTACTTAATTGTACTCATTAAAATTAATCTTGAAACCCTTAATGAAGCACTCCACATCTAGGAATTTTATTTATATTTACTTAGTCTTACATTATTATTTATACAGAGTTAAAGAATAGATTCTTAATTGCCTATGCAAAAACTCGGTCTCTTCTATTTTTTACTTTACACCTCCACCCTGCAATTCTCATAGCCTAATCTTCCATTCTGCTTTGGAAAGATAGGATTTCAGAACTAGAAGCTTTGCTTGCAAGCCCTCATGGCCTGTCCTTTCTTCCATTATTTTTGAATTGTTATTAATTAATCTGAATATGTCTCGGGCATGAGTTCCCCATAGCCAGGAACTGTCTCCTGAGAAGTACAACATGTCCCATAGTCGAGAGCATTTTCTAGTTGGAAAAAATGGCACCATTTTAATTTCAAAACATAAACATGGATTCAATATGTAATACAAATAAAAGATAGTAATGCCGATAATGATAGAGCAATAGTAAGCTTATATTTATTTGAATGTTTCAATGATAAAAAGTTGTTGTCTAACTCATACAATTTACATGTATTGTTTTACAAATATTTCATATGTGTCAGGTCTAAGCACATGAAAAAATTCTTCCAATATATCTTTCAATCCAAATACGATTGCAAGAAAATGTGGCTCTCTCTCTCTCTCTCTCTCTCTCTCTCTCTCTCTCTCTCTCTCTCTCTCTCTCTCTCTCTATCTCTCTATATATATATATATATATATATATATATATATATATATATATATCTAGAGAGAGAGAGAGAGAGAGAGAGAGATTTGATTTTGGGTTGCTAACTTTTGTTTTCTATATAAATTTTGCAATGCTTGAAAGGGCTACTAATATCAACTACTGCATATACAAATTCCTTTGAGACTATATGTGCGAAATGCAGTAGTCCAATTACAATTACTACAAATATGGATGAAACTATGGTTTATTGTACCATTTGCAGAGAAAATTGTGACTTTGTTTATTTCCATCAACTAAACTGTATGATACTTGCAAATAATAGGACTACAACCTATTGTGTTATAAGTGGCATGGAACTAGAAAAAATATTGCCTGATCTAAAGAATTTTTCCTATCAATAATACTACGTAGACAAACCAGTTGTTATTAATTTTTTTTTTAGTTTCGAGATCCATGCGTCATTTACAATAAACCATCAAAATGCTATTATGCATATACAATAATGGTTCTCTTTATTTGTGTTGTCAAGCAATCTAATGACAATACAATTCTTTTTAGTTGCATTGTCGAGGAATATAATGAAAATATTCTAGAGACGATATAGCACAATCAACTTCATGAACCCATACTATTGTCGAGTTATCAAAATAAAGAAGTGTTATATGGAAGGTGTGGATATTCTTCTTATCGTTAACTAGTTTCTAAATTACCATTGACTAGTGGCAAGGGGTAGGGGGGGAATCCACACTTCTGCTCCTTTTCACTTCCACACTTCCAATATTCACTCCACCTTCTACTTTATGCTTGAGGGATTTGACCATTGTTGGAGATATTTTCTAGTCTATTGGATGGTTGAGATCTGATCTCATCTTGTAGTTACCTAATATGTAGCTATTAACATTGTATAATGACATATTTCAATGAATTTGTTTGTTTAAGTTCCATGTTTATGATATTTACTTATATTATATATACTCTTACATTCACAATATATAATATGTAGCTAACTCATTTTCCTATGTCGTGTGTGCTTTTTTGCAATATGATTTCTTGCGATTATTTTATTTATATATCAAATTTACAAATCCTATGATTGGTAAAACAATATTGGAAAATGTTTTTGCTTCGCACATAATTTAAGTTTGCATAGACTTTGCCATCACACATGAATTCTTAAACAAAGCAATAAGAAAAGTTAATGCTAGCATGCAACTTTTCCTAAAGGAGGGAACGAGTTTCTTCTATTTCCAATTGTACAATTTGATTAGAAAATGAAAGAAAATACTTTCAAACATAACACTTAAATTAGCCTAATGATCTAATTTGGCATAATTTACAAAACAATTGTCCCATGAACATGATCAAAGAATAGGTGATGCAAGGTTATTGGAATATTTCTAGTATATGTTTCAAAAAAGTTTTTGTTTTACTCCCTCTAGAAAATTGCAATAAATAGCCTTTAACATTTCAAAATTGGAGAGCTATTAGAAAAATTTGGTAATTGTTTATTTATTAATCAATAATGGTTTCTGAAGGTTAGCGCTCCTTCTTATTGTGCTGTGAGAATGGAAATATGTTTTCTCCATTCTTGTTTTGCAAGAGCTCTTCTAATTGTGTTCTTATGGCATCTAGTTCATATTTTAGTTTCCCAGTCCTTTGCTAAGTTTCCAACATGCTATTCATCAACGTTAAGATATAATAACCGACTACATATAACCCTTCCTACATGCTTCTGCCATTTCTTCCTTGGGCCATTTGTCTCATTGTTAGAATGCAATAGTAATAGTTAAACTGTGATATTCTCTGACAAAATAACATAAATCAAGTGACACATTTCCCCCCACCCCCATCCTCATTCGACTTACTAGGTTTTTAGAAATACTACAATAGAGTTTAGTGCAACACAAAATTGATAAGGCCAAGAATATCAAAATCATGTTTCAAAATCCCAACCGAGCTATAGAAATTAATACAAAATTTCTACTACTAATGAAATCAAACTAAAATCAAGAGATTACAAATTTCCTCTACTATTCTGCAGAAAGGAAATCACAATTTAGAAACACATGCAATGACACAAAACCATAAAAATGACAAGAAAACAATGGTTTACAGAGGAACCCAACTGGTAAAAAACCCCTCTGCTTCTTTTCATTAATCAAATGAGAATTAGAAACTATTACAGTGTCTTGGTTCGATCCTGAAGCACACCCTACACTATAAACCTGTTGTCCTACTGATTGTGCTGCTCTAGCACACACTTAGCCAATTTAAGGCCCCAACTTGCTGCTATTTCCTTGTGCAATCCTTGAGTATATTAGCTCCTAAAAGATAGGAATTTCCTCCTATTTTCTTGAAAAGTTCCCAAGGAATGATTTACTTGCTTAATTGTCAAGATTGTACACCCAACTAGTATACAATTGATAATTACAATGCGCCCTTTCCTCCACTCCAGCTAGGAAATTCGAATTCCATGCATTCTCGGCTATTTTTAGTTGATTGACTAGTTTAACTGAGAGATCACTAAGTTAACAATGGTTCTACTACTCAATTAACTCAATTAATGGCTTGAGCTCAGTTAATTGAGTTCAACTAAAATAACTGAACTAGATTGCTAAATTTTAGCAATCACTACATGAACAACACTACTTCTAGCATATAACTCGAATTTTTTGAGTTAATTAGTAGACAAGGCCATGTCACACAAGTTAACTACAATCCAAGTCATCGTGATGATGTGGGAAATCGAATTACCCAATTTGACTAAGGAAAATGTCAAATTGAACCTTTCTTTCGACAATTTCTAACACTCCGTCTTAGCAAGAAATGGATTTTGTAGCACTCCTATCATGCACCTGTGGAATTCAAATTTGCATCTTGACAATGCCTTTGTCAAGATATCTTCATCCTGCTCTTCCATTAGAATGTACTATAGAATCATTTTCTCCTCTGCACACAATCCTGCAAGTGATGGTACCTGATATCAATGTGCTTGGACCTGTCATGAAATACTGGATTCTCAGAGAGTTAATTGATAGAACTTTTATTATCACAATAAATCACTGTTAGGTCCTTCTCCTAACTCAGAATACCCACATGTACTTTCCTCATCCACATGGCCTCACATGCTACTTGACCTGCAACCATGTATTCAATGTTTGTTGAGTTGAGTGCCACAGACCTCTGTTTTCTGCTATACTAGGAAATAGTTGTAGATCCAACACTAAAGATAACACTTGAAGTACTTTTCCTATCTGATGGAATCCCTACCCAATCTACATTAATGAAGCTTTGGAGCTTCACTCCCTCTATTGTCATGTACCATAACCCATACTTGATTTTTCCTTTGAGGTATCTCAACACATTCTTTGTTGCCTTCTAATACAACTTGGTGGTCTTCACCATGTCTTGAATCAACTGATTATCTGCATAGAATATGTCAGGTGTTGTGTTGCCCAGATACATCAAGGATCCCACAAGTTGTTTATATATGGTGGAATCTACTACATCTCCTGAAGAAGAACTCTCCTTCCTCTAGTTTGTAGTTAGATATGTGTCGATGGGTTTTCAATTCTCCATGTGAAATCTCTAAAGTATTTCATAGGAATACTTCCCCTGACTCACAAACAACTCACCATCACCTTGCCCTAATTCTAACCCAAGTAAGTAATGCATCAAGCCCATCTCTTTCATCTCAAATTCTCTTGCAAGTTCCTCTTTACAAGAGTGAATCAACTGCTCATCCCCTGTAAGTATTAGGCCATCAACATACAATACCAAGATAAGCAACATGCCATATACCCCAATGTGATAGAGATTGGCATCTGATTCAGTTTTGGTGAAGCTCGATCTAATGAGATATGTGTCAAAATGAGTGTACCATGCTTGGGGCGCTTTCTTGAGACCATATAGGTCTCTTTGAGTCTACACATGTGTCTCCCTATCATATGTATCAAATACCACTAGTTTCTCTACGTAAATTTCTTCCTCAACAACACCATTGAGGAAGGCAGTATTCATATCCATTTGATGGATCTTCCACTGCATCTATGCAACTAATGCGAGAATGGTTCTGATCGAGGAATATCTTTCCACTCGGGAAAATGTTTCCTCGTAGTCAACTCCCTCTACCTGAGAGAAGCCTTTGGCCACAAATTTGGCCTTGTACTTCTCGATGCTCCCATCAGCTTCATGCGTCACTTTGTAGATCCATCTAGAACCAACCACTGACTTGTTCTTTGGTCTCAAAACCACCTCCCATACACTATTCTTCATGATGGAGTCATACTCATGTACCATGGCATCAACCCACACTAGTTGAGAAACTTCTCCCTCAAATGAAGAATATTTTGACTCAATGAGTTCTATCATGAGATCCATATACCTAGTTTACCTGTCAGGTGACCTCCTCTACCTACGCATAGATGTAGGAGATTCCACATGCTCCCATGCATTCTGTACCAATCTATCAACTTCTCTGGTTCTCTTCCTCCCATCTTTGGAATATTTTAGTTGAGTGGGTGCCTCCACTCGGACTCTTGTCTGCTCCTCCACTTGTGGTTGATCCAAAATATCCTAAATTTCTTCATGAGGCTCCTCGTCTGGTGGGATACTCAACTCTCACTCTAGAGAGTATGTCATAGCCTTCTCCTCATCAAATTTGACATCTCGCCTCACTACTGTCACCCTGAGTGAGGGAAAATACACCCTATATTTATGTGGTGTCTTTGTGTACCCTACAAAGAATCCCATATTATATGTAGGCTTAAGTTTCTTCCTTCTATCTTTGGAGACGTGACAATACACAGTAGCTCCAAAGATTCGAAAACTAGATACGTATGGTTTCCTCCCAGAGAAAACTTCTTCGGGTGTGATCATACCAAGTATTCTATGAGGGCTCTTGTTTGGCAAATGAACTACGATATTGCATGCTTCCACCCATAGATCTAATGACATCCCATGATCACACAACATATCTCTTTCTTCTACCACTATGCTTATGTTCTTCCTATCAACCACCCCATTTTGTTGTCAGTTATGGGGTGCTATCAGTTCTCTTCTAATACCCTCTTTGGAAAAAAAGATCCTTAAAGATGCTATAAACAAATTCTAATCCATTTTCACTTCTTAGGGATTTCAATTTATGACCAGTATCCTTTTCAATCAATGCTTTGAATTCAACAAATTTTGAGAAAACTTCATGCTTCTTCCTCATGAAGAAGATCCAACATTTTCTACAAAAGTCATCAACAAAAATCACATAATGCATGTGTTTTGTTGTAGAGGCTGTAGAAAATAGTCCACATACATTAGAGTGGACTCACTCCAATATTGTTCCAGATCCACTATCTCGGCCTTGAAAGGTGGATTTGAAATAATTCCCCAATTTGAATCCCTTGCAGACATCATGCTAGTCAAGGGTGCATTTCAGGAGACCAATGGTAATCTTCTAAATGATTTGTAAGGCCCCATGGTGTAAGTGTCCCATGCACCTATGCCATAGTTCTCCAATATCTCAACTCTATACCTTTTTTCCTTGATACTCAGTGAAACACAAGCCTCTACCTCATGTTTGTAGATATTTTTCACTCTAACTCCAATCACTTTCACTTTCCTAGTAGCTACATGTCTCAGAAAGGATTTTCCGTTACTGAAAATAACATCATAGCCTTTATCCTTCAATAAAAATACAAAGATCAAGTTCTTCTTCAGCCTAGGTACATACATAACATCTTTCATATGAGGATGGGAGCCCAACTCCCTCTTTAAATGTTAAAGTTCAAATTAATTTAGTATTGTACCACCCATCATCCCCATGTTCTATGTGCATTTAGAGATCCTTCTCCTCTAGGCTACTAAACAATTCTTTGCATCCTATGATATGTAACGAGGCACCTGAATATAGATACCAAACACTCCCCATTACATGGCTCACCATGTATGGAATCAAGGTGAAGTCTAAATTGAATTTTGAGGCAAGTGCTTCACCTCCTTCTCCTCATGATGGTTTCTTGTTAGAATTCTTTTGTGGAAACTTTGTTTCATAGTGCCCATATTCATGACAATTCATTTTTTTAATCTTACTTAGGTCCTTCTTCTTGCCATTGTTCTGGTTGAATGCTTGCTTTCTTTGGGCCTTCTTTCCTTTAGATTCCTTGCACTTTCCAACCAAGGAAAAATTATCTTCCTACTCTACTTTGGATGTTACTCCATCTCTATTGTTCCTTTGAATTTCTACCTTCATCAAATCTAATGAAAGTATCTCCCAATTTGGAAATTTGTCCCTTCCATCTAAAGAGTCCTGGTAGATGTGCCAGGATTTTGGAAGGCCTAGGAGAGCTAGGCTCACTAGCTCCGAAGATGGTATATTTTACCTAAATCCTTCAAGCTCATCTTGACAATGAGTGAATCTAGAGAGATAATGTGGAAAGGTAAAATTTCCTGCATGCGGATGAGTCTGAGCTTGTCCCTCAATACCAATTTCCTAGCATCACTGCCATTTTTGAATATCTCAAGGAGGGTCTTCCTCATAGAAAATGGAGTTTCTTTTCAATGTAAATTTAAGACTATGTGGTCTCTCACACCCTCCAGGATGATCCTCTTGGATTTTGTGGTATCCTTCTTCCACTATGCTAATTCCTATGAATCCAATATTTCTAGTTTTGGAATGTCATTTTTAGTGTACTCCAACACTCCATTATCATCGAGTACTCCAAGAAAGAAATCTTAACCCATTGAAAGAAATTTTCCCACACAGAAGAAGACTCGATTCACTAAATTTTCAAATGAAAATATATGAAGGAGAACTTGATCTATTGACTGGTTTCTAGTGTAATTTATACTCCAATACCATGTAGAAATTAATAGAAATTTTATACTACTAATGAAATCGAACTAAAATAAAGAGATTACAAATTTAGTCTACTATTATATGGAAAGGAAATCATAATTTAGAAACACATGCAATGACATGCAACCATACAAATCATAATAACACAATGATTTAAAGGGGAACCAAACTGGGAAAAAAACCCTTCTATTGATTTTCATTAATTAAATGAGAATAAGAAACTATTACAATGATTTTCTTTGATCCTGAAGTACACCCTGCACTGTAAACATGTTCTCCTAATGACTGTCTTGCTCTGGCCAACACTTAGCCAATTCAAGGCCCCAACTTGTTCTTATATCCCTGCTCAGTCCTTGAGTAAATTAACTCCTAAAAGATAGGATTTTCCTCCTAGTTACTTGCATAATTCCCAAGGAATGATTCACTTGCTTAATGGTCAACCCTGTACACTCAACTAGTATACAATTGATAATTACAATGTGCCTTTTCCTCCAATCCATCTAGGAAGTTCGAATTCCATGCATGTCTGGGCTATTTTTAGTTGATTGACTAATTTAACTGAGGGATCACTGAGCTAACAACAATTTTACTACTCAAATGAGCTTCCACTAACTCAACTAATGACTTGAGCTCAGTTAACCGAGTTCAACTAACAATAATTGAACTAGATTGACAATGTTTAGCAATCAATGCATGCACAACTCTACTTTTAGCATATAACTCGATTTTTCTAAATTAACTGCAATCCGAGTCATCTCACTGATGTGGAAAATCAAATTACCCAATTTGACTAAGGTAAAAGTCAAATTGAGCCTTTCTTGCTACAATTTCTTGCTAGAAATGAGTTCATATCCAACATGCCTACATATAGTGTGTAGGAAGCCATAAATCATCTAAATAAAAAATTGACATCAAATTTCTGAAAGGAAACTTGACAAATCACGATTATAATGGTATTCATTTACCACTTATCTTCATCAATCTAGATAGTGCTAATTTTCCTTATCTACAATTAGAAAAAACTATTCTGATATTGATTACAAAACACCATATCTGCTTTTCTTAAATTCCCACTTGATATAGTCCAATTTATAGGATTGCATCTCATTATTGCTGCTTTTGGCACACTTTCGAAATCAATATCAACATACTATTTTATTAATATCAGATTTTTTATTTCACTTAGATTTATGTAACAATACAATGACATTTAAACATTGATTTTATTGCATTGGATTAGTTCTTGTTTAGGGAAGTGTTACTTTTCGTGGTATTTCAAATCCAATGTTCGATCTAAACCAAAATCTCAAGGACTTTATGCAAAATGATGAAAGAATGTTTTGTTACAAAACCAAGAAACATAAGGCTTAATCCTATGATTAACTAAAGCTCCTCTTGTAGTAAATGTAAGACATTTTGGCATTTATTCAATGAAATGATGGATAATCAACACATCATTGGAGTGCTTAATAACATTTACTCTTTCAACTTATTTCACTGTTAGCCAATGTTTTACTTTAACTAGATTTGTGTTCAATATTTACATTCTTAATTTGATGTTTCTTTCACATCATTGTTCCTACTCATTTAAAAACTTTATCAAAATATAAATTTTGGTGTTCACGTTTATCGAATACTAAGTCCATTAGTGATTTCACATTTTTGAATTGAACACTTATTATCCAATATTAAATGAAGTGTGTTTTTAATTCGTGCGAGGAAGAATTCTTGTGTGGGAGAACAATTCTGCAGAGCAAGGAACACAAACTTTCTTACACAATGTTCTGCACTTCTACATACATTCTCCCTCTCCACAGTTCTTCTGCACACTTCCGTTATGAAACATAATATAGACTAATCAATTAATTAGTAGTTTTGGATTATTAAAATTTGAGGTATGAAAACTTTGGTTTACGTGTATATTAGATTCGAAATAAGGATAAACTATTCACTATCTCCGCGACCCAATTTTGTAACTTGACTCCATATGGTAGACAAATTATAATTTCTTTTTATGTGGATTAATAAATCACATTTCAAATCTTTGTATGCATTCCCCTTCAACACATTCCTTTGACATATTGACATTTTAACCCATAACTGCATGAGTATTTTGATTTTCTATTGCTTCACGTTAGGCTAAAAGTTAGAATTTTAAAACTAATCTCAGTTTTTTTAATTTTTTAATTTTAATATAGATTTTAAATTTTTAATGTGCAGAGTGAAGTATATGTAGAAGTAGTCTATGTGCATGAGAATATTTATTCATTCATTTCCTCACCTACGCCTACATTCCCCCTCCACATACTACAAAAGCTCATTTTCACATTTTTTGACGTCGATATTTTGATATTCCGCAACACTGTTTTGACGAAATGTCACATAAACTCAACCAACCTCTCATGGTGTAGAACACTACATATTTTAAAATTAATTAAGGCTTAATCCTATGATAAATAGGGCACCATTCAAATGCTTAATATCTTTTACTCTAAAGCATTATGTAATGTTCAATGGATCTAAACATATCAAGAAGGTCCAAAGGGATCCGTAGCTAGTATCCACTATGACAGACTAAAACAATGTGCAGAGAGAGAGATGTGGGGGAGAACCTTTATTCCCCACATTCGTACCTCCACACATGCTCTCCTTCTGTGCAGTTCTTCTGCATACTATAAAACATCAACTTTCACGGTATTTGACACACACATTTTCCCGTTCCGTGGCAATTTTTTGGTCAAATATCACATAAGATCAAATTTCCCATGTTGCATAGTAGAATATATTAAAATATTAATTAAGGATTAATTATATGATTAACTAAATTCATAATTTTGAAACTAATTCTAAACTGACATTTTAAGACTAGTTTTGGAACTTGACTCTGTGTGATGGAAAGCTTTTAAATTTTTAGTGTACGAAATAATAGATCTATAGAAGAGGCATATATGTAAGAGAACATTTACCCCTCTACTTTGGCACCTCTACACACAAAACCCCTTTGTACACTTCTTCCACACATTGCAAAATGATCAATTTTCGCATTATTTGACACACATATTTTAACGTTCCTTAGCAACGTTTTGGAAAAATGTCACATAAACTCAACAAACCTCTCACGATGTAGATAAAAACATTAAAAAAAATTAATTAAGACTTAATCGTACAATTAAAAAAAGCTCTCTTACTGGTAAATATAAGTCCTTTTTGGCATTTGTTCAGTAAATTGACACGTAATTAAGACATCTTTCAAATGTTTAACAACATTTAGCGGATTGAAACGATGTGTAGAATAGGGATATGTGTGCGAGAAATTTTATTCCCCCATATCCATAAATCTACACATATTCCCCCTCCGCACACTGCAAAACATCAACTTTCGCGTTATTTGATACACATATTTTCTCATTTTGCAGCAATGTTTCGACGAAATGTCACATAAACTCAATCAACTTCCCACACCATGGACTAGTGCATATTAAAAATTTAATTAAGGCTTAATGTTACAATTGACTGAAGCTCTTTTGTTCGTAAATGCAAGTCTTTTCAAATTTGATTCAGTGAATCGAGGCATAGTGAGGACATCGTTCGAGTGCTTAATAACATTTACTTCGATAACTTGCTTTGTTACTAACTATTGTTATACTTTGAATAGATTTATATCCAATATTTACATGTTTATTTTTATGTTTCTTTCACACACATTCCCACCTCCACACATCCATAGGCATTTGTTTCTCTGTATACTTGTTCCATACATTTCTATTTTTCACATTACTTCTTTACCATACACGCTACTCGAGATGATTGCATTTTGGCATTTGTCTTTTTTTCATGCTGTAATACTCAATGCTAGCAACCATTTCTACTTTACTTGTTGTCATTGCAATGATTTCATGGCATAATATTAATCATTGTTTAATGATTTTTTACAATTCAAAAATTGGATTTGGAACTCCATGCTTTTCATCCATACACTATGTTTATTTTGCATGTTTTAAATTGAATGGAATTTATGAAAATGTTTTGTGTCCAGGATTACAAATCCAATAATTGGTAAAACAAACTTAACAGTCACTTTATCTCCACACCTAGTCACGTGCCTTGATTCTTTCGCCACACATGTAATAATTTCCTCCAATTATATAATTATGGTGAATTGCGACTCTATGTTTATGTTGCATGTATGTAAGTTGTAATATGCATTAATTTTTCCCAACATATATATGTTATGCATTTTTATGAATCTTAGGTTTTAATTTATGAAAAAATATTACATTGTTGAGAAAAAATTGGAAAACTCTTACCGGCTTCACTCTTACCATACTTATTAGCTAGTAAGTAATTAGGAAAAAAACATTACGAATTGCACAAAATTGTTTTAGTATTCAAAAATGAAAAGGAGAATATAAGGACCAGAAAACTTTTAGGATCAGTACACAACCATGAGCTATTAACTATTAGGGGTAGTTACCTAATAGGATACTCTGGAACCAGGTAATGGTGGAGGCTAAAACAAACAATGTACATGTTTTTCCATGTGAGCCAATCTGACTTCAAAAAAGTCTAGTTTTTCTTGTAGACGTCACTTACCTAGTTGCAAACTCGCTAATCTATCATGCATCTATTACTAGTTGCATGAGAGATCATTCATGAATGAGATGATCATATTCTGTTCGTCATATTTGTCTCTTACGAGTTGTTCCAGAAGCATCTTGAGATATCCAAGCTGATTGCCAATTTTTTGTTATCAGAATTGACAGTCATTAAAATCAGTTCTATTGACAGGGTTGGGATCTACAAACTCACCCTAACCAATGTTTTCCATGTGATTCTGGTTTGAATCCCCTCATTCACCAACCCCTCGCCTTACACAACCTCACTGACGCGACATCTTATATTTCACTAGAAAACAAAAAAGACTCGAATACAAGGGGTCTATGGATAGGCTAAACTAACAAAACCTTTTACGTTAAACATAACACCAACCTAGTCTAGAACAATAACAACCCACCTAGTCTTGTAGTGCAATGAACTAGGACGTCGTACGAAAATAAACTATCTAAATGAATTGTCACTAACTGCAAGAGAAAACATATGAAACCCCCAAGAAGCTAGTCAGAACGAAGATACTAAAGCATAAGGCTAGTCTCCTCGAACTTCCTTAGGAAGAACCTTCAAAACCCAAACAAGAAAAAAAACACAAAAATAATTATACCACCAATAATAAAAGAGAATAGGCAAATGAGCCAATTAAAAAGATGAAATAGAACAAGAATGATGAAATGAAACCATACCATAGAAGCAAAAACCTTACCTCGTAATTGAGCTAGGAATCTGGAAGAGGGTCGTTGCACAGTTCTTGGCACGCCCTTTGATGAACAACATAATAACATGTTATCAAAATTAGCAAATAAATAATATTTAATTCCCAAGCATAATATGTATTTATATACCTCTTTCTAATTCATTGTATATACCCTACATCAATATAGATCACCACTAATTTAGTGGTTGATGTGCTACGGGTGAAGAAACTTAATTTTCCCATCTTTCCATAAACCACAAAAATACTTCCCTAATTTAATTTTTATATTTCTTAGACGCTGCAAAACAATTTTAAAATAGGAAAACAATGAATTGCATGATAAGTATCGCTAACGACTTTGATAGTGGTTATGATGATTATCATGATTGATTTGAAAATATCTTCAATCTAGAGATGGAAGCTTGATTTGAAAACATCTGCAGTTATCGTACATTGAAAAGGGGCCAAATTTGTGGTTACAATACTTGCCCAAAACTTTTCTCTCTAATGTAAATTTTATTGTTAACCATTGGCAATTTGATTAGGACCTGCACTATTTCTTTTCGAAGTAAATGGACATGTCTCGATGTTAACAAATTGAACTATAATAAGAATCAAGAATGCACGTCGAAAAAAGAATGTGAAGAAGAAGATGTATATGCAGGAGAATGGATGTACAGAGGGAAGCAAAAACTTTAAAATAGAAAACTGCACAAATAATCGAGAAACAAAAAACTACTCTAATAGTTTAACTTATTTTTTCATTTTAAACTTTTACATATTCAGTTATGTGTAGTGAAGGATGTGCAAAATAGGGGGTATGCGCAGGAGAATTGGTGTGTGAGAATATAGTATATGAGAACATAGTGTGAATATCTAAGCATATGTTCTGGATATATCTACTATCTACTAATATTATATAAATAGTAAATGAGCATATGAGATATTATGGACTTTACAATGTTAGGTAAATGAGATAAAAATTTAAAATAATTGTGTAATTTTTTATTTTATTTTATTTTATTTTTTTATTTTATGTTCGCACATATTCTCCCTTCACATACTTATTTTGCATGCCTCTAACCCACACAACACTTCTAAATGTTAATTTCCATGTTATTTTACATGGATATTTCCCTGTTATGCAAGAATGTTTTATTGTTATTTTCATGTGCATATTTGCTGAGAATTTAAGTTAGGTATTTCTAATGATATGAAATTATATGATAAACTATGTTGTATGATTTCATTGTAGGTTTGATTTGAAATACACTTACATGCAGGAGAAATGTTATGTGGAGGAATGCATGTATAGTCTAAACAAAAACACAAATTTTCTTCCGCACATATGCACAATTGAAACGCCGCATTTTAGCTATGTGGAAAATATTTTAGAAAACATAGAGGTAGATCCAATCATGTGTTTCCTTGATCATGGATACATATTATTCAATATTAATCCCACATTGGTTTGAGTTAGATGTAACACATAATTTCCCATGAAATTGTTTATTGAATTATTCATCCATTTATCACCACGAATAGTATCGGTAAACAAAAATAAAAGATGCTTAATATTGACATATAGTTAGATAGTAATAATTTGATCAATATCCTTTTTCTTTTTAATTTCTAGGCAACAAAATCAACTCCTAAATGAATATTTGCAATAATAGAATTGAACTTGTTTGATCATTTTTCTATTTCCAAGACCGAATATGCATGATAAATCTACATGCTCCACCAGTTTCATTTCTTTCAATAGTTATTGAAACAATTTCAACGACAAAAGTACAACTAATTCATAATTATTATATTTTTATAATCATTGTAAATTTCAATATTGACATAAATTCAAATAGTGAAAATAGTAAACAATAACTAGATTACATGCAATCATAACAAAGACCATAATTCATGAAAATTGGACAAATTACAATTGATGCTTTATTACATTCAATGTGATTTTTTCTAAGCAACAAATGTAGTAGATAGAAATATACCCACATGGCTTCTAAGGCAATGTTCTTGAAGTGATCATCATGATTACATTGCTTCATAAACCTATGTTCATACGTAGATAACCAAAGTAAACACAAATCTTAGATTGAACCATTTACTTTACACATACCTACATATTTCTTCCAATAAATCTTGGAGTTGTTATCACCCCATTCTCTAACTTGTTACCTTTAATAGCTACTATATTTGAGTGTTGAATAAGGTACAATCAAAATTTGTTACCTCTTTTTGTATTTCATTACAGAGGTCTCTCAATTTCTTCATTGTCTTTGTTCACAATAAGACGATAACTGAGCATATAAAGAAAAAAGTACCATAAATTCTCTTCCTATAAAGAGTAAATTTATAAGCTATGAGTTTCTCAAAGATGTGAATTGAAATTGCTACTTCATTCCTTTATGTGTACTTAAATTTGGCATTATATCTCATAAATATTATGGGTTTACTCAATAATCTATATTGTGCCATGATGCTTTCTGCAACACTAAAATAAGAATACTTAAGCTTCATCTTCCATTTCACTTCTGGATTTTGAACAAGAGCACATATTTTATTTTCTTGTGTTCCCTTGTTCATTTTTAATTGGAAAACATTTAGACGAGAGGAACCTATTACAATTTCTTCTTACATAAGCAACATAATAATGCAACAACTTTGTAGCACGAACAAACAAGAATAAATAAACATGAAGAACTAGAAAAATTCAATAGGATTTTAGTCACTTAAGCTCTAAATATATGATGATTTCACTATTACTCTAGTATGAATGTTTATGATTTCGATAGTACTTTCCATTAAGATCTAAAAATATATTTGTTAATAATAGGATTAAGGCTTAATTAAGTTTTCAATAATCACTAATTCATGTTGCGAGAAGTTGATATGTTCAGAGGGATAACATACACAAAGGTGTAAAAATGAGGGAACACATGCTCTCCCATGCATGTCCCTATTCCACACATGCTTCTAATCTTCTATGACAGATACTAGCTACGGAGCCATGTACACCTTCTTGAGTTTTTTACAATCAATAAATACTATTAAGCACTCAAACAATGTCTTGTCTTGATTACACATCGATTTTTTGTATACAAGTCGAAAAGATTATTTTATAATATTCATGGATACAAACTTCATTTGTTTACAAGCAATAATCATTGCACAACGCATTAGAATAAATTCTATTAAGCACTCGAACGATGTCTTGATTGTGCATCGATTCACCAAATAAATGCCAAAAAGGCTTACAATTACAGGGAAGGGAGATTTTATTAATCATAGGATTAAATCTTAATTATTATTTTAATATGTGATTAAGCACTTGAACAATGCTTGATTACGTGTTGATTCAGTGAATAATGTTGAACATACTAACATTTACCATTACAAAGCTTTTGTTAATCGTAAAATTAAATTTTAATATATATATATATATATATATATATATATATATATATATATATATATATATATATATATATATATATATATATATATATATATATATATATATATATGAGATAATCCATGTCACGAGAGTTTGATTGAATCTTTATAACATTTTCCTTAAATGTTTTTTTCCAAATGGGGAAATGTGCGAAAGAAGTGTGTAGAGGCGAGCTACACCTTGTTTGAATCTGCTAGATAGATACTAGCTACAAAGTCTTGCACATCTTCTTGACTTGTTTACAAGTAGTAAATATTACTAAGAACTTGAATGGTGCGTTGATTACATGACAATTCGCCGAATAAATGTTGAAAATGATATTTTATAATATTGATGGACAAAATCTTCTTGATATGTTTATAATGAGTGATCATTACATAATGCATTAGAATAAATGATATTAAGCACTCAAACGATGGCTTGATTACACATCTTTGTTGAATAGATGTTAATAGTATGACTAAACCTTCATTAATTTTTTAATATTGAGTGTGGAATCGTCTACCTCGTAGTCAATATCCATCACTGCAAGTTCTTGTACCTCCGTAAACATTTCCATCTCAAATAATTTTTCCATAAATGGCTTCCTTGTATATTTTTCATTTCTCGCATGTTTCAGGTACTCAACGCTTTCAACAACTTATATGCCACCTGTTGTCATGAAAAAATTTCGTGATATAATATTTAGTTAAAGTATATGGATTAATGCTCTGATTGTAATGATTAACAATAATGTTTTGTTACAATGACAAATCACTCTCATTATGGAAAGCAAAATGATTACTTTTCTTGGTAATCCTTGATATTAGTGGTATATGGTGAGTTGTTTTAGTTGTTGACATGTACAAACAATATGGATAAAATGCTTGTATTTAGCACCCATAATAGTGACACATGTTAATAAAATAAAGACCCACACTAATTCTTTGGTTAAATGGCATAAATTTCATTGTCACACAAATTCTATTAGGTGGTGATATCCACAAGCTCTAAACAATATACTATGAACGAATAACTAAGTCTCACGTGGCTAGTGTGCTATAATTCCATCTGTCACTTATTTTGGTCACATAAGCATCTTTCGTGTTTGCTTGTTTTTGGAAATATGCCATTACTTTGCACACTGCAAGACATCAATTGTCACGTAATCTAATATACATTTCTTGAGCCTTTTCAATGTTTATTGAGCGAATCACTTCGTAATAATTTGACCGTTCCAATGCTTCGTAGCATTTACTTTAAAGCACTGTGTAATGATTATTGGTTGTAAACAAATCAAGAAACCCACCCTTATTTCACACATGATATACAAGTAACCTAAGATTTTCATGCCACAAACTTTAATAAGCCAAAAACATTAATTAATTTATTAATATGTAATGTGCAGGAATGTATGTGAAGATTCAGAAAATTGTCGAAGAAAGTTTCTATTCCTTTCTTCGCACACCCTTTCTCCCGTACAACACGTCTTCTTCACACATATTAATAGACTTAGATTTATCACTAGCAATATTTATTTTGATTGTTTGGTAAGCTATCGATTGTCTAGTAAGATACTTTTGTATATAAGGCTATGCGAATACTGTGATCATGGTATATGAGTAGTTAGAATAACATAGAGAGAAACTGAACTTCAATCACCTTCTGCATAGGTGGATTTAAAGATGATTGTAACATACCTGAGTGTGTGGAGTCGAAGAACATTGAAAGGATATGCAGAAGATGAATGTGGCTCCCTACACACATAATTTCAATATGCTATGATAGATATTGGCCACAGATCCCCATGCATCTCCTTGATTTGTTTATAATTAGTAAATTCTATTAAGCACTTGAGAGATGTGCTGATTACAAGTCAATTCACTAAATAAATGTCGAAAATACTATTTTTATAATGTGGAAGGACACAATATTCTTGATATGTTTACAACCAATAATCATTATACAATGTGTCATAAGAAATGCTATGAGTGTTAAATAGATGTTAATAGTACGACTACACCATACTTAATTTTTTAATATTGGGTGTTCAACCCTCTACATCACAGTTAGTATCCATCACTGCAAGTTCCTGCACTAGTCAATAAAAAATCCAATGAAAACATATAATGTACAATCGATTTTATTATTTTGATTTTCAAAGCTTTGAAGTTCTATTTATTATAATATTTGAAAAAAATTATATGTTTTAATTTTTTAAAGTTTGAAAAATGTTATATGTTTTAATGTTTTATTTTTAATTGAGTTAATTTTATTATGTGAAGTGTGGAGGTGTAAAGGGAGCTTTCATTGTGTGGAGGAAGCACAATGAAAGCTTCCTTCACATCTCTGCACTCCACACAATGAAAGTTTTCTCGACACCTCTCCATTCGAGACAATGAAAGCTTCTTCCACACCTCAGAGTGAAATTGATATATTAATTTTGTGTGACTTAAATTTCCAGGTATGCACTTGCTTCATATATAATATTGCTGAGTGTTTTCCTTGCCTCCATTTATTCTAGCCACTTAATTTTCTCTGTCTTCAGCGGTTCAGAGAAACTGCTATAACAATCACAAAATGTGCATATCTCAAGATTTAGCTTTCATTATATGAAGTGCAGAGGAAACTTTGATTATAAATATGGCAAAAGTGTTGCTTTCAAAAATGATTATAAAAATAAAACATTCTCAAATAACAACAAAAATGTAAACCTGACACAAAGAAACAAAAACTACAAAAACTATGCTGCTATACAACTACCACTCTTAGTATCAATACCACGATAACGAGCCACCTTTATTTCTTTTAAAATCTGACAATTATTTATTTTGAAAAACATGCGACGTCGTCTTCCTCTCACCTCCCTAATCCCATATGGTAAATGAGTAACATTTAAATATTACATTGAAACATTTTAAAAATAATATTAATTACTAGGTAAGCTGTAATATTTTTTATGCTTATTATTATTATTTATTTTAACAAACATTCGACGTAGTCTTCCTCTCACCTCCCTAATCCCATATGGTAAATGAGTAACATTTAAATATTACATTGAAACATTTTAAAAATAATATTAACCACTAGGTAAGTTGGAATATTTTTAATGCTTCTTTTAAGACTATGCCTTGCAATTGACATTACTAACCCAAAAAGATGTGTGTAAGTCGATGGACTAGTTATAAGCTTTATGAAATAATACTCACACTAATCTTTTAAGTGAAAATGGGTGTAGTAAATGAAAAAGGGTGAATATGAGATTATTTTCACATGGGATTTGACATGATGTTTATAGTTGTCTTTTGGTATTATTGCATTCAAATCATTTCATTGTGGGCGGGAGAAATTAATACTAATATTATAGAGAGGGCCAAATTTGCATGTACAAATGCATTAGTGTGGCTAACAAATATTTACCAACAAGCCTAATTACTATCTTGCCATAGATGGGAGCATTGTAGGTCTACACAAGGGCCATGCACATGTCATGTACCTCTATTTTTTTTAAACCATTTCTATGAATGAATAGTTTTAAATAGATCAAATGGGGACATAAATATGATAAGGAAATTGAATGAATTACATTGTTATTTTAACATCTCCATCATTATTAACAAGGAAAAATCATTATCACCTTTTCCATATTAATTTTTTATTTAAAATATATTTAATATCAATAATATAATTTTTTAAAAATATTTGCTTTTCAAAATATTAATCTATAAATTGTTTGGAATCAAATTTATTTTAACTATTTAATTATTAATATATATATATATATATATATAAAAGCATTTTAATAATGAAGTTATATTTTGAAATATTATGTACATAATATTTATTTTATGAAACTTAATGCTAATAAGTAAGTTGAGTAAAAAATGAAAGACTACGTTTTATTCTTAACTAATTTAGATTTATCTTAACTCTAGATCTATCAAGAACCGAGAGATCAAGAGACACAAATCTCTTTTTGAGTGAAAAATTGAGGAAGGTTTGCATATGCATAAATTTGATCCCTCTCGGAGCTTCAGAGACTCTGAGTTAAGATGGATCTAAACTAGTTTAATTATTAATTGTTAATAATTATAGTTAATAATTTTATTTTTCATTTTTATATAATTTAACCGCAAAAAGTCATATATATATATATATATATATATATATATATATATATATATATATATATATATATATATATATATTTTGAATTAAGAGATGGTTTTTGGGCATGTTGTATTAATGAGCCACGATCATGGCCCATGATATTGTGACAAAGTTAATAATATCCATGGTAAAGTGGTGGTGGCTATCCACAGTTAAGTATTAAGTTTTCAATTAGCCTTTAAGTGCAACTTTCTAGAAAGTTTTCAACTTTATTTCCCGATCTAATTTGTCTAGAATCCCACAGGGATTCATTGAAATCACAAGTTTGACAAGTAAACTCTTCACAACCGAAGTTCCCCAAGGGATTTTGAGGGTGATGGCTCCATATATGCAGTCAAAAAACTAGTTTGAACAACACAAATCATGATTTGGCCATCTAAAATCCCACAAGGATTCACTGAAATCACAAGTTTGACATAGGGATTCACTAAAATCACAAGTTTGACAAGTAAACTCTTCACAACCAAAGTTCCCCAAGGGATTTTGAGGGTGATGAATCCATATATGCAGTCAAAAAACTAGTTTGAACAACACAAATCATGATTTGGCCATCTATAATCCCATAGGGATTCACTGAAATCACAAGTTTGACACAGGGATTCTGTGAAATCACAAGTTTGACAAGTAAACTCTTCACAACCAAAGTTCCCCAAGGGATTTTGGGGGTGATGAATCCATATATGCAGTCAAAAAACTAGTTTGAACAACACAAATCAAGATTTGGCCACAAAAATTTTCACCGTGAAATCTGTAGGAAACTCCAAAAAGCCACACTTAAAGACTACTCCATAAGTTTTTATGTGCTTATTAATGAAATTTAAATATGGTTACAAAATTATTATTTTAATTTATATAGTACAATGGATCTTAAATTATAACTACTATTTATATCTTATTTATCTTTGATAGAGGATTTAGATATATCTCAAAAGTAATTATAATCTCTTTGCTTTTAGATTTAGTTAAAAAAAATATTATAAAATTAAATTCAAATAAGATATTAATAAAATACATAGTCTAAGTTATAGATCAGGGTGTGTTTTATGGTTAATTTTAACCAAATTTCAACAAATATTTT
Source organism: Pinus tabuliformis (assembly GCA_031772625.1). Classification (NCBI taxonomy): domain Eukaryota; kingdom Viridiplantae; phylum Streptophyta; class Pinopsida; order Pinales; family Pinaceae; genus Pinus; species Pinus tabuliformis. The sequence goes on along the minus strand of CM062818.1, from coordinate 914,345,728 downwards.
TAAAAGCTTGAGTTTAAGTTGTTTAATTTGTAGAGTTCTCGTGCCCTAAGGGTTTTTTAGGATGTTGAATCCATTTATGCGTTAAAAAAAGTATTTTAAATAAAAAAATCACAATCTTGCTTGAAATTGTATTGTCTAGTGCAAAAAGACTATTTCGTCTATAAGTTAGACTTACTCCTTAGTAAAATATTTTGATTGTGAAATGAGAGATGTTTTTTGGGCATGTGTTATTGATGAGCCATGATATTGGCCCATGGTATTGTAACAAATCATATTTACAACTAATAATATCTATGGTAAAGTTGGCATGAATATCCATGGTTAAAAATATTATTATATGGTAAGTTTATCGTAATATCCATGGTTAAAAATATTATTATATGGTAAGTTTATTCTAAGTATTAAAGTTTTTATGTGCTTACTAATTAAATCTAAATATGGTTACACAATCATTGTTTTAATTTATAAGGTAAAACAGATCCTAACTTATAACTACTACTTATATGTTATATATTTTAGTGTGATATGTATATTAATATTTTATTTTATCTAAAGAGTTATTCGTAAATAAAATTATATGAATATTATAACAAAAATTTGTTATTATAACGAAATTATTTTTTATTACTTTAACTGTTTTACGGATACTACAACGTCTCCCTTGTATTGCGCTCTATATTACTTTAACCTTTTATTGAATATTTACAAAACCTTCACATCTTATAATTGGAACATATTTATATAAATTCAACATATTAAGCCAACATGTAAAATGTTGACAAACTTTCTTACATTACACCTACACATTTCCCAATACTGGGTTGTATAGAACCTCTCAACTCAATCAATTGAGTGTAAAAATAAAAGTGCATGGATTATAAAGCTCATTATGAAGTGAATTCTAACATTATGGTCTTCTACAATATCTTCTAAAGGACTATGCTTTATTCTTAATCAATGGGGTGTAAAAAACAAATTCCATGGATTATAAATCTCATTGCGAAGTGAATCCTAACATTATGTTCCTCTAGAGTCTCTTATAGAGTTTTATTTATCCTTCAATTTAATATCTCTCTACTCCTTTTAGTGGTTATTGTTGATAAATCGATAGGTCTATACTTATGATGATTTCTCTTATACTTGATAATTGATTTTGATGTATTTTTACTTTTTCTTGATTATTAGCATATTCTCTTATTATTATGTTGTTTTTATTATCAAAAAACTACCAAAAACATGAGATCAATAGTACACAAGAACACAAGATGTAGGTTTCAATCCAGGGCCAAAATCTCTCCACTTGAGAGGAAAAACCACAAATCTCTTCTCTTCTTATAGATTCTTCAAATGATGAATTCCAAGATCTCTAGACCAAGACCAATACCCTTCCAAGACCATGCTAGACCTTCTTAATGATATGTTGCTTCTATCCAAGTCAAATCCTGTTAGATATCTTCCAGCTGCACAATTTTGACCCCTAGCTACAAAATTTTAGCCTCCATGGCAGGTTTGAAATTTTTGGCCCCTACAATAGTTGCTTCTTCCACATGTGTGAGCAAATTTAGGGCTTCCAAGGCTTCCTTTTACCTTCGCTTGGGTTTCATCTCCTTCTAGGGCTAGTAGGTGACCTAATAGTCCTTTCTTCAACCTTCTTTCTATAACATTCACAACTTCGACCTGCCAGCTGCAAAAAAATAGCCTTATCTTTATATGTGAGAGAGGGAGAGAGAGAGAGAGAGAAATAACCCAAAACCTTCGTCCTTCATCCTTCTCTTCTTCTTCACACACCATTCTTCTATCTCTTCTTCACTTAGATGATGAGAAGTGAGTGAGTGTCCATAGGAGGTCGAGGTCCCCCCTATAAATAGGCTTCCAAGGAGGAGGACATGCCTTAATGAGGTCGACTTCTTAGTTGTTAGGCCAAATTGGCCTTGGAGGGTTATTTGACATTTTATATACAAAAATAATTTTCTTGACATGTTACAATATGCCCAATGAGGTCTTCTTCATATGACAATGACTCTATTGACTTATTGACTCTATGATAAACCCTAGAAGCACTCAATGGGTGCTTGAATTCTAAATAAAATAACCTTGAACGTGAAACCCATGCTACCAAAAATAACAATAATAATTTTTATTCATTTTTACAATATACAAGAATAAAGGGTATATTTCATATTTGTGAAGACCGAACCTAGTTACATATTTCAACACTCCCTCTTAACTAGGGAGGTATTCATAATGGTACATGGACATTCTAAAACTAAAGAGATCTCATAAGAAGAGTCATTATATCATTGCATCTCATCATACCAGATAACATTGTCACATAGCAAGGCCTTCACTAACAACTCTCTCTTTCCATAAGGTCAAAGCACAATGTTGGTGAGACAAATGAATGATAGAAACCATCATCATTGTCTCTCAATGCACATACCCCGCCCGGGTGTTCAAAGGGTATGTCCTTTTAGGACAATTTGTGTCTTGGAATACCACATCCTCAAAGAATTTCCTCTTTGACCACTCTTACCTATTGGATGCCCTACCTCATCCCCAAAGAGTATTAGAAACCAGATGCTTACCAAATTCTCCATTCTTTCTTCACAAAGTGAAGACATGAATGACATGTCTATCTGTCCCTCTCAACTAGGGAGGAAATATCAACCAATCAGAGCTTGTATCTCAACACATAAGCTTCTTATTAGGAAGATATTTTGTCAAAATTTTAGCTACTTTCTCATTAGTGGAGATATACTATAGCAGCAACACTCCATCTCACACTAGCTTTTGTATGTAATGATACTTGTTATTTATGTGTTTTTTCTTTCCATGGAACACTAGGTCTTCAGAAAACCTTACACAATTGGTGTTATCGCAATATATAAATGTGGGGTCCATTGGTCCTTCAAATAGGTTAGACAATAACTTCCTCAACCAGACAACTTCTCTACTTACTTCACATGCTATAATGTATTCAAATTAAACACTACTCAAAGAAATTGAATTTTGGTTTCTACTCATCCATGATATCATATAGGATCCTTATCTGATTATGAATATTAGATTACTGTGCTAAGATCCTCCTCAGATTAGAAACAAAATGCTTTCATTGTGCTTAAGGATTCATGAGTTTTGCAAGTGTAAAATGAGTTTTTATGTTAATTTTATGAGCAATTTTACCATAAATAAGTGACTGAAGAGAAAATTAAAGTGTACATAACATCAACAAAAACACATCACAACAAGAACATGATTAAGGAGTTCACCCCTCCTAGGCTACGTCTCCTTGGTCCAACTTCCAATGGCTTGAGCCTCTCTATTATTCTCAAAAGTGTAAAACTATGTAATTACAATGCTCAAATGCTTCTAAAAACTACTGCAATGAGTCTAGAATGTCAAAAAATGGCTACCTACCCTCTTTCTGCATCCAATTTGGTTGAAAACTGGAGAAGTTATGACCTCTCCTAGTTTTCCCACTATTTGTTCTACATTTCCCCAAAAATCCGAAATCATCCTACAATTTTTCTCACCAAGTGCTCTAACTCAACGAAATTTTCTGAAAATTAGGCGAAATTGTCAGAACTTTAAAATGTCCTCTAACATTTATGTTTTGAAAACTTTGGCCATGTGGCTGAGGAGTAAGGTCAACGGTTTGCCCTCGCCGGCGGGGGCCCCCGCTCCACCACCCGCATTTTGTTTGCATGGCCGGTTTTGTGGTTACGGTTTTCAGTGCAGTTATGTTTTTGGGGCCATGGTTAGCCCCTAACCATGGTCCGTGGACCGAGGTCAGGGGTTAACCACTATCCCATCCCCCCAACTCGCAAACCATATCACTTTAAATTAAACTGCCTTCCCCATATAGTTAAGAGACACCGTGCAGGTGTGATGGTTAGTGCTTGGTCTGTGCTATGGGAGGTCACGGGGTCTAGCTTGGCCTCCACCCTATATGCCATAGCAAATTTTATTATGCCATTAGGATAACATGGGGCAGCCTTAGGCTTGACCACCTGTCACCCCCTCATTGGCCAGAAACAAAAACTTGTGACCAATAGAATGATGCCACCAAGCCTAAAAATATACCAAAGAATATGTCAAAGGAATATACCAAGAGTATTCCTTTTGCTCACTGGGCTATACAGATGCCCAGTCAGCATCTACAAAAATTTTACTTGTTCGAAAAAGTGAACAAATCACGTTTTTGGGAGCATATAATGTTTGTTTCATGCAAAATGAGTTGCGTTGGATTCAGGATGGTGAGCATTATGTAGCCATTTAGGTTCTACACTATTCTGATGACTTTGATTTTTGAGCACCTGATCATTCCTCCTCACTTGAAGCCTTTTGGACCCCAAAATATCACTTTCAATTATGCAGTAGGTGAGGGTATAGTTCCCTAACCTTTCTAATCTCTATCCATTTGGATTTTGAAGGATTTGTTCCCTTGAGTCCCACTCGAAGATGATCGACACTTCCCCTTTTCAATGTCCTTGTTCTTTTGTCAAGTATAGTGTCTTGCTGAAGCTCATCAAGGAATTCCTAAAAAAAGTCTTCAATAGATGGAATTTTAACATTCTCTCCTTGATATTCAATCAAAGGAGGCTCATACAACCTTAAATTCACAACATTAACAATAGCATAAATTTTCATATATGAAGGCAAATCCAACCTGAAGGCGTTGTTACCAATCTTTTCCAAAATTATGAATGGACCATATCTAATTGGTTTTAGTTTTTTACCTTCCCCTTGGAGCCTCTCTTTGCTAATGTGAAGCCAAACTTTATCACTGACTTGGAACTTGTGATCTACAAGATGCTTGTCGTGCCTTGTTTTGTACTTGCCTTGGCTCTTTTCAAGCTGTTCTTAAACTTTTTGGTGTACCAATTGGATTTGTTGAATGAACCTTCTTGCTTTGTTTATGTCACTATGATCATCAATATCAACATCTTTGCCAAAAATGAAATCCAAAGGAGATTGAGGAAAGTATCCCAAACATGCCTCAAATGGTGATGTTTGAGTTGAATAATGCTTGGCCCAGTTGTAAGCAGGCTGAATATAATGCAATTGTTCATCCAACAACTTAGGATGATTTCTGCAATACCCATGAAGAAGATGTATCACTGTTATGTTCACCACTTTTGTTTGATGACCTGTTTCTGGATGAAAATTTATACTCTTTTTTATTTTGGTGCCCATGAATCCCCACTTTCTTGACCAAAAATTCCCAACAAAGCAAGAATCGCGATCACTAATAATGGATGTGGGAAATCCAAAATGCACCCATACATTCTGAAACAATAAATGAGCAATCTATTCAACTGTAACTTGCTTTTTACATGGCATCAAAATACACATTTTGCTGAACCTATCCACAACTACATACAAATAATCATGACCTATTTTTGACAATGAAAGACCTCCTACAAAATCCATAGAAACACTCTCCCATGGTCATGAAGGAATCAGAGGTGGTGTGTACAATCCTAACTTCCTATTACTAGGCTTACTGGTTGCACATAATGAACATCATATAATAAAAAAAGACACACTTTCATGCATACGAGGCCAATAACAATACCTCTGTAGATGTGCCACTTTCTTACTTACACCGAAGCCACTTTCTTACTTACACCAAAATGACCAGCAATAAGAGAAGTATGTGCCTCTCTTATGATGTTAACTCTTCCCCCTGTGGAATACAAAGCTTGCCAAGATGGTACAACAAGTTATCATGCAAATGATAATCCAATTCCTTTGCTTGGTTACCTTGACTCAAGCTTGCATAAACATATTGAAAGTCATTGTCTAATGCATATTTCTCAATGTAACTTTCATGCAAAATAAAATTATGCTTGAGAAAAGTAGCTACACTAACAATAGGCCTGGAAATCATATCAACAACTTTATTGTAGATACCTTTCTTATACCTGATTACCAAGTGGAATTGTTGAAGAAAACCCATCCATCGGAAGTGCCTTGATTGCTACAACTCTAATTGAGATTGCAAGTATTGCAATGGTTGATTATCAGTGTGAATGATTGTTTCCTTACCCATCAAGTAGTGTTCTCAATTTTTTAGACTTTGCACCAATGCATACAATTCCTTGTCATATGTAGGATAGTTAATCACTGTACCATTAAAAGTTTCCAAATGAAAATAGATAGACTTACCATGTTGCATGAGGACTGCATCCATGGCGTAGTCAATAGCATCTTTCTGAATATAAAATAACTATCTCAAGTCTGGAAGTGAAAGTATTGGAGCTAAACTGATCTTTTCCTTCAATGCATCAAAGACCTTTTGCTGTTTTCCTCCCCACTAAAAACCCTTTTTCACACTTGTCAATGCATGCAAAGGAGTTGTTATAGAAGGAAAATTAGCAATGAATTTCCTCCAATATTGGGCTACTCCCAAAAAACTTCTTACATCAGTAACTGTTGTGGGCCTTGGCCAAATCGAAATGACATCAACCTTGGAGGGATCTATTTTCAACTCACCTCCTCCAACAAAATGACCCAAGTAAACTAAAGAAGTTTTTCCAAACTCACACTTTGACATCTTAAGATACAACTATTCTATTTTCAAGACATCAAGTAATTTTCTTACATGCATGACATGTTCATCACGAGATTTACTAAAAATTAAGATGTCATCTAAGTATACTATAACAAACTCATCAATAAATGGAATCGACACATCATTCATCACACGCATGAATGTAGCAGGAGTATTACATTAACCAAAAGGCATAACTAGCCATTCAATCAAACCCTGTTTTGTTTTGAATGTTGTCTTCCAAATGTATCCTTCATCTATTCTAATTTGATGGTAGCTACTCCTTAAGTCAAACTTAGTAAAATACTTTGCATCTTTCAGTTGATCAAGTAAATCATCCATTCTAGGTAGTGGGTAACGATTATTTACCATAATTTTGTTCAATGCACAGAAGTCCACACACATGCACCATGTTCTATCCTTCTTTGGCACAAAGACAATAGGTGTACCACATGGCAAGGAATATAGGCTGATGATCCATTTATCCAACAACTCATGAATTTGCTTCTTAATTTCTGAACTTTCCATCACTAACATCCTATACATGCCAATGTTAGGAAGAGGACAATCTTGCTGCAACTGTATCTCATGTTGGATTCCTCTCTTGGGAGGTAATCCCTTTGGTTCCTGAAACATCTCATCATATTGGTTAACTACATCAACCAATTCAAATTTCAATTTTGAATCAAAACCTTTAAAATCTTCGTTATCAACATCATTCTTGGGTTTGATCATTAAAAGCACAAAATTCTTGCTTGAATTCACTAGTCTTTTCATCTTCCCCGCATTAACAAGTGAAAGATTTAGTTTCTTTCTATGAGCTATCACAATATATTCTACTCCATATTTGAACAAATGATATATTTTTCATGTCTATGGAAGATATCTTTTCTGTCATAAAGGTACGGGTTGCCAAAAACTATTGCACATATATGTAATGGCACAACATCAAGCTCCACTTCATCTATGAAATTTGCAGTAATGGAAAATTTCAGTTTACACTTTCTAGTAACCTGCATTTGTGCATTGTTACACACCCATCCAGGTGGATATGGTTTATGATGTGGAACAGTTTCCAAGTTTAAAGTTTTGACAATATTTTCAGAGATAAGATTGGCTTGAGATTCACTGTTGAAAAGTGTATCAATCTTTTTATGTTTTGAGATCACCCTTATGTGAAAAATTTCTATCCTCCTCTTTTCATTTGGAGTTTCATTTTGTGAATTTGAAGAAATAGTGCTAGCAATGGATTCTTTTCCTTTTATACCCATGGCTGTGATTTTAGTTTCATTCCCCGAATTAGATCCCAAATCATGTTGAGTGGTTGCAGTTGTCTTTGTTTTCCCTTGTTGTTGAATTTTGTTGGTTTCATTTCAGGATGAAGCTTCCAACAATGAGCTTCATCGTGACCCTCTTTGGAGCAATGTTTGCATGTTAATTTATCTCCTTCTTTTTTGGTAGCTGAATTTTTCGTTCCCTTCCCTTTGAAACCCTTTTCTTTCACTTTACTCTTAAATGGATTTTTACTACCTTCTTCTGAAGTGTTTTTCCTTCTTGCCTCAAGATGAGTGGCTTGCACACACACATCATCTAGATTATTGGGATTAAAAATTAAGATAGTATGCCTAAGGTAACTATGTAAACCCCCTATGTACTTCAACAATGTGTCTTGTGATTGCAAATCTACACCTAACATCAAAGACCTTTTTTCTGAATTCTTGGGTGTAATCTTGCACATTTTGACCTTTAATTTGTCTAAATTTCTGCCAATTCATGATGGATTTCTGCATATAAGCTAGAGGGTAGAATTGTCTTTTGATTTCAACAAAGAAATCAATCCAATAAATTGAGATCTTATCGTGTTTTTTTATCTCCTCTTGTGTCTTTTATTCTTACCATACTAGTGCTACACCCTCCATTCTCAAGGAAGCTAACTGAATCTTTATGTCATCCTCTTGAAGGTTTTGAATTCCAAAATAGACCTCTAACTGGAGAATCCAATTATCAAGATTCTCTGCATTCACTTCACCATTATACATGGATAACTCAAATATAACTTTAAGTTTTAAAAAAGTTGATTTACCAATTCCTCTTGAAGTATGATGATGAGTATGAGTAAGGGTTGTGTTAGTGGAAGAGGGTGAATATGCTTGTGAAGAAGAAGATGAAGAAGATGGTGGAGAGGGTGGAGGTTTGTCTCCATTTCCATTACCTCCTCCTGAAGAACCTTCTCCTTTGGGAGGTTTGGAACTTCCACCTTGTAGCTTGGTATTCCTCTCTTCATAGAGGACCTTCACTATCTCTGTCATATCAAAAAAAGGCTTCCTAAAGACCTTCTCATCTTCTGTCATGTTTGTAGGTTCTCCTTCATGAGACATGCTCTCTGGAGTCTCAACTGCAAATTGAGGATGAATTGCCATTGGAGATTCTGGCAACCTTTCCCTCCTTCCCCTTGACCCAACTTCAAGGCTTCCAACTAGCTTCCCTTCTCCTCTTTTGAGTTTTAACCTTGTAAGCATCGCATAAACTTGCAAACAGTTAAATCCTTCTTACATAAGTCAAACCTAGTGCTCTGATACCAAAATGATTTGATTAAGAATATTAGATTATTGTGCTTAGATCCTCCTTAGATTAGAAACAAAATACTTTCATTTTTCTTAAGGATTCATGAGTTTCGCAAGTGTAAAATGAGTTTTTATGTTAATTTTATGAGTAATTTTAACATAAATAAGAGACTGAAAAGAAACATAAAAATGTACGGAACATCACCAAAAACACATCACAAGAGGAACATGATGAAGGAGTTCACCCCTCCTAGGCTATGTCTCCTTGGTCCAGATTCCAATGGCTTTAGCCTCTCTATTATTCTCAAAAGTGTAAAAATATGTGTTTACAATGCTCAAATGATTATGAAACATGCTCCAATGAGTCGATAATGTAGAAAATTGGCTACCTAGCCTCTTTCATCCAATTTGGTAAAAAGTTGGAGAAGTTATGACCTCTCCTAGTTTTCCCACTATTCACTCTACATTTTCCCCAAAATCTGACATCATCGCACAATTTTCCCCGCCAAGCACTCTAATTGAGCGACATTTGCGTTGAAAATCAGGGGAAATTGTTGGAAATTTAAAATTTCCTCTAACACTTAAGTTTCGAAAACTCTGGCCACGTGGGGGGCCACGTGCCCGTGGGCCAAGGCCAACGACCCGCCCCCACCGGTTGCACCCCCCCCCACTCCACCACCCACATTCTATTCACATGGATGGTTTTGTGGTTATGGTTATTGACGTTGTTATAGTTTTTGGGCCGTGGTTAACCCCTAACCATGGTGCGTGGACTGGGGTCAAGGGTTAACCACGGTCCCATCCCTCCAACTCACAAACCATATCTCTTTAAATTAAATCGCCTTCCCCATATAGTTAAGAAACATTGCGCGGGCGTGATGGTTAGTGCTTAGGCTGTGCTATGGGAGGTTGTGTGATTGAGCCCATCTTTACCCTTATCTTCCATAACAAATTTTAATATGCCATTAGGAGGACATGTGGTGGCCTAAGGCTTAACCAAGTGTCACCTCCTCATTGGCAAAAAACAAAAACTCATGACCAATAGAATGATGCCACAAAGCCGACAAATATTCCAAAGAATATGCTGAAGGAATATACCAATAATATTCCTTTTGTTGACTGGGTTGTACAGATGCCCAGTCAGGGTCCCTGTTAGCATTTGCACAAATTTTACTTGTTTGACAAAGTGAACATATCGCATTTCTGGGAGCATACAGTGTCAATTTCATGTGAAATGAGTTGTGTCAGATTCAGATGACGATCACTACCCGATCGTTTAGGTTCCATACCATTATGACGACTTTAATTTTTTAGCATAATTTTGAGCACCTGATCAAATCCCAAGCTAAACAATCCTCCATTAGTGTTTCTTCCATCTGCTCACTGCCTGCCCAATAAAAATCTGTATATCCAATTAATTGGACATCATTCTTTCTATCATACTTCAGGAAGTAATGGATTGTTCCTTGCGGATCTGTCAATATATGCTTGGATGATATCCAATGGTCATACTTGGGCTCTATCTGAAGCTGACTGAGAATATCCATTGCAAAAAAAATGTCTGGTTGACTTTTCACCAGATACATCAGAGAGCTAACCAATTGTCTATACCTTGTAGGATCCACGGGGCTTGAATAATAACTTCTTAGTTTATTCAAATTTGTGATCATGGGGGTTGTCACAGGTTTGTAATCCATCATGCCAAATGTCTGCACCATCTTAATCACATATTTACTTTGACCTATGTATATCTCACTAGGTCCTTTCCAAACTTCCAACCCCAAGTAATAGTGCATCAACCCTAGATCCTTCATGTCGAATTTTGTTGCTAATTGCTTCTTGCATTCTTGAATACAACCTTCCACACACGTTATGAGAATATCATCCACATATAGAAGAATGATTACACGTTCATTATTCACTACCTTGATATAAAGATTTGAAATAGAAAAACTCTTCAAGAAGCCCAATCTTTTTAGGTATGTTTGAATCCTTGCATACCAAGCCCTTGAAGATTGCTTGAGGCCATAAAGTGCCTTATTCAGCTTGCAGACATGAGTCTCTCTATCATTCACTTCAAATCATTAGGGTTGTTCTATATAGACTTCTTCATGAATAGTACCATTCACTAATTCTTTCTTGGCATCCATTTGATGGATGTTCCATCCCATCGATGTTTCCAAAGATACCAATGAACATATAGTTGTGTATCTAGCTGTAGGTGCAAATGTCTCTTCATAATTGATGCCTTCTTGTTGGGAGAAACCCCTAGCCACAAACCTTTCTTTATATTTATTAATACTTCATCTGTTGCATGCTTAATCTTGTAGATCCACTTGGAAGTCACCAAAGATTTTTCTTTTAACCTAGGAATGATTTTCCAAACTCCATTCTCGAGTATTGATTGATATTCTTCATTCATAGCATCTTTCCATTCTCGATGATTGACAACATCTTCAAAGGTGGATGGTTCTGATTCAATAAAATTTGTCATATAGGTTGCATACCCTGAATACCTTTTAGGCTTCTTATTTTCCCTAAATGTGCCCTTGGTTGCTCCATCTCCTTTTGCATCTTGAAGAGTATAATTCAACCAATCAAATATGTTTCTATTTTTAGGAATGAAGACTTGTTGCATAAGTTCACTAGGACCTTATTCTTCATGATTGGAATCTTCTTCCTCCATATAACATTCTTCAAATATAGGTATTTCTTCATCATCAGAGTTAATTGGGAGATATTTAGATTTCTTATATGCAACACTTTCATCAAAGATCACATCTCATCTTACTTCAATTCGGTGCCCTTCCTTTATGTTGATCTTATATGCCTTTGAAGTGTCACTATAGCCAACAAATATAACTTTCATGCTTGTAGTATCCAACTTATTTCTTTTGTATTTTGGAGTGTGAATGAAGATAAGAAAACCAAATATCCGGGATGGTCTACACATGGTTTCTTCCCAGTGAATGCTTCTTCAAGAGTCATGTTGTCCAATGACCTGTGAGGACTTTGATTTTGAATGTAGAGAATTTTTTTAGATGCTTCACCCCATATAAATTGAGGTAAGTCTTGATCGTGTAACATATCTCAAACACTTTCTTCAATTGAGCAATTCTTTCATTCTACTACTCCATTTTTCTCTAGATTGTATGGAACTACCAACTCCCTCTTAATTCTAGCATCCTTACAAAAATATATGAGCTCCTTTGATGTGTATTCACCTCCATTGTCAGATCTTAGTATTTTTCTCTTTCTTACTGTAATATTTTCTACTTTTGCTTTGAATTATTTAATTTTTTTGAACACTTCATCCTTGGACATCAACAAATAGATCCAAGATTTCATTGAGTAGTCATGAAATAAAGTTACGTAGTATAGATGACCTCCTTGATGCTTTGTAAAAATAGGACCACAGACACTAGAGTGAATGAGATTTAGGATTCCTTTAGATATTGAAGCAATACTTCCAAATGGTTTCTTAACTTAAATAACATCCCTTGCTAACTCCTTCATGATCCTCCTTAAGTTCGGGGATGCCATTTACCATTGTGTTGAGAGTTGGTAAGATTTTGTAGTGACGATGTCCAAACCTTCTATGCCAAAGCCCACATGGGCTAACTTCAATGTGAACCAAGGCTTGAGAGAGAGGTGTGAGTGACCTGTAGAGTCTTCCTTCACGAATCCCAATGATTTTTTGCATTGTTGATGCTAGAAACTTTATCCCATACCATTACTTTTCCATCTATAAAAGTGACTCTATCTCCCTTATCTTCTAGACATGAAATATAAAGTAAATTATTTTGCAAACCTGGTACAAATAGAATGTTGTTGAGATGTATGTTTCCTCCATTCTCCAACTCCAATGAGGTTAATTTTTCTTAGAAGATAACTCTTCATGTCACCAAGTTCAACATAGTAGGAATATTTTCCTCTCGATAAGGTCTTTAGTGGTTTTTCCTCACCTTTCATATGTTTGTATGCTCCATTTAAATTACTGATATATTTTCATCTTCAAACATGCCTATAAGTGTTGAGAATAACCATTTATACTTTGTAGTAGAAGTCTTGGTCATATGATTCATGATAGACAATAGGAGATTGATCAGGTGCTCATGTCCCAAGTGTCGTAAAATGCTCAAAAATGAAAGTGCTCAGAACTGGTTCAAAATTGAACGAATGGAAAGAGCTTGTCCTCCTGATTCTAGCTCCACAAACGGTTCAAAAAACAGTCTCCGTATGCAGAAGTTATGCCAAAAACAAAATCGCCCAATGACTCTTAATTTTTGAATTTTTTTCCAAAAAAAAAAAATTAAAAAGAATATTCCATAGAATATTCCTTGGAATATTCTAGGGAATATTCCTTTTGGGCAGCGAATTTCAAGATGCCACGTGGCAGGCCCGGAGGCCACCACGTGGCCCAGGATGATGTCATCATATGTATATTGGGCGCATATATAAAACTTTTGGTGTTGGTAAGTTTCGAACACGGAACCTCCCACGTAGCAATGGACACTCTTACCGTTAGGCCAGCGCTGTGGTTTTGATATGGAGGCGGCAAAAATGTTTTTTAAACGTTTGAATTGTGTTGAGGCGGGGCCCGAAGGGGGCCAACCCCTAAGGGCCAACCCCCATACATATGACCACCGCCCGGAACCGCAGGCCTAACTCCTAACCGCACGCCCAAATTCAAACGGTCACCGCTGATGTGTTCACATATGCAAGAAATCCGGAGGTTAACACTCAATTTTATTAACCGTTCATTAAAAGGCATGGCATGGAATCCGATGGAGAATCTAACCACCACCGAACTTCGTTCACATGCATTAAATCAAACGGATAACTGGCGGGTAATGCACGGTTAAGATGGTGGAGTTTTTGGGCAGACCACCAAATTTTGGCGGACCCACCATAATTGGTGGAGTTAACTGGACTCCAACTAAAGTTAGCTGGAGTCTTTTTAGGACCAGCTGGCAGTTGGGAGTAAATGGCCATAACTTTCGCTAGGAAAGGCAGTTTTGGAGGATTTTTTTTTTGATTTTGGGTCTCTTCGACCTTCTGAAGCCATTGGCATAGGTTAGAGAGAAATCCGAGGTCATTTGCAGAGGTTTTGGCATCGTGGAAGTTCTAGGAGCCACTAGGGCCCAATATTGTGAGAGCTGTATAGGGTTGCAGGTACCCATTGGAGGTGAACCAGTAGTCAATCCTTAAGGATTAAGTGTTCTGAATCCGTTTTTATAGTCTATTCCACCTGTAGAGGATTTTATTCAGTTGTATATTCATTTTGAGCATTTAATTAAAACGAGGACAGGCCCATTTGGGAGCCTTGGACCCAATAGACGTAGCCCAGGAGGGGTGAACTGCTTTATCAACTTCTTTTGCATCTGTGGTTGATTTATTTTGCAGAAAAAATTCGTTTTAGTGTGTTAAACAGTAAAAGGAAATAAGTCTGTTATAATTAAATGGGTCATGAACAACTGAAAATTTCATTTTTATTTTATTTTTTATTTTATTTTATTTTATTTATTTATTTATTTTTTTTTTTTTTATTTTTTTTCTGCAAGACATGGACATCTTTTAAACATGTATATTACTGAATTGAATAACTTGTAAACCATTTACAAGTAGTTTCAAATTCAGATCAAGTTGGTATCAGAGCTATGTTGTTGTTTCTTTGTATCAAAAGCAGTCAAATAAACTATAGACAGAGCCTGAAACGAGCCAGGAAGCCTTCGAAATGCTCTTGTTATACAATTGCAAAGTAGATAAATGCTCTTTCAGTCAATCCCTGGTGTAGTTGTCTTTTGATTGTTTTTGTGCAAAGATCTTCTAACTGTCTTGCAAGTATTGATGCTTACTAGGTTGAAACTTAAAAGAGGGGAAGGACAGTTGACTAGAGAACGAGAGAATCCTTAGTCAAGGAAGGCCAGAGAGCCGTCACCTCCACCTTCAATTTCACCCTCAAGAGTCTCAGCAGAAGCTTCAAGAATGTCTGAACATGAAGGAGAAATTCCTGCAGACATGGATCCAAAGGAAGAAGAAAGAGTCTTCAAAAAGGCTTTCTTGGACCTCACTGAAATGGTGAGGATATTGTACCAAGAAAGAAATGAGAAATTGGTTGGAGAAGGGTCCAAACATCCACATGAAGGAGAGGGCTCTTCAGGAGGTAAGAAGGATGATGATCATTCTAAGAAAGGAAATGGAGGTAATGGTGATCCACCACCCCCATCGTCACCTTATTCCTCTTCATCCTCGTCTTCTTCTTCTGTGCATAAGCATAGATCCTCTGGAACAAGTCCTTTTTTGAAGCTTGATGTAAAATTCGAATTACCTATGTTTAATGGTGAAGTGAATGCAAAAAATCTTGACAACTGGATTAGGCAGTTGGAAGTTTACTTGAGGATCCAGAATATGCATGATGATGCCACCAATATTCAGTTGGCTTCTTTGAGAATGGATGGAGCAGCATTGGTCTGGTGGGAGGCCAAGACTAAAGAGGAGATCAAGAAATTTGGTAAGGTTACCTTAACATGGCCTAAATTTCTGTTAGCCATTAAAAAACAGTTTTATCCTCTTGCTCACATGCAGAAAGCCATTATGAACTGGCAAAATTTCAGACAACTTAAGGGTCAGAGTGTCCAAGACTACACCCAAGAATTCAAGAGAAGAGCTCTCTTGTTAGGGGTAGATTTACAGACCCAGGAAACCTTGCTGAAATACATTGGCGGCTTGCATAGCTACCTTAGACACACCATCTTGATGTTTAACCCTACTAGCTTGGACGAGGTTTGTGTCCAAGCTACCCATTTAGAGGCAAGGGGAAAAAACACATCTAAAGAGGGTAGAAACAAGCCCCCCAAGGGGAAAAGCAAAGAAAAAACCTCCAAGGGAAAGGGCAAAAAGAATGCATTTGTCAAACAAGAGGGTGAGAAAGTGATCTGTAAACACTGTTCTAAACCAGGCCATGAGGAGAAAAACTGTTGGAAATTACATCCTGAAAAAAGACGTCAATTTAACAAATCCAAAGGGAAACAGAAAACTGCTGCTACTACATCTACACCACAAGATTTAGGGGATGATTCAGGTGATGAAATCAAAATTGCAGCCATGGGTTTGAAAAACTTGAAGGGAAAAGAAATTGAAACTCAAGCCAGCACTAGTACCTCAAACTGCCATGTACAAGCTCCTAATGAGGAAGAAAGAATTGAACTGTTTCATGTGAGGGTGATTTCAAAACATACTAAAATTGACACACTTTTTGATAGTGGGTCACAAGAAAACATTATATCAGAAGCCTTGGTCAAGCAGCTTAAAGTTGAGACCGTTCCACATCTGAAGCCATATCCACTTGGATGAATTTGCAAGGATGAAAATTTACAAGTTTCAAGAAAGTGCACATTGCGCTTTGCAATTACTGCACATTTTATTGACACAATTGAACTTGATGTGGTACCTTTTGATATAGCAGGAATTGTTTTGGGAAGTCCTTACTTGTTTGACAGGAAAGCTATTTTTCATCGCCATGAAAACAAATATCATATTTTCAAAGATGGCAAGGAGTTCATTGTTAGAGCTCATCACAAGAAGACAAATATAGTGATGGTGAATGCAGGACAGGTAAAAAGGCTGGTCAATTCAAGTAAGAATTTTGTTCTTCTTATGATTAAGCCCAAGGTTGATGTGAATCATGAGTCATTTGACAATTGTGATCCAAAACTTAAATCAGATCTGTACGATGTAGTTGATGCATATCATGAGATGTTTCAAGAGCCAACAGGTTTGCCTCCTAAGAGGGAGATTCAACATGAAATCCATTTGCATCCAGATTGTCCTCTTCCAAACATAGGCATGTACTGCATGTCTATTATGGAGAATGATGAAATAAAGAAGCAAATCAAGGAATTGTTGGACAAGGGTTTCATAAGGCCATGTACTTCGCCATGTGGGTCACCGATTGTACTGATTCCAAAGAAAGATGGCACTTGGCGTATGTGTGTTGATTTAAGGGCCTTGAACAAGATAACGGTAAAGAATCGTTACCCACTCCCAAGGATAGATGATTTGTTAGACCAGCTGAAAGATGCTCGATATTTCACTAAGTTAGACTTGTGCAATGGATATCATCAAGTAAGAATTGAAGAAAGTGACATTTGGAAGACAGCCTCTAAAACCAAACAAGGACTCTTTGAATGGCTTGTGATGCCGTTTGGTTTGTGCAATGCACCTGCAACTTTAATGCAGGTAATGGATGATGTCTTGCATTCTTTTCTTGATGATTTCATTATTGTCTACTTAGATGACATCTTAATTTTCAGCAAATCTAGAGAAGATCATGTCATGCATGTTAGGAAAGTACTTGATGTTTTGAAGAAGAATCAGTTATTTCTTAAAATGTCAAAGTGTGAATTTGGAAAGACTTCTTTGGTTTATTTGGGACACATAGTAGGAGGAGGTGCTTTGAGAATAAATCCTGCTAAGATTGAGGCAATTGTGGAGTGGCCTACTCCCAAATCCATTACAGAAGTAAGGAGTTTTTTGGGTGCAGCTCAATATTGGAGGAAGTTCATCTCTAACTTATCTTCTATAGCAGCTCCTATGCATGCAGTGACAAGTGTGAAGCATGCTTTCCAATGGGGAGGCAAGCAACAAAAAGCTTTCGAAACTTTGAAAGAGAAGATTAGTTCAGCTCCGGTCCTTGCATTACCAGATTTGAGATAGCCATTTGAGATACAAATTGATGCTAGTGATTATGCCATGGGTGGAGTTCTTTTACAGCATGGTAAGCCTATTGCTTTTCATTCTGAAACTTTTAATGGTGCTGTTGTAAATTATCCTACATATGATAAGGAGTTGTATGCCTTGGTACAAAGCGTCAAAAAGTGGAAACACTATTTGATGGGCAAAGAAACTGTTATACATACCGACCATCAGCCCTTACAGTACTTGCAATCACAAAGCAAGTTACAACAGTCACGACACTTCAGATGGATGGGCTTCTTGCAACAGTTCCATTTGGTAATAAGGTACAAGAAAGGTACTATGAATAAAGTTGTTGATATGCTTTCAAGGCCTATTATTGGTGCTGTTACTTTACTTAAGAATGATTCCATTGTACATGATAGTTACATAGGCTAGTATGCATCTAATGATGACTTTAAACATGTGTATGCTAACTTGAGTAAAGGGAATCATGTAGAGGAAAATGACTATCACATGCATAACAATTTGTTGTTTCATTTGGGCAAGTTGTGTATACCACAGGGGGAGAGAATAAATGTCATAAGAGAAGCTCATTCTTCTCTTATTGTTGGCCATTTTGGTGTAAGCAAAACAGTTGCACATCTACAGAGGTATTGTTATTGGCCTCGCATGGTAGATTTTGTTTCAAATTTCATAAGAGGTTGTTCATTATGTCCTACAAGCAAGCCTAGTAATAGGAAGCTTGGCTTGTATACTCCTTTGCCGGTACCTTCAAGACCATGGGAGAGCATCTCTATGGATTTTGTAGGAGGTTTGCCAAAATCTAGAAAGTAGCATGATTATTTATATGTGTAGTTGATCGTTTCAGCAAAATGTGTATACTTATGCCTTGCAAGAAAACTATAACTGCTGAACAAACTGCTGAATTATTTTTTCATCATGTATGGATTCACTTTGGTTTTCCTACCTCCATTATTAGTGACAGGGATTCCATATTTGTGGGGAATTTTTGGTCCAATCTATGGGAGATGATGGACACAAAGTTAAAGAAAAGTACAGCTTTCCATCCGCAAACAGATGGACAAATAGAAGTTGTGAACAGAACCATTGTGCACCTCTTGAGAGGTTATTGTAGCAAGCATCCCAAGCTTTGGGATGAACATTTGCACTACATAAAACATGCTTACAATCGTGCCAAGCACTCTTCCACAAACACCTCACTGTTTGAAGCTTGTTTTGGTTACTTGCCAAAATCACCTCTTGATTTCATTCTTGAGAAAGATGTCACCATTGAGGGACATAGTGATATTGACAAAGCTCGTTCATTCATTGAAAGAATTCAGCAAATACATCAACAAATTCAAGAACATCTTGAGAAGAGTCAAGGCAAGTACAAGGAAAGACACGACAAACATAGAGTTGATCACAAGTTTCAAGAAGGGGATGAGGTATGATTGTACATTAGTAAGGAAATGATGCAAGGAGAAGGTAAAAAGCTGAAGCCTATTCATTATGGTCCATTCAAAATCCTCAAGAAGGTTGGAAATAATGCTTTTCAATTAGATTTTCCTTCCTACATGCAAATGTATTCTGTTGTCAATGTGGAGAACTTACATTTGTATGAACCTCCTTTGATTGCTGATCATGAAAGTGTTGTTCAGCTGCCATCTATAGAAGATTTCTCGCCAGAATTCTTAGATGAGTTGAAAGAAGATACAATCCTTGACAAAAGGACACGCACTTCAAGGAGGGGCAATGTAGATTATGTTCGGGTTGGTTTCAAAGGCAGCAAACCGAACAAGGCAAAGTGGATGGAGGTGGACAGAGTGAGGGAGTTGTACCCTCACCTCTTTAACAGGTAGTTGAAGGCTTTTGGGGTCCAAAAGCTTCCCAATGGGGAGGTGTGATCAAGTGCTCATGTCCCAAGTGTCGTAAAATGCTCAAAACTGAAAATGCTCAAAGTGGGTTCAAAATTAAATGACTGGAAAGAGCTCGTCTTCCTGATTCTGGCACTACAAACGGTTCGAAAAACGGTCTCCGTATGCAGAAGTTATGCCAAAAACAAAATCGCCCAATGACTCTTAATTTTTGAATTTTTTTCCAAAAAAAAAAAATTTAAAAAGAATATTACTTGGAATATTCCAGGGAATATTCCTTTTGGGCAGCAAATGGCAAGATGCCACGTGGCAGGCCTGGAGGCCACCACGTGGCCCATGATGACGTCATCATATGTATATTGGGCGCATATATAAAACCTTTGGTGTTGGTAAGTTTCGAACACGGAACCTCCCGCGCAGCAATGGACACTCTTACCATTAGGCCAGTGCTGTGGTTTTGATATGGAGGCAGCAAAAATGTTTTTTAAACGTTTGAATTGTGTTGACGCAGGGCCCGAAGGGGGCCAGCCCCTAAGGGCCAACCCCCATACATATGACCACTGCCCGGAACCGCAGGCCTAACTCCTAACTGCGCGCCCAAATTCAAACGGTCACCGCTGATGTGTTCACATATGCAAGAAATCCGGAGGTTAACACTCAATTTTATTAACCGTTCATTAAAAGGCATGGCGCGGAATCCGATGGAGAACCTAACCACCGCCGAACTTCGTTCACATGCATTAAATCAAACGGATAACTGGCGGGTAATGTGCGGTTAAGATGGTGGAGATTTTGGGTGGACTGCCAAATTTGGGCGGACCCACCATAATTGGCGGAGTTAACTGGACTCCAACTAAAGTTAGCTGGAGTCTTTTTAGGACCAGCTGGTAGTTGGGAGTAAATGGCCATAACTTTGGCTAGGAAAGGCGGTTTTGGAGGAATTTTTTTTTGATTTTGGGTCTCTTCAACCTTCTAAAACCATTGGCACTGGTTAGAGAGAAATCTGAGGTCATTTGCAGAGGTTTTGGTGCCATGGAAGTTCTACGAGCCACTAGGGCCCAGTATTGTGAGAGCTGTATAGGGTTGCAGGTACCCATTGGAGGTGAACCAGTAGTCAATCCTGAAGGATTCAAGTGTTCTGAATCCGTTTTTACAGTCTATTCCACATGTAGAGGCTTTTATTTAGTTTTATATTCATTTTGAGCATTTAATTAAAACCAGGACAGGCCCATTTGGGAGCCTTGGATCCAGCAGACGTAGCCTAGGAGGGGTGAACTGCTTTATCAACTTCTTTTGCATCTGTGGTTGATTTATTTTGCAGAAAAAATTCGTTTTAGTGTGTTAAATAGTAAAATGAAATAAATCTGCTATAATTAAATGGGTCATGAACAGCTGAAAATTTCATTTGTTTTTTTTTTTTTTTTTTCTGCAAGACATGGACATCTTTTAAACATGTATATATTACTGAATTGAATACCTTGCAAACCATTTACAAGTAGTTTCAAATTCAGATCAGAGATCTAAAAAATCTTTGATGTCTTTCTTGAGATGTCTTGCCATAATACAAAACCGCTTCAATGTCTTCTTCAAAGATGTAGTGATATTTATCACACCCTCAGTTAACCTTAGCTCTAATCCCATGTTGAGAAATCGATATGGCTATACTTAGGATGATTTATCTTATACTTGATAATTGCTTGTGATAATATGTTTTGTTTCTTGATTATTGTTTTCTTCTCTTATTATTATGTTGTTCTTATCATAAAACAACTACCAAAAACAAAAATATCAATAACACACAAGAAAACAGGATGTAGGCTGCAAGTCAGGGCCAAAACCTGTCCACTTGAGAGGAAAACCCACAAATCTCTTCTCTTCTTATAGATTATTTAAATGATGAATTCCAAGACCTCTAGACTAAGACCAAGACCCTTTCAAGATCAAACCAAACCTTCTTGATGATGTGTTGCTTCTATCCAAGTCAAGCCCAATCAAATCTCTTCCAGTTGCACAATTTCAACCCTCGGCTACAAAATTTCGGCCTCCACTGTTGGCCTAAATTTTTTTGGCCCCTGCAACAGTTGCTACTTCCACACATGTGAGAAAATTTGTGGCTTCCAAGGCTTCCTTTGACCTTAGCTTGGGTTGATTCTCCTTCTAGGACTTATAGGTGACCTAGTAGTCGTTTCTTTGACCTTCTTTCTACAACTTTCACAACTTCAACCTTCTAGCTGTAAAAGCCTAGCCTTATCTTTATGCATGAGAGAGAGAGAAAGAGAGAGAAATAACCCAAAACCTTCATCCTTATTCCTTCTATTCTCCTTCCCCTGCCTTTCTTTTGCCTCTTCTTCGCTTAGATGATGCGAAGTGAGTGAGTGTCCATAGAAGGTTGAGTTCCCTCCTATATATAAGATTCCAAGGAGGACGACATACCCTAAGGAGGTTGACTTCTTATGATCTAGAATTATGGAGGAATGTAGCAAAATACAAATATACATACAAAAACAGAGATGAAACCACAATAAAACCTCATTTCATTAATATCAAATAACCGAAATATGCCTACTTATAGAAATGGAAATAAAATAGCTTATCTCTGAGAAGAGATGTGGCAGCTACATGCCTTTGAATTATGTTCAAATGAGGCTCAACGTCCTTTTTATTATTGAACAACAAGGGAAAACCATAAAAAACCAAAACCCTAACCCAAGGAGATGGAGCACCAAGAGTTAATAGGTCCCGTTGGAGTTAGTTGGGTAGCCAACTTCTTGGGGTTGTAACTTGGTCATACTATCTCCATTTGGCGTATACGATACCTTTTTGGAAATATCTCTATGAGTACTACAGGATCTTAGATAAAATTGTGCTTGTTGCAGACCTCAAAAAACACCATTTAGGGGTTCAAAACTAATCCAGAAGTTCAAGACCCAAAAAACTGCTAAAAATAGTAAATGCTGCTATAAACAAGGAAACTGATGAAAATAATTGGAGGTCTAGGTGGAATAGGCGTTGGCTACCAATATCCACTTGGATCAGTCCTTCCCTACTTAGGAAGCAATGGTCTTCATTATGTGTAGAGCCTCCATGAGGTGAGGAAATTTCTATTGAACCTGGTCCCTAGCGAACCACTTGCCCTGGTGAAGGCATTGGCCTGCTTAGACAACTCAATGTGGATGGATACTCTATTGGCAAGTTTTTTGGATATGTGTGCCCATGATTCGATTAGTCATGGTCTGTTCCATGCATTCTGGGTTTAAATTTGTTTGTGTGAGTTGTGTTGCAATGTTAGATATGTATAGCAATGGTGGAAGTATGGTCAATGTTATGAATATAATTCATAACAATTAGCTAAAATAAAATAAATATAAATATTAAATAATTAGATATTATTTAGGTTAATTAGTCATTAAATTAAGTGAAAAGGCATGTCTAAAAAGACATGCCCCTTCACGAAAAGTCACTTGCTAAGGTATAAAGGCAGGGTCCTCATTGTACATTCAAATCATCTTATACATTTTTATATAATAATAAATAATTATTAAAATACCTCTCGTGTATTTTTAACAATTAAATTTACAAGCTATCAGTCTTTCACACTTCAGCATAAGTTTTTATGTTACAGTGGTATCAGAGCCATGGCACACGATATAATCATGCGGGCCTTTGAACGTAGTTCGCCGCACAATGTGCCATTACGTTCACATCCTAATTACGTTGAACAATTTAATATTCAAGAAGCAATTTAGTGTTTAGAAAAGTCAATTGCAGAAATTAAAGAAGTTCGAAAGGGAAATGATCTAGATGAGGATTCAAATAAAGTTGATATTGATGAGAATTAGGATTATCTAGACCAAGATAATGATTTTTATGTAGCTGATATAGATCAAGAAGATTATAATTTTGAAGATCCACATGAAGAAAATCTCAACAACTGTTGTGATGAGGAAGATAGTAAAAGTAGTTATATGAAAATTGGAAATGATAAATCTAAAAGTTATGTCTTTGGTGGAGATTGTCATGAGTATAGTAACGACAATGACGTTAATGTGCCTGCGAAGAACAATAGCGAAGGCAAAGCTGTAGCACTGCGAAGATTAAGAGTTTTGGAACTATAGGGTCAAAGTGACGTAGAGTGGTTTTTCCATAGATTTGATGAGCCACCTTGGCATTTGAGCGAGTTGAGTGTTGATGTAAGCGACACAGTTCCAAGTACCTCGAGTAGCCGCAGGGCCTTCGATGCAGTTGAACATTCCCATAAAAATATCTTAGATGGTGGTGCAGAGGAAGGCGAGGCAGCACCTTATTGTTTCCAGTTCCGTTTTCTTTAGTGGATAGGTACCAACATGAAATTCCTGAATAAGATAGTGTTGAAAAATATCACATTTTTACAGTCACTGCCTATTGATTTTTCGGAACTTAAAAGCCTAAGACATTTAGATCTATCTGGCTGCATTAATCTGACCAAACTACCAAATTCCTTCTCCAAATTAATGCACCTCCAATATCTAGCGTTGAGAGACTGCAACAATCTATCCATGCCAACTGATATTTTGGGAGAAATGTCCACACTTGAGTATGTGGACTTGGAAGGCTGTGCTCAATTGGTACATTTGCCAAGTGCAATGGCATATCAAAGGTCTTTAAGGTACCTAAATTTACTATGGACTAATTTGATGCAATTGCCCATGAAGTTGGAACTACTGGACATGTTAGAGCATCTAAGAATAGGGAGTTCACAGTTAAAAGAGTTGCAACATTACATTGGTGATTTGGGGCGTTTAGAAGAGTTGATTCTGATTGAATGCCACTCTCTAAAGCACATCTTAACAGAGGAAATTTCAGGGCCAAATATCAAAGTTTTGGTTATAGAGGATTCTCCAGTAGCGAACTTCATTGTTGAGAATCGGGACACCATGGATGTTGGCTTTTGTGGTTTAAGAGATTTTACTTTGAAGAAAACATCCATATTCGAGATATCCATTCCTGAAGGCTTTTATTGCAGTCTCGAAACTCTTGATCTCTCAGAAAATTTTCAGCTAATGCAGATAAATGTGTTGCCGTCCAGATTAGTAAGACTAAGCTTGCAAAGCTGCCTGAGGTTGAAGACAGTGACAAATATTTCAAATCTGTTTAATCTTAAATTTCTCAACATCAATGGATGCATTGCGCTGGAAACCTTGAATGTTGAAGGTCTGACGTCATTGGAAGAAATAAAAGCGGAGGCTTGTTGGATGCTAAAGAGGATAAAAGGCTTGAGTCAGCTGGAATGGTTGAATTGTCTCCACATTTCAAGTAACAATGCACTTATTTGGAATGACATTTCCCATTTTCTAGCATCACATGAAAATCTGTCAGCTGCCATATTTAGTGCAAAAGTAGACGATAAATCGATATCCAATGACCAAGAAGTATGTTATGTCATGGGGAAGTTTAAGACCAAAATGGTTGATATTTCCTTCAATAACACCACAACCACTTCCATTTTGGAATATGTTGGAGTTAACTCCACTTCCTCATCTCCACAGATGCCCGATCTACCGTTCTTTAACAAAACTAAATCTATGACACAGTTCAACGCGGCTCTGAGAAGCTTGGCCTCACCCCAATACCCAGTCTCTGTTCCTCAAACTGTTAAAGAGAATCTGCTCTACACTGTGGGAATTGGGTTGTTCAATGGAACAAGATTGGAAGAAAGTATAAATAAATTTTCTTTTGTTTTGCCATCAACAGTGTCAATGCTTCAAGCACACTATTTCAGCATAAAATGCGTATTCACCAACAACTTTCCGGATAACCCTCTGGTGCAATTCGATTATACCACAAAGAACATAAGCACAAGCCTGTGGTCTCTTGTAAAAGACACGAGAGTGAAAGTCTTGAAATACAACACAATGGTTCAAGTGATACTTCAGGGAACAAATATCGTTGCAGGTGAAAGCCACCCCATTCATCTCCATGGCTATAACTTCTACATCGTAGGAATAGGATTTGGAAATTATAATCCAAGAAGAGACCCAAAACACTTCAACCTGGTTGATCCCCCAAAGCGCAACACTGTAAATCTTCCAGTCAATGGATGGGCGGCTATAAGATTTGTAGCCAACAACCCTGGTGTCTGGATGTTCCATTGCCATCTGGATGTACACTTAACATGGGTTTTGGCCATGGCCTTTGTAGTTGAGAATGGACCAGATTATGGATCAAGCCTTTAGCGGCCTCCGCGAGATCTTCCATGGTGCTTAGAAACAAGAGCTAGCAGCCATGGTTTAATGGGAAGTCACGGTCGAGGTCAATGAACGTGACCCTAGCAGACCGTCGCGTTCTTTTTTTTAAATTCGATCATACCATTATTAATATGTATATATGTATATGTATATGTATATATATATATATATATATATATAACAATTATATTATATAATTATAATTTAATTAATTATTATATTAAAAAAAATCAGTAAAAAAAGAAAAAATCCAAGGAAAGAGTACTGATAAGCTACATGATGAATCGATAACGAGAATTTAGACACTAAGAGAAGGAAACCCAAGTGTTAAAGCTTTGAGGACAAAGCTTCCGAAGGGAGAGGCTATGTTATGAATATAATTCATAACAATTAGCTAAAATAAAATATATATAAATATTAAATAATTAGATATTATTTAGGTTAATTAGTCATTAAATTAAGTGAAAAGGCATGTCTAAAAAGACATGCCCCTTCACGAAAAGTCACCTGTTGAGGTATAAAAGCAGGGTCTTCATTTTACATTCAAATCATCTTATACATTTTTATATAATAATAAATAATTATTAAAATACCTCTTGTGTATTTTTAACAATTAAATTTACAAGCTATCAGTCTTTCACACTTTAGCATAAGTTTTTATGTTATAGTCAAAGGCGGTCCAATTTGAATACTGGGTGTAGGCCAAGGAATGGTGGAATGCTAAGATTGAAGGCATTATCCCCTCCAACCTTGGTGATGGTGTATGACCCATATCAGAGCAAGAAAAATGTTGTCGTGGGGCCTAGTGAGGATTTCCTTCTGCAGTTGTAGCCAAACTTTATCGCCCACCTAGAACTTGTGTGGTACTTGATGCTAATCATGTTGTTGCTTGTACTTAAGATTGAATTTGTCCAATATTTCATGGAGCTACTAGAGGATGTGTTGAATGCACTCAATGAAGTTGTTAGCCCTGTCATCTTTAGACTCGACATGGGCCGAGTCTACCTAAGTAACAACAAATGGTATGGCCACATCAATGGACATAGTGGCTCGAATTCCAATCCCACCTAAAAGGCATTGTGGCCAGTTGAGTTATGGAGAGATCTCTTGTAGCTATGATGGACATAAGGGAGGATTTCATCCCATGTGCATGGATACTTCGAGTTGTACATGTGCAGAATGTGTACAATCATCCTGTTGATGACCTCTATTTGGCCATCAGTTTGGGGGTGGAAAGTCATAAACTATTGAGCTTGGTATCCAAAATTGACCAGAGACTTGAACAAAATGTACTTAGGAACCTGCTGTTCCGATCTTAGATAATGGACTATGGGATCCCAAAGTGTACCCACACTCGTTCAAAGAGAAGCTTAGAAGTGGCTTATGCTGTGATACTCTTCTTATAGGTTGCTAGAATGGCAATCTTAGAGAATTTGTTGATGACCATGAAAACACAGTCATTTCCATGATTAATATAAGGAAGGTCCAACATGTAATCCATGGATATGGATTCCCAAGGTTGAATAGGAGTAGACAGAGGAGTATATAGGCCTTTCTTCTTGATGGTTGGTTTGGCAATGGTGTAGGTAGTGCAGGATCTGATGTACTTCCCAACATCATGTCGAAGGTTCGGCCAATAAAAATACTTTTGCAACACTACCATTGTTTTCTCTACCCCAAAATGTCTAGAGAACTGACTATAGTGCACCTCCCAAATCATCTTGGCATGCTCTCTTGAAGGAAAACATAGGTGTCCCATGTGGCATAAAAATGCATCCTAAAGGTGAAAATTTGGAACTTGCTTGGCTTCCAGGAGCGTCTGGCATGTGTTGTCGAATTCTGGATCACTCTTGTAAAGATGTGGCCACCTCGCAGTCTCGTGCCCGCAAGAGTTGAGCACAGTGGTCGACACCATGACCGACGATCAGTTAAGGCAATCTGCAACATTTTTGGTGCTTCCCTTCTTGTACTTAAATGTTCAGATGGAACTGTTGCACTTATGTGGACCATTTATGATGGTGATCATTCTTCAACTTCCCCCGTGTCTATGAACTACAAGGGTTGCCTGTCTATGTGGATGACCATTTCCTTCCCTAGAATGTAATGCTTCCATTGTAGGAAGGTAGACACAATTAAATCCATCTCTTTTTCATTGGTGGGATAATTTTAGACTGTGTCTGAGAGTTTCCCACTGTGATATGCCACTGGATGCCCCTGTCAAGTAATAACTACACCAATAACATAGTCGGAGGCATCTGTCTTGATCTCAAATGGTTGCCACAGATCTGGTAATGTGAGCATTGGTGTAGAGTAGAGGCAATGCTTCAACTCAAAAAACCCCTTCTATTGGAATTCATACCAAAACAACTATGCTTTCACTCCTCCCTTGATGACTTGACTCCAAGGCCATGTGATATGAGAGAACCCCAACAAAAACCAACAGTAGAGGTTGGCAACACCCATAAAGTTGCAGAGCTATGTTAGAGTGGTTGGGGATGGCCAATCCCGAATCAAATTTATCTTTGCTATATCCACATGCACACCTATCTCGTCACTTTATGGAACCCAGATATTAAACTTGGGTCATACCAAAAGTGCATTTCTCCAAATTGGCATACAACTTGTGTTGCTGCAGGGCTTGGAGGACCTATCAAATATGGTGGAGGTGCTCTTCCTAACTCTAGTTGAAGATCATAACATCATACAAATACACCACCACGAATGAGTTGGTGAAGGGGCGCAAGATGTCATCCATCAACCTCATGAAGGGTGTGGGGGAATTTATCAACTTGAAAGGCATGACCATCCATTCAAAAAGGTCCTCCTTGGATTTGAGGGTAACCTTCCACACATCAGAGCATTCGATTTGTACTTGGTGATAATTGAACTTCAAATCAATCTTACTGAAATATTTGGCCCGCTTTAGCTAGTCCAGAAGGTCATCAATCCGTGTGATTGGATACCTATTTTGGAAAGTGATCTTGTTCAGAACTTGATAGTTAATACAGAGTCTCTAGGTCTCATCCTTCTTTTGTACCAACATGATTGGGCTCCCGTAGGGTGATGAAATTGGCCCAATGTTCCCTTTCTGCAACAACTCCTGAAATTTCCTCTTGATTTCATCGTTCTCCAAAAAAGAGTGTTGATATATTGGTCTATTGGGTAGTGGTATGCCTGGGGCCAGATCGATGGAGTGCTTGACCTAATAGTGTAGAGGTACCCTTTTGGCTGAGGTCAAGATGTCCCTGTGCTCCTCCACAACCTTGTCCATCTCCTGATACCATAAGAAGGTGCCCTCTGGAGGAAGCGGCCACAATATTTTCTTTTCCTAAGGGTGAATCATAAGGAAAATAAATTTCTTGGTCTAGGAAATGATTTACTGCATTGCTTCGTAGTGATCAAAGAAGTGGCGACAGGCGGTGCTACCTTCAATATCTTGTACAACTTATTTCCCAAAGTAATAATAACAGTGTCACACCTAGACTCATATACAACATGCCACTTCCACAAGTATGGTTGGCCTAATAATACATCACAAACTTCAAGAGGAGCAATATCACATAGTACCTCATATGTGAAGGGCTTGATGCTATAGGGAAGGAAACACTGTTGACTAACGTGGAGATCTCTCCATTGGTGAAGCCACTGATGGCGTAAAATTGTGGGTGTGGTGTGGCCAATAGGCCCAACTAATTCATGACCTCTACTGAAATGAGGTTCTTTTGGATCCCCCTGTCGATAATGAATTGCAGTGGATAATTCATCACCCACATATGTGAGTGGAAGAGACACTCCCCCTCCTTTGGATCTTCAAGCTCTTCCTTATGGATCTTGGTGGTGGCAATAGTGGCATTAGGCTCCACATCGATAATTTGATTACTCTTGTCATTACCCTTGTTGGTTTTTGACTCAAAGTCGGAACATGAATTTGATTCAGAAGCCTTCAGCTTGGCCACTAGTGACTGCTTGGCTCAACACTCACTTGTGTTGTGATTGGGGATCTTATGGAAGTCACACCATTTACCTATGTCCTTCTTTGTCTTCGTGGTGTTGTTATTTTCTTGTGGTTTTGGCGGGTTGGCTAGGGTTTCCCCGCCTTGGATTTGTTCTTTGTTCACTGGTTTTGGGGTGTCTTACCCTTGCTTCAAATTCGCAGATCCAAAGTCTCGCTTCTTCTATTTAAATTTATGCTTAATATTAACAGCGTACCTAAAGGTGGCACCAAGTGATGAGATGTCTAGGAACTCCATCTTGTCCTGGATGTACTTGTGTAGACAGTCGCGGTACTTGAGTACCAAATGTCGCTCAGAATCCTTGATACCCAACTTTGTGTGAAGGGTATGGAAAAAAATTGTGAATTTCGACACATCTTGGTCCCTTCCCTGTTGTAGCATGGCCCATTTTATGTATTTATTTACATAGCTCTTGATAGGGTAACATTATTCCTTGATGGCATCTCAAAAACAATTCCAGGTGGGTGCAGCTGAAAATATTTAGGATTCCTTCTTGTCCTTTTTTTCACAATAGATTAACCACTAGTCCTTGACATGTGGGGTGGCTTTGAGGAGTACAAAATTAATCTTTTCCTTGATTGGAAAAGCCCTGAACTGAAAAATATCCTTCCAAAAAATTTAACCATCTATCTACGAAATGTACATCTATCCGGCCTTCAAATATGGGAATGTCAATGCTAACTTGTACCTTAAAAGGAATGGTGCATCTAGAGTGTCTGCTGGATGAATATAGTTCACCTGTGGGTAACGGCCGAAGGGTCTGGGAAAAGTTATCCATCATCGCATTCCTTTGTTGCTCAAGGGATTCCTCGAGCAGTATTTCGAAAGGATCTCTTGCCCCCTCATATTTCTTTTCTTCCACCATGGGAGGCCATTAGGGTTTGCTAGGATGGTATTGCAAAGGTTCAACTAGTTCAAGCCCTAACTCCTTATACCCTGACCTCGTTGGGGACATGCAAAGAGAAATAGAGAAAGAGAAAACCTGGCTCTAATACCACTAATCCAAACTGATGTAGGAGCACAACAAAATACATATATACACATAAACATAGAGATGCAGTAGGAATAAAACTTCATTTCATTAATATCAAAGAACTGAAATATGTGTACATATAGAAATGGAAATAAACTAGCTCGGGCGATGGTAGCTTATCTCTGAGAAGAGATGTGATGAATCCATGCCTTTGAACTATGTTCTAGTGAGGCTCAAGGGCCCTTTTATTAATGAAAAATAAGGGAAAACCCTAAAATACGAAAACCATAACCCCGGGAGATGGAATTCCAAGAATTTCTAGGCCTTGTTGGGGTTAGTTGGGCAACCAATTTCCTGGGGTCGTAACTTGGTCATATTATCTTCGTTTGGCATGTACGATACCTCGTTGGAAATATCTCTCTGAGTACTACAGGGTTTTCCATAGGACCCTACTTATGGCCACAGGCCTACTACAGACCTAAAAAAATGTCATTTATGGTGTCAAAACTCCTTTGGAAGTTCATGACCTAAAAAATTGCTAAAAATAGTAAATGTTGTTATAAACAAGGAAACCAATGAAACTGACTGGAGGTATTAGTGGAATAGGTAGGTGGCCACCAATATCCACCTAGATCATCTTAGCTGCCAGGATGACTTGGTCTTGGAGGGGTATTCTGACATTTTAAATATAGAAGTAATTTTCTTGACATGTTACAATATGCCTAGTGGGGTCTTCTTCATATGAAAATGACTCCATTGACTTCTTGACTCTATGAAAAACCCTAGAATCACTCAATGGGTGCTCGACATCTAAATAAAATAACCTTGAGCATGAAACCCATGCTACCAAAAATAACAATAATAAAATTTCTTCCTTTTTACAATATACTAGCATCAAGAGTACATTTCATATTTATGAGGACCGAACCTAGTTACACATTTCAACAATTGTCATGCTATGGAACATGAAATATCTACAACATGAGGTGAACCCCTTCCCCTCATTTTGATTAGTGTTTTAACTCCCTTCATTTTTCATTATGTATAAGGTTTTTTCTTTTTATTCTTTGATGCTTCTAGAAGTATCTAGTAGATTTTCAAATATTTGTACTCCACATGGATGAATTAGGATAAGTTGAGGTTGCTACCACTTATATGTGTGGGGAATAATTTGACCATTACCTCCTTGAGGGCATACCTTTCATATATGAACTTTGTTTGAGGAAAGTGAACCTCCATTGAAATTTATCATACATAGAACAAAATGAGGCTTTATGGAATAAGTTTCATTCAGGTCATAGATCCAAAAATTTCTCTTTTTTGGACCCAAATCAAAGGAATGTTTATTTTGGTTTGTTTTACTGGGTTTAATAATCTCATTGAAAGTTCCCATTCTAGGTCTCAAATTCAAATTTCCCCATTCAATAACATCAATAAAATGATATAGTAAATATCTCAATCAATTCTAGATCATTTCTCCCCCTTTTATCTCTAAAATCTTGAAGGAGACAAGAAATCAATTCATCATCTTTCTCCTTGGAGTATCCTTTGGCCTTGGTTGGTAGTTGTCCCTTCAGTCCCTCCTAGAAACCTATTATTGGCACATGTTCATTCTAATCATGTTTTCCATAATCATATCCTATTATAATACATGTGCATTTGGTGCCAACTCTTTTATGGAATGTAGTGCTTGATCTTCTTCAACTTCATTGATCATGGATGGTTCGTAGAGACAATTTAGGTTCTCTATATGTATTAGTGAATAGATGCACATATAACGAGGTAGATTAAGTCTAGAAAAATTGTCACCTAACTTATTCAATATTTCAAAAGGTCCATATCTTAGAGCCTTGATTTTCTTCATTGTACCCTATAACCTTTCCTTATTTATATGCAAAAAAATCTATCTCCCTTTTTGAATTCTTTTTCAACTTAATGTTGATGATGCCCAAATTTTTACTTGTATTGATAATTTTTTCCATATTCTCTTAAACATGTATGTGTATAGGCCTGATTTTATTTATGAATGTCTCTAACTCAACACATTACTTAAGGTTGATGCCTTGGATTGAAATTGTCCATATATAATATCCAATGGTGATGGTAAAAAATGTTCAAAAGAGGACTTTTAGTGGAAGTAAGCATAACATTGTTATAGGAATGTTATATGTAAATCAAACAAACATCCCAGGTACTTAGATTATTTTTTTTGTATCCTCTTAAAAGATGAAATAAATTTTCATTTAATACCTTCATTTACCCATCATCCCGTAGAGAGAGGGTGGTGGATCTCCTAAATTTAATAAGAAATATAGTATATCTGTATAAAAAAATGATGTTCCTTGGTATCCCAAAGTGCTTCTGGACACTTTTAAAATAAGCTTGTTTCTTCTTTTCCTTTGATGGTTTTCTTATAAGACATCAAAATACACACCTTATGGAATTTATAAAATTTAACATATAGGTACCACTGCCCTTTTCTTCTCCTAGATAAAACTCCAACAAAGCCAATGGAGAGATTTACTTTTGCATAACCTTGTGGGAATTGGAGCTTAACTATATTACTTCCTATAGCTAGGTTTTCTAGTACAATGTGATTTACAACCTACTATAAACCTTGATACTCATCCTTGAATCTTAGGCCAATAGACATACAAATATTTAAGCCATAGTTTCACAACACTAAAATTCTTCTCAACCACAATGGCATCACCCTCCCTTATCAATTACACTATATCTTCCTTTGATACACAAGATTTTCCACCTTGTAGAGTAATCCATCTTGGAAATCATAATCAACATTTCTTACTATGTTTGCTTGTTGTTTTAATCCCATAATTATTAATACACGATTTTTAAGTCCTCATCCTTTGCATACTCTTCTTTTTATATCATTTAGGAGAAAAAAACCATTTGCAAATGACAACTAGAGTTGTGATTTTTAGTATGGTGGCCTTAATATTAGATCAAGAAACTTGTTGGTAGTTTCCTACATATATTTAATTATTGGATGATAGTTTTGGAAAAAATCCATCCATTTCAAGTGTTTCTTATTGCATCTTACTTTGAGTCTAGAACTATTATGAAGGTTGGTGACCAATATAGATATTGTCGTCCTTACCTAATAAATAATGTTTCCACTTTTTTACTCCTTAAACCAAGGAATATAGTTCCTTGTGATATGAAAGCACTACTACAACATAGGACTCTAGCATCATGACTTTGCATCACAGACACCTTATTAACCATACCTAACCATTTTTTCTTTGCATGCATCATAAACTTGTGCCATTCCATGCATCATGTTTCCATAATCTTTGCATCATAGTATGACACAAAACATGCCACATGAAAAACTATTTGACTAATTTATGTTTTGTTTGTGCTTTCATGAGTAAACTTGTGCATCATAGTTACATTGCATGCATTTTGTTACAACAAAAAACATGACACAAGATAGATTTTTGCGTCATTTTTGTATCAAATATGTGCCCTAGTAGGATAGGTTGTGATGTTTTATATCAAAAAAACACGATTCCCGATAAATTAAATAATAATAAAAGTTAAGAGCTAAGTTAATGACAATTTATTATCAATAAAAATTAACAAATAGTAATTGAATAATTTTTTTTTTTGGAAGAAAAATTGTAATTTTCATTAGTAGAATTGAAAATAACATTTTACATATGCATCAAGATGCATTGTTGTTTGGAAAACAACCATCCATCGAAAGAAAAAAGCATAAGAAGCAGGCTTGTCTGGTCTATTCATAGCACTGATTGGTAATATCAATACTATAAAATATACGTAAGTTAAAAAGGGCATATTGA
Source organism: Pinus tabuliformis (assembly GCA_031772625.1). Classification (NCBI taxonomy): domain Eukaryota; kingdom Viridiplantae; phylum Streptophyta; class Pinopsida; order Pinales; family Pinaceae; genus Pinus; species Pinus tabuliformis. Next base: position 914,310,991 of record CM062818.1, on the reverse strand, counting down.
CATTCATAAAGTTCTTAGGGGAGAACCACAATAATTATATTAGATACATCATCAGGATAAGATCAAAGATCCGACTGTAGGCCTTCTATAAAAGGCATGTGGTAGTACTCATAGTGTGTGTCTTCGACCTATTCCATAATCTTCCACGAGCCCAGGTTCTGTTCTATGCCTCCCTTGGAAAGGCCATCAACAATGGAGTTCCTTTCCTTGTAGATACGACAACATGAAATCTGTTCAAAGCCCTGGTTTATTTCTATAATCTCATCCAGAATGGGGATCAATGCATGCATGTGACATTTGGTGACCCTAAATTAAATAAGAACTTACAGGAGCATTATAATAATTTAATAATAATTTGTGAAGTAACCTAAGATATTAAATTTGATTAATAATAAGCTATTTTAGTAATAAATAATAAATTACAAGAGCTGCAAGTGCTTTGTATTAATCAAGTTGAAATATGAAGAGGTTAAACTCATCTTACAACTAGGGTTTACCCTGTTCACCATATCCATTGAATATCTAAAGTTAACCATAGCTATTGAGAAAATTCCCCATTTGAATAGATCATTGCAATTATATTTGACATGCTTGGAATGTGAGCATCATCATGAGTATTTAGTTTGTAAATCAATTCATATTTGAAACCCTCGCTACCATTTTAAATGAGTTGAAGCATAAATTTATTAGAGTGAAAATGGGAGACTATTCCTAATTTGAGATGGAAGTTCTCAAGCCATTGATTCACTCTCTAATAATAGTGAAATGAACTTGACATGTGCAAAGTAGATCTATCAAGTAGTTTAATACTGCCCCATGAGCCAAATTTCCTATCTCTAGAGCTAAGGAAGCAAGCCTTCATTTTATATAAGTACACATTGATTAGAATGAGCCTCCATCCTAGTTCAAGAATTGCAAAATTATGGGTAATAGACACTAGGTTGCTAGTATTCAAAGCTATATTTCTTTTCTTGTTTTTGAGGATATTATTTGTTTATTTTTCAAAATGGGGAGGATTAAGATTACATATTCAACTCTAGACCTTATTTCATGGGATTTAGGGGATTGTTTATTTTCAATTGTTATCTTTACTTCAATCTAGAAGAGGGGATTATAGCACCCTTAGGGTCATTAAGCACAAATTGGGTTGATACAAGGATTGAACTAAGCTAAAATGGAATTTTTATTCTTACGTATGAATATGTGCCAAAGTGGAGTTTGAGAAAGGCCTCCTAGAGGTGTTTCAAATTAATATAGATGGTTAGAGCCATAAAAAAGTATTAGATTATGAACAAATTCCTTTTAAGTGAAATTGTTATCATGGGTACAAGCCTTTCACTAAAAAAATTCCCAAGGAAGAAGAGAATCAATGTCCCTCAAAGTCGCCATTGAAATCGTCTAATGAAATGGAGTAGAATCCATTTAAACTAGTAAATAGTAGGCACATAAAACTATAGACTAAGGGAATGCATCAATAAAAAATTCTCATGAAAGCACACCTAAATCAATCATCAACATGCATGAATCCCTTATAAATATAGAGGATGTAGAGAAGGAAAACAAGAGATAGAAAATTCATAAGATGAACAACTTGAAGGTGGCTTATCTAAGAAAATTAATAAGATATTCTAAAAATATTCAAAAAGTTGTTCCAAAAATAACCAAAAAAATAAAAAATAAAAAATAAAAATGTAAAAACATAGAAATACCTTAACTATGAAATATAACCCTCCCATGCCCAATAAGATCAAGAAATTGTTCCACAATTCAAAGAAAGAAACCAAGATCTCTAACTCAATAAGCTCTCCCCCACTCTTGAGGCCTCCTACATAAATGTGTTACGAAAGAACGATTCACCCCTAAAATACCAATCAAGAACATTTAAATCAAATAAAACAAAGAAAAGTGTGAAATGTCTATCCTTTTCTTGTTGCTTCTTATATAGATTTATCATATATGGAAACGTACTTCCCGAGAAATGTTGCTAAATCAACTTTTAGGTGAAAACTTTATTTGTTTTAGACTTTTAGACCTTAACGTTTCCATCCCATCATTTTAGTTTTATTATGTTAATTCTCAATCAATAACAAACCCCTTATAATACGGTTCTTTAATTAGGTATTAATTATCATTTAATTAATAAAAAGCTACATATATTTTGTAGTTAATAATTAATACTATAATTAATAATAATCAATTAATAACATTATAAAGTTAGTTTAATTATGTATTTAGTACCATTTAATTAATAAAAAAGTTAATTTAATTATGTATTTATTATCCTTTTATATTTTGTAGTTAATAATTAATACTATAATTAATAATAATCAATTAATAACATAAAAAATTACAATAGATAATTATAATTTACCTATATTCTCTAGTTAATGATTAATACTATAATTAAGAATAATCAATTAATAACATTATAAAGTTAATTTAATTATGTATTTATTATCATTTTATATTTTGTAGTTAATAATTAATACTATAATTAATAATAATCAATTAATAACATAAAAAATTACAATAGATAATTAATTATAATTATAGTTTACTATGTTTCCACAATATTTTTTTATCATATTCACACCAATTATTTATATATTCATTGAAATTACAAATATACATATTTTTAATTAGATATTTATGTACCCAAAGATTTAAAATTTTAGTGATTGATAAGTTGTATGCCCATTAGTTGACTATTCATTAAGATATACCTTATATATTAGTAAATCTAATTTACTAAAATCACACGTTTAAAGGATCTATATCGTAGCTCAATTATCTCTTAAATGGTGTGAATTTTAATCAAGTTGTTTTCTACTGGATTTGTATTTCTTGAACTTGCATAACTTTGTAACAACACCCCTTTGCTAACACCCAGAGTAGGTGGTAGTCACTATGCATACACAATCTTCAAATTACTGTTATGAAAATGGGGTATAAAAATCTTGACCTTTTCCAAACTTCTCTAAACTTAGAATAACCATCACCATTGTGTTTGTCTCATCAAGATGAATCCGGTGATATAAAATTTTGCCTCAATCCGACCTTCAAATTAAGAAATATTTCCTTTTAAAGAATAAGCCTTGCCACATAATCTAACAGCCACATGGTATGCTGCTACTGGCTTGTGTCGTAGGCTGCCACTGGCCCGCATGACAATCAGCCTCTTGGACCAATCAACATTGACCTTCTTCGTTCACCTTCCTGGAGATCTTCATTTCGTCCAACCAAATCCATTGGTCATGGATTAGCCATGTCGTACTGAGGCCTTCATCATGGTGCTCCTTATACCTCCACGTTGACGTCTAGGGACACATCATCCTGTTATTTCCATGCCGATAGTTCCTAATTGTGCTTCTTTGGTAATCGTCAGGGTTTTGTCACCAGACTCATGTGTGATGTGGGGTCGTACAACCTCATCTCCTAATTGGTATGCCTTTCCACTCTTACTTCCACCACATATTATCCCACATCATCTAGTTTTCTTCACTCTAGTGCCTCCTTTAATGCACCTCTTTACATTTTTGAGGCCATAGTGTCGGGCTGACTTGGCAGTCGGGACTCCCTCTCCAACAATCAAGTACACATTTTTCCAACGTGGTATGACTCATACCATCCCGCAAATCACCCCTCAATGCTTACAATTGACTCCCACTTTTAAACTTTTGGGGTGACACCTCCAAGCCTATGTGGATTGGTGGGTCTCACTTGCACAAGATACTATTTTTTATTGGCCCAAGTGGATCCACTCCCTGCCAATGGGAACACTCCTCTGCTTCCAAGTTGTATGCCTAGCTGGTATGACACTCTGTTAGCCCCATTAGCGAATATTTTCGGCTCATTTCTTGATAAGTGGGTTAGTTCCTGACTAATAGCACTACTATAATAATGCAGACCCTGCCACATTCCCACCTTTACGTCATCCCACAAGTCCTTGGTTAGCGCATCCAATTCTTACACTCTAGTGTTCCTCTGGGTGTAACATCCCACAAGTTAAATATACAACTAATTAGATCAATCTTATGATTTATAATCAACATGCAACTATTCAACTAATTAACATAGAATTTCGAAAAGCATGAGCAATGACAACTTACCTGTGGCGATGATATTCCTTGTGATTTCGGAGTTGAACACTATTTGAATCTTACTAATCGCAACAAAGTTTTGGGGGCGACTCTCCACCCAACCGTAGGCTTAGTTGCACATAATCTTTCCACAACTGACCACCCTCGAGCCCTCAATCAATGTACTACTGCCAGGGAATCCTTTATCTCACAACGCTTTTCTGCCAAGAGAATGGATGAAGGAATGATGAATCTCATCTTCCTCATCGTCTATTAAATAGACCAAACAATGGAAAGGGGTCCACATGCACACATTCCATGTGTCAACATGCAACTTTATTTCTTTATTTTATGTTTTACTTAATTTAATATTTCTCTTAATTTAACTCTTTCTTATTTATTTTATTTATACTTTTTGTTGACTTTACTTATTCTTACTATTTTTATAGTTTACTTATATATATATTTATCTAGAACTTCAATATATTATTTACTATTTTATTTATTATTATTATTGTATTATCTTCATTATTTATTATTTATTTACTATTATTTTTTCTTTATCATTTATTAACTATTGTTATATTTTATTTATTTTTTAGTATTTATTTACCATTATTATCTTTTATTTATTGCTTATTATTTATTTACTTATATATTTTAATAAGATATTATTTTATTTATTATTATTATTATTATTATTATGGGACATTACATACTCCCCTATTTAAGGAATTTAGTCCCGAAGTTAAGTTTAATCATTTAACATTTTATTTTATTTAGTTATTTATTGTTTCATGTTTACCCTACATCCTCTGCTGAACTAGTATAACCAGAAGACATTGAAAGTTTCCACAACACCTGGGAAATATCAAAGAATCTTTTTCCTTTTTCCTAATTTCAGAACCATGCATAAGCTTCATCGGTCTGTAACCTAGCCCAAGGCTAGCCCCGAGGCTCGCGCCTGCCTCATACCTCATTTTCCCCAAGGGAGGCACCCGACTTAGTACTCCATGCAGTGGTACTCTAGGCATATTGAAAGGCTTGACCACTCCCTCCACACTCACTAAGGTGCACAACCCTAGGCATTGAAGTCCTTACACCCCAACCGGACTTCGACATCCTAATCCATTATCCGACACTTGGCCTCCTCAAGATGGTCCCATAGCCCCCAAGAGCTATCCATGAAGAGCTATAAAAGACAAAGGAACCATTGGTATATGTAGTGTTGATTGAGTTTTTCCCTAGCCCATATGGTATTACATATTCTCCCTAGCAAGTATGGGCTCCCACGAGATCATCAAATAATCCGTCCCTCTTGGCCAGTTTGTGGAGTTCTTATCAATCACCGCATCTCAACATGGAACCATTGCATTAGTTATAACATCATTGTATCATAGAAAATAGTCACATGCCAAGTCTTCCATGTCATAAAATCCGCATGCAATTACTACATGCTTCATATCATAAAATACCCTCGTAAGTTATAACATCAACATATTTTCATCAATATATATCATGACACACATAATAAAAGAATCACATGTAATTATACATCATATCATAACATCATGATCCCTATGCATATCATATCTGTCATGAGCATACAACATCATTATCATAACATCATAAATATGAGAATTATACATATCAAATATAGAGCAATATTATACTATAGTTTTATTACCACAATTCATCAGAAAAATCAATTTCATTTGTTTGTATAAAAATGAACACCAAATATTATTCAACATCCATCTAGGATCTAGACTATCTCATCACTGCTCATCACTGCTCATTAAAATCACTAATATTCATTTAACACAAATGTAGTAAACACCACCTAAAAGCAAATTATAACTTATTTTATCATTGCGCTCATATTCTATATCCAATTAGATGATTAATTGAAATTTTGGATGTAGATTGAGCCTACAGGGGACAAAAGTCCAATAATCCCGTAATCATTGTCCTCACTATAGTGGGAAATATAAAATATGATAAAATCCATGAATTTGGAAAAATACAATATGATAAAATCCATGAATTAAATATAAAAAATAATGGCTAGGGAAAGGTGGTTTTATCTTGTCATTATCATAATTGCAAAAACGAAATCTGGAGAAAAATATTAATATAGTTACAAAATGAAATTCCAAGGAATTGTTGAAATAGGCTCATTTAAAGGTTGCCAATTAATTTTTTATCAGTTGAAAATTCTTAAAATCTCCACTTTGACAATCTTTACTATTTAGTGTTGAAATTAGCAACAAGAAATGCTAAAAATAGAAATGCTAAAAATAGCATCACTATAAATAACATTTTAGGATATACTCCAACTTTGTTGGAAATAGAAAAAAATAGAAATGCTAAAAATAACATTTCCATAAATAGCATTTCGGGATATATTCCAATTTTGATTTGTCCTTGAATCAAAATTGAGAATTAAAATTCGAATTTAGTCTTACTAGCTGTTTGAAAAATAATTAATTAATTCATCTTGAGTTAATTAGTTGGATAAAATCAAACATGAAGTCTTTGTGAAGACATGGAACAATTATCCCCTTGATTGAGGAAGTTATCCCTTAATTAAGGAGATAAGGATGAGTTGTTTTTGAGTTGTAATTAGTTAGCTTAGTTAGCTGAGTTAATTCCAATTAAATTAGTTCCAAACAGTTTGAGGAACTAATTGTGAGTTCAGTTAGTTAATGCATGCATGCATGCAACTAGTGTTCTCCAGATAATTGAATATTATCTCATAAATAACCAATGCATGTCAGTTCAGAGAAAGACCCAATTGAAATTAAAGACAGGGACATTGTACTATTAGTTGGAGGAATTTTCCTATAAATGAAACTCATCCATGCAGAAGGAATTAACTCTTTCAGGATTGCGCGATTATTTCAGAGGTCAGTGTTGTGTGTGAGGTGAGAATCACACAGGTTGCAGTTGGAGGACCCAGGAGAAACTGCGCAAGGAAATAGGAGGCTTGGAGGACTGAAGGAAGGCATATGTGTTGTCTATTCTATCTATGAGCAGCAGTGAGGTATTGTACTGAGAGCTGGATAGCTTGTGAGCTAAAGCTTTGTGTAATCCTAAGATATTCCCACTTGTATGATAATACAGATAGCAGGGTTTCTTAGTTGAGGCTTTCCCCAGAGTATTCTTCCATGTTTCATGTGTGATTGAATCTTCTTCTCTGTTATATGTGTTTTGGTTGATCTTTCTGAAAATCGATTAAGCTTTCGCAAGTTTGTTTGTAGAAGTAGATCAAGTATTTTTCTTTAGTTACATTGCATTATTAGGTGATCTACAATGAAAATTTCTACATGTTATCAGAGCTAGCTGATCTATAGAGAAATTTCTTCATGGTATCAGAGAAAAGGTGATCAAAGTGGAGAAAAATATATAAAGAAGGGAGAAGTTCGAAGTTTTGAAGTTCTTGATTGTAGGTACAGAATCGATTTCTTATCACATCTCAAAATTCACCAATGGCGTTCAATGGCTTGAGACTCGAGTATGCCTTGGATGGCAGCTCAAATTACATAGCCTGGAAGGATCGCATGGAAGCAGTATTAGAGGATAATGGTTTGAAGGACTTCATTGATCAAGAAGTCCCCAAGCCAGCAGCAGCTAATGCCCAAGAATTGGCGGAATGGAAGAAATGTGTGGCGAGAGCGAGGAGGATTCTTTTGGAGGGAGTTTGAGACCATATTGTCTCGAGTCTCCATGGGAAGGAGACACTGTTTTCAATGTGGAAGACATTGAAGGATCTATATCAGAACAAAAACGATAAGAGGAAGTTGGCACTGAAAGACAAGCTTCAGAAAATCAAGTGTGAAAAGGGCGACACAATCTCTACATATCTGAACAAGCTCACCACCTGTAGAGATGAGCTTGGAAGTGTAGGAATCATGACAACCGATGATGACATGGTGAGTCTTGCTCTCCTCGGTCTTCCTAAGAGCTAGCATAGCTACCAGGACTTAGTGAATGGAAGAGAGAAACTACCAGATTGGGAATGACTGTGGTTAGATTTGATGCAATAGGAGCACCAGAGATGGTTATTCATCTAAGGAGGATGAAGAAAATATAGCCTTAGCTAGTAAGGCAAGGATAGGGAAGGAGAAGTATTCTCATTCCAAATCGAGTTCTTCCCATGGTGGGAAGAAGATTGACAAATCTAAAGTGAGATGCTTTAATTGTCATGAGGTGGGCCATTATGCAACTAATTGTCCATTGAAGAAATCCAAGAAGGGATCCTCAGAAGGATCTGAAGGTGAGGCATTGGCCTCTTAGTTAGAATTGGATTTTACCCTCGTCGCATGCATGGTTTCATCGATGATGGGTTGTGGTTGGTTTCTTGACAGTGGAGCCTCATTCCACATGACCAGTGATACGATTTTATTCAGTACCTTAGAGGAGAAGGACCTCCAGATGCACATAGAGATGGGTGATGATGGAAAGTACCGTGTTTCAGGTGAAGGTATGGTTGTGTTTCAGAGGGAGCATGGAGCTCGCATCACCTTGACAGATGTGAAGTTTTGCCAGGATTGAAGAAGAACTTGGTATCAATCGCGATGGTGGAGGACAAAGGATACAATGTTGCTTCAGTAAGGGAAAGGTTTTCCTTAGACACATCACCATGGGCAAGGTGAAATAGATCGGTTCACGGGTACAAAACCTGTATGCTATTGAGGTTCAAGATGTATGCAAGGCCTTAAGGAGAAAGGCAAATGTTAGAGGTTTGGTGGTTGAGAGGGAGAGTACATTACCTCTCAACACGGAGTGCCAGAAGAAGTCTCAGACAATTGTGGAGGAGGCACAATTTGTGAAGCAGCTTCAGGAGGTTGTGGAGCAGCCACAATTGGAGAAGCCAAGAGGAGATTGAGAGGAGGCATCCACTCATACGGAGACCACCAGTAGGGAAAATTTCGAGCCAAGTGGGTAGAGGGATCACATGCGGCCATACCTCCAGGTGTGAGGTGGGGCGATGTGAAGTGATAGTCCTAAGAGGGCTGAAATAGGGGCAGGATCCTTGAGGTACCCAGCCTCTTTGATTAGACCTTGCTATGGGAGCCCCGACGAGGAGTAGCATGACTGGCTGAGTGGGTAGAGACAGATGCAGTTGGAGTAGCAGAGGGAGCTTTAGCATCAGAGGGTGTTTCTAGCCCAACAGAGAGGTCAGTTGGGAGATCAATTACTTACTTCTCAGTAACTGAGTTGCAGTGCAGTAGTGGGCAGCACAATGCAACATGATGAGAGGAAGTGCAGTGCAGATGCATGCTGGGAGATAGGACTAGCAGCAACACGGATGCAACAAGAGGAATCAATGTGATTGATGTAGTCAGAGATCAAAGTGACAGAGGCTAGAGCAGTCAGATACTGAAGAGCACAGAGGTGCATAGTTTTTAGGTTGGATATTTTTTGTGTTTCTAGAGTTGCTGGAGCAACAACACTTGAGAAAAGTGTTGTATGTAGAACATTCCAAAGGTTCAAGATCGGGTTCGAGTTGAATGTCTTTCTTGTTGAGAGGGAGTTTTGAAAATAGCAACAAGAAATGATAAAAATAGCATTGCTATGAATAGAATTTTAGGATATACTCCAACTCTGTTGGAAATAGAAAAAAATAGAAATGCTAAAAATAGCATTGCTATAAATAGCATTTCAGGATATATTCCAATTTTGATTTGTCCTTGAATCAAAATTGAGAATTAAAATTCAAATTTAGTCTCACTAGCTATTTGAAAAATAATTAATTAATTCATCTTGAATTAATTAGTTGGAGAAAATCAAACGTGAAGTCTTTGTGAAGACATGCAACAATTATCCCTTTGTTTGAGGAAGTTATCCTTTAATTAAGGAGATAAGGATGAGTTGTATTTGAGTTGTAATTAGTTAGCTCAGTTAACTGAGTTAAGTCCAGTTAAATTAGTTCCAAACAGTTTGAGGAACTAATTGTGAGTTCAATCAGTTAATGCATGCATGCATGCAACTAGTGTTCTCCAGATAACTGAATATTCTCTCATAAATAACCAATGCATGTCAGTTTAGAGAAAGATCCAGTTGAGATTAAGACATGGACATTGTACTATCAGTTGGAGGAATTTTCCTATAAAGGAAACTCATCCATGTAGAAGGAATTAACTCCTTTAGGATTGCGCAATTATCTCAGAGGTCAGTGTTGTGTGTGAGGTGAGAATCACACAGGTTGCAGCTAGAGGATCCATGAGAAACTGTGCAAGGAAATAGGAGGCTTGGAGGACTGAAGGAAGCGATATGTGTTGTCTATTTTGTCTATGAGCAGCAGTGATGGATTTTACTGAGAGCTGGATAGCTTGTGAGCTAAAGATTTATGTAATCCTGAGATATTTCCACTTGTATTATAAAATAGATAGCGGGGTTTTTAAGCTGAGGCTTTCCCCAAAGTATTCTTCTATGTTTCATGTGTGATTGAATCTTCTTCTCTGTTATATGTGTTCTGGTCGATCTTTCTGAAAATCGATTAAGCTTCTGCAAGTTTGTTTGTAGAATTAGATCAAGTATTTTGCTTTAGTTACACTGAATTATCAGGTGATCTATAGTGAGAATTTATGCATGGTATCAGAGCTAGCTGATCTATAGAGAAATTTCTACATTTAGGGTTTCATAAAATCCCCATCTGATTTATAGCTAAAGTTTAAAAAGTAACCGAAATCTTTAAAACCCTTGTGTTGCATGATTAAAACTATTTACAATGGTGGTGGTGGATGCCCTGTTGGCATTATGAAACAAGTGTTGTCCTTGATGGCAAATCACACAGATGATAAATTATAGTGCAACAAAGTTATTTTCAAGTTCATGCACTTTCATGCAGGGAAAAGTTTCTTTCATGTAGAGAAAAGTTCACGCACTTCCATGCAGAGAAAAGTTTCTTTCATGTAGAGAAACGTTCACACACTTTCATGCAGAGTAAAGTTTCTTTCATGTAGAGAAAAGTTCATGCACTTTCATGCAGAGAAAAGTTTCCTTCATGTAGAGAAAAGTTCACACACTTTCATGCAGAGAAAAGTTCACGCACTTTCATGGTTGGTTCATGGTATTAGCCTGACAGTTTTTGATCCTATGGTTTTGGTCCGTGGTATTGCATCCAAAAGTGTTGATCCCAAGTATTTGGGTCCATGGTATTGAATTATTATGGTTTTTGGTCCGTGGTATTGTGAAAGGCCTAAGGCTATAAAAGAGGAAGGAGATCATTTGGCAAGGCATATTCTGAATAATTGAATATCTGATAAAGTGCTAGATCTGGAATACAATGATTGGGTTATGGTGCAGATCTAGATCTGAATAAAGAAGGAACCTGAGCTTTATAAGGCGGATGTACTGATGGGTCGAGATCTCCTTGGTGCATGATCATATCTGTAGATCTGATAGTCTGGGGTATGAGTAAAGTCTGAAAAATTGATCTATACTTGCAAGACCGCAAGTGCGACACGGGTGCAGGTGCGGAGGTTCGCAGGCCCAGAAGCACCACAGGTGCGGAGGTTCACAAGCCCTAAAGCGCTGCAGGTGCGGAGGTCTGCAGGTGGTTTGCAGCAGTAGGTGCGAAGGTTCGCAGGCTCAGAAACACCACAGATGTGGAGGTTCGTAGGCCCAGAAGCGCTGCAGGTGCGGAGGTTCGCAGGCGGTTTGCAGCAACAGGTGCAGAGGTTCGCAGGCTCAGAAGCACCGCAGGTGTGGAGGTTCATAGGCCCAGAAGCGCGACAGGTGCGGAGGTGCGCAGGCAAGCAGCAAGAGAAGGTGCGGATGTATGCAGGTTTTCTATTGGTGAAGTTGCAAACTTTTCATGAAATCTATTTAGCTGCTCCTATTTATTATTGTAGTGTTCTGGGATCTGAAGTGATGTCTGGTTACTGGTACTGTGTTCTGATAGCAGCATTCTGAGAAGTAATTGATTGATTGATTATGTTCATAATGAGTTATCCTTATATGATCTGATGGACTAGATCTGACTGCTAACACACATATTATCCTTGTGTATGTATTGATCTGGTGATTGGGTGATTCAGAAGATTGATTGATTATGTGCTTCAATGATATTAATGGGTCCAGTATGAAAATTGGATGAAATGTGGCCTTTCAGATTATGTGTTGTGCTTCAGGTGTATCCAGTCTGAAAATGTATGAAACGTGGTACTCGGAGGAGAGAAGATTGTAGGCCGGCGCCTACAAGAGCTAAGGGGGTGGTAGCTCCCTTTCAGTAGGAGTTGAAAACATTGGAGCATTGTAGCAAATAGTAGCCTGCGTTCTAGTAAATGGATCGGCTAGTACAAGAACTATGGGGGTTGTAGCTCCCTTCCAGGAGAGACTGGAAAACGAGAGAGGGTTGTAGCTCTCTGCAAGTAGAAGCCTGCGTACTGGTACAAGACTACACCAGTACAAAAATATTGTAAAAGGATTTTCTTATTAAGAAGATTGTGATGACTTGCAGCAGGTGGTTTTCTCCCACATTGGGTTTCCACCTTATATCATGATGTTCATGTGTGTGGCTTATGTGTGATGATCTGTTCTATTTTACCGCACCTGTTTACTGTTAATATGGTTGATAATGTTCTAATGCACTCATTGAAGATCAATTAATTGAATCATAAGTTTACTGAATATACGTGGGTATTCTTAACTGAAGCAGCATATATGACTCAGACTATGGAAATAAAAAAGTTATATTGATTTGATAATACTGATTCACCCCCCCCCCCCACTCTCAGTATTATTTCCAACAATTGGTTTCAGAGCAGGTCCTTTTGTAGAAGCTTGATCGCTTGAAGGAGATCCGTGGAACAATGGGAAAGAAGCTTAAGAAGAAAGTGTCTAAGCAGAAGAAGACATCTTAGAAGAACTATGACAGTGGGAGAATCGATTGGGGATTATGTGGAAGAAGCACTTCAGATTCAGAATCAGATTCAGAATCATTTTAGAATGAAGATGAACTATCAGGTATGAATTTGTTATCCTCTGATGTTCCAGCTATCTATCCATTTGAAGGTGATGTAAGTGATAACGAAACAACTGAATGTGCTCTTATGGGTGAGCAAGAAGGATATCAAATAGAGGTAGAATTTAAGAGGCTGACGGACAAAATTAGAGATCAAGAAGATCTATTGAACATAAAGGATGGTGCCTTCAAAGAAGTAGCTACTAGACTAAAGGCTCAATGTGAGGAAGGAAGCAAGGTAAGGAAGTTATTGAAGGATAAATATCAAAAGTTGTAGGATGAAGTAACATCTCTAAGAAATGAAGTCAATGAAAAGAGCACAACAATCAAGAAACTCAGAGATAGATCCAGTTATTATGAAGGGATTGAAGCTATGATTCTCTCACTAAAGGAAGAACTTGAAGAATCAAAGAAGCAGAATAAAGATCTACTCCTAACTATTGAAAAACAGGAAAACGAAGTTATCAGCTTAAAATCTCAGCTAGAATGTGCCTTCATAATTCGTCAAATGCAGCAGGATCTGAATGAAGAACAAGAAAAGGAGATTCTCAAACTAAGGCAACAAATGGAAGAAGGAAGAAAATCTGAAGAAATTTTGAAGAAGCAATGTCTGGAAAAGGAAGAACAACTTCAGGTTGAGGTAAATATCTTGAAAGGTAAATTAGAAGAAAAGGATAAGATTTTACGATTTCAAGATAGTACTAAAGTCTTAGATGATATTCTTAATAGTCAAAGGTCTCCTGCTATCAAGACTGGTCTTGGTTTTCATGAATCTATTGAAGGTGAATCTAGTTCACAAAGTAAGACAAGGGACTCTACTGCAAAATTTGAAATGCTCAATAAGGAGATGAAAGGTCAATCTCATCATCAACCAAGGAAAGAAATTCTTCAAAGAAAATCTTTTACTCCTCCTATGAATAATGTTGAATGTTATGTATGTCATACTCTTGGACATGTTGCAGCCAGATGTAGAAGAAGAAGGGTTCAAGACCATCATGCAGAAAGATCATCACATTCAAGGTACTTTAATGGATATTGCTTTGCTTGCAATATGTTTGGTCACAAAGCTGTTGATTGCTATAGAAGAAATATGAGACATGTAAGATGTTACACATGTAACAAGCTTGGACATATAGCTAAGGAATGCAGGAACAAAGTATGGGCACCATACCAAAAGGAGAAAACATCATCATCACACTTGAAGATGTGGAAGAAGAAAGAAGTACAGTCAGAAAGAGGTGGCACAACACAACATACAGACATAACAGAATCAGAGGGAGCTGGAAGTGTAAAACTTCAGTGTCCTAAATGTCATACACAAGTTTCTTAAAGAGAAGTCACGTATATACGCGAGTTGGTTATGGCATAGTCGCGTATATGATTGCTTGAGGAAAGGCAGTAGGGACAGGTTCAGGAAAAGGATCAGTTATGATTCGGTTTATTATTTGCGCTGTTTGATAATGGTTACAATTTGCTGATGATGTGTGGAAATGACTTGATGGTTAGAAGTGTTTTGTTTCTAACTTGATAATGATGATGTCTTGATACTTCTTGCTGATATGCATGACCAGATCTGACAGTAAACAAGATGGCACGGGTTTAGGGGGAGCATATGCTTTTGATGCATTGTTGGCATTATGGTTAATAGTCCTTGGTGATGATGCTTATATGGATAAATTATTCATCTTGCTATGATATGGTTATGAGTTGTTCAGATGATTCTTGGGGTTACATAGTTGATATTTAGATCAGATTTGTGGTTGATTCTCTAATGGTGCTTACATGGTGATCTTCATAAGGATAAGGAGAAGTACATAGCTTGAATTCACATCTTCTTTACTTGATGATGAGTCACTCATATGCTGTTGTCGTCATATGCATAAAGATCATATATTATAGTTATGATGCAGGATTCCTATTGTTCTTGGCACATATATGGATGAGGATTGTTGGCTGGATACATGGATGATTATTCAAAGTTACATTGTTGGAGACATGATGATGATGAGTTCTTACCTATATGATGATAGGTTGTTTCGTACATATGTTGATTGATGCAGATATTCCCAATTGATGATACTTGGTTCATGCAGATATGGATGGCTATGGTGTTTCTCACATATGATAGAATGTGAATGATTCTGCATATACAGAATTCTGTTCAAATTGATGAGTTGATATGGACATACCTTGATGATTCATGCACTAATACAAGTTGCTGGTCTAGTTGTTTTTGACAGATGCTATGGAGAAGATCATACAGTGTCGTTACTGATGTTTATCATGATCTTATTTAGGTGATTGGTCTTTGTTATAAATGTCATGTATATCATTCGATGTAAAGGTCATATCTAGACTCATGATGTAATAGTGTGTCTCTATCTATTATAGTCATTTGATGAGATCTCTTCAGGTCATGTAACGGCCTATGTTGGTTTCCCCACTATGCCTAGGATGAATGATGTTATTATCTTATGTTATCATATGTAAACTTTTGGTATATCACCATTGTGATGGGAGAAAGATGTATGTATGAGTCTTTGGTGATAGGAAGGTGATTTATGATGTATAGAGTCATGTTCTTCTTGTATAACATCTTTTTGCAGACCTTGCTTACAGTCAGGGGGAGCATGAACAAGCATATTTTAGCAGAGCAGAGATTTCAGCATGTTCTCAGAAAGAGCATGGACAGATTGGTGCACCATGGAATATACAAAGAGGGAGCTCATTTAGAGATTTCAGCAGGTACTCAGGGGGAGTATGGACAACAAAGGAAGAGAATATCTTGGTCTGCCCTTTGCCCTTGATGTCAAAGGGGGAGAGTGATTTGGTATTGTTGCCATCAAGTCCAAAGGGGGAGATTGTTCGCATTATGATGCATGTGTTGTACTTGATGGCAACCAACTCATAGAAGATCAACTCACTTATATATATCTAGATGAATCTATGGAAGAGATATCAGATGTGACAGAATACATAGGATGTAGGACAGCTCAAAGGAATCAGATGAAAATTCTCATTATGACAAGTTAGCTTTGCTATCAAGTCCAAAGGGGGTGATTGTTGGCATTATGAAACAAGTGCTGTCCTTGATGGCAAATCACACAAATGATAAATTATAGTGCAGCAAAGTTATTTTCAAGTTCACGCACTTTCATGTAGAGAAAATTTTCTTTCATGTAGAGGAAAGTTCATGCACTTTCATGCAAAGAAAAGTTTCTTTCATGTAGAGAAAAGTTCACACACTTTCATGCAGAGAAAAGTTTCTTTCATGTAGAGAAAAGTTCACGCACTATCATGCAGAGAAAAGTTTCCTTCATGTAGAGAAAAGTTCATGCACTTTCATGGTTGGTTCATGGTATTAGTTCCACAGTTTTTGATCCTATGGTTTTGGTCCATGGTATTGCATCCAAAAGTGCTGATCCCAAGTATTTGGGTCCATGGTATTGAATTGTTATGGTTTTTGGTCCGTGGTATTGTGAAAGGCCTAAGGCTATAAAAGAGGAAGGAGATCATTTGGCAAGGCATATTTTGAATAATTGAATATCTGATAAAGTGCTAGATCTAGATCTGAATAAAGAAGGAAACTGAGCATTATAAGGCAGATGTACTGATGGGTCGAGATCTCCTTGGCTCATGATCAGATCTGTAGATCTGATAGTCTGGGGTATGAGTAAAGTTTGAAAAATTGATCTATACCTGCAGTGCCGCAGGTGCGACACGGGTGCAGGTGCAGAGGTTCACAGGCCCAGAAGCGCTGCAGGTGTGGAGGTCCGCAGGCGGTTTGCAGCAGTAGGTGTAGAGGTTCGTAGGCTTAGAAGCACCACAGGTGCGAAGGTTTGCAGGCCCAGAAGCGCTGCAGGTGCGGAGGTCCGCAGGCTGTTTGCAGCAGCAGGTGCAGAGGTTCGCAGGCCCAAAAGCGCGACAGGTGCGGAGGTGCGCAGGCAAGCCATAGACTCAGGTACGGAGGTGCGCAGGAAAGCAGCAGCAGAAGGTGCGGATGTACACAGGTTTTCTGTTAGTGAAGTTGGGGACTTTTCATGAAATATATTTAGCTACTCATGTTTATTATTGTAGTGTTTTGGGATCTGAAGTGATGTCTGGTTACTGGTACTGTGTTCTGATAACAACATTCTGAGAAGTGATTGATTGATTGATTATGTTCATAATGACTTATCCTTATATGATCTGATGGACTAGATCTGATTGCGAACACACATATTATCCTTGTATATGTATTGATCTGGTGATTGGGTGATTCAGAAGATTGATTGATTATGTGCTTCAATGATATTAATGGGTCCAGTATGAAAATTGGATGAAACGTGGCCTTTCAGATTATGTGTTGTGCTTCAGGTGTATCCAGTATGAAAATTTATGAAACGTGGTACCCGGAGGAGAGACGATTGTAGGCCGGCGCCTACAAGAGTTAAGGGGGTGGCAACTCCCTTTCAGTAGCAGTTGAAAATTGGAGCATTGTAGCAAGTAGCAGCCTGCGTACTAGTAAATGGATTGGCTAGTACAAGAACTATGGGGGTTGTAGCTCCCTTCCAGGAGAGACTGGAAAACGAGAGAGGGTTGTAGCTCTCTATAGGTAGAAGCCTGCGTACTGGTACAAGACTGCACCAGTACATAAATATTGTAAAAGGATTTTCTTATTAAGAAGATTGAGATGACTTGCAGCAGGTGGTTTTCTCCCACATTGGGTTTCCACCTTATATCATGGTGTTCATGTGTGTGGCTTATGTGTGATGATCTGTTCTATTTTACCGCACCTGTTTACTATTAATATGGTTGATAATGTTCTAATGCACTCATTGAAGATCAATTAACTGAATCATAAGTTTACTGAATATATGTTGGTATTCTTAACTGAAGCAGCATATATGACTCAGAATATGGAAATAAAAAGTTATATTGATTTGATAATACTGATTCACCCCCCCCAGTATTATTTCCAACATGCCCATTTTGGTGAAAATGGTAGCTGGAAATGGGAAACTCTTTTAAGTGAGAAATTGATTCGCTTTTTCCAACAAATGATGTTTTTTTTTTTGAGCAGCTAACCATGTATGCTATGATGTAGGCACTTTACACATTGCGGCACTTCACAAAAGATTTTTTCTAATTACTTAACGAAGGTTATTTTCTTCCTGATACAACGGCTTTGGAGACCAGTGGCCAATCAAGAATTCCGAATGATCGTTGGCACAACTCTACATTTCAACTCTGTTTTTGTGTGTGTGAACAGGGATGGTTTAAAATTCACTTCTTATGATTTTTTTAATGCATTTTAATTTGTTAAATCTCAATAATTATTAAATTTAATAAGACACTTTTGATTTCATAAAATTTATATCAATATAATTTATTAAATCCGATTTCACTTAATCTATAATGATGATAATGTTAGCAGTAGTAAAACAAGAATCTATAGGTTGGGTTTTTATTAGTACACTGGTTTATTACATAACTAGAAAATATAATGAAATAAGATTAACTCAATCTTCATCTAACTTTTTAAAATAACATATATTCAAAAATCTCTCCCAATATCTTTGAAGTGTTTCTCTATGTTATTAAATAGATCACCAAGAAAAGGACTATTGTAACAAACAATTACAACTAAAAAAATAAACATTACACTAAGTGTCTATAAACAACTTTATATATATATATATATATATATATATATATATATATATATATATATATATATATATATATCTATATATATTATTTTATGAAAAATACATATGATTTTTTTATATTATTTATAATCATTATATATATATATATATATATATATATATATATATATATAGATATTATTTATAGTCATTATATTTAATTGTAATTAATAATA
This sequence comes from Pinus tabuliformis, assembly GCA_031772625.1. Lineage (NCBI taxonomy): Eukaryota > Viridiplantae > Streptophyta > Pinopsida > Pinales > Pinaceae > Pinus > Pinus tabuliformis. The sequence goes on along the minus strand of CM062818.1, from coordinate 914,292,072 downwards.
TAAAAATTTAAAAGTCCAACAGAGTTGAAACTCGCTCTAATACCATATGTAACACCCCACAAGTTAAATATACAACTAATTAGATCAATTATGTAATTTATAATCAACATGCAACTATTCAACTAATTAACATAGAATTTCGAAAAATATGAGCAGAGACGACTTACCTGTGGCAATGATATTCCTTACTTATGATTTCGGAGTTGAACGCTATTTTAATCCTGCTAGCCGCAACAAAAATTTGGGGACGACTCTCCACCCAACTGTAGGTTTAGTTGTACATAATGTTTCTACAACTAGCCACCCCCGAGTCCTCAATTAACATATTACTGCTAGGGAATCCTTTGTCTCACAATACTTTTCTCCCAAGAGAATGGTTGAAGGAATGATAAATTTCATATTCCTCATCATCTATTAAATAGACCAAACAATGGATAGGGGTCTGCATGCACACATTCCATGTGTCAACATGCAACTTTATTTCTTTATTTTAAGTTTAACTTAATTTAATATTTCTCTTAATTTAACTCTTTCTTATTTTATTTTATTTTTACTTTTTGTTATCTTTACTCATTCTTATATTTTTATAGTTTACTTTTATATATATTTATTTAAAACTTCAATTTATTATTTATTATTATTATATTATCTTCATTATTTATTATTTGTTTACTAGTCTTTTTTAACTATTATTATATTTTCTTTATTTTTTACTATTTAATTACCATTATTATTTATTTACTTATATTTTAATATTATATTATATTATTTATTATTATTATTATTAGGGACATTACATTTGGGTGAGACTTTCGGGGTGACGCTTTCCTGCCCCTATGTTCCCAACGTTTCATAGTGCACCTCTCTTTTATTATCACAGGCTAAACTTATGGGCTAGATGGGCAATGGGCCAGATGGGCAATGGGCCACCCTTTTGACCAATGTCATGACTGTCAAACACTGGTCATATTGCTTGCATCATCCTAGTGCTTTATATTGACAACTCCATCTACTGATCCTTTCAAATAACCAGAGTGGGGTCATTTCTGCACATGCTCCTTTCTCTCGATTCGTACACGTGTTGACATTGCCACATCATCCCGTGCATCCTATTCCAATGTTTTCCATTACATCCTCCCTTATGCATACAAGTTTATTACAGTGGGGTGACATGTCAAGGGGTCTACCTTTGACCAATAGTAGGACTATTAGGCTGTCATGTCAGCCAGCTCATCCTAAATGACATCATCCTACCAATGTGCATATGATACTTCACTTGTGCTTCTGGGCAAGAGGCTCCAGACTATGTTGGCGAATTTCATCAAATCACGATAAGGGAAAATCTGGGTGCGCCAATGATAACGTCAATAACTAGGGTTTCCCCAAAAAGTGTAGTGCCTGTTAGGTAGCTCCAACCCGGGAGCAAAGGTGCGCTAGAGAGAGGCAAAAATGCCCAACCACAAGTGTGCTACACAAGAGATGCACAAGTGCACATAAAAGAAAGAAATGCCAATCACAAGAGAACGCCAAAGATGTAGATGCCCTGAGGCAGAAAACATTTTATAGGATAGATCCAGCCAAATGAAAAGTCTGCTCGATGCCAGTGACCCCGGCGAAGACCTGTTTCGTGGACTTGGACGCAGAGGTTCGTAGGGAGTGTAACCCAATCCATGCAATGCAATGCCATGCGGGTAAAAGGATTCATCATATATTTGTCAAAGGAGGGCGTAATTAAGCAGTTCGATATTCTCGGTAAGGTTGAGTCTCTTCCCTCCATTGCGGTGACACTACTCTAGGCATAAGCTCTTCATTCAACCATGGTTTCTCTTGCATCTTGGCTGGACTTGAAAGATGAACAAATCCCTCAGTGTTAGCATAGTGCCTTATGAATGGATTCACAAGATTATAGCCAATAATATATATATATATATATATATATATATATATACACACACACACACACACATCCAACCATGGTTTCTCTTGCTGCTTGGCTAGACTTAAAAGAGGAAAAAATCCCTCAGCGTTAGCATAATTCCTTCTGAATCGATTCACAATATTATAGCCAATAATATATATATATATATATATATATATATATATATATATATATATATATATATAGATATATATCTATGTTACTATATTACTATATGTATATTTATATATGTATACATATATACATATACATATAGTAATATAGTAACATAGATATCTATATATATATATATATATATATATATGCACAAACTCTTTCAACACAGGCGTTGTCCATGTGACCATGATTCGTTGATAAAAGTAGTCCTTCTGTCAGTGTTTATCACATTCTTGGTTCAGATCTTTATAGATGTTTTTAATGCCTTCAAGACTTCACTACATATACTATATATTTTGTTACAATAGATCACGTTCAAATCTTTCTTAATCACACTATTTCTACTTAGAAATGTAACCTAATCCTCCTTAGTGTAGACATTGCATCTTATACCATTTCAAATCTTAAGAACTAAATGCAGTAAACGTTTACCTATGAGAGATATGAACTTTTCACGCACTCAATAGGGATGCAAAGTTAGGATAAATCCAGGAATGGAAACCAGATCATTCAAGCCTATGAAATAGTCCCTAGCACAATGTTAGTGGTTATAGGAGCATAAAACAACAAGAATTATTCCCTTGTAATATGAATGGATCCCTGCACTGCCTAAAATCAAGAAAATACACACATATTATTTGCAAGAAAGTTTGGTTGAGCATCATAAATAGTGTCAGCTCATCAATCATAACTTCAATTACAAAAAATATTTAGTAGATCCAAGCGATATATCAGTTAGCCTATATAAGCAATGAAAGTCAACCCATGTTTCAAATGGAAGAGCATCAACTCACATCAGAATATGAATACTTTTCATTGGCCATTAAGAATAAGAAACACTCATATTCATTCACACATCCTTACATGGGTCATAACCAACCATTCAACATATAAACACAAGTTAGTAGACTTGTCATGTAAATCATCAACATATCAACCATTCACATTTCAACATCAAAACCATACAATGTTACACACAAGAGAAATTTTCTTGGATTTATAATGAAGATGGGAAAATGAGTGCAGGACTTCAACTCTCCACCCAATCATAGACAAGCTGCAACCAAGCTACTCGCCGTTGTCATGCATGTGCCATATTCCAATGGTTTGAGGTGGTTTTTCTCAAGGGTGTAAACACCAATCTACCAGCTGAAATGGGGACTTTAGAGGTTCTCCTTCCTCCACTGACTAGTTGCTCAAAAATTCATGAATGCACAGGGAGATCCAGAGGCCATATGCCTCTATCCTTTAGCTTTCCAATGAAGGAAAAATAATACTTAGAGAAAACTAGAGGCTTGTTGCCTATCCCCTCTTATTCATTGCCTCCTGCAACTTGATTCTCCTTTTGTCTTCTATGCAGAATTAAAACTCTTTGAGGTTGCTACCAACTTCTCCTCAACGAATGCCTCTTGCAGTGTGATCCCATTTCCTGCATAATTTAGGCTTTATTTCCCACTCTAGTATGAGATCTAGTTCTCTCTCTTTTGTTTTCTCATTTTCCTCTCTCTTGAGGTTGAGATCCATCTCTCCATGAATGAGAATGAGACTGCCCTCCTTCATCTTTTTCTACTGAGAAGTTTCCTGCCAACAATATGTCTCTCATTAATTTTCCTGTCCTCTTTGCGATATGTTTTCCTTGTTATGGTTTCCAAGCTAACATGGGATTGTCCTTAGTGTTGCAACCCAATTAATTTCCAATAATAGTCCCATTCCATATACCATCCCTATGCATTTAAAGTTCAACAACCAGCCTTTAATGTTTGTCATATACTTTAGATTTCTCATTCCTTCAACAAGTAAGTTGAATTTCCCAAGCAATACGACCTCCCGAGATCTCTTAGAATTTGTGTGCCTTACTCAACCCATTTAATTTTTGGAATTCAGTTACATGAAATAACACTGTCCTCAGTGTTCTCTATCCATATACCCAAAGGAAACATAATAAATAATGAAACAACAACATACTGTCTTTAGAGATTTATATTCACAACTCTTTATAACACTTACATATATATACATGTCACATATTCACAGTTGCATGCCTGAAAACTAGGGAATTATAAAAGAAAATTTAAATCATATCAATGACTTTTTGTGGCTCTTTGCAATTTTGTGGTGATTTTTCTGCACCAAATTTGACTTCGATTCTTTCCTTTGTTCTGTAGGGTAGTATGCCTCCAATATCTATCACTATATTTCTTTGCACTCTTGTTCCATCAATGAACAATTCCTAGATCATTTCTTCTTGATACAACCCCAATGCACTTATGATTATGATCAACTATGATGATGACCAAGAAACCCAATTCAGTTTCGACCTTCCCTTATCTGCTTCTTAGTCCCTCGGGAAATCCAGTTAACCCCTCTCTGTGTAGTCACTCACTTTCCAAGTTTAGGCATCCTCTTCTTTGCTTCTTAGTCCCTCGGGCGATCCATTTCTTAGCAAGACTTCCTCGCATATGAAGGAGTTCAAATTCAAGGCATGTCCTTGCTTTCCAAACTACCATATGGTTATAGCATGATTCATGGAAATCAATTGACATCATCAGTGCTAGTGTATCACAATGGCCCCATTCTTGAAATCTTTAGTCAATGTGCCAATGCACATTTTATATCTTTCAAATGCAACTATTTATCTTGTAGCCAAGTCCATCCCCCAAACTGTGTGATGTCATGCTTTCCTGCATCATTAAGTAAATTCAATAATTTTAGATTATACCTCATTAACATTCCATGATGAGGTGAACATGGAATTCTTTTTTAATCCCTATTACAACAAAATCAAGTTAGCTAATAACCCAACTATCATAAATTAGATAATTGAATTTAGATTATGTTGATGGTGTTGGATGCTGCCAACATTGTAAGGGGATCTCCCCAATGCCAAGTCCCAATTAGGCCTCACATCATTTGGTTTAGGAGTCCCATCTGGGCATACAGTTCAACCACCATTGGAAATATTTCAAATGTATGCCTTGGTTATACACACACACAAGAGATCACAAATCCTCTTTGGGAAACAAGTATGTAGGCTTTTTGAGATAACCAATGTAAGGTGCACGAGGGATTATCCACGTCTGGTAAAAAGGAAAATGAGCCTCGAGTTAGAAATGTAATCGTACATTCCTAAAGGGGGCCCCGGGAAGGAAGAAAAAGACTTGTTGAATACCTGCATATTAGCCCAAATAATAACCAAAATCATTAATGCATAACAACACTCATTCAATAACAACCATATCTAAGAAAAAAATTAGTTCATTCACTTAGTATGTAATTAAAAGAAAATATATCATAAACTTAACAAGAATAGTCCTACTATATCTACAATACATGTATGAAGGAGTGCTGGCTCATAGAGCTTCTCATTAAGAGTGAAATATCCTAAGTACACTGTTACATGAATCAAACACTATATCAAGTAGTGGAACATGAAGCCAAAACTTTCTTCTCCAAATAATGATCTATATCCTATGAACTAGAAGAGAACCTAAGGCAAGGCTCCAAGAATCCCAACCCTTATCTTGAGTTATGAGGAGTTATTTATAACAAATAATAATGACCTTTGAGCTTCCTCATGACTCTTCAACTCCTATGATTATTCATATTCTATTCATGGCTTATTGCATTCAATATGTGACTATTCACATTCCACATGTGTCCCTTAGACTTCATTACATACCATTTATTACATAAGATAAATTACATATGAGACAATGCCTATATACGACAAAACTGATAATGGGACAAATGCTCATCAAATTGATAAATCATTTGCTTCCTCATGGAGCTCATTTGAAATGTATGTGTACCATGCTATGAACTCCATTGAGATGGATTTGAGCCGAACTGGCAAGTCCCCTACATACCGCATCTTCACTTCTAGTGCCTCCATCAATATCGTATTGGAGCTTGATTTTACATTATTACATAGCCATGAAATTTTCATATGTGCTTTGATTAGTGCAATGAAGTATTGTATAATAGTGTCCTTGGTGACCTCCAAGCCTTCTTGTTCAGTTGCTTACTTGATCTATTCAATGTATTTCCTGATCTCCCGGAGGATGATCCCTCTACCTCTGATTGATTTAATTTTTCCTATCACAGGCATCCCATGTTTTTGTGTTAGAGACTCAAAACCATCAGGCAGATGATTATACACAAAAATAGTACTAATTTACTTTTCTCCAAGATGCATGTAGTTTTAATGGTGGAGTCTCAATTAAACTCTATCTATCTCCCTTTCTTTCTTTTCCAAAAGTTACAAAGCATATGGATACTTGGAAACCCACTCCTGAAGACGGTCAATCACTTTATTTGCTACTTTTAGGAGTTTTACCACTTTTAGTGCTTTCTTTTGAATGCCAATAAGAGGATCCACCACTTGTTGTAGAAGTATCATCTCATCATATAGCCATGTTATGGTGTCCTCCATTGGGCCCATTTCTTCTTGCATGGTTAACTTCCATTCTGTGATGTTGAAACTTTGTGATGATAAACGTTGATTCTCTTCCGCAAGATGTTCTGCCTATTGCTTCACTACAAATGTTCTTTCCTCAATCTAGCATTTTCACTTAGTGCATGTTTGGAGTTGTCTTGTGCTGCTATGGAAAAATAAACATTTGTTTCCATGAATTCCCTAGGATTCCTTTTGGTGTTGGAAATTATCACATTCTCTCTAGCAACTAATACTAGACTATAAGGATCCTTCACAAAGTATCTATTCCTTTCCCGCACGATCATTTTCTGAAGCTGATAAAACGTGACATTGCATACATCCATGACTCTATCTATCGGTGGAGGTGTGATCCCGATCTATCCAAATGGAAGATGAACAGCTGTGAGATAAGTTCCTCTGGAGAACTTGGCTCATCATCCATGGGTTGAATGATATATTCTTCCTCCAACTCTTCCTCTTCTATCTCTTGAGTCATTTGTTCTTCTTTTAGTATTTGTGTCGCTTCTTCCTCCTAGGACTATCTTTGATGTTCCTCTTCTATCCTTCTCCTTTCCTACTGTTCCTTTTCTTTCTTCTCGAGTAACTCATCCTTTCTTCCTATTATCTCTTATTCTTTTTTCTCTCTCCTCTCCTATTCTACTTGAATAGCTCCTATGTTCAGAGGATCAAATTTCCACTTGCTGCTACTCTCACCTGTTGAATCATATTCGATCATTTTCTTAGGGGTTACTTTCCTCGCTTGAGAGGTTATTTGTTCTTCCTCCTGGGCAAACATATCTTGAGTTGGTGGATCTTAGGGTGAACTGGTATCCATTTTTGGATGTGTTTTTATAATTTCATTATACTAGCTCTTCAATTTTTCATCTTCTACTATGGACATTGATGAATACCCTATATTGTAACTAATGCTTTCATAATGCTACCTGCACATTCTCTTGGGATCATATCCATGAAATGCTTTAGTGGCGAAGTGCAAGTGATTCATCTCTTGTATTTTTTGCTGCTACCACCTTGTGGCTCTTCAACTCTTATAATCCAATCCTCATCTAAAACACATAATGTATGTCCCCTTAGGAGCTGCAAACTAATCTGCGATATCTCATAGTGACTCCTTCACTTGATCACTCATGCAAGGAGGACCAATCTCAAATATCATATGAAATATAACTGCAAAGAAGTACTCAACCAATCTGTCATATGTGCCTCTTAAGCTTGATTCTGATAACACTCTCCAGTGAAAGTAAACTGGGAAATTGCTCTCAGAGGTCTAGTTCTAGTACATTCTTGGGAACACATATTGGTCACAGATTCCATCTAAAAGAAATGCAGATATATAGAATTCTAGTGCCAGTTTTTCCCTCAAAGATGTTTTTTCTTGCCCCACATGATGTTGCAACTCAAATGACAATATATTTGCCTAATTGAAGACTCTTCCATGGGTTACCACCATATTGAGCATATATATCCAGTTTTCCTCAAATACCTCAACATTCTTGTGCCCATGAAACTGACAACACATGGCTATCAGATACTGATATACATCTATGAGGTTGGCCCATCTAATGTAGAATTCATCATTTTCATATTCTGTGGGCCTAATAATCTTGTAGCATATCGGCATGTCTTCTCCATAATAGCTGGTGAGATGACCACCACTCTCACTACGAAGCACAAGATGAGAGTAATCCATATGTGTGATGATCCACTCAATTACTTGTGCACAGGGGATGACTAGGAATATTCATGTGATCCTATACATCTTGGATCACTTGATGTTGATGTATGCTTGCACATATTCCAAGTTCTCAAAAAACCTTTTATGTATGAATGTGTTGTATATAGCGCTCAATGTGACCCTAGTGGACTTATCAATGAAGCAATGCGTGTCTACATAAATCAGAATGGTTAGCTTGGTAATTTTAAAAGGTTCCTCAGTGCTTGCTTCCGAGACTTCTTTAGAGGCCACTTTACGGGGAGACATGGATCCAACAGATCATGAAAGGGACAATACTTGTAGCTCAAACACTTGTTTGTGGAAGCACACTCATAATGAAAATATTAGCTTAATGCAACCTAACCATGTAGCAATGAATCATAAATCATGTACGAAGAGCCATAAAATGTAACTGATCATGAAAATCTATCATAAAAACACAAAATGACTCGCATGCAGAAGAAAATAAGTATGCAAAGTAGGAGGGCAAACTTTCAATGCATGAAGGAAGGTCAAGGGTCATTTAAGGCTTTGCAGTGCACTAATGCAATTGAAGAAAATCATCAAGGGTGCACTGGAACACTCCGAAGGGTCGAAGGAATGTGTTGTTGGGCCTTCAGGCCTTCACAAGCATTCATGTGCTCAAGGAGAAAGGGAAATCACACTAGTGCACTCCAAAGGGATGAAGGAACATATCTTCAATCGTTCAGTCCTTCAAGGTGCGTTCATGCACTCAAAGGGAATGAGGGTGCACTAGCACATGCTGAAGAGTCAAAGGAAAATCATTTGAGTCTTTGAGGTGTGTTCATGTGATCAAGGGAAGGTATAATTCTTCGTGACAAAGAAATATGCCATAGAGGAGGAATTGCCCAATGCGACCTTGTCGCAATCATGGTAGAATGTGAAAGGTTGAGTTATATGAAGAGTTTCTGCATGTGACACCAAATTAACACTTACAGAATGAAGATTGAATAGAAATGCCAAAAAATAAACTTAAAAAAAAGAAACACCGGCTAGAAAAGCAAGATCGACATTGAAATGATGAAAGGAAATGAATAGATTCGACATGCAAAACTTACTAGTGATGCAGGTTGATGAAGAGTATCTTGATCCAAAACTTTGCTCCCAACCCAGATGAGAATTATTATGTGAATGGATGATCTATTGGGTTAATTTATAAGAGTTTACATGGCAAATTGTTTCATGCATGATCACCACTTCTCAAAAATTGAATGCATGAGTTAAGGGAAGTGAAGTGGGATCCTAATTTCTAGGAGTGCACCCAAATGAAACAAAGAGGCACATGCATGTAGCTAGGAAGAGTGCATGTCTTCAGTATGAAGGAGTTCGCTCAAGTAGGGCACATTTTATTAGCATGAAGAAGTGCGCTCAAGGAGGGAACACTTCTTCAACCCAAATGAGTGCGATCAATGCAAGTGCATGTCTTCACCAACTTAAAGTGTGTTTTTTCCTTAAAGAGCGCTTTTCTTGCTTTTGTTTTCTTTTTTATTCTTTTGTCTGCTTTTTGAGCATGTGCATGGTGTAAAGGCTAGTTTCTAAGTCATGAAAAGTCACGAGTTCGCCTAACCATGGACTAGATAACCTAAGCGCTTCTAAGGGTTAGGTGATGACACTTAGGAAAAATTGACCTAGGAGATTGCGGCAGTAGGAGAAAACACACAAATAACAAATCAAACAACACGACGACACTAGGGGGATTAAAACCACAGTTTATGTAGGCTCCAAAATTGACTTGAATTTTTTTTGGAGGGTCATTTTCATATCGAAAAAACTTAGTGACGTACCGGGAGAACCCAAACTTCTTTGAAATGGTTTCATTTAGGTGCAAAGTCTCTATTCTCTAGGAAGTATTGATTTAATTAGTGAGTTATCCTAGCTCTCCATTCTTGACGGGTTAAAGATATAGTCTACCTAGTTCCATTACTCGACATAACACAGCATAAAACAAGCCATATTGTTATCATGTCGATGTAAGTAAGGGTAGTATAGTACAATGAGTTAAAACAATCAGAGTATGATTTTTACATCTCTGGAATTGCTTTGCTACCAGCGAGCCTAAACAGTACCCCGACGGAGTCGCTTGAGGAACACAAACGTTGTTTTACTACCAGCAATCTTGGACAGTCTCTCGGAAAAGTCGCTTGCTTCACCTTCTTGCGCAGGAAGCCTTTCTCTTCTTTCACCCTTTTATTTTTTTCTATTCTAATTCAATAGGAATATGCATAGGCACTTATTATTTTCAACAAGAAGAAGAGGGATCCCGACATATTGAGAGAAAAAGAGGTTTCTCCTTCAGAGACAAGTTTTAGCCCTCTGATGCTTTGATCGCCAATTTTTTCCCCTTATATTAATCTACTCATATAGATAATAAATTAAACACTATTCATAATAGGACTAAGTGTAGGAATGAGAATCCTCAATGGATATGGGAATCGTGGTTTGCTTATAAAAGGATCTTATTTTCCATCCAAAAATCATTGAATTGAAAGATGTTAACCAGAAAGAAGAAGAGGGTGATAGATAAGCGAAGGCTTTCATGTTACCACAACATGCCTTGCTTAAAATATTAGCCACATCAATTTGAATCTAAAAACTAGCTTTATTAAAGAACTAATAAAGCTAAAAAGAAAAGGGAAGATGAAAGCACAAAACATGAATGAAATGCATCTAACTAAATGAACCCTATCCTACCCTAAACTAAATAATACATGGCTGGGTCATGTGAAATGAATTTACAATGCATCCATTGAAGCTTCTCTCGACCATTGGGTTGAAGGATGTGATCGTGTATAACCCAAATAAAGTGCAGTGTAGTGAAAATGATAAACAATGCAAACGTATGCACTGACACATGAAAACAAGAAGTACAATCACAGTGATGTATCACATTTTACTGCTCTACCAAATGAAATACTCCACAAAAACAATAATCAGCAGACCTATGACCATAAAAGACTCGATGAAGTGCATGCAAGTACAGGCCACAGGACATGGATCTAGACTGATAATATTCTTCTAGGGAATCTACAATAGGATCATGGAAATGAGCTTGGAGAAAATTCTGATTGGAAATACTAATCATAGATAGATCCATATTATAAGTGACATTAACAGGCTGACCAAAATCCATGTTGTTGTGTGAGTAGGATTCTTTGATGGATGATGTAAAATATTCATTAAGACCCTTCTCTGTTTCCACATCATGGATTAAAGATTTGCTTGAGATGGGATGTAGCAGTGGAATTTCAATAGTCAAATTAAGCTTTATTTGTTGAGGGTTGAAAAAAATTACGTAAAGAAAATGATCATCCCTCAGGAGAGAGCTGACATCCAAGGTGATGAAATTACTGGCAAAATTGTTCGAAATAATCATGCACTAACCAAAATCATAAATATCATCATGATGATAGGAATTTGACATAACCATCAACGTAGAATGAAGTTTCCTATACACTTAACTCAAGTTCGAATTTCATGAAAACACGATCAAATTCTTATCAAACAAGAGTCATTATTCAGATCGTGAGATTAAAAAAATTGAGGTTGGTCAGATAGATTTTTTATATTACCACAAAAATCATGGACGATAAGCATGTCATCTTCTTGATAAAAAGGAGTTATACCTGAAATAAAATATTCATTGATCGCATAAGAATCCATTTGGAATTTTTTGAAATCTAAATCTTCTTGGAGAAACAAAGGTTCATCCATGTCACTTGAACAATCATTCCCATATAATTCAGATAAAAGGAAATCATCAGGGTCATGGCTTTTGAAGGGTTCAATTTGATTAATGGGTAAAATATCTACTGGTGAGATATTAAGATTTTAACATGGTTGATTTATAAGATCAAATGACTCAACATCAGGGAAATATGTGGAAGAAAAAATAATTCTTCATCTGTAGATTGATCTTTTGGTTTAGTGAACAGTTCAGGTTGAAAACACAAAACATCAAAAGGAGGGGGACATGGGACAAAAGGCATATTCATTTCTTTCTTATGATGCTGAAATTATTTTTGATCAGAAAAATATTTTGTTGACATCTAGACTAAGAAATGAAACTTCTCATCCAGAAACTACTAGTACACATCCTCATCTGGGAATTCATAACAAAGATGAAGGAAACAATCAAGAAAATGTTCACGATATTCATTCGGATCCATTCTAAGTTGATCAATTTCATTAATAACATCTTGATATTCATATTTGTCGAAAAAGTGATGAAGCTCTTTGAATAATTGTTTAAAAGATGAGATAGAAGCAGTGGGTAAAGAATAACACCGTTCCTTTGCACAACCATCCAATGTAAGGGTAAGCAACCGTGCAAGGATTTATTAAGAATAAATGTAACTTGAAAAACAAAATTGAATGAATTCAATTATGTATCAAGAAAATTTGTTATACCCTTTCCATCAAATTTAAAATGTGACAAGTTATGCAAAACGTGTATGTGGATTGAAAGTAAAGCTTCAGAAAAAGACCTCAGGATTATGATATGGGATGAAGTCACTAAAGGTGAGAGACTCAAACAGACTTCATAGGCTCATCTTGTCATGGGGCCCTCCTTCTAGTGCCAAAAATGTTGACGGTGTTGGATGCCACAAATTAGACGTCACATTGTTTGGTGTAGGAGTATCATCCGGGCATACGGTTTGGCCACCATTGGAAAGGTTTCAAAGGTATGCTTTGGTTACACACATACACACAGACAAAAAATCACAACCCGTCTTTGCGCAAGAATTATGTATGATTTGTGAGAAACCCAATGTAAGGTGCACGAGGGAACATCCATGACTGGTAAAAGGTAAAATGAGCCTTCGGTTAGAAAATTAATAGTACTATCCTAAAGGGGGACACAAGAAGAAAGAAAAAGAATTGTCGAATACCTACATATTAGTCCACATAATAAGAAACAATCATTAAATCATAACAACACTCATCCAATAACAACCATATCTAAGCAACGAATTAGTTCATTCACTTAATAGGTAATTAAAAGAACATATATCATAAACATAACAAGAATAGTCCTACCATATTTATAATACATGTATGAAGAAGTGCCGACTCACAAAGCTTATTATTAAGAGTGAAAGATCCCAAGTAAATTGTTACATGAATGAAACACTATATTCATTAGTGGAACATGAAGCCACAACTTGCTTCTCAAAATAATTATCTATCTCCTATGCACTACAAGTGAAGCCAAGGAAAGACTCCAAGAATCCCAGTCCATAGCTTGAGTTATGAGGAGTTATTCATAACAAATAAAAATGAACTTTGAGCTCCCTCATGACTCTTCAACTCCTATGACTATTCATATTCTAATAATGGATTATTACATTACATATGTGACTATTCACATTCCACATGTGTCCCTTGGACTTCATTACATACCATTTATTAAATTATAAAAATTACATATGAGATAACAATTATATAAGACAAAAATTATAATGGGAAAAATGCTCATCAAATTGATAAATCATTTGCTTCCTCATGGAGCTCATTTGTAATACATGTGTGCCATGCTTTGGACTTTGTTGAGATGGATTCGACCTAAACTAGGAAGTCCCCTACATACCACATCTTCACTTCTAGTGCCTCCGTCAATATGGTCTTGGAGATTGACTATACATTATTCCATAGAAATGAAAGTTTCACATGGGCTTTGACTGGTGCGATGATGTACTATAGAATAATGTCTCTGGTGAAATCGAGGCCTTCTTATTCTATTTATTTCTTGATCTATTCAATGTATTGTATGATCTCTTGGAAGATGATCTCTCTGCCTCTTATTTCTTCAAGTGTTCCAATTGCGGGCATACCATGATTTTGTGTTAGAGACTCGAAACCATTATGCAGTTGGTTATAGGAAAAAATAATACTAATCGACTATTCTCCAAGACACATGTAATTATGATGGTGGAGTCTCAACCAAACTCTGTCTATCTCTGCAAAATCCTGACTTTATTTTCCAAATGTTGTGAAGAATCTGGATACTTGGCAACCCACTCCTGAAGAAGGTCAACTTAAGGAGTCTTACCACTTCTAGTTCTTTCTTCAGAATGCCAACAGCAAGAACCACCACCTATTATATAAGTATTATCTCATCATATAATCGTGCCATGATTTCCTCCATTGGCCCCAGTGCTTCCTTCATGGTTGACTACCATTCTGTAGTGTTGAAAATCTATGATGATAACCATTGATTCTATGCCGCAAGATGTTCCTTCTGTTACTTCACTACAACAAGTTCTCTCCTCAATCTAGTATTCTCACTCAGTATATATCCAGAGTTGTCATGTGTTGCTATGGGAAAAAAACATTTTATGCCATGACTGGCCTAGGATTTCTTCAGGTGTTAGCAATTATCACCTTCTTTGTAGCAACTAAGATTGGATTCTGAGGATCCTTTGGAAAGTATCTATGCTTCTACTGCATGATCTTCTTCTTAAGTTGATCAAACGTGAGATTGCATACATCCATGAATCTGTCTGCTAGTGGAGGTGTGATATCTATCTCTCCAAATGGAAGATGACCACCTATGAGAGGAGGTCACTCTAGAGAACTTGCCTCATAATCCATAGGTTGAATGGTATCTTATTCCTCCAACTCTTCCTCTCCTATATCTTGATTCAACTATTCTTCTTCCAATCTTTGTGATGCTTCTTTCTATTGGGACTTCCTTTGCTATTCCTCTTATATCCTTCTCCTTTCCATCTCTTCCTTTGTTGTCTCTCAAGAACCTCATCTTGCATCCTCTTCTCCTCTTCTTCTTATGTTTTTCTCCTCTCCCGTTCTACTTGAATAGCTTCTATGTTTAGAGGATCAACTTTCCACTTCCTACTTCTCTCGCTTGTCGAATCATATCTGATCCTTTTCTTAGGAGCTACTTTCCTTGCTTGAGGGGTTATTTGTTCTTCCTCCTGGACCTGCATATCTTGAGCTAGTGGATCTTGGGGTGAACTGGTCTCTGTTGTTGGATGTGTTTTTCTAATTGCATTATACTAGTTCTTCACTTTTTCATCTTTTGTTGTGGATATCGATGAATACCCTATACTATAACTGATCCTTCCACAATGTTGCTTGCATAGTCTCCTGGGATCATATCCATGAAAGTATTTAGTGGTGAAGTGCAAGTGATCATGCTCTTGTATTTCCATTGCTGCCGCCTTATGGCTCGTCAACTCATATAATCCGATCCTTAACGGGAAGGTGGGCCAAGGGGCTTTCTTCCTCATGTGAAGAACCACTGATAATCCCTTTTCCAACTGATTTTCCACTTCTTGCATGACCACCTTATTTGTCACATATCATAGCATGAGATGAGGGGATATCTGAAAACCAAAACATCTGATAACCAAAACATTTGATGTATGTCCCTTCAGGCACTGCAAACCAATCTGCGATATCCTGTAGTGACTCCTTCACCTGATCAATCATGTAAGGAGGATCGATCTCGAATATCATATGAAATATAACTACAAAGAAGTGCTCAGCCAATCTATTATATGTGCCTCTGAAGCATGATTATGATAACACTCTACAGTGAAAGTAAAATGGGAACTTGTTATCACATGTCCAGTTCTAGTACATTCATGGGAACACATACTGTGCACTGATTCCATCTAAAAGAAATGCAAACATGTAGAATTTTGGTAGCTCATTTTCCCTCAAAGATGATTTTTCTTTGTCCACATGATGTTGCAACTCAAATGATACTATATCTACCTAATTGAACACTCTTCCATGGGTTACCACCATATTGAGCATATATATCCAGTTTTCCTCAAACACCTCAATGTTCTTGCACCCATGGAATTGACAACACAAGTCTATCATATACTGATATACATCTTTGAGGATCTTAGTCAGATAAATTGTGAATGGGCAATAGTGAAACTTAGGAGGCTCTCAACACCATGATTTGATAATGTCACTCATGTTGAGGTTGTCCCATCTAATGTATAAGTCATCATTTTTATATTTCGTGGGCCTAAGAATCTTGTAGCATATCTGCATGTCTTCTCCATAATAGGTGGTGAGATGATCGCCACTCTCACTATGAAGCACAAAATGAGAGTGTTATCACCAAAAAATATCATCTAGCCTAATTTACTAGATGGATCAAAGTACGCCATGTAAAGCCAATTTTACCATAGTAAAATTGCTTTCACTATGAGAAATTACTTAATAAACCACTTTTGTTAAGTAATTTATAGTTAAACCTATGAAGAATAATTAAATAAATCACTATTTATTTGATTTTCTTCTAGGAATAATTAATTAAACCATTGTTTAATTATTATTCCTTGTCATATTTGACCCAATCATGAAAAATAAACCGATAAATCATTAATTATCTTATTTTTCTCTAAGAATAATTAATTAATCACTAATTAATTATTATTCTTTGTCAAATTTGACTAAATCCCTTAGGAATAGTTAAATAAATCCTTATTTATTTAATATTCCTTAACTAATTCCTTGAGATGATAAATAAATCATTTAATTATTTATTATTTCTAAATAAAAGTTTAAATATTTTTTCCCTCCTAAACAAATATAATAAAATATTCTAGGTGGTTATTCCAAGAATGGGATCAATAATATTTTATTATTGCTCATTATTCGAGGATAACTCAATATTTTGTTATAAAGAGAAGGTTTTTCCATCCATTATTCACTTTTGATTATTTTCATTGTTGCACTCACTGTTGTAACTCTGATTATTTTCATTCTCGCACACCATATTTTTGCTAGGTTTACACATTATAGAGGAGAGAGACTCTACACAAGCTAAAGAAGTTTGAGGATAGCCAAGAACCCCATCCCATAGATGGGGACTCGTAACATTTATTTTTTCCCTTCACAGATGTTATAATAAAATTATTCTTTGTATATCTGGTTTCCATTGGATGATTGGAGTTATTACTCTTTCTTTTTGCTGTTTAACTATGATTGTGGCATAGATCTGGACTTTGGCAGGTTTTTTTTCTATCACTTACTGTAGATCTACAATGTTTAGCATCCACTTATATTGTTGAGATTGTTTGTCACTCATAATCTCAAGTGTGTTCTTTTCGTACATCTTTGAGAATAAAACACTACAGCAAAATTGGCGGCTCCATTGGGGATTTTTTGATTGTTTCCAATCACAAAATTGGCAACTCCACTAGTTTTATACTTCAGATCCTAAAACTTGGGCGACCTTCGGTTTTCAACTTTGGGCTTCTTCCTTTTCAATTATCTTAATGTTTCCTAGTTTTTTAACTCTAGATTTGTTAAATTTCTGACTTCCGCAAGCTTTCTGGTCTTTTCCGCATGTCACAGGAACTAGCTGCGACAAAGACGACACTTTTTTCTGAGAATTGCCAACCAGGATCCATGGAGCAGAAATCACACTTTCTGGCCTAAAGGTGTGATTTGGAGTCCATAGCGCACTTATCAACCCAAAAAGTGCAATCCCTACAGGAAAAAGGTTAGTACCTACGATTTCTGGGTTTTAGTGTTTTTCTCAGATCTGTTTCTAGGTTTTGCAGAGATTTGTCTACTGGGTTGTCTAACCTCTGTCTCATCCCACTTAGGCCTTGATCCACTTTGATTTACTCGTTGAAGTCAAATTTAGCCTTAGGGCTTCTAGTACACTTCCACCTTTCTAGGAGGAGTTTAGTTGAGCGAGTAGTCTGAGTTTCTGTAGCACTTTCAGCCACATTTGCTAGATTTGCACCCTTCTATTTCAGATCTGTTAATATAGGTTGTTACCATCCATAGTTTCACATTTAAACTTGTTTGGTAATTTGCCTTAGGGTCCCATCGATTTCCCTAGGTGTTTCACCCATCTCGATATCTTTTTGCAGCGATCTTCCTCTCTGTTTTTTCTGTTACTCCGCCACTTTCCGGCAGCTTAGTGTCACTTGATCCCAGTAACAATGAAATTTAGATCTCTTGACTGTTTCAGTGTATTTTTTGTCGATTTAGCCACCAACCAGGATAATGTTTGAAAACTCGCTTTAGGTGGGGTTTAGTAAATTGTTTTGCTTTTCATTTTCTGTTATTAATTTTAGTTTATTTCAACAATCTTTTTTCTTTTTTACAAACACGATTTGCGCTTAATCAGTAAATATAATTGCACACATAAGCACACCTTAAGTGAAGGGCGATTGGTTTACATGGCCAAGCCAAGACTTAACATAATAAAATTATCTACTGTCATCGAGACAAAGACACATTGTTGATCTCCCTTCACCATTTTCATGTCACGTGTCTCTTACCACCATTGCGCCACCAAGGCATTTGTAACAGAGACTATTAGGTCTTCACCCCTAGTTTCCTCTTGGGAATATTACCCCTCCCCATCGGGTTCGAGTTCATAGCGCTTTGAGTCCCCACACTGACTCTTCTTCTGGTTCACTTGATTCCTCATCTGAGTCCGAATCTCCTTCACCGCATCTCGTCACCATGTATGGACCCACATTTGGTGCAGGAACCTGTTGAAGCCCCAAAAATCAGGTCTACAACAAGGGGAATAACCCCCAGTCCGAACCTTGGTTAGTAGCTCCTTTTCCACTTGGTATAGTGGGTCCGACTGGGGATATGGGACCAGTGTCCCAATTTATGTGTGTGTGTGTGAAGAATTGATATTTCCCTTCTAAAATTTCCTAAGTGAGATACTCTAATTCTAACTCTAATCTAATAACATGCAAATTGTATTCTAATAAGCAGAAATATCTAAGTCTACACTAACCCGAGGTGTAATCCTTCTGTTATGCGATCTAAAATGATTTCAGATAACAATTGGTAATAAAGATCATTCAACTATTATGAGAATAGAATTCAATAAAGATGAACCACTTCGTATAAAAAGTTAGATGAAATAGTTGTGAAAGGCATATTTCATAATAAGCTACTGATATATTAAGCATAAATAAATAGCTATCACCCTAAAAAAGTGCCAAATGATAAATCAAGCATTCACGCATCAATATATAAACAAATGAACATGAATATCACTTTTAACACAAAGGTAGAAATAGTTAAGAGATAGAAGTAACATTTATAACTAGTTCTACTCATGAGCTTCAAGCGATAATGATTTATCTCTTCTTAATCCAACATCCACTAAGAGTACAAAAGTGCAACATCAGTAGTAGATATTAAATACAGATATCAATAAATCTTGTTCCATTCATTCATCAAAACCTCCTTAGAGGGTACAAAAGTGCATGTTCTGGGGATAAGTTTTTGACAAATTTCAGGACCCTTCTCTAAATGCATGAGAGGGGTTTAAATACTACTAACTAAATCTAAAAATAACTTATTACAAAAATGTAGGATGCGGTTTAAATGACCGTCCTCATTTTAGGCAAAAATAAAACAAAAATAAAACTGAAACTGAATCTAAAATTAAAACTACTAACTAATTATTTCTGTATATGCTCCTTGAAATCACATGCGTTCAACATTTGTTTGAGAAGAGGTGGCTGGCCGACTTCCAATTTTAGCTATGCCGTGAAAACAGAATCGGTAAGAGCTGGCACCATCTTCTCAGCAGAATTGATGATACACTTGAGAGTCATGCACTGGCTGTGTGGTTTTACCAAGTATGCCCAATAATAATCCCAATTCAACTTGGTTAACCTTTGGATTGATTCTACCTTTTCTTGAGCCTTCTGTCTCCAGCCTGCATGTATTTGCTGTGCATATATACATACCATTTTTAAAATATTTCTGACAAATACCACTGGTTTTAGGATTCAGGTTTTACTTTTTTACCTCTATCGTTGCTTACTTAAAAATTTCTAAGCTTACAGGTGACTGAGCAATTAGAGGTTTTCCCTTTCAAGAAGTCTTGCCCAACAATGCGCGATTATCGGAAACTGCCTCCGTTTCTTGATCCGGGCTTTCTTGGTACGTTTTTCGCCTTTTGCACGTTTTCTTTTAATGGATATAAAGCTCAAATTTTTTGAAAATAATGATTCCGTAAGCTCTTGACTCTGAGTTTTAAATTGTCTGTTTTTGATGTCAGCACTATCCAGTACCCATTTAACCATGTCTGTGTATGGGAGAACTTTGGGCCTCGCCGCTATCCTGTGTAAGAACGAACAAGCTAGCTTTGTATTGGATGCCTCAGAAGAACTATGTGAGCCTGCAGTAGCCTCAACCTCCATCACTCTGGGATTCTCTTCCTCAAGTAGACTATACATGCCTTCCCATGTAGAAATACCAGCATCTCTGTTACAGGCAGTGTCTGTATACAAGGGCGCCATTTATTTCTCTTCAGAGATCGGGGCTTTGACTTTCTTTCCCATAATATCCTACGTACTGCGTTGTATATTTCTTTGTTCTCTGTTCCTGCAATTTACAAGTGAAGTGAGAATAATGATAAGGAAAGTTGACAAGAAAGTTTTAAATGCCGAAGACATATAAAATATACCACTTTACGTGAAATGACTCTTCGATAAGCACGAAACCATATTCCATTAATGACTGGAAACTAACTCATTAATTAGCATTAAAGCGCATAACCAGGTCTCGGTTTATGGAAAATACTTTTTTGAACGACGAGCCCGAAAGATCTGCAATGGAGTGATTTTGCAATTTGCTTCGCAATATCGTAGATTACAACATCGCAAGGTTACTAGCTCGCTATATCGCAATATCGCAAATTTACAATATTGCAAAGTCGCAACATCGCTACATCGCTATATCTCTATATCGCAATGTCGCAAATTCACAATATCGCTTTGCCGCTCTATCACAATATCGCAATATCGCAGGAGCATGGCATATGACAATTTTTTGTTAATCTGTTTTCTGCGAAATGCGATTTGCAATATGCACCATCGCATATCGGCAGTTTTAAATTTTTTCAGTGTAAGCGGTCTTTGATGCATGCGATGCAATATATGTTTGTAGTCCTGCATTGCAATCTCGCAATCGTAGACTTCGACTTGCAAGGAGGTATCCTGTTATCTTTTTGCGATGCGATATTCCCTAAGGAATAATTCTACTTTATCATAAAACTTAGGCTTTTTAGACTTTTTAAGGGTATTTTTCTAAGTTTATGATGGTAAGTTTTATTAAAAAGGAAATACAAGCACTAATTAATTTTTACATTTTTGGCTAAGGGTCCCCACTTATTTAGTATTAGGAATAACACTAAATAAGAAGGGGGCTTGTTGCTGGCCACAACAGAACCCAACCTTGTGTTGGCTCCGGTTCTATCTTGGTGGTCACATTAAGTGGAATAGTGTCCGGAACCGTTATGACAGCCCCATGCTCCCCTTTATGGCTGGGTTAAGTCTACTAGATCTTAACCAGTTGATAAATGACCCCATACACCACAATGTTGGTTGGCCTTCTATGCCGACTAAGCTTCCCTCAAACATCTTAAAGTCTGAGGGTAATGCTGGAGAGGATCCTACCAACCATGTCCTATCCTTCCACATGTGGTGTTTGTTGGGTTATGTTATATTCTTTCCACGTAGTTAACAGGGGTTTTGAGGGGCACTTGTAACTCCACTTTATGGGGTCCGGGGCACCACCCCGGAAAATTTTGGTTTTGGACCCTATGTTAGGTTGGGCGGACCCACCTATGGTTTTGTGCATGATTTTCGCACATGTTTTTTGGACACGATGGTTTTCGGTCAATGGTATTGGCCGCAATGATTTTTTGGTCCATGGTATTATATGCTTTGGCATGTATAAATATGTATTATAACATTGAAAGGAACATAATGAAAAATCAAGCTGGTAGTGCTGGTTTTGGAATCCAGGGGAGAATCTCTATGTATATGTGTTTTATGTGTTCTGCTCTCGCATTATTTATTTTCTCTGTTTTAGAATTTGTATGCAGGTAATTTCTTTACGGGGTTAAAGCCTACATTTGGTATTAGAGCAGATTTGGCTTCAAGGGGACGCCTTTGTCGCTAATGGGTTTCACTCGGGCATGTGGTAGACCCTGTTCAGTGGGAGATCTGTGAGATCGATTCTGGTGGTGAAAGAAGATGGAAAGAAGTGGAAATATAGAGATCAAGGAATTTAATGGTCAGAGTTTTGAGTTGTGGAAACTCAATATGGAGGATCTGTTGGTGGATAAAGATCAGTGGATCGTGGTAGATCCAGGTACTAAACCAACGGGAGTGTCTGATGAAGAATGGAAGAAGTTGGATCAGAAGGCAATGAGCACAATACAATTATGTGTCTCAGATTCACTATTGCTGAATGTATCAGAGGAAGCTACAACAAAGGCTTTGTGGGATAAGTTAGGGACTTTGTACTAATCTAAGTCTCTGGTGAATAAACTGTTCCTATGGAAAAAGTTGTATAACTTGAGGATGAAAGATGGAGACTTGGTGATAGAGCATCTGAACACATTTAATACTATGGTAAGTCAGTTAGCATTTGTTGATATTAAAATTTCAGATGAAGATAAGGGCATCAGTTTGTTGTGTTCTCTACCAGATTCGTGGGATAGTCTGGTTATTGCAATAGGTAGCAATGCAATTGCCTTGTAGTTTGATGAAGTAGTCTCAGCCTTGCTGACAGAGGAGATGAGACAGAAAAATATGGACAGCCAAAATGGTGATGCCTTGTCTGTATGAGGACGGTCCCAGAACAAAAACAAAAATAAGTCATCGAGTGGGAGATCTAAATCTAGAGGGAGATCTAAATCTCCAGGAAAACCTGTAAAGGTGGTGTGTTGGAAATGCAGAAGGGAAGGCCACTTCAAAAGGGATTGTAAATCTAAAGCTCCTGACAAAGGAAAGGGATCTAATGAGGCTCCTTCTAAAGAGGTGAAAACCACCTCAGATGAAGGTGGGGATGTGTACCTGGCTTCTTCAAGTACAGATGTAGATCATGAGACATAGTTGATTGACTCAGGTGCATCCTTTCACTTCACTCCCCATAGAGAGTGGTTTTGTGAGCATGAGAAATATGATGGTGATGATATCTTCTTGGGGGATGATAGGAAGGCTAGAATCATTGGTCGTGGAAAAGTAAAGTTGAAGCTGCAAGGTGGAAGGGTTAGAACACTTCTGGGTGTTCTGGATATTCCTGCATTAGCCAGAAATCCGATTTCTGTTAGAAAGCTGGATGATGTAGGTGTAAAAACAGTGTTTGAGAAGGATACCTGCAAGATGGTTTGGGGAGCACTGTTATTGATGTAGGGAGTTCAGATTGGAACTCTGTACAAGCTGTAAGGTAGCATTGTTGTTGATGGGTGCAACAGTTCCGTGGTTCCTGAAAGTGGAGCAAAAAATCTAGTGGTCTTTGGAGAAAAGACCATCTTGTGGCATCAAAGGCTTGGACATATTGGAGAGAAGGGCCTTCGAATACTTCATGGTAAAGGTATGGTAGAAGGTATGAGTAATATCTCTCTGGATTTTGATTTCTGTGAAAATTGTGTATACGGGAAGCAAAATCGGGTGAGCTTTCCCTCTGGTGGTAAGAGGGAAAAACATATATTAGAGCTTGTGTACAGTGATGTGTTTGGAACTATGAAGGTTTCATAACTGGGTATGTCTATGTACTATGTATCATTTATAGATGACTTCTCAAGGAATACATGGATATATTTCCTTAAGAAGAAATCTGAAGTCTTTGATAGGTTTAAATAATTTAAGGCTCTAGTGGAAAACCAGACATAGAAGAAGATAAAGGTGCTGAGGATAGATAATGGTGGAGAGTTTTGTAGTAAGGAATTTGAAGAATTCTGCAAGAAGTGTGGTATAGCAAAATAGAAGAATACTCCATATGCACCTCAGCAAAATGGAGTTGTAGAAAGAATGAAAAAGACATTGCAAGAAGCATGCTCAGTGATGCTTGGTTAGGATAGGAATTCTGGGCAGAGGCGGTGGATACTGCATGTTACTTGGTCACCTTCATTAGCATTGGAGGATAAGACTCCACAAGAGGTATGGACTGGTAAGAAACCCTCTCTTTCACATTTAAGGGTATTTGGATGTGATGCATATGTACATGTTCCAAAGGAGAAAAGAACAAAGTTGGATAGTAAATCTGAAAAGTGCATCTTTATTGGGTATAAGGATGGTTTAAAGGGTTATAAGCTTTGGAACCCTGTAACAAGGATGGTTATGTACAACCGAGATGTGGTGTTCAGAGAGGTGAAGGATGTTATTAAACATGAAGTCCATCCAAAGGAACTTGAGAAGATAGAGTTTGAGCTAAAGGAGGAAGAATTAGACTCTATAGCAAAGGAGGAATCAGAAGATGGAGAGCCACAAACTCCAGCTATGAGAAGATCAGTTCGAGAAAGAAGGCAGCCAGAAAGGTATAGTCCATCTGATTTCAGTTCAAATTTTTCTTTGTCTGTTACTGATGATGATCCCAGAAATGTGAAGGAAGCAATGGATTCAGAGGATGGAAAACTCTGGAAAGAGGCCATGGTTGATGAAATGGCATCTTTGCACAAAAATGAGGCTTGGGATCTGGTGAAGTTGCCAGCTGGAAGGAAACCCATTGGCAGCAAATGGGTGTTCAAAAAGAAGACAAATGTAGAAGGAAAAGTGGAGAAATACAAATCTCGGTTGGTAGCAAAAGGTTATTTCCAGGTGTTGGGAATTGATTTTGGTGATATTTTTTCTCCTGTTGCCAAGGTAACTTCTATTAGATTACTTTTATTTGTTGCTGCTGCTTTTGATTTTGAGGTAGAACACATGGATGTGAAGACATCATTTCTTCATGGGGATCTGGAAGAGGAGATCTACATGAAGCAACCCCAAGGCTTTGCAGTGAAGGGTAAGAAAGAACTGGTATGTAAGTTAAAGAAGTCTCTATATGGGTTAAAACAGTCACCAAGGATGTGGCATCAGAAATTTGATACATTTATACAGGGACTTGGCTTCACCAGAAGCAAAGAAGATCACTGTGTGTATTTTAAATTAATTGGTGACCGTGTTCTTTATCTGGTCTTGTATGTGGATGATATGTTGTTGGTTGGAAATGACAAAAAAGTTATCCAAGGTTTGAAGACCCAATTGTCCTCCAAATTCGACATGAAAGATCTTGGTGCTACAAATTATATTTTGGGCATGGAAATTAAAAGAGATCAAGCAAAGAGGAAGCTCTGGTTAAATCAGAGGAAGTATGTCGAGACAATATTGCAGAGGTTTAATATGCAGGATAGTAACCGGTGAAGGTTCCTATTCCTGTAGGTGTGAGGTTATCTGCTGAAAAGTGTCCCAAGACACAAGAAGAGGAAGAGGACATGTCTCGTGTTCCATATGCAAGTGCAGTCGGTAGCTTGATGTATGCAATGGTCTATACTAGACCAGACATTGCACATGCAGTGGGAGTATTGAGTAGGTTTATGTCAAAACTAGGGAAGGAGCACTGGAAAACAGTGAAGCGGGTTTTCAGGTATTTGCGTGGCACTAGTGATTATGGTTTGTGCTACCAAGGAAGACTAGGATTGGACGGAGTGTTGGATATTCATGGCTTTGTTGATGCAGACTGGGCTGGAGATTTGGATCAGAGAAGATCTACAAGTGGGTATGTGTTTAATCTATTTGGAGCTGCAGTCAGTTGGATGAGTAAGTAACAATCTATAGTGGCACTGTCAACTACAGAGGTAGAATACATGGCAGCCACTCATGCAAGCAAGGAAGTAGTTTGGTTGCAGAGATTATGTTCAAGTATGGGGTTAGTACAGGAAGCTATAAGGATAGACTGTGATGGCCAAAGTGCAATTTTCTTGGAAAAGAACCCTACATATCATTCAAAGACAAAGCACATTGATGTTCAGTATTACTTTTTGAGGGATATGATAGAAGACAAAAAAGTGTTGCTGGTAAAGGTGGACACTTTGAAGAATACTGCAGATGCATTGACAAAATCTATGAGCTCTGAGAAGTTCTCTTGGTGCAGAAAGACAATGGGTGTTTCAGGGTTGGAAAAATGACTAAGCTCTCTTGTGGCCCCCTGTGGAAAGAAAACAACAAGTGGGAGAATGTTGGGTTGTGTTATATTCTTTCCACATAGTTAATAGGGGGTTTGAGGGGCACCCGTAACCCCACTTTATGGGGTCCAGGACAGCGCCCCGAAAAATTTTGGTTTTGGACCCTATGTTAGGTTGGGTGGACCCACCTATCATTTTGTGCATGATTTTCGCACATGTTTTTTGGACGTGATGGTTTTCAGTCCATGGTATTGGATGCGATGGTTTTTCGGTCCATGGTATTGGATGCTTTGTCATGTATAAATATGTATTATAACTATTAGCTCTACTATAGTTTGCAAAATTTCATGGGCAAAAAGGCAGGTTTGGCAGTGCTGGTTATGGTTGGAAAGGGTTTGCAGCAGTTGGTTTTATTTCTCCCTTCCATTTGCATTATGCTCTTTTAGCTCCTTATTCCTACATTTCCTCGTTCTCCTATATCCCTATTATTCCCTTTTAAGCCCCGCCTAAACCCTTTTACTAACTCCATGGTCATATTGTGCTTTAACACTATGATAAACCCCAATAACCCTGCTTAAGTCCTTTTTACCGCCCCGAGAATTTTTATGTTTTAATATTATTAAAACCTGTATAACCCATTTTTCCCTTTGGTCTCAGCACGAAGCTAAACCTTATAACATTGCTCGTCACCCCGCACATATAATAAAGTTTATAACCCTAAGCTTTAATTAAGCCCGGGCCCGCCCCTCGCCTGTCACATCAAACTCTAAACGGGTGCATTAACCTTTGACCTTTCTCTACCGTCCGATTGCACCTGTTGTACAATCTAACGCCATTTGTAAACCCCGCTCCACAGACCTACACGCTTGTTAGTTCCTGGGGAAAGTGGTTTCCCCGCCGTCCCGTCAGACACATGGTGCCATATTACTGCATCACAATGCCCGTTACAGAAACCACTCGCAACCCAAAGGTGGTGCGGGGAAACCACTTCCCGCCACCATACCTGGCTTCCCGCTCATTAACATGCTTACATCTCTGTCACCCATCAACAGTCGGATCTTCCCGATCATGATCTGATGGCCCTAATCTAACATGATTGTCCATTTCCAGATAACCTCCATAAACTAATCCCGTCCGTCCATATGTATGATCCAACGTTCCGTGATGCTCTGCTCCCATATACTCCTGATAGCGTTCCAAATCAATCTTGTCCGTCCCTTTTGCCATCCAAAGGCCAACGTTTCCTCCTCAGACCTTCGTCCATTTTTGATGTAGATTGCTGTGTTTTTGGCCAATTTTGGGCACGCAGAGAAGCAAGTTATGATCCAGCTACCTGCATTTAATCATCAGCTACCATAGTTAAAGAACAACACGAGAAAGTACTACCTCGAGCAATGGAGTTCATTCAACAATTATGAACATTTATGTAGGGAACATTCTACCTGCTCAAGGAGTACACGAGAGTACAGAAAGAGCCATTTTGCTCATTAAAACATCCAGATTGTAGCAGAAGACCCATATCAAACTATAAATGTGGTTGGTGATCCATTAAGACACCTCCACGCATAACCTAGCAAAGATATTTTGTAAACAGATTCTATATATATCTGGAAGAATGATGTAATCAGGTTGATGAGTGTTAGATGAATGTAATCCTGTTGTAGGCTTCAACTTCTAGAGACTATAACTACTGTGAGACTTGTAGTTTCTGGTCTTCATTTCCAACTAATACAAGCTTCTTTTGTTGTCAATTGCTCATTTTTCACTTCTTCTATGTTCCAGGCTGTGCCTGTTTTGCATTTGTTCATGTGCTGTGAATGTTTAGCATCAGAGGGGCTGTCATCCCACCTCTGTGCTAGAATTTAGCTGTATCATTGAATTTGTATGTAGGTTTATGTTGTTCTAATACCAAAGAGCTGTCACCCTGTCTGTGTATTAGACAATAGATTTACAGACCTCCTTACTGGTTGCAGCTAGCCATCACAGGGTCCTGTGCATTTGCTGGTGTAGTCAGTCTTCTCCATCATCACACTTTCTTTAAACTGTGAGTAATTGGTTGTTAAAAGCCTTGTAGTCTAGGGGTGTTCACCCATGTTTGGGGTTCAGCATAGTAGGAGTGGTTATCTGGCTTGAATATGCAACATTTGTTTCATTCATCCACCATTTATCCAAATTTGTGTTGAATTTGTAATGTTCCTGAGCATCACCAATATACAACCTAGGTGATTGGCACCGTTGCTGGGGAGAGGAGAATTGAAGCTCAACTTCCCTGGGAAAATGACTCAGCTTCAAGCTTTGATGATAGACAAAGTTTGAACACAGTTTTTGGTTGTAATCATCTATCTGGCGACTCCATTGGAGGAAGACCAAGCTTTGGCGACTCCACATCAAAGTTCTGGCTCAGTTTGTGAGACACACTCGAAGAAATCCTCAGAAATCTCCAGCTGAACCAGTGCCTGAACCTGAGAGGACTGGTAAATCGAAGAAATCTTCACAGAAAGGGGCATCAGGATCAGGTAAGCCTAAAAAATCTAATTCATCTCTGAAGGATAAAGTTATTGCTGAAGATTTGCAATTTGAAAATTTAGAGCTCAGCACTGCTAATAAGGAAAAACCTTCAGAGATTAGTTCAGCCCCTTGTACAGTTAGTTTCCCTTTGAATCTCAATCCAAAGAAAGCTTCCATTTTAGTCCAAAGTATCCCTTTATCTCTGCCATCCATCACATTACTTCCTACTCCTCCATCTGCTAGTATTCTTCACAATATTCCAATCATGGTAGGAAAATAAGCACCTATGAGGATAGAAAGAATTGTAGCTGCCAGATATGGACCATTGGTATTGCCTGTTCCTTTAAATCCTATGCCCGTGGGAGAATATAAAAAATATATGCCTAAATTCACTGGCACAGAGGGAGTAGCAGCAGAAGAACACCTTGAAGATTTTTATAGTTATGCTGATAATTACACTGTAAGGCATTTCCCTCTGAAATCAACTCCCCCAATTGCCACCGTGTACTTGTTTGAGCCATCCGATCAGATGTTAGATGATTGAAACATTCCAGACTGGTGGATGTAGTTTAGGTTAGTTTCTTATATTCTTTCCGCACAGTTTTTCTCGCTGCTTCAAATCACCGCACAGTTTTTCTCGCTGCTTCAAATCTCCCTGAGCAGGCAGCATCTCTGGGCATCCGACTTGAGGAGCTTGGAGCTTGATGAGCTTTTATCTACAGTGAAGGTTTTGCAGGCATAGATTTCAATGGATCTTTCGGGCTTCATATTTCCTCCATCGGAAGAGAAATCCTACATCGATTAGAAGATATTTCTCGCATTTTATGAAGGAAAATCCCCTTACAGACAGAGGACAGACTGGATTATGAACGAAGATGCCAGATTCAGATCCTCCATAGTCAAGGTCATTAGTTTACTTTGATAATCATTTTATCCAGATCTTCTGTAGACCGTCAAATATTCTGATTATTGCAAGTTTTTCAGGAATTTTTGTTTATGCTGGTCACATAAATCAGAGTTGTAGTTGTTATCTAACCTGAGAAGGTGGTTCAGATTCCAGAGCCCTTTTGTTCTTACTCAATTCGGGGATTTATGGTATTTGCATTTCATGAACCATTGCGAATTGAATTTGTATAAAATGGTGCAAGCAAAGCTTTAGATTGAACCCACTTTATTCAGTGATAAGGTAACTGCAACTTTTCATGAATATTTCAATGGGCATGTTACATTTTGAAGCTTATGTTCCTTATTCCATTCACTTTGTTGTATTTTCCACCTTTAGGGTCAATATTGGGGCAAACTGAACCGATGATGCATATGACCAGCTAATTTTTAGACCTAAAGTCTATTTTATCTTCAACTGCAGAAATAGTTATATTTGTTGTACTTATTGATCTGTGGCCAAAGTTTTGCCCTTTTGAAGTTCCTACTATGAGCTATCCTTTTGTTCTCTTTATCATATCTTTTTCCTATAGGATCTATAAAGTTGTTAGCTGAAACGTCCTTTGTAGTACCTTGTTTGGTTTATATTCGTGGATTCATTGACAGTATTGACATTTTGAAGCCTGCTGTTTTTGCTTCTGCGCATTAATTTTCTATATTTGGTATATATTTATTATTGTGTGTGGGCATACTTATGGAATTTCTGATCTTCAACTGGCAACTGCCACCTGTTCATAATTTGATGAAGTCCATTTATTTGGGGATTGAGTTATGATATTTGTTTTCATAGAGTTCTCAAGGTATAGACGAAATGCGAATTTTAGATTCTTTGTTTTGATGCTGTTTTCCTTGGCGTTCTTTTGATGTCTGTAATGTGCGTGCATTACCATCAACAAGAAAAATATTTTCGTAATTAGAATTGTCTAGCAATTGGTGTATATTATAAAAAATATAAATCTGATTAACAATTAAACATGGTTTAATTGTAGATTTTGCAACGTATTTTCTGCAGTATTATCTGGGCGAATGAAAGCAACAAGAAAGATGGTACACAAACATGGGAAATCAACTACATTAAGTTGTAATGCAGGAAGCAGGTGTTCCTTGTCTGCTATAATATGGAGTTTAGCCGCATGGATACTATTGATTCATGCCTACAACACCTTAACTCCATCAAATTCTAACAAAGTAGATTCTCATGTGCAACAGTATCGCCTTTCCATGTACAGAGAACATGAAGATATAGAGGATAGGGGTTTTGAAGTCAAACAAAGAGGCAAAAAATTTATCTCCCCAGCAGGAAAACACAGGGGAAGGAGACATACCCCAGTAGATGATTTTCTTGATGTCACATCTCAAAGAAGATCCCTTTACTTTCCATAGAAAAATCTTGCAGTGAACCCTTTGAAGGCTGAAGATAGCAGAAAGTACTACTTTTATCTTGGCAGAGAATGGTGTGACATAGACAGCAGGTCCATACAGGCACATGGCGGATGAATAATTTATGTTGAAGAGACTCAGACGTTTTACTAGTATGGAGAGAATAAAGATGGTCGAAGCTATCGGATGCACAGGAAAGGAACTACACGAGTGAGTTAATCGTTTCTTTCACTTTTGCTGTTGTGAATGATGGATTCTATGCTATTATTTGTCTTCCTATGCATTTCATGAAAATGTACATATTTTTATGCTCTTTTGGTAATTTTATTTCTGTAGTTTTAAGTCGACAGAATGCTTGCAGAAATATTTCTGGATCTACATTCATGTAAGAGTTGCTGTATGATTTTGAACATTTAAGTTAGCTTCCCATTGTGAAAATTTACCATATCATATTCATTTGTATAAGTCCTTGATTGAACACTCTATTTCTGGCAGAATTTAAATGTTGTGGTAGAATCCTCTGCACAAGACCTTAGATGTAGATGCTAGGTTGACATTTTGAAATTTATATACTAGTAACTTTTATGGGTGTTGAATCTCTTTTCAGCAATGGAGAAGCAATTCGAAAACAAACATGAATTATGCTAAAATTGAGCCAGACAAAAATAGCTGGGGTTGGAGCTAGTTAGAATGCTGGATGGCTGCACGGCTTTAGGAGAATAGACTCATGGAACAAGCCCAATTGGATGCTTGTGAAATTCAGTCTCTCAAAAGCTATGATGATGCTGGAGAGAATATGAGGAAATCTCATCAACCAAGCAAAGTTAAAGTTCGCAGAAACAATATTAGTGTTCATGTTGGAGAGTAAAATTTTGAGTTCAAAAGCCGCAGTGCTCAATTGTTGATTAGCTTCTTGGTTGGTGGTTGTGAGGAGCTAAAAGTTTGGTTTGATCTAGTGATTGGAGACATGGTCAGCTGGATTGCATTTGAGTCTTTGAGGAATCCACTTACTAGAGAACTGTGTTTAAGGGAAAAAACAAATCTATAGCAAAAGAAAAAGAGCATGAATTTTCAGCTAAGCTTCTGGTTGTTATCTTAGTTGGCCTTGCAGATTCAAGACATAATAGGAGTATTTATTTACAGAAGCCAAACAAAGATAACTGGGATATATCAAAACATTCTTGGTTGTATTCCTGCAGGCATATTGATGGTACTATATGAGTAAGGATTGTGTACACTTTAAGTTAGTGATTTGAGATGGGATTTCTTTAATAGTGACGTTATTGGGATTCTTGCCTAGTTTAACACTGTGTAAAGATTTCAACTTGGAATGAGATTCTATATATATATCTAATGCTTATATGTTTTCTTTCTGCATTTTTTTGACCTTTATAATACAATTGTAATGGTCTTATGGTCAGTTGTAGTTCATCCAGGCTAAATAATTGTATTTTGGTGTTAGCATTTTTAGGTTCTTAGTTATCCCTCCAGTCTTTCCATATATTAGCTGATGCTTCTATATAAGCTGAATTTTTGATCTGAACACAAATGTGCTCCCTTTTCGGATTCCTGTAATTTCACTGTCAAAAAAAGTGATGTTGGGAAACAAGTACCAAAAAAGATATAATTTAAGAGAGATGCTCAGCAATCCATGACATTTTTCAGGTATTTACTCAGAAATGCCTATAATTAGGCTTGCTTGAGGATGCTTCTGATTTGTGTAGGAATGTGATATAATTTTTTTATTTGTAATAACGTTATATTGATTGATCAACTTGTATTTTTATTCATTTTCTGGCATCCCACATACTTAGCCCAAGCCTTTCGTTGCATAACTTGACATTGATTGTTCAAATTCTTAGGGATATTGTTCGAATTTTTTTGACTCATATAATCTTATTTTTAATATAAATGGTTTGCTTGTCTTTTAATGGTAGAGTATTTGAGAGCCCATCCATTTGCGGAAATCTCAATGGGAGAACCCTTAAATTATCTCCCCAGTAGGAAAACACAGGGGAAGGAGACATACCCCAGTAGATGATTTTCTTGATGTCACATCTGAAAGAAGATCCCTTTACTTTCCAGAGAAAAATCTTCCAGTGAACCCTTTGAAGACTGAAGATAGCAGAAAGTACTACTTTTATCCTGGCAGAGAATGGTGTGACATAGACCGCAGGTCCATACAGGCACATGGCGGAGGAATAATTTATGTTGAAGAGACTCAGACCTTCTACTGGTATGGAGAGAATAAAGATGGTCGAAGCTACCATATGCACAGGAAAGGAACTGCACGAGTGAGTTAATCGTTTCTTTCACTTCTGCCACTCTAAATGATGGATTCTATGCTATTATTTGTCTTCCTATGCATTTCATGAAAATGTACATATTTTTATGCTCTTTTGGTAATTTTATTTCTGTAGTTTTAAGTCGACAAAATGATTGCGGAGATATTTCTGGATCTACATTCATGTAAGAGTTGTTGTATGATTTTGAACATTTAAGTTAGCTTCCCATTGTGAAAATTTACCATATCATATTCATTTGTATAAGTCCTTGATTGAACACTCTATTTCTGGCAGATTTTAAATGCTGTCGTAGAATCCTCTGCACAAGACCTTAGATGTAGATGCTAGGTTGACATTTTGAAATTTATATACTAGTAACTTTTATGGGTGTTGAATCTCTTTTCAGCAATGGAGAAGCAATTCGAAAACAAACATGAATTATGCTAGAATTGAGCCAGACAAAAATAGCTGGGATTGGAGCTGGTTAGAACGCTGGATGGATGCAAAGCTTTGGGAGAATAGACTCATGGAACAAGCCCAAATGGATGCTTATGAAATTCAGTCTCTCAAAAGCTATGATGATGCTGGAGAGAATTTGAGGAAATCTCATCAACCAGGCAAAGTTAAAGTTCGCAGAAACAATATTAGTGTTCATGTTGGAGAGTAAAATTTTGAGTTCAAAAGTCACAGTGCTCAATTGTTGATTAGCTTCTTGGTTGGTGGCTGTGAGGAGCTAAAAGTTTGGTTTGATTTGGTGATTGGAGATATGGTCAGCTAGATTGCATTTGAGTCTTTGAGGAAGCCACTTACTAGAGAACTGTGTTTAAGGGAAAAAACAAATCTATAGCAGAAGCAAAAGAGCATGAATTTTCAGCTAAGCTTCTGGTTGTTATCTTAGCTGGCCTTGCAGATTCAAGGCATAATGGGAGTATTTCTTTACAGAAGACAAACAAAGATAACTGGGATATATCAAAACATTCTTGGCTGTATTCCTGTAGGCATATTGATGGTACTATATGAGTAAGGAGTGTGTACACTTTAAGTTAGTGATTTGAGATGGGATTTCTTCAATAGTGACGTTATTGGGCTTCTTGCCCAATTTAATACTGTGTAAAGATTTCAACTTGGAATGAGATTCTATATATATATATAATGCTTATATGTTTTCTTTCTGCATTTTTTTGAACTTTATAACACAATTGTAATGATCTTATGGTCAGTTGTAGTTCATCCAGGCTAAATAATTGTATTTTGGTGTTAGCATTTTTCGGTTCTTAGTTATCCCTCCAGTCTTTCCATATATTAGCTGATGCTTCTATATAAGCAATGAATTTTTGATCTGAACACAAATGTTCTCCCTTTTTGGATTCCTGTAATTTCACTGTCAAAAAAAGTGATGTTGGGAAACAAGTATCAAAAAAGATATAATTTAAGAGAGATGTTCAGCAACCCATGACATTTTTCAGGTATTTGCTCAGAAATGCCTATAATTAGGCTTGCTTGAGGATGCTTCTGATTTGTGTAGGAATGTGATATAATTTGTTTATTTGTAATAATGTTATATTGATTGATCAACTTGTATTTTTATTCATTTTCTGGCATCCCACATACTTAGCCCAAGCCTTTCGTTGTATAACTTGACATTGATTGTTCGAATTCTTAGGGATATTGTTTAAATTTTTTTGACTCATATAATCTTATTTTTAATATAAATGGTTTGCTTGTATTTTAATGGCAGAGTGTTTGAGAGCCCATCCATTTGCGGAAATCTCAATGGGAGAACCCTTAAATTATATGGGAGGCATCCATGACAGAAATCATTACTTGTCCTTTAATGACAGGGAGTATACGAGGTCATCCATTACATAAAGTTTATGGGGGGGCTTGATGTTTCATTTAGTGGCTTAAGTATTGAAATTATATATATGTATGTCTATTTTTGACCTTATGGGATTTTTGGTGTATTGGATAACTTTCAGTGAGTTTGGCAATGTGTTAGACAATATTAGTGCAGGGTATTTCGTATGGTTCTATTCCCTCTTGATTTTGATTAGAAGTTGCAGAGGGTGCGCTAACACAGTTTTGATGGTTTAGTGAATTTGGAAATTTGTCAAACAATATTACTTGAGGGTGTTTCTTATGGTTCTGTTCCTTCTTGACTTTGATTGGAAGTTGAAGACAATACGCTAACATGGTTCCCTTAAATTATATGGGAAGCATCCATGACAGAAATCATTACTTGTCCTTTAATGACAGGGAGTATATGAGGTCATCCATTACATAAAGTTTATGAGGGAGCTGGATGTTTCATTTAGTGGCTTAAGTATTGCAATTATATATATGTATATCTATTTTTGACCTTATGGGATTTTTGGTGTATTGGATAAATTTCAGTGAATTTGGCAATGTGTTAGACAATAGTAGTGCATGGTATTTCGTATGGTTCTATTCCTTCTTGATTTTGGTTGGAAGTTGCAGAGGGTGCGCTAACACAGTTTTGACAGTTTAGTGAATTTGGCAATTTGTCAAACAATATTACTTGAGGGTGTTTCTTATGGTTCTGTTCCTTCTTGACTTTGATTGGAAGTTGAAGACAATACGCTAACATGGTTTTCAGGTAATGCTATGCATCTCTTCTACTAGTAGAGAAATGAACCTTTGTTTCTGTATGGAAGGGAAGGTTTCTGCCTTGTCTTGATGTGGTTTATGGATAATTATATGTTGAAGTTTCTCTTGATTATAGCCATACTCATGTCATTGTTTGTCTGATTTGGTGAATGTATAGTATTTGGGTAAATCTCTGGTAAATGGGCTTCCATTTCATTTGTGGACTTCTAGGTTCTATATTAGACCATGTGAAAGGAGGTAGAACACCATGTAATTCTTACTTCCCAATGCCAATAATGGACATACAAGTCCCATCATCAAACATCTATCTCAGATTCAGAAAGAGCATGATGATACGTTGCTAATAAAACAATGTAACTGCATTTTTATGCTTTGGCATTCTTTTTGTCATTCTTGGAGGCAATTAAAAGACAATGAATCATTCTTCAGTGTTTTAAATTTCTAAACTATGTTCCTCTTTGTTATAACAAGTTACTTGCCAATTGTAGTGATGGAAACAACCACATTGCTAACTTCCAATTGCAGTGATGGAAACAGGTACATTGCTAACTCTTGGTTTTCTCAACCTGCTCCAAAAGATCATCCATGGTGCTCCATGCCAAACTATGCTATGACTCCCCATATCTCTGGGACTACAATAGATGGCCAAGTGTCCGATTTCATCCAATTTCACCCCTTTGTTTCAAGAAATTTCTTTGATTGACAAATGTACCTCATAAATAATTCAAAAGTCAATTATATTGCATCATGGTCCATTGTACAAAGCTTTAATGTTGTCATTAATTCACCATTTTTGTCATCTTTGGAAGCAGAAAATAGGAATCATAAAATGTACAGAGATATTCTTGAGAGTTTTCTGACTAACTGTTCATAAAATCTCTACTTCAGATAATGTATGTAGCTACAACGCAGGATATTCTAGATAGATACTTCAAGGGAGAAGATTTTCCTTTGCAGAATTATATTGTGAAGGAAAGAAAGCTAGCCAGTCAATACCTATAAACAATTCATGTTGGATGCTAAAGAAGATGATTCACCCTGTTGAAGGCTGCTTTATCTGGAATAACAAGCAAGAGCCAGAGAAGAGCACGCTTCTCTCAAATAAAACAATACATCAAATATTGGACTCTCAAATACATTACTGAGACCAATGATGGTACAAAGCATTATACAGGATAGAATGATAGAAGATTAGCATGAAGCTCATTCCATCTTATTGATTTTATAGGTTAGTAGTTTTGAAATAAACAAAATCTAAAATAGAGTCAAGTCAACGCTTTAGTCCTTTGTGGCTATTGATGCATGAAGTTGGCTCACAGATATTTCCCTTGCACTGAATTATATTGTGAAGCAAGGAAAGTTGTCCAGTCAATATGTATAAACAATTCATTTTGGATGCTAAAGCAGATGATTCATCCTGTTGAAGGCTGCTTTATCTGGAATAACAAGCAAGAGCCAGAGCAGATCTCGCTTCCCTCGAATAAAATAGTGCATCAAATATCAAACTGTCAAATACATTCCTGAGACCAATGATGCTTCAAAGCATTATGCAGGAATGAATAATAGAAGGTTAGAATGAAGCTCATTCCTCTATATTATATCTTTCTGCTGAATTGAATCTTTGTATATTTTTCTTTGAATCTATTTTTTTAAATTGCTATCACTTCTTGATGCAATATCGACTTTGTTTAAAGGTATGGCTTAATCGACTGGTTCAACAATCCATGTCATTTTTCAGATATTTACTTAGAAATGCCTATAATTAGGCTTTGCTTGAGGATGCTTCTGATTTGTGTAGGAATGTGATATAATTCATTTATTTGTAATAACGTTATATTGATTGATCAACTCGTATTTTTATTCATTTTTTGGCATCCCACATACTTAGCCCAAGCCTTTTGTTGTATAACTTGACACTGATTGTTCGAATTCTTAGGGATATCATCGATGTTCAATAATGGTTCTTTATTGAGGAGCTGCACCTTTTAATCTTGATGACAGGACGACTTCCCTTCATCCTTATGTAAGGGATTTGGATATTTTAAACTAATTATCCGGTTGTAGGGTTATATGGTTTTACTTACCGCTTTATGCAACAACTTCACCCTTTAGTCTGGGTAATACGACAGTGACCCATTTGTGCTTCTTGTCTTGCAGAAGAATATCCACGTTTGTTGGTTTATTTGGAGGAAACCTGAAGAGCAGATTCTACAAGATTTTAAGCTCCCACATCATTGTTATCCTAATAAGTACCACATCATTGTCATCCTAATACGTATTTGTTTGAATCATATAGTCTCTTCAATACAACATTATTTTTAATATAAATGGTTTGCGTGGCTTTTATCCTAATAAGTACCACATCACTGTTATCCTAATAAGTATTTTTTTGACTCATATAACCTTATTTTTAATATAAATGGTTTGCTTGTCTTTTAATGGCAGAGTGTTTGAGAGCCCATCCATTTGCGGAAATCTCAATGGGAGAACCCTTAAATTATATGGGGGGGCATCCATGACAGAAATCATTACTTGTCCTTTAATGACATGGAGTATACGAGCTCATCCATTACATAAAGTTTATGGGCGAACTGGATGTTTCATTTAGTGGCTTAAGTATTGCAATTATATATATGTATATCTATTTTTTACCTTATGGGATTTTTGGTGTATTGGATAACTTTCAGTGAATCTGGCAATGTGTTAGACAATATTACTTCAGGGTATTTCATATGGTTCTATTCCTTCTTGATTTTGATTGGAAGTTGCAGAGGGTGCACTAACACAGTTTTGACGATTTAGTGAATTTGGAAATTTGTCAAACAATATTACTTTCTTATGGTTCTGTTCCTTCTTAACTTTGATTGGAAGCTGAAGACAATACACTAACATGGTTTTCAGGTAATGCTATGCATCTCTTCTACTAGCAGAGAAATGAACCTTTGTTTTTGTATGGAAGGGCAGGTTTCTGCCTTGTCTTGGTGTGGTTTTCGGATAATTATATGTTGAAGTTTCTCTCGATTATAGCCATACTCAAGTCATTGTTTGTTTGATTTGGTGAATATATAGTATTTGGGTAAATCTTTGGTAAATGGGCTTCCACTTCATTTGTGGACTTCTAGGTTCTATATTAGACCATGTGAAAGAAGGTAGAACACCATGTAATTCTTACTTCCCAATGTCAATAATGGACAAACAAGTACCATCATCAAACATTTATCTTAGATTCAAAAAGAGTATGATGATACATTGCTAGTAAAACAATGTAACTGTATTTTTCTGCTTTGGTAGTGTTTTTGTCATTCTTGGAGGTAATTAAAAGACAATGAATCGTTCTTCTGTGTTTTAAATTTCTAAACTATGTTCCTGTTTGTTATAACAAGTTACTTGCCAATTGCAGTGATGGAAACAACCACATTCCTAACTGCCAATTGCAGTGATGGAAACAGGTACATTGCTAACTCTTGGTTTTCTCAACCTGCTCCAAAAGATCATCCATGGTGCTCCATGCCAAACCATGCTATGACTCCGCATATCTCTGGGACTACAATAGATGGCCAGGTGTCTGATTTCATCCAATTTCACCCCTTTGTTTCTAGCAATTTCTTTGATTGACAAACTCACCTCATAAATAATTCAAAAAGTCAACTATATTGCATCATGGTCCATTGCACAAAGCTTTAATGCTATCATTAATTCATCATTTTTGTCATCTTTGGAAGCAGAAAATAGGAATCATAAAATGTACAGAGATATTCTTGAGAGTTTTTTGACTAACTGTTCATAAAATCTCTACTTCAGATAATGTATGCAGCTGCAACGTAGGATATTCTAGACAGATACTTCAAGGGAGAAGATTTTCCTTTGCAGAATTATATTGTGAAGTAAAGAAAGCTGGCCAGTCAATACCTATAAACAATTCATGTTTGTTGTTAAGGCAGATGATTCACCTTGTTGAAGGCTGCTTTATCTGGAATAACAAGCAAGAGCCAGAGAAGAGCTCGCTTCTCTCAAATAAAACAATGCATCAAATATTGGACTCTCAAATACATTCCTGAGACCAATGATGGTTCAAAGCATTATGCAGGGATGAATGATAGAAGATTAGCATGAAGCTCATTCCATATTATTGATTTTATAGGTTAGTAGTTTTTAAATAAACAAAATCTAAAATAGAGTGAAGTCGAAGCTTTAGTCCTTTGTGGCTATTGATGCATGAAGTTGGCTCACAGATATTTCCCTTCAGAGAATTATATTGTGAAGCAAGGAAAGTTGTCTAGTCAATACTTATAAACAATTCATGTTGGATGCTAAAGCAGATGATTCATCCTGTTGGAGGCTGCTTTATCTGGAATAACAAGCAAGAGCCAGAGCAGAGCTCGCTTCCCTCGAATAAAACAATGCATCAAATATTGAACTGTCAAATACATTCCTGAAACCATTGATGCGTCAAAGCATTATGCAAGAATGAATAATAGAAGATTAGCATGAAGCTCATTCCATATGATTGATTTTGTAGGTTAGTAGTTTGGAAATAACCAAAATCGAAAATAAAGTGAAGTCAACACTTTAGTCCTTTGTGGCTATTGATGCATGAATTTGGCTCACAGATTCAGGTAATGCTATGTATCTTTTCTACTAGCAGAGAAATGAAACTTTGTTCGTGTATGGAAGGGCAGGTTTCTTCCTTGCCTTGGTGTGGGTTTCAGATAATTCTATGTTGAAGTTTCTCTTGATTATAGCCATACTCAAGTCATTGTCTTTTCTTGGTATTTAATTTTTAGTGTTTATGTTGCAGTGTGATCTGTATAGAGGTTTTGTTTTTTTCTTTAATTTTTGAAATACTTCAAATTCTAGATGGCTTAGCTGACTTGCAACCTCTACGTTATGAAATATTGTATATCAGGACGGCTAAGATCAATTACAGCCTCTAGGTTTCCATGCATGACATGTGTTTCTATCTTTTGAGCAGTGGAGTACTCTATGAATAATTGTTTTGTTTACAATAAATATAAATAGTTGGCGTTTGAATTTATGTTTTAGTTAGAACTTTTCTTTTGTTATGGAATTTTCTCGAGGGACTAGCATTGCCATTGCTGTAAATTCAGTTTCACTATTAAGAAGAAAACAATGGAAATGAACGAACACATATGGACACCACATGGGAGAGAGCCGAGAGCATGCAGGGGGTTTTTTCAAACTTCTTTTCCTGCGCGGATTCTCCTGGCGGCCATGACTGAGTCCCTGGAGCTAGTGGCTGTGGGTTTGAAGGCGGTAGCGTCCAAGGAAGTAGAATATTTTGTTTGGCAAAGATGGCGTCGGGCCTAGGTGAAGTGCGGGTGGGTATTTTTCAAAATGAGATGTTGGACATCGATCCGACGCCCGAAGTCCTCCTCGCCTGTTGGGGTCTGGAGGAGTCAGAGGAGAACCTGCATCATTTCTTCTCGATGCAGACAGTGATGTCAGGTAGTGTGGAAAGGTCAACGGATGAGGGAGCTAAGGTAACAGATGGTATCGCCAGGAGTCCTGGGGGTAATATATCGCGGGAAGGGCGGTTATTTAACTCTGCTCGGCCCATTGAAAAGCTGGGAAGAGATGTAAAAGTCACAGGAGAGGAAGGTCAAAATCTAAGTTACCTGGTAGGATCGGCGGGTGGGGGTTCCAAAAGGGCTGAGGAGCCAAATGAAGGCACCTACCTACAGCCTGATAAGTGCCCTGGGACTTTTGAGGCTGCAGAGGGAGGAGATAAGTTGGAGGATCTGGGTGGGAAGAGGAAGAAGGCCAAGATTTGCAGGAAAAAGGCGGCAAGACCCAGTTGTTTCTTTGGAGTGGATATCCACATAGACAGGGCATTGGAAGCATCGGAAACCCTTCTCGTCAGCAGAGTTGGTGGAAGGAAGTTCTCGGTGGCCTACATTAAGAAATGGGCACTCGCTGAATCGAAAGAAGCCCCGGGATAACCAGAAGAGTTCAAGATGCTTGACAGAGGCTGGTTCTGTCTTCGTTTTGGACAAAAGGAGCATGTCGAATGGGTGTTGTCCAAGCACTGGAGCCTAGGGAAGAGGCCTATCTTATTCAGGAAATGGACGCCCCTCTTTGACGCTCAGAAAGAAAAATCAGAGGAGTTTCCAGTATGGGTCAAACTAATGGGACTTCCTATTCCTTTTTGGACTGACTCGGTTTTTTCCTCCATCGGAAATACTCTGGGTAAGTTCCTTGTTGCTGACAAATCCTATTTACATTCTCATGACTGGAGCGTAGCTCGCCTTATGGTAATTTTAAATCCAAAAGAAGGTTTGGCGGATGATATACTTTTAAAGTATCGGGGCCAAGAGTTCATCCAGACCCTGGACTACGAAAACCTCCCATTCAGATGTCACCGGTGTAAAGTATATGGTCACCTGGCTCGGGATTTCCCTCGTGGTCATCGTAGGCGTCGAAGGCAAAGGAAAAATGGTTTTAAGGTTGAGGAAAAGGAAAAACTGAAGGTCACTGCTGAGAAGGAAGGTTTTCAGTCCAAGGAAGTCGAAGTGCTGGAAAATGTCTAGGAGTTAGGATCGGAACATATGGAGGGTATAGGAATATCTCAGAATGAGGTGACACCAAGTGCTGTTGTTTCAAATCAGTTCCCTGCAGTTGGGTTCTCAGCGGTCATTTCAATGGAAGAATTGAATCAGGCTTGTCCTCCTCCCTCTAAACACTCCTCCCCTCTCTTATCAAGCGCTCTGCATCTGTCGTGTAGTGGTTATATTGATCACTTATGTCAACTCTCAAAAGATATGACAGATATGAAGAAGGGTCTAAACACAACTGACAACGTTTTAATGACGATTCCATCCTCCCCTCCTCTTGCTCCTACACATTCCGGAGATGGAGGGTGTGAATCTCATTATAATCTAAGGCCTTTAGCTACTAGAAAAGGAAAAGAGTTGGTAGCAGGCGGTTTGGCAATGGATGAGTTGCCCATAGGTCCAAATAAGTTAAGAGGGAGGAAGTCGGACTTATCGAAAGCCAAGCTGAAGGCTATCATTGATGTTGCTAGAGGAAAGCAGTTGTCATTGCCAGGGGTGCTTAGAGCAAAGCAATCACCTCCTGAAGGTTTTAAATGATCATTTTATCTTTCAATTGCAGGGGTCTTGCTAGTACCCCCAAAAAACTAGCTTTGAAGGAGCTGGTCAGGGCTAAAAAACCTGATATCCTCTTTCTTCAGGAAACGCTTGGGAAAGGAGATGATATTTTAGGCTGTATGCATAAACTTCTGCCGGGATGGAGATTTCGCGCAGTGGATGCTATTGGGCATTCTGGAGGTGCGGCTTTGGGGTTTAATATGAAGGTTGCGCGTGAAATATCATCTTAGGGAGCAGAAAATGCTTTGGCGGTGGAACTCTATTCCAACGAACTTTGTATTCCTCTTCTCTTTCTGAACATCTATGGTCCAAATTCGGAGCGGGAGAAGTTCTAGAACTCCTTCTTCGCGAAGTCCTTTTTGGCGCATCCAAATCTTATTATTGGTGGAGACTTCAACTTTTCGCTGGGACTGGCTGAATCCTGGGGGGTTAATGCTAGAGCGGATCCCCTCTCTACTTTCATTCAGCAGAAATTGGCCATGTCGCCTCTTGTTGATGTTAGCCCATTAAAGATGCGCCCCTCTTGGAGCAATCGCAGGATTGGCAATGACTGGATCGAGAAGAAATTAGATCGCTTCTTAATAAACGATATGTTGGCGGAGAAACTCCAAGTGTTCAGGCATTGGGTTGGAGATGGTGGTCTCTCTGATCATTACCCGGTTCTTCTGGAGGTGAAAGGTGAT
Organism: Pinus tabuliformis; assembly: GCA_031772625.1. Lineage (NCBI taxonomy): Eukaryota > Viridiplantae > Streptophyta > Pinopsida > Pinales > Pinaceae > Pinus > Pinus tabuliformis. The sequence goes on along the minus strand of CM062818.1, from coordinate 914,248,304 downwards.
TTAACTAAGCCAGGTATCCCCTTTAAGTTTAATTCCTCTTGGCTTTTGGATGAATCTTACATCAGTCTATTTCACAATACTTGGAGGAAATCTTGCAAATGAGAATGAGAACCGAAGTCAGCTGTTTATGGAAAACCTAATAAGGATGAAGGCCGTTTCAAAAAGCTAGGCTCTTCACAAGAAGCTAAAGGAGGAAGAATTAATGCAAGCGGTGACCTCAGAACTCGATCTTCTCGAAGATCCAGACAGTCAAGGCTATGGATTAGGCGCATCCCGATCGAGGATACATGAGTTGGAAATGGAAAGAAGGAGAATTTTGCAGCTCAGGGAGCAAAGTTGGCGTCTTAAAAGCAGAGCGATCTGGTTACAGGCAAGGGACGAAAACTCAAAATTTTTCCAGAATTATGCCAAAGGGAGGAAAATCACAAATACAATTTGGGAAATGAAGAAAGCAAACGGTGACTTAGTGCTCTCTTTCGAAGATTTGGCTATTGAAGGGGTAAACTATTTTAAACACCTTTTTAAAGCCCCAGTTGAAGCCACAATTGCAGAAGTTATAAGGGTTGCCCAGATTTTTCCGAGGTTCATAGAGGAGGAAGACAATGATTTTCTCATGGCACCTATTTATAAAGAGGAGGTTGCAAGCGTCCTCAAATCAATGCAAAAAGAAAAAAGTCCCAGCCCGGATGGTTGGACTATTGAATTCTTCCAGCATTTCTTTGAATTCATAGGTGATGAACTAGTGGAGGTGGTGGAAGAATCCAGACTTTCAGGTTCTATTTATCAACCCTTTAATGCTACTTTTTTAACTCTTATTCCCAAGTCTGATCTCCCAGGTTCTTTTGCCGATTTTAGGTCCATTTCTTTGTGCACCTGCGTTTACAAACTTATTGCTAAAATTATTGTTGTCAGGCTAAAACCCTTCCTTTCTAAAAATGTTTCTCCGGAGCAGTTTGGTTTTTTAGATGGCAGGCAAATACATGAAGCTATGGGAGTTCCTCAAGAAACGCTCCACAGTCTCAAAGTTGGGAAAAAAAAGGAGTTGTTGTAAAAATAGATTTATCGAAGGCTTATGATAGAATCAGCTGGCTGTACCTGAGACTTTTGCTAACCCATCTGGGTTTTAGTTTTGAACTTGTAAGATGGATTATGAGCTGTGTCTCGTCTTCTTCCATAGCTGTTATGATTAATGGAGCGGCTTCTAGTTTCTTTAGCCCTGAACGTGGCCTGCAACAAGGCTGCCCTCTATCTCCCCTCCTGTTTTTGCTGGCAGTAGATGGAATCAGTCGTTTGATCCATGAAGCAAAAAGTCAAGGTTTGTTGAAAGGAATAGAAGTGGCTCAAAATTTCTGGGTCACTCACCTTCTCTTCGTGGATGATATTATTCTGTTCAGCAATGGCAGCCTTGAGGATTGCAGGATGCTTAAGAGGATCTTGCACCTCTTTCTGAAAGCGACTGGCCTCTGTATAAATGAGAGAAAATCTACTATTACCGGTTCTGGTCTGGCTAGAGAGGAGATGCGGAGGGTGATCTTGGTTCTGAATTTTGAAGTTAAATCGCTGGAGGACTCTTTCAAATATCTGGGGTTCTATCTGAAACCAGACAATTACAGGGTAAAAGATTGGCAGTGGATTCTTGTAAAATTAGAATCGAAGTTGAATCAATGGAGCCACAAGTGGCTCTCCCGGGCAGGAAGGCTTGTTTTAATAAAATCTGTTTTAATGGCAATTCTAATCTATTGGGCGAGTTTGACTTGGGTGCCCAAAGGTATTATAAACTCAATTGAGAAACTTTGCAGCAGCTTTCTGTGGGCGGGGTCTAATTCTGAGAGAGTTACCCCATCGATCGCATGGGAAAAAATTACTCGCCCTAAAGAGTGGGGGGGTTGGGGCATAAAAAACCTTGCAAATTTCTCCCAATCCCTTGCAGCAAAGTTGGCTTGGAGGATCATCACAGCAGAAAATCTATGGACTACAGTGACTAAAAGGAAATATATAGATCCATTAACAACGCTTGATTCGATCAGACTGCCGCAAAAATCGGCTAAAAATTCTTCGGTGGTTTGGAAAGCAGTGGTCGCCTCCGTTCACATCATTGAGAAGGGGTTGGCATGGTATGTAGGAGATGGAACTCAGATCTGCTTGGGTCGTGATCCTTGGATTGGCTGTTCTGAGGGGTTTAATCTATCTCAAGGTTTGGTTGAAGTTTTAAAAGACAGAGGTTTACTCACTTTAAACCAGGTCGCTGATCCCCGGGCCTCTTACATCTGGAATCAAGGGTGGCTTAAAGGGAAAGACTTAGATTTGACCGAAGACAGGTTGGAGGAATGGGACAGGTACACAAGGGATCTTGTTAACTCTTCGGTGCGACTTTCTGACTCTCCGGATGAGTTAAAATGGGTTTTTGCTCAGAATGGATTTTATTCCCCAAAGGAAGGTTACAAATGGATGATGTCTCAAAAGGGTATGGAAAATCCGGGCTGGTGGGCCAAACCTTTATGGAAGTTAAAAGGACCAGCTAAAACGAAATTGTTCTTCTGGTGTGTCCTTAGCCAAAAAGTTCCAACGTGGGATTTCCTTCAAAGAAGAGGCAGGATTGGACCTGGTAGATGCCCTCTGTGTAAAGACAGCGTCGAATCTGTGCAGCATTTATTTCTCTTTTGCCCTTTCAATTCTAGTCTCTGGGCAGCTATGCTAAGTTTAATAAATGTTCCTCATAAATGGGAAGGGCAGGGGCTCTTAGAGGCCTGGCAGAGTTGGTGGAACATTTATTTAAACGAAAGGGAACAATCCATTCCCTTACTCGTTACTTGGGGGACTTGGCTGGCCAGAAATCAAGCTATTTTCAAGGACTCTATTTTCCCTATTGGGAGACTTGCTGCTGAGGGAGCGGCCATTTATGATAGTATTCCTATCCCTCAAGCTCCGGTTTCTTCCAGGGTTGTTTGTCAAGAAGTCATTAGACACTCTATGCCGTGGGCTTATTTTGATGGGGCTTCGGATATTAATGGGTGGTGTGGGGCTGGCTTGGTCATACATTTCTCAGAAGAGAAGATAGTTAAAGCTTCAATAGGGCTGGGACAGGGTTCAAATAATTTCGCCGAATTGAAAGCCCTTCATCTTCTCCTCAGCTAGCTTATTCTCCGTAATGTGCAAGAAGTTCAGCTTTTTGGGGATTCCATGAACGTGGTGCAATGGTTCAACGGGGCTCATCGCTGCTTCAATCTTACTCTGCTTCCTCTGTTTAGGGAAGTTTCTCGGCTTAGGAACTGTTTCACGGAGGTTTCTCTTAGTCATATATACCGGGAAAGGAATCATGAAGCAGACCGTCTTTCTAAAGAAGGAGTAGACCTAGAGATGGGGTCGTGGGCTGTCTTGGAGGTGGATAATGGGTTGGTTCGGCCTGTTGAACAACCCATTTTTGCCTAAGCTTTCCTCTTTCTTCCTCTGTTTCTGTAAATATATGTTTGTTTTTGTTTTTGTTCCATGTATCCATTTCAAATACTTTCTACCCTGCCGTTTTTCTTGGGCTGTTTTCCCTATGTGTGGATGCCCGGGCAATGGTTTCGTTTATTCTCGCAATGGCTTCAAATCCTCATTTGTGATTGTTGTGGATCTGCGTGATCCTTTCTTCCATTGTCGCTGGTGTTACTGGGACTCGTTTTCCCCTTTAGGCAGCTCTTCATTGATTAGCTGCGGGCCTTTTGGGCTGTGCTCAAATGCTTTGAGCGGTTTGGGAGGTTTCTTCTTTCCTGCGACGGATTTCCTGTCTGCATTCGCTTGCTAGCTGAGTCTCGCCTTTCGCCGTCGGCTTCAGACTTGGCGTTTTTTTTTACATATTGTATGTAACTCTTTTTATTAATAAAAGGAGGGCTTTTTTCTGTGGAAAAAAAAAAAAACAATGGAAATGGGCTCAATTTCATGATATCTTGATATATGATTTTTTTCATCCAAGTACTTTGAAAGAAGAATGGAAGTATCAAAATTCTGGGAAATCACTGTATAGAGAAGGGATGTGTTAAACAGACATGGACAGTAAAAACAATAGGAAAGATAAATCAGTGAGTGCAATTTTTTATTAACATAAGATACACATTTATAGTACAATAGGTGACTCTTGGGATTCAGATCCCAAGGTCTCTTGGACTGCTTTGTCCATTCAACTTCCACGCTAACCCTTTAGGATTAGGTGTCCAACATTCCCCCCTTAATCCGAAGGGTTATGTATGAGTCCAAGAAGAGAGCTATAATACAACATGTGCAAAGAATGCATGGCAGCACTAGGCTGAATGTGCTCTATGAAATGTTGGTATAAAAGGGCGGTGGTTTAAGGATGACCACCAACACTGGAATGCTTAGTGCATTTCCCGGAACTCTTCCAAAACTGGCAAGAAACTGAAGTTTTCTGCTAGAGGAAGTGATCCTATTGTTTTAAAGAGGGAAACCTTCAACCATAAAAGGGAGGTCTCACCCCACATAAAAGGTAAAAATTCAACCTGTAAAGGGAAGTCTCAACCTGTGATGGTTTAAGGATGACCAACAACTCTGGAATGCTTAATGCAATTCCTGGAACTCTTCCAAAACTGGCAAGAAGCTGGTGTCTTCTGCTAGAGGAAGTGTTCTCAATCTGTTCACGGGCATCTTTGTCTCTGGCTGCAACTCTGAAACTGGTGTGGCAGGTTGTGGCTCAGGCTCGCTTGATTTGACTTTGAAGCTTGTAGATGACCATCATTTCCCCCCCTGTTAGATACAAGGTGAGAAGATGGAGAAAACTCAACTGCAAGACTGTTCAATATTCTGGAACAAGTTCTGACATGTGTTTGGAATATCTTCTTGGCTGTTGATGCCCATTGCCAAGAAGCGATCCATCCAAGATGAATCTTTGTTCTTGCAGGACGTTTGTTTCTGAAGCATCTGTGTGAAGAATGACTGGTTTTATGACAGTGCTCACATGGATGAAGATCAAAACAGTGATATTTCAAATGGCCAACTCGGTCACAGTGTTGGCATTTCACAATCTGTTGTTTTTGTTGTTGTTGTTGCTGTAGAAGAGGGGCAGAGTCTGGAACAGCTGAAGCTGAACTGTCATAAGGAGCAGGTGAACTGTCATTAATGAAACCAGCACTCTGAAACTGAATGGGCTTGGCATAGTCTGGAATATGAAAGGACAAGTCCTTGTCATATCCAAGACCGGTTCTGTGCTTGTTGTGGACAAGCTGTTCCCAAGGTTTGATGATGGACTTGGGAAGTGCAGATTGAACCTCTGCATCTGCATGTAACTTTGCTGCTTTATCTGATTGAACTGTAACATTATTGACTTGTTGTTTATGGGAGTCTGTTTCAATCTTCTGAACAGCAACAGGTTCAGAATGATGACTCCACTGCTGTAATTCTTCCTGCTGTAGCTTTGTTTCAAGCTGCAAAAACTCTATATTCTCTTGTACATTATACAAACAGGTTCTAATATCAACCAGAGAAGCTTTGCTTATTCTCACTGTATCATGATCTGAGGAATGTATGAGAGTTTTTATGAACTCTAATATTTCAGTAATTCGAGGCATATTCTCCATTGTCAAAATTACACCCCTTTAAAAAAAATGATTACAACTATGACCCAATGAGTAAAAATAACACCCACTCACAGTACAGAAAAATCCTTTGTAAATGTGCAGCAAATGAATCAAGGAACATAAACTAAAATGAGTTTTAAATACAGTTCCACAACTGGGGCAGCAGCAACTGCAACATTGGTAACTGAGAAGAGAAGCCAGCTAATCTTCGCCCCCTTGACAGCTTGTGCGAAGGAGTTTGGAAAAATCTCAAAGTCCAGTATAATTCCACAAAGTTTCGAATCCAACAGTTCTAAAAAAATGAACAATAATACCCTATATATATGCTATAAATCAGTCAATTTGAGCACCTGAATCTTCTGCACTTAAAGCTAGCTGTGTGTCATTTTCTTCTTTTTCTGCTCTGTCATTGCTATTTGACAGTGTATAACAGTTATGGTATATAAATCACCAACAATTTGCTGGTGCAAGTTTAAGTTTCTTGTAATGAATGCTTTACTAGCCAGTGCCACAATACAAAAACTGATACAAGCTTTTGACAATTCTTCACTGAAGAAAAATACTTTCGTCAAAAAATATCTGTCTAGAAAATACAAATGAGGATTCGATCTCTGGTGAGGCGGCTGCAGCTATCAATGAGACTCCTGCCTTCACGGTTGTTGCAGCAGCAACAGTGAAACACCGGCAAGGGAATAAAGTGAAAAAGAAAAGAGAATGCGATTCAGCAGGTGCCACTGCATATGGAAACCGAAATCTATCCACGCAAAGCAATACACACGAACACAACCAGCACGATGTCTTATCATGGAACAACTTGATGAGAGACTATGTAGAGCATGGCCTCTGCCACGAAGCGCTCAGAATATATTCTTAAATGCGACGCGTAGGCATAGAGCCAGACAGGTTGGTAATTATTTCTTTAATCAATGCATGCGGCAGCTTTTCAGATTTGCAAGCGGGCAGGGACATTCATCAAGAAATCAAGCAGTCCAAGACACCATTCTGAAGTTTTGGAGACAGATTTCGAGCACTGGGCGATAAGTTTGCACGTGCAGGAGACCTAGGAGGAGGACTAGACTGATCTGCACTTCGCGGCTATGGCAAGACCAACTGTGCCGAACTGGGGAACCACTGTCTACAGAACGACTCCGAGATCTTTTCCTTCTCCGCACTCCATCCCACCAGAATTCTTCGTCGGCTACGACGTCGAGGCCCCAAAGTCCTCAGAAGAAACGAAAACGCTCACACGCTGATAAACTTGACGCCAATCCTGGAACCCAGTTGAAAACTTTAAGGCCTTTGAAACATCCGACCATCATAATTGGAACGATACACCTCTGGAATAGCAATTCACATTTCCGGCCTTGTACTTTAAAAGCTGATTGTTTGGCCTTCACAGACAACACTGCTACGATTGTTGTGTAGTGCTCGACCTAGACCCCCGCGTGATCGGTCGTCAACTTCTAGTTCTGTCCTGGAATTTTATACCGGCAAAAACTGGCAGTGGATACCGCGGCTCAAACTCGGAACTTTATGTTAGAAACCCCTCCCTGCAAAAAGAGAGTCGGCAGTTCTCGCACCACAATTCGCGGCAGATTGTATGCCATGAGCCCTCCCTTTGTTCTTCCCGGGTGATAAGACGGATTTTGCACGATCAGATATGACAGGCTTCATGCAAACATTTTTTTTTTTTTTTTTGGCTACATGACTTGCATATGCTATGGTTTCTTTCTCATGCTCGGAACAGTTGATTTCCGTGCTTCTTTACTATTTGTCCGCCATATATACCGCTCAATAACGTGCGAGTAGCTCTATATACGTGGATGAACACGATCAACTTTTTGTTTCATATTCCCTGATCTGGTTTCTCGGACTTGATTCAACTTTTTCAGTTCTGTGCTTTCGAGTTCTACGAGGTCCGGGTTTCGATCCCCACTGCATCAGTTTCCTGCAACAATGCCTCCCCGCGCTGTAGCTGTATTCACAACTTAAAACATACAGAGGATGCTATTCCGAGGATTAGCGACGCAATTTTCTTTCATCTGAGAGTGCCCTGGCAAACTTAGTCAATGCATCCCTGTTCGTGCCTTCGTCTGGCAGTGGCTCAAAAAACACCGCTTTCTATATTACTCTTGAAACTGGACCGTCCAAAAGCTCTTTGCCTTTCTTCTCTGACGTTTTAATCACTCTTAGACAATGCGATTGCTGTGACTATCAACAAACTCCAAACAACCGTAAATCTGAATCCTCTACACACCGCCAAGAAGAAGAACCCTTTCTTTTGCAATTGATTCAATCTTCGGTTCTGTGTATTGCAGCGTCTGAGCTCGTTGGAGAAGAGGATAATTTGATCGCCATTCCCAGCATAGGTGCGTTCTGTATTCAAAGGCATTTCTTGCCGCTTTCAAATGGCATTCTAGTTTTGGTTTTTGGTTTCAATGCACAGCGTCCAACCTCCAGCAAAACACCTCTGACAGACATAATAATACAAATCACAATCTTCAAAATGGAGCTCGCTCACATTCGGCACTCAAACATGTTGTAAAGTGCTGAGCAGAAACGTTACTCTGCCAATGCATTACCACTGGCTGAGGAAATTGAAACGACACACACAAGGGCCAATCTCTCAGCAACAACCAACTTTCATGAGCGCCAGGGTTGACAGGCAGATTTCAGAGCATTAGAGTAGGTGAACAGTGAGGGGGAGCGTTTTCTATGCAGAAAGCAGCATTTTGTACGTTGCCTGAACGTTCTTCTCAATTCCACCCGAGATTGATACACCATTTGGCACCCATGGCAGCAGATTATACGATGTCAGGGCAGATTATCAAGGGTATATTTTCTGCATGAACGCTTATGCTTCTCAGGTGCATTCAATATCAAAAACGCCCATTCAGTAGCGCATAACTATGGACAATGCGCAGTCTCACAGAGGTGCTCAGGACAGAGGCACGCAGTCCCAGGACAGTGCTCAGTGTCAGGACAGAGGCACGCAGGACAGAGGCGCCCAGCTAAAATAAACCATGAAAAAACTACACAGGCCACACATCATGGCTCTGATACCATGTTAAACAGACATGGACAGTAAAAACAATAGGAAAGATAAATCAGTGAGTGCAATTTTTTATTAACATAAGATACACATTTATAGTACAATAGGTGACTCTTGGGATTCAGATCCCAAGGTCTCTTGGACTGCTTTGTCCATTCAACTTCCACGCTAACCCTTTAGGATTAGGTGTCCAACAGGATGAAAGAAGATTGGAAGTATCAAAACACTGGGAAATCACTGTATAGAGAAGGGAAGAAGATTGGGATTATCAAAATATTGGGAGTCACTGTATAGAGTAGTGAATTGCATTTTTTAATTTGGGACTTTTGGAATTGCATTTTTTTATTTTTATTTTTAACTTGTATTGGTGTGTCATTGTTTTCTTTGTAGGGAATTGCATTTTCTAATTTGAGACTTTTGGAATTGCATTTTCTAATTTTGGATTTTTTTTTTTTTTTGGTTGTTAACTTGTACTAGGGGATTTGAACATTAAATCTCTTAATTTACACAATACTTCAAGTTTATTTAAACTGCACCCTAAAAACAAAATATAAATAGGTTTTAATAAATGAAAAATAAATATAAAATTATAAATATAAGTTCAATTTTATCTTAATTTTAAATAGTTTTTACTTAAGAACTCAAAAGAAGACATGAAATATTTTCATTTGTTTAGTTGGGCCAACATGAAACATCTCTTTGTGGTTGCACAAAGAGGGATCAAAATGTTGGTGCTAGAATCTAGGCCCCATTATTGACTGTATAGTGTTGTTTCTCAAGGTTTTCCTCTGCCACCTAAGGTCCACTAGGGTAGTCTTTCATGTGTTTAGTTCTTTTTATGATGGAGAGAAACCCATTTTGAAATCACACAACTTCTCTTCTATGCTATTATTTATTATGCATTGTATAAAATTGTGACTTCTTTTTTCTATACTATTATTTCTTATGCCATTGCCTTACGGCATTTCCTTTGCAACATGTGTTGCAAATGCTAGTTTAGATATAAGTGAGAATGATGTGTGGATGAGATTTTTTGTCCAGAGCCTTGATGGAGAGGTTAGGAAGTGGTTTAGAGAGTTACCCCAGAGATCAATAACAGATATTGAAGCATTAGATGATGCTTTTTTGAAGCAATGGGGAGATAAAAAGGACTTGTTGTATTATGATACTGAGTTTGGTAATTTGAAGAGGGAAAATGGGGAATCAGTACCTGATTTTAATAAAAGATTCAATCGAATGTATAGTAAGATACCAGCTGAGGTAAAGCTAACTCCTACCTCTGCCAAACTCACTTATGCCAATGCCTTTGACTCTGATTTCTGTCTGTTATTGAGAGAAAGAAGATGTGCTACCCTAGCTGATATGCAGGATGCAGCATTAGGAGTAGAATCCAATATTATGGCTGCAGAAAAGTTAAAGAGTCAAGCTGACAGGAGAAGACAGAGAAGTCAGGTATCTACTTCTTCTTCATCATCTTCCGAGCCAAAAATAGATAAAATGACTAAGATGATAGAGTCATTGGTTGTTGAAATTTCTAAGCTAAAGGTTGAGCATAATTAAGCAAAAACAAGGTAGCAAAACAAATTTGCTCCAAGGAACCATAACTCATTCAGAAGAGCAAATGAGCAGTTACATATTATGCAAAGGGGTCAAGAATCAAAAGAAGATCAGAAGGTTAAGGCTCCTTTCCAAAATGTAGTCATGGAGGAAGAACAATTTGAAGAGGAAGAGGATGAAATTCACTGCATGGAGGATAAAGGTAGCGCTGAATTTTTGACTTTGGCTGCTTATGAAGAATCATTGCTGCAAGAACAAAACAATCAAGAATGGGATAGAGAAGTTGTCCTACAAGCTGAATAGCAGCAGAGGTATAATTTGAGGTCTAATGCCAAGAATTTCAAGGAAAATCCTGCCCAAAGAGCCGCTGTCCAAACTGAACCACAGAATATCAAGCAGAGAAGACCAGCAGCTAACTGAGTCATCCTCAAAGCTCCAGTTCAAGAGGTAAAAAGTTCTGATAAACCATCTTCTTCTTTCAGCTTTGAGTCATAATTTCAGAAATTGAAAATATCGGTGCCTCTGGTTGAGTTGGTGAAGAGTGAAGTGTTTATAAAGCCTATCCTTGAAGCCCTTGAGCTAGAAACCAAACAAACCTCCACTGGCTCTGTCAATTTGCAAGATGACAAGCCTGCCATTGTGCTTAGCTCTATGATTGAACCTGCTGATAATAATTCTCCATCTTTTTATGTCTCATTGACCATTCATGAAAAAAACCTCCACAATTTCCTGCTAGACACAGGGGCTAGCCACAATTTAATGCCTAAAGCTGTCATGGAAGAGTTAGGCCTTGATATCACTAGACCCTATCATGATTTATTTTCTTTTGATTCAAGGAAGGTGAAGTGTCCTGGATTGATTAAAGATCTGGCCATTACCTTAACTTAGCTGCCCATGAAGAGTATGATGATGGATATTGTGGTAGTAGATGCCCCCCCTAAGTTTGGCATGTTGTTGTCTAGAGGGTGGGTTAAAAGACTAGGTAGGACACTACAAAATGATCTATCTTATGCAACTGTCCCAGTTTTTGGAGGAGAAAGTAGGAGATTGTATAGAGAGGCACAGTTGGCATACATCATTAGTGATGAGAAGAATCCTGCAAATCATCCTATATATGCAGTGGACACTGATTTTGGAGCATGTATTCTCCAAATAGAAGAATCTCAGAAGGCTGAAATGCAGCTCAGGAAACCACCAGTTCAGGTTGGGAAAGGGCAAGGAAGTCAGGTTTGGGAGATGTTCTTTGATGGAGCATGTTCCAGGGAGACTGCAGGAGCAGAGGTGATGCTAGTGTCTCTAGAGAAAGAAAGAATTCATCTGTCTTTTAAGCTGGTTTTTCAAGTCACAAATAACATAACAGAGTATGAGGCTTTGCTGTTGGGCCTTAATGCAGCAAAAGACAGAGGAATCAAGAGTATAAAAGTATTTGGAGATGCTGATCTGATTATTCAGCAAGTAAATAAAACGATTCAAACAAGGCACCCAAGGCTGAAAGCATACAGAGATGAGGTATGGAGAATCCGAGACTCTTTTGATTTTTTCTGTATTTCATACATTCCTAGAGCCCAAAATCAGCTTGTTGATTCCCTTGCTGTCTCTGCTAGTTTATTTATACCTCCTTTGCCTCCCAAACTAGTATATGAAGTTCAAGTGAAATACAGACCATCCTTGCCTGACAATGTCCACCATTGGAAAGTTTTTGAAGATGATAATGAGTTAAATAGGTTCCTTCAAGTCATTGATGAATTTGCTGAGATGCAAATTGACCAAGAAAATGATGTCTTGATAGAAAAACCCCAGTCCCAGCTTAGAAATAAAATTGGGAAAAACAGCATTGTCCAGCTTCCTAGTAACCATATTCCTAAGGGCCTAATCCCTCTTGAAAGATTGTTTGACCAAAATGATGTGCCTTACAAGGTTACCCAAAAAGAAGACCAATCTGTAGTCTGTAAGCATGATATAGGAAGTCCAGGTCAGCCTAGGTATGTGATTTTGTCCACTCATTTGTCAGCTGATCAAAGTGCTGAATACTGAAATTTAATGAGGCAATTTGCAGATGTGTTCGCCTAGGAGTATAGTGATATGAAAACATATGACAAGAAAATAATTCAACATAAAATCCCTCTGGAGAAAGAAATTGTTCCTTTTAAACAAAAGCTGAGACCAATAAACCCTATGCTTCTTCCATTGATTGAAAAAGAAATTAAAAAGTTGCTGGTTGCCAAGATCATAGTGCCTCTCAGATATTCTAAATGGGTAGCTAATTTGGTGGTCATGAGGAAGAAGATTGGAGAAATCAGACTTTGTGTAGATTTTAGAAATTTAAATAAATTCTCAAAGAAAGATAACTATCCTCTTCCAAAGATGGAGCATTTGTTGCAGAAGGTCTCAGGAGCTAAAGTGATGTCATTTTTGGATGGATTTTCAGGCTTCAATTAGATTGCTGTGCACCCAGATGATCAAGAAAAGACTGCATTTACCACTACTTGGGGCACATTTATGTATGCCAAAATGCCATTTGGATTGATGAATGTTGGAGCCACCTTTCAAAGATCTATGGACATAGCATTTGTGGGAGAGAATGACAAATTTGTGCTTATCTACCTTGATGATATAACAGTTTGCTCCAGTAGCCATCAAAATCATTTGCAGCATTTGAAAAAGGTGTTACTGAAGTGCAGAAGGTTTGGAATTTCAGTCAATCCCAAAAAATCTCAATTTTCTTTAAATGAAGGCAAGCTATTAAGACATATTGTGTCTGCTGCAGGTGTCCAGATTGACCCAGAAAGAGTCAAATCAGTTAAAGCTTTGTCTGTTCCTAGATCAAAGAAGGATATCCAATCCTTTTTGGGTAAGATAAATTTTGTAAGGAGGTTTATTCCAAATTTTGCAGAACTAGTGAAGCATGTTACCTCCATGTTGAGGAAAGGATCAGAGGTAAGATGGACTAATACAGCAAGACAATCTTTTGAGTCCATTAAGAGGGCTATTATGGAAGCTCCCACACTGATTAGCCCAGATTACACCAAGGAGTTCCATATTTTCTCATTTGCCTCTGAAGACACCATTGCAGTAGTTTTATTGCAGCAAGATGAAGAAGGTTCAGAGCATCCAGTGGCATTCTTCAACAAGAATTTGAGGGATGCTAAACTGAGGTATGATATTATAGAAAAGCAGGCATATGCTCTTATCAAATATTTGAAAGTTTTCAGAGTTTATATCTTGCATTTCAAAATAATTACATATGTACCCTCTGCTGCAAATAAAGGTGTCTTGACACAACCTGATGCTGATGGAAGAAGGGTAAAATGAATTGCAAAAATGATAGAATTCAATATAGAGCTGAAGCCCACTAGGCTGGTCAGAGGTCAGGGTCTTGCCAAGTTATTGGTTGAAGAAAATTTCAGGTCTGTGGACATTGATTTCCTATATGCAAATGCAGAGAAAGAAGAAATAGTTGAAACAGAGAGAAAATAGTCAGTGGCCGAGAATCTAGCTTCATGTAACTGGTATGCTGAAATAATTAATTTCTTGTTGAAGCTAGAAATCCCTTCAGAATTTACTCAAAGTCAGGCGAGAACTTTAAAGCTTAGAGTAGCAAAGTATTACATTATGGAAAATCTACTCTACTGGAGGGATCCATCTGGAATATTTCTAAGGTGTCTGGACAAAGAATAATCAGAAGAAGTCATGTGGCAGTTTCATAACAGCATGTGTGGAGGGCACCATTATTGGAAGGCTACATCCCATGAAATTCACAGAGATGGGTACTATTGGCCCACTTTGCTTTCTGATGTATTTTCTTTTGTTAAATCTTGTGACAGGTGCCAAATATTTGAAGGAAAACAACAATTGAAATCTCTGCCCCTAAAACCAATAATTGCAAAATGACCTTTTCAGTAGTGGGGTTTGGATTTCATTGGAGAAATCAATCCAAATTCCAGTGGCCAACACAAATGGATATTAGTAGCCACCGATTATTTCACAAAGTGGATTGAAGCAGTCCCTACAAGGAAGGCTGATCATAATGTGGTCATAAAGTTTTTTACAGAAAATATCTTCAGCGGATTTGGTTGTCCACATAAACTGATCACAGATAATGCACCTACTTTCAAGGCAAAGGAGCTGGTGGAAATGTGTGATTTAATGGGCATCAAATTGGTTCATTCCACCTCATATTATCCACATGGAAATGGTCTGGCAGAATCCTATAATAAAAGTCTGATTAGAATAAATAAAAAGCTGTTAGAGGATAACAAAAAGAATTGGGATTCAAAGCTCAAGTATGCATTGTGGGCTGAGAGAGTGACCATTAAAAAATCCACAGGCAGTTCTCCATTCAAGATGGTATATGGCACTGAGGCTGTATTTCCAATTCAGCTAACTCTCACTGTGGCAAAATTCCTTCAAGAAGAGCATGATGAGGAAGAAGATATGGCAAAGAGAATTACTGATTTGGCAAAAATACATCAGATTAGAGAACAGCTGGTTGAGAAGGCTGCAGCACATCAGAGAAAGATCAAGGAAGCCTTTGACAAGAAGGCAAAAACAAATAATTTTCAGATTGGTGACTTGGTTTTGAAATGGGATGCATTAAAGGAAAAGAAAGGCAATCATGAGAAATTTGATGCTTTCCGGACAGGGCCTTTCATCATTTCACAAGTTCAAGGGAACAACACCTTCATGCTGAAAAGTATGGGAGGAGAGACAGTTTTTGATGGCCCAGTCAACGAGCGGTTTTTGAAAGTTTATGTTGTTTAAGGTCCTTTGGCCTTAAAGGCTGTAAATATTTTGTTTTATTAGTTTTATAGACAAAGTAGACTCCATGCCCAATGGAACACTAGGAATTTTGGTTAATGTGTTTTCAGCTGGAAAGGCAGTGGTCTGCAGGTTCTTGAGACCTCACAGGGAAGATCTCATCCCCAGAAGGAGCCAGTGTTAGCTCTACTATAGTTTACAACATTTCATGGGAAAAAAGGCAACTTTGGCAGTGTTGGTTATGGTTGCAAAAGGTTTGCAGTAGTTGGTTTTATTTCTCCCTTCCATTTGCATTATGCTCTTTTATCTCCTTATTCCTCGGTTTCCTCCTTCTCCTATATCCCTATTATTCCCTTTTAAGCCCCGCCTAAACCCTTTTACTAACTCCTTGGTCATATTGTGCTTTAACACTATGATAAACCCCCATAACCCTGCTTAAGTCCATTTTACCGCCCCGAGAATTTTTATGTTTTAATATTATTAAAACCTGTATAACCCATTTTTCCCTTTGGTCCCAGTGTGAAGCTAAACCTTATAACATTGCTCTTCACCCCACACTTGTAATAAAGTTTATAACCCTAAGCTTTAATTAAGCCCGGGCCCGCCCCTCACTTGTCACATCAAACTCTAAATGGTTGCATTAACCTTTGACCTTTCTCTGCCGTCCGATTTCTCCCGCTGTATAATGTAACGCCATTCGCAAACCCCGCTCTGTATACCTGCACGCCCGTTAGTTCACAGGGAAAGTGGTTTCCCCACCGTCCCGTTAGACATGCAGTGCCATATTACTGCATCGAAATTCCTGTTACAAAAACCACTTGTAGCCCAAAGGTGGTGCGGGGAAACCACTTCAGGCCACCGTACTTGGCTTCCCGCTCATTAACACGCTTGCATCTCTTTCACCCATCAACCGTCGGATCTCCCCGATCATGATTTGACGACCCTAATCTAACATGATCGTTCATCGCCAGATAGCCTCCATAAACTAATCCCGTCCATCCATATGTATGATCCGACGTTCCGCGATGCTCTGCTCCCGTATACTCCTAATAGCACTCCAAATCAATCTTGGCCATCCTTTTTTCCATCCAACGGCCAGCGTTTCCTCCTCGGCCCTTCGTCCACTTTTGATGTATATTGTTGTGTTTTTGGCCAATTTTGGGCACGTGGAGAAGCAAGTTATGATCCAGCTACCTGCATTTAATCGTCAGCTACCATAGTTAAAGAACAACACGAGAAAGTACTACCTCGAGCAATGGAGTTCACTTAGCAATTATGAACATTTATGTAGGGAACATTCCACTTGTTCAAGGAGTACATCAGAGTACAGAAAGAGCCTTTTTGCTCATTAAAACATTCAGATTGTAGTAGAAGACCCATATCAAACTGTAAATGTGGTTGGTGATCCATTAAGACACCTCCACGCATAACCTAGCAGAGATATTTTGTAAACAGATTCTATATATATCTGGAAGAATGATGTAATCAGGTTGATGAGTGTTAGATGAATGTAATCCTGTTGTAAGCTTCAACTTCTAGAGACTGTAACTACTGTGAGACCTGTAGCTTCTAGTCTTCATTTCCAACTAATAGAAGCTTCTTTTGCTGTCAATTGCTCATTTTTCACTTCTTCTATGTTCCAGGCTGTGCCTGTTTTGCATTTGTTCACGTGCTGTGAATGTTTAGCATCAGAGGGGCTGTCATCCCACCTCTATGCTAGAATTTAGTTGTATCATTGAATTTGTATGCAGGTTTCTATTGTTCTAATACCAGAGAGTTGTCACCCTATCTGTGTATTAGACAATAGATTTAGAGACCTCCTTACTAGTTGCAGCTGGCCATCACAGGGTCCTATGCATCTGCTGGTGTAGTCAGTCTTTTCCATCATCACACTTTCTTTAAACTGTGAGTAATTGGTGGTTAGAAGCCTTGTAGTCTAGGGGTGTCCACCCATGTCTAGGGTTTAGCATAGTAGGAGTGGTTATCTGGCTTGAATATGCAGCATTTGTTTCATTCATCCACCATTTATCCAACTTTGTGTTAAATTTGTGATGTTCCCGAGCATCACTGATATTCAACCTAGGTGAGTTTCTTGGGGTGATAGTAATAACCTTGAAAGGAACATAATGAAAAATCAAGATGGTAGTCCTAGTTTTGGGATCCAGGGGAAAATCTCTGTTTATATGTGTTTTATGTGTTAAGCTCTCGCATTATTTATTTTTTGTGTTTTAGATTTTTTATGCAGGTAATTTCTGTATGGTGTTAAAACCTATAGTGTTCTTCCAACTCCATAACTGATGACTCCATTCGTCTTCAACTATTCCAACACATGCTTATTGAAGATGCTGCAAAATGGTATGTAGACTAGCCCTCCACATCTCATTCAGTTTCCGCGACACATTTTAAAGCATTCCTTTCATATTTCCAGTTACCTCTCCAATATGAAACTGGTACAGAGCTATTGGCCTAATTCCATCAGTCCTCCGCCACTCGCCTATCCGACCATGTTCAAGAGTGGTGTCGAAGGAGGAGCACATGCCGTGCCCCACCTTTCGAAGACCGTGTCTATCTAAGTTGTTTCTTAGGAGACTTATAGTACCCATTGGAAAAGATGTCACATCCAATTCCTTAGACTGAGGAAGAAGATCTCTAAAACGCTCTAAGATATGATCTGATTTATGCACAATCAGGTTATGTCTATACCGTCATTTCAGACCTCCCTCGTCCTAGAAGTGCCAATGCACTGAGAGCATCTCACACCACCGATGGTATCGTTGGAACCCTTTCATAGCCTTCACCATATACTCAACAAAGTTATGGATATCTATAAGGGGGCACCAGTACCTCTAACACTCATGCCCCTCCTACTAGAAACATGTTTTCAGGATCCCAACATGTCTACCATACTATTGCTCCTCCTCATGCATAGCCTAGTGCTCTAGACCCTCAAGCATTAGCACCACAGCCTCCCATGCATCCTCAGCCCCAGCAGCCATCGCCCCCCCAGGGCCAGGTGTTGCACAACAGAGTGTAACCATCCCCAAAATTCAAAGAAAAAGAATAAGGGTAAGGGTAACAAGGGTAATCAGGGTAATCAAGGTAATCAAGCTAATGAACTCCAGGGGAACTAGACTAACACCAACAACTAGCAACAAGGCTCTTCGTATGAAGAAGCCTTATGCATGTTGTGGTGTATATGGCAATTACACACATGAGTGTGCTTTCTTAATCCAGACGTGCCAAATGTGGGAATCTCAAGCAACTTCTAGAGGTCAACAATCACCTCAAAATCCTGTGCCATCTCAACCAGCACTGGTCACAAATCCTTTCCCTCAGCAATGATTTGTTGCTGCTCAACCCCAGCTAGGTCAAGCAGCACACCCCCCCCCCAACCCTTTGGTCTTGATGACTACAAGATCCTTATGAGGAACTCTGATGAGGTTAACCCCTCCAATATCAACCTGCAAACTCAGTCACGTCAATATGACAAGCCGTCGAATTCGTCTGCCACTGAGTCCAAAACAAAAGCATCTACTAAACCTCTTATGACACCAAATGGTCTATTACAAATCCATCAACCTAAATTTGAGAACATTCCCAAGATCCCAAAGGGACCATTACACCGTAATGTGGCTTCTAACCGAGCTGGCCATACATACAGTATAGTAGACAACTTGGTGCAATCACTTGCTGCCATGTCGACGCTAGAAGTCCTCCAGTTGTTCCCATCTCAAAATAAATATGTACTAACAACCTTAGGTTGAGTAGATCCTTTTGATGATCATCTGATTGTATTTCCGATTGATACATCAGAACATCCCCCATTTCCTTCATTATTTGCTTTCCAGATACCAGTCTGAGTCCATAATGCCATCATCTCCTGATGCATTATTGGCGTAGGTGCATCCACCTATGTGATGTTCATTTTTGTTTGGAAACAACCTAAGTCACCTAAGTTATCCCCTTCCACCATCACTTTGTGTGCTTGGCATGGACACTCCTCCCAGCCCCTTGGCATGCACGAAAACTGTACAGTGACCCTTGTGGGCAAGACTGTTCATCTTGAAATTGAATTTATTGATGCCCCTTTGGATTGCAACATTCTCTTAGGTCGTAGTTACACATATGTCATGTCATCTGTAACATCTGTAGTGTTCTGCAAGATGTGCTTCCCCCACGAAGGGAAGATCGTTACCATCAATTAGTGGACTTACTATGAGCCGACATCCATGACCTCCCCCAAGTCCATTATCTTATCAATGTCTGATAAAAAGTATTTAACTCCTCTCACTAGTGTTTCACCCGGAGTCTATAAAGATTCTTCATTGTTGTGTTCTTTCCCTAGTCCTCCCCCTCCCATCTCAGTGCTTAACTCTATGAGTGTTTGCATGTTACAAGCGTCATGCGCTACCCTAAGGAGTATGGTACACCTGATCAATATCCATCTCCTCAGCACCCTGTTGTTGCCCTCCCAGCTGAGTCCTCTGGATCCACCCCCAAGACCTCCTCCATTTGTGGGTGCCTCTCCTATGTTTCCACCAGGAACTGTTACTCCAGGTTTCAACCATCTAGGAGTTATTCCACCAGGAAATTACCCTACAGGCGATATACCTTTCCTATTTCCCCCTCTGGGAGTATTTTCCATCCCTATCATGGCTTCGTTGGTCCTTCCAAACATGACTCTGGGGATCCCAATATGATACATAGATCCCCATGCAAGCATTCCGCGTGGTCAACTGAGACCTTACCACGCTTTGACCCCAGTTCAACTGGTCCCTACGACCCTTGTCATTGCTTTAGTTCCATCACAACCCCAACAGGAACCTGTTCCTGTTGTGAAAGCATCCAAACAGGGGGTAAAAGCTAAGAGGAAAGAACCTAAGGACAAGGCTCCCCAAGCTCCTCCAACCCCTAAGGGCCAAAAGCTGTCACCTCCATGCACTTTGTGTAAAGTGGTTGGGCGTGCCACTTGTTATGCCCCTATACCAATAGGTGTCATATATCATGATTGACTTGGTTTAACTCTGAAATATGTTCATACCTTTACTTGTTGCAAATGTTTTCCATATTTGTAAAAAATCAAAAAATTAAAAAATGTAAAGAGGGTATACCCTAAAAGAAAAATCAAAGGGTAAAAAGAATAAAGAAAAGTTCAAAAAAATGAAAGAAAATGAACCCCAACAAAAAGAAAAGACCATGAAAGTGTGCAAACCCAAATGCCACTACTATTTACTTTATTCATAATAAAGATTATGTGCAACTTGTTACCTATGCCACAATCCATGGTAACCAAATAGCTTAATCTTGGTTATTCCATGTTTTCAATTTAAGGCTTTAGATATATCGAATAAAGATCTGACCAAACAGTTTAATCTTGGTAGATAAGTAGATCGGTAGAGTTAATAAAATGAGCTCAACAGTTTAATCTAAGCCCTTGGATGTAATAAGTATAGATATCACTATGTAAAATAAAAGAAAGTGTGATAAGGGTTTTCCAGTTTAAGTGCACCCTAATAAAGGAGTGAAAATGCTAGGATAAAGGAGGTAGGGTAAGTAGATGATGGTTGCAGTATAATGTGTGGTGAATGGTTAATTTTAATGCTTAAATATTTTGATTTCATCACTTGGACAAAGCATAACTCACATTAGAGACAGCACATCAAAGAAACAAAGTCAAATTAATTAACTTCCTTCATTTTTCCCTACAAAATTCACTAATTTCCCCTAAGTGCTAAAGGTGCCTATTAGCTCTACAACAAATTTGTTCAGTTGAGGGTCAAAGACAGCTTGGCAGTGTTGTTTTATGCTAAAAGGTTGCTCGCAGTAGTCGGTTTACCTTCTTCGCCTTGATTCTCCTTACCTTCCCTTAACCTCCCGCTAGCCCTGTTTTCATTCAAATTTCAGTGTAAACCCATGTTGTTTAACTCTCGAGCACGAAGTTTAAATCGCATGACCGCATGCCTTATCCATTTATTCCTCATTGTTTAACCATAGCTGTTGATCATCCCGATCCAACGATCAATTTTCTTTTTCCCGCACATTAAACTTTGCACTCGTTCCCCATCATCCGACCGTCCGTGGCTTGATCCCACGGTTGTCGCTTTCCCCGCCGTCGTGACCTACCTGCACATTAACCCTGGGGGACGACGGTTTTCATCTGACACGTGTTGCTATTTTATTGGATCGTGAGGGTTTATATGAAAACCGACTGCCTTCGATAGGCGGTGCGGGGAATACCACCGTGCCCCGCGCGTTATCATCCGCGCTTCTTTTTCGTGTGATCACTGTCAGATCTACCGCGCCCTGATCTGATGGCTCTCATCTAACTGCTTTCCACCACCATTCTCCCACGCATTATTGTCCTCGCAACATGCTTCTGTCAACCATCAGATCTGCTGTGCCCAGATCCAATGGCCTCTATTCCTCCATCTATTTTCTCTCGATAGCTCCTTCTGACGTGATCTCCGCCGTTTATCTATGGATCCAACGACCATGAATTGTTCTCGTCCTGTGCCTGCCTCTGCCATACTGTCTTTACTCCTTGAACCTGTTTTGTGCTCCCGAAGGAAGAAGAAGGCCAGATCCAGCACTTTGTGCCATTACTCCTCACCAACTGCATTTAAAGAAGAGCATGGCCGAGAAGAAAATGGACGACCTCGGGCAGATAACCGCATTAATCGGTCATGGAGCTTTGTACATATTACACTCTACCTATTCAGGAAGGACTGCAAAGCACTAGAAAGATCAAATTCATCCATTAAAGCAGTCAAACTACAACAAAGGCCCATTTCAAAGAATTAATGTGGTTGGTGGTCCATTAAGACACCTCCATGCATAGCATAGCAGAGATTTTTGTAATCAACCTCCATATATACCCAGAAACAAAATGTTGATGGTTGATGAATGTTATTTTGTTGTAAGCTTCAACTTTTGGAGACTATAACTATTGTGATACCTACAGCGTCTGGTCTTCATTTTCAGCTAATGCAAGCTTCTTTTGCTGTTAATTGCTCACTTTCCACTTCTTCTTCTTTGTTCCAGGCGTGCCTGTTATGCATTTATTCATGCGCTGTAGATGTTTAGCATTAGAGGGGTTGTCATCCCACCTCTGTGTTTGAATCTAGCATGTCTCATTGAATTTGTATGTAGGTTTCTATTATTTTAATGCTAGAGAGCTGTCATCTTGTCTGTGTATTAGGAAACAGATTTACAGACCTTTTAACTAGTTGCAGCTGGGCATCTTAGGGTCCTGTGCATCGGCTAGTGTGATCAGTATTCTCCATCATCACATTTCCTTTAAAACTGTGAGTAATTGGTGGTCTAAAGCCTTGTAGTATGGGGGTGTTCACCCATGTCTGGGGTCAAGCATAGTAGAAGTGGTTATCTGGCTTGAATATGCAACATTTCTTTCATTCATCCACCATTTATGCAACATTTTGTTGAGTTTGTAATGTTCCCGAGCATCTCTGATATACAACCTAGGAGAGTTTCTTGGGGTGATAACATTAATTGGCGCCGTTTCCGAGGAAAGGAGATTGAAGCTCAACCTCCTTGGGAGAATGACACAATTCCAAGCTTTGATGATAGACAAGGTTTGGACACATATTTTGGTTGTAATCATCTATCTGGCGACTCCACTGGAGGAAGACCAACTATTGGCGACTCCACATTGAAGTTTTAGCACTGTTAGTGAGGCATGTTCGGAGATATCTTCAGAAACCATCAGCTGAACTAGTGCATGATCCTGAGAAGATCATTCAGTAGAAGAAAATATCGCAGTAAGGAGTATCAGGACTAGGTAAGCCTTAGAAATTCCATATATCTTTGTTAGTGAAAGTCACCTTCAGAGATTCATTTAGCTCCTTAGTCATTCATTTCCCTTTCAGACCTCAGTTCAAAGACACATCCATGATGTCCATCATATTCCTCTGTTTCTGTCATTCTTTTCATTAATCCATTCCACTCAGTCTACCAGTATCCTTCCATTTACCTCTTTCATGGCAGGCCAACAAGCTCTCACGAAGATAGAAAGAATTGTTGCTGCTAGGTATGGACCCTTAGTCTTGCCTACCCCTTTGAATGCCATGCCTACAGGAGATTATCAAGAATTTATGCCCAAGTTTACTGGTGTAGAAGGAGTATCAGCTGAAGAGCACCTAGAAGCCTTTTATAGCTATGCTGATAACCTGGATATCAATGAAGAGGATGTCTGGATGACGGTTTTTGTCCAAAGCCTAGATGAGGAAGCTAGAAAATGGTTTAGAGAATTACCCCCTAGGTCTATTGTAGAAATTGAGGTCCTAGATGATGTGTTCTTAAAGCACTGGGGGAATAATAAAGATCTGCTCTTTTATCATACTAAATTTGGAAACCTGGAGAGAGAAGATGGTGAGCTGCTGTCTGATTTCAACATCAGATTCAATTTTATGTACAACAGAATGCCAGCTGAAGTAAAACCACCCCTACTTCTACTATGCTCACTTATGCTAATGCTTTTGATTCTTAGTTCTGCTTGCTGTTGAGAGAAACGAAATGTGTTTCTTTGGATGATATGCAAGATGCAACCTTTGAAGTAGAAGCAAACATCATGGCTGCAGAAATACTCGAAGGTGATGCTGAATGGAGAAGACAGGGAGGTGAATCCTCATCATCCTCAGAGCCTGAGATTGATGAATTATCTAGGATGATTGAGTTCTTGGTCTCTGAAGTTTAAAAACTAAAATCTGAGCAGAATTCTAAGGAGGCAGGAGCTCATTGTTCCATTTATTTTCCAACTCCAAATCCATGTAGAGGAATACATGAGAATTTGCAGATTCTGCAAAGAAATAAGATTATAAATGAAGACAAAGGGGTGAGACCCCTTTTGCAGAATTCAGTAATGGAAGAAGAGAAACCTGAAGAAGAGGAGGAGGTCCATGGTTTGGAAGGTGCTCCTTTCCTAACCAGAGTTGCCTATGAAGAAGCATTATCCGGAGGTACTGCTTATGAGTTTGTTGTAGTTGTAGAACAACAAGCTGATCAGCAAAAGCAGTCAGCAGTAGGTCCCTTCATCCTCCAAGAATCTGTGCTCGATGCTAGCTCATCTTCGCATGGCTATGCAGATCTGCAAATTAGCCAGCTTGCTTTTATTCCCAGACCAATCATCAAGAAGGGAGAGGAAAGCTCTCCATCATCTTTTGTTTCTCTGTCTGCTCAAAAAACAATCCCTCCATGTTGCCCCTTGAACACTGAGGCAGAACAAAATTCAATGCTCAAGGCTGAAACTGATCATCTCAGTCTTGATATTTTGATGTCTGCTCAGATGGCCCCCACACAGATGGAAAAGGTAGCCTATCAGATGACAGAGGAAGAGGATGTACAGTTTTTGGACTCTTACTTGGATGTGGACTATGCTAAGCAAGATGCAGGAGCAAATGATGTCTCTATGTCCCCTGTACAAGAACATAATGGTGCATCATTCATATTAGTTGTGTAGACTACAAAAGACACAGACAAGTACATAGTAGTCATGATTATTCAGCAGGTGTACAGAAGCTCACATAAAGAACATCCAAGGAGGAGAGCACACAGAAGGGAGATGAAATTTGATCCATATCTGCCTATTAAGATCAAATGTCCTAAACTCTTTGAGGTAGAGGATCAAATAAATCTCGTCTTGCTGATCTATGATGAACCAAATGACAAGCAACAATTTTGGTGGCCCAGCAGATGGGCATTTTTTGAAGTTTTAAGTTTTCCAGCCTTAATGTTGTAATTGTGTTCTTTCTAGTATTGACTTAATTAGACTCCATGACCAATGGATACTAGACAAATGTTTTTATGCTGATTTCGTATGAAGGCATTAGTCTGCAGGTTCTTGAGACCTCACAGGGAGGATCTCATCCCCAGAAGGAGCCAGTGTTAGCTTTGCAACAAATTTGAACAGTTGAGTGTCAAAGATAGCTTGGCCGTGTTGTTTTATGCTAAAAGGTTGCTTGCAGCAGTCGGTTTACCTTCTTCTCCTTGATTCTCCTTACCTTCCCTTAACCTCCCACTAGCCCTGTTTTCCTTCAAATTTCAGTGTAAACCCATGTTGTTTAACTCTCAGGCGCGAAGTTTAAATCGCATGACTGCGCGCCTTATCCATTTATTCCTCATCGTTTAACCATAGCCGTTGATCGTCCCAATCCAACAGTCAATTTTCTTTTTCCCACACATTAAACTCTACGCTTTTTCCTCGTCATCCGACCATCCGTGGCTTGATCCCACGGTTTTCGATTTCGCCGCAGCTGTGACCTACCTGCGCGTTAACCCGTGGGGATGGTGGTTTTCATCCGACACGTGTTGCTATTTCATTGGATCGCGAGGGTTATACGGAAGCTGCCTGCCTCCGATAGGCGGTGCGGGGAATACCGCCCACCCGCGGAACCACCGTGCCCCACACGTTATCGTTCGCACTTCTTTTTTGTGCGATCACCATCGGATCTACCACACCCTGATCTGACGGCTCTCATCTAACCGCTTTCTGCCACCATTCTCCCGCGCATTATTCTCCTCGTAGCTTGCGCTTCTGTCAACCGTCAGATCTACCGTGCCCAGATCCAATGGCCTCCATTCCTCCATCTATTTTGTCCCGATAGCTCCTTCTGATGTGATCTCCGCCATTCATCTATGTATCTGATGGCCATGAATTGTTCTCGTCCTATGCCCGCCTCCGCCATACTGTCTTTACTCCTTTAACCTGTTTTGTGCTCCCGAAGGAAGAAGAAGGCCAGATCCATCACTTTGTGCCATTACTCCTCACCAACTGCATTTAAAGAAGAGCATGGCCGAGAAGAAAATGGACGACTTCAGGCAGATAACCACATTAATCAGTCGTGGAGCTTTGTACATATTACACTCTACCTGTTCAGGAAGGACTGCAAAGCACTAGAAAGATCAAATTCATGCATTAAAGTTGTAAAATTGCAGCAGAGGCCCATTTCAAAGAATTAATGTGGTTGGTGGTCCATTAAGACACCTCCACGCATAACATAGCAGAGATTTTTGTAATCAACCTCCATATATACCCAGAAACAGAATGTTGATGGTTGATGAATGTTATTTTGTTGTAAGCTTCAACTTCTAGAGACTATAACTACTGTGATACCTGCAGCGTATGGTGTTCATTTTCAGCTAATGCAAGCTTCTTTTGCTATTAATTGCTCACTTTCCACTTCTTCTTCTTTGTTCCAGGCTGTTCTTGTTATGATTTTATTCATGTGCTGTAGATGTTTAGCATTAGAGGGGCTATCATCCCACCTCTGTGTTTGAATCTAGCATGTCTCATTGAATTTGTATGCAGGTTTCTGTTATTTTAATGCCAGAGAGCTGTCATCCTGTCTATGTATTAGGAAATAGATTTACAAACCTTTTAACTGGTTGCAGCTAGCCATCATAGGGTCCTCTGCATCTACTAGTGTGATCAGTATTCTCCATCATCGCATTTTCCTTAAAACTGTGAGTAATTGGTGGTCTAAAGCCTTGTAGTCTGGGGGTGTTCACCCATGTCTGGGGTCAAGCATAGTAGAAGTGGTTATCTGGCTTGAATATGCAACATTTCTTTCATTCATCCACCATTTATCCAACATTTTGTTGAGTTTGTAATGTTCCCGAGCATCTCTAATATACAACCTAGGAGAGTTTCTTGGGGTGATAACAATACCTATAACAAGTTAGAGGGGCTCAGAGCATTTCTCTGACTTTTGGAGGGACTAGTCCCTCAGCCCAATAATTGAAATACCTAAAGTACTTAGAATCCCCTTCATCAACATTTACCCCTCCATAAAATCATTCATTCCCTTGATAAAACTTTTCCTAAGTAAAATCCTATTTTACTTAGGGAAATTAAAACATTCTGTATATGTAAAACCCTCATATTCATTTAGCCTAAGTTATAAATGTTATATGATGAAAATACTTTTGGAAACACTCAACTTAGCGCATTTTCATATCCTACAAAGTCGCATTAACCACTAATTGGTATTATTATTTAATTCCCGAAAACAAATCACCCATTACCCATATTATTATTAAAAACCCCAATAAATATATATCTCGCCCGTGGTTGCGAAATAACCTTAATAACATTGATAAATGGGATTAATTAGTCAAACCATGACTAATTAAGAACGTTGACCCCTGCCATGCTAAATAAAGGATTAATTGATCATCAGGATTAATTAATAACTTTTAACGAATCACATTGCCCCTGATGCAATTAAATCTTTTTATTAACGTCAGGCCCCCCTCCATTAACCAGTAGTCACTTCCCACCCCCCGACCACTGTCCAATCAGATCTCTCAGATCTGATGGCTATTGCTGATATCATGCGAGCCTTTTGGTCAGACGTTAAACATGCAATATGAGCGGTTTTCCAAAAGTCTTCGATGCTACGTGTTAACTAACTAGTGGAATTGCACAACCCTCCCTCAATACCGCTAATCCCCCATAAGCGGTGCAATAAAACCTGCTTATCGCCTCCCATAAACGAAAAAACATCACTTCATTAATTTGACGCCACCTGTCTTTGTCGCCAAACCAGCCAAAATATTGACTTTGCATAGAAAACAAGTGTAATCTATTCTTCGTCCTTTATCCAGAACAATTCCATGCATGCACACAGTATGTCCAAAATCAACCAGTTCGTTCCCAAACTGTCAACTACCTTGAAAGCTGCCTTTCAATGCCGCTCCAGTCCACTGTGTGCATCCTGTGAATGTGAACATCATTGCCAGTTGCCCAGAAACATGTATTTACCAGATTTTCTCCTAGAAACCCTGTTATATACTGAAATTCCCCTGAAATTGCTTTAAAACCTAAAGTTTCACTATAAATTGAGTTACTAAGCTTAGTTCAAAACTTCCCAGGCACCTCTGTTTAGACAATTTCATTGAAAACCTCAGTTTCATCCCTGAAAACACAAGAACCAGGATGGAAACCCCCGTGGCCCTCAATGTACCTCCAGTCAATGCTCCCCATAAAGACTTGGATTACCTTCCCTTAGCAGATAAAGACTTCCAAATAAAAGACCTTGAACCTGATAAAAGCCCCTTGAAAGTATATTGTCAATGCCGAGACGATTACATGAACAATTTGGATACCATAGGACTTTGGGAATCAAATCTCCCAAAGTACTTATTCCCTTTTGTGTACATTTTCCCAGACATTATCCACCAATGCCAGGCCAATTATAACCCGAACCTCAGAGCCGTAATGTCCCCCGACCAGTCAATCATGTTTACCATTACTGCTGATTCAATTAACAAAATGTTACAGCTTCAGCCCGGTCAGAACCTCACTCCCATTTCCATTGAAGAATTACTAGAAAAATCCACTAAAATGTCTAGTTCTGAATTTAGCCATATTTTCCATACTTTCATGGATAATGATCATATACCCAAAGACCCCCCTCCCTACCTAACATGTTCCTTCTCTAATATAGACAAAGATATTGTTAATATGATTGCTGCCATTACGGGTTTCAATACTAGTGAGTTTGTTGATGAATTGACCCTAGTTTTCATGAGTATCTTCACCCTTGGTCAGCCTCCTGTTGTCAAATATGACTATGCTGCATTCATAGCTGACAAAATCCATGACCAATTCATGAGGCTAGAAAATGAGAGAGTGTTCAAGTATTCTACAGTCCTATATCACCTCTTCCTTTACTATCAAACTGACAAATTCCCTTTCTTTGTGCATAAGCTTGATACAAAAGGTAACCCTAGGTCAGTCATTTTCTGGACCTCTATTTTTCACTACTCATCCTCTTCTCCCTATTCATATATTGATTTCATTGATCAGTTTGTCCATCCTATAACTACCATGTTGATAGGAAGTTCTCCCCCTAGAATCAATGATGATATCAAAAGAATCCTTTAGTTGTCAAAGCAGTATAGGATAGGTGACTGGTACTTATACCAAAATCATACTGAGATCAGAGTCTATGGGTGTGAACTGCCTCCCTACAAATTACCCAAGTATGTCCCCATGAGATTATTTTCCCTGGAGTACTACAGGCAACTAATCAACTCTGATCAAATCCATTTCATGAAAGCAAAGAAGAAATCCCAGCTGAGGATCAAAGACCACTTAGGCCCATTTGTGTGCAACAATAGAAAAGCAGGGCAAGAAGCAGAAGAAATCATAGAGAGGAAGATGCATTTAAAGAAGAGCTTTGCTTGGACATATGATCCTCATAGTTTCATCTGTGATAGGAGGATAAAACACAAGTTATCACCCTAAATCCATCACAGCATTCCTGAAATATAACACTATGCCAACTTAAATGAATGGAGGGAAGGGACATTGATAGAACAAGATAGTGATAAAGTTGAAGTTGAAAATGTGATGAAAGATTTGGAGAAGAGACTTGACCTAGACTCCTTCCTACAGGTGCATGCAAAGTCTTCTGAAAGGCCAACTCACGAGTCCAGTGCTCCCACAATAGAGCCTTCACAAAGGCAAACTCAGGAACCAAGTCCATCTACATTAGAACAACCAGAAACAACAAAACAACCAGAGAAATTAGAGCAGCCTGAAATATCTATAGAGTTAGATCCACCACAGTCACATCCAGCTCAGACCAATATGGGAAATCCTCCAGTGCTACAAGATCCTCTAAATGAGGAAAGGAACTTGAAAAGAGATAGGGAAGTAGCTACCCCTCCAAGCATACCCACAGATCAACCCTTTGCTAAGAGGCAAAGGATGAATTCGTATTCAGAGGAGGAATTCATTGGAGAAACTACAAAAAGCGTGAGAAAGGAAGGGATGGATAGTTTACAAACATTCCCAATAAGGGGGACATCCTCAAGTTCACAAAGGCAGGAACTAGAAAGACAACCGAGAACAGAAGTTTCATCTTTCAGGTCTTCTTCTGAGAATATTATAGATATAAAGGGGAAGTTTAAAGAGATCAAGGCAAAGAATGAGCAGCTGAAGGCCCAAGCCTATGCTCAGTACTTAAAGATGGCCCCTACAAACCAGACCAGATTGATGTCAGCCTTTGACATCAAAGAGGGAAAAATGCAAATGAGTTTCCTGAAGCCCACAGTGCTGCAGCCAAAATCCTTGGCAGATTATCTCAACACTGATTTTGAAGTCATGGCCAAAGACATCCACCCTATCGACCATATTGAACTACACAAGAAAACGGGTGAGATGGTCTATTCAACACTGACCAGCAAAGCAATGATGGCTCATAGATTGCAAAATTCATTGAGCAACACTACGACCAAATTGCAGCCAGAGAAAGCCTCCTCCCAGGCAAAAGAAAACATAATAAAATCATTGGAAGAGTTAGTAATTGAGTTGAGTTAGCATAAAGCTTAATTAAGAAAAAGAGTGAAGACATAGTTGCACTTAGAAAACAATTAAAGTTGCCACGACTCATTCACCCTCAGACTGCTGAGGTTATAGAGAAGAAAAATGAAGAAGAACTTATGGACTTGGTCCTCAAGTTAAACGAGCAATTGAAAGAAGAAAAGAAGGAATTGGAGAAAGCAGTGCAGTCAAGGCAAAGTGAGTTGACCACCCAGCCCCAGACTGTAGTGCCTATAGTTTCAACAACAGTCCCTTCCACTATGGAAACTGTTTTGGCACCAAATGTTCCTTTGGAAACAACTGCACCCATAGAAGCAAGAGGTACATCACACGAAGGTACACCAACAAAGAGCACAAAGGACTTGATTAAGTCAATGGAAGAAATTAAACTCCAAGTAACAGAGCTTCAGAAAGTAAAAGTGAAATTCACTACTTTGGAGCAGAAATATGATATATCAAAGATCAATTATGTAGAAGAGATGAGGAAAAACAAAGGCATCGCCAACAAATTAAAGCATTGGAGAGGGATCTGACATTTGAAAATCCTTTGACAGACATTAGGAAAATATTATGGACCAATATCATTGATTCCATCAATGATATTTGGTCATCAATTCAAATTATTTTTGAATAGATTGATTTGGTAAAGTTTTCTCTTAAAGAAATTGAGAATACCAGAGAAGAGCTAGGTAGGAAACCTAAGGAAGCTATCAAATTAATCAATTTTCTGAACAGTAAAAGCAGGCAACAATTAGAACAATTAGACATTGAGGATAGGACTGCTACCATCCTCGAAATAGAGAAAGTGTTGAACAAAAGGAATCTAATGCAAGGCCTGGAACGTAGATGTCAAAGCATGCAGGAAGATATGGATAAGTTCATGAAGAAATTTGACATCTTAAGAATTAAAGGGCTACCAAGTCCTTTAGTCATCAATGATAAGCTAATGGTTCAGATTGATTACATTAATAAATTACATCAATAGGCTCACAGTCAGGCTAGTTCATCTTCAGCCAAGGCACTACTAACAGGAAAAGTGTTGTATGATGATTTAGAGAACCTCTTTTTCATCGAACATGAAGTAAAGCACTTATTCCCAGTACAACCCAATTTTGTAAAGTATATAGAAGCAGAAGAAATTTACAGGAAGCTGACAAAAACAATAATACCAAAGGATGATTAGTGGACCAACATGACTGACATCCTATAAATTACCATGGTAAATACTGAGGTAAATAGGAATATTTACCACAGTAAATTTTGGTAAAAAGGATGAACGCTAGTAAATAGGTAAAGAGTATCAGTTACAAGTGAAAGAGTATCAGTTAAAAAGATCAAATCAGATGTCTAGCACAGAGTTACTAGGGCAATAACAAGATGCAAATTCGTAAAGCATGCCTCCAGCTCCTTCAACAAAAATAGGGACAACAAAAATTAGTTCATTATCTATCACTATATTCGAGACCATCTGTCTATATATTTGTGTAAAAAGATATTTCATATTCCTAGAATAAATCTCATTTAGTTATGAGATATTTTGATGTAAATTTTGTATAAATACTTCTTTATTCGAAGTATTAGAGGTGGATTCAAAGACATTTCTATAGAAATTTTCTTCTAGAATTAAAGTGCTATTGTACGAAGACTTGTATGGCTTTCTGGATCAAGGAATAAAGTAAAGATTGTTCACAGGATACTTGTGTCAAGCAGAAATCAAATAAGTATTCTATATCTCTTGTTTATTATTTTTTTTCCTCTATTTATTAATAATCATATGTGTTTTCATAAAACCTGAATGATAAACGAATAATTATTTTTCAGAAATTGCTTTACTGCACTCGGTTTTAAATTTGTTTATCTTCTTAATGTTTTCTGCTAGACTATCATAGTTAGGGAATTCTTGAATGCTCCCTTACTTCGTAGTTTATGCCTTTGGTCCAATTGAACAAATAATTCTTAATTGCCCTTTGTTGATAGGCCTCTTGTTTTCCTCATTTTGACCCCGGTTAAAGGATTCTTGATTGCCCTTTCTCCCTGGTTAAGACCATTTCATCCACCTGAACCTGACATTTGCCTTTTGTTTTACTACCTTGCCCTATGAGTTTTCCCTTTAGTAAATGATTTGATCCAGTTAAGCCATCACTCTATTGACTCCATAGCCCAATGGCCTGAAGACCTTTCTCTATCCATCTATTCCCAGAATTCCACCACTCTCAAACAAGAAAACCTTGAACTCTAATAACTAGCCTAATATCACACCAAACAAAGCTAAATTATAAAGAGAGAGCCCTCTTTGAGTACAGATTGGCTAGATTCTGTACTTAAAATATTTGTTTGTGGTTACCTCGAACCCCTTTCCTTCTTCCCATAACTTCTAAGGAAAATCTGAGTGATAACACCACCAATAATTGTCCCCAGCTTCCTCATCTCAAACCTTTGATTCATGAAATATTCCCTGAGTCAAATATCCCTGAAGTCCATGTTAACTTAGTGGGACCAACTAAGAAACTCAAAACTTGCGCACAAATCACCCTTGTGCATTGTGTGATCATCATGGTCAATATTCCCATTGTTGCCCTCGTCTCAATGAATTTTGTAATTCCCTTGAGGCGCTTCACAAATACGAGACCACTCATAGTGGATCATCTAATCCTATACCCATGGATTCTTGTACCACTAGTACACCAAAACAGGGGGACTCTAGTCCTACCATTGTAACCCCTCCCCTCGATGTCGAGATGGCAGACACCACATACCATATCCTTTACCTATCATCATCCTTGATTTCCTCTCAAGAAAACCTTTATGAGTTTTCTGCGCGCATTTATATCAAACTTCTCTTGACAGAATCTCAGGTCTCAACATTTTTAGATCCTCCATATACTAGCTCGTAGTCTACCATTCAAGATGATGCATATGTGAACCTTATTTCTCAGGTTGATGCACCAGGTAATGTCGCCGCATCATGTAGTCAGCCTTCCTCCCATCTGCCCATCTCCCAGCCTGATGAGGACATCATGGAAGCTATGTCTACCCCTAATTACCATTGCACTTAGGCAAGGGGTCATTTTTTCGAAGGATTTTGAATGCCATTTCCTTCCTAATTATCCTGATGCACTCTACCTCAAGAAATTTCGCTCATAGCACATCCTTTTGATATGCATGTCTTTATTCTGCCATGAAGTTAGGTAGATTGCATCATCTCATCCATTGTCTTTTGCACCTTTCAAACGGATCCATCATGCACACCGTATATTGGTCATGCCGACGGTGTGAGTCGCTTCTTCGGAATCTAGCCTTGATAGCCTGGGCCATTTTTACCCCCTTGCATGCGTTAGTCCTTTCAAATGGTGTGTGCATTGGGTCTGCCACCAATAATCAAGTAGAATATGATGCAGTGATAGGTTTGATAGTCGATGCCCTCGCTCATTGCATCCTTCATCTTCATGTTCATTTATATTCCTTGCTACTTGTCATGCAATTGAATGGTGTGTATCATGTGCATAACCAAGTCCTATTTAGAAAATAACTACGAGTTAAGCTGTTGGTACGTGAATTTGAAACCATTATGTTCAGTCATGTTCCTAGAGCCCAAAATAACTATGTAGATACCATTGCAAATAATATTCTAGTTTGACATTTATCACGTATACCACAAAAGATAACCATAAAAAAAATAAATGGCGAACCATCATTGTCATGTAAAATGCATAATCATATTATGTATCACAAAAGTGTTTGGAGCCATAGCTCTAAATACATCCGACATGCCCATAGCATGTTACAAAAATCAAAATCAATGGGACCCACATGTCCCTACATCTAGTCATTGTCCGATGGATATCATGTCAAAGGCTCTGCTCCACCTGCACGTACATCATGTACTGCCTGACCAACCATTACCACGAGACACACTATACCTTGCCACTCTGAGGGAAGACCGGTGCACTCATCTATGTATCGGTACTCTAAATCATGCCATCTATGCTCTGACACTCCAGTCAAGAGTACATCAAACCTATGATGAAGATCAGCGAGCAACGCAGTATCCTCTGGACCCTGATGTGATGACGATGTCTCCCGATTTGCAGCCCCATGCACTATAGCTCAATCGACGTATCCTACTAGTTTTACGGTGCTATGTCTGCATACCATATATATTACACTCAGTACCATATACATACGATAAAAATATAAAATGCAACATAAAAATAGAAACTTAACACTTACTGTCTGGTCCCCATGCTCACCCGAGTGGAGGTGGCAAGTTAGGATCTCCCAGATAGTTCATTCCGCTATAACGGTAATCGTTGATGTAAAGGGGCATCTAATCTCAATGTGTGAAAAACTCGGGTTGGAACACCATCTGACTCCCCCCCCCCCCCCCCCCCCACCGTAGTAGCTACCCCCAGTGGCACATCCTAAGCTCCTGTGGGCCCCCATCTCGGATCTGTACATGAGGATGGATAGTGGGTACCTTCTCAAAGAAGAATTCACATAGTACTGTACCAAAAGTGTAGTCATGGTTCACCTACCTCCTGCAAAGACTCAACTATCGTTTCATCAATGACAGCATCATCTGAGCCCACCTATAGTAGGTCCTAGCCAAAACACTCCCAACTAGCATCATTTGCTCACTAGTGATGTGGTGGAACACCTAGTTTCCCAGGACCCGTAGCACAGCTGCGACAACACCCTGTGTCTCTAGCCTCTCTAAATCAACAAGCGGGATAGTCGTGCCCTTGACATGAACACCCTGTCGACAATGGCCCTCTGCAAACTCAGTAATGTTCCTCCCATGAGGTAACACCGAATGAATATCCCCCATCACTTCGAGGGGAGGTAATCTGGTCAAGAAGTAAATATCCTATAATGTGAGCTCAATCTTGTGCTCCTGCATGATAAATATCTCATGGTCTAGATCCCAATAGCTCACAATTCTCGATAGGACTCACCTACCCTCATCAGTGGGTTCTCTACCAATTTGAGAACCCCATAATGAGCCAATGCCCCTCGAACCACCTGATCCCCCTAGATCTCAGATCAAAGAATATCCAAGTCTAGTTCATGCCAATAAAACACCACATGTCTTGTCAGTTCAAATAAGAAAACAATGGTCTACACTGATCAACCTACAACCCCCACTAGGCCAGTAGACCAACTCTCTCTCCATCACCAAATCACAGTTTTTAGCCTAGAAAGTGTGAGCTCACAAGTTTCTAGCTATTTCCTATGAGGCAGATCACACTTTTGGGCCCAAAAAGTGTGATGTGACCGTGAGTAAGAGTAGGGGTCTCTCAAGGAGCTTCCAGGTGCCAAAAATAAGGAATAAACCACTGAAATTGAGGAGATGAGTAAGGCCACCTACCTTAAAGTCCCAGATCTTGATTCTGTCGGTTAGTTTGTTCGCTATGATCTCCAAAAGATTTAGGGCCTTTTCCTCCTCTCCAAATTCACCACAACTCACTTAGCAAATGAATCCAAATTGGAGGGAAAACGCCCTTTCATAGAAAAATCCCAAATTTTTCTATTTCCCATTGCGACTAGACCGTAGCTCAGTTTGAAAAACCGTCAACACCATTGGAAAGCTCTCACACAGCTATATAATGTGTCTTCCTAAGTTTTTTATGATTTGACACTTCACCAGGAAGCCTTTTTTCCAAGAAATGTCACTTCGTCACCTCTCAAAATTGAATTTTGTCCTAAAGTGACACTTGTACTTTTAGGTCCACCTCCTCTTAATACTTTTCATACCATATGTCGACTTTTGTCATAAGTAGCCATTATTTAATCATGTTTTGATAGTCCCCACTGGGACTAGTCTGTGTGGCAGCGTCATCGAGTCACCCTTGTTCAGAGCATCCGTGATGAGTCACCCTTGCATTCTTGGAGTCTATTTCATGTCCCATTGTATCATGTCACAATATTCCATCCATATTTGCATGCCATTCATCCTATGTTGTCCATTTGCGCCTCCAGTCATATTGTCCCCACCCCTCCAGAGTTGAGTTAGTTGCTGCCAGGTCAACCATGCACTTTATGCTTTGACAAGGGAAGTCGTCTGATTATCCCTCAGTCGCACTTTTCCATTATCCCCGATGTCATTCCACCAGTCACATTACTATTTTCCCTTATACCTTAGTTGAGAATCCTCATTGCCTCATCTATCACGAGCCCTATTCTGTCGACATAAGTACATTTATTCCAGAAGAACGACCTAGAGGGTAGTGTCTTTTGGTTCCAGCTTCCATTATTGTTTAGCACCTCAGATCGAGTAGACACACATTATTTCTCTTTGATTTAGTCATTTCATGTTTGTGATTCATACACTTGATGGTCCAGTGATGCAGCAGATTGTACCAGTGATTCTTGGTGTGTGTGAGATGTTTCAGACCTCATGAGGGGGTGGCCCTTTAGGTAGCCCCCCACATGACCAAATGCATACCTACTATGCTATAGCCTCAGATGTAGTTCTGCAGAGTTGATGGTTTCGGTTCCTACCAATTGCAGTTTTCATAGCATTCAAGTCTCCTCCAGATGATCCATTCAGTTTTGCAGAGCCCTTTCTTATTCAGTAGGGCTTCTCCAGTTGTTCTACCCTCCCTCCCATCCATTTTTTGAGGGAAGGGGTTTTGTATTTCATGTACTTAGATATTACTGTATTTAGTTCTAGATCATGTTTTTCTGGGTGTATTATTTATATGGGACACATTGTATTATTTTATGGCTCTGTTATGCCAGCATGTCATGCACCATTCAACATGTATTTCATTTCTTAGTCTTATATTTATGGGCTGACCATTATTTTTTGTACTAAGTTATCTCGATGGATATGGGTATGCCTCCCCCACCTCATTTAGGTCCGGTACCACAACATAAAAGGAGACTTGCATTAGTCTCACCCCCTCTGTCCCTATCCTCTTTCACTTCAGCTTTATTGGTCACTCTCTCTCTCTTCAACTCCCCTATGTTGGTCATACATTTTTCTCCTAGCAATTGTATGTTGGGGGGCAATCTGTTATCACCAAAAAGTGATCATCTAGCCTAATTTACTAGATGGATCGAAGTACACCATGTAAAGCCAATTTTGCCATAGTAAAATTTCTTTCATTGTGAGAAATTACTTAATAAACCACTTTTTTTAAGCAACTTATAGTTAAACCCATGAAAAATAATTAAATAAATCACTATTTATTTGATTTTCTTCTAGGAATAATTAATTAAACCATTGTTCAATTATTATTCCTTGTCATATTTGACTCAATCATGAAAAATAAACAAACAAATCATTAATTATCTTATTTTTCTCTAAGAATAATTAATTAATCACTAATTAATTATTATTCCTTGTCAAATTTGACTAAATCCCTTAAGAATAATTAAATAAATCCTTAGTTATTTATTATTCCTTAACTAATTCCTTGAGATGATAAATAAATCATTTATTTGTTTATTATTTCTAAATAAAAGTTTAAATATTTTTTCCCTCCTAAATAAATATAATAAAATATTCGAGGTGGTTATTCCAAAAATGGGATCAATAATATTTTATTATTGCTCATTATTCGAGGATAACTCCATATTTGGTTATAAATAAAAGGGTTTTCCATTCATTATTCACTTTTGATTATTTTCATTGTCGCACACCATACTTTTGATGGGTTTACACATTATAGAGGAGAGAGACTCTACACAAGTTGAACGCGTTTGAGGATAGCCAAGAAACCATCCCATGGAGGGGGACTGGTAACATTTATTTGTTCCCTTCACAGGTGTTATAATAAAACTATTCTTTGTATATCTGGTTTCCATTAGATGATTGGAGTTATTACTCTTTCTTTTTGCTGTTTAACTATGATTGTGGCATACATCTAGACTTTGGCACGTTTTGCTTCTATTAGTTGTTGCATATCTAAAATGTTTAGCAGCCATTTATATTGTTGAGATTGTTTGTCATCCAAAATATTAAGTGGGTTCTTTTCGTACATCTTTGAGAAGAAAACACTACAACAGTGAGTCATCCATATGTTTGATTATCCACTCAATTAATTCTACACTAGGGATGACTGGGACTCTACATGCGATCTTGTGCATCGTGGACCACTTGATGTTGATGTATGATTGCACATCTTCCGAGTCCTTAACAAATGTTTTTTTGCATGAATGTGTTGTATATACCACTCCATGTGACCTCAGTGGACTTATAAATGAAGAATTGTGTGTCCACATAAATGGGAATGATCAACTTGGTAACTTCAATAGGTTCATCAGTGCTTTCTTCTGAGACTTCTTTGGAGGCCACTTTAGGAGGAGGCATGGGTCCAGCAGATGATGAAAGGGAGACAATACTTGTAGCTTGAAAACCTATTTATGGTAGCACACTCATAATGGCAATATTAGCTTATTGCAACCTAACTATGCATCAATGACTCATAAATCATGTATGCAGAGCCATCAAATGTAATTGATCATGCAAATCTATCACTACAACAAAAAATGACTTGCATGCAAAAGAAAATAAGCATGAAAACTAATATGGTTCACTTTCAAAGGACGAAGCGAGTTGAAGGTTCTTTCAGGTCTTTGTAGTGCACTCATGCATCCATGCACGTGAAGAAAACCATCAAGGGCACACTAGCGTAGTCCAAAGGGTTGAATAGATGTGTTTTTGGTCCTTCATAATGCACTTATGTGCTCAAGGAGATAGGGAGGGCACATTGGCACACTCTGAAGGGACAAAGGAACATATCTTCAATGCTTCAGTCCTTCAGGGTGCACACAAGTGCTCATAGGGAAGGAGGGTGCACTAGCATATGCTGAAGGGTTGAAGAAAAATCATTTGAGTCTTTGAGTTGTGCTCATGTGCTCTAGGGAGAGCATAGTTCTTCGTGATGCAGAAGTGTGCTCTAGAGCGGGACTTGTTCATTATGGTTGAAATTTTCAAGATTGATTGAGCTTCTAGTTCCAAAATTTTGATATGCCTGAGGATGGCTCAATAACAAGTCTAACAATAATATTTCATGGTAGAAATGAGAAGAAGAAGGATATGCAAGCTTATATGGACCCTGTCACAAGCATGGTAGAATCTGAAAGGTTGAGGCATGTGAAGAGAAACTGCATGCGGCAAAAAGCTAGCACTTGTAGAATGAATATTGAATAGAAACAAGAAAAAATAAAATGAAACATAAAGAAATTCCAACTAGAAAATCAATATCGAGAGTGAAATGATGAAAGCCAATGAATATATTCGACATGAAAAAATTACTTGTGATTCAAGTTGATTAAGAGTTTCTTGATCCACAAATGTGCACCCAACCCAAATGAGAATGATTATGCAAATGGATGATTAACTAGGTTAATTTAAAAGAGTTTACATGCAAAATATTTTCATGCATGATCGCCACTTGTCGACAATTGAAAGGATTAATCAAGGGAAGTTAAGTGGGCTCCTATATTCTAGGATTCTTCCCACATGCAACAAATAGGCACATGCATGCAGTTAGGAAGAGTGCAT
The DNA here is from genome assembly GCA_031772625.1 of Pinus tabuliformis. Classification (NCBI taxonomy): domain Eukaryota; kingdom Viridiplantae; phylum Streptophyta; class Pinopsida; order Pinales; family Pinaceae; genus Pinus; species Pinus tabuliformis. The sequence continues at coordinate 914,208,507 of CM062818.1, read as the reverse complement.
GCCTTCAGCACGAAGGAGTGCACTCAAGTAGGGCACAATTTCTTAGCATGAAGGAGTGCACTCAAGGAGGGTGCACTTGTTCATCACGAAGGATTGCACTCAACTCAAGTGCATGTCTTCAACAAATCGAACTATGTTATGCCTTAAAGAGCACTTTTAATGATTTTGTTTTCTTTTTTATGCTTTTGTGTGTTTTTTAAGAACGTGTGATCCAAATTTAGATAGGAATGCAAAAAATTATAGATATAACCATAAATACAAAGATGTAGCAGAAATAACACATCATTTCATTAATATCCAATATTGAAATATGCTTTCAAACAAAATGGAAATAAGACTAGCTCGGGCGTTGGTAGCTTATCTCTGAGAATAGATGTGGCAGCTATATTCCTTTGAACTGTGTTACAATGAGGCTCAAGGGCCTATTTATTAGTTAAAAAGAATAGAAATCCCTAAACAACCAAAACCCTAACCCCAGTAGATGTAACGCCAAGAGTTTGTGGGCTTTGTTGAGGTTAGTTGGGCAACCAAATTCCCAAGGTCATAACTAGGTCATATTATCTCTGTTTGGTGTGTAAGATATGTTTTTGGAAAGGTCTCTCCAATTAGTACAATATTTTTTGCAGGGCCCTCCCCTTCTGGCCACGAGCCTGCAATAGACCTAAAAAAAACGCCAGTTAGGGGGTCAAAACTGCTCCAAAAGTTTAGGACCCGAAAAATTACTAAAGATAGTAAATTATTAAACAAACATGGAAACAAATCAAACTAACTGAAGGTCTAGGTGGGATAGGTGGGTGGAAACCAATATCCACCTAGATCATTCCTCCCCCCTTAGGAAGCAATGGTGCCAATTGCATTCAGAGCCTCCATGAGGTGAGAAAATTTCTGTTGAACCTGGTCCGTAGTGAGCCAGTTTCCTTGGTGCAGGAGTTGGCCTACTTTGACAACCTGATATAGTTGGATATTTTGCTGGCGAGTGTTATTGACATGTGTGTCCATAATCTGATTCGTTGTGGCTCGTTCCATGCAGTCTAGGTTTAACTTTGCTGGTGTGAGTTTTTCTGCAATGTTTGATGTGTCCAAAAATTGTGGGAAGTATGGTCAAAGGTGGCCCACATTGAACATTGGGTTCAAACCAAGGAATGGGGGAATGTTGGGCTCAAAATCATTGTCTCCTACAACCTTGGCAATGGTGTAAGGACCATATCAGAGTGGTTTGGGATTTTGATGGGCTCCAGTAAGGCATTCTTTTTTCAAATGAAACTAGATTTTGTCACCCACCTAAAACTTGTGTGGCACCCGATGTTGATCATGTTGCTTCTTGTGCTTGCCATTTGACTTCTCCACGATGTCGTGAACTTTCTGGCAGATGTGTTGGATGCATTCAATAAATCTGGTCGCTTTATCAGCCTCAGAAAGTACATGTGTGGTTTCTGTCTACGTAGTTGGATGAGGCATGACAACATCAATCAAACACAATGGTTGAAATCCTAGACCCACTTGAAAGGGACTACATCTAGTCGAGCTATGGAGAGCTTTATTATAACTGTGTTGTACATATGGAAGACTCTCATCCCAATTTTGAGGATTCTTGGAGTTGTACATGTAGAGTATGTGCATGATCATTCTATTGATGACCTCTGTCTAACCATCTTTCCGAGGATGGAAGGTAGTCGATTTGGTGAGCTTGGTGTCCAATAGTGTCCAGAGGATTGACCAGAATGTGCTCAGGAACCAACTATCCCAATCTGATATAATGGTCTGCTGGATCCAAAAATGCACCTATACTCATTCAAAGAAGATTTTCGTACTGTCCTCTACTGTGATACTCTTCATGTAGGCCACCAATATAACCATCTTATAAAATTTGCTGATGACCACAAATACACAGTCATTACCATGCTTGGTAGAAGGAAGGCTAGACATATAGTCCATGGAGATGGATTCCCACGGCTGGCAGGGAGTAGGTAGAGGAGTGTACATTCCTTGCTTCTTAATGGTAGGCTTGGCAATGGTGCAGGTAGTGTAGGATCTGATATATTTCCCAACATCCAGTCAGAGTTTGGGCCGACAAAAGTAATTTTTTAGTACATCCATATTTTCCTCCACACCAAAGTGTGCTATGAACTGACTATATTGCACCTCCCAAATCAGCTTGGCATGCTCGATTGAAGGAACACAAAGATGGCCCAGGTAGCACAATAATGCAGTCTGGAGGTGGAAATTAGGAACTTTCTTTCCAACTACTAGCATTTGGTATGTCGAGGTCAACTCTGGATCATTTTTTTATAGTTGTGGCCATCCAAAGGTCTCATGACCACAAGAGTTGAGAATAGTAGTCATTGCTACAACTGGGGGTTGGCTAAGGCAGTCTACAACATGATTGGTGCTGCCCATTTTGTATTCTATGTTCAAGTGGAATTTTTCCTGATATGTAGATCACTTCTGATGACGATCATTCTGTAACTTCCCCTATGTCTGTATAAACTAAAGAGGTTAGTGATCAGTGTGGATGACCATCTCCTTCTCAAAAATGTAGTGCTTCCATTGTCAGAAAGCCTGCACGATGGAATACATCTCTTTATCATGGATGGGGTACTTCCAAATTGTATCAGAAAGTGTCTCAGTATGATAGGCCGTTAGATGTGCGTGATGGGTGAGGACCACACCAATAGCATAGTCTGAGGAATCTCTCTCGATTTCAAATGGCTCCTATAGGTCAGGTAGTGTGAGTACCAGTGGAGAGAAGAGGCTGTGCTTCAACTCAACGAACACCTTTTGTTGGGACTCATACCATGAAATTTTTTCTTTTGCCCCACCCTTAGTAATCTGACTCAAAGGCCAAGTGATATGGGAGAATCCAAACATGAACCTCAGATAAAAATTTGCAAGGCCCAAAAATATGTGAAGCTCTGTTAGAGTCGTCGGTGCTGGCCAATCCCAAATGAATTGGATCTTGGTTAGGTCCACATGCACGCTATGCTCATCTATGATGTAACCCAACTATTGGACCTGGTTCATGCCAAAGGTGTGTTTCTCCAAGTTGGCACTCAATTTGTGCCGCTGAAGGGTTTGAAGGACCTTCCGAATGTGTTGCAAGTGTTCTTCCCAACTTTTTCTGAAGATGAGGATGCCATCCATATAAACCACCATGAATGAGTTGGTGAAGGGCCGCAAGATGTCATCCATTAGCCTCATAAAAGTAGCAGGGGCATTTTTCAACCCAAAGGGCATAACCAATCATTCAAAAAGGCATTCTTTAGATTTAAAGGTTGTCTTCCATACATCTGTGGGATCTATTGGAACCTGGTGATAACCAAACTTCAGATCGATCTTGCTAAAATACTTGGCCCCCTTGAGGTGGTCCAGCAAGTCATGAATAAATGGGATTGGAAACGTGTTCCTGAAAATGATTTTGTTTAGTGCCTGATAATCGGGCTCCCACAAGGTGAGGAACTTGGTCGAATGTGCCGTTTTTGCAGCAAATCCTAGATTTTCCACTTGATCTCTTCATTTTCCAGAATGGAGTGGCAATATATTGTCCCATTGGGTAGAGGTGATCGGGGAGTTAGATCGATTGAATGATTGACCTGACAATGCAAAGGTACCCCTATGGGTGAGGAGAAGATGTCCCTGTATTCTTCCGTGACTGTATCCACCTGCTTCTGCTTCTTGGAGGAACCCTTGCGAGGGGCCATGGATGTGGCTACAAACTTCCGCTCAATTTGAAAGTGAATCATAAAGAAAACAAATTTCCTAGTCTAGGAGATGACCTTACTACATTTCTTAACAAAGATCAAAGAGATGGCAGTAGGTGGGGTTACCTCCGGTATCCTATATAACTTAGTACACAAATAAATAATAACAAACCAAGGTTTAGAATCATATACACCATGCTGCTTCCATAAGTATGGTTTTCCTAATAATACATCACAAACCTCAAGAGGAGAAACATCACACAATACCTCATCCGTGAAGGGCTTGATGTTGTAGGGAAGGTGACATTGCTAACTGATGCGGAGATCTATTCCTTGGCGAAGCCACCTGATGGTGTATGGTAGTAGATGTGTTGTAGTTGGTAGGCCTAGTTTCTTCATGACCTCTACTAAAATGAGGTTCTTTTGGCTCCCTTTATCGCTAATGAACTGCATCAGAGAACCCTTCACCCACATCTATGAGTGGAATAGGAGTTCCCCCTCTTCTCGATATTTCGGCTCAATCTTCTGGATCTTGGTGGTGGCCATAGTTGTACTAGGCTCCACTTCAATGATATTCTTCCCTTTTTAATTCCCCTTGTTAGGTTCTAACTCAAATTTGGAGCATGTGTTGGAATCAGAAGCCTTCAACTCATCCACTAGTGACTTCTTGGCCCGACACTCACTTGTGTTGTGAGTGGAGCTCTTATGGGACTCACACCACTTTCCTGTGTCCTTCTTTGTCTTCGTGGCATTGGTTTTTAATTGTGCCTTCGATAAGTTATCACTGATCCCCCTGCCTTGGCTTTTCTCTTTTCTTTGCTGTTTGGGGGTGCCTTTCCCTTGCTTCGGATTCACATATCCAAAGTCTTACTTTTCTGTTTAAGCTTCTACTCAATCTTGACAGTGTATCGGTATGTTGTGCCAAGCGAGGAGATGTGCAAGAACTCCTTCTCATCATATATGTATCTATGTAGGTAGCCACGGTACTTGAGTGCCAAATGTTTCTCAGAATCGTTGATACCCAACTTCATACGAAGGGTATGAAAAACATTGGTAAACTCTAGCATGTATTGGACCTTTCCCTATTGAAGCATGGTCCACTTTATGTATTTATCCTCATAGCTCCTGACAGGGTAGTACTGCTCCTTGATGGAATTCTAGAACAAATGCCAAGTGGGTGCGACCAAAAATGGTGAGGGCGTATTTTCATCCTTCTTCTCACAGTAGGTTTCCCACGAGTCCTTGACGTGGGGGGTGGCTTTAAGAAGAGAAAAGGTAATCTTTTCCCAAATGGAAAAATCATGAACATAAAAATATATTTCTAGCATATTTAACCATTTATCTATGACTTCCACATCTATCTAACCCTCAATTATATGAATTTCAAAGTTAACTTGTACCTTAAAAGGTGTGGCGTTGTTGAAAAGTGTGCAACAAAAAATGCTTTTTGAGAATGCACCAAGATGATGGAGCTTAGTGAAAAGAGTCACCTTCACTAAGTGGGCCCACAGGCAAATTATGGTGAAAGTTATATTTTTGATCACAGTGTGGATGATCACAGTGTGGGTGATCACAGTGTGGGTGACCACAGTGTGAGTGATCACAGTGTGAGTGATCAAAGTCTATTTTTAGACTAGCTCTCAAAAATAGAAAATTTAAATATTATTGTCTCATAATAATATTTGGACTATAAACTTGATCTTATTCTCTTAGAGCACTTCAGGATGAGCTACGGATGTGGTACATGCAGATCCCAGAAGGAAATACGTGGTTATCTATGGGATGACTAATATTAGCATGTAGGACTTCAGTTAGAACTCAAGTGAGTTGAGTTTAGTGGACTGGAGGTGCAGTTGATGGAGTTGTGTTAAGTTTAACTTTGTTAAACTAGTTGTATTTAGTCTAACTAATCAATAGACTAGAGATGAGTTGGGTGAATTAGTTATTAATTAATTCACAAGTTATTAACTCATAATGCAACTATAGAATACATTAGTTAACTCAGTTGCATGTCAGTGCATGTTCAGTTCAGCAGGGACAGGTGTTAGAGGATCAGATTGCTATCAGTTGTGACTATAGTTGTGCATGATGATTTGCACAATCAGAGGGATTGAGTATGCCAATGAATTGGCCAATATCAGGAATTTTAGCCTGTGCTCACGTCCAACAGAGTGTGAGTGATTATTTGCAGGTCAAATACGAGTTTGGTAAGCCATTCTCATCAGTTCTTGAGCAGGTATTGAGCTAGAGAGGCAGGCAAGCAGTGGAATAGATTTGGAGATCAGATCTGAGCTTTATTGTGTGTAAAAGGTGGAGCTGGTACTGGATTTCTTGTGATAAGCATTGTACGTTGTAATGTTACATGATTCAATCAATATACAGATAGTGTGGGGTTTTTAGCAAGATGCTTTCCCCGGGATACATACTATGTTAATGAGTTTGATTGATGCTTCTATGTGTGCCTGTGAATGTTTCTGCTTCTGTAAATTGATGATCAACGTAGAGGAGATTATGTATTATACATGTTCCGCTTATAATTGTATGATCAGGATAATATCTTTGAATATGTGTTAAATTATTCAAAATTTCTACATGGTATTAGAGCTGCTTGATTTGTAGAAGAGATTTTTACAGGATATCAAGCGAGGATTGATCATTGGATCTATTATTCAGAAAGTGTTTACATTTTATTTCTTCAGGCAGAGTCTGTAATCAGGCCAGGTAGCCTCTGGATTCATACTTCTTTTGGAAGGTGAGATATCCGGTGAATGCCCATACAGTCGATCTCTGTACAAGAAATACTTTGTTCTCACAAATTCTAGATCAGAAGCGGTTGAGTTTTGAGCTGGTGGAATTCGAATTTAATTCCAAAGAAAGAGATAAAACTCAGAAACATTCAGTGTGAGAATGGAGACACTATGCCCCAGTATCTCACAAAGTTCACCCAATGCCAGGATGAGCTAGGAAGTGTGGGGGTGACTGTCGGATGAGGATGGTGAGTCTAGCACTCCTTGACCTTCCTAAGAGTTGGCATAGCTACCAGGACTCGGTGAATGGAAGGGAGAAAATGCCAAATTGGGAACGACTATGGTCGAATTTGATGCAGGAGGAGATTAGACGGAGCACCAGAGACGGTTCTTCATCCATGCAGGATGAGGAGAACTGTGCCTTAGCAAGTAAGGCAAAGAAGGGGAAGGGGAAGGTTTCTCTTTCCGAATCCAATTCTTCCAATGATGGGAAGAAGGTTGACAAGGCGAAGGTGAGATGCTTTCGTTGTCATAAGTTGGGTCATTATGCTACTAATTGCCCAAAGAAGAAGTCCAAGAAGGGATCCGGGGAAGGATCTGAAGGTGAGGCACTTGCTTCACAGTTTGAGTTGGATTTCACACTCTTCGCATGCATGGTTTCATCCATGATGGGAAGTGGTTGGTTTCTTGACAGTGGAGCTTCTTTCCACATGACCAGTGACAAAAGTTTGTTCAGTACTTTGGAGGAGAAAGATCTCTAGATACTCATAGGGATGGGTAATGATGAGAAGTATAGTGTCTCAGGTGTAGGCACGGTTATTTTTCAGAGGGAGCATGGAGCTCGCCTTACCTTGACTGATGTCAAGTATGTACCAGGACTGAAGAGAAACTTGGTGTCGATCGCGATGCTGGAAGATAGAGGCTATGATGTAGTCTTCAGTAAGGGAAAGGTTTTCCTTAGACACATCATCACCAGACAAGTGAAGCAGATTGGTTCACGGGTCAAGAACCTGTATGATCTTGAGGTTCAAGATGCATGCAAAGCCTTGAGCAGTGAGGCAACTGATGGAGACTTGGTGGTTGAGAGGGAGTGTATATTACCACTCAACATGCAGAGCCAGAAGAAGTCTCAGACGATTGTGGAGGAGCCACGATTGGTGCAGCAGCTTTAGGAGGTTGTGGAGTAGCCACAACAAGGGAAGCTGAGAGGAGATCGAGTAGAGACATCTACTCATGCAGAGACCTCCAGTAGGGGGAAACTTCAAGCCAGGTGGGCTGAGGGATCGCATGCAGCCATACCTCCAGGTAGGAGGTGGGGTGATGTGGATTGATTGTCCAAAGGAGGAGGGGTAGGATCCTTGAGGTACCCAACCTCTTGGATGAGACCTTGCTACAGGAGCCCAGATGTGTAGTAGCAGGAACTGACTGATTGGGTAGAGACAGATGCGGATGGAGCGGCAAAGAGAGCGACAGTGCAGGGAATCCCAGGACAGCGCATATCTAGCAGGTTGCAACAATGCAAGAGGCATAAGTGTTTTGCACAGTGCTAGGTGGCACAGAGAGGTGTGAAATGGTGCAAGATGAATGGAGATGTTGCAGTAGCGCAGATGTCAGAGAGGGAGCACTTGTCAGCAGCAGGTAGAGATTCAGCATCAGAGGATGTTTCTAGTCCAACAGGGAGGTTAGTTGGGAGGTGCAGTGCGGATGCAATTCAGGGAGATAGAACTAGCAGCAGCACAGATGCAGTCAGAGATCAAATTGACAGAGGCTAGAGCAGTTAGATACTGAAGAGCACAGAGATGCAGAGTTTCAGTCGATAGAGGCAATAGCAGTCAAAGACTTTGATGACAGAGCAAGTGGACCGGCCAGATGTGTTACATGGAGAACATTCTAGAGTTACAGGATCGGGTTTGAGAGGAAGCCTTTCTTTTTGAGAGGGAGTGTTGAAAAGTGTGCAACAAGAAATGCTTGTTGAGAATGCAACAAGATGATGGAGCTTAGTGAAAAGAGTCGCCTTCACTAAGTGGGCCCGCAGGCAAATTATGGTGCAAGTTCTATTTTTGATCACAGTGTGGATGATCACAGTGTGGATGATCACAGTGTGGGTGATCACAGTGTGGGTGACCACAGTGTGGGTGATCACAGTGTGAGTGATCAAAGTCTATTTTTAGACTGGCTCTCAAAAATAGAAAAGTCAAATATTTTTTATCACAGTGTGGATGATCACAGTGTGGGTGATCACAGTGTGGGTGATCACAGTGTGAGTGATCAAAGTCTATTTTTAGACTGGCTCTCAAAAATAGAAAAGTCAAATATTATTGTCTCATAATAATATTTGGACTATAAACTTGATCTTATTCTCTTGGAGCACTTCAGGATGAACTACGGATGTGGTACATGCAGATCCCAAAAGGAAATACGTGGTTACCTATGGGATGACTAATATTTGCATGCAAGACTTCAGTTAGAACTCAAGTGAGTTGAGTTTAGTGGACTGGAGGTGCAGTTGATGGAGTTGTGTTAAGTTTAACTTTGTTAAACTAGTTGTATTTAGTCTAACTGATCAATAGACTAGAGATGAGTTGGGTGAATTAGTTATTAATTAATTCACAAGTTATTAACTCATAATGCAACTATAGAATACATCAGTTAACTCAGTTACATGTCAGTGCATGTTCGGTTCAGCAGGGACAGGTGTTAGAGGATCAGATTACTATCAGTGGCGAGTATAACTGTGCATGATGATTTGCACAATTAGAGGGATTGAGTATGCCAATGAATTGGCCAATATCAAGAATTGTAGCCTGTGCTTACGTCCAACAGAGTGTGAGTGATTATTTGCAGGTCAAATACGAGTTTGGTAAGCCATTCTCATCAGTTCTTGAGCAGGTATTGAGCTGGAGAGGCAGGCAAGCAATGGAATAGATTTGGAGATCAGATCTGAGCTGTATTGTGTGTAACAGGTGGAGATGGTACTGGATTGCTTGTGATAAGCATTGTACTTTGTAATGTTACATGATTCAATCAATATAATATACAGATAGTGTGGGGTTTTTAGCAAGATGTTTTCCCCGGGATACATACTATGTTAATGAGTTTGATTGATGCTTCTATGTGTGCCTGTGAATGTTTCTGCTTCTGTAAATTGATGATCAACGTAGAGGAGATTATGTATTATACATGTTCCACTTATAATTGTATGATCAGGATAATCTCTGTGAATATGTGTTAAATTATTCAAAATTTCTATAGGCGCTTCTAGAGTAGCTACTAGAAGTAGATGCGTGGCCCTTGGGTAACTGCTGAAGGATCTGGGCAAAGTTGTCCATCATCACATTCCTCTGTCACTTCAGGGTTTCTTCAAGAAATATTTTGAAAGGATATCCTTCCCCCTCATCTTTCTTTTCTTCCCCCATGGGAGGCCGTCGGGATTTGCGACGCTGGTCTTGCAAAGGTTCAGCGATTTCAAGCCCTAACTCCTTATATCCCGACCTCGTTGGGGATATGCAGAGAAAAACAGAGAAAGAGTAGACCACTCTAATACCCTAATCCAAATTTAGACAAGGACAAAATAAATTATAGATATAACCATAAATATAAAGATGCAACAGAAATAACAGTTCATTTCATTAATATCAAATACTGAAATATGCTTACAAACAGAATGGAAATACGACTAACTTAGGCGATGGTAGCTTATCTCTGAGAAGAGATGTGGCAACTACATGCCTTTGAAATGTGTTACAATGATGCTCAAGGGCCTATTTATTATTGAAAAACATGATTAAACCCTAAAAAATCAAAACCCTAATCCCATGAGATGTAACACCAAGCGTTTGTGGGTCATGTTGGGGTTAGTTGGGCAGCCAACTTCTCAGGATCACAACTTGGTCATATTATCTCTATTTGTCGTGTACGATACCTTGTTGGAAATGTCTCTATGAGTACTACAATATTTAGCACAAGCCCCTGCCTTTTGGCCATGGGCTTGCAGTGGACCTAAAAAAATGTTGTTTAGGGGTCAAAATTGCTCTAGAAGTTTAGGACCCGAAAAACTGCTAAAAATAGTAAATGGTTAAATAAACAAGGAAACAAATGAAACTGACTGGAGTTCTAGGTGGGATATGTGGGTGGCCACCAATATCCACTTGGATAAATGTGTATGGTGTAAAGGCTAGTTTCTAAGTCAAGACAAGTCATGAGTTCACCTAACGATTAACTAGATAACCTAAGCGCTTTTAAGGGTTAGGTGATGACACTTAGGAAACATTGTCTTAGGTGGATCTGACACTAGGAGAAAACACACAAATAAAAAATCAAACAATACAATGACACTAGGGGGAATAAAATTAAGATTTATGTAGGCTCAAAAGATTGATTTAGGAAACAATTTTGGAGGGTCATTATCGCAACGACAACAAATTCATAAAACAAAATATCAAAAGCCATGAAATATTCATACTTATCTTGGTTTGCTTCTGGATGTTGGAGGATTTAGGCTGGTATGTCCTATCTCACGGCTATCTTTGCAACTCAGCATTCCAATAAGCTAGTTCTTGGTGTTTGCTGGTGAGTTTTCTATGTTCTTCCCTACAAATGTTTAACTCATCTTCCAAGCCTTTGAGCTTAGCCTCCATATTTCTAAAGGTTCTTTTATTTTACAGGGATGTGCCTCTTTCTTTTTCTCGATGGGCTTGGTTCATACCCTACTACACCAAGCCCTAATACATGTTTCTTTTGCTGCCATTGAGTCTAGTTATGTGCTGCCACATATACTCAGTTGTTAGTTCATAAAATAGATTAACAAAACATATGTCGAATGTCATATTTTTCGATGTTAGGAAAAACATGGAATTGTTCAATTGTCACACATCCTATATGCCATAAACCAGGACACCAATTATCACACACATAAGCTTTTTTTCAAGATTTAGGAATACATGTGTATTGGTATTATTCATAATCATCATCATGTTGAAGCAAAAACTAGAGTTCCATCATTGACCCATAGTAACACCATTATTTAAAATCATCCTCTTTACTGAGGCCACACTACTATTTTTAGTCAACGTTTTAAACACACTAATAGTTAAACTTCTTGTTAAGGTTAACAATAGGCTTGGAATCTGCAACTTCAAAGGATCAGTTAGACAAAGCTCATGTTATATATTAAAATTCATCATACTTGTAATTTTCATATTCACATAGAAGAATTAAAGGGCTTACATACAACTCAGGTTAGTGCATTTCGTAACATTGTCCCAGTCAGCATATGCTCTGCTCATGTAACTATTTAATAACTAACCATGATCCTTGTTGCTATATTAGATACTTGCAACAAACCATTTATCAATCATTTGGCTTCCTAAATGACGCACAAATTCATGCCTCTAAAATCTTGAGGCACTATATCATATATGGGCCATTGGATGTTCCCATCCAATTAGCATATCCATATATATAAATATGCATACTCAATAGTAGTAACCATGCCATGTAGCTCAAACAATCATAGCATCATGCAAGCATTCACATATACACACATCTCAATTAGCTAGCACACACATAAATAATTAATTTCATAAATATACACGATGCAAGCAACATAGGGGGTTTTCCTAAGGTTCATTGCATCATATTAATAGTCTCACACATATTCTGCCAAGAATTAGAAGGCTCACCATATGACCAACAATGATGATGCACTAAAGAAGTCCTATCCTCACCATGGCACATAACTAGAGCCCAATGTAAATGCACCAATCATGCATTCCATAGTCATTCACAACCAACTTTTAACACCTAGACATTTGTTTCATCAATCTTCTAAAAGTTGTTATGAAGTGCTCCACCCCCCCCCCCAACTACTACTTGATCAAGATAGAGTGCAATGATGTCTTTAACTTCCATCTTGTGATAAGCCCATCCGAGCTCGATGTTGAACTTGGATTCTCTGATACCACTCTGTAACAACACCCCTTACCCTACATCCACAATAGGAGGTAGTAAATATGCATACCCAATCTTCAAATTATTGTTATGCAAATGGGCTATAAAATTTTTGACCCTTTCCAAACTACTTTAAACATAGAATAACCATCACTGTGCATTCATCTCATCAAGATGAATACGATGATACAAAATTTTTCGTCAATACAACCAATGGATTGAGAATTATTTCCTCTTAAAGAGTAAACCCTGCCACATCATCTAAGAGCCATGTGGTGTGCTGCCACTGGCCCATGTGGCAGTTGGGATCTTGGACCAATTAACACCGGCCTTCCCTGGTCACCTGCTTGGAGCTCTTCATTTTCTCTGACCAAATCCATTGGTCATGGATTAGCCACGTTATCGTGAGGCCTTCATCATGGCTCTCCTTATACCTCTGGGATGGCGTGTAGGGACACATCATCCCATTTCTTCCATGTTGGTAGTTTCTAAGCCTGCTTCTTTTATAACCATCGGGGCCATGTCACCAGGCTTACGTGTGATGTGGGGCTCTACAACATCCTCTACTCATTGGCCTAACTTTCCACTCTTACTACCACTTAATATTATCCCACATCATCCCTGATGAGCCCTCATATTGCATCATGGATGATGCAACAGCTAAGGCTTCTCAACTTAAATTATCAACTTGAGGTTTGTACAAAATTAGAGGTGACAATGATATATTCACAACAGGTTAGGTTCTACTCATGTCACCCTAATTCATTAGATAAAATTAAGGTGTTCAAAGACCACGCATTCGACTAACTACAAAGAGAATTTATTATGAAAGCATATCATGATTGCAAAGAGATGAACATAATTCAAACTACAAAAATGAAAAGGTCATTCATTAAATGAAGAGGCTAGTCTAGTTGTAGAAGTAAACTATGCTACTCTAGTTGCACACTTAATCAAATCAATAGCCTACTTGCATGAACCATTTATCTATTTACAACCTTCTTAAAAATGAGGAATTCAATTTTCAACATAACTATGAAAAAAAATGCTAAGTCTAATTCTGCTTGTGTCTTATGTTTGTAGTGAGGAATGGATGGCATTGGAGTGGTCTTAGAATCTTCCTTGATTATGAAATCAAATATTGTAGGCCATTATTCAACTTCAAAGTGTAAGGGTCAAAGTCGGGAGTGAATGTGGTTGAAGAAAAAAAATGCTACAATACTGCTACAAGAAGTGCTACAGGAGGGCCTATTTTGCTACAAGAAGGGGTTAGAGAGATTTTTGAGGAAAATAATCTTAAATTGAAGGTGAAGGAAGGTGGATGAAGGTGAATGAACGTTGATGAGTGGGAGCCCCTTAGCCAAGCTTAGTACCCCTCAGAGGCCTATCTTGCACCAATTTTTATGCCCATGATGTCCTTCATTTTCCCTGGAAGAGTGATCTCGGTGGCAGAGTTTGGAAGCAACATGAATTGTCCAAGAGAGAGATGGAATAATCTAGATGGATGTCAAAGAGTGTACCCACCACTACAATTCAACAAAAATCCCTGGAAACTAGTCAAACACATGCATCAAATGATCAATATCACAACAAAATAAATGAACATGGAAAGGATGAGTTGAGTTTTGTTAAAATCTATTCTACCCCACAATACAACTCTAATTTCCAATGCAATGCTACTAACTTCTAAGTTGCAGAAACCAATCATGAAGAAGGATTACAATCCAACACTTAACAATTTCCAAGAAATCATAAACACATATTTTTGGGTTGTTGCTATAGATCTTCCAACCATTCTTACCACAAGAGAGGTGATAGGAAAACCTGCAACTACAAATCTTGTGATAAAATTCCTACTTAAATAAGAAAATAATTGCAATGAATTGAACAAGAAAAAGGAAATAATACAAGAGAGGGACTAAAGCCTCTGGGTTGGGCCCAAACCAAAGGGTTTCAACCCTCCAAAATGAACCCAGATGCAGACAAAGAATGAAGTTATCATTGAAAGAAAATACGAGTCACATACATCACATAAAAGATGAAAATTATAGTATCAAGCATGAGGTTCTTAATAGCTACTCTTATCTTCAGAAAAAAATTTGAATTTCCCTTGAAAAGAGGAGTGATTCCCTCCAAAATATCAAGAGTGGTGGGTCTGGTTCCCTTGAATCTTTACATGCACTTGAGTTCCTTGGCTGCTAGTGAATTCAAGGTTTTTGTGAGGAATATTTGATCTCAAGACGAGTTTGGGAGTTAACACAATGGGAAATCCCCCATATATTCTCTCTAGATGTCTTGAATCAACCCATGAATAGTAATTATCTCCAAAAATTCTTCTATTGCCTGCATATTAATCACATTAGGCCATGAAATATGCCAAGCACCCTTTATTCTTCATACTAAGCATGTTATGGTTAAAAAATGAAAATTAATGTGAGGAAAGGAGAGTTTTAAGGGTTGGAGGATAACACAATGGGCCTCAAACTATACCTATTGATGGGACCCATCAATCCGGCTTCCTTCACCCCGATGCCTCCTTTGCACCTCTTCAATTTTCTTTGGCAATAGCATCGGGATGATCTGGATGGTGGAACCCCCTCTCCACGAAATGAGTATGTGCTCTACCAATATGGTATGACTTACATCATCCCGCAAATATTCTCCCGATGCTTACAATTGACTCCCCCCTTTAAAATTCCAAGGTGAGACCTTCGATCCTACCTGGATTGGTGGGTCTCACCTCCATGAGATACTATTTTTGATTGGCCGAAGTGGCTCCAGTCCCCACTAATGGGAACACTCCTCTTCTTCCAAGTTGTAGGCCTAACTAACCCGAAACTCTGTTAGTCTTACTTGTGAATGTTCTGGGGTGAACCCGTCAACCTATCTTGATCTAGTTCTCGACTAAAAGCACTACTACAATAGTGCAAGCCTTGCCACATACCAACCTTTATGTCATCCTGCAAGGCCTTGCCCAGTGAATTTGATTCTTTGGCCCTAAAATTCTTTTAGGGTGAGATTCATGGGGTGACGTCAAGTGACATCTTCCGGCCCTTATGTTCTCGACATTTCCTAGTGTGCCTCCCTTTCATTCTTTTAGGCTAAACATCCATGCCACAAAGTCAATGGGGCACCCTTCTAGGCATTGACATGAATTTCAGGCATACATCATCTTGCCTGCATCATCCCAACACTTTATCCCAGTTCCTACCTCTACTACTCAATTTAAATAACCTAGGTGCAGGGGTCACTTCCGCACATGCTCCTTGCTCCCAATTGGTACATGTGGTGACACTACCACATTATCCTACTTGTTCTATCACAACGTTTTCATTGCATCCTCCCTTATTCGTCTAGGTTTATTGCAATGGGGTGACATGTCAAGGGGTTCACCTTTGACTAATAGCAAGACCTACAGGATGGAGTTTCAACTAGTTCATCCTAGCTAACATCATCTCGCCAATGCACATATGATAGTTTTCTTGTTTCTTCAAGGCTACGTCAACAACTTTCATCCAATCGTGATAAAGAGAAAATTTGGGCACGTCAATGACAAGTGTCCACGCCTAGGGTTTCCCTAACATTAAAGGGTAAGATTGTTGAATTCATTATAAGGTTGAGTCTATGCCCTCCCTCACAATGACACTTGTCTAGGCAAAAACTCTTCATTCAAGCATAGTTTCTCTTGCAGCTTGGCTGGACTTAAAAGAGGAACAAATCCCTTAGCCTTAGCACAACACCTTTAGAATGGATTCACCTTCTTATAGCCAATAATACACACACACACACACACACACAAACTCTGTTAACACAATCATCGTCTATATAACCATGATTCATTGATAAAATAGGTCCTTATTCCAATCTTTGTCACATTCTTGGTTCAAATATTTGTAGATGTTTTTAATGCCTTCAAGACTTCACTGTATATAATATTTCTTTTGTTACAATATAGCACATTCAAATCTCTCTTGAGCACACTATTTCAACTTAGAAAATTAGCCTAATCCTTCTTATTAAGTGTAGACACTGCATTTTATACCATTTCAAATCTTAAGAACTAAATGTGGTCAGTCTTTACCTACGAGATATATGATCTTTTCACACACTCAGTTCATATGCAAAGTTAGGATAAATCCAAGAATTGAAACCAGGTTATTTAAGCCTATAAAATAGTCCCTGGCAAAATGT
The DNA here is from genome assembly GCA_031772625.1 of Pinus tabuliformis. NCBI lineage: Eukaryota > Viridiplantae > Streptophyta > Pinopsida > Pinales > Pinaceae > Pinus > Pinus tabuliformis. The sequence continues at coordinate 914,191,922 of CM062818.1, read as the reverse complement.
GAGTGGTTATAGGAGCCTACAAAAATATGAATTATTCCCGTATAACATGAATGGATCCTTGCACTGCTTACAATCAAGAAAATGCACACATATCATTTTCAAGAAATTTTGGTCGAGCATCATAAATAATGTCATCTCATCAATTATAAATTCATTGCTGGATTACAATAACTCTTCAGTAGAGGTAAGCGATATATCAGTTAGCCTATATAAATAATGAAACTCAACCCATGTTTTAAAAAGAAGAGCATCATCTCACATCAGAATATTGAACACTTTTCATCGGCCATTAAGAAATAGAAACAATCATATTCATTCACACGTCCTCTCATGGGACATAGTCATCCATTCAACATATAAACCCAAGTGAGCAGAATTATCATGAAAATCATCAGTATATCACGCATTCACATTTCAACATCAAAACCATACAAGGTTAAACACAAGATAACTTATCTTGGATTTATAATGAAGATGGAAATCTGAGTTCGAGACTTCAACTCTCCACCTAACCATAAACAAGATGCAACCAAGCTACTTCATGCTGTCACCCCCGATTTAGATTCTAAGGGTGTTAGGTAGTCTTTCTCAAGGGAGTAAACACTAATCTACGAGTTAAAAGAGGGATTCGAAAGGTTCTTCTTCTTCCACCCACCAGCTGCTCAACAGTTCACCAATGCATAGAGAGCTCTAGAGGCCATATGCCTCCACACTCCAACTGTCCAATGAAGGAAAAACAATACTCATAGAAAAAGAGAGTCTTGTTTCCTATCCCCTCTTATGCATTGCATCCTCAAGCTTAATTATTCTTTTGTATACTATGTAGAACTAAAACTATTTAAGGTTATTACCAACTTCTCCTTAGCGAATGCCTCCTACAATGCGATCCCTATTCCTACAGAATTCAAGGTTTCTTACCCACTCTAGTCTGAGATCTATTTCTCTCTACTTTTTCTATTTGTTTTAATCTCTCCTCAGTTTGAGATCCATCTCTCCATGAATGAGAATGAGTCTGCCCTCTTCCTCCTTTTGCTACTGTGTAATTTCCTGCCAACACTTTGTCTCTCCTTAATTTTCTTGTCCTCCTTATTGTCTGTTTGCCTTGTAGTTGTTTCCAAACCAACATGGGATTTTCCCTGATGTTGTAGTTCAATTAATTTCCAATAGTAGTCCCATTCCATAGATCATCCCTGTGCATTTAAGTCTCAACATCCAACCTTTAATGGCTGTCATATACTTCATATTTTTCTTTCCTTCAGTAAGTAAGCTGAATTTCCCAAGCAATTTGACCTCGCCATACCTCTTGGAATATATGTCCCTTACTTAGCCCATTTAATTTTTGGAATTCAATTACATGATGAGATTACACAACAAAATTGAGCCATTCATGGTTGGGCTGTTATAGACTGCTCCCCATTCGTGGAACATCGTCCTCGGTGTTCTCTGTCCATATACATCGAGGAAACATATTAAATAAATAAAAACTAATGTAATGTCTTTAGATATTTAAATTCACAACTCTTTGCAACATTTACATATATTTACATGTCACACATGCACATTTGCATACCAAAAAACTAGGAAATCATAAAAGAAAATTTAAATCAGATCAACCACTTTCTATGTCTCTTTGAAATTTCTTAGTGCTTTTTCTGCACCAAACTAGGATTGGACTCTTTACTTTGTTCTGGAGGGTAGTATGCCTCCAATATCCAACATTGTCTTTATTTGTGCTCTTTCTCCATTACTAAACATTTTTCGGCTCATTTCTTCCCAATATAACCCCAATGTGCTTCTGATTCCAATCAGTTATGCTCATGACCAAGAAACCCAATCCATTTTTCGGCCTTCCCTTCCGTCTTTCTTAGTCCCTCTGGAAATCTGGCTGCTCCCTCTCCATGCAGTTAGACTCCTTCCAAGTTTAGGCATCCCCTTCTCTGCTTCTTAGTCCCTCATCCGATCCATTACTTGAAAAGGTTTCATCAACATCGAAAGGAGTTCAAATTCAAGGCACAACCTTTCCTTCCAGTATATCATGCTTCATCGAAAGAAATTGACATCATCGGTGCTGGTGTATCACAATGGACCCATTATTCAAATCTTTAGTGAACATGCCACTATACATTTGATATCTTCAACTACAACTGTTTATCTTGTAGCAAACTCCATCCACCCGACAAGGAAATTTCATTCTTTCCTCCATGATATCGCATATGCCTGCACAAGTTCCATCATTAAGGATATTCAATAATTTTAAATCATACCTCAACAGCAATTCGTCGTGAATTGAACTTAGAATTCTCCTTTAATTCCTATTACAACAAAATTAGGTTAGCTGATAACCTAACCATCATAAATTAGATAATTGAATTTAGATTCTATTGTGCTTGTCAACAACCCCCCATTTATTAACGTTAGTAGTAAAATATTACTTTAATAAATGGGGACCCTTTCAAAAAATGTATATACCCAAAAAAAAAAATCAATCCTACCATGTAGGTATTTATTTTATTTTTAGAATAAATCAAGATATCAAACAAAACCTATAAAACCATTAAAATGCGACCTTTTCATATTTATAATGAAATGCATCACAAACGATACCTTTTTAACCCACCACGATCTACGATGAAACAATAAAAAAAGTAAATTTTTGAAAAACGGTCATAATGTTAGAAAGTCCTTAAAGCTTTTTTAAAAAGCTCAATGTCTCACATCGCAACATCGCTGTTTATAAAAGACTCCTCTTAAGAGGCTATCCCAAAGTGTTGCAATTTGAGAAATTGCGATCTCCGAAATTGCGATGGTATAATAGCCTTCTCGCATTGCATTTCAATCATATGACACAAACATCAACCTATCATAAACCAATATTGCGAAATGTGATCACGTCTTGGACCCACCTCTTAATCTTTCCACCAACACATGTGGAGGTCCATTATTCATTAAAAAGAAGCCTGATAAGTAATGATGTTTGTTTCTCGCATCTTGCATCTCGCACAAACTCAAAAATTGGTAAGTTAAATGAAAACAAATTATGTGATATAGCGATCTGCAATATTGCTTTGCAAATTGAAAAATCTCTATTATCGAAGTTTAAAGGCTCACCACCCTAGGAGATTGTTTCCTAATTTACGATGTGAATCTTTATGGATATTCAAGTTAAAAGATAATGAATCATTAGTGGGCATTTATGAAAAAGTAATTGCATTTATGTGTGAAAGGCCATTTAGAGTGATTTTATATCTTCTTACGTGATTTCAAATAAAACACCTTTATCATCTTTACTGGTTTTCTTCATCGATTTGTTCCTATGTTCAGTATCATTTTTATCCGATAAACTGTTCCTCTTGAAACTTTCAGGAAAAATCCACAGAACAGGGAGCTGAAAGAAATGGTGAAGAAAGGCAAAGCAGTTGCCTCTGAGAAGTCAGAAATGACTCCTCTGTTCATGGATACTACATGTAATAGGGAAGCAGGGACATCTACATGGGAGGCTATGTATCAGTTACTGGAGGAAGAACAACCAAGGATTCTTGAGACAACGATTACAGTTGATGGGCGCGATTCCTCTGATGCTTCCATAACTGAGCTTGCGTGCTCATTTCTATACCGAATAGGCACGCGACCAAAAATAATCCCCTATAGCAACATGGTTAAGTGGATAATTGACGATGCTGATATATCTAACAAAGAATTCAAAACAGGAGGCCAGGAAGTTATAGGATCTTTCACTCCAGATAACCTAAGGCTTATGTACCACCTACCGGAGGCACATGTTACCTACAACAGGAAATTTGTTGAGAAATTCGTCAAAGAATATGAGGATCTAATAGACTGCACAAAGAATTAGTCAAATAATGAAGAAATAATCAAGAAAGACAAAAATAGTATGTACGCCGCCGCATTTGTTTGTTCCCCTTTCTGTTTTGCTGTGGCTATGCTCTGTAGACTATTTGGCAAACTCGAGAGTAACAAATTCTCCTCAGAATGGTTACCCTTAATAGATGCAGCCGTTAATGCAGCAATAATAGATTGGGCACAAATCCTGTCTGATAATTTAGCTAAAGAAATTATAAAGTATAAAAGGAAAAGGAGTATTGCTTTGAGGGTTTACCCTCCGTTTTTCATGTGTGCTTATGTTATGGACACTATTTGTTTTGGTTCTAAATTCACTCTTATGGGATGGAAGTGGACTATTCAAGATCCACTTCCTATTCACATCCAACACAAAGACATGTGGGAATCCAATTTTGAACCACATTTTTTCAAGATTTGTCATGGGGCTATGCTTCCCATCCATAAATGAATTTATAAGCAAGATGCCCCCCAGATTCTCCCAAGAAGCTGAGATAGACATCCTCCCAGTGGCTTGATGGTTCAGGGAAGAGAAATTTACATATATCAAAGTGTTTGGCAGCATCGCCTCTCCCCATGTTCTCCCTTTCTATGTTCGAGATAAATTAATAGCTAGAGAGATAGCCTATCAGACATGCAATGAAGGAGGGATGAGCAAAGCATTGAGGGAGTGAAAGAAGGCCATTTGGCCTCAATTTCCTATGTCATGTGAAGTGTTTGCATTACATGAAATTGGACATGTGTTCAAGAAAGTAGATAATATGTTGTGTCTATGATTATCTAAGTTCCCCGGAAGACAATACGACCCATTCAGTATTGTCAAGGATTTTACCACTATGGTCAAAGTAAAAATATTCAGCCATGAGAAGGACCCATTTGATGATGTTTTCTTACAAAAGAATACCTTCAGAGAAGTGAAGCATATGGCACAGATACTTTTTGATCGAGAGGGTCTTGAAACATTTTATAGCTACAGAGAAAAGAGATTATCAAAGGTCCCATTGGACCAATTGTTAATTGAACCAATAAGGGAGCCCACTCCCAGTGTAAGCATAGATGGTGACTCTAAGGAAAAATCTAAAACCAATTCTGGAAAGGCATCCGAGAAGTCTTCAGAAAATAAGAAAAGTAGGAGCAGGGAATCAATCCAGGATACAACCCAGTCTGCAGCAAAGACAGATGAACAGACTTCGACCATCAAGCAGACTGAAACCCATACTCCCCCTATACAACTAATAAAGCCTCTGGTAATTGATTTGGAAGAGGAGTGGGATAATTTCAACAAAAAACTCAACATAGAGGAACAAGCACTGAGACACAAATGACACATCAAGAAACAACTCTGGAAATTATAACAGGGGGAACTGTGAATACTCAAGAAATAGAACACATTCCTGTTACCCCCACCTCTGAGATTGTTTTAAGAATATAAGAAATTCCCCCTCTTGATGTATTTTACAGCCCACAACACAAGGTCATTGTTAAGAGATAGAGAAAGAAAAGAAAATTGGAATCCACAACTGCTACCACTCCAGACAATGAGCCGATGGATGTCCTCTGGAAAGACTCATCCACCAACCCATCGACCAACCTCACCAGGCTCTCGTAGTTCATAGGTGCATACACTATGGTAACCATTGACAAAGCAACAAAAGTATAATTGTTGCTTAAAGAAAAATAAAACAAAATTTTGTCACTAGAACAATAGTTACAGCAAGCCAAAACCAACCAATAAGCATAAATACAATTGGCTAAGCTACAACAGGAGTTCCAACAAATGCAAATAGAACATCAAAGTAGCTTGGTAGGTAACGAGGCACATATACAAAGCATAACAGATCTGCATAAGGATGACCCAAAGATCGATTAGTTTGTCATCGAAGCACTCAGTCTCAGCTCCCAGCTCAGACACCAAAAAGAATTGCTATCCCAAAAAATCTCGCAGTGGAACTATTACTAAGAAATAAGCGACACGTTAACAAGCCAAGTTGTGGAAATGCAACTTGAATATGATCAAATTCTTAAAAAGGTTTCAGATTTCATAACTTGGGAAAATTCTAAGAATGGGAGAGGAGTCGACATGCCCAAACTGGATGAATCACATAAGGAGATCTTATTTGCAAGTTGGGGTTCTCGGCTCAAAGAGGCAGAACATGCAATAGAGGATGCAATATTAGTGGCAAACAAGATCATTGAAAGTGTAAATTAAAATTTTCATAGTGCTAATCTTATGGCAGAGACCACCCCTGGTTTCCTTCCAGATGCAAAAAACCTTGAATTACAGTGGAAATAGGCAGCAGAAGAAAGAACATAAGTAATTAGGAAAGTGCCTAGGTTAAACTGGGAGGCTTATTGGCAATATCTTGAATAACCGCATAGCCAGTGTATGACCCTGGAATGGCTAATTGTTTCTACCGAGAAAATGGTGCCAGCACTCATCAATGCCATGTTTACAGGACAACTGAAAGCCAAAGTCGGCCAACCTACACTCCTCAATACCATGCTAGATATTTGCAATCTAAAACATCGAATGCAGGATTAGTCATTATGCACATTTCTATTTTTGTTTTATTTTGCTTAAATTTAGGCAGTTCGTTTAAACCTCCTCAACTTTTTTTGTAATAATCTATTTTTAGTTTCATAAGTTAGTATGTAAACCCCTCTCATGCATTTAGAGAGGGGTACAGAAGTTTTATCAGAAACATTCTTTAGAACATGCACTTTTGTCCCTTTGAGGAAGTTCTGGTGAAATTAATGCAACAAGATTTATTTTCTACTTGAATTTGACATCTGCTACTGAAATTGCACTTTTGTACTCTTAGATGATGTTGGATGATTTGAAAGTAGATCGATATCGCTGGAGCACATGAGTAGAACGTATTGTAAATGGTATTTTTATCTCTTAATTCTTTTACTTATGTGTTAAGCAATACATTATCTTCAAGTTTTTTATGTATGAAAGTTTGAATTTTAGATTGTCATTATTGCACTATTGTATGATGATGATTTATAGTTTATGCTAAATACATGAATGATTTTTATGCGATGTATCTCTCATATATTTTTGGCTCTTTTTATACAAAACGATCATTGTTAAATGGATTCACTTCTTATTGTAATTGAATGATATTTATTATCAATTACTTTCAAATATCATTTTAGATTGCATATATCATATTACTCCTAGGATAGTTATAGTTAGATAAATATTTTTGATTAGGACAAACTGCATGTGATTATTAGTTAAATTAGATTAGTTTGAGGTTAAGTATTACTCCAAAAATCTCAAAAACATCATCCTGTTAGCACAAGCATAAAAATAGATTGGGAAATTGGTCCCATCATCCCCAGTCGGAGCCACTATTGCAAATGGAAAAGGAGTAGTCCCAAGGTCCGTACCAAGTGGTTATCCCCCTTGTTGAGGCAACAATTTTATCACCTTCAACAGATTCATAAAATAAAATCTCAAAATTCATGAAATTTTGATACTTATATTGGTTTTCTTCTTGCTGCTTCCTTTACATACACTGAATCGTTGGCCAATCAGGCAAGAGTTTAGTGCCTTCCTTTCACTTTAACCACGTATACACACTAGATTGGTTGCTGGTCGAAAAGAATCTAGTTCCTTCTCTTCACTTTAACCATGTACACACACCATATTGGTTTCTCATCGATAAGCATGCAACACCTTATATTCACATTGACCATGTACACACACCAGATTCATTTCTCGTTGGCAAGCATGCAATTCCTTCTCTTCAGTATTACCACACACACAAATTGGATTAGTTACTCGTTAGCAAGAATTGAGTGCCTTCACTTCAATTTGACCATGTACACACACCAAATTGGTCTAGTTCCTTCTCTTCTCTTCTCTTTGATTTAAAATTTACTAAGTGACTCATCAGCCTCAAGATGAGAACTTAAGTCCAATCATTATCTAATGATTATGGGCACAACCAAACTAGGTATTCTTCTGTCAACAGGAATATAGGTGTATATCACACCAGTGGCCCAGGCAGTCCCATACATGTCTGTGTGTGGCACTACAAAATACAAGGCCCCAGATAGTCCCATAGATGTATGAACACTTTTTTATGTACACAACACATAGGTCTATACAGTTCCATACCTACCTCTAAACACAAAACACAGGTACAGATAGTCCCATACTTGTCTATTCTGAACACATTACACAACACATCAGTCCAGAGAGTCCCATACCTACTTGTCATGAACACATTACACAACATACACTTATATGGTACAACACAACACACGCAATACAACTTTACCTTATTCCCATGCACAACACATGCACACATACAAAATAAACACATATACACATAAAATATCACATTACACAATATCACAATAATCCAAAGACCACCTTGTCTCTCATGACATATCACCACATCACATTTAATCCAGGGACCACCTTGTCTCCATGCATGTGAATTGGACCAAACTACCTCATTTTTTTCCCATGTTAGCCTTGACATGGGAAGTATAATTTTCCTTTCTACCCAATAAATTCCTCATCACATTGGTAATCGTTTTGTGCCATACATATCATCAAAGAAATTTTTGATCAGTCATTTTTTCACTCGATTGACCCCTGAAAGCCGTGTTTGAAACACTAGAAATTTCATAGGTATAAACATATATATCAATCAACATGGTTATGTGTGCCATATACCAACACCCATTAGAATAATCATGGCTGCATTATATAAGTATAAATCACCATAATCACATATGCAATATATAAGTATTCTTCAGCATAATCAGGTATCTAAGATATAATTGTCCATCAACATAATCATGTATGCAACATATAAGTACACATGAAAATATAATTGAGGGTTAAGAGGACTCCCTTCTTGCCAGTTTCATAACTATATATGTCTCTATCCATTATTCTCATGGACCCAATAATCCCATTAGGCTGTTACATTGATTAATCCACAACAACCACTCGCTTGTGCTCAAATATATACAGGGTTTAAATAGATCCCTAATTGAGGAAAAACATATGTTACACACTTTCTTCACACTGCTATTGTTTTCATTATTACTTGCTATTCTATTCATGTCCATTTCCTAATAAGGTTCCATATTACTTGTAAATTTACTCAAAATCTTCTCCTTCATGCTTATCAAGAACTTCCCTTTTTTTAGGATTCCATGGAATTCTTGCCACTCTAACCTCTTTAGACCAAGATCCCCAACCATGCAATTCGAAATTTAAATATTGAAAACCAATGTAAGAGGAAAGAAAGGCAATTATTTCAAAAGGACATGAAATTCACAAAAACAATCATTCACAAAAAGTAAAAAGTAAAACAACACCATAAATAATACCTAAACCAACATGATAACCAAGACCAAAAACTAGCATGATAACCAAAACCAAAACCAACATTACCATGCACAAGTCAAAAAAAAAATGATATCAATTCAAGCAGTGAGTAAATTAAGCAATAGCACATAAGAAAAAAATAAACAATCCCCAACATCAACTCAATCTCCATGAGTCCAACATTCATGGCACTCTTGACCATCATATAATGCACATAGGTACGTATGTACATATTCACATTCACATACCAAAACTAGTTCAAGGCTTCTTCACAAGTCTCACAAAAACCTTAAAGTCTTGTATTCTCCAAAAGTTCACTCGAGACCCTTTTCAACACACATGTACACACATATATATGTCAAGGAGCTTGAGGGAATGCCCCCTCCTCCTTCTTGGCATCCTTCATCGTTGATGCATGTTCTCGTGGCTTGTAGGGGATGTTTTTGTTATTCTCATCATAGTTCATATGGTATACGCTACTTAGATGTATCTAACCTACGTATGTACGTGCTTTTATCATAGTCAACCAGCGTATACATCTGTAAATATTCACTCATGATTTGCAACTATTCCAAAACTTGAGTTATACCCAGATCATAATATTTACAGAACATTACATGCGTCAGTATACAGATCTAGAATAAGTGTGATCAAACTGTATAGAGATGATTCATTGCAAGCCATTAGATCCCAATATATCCTTAGATCTTGTTCTCCATCAGCCACTAAGATTCCTCCTTAGCAAAGCATTATGAACCCATAACCTGCATACTAGCTCTCATACTTCATTAGATATTCAAGACTTTCTGAATGCCTTTTCCTAATTATTTTCTTCTCCTTTTATAGTCTTAGGCCTTAGTCAATACCATGGTCCAAAACCATTTAGAACCAATACTAGGGACCCAATACTTGGGTTCAACACTTCGGACGCAATACCAAGGACCAAATACCGCGAACCTAAAACTTAGTTTTCCAAAATGTACACGCCTTTCCTTGCGTGAAAGTGCATGTGTATGATATACACACCTTTGTATATAGTGATCTTCTGTGTATACACTACTTGTTATATAGTGAACCTGCGTATATACGCGACTTGGTATATAGTGAACCTACATGTGTACACGACTTGGTATATAGTGAACCTACGTATCTAGATGACTTGTTATATAGTGAACCTGCGTATATAATTTTCTTTCCTCATTCATTGTAGTCTAATCATCAATTCTTTGCTACTGACCTGTTGCACTATGATCTGTCATCTATGTGAGTTGCCATCAAGGACAACACTTGTATCATAATGCCAACATTCTCATCTTTTGCCATGTTAGGGCAAGTATGGAATCTTGAAGTTGTCACACATCTTATAAGTCATAAACCTGGACACCAGCTATCACATACATAAGCTTGCTTTCAAGACTTAGCAATAGATGTGTATTAATACTATTCATAATCATCATCATGCCGAAGCAAAGACTACAGTTTAATCTTTGACCCATACTAACAACATTATTTAAAATCATCCTCTTTAATGAGGCCACACGACTGTTTTTAATCAACTTTTTATACACAAGAAGAATTCAATTTCTTATTAAGGCTAAAAACAGCTATGGAATCTACAACTTCAAAGGACCAGTTAGACAAAGCTCATGTTATATTAACAATTATCATACCTGTAATTATCATCTTCACACAAAAGCATTACAAGGCTTGCACAAAACTCTAGTTAGCACATTTCGTAACATTTTCCGAGTTAGAATTCACTTTACTGATGAAAATGTTCAATAACTAACCATGATCCTTGTGTCTATATCTCAACCAACCATTTATCAATCATTTGGCTTCCTAAACGATGCACAACTTCATGCCTTTAATCTCTTGAGGCACCATATCATATATGGGCCATTGGATGTTCACATCCAATTAGCATATCAAATATAAATAAATATAGTAGTAACCATGCCATGAAACTCAAACAATCACAGGATCATGCAAGCATTTACATATAAGCACATCTGAATTGGCTAGCATACACATAAATACTAAATTGCATAAATATACATGATGAAAGAAACATAGGGGGTTTCCTAAGGTTCCTTGCATCATATTAATAATCTCATACATATTATTCCAAACATGCAAAGGCTCACCATATTACCAACAATGATAATGCACTAAATAAGTCTTATCCTTCACCATGCCACATAACTAGAGCCTAATGTGAATTCACCAATCATGCATCTCATAATAATTTACAACTAGATTTTAACACCTAGACATTTGATTTTGTCAATATTCTAAAATTAGTTATGAAGCCCTCCCCCTTGGGGAGTCCCTATTACTACTCGATTAGGATATTTTCCAATGATGGCTCTGACTTCCATCTTGTGATAAGCGCATCCAAGCTTAGTGTTGAGATTGGATGCTCTGATACCACTCCCTAACATCACCCCTTACCTGACATCCAGAGTAGGAGGTGGTCACTATGCATACCTAATATTCAAATTACTTTTATGAAAATGGGGTATAAAATTTTTGACCTTTCCCAAACTTATCTAAACTTAGAACAACCATCATTATTTCATTTGTCTCATTGAGATGAATCTGCTCATATGAAATTTTTCCTCAATCTGACCTCTAGATTGAGAAATATGTCCTCTTAAAGAGTAATCCTTGCCACACCATCTAACAACCACATGGTAGTTGGGCTCTTGGACTAATCAGCATTGGCCTTCTCCGCTCCCCTACCCAGAGCTCTTCATTATGTATGACCAAATCCATTGGTCATGGATTAGCCACGTCATCACATTCTTTTCATGTTGACAGTTCCTAAGCATGATTCTTTGATAACCATTGGGGCCGTGTCAATAGGGTTACATGTGATGTGGGGTTGTACAACCTCCTCTCCTCATTGATCTTCCTTTCGACTCTTACTTCCATTGCATATTATCCCATGTCATCCTACTTCCTTCACCCCAACACCTCCTTTGTTGCACCTCTTTACTTTTCTGGGTCCATAGCATTGAGTTGACCTCACCCACTAGATCCCCTCTCCACCAATCAAGTCCGAATTCTAATAGCATGGTATGACTTACGTCATCTCACAAATATCCTTCCAATGCTTACAATTGAATCCTCGCTTTTAACTTCCAAGGTGGGACCTCTAGGCCTACGTGGACTGGAGGGTCTCACCTCCATGAGATATTATTTTTGATTGGCCTAGGCAGCTCCACTCCTTGCTAATGGGAACGATTCTCTCCTTCGAAGTTGTAGGCCTAACTGCCCCGACAATATATTAACCCTGTTTGTGAATGTTTTGGGGTGAACCCATCAGGCTGTCTTGATAATTGGGCTAGTTCCTGACCAATAGCACCACTACAACAATGTAGGCCCTACCACATACCCACCTTTACCTCATCCTGTAAGGTGTTTCCCAGCGCATTTGATTCTTCCACACTAACATTCGTTCAGAGTGAGACTTCCATGGTGACATCAAGTGATGTCTTCCTGCCCTTATGTTCCCAGCATTTCCAAGTGTCCCTCCCTTTTATTCTTCAAGGCTTGCGGAAATTTTGGGGGAGAAATTTTGCAAATGGGCTATTTTTTAGACATTTTATGAAAAAATAATTGCCAAAAAATTACCAATTTTAATAGTAAATTATAGGGTTTTTATTAAATATTCACCTACATTCTACATATGAATTTCCAAACTTGAATAAAGTCCTACAATATTATATATAGGAAAAATATTAAATCCTTAAAAAATACCTTGTCCAGGCTAAACTTGTAGGCCACATGGGAAGTGGGCCACCCTTTTGGCCAATGGCATGATTGATGGCTACACATTATCTTACCCACATCATCCCAACTCTTTATCCCAATGCTTCTCTCTACTGCTCCTTTCAAATAACCTGGGTGGGGTCACTTTTGTACACACTCCTTGCTCCCGATTGGTACATGTGGTGACACTAGCACATCGTCTCGCTGGTTATATCCTAACGTTTTCCCTTGCATGCTCCCTTATTCCTATGGGTTTATTGCAATGGATTGACATGTTAAGGGTTCCACCTTTGACCAATAGCAGGACCGTTGGCCTGGCGTGTGAGCCAACTCATCCTGGAGGACATCATCCAACCAATGTGCATATGATACTTCGCTAGTTCTTCAGGGCTAGAGGCTCTGGGAAATGTCGATGAGTTTCATCCAATAATGATAAAGGAAAAATATGGGCATGCCAGTGACATGCGTCCACACCCAGAGTTTCACCAAGATTAAAGGGTGAGGTCATCAACTTCATTATAAGGATGAGTCTTTATATGCCCTCGTAGCAGCACTACTCTACCCAAAATCTCTTTATTAAATCATGGTTTCTCTTACAGCTTGGCTGGACTTAGAAGAGGAAAAAATCCCTCAATGTTAGCACAACACCTTCTGAATGAATTCGTAGGCTTATAGTTAGTAATATATAGAGGTCCTTATGCCAATCATTGTCACATTCTTGGTTCAAATATTTGTAGATTTTTTTAATTCCTTCAAGTCTTCACTCTATATACTATTTATTCAATTACAATAGAGCACATTAAAATATTTCTTAAGCACACTATTTCAACTGAGAAATGTAACATAATCTTGCTAATTAAGTGTAGACATTGCAACTTATACCATTTTGAATCTTAAGAACTAAATACAGTCAACATTACCTATGAGAGATATGAGCTTTTCATGCATTCAATAGGGATGCAAAGTTGGGATAAATCCTGGAACAAAAACTAGGTCATTCAATCCTATGAAATGTTCCCTAACACAATTTTATTGGTTATAGAATCCTAAAACCATGATAATTATTCCCTAGAACATGAATGGATCCCCGCGTTTCTTACAATCAAGAAAATACACACATATTATTTGCAAGAAACTTTGGGTGAGCATCATAAATAGTGTCACCTCATAATCATAACTTCATTGTTGGATTACATCAACTCTTCCATAGAGCTAAGTGATATATCAGTTAGCCTATACAATAAATGACACTCAACCCACATTTCAAACAAGAAGAGAATCAACTCACATCATAATATGAATACTTTTCTCTGGCCATTAAGAAAAAGAAACACTCATATTAGTTCACACGTCCTCACATGGCTCATAACTAGTCATTCAACATATAAACACAAGTGAGAAGACTTGTCATGCAAATCATCAACATATCAACCATTCACATTTCAACATCAAAACCATACAAGGTTACACACAAGAGAACTTATATTGGATTTATAATGAAGATGGACAACTGAGTTCGATACTTCAACTCTCCACCTAACCATAAACAAGTTGTAGCTAAACTACTTGCACCTGTCACCCTCAAGCCATATTAAATGGGTATAAGGTGGTATTTATCAAGGGATTAAACACCCATTTACCAGCTGAAATATGGGTTCCAAAGGTTCTTCTTCCTCCACCCACCAGCTGCTCAATAGTTGATAATGCTTAGGGAGATCTAGAGGTCGTTTGCCTCCACCCTCTAGGTATCCAATGAAGGAAAAGCAATACTTAGAGAAAAATAGAGGCTTGTCGCCTCTCCCCTCCTCTGTGCCGCCTCCTATAGCTCAATTCCCATTTTGTTTGATATTCAAAATTTGAACTCTTTGAGGCTACTACCTGCTTCTCCTCAACGAATTCCTCTTGTAGCATAATCCCCTTTCCTATAGAATTCAGGATTTCTTTCCTGTTAGCTACCTATACCAATAGGTTTCATATTTCATGATTGGCAATGAAAAGGTCCAAATATGCTCTGCTTTGATGATGCAAAGATCACATATTTCCAAGAGAATATAATCTGTGCTTATAGCTTGATATGGACTCAAATTTTGATGGATGGTCCAACAGTCTAATCTGGATCATGTCATGTTTTGAATTTTCAGTTGTAGAATAGAGAAAGAAGTCTGTCCAAACTGTTTAATCTTGGCAGACAAGTAGTTTAGGTAGAGAAGAAAGGTTCCCAACAGCTTAATCTGGGACCTTGGAAGAAATAAGGGTAGAAGTAGATAGAAAAAACAAAAGAAAAAGCCAAAGAAAAGAAAAGGCAAGTAAGGGTCTGCAAGCCTAAATGCACCCTCCAAGGAGAAATAAAAAAATGCTAGGCAAATAGTTGGGTAGGCAGTTGGGGTTGCAGAAAGGTCATTTCTTATAAGTTGCATGTGTGCTAACTCTGTTTACCATAGCAAAATCAATGAGTTGAGAAGGTGTTATTCTTCATCAAGTTGCAGCAAGCAAAGAAACATGTCTAACCTCCCTTCTTCCCCCTTTTCCATTTCATTACTAACACTCCCTCATCAGTTGAGATTCATGGGAGAAATTATGGTTTCATGGTGGTTCTTAATCTTTTTAGAAGCCACATTTCTTGTCTAAAATTCTTTTCATTTTGATCTACTCCTTAAGCTAAGTTATTTTCAAAAAGCTTAGTGTTATCTCCCCTCATCCACTCCTTTCATCCATATTAACCCTAACTCTATTATATAACTCCCCTATATTACCCTTTCCCTAGTATTATAACACCATGGTGTATAAACCCCAAATTTTGTATAAATATCCCTCCCCTTGGCATTATAGCCAATAAATCCTCTGTCAGGGATCAAATTGGCATCTGGTCACTTTGATGAACCTTAACCTCACCCCTCTCCCTTCTTTAAAGTCATTCCACCCATTAAACCTTCGTTTGTAAAGAAAAAACCTTATAAAAACCCCCTCCTACCCATAAACCCCTTCCAAATTGTGAAATAACCCAAAAACCCACCTTTTGCCGCTTATCCAAAGTTTCGGCGCATATGTTTGATTTTTCAAAATATATTGAAAAACTTTACAAAGCACCATATCCTAATGTTTTCTGCCAGGCGCAAATTCCAAAATAATAATAAATTAATCCCGGACCCCCGTCCGTATTGTCCGATCACATCACCCTTCCGTCAACCGTCGGATCGGACCCATGTGATCCGACGGCCCTCGTTCATATCGGAGCGGCCCCGACGTCCGACAGATACCTTCCGATATCTGTCAGAAGGTGACGTCAGGTGCCCTCCACGCGCCTTCCCCACAATGCATCGGAGGTACGCTGACACATTCCACCTCCGTAGCTATAGCGGTGCGATATAAAACCACTAACCGTTTCCGGTTTCGGTCAATCCGCTCATCCAACGTCATTGCCACCCCGCCATCGCGTCAACCTTTTTGTCCGCCCCTGTGCCAATGGGTCTGCCACCGCATCATCTTTGTGGACCACTAGCAGCTCGCCACCTCACCCGATGACATCATGCTGACGTCATCCGACTCCGACCCCACCCGATGACGTCATGCTGGAGTCATCCCAAAAACGCGCCAATATTGCCAAAAATCCATTTTTAGGCCAAAATCTCGCGTTTTTTCCACTTTTGGCAAAAGACACTACTGCTAGCTCTGCATGCTCCTCACGTCCAAACCAGCACCAGCCTGCTAAAGTCGATTCCGAGACCGCCAGAGCCACCATTGCACCTGCATTCGCAACTCTTGCCGACGAATTCACCAAGTATTCTTCAAAATCATCCCATAAACCTGGTTTTATCCATAATTCCGCAAATGAACTGTTAACAGACTTTAAAAACTCTGTTTTCACCGTTAAACACACTGTGACCTGCACTTATATCCAGCCAGTGAAGCCATTAAACTCCTTCAGGGCCGCATTTGACAAATTGAGTTGAAATTCACAGCTAGTTTGCGCAGTCGTGAACTAGGAACCTCAACTGACCAAATTCACCACAGAAAACACTTTGCTCAGTCCTGCTACTGTTTGGTCAGTCCTTTAAGCAGTATTTCAATTGCTGCAACTGTCTCACTCACCCTCTGTTCCATACACTTCACATTTCTCCCTCAAAGAAAACTCTTTGGGTTGCTCTGCATAGCAACTCTATCCATAATCCTAGGAGAAGTCATGGATCCACCAGTGGCTCCAATAGCATTAAACATTGCTCCATTAAATGCCCCTCAGAGACAATTGGAGTGGAAATCTCTGGCAGACATGGACTATCAGATTTCAGAAGAAATGCTGATGGGTACTAAGTTCCACATCCACCTGCTCAATGAACTGAAGGCCAAGCATGAGGCTGGAACATATGTGCTGGGCATATGGGGCTCATTCCTCCCTATTTTCAAGCTCCCTCAAGTTAACCAATTCCCTGATTTGATCCATCTGTGTGCTGAAAATTATGACCCCACTCAGAGGGCAGTTCTTGACCCTTCAGGATCAGCTGTGTTTTATGTCACCCCAGAAGCTATCAAGGATATGCTCTGCTTCAGGACTGAGAATAAACTGGTCCCTCTATCACTTGTAGACCTAATAAATCGAGGAGCCAGAATGACAGATGCTCAGGTCACCAAACTTAACCAGCTATACATTGGCTCTGACTCTGTGAAGTATCCTCCAATCAATCAAGTATACCTCAACCAACTGGGCAGAGATCTGGCAGACATGATTAGACCCATTTTGGGCTACAACTCCATTGAGTTTGTTGATCAAACTGTGCTGGTAATCATGCTCATGTTTGCTCCTGGCAAGTCTCCTATCTGCTATGACTATGCCACCTATATAGCAGACAAAATACATGAGCAACTAATGAACCTGGCAAGAGAAAGAGTGTTCAGGTATACCTCTTACATTTACCACTTGATCTTAAATCATCAACATCAGAAATTCTCTTTTCCAATCAAAAGAGAGGATGCCCAAGGCAATCCAAGATCAGTGGTCTATTGGTCATCTGTTTTCCACTGTAGAGGTGAAACTCCTTATACTTATTGTGAGTTCATAGATCAGTTCATCCACCCAGCTATGTCAATGTTGGTGGGCTCACCTCCTCCAAGGCTCACAGATGAAATGCAAAGGATCCTGCAGCTATCCAAATCATACAGCATTGGGGATTGGTACTTTTACCAGCACCACACCGTCATCAGATTGTATGGGTGTGAACTGCCTCCCTACAGACTACCCAGATATGTGCCTATGAGGCTATTTGCCCTAGAATACTTCAGGCAGTTTGGCAATGTTGATGTTCTTCACTTTTCAGGCAAAGGCAAGAAAGCACAGTTGAAAGTCAGGAACCAACTGGGCCACTTTGTCTATAACCAAAGGGAGGAAGGTTGGAAAGAAGCAGAGAGGATGCTTGAGTCCCTTGGCCTTCAAACTAGTTTCCTCTGGAAACCTTATGACCCCAACCACTTCATCACTTTGAGAAGGCTCAGATATAGGCTCTCTGGCTATGATCATGTAAAAATCCCTCACAATGAAAAACATGCTAACCAAGCAAAATGGAGGAGAGGAACCCTAGAAGAGCCGGTTACACAAGAAGAGCTGAATCAAAGAGCAGTGAGGAATCTTAAAAAGATGGCTGACCTTGAACTTTGTTCACAGGTGTTTTCACTGCCGAGCACACGAGTAGGAGCAGTCGCATCCTCCTCGACTGCAAATCAGCAAGTACCCAAAGACACTGAAGATATATCTGGCAAGGGCAAGCAAAAAGAGATGGATACTGAACAGCCACCACATGAGAAGGTGCAGCAGTAGCAGCAACAACAGCAACAGGTACAACAACAACGACAACAGGAATTGCAGCAAGAAGAAGGGCAGCATAATAAAGAGTAGCCCCCACAGCAAGAAGGGGCAGTTGAGGCCCCAATTTCCACAGAACAGCAGGCACAAAATACGGTGCCTCCCAGGCAAGAAACATCAGTTGATGCATCAATCCTCCAAACTCCACAAAAGGAGGATACTAGCAAAAAAAGGGACAGAGAGACTCCCTTGACCACATCAGAAAGTCATGGTGAGAAAAGACAGAGAATGAACCCTTTCTCTGATGAGGAAATGCCAACAGGGCAGTCTATGGGCATGGGCCCACCTAGCAGGGAAGTATCTGCAAGTTCCTTCCAAGAGGAACAGAACAAAACTGTGGGAGGAGAGGTCGGCTCCTCTAGCCAGCAGAGGGAGGGTGAACTGAGCATCAAACAATAGTTCATAGACATAAAGAGAAGGAGTGAGCCCATAAAAATACAGCTGTATAATCATTTGCTGAAGATGGCTCCCACCAACCAGTAGAGACTGATGTCTGCTTTTGATGTCACTGAAGGAAAGATGATCATGAGTCACTTCCTACCAGCTGTAGCACAGCCCCAAACTCATGCAGATTATATAAGGACCAATCTTGAGGTCCTTGCCAAAGACATCCACCCAATGGATAAAATTGAGTTGCACAAACAAACAGGTGAGATGGTCTATGCCTCCTTTGCAGACAAAACCTTGGACAATTATAGGCTGGAAAATAGCCTTATTAACACAGCTGCCCAACTTGAGTTGGAAAGGGCATCATCACAGGCTAAGGACAGCAGAATTAGGTCCTTAGAAGATATAATTATTGAGATTGGGCATGATCCCAAAGATATCAAGGGAATCCAGGAGATATTGAAGTTAAGGGATGCAGACATGGCTGCTTTGAAGAAAAAGATAAAAATGCCAGCCACTATTCACCCTCAAACAGATGAGGTTGCCCAGCAGAGGCATGATAAGGAAGCCACAGATTTGCTGGTGTCCCTCTATAAACAGCTCATCCAAGCACAAGAAAAGCTGGGAGAATCAGAGGCTGCACAGGCAGCATTACAGGCAGCTTTGAAACAAAGAGAAGAAGGACAGACCTCCCAGCCTCCTCCTGAAGTAATAAATCATGAGGAAACTGCTCCACCTACTGTTCCTCCTCCTCAACAGCCAGAACAAGCAGCAACATCCACCTCAGCAACACCACCAACAACAGAGCAGGCCCCAAGCCTGGACATGCAAAAGCTGAGGAATGAGATCCAGGCCTTGGAAGCACAAATGACAGAATTGAATGAGGCCAAGGAGAAACTAGCCAAGGTCAATGAAAGATATGACAAATCCAAGCAGTCTGTGGCAGAAAAGGGCAGGGAGATAAAAGCCCTCAAAGATAAAATCAAAGAGCTAGAGAATGAGCTCAAATTAGATAAGGTGGTGGCAGAGCTTAAAATAGTGCTGTGGGCTAACATTGGCCAATCTATTAATGAGCAGTGGCAATATATTGAAACAATCCATGAGCAGTTGGACCTCATTCCAAAAGAACAGACTGAAATTCAGAGAGCAAGAGCTGCTCTAAGAAACATGCCTGAGATAGCCACCAGGATGATCAATGTTCTTAACAATAGGACAAGCACTCAGTTGGCTGCCATGGGAATTCCAAACAGAACTGAGCACATTCAGCTGATCAAAAGGGTTCTCACACTGAGAAACTTAGTGCAGACATTGGAAAGAAGAACCCAAGACATGCAGACTGAGGTGAACAGGTTTATGGAGAAGTTCCAGGTGTTAGAAAACAGAGGGCTCCCTGGCTTACTGAACAGCGCAGGGAGATTGTTCACACATGATCAGTATGCCAAAAGGGTTAACACATTTGCCACAAGTCAGATCAATGAGAAGCCCAGCACCTTAGAGGAAACAGGGCCAACCACAGGACAGACTCTCTACAACAGAGTAGAGAATTTATTTTTTATAATGAATGAAATCAAACACCTGTTTGAGGCCCCTCCCAATTTTTATAAGTATACAGAGGTAGAGGAGACTATGGATGCAATTCTCAGGCATCAATTACCTACAGTAGACTGGTGGACTAAGGCCATACAGAAAATTTTGTAAACAATGAGCCATTCACCAAATTTTGTTCATAAAAATATGAATTGTCATGCACAGCACAGTTTAATAAAATCAGTATGCATTAAAGATGAAAGCTGAGCCAACTCAGCAGAACCTACAGCCAACAAAGCAAGATGAAAAGCTACAGGTGTCCAGACCAAGAAGCTACAGCCGAGCAGCTCCAGAGGTGCGTCCTTCAGCATTAACGCAGATCATTTCAACTGACTCAGTTGCCTCCAAAGGCCAAAATATCTTCTGACAAGCATAAAGATGCATTTACTTTGTATTCAATGATGTAATAACTTTTTGATCTAAATATCTTGAAAAGTTGGTGAAGGTATTCAATTCTGAGATAACTTAGCACTCAGATATTTTGTAACGACCGATAGTATATATTTGCCCCTCGCACAATCTTGAGGGGTTGTTGTGGATTTCTCCTGAAGAAGTTCTTATGCTGTAATCCTTTCAGAGTTTAATAAAGAAAGTGATGGAATTTCTCAGATTTCTAAAGTGTTGAATGCGTTCTGGTGTCTGTTGAAAACTGCATGATTCCTGTGTAATTCACAATACAATAAGTTTCTGTAACTCTCTTTGTTATGTGTTTCAATCTTTTACAACCCATATATGTTTCTAATTTCTAAGTGTTTAGCAACAAGGAAAAAGAATAACCTTCAGGACTTATTCAAGAATTACCCTGAGTTCAATCTGTGTTGTTAATGAATGTTTTTCTTCAGCTGTAATCTTGATAAGTGTAATTCTTAATTGCTGCACTTTCAGAATATATCTTTCACAGTGAGCTTTGTTTCAGAAATTCAAGTTTGCTCCTGTGCAACATGCTTCACCTTCATATCACCAGCTCAATAGAGAATTCTTAATTGCTTTCTGTTGGCTGACCATGCTTCACCACTTAAGTTTAAATTTGTTTGTTTAAAGATACACAATAGGCCCTGCAGTCCGAGCATCACCAATCCTGTATTTCAAAGCATTTCACAACTCTAGACTCCATTGCCCAATGATATACTATTCTCTGAACACTACACCTTAAGCCCTGAAAGAAATCCTTCAACCAAAATATAAACCAAAAAACCTGAGCATAATAACTAGCCTAAAACACCATCAAGCAGAGACAAATTATAAAGAGAGAGCCCTCTTTGATTACAGTTTGGCTAGGAACTGTGATCCAAAGATTGGTTAGTGGTTACCCCGGCCGTATTCCCTTGGGAGTCATAGGGAACAACCTGGGTGATAACATAATTGGCGACTCTGCTGGGGACTTCTTAGGATTTTCCAATTTCTATACATCTCTCAAAGCTGTAAATCAAGCCTGAAATCAGTCAGGAGGCCTCAAAGCTGTTTCTGTGTCACATTGACAGCTTTAGGGAAGAGCTTTTTCAGTAAGTCTTCATCTCAGTTTTGAAGTATATATAACCATTCCAAAATCTTTATCCAGTCCTTGCAGATATAAAAACTTCCCATAAAATCCTAAAAAACAGTTAGAAGCTGGCTCCCAAGAAAAATCCACGGCATACTAGGGCAAATCCTGACCCTAATCCACCCATCATTGTTGATAATCCAAATACCATCCCTAGAAACATTAGGAGGCAACAAAGGCAGGACCAGCCTGCTGACTTAACCTCAGATTCAGATCGTCCCAGCCTTATCTCTACCCCATGCAAGGTCCTTTTCCGGTCTACCCCTAGTTCCCTTAGTTCACCATCCACATCTCAAAGTCCTCCTCTTACATCTTCATCCACTGCACATATCCCCTTGACCAACACTATAGGTTCACCCTTACCTATTACCCCTGTATTACCCACAGTTCCTATTATCCCAGCTGTCCCTGTTAATCCTCTAAACCCTGTAAATATGGCCAACAGATATGCACCCTTGCAGATACCAGCTAATGCTGCAGCTCTACCCCAAGATTACCAAACCAAAATCTCATATTTTGACTCTAATGGCCCTCTGACAGTTGTCCAGCATGCTAAGAGGATGCAAGACCATTTTGAGACCTATGAAATAGATGATGACAGTGTCAGAATGAGGATGTTTGTTCAAAGCCTAACTGGGGATGTAAGAACTTGGTTTAGGTCCCTGAATACAAATTCCATCACAACTCCTGATGAACTGTATCAAGCCTTTACTAGCAGATGGGAGAAGAAGAAGGATCCTCTACACATACTTGGGGAATATGACACTATCAAAAGAGGTCCCCAAGAGACTGTTTTGGAGTATTGTGCAAGATTTAACAATGTATATAACGCAATCCCACAAAATTTAAGACCCCCTCCTGATTTAGCTTTGTACAAATTCCCTGATGGTTTTGACCCTGACATGGCCTACCAGTTGAAGGAAAGAGATCCTCAATCCCTTGCAGAGGCCCAAAGGGTTGCTGTCACAGTGGAAGCCAACCTAATTGCCAAAAAAAACAGAGCAAGGTTGGAAAAGAGGACTGTTTTCAAAGAGGAACCCTCTGCCTTTGATCAAAAGCTGGATGCAATACTCAATGGAATGAAAAGATTGGGAGATAGAGTGGAATCGGTTGAGAGAAAATCATCATGGGAAGCACCACAAAACAACCCTCCCAGGAATCCAAATTTTAGGAGAACTCAAAACCCAAATGTTGGCAAGGCCAGTGCTGACCAAGACATAAGATCCCCTTTCCAAGAAAATTATGCAGAAACTTCCACATCAACAGAGCCCAATGAAGATCCTGAGATTAATTTAATGGGTCTAGATGGTGAAAGTCAAGTTTTCTTAACACAAGAAGATCATGAGGATGATGAAATTAAACTGTTCCAAACTAAATCAGGCGAATCCTTCGACTTTAAACAAGGCTATGACACTGCTGTCTATGAAGTCCATAAACAATACAAGCTGAGGAGCAGAACTATGAATGTAAATCAGCCAGAAAAGATAAAGGATAATCAACAGCCTAAAAGAGCCATAGTCACAGACCCTAATGACAAAACAAATTCACCTGCAGAAGAAGTAATTATTGAAGAGATCACTGAACCACTGTCCTTAAAACAGCAGCCTGTGGCCACTTCACCTTCTCAACCTACTTTAAATGTTACTCCCCAAGAGATGAGTAAAAGAGGCAAGTCCCAAAGTCAAGATAAAAATCAAGAAGAAGATTTAATGAACAAGGAAAAGACTGTCATCCATAACCCCAAGACCCAATCTGAAAGACCCTTTGACCTAGAAACCGAAATTGGCAAACTAAAAATAGCAATCCCTCTCTCAGAACTAGCCAAGCATGACATCTATAAACTACAGATCAAGAAGTCCCTTCAACTCACTAGCAACAAAGATGATGTCAATGTGCTGGATGACACCCCAGAATTACTGTTCGGCCCAGAAGTGGATGGAAAAACGGTAGTCACAGGGGTGCTACCTTTCTATGTCAGCTTACATATTCATGATAAAATATTACATAATGCAATGTTTGACTCAGGTGCCTCTCACAATCTCATGCCAAAAGCAGTCATGGAGAGATTGAATCTAGACATAACAAGACCATACAAGGACCTATTTTCCTTTGACTCCAGCCAAGTCAAGTGTCTGGGTCTCATAAAAGATTTATGTGTGTCTCTGGTTCAATACCCAAACAAAACAATCCTAATGGATGTGGTTGTTGCTGATATCCCACCTAAGTATGGGATGCTGTTATCAAGATCATGGGGAGCTAAAATCCAAGGTTCCCTACAATTAGACATGTCATATGCCACCATCTCTGTTTTTGGGCAACCAAAAAGACTGTACAGAGAAACACTCATGAAATACATGGTCAGCAGTGAAGAAAAGCCTCAAAACTTTCCCATATATGTTGTCCACTCAGACATAGACTCATACATTCTCTTCAATGACAGCACAACTCCCGCAAAAGGTGAGGTTGAAACCAAGATACTCATACAGGAGGAAGACTCAAATGAAAGAATTACCACCCATGAAACAACAGTCAATCAAACACTAGATACTGCTGCTGTTCTAAATATCAAGCATACCCAATCAAATGATGAAACTGTCCTAGAAGACAAGCTAGATGAAAAACCACAACTTCTACTCACATTGCCAGCCCATGAACAGATCACTAAATCTCCTTCCCAACAGGATATTCTATGGTTCCTTGAATTTGATGGCTCAGTCAACAAGTTAGGGGCAGGAGCTGGAGTTTGGGTACACAATAAAGAAAATAGTCATGCAGAAGGCAGAGCCTATAGATTGAACTTCAGATGTACTAATAACATGGCAGAATATGAAGCTCTTTTACTAGGCCTCAAGTTAGTAAAGTTCTTACAAGCTGCTAGGGTTTCAATCATGGGTGATTCAGATTTAGTTATTCAACAAGTGAAGGGAAACTTTGTCACCAATGACAAAAGACTAAGGACTTATAGGTCTGCTGTTGCTGAGGTACTAAACTTTTTCTCTGAATTCCAAATCACTAAAATTCCTAGAACCCACAATCTGCATGCTCATAGTTTAGCCACCTTTGCAAGTACCTGCAAGCTGCCTTTTGAGCCCCATCATTGTTTTACAGCTGAGGTAAAACACAGACCCTCCATTCCAAACAATGTTAATGATTGGCAAGTATTTGAGGATGACAAGCAAATAAACCATTTTTTAACTCTGCAACAAGAATTTTCAGGATTAAATATTGACACTGATACAGCAAGTCAATCACAAATACTTGATACAGCAAGTCAATCACAAATACTTGATACAGCAAGTCAATCACAAATACTTGATACAGCAAGTCAATCACAAATACTTGATGGAGCAAGTCCATCACAAATACAGTTTCTAAAGATTACTCACCCAATATCACCTAGAACAGCAAAACAAATGCTAAATCCAACTATTTTCAGCAAGGAAAACATTCAACAAATCCAACCAATCAATTGTGAGGAAGTGGCCAATGCTGAAACTGAAATCATAGAGCTGAAAGACGATTTTCTACCAACAGGCCTAACTCCACTAGAGGACATCTTTGATTCAAATGATATCCCCAGAAAACCAAAAATGCAGCCCTTAAATGCAGCCATTGAAGAATGCAACATAGGTACAATTGACAAACCCAAAATAATTAAATTGTCTGATTCTTTACCTCCTGACCAAAAGCCTAAATACATTGACCTCTTTAAAGAGTTCCAGGATATCTTTGCATGGAGTTATGAGGACCTAAAGTCCTATGACACCTCTGTTATCCAGCATACAATCCCTCTCAAACCTGATCAAAAGCCCTTTAAACAAAAATTGAGGAGAATCAATCCTATGCTTCTCCCAGCAATGGAACAAGAGGTACAGAAAATGTTCAAGGCTGGCATCATAGCACCAATCAGATTCTCTGAATGGATCTCCAACTTAGTCCCTACAAGAAAGAAAACTGGGGAAATAAGGTTGTGCGTGGATTTAAGAAATCTGAACCAAGTATCCCTCAAAGACAACTATCCATTACCCAAGATGGATCACATTCTCCAAAGAGTGGTAGGGGCCTCAAGGATCTCATTACTGGATGGATTTTCAGGCTTCAATCAAATCCTGGTGCACCCTGATGATCAAGACAAAATAGCATTCACTACCCCATGGGGAACTTTCAAATATGTAAAGATGCCTTTTGGATTGAAAAATGCAGGGGAAACTTTTCAAAGAGCAATGGATATTGCTTTTTCCAAAGAGATTCATGACTTCCTTGTCATTTACCTAGATGACCTTACACCTTTCTCAAAATCAGACCAAGAACATATAAAACATTTGAGACAGATCTTCCTAAAATGCAGAAAATATGGAATTTCCTTGAATCCCAAGAAATCCCTGTTTGGTTTAGAGGAAGGTAAGCTATTGGGCCACATCATTTCTAAAGATGGCATTAGAATTGACCCAGATAGGATACATGCTATCCTACAAATGCCCCACCCAAGAAATGTCAAAGAGTTGCAAGGATTCTTGGGAAAAATCAATTTCTTGAGAAGGTTTATCCCAAACTTAGCAGAACTAATCAGATTATTAAATAACATGCTAAAGAAAGATTCAAAAGTGAAATGGTCTGTTGAAGCCAATCGAGCCTTTGAAGGTATAAAACTGGCCCTTACCCAAACCCCAGTGTTGACCAATCCTCAGTTTGACAGAGAATTTATCATTTTCTCTTTTGCCTCCCAGCATACTATTGCTGTTGTTTTGTTGCAAAAAGATGACCAAGGAAATGAGAAGCCAATTGCTTTATTTAGCAAAGCTCTTAGAGATGCACCTTTAAAGTATCAAATCATGGAAAAGCAAGCTTATGCTTTGGTCAAAGCCATTAAATACTTTAGGATTTATATCCTTTATTCCCATGTTATAGCGTACGTGCCAAGTCCTATTGTCAAATACATTCTCACCCAAGAAAATTTAGAGGGCAGAAGAGGAAAGTGGATTGCCAACATCTTGGAATTTGACATTGAGATAAAACCTACAAAACTAATAAAAGGGCAAGGCTTGGCCAAACTAATGACAGAAGGAAATTTCCAAGCCTTAGACATCAACCAGCGGGACAGTGAACTGGAGCTGGCGACTCCAAAGATCAATGTAGCCTTTGAACAATCCCCTTGGTACTCTGATATATCTTATGTATTGCAAAACCTGTGTGCTCCCCCAGGATTGTCCAGAACTAAATGTAGGTTCTTAAAAATGAAAGCTTCTAAATTCTGTGTTATGGATGGAAATTTATTGTGGAAGAACCATGAAGGAATATTGCTAAACTGCCTAATTGAGAATGAAACTGACAATATCACAAAGAAATTTCATGCAGGTGACTGTGGTGGACACTTGTACTGGAAGTCCACTGTGGATAAAATACTAAGGGCTGGGTACTACTGGCCCACCATGTTCTCTGATGTCAAGAAATTCACCACCTCATGTCATAAATGTCAAGTGTTTGAGGGAAAGAGACAGTTGCTGCCACTTCCTTTAAGGCCTATTGCAACAGAGAGACCTTTTCAACAATGGGGCTTGGATTTCATTGGGGAAATCCATCCCTCATCTTCAAGCCAACATAGATGGATCTTAACAGCCACAGACTACTTCACCAAGTGGATTGAAGCTGTTCCATGCAGACAAGCAAATGATTCCACTATCATTCAGTTTTTGGAGAACAACATATTGGCTAGATTTGGCTGTCCTGATAAAATAATAACAGACAATGCTGCTGCTTTTAGATCCAAGAAGATGGTGAATTTCTGCCATAAATTTCACATCACCTTGGGCCATTCTACTGCATACTATCCCCAAGGAAATGGCCTTGCTGAGTCATCAAATAAAAGTCTGGTAAACATCATAAAGAAAGTACTAGAAGAGAACAAAAAGAATTGGCATAAGAAGCTTGTCAATGCTCTATGGGCAGATAGACTAACAACCAAAAGATCAATTGGGACCAGCCCATATGAGTTGGTTTATGGATTAGAAGCCAAATTTCATTCATCACTAAGAGTGCCTGTTATGAAACTTCTTCAAGAAAGCCAAGCTGAACCAAATGATATGCAAAGAAGAATCAATCAAATCATATGTTTACAGCAAACTAGAGACCAAGTTTTCAGCAGAGTTCAAGTTCTACAAGAAAAATTAAAGAAGGCCTTTGATAGGAGAACTAAGGCAGAAGATTTCAACATTGGTGACAAAGTCCTCAAGTGGGATTCAAGAAGAGAGGATAAGGGAAAACATGGAAAATTTGATTCCCTTTGGAGAGGACCATTTGTTGTCCAAGCAGTACAAGGAAACAACACTTATTTCCTTAAAAGTCTTAATGAAACTGATTTGGATGAAGGTCCTGTGAATGGCAGGATGCTGAAGAACTATTTTGAATATCACCCATAAGTGCAGCCTGAGTTTTCCCTTGTACATATCCAGATGTATATATTATTTTCTGTCAACATGTAAAAATGCAATTTCTAAAAGTTTTCTTAAACTGCCAGCAAAAGGTGAATAGAATCAGAGGTCTACCAAGAAGAGAAGCACACAATTTTGGCATTTCAAAGCAGCAAACTTCAAGATTGGCAAGAGCAGTCAAGGGGCAAGGCAATCTGACCTGCTGTTCTTGGTATTTCAAATGAAAAACCATCCCCATGTGGAGCCACTGTTAGCTACCTATACCAATAGGTTTCATATTTCATGATTGGCAATGAAAAGGTCCAAATATGCTCTGCTTTGATGATGCAAAGATCACATATTTCCAAGAGAATATAATCTGTGCTTATAGCTTGATATGGACTCAAATTTTGATGGATGGTCCAACAGTCTAATCTGGATCATGTCATGTTTTGAATTTTCAGTTGTAGAATAGAGAAAGAAGTCTGTCCAAACTGTTTAATCTTGGCAGACAAGTAGTTTAGGTAGAGAAGAAAGGCTCCCAACAGCTTAATCTGGGACCTTGGAAGAAATAAGGGTAGAAGTAGATAGAAAAAACAAAAGAAAAAGCCAAAGAAAAGAAAAGGCAAGTAAGGGTCTGCAAGCCTAAATGCACCCTCCAAGGAGAAATAAAAAATGCTAGGCAAATAGATGGGTAGGCAGTTGGGGTTGCAGAAAGGTCATTTCTTATAAGTTGCATGTGTGCTAACTCTGTTTACCATAGCAAAATCAATGAGTTGAGAAGGTGTTATTCTTCATCAAGTTGCAGCAAGAAAAGAAACATGTCTAACCTCCCTTCTTCCCCCTTTTCCATTTCATTACTAACACTCCCTCATCAGTTGAGATTCATGGGAGAAATTATGGTTTCATGGTGGTTCTTAATCCTTTTAGAAGCCACATTTCTTGTCTAAAATTCTTTTCATTTTGATCTACTCCTTAAGCTAAGTTATTTTCAAAAAGCTTAGTGTTATCTCCCCTCATCCACTCCTTTCATCCATATTAACCCTAACGCTATTATATAACTCCCCTATATTACCCTTTCCCTAGTATTATAACACCATGGTGTATAAACCCCAAATTTTGTATAAATATCCCTCCCCTTGGCATTATAGCCAATAAATCCTCTGTCAGGGATCAAATTGGCATCTGGTCACTTTGATGAACCTTAACCTCACCCCTCTCCCTTCTTTAAAGTCATTCCACCCATTAAACCTTCGTTTGTAAAGAAAAAACTTTATAAAAACCCCCTCCTACCCATAAACCCCTTTCAAATTGTGAAATAACCCAAAAACCCACCTTTTGCCGCTTATCCAAAGTTTCGGCGCATATGTTTGATTTTTCAAAATATATTGAAAAACTTTACAAAGCACCATATCCTAATGTTTTCCGTCGGGCGCAAATTCCAAAACAATAATAAATTAATCCCGCCCCCCCGTCCGTATTGTCCGATCACATCACCCTTCCGTCAACCGTCGGATCGGACCCATGTGATCCGACGGCCCTCGTTCATATCGGAGCGGCCCCGACGTCCGGCAGATACCTTCCGATATCTGTCAGAAGGTGACGTCAGGTGCCCTCCACGCGCCTTCCCCACAATGCATCGGAGGTACGCTTGACACATTCCACCTCCGTAGCTATAGCGGTGCGATATAAAACCGCTAACCATTTCCGGTTTCGGTCAATCCGGTCATCCAACGTCATCCCCACGTCATTGCCACCCCGCCATCGCGTCAACCTTTTTGTCCGCCCCTGTGCCAATGGGTCTGCCACCGCATCATCTCCGTGGACCAGTAGCAGCTCGCCACCTCACCCGATGACGTCATGCTGACGTCATCCGACTCCGACCCCTCCCGATGACGTCATCCCAAAAACGCGCCAATATTGCCAAAAATCCATTTTTAGGCCAAAATCTCGCGTTTTTTCCACTTTTGGCAAAAGACACTACTGCTAGCTCTGCATGCTCCTCACGTCCAAACCAGCACCAGCCTGCTAAAGTCGATTCCGAGACCGCCAGAGCCACCATTGCACCTGCATTCGCAACTCTTGCCGACGAATTCACCAGGTATTCTTCAAAATCATCCCATAAACCTGGTTTTATCCATAATTCCGCAAATGAACTGTTAACAGACTTTAAAACTCTGTTTTCACCGTTAAACACACTGTGACCTGCACTTATATCCAGCCAGTGAAGCCATTAAACTCCTGCAGGGCCGCATTTGACAAATTGAGTTGAAATTCACAGCTAGTTCGCGCAGTCGTGAACTAGGAACCTCAACTGACCAAATTCACCACAGAAAACACTTTGCTCAGTCCTGCTACTGTTTGGTCAGTCCTTTAAGAAGTATTTCAATTGCTGCAACTGTCTCACTCACCCTCTGTTCCATACACTTCACATTTTCTCCCTCAAAGAAAACTCTTTGGGTTTCTCTGCGTAGCAACTCTATCCATAATCCTAGGAGAAGTCATGGATCCACCAGTGGCTCCAATAACATTAAACATTGCTTCACTAAATGCCCCTTAGAGACAATTGGAGTGGCAGTCTCTGGCAGACATGGACTATCAAATTTCAGAAGAAATGCTGATGGGTACTAAGTTCCACATCCACCTGCTCAATGAACTGAAGGCCAAGCATGAGGCTGGAACATATGTGCTGGGCATATGGGGCTCATTCCTCCCTATTTTCAAGCTCCCTCAAGTTAACCAATTCCCTGATTTGATCCATCTGTGTGCTGAAAATTATGACCCCACTCAGAGGGCAGTTCTTGACCCTTCAGGATCAGCTGTGTTTTATGTCACCCCAGAAGCTATCAAGGATATGCTCTGCTTCAGGACTGAGAAGAAACTGGTCCCTCTATCACTTGTAGACCTGATAAATCGAGGAGCCAGAATGACAGATGCTCAGGTCACCAAACTTAACCAGCTATACATTGGCTCTGACTCTGTGAAGTATCCTCCAATCAATCAAGTATACCTCAACCAACTCGGCAGAGATCTGGCAGACATGATTAGTCTCATTTTGGGCTACAACTCCATTGAGTTTGTTGATCAAACTGTGCTGGTAATCATGCTCATGTTTGCTCCTGGCAAGTCTCCTATCTGCTATGACTATGCCACCTATATAGCAGACAAAATACATGAGCAACTAATGAACCTGGCAAGAGAAAGAGTGTTCAGGTATACCTCTTACATTTACCACTTGATCTTATATCATCAACATCAGAAATTCTCTTTTCCAATCAAAAGAGAGGATGCCCAAGGCAATCCAAGATCAGTGGTCTATTGGTCATCTGTTTTCCACTGTAGAGGTGAAACTCCTTATACTTATTGTGAGTTCATAGATCAGTTCATCCACCCAGCTATGTCAATGTTGGTGGGCTCACCTCCTCCAAGGCTCACAGATGAAATGCAAAGGATCCTGCAGCTATCCAAATCATACATCATTGGGGACTGGTACTTTTACTAGCACCACACCGTCATCAGATTGTATGGGTGTGAACTGCCTCCCTACAGACTACCCAGATATGTGCCTATGAGGCTATTTGCCCTAGAATACCTCAGGAAATTTGGCAATGTTGATGTGCTTCACTTTTCAGGCAAAGGCAAGAAAGCACAGTTGAAAGTCAGGAACCAACTGGGCCACTTTGTCTATAAC
This sequence comes from Pinus tabuliformis, assembly GCA_031772625.1. NCBI lineage: Eukaryota > Viridiplantae > Streptophyta > Pinopsida > Pinales > Pinaceae > Pinus > Pinus tabuliformis. The sequence continues at coordinate 914,159,462 of CM062818.1, read as the reverse complement.
CAAAGGGAGGAAGGTTGGAAAGAAGTAGATAGGATGCTTGAGTCCCTTGGCCTTCAAACTAGTTTCCTCTGGAAACCTTATGACCCCAACCACTTCATCACTTTGAGAAGGCTCAGATATAGGCTCTCTGGCTATGATCATGTAAAAATCCCTCACATTGAAAAACATGCTAACCAAGCAAAATGGAGGAGAGGAACCCTATAATAGCCGGTTACACAAGAAGAGCTGAATCAAAGAGCAGCGAGGAATCTTAAAAAGATGGCTGACCTTGAACTTTGTTCACAGGTGTTTTCACTGCTGAGCACACGAGTAGGAGCAGTTGCATCCTCCTCGACTGCAAATCAGCAAGTACCCAAAGCCACTGAAGATATATCTGGCAAGGGCAAGCAAAAAGAGATGGATATTGAACAACCACCGCATGAGAAGGTGCAGCAGCAGCAGCAACAGGTACAACAACAACGACAACAGGAATTGCAGCAAGAAGAAGGGCAGCATAATAAAGAGCAGCCCCCACAGCAAGAAGGGGCAGTTGAGGCCCCAATTTCCACAGAACAGCAGGCACAAAATACGGTGCCTCCCAGGCAAGAAACATCAGTTGATGCATCAATCCTCCAAACTCCACAAAAGGAGGATACTAGAAGAAAAAGGGACAGAGAGACTCCCTTGACCACATCAGAAAGTCATGGTGAGAAAATACTGAGAATGAACCCTTTCTCTGATGAGGAAATGCCAACAGGGTAGTCTCTGGGCATGGGCCGACCTAGCAGGGAAGTATCTGCAAGTTCCTTCCAAGAGGAACAGAACAAAACTGTGGGAGGAGAGGTCAGCTCCTCTAGCCAGCAGAGGGAGGGTGAACTGAGCATCAAACAGCAGTTCATAGACATAAAGAGAAGGAGTGAGCCCATAAAAATACAGCTGTATAATCATTTGCTGAAGATGGCTCCCACCAACCAGCAGAGACTGATGTCTGCTTTTGATGTCACTGAAGGCAAGATGATCATGAGTCACTTCCTACCAGCTGTAGCACAGCCCCAAACTCATGCAGATTATATAAGGACCAATCTTGAGGTCCTTGCCAAAGACATCCACCCAATGGATAAAATTGAGTTGCACAAACAAACAGGTGAGATGGTCTATGCCTCCTTGGCAGACAAAACCTTGGACAATTATAGGCTGGGAAATAGCCTTAATAACATAGCTGCCCAACTTGAGTTGGAAAGGGCATCATCACAGGCTAAGGACAACAGAATTAGGTCCTTAGAAGATATAATTATTGAGATTGGGCATGATCCCAAAGATATCAAGGGCATCCAGGAGATATTGAAGTTAAGGGATGCAGACATGGCTGCTTTGAATAAAACGATAAAAATGCCAGCCACTATTCACCCTCAAATAGATGAGGTTGTCCAGCAGAGGCATGATAAGGAAGCCACAGATTTGCTGGTGTCCCTCTATAAACAGCTCATCCAGGCACAAGAAAAGCTGGGAGAATCAGAGGCTGCACAGGCAGCATTACAGGCAGCTTTGAAACAAAGAGAAGAAGGACAGACCTCCCAGCCTCCTCCTGAAGTAATAAATCTTGAGGAAACTGCTCCACCTACTGTTCCTCCTCCTCAACAGCTAGAACAAGCAGCAACATCCACCTCAGCAGCACCACCAACAACAGAGCAGGCCCCAAGCCTGGACATGCAAAAGCTGAGGAATGAGATCTAGGCCTTGGAAGCACAAATGACAGAATTGAATGAGGCCAAGGAGAAACTAGCCAAGGTCAATGAAATATATGACAAATCCAAGCAGTCTGTGGCAGAAAAGGGCAGGGAGATAAAAGGCCTCAAAGATAAAATCAAAGAGCTAGAGAATGAGCTCAAATTAGATAAGGTGGTAGCAGAGCTTAAAATAGTGCTGTGGGCTAACATTGGCCAATCTATTAATGAGTAGTGGCAATATATTGAAACAATCCATGAGCAGTTGGACCTCATTCCAAAAGCACAGACTGAAATTCACAGAGCAAGAGCTGCTCTAAGCAACATGCCTGAGATAGCCACCAGGATGATCAATGTGCTTAACAATAGGACAAGCACTCAGTTGGCTGCCATGGGAATTCCAAACAGAACTGAGCACATTCAGCTAATCAAAAGGGTTCTCACACTGAGAAACTTAGTGCAGACATTGGAAAGAAGAACCCAGGACATGCAGACTGAGGTGAACAGGTTTATGGAGAAGTTCCAGGTGTTAGAAAACAGAGGGCTCCCTGGCTTACTGAACAGCGCAGGGAGATTGTTCACAGATGATCAGTATGCCAAAAGGGTTAACACATTTGCCACAAGTCAGATCAATGAGAAGCCCAGCACCTCAGAGGAAACAGGGCCAGCCACAGGACAGACTCTCTACAACAGAGTAGAGAATTTATTTTTTATAATGAATGAAATCAAACACCTGTTTGAGGCCCCTCCCAATTTTTATAAGTATACAGAGGCAGAGGAGAATATGGATGCAATTCTCAGGCATCAATTACCTACAGTAGACTGGTGGACTAAGGCCATACAGAAAATTTTGTAAACAATGAGCCATTCACCAAATTTTGTTCATAAAAATATGAATTGTCATGCACAGCATAGTTTAATAAAATCAGCATGCATTAAAGATGAAAGCTGAGCCAACTCAGCAGAACCTACAGCCAACAAAGCAAGATGAAAAGCTACAGGTGTCCAGACCAAGAAGCTACAGCCGAGCAGCTCCAGAGGTGCGTCCTTCAGCATTAACGCAGATCATTTCAACCGACTCAGTGGCCTCCAAAGGCCAAAATATCTTCTGACAAGCATAAAGATGCATTTACTTTGTATTCAATGATGTAATAACTTTTTGATCTAAATATCTTGAAAAGTTGGTGAAGATATTCAATTCTGAGATAACTTAGCACTCAGATATTTTGTAACGACCGATAGTATATATTTGCCCCTCGCACAAGCTTGAGGGGTTGTTGTTGATTTCTCCTGAAGAAGTTCTTATGCTGTAATCCTTTCAGAGTTTAATAAAGAAAGTGATGGAATTTCTCGGATTTCTGAAGTGTTGAATGCGTTCTGGTGTCTGTTGAAAACTGCAGGATTCCTGTGTACTTCACAATACAATAAGTTTCTGTAACTCTCTTTGTTATGTGTTTCAATCTTTTACAACCCATATATGTTTCTAATTTCTAAGTGTTTAGCAACAAGGAAAAAGAATAACCTTCAGGACTTATTCAAGGAATACCCTGAGTTCAATCTGTGTTGTTAATGAATGTTTTTCTTCAGCTGTAATCTTGATAAGTGTAATTCTTAATTGCTGCACTTTCAGAATATATCTTTCACAGTGAGCTTTGTTTTAGAAATTCAAGTTTGCTCATGTGCAACATGCTTCACCTTCATATCACCAGCTCAATAGAGAATTCTTAATTGCTTTCTGTTGGCTGACCATGCTTCACCACTTAAGTTTAAATTTGTTTGTTTAAAGATACACAATAGGCCCTGCAGTCCGAGCATCACCAATCCTGTATTTCAAAGCATTTCACAACTCTAGACTCCATTGCCCAATGATATACTATTCTCTGAACACTACACCTTAAGCCCTGAAAGAAATCCTTCAACCAAAATATAAACCAAAAAACCTGAGCATAATAACTAGCCTAAAACACCATCAAGCAGAGACAAATTATAAAGAGAGAGCCCTCTCTGATTACAGTTTGGCTAGGAACTGTGATCCAAAGATTGGTTAGTGGTTACCCCGGCCGTATTCCCTTGGGAGTCATAGGGAACAACCTGGGTGATAACATTTCCCACACCAGTATAAGATTTAGTTATCTCTCTTTTTTCTACTCATTTTCATCTCTCCTAAGGTTGATCTCCCTCTCTCCTAAGGTTGATCTCCCTCTCTCCATGAATGAGAATGAGTCTACCCTCCTTCATCTTTTTCTACTACGCAATTTCCTTCCAAAACTCTTTCTCTCATTATTTTTCTTATCATCCTTGCCATCCGTTTGTCTTGCTGTGTTTCCAAGCTAACATGGGCTTGTCCTTGGTGTTGCAGCCCAATTAATTTCCAACAAAAATCCCATTCCATAGACTATCCCTATGCATTTAAAGCTCAACTGCCAACCTTTAATGGTTGTCATATACTTCATATTGTTCCTTCCTTCAACAACAAATCTGAATTTCCCAAGCAATTTGACCTCCATAGACGTCTTGGAATTCATATCCCTTACTCAATCCATTTAATTTTTGGATTCAAATTGCATGATCAGATTACATGGTCAAATCAATCCATTCATTACTAGAATGCTACAGACCTGTGTTCCTTGGGGTAACATGATCCTCGAGGTTCTCTATCCATATACGTAAAGAAAACATAATAAATAAAGAAATAACACAATATTGTATTTAGATATTTATATTCACAGCTATTTAAAAAATTTACATATATTTACATGTCACAAATTCATATTTGTGTTCTGAGCAACTAGGTAATTATAAAATAAAATTTAAATCAGATCAACCACTTTCTGTGGCTCTTTGTAATTTCTTTGTTCTTTTTCTACACCAAATTCGGCTCGGATCCTTTCCTTTGTTCTAGAGGGTAGTATGCCTCCAATATCCAACATTGTCTTTCTTTTCACTTTTGTTGCATCAACGAACAATTCCTGACTCATTGCTTCCCTATACAACCCCAATGTGCTTCTGATTCCAATAAAATATGTTCGTGGCCAACAAAACCCAATTCATTTTTCATCCTTCCCTTTTCTGCTTCTCAGTCCCTCGGGAAATTTGGTTATCGCCTTTCCATGCAGTTAGTAACCTTCCAAGTTTAGGCATCCCCTTCTCTACTTTTCAGTCCCTTGGGTGATCCTTTCCTTGGCAAAGCTTCCTCACATTGAAAGGAATTTAAATTCAAGGAACATCATTTCCTTCTAAACTGCCATATAGTCATAGTATGCTTGAAAATCAATTGACATCATCGGTGCTAGTGGATCTCAATGGAACCACTCTTGAAAATATTTAGTGAACACACCACTGCACATTTGATATATTTCATCTGAAACTATTTATTATTGTAGCGAAGTCCATCCAACCAACTCGGAAACTTCATGCTTTCTTGCATCATATCACACATGCTTCCATAAGTTCCATCATTAAGGAAATGCAATAATTTTAAATCCTATATCATTAGTAGTTCATCATGAGGTGAACTTGGAATTATCCTTTAATTACTATTACAACAAAACCAAGTTAGATCATTACCCAACCATCATAAGTTAGACCATTGAATTTAGATTCATAATTTTTTTTCTCAAAAGTCATGAAATACTTATCATATTTTTCTTCTTGATTCATGCTTTACATACACTTAATTGACATCCAATCGGGTAAGCAGCTAGTGCCTTGCTTTCAATTTAACCACACACACACTAGCTTGGTTTCCAGTCGACAAGAATTTAGTTCCTTCTCTTCACTTTGACCACATACGGATGCTAGCTTGGTTGCCTGTCAGCAAGCATCCAATGACTTCTCTTCACTTTGACAAAGTACACACACCAGATTGGTTGCCCATCGACAAGCATCCAATGCCTTCTCTTCACTTTGACCATGTAGACACATTGGTTTGGTCCAATGTCTTCTATTCTCTTCTCTTTGATTTAAATTTACTAAGTGATTTATCAGCCTCAATATGAGCACTTAAGCCCAATCACTATTCAAAGATTATGGGTACTACCAAACCAAGTAGTCTTCTATTGAAAAGAATATAGGTGTATTTCACAACTGTGTAGGCCCAAGAAGTCTCATACCTTCCTATGTGTGGCACTACACAATACAAGGGCCAAAGAGTTCCTTACCTGTGTGAACAATTTTGCAAATACACAACACATAGGTCTAGACAGTCCCATACCTACTTGTCCTGAACCCATAAACACAACAAACATGTCTAGAAAGTACCGTACCTACACGTCTTGAACACATTACACAACATATAGGTCAAGACAGTCCCATAACTTCATGTCCTGAACACATTACACAACACAGACTTATACATATGGTATGTCACAACACACATAATAGAAATTTACCCTATTCCCATATGCAACGCATGCACGTGTACAACAAAAACACATATACACATAACATATCACATTACACAATATCACGGCCACGGGTCTTGGATAGATGGTGATCAGGTGCTCTGTTAAGACACTCCTTGATGTGAAGTCACTAGTTCAATTCCCCACCCCAATCTGGGTGATATATTGGACATGATGAAGATGGAGTCCTACCAAGCTTACAAAAAAAACATTACCTAATATCACAATATTCTAGAGACCACCTTGTCTCTCATGCCATATAACCATGTTACATTCAATCCAGAGACCACCTTCTCTCCATGCATGTGAACTGGGATGTACTGCCTCATTTGTTTTTTCCCATGTTCTTAGTCTTGACATGGGCATAATGTAAATATATGTTCGAAGGATTATGAATTAGTAGAATTTTCCTTTCTCCCTAATAAATTCATCATCACAATGGGAATTTTTTTCGTGCCATCCGTAACGTCAACTAATTTTTTGAGCAGTCATGTTCTCACTCAAATTACCCCTAACAGTGTTATCAGAAATAATGACACTATCAAAGGTATAAACTTATATATTAATTAACATGTTTATGTATGCCATATACCACCATCATTAGCATAGTCATGGATGCATAATACAAGTATCCATCAACATAATCATGTATGCAACATATAAGTATGTGTGAAAATATAATCAAGGGTTAAGAGGACTCCCTTCTTTCCACTTTCCTAGTTGCAAACGTCTTTGTCCATTATTCTCATAGACCCAATAAGCCCATTAAGCTAGTACATTGCTTAATCATGGCCACCTCAACCATTAGCTTGTGCTCAAATAGATCCAGGGTTTAAATGGCTCCTTGCTTGAGGCCAAGCATACATTGTACATTTTCTTCACATTGTTATTGTTTTCATTCTTAATTACTATTTTGTTCAGGTCCATTTCCCAATAATGTTCCATCTCACCTGAAAATTTACTAGACATGTTCTCCTTCATGCCTATCAAGAACTTCCCTTTTTTCAAGATTCAATGGCATTCCTATCACTCTAACCTCTTTAGCCCAAGATCCCCAAACATGCAATTCAAACTTTAAAGATTGAAAACCAATGCAAGAGGAAACAATGGAAATTATTTCAAAATGAAATGAAACTTACAACAATATTCGTTCACAAAAAGCAACAAGTAAAACAACATCGTAAACAAGATGAAAGCCAACATGATAACCAAGTCAAAAAACCAACATGACAAGCAAAACCAAAACCAACATTACCATACACAAGTCTAAAAAAAAATGATATAAAATCAAGAAGTTAGTAAATTAAGCCATAACACATAAGCATAAAATAAACACTCTGCAATATCAACTCAATCTCCATGAGTCCAACATTCATGGCACTCTCGACCATCATATAACACACATAAGTACATATGTACATAGGCACATTCACATAACAAAATCAGTTCAAGACTTCTTCACAAGTCTCACAATAACCTTGAAGTCTTATATTCCCCAAAATTTCATTGGGGACCATTTTCAACACACATGTACACATATATATGTCATGGAGCTCGAGGGAATGCTCCCTCCTCCTTCTTGGCATCCTACATCATTGATTCCTATTCCCGTGGCTTGTACGGGTTATTTTTTTTCTTTTCATGCATGTGGGGAAGTCCATTTTCTTACGTCCTTTCCCCACAATTCCAACAAGAGATTATCTTCTCATCCTTATCAGCCTCACGAGTCATATTCCTGCTTTTACCATCCTTTCTTTTGGAGGATTCAACCTAGTATGTCCTTTCTCGTAACTACCTTTGCAGCTTAGTATTTCACTCAGTGAGTTCTTCATGTTTCTTGGCGAGTTTTCTAAGTTCTTCCCTGCATATCTTTAACTTGGCTTCCAAGTATTTGAGCGTAGCCTCCATATTATTGAAGGTTATTCTCTTTTGGAGGGATGTCCCTCTTTCTTGTTGTCGATGGGTTTGGTTCATAACCTGATATACCATGCCATGATACACATTGTTTTTTTTGTTGCCACTAAGTCTTGTTATGTGCTTCCATATACACTCAGTCGTTAGTTCATAAAATAAATTAACAACACATATGCCAGTTGTCATCTTTTTCCATGTTAGGCCAAGTGTGGAATCTTGCAATTGTCACACATCCTATATGTAATAAACCATGACACCAATTATCACATACATAAGATTATTTTCAAGAGTTAGCAATACATTTGTGTTGATATTATTCATAATCATCATCATGCCAAATAAAAAATTGGAGTTCAATATTTGACCCACACTAACAACATTATTTCAAATCATTCTCTCTACTGAGGCCACACTACTGTTTTTAATCAACTTTTTAAACAAAAGAAGAATCCAGCTACTTATTAAGGTTAACATTAGCCATGGCATTTGCAAATTCAAAGGATTAGTTAGACAAAGCTCATGTTATATTAACAATTATCATACTTGTAATTATCATCTTCACATAGAAGCATTACAGGGCCTGCATACAACTCAAGTTAGTGCATGTTGTAACACTATCCTGGTCAGCACATGCTCTACTCATGCAACTGTTCAATAACTAGCCATGATCATTGTTGCTATATTATATACTTGCAACCAACAATTTATCAATCATTTGGATTCCTAAAAGCTGAACAACTTCATGCCTCTAATCTCTTAGGGCACTATATCATATATGGGCCATTGGATGTTCTCATCAAATTAGCATATCCATATATATAAATAAATATAATCAATAGTAGTAACCATGCCATGCAACTCAAACAATCATAGGATCATGCAAACATTCAAATGTACGCACATCTCAATTATATATCTTACACATAAATATTAAGTTTCATAAATATACATGATGCAAGAAACAAAGGGTGTTTTCTTAAGGTTACTTGCATCATAATAATAGTCTCATACATATTCTGCCAAGCATGCAAAGGCTCACCATATGATCAACAGTGATGATGCGCTAAAGCAGTCCTATCATACACCATGCCATATAACTAGAGCTCAATGTAAATGCACTAATCATGTATTTCATAATAATTCACAATCAACTTTTAACACCTAGAAATTTGTTTTATTAATCTTCTAAAAGTTTTTATGAAGCCCTCCCCCCTGGGGAGGCCCTACTGCTACTTGATCATGATAGATTCTAATGATGGCTTTGACTTCCATCTTGTGATAAACCCATCGAAGCCCAACGTTGAACTTGGAAGCTCAGATAACATCGTGTTCAAACACCCTTTATTGTCACCCAGAGTAGGAGGTGGTCACTAAGCATACCCAATCTTACAATTATTGTTATGAAAATGGGGGATAATTTTTTTTACCTTCTCAAAAATTCTCCAAACTCATAATAACCATCACTATCACATTCATTTTGTCAAGATGAATTTGGTGATATACATTTTGCCTCAATTGGTGATCCAAGTGGATGTTGGTGGCCACCCACCTATGCCACTTGGACCTCCATAACTATCTCTTTCAATTTTTTAGTTTCCTTAATTGTAGCATAGTTTACTATTTTTAGCAGACTTTTGGGTCTTAAACATACGGAGCCGTTTTGAGGCCCTAAATGACGTTTTTGGGAAAAAATGGGAGCAAAATTGGTTCAACGATGGACCAATGTTTTTCTTCTCAAAGTTGTATTCCTAAGATAGATCTTTCTAACGAGGTATTGTGCACATCAAACAGAGATTGTATGCCAAAGTTACGACCCCGCGAAGTTGATGTACCATTTTACCCAAAACGGGGCGCACAGTTTGGCGTTTCATCTCCTAGGGTTATGTTTTTGGATTTTTAGGGTTTTCCACAGTTTCTCAATAATAAATAGGCCTTCGAACCTCATTGTAACATAGTTCAGAGGCATGTAGCCGCCAAATCCCTTCTCAGAGATAAGCTAACATCACCCTAGCTGGTTTATTTCCATTTCTATTTGTAAGAATATTTCAATATTTTCCATTAATGAAATGAAGTATTATTTTTGCTGCATCTCTGTATTTTTGGTTATATCTGTAATTTGTTATGTTCCTGTTTAAATCCGGATCAGTGGTATCAGCGGTCTACTCTTTATCTCTTTTTCTTTGCATGTCCCCAACAAGGTTGGGATATAAGGAGCTAGGGCTTGAACTGGTCGAACCTTTGCAAGGATAGCCTTGCAAATCCTGACGGCATCCCATGGTGGAAGACAAGAAAGATGAGGGGGCAGGAGATCCTATCAAAAACTTGCTCGAAGAAGCCCTCGAGTGACAAAGGAATGCAATGATGGACAACTTTGCCCAGATCCTTCAGTGGCTACTTAGGGGCGATGCAACTACTTCTAAAAGCTACTTTGGAAATGCCACACCCTTTAAGGTACAAGTTAAATTTGAAATCCCCATATTCAAGGGTCAGATAGACGTAGATGCCGTAGATAAATGGTTAAATATACTAGATGGTTATTTTTCTGTCCATGATTTTTCCAATCGGGAAAATATCACTTTTGCACTTCTCAAAGCAGCCCCCCACGCCAAAGACTAGTGGGAAACCTACTTTGAGCAGAAGGATGAAAGTACGGGCTCACTATTTTCATCCGCACCCACTTGATATTCATTTCAGGATGTTATCAAGTAGCAGTACTACCTGTCAAAAGCTATGAGGAGAAATACATAAAGTGGACCACACTGCAGCAGGGAAGGGACCAAGATGTGCTGGAGTTCACAAATATTTTTCATACCCTTCACATAAAGTTGGGTGTCAAGGATTTTGAGTTGCATTTGGTACTCAAATACCATGGCTGCCTACATAGGTACATCCAGGATGAGATGGAGTTCCTGAACATCTCCTTGCTTGACACGACATACCGATACAGTGTCAAGATTGAGCAAAATTTTAAACAAAAGAAGCAAGACTTTGGATCTGCGAATCCAAAGAACAAAGGAAAAAGCCAAGGTGGGGTTACCCAAGACAACCTGTTGAAGCCGAAAGAAAAGAAAAACACCACGAAGCCAAAGAAGGACAGAGGAAAATGGTGTGAATTCCATAAGAGCCACACTCATAACACAAGTGAGTGTTGGACCAAGCAGTCGCTGGTAGCTGAGTTGAAGGCTTCAGAATCAGATGCATGTTCTGACCCTAAGTGAGAACCCGACAAGGGGAATGGAAAAGGGAAGCAAATCATTGACATGGAGCCTAGCACCACTGTTGCCACCACCAAGATCCAGAAGAATGAGCCTGAAGATCAAGAGGAGGGGGAGCCTCTTTTCCACTCATAGATGTGGGTGAAGGGTTCGCCATTGCAATTCATTGTTGATAGTGGGAGCCAAAAGAACCTCATTTCAGCAGAGGTCATGAAGTGGCTGGGACTACCGACCATACCACACCCACAACCGTATAACATCGGATGGCTTCACCAAGGATGCGATCTCCGAGTTCGCGAACAATGCCGCCTTCTAGAGCATCAAGCCCTTCAGAAATGAGGTATTGTGTGATGTTGCACTGCTTGATGTTTGTGATGTATTATTAGGCTAGCCATACATGTGGAAGCGACATGCTATGTATGAGTCAAGGCCTCACTCTGTTATCATTTCTTTGGGTAATTCATTATACAGGATACTGAAGGTATCCCCACCTACCATCACCTCTTTGATCTCTACTAAGAAATGCAGCAAGATCATCTCCTAGAATAGGAAATTCATTTTCTATCTAGTTTTCTCCCAAAGTAAGGGGAATATTGTTGCCACATCCATGACCCCTGCAAAGGGTTCCTCCATGCAACATCAGTAGCAGATGGATACGGTCATGAAAGAACACAGGAACATCTTCTCCTCACCCACAGGGATACCGTTGCATTGTCAGGTCAAGCATTCGTTCGATTTGACTCCCAAAGCACCTCTACCCAACGGGCCGATATATCACCGCTCCAATCTGAAAAATGACAAGTACAATCAGCGACATGATCAACATCGAGTACCACACAAGTTTCAAGTGGGCAACAAAGTCTAGTTGCATGCAGAAAGAATGCCTTACAAGATCCCATCAGAAGTTCATACCACTCCAATATGGTTCTTACACCATTACCGAGGTTGTGGCAAACAATGCTTTGGAGCACAGCATTCCCCCATTCCATCGCTTGGACCGTGTGTTCAATGTGGACCTTCATCGATCATGCTTCCCACCATTACTGGACACATCAGAGATTGTAGAACAACTCACCAAGGACCAAGTTCAGCAGAAGTTTCCTCATCTCATGGAGGAATGATACAGGTGGACGTTGGTGGCCACCCACCTATCCCACTTGGACCCCCATAACTATCTCTTTTTCAGTTTCCTTAATTGTACCATAGTTTACTATTTTTAGCAGTTTTTTAGGTCAACTTCCAGAGCTCTTTTGAGGCTCTAAACGCTGTTTTTTGGGAAAGTTGGGAGCAACATGGGCACATAGATAGATGTTGATCTTCCTACCGTTGTAGTCCTTGGATAGATCTTTCTAGCGAGGTATTGTGCGCATCAAATGGAGATCATAAGCCAAAGTTATTACCTCGGGAAGTTGATGTACCAATTTACCCAAAACGGGGCCCACCGTTTGGCATTTCATCTCTTAGGGTTAGGTTTTTATATGTTTAGGGTTTCCCATTGTTTCTCAACAATAAATAGGCATTCGAGCCTCGTTGTAACACAGTTCAGAGGCATGTAGCTACCAAATCTCTTCTCAGAGATAAGCTACCATCACCCTAGTTGGTTAATTTCCATTTCTGTTTGTAAGAATATTTTAGTATTTTACATTAATGAAATGAAGTATTATTTCTACTGCATCTCTGTATTTCTAGTTATATCTGTAATTTTTGCGTTCCTGTTTAAATCCAAATCAATTCAACCTCTGGATTGAGAAATATTGCCTCTTAAATCTTAGTCATGACCACATCATCTAACGACCATGTGGCAAGCCTCCATTGGCTCGCGTGGTAACCGGGCTCTTGGACCAATATTCATTAACCTTCTCTTCTCACCTATCTGGAGCTCTTCATTATGTCCAAAAGAATCCTTTGGTAATGGATTAGCCATGTCATCCTGTTATCAGGAAATCTAGTGTCTATTCAGAGCTGCTAGTCCCACTAAGACGGGTAGCTATCTTAGAAACAAACAGATTAAAGTCACTTGTTTTTCCTTTATGAGAGAGAGATGAGAAAGAAGCAGAGAGTACCAACCTCAATCTTCCGCTTGGCTCCTTGCTTGTTTCCTTTCCCCTTTGATAGAATCTCACCGCTGCTTCCTTACTTATCCTGCTTCAAAGAGCACCTATAGATTCACACCAGCATAATACCATCAAAGCATAGAGATCTTTCACTGTAAACAATATAGGATCAGATATACATTGACCATACAAATGCATATATCAACACAATATTCAGATATACACAAGAATATGGAGGAAAACTCAAATAGCTTGATTAGTAAAAGTAGTAGAAGAGAGGATTACAACCACTTGGTCTGACCCAGTGCCATCCTCCCAGCTTGAAAGCCCTCTTCACCTCACACAAAGCAAGATCACCCAACAATGTCTTCAAAGAGAAACCAGCAGCACCTCTTTGCAAATTACCAAATTCCAAATCTCTGGGATGAGGGATCCATTTATAGATATTTGTAGGGGGGTGAGTCAGCTTCTGGGATTTTTATTAGTGTCATCTCTCTGATAGTTCTTGGTTCCATTTGGAGATTTCATGATCTCCTACTCATCCTTGGGTGAATTCAGGGAGGCAAGTGTCAAATGAGCAGCTTCTAGAAGATTCTCAGGGTCTCCACCTAGCAAACTGCTTGTGCCATTTGTCTGCTCTTGCTCATCGCACCCTACAAAAGGGCTTTCCAGTATGCATCGCACTTTTTGCATGTGGTAGGTGAGATGCATCGTGTTAACGGGAAAAGTGTGTATTCAGAACGACTCTATCCCACTAAGGTGTGATAGTACCTTAGAAACAAACAGAGAAAACTACTTTTGTATTCTTCTTTATGAACTATAAACGAAGAGGAATAGGATGAACCAACTTGTGTCTTGCGCTAGTCCTTTGATCCAATCTCTCTTCTCTTTGACAGCTTCCAGCTACCTGCTCCCTTACTTGCCCAGCTTCACCAAGTTCCTGCAAGATCACAGAAGAGGAAAACTACACAAAGACATGGATTCATATTCATAAATAGCTTAGGATCAGATTTAAGCTAAACATGCAAATATAACAAACATCAATGATACACAAGCATGCAGGAGAAACTCAAATAGTTTTATTGATATAACAAGAAGGTCCAGGAGGAGTTACAACCGATGATTCCTGATCCAGCATCAACCTCCCAGCAAAGGAATCCCCTCTTCACCTCCAACAAAGCATAAATCACCCAATACTTTGATATCTATCTCAAAACCAACAACAATTCTCTGCAATGTACGAAATTCCAGCCTCTGGATCTCTGGGATGAGGGATCCATATATAGATGTACGCAAAGAGGATGAGTTAGCTTATGATCTGACTAGTGGCTTCTCTCTATCAGTTCTTGCTTCCACTTGGAGACTGAGAGCCTCTTACTCATCCTTGGTCGAACTCAGTGAGGAAAGTGTCATTGGGGAAGATTCTGGAAGCTTCCATTGCCTGTCCACCTCGCGGAATGACACTGCCATTTGTCATTTCCCGCTCAACGCACCCTGGTAGTGCATTTAGGTGCATTGCAACGCACCTAGCTAGTGTACTTGGGTGCTATGCAACGCAGCTAGCTAGTGGAGCAGCTGAAATGATCCTGATTTGACTGATTCTGAGCAGTTTCTGGTGGAGAACTTCTGGGAGAAGCTGTAATTTGCTGACCTTGTTCCTTTAGGGGTCAGAACAACACTTTTAGGGACTTAGGATCCCTTGGTTTATGGACATTTCATGCTTAGAGCTGTAAGGCACAAAAATGTCTATAACAATTTCCCCCTAAAGTATGAGGCCGTTTATCGGGTGAAATGCTTTATTAGGAGGATCCGAAGTTCTTTCAATGCTGGGAGGAGACCTGTAATAAGATACAATACAATACATTATCTTCATACTGTTTTCATGATCTAGCTGAGGCGGGCATTCCCATGCTCAGCTTTATAAATTCATTTTCATGTACATAAGACAGACAATCGTCTGATGGTAGACTGATGATTCTGATAGAGCCATCATCCTTTTGGTAGGATCATTATCTGTGCTGCAATACTGTACATTTCAATGTCTTTATTTTCCTGAATATATATCGCAGCCTGGATGGATGAAACTAGATCCGGGGTCTTCAATCTCGTCCAATCTTCACTCGAAGTACAAGTCAATCCACGTGAGAAATGTTTTGAAGTCGAACATGGAAAGACATCGCTTGATTACCAGTCAATGATGTAAACTGCTAACAAGCGCGAGAGGAATCACCGATAATGATGATGACCCTCAAGGTACTGCAGTACAATTCACGTGGCGTGAATAAAGGACTTGGCGTCGAACACCACGCAAAAAATCTTTCGGTCGAAGGTCATTGATGTATACCTGTCGCCGGAAGTGAGAAACTTGCCATTGAGGCATGCAAGCTTCAAAGTACTGAAGGGGGTGTTCCTATATCAACTTCTTGGATAATGAGCTAATGTTGGCAATAAGCGACCTGTCAAAGGAGGGCCTTAATGAATCCCACATCAATGACATGGAACGGAGCAAATGATTTTGATGGAGGTGAAAACGATCTGATGATATATGGTTCAGGATGGCGGTCATGAAAGAATGAAGTATGTATGGTAGTGGATGGGACACGGGTGACTTCTCTGGATGACTTCTCTTGAACATGTCGGTGACACTTATGTGATGGATTGGTAGCATTTACCCCAAATGTGGATGGTATGGCGTGACCATGGTGATGTGACCGGTGAATGAAACAACCCAACCCGACTCAGGCACGGAGTGGAAGTGTCATGTTCAAGAGCGACTAGCTACCAATAAAGATTCTTTGAGTTTCTTCCCAATTTTTCCCCAGTCATTGCTGACCAGTACCTCTTTATTTTTGTCAAGCTTGAGTAGGATAACATATGCTTGTTCTATAATTTGCCCTTCAGGCAAACCCATCGCTATGTTTTAACGAGCCTAGCGATAGTGAAACTCGTTCTCGTCTAAAGACAAGTTTTTCGCTATTAATCTTTTTAACGAGTTTAACGACAAAGATAACTCGGTCCTTTTAATTTTTAGAGAGTCTGAAAAGGTACGTAAAGGTAACTCCAAAATTCCCTTTTTGTCATCTAATCCCTTAAGTCCGAAAAAGTATAAAACAATACAGAAGGGATGAATTTTCGATAGTTTTAACGAGCCGAACAAAACAAGTGCTCAATCTTTTTGTGCAATAATCCCTCAGTTCCAAAAAGATTAAAATCTAAAGGAGGGATAGCACTTCCGGTCGCTTTAACGAGCTAGAAGGCCAAAACTCGGAAATCTTTTCATATTTTACGAGTTAGTTGAAAAGAGCTTAAAGAAGACTCGTCTTTTGAGGAACGAGTGATAAAATGGGTAGCAGCTGATTCCATGTAAGGGTTGGAATTTTCCAATCACGACAGTGTCACAAGGATGGCTAGTGAAATCACTCTTCGCAGCTGTTCCTCAAAATGGGTAAACAATCAAATGGAGGTGAATGATCGGCCAATGGAAAAGTGGAGGTGACGGTGCAAACACGTCCAAGGCTTTAATGGCTGAAATGCTTCATTCACGGTGGTTATTTACCGGGGAATAGTTCAGTTTTTAACGAGCTTAAACGCGGGTGGAAACATTTGCTCATGTCTTATGTTTATTTTTTAACGAGCTTGAACTATGTGCTAAAACTACTCGATTAATCCAGTCATATGATAAGAATATCTCATATAAAATGGCAACTTTTAGATTTTTGCCCCACATCCTTTCTTTATGCAAGTTAGGAAACGACTAATCCAAAAAACAGATAAATAATCGCTCTTTTCTTGCACTCCAAAAGGTTTGCATGCCCCCAGGTATAAAATATGGTTTCAAGGTTACCCCTTCTTCAGTCCAATAAAACATTTGTTTTATCGGGAGAGGCCTACCTCTTACAGGTTACCCAAAGATTGTTCGATTCGCGGTGCAAACAAAACACTTCTTCGACGATGTCTACCGAGATAAACAAAGGTGAGCGACGATGCCCGCCAAGTCACATAACTTTCACAAAAGAATCTTATTCTAGAATAACCCCTCTTCCAATCACGGATGGGGTACAGACTAGTCATATTCTCCCGCGGAAACCTACCCTATACCCGAAGTTTTCCTGTCAAAGTAGACCAGGACGCATGCCCCCTGGGTTTCAGTCATATCCCCCCGAATTACTCGCGCTCATTGGGAGGACGGACCGAGGATTGAGACATTTCTTGCATGAAGAGATCATTTAGGGATGGTATATGACTATTTGCTATGCGTGATCCGGAAAATGAAAGCTGGTCCACGAGCTTGACCACTCTTCCTTCGTGCGGAAAACACATTACTCTAAAGAGTGAGGAGACGATGGCTCCCATGCAATAAATATAGTCTCGTCTAAGGATTATATTATAATCCAAGGGTCCTTGAACGACCATTACGTTCATTTGAACTGTCTTCCTTCTCAATGTTATGGGCACATTGGGAAGGATCCCTAAAGGTCGACTGGTTCCTTTATCAAAGCCTGTCAGATTTCTCATCTCAGGGAACAGCGATGGCGAACCAAGCACTTTCCAAGCAATATAGGAAAGGATACTCACAGAAGCCCCTTCATCTAGGATGGTACCAGCCATGACCATTCTATATATTTTAACGATAATTCGGAATGGTATGCTTGCTGGTAAACGGGGTCTGCCTAGTTGATTCCAGTCGAAGGAGACAACTAGGTTGCTTGGAGGTGGGACCGAGTAGACGGCCGGGTATGGCTCTGACGAACTTCCCTCCTGCGGTAAGGGAATGGGTAGATTTCCCCCGTGTTTGTCGGAGTCTGTGTTGATGAAGAGAATTTGGACGGTGTCACCCTTATTCTCTTTAGTGACTGTATCATCCGATGATAAAACCTCTGAAGGCAAGACCGGGTCAACTGCCGCCTCAACCTTTTGACTTTCGTCTGGTATGGATTCATATGGTTTATCTTTGATGATAGGCGCTTCAGCCGACCACTTGAGCGGGCTAGCTGGATTCTCAACTAGCGACGGACTTGGCAAGAGTTTTTTATATCCAGGAGGAAGCCGTAACGGTGAAACCGGACGATCATCCAAAACTCTTTTCGCTTCGTCTAAGAAGGGACAACGGTGGACGGCATGATTTCCTTTGCACAGTTTACAGGGAAATCTAGCTTTCCCTTTTTGTCCTGGGGCTTCACTTTCGCTAGTTGACGGTGTGCTTTCAACATGATCATCAGAGGTTGATGACACCGGATTGTGCAAACGAGGAGACCAGTCCCTTATTTCCGAGGGATGCAAGGACAATCTCTGTGAAAGTGGTCTCCTTTGCAAATGACACATGGCGATTTAGGCCTGGTCGGTGCAGTGTGTGGATTTTCGTTAGATGACACTCATTTTCCCCCATTCGCCTTTGGCTCCTTCTTCTTCTTCTTCTCCTTCTTCTCCTTAGGAACTTGACTTTTGGCTTTGCCAGCCCCATCAAGCGAAGAGGAAGGAGGAGAGGAAGAATTAGAGGAAGTAGAAGGTTGGTGGGCAACTCTGGACTCGTCTGATTGTTGATTCGATTGTTCAGGAATAGTGGTGTTCTGAACGACATTGGTTGAGAAGAGCCAGACTGGCAAGCCAATTGTCATTCCTGGAAGCGACAATGTGGCCATATGGGGTGCACCAACATCTCCCCAAGAGGAGAAGGGACTAGGATTTCCACCAAGGGGAATTCCTTGGTTGGTAGACTCCATTTTCTCAACCTAAGATCAACATAGGAAAAGGGTATGAATATTCCGTTTAAAATAAATTTTTAGACGCTTTGACACAACTTGTTTTTTTAGTTTTAAAGAGTCGAGAAAAAACAAAAGATGACTCTAGTCTCCTTCGATTTTTAATGAGCCTGAAGTGACAAGTGCTCAGATGGACCTTTTCCGTTAAGGAGTCTAAAAAGGAACGAAAGGGACTGCTCTGGAGATCTAGGTAGAGGGAGTACCAAACCAATCGCAAAACTGCAGAATACTTTTTACGGTACGACAGTCAATCTTCCCGAATGCTGTGTTTGGTGCATTGCGATTAGTAGGGCGGCCGACATGGCTTCCTATGGATAAAATGTTTTAAGCCTATAGGGGTCTCCCAATATATACTCGACGGTATGTGGGAGCACAAGTCCGTACTAGCACTTATCGTCTCAAAGTGGAGGAATCACCCAAGCATCAGTGAGGGCAACAGTTACCAGGCTTTACGACGCCGAATACGTCTCTAGCCTAGACCTCTAAATGTTGTGTGTTAAGTTCCAAAGCGTTGTTAGATTCATTCAATTTATTTTAAGTTGATCTTTCTTAGAAGTTTGCCTTTTGGGATCACCACGAGATGTAGATGTAATTCCTAAAATGCAATCTAAATATGATAAGCAAACTTTTATCTCTTTTCAGCAATGAAAATCCTAGCTACAAGGGGAAAAGCAAGACACAATCTTTTCTCAAAGAGCAAAGAGCACACTGTAAATGCACTTTTCCTAAATCAAGCCAAGCAGACTATCAATATGCAAATGCACATGTGCATGTATTTGTTTTCACTTTCTTAATATTGATGCCTAAAAAGAAAGTTGATGTACAAATCTGAATTTGATTTCAAGTGACAAACACAACAAGCTTTTTTTCGAAATCAAAAGGTAGAGATGATTACGGCACTTTATGATTTTGAAATAAACACTCGTTTCGACACTAGAAAGTCATAAATTCAAACCAAAGGCAAAAGTAAAAGCATAATCGACTGTCAACAGCAAATGAACTTTCTCTTAAGATCAAAATCGACACTTACGACAGATCTAAATCAAAGGACGACAGTATGACTATTCTACTTTTCAATGGAAAACTGTAAATGATGTAACAAACACACAAAGAACATCTACAGCCTTTTTGTACAATGGAGGTGGAATTAAGGCAAAGAAAAGGGGTTTTTAAACAGACACACACTGATCACAGGCTGCAAAAATCAGAGACAAAACTGAAAAAATGAAGCAAAGAACCTCAGCTGCACAGGGATAGGCTGATCAGTGCACCTGTTACACAGAGAAATTGGATTGCAGCGTAGGTAGCCCTCTCAGGAACTGCATTGAAATGCAGAATCTCTTCACAGAGCCTGCGCTGGGGCAGAAACAAGAATTCTATCCAGGATCTGGGTCATGGTTTGCAGTTTAATCTATGGTTTTTGGCCGAGTAAAAGCAATCAGTAATGCACAATCAGAGGGTGGATTTAAAGGAGGTCTAAGAGCTATCACAAAGGGTAACCAGATCATTTGTGAATCAGCTGTTCAAATAATAAACAAATCCAGTGAATGGATTGAAGTAGCAGATGTCTACTTTGCATTTGATAATGGCAAATGCAGTTCGATTGCTACTTCTATGTTTATGAAACAAACAACAAGAGAAACACAAACAAACTAACTAGACACGATCCCCAGTGGAGTCGCCATTTTGTTAATGGGAAAAATGTCTATTCAGAACGACCCTATCCCACTAAGGTGTGACAGTACCTTAGAAACACACAGAGAAAACTACTTTTGTATTCTTCTTTATGAACTATAAACGAAGAGGAATAGGATGAACCAACCTGTGTCTTGCGCTAGTCCTTTGATCCAATCTCTCTTCTCTTTGACAGCTTCCAGCTACCTGCTCCCTTACTTGCCCAGCTTCACCAAGTTCCTGCAAGATCACAGAAGAGGAAAATTACACAAAGACATGGATTCATATTCATAAATAGCTTAGGATCATATTTAAGCTAAACATGCAAATATAACAAACATCAATGATACACAAGCATGTAGGAGAAACTCAAATAGTTTTATTGATATAACAAGAAGGTCCAAGAGGAGTTACAACCGATGATTCCTGATCCAGCATCAACCTCCCAGCAAATGAATCCCCTCTTCACCTCCAACAAAGCATAAATCACCCAATACTCTGATATCTATCTCAAAACCAACAGCAATTCTCTGCAATGTACAAAATTCCAGCCTCTGGATCTCTGGGATGAGGGATCCATATATAGATGTATGCAAAGAGGATGAGTCAGCTTATGATCTGACTAGTGGCTTCTCTCTGTCAGTTCTTGCTTCCACTTGGAGACTGAGAGCCTCTTACTCATCCTTGGTCGAAGTCAGTGAGGCAAGTGTCATTGGGGAAGATTCTGGAAGCTTCCATTGTCTGTCCACCTCGCGGAATGACACTGCCATGTGTCATTTCCCGCTCAACGCACCCTGGTATTGCATTTAGGTGCGTTGCAACGCACCTAGATAGTGTACTTGGGTGCTATGCAACGCATCTAGCTAGTGGAGCAGTTGAAATGATCCTGATTTGACTGATTCTGAGCAGTTTCTGGTGGAGAACTTCTGGGAGAAGCTGTAATTTGCTGACCTTGTTCCTTTAGGGGTCGGAACAACACTTTTAGGGACTTAGGATCCCTGGGTTTATGGACATTTCATGCTTAGAGATGTAAGGCACAAAAATGTCTATAACACATCGCACCCTTTGCACTCGGCAGTTTATATGGTCCTGCTTTGACCAGTTCTGAGTGGTTTTTCATGGAAAACTTCTGGGAGATGATGTAATCAGCTGAAATTGCTCCTTTAGGGTATGAAACAACACTTTTAGGGACTTAGAAGCCCTTGGTTTATGGACATATGTGATTTGGGTTGCAGTGCCCAAATATGTCTATAACAGTTGCCCCCTAAAGCATGAGGTCATAAATCTTTTGATGTCGGGTGAAATGCTTTATAATGAGGATCCGAGGTTTTTCGCACTGGAAGGTGACCTGTAATAAGATACAATACAATACATTATCTTCATAATATTTTCATTATCTAGCTGAGGCGGGCATTCCCATGCTCAGCTTGATAAATTCATTTTCATGTACATAGGACAAACAACCGTCTGTATGCAGACTGATGATTCTGGTCGAGCCATCATCCCTTAGTTTGGATGATTATCTATGTAGCAATGATGCACATTTGATGTCTGTAAAGTTTTGTAGATGTTCTATGCTAAGAGAAATTTCACTTTTCTCACAACAATCATACAAGTAGATAAGCAAAATGCAGATAGAACATATAAGCAGATCTTACAAAAGACAAATTAGAAACAAGAAAAATGTATGTGTTTGTTTCGGCGGTCAACAGGATGCTTCAACCAGCAAAGTCTCCTTTGGTCAGCCAGCCCAGCATGTGTCACAACAACCCTCCAACCAGTAGATGAGTCAACCCAAGTCAGTTCTACAAAAGTCAACACTGTCCTGAAAAGTCAACGCAGGGGCAGCAAGCTAAAAGTCAATGCAGTAGCAAAACGGTCAACCCTTTGACCTCGATTTTTGTGCCAGGTAGTATGGCCTTCAAAAATCGAACCTCTCACAAGTTTTCAGCTTGTTTGGACCAAGCGTTGACCAAAGTCAACGCTGGTCAAACTTCTGCGAAACCCTAGCAGCAGAAACCCTAGCAACAGAAACCCTAGCAGTAGAAAAATCCTCTTCGTCCTTCCCACGTGTGGCTGAAACCTCTTCGTCCTTCCCACGTGTGGCTGAAATTCGTCCTCCAGGTAGCTCGTACTTTTTAGGATGAGAGAGGAAGATGTGAGTTGTTTTTTGTGATCAAATTCTCTCCAACTTTTCCTGTATATATATATCCATCAATGAGGGTGTGTGACACATCTGTTGGGCATGTGAGCCTACATTACAAAACTGGCTGACCTTTGCACATATAATTTATTAAGAATAATAAATTCAAAATATAAGTTCTGCTCATCGGATTAAGACTATTTTTATATGGATTTTACACCTCTCAGAAAAAGGAATCCAACAAAAATATTAGCCTCTTAATCTGAGCATCAGAACATGGAGTTTGGACCTAGTTGTCCAAATTTAACACTCCCTCTCAACTAGGGAGAACTCCATCTATTAGTGCAATTAACATCGTGAGTCATCCCGCCGAAACTTGCTTTGCTGGCTTCTTTATTTCAGAACAGAAGTGGGTCAGTCACAAAGACATCATTCCCCGACTGACATAATCAGTCCAGAGGTCCCAGACCTCACAAATCTTGATCCCAGATCCAGTGGTTGGACCATGCCATCCTAGATAGAGAGTATGGCAATCTCTGATGCGTCCATCAGTCTTTGCTAATAGTCTCTAGCTTTTCCACACCTCATTGGCCAAATGAGAGGTACTTCCCATGAGCCCTGAACTCAATGGGTAGGATGCATACGGGGCACAGATTAAATGAGTGGCGAACCAGCTCAATAATCACAAGGGTGGGGCAGAAGCATTATGAGTGCTTATAGCTCCGAGAAGCTATCCCCAAAGCCCCCCAGAGCTCCCAGAGCTCATTGTCCAACAGGACCCACATCATAGGGTCTTTCCACGACACCAAGACTCTCACGGAAGGTTAGGAACTTGACCTTCCCCAGGGGCTTAGTGAGAATATCCGCGACCTGCTCATCAGTTCCTATATGATCGAGCCTTACGGCGCCTCGCTGTACCATATCCCGGATAAAGTGGTACCTGATATCAATATGCTTGGATCGGTCATGGAACACAGGATTCTCAGTCATACGAATCCCACTCTGATTATCACAGAGTATTACAGTGGTATCTAGCACATGTTGGAACAGCTCACTAAAGAGCTTCCTCAACCAAACTGCTTCACAACAGGCCATACTAGCAGCCATGTATTCGGCCTCCGCGGTGCTCAAAGCCACCGACTTCTGCTTCCTGCTCATC
Source organism: Pinus tabuliformis (assembly GCA_031772625.1). Lineage (NCBI taxonomy): Eukaryota > Viridiplantae > Streptophyta > Pinopsida > Pinales > Pinaceae > Pinus > Pinus tabuliformis. The sequence continues at coordinate 914,135,438 of CM062818.1, read as the reverse complement.
CATGAGATCGAAGCAGAACTAAGATTGAAACAGAATCCAGATGTGCTCTTACGATCCACCACACTGCCAGCCCAATCGGCATCAGTATATCCCCGGAGTGTCACACTCCTGGCAGTGTATCTCAGCCCATGGTTTATCGTGCCCCGAAGATATCTCAAAAGATTCTTGGCACCAACCCAGTGAAAATGATGAGGCTCAACCATCTGTTGACTCAAAGTATTCACTGCAAAACATATGTCCGGACGGGTGTTCACTAAGAACATCAAAGCTCCTATGAGTTGACGATACTCAGTAGGATTGGCCAAGATAGGCCCTGCAGCGCTGCCACTCAACTTCTTAAAGTTGAGTTCCATTGGTGTCGACACGGACTTACAGTCCACCATCCCAAATCTTTCTAGAAGCTTCACAATATACTTTCCTTGAGAAAGGAAAATCTCTCCAGGTCTCTGCCAGACCTCCAGCCCTAGGAAATAGTGCATCAGTCCTAGGTCTTTCATCTCGAACTCAGCAGCAAGCTCCCTCTTACATTGATGAATGAGAGGGTCATCACCTGTCAGGAAGAGGTCATCCACATACAGCACTAGAATGAGAGGCTTTCCTTCCTCAACCTTAAAGTAAAGGTTTGGATCAGCATTGCTTCGAGTGAAGCCCAACTTCATCAAGTAACTATCCATCCTCTCATACCAAGCTCTGGGTGCTTGCTTTAACCCATAGAGGGTTTTCTTCAACCTGCAGACATAAGTGTCTCGATCTTGAACTTCAAATCCCAGAGGTTGTTCTACATACACCTCTTCCTTTATTGCACCATGCAGAAAAGCAGTCTTGACATCCATCTGATGAAGACTCCATCCTTGCGTAGCAGCAAGGGCTATGATGGATCGAATGGTGGTATATCGAGCCACAGATGCAAATATATCGTCATAGTCAATTCCTTCCTTTTGAGAGAAGCCACGGGAAACAAATCTTGCCTTAAACTTTTCAGCACTCCCATCAGATCCATGTTTAATCTTGTAGAGCCATTTAGTGGTGACAACAGATTTGTCCTTCGGTCTCGGGACCACATCCCAGACATCATTCTTCATAATAGCCTCATATTCTTCATGCATAGCATCCTTCCAGACTTGATGCTTGATGGCTTCTTCAAAAGATCCAGGTTCAGATTGTATAATAGTACTCATGGCAGCTAGATACCCTTGGTATCTACACGGCTTCTTGCTTTCTCAGAATGTTCCCCTTTGGGTAGCATGACCCTCAGCATCTTCGAGGGTGTCCCTGAGCCATGATGGCCTCTTTCCTAGAGAAGGGGAAGGATCAATAGGGTCCATTGGCTCTTCAACATCAGGCATAGTCTCATCCTGGGGTTCTTCCAGATTTCCAGGTCTTTCTTCATGGTTTTCTTCAGATCTAGGAAGATCTACTACTTTCTTCAGGGAAGCATCTTCGTCAAAAGTGACATCATGGCTTATCTCTACTTCCCTTTGACCAGGTACATAGACTCTATATGCCTTAGAAGTCTCACTGTAGCCCACAAACATTCCTTTCTTCCCAGTAGCGTCCATCTTACTTCTCTTTTCTTTCGGCACATGAAAATAGACAGGACATCCAAAAATTCTAAAATGTGAGACATCAGGTTTCTTACTAGAGAAAACCTCTTCGGGAGTTTTGGAGTCCAAAGCGGAATGAGGGCATCGGTTTTGAATGTACACAGCAGTATTTGCAGCTTCTCCCCACAGAAACTTTGGAAGACCCTGGTCACATAGCATGGCACGGGCAGCTTCCACAATAGTCCTATTCTTGCGTTCAGCAACACCATTCTGCTCAGGAGTATATGCAGTGGTAGTCTCCCTCTTAATGCCAGCTTCTCTGCAAAAGTCTTTGAACTCATTTGACTCATATTCAGTGCCATTGTCAGTCCTCAAAATCTTGATCTTCTTTCCGGTCATATTTTCCACCAAGGCTTTGAAGGTACGGAACCACATGAAAGCCTCATCCTTCTTCTTCAAGAAGTATATCCAGGTTTTGCGAGAGAAGTCATCAGTAAATGTCATATAGTAAGAACATCCCCCCAGGGATGTTACAGGCAACATACCGGAAAGATCAGAATGGACCAGTTGCAATATCTCAGATGTCTTTGTGACACTTGAGGGGAAAGGTCCCCTTGTATGTTTTCCTTCAGCACAGCCCTTACATACACCTTTATGATTATTTCCAAAATCAGGCATCCCTGTCACCACCTTCCTTGCTTCGGGAAGAGCCTTGTAATGAAGGTGTCCAAATCTTCGGTGCCATAGTTCGGTTTGACGGATAGTATCACAAGTCATAGCTCCCAACGGACTCCCTCCAACCTGGTAGAGTGTACCAACTCTAAAACCAATTGAGATAGCTTCCTTGAAGCTCTTCTTCCACATGAGTACCTTTCCATCAGAGAAAGTTACATTGAATCCTTTGTCTTCCATGGCAGATACAGACACAAGGTTCTTCTTCAATTTGGGTACATAGAGTACATCTTGTAGATGGAGGACTTGTCCTTGAGACAAGTGGAGGGTCACAGTCCCGGTCCCTTTCACAGGATAAGTGGCATTATCCCCAAGGGTAATTTCTAGATTAGTATCCCTTTCAACCATGTCAGAAAGTGCTTCCTTGAATCCGGTGATGTGTCTTGAGGCACCACTATCGATTAGCCAGACATCCATAGTGTCGGGCGGAGATGCAGCTGAGAGAGCAGATATTAGAATATACTCATTTCTTTTATCAACAACATTAGACTCCTCATACCTGGTATTTCTGGTCCTTTTAGAAGGTGGATGGTTTCCTTCAAAGTGAGCCTTCCTCTTTCCTTTGGATTTGTCATTTCTTTGATTCCCATTCCTTCGGTTGTTGTTGTTGTTGTCACTATCGGGAGAATTCTTCTGGAAGGGGCATTCTCTAGCATAGTGTCCAGTCCTATGGAAGGTGAAACATTTACCCTTCTTCTTTTGAGTCTTAGTCCTTCCTTTGTCCTTGGAACCACCAGAGTTCTTCTTTCGGGAATGAGCAACATAGGCAGCATTTCTTTCATTATCAAATTCCTTCATCCTTGTTTCTTCTTGCATACATCTAGACAGAAGCTCATCAAAGTTAGGGATGGTATTATTGTTGAGAATGGTAGTTGTGAATACTTTCCATTCATATGGAAGTCCTCCAAGTGCGGTGAGAACCATCTCACGATCAGCTATTGTCTCCCCAATAGCTAGCAGATTGTTCCTGGTTTCGGTCAACTTCATAAAGAAAGTTTGAATAGACTCGTCTCGGCCCTTCTTCATATTCTTCAACTTGTTCTTGAGGAATAGCACTTGGTTCACATTGTTTACTCGGAACATAAGTATCAGTTTGTCATACATCTCCTTGGATGTGCCTAGTTCAGATATGTAGGCAACCAGACTCTTATTTATGGATTCCCTGATCAACAGTTTTGCTCTGATTTCTCCCTTCTTATACTTGTGTTTAACAGCAGCAGAGGCATTTGATGGAGGTTCTTGAATCTTCCCTGTCACATGATCTAGGAGATCATGATCTTCTAATTTGAGATCTAATAACATCTTCCAGGCATGGAAGTCATCACTTCCAGTCAGCTTGTCATTCTCCCTGAATTCAAGCTTAGAGGAATCCATTTCCTTCGATGATGATTGCTATAGATAGAGTTTGTCTTCACCTCAGCTCCGATACCATGTAAAGTTTTGTAGATGTTCTATGCTAAGAGAAATTTCACTTTTCTCACAGCAATCATACAAGTAGATAAGCAAAATGCAGATAGAACATATAAGCAGATCTTACAGAAGACAAATTAGAAACAAGAAAAATGTATGTGTTTGTTTCGACGGTCAACAGGATGCTTCAACCAGCAAAGTCTCCTTTGGTCAGCCAGCCCAGCATGTGTCACAACAACCCTCCAACCAGTAGATGAGTCAACCCAAGTCAGTTCTACAAAAGTCAACGCTGTCCTGAAAAGTCAACGCAGGGGCAGCAAGCTAAAAGTCAACGCAGCAGCAAAACAGTCAACCCTTTGACCTCGATTTTTGTGCCAGGTAGTATGGCCTTCAAAAATCGAACCTCTCACAAGTTTTCAGCTTGTTTGGACCAAGCGTTGACCAAAGTCAACGCTGGTCAAACTTCTGCGAAACCCTAGCAGCAGAAACCCTAGCAGCAGAAAAATCCTCTTCGTCCTTCCCACGTGTGGCTGAAACCTCTTCGTCCTTCCCACGTGTGGCTGAAATTCGTCCTCCAGGTAGCTCGTACTTTTTAGGATGAGAGAGGAAGATGTGAGTTGTTTTTTGTGATCAAATTCTCTCCAACTTTTCCTGTATATATATATCCATCAATGAGGGTGTGTGACACATCTGTTGGGCATGTGAGCCTACATTACAAAACTGGCTGACCTTTGCACATATAATTTATTAAGAATAATAAATTCAAAATATAAGTTCTGCTCATCGGATTAAGACTATTTTTATATGGATTTTACACCTCTCAGAAAGAGGAATCCAACAAAAGTATTAGCCTCTTAATCTGAGCATCAGAACATGGAGTTTGGACCTAGTTGTCCAAATTTAACAATGTCTTTATTTTCCTGAATATATCGCAACTCGGATGGATGAAACTAGATCCGGGGTCTTCAAAACTCGTTCAATCTTCGCCTGAAAGTACAAGTCGATCCATGTGAAAAGATGTTCTGATGTCGAACATGGAAGGAAATCACCTGATTACCAGCCAATGATGTAAGCTGTTAACAGACACGAGAGGAATCACCGATGATGATGATGATCCTTAAGGTACTACAGTACAATTCACGTTGTGTGAATACATGAGCTGATGTTGAACAACACGCAAAATCTTTTGGTCGAAGGCCATTAGTGTAAACCTATCGCCGAAAGTGAGAAACTTGCCATTAAGGCATGCAAGCGTCAAAGTATTGGAAGGGTTGTCCCTAGGTTGGCTTCTTAGATAATGAGTTGACGTCGACAAGAAGTGACCCATCATAGGAGGGTATTAATGGATCCCACATCTATGACACGGAACAGAGCAAATAATTTTGTAGAGGTGAAAACGATCTGATGATACAAGGTTCAGGGTGGCGGTCATGAAAGAATGAAGCGTGAAGGTATTATAGCGGATGAGACACAAGCTGGGTAGGTGAATTCTCTGAGCGAATTCTCTTGAACATATCGGTGACACTGAAATGGATTGGTAGTGTTAACCCCAAATTTGGATGGTACGGTGGACTAATGGTGATATGACCGGTGAACGGAATAACCCAACCCGACTCAATCATGGTGATGGAGTGAAAGTGTCATGTTCAAGAGCGACCTGCTACTAATAAATTTTCTTCAAATTTTCTTCCCAATTTTCCCCAATCATTTCTGATCAGTACCTCTTTATTTTTGTCAAGCTTGAGGAGGATAACATATGCTTTTTCTATAATTTTTCCTTCAGGCAAACCCGTCGCTATGTTTTAACGAGCCTAGCAACAGTGAAACTCGCTCTTGTCTAAATGGACAAGTTTGTCGCTATTGTTTTAATGAGTTTAATGACAAGGATAACTCGGTCCTTTTCAATTTTAGAGAGTTTGAAAAGAGACAAAAAGAAAACTCCAATATTCCTTTTTCGTAATATAATCCCTTAAGTCCGAAAAAGTATAAAACAATGCAAAAGGGATGACTTTTCGATAGTTTTAACGAGCCAAACAAGACAAACGCTCGATATTTTTGTGTAATAATCCCTCAGGTCCAAAAATATTAAAATCTAGAGGAGGGATAACACTTCCAATCACTTTAACGAGCTGGAGAGGCCAATCGCTCGACAATCTTTTCATATTTTATGAGTCAGATGAAAAGAGCTTAAAGGAGACTCGGTTTTTGAGGAATGAGTGATGTTTTCAGATAGCTGCTGGTTCCAGGTAAGGATTGGAACTTTCCAGTCATGGTAGTGTAAATAACATGGCTAATAGGATCACTCGTCGCAGTTGTTCCTCAAAAGGGGTAAACATTCAAATGGAGGCGAATGATCGGCTAAACCAGAGTGGAGGTGATGGTAAGAACACGACCAAGGCTCAAAAGCTGATGATAATCATTCACAATGGTTATTTACCAGAGGTGGGTTCATTTTTTAATGAGCTTAAGCTCTGGTGGAACATATGCTCATTGCTAGGTTTAATCTTTAACGAGCTTGAACTTCACATAAAACTGCTCGTGCCAGTCGTATAATAAGTATGTCTCATCAATAGGTTCATTTTTTAGGGAGCTTTCACCATTCGAAATCATGCTCCGAATCGTTTTATTATGTAAGCTAGGAACAACCAATCCTACAAGTTTAAAGGGTTAAGAACCTACAAGCTAAGAAAATAAATGGTCGTTTTTCACTTTCACGCAAAAAGGTTTGCATGCCCCCAGGTATAGCGAAGTAGAGTTTCCCAGGTTACCCCTCAATTTGCAGACAAAACATTTGTTCTATCAGGAAAGGCCTACCTTTTCCAAGTTACCCTTCAATTTGTAGACAAAACATTTGTTCTATCGGGAAAGGCCTACCTTTTCCAAGTTACCCTTCCACTTGCAGACAAAACATTTGTTTTATCAAGAAAGGCCTACCTTCTAATAGAGGTATCTTATTCCGGTCTAATCCCATTTTCCTAAATGGACGGGTGTGTCAGACCAGTCATATATCCTCTATGGAAACCTACCCTATACCTGAAGTTTTCCTGCCAAAGCAAACCAGGGTGCATGCCCCCTGGGTTTCAGTCACGACCACTGAATCACTTGCACTCATCAGGTGGATGGACTGGAGATTGATGAGACATTTGTTGTGAAAAAAAACCTGTTAGGGATGGCATTTGACTATTAGCTATGTGTAAACCGGGGAATGAAAGCTGGTCTATGAGCTAGACCACTCTGCCTTCATGCAGAAAACACATTACTCGAAAGAGTGAGGAGACAATGGCTCCCATGCTATAAATGTAGTCACGCCCAAGGAGTAGATTGTAATCTAAAGGTCCTTGGACTACCATTACGTTCAGATAAATGGTTTTCCTTCTCAAATTTATAGGAAAACTTGGAAGGATCCCTAACAGTCAACTGGTTCCTTTATTGAAGCCTGTCAAATTGCGCATCTCAGGTAAAAGCGGTGGTGAACCAAGCTCTTTCCAAGAAATTGAGGAAAGGATACTCACAGAAGCCCCTTCATCTATGATGATACCAACCATGACCATTTTGTAAGTTTGCACTATGATTTAGAATGGTACATTAGATGGTAAATGGGGTCTACCTAATAGATTCCAATCGAAGGAAACGACTAGGTTGCTTGGAGGTGGGACCGAATAAATGGCCGGATACAACTTTGATGAACTTCCTTCATGTAGTAAAGGAATGGGAAGACTACCCCCATGTTCATCGGAGTCTGTGTTTACGAAAAGAATTTGAACGGTGTCGTTCTCATTCTCTTTGGTGACTGAATCATCTAAAGGTAAATCTTCTGAAGCCATGATGGGTTCGACTGCCGTCTCGCCCTGTTTACTTTGGTCCGATGTGGACTCAGAGGGTTTATCTTCAATGATAGGTGCTTCGATCGACACCAAAGGTGGGTCAGTTAGATTTTCAACTAGAAATGGATTCGGCAAGAATTTCTTATATCCAGGAGGAAGTCGCTGCGGCGATGCAGGACGATTATCCAAGACTCTTTTAGCTTTGTCTAGGAAGGGACAACGGTGGAGGTCATAATCGCCTTCACACAGTCTGCAAGGAAATTTAGATTTTCCTTTCTGTCCGGTGACTTTTCTTTCACTAGTTGACGGTGTACTTTCAACATGATCGTCAGAGGTTGATGACACCGGATTGTGAAAGTGGGGAGACCAGTCCCTTAGGATTTGTGGGATGCAAGGACAATCTCGGTGATAGTGGTATCCTTTGCAGATGACACATGGAGATTTAGGTTTGGATGGTGCAGTGTGTGGATTTTCACTAGACGATGCATGGTTTCCCCTTTTTGCCGTTGGCTCCTTCTTCTTCTTCTCCTTCCCCTTCTTCTTCTTCTCAGTTACTTGGTTTTTAGTTTTACTATCTTCACCAAGCGAAGAGGACGAAGGAGAGGGAGAGACAAATGAAGTAGAAGGTTGGGGGGGAACTTTGGTATCATCTAGTTGCTGATTCGATTGTTCAGGAATCACGGTGCTTTGAATGACAGAGGTCAAGAAAAGCCATACCTGCAGGCCAATTGTCAGTCTTGGAAGGGACAATGTGGCCATATGGGGTGCAGCAACATCTCACCAAGAGGAGAAAGAACTAGGATTTCCCCCAAGGGGAAATCCTTGGTTGGTGGACTCCATTTTCTCAACCTAAGACCAACGAGGGAATAGTGACGTTATTCCGATTAAAATAATTTTTAGACGCTTTGACACAACTTGCTTTTTCAATTTTTAAGAGTCGAGAAAAAGCTAAAGATGACTTTAGTCACCTTCGATTTTTAATGAGCTTGAAGTGACAAGTGCTCAGATGGACCTTTTCCTTTAAGGAGTCTGAAAAGGAACAAAAGATACTACTCTGGAAATCTAAATAGAGGGATTACCAAACCAATCGCAAAACTGCAGAATACTTTTTAGAGTACGGCAGTCAATCTTCTCGAATGTTGTGTTCAATGCATTGCGATCGATAGGGCGGAAGACACGGCTTCTTAAGGATAAAGGATATAGCCTATTGTGGTCTCCCAATATATTCTCGATAGTACGTGGGAGCACAAGTCTGTACTGGCACTTGTCGTCTCAAAGAGGAGGAATCACCCAACCTACGATGAAAGCGATAGTTACCAGGCTTTACGACGCTGGAATACGTCTCTAGCCTAGACTTATAGATGTTGTGCGTTAGGTTCCAAAGCGTTTTTATGTTCATTGAATTTATTTTACAGTTGATCTTTCTTAAGAAATTTTCCTTTCAGATTCACCGCGTGATGTAGATAAACAATTCCTAAAATGCAATCTAAGATGATAAACAATCATTTAATCTTCTTTTTGCAATGAAAATCCTAGCTACTAAGGAAAGAGAAATGAAATTCTTCCAACATAGAGCAGAGAGCACACACTAGATGCACTGTGCTAAATCACAATCAACAAGCAGTCTAAATGAAAATGCACATGCATGTATTTTTTTTCCGCTTTCTTAATGTGTGAATGACAAAAAGAATGCTAAGCACAAATCTGAATTATATCTTCTTTCAAAGCGACAGTACTAACGATTTTCTTTTCAAAAAAAAACAAGAGGGAGACAAGACGACTCTTTGTGATTTTGAATTCAAAACTTCTTTCGACACTTGAAGTACTATTAATTTAGATCAAATACAAGAGTAAAAGTGTAATCAACTATAAAAAAGAGAAGGATTCTTTTCGTTGATTGAAAACGACACTTGTGACACTTTCAAATCCAAAGACGACAGTTTGATTAAGTTACCATTTTGTAAATGAGAACTGTGAATGGCGAAAAATACATAAAAACATTCACAAATCTTTGCACAATGGAGGTTGGATGATGCAAAGAAAGGGGGTTTCAACAGTGTTCTACTGATCATAGACAGTAAAACTCTTGAATAAAGCTAAAGAGAGTGAAGAAAAACCAAAATCTGGAGGTAGAACTAGTCTTGTCTGATCATCACACCTATAACACAGGGAAACAACTATGCATCCCACCTACTGCACACGGGAGGTGTGATGCATCCAGATTGCCAAGAAGAGAAGGTACGATGGTCCAGGGACGAGACTTTAACTTGGTTTGTCACTAGTGTTGCAACCCAATTAATTTCCAATAACAGTACCATTCCATAGACCATCCCTGTGCATTTAAAGCTCAACAACCAACCTTTAATGGTTGTCATATACTTCATCTTTTTCCTTCCTTTAACAAGTAAGTTGAATTTCCCAAGCAATTTGACCTCCCCAAACCTCTTATAATCTGTGTCACTTACTTAGCCCATTTAATTTTTGGAATTTAAATACATGATGATATTACATAGCCAAATCAAACCATTCCTAGCTAGGATTTTACAAACTTGTCCATAAAATGAAACAAATACTTTGAAATCACATGTTTTTTTCCATGATAGACACTAACCACTTGTTTTCATTGTGACAATGACCCTCCAAAATGTTTTCCTAAGTAGATTTTGGAGCCTACATGAATCATCGTTTCAAGCTCTTTAGTGTTGTCACATTGTTTTTTTGGTTACCTTTATCATTTTCTCCTAGTGTCGAATCCTCCTAGGCCAATGTTTCCTAAGTGTCATCACTTAACCCTTAGAAGCACTTGTGTTATCTTGTTCATGGTTAGGTGGACCTATGACTTTTCTTGACTTAGAAACTAGCCTTTTTTCCATGAACACACTTGAAAAGCATATGAAAAGCAAATAAAAGCAATAAAAGCTCCCTTTAAGGAAAAAAACACACTTCAAGTTGACAAAGACATGTTCTTGTATTGAGCGCACTCCTTCGGGTTGAAGAAGTGCGCCCTCCTTGAGCACATTCCTTCGTGCCAAAGACATGCACCCTTCTTGAATGCATGCATGAACCTTCTTGTTGCATGTGGGCGCACTCCTAGAAAATAGGAGCCCACATAACTTCCCTTAACTAACTCATTCATTGGTTGACAAGTGGCGATCATGCATGAAACTAATTTTCATGTAATTTCTTTTGAATCAACCCAGTTAATCATTCATTTTCATAATCTCTGATCTAGGTTGGGCACACAACTGTGGATCAAGGAAGTCTTCATCGATCTGTGTTACAAGTTTTTCATGTTGAATCATTGATTTTCTTTCATGATTTCACTGTCGATCTTTCTTTCCTTGCTGGTGTTTCTTTGTTTTTTAGTTTATTTATTGACATTTTTGTTCAATCTTGTTTTTGAAAGTGTTAATTAACTAATGCATGCTGAAACTCTGCACATTCCTCAACATTTCATATTCTCATCATGATTGTGACAACATCATAAAGGCTTGTAGATCCTTATTCTTCTCATTTTCATCATGAAATCTTATTGATAGAATTGATCTTGACCCATTCTTACGCAAAGTGCACTTTTGGAACCCAAAGCCCATTCAAGCCTAAAATCTGCACCCAAGATAGATCAATCTGCCCCTTGAGGGTGCTTCTTCACCATGAAGAACCGCGCCCTCCCTGAGCACATTAGCTCACCCTAAAGGCTTGAGTGATTTTCCTTTGTCCTTTCAGCATGCGCTAGTGCGCCCTCCTTTCCCTTGAGTGCATGAGTGCACCTCAAAAGCTTGAAGCTATGAAGACATGTTCGCTCATTCCTTCGAAGTGTGCCAGTGTGCCATCTCTCTCTTCTTTAGTGCATGAGCGCACCATGAAGGCCTGAAGGCTTGAAGCTTCATCCTTCGTCCCATTAGAGTGTACCAGTGCTCCCTTGGTGATTTTCCTTCCATTTCTTAAGCGTATGAGTGCAATGCAAAGCCCTAAATGACCATTAACACCCCTTCGTGCTTTGAAAGTTCACCTTCCTTATTTGCATACCTATTTTCTTATGCATGCAAGTGATTATGTGTTTTCATTCATATATTTACATTCTCAATTACATTTAATGGTTATTTGAGTGTGATCTACTAAAGATATTGCCTGCATAATTAGTTTCATAAATCTAATCTTGTGATCATGAGTGTGTTGCTACAAAAAGGTGTTCGAGTCATGAGCATTGTCATCCTTTCATCAATTGTTGGATCCATGCCTCCCCACAAAGTGGCCTCCAAAGAAGTTTGAGAGGAAATAACTTAGGAAGTTGTTGAAGTGAAAAAGCCAACCATTCCCATTTATGCAGACACATAATGCTTCATATATAAGTCTACTGAGGTCACATGGAGTGGCAAAAAAGAAACATTCATGCAAAAAAATTCCTAACAACTTGGAGGACTTTGAGGTATATATAAAAATCAAGCCATTCAGGACGCATAGGATCACATGTAGATTCCTGGTCATCCCCTGTGTGAAAGTGATTGAGTGGATCATTACGCATATGGATGAATCTCACCTTATGCTTCATTGTGAGAGTGCCGATCAGCTCTCCACCTATTATGGAGAAGACATTAAAACCTACAACAAGATTATTAGGCCCAAAAAATATGTAAATGATGACTTCTACATCAGGTGGACCAACCTCGACACAAGTGACATCATCAAATCTTGGTGTTGAGAGCTTACTAAGTTTCATCACTGCCCATCCATAGTTTATCCAACCAAGATTCTTAGAGACATGTATCAATATTTGATTTCCATGTGTTGTCGAGGTTGCATGGGAGGAAGAATGCTGACGTGTTTGAGGAGAAATAGATATATATGCTCAATATGATGGTAAACCATGGAAAATATTTCAATTGAGTAGATATATTTTCATTTGAATTGTAATGTCACGTGGGGTAGGAAAAAAATCTTTGATCGCAAATCAGGCCCTAAAATTCTATATGTCTGCTTTTCTGCTAGATGGAATCTGTGCATGACATGTGTTCCTAGGAATGTATTGGAACTAGACCCCATGAGACAAGTTCCCAATTTACTTTCGCTGTAGAGTGTTTTAAGAATCAAGCTTCAGAGTGACATATGACAGATTGGCTAAGCACTTATTTTTCATATGACATTTGAGATTGATCCTCCTTGCATGATCGATTAGATAAAGGAGTCACAAAGGGATATCGTAGATTTGTTTGTAGTGGTTGAGGGTACATACATCAGATGTTGTGGTTGTCAAATATCCCTTCCTCTCATGCTACGATATGTCACCAATAAGGTTGTAATGCAGGAATTAGTGAATCAGTTGGACAAGGGATTGCAAGGAGTTCTTCAGAGGAGGAAGAAAGCCCCTTGGCCCACCTTCTCTTTGAGGATTAGACTATATGAGATAAAGAACCATAAGAAAACAATGATGGAAATATAAGAGCAAGATCGCCTGAACTTCACAACTAAGGACTTTCATGGATGTGATCCCAACAGACTGTGCAGGCAACATTCTGAAATAATCAGTTTCAATTCGGGGTATTCATCATTATCCATAGTACAATATGAGAAGGTGAAGAATTGGTATAATGTAGATAGAAAGACACATCCAACAATGTAGACCATTTCACCCCTAGATAAACGCTCAGGGAGAAAAATTTAATGTGACTATTGAACTTCAATCAGTGCATCCTACCTCAAGCATATCTTTATTCTATGGTGTGGAAATAGAGAATGATATTAACGAATGTCAAAGAATATAACTCGCATGACAACACGGATTATGGTCAGCCTGTTGATGTCATTTATAATGTTGATTTGTCATTGGTTAGTTTTTCCTATCAAAGTTTCCCTAAAGGTTGTTTCCATGATCATGTTGCAGATTCCATTGAGGAATGTTGTCAGTCAAGGAACATATCTCATGGCCTGTACTTGCATGAGTTTCGTTGAGTCTTATATGGTCATGGACATGGTAATTACTATTGTTGTGGAATCTTCCATTAGATAAAACAATCGAGTGTGCTACATAGTTTTGGTTGCACTTCAATGTTTCTATGAGTGAATGCACATGTTTACGTGGTTTATCCTTGCCACTACATTGCATCTTATTCTGGTCTCACACGATCACATCCCTCTAGCCAAAGGATGGGATAAGCTTCTATAGATGTATTGGAAGTTCCATTTCACATGAACTGATTTTGTAATATTTAGTCTAAGATAGGATAGGCTATATTTAGTTAGATGCATTGCATTCTTGTCTTTTGCTTTCATTTTCCATTTTACACATTTGGTTTTATTTAATCTTTAATAAACCCTGTATTGAGCTTCAAGATGATGTGGCTAACTTTTTGTGAAATTCAAGTTGTCGTAACATACAACCCTTGACTTATATGTTACCCCCTTCCTTGATTTGGTTGACATATTTTCAAGTCAATGATTTTTTGATGGAAAATATGATCCTTTAGTCGTGAAGCTATGAGAAAACCATGATGGCCATATCTATTTTGGATTCTCATTCTTGTACTTAGTCCTATTTATGAGTGATGTGTTTCCATGCCTACCTATCTGAGTAGGGTAAGATAAGGGGAAAAATTATACCGAACAAAGCATCAAAGGTATTAAACCTATCTCTAAAGGGGTAACCTCTTTTTCTCTCAATAGGTTGGGATCCCTCTTCCACCTATTGAAAATAATAAGTTCTTATGCAGAGTCCTATGAAAATGAAAATAAAGAATAACTAAAGGGTGAAAGAAGAGAAAGGATTCCTACACAGAGAGGTGAAGCAAGCAACTTCATCGGGGTACTATCGAGGCTCGTTGGTAGTGAAGTAACATTTTTTCTCTTGAAGTGACTCTATCGGGGTACTATCTAGGTTCACTGGTAGCAGATCAATGCCACATATGTTAAACTCATACTCTGATTATTTTAAATTGTTGTACTATAGTAGCCTTACTTACATTGACATGATAATGATATGGCTCGCATTATTTTGTGTTACACCCAGTAGTGTAACTGGGAAGACTATATCTTTTAACCGAGTAAGAGTGGGGAGCTAAAGTAACTCGTTGATTGAATCAATGCTTCTTGAAGAAATGAGACTTTGTGCCTAAAAGAAACCATTTCAGAGAAGTTAGGTTTCTCCCAGTGTGTCACCTAGTGTTTTCGTTATGATAATGACCCTATGAAATATTTTCCTAAGTCAATTTTGGAGCCTACATGAACCATTGTTCCAAGACCGTTACTGCCATTAGATTGCTTGCTTTTTTACTAATATGTTTTCTGCTAGTGTCGCATCCTCCTAAGTAAATGTTTCCTAAATGTTGTCACCTAACCCTTAGAAGCACTTGTGTTATCTTACTCATGGTTATGTGGACCTATGACTTTTGTTGACTTATAAACTAGCCTTTTCGCCATGCACACACTCGAAAATCACATGAAAAGCACACAAAAGAAAACAAAAGAGAGAAAAAGACCATTTAAGAAAACAACGCACTTCAAGTTTACGAAGACATGCTATTTTGTTGATTGCACTCCATCAGGTCAAAGAAGTGCACCCTCCTTGAGTGCATTCCTTCATGTTGAGCATGTGTTCCCTTCTTTAATGTGTGCATGAGCCTTCTTGTTGCATGTGGGTGAAATCCTAGAAAATAGGAGCCCACATAACTTCCCTTAACTAACTCATTCACTGGTCAACAAGTGGTGATCATGCATGAAACTGATTTGCATGTAATTTCTTTTAAATCAACTGAATTAATCATTCATTTTCATAGTCATTCTCATATGGGTTAGGTGCACACTCGTGGATCAAGAAACTCTTCTTAATCCTTGAATCCATTGACTGAATTTTATGATTTCACTATTGATATTTCTTTCCTTAGTGGCATTTCTTTGTTTTTTAGTTTGTTTATTGGTGTTTCTATTCAATCTTGTTTATGTAAGTGTTAATTTGTTGTCACATGCTGAAACTCTACATATTCCTCAATTTTTCATATTCTCACCATGATTGCGACAACATCCATAAAGGTTTGTAGATCCTTCTAATTCTCATTTTAATTATGAAATCTTGCTATTATATTTATTCTTGAGTCATCCTTAGGCAGAGTGCACTTCTAGAACCTGAACCTCGATCAGCTCTAAAAATTGCATATAGTATAGACCATTCTGCCTTGAGCGCATCCTTCACCACAAAGAAATGCGCCCTCCCTAAGTGCATGAGCACAACATGAAGGCTTGAGTGAGTTTCCTTCGTCTCTTCAGCATGCGCCAGTGCACCCTCCTTGCCCTTGAGTGCACGAGGAAACCTCAAAGGCCTGAAGGCCTAAAGTCATGTTCCTTTGTCCCTTTGGAGTGCATTAGCGTGCCCTTTCTCTCTCATTGAGCACATAAGTGCACCATGAAGGCCTCAAGGCCCGAATCATTATCCTTTGTCACTTTGGAGTGTGCGAGTGCACCCTTGGTGGTTTTCCTTCCCTTGCTTGAGTGCATGAGTGCACTACAAAGACCTGAATGACCATTAACACCCCTTCGTGTTTCTAAAGTGAACCCTCCTTGTTTGAATGCCTATTTTCTTATGAATGAAAGTGATCATGTGTTGTCTGATCCAGGTGGATATTGGTGGACATCAACCTATTTCATTTGGACCCCTATCACTGTCTCTTTCAATTTTTTAGTTTCCTTAATTGTAGCACAGTTTACTATTTTTGGCCATTTTTCGGGTCTTTAACTTCTTGAGCCATTTTTGGAAACGAGGTATTATGATAGCCAACAAAGATCGTATGCCAAATTTACAACCCCGGGAAATTGATATACCAATTTACCCAAACAGGGCCCACAATTTTGGTGCTTCATCTTCGAGGGTTATGTTTTTGGATGCTTAGGGCTTTCCATTGTTTCTCAATAATAAATAGGCCCTTGAGCCTCATTGTAACACAGTTCAGAGGCTTGTAGCCACCACATCTCTTCTCATAGATAAGCTACCATCACCCAATCTACTTTATTTCCATTCTATATGTAAGTATAATTTGGTATTTGATATTAATGAAATGAAGTTTATTTATGTTGCATCTCTGTAATTATGGTTATATCTATGATTTGTTGCATTCCTATTTAAGTTCGAATCAATGGCATTCATACATTTGCATTCTCAATTACATTTATTGGCTCTTTGAGTGCAATTTGCTGTAGATATTGCTGCATAATTAGTTTCATAAAGATAATCTTGTCATCATGATTGTGTTGCCACAAACAGATGTTCGAGCCACAAGTATTATCACTCTTTCATAATATGTTGGAGCCATGCCTCCCTGTAAAGTGGCCTCCAAATAAGTTTTAGAGGCAAGAACTGAGGAAGTTGTTGAAGTGACAAAACCAACCATTCCCATTTATGCAAACACATAGTGCTTCATTGATAAGTATACTAAGGTCACATGGAGTGGAATAAAAGACACATTTATGCAGAAAAGGTTTCTTGATAGCTTGGAGGACTTTGAGGTATATATTAACATCAAGCGGTCCAGAATGCGTAGGATCGCATGCAGATTCCTGGTCATCCCCTATGCGGAAGTGATTGAGTGGATCATTACACATATGGATGAATCTCATCTTGTGATTCGTAGTGAGAGTGCTAGTCAACTCACCACCTATTATGGAGAAGACATGTAAGCCTACTACTTGATGCTTAGGCCTACAATATATGCAAATGATGACTTCTACATCAGGTGGGCTAGCCTTGACACAAGTGACATCATCAAATTTGGTGTCAAGAGCCTGCTAAGTTTCATCACCACCCATCTGCAGTTTATCCAACCAATATTTTCATAGATGTATAATAGTATCTGATTTCCATGTGTTGTCGGTTGCATGGTCAGAAGAAAACTTAGGTGTTTGAGGAAAACTAGATATATATGGTCAATATGATGGTAACCTGTCGAAAATCTTTCAATTAGGAAGATATATTGTGATTTGATTTGCAATGTCATGTGGGGTAGAAAAAATCATATTTGAGGGTGAATCAGGCCCCATAATTCTACATGTATGCATTTATATTGGATGGAATCTATGCACGATATGCATTCCCAAGAATGTATTGGAACTAGACCCCATAGGACAAGTTACGGTTTACTTTCATTGTAGAGTGTCATTAGAATCAAGCTTCAAAGGCACAAATGATAGATTGGTTAAGCACTTATTTGTAGTTATTTTTCATATGATATTTGATCCATGTGGGAATTGGTGTCCACCCACCTATTCCACCTCAACCTCTAGTCAATTTCATTAGTTTACTTGTTTATTGCAACATTTATTATTTTTAGCAGTTTTTTGGGTCTTGAACTTCCAAAGCATTTTTGATGTCCTAAATAAAGTTTTCTTGAGGTTTGCAGCAGGCCATTGCCTGCTAAAAAATCCTATATTACTTTGAGATATCTTTCCAATGAGGTATCTTACAGGCCGAACCGAGATAATATGACCATGTTACGACCCCGAGAAGTTGGTTGCCCAACTAACCCCAATGGGGCCCATAAACTCTTGGCGTTCCATCTCCCGGGGTTAGGGTTTTGGTTATTTAGGGTTTTCCATTTTTCAATAATAAAAAGGCCCTTGAACCTCATTAACATAGTTCAGAGGCATGTATCCGTCAAATCTCTTCTCAAAGATAAGCTACCATTGCCCAAGCTAGTTTATTTCCATATCTATATGTAAGCATATTTAAGTTCTTTGATATTAATGAAATCAAGTTTTATTTCTATTGCATCTCTGTGGTTATGTGTATATCTGTATTTTTTTGTGTTCTTTCATAATTCTGGATCAATGTTATTAGAGTGGTCTTCTCTTTCTCTATTTTTCTTTGCATATCCCTAATGAGGTCAAGGTATAAGGAGTTAGAGCTCAAACTGGTTGAACCTTTACAAGACCAGCCTCGCAAACCTCGACAAAATCCCATGGAGGAAGGAAAGAAAGATGAGGGGATAGGAGATCCTTTCAAAATATTGCTCAAGGATGCCCTCAAGTGACAAAGGAATGCGATGATGGACAAATTTTCCTAGATCCTTCTGCAACTACCCACAGGCGATGCATCTTCATCCAGCAACCACTCTGGAGGTGCCACTCCTTTTAAGGTACAAGTTAGCTTTGACATTCCCATATTTGAATGCTAGATAGATGTAGACATTGCAAATAAATGGTTAAATTTGTTGGAAGGAAAATATTACTTTTTCACTCCTCAAATATGCCCCACATGTCAAGGACTAGTGGGAAACCTACTATGAACAAAAGGACAAGAGGGAATCCTCATTGTTTTAAGACACACCCACTTGGAATTCTTTCCGAGATGTCATCAAGGAATAATATTTCCTTGGCGGGAGCCATGAAGATAAATACATTAATTAGATCATGTTGCAGCAGGGGAGGGACCAAGATGTGTAAGAGTTCACAAATTGTTTCCATACCGTCGAAGCTAGGCATCAAAGAATCTGAGAGGAATTTTGTACTCAAGTACCATTGTCATCTACATAATTACATCTAGGATGAGATGGAGTTCCTGGAAATTTTCTCATTTGGAGCCGCCCATCGATACACTGTTAAGATTGAGCTTAAATTAAAACAGAAGAAGCGAGACTTTGGATCTGTGAATCCCAATCAAGGAAAAGGTGCCCCCAAACCATAGAAAAAAAGATAAATCCAAGGAGGGGTGACCTAGGAAAACCCGCTGATACCTCAAGAAAAGAACAATACCATGAAGGAAAAGAAGCATGCAACGAAATGGTGTGATTTCCATAAGAGCCCCACTCAAAACACAAGTGAGTGCCAAGCGAAGAAGACACCGGTTGCTAAGATGAAGGCTTCCGAATCAAATACATGTTCCCACTCTAAGTTAGAAACTGAAAATAGGAATGAAAAATGGAAGTAGATTATCGATGCAGAGCCTAGTGCCACCATTTCCACCACCAAGATCCAGAAGGATGAGCCCGAAGATCCAGAGGAGGGCGAGCAACTCTTCCACTCATTGATGTGGGTGGAAGGTTCTCCACTGTAGTTCATTATCGTTAGCAGGAGCCAAATGAACCTCATTTCAGTAGAGGTTGTGAAGCAGTTGGGCCTACCGACTACACCACACCCACAACCGTACATCATCGGGTGGCTTCACCAAGGGCGAGATCTCCATGTTAGCCAAAAGTGTCACCTTCCCTACTTCAATCCCTTCATAGATTAGGTACTATGTGATGTTGCACCTGTTGAATTTTGTGATGTATTATTAGGCCAATCATACTTGTGGAAGTAGCATGCTATGTATGAGTCTAGGCTTTGCACTGTTATTATTACTTTGGGAAATAAGTTATACAAGATACTAGAGGTAGCACCGCCTACCACCATTACTTTTATCACTATGAAGAAATGCAATAAGATCATTTCCTAGATTGGGAAATTTATTTTCCATATGATTCATACTCAGGGAAAGAAGAATATTTTGGCTACGACCTCTAGACAGAGCTCCTTTGTAACAAAACAACATATGGACAAGGTTGTGGAGGAGTACAGGGACATATTCACCTCATCCATAGGGGTACGTCTACACTGTCAGGTGAAGCACTCCATCAATCTGAACCTGGGCGCACTGCCACCCAATGGACCAATCTAGCGATACTCTATTCTTGAGAATGATGAAAACAAGAGGCAGATTCAAGAGTTATTGTAGAAAGGGAATATTAGGCCAAGTTCATCACCCTGTGGATGCCCAATCTTGTTGGTATAGAAGAAGGACGAGACCTGGAGACTCTGTATTAACTATCAGGTGGTGAACAAGATCACTGTTTATAATAGGTATCTAATCCCATACATTGATGACCTTCTAGACCAACTCAAGTGGGCCAAATATTTCATCAATATTGACTTGAAGTCTATTTATCAGCAGGTACTGATCGATCCCTCCAATGTGTGGAAAACTGCTTTCAAATTCAAAGAGGGCCCTTTCGAATGGATGGTCATGCCTTTCGGGTTGAAGAATTCCCCTGCAAACTTCATGCGGCTGATGGATGACATCTTGTGACCCTTCACCAACTCATTTGTGCTAGTGTATTTGGATGACATTATGATATTTAGCTAGAGTTTGGAAGAACACCTCCATCATATTCGACAAGTCCTCCAAACCCTGTGGAAACACAAGATGTGTGCCAATTTGGAGAAATGCACTTTTGGTATGACCGAGGTTCAATCTTTGGGGTACATCATTGATGAGCGGAGTGTGCATGTGGACCCAGCAAAGATATGAGTCATTCAAAATTGGCCAGGTCCAACCGCTCTAATAGAGCTCCAAAGATTTCTGCGCCTTGCCAACTTCTACTGCAGGTTCATGTTGGGGTTCTCTCATATCACTTGGCCTTTGAGTCAAGTCACCAAGGGAGGAGAAAAAGAAAAATTCTTTTGGTCTGAATCCAAAAAGAAGGCGTTTTCTGAGTTAAAGCATCACCTCTTCTCTGCACTAGTGCTCACATTACTAGACTTGCTGAGATCAAGCAAATGCCTTCAACTATGCCATTGGTGCAGTTCTTACTCAATAGGGGCATACAGTGGCATATCATAGTGAGACACTTTCAGACACAATTCGAAAGTATCCCAACTATGAAAAAGATATGTATTCCATTGTATAGGCCTACCAACAATGGAAGAATTACATTTTGGGGAAGGAAACAATCATCCATACATACCATCGACCCTTGTAGTTCATATAGACATAGGGGAAGTTGCAGAACAATTGCCATAAAAAATGGTCCAAATCCTTGCAATAGTTCCATATGAATATTAAGTACAAGAAGCAAAACACCAACAATGTTGGAAACAATGTCAATCGACCACTTATCATAGAATTGACCACCGTTCTTGACTCTTGTGGGAACAAGACTTCGAGGTGGTGACATCTTTACAACAATGATCCAGAATTCAGAAACACATACTAGAAGCTCCTAGAAGGAAAGAAAGTTCCAAAATTTCACCTCTAAGATGCACTATTATGCCACCTCGAACAGCTCTATGTTCCTTCTAGCAAGCATGCTAAGATGATTTGGGAAGCACACTACAATCAAGTCACTAGAGATTTCAGGGTAGAGAAAATTGTGGCAGTGCCGCAAAAGTATTTTTATTGGTCGAACCTTTGATAAGGTGTTTTGAAGTACATCATATCCTGCACTACCTACTCCATTTCCAAACCAACCATCAAGAAGCAAGGCCTATATACTCCTCTTCTTACTCCTAGTCGACCTTGGTACTCCATCTCTATGGATTACATGTCAGGTCTTACTTCTACTAAGCATGAGAAAAGTTGTGTTTTTGTGGTCATCGAGATATTTTCTAAGATGGCCATTCTAGTGGCTTGCAAGAAGAGTATCACAACAGAAGCCACTGCTAAGATATTATTTTAACGAGAGTCGGTACACTTTGGGATCCCATAGTCCAATATTTGAGATCGAGACAACATGTTACTAAGTACATTTTGGTCAAGCCTCTTATCGATGCTGTGTATCAAGCTCACTAAGTCCATGATTTTCCACCCCCAAACTGATGGCCAAATAGAGGTCATCAACATGTTATTCGTACACATTATGTGGATTTACAACTTGAAGAAACCATGCACATGGGATGAAAGCATCCCCTATGTCCATCAAAACTACAACAAAGCTCTCCATAGCTCAATTGGCCGCAACCCTTTTCAAGTGGGATTGGGAGTCTAGCCATTATGTCCCATTCATGTGGTCATACCATTTGCAACTACTAAAGAAGATTTAGCTCATGTCTAGTCTGAAGATGATAGGGCTAACAACTTCATTATATTTGACCATTTTGAATATCTTTTCCCTCTCCAAAAAATATAATAAAGTATTCCTAATGGGTAGATCTTGATTGGGTCAATATTATTTTATTATTCACCATTTTCGAGATTAACTCAATACTTTGTTATAAATAGGATGGTTTTCCATTCATTCTTCACCATAGTCATTATCATTGTCACCATTATCGTCTTTTTTCAGTTGAGCTCCCATTTGAGTTCTCCACATTTTTTTTCGGTTT
The DNA here is from genome assembly GCA_031772625.1 of Pinus tabuliformis. Taxonomy (NCBI): domain Eukaryota; kingdom Viridiplantae; phylum Streptophyta; class Pinopsida; order Pinales; family Pinaceae; genus Pinus; species Pinus tabuliformis. The sequence continues at coordinate 914,112,871 of CM062818.1, read as the reverse complement.
TTCACATATTGAGAGTGAGAATTGATTATTGAAGCATCAAGGACATCAAAGGACCCATCCCATGGAGGTGGATTTGTAGACCCTTTTGTAGATCTCCTTCACCAGGTGTTATCAATAAAATATTTATTCATCTTAAAAGTCTTTCTATTTGGGTTATTGCATTTGGATATATATATATATATATATATATATATATATATATATATATATATATATATATATATATATATATATATATATATATATTTGTTTGCTATTTTGGATGATATATGTTGTTTCGTTGCAGGTTTTGCTAGTTTTATTATAGATCTGAAGCGTAAGCAACAAAAAATTGTTGTTATGGTCACGTGTCATTTAGTGACTTAAGTGGAATGTTTTTGGTACACCTTCCAAGAACTTTCACACTGACAATTGATCCAAGTGGATATTCATAGCCACCCACCTATTCCACCTAGATCTCTAGTTAGTTTCATTAGTTTCCATGTTTATAGCAGCATTTACTATTTTTAGCAGCTTTTACAGGTCTTGAACTTTCAAAGGAGTTTTGAACCCCTAAATAGCCTTTTTCTTAGTTCTGTAGCAGGCCCATACTTTTAGGTAGGGGCCCATGGAAAATGTTGTAGTACGCGAAGAGATATTTCCAATGAGGTATCGTACGTACCAAGCAAAGATAATATGACCAAGTTACAACATCATGAAATTGGCTACCCAACTAACCCCAATGAGGCCCACAAACTCTTGGCATTCCATCACCTGTGGTTAGGGTTTTGGTTCTTAATTGTATTCCCTTGTTGTTCAATAATAAAAAGGCTCTTGAGCCTCATTATAACATAGTTTAGAGGCATTTATCTTCCACATTTCTTCTTAGAGATAAGGGACCATCACCTGAGCTAGTTTATTTCCATTTCTCTATGTATGCATATTTTAGTTCTTTGATATTAATAAAATGAAGTTTTATTTTTGCTGCATCTATGTGGTTATCTGTATATCTTTATTTTTTTTTTTGTTCCTGCATATGTCTAGATTAATATTCAAGATCGATCCTCCTTGCATGACCGATTAGGTGAAGGAGTCATGAAGGGATATCATAGATTAGTTTGCAGCACCTTAGGGTACATACATAAGATGTTTTTGGGTCTGATATATCCCCTCATATCATGCCTTGATATTTAACCAATAATGTGGTCATGTAGGAAGTAGCGAATCAGTTGGACAAGGGATTGTCAGTAGTTTTTCATAGGAGGAAGAAATCCCCTTAGCCCACCTTCCCTTGGAGGATCAAACTATATGATCTAAAGAGCCACAAGGCGGTAGCGACAAAAATACAAGAGTTATATTTCCTACACTTCAAAACTAAGAACTTTCATGGATATGATACCAAGACAGTGTGCAGGCAACATTGTGAAAGGATCAGTTTCAATTCTGGGCATTCGTCAATGTCCATAACAAAAGATGAGAAGGTGAAGAATTGGCATAATGCAATAAAAAATACACATCCAACAATGAATACTAGTTCACCCCAAGATCCACTAGCTCAAGACATGCAGGTGCGGGAGGTAGAACAAATAACCCCTCAAGCAAGGAAAATATCTCCTAAAAATAGGATCAAGTATGATTTGATAGGCAAGAGTAGGAGGAAATGGAAAGCTCATCCTTTGAACATGGGAGCTATCCAAGTAGAACAAGAGATCATAGAAGTAGAAGAAGAGGATAAGATAAATCAAGATGAGTTGCTTGAGAAGCAACACAAAGAAGAATAATAAAGGAGAAGAATAGAAGAGGAACAATAAAGGTAGTCATAGGAGGAAGAAGCAACACAAAGACTAGAAGAAGAATAGTTGACTTAGGAATAGAGGAGGAAGAGTTGGAGGAATAAGGTATCATCCAAGCCATGGAAGATGAACCACGTTCTCTAGAAGAACTTCCTCCCATAGGTGGTCATATCCATTTGGAGAAATGGGGATCACACCTCCACTAAAAGACAGAGTTAGAGACATATGTAGTGTCACATTTGTTTAGTTCAAGAAGAGGACCATGCAACAGAGGAAATAGATACATCCCAAATGATCCTCGAAATATTTTCTCATTTTCTACAAAAATTATGATAACTTCCAATACCATAAGGAATACCAAGGAAATCATGGCGACAAATGTTACTTTTTCCATAGCACCACAGTTCGAATTTCAATGTTTGTTGAATGAGAATGCTAGATTAAGGAAAGAACTTGTTGTAGTGAAGCAACATGCGAAACATCTAGCGATGAAGAATTAATATTTATCTTCACAGAGCTTTAATACTGCAGAATGACAGAAAATCATGGAGGAGGAACTGGGTCTAATGGAGGAAACCATGGCCTAGTTATATGATGAGATGATACTTCTGCAACATGTGGTGGCTCCTCTCATTGACATTCAAAAGAAAGCACAAGAAGTTGTGAAACTCCTGAAAGTAGAAAACAGAGCAGTTGACCATATTCAGGAGTGGGTTTTCAAGATCTAAATGCACCACAACATTTGGAAATAAAAGACAAGATTGCTGCAAAGATAAACATAGTTCAACTCATAATCCACCATCAAAACTATATGCATCTTGGGGAACATTCGATTAATATTATTCTTTTTTATAGTTGACTGCACAGTTGTTTCAAGTCTCTAGCACAGAAACATGGGATGCCTTCAATTGGAACACTTGAAGCAAGCAAAGGCACATAAATCATCTTCTAGGAGATCAGGAAATATGTTGAAAAAATCAAGCAAGTGACAAAACAAGAAGGCTTGGAGGTCACCAAAGAAATTATTCTACACTATGTCATTGCACCAGTGAAGGCTCGTATGAAAATTTCATGGATATGGAATAATGTACAATCAAGCTCCATGTCCATTTTGAAAGAGGCACTAGAGGTGAAGGTGTGGTATGTAGGGGACTTTCCAATTCAGGGAAAATCCATCTCAATGAAGTTCAAAACGTGACATGCATAGATTACAAATGAGCTCCATGAGGAAGAAAATGATTTGTCAATTTGATGATACTTTTTCCCATTATCATTTTTTTCTTATATAGCCACCATATCATCTGTAATTTGTATTTTGTAATAAATGATATGTAATGAAGTCCAAGAGACACATGTGGAATGTGAATAGCTACATATGGAATGTAATGAGTCATGTATAGGATATGAAAAGTCATAGGAGTTGAAGAGTCATGAGGAAGCTAAAAGGTCGTTGTTATTTGCTATAAATAGCTCCTCATAACTCAAGAAAAGGTCTTGGATTCTTCGAGTCTTAGCTTGCCTCCTCTTGTAGTGAACAAGAGATAAATCATTCTTTGGAGAAGCAAGTTGTGGCTTCATGTTCCACTACTAAATGTAGTGTTTCACTTATGTAACAATGTACTTGGGATCTTCTATTCTTAATCATAAGCTCTATGAGTCGATACTTCTTCTGTTGGCATTTTGGCACATATGTGGCGCTATGGTACAGGTGTTGTCCTTGATGGCAACTCACTTTGGACTTCAAGTGCTCAGAATGAAGGAAATCTTGTATACGCAGGTACATCTTGCCGAAGACGCGTATACATGCGGTTTATACGTTCCGAAGTCGCGTATGCGTATACACGCACTTTTATGCACGTAAAAGCGCGTACATGATGGGAAACTTATTTTTGGTCTGTGGTTGTTAGTCCTTGGAATTTGAACCTTTGGTTGTGGACCATGGTATCTCGGCAGAAGAGTTGAACCCAGGTTTTTGGCCCTTGGTATTGGTTTATTATGGTTTTGGACCGTGGTATTGAGGAAGGCCTAAAACTATAAAAGAGGAAGTAGATCATGTGGCAAGGTATCATCTGAATTATTGAATATCTGATATTGTGAGAGATCTGGAATATGGGTGATTGGGTTATGGTGCAGATCTAGATCTGAATGAAGGTGGAACCTGAGCGCAAGAAGGATAAGGACTATTGATGGATCTAAATCTCAAGGCTTGAACATTGGTATCTCTGTATGATTTTGATCTGTTATATGTGGCGCACCCTTGATCTATAAATCTGGGCTAACTAATGTCTGAATTCTTAAAAGAATAAATTATCCTTTATAGATCTATACGCAGGTTCAGTGAATTGAAGGTGTGTATATACACGTTTTCTGTGAATGAAAGACGCGTATACGCAGGTTGGTTGTGGTACAGAATCGTATACTCGCAGGTTGATGAATAGTGAAGTAGCGTATACGTCTTGATTTATGTTCTAGCTGCTTCTGTTTTATTGCTGCAGTGTTCTAGGTTCAGAATTGGTGTTTGATTACAGTTACTATGTTCTGGGTTCAGTGGTCAGAGGAGTGCTTAGTTGTTTCAGCTTTTGATTGGTGAAAAGGAGTTTGGGTTATGCAGAAATTCTTGATGTTTGATTGATGTCACTTGTGGATCTAGTCTGAAAATTAATGAAACGAGGTCCCTGAAAGCAAAGAGAAGGTTGCAGCCTTCTGCAGGTAGGAGCCTGCATACTAGTATCTCAAGCTAGTACAAGAACTAAGGGGGTTGAAGCTCCCTTCCAGGGAAGCTGGAAAACGAGAGAGAGAGTTGTAGCTCTATGTAGGTTGCAGCCTGCGTACTGGTAAAGTCTGCTCCAGTACAAGACATTGTAAAGAGAAGTTTCTAATTAAAAAGAAGATAGAGACGAATTGCAGTAGGGGGTTTTCACCCACATTGGGTTTCCTCCTTATATCTTGTGTTCTTGTGTGTGACTGTCTTCTGCTCTGTTTCACTATTTCTGGTACTGTTTATGTGCATATGAATCACAGATTAATAACTGACATCTGAAAGATAATTCAAATTATAAGTCTGATTTATATACGCGGGTTTCTTTATCTGTAGTTGCATATATACGCGGATTGTATTAACTGAAGTAGCGTATATCATCTGGAATTTAAAAAGGAAATATTTGGCTTGATAATACTGATTCACCCCCCCTCTCAGTATTATTTCCAACAATTGGTATCAGAGCAGGTCCTTCAGAGAAGCTTGATCGCTTGAAGGAAGATCATTCATCATGAGCAACTACGAGAGGGAAGCATCAATCAGGCCTCCAATTTTTGATGGGACAAACTTCAATTATTGGAAGGTAAGAGTTACTGCCTATCTTCAATCTCTTGGTACAGAAGTTTGGGATATCATAGATACAGGCTACACTTTTCCTTCAACTACTCCTACAGATGCGGCCGAGAAGAAGAAATATGAAACAAATGCTAAAGCAGTCAATACTATGCTAGGATGCTTATATCAAATAGAATTCGTGAAGGTTATGCAATATAAATCTGCAAAAGAAATATGGGACAAGATTGTCTTGAGCTACGAAGGAGATGAACAGGTAAAGCGTGCTAAACTTCAAACCCTCAGAATTCAATATGAGAATCTCAGAATGTATAATGATGAAAGTGTGGCTAACTATTTCCTTCGGGTAGATGAGATTGTTAATTGCATGAAAAACTTGGGTGAAGAAATAAAAGAGGCTATTGTGGTTGAAAAAGTTCTAAGATCATTGTCCCCCAAGTTTGAATCTAAAGTGTCTGCTATAGAAGAAAAAGAAAATCTACGAACTCTTACTATGTCTCAGCTACACGGAATTCTAACTACTTATGAAATGAGGAAAGGAGGTCCATCTGACAGGAGAGAATCCGCCTTCAAGTATTTAGGCAAAGGAGAGTACTATGAATCAGGACATGGGTCAGAAGAAGAAGAAGAATCAAATTTTGTCAGAAATCTTCAACGGGGTGCTGGACGGTTCAGAGGTAAGTTGCCCTTCAAATGCTTTGCTTGTGGAAGAGTAGGTCACTATGCTGCCAAATGTCCTCATAAGGATAAGATCGACAAGGGAAAGAAACCTATTAGATGGAACAAGAAACAGAATGCAAATAAGAAGAGCTACTACACTCATGAAGACAACGATGGTCTATCAAATAGTGATGAAGATGAACGAGGTAATGACTATAAACTTTTAATGGCCTTTGAAGTGATGACTACATGGATGCTATAGATGTGGATAGCTTTTATGATGAAATTTCTAGACTCAACACATGTATAGAAGAAAAGAATATGATCATTGACACTCTACAATTACAAATAGATGAAAAGGAAAAATATCTTGAAAAGTTAGAAGGGGAAATTGTTGGCCTTAGAAAAGAGATTGAGAAAACAAAGGCTATTAATCTTAAATTTGTCAAAGGATCTAAAACTCTGGATGAGATCATCAATGTACAACGTTCTCCACTAAACAAGACAGGTTTGGGGTATAATGGAGAAACTTCTCAAGCATCCACCTCAAAGAGTTATCTTGATGCAGCAAGAAGAAATGAGCAAAAGCACAATGGAGATCACCAAGTAAAGCAGGGACAAATTACATCAAGAACAAACAAAGACTATCAGGTAAACCAGGGGCAATCCTTCTTAAGGGTGAACAAAAGCGACAACCAGCCACAGGTAAAATCTTCTCAATTTGCTTCAAGAATGGATGACAATAGAAATTACAATCATTTGGCTGGTAGATTTGATAACCGCAGAAGTTTCTTCAATGGACAATGCTTCTCTTGCCATAACTTTGGTCACAAAGCAGCTCAATGTGTTTCATATAAAACAATCATGACTAGAGAAGCTCAAAAACATAGAAGTATGACTCGGACTACAAAAAGGACCTATAACAACTTTTCGGCTCTTGAAAATGAAGTTGAATGTTCTATTTGCAATAACTTTGGTCATGAAGATTCTGAATGCAGGAGCAGGTGTCCACAGACAAGGGAACAAGCCTCAAGCACAAGAACATGGAGAATAAAGGAACCACAAACAGAAAGATGTGGGATAGCCTTTTATGCAGAGGGACAGGAAAATCTATGGTACATTGACAGTGGATGTTCGAAGCATATGACAGGTGATAAAGAAAAACTTGAATCATATTCTGCTTTAGAAAAGGGAAAGAAAGTTTCTTTTGGAAATGATACTCCTGCAGCTATAAAAGGAAAAGGCACTGCTCAGTTGAAAGAAAAAGTCAAAGCTGGAAATGTTTTGTATGTTGATGGCTTGAAGCATAATCTTCTAAGTGTCAGTCAGATGTGTGACCAAGGAACCGAAGTAATATTTCGATCAAATGGGTGTTGTGTTCGTGATCTTGATACAGGGAAAACAGTGATCAAAGGCAGAAGAACTCCAAATAATCTATACATATTTGAAGAAGGACAACAACAATGCTATTTGAGCAAGGATGATGAACATTGGTTATGGCACCGAAGGATGGGGCATCTAGGCTTTTCACAAATAAGGAAGGCATGCAAATATCAGGCAATTCGTGGTCTTCCAGACATCAAAATTCCAGACAACACCATATGAAAATCATGTCAGTTTGGAAAACAAACCAGAACTAACTTTCCGGAGAAGGAAGGATCAGCTAGCATGCCTCTTGAGCTAGTCCATACGGATGTATGTGGTCCTTTTAGGAAAAGGACACCACGAGGAGAAGAATACTTGATATTATTCATTGACGATTTCTCCAGGTTTGTTTGGTTAGGACTTATGAAGCACAAAGATGAAGCATTCGAAAAATTCAAATCCTTCAAAGCCTTGGTTGAAAATGAATCAGGTTACAAAATTAAGTGCCTCAGGTCCGACAGAGGTGGGGAGTTTACCTCAAATGAATTTTTCGATTTCTGTGAAGAACATGGGATAAGAAGAGAATTCTCTACAGCTAGAACTCCTCAGTAGAATGGAGTTGTGGAAAGAATGAACAGAACTGTCCAACAAATGGCTCGTGCTATGCTTGATGAGTCGGGAACTCCCGCAACTTTCTGGGGTGAAGCTGCACATGCTGCAGTTGTTATTCTCAACAAAACAAATGTTCGGGTGAACATCACTCAAACCCCTCATGAGCTCTGGTGTGGTGAGACTCCTTCGGTAAAGCATTTCAAAATTTTTGGGAGCAAATGCTATATTAAGAATACTAATGAGCAGCTTGGCAAACTTGAACCTAGAGCAGATGAAGGAATTCTTCTTGGTTATTCTCCCTACAACAAAGCATATAAGTGTTACAATAAAAGACTTGGAAGAATTGTTGACAGTATTGATGTAGTGGTTGATGAAAAAGGATACATCCCCAGGCAAGTAAATCATGAAAATATCGATGAGGATGAAGACTACTCTCCAAATCAGGCAGATGATGAAGAAGAACCCCAAGAGGCACCAGAGGAAAAGATAAGGGTAGAAGAGAAGACTCCGTCCAGATATGTTCAGAAGAATCATCCAGAATCTCAAATTTTGGGGCAGAAAGAGGCAGGTATACAAACCAGAAGAACAATAGAAAAAGCTTCAAGCTATTTGGCATTGCTCTCCCACTGAACCGCAAAATGTAAAAGAAGCATGCAAGGATGAGTGTTGGGTTAAGGCAATGGATGAAGAGCTTGAGAAGATCGAAAAGAACAACACTTGGGAGTTGGTTCCTAGACCAAAAGACAAGAATGTCATAGGAACAAAATGGATCTTCAAGAACAAGTTGAATGAAAATGGGGAAGTTATTAGAAACAAGGCCAGGCTTGTTTGCAAAGGGTATGCTCAACAGGAAGGAATAGACTTTGAAGAAACTTTTGCTCCTGTTGCTAGACTTGAGGCCATCAGAATGTTCCTTGCCCTCTCTAGCTTTCAAAAATTCAAAGTATTTCAAATGGACGTGAAGTCAGCCTTTTTGAATGGAGACTTAGAAGAAGAAGTGTACATTGAGCAACCAGATGGCTTTATCCTTGGAAATGATCCAAATCTTGTATGCAAACTTAAAAAGGCTCTTTATGGGCTTAAACAAGCTCCAAGGGCTTGGTACTATCGGTTGGACAAATACCTTCATCAACAAGGATTTTCAAAAGGATCAGCAGATAGCAATCTATATATAAAAATTGAAAATAACAAATTGCTAATACTTGTTGTGTATGTAGATGATATTATCTTTGGGAGCAATGAAGAAGCTATGAGTCAAAGCTTTGCCTTGGTGATGCAGAAAGAATTCGAAATGTCATTACTTGGAGAATTGACATATTTTCTTGGATTGCAAATCCAACAAAATGAAGGCGGTATTTTCTTGTCTCAAACCAAGTACCTCAAGCAGATATTGAAGAAGTATGGCATGGAAGATTCGAAACCATTATGTACCCCCATGGTTACGGGATGCAGCCTTAGTACAAATGATGAATCAGCAGCAGTGCATCAACCAACCTATAGATCCATGATTGGGAGCTTGCTTTATTTGACAGGTACATGACCATATATTATGCATGCAGTGGGAATTGTTGGAAGGTTTCAAGCCAACCCAAAGGAAACTCATCTTCAGGCAGTCAAAAGAATCTTCAAGTACCTTCAAGGAACTCAAAACTATGGCCTATGGTATCCTAGAGATACAGATCTCACTCTTCATGCTTACACAGATGCAGATTGGGCCGGAAGCGTGGATGACAGGAAGAGCACAAGTAGCGGTGCATTCTTTATGGGTTCCAGATTAGTCTCTTGGTTCAACAAGAAACAGAGTTCGATTGCTTTATCTACAGCTGAAGCAGAATATGTGGCTGCTGCATCCTGTTGCACACAACTCCTTTGGATGATGCAAACCTTGCAGGACTTTCAAATCACTTGTAATCCACCTGTCTCTATCTTATGTGATAATACAAGTGCAATAAGCATTTCAAAGAACCCAGTCATGCATTCAAAAACCAAGCACATACCGATCAAGTATCACTTTCTCCGGGAACAAGTGTTGGAACAAAAGGTCAAATTGGAGTATGCTCCTTCTAAGGAACAAGTTGCTGATATACTCACCAAACCACTTCCCAGGGAAACGTTTGAATATCTCAGACAGAAGCTGGGAGTTGTTGATGCTTCATCCTACTGTTGAAGCTTGTCTGCTCCAAGAAAAGTTGGTGTACAAGAGTTGGATGAGGGGTATCCGCGTACATACGCCATTTTATTCAGGTACAGTCGCGTATATGGAGTTCTGAAGAAAATCAGCAAGGGTGGACTATGGTTGGAGAGAGTCTGAGATGGGTTTGTCAGAGACCATCAGGCACAGATTCAGGGGGAGCAGATAATTTTCTAATAATGCATTGTTGGCATTACCTTAGAAGCTCTTGGGTCTAGTACTCAAGTTGTTTTTGGCTCAGGTGGATCAACTGCAGAAAGAAGGTTAGAATGATTGCTGATATGTACAGTGATGGTCAGATGCTGCTGATAGTAGTTATTGGTCATAAGTCTTGATATTTCGTCTCTATGTCATGTATATTTGCTTATCAAGGTCATGTAACGACCTATTTTGGTTTCCCCACTATGCCTGGGATGATTGTTGTGATCTGTTGTCATATGTAAATTTCTGATGTATCCCCACTTGGTTGGGTGATGGTTGTATGTATCGAGTCTTTTTGGATAGGAAGGTCTTTTATGATGTATAAGCCATGGTTCTTCTTGAAGAACATCTTTTTGCAGATCTTGCCTACAGTCAGGGGGAGCATGTTCAGCACAGCAGAGTAGGGATATCAGCATGTACTTAAGGGGAGCACAGCCCTTTTCCCTTGATGACAAAGGGGGAGAATGACTTTGAGGATCTTGGGGTTGCCATCAAGTCCAAAGGGGGAGATTGTTGGCATTTTGGCACAGATGTGGCGCTATGGTACAGGTGTTGTCCTTGATGGCAACTCACTTTGGACTTCAAGTGCTCAGAATGAAGGAAATCTTGTATATGCAGGTACATCTTGCCGAAGACGCGTATACACGCGGTTTATACGTTTCAAAGTCGTGTATGCGTATACACGCACTTTTATGCACGTAAAAGCGTGTACATGATGGGAAACTTATTTTTGGTCCGTGGTTGTTAGTCCTTGGAATTTGAACCTTTGGTTGTGGACCATGGTATCTCGGCAGAAGAGTTGAACCCAGGTTTTTGGCCCTTGGTATTGGTTTATTATGGTTTTGGACCGTGGTATTGAGGAAGGCCTAAAACTATAAAAGAGGAAGTAGATCATGTGGCAAGGTATCATCTGAATTATTGAATATCTGATATTGTGATAGATCTGGAATACGGGTGATTGGGTTATGGTGCAGATCTAGATCTGAATGAAGGTGGAACCTGAGCGCAAGAAGGATAAGGACTATTGATGGATCTAAATCTCAAGGCTTGAACATTGGTATCTCTGTATGATTTTGATCTGTTATATGTGGCGCACCCTTGATCTATAAATCTGGGCTAACTAATGTCTGAATGCTTAAAAGAATAAATTATCCTTTATAGATCTGTACATAGGTTTAGTGAATTGAAGGTGCGTATATACGCGTTTTCTGTGAATGAAAGACGCGTATACGCAGGTTGGTTGTGGTACAAAAGCGTATACTCGTAGGTTGATGAACAGTGAAGTAGCGTATATGTATTGATTTATGTTCTAGCTGCTTCTGTTTTATTGCTGCAGTGTTCTGGGTTCAGAATTGGTGTTTGATTACAGTTACTGTGTTCTGGGTTCAGTGGTCAGAGGAGTGCTTAGTTGTTTCAGCTTTTGATTGGTGAAAAGGAGTTTGGGTTATGCAGAAATTCTTGATGTTTGATTGATGTTACTTGTGGATCCAGTCTGAAAATTAATGAAACGAGGTCCCTGAAAGCAAAGAGAAGGTTGCAGCCTTCTGCAGGTAGGAGCCTGCGTACTAGTATCTAAAGCTAGTACAAGAACTAAGGGGGTTGAAGCTCCCTTCCAGGGAAGCTGGAAAACGAGAGAGAGAGTTGTAGCTCTCTGCAGGTTGCAGCCTGCGTACTGGTAAAGTCTGCTCCAGTACAAGACATTGTAAAGAGAAGTTTCTAATTAAAAAGAAGATAGAGACGAATTGCAGCGGGGGGTTTTCACCCACATTGGGTTTCCTCCTTATATCTTGTGTTCTTGTGTGTGACTGTCTTCTGCTCTATTTCACTGTTTCTGGTACTGTTTATGTGCATCTGAATCATAGATTAATAACTGACATCTGAAAGATAATTCAAATTATAAGTCTGATTTATATACGCGGGTTTCTTTATCTGTAGTTGCGTATATACGCGGGTTGTATTAACTGAAGTAGCGTATATCATCTGGAATTTAAAAAGCAAATATTTGGCTTGATAATACTGATTCACCCCCCCCTCTCAGTATTATTTCCAACATCTTCATACATGTATCATAGATATAATAGGGATATTCTTGTTATATTTATGATATATGTTGCTTTAGTTACATACTAGGCTAATGAACTAATTTTTTCCTTAGCTATGGTTATTATTGAATAATTATTGTTATGCTTTCAAGATTGTTGTTTATTATGTGGACTAATCTGTAGGTAATCAACAAGACTTTCTCTTCCTTCCCAGGTCCCCCTTTAGGATAATACTAATACTTTTCTAACCAAAGGCTTGTTTTACTTTTACTAGCCATGGGTTTTCCCTCATGCCCTTTACATTGGGTGTCTCACAATGGTTACATACTTTCTACCCAAAGAGGTGTTGTTATCTCTTATGTGTGTGTAACCAAGTGATATCGTTGAAACCTTTCCAATAGTGGACAAACCGTATAGCGAGATGGGACTCCTACACCAAACGGTTTGAGGTCTAATCAGGACTTCACATCGGGGGTATCCCCTTACATGTTGGTGTCACCCAACTTCATCAACAACACTCTAAAATAATGGCTAAATGCTAAAAATGTAGGATATGTCTATGCCTTCATGCATAAACAATTTTTCATATTAAATTCAATAATTATACTTAAAATTGTAAGCATGCATAACTATATTTAATCTATATATGTACAATTAATCTCATTTCCCATTAGATATTGTCTTTTTGCATCTAACTCTGATGTTGAATGCATCTATTTCACCTTCCTTTTTGTTTATTTCCAATTTATAAATTTGTTGATTTACCCATGTGTTTCCACACTCTTTATAAATTTGATCATCCAAACTTTAGGGAGTGGAATACAAGAATTTAGGAATCTAATTGATTATAAGTATTTTGTCATTTTTTAAGCATCTTATACATTTCCACCCATTTCCTATTAGCCTCCATATTGAATAAAATGAATTCATTCATTTTATTCCTTTCACCTCATTTATAGTGTTAACGAGCACTTAATAGTAATTGTTGTTTACAAGAAGTATAATCATTGATTGAAATGACACAATTAGAAACATATATATATGAAATAAGTATATGGAATTTAAGAACCCATGTTTCTATATTTGCTTTAAATCTCTCCCCTTCTAATCATTCTTCATCATTATCATCATCCCACATGATTGGAGTATTTACATGTATTTTCTCCAAGAACTTGACCATAAAAATGAAAGATTAATTAAAAATGTATGCTTTGGCTATGCTCATTACCTTATAAACCCCTTAAATACTTTCAATTACTTATTTAGGAAGTGTAAGTACCTATTCCAGGGTCCTCAACCATAGCAAAACTTTCACAATCGTATAGTATATAAAAAAGAACAACATTTTTAAAAATTCCATATATTTGACAACAACACATCAACAAAAATTTGAAAAAATCATTTATGGGAATTTTACACATTTAGAACAACAACAAGAATACATGGTTACAATGGTTTGGTTGTGGTGCTCCTTCTCGGACCCCTTAATTGGATATGCCACTTTGCCAACTAGGAAATTTTATTCAAGTTTCTATTTGTCCATAGGTTCTCTGGCCCTCCGAGTCCAATTCTAAATTAAAACCATAATATGTTTGAGTTCCCCATGTCAACACCCCTATTGTGTCCAAAATTAAAATCCACCACTCTTTGTGATATCCCCAACATCTCCAACCCCCAATTTCCAAAACCAAAAGATATCCTCCCCACTAAAATAATGCCCTGACCAAAAAATACCCTCACACTTATCTTCCCCCTCATAAATGTTACTATTTCCCTCATCATCCCAAGTCACAAACGTACCATAATGGCCCCTACGACCCCCCACTTATTCCCTTATCCATAAATTAATTTGATGAAGTCAAACTTGTTAGGTCATAAATAAATGATAAAATAATAAAATAATAAAATAATAATAATAATAATAAATAATAATAATAATAATAATATAATATTATTATTATTATTATTATTATTATTATTATTATTTTCTTAAGGGCCAATCAAATCAAAATGGGTTTATGAGAATCCTAATTAATCAAATATTAAATTAATCATAATAATTAAACATCATTAATTATTTATTATTCAAGATTAAGGGTTAATTATTTAATTAACCATTAATCAAGCTTAATATTAGTCCAAGTGGAACTGTTATTCATGATTAAGACTAATCATAGAATACTAATGTATTCCTATGAAGTGTGGGTATGTATCTAGGATATGCATACCATGTATGTATACTAATAATACTTATAAGAATCAATCACATAATTCAATCACTCAATAGGTAGGTTAACAACCTAGCATAAGATAAGAGGATTAAGAAGTGGACATTACTTTGTCCCTATGTTAGGGTCAAGGGGATACGAGTAGTCAAGAAATAATTTGACAATAAAGCATAACAAAATAGGGAGAAAGATGTAGTAACCATTTAATTTACCACTATTCAATCTTAATTTTTAATCAAGCTTAGTATTAGTCCAAGCTTAACTATTAATTGATATTAAGACTAATCATAGAATAATAATGTATTCCTTTTAGGTGTGGGTATGTAGCTAGGATATGCATACCTCATACGTATACTAATAATACTTACAAGAATGAATCACCTAAATCAATCACTTAGTAGGTAGGTTAATAACCTAACATAAGATAAGAGGATTCTGAAGTGGGAATTACATACACCCCCCCTTCATAAATCTTTTTCCCGATGTTAGATTCAAGAGGATACAAGTAGTCAAAAAATAATATGACAATAAAGCATAACAAAATAGGGAGAAATATGTAGTAAATTTTTTAAAGTAAAACATACAAGGAATCACTTCCCATTTAGAATCCAGAACTAACCTATCCTATCATCCTATTGTTGCTACTACAACACCCTCCAAAATTTCACCACATTCAAACTTTGGAGCCTACCAAACTATCACGTCAAGTGTCTCTTTGTTCGTGGAGTGTCGTTTGAATTCATTACACATGTTTCAAGCATTCCTAATCATTCTTAAGTCTCATCGCATTATTTTGAACATTTCTAGTGCACTTTATGGTTGTAACACCTTTGTTTGTTGTAAAACGACACTTTTGGTCCTAGTCGCACACACTTTGTTCATTGTACATGGGGAGTGTTTGCAAACTTGCATTTTGATGTGTATCTTTAATTGTTCAACAATGTCTAAGTCTTATTGATGAGTTGTTATGTGTCACACTTAATTTCATGTCTAGATTCAATGTGTTCTCCCCTTGTTCTATCTTCCAGACTTAGAAAATTTTCGTTACACAAGTTAACCCATTAAGGATAGGTGTGCATGGAAAACTGTTAAGCCTTGATCATGACTCCTTTGTTGTTTGGAAATGTTTCCTACGCCCTCCAATATCATACAACACACTCCTAAGCCTCATTCCCCTTTCTTGTTCCAAACTGTACCCTTAAGAAATCCTTCTTCCTTCTTGAGTGCATGTCACACTTGGGAAGGTCGAAGCCTACCCCTTTAGCCTTCAGCTTTGTGGCCTGCACCCTATTTGACCCTCCTAAGCACATGGAACACTTGGAAAGCATGAATCCTAACCTCTTTAGCCTTTAGCACTATGCCTTGCACCCTCCTTGGCTCTCTTAAGCACATGAACCCACCTCGAAGCCCTAAAACCTCATCCCTTTGTTCTTCGACAATGTGCCCTGCACCTTCCCTGTCTCCCTTGAGTGTACAATGCACTTGGGAAGCCCAAATTCTCTTCCATTGTCCTTTAGACCTACACCCTATGCTCTCCCTTGAGATTTCTCTCTCCCATTTAGCACACGAGTGCACCGCAAATCCTCAAAGCTTTAACCCTTCAGCCTTTCAGAATGCACCCTTGTGCCCAAAAATTTCCTTGTCCTCTCCAAGTGCACTATAAAGTCATGAACATAAAATTTGCATGAAACATATTAGGATATGAGATTTTTTAGCCTGCCTTTTCTTTCCATGAGTGATTACAGTTGCAGGTATTCCAAAACAGCATGGCAAGGATGCATGAAGAAATTGAATAAAGAGGGAAGTCAAAGGAAGCATTCAAGAATGAACACATTAAAATCCTCACGATCAAAGCATCACAAAAGTCTCCATGTGATCCAAGGCCCTTTGGAGGGTGAATACTTCAACAACATGGAAGTTTTATGCAAGATCAAAGACAAAAGTGGCAACCTTGTCATCTATCGAATAAATTCCATGTCATCGACCACTATGAGTCCAAGTCATAAATAGTAATGACATGTGATGTCCTCACCACATCATGATGTGGAAATCATGATGTAATTATGTAATTATTGTACTGTCAAAGAAGTATAATTCCAAGAGTCATGTATGGAAAAGAGAGCCATGTGAAGAAGTCCAAAATATATGTAATTCCAAGAGTCATATGGATTTCCAAAAGTCATTGGGAAATTCAAGAGTTATATAAGTCCAAAGGTCATTATAATTTGGAAATTAAAGAGTCATAAGGATATGAAAATTCATGCCTCAAGTTATAAAAAGAGCCTCATTACTCAGGAAAAGGAAAATTTCACCTTTCCTTCTCCCACAAGGCCTTAGAGAGTTAGAGATACTATTGTTGGGGAGAAAGTGTTGGAAATAATACTGAGAGGGGGGGTGAATCAGTATTATCAGGTTCTTTTTAATAAATCTTCCTTATTTATACTTTGAATTATTCTTGTATGTCAGTACCATAAAACAATAAGCATGAACAAGAAAAACAGATATTCACACCAAAGAACACCAGATATAAGGTGGAAACCCAATGTGGGTTAAAACCACCTACTGCAATATGTTTCTATCTTCTTTCAATTAGAAACTCCTTTTACAATGATTTTGTACTGGTGCAGTCCTTTACTAGTACGCAGGCTGCAACCTGCAGAGAGCTACAACTCTCTCTCGTTTTCCAGTCTCTCCTGGAAGGGAGCTACAACCCCCTACTTCTTTTCTTTCAAGGACCACTTTTCATATATTTTCAAACTGGATCCAATAATATCAAATAAACATCAAGTACATGCAAATTACCCAAACTCCTTATACAATCAACCAAGAATTACCCAACTTCTCAGAATGTTGTAAACAGAAAGATAGTACCAGAAATATAAACCCAAAACTCTGCAGCAATAAATAGAGGACGATCAAAAAATGTTTTAGGACAGATACGCAATTTTTCTTTATCTGGGTTGCGTGGCTTCGCACTTCACCTTCTGCGTCTCTGTGTATCCCCGCAGAGAGCCTTCCACTGCACCGCGTACCCATGCACTGTTTCTTCAATCACGCCGCGTACTACTACTGTGGCCACGCACCCTCAGATGCTATCGCGCCGCGTATCTACGCACCTGCGGCTTCTGTAGCGCAGCATCCTTTCACTGTGCCTCCGCACCTGAACCTCTGCCACGCCGCGTACCTTTACTGTTCTTCCGCACCTGAACCTCTATCGCGCTGCGTACCCACGCACTGCGCCTTCTTCTGCTGTGCGTACCCACGCACTACGCCTTCTTCTGCTGTGCGTACCCCCGCACTTGCACAGTTAATTACCTGTGAACCTCTGATTAGGGCCAAGTTGGCAGTCCACCAGTGTACCATAGATAGTCAGATGCCCAGATCTGATCATGCACCCGAGAGATCACACTTCATAGATTCACTTTCAACTTCACTTTTATATAGATCAAGCTTTTAAACCGAAAACCCAATATTTCAGATCTTAAGATATTCAATTTGCAAAAGATACATTAGCCAAGTGATCTCCTTCCCTATTTATAGTCAAGCCCTTATTCACACCATGGGACAAAACCATCAATAACCAATATAAGGGATCCAAACCAGGGCTAAATTAGATCCTATACCATGGGCCAAAACCATAGAATTAAGAACGGCAAGCTAAATACCACGGGCCAAACATAAGAAACCCCACATGAGCGCGCTTCTCTGCCTTGAAGTGAGTGAACTGGGGGTCTGCACCTCATGAACGGGTAACCTGCGGGTATGTACGCACTTTATCTATGATATTCCTGCGGTTATGCAGCTTTTGTACGGTGTACCTGCGTACCTCTTATTTTCCAACATTTTGAGAGCCTGAACAGAGCATTGCCACTTAAGAGAGTTTCCATCAAGTACAACACCTGTAACATAGAGCCATACTAGAATCATAATGCCAACAATCTTCCCCTTTGGACTTGATGGCAACCTCAAGATCTTCAACGTCATTCTCCCCCTTTGACATCAAGGGCAAAGGGTTATGCTCCCCCTAAGAACATGCTCCCCCTGACTATAAACCAGATCTGCAAGGAAGAACCATAATCCACCAAACACCATAAATGACCATGAAAGAGATAGAGACATATTGCAGCAATATTCAGACCAGCATCCATGATCTCCTTCTGTACTTCCTCCATAATGCCAAGAATGCATTATATGCTCCCCCTGAACCTGTGCCATTCGATCTTCGACCAATCCGCAACCCAGAACATGTACGCATATACCCCAGATGAGCCTTGAGTACAACCAACCATCAGAAGAGATTCAACAACAAGATGATGCATCAACAACCCCCAGCTTTTTCCCGAGGTATTCAAAGGTCTCCCTGGGCAATGGTTTGGTGAGTATATCAGCAACTTGTTCCTTAGAAGGAACATACTCCAACTTGACCTTTTGTTCAAGTACTTGTTCCCGGAGAAAATGATACTTGATCGGTATGTGCTTGGTCTTTGAATGCATGACTGGGTTCTTTGAAATGCTGATTGCACTTGTATTATCACATAAGATGGAGATGGGTGGTATACAAGTGATTTGAAAATCCTGCAAGGTCTGCATCATCCAAAGGTGTTGAGTGCAGCAAGATGTAGCAGAAACGTATTCCGCTTCAGCTGTAGATAAGGCAATCGAACTCTGTTTCTTGTTGAACCAAGATACTAATCTGGAACCCATAAAGAATGCACCACCACTTGTGCTCTTCCTGTCATACACGCTTCCGGCCCAATCTGCATCTATATAAGCATGAAGTGTGAGATCTGTATCTCTAGGATACCATAAGCCATAGTTTTGAGTTCCCTGAAGATATTTGAAGATTCTCTTCACTGCCTGAAGATGAGTTTCCTTTGGATTTGCCTGAAATCTTCCAACTATTCCCACTGCATGCATGATGTCTATTCGGGTACCTATCAAATAAAGTAGACTTCCAATCATAGATCTGTAGGTTGGTTGATGCACTGCTGCTGATTCATCATTTGCATTGAGGCTACATCCTGTGACCATGGGTGTACATACTGGCTTTGCATCTTCCATGCCATATTTTTTCAAGATCTACTTGAGATACTTGGTTTGAGACAAAAAGGTCCCTCCTTCTTTTTGTTGGATTTGCAAACCAAGAAAATATGTCAGTTCTCCCAGCAAGGACATTTCAAATTCTTTCTGCATTACCAAGGCAAAGCTTTGACTCATAGCTTCTTCATTGCTGCCAAAGATAATGTCATCTACATACAAAACAAGTATTAGCAATTTGTCGTTTTCAACTTTTATATAAAGATTGCTATCTGCTGATCCTTTTGAAAAACCTTGTTGATGAAGATATTTGTCCAAACGATAGTACCAAGCCCTTGGAGCTTGTTTGAGACCATAGAGAGCCTTTTTCAATCTGCATACAAGATTTGGATCATTTCCAAGAATGAAACCATCTGGCTGCTCAATGTATACTTCTTCTTCCAAGTCTCCATTCAGAAACGCTGATTTCACGTCCATTTGAAATACTTTGAAGTTTTGAAAGCTTGAGAGAGCAAGGAACATTCGGATGGCCTCAAGTCTTGCAACAGGAGCAAAAGTTTCTTCAAAATCTATTCCTTCTTGCTGCGCATACCCTTTACAAACAAGTCTGGCCTTGTTTCTAATTACTTCTCCATTTTCATTCAATTTATTTTTGAAGACCCATTTTGTCCCTATAACATTCTTATCCTTTGGTCTAGGAACCAACTCCCAAGTGTTGTTCTTTTCGATCTGCTCAAGTTCTTCATCCATTGCTTTGACCCAACATTCATCTTTGCATGCCTCTTTCACATTTTGTGGTTCAGTGGAAGAGAGTAATGCCAAATAGCTTGAAGTTTCTGCAATTGTTCTTCTTGTTTGTACACCTGCTTCTTTCTGCCCCAAAATCTGAGATTCTAGATGATTCTTCTGAACATACCTGGATGGGGTCTTCTCTTCTATCCTTATCTACTCCTCTGGTTATTCTTGAGGTTCTTCTTCTTCATCATTCTGTCTTTGAGGGTAGTCTTCATCTTCTTCGATATCTTCATGATTTACTTGCCTAGGAATGTATCCCTTCTCATCAACCACTACATCAATGATGTCAACAATTCTTCCAAGTCTTTTATTGTAGCACTTGTATGCTTTGCTGTGTGGAGAATAACCAAGAAGAATGCCTTCATCTGCTCTAGGTTCAAGTTTGCCAAGTTGCTCATCACTATTCTTAATATAGCATTTGCTCCCAAAGATTTTGAAGTGCTTTACCGAAGGAGTCTCACCATACCAGAGCTCATGAGGGGTTTGAGTGTTGTTCACCCGGACATTTTTTTTGTTGAGAATGACAACCGCAGCATATGCAGCTTCACCCCAGAAAGTTGCGGGAGTTCCAGACTCATCAAGCATAGCACGAGCCATTTGTTGGACTGTTCTATTCATTCTTTCCACCACTCCATTTTGCTGAGGAGTTCTAGCTGTAGAGAATTCTCTTCTTATCCCATGTTCTTCACAGAAAACGAAAAATTCATTTGAGGTGAACTCCCCACCTTTGTCGAACCTGAGGCACTTAATTTTGTATCCTGATTCATTTTCAACCAAGGCTTTAAAGGATTTGAATTTTTCGAATGCTTCATCTTTGTGCTTCATAAGTCCTAACGAGAAAAACCTAGAGAAATCGTCAATGAATAAGATCAAGTATTCTTCTCCTCGAGGTGTCATTTTCCTGGATGGACCACATGTATCTGTATGTACTAGCTCAAGAGGCATGCTAGCTGATCCTTCCTTCTCCAGAAAGTTAGTTCTGGTTTGCTTTCCAAACTGACATGATTTGCATATGGTGTTGTCTGGAATTTTGATATCTGGAAGACCACGAACTGCCTGATATTTGCATGCTTTCCTTATTTGTGAAAAGCTTAGATGCCCCAACCTCTGGTGCCATAACCAGTGCTCATCATCCTTGCTCAGATAGCATTGTTGTTGTCCTTCTTCAAATATGTATAGATTATTTGGAGTTCTTTTACCTTTGATCACTGTTTCACCTGAATCAAGATCACGAACAAGACATCCATTTGATCTAAATATCACCTCAGTTCCATGATCACACATCTGGCTGACACTCAGAAGATTATGCTTCAATCCATCAACATACAAAACATTTCCAGCTTTGACCTTTTCTTTTAACTGAGCAGTGCCTTTTCCTTTTATAGCTGCAGGAGTATCATTTCCAAAAGAAACTTTCTTTCCCTTTTCTAAAGCAGAATATGATTCAAGTTTTTCTTTATCACCTGTCATATGCTTCGAACATCCACTGTCAATGTACCATAGATTTTCCTGTCCCTCTGCATAAAATGCTATCCCACATCTTTTTGTTTGTGGTTCCTTTATTCTCCATGTTTTGGTGCTTGAGGCTTGTTCCTTTGTCTGCTGAAACCTGCTCCTGCATTCATAATCTTCATGACCAAAGTTATTGCAAATAGAACATTCAACTTCATTTTCAAGAGCCGAAAAGTTGTTATAGGCCCTTTTTGTAATCCTGGTCATACTTCTTTGTTTTTGAGCTTCTCTAGTCATGATTGTTTTATATGCAACACATTGCGCTGCTTTGTGACCAAAGTTATGGCAAGAGAAGTATTGTCCATTGAAGAAACTTCTGCGGTTATCAAATCTTCCGACCAAATGATTGTAATTTCTATTGTCATCCATTCTTGAAGCAAATTGAGAGGATTTTACCTGTGGCTGGTTGTAGCTTTTGTTCATTCTTAAGATGGATTTCCCCTGGTTTACCTGATAGTCTTTGTTTGTTCTTGATGTAATTCGTCCCTGCTTTACCTGGTGATCTCCATTGTGCTTTTGCTCATTCCTTCTTGCTGCATCAAGATAACTCATTGAGGTGGATGCTTGAGAAGTTTCTCCATTATACCCCAGACTTATCTTGTTTAGTGGAGAACGCTGTACATTGATGATCTCATCCAGAGTTTCAGATCCTTTAACAAACTTAAGATTAATAGCCTTTGTTTTCTCAATCTCTTTTCTAAGACCAAAAATTTCACCTTCTAATTTTTCAAGATATTTTTCCTTTTCATCAATTTGAAATTGTAGAGTATCAATGATCATATTCTTTTCTTCTGTACATCTCTTGAGTCTAGAAATTTCTTCATAAAGGCTATCCACATCTATAGCATCCATGTACTCATCATCTTCAAATGCCATTAAAAATTTATAGTCATTACTTCGTTCATCTTCATCACTATTTGATAGACCATCACTATCTTCATGAGTGTAGTAGCTTTTATTATTTGCATTATGTTTCTTGTTCCATCTAGCAGGTTCCTTTCCTTTGTCAATCTTATCCTTATGAGGATATTTCGCAGCATAATGACCTACTCTTCCACAGGCAAAACATTTAAAAGGTAACTTACCTCTGAACCTTCCAGTACCCCGTTGAAGATTTCTGACAAAATTTGATTCTTCTTCTTCTTCTGGCGCGTGACTTGCTTCATAGTAGTCTCCTTTGCCTGAAGCCTTGAAAGCAGCTTCTCTCCTGTCTGATGGACCTCCTTTTCTCATTTCATAAGCAGTTAGAATTCCGTGTAGCTGAGACATAGTAAGAGTTCGTAGATTTTCCTTTTCTTCTATTGCAGACACTTTAGATTCAAACTTGGGGGACAATGATCTTAAAAATTTTCAACCACAATAGCCTCTTTTATTTCTTCACCCAAGTTTTTCATGCAATTAACAATCTCATCTACCCGAAGGAAATAGTTAGCCACACTTTCATCATTATACATTCTGAGATTCTCATACTAAATCCTGAGGGTTTGAAGTTTAGCACGCTTTACCTGTTCATCTCCTTCGTAGCTCAAGACAATCTTGTCTCATATTTCCTTTGCGGATTTATATTGCATAACCTTCATGAATTCTGTTTGAGATAAGCATCCCAGCAGAGTATTGACTGCTTTAGCATTTGTTTCATATTTCTTCTTCTCGGCCGGATCTGTAGGAGTAGCTGAAGGAAAAGTGTAGCCTGTATCTATGATATCCCAAAATTCTGTACCAAGAGATTGAAGATAGGCAGTAACTCTTACCTTCCAATAATTAAAGTTTATCCCATCAAAAATTGGTGGCCTAGTTGATGCTTCCCTCTCGTAGTTGCTCATGATGAATGATCTTCCTTCAAGCGATCAAGCTTCTCTGAAAGACCTGCTCTGATACCAATTGTTGGAAATAATACTGAGAGGGGGGGTGAATCAGCATTATCAAGTTATTTTTAATAAATCTTCCTTATTTATACTTTGAATTATTCTTGTATGTCAGTACCATAAAACAATGAGCATGAACAAGAAAAATAGATAGTCACACCAAAGAACACCAGATATAAGGTGGAAACCCAATGTGGGTGAAAACCACCTGCAGCAATATGTTTCTATCTTCTTTCAATTAGAAACTCCTTTTACAATGATTTTGTACTGGTGCAGTCCTTTACCAGTACGCAGGCTGTAACCTGCAGAGATCTACAACTCTCTCTCGTTTTCCAGTCTCTCCTGGAAGGGAGCTACAACCCCCTACTTCTTTTCTTTCAAGGACCACTTTTCATAAATTTTCAAACTGGATCCAAGAATATCAAATAAACATCAAGTACATGCAAATTACCCAAACTCCTTATACAATCAACCAAGAATTACCCAACTTCTCAGAATGCTGTAAACAGAAAGATAGTACCAGAAATATAAACCCAGAACTCTGCAGCAATAAATAGAGGATGATCAACAAATGTTTTAGGACAGATACGTAATTTTTCTTTATCTGGGCTGCGTGGCTTCGCACTTCTCCTTCTGTGTCTTTGCGTATCCCCACAGAGAGCCTTCCACTGCACCGCATACCCACGCACTGTTTCTTCAATCACGCCACGTACTACTACTGTGGCCACGCACCCTCAGATGCTATCGCGCTATGTATCTACGCACCTGCGGCTTCTGTAGCGTCGCGTCCTTTCACTGTGCCTCTGCACCTGAACCTTTGCCATGCCGCGTACCTTTACTATTCTTCCGCACCTGAACCTCTATCGCGCTGCGTACCCACGCACTGCGCCTTCTTCTGCTGTGCGTACCCATGCACTATGCCTTCTTCTGCTGTGCGCACCCCCGCACTTGCACAGTTAATTACCTGCGAACCTCTGATTAGGGCCAAATTGGCAGTCCACCAGTGTACCATAGATATTCAGATGCCCAGATCTGATCATGTGCCCGAGAGATCACACTTCATAGATTCACTTTCAACTTCACTTTTATATAGATCAAGCTTTTAAACCGATAACCCAATATTTCAGATCTTAAGATATTCAATTTGCAAAAGATACATTAGCCAAGTGATCTCCTTCCCTATTTATAGTCAAGCCCTTATTCACACCATGGGACAAAACCATCAATAACCAATACAAGGGATCCAAACCGGGGCTAAATTAGATCCTATACCACGGGCCAAAACCATAGAATTAAGAACGACGAGCTAAATACCACGGGCCAAACATAAGAAACCCCACATGAGCACGCTTCTCTGCCTTGAAGTGAGTGAACTGGGGGTCCGTACCTCATGAATGGGTAACCTGCGGGTATGTACGCACTTTATCTATGATATTCCTGCGGGTCCGCAGCTTTTGTACGGTGTACCTGCGTACCTCTTATTTTCCAACATTTTGAGAGCCTGAACAGAGCATTGCCACTTAAGAGAGTTGCCATCAAGTACAACACCTGTAAGATAGAGCCATACCAGAATCATAATGCCAACAGAAAGTAGTGGTTATAACACTCCACTATTGGAGCTAGTGATGTTCATTATACTCACCTATCTTGGAATTTTTCCTTAATACGTGAAGCCATTTGGCCAACACATTTTCATGCATAGATCATGGATGTTTTAAGATTACTCTTTTAATGCTTGCAGTTTATGTTGGCTTCCTTATGTACTAAAGTAATTCAACTATTTCAGTGACTTTGGCATTGAACTTGTTGGAAACGTGTTGTGATGATTTAAATATCCTAACATCTATGTGAATTATTTTTCTTGATGTCTAACGATTTTTTCTTGTCAATGTACGTGCATCTCCACTAGATTAGTATTATTACTTTTCTTTTAGAGGTTCACTTTCTCTCCCTTACAGTGAAAGAACCTCGTACATATACAATTGAATAGTTCACAAGGCACACTCTCTTGCTCATTCAAAATCTCAAGCTCAGTCAAAATAACGAGCATGCTACTCTCTCATGTTAATAGCTTAAACCAAGGAAAATATCTAAGTTAATGCTAGTTGGGCCATATTTCCGGATGGGACACCTACACCAAATAGTGTGAGTTCTAATTGGGACCTCATATTGGGGTATCCCCTGTATGTTTTTGGTATCCAACATTGTCTACATTCTGGTGCTAGGAGGGAAACCATTTTTTTATGGTGATAACTCATCACATCCTAATCATTCATCTTCTGGAAGAGGAATTAATATCTCAAGCACCATCCCAACTCCTATTCTAGAGGTAGGAGGTTCTTATGAACCTGGTCTGAATTTGGCCTACGAATTTGCCTATGAAGAACTCTAAGAAATTTGACCTATTACTCGTCGGTTTGTGAAAGATATTAGTTTACTCCTCATTGCTCATAATCTTCCTTATAATCCCAAGTAGAAAGAAACAACTCATACTAGTGTATTAGTCACATCGATGGAAGATTTTGTCTTTGCCACTCTTGAGGAATTAGAAAAGCATTTAGAAGATGCAATCCAACAACAGATGCTTCCAACCATTCACGAAGAGTACAGGGAAGATATTTTTCTTTATGAAAAAGAATAAATAACAATTGATTTTGGTTTTAATGAAGGTATGAATGGTGAAGGAGAGGGCTCATCGGATTCGAAAAAGCAGGAGGAGAAAGGAGAAGAAGACATGATTGATCAGGACTTGGATTAGATGGCCCAAGGGCTAGTCACTCTTCTAGATAAATTCATAAAATGCTTAGACATCCAAAGAATTTATTATCTAAGTTTGATTTGGAAAATAAGAAAAAGACAAAAGATCATATCGATGCTTTCTAGATGCATCTACAAATGCTGGAGGTACGATACGGTGATGTTGCTTGTAATATTTTTCCTTTCACTTTAATAGGTAGAGCAACATCATGGTACCATAGTCGAATTGTTAATTCAATCCATGGTTGGAGAGAGTTTAAGAAATTGTTTTTGGATAAATTAGATGATGACAAGATTCTTTCTATGTTATTAAAATAACTCAGAAATATTAAGATGGGGGAAAAAGGAGAAGGTCAAAGATTTCAATCAAAGTTTCAACCGTATATTGAACAAGTTTCGCCCAAAACATGCAGCATCATGATTATATCATTATAGATTATTATATATTTGCCTTGCCAACAAACATTTCTGCTTTTTTTAAAAGAGTCTCAAAGGAAACATGACTTTAAACTTTGTAGAAGCAATCATAGTGGAGAAATACTTGCGTGCCATTGGAGCTATTACTGATGATGAAGAAGCTAAATACTCCAAGGAAATTGGAAAGAAGTCTCAAGCATCTTCAAGTAAGGCTAAAGAAAAGGATTATGTTGATATTGAAATCTTTACTAAATGTTTAAAGGCATTCACCAACGAAGTCATAGAGTTAAAGAGAAAGTCAAAGGAGACCTCTACCAATAGCAAGCCACCCAAGTCTTTCTTATTCAGAAGGAATAGTAACAACAACAATTAACCGACTAAGTCTGCCTAGAGTTCAAATGTTGTGTTGAATGTTGAAAATATTGGCATGGATAATTATTGTTCCTTCCATTAGGAATGTCATTTAGAGAAACATTTCCCACAACGGAACCACAACATGAATGTTTTAACAACGTATATCATCGATACTTTACTATCATATGAGAAGTCCGAGTAAACAAAAGAAATAAATGAGCCTGTAACGGCTGAGGAAAGTATATGTGTTGGACATTTAGTTAAAAATTTTGATTTTATTCTTAATACTGACAATAAGAGTGTTGAAGCACCACCTTAATGTGAAGCTCCTCCTCATAAACACATTGGTCATTATAGTTTGAGGAGCAAAGAACCTATTTCTAAACAGGAGGTGATGAGACAAAAATTGAAGGATCAATTGTTAAGAAGGCTCACTCCACCAAATAATCTTTCTCAAAACACGCAAAAAAAGTATGGAAATGTTGTTGATTCTAAGAAAACTTACACTAGTATAAAAACCAAGTCAATCACTCTTGAAGTTTCTAATAAATCTCCCCCCTGAGATTCAGGGTTGAGACATACTCCCTGATGTATTTTCGAATTGAGATATGCTCTCCAACGATATTCGATAATGTTTCAACAGATAGAGTTTAGAAGAGACGAGACATGATATGATGGCAGGATATTCATGACATGTTGATCAATGGTTAGATATTTACAGGTGGAATTCTCCCTAGTTGAGACGAAGTGTTAAAATATGCAACTATGGTCAAATTCCACTTTGGAAACCTCATTTGATGATGATGACGATTGCATATAATTCTTCTTTTTGAGACGACCGAAATCAACCTAAAGATCGTCAAATTTGGATAAGGGAAAGTGTACTTATGAAGAAAAGCCCACATATGCTCATTTGGACAAGGTCAGTCCTAAAGAAAACTAGACACCCTTGGAAGCCTATAAATACAAGTGACCTAAAGGTCATTTTAACATCACCAAGCATCTTATTCTTCTCTTCTTAATTGATTGGCTTGAACAAGTATGAGGCAAGTATGACAATAGAAATTTGCAAAATTATGAAATTATAGGGTCCGAGGCTCGCATATATTTTAGGGATTTTGGATTATAGTGGTAGGCACATAACATGGAAAATTTGACCACATTCTCTAGCTTGTAGGAATCAAGGGTGGAATTGGAAGCCTCCAGTCACTCGCACAACCCCTCATGCATGAGACTAGGAAGCTTGACTAAAATTGACTGTTGACCAAAGTTTACCACATTTGACTGCGGACGAGAAAAGTTGTCTCTAATATATTATGATGCTGGAAACTTATTTTTGAATGTTGTTGGGTTGTTTTTCTAATGATATTATAATGGTCTCATTGTACTCCCTTCTGAACATTTTATGACAATCTAGTAGAAGAAGTTTTTCAAAGGGTTTTCTCCCTTGTGGGGTTTTCCCCTAGTCGTTAACCAAACCTGGTGTCTCTCGTTGCAGTTATTGTTTTATCTTCAATTAATATTTATGAATGGAAAGACGAATCATAACTAGAAATATTGCTAGTTAAAGTATTGATTTGGGCTAAAGTAATTGATACAACATATACCAATTTGAAAATTTAACAACTGGTAAGAAGTCTCAAGCATCTTCAAGTAAGGCTAAAGAAAAGGATTATGTTGATAATGAAATCTTGACTAAATATTTAAAGGCACTCACCAATGAAGTCTCAGAGTTAAAGAGAAATTCAAGGGAGACCTTTACCAATAGAAAGTCCCCCAAGTCTTTCTTATTCAGAAGGAATAAAAACAACAACAATCAGTCGACCAAGTCTGCCTAGAGTTCAAATGTTGTGTTGAATGTTAAAAGTATTGGCATGGATAATTATTGTTCCTTCCATCAGGAATGTCATTCAGAGAAAAATTTCCCACATTGGAAACACAACATGAATTCTATAACATTGCATATCCATGATACTTTACTAGCATATGAGTAGTCTGAGTAAACAAGAGAAACAAATGAGCCTACATCGACTGAGGAAAGTAAAAGTATTCGAAACTTAGTTAACATTTTTTATTTTATTCTTAATACTGGCAAGAAGAGTGCTGAAGCACCACCTCAAAGTAAATCCCCTCCTCGTAAACAAGTTGGTCATTATAATTTGAGGAGCAAAGAGCCCATTTCTGAACAAGAGGTGACAAGAAAAAAATTGAAGGATGAATTTCTAAGAAGGCTTGCACCACCGACTAATCCTTCTCAAAATACACAAAACAGATTTGGAAATGCTATTGTTTCTAAGACCACTTCCACTAGTATAAAAATCAAGTCTATCACTCCGGTAGTTTCTAATAAAGTTACGCATCTAGACACTTCAGCATTGCCTCCTAAAAATGAAGTGATTGATTATAATATCATTGAAGATTTGAAAATATCTTGTGCTGAAATTTCTATCTTTGAGTTCGCAAAGATAGTAGGCCAATGAGAACTGCATGTCCAAGCCTTCTCACAACCTTCATCAGGTGAAAAAGCTTCCACTTCACAAATGGTGTTTGGTAAGTCTTCTGGAACTCTCAAATATGAAGTTAATGCTATTAGTTTAGATGTTAACAATCTCTACCCACCATTTTTGCTAACTATAAAAATATGTAACTAGAATTTCCATAATTGTTTAGTTGATCTAGTTGCATATATGAATGTAATGCCATTATCTGTCTCTAAGAAAATTAATGCTAAATCGGATAAAAATGTTGCACAAATCATTTAGCTGGATATATCCCTTGTTAAGGCTATTTGTGAACTCAATAATGTTATTATCCACTTTTCATATGATCACTGGGTACACCAATGTATAAACATTGTAATTGTGGACATCCCTAAAGGCTATGGTGTACTCCTGAGGCAAGATTGGTCTAGTAACTTACAAGGGTATTTTTCTACATATTGTTCAGACTTATGTCTTCCATATAAGGGCATAAACAACCTGATTCAAATGGAGATCAAACCATACATGAAATATATTGTGACACCACTTAAGGGTCATAATGAGCATGTTGCCTTTGCATATCTAATCTTTGGAAATTGTTTCTTGGAAATTAACCATGGGTGTTATCAAGTACATCTATCACCCATCCCACTAGATACACAGTTTCAGCTCCTTTTTCGTAATCTAACTAGCGCTAATGAATCTTGTAACATAGATGTACATAATAGTAACACTGTTGGAAATAATACTGAGAGGGGGGTGAATCAATATTATCTAACAATTATTTTTCATTTCACAATCAGATTTGTATACGCTACTTCAGTTATGGGAAACTTCTTATATATGCTATTTTGTCTAAAGCAAACAGTGTATATCAGTAAACTTATGATTCATTAAAATGTTGATCTTTAATTAGTGCATCCGAACTTCATTAACCATAAGAACATTAAACAGGTGCAGTAAAACAGAACAGATCATCACACACATGGACACAAGATATAAGGTGGAAACCCAATGTGGGTGAAAACCACCTGCTGCAATTTGTCTCTATCTTCTTTTAATAAGAAACTTCTTTTTACAATATTTCTGTACTGGTGCAATCTTATACCAGTACGCAGGCTTCTACTTGCAGAAGGCTACAACTTTCTCTCGTTCTCCAGCTTCTCCGAAAGGGAGCTACAACCCCCTTAGCTCTTGTACTAGCTAATGTACTGGTACGTAGGTGCTGACCTACAAAAGGCTACAACCTTCTCTTTTCTTCCAGGGACAAAGTTTCATAAATTTTTAGACTGGATCCATCAATAACAATAATCAAACATCAAATACATCTCCATCATCCATTCTCCTTGCTTCAATCAAAACTGAATCAAACAATTACTTGTCTGAATGTTGTAACCAGAATATATTAACAGTAACCAGAAACCAATCCTGAACCTAGAACACAGCAGCAATAAACAAAAGTAGCTAAAACATATTTCATGAGACGTACGCTACTTCGATATGTGAAACATGCGTGCATACGCTTCAATATTAAGGAAAACCATCGTATATGCTATTTTGAATTACTGAACCAGTGTGTATATGCACCTCTGCTATGCCGAACCTGCATACATATCTATAAAAGATAATTTACCCTTTTCACTTATTCAGACATCAGTTATACCCAGATTATCATATTTATGGATCAAGTCATGCACCAAATATAACAGATCAAAATCACACAAGGATACTGCTATTCAAGCCGTAAGATCTTGACCCAACAATAGAACTTATCCTTCTTCTAGCGCTCAGGTTCCTCCTTGGTTCAGATCCAGCTATGCACCATAACCCAATTCTAGATCTTGCTCTTCATAAGATATTCAATACTTGAGTGAATGCCTTTGCCTAATGATCTCCTTCCCCTTTTATAGTCTTAGGCCTTACTCAATACCATGGTCCAAAACCATAGAGAATCAACATCATGGATCCAATACCTGGGTTCAACACTTCGGACGAGATACCATGGTCCAAAACCATAGGTCCAAATACCACGGACTAAATACCATGGACCAAATAATAAGTTTTCCCACATGTACACGCTTTTTCTTGCATGAAAGTGCGTGCATACGTATAAGCACCTTTTGATCATCGATCCCGCGTGTATATGTGACTTGGTTAAGAGGAACCTGTGTATATCTCTTTTTCCTTCATTTTGAGGGCCTGAACTGTGATCTGTCATTTGAGTGAGTTGCCATCAAGGACAACACCTGTGTCATAATGCCAACAATCTTCTACTTTGGACTTGATGGCAACCCCAAGTCACTCAAAGTCATTCTCCTCCTTTGTCATCAAGGGCAAAGGGTTATGCTCCCCCTGTGTACATGGTGAAATCTCTGCTCTGCTGTGTTGTCCATGCTCCCCTTGACTGTAGGCAAGGTCTGCAGAAAGATGTTCTATAGGAAAGAACATGACTCTATACATCATAAATGACCTTCCTATCACCAAAGACTCTATACATACATCCATCTTCCAACCAACTGGGGATATACCAATATCCACCCAACCAAGTGGGGATACACCAAAAGTTTACACATGATAAAACAAGAACATTACATCATCCATCCCGGGCATAGTGGGGAAACCAACAAAGGCCATTACATGACCTTGATAATAAAAGAAATACATGACATAGAGACTAAATATCTAAGACAAGCCTATGATAGTCATCAATAACTAACATCAGCAGCATCTGTCAATCATCATTCAGACTGGCAACTATGATCTCCCTCTGCACCTATTCCACCTGAACAAAACAGCTGAGAAAT
The DNA here is from genome assembly GCA_031772625.1 of Pinus tabuliformis. Lineage (NCBI taxonomy): Eukaryota > Viridiplantae > Streptophyta > Pinopsida > Pinales > Pinaceae > Pinus > Pinus tabuliformis. The sequence continues at coordinate 914,080,448 of CM062818.1, read as the reverse complement.
TGAGCCAAGATCTTCAAAAATAATGCCAACAATGCATTATTAGAAGTATATTCTCCCCCTGAACCTGTGCCAGATGGTCTCTATCAAACCCATATCAGACTCTTTTCATCCTGAGTCTAGCCCCACTATTTTTCTTCAAACCATAATATACGCGACTGTATCCACAGAAACTGGCTTATGTATGTGGATACGCTTCATCAAACTCACGTACAACCACTGTTCTCTGAAATAGATAATTTCAATAACAAGATGATGCATCAAATACTCCCAGCTTCTGTCTGAGGTATTCAAATGTCTCCCTGGGCAGTGGTTTGGTGAATATATCAGCAACTTGTTCCTTGGAGGGAATATACTCCAATTTGACCTTTTGTTCAAGCACTTGTTCTCGGAGAAAATGATATTTTATAGGTATGTTCCTGGTCTTCAAATGCATGACTAGATTATTTGAAATACTAATTGCACTTGTATTATCACAAAAAATGGAGATAGGTGGAGTACAAGTGACTTGAATGTCTTGCAATGTTTGCATCATCCAAAGGCGTTGTGTGCAACAAGATGCAGCAACCACATATTCTGATTCAGCTGCAGATAATGCACTTGAGCTTTGTTTCTTACTGAACTAGGATACTAATCTGGAACCCATAAAGAATGCACCACCACTAGTGATTTTTCTGTCATCCACGCTTCCTACCCAATCTGCATCTGTATATGCATGAAGTGTGAGATATGTATCTCTAGGATACCATAAGCCATAATTTTGCGTTCCTTGAAGATATTTAAAAATCCTCTTAACTGCCTAAAGGTGTGCTTCCTTTTGATTTTCCTGGAATCTTTCAACTATTCCCACTGCATGCATGATGTCTGGTCAGGTACCTGTCAAATAGAGCAGACTACCAATCATGGATCTATAGGTTGGTTTATGTACTGCTACTAATTCATCATTTGCACTGAGGCTGCATCCTGTTACCATAGGGGTACATACTGGTTTTGAATCCTCCATCCCATATTTCTTCAAGATCTGCTTGAGATACTTGGTTTTTGATAGAAAAATACCATCTTTGTTTTGTTGGACTTGTAAGCCAAGAAAATATGTGAGCTCACCACGTAAGGACATTTCAAATTCTTTCTGCATCACCAAAGCAAAGTTTTGACTCATGGTTTCTTCATTGCTACCAAATATGATGTCATCAACATACACAACAAGTATTAGCAATTTATCATTATCAATTTTTATATATAGATTGCTATTTGTTGATTCTTTTGAAAAACCTTGTTGATGGAGATATTTGTCCAACAGAAAATACCAAGCCCTTGGAGCCTGTTTGAGACCATAGAGAGCATTTTTGAGTTTGCATACAAGTTTTGGATCATTCCCAAGGATGAATCCATATGGTTGCCTAATGTACACTTCTTCTTCTAAGTCTCCATTTAGGAAAGCAGATTTCACATCCATTTGATATAATTTGAACTCTTGAAAGCTAGAAAGAGCAAGGAACATTCTTATGGCATCAAGTCTAGCAACTGGTGCAAAAGTTCCTTCAAAGTCTATGCCTTATTGTTGAGCATACCCTTTACAAACAAGTCTAGCCTTGTTTCTAATAACATCTCCATTTTCATTCAACTTGTTTTTGAATATCCATTTTGTCCCTATGACATTCTTATCATTTGGTCTAGGAACCAACTCCCAAGTGTTATTTTTTCAATCTTCTCAAGTTCTTCATTCATGGCCTTGACCCAACATTCATCTTTGCATGCCTCACTTACATTTCGTGGTTCAGTGGAGGAGAGCAATGCTAGATGGCTTGAAGCTTTTGAAATAGTTATTCGTGTTTGTACACCTGCCTCTTTCTACCCAAAAATTTGAGTTTCTGGATGATTCTTTTGAACGTACCTAGATGGATTCTTTTCTTCTACCCTTATCTATTCTTCTGGTGCCTCATAGGTTTCTTCTTCATCATAAGTCTGATTTGATGTTGAAGGATAGTCCTCATCATCTTCGAAATCTTTAGATTTTACCTGCCTTGGATTGTTTCCTTCTTCATCAACCACTACATCAATACTTTAAAAAAAAATTCCAAGTCTTTTATTGTAACAGTTATATCCTTTGCTTTGGGAAGAGTAACCAAGGAGAATGCCTTCATCTGCTCTAGGTTCAAACTTGTCAGCGTTTTCATCAGTCCTTTTGATGTAACATTTGCTTCCAGAAATTTTGAAGTGTTTTACCGTAGGAGTCTTACCATACCAAAGTTCATGAGGAGTTTGAGTGTTGTTCACCTGGACGTTTGTCTTGTTGAGAATAGTAACGGCAGCAAATGCAGCTTCACCCCAGAAGGTTACGGGAGTTCCAGATTCATCAAGCATAGCACGAGCCATTTGTTGAACCGTTCTATTCATCCTTTCCACTACTCCATTTTGCTGAGGAGTCCTTGTAGTAGAGAATTCCCTTCTTATTCCATGTTCTTCACAAAAATCAAAAAATTCATCCAAGGTAAATTCCCCTCCTTGATCAGACTTGAGGCATTTGATTCTGCGATCTGATTCATTTTCAACCAAGGATTTGAATGCTTTGAAATTTTCAAAGGCTTCGTATTTATGCTTTAGAAGTCCTATCCAACACATCTTGGAAAAGTCATCAATGAACAATATGAAGTATTCTTCTCTCCGAGGTGACCTTTTCCTGGATGGAGCACATACATCAGTATGGACAAGTTCAAGTGGCTTACTAGCTGATCCTTCCTTCTCATGGAAATTAGTTCTGGTTTGCTTAACAAACTGACATGATTTGCATATTGTATTGTCTGGAATTCCGATGTCAGGGAGATCACAAACGCCTAATATTTGCATGCTTTCCTTATCTGAGAGAAGCTTAGATGCCCCAATCTTCTGTGCCATAGCCAGTGTTCATCATTCTTGCTTAGATAGCATTGTTGTTGTCCTCCCTTGAGTATGTATAAATTATTTGGAGTTCTTATGCCTTTGATCACTATTTCTCCTATATCAACCTCACGAATAATACATCCATTTGATCGAAATATTACCTCATTTCCTTGATCACACATTTGACTGACACTCAATAGATTATGCTTTAAGCCATCAACATACATAACATTTCCAGCTTTGACCTTTTCTTTCAAAAGAATAGAACCTTTACCTTTTATGAGTGCAGGGGTGTCATTTCCAAATGAGACCTTCCTTTCCTTTTCTAAGGCACTATATGACTGAAGTTTTTCTTTATCACCTGTCATATGTTTCGAGCTTCCACTATCGATGTACCATTGATTTTCCTATCCTTTCACATATAAGGCTATACCACATCTTTCTAGTTGTTGTTCTTTCTTTCTCCATGTTTTTGGAGTCAATGAAGCTTGCTCCTTCTGAGTTGTTTGCCTAAACCTACTCCTGCATTCAGAATCTTCATCACCAAAGTTGTTACAAATAGAACATTCTATTTCATTTTCAAGAGCAGAAAAGTTATTGTAGGTCCTTTTCATGATCCCAATCACACTCCTTTGATTTCGTGCTTCTCTACTCATGATGGTCATGTAGGCAACACATTGAGCTATTTTGTGTCCAACGTTATGACAAGAGAAACATTGGCCATTGAAGAAATTCCTGCGATTATCAAACCTACCGTCCAGGTGATTGTAGTTTCCATAGACATTCATTCTTGAGGCAAATTGAGAATGATTTACCTGTGGTTGGTTGTAGCTTCTGTTCATCCTTGAAGTAGATTGCCCCCGATTTACTTGGTGATCTCTGCTCATCCTTGAAGTAGATTGACCCTGATTTACTTGGTGATCTGCTTTATGCCTTTGTTGTCGATTTTCAACTTGTTCACTTCTCCTTACTGCATCAAATAACTTTTGGAGGTGGATGGCTTCTGTGCTTGAGATGCTTCTTCAGAATATCACAAACCTATCTTGATTAGAGGAGAACGCTGCACTTTGATAATCTTATCTAAAGTTTCAGATCCTTTAGAAAATCTAAGGTTAAGAGCTTTTGTTTTCTCAATATCTTTTCTAAGTCCCACAATTTCACATTCTAAATTTTCATTGTGTTTTTCCCTTTCAGCAAGTTGGAATGACAGAGTATCTATGATCATACTCTTTTCTTCTAAACAGATTTTAAGTTTAGAAATTTCTTCAAAGAAATCATCTTCATCTATAGCATCTAAGAAATCATCATCTTAAAAATCCATCAAAAGTCTATAATCATTACATTGCTCATCTTCATCACTAATTGAAAATCCATCACTGTCTTTATGAGTATAATAGCTCTTCTTACTTAAATTATGTTTTCTGTTCCATCTAACTGGTTCCTTACCTTTGTCAAGCTTATCTTTATGAGGACACTTGGCTGCATAGTGACCGACTCTTCTACAAGGAAAGCATTTCAAAGGTAGCTTACCTCTGAATCTTACAGAACCCCGTTGAAGGTTCTTGACAAAGTTTGATTCTTCCTCTCCTTATGACATATGTCCTGACTCATTGCAATCTCCTTTTCCTGAAGCTTTGAATGCGACTTCTCTCTTGTTTGATGGTCCCCCTTTTCTCATTTCGAAAGCAGTTAGGATTCCGTGCTGCCATGACATGGTAATGCTCTGTAGATTTTGCTTTTCTTTTATGGCAGAAAATTTTGATTCAAACTTAGAAGACAAAGATCTTAGCACCTTTTCAACCAAAGTAACTTCTTTTATTTATTCACCCAAGTTTTTCATATGATTAACAATCTCATCTATACGTAAGAAATAATTAGCCACACTTTCATCATTGTGCATTCTGATATTTTCATATTGAATTTTGAGAGTTTGTAGTTTTGCACGTTTTACCTGATCGTCTCCTTCATAGATCATAATGATCTTGTCCCATATTTCTCTTGCGGTTTTGAGCTACATAACCTTGACAAATTCTGATTGAGATAAACTCCCTAATAGAGTATTGACAGCCTTTCCATTTGTTTCATACTACTTCTTACCAGCCATATCTGTAGGAGTTGCTGATGGAAATGTGTATCCTGCTTCCACGATATCCCAAAATTCTATACCAAGAGATTGAAGATAGGCTGTGATTCTTACCTTCCAATAGATGAAGTTGCTCCCATCAAAGATTGGTGGCCTGATAGATGCCTCTTTTTCGTAGTTGTTCATGATGATAGATCTTCCTTCAAGTGATCAAGATTGTTCTGAAGGACCTGCTCTGATCCCAATTGTTGGAAATAATACTGAGAGGGGGGTGAATCAGTATTATCGAACAATTATTTTTCATTTCACAATCAGATTTGTATGTGCTACTTCAGTTATGGGAAACTCTATATATATGTTATTGTGTCTAAAGTAACTAGCGTATATTAGTAAAATTATGATTCATTAAAATTTTGATCTTTAATCAGTGCATCAGAACTTCATTAACCATAAGAATAGTAAACAGGTGCAGTAAACAGAACAGATCATCACACACATGGACACAAGATATAAGGTGGAAACCCAATGTGGGTGAAAACCACCTACTACAATTCGTCTCTATCTTATTTTAATAAGAAACTTATTTTTACAATATTTTTGTACTAGTGTAGTCTTATACCAGTGCGCAAGCTTCTACCTATAGAAGTCTACAACCTTCTCTCATTCTCCAACTTCTCCTAGAATGGAGCTACAACCCCCTTAGCTCTTGTACTAGCTGCTGTACTAGTACATAGGTGCTGACCTACAGAAGGCTACAACCTTCTCTTTTCTTCCAGGGACCATGTTTCATAAATTTTCAGACTGGATCCATCAATAACAATAATCAAACATCAAATACATCTGCATCAACCAATCTCCTTGGTTCAATCAAAATTGAATCAAACAATTACTTCTCTGAATGTTGTAACCAGAATACATTAACAGTAACCAGAAACCAATCGTGAACCCAGAACACCGCAACAATAAGCAGAAGTAGCTAAAACATATTTCATGAGACGTACGCTACTTCAATATGTGAAACCTGCATCCATACGCTTTTGTATTAAGGAAAACCATCACATACGCTATTTTGAATTACTGCACCAGCATGTATACACGCCTCTGCTGTGCCAAACCTGTGTACAGATCTATAAAAGATAATTTACCCTTTTCACTTATTCAGACATCAGTTATACCCAGATTATTATATTTATAGATCAAGTCATGCGCCAAATATAACAGATCAAAATCACACAAACATACTACTATTCAAGCCTTAAGATCTTGACCCAACAATAGAACTTATCCTTCTTCTAGCACTCAGGTTCCTCCTTGGTTCAAATCCAGCTATGCACCATAACCTAATTCTAGATCTTTCTCTTCATGAGATATTCAGTGCTTGAGTGAATGCCTTTGCCTAATGATCTCCTTCCCCTTTTATACTCTTAGGCCTTACTCAATACGGTTGGAAATAATACTGAGAGGGGGGGGGGGGTTGAATCAGTATTATCAAATTAATATAACTTTTTCATTTCCACACTCAGATTCATATATGATACTTCAGTTAAGGGAACCCACGTGTACACGCAACTATGTCTAATGCAACTAGCGCATATCTAGTAAACTTATGATTCAGTTAATCCATTAAATGTTGATCTTTAGGTAGTGCATCATAACTTCATTAACCATATGAACAGTAAACAGGTGCAGTAAAATAGAAAAAATCATCACACACAAGAAGCACACATGAACACCATGATATAAGGTGGAAACCCAATGTGGGTGAAAACCACTTGCTGCAATTCATCTCTATCTTGCTTTAATAAGAAACTTCTTTTTACAATATTTTTGTACTGGATCAGTCTTATACCAGTACATAGGATTCTGCCTGCAGAAGGCTACAACCTTCTCTCGTTCTCCATCTTCTCTTGGAAGGGAGCTACAACCCCCTTAGCTTGTACTAGCTGAGGTACTAGTACGTAGGTGTCAACCTACAGAAGGCTACAACCTTCTCTTTCTTCCTCCAAGTACCATGTTTCATAAATTTTCAGACTGGATACTCATGGAACACATCATCAAAATCTGAAGGCCACGTTTCATCCAATTTTCATACTGGACCCATCAATATCATTGAAGCACAAAATCAATCACCACTTGCATCATCAATCTCTGAATCACCCAATACTGCATCATTGAAACCCTGTCAACAAAATACAGTCACCAGTACACAGCAAAACACAAAACTCTGCAACAATATTAAGAACCAACTATATCATCATAAATCATGCATCAGAGTTCATACGCTACTTGGAAGAGCCGAAACAGCATGTATATGCAACTTCACCAAAGTGAACTAGTGTATATGTCATCAATTACTTTCTTATAACTTCACTGCACTTCCTGACTTTAGACATACCCATCTCATTACATATACAAGGATAATACATATGTTAGCAACTAGATCTAGTCCATCATATCACATAAAGATAAGTCATTATGATCCTGATCCATTATAGATCTCATCCATCAACACTGAAGCTAAACACAATCAACCAAACTGAATATGCAGAATACTGACACTAGTAAACACTCACCAGAACTCAGACTTTGCATCAATAACCAGAACCACCTATAACTTCAAACATCATAGTTCATATTGTATACGCTACTTAGATGTATCTAACCTGCGTACGTACGTGCTTTTATCAAAGTCAACCAGCATATACATATGTAAATATTCATTCATGTTTTGTAGCTATTTTAGTCTTAAGTTATACCTAGATCAGAACATTACATGCGTCAATATATAGATCTAGAACAAGCATGATCAAACCATATAGAGATGATTCATTCCAAACCATTTGATCCCGATCTATCCTTAGATCTTGTTCTCCATCAACTGCTGAGATTCCTCCTTAGCTCAGATCAAGCAAAGCATCATGAACCCATAACCTGCATACTAGATCTCATACATCATCAGATATTCAAGACTTTCTTAATACCCTTGCCTAATGATCTTCTTCCCCTTTTATAGTCTTAGGCCTTACTCAATACCATGGTCCAAAACCATTTAGAACCAATACTAGGGACCCAATACCTGGGTTCAACATTTCGGACGCAATACCAAGGTCCAAAACCATAGGTCTAAATACCACGGACCCAAAAGTAAGCTTTCCCACATGTACTCGCTTTTCCGCTCACGAAAGTGCGTGCATATGCATACATGAATTTTGATCAGTAATCCCGTGTGTATATGCACCTTTGTATATAGTGAACCCGCATGTGTACACGACTTGGTATATAGTGAACATGCGTATATACTTTTCGTTCTTCATTCTTTGTAGTCTAATCATCAATTCTTTGCTACTGACTTGCTACACTATGATCTATCATCTGTGTGAGTTGCCATCAAGGACAACACTTGTATCATAATGCCAACAATCTTCCCCTTTGGACTTGACGGCAAAGCTAACTTTCCATACTAAGAACTGTCAACTTAATGAGTTTTCATTGTACATTACATCTGAACTGATTCCTTTGAGCTACCCTGCATCCCATGTGTTCTATCACATCTGATCTCTCTTATGTAGATTCATCTAGTTATGTATAAGTGAGATGTTCTGCTACAAGTGGCTTGCCATCAAGTACAACACATGCATCATAATGCCAACAATCTCCCCCTTTAGACTTGATGGCAACAACACTAAATCACTCTCCCCCTTTGACATCAATTGAAAAGGGCGGACCAAGATATTCTCTTTCCTTGAAAAACATTCCGCTGTCCATACTTGCCCTGAGTACCTGCTGAAATCTCTGAATGAGCTCCCCCTTTGTATATGCCAAGGTGTACCAATCTGTCCATGCTCCCTCTGAGTACATGCTGAAATCTCTTCTCTTGCTGAAATGTGTTGTTCATGCTCCCCCTGACTGTAAGCAAGGTCTGCAAAAATATGTTCTACAAGAATAACATGACTCTATACATCATGAATGACGTTCCTATCACCAAAGACTCATACATACAACCATCTCCCAACCAAGTGGTGATATACCAATATTGATTCATTCACCCAACCAAGTGGGGATACACCCAAAAGTGTACACATGATAAAACAAGAATATTACATCATATATCCCAGGCATAGTGGTGGTACGCATTACATCATATGACCAAAAGGGATTCATCAAATGACTACAATAGATAAAGACAAACTATTACATCATGACTCTTGATATGACCTTTACATGAAATTTATAATAGAGACCAAACATTTAAATAAGATCATGATAGTCATCAGCAACTATCATACACAATGTATGATCTGCTCCATAAGCATCTGTGAACAACATCTAGACTAGCAACCTGTATATGTCCATTAGTGTATAAGTCATCAACCTATAACAAGGTATGTCTGCATCAACTCATTATTTTGAACAGAATTCTGCATATGACATACAGAATTATTCACATTATATCATATGCGAAAAACACCATAGCCATCTCATCAATATCAAGATCTGCATGATCCAAGTATCATCACTTGGGAACATCTACATCAATCAACATATGTAAGTATCAACCTATCATCATATAGGTAAGAATTCATCATCATGTCTCCAACAATGCAACTTTGAGTAATCATCCATGTATCCAGCACTATATATCTTGAGCTCAAGATCATTTGTCAAGACTTCTTGATATCATCAACAACAACAATCCTCATCCACATGAGCGCCAAGAACTATAGGAATCCTGCATCATAACTATGTTATATTACGACAATAGCATATGAGTGAATCATTGTCAAGTAATGAAGTTGTGAATTCAAGCTTTGTACTTCTCCTTATCCTTATGAAGATCACCATGTGAGCACCATATATGCATCATCAGAGAATCAACCACAAATCTGATCTAAACACCAACTATGTAACCCCAAGAATAATATGAGATTTTATCATGGAAAACTCATAACCATATCATAGCAAGATGTATCATTTAGCCATATAAGCATCATTACCAAGGACTACTAACCATAATGCCAACAATGCATTATTAAAAGCATATGCTCCCCCTGAACCTGTGCCATCTGTTCACTGTCATATTTGATCATGCATATATCAGCAAGAAGTATCAAGGCATCATCATCATTAATTTAAGATCAAAACACTTTAAAACATCTTACAAGTGTCAAGACATTTCCACACATCATCAGCAGATTGTAACCATTATCAAATAGAGCAAATAATGGACTGAATCATATCAGACCCTTTTTCTGAGCCTGTCCCTACTGGTTTTCCTCAAACTAACATATATGTGATTGTGCAGTAACTAACTCGCATATATACATGACTTCCCTTTATGAAACTTGTGATTTAGGACACTGAAGTTTTACACTTTCAGCTCCCTTTGAGTCTGTTATGTCTGTATATTGTGCTGTGCCACATCTTTCTGACTGTACTTCCTTCTTCTTCCATATCTTCAAGTGTGACGATGTTTTCTCCTTTTGGTGTGGTGCCCGTACTTTGTTCCTGCAATCCTTAGCTATATGTCCAAGCTTGTTACATGCATAACATCTCACATGTTTCATATTCCTTTTGTAGCAATCAAAAGCTCTGTGACCAAACATATTGCAAGCAAACAAATATCCCTTAAAGTAACTGGAACGTGATGGTCTTTCTGTGTGATGGTCTTGAACCATTCTTCTTCTGCATCTGGCTGCAACATGTCCAAAATTATGACATACATAACATTCAACATTATTCATCAGAGGAGTAAAAGATTTTCTTTGAAGAATTTCTTTCCTTGGCTGTTTATGGGGTTGTCCTCTCATCTCCTTGTTGATTATTTTAGATTTCTCATTAGAATTCCTTGCCTCTCCTTGTGAGCTAGATTCATCTTCAACAGATTCATAAAAACCAAGGCCAGTTTTGATAGCAGGAGACCTTTGACTACTAAGAATATCATCCAAGATCTTAGTACTATCTTGAAATCGTAAGATCTTATCCTTTTATTCTAAGCTATCTTTTAGAATATTTACCTCAATCTGATGTTGCTCCTCCTTTTCATGATACTGCTTCTTCATGTTTTCTTTAAATTTTTTTCCTTCTTCCAACTGATGTCTTAGTTCAAAAACTTCATTTTCTTGTTTTTCAAGAGCTTGGAGTTGTTCTTTATTCCTCTTATTTTATTCTTCATGATCTTCTTTTAGCGAGAGGATAGTAGCTTCAAGACTTTCATAGTAATTGGATCTATCTCTGAGTTTCTTGATTGTTGTGCTCCTTTCATTGACTTCATTTCTTAATGATGTCACTTCATTCTGCAACTTTTGACATTGATCTTCCTTGTCCTTGAATAACTTCCTTACCTTGTTTCCTTCCTCTAGTTGACCTTTTAATTTGGTAGCTTCTTCTTTGAAGGCACATTCCATTTTGTTCAATAGATCTTGTTGATCTTTAATTTTGTCTGTAAGCCTTTTAAATTCTGCCTTTATTTGATATCTTTATTGCTCACCCATAAGAGCAAATTTAGTTGTTTCGCTATCACTTTCACCATCTTCAAATGGATGGATAAATGTATCACAAGAGGATAACAAATTGATACCTAATAGTTCTTTTGCTTGTTCATCTTCATTCTGAAGTGATTCTAAATCTAAAGTGCTTCTTCCACATATTCCCCAATCGATTCTCCCATTGTCATAGCTCTCCTGAGATGTCTTCTTCTTCTTAGGCGCTTTCTTCTTAAGCTTCTTTCCCATTGATATACGGATCTCCTTCAAGCGATCAAGCTTCTACCAAAGGACCTACTCTGATACCAATTGTTGGAAATAATACTGAGAGGGGGGTGAATTAGTATTATCAAATCAATATAACGTTTTCATTTCCACACTCAGATTCATATACGCTACTTCAATTAAGGGAACCCGCGTGTACACACAACTGTGTCTAATGCAACTAGCGTATATCTAGTAAACTTATGATTCAGTTAATCCATTAAATGTTGATCTTTAGGTAGTGCATCATAACTTCATTAACCATATGAATAGTAAACAGGTGCAGTAAAACAGAACAGATCATCACACACAAGAAGCACACATGAACACCATGATATAAGGTGGAAACCCAATGTGGGTGAAAACCACCTGCTGCAATTCGTCTCTATCTTCCTTTAATAAGAAACTTCTTTTTACAATATTTCTGTACTGGAGCAGTCTTATACCAGTACACAGGCTTCTGCCTGCAGAATTCTACAACCTTCTCTCGTTTTCCAGCTTCTCCTGGAAGGGAGCTACAACCCCCTTAGCTCTTGTACTAGCTAAGGTACTAGTACATAGGTGCCAACCTACATAAGGCTACAACCTTCTCTTTCTTCTTCCAGGACCACGTTTCATAATTTTTCAAACTGGATCCATGAATAACATCAATCAAACATCAAGAATATCTGCATCAACCAATCTCTTTTGCACCAAACAAACTGAATCAAATAATCACTTCTCTAAATGTTGTACCCAGAAAGCAGTAATAGTAACCAAATACCAATTCTGAACCCAGAACCCTGCAGCAATAAACAGAAGTAGATAAAACATATTTCAAGAGACATACGCTACTTCAATGTGTACAACCTGCATGCATACGCTTCTGAATTAAGGCCAACCAGCATATACGTTGTTTTTACTTACTGAACCAGTGTGTATATGCACCTCTAATGTGACGAGCCTGTGTACAGATCTATAAAAGATAGTTCACTCTTTCAAATATTCAGACATTAGTTATACCTAGATTATCAGATTTATAGATCAAGTCATGTGCCAAATATAATAGATCAAAAACACACAAAGATACTACTATTCAAGTCTTGAGTTTTGACCCATCAATAGAACTTATCCATCTTCTTGCACTCAGGTTCCTCCTTGATTCAGGTTCACCTATGCATCATAAACCAATCACCAATATTCCAGATCTTGCTCTTCATAAGATATTCAATACTTCAGTCAAAAGTACCTTTGCCAAATGATCTCCTCCTTTTTTATAGTCTTAGGCCTTAGTCAATACCATGGTCCAAAACCATTTAGAACCAATACTAGGGACCCAATACTTGGGTTCAACACTTCAGACGCAATACCAAGGTCCAAAACCATAGGTCTAAATACCACGGACCCAAAAATAAGCTTTCCCACATGTACGCACTTTTTCGTGCATGAAAGTGCGTGCATACGCATACGCGACTTTTGATCAGTAATCCCACGTGTATACGCACCTTTGTATATAGTGAACCTGCATGTGTACATGACTTGGTATATAGTGAACCTGCATCTATACTTTTCTTTCTTCATTCTTTGTAGTCTGATCATCAATTCTTTGCTAGTGACCTCCTACACTATGATCTGTCATCTGTGTGAGTTACCATCAAGGACAACACTTGTATCATAATGCCAAAAATCTTCCCCTTTGGACTTGATGGCAAAGCTAACTTGCCATACTAAGAACTGTCAACTTAATGAGTTGTCATTGTACATTACATCTGAACTGATTCCTTTGAGCTGCCCTGCATCACATGTGTTCTATCACATCTGATCTCTCTTCTGTAGATTCATCTAGTTATGTATAAGTGAAATGTTCTGCTACAAGTGGGTTGCCATCAAGTACAACACATGCATCATAATGCCAACAAATACCATGGACGCAATACCTGGGTTCAACACTTCAGACGAGATACCATGGTCCAAAACCATAGGTCCAAATTCCAAGGAATAAATACCATGGACCAAAAAATAAGTTTTCACACATGTACGTGCTTTTTCTTGCATGAAAGTGCGTGCATATGTATACGTGCCTTTTGATCGTCAATCTCGAGTGTATACGCAACTTGGTTAAGAGGAACCTGTGTATATCTCTTTTTCCTTCATTCTGAGAGCCTGAACTGTGATCTGTCATTTGAGTGAGTTGCCATCAAGGACAACACCTGTGTCATAGTGCCAAACCTATGTCATAATGCCAACAAACACTAGTATAGGAACCAATTTAGTAGCTGATAATAATTGGAATTTGTACTTTGATGGATCCAAAATGCAGGATGGATTTAGAGTTGGTTGCCTTCTCATAGACCCACATAATAAGAAGTACATCCTATCATGTCATTTGGAGTTCGAGTGTACAAATAATATTGTCGAATATGGAGTGCTTGTTCTTGGGTTAAAGAAAACCATCGAATTGAAGGTAGAGTTGATCAAGGTAATTGTTGACTCAGAAGTGGTTACTTGATAGGTACGGGATACCATCCACTGTGTTTCACCAAGCATTAAAAACTACCAACAGGAGGCATGCAAATTGATTACTTATTTTAAAGCTTTGAATATTATTTCTCTTCCTAGACTTAGAAATGTCGCAACAGACACATTAGCTAATGTAGTCCTTAGAATGCCGCCTTTGAAAATGTTTTTTCTATATAGATTATATATAAACCATATGTTCTTGATAACATAACTAATTTTCGTGTTTTCAATAACGAGCAACATATACTGCATTTTATGGATAATGTGGATGTGTTTAAAGATGTTGCCATTATCATGCAACCAACTCACAAAATAGAAGAAAAGATAGATGAATGACTTTAAAATTAGCCTCTTCGAGGGGGAAATCTCTTTTACATTACATAAATGAAAAATTCTTCGATGATACACATGATAAGACCTCCTTGGTATATATAGGAGTCTAAGGGGTCACAATATAATCAGAGCCTACATAAAAATAATAATGTAAGGGAACAACAATAAAAATAATGGGCTTCTATGCGGGCACAACAATAACAACATGGGGGATACATGGGCACAGTAATGACAATAAGGGACTACAATAACAATAACAATAACAATAAGGGGAATACACTAGTATTATAGGTACATAATATGCCCCTCTCCTTCAAAAAAGTGTTTTCCTCAATGCTTGAGTAGTTCTAGATGTTTGTATATAAATTCTCACCCTCCCATGTGGAATCTTCAGCAACTAAGTTCTTCCACTTAATGAGATACTCTAAAATTAATCGATTTATTAGCTGTCGGGTTTTTGTTTCCTTGACTGCTTCAGGTGCAAATATGATTTTTTCCTTCTTCGTCAAGTTCAGGAAATAATATTTGAACTGGGAGCTTGTCATCGATAACCTTCTTTAAGCATGAAACATGGAAAACGAGGTGTATTCGAGAAGATGCAGGTAGCTCCATTTTTATACCATACTACCAATATTTTGCAACACCTTGTAAGGACCATAGTCCTTGGGTGATAATTTATTATCCTTCTTATCTTGCTTAAGGGACATTTGTTTGTATTCTATCATTAAAAATACGTCACTACCTACATTAAAACTTCTTTCACTACTATGTTGATCTGCATGTTGTTTCAATTTGATTCTATGCGAGAGTGAGATTATCCTTTAAGAGTTGGCGAACTTCTTGTTGATGCTCAATGTGATCTTCCATTGCTTGAACCTTATAATTTTCTCTTAAAGATGATGTGTGGATGGTGGATGATATCCATAAAGTGCCATAAATGGGGTCATTTTTTTCTACAGTATGGAAGTAAGTGTTATACCACCATTAAACTATAAGTAACCACTTGACCCATTGTGTTTGTTTATTAGATACAAAGAAACAAAGATATCCTTCCAAATATTTGTTCACTATCTCAGTTTTCCCATCAGATTGAGGATGATAAGATGAGCTATGAGTTAATTGAGTATCAAGACAAGAAAATAATTTCATCCAAAAATTTCCAGTGAAAATGGGATCTCTGCCACTTACAATAATCTTTGGGTTTCCATGTAGATTTTGAATTATTTCCATAAATGTGGTAGTAACTGTACTAGATTTAAAAGGATGAGATAATGCACAAAAGTTTTCATAATTGGTAATTATATCAACTACCACCATGATGACACTCTTCCCTTCATACTTGGGTAAACTTGTGATAAAATCCATTGAGACCTGCTCCCATCGCTGAATTGGAATGGCTAATGGTTGTAACAGACCCAATATCTTAATTGTCTTGACTTTACTTTTTTGGCAAACCAAAGATTGTGCCCAAAACTTTTGAATATCAAATTTAACGCCATACCAAATTTAAAAATCCTGATTGCTATCCTAAGGGGGAGGCGTGCAATTCCAAAAGAATATTTTCCCTGAGTTGTGAATTCTTACAAATATATAAGCGATATTTGTACCATAATGAATCGTCTTTCCAGTGAAATGTATCAGAGGTACTGGGATCTTGCTGCAACTTTTGAATGAGTGTCCACACCTCTTCATCATTCTTCCATTCATCCCTTGCTTCAGTTATCCAATCAGGTTGGATAATAGAAATTTCACAAAGCAATTCTTCCACGTCATCATCCTTTCTTGAGAGTATCTATGACAACATTTTTCTTACTTTTTTTGTAGATGACTTCAAAATCATAACCCAACATATTTGTGACCCATTTTTGATACTCTTTCAAGTATAATATTTGTTCCAAAAAGTTTTTAAGACTATCATGATTTGTCTTTACCTTGAAGTGTCTTTCCATTAGGTAAGGTCTCCATTGCTTTAGTGCATGTAGTATTGCCAACATTTCCTTCTCATAAATAGGTTTGTGTAAATACTTTCCTTTGGTTGGACGACTTTCAAAAGCAATGGTTCTTCCTTCTTTCATTAAAAAAACACCAATTCCATTTTCAAATGCATCACCTTCCTCAATAAATGTTTTTGTGAATTCTGACATAGTTAAGACCGGTGCTTCGAACATTGCCTCTTTAATATGTTCAAAGGCCTTAGTTGCTTTTGGAGTCAAAGAAAATACATCTTTCTTCAATAATGTTGTTAGAGGTGTTGCTATTCTCCCATAATTATTAACAAACTTGCAATAATAACCTTTTAACCCGAGAAATCCTCGAATATGCTTTATGTTTGTGTGGATTTTCCATTCCTTAATGGATTTAATTTTGTTTGGGTCTACCTTAACACCCTCATGGGATACAATATGACCCAAATATTCCACCTTTTGTACTCCAAATAAACATTTAAATGTTTTTGCATATAATTGTTTGTCCTCCAATAGCCTGAGCACCCTGTCAACATGTTGAACATGATCCTTCCAAAACTTGTTGTAGATTAGTATATCATCAAAAAATAACAACACAAATTTTCTAAGGAAGGGTTTGAAAATGGAATTCATCAAACCTTGAAATGTAGAAGGTGAAATAGTAAGGCCAAAAGGCATGACCAAAAATTCATAATGACCCTCATGAGTTCTGAATGTTGTTTTCGAAATGTCTTAAGTCTTGATTCTAATTTGAGAATATCCTGAATGAAGATCCAGCTTGGTGAAGTAAATTGATCAATGTAATTCATCCAGCATTTCATCAATGACATGAATCATAAATTTATATTTAATAATGAGCTTGTTGAGCTCCCTATATTCTAGACACATGCTCCATGATCCATCCTTCTTGTGCACCAATACTACTGGAGCAGAGAAAGAACTTTGACTAGGTTGAATTATACCAGCCTCTAACATTTATGCAACTATACATTCAATTTCACTCTTTTGGGCATAGGGATATCTAGTAAGAATGTTTGGAGGAACACTTGCTATAATCAAATGAATATCACGATCATGGTCGAAAATAGGTGGGAGGCCTTTATGAGTCTCAAATACCTTGGAATGATTGTCCAAACTTTCTGGAGATCTAGAGAAATAGATGATTTTGATGTTTAAAATTCGAGTGAGCATAATTGTGCAATTACACCGTGTTATTCTTTCTTCATAAGCTTTTTCATGCCATTAGAGATGATTATATTTCCTGGTTTCCTTACGATACCCTTTAATTCAACTTCCTTTCCTTCCCATAAAAAATTCAAGGAAAGTTCTTGAAAATTAAATGCTATCATCCCCAAAGATTGTAACCATTGGAATCCTAGTAAAGCATCAACACCACCCATTTGAATGTAAAACATTGGACTATTCAATACATATTCCCCCATGGTTAGCTTGATATTATGGCAATTTCCAGAGCAATTTATAGTTCCTCCATTTGCAACCACCACTTGACACTCTGGTGTTGGATATAGGAAGCAATTAAATTCCTTGGCTATCAACAACGTAAACATTGAAAGAGGAACTGATACAATTACCCATTTCATTGAGATAGGAAAAAATTCAAATGATTTTGAAAAGTGGTGATGTAGAATACACATACTTTTTTTAGCATACTTTTTGACACTTGACTTTTTTTATGTACATTAGTTTTTAGAATGTTAGTGATTCGCATGTTGATTTTAAAAAGTGTTGATTATGCATCAGGCCCTTTTTTTAAAAGACTTAATTTTTGACTTTAAATTTTCTAGTGTATTAAATGTGAATAATTATTTTCTAAATTTAACAATTTTTGAAGTGCTCTTCTTCTTCATATTTTCTTGTTTTTTTTTTGTAGTGAGGTTTTTATTTTTTTACATAGTTAAAGAAAAAGGTCGATATTTTAAAGTTTTGATATTCTACATATTTATATATCGTTAATTAATTTTTGAATGCACATCAAATAATTGTCTCTAGAAAACAATAATTTTTAACAATTGACATAAAAATAACCACTATGAACATAAATATAGCTAAAAAATTACACATTTTGAAAATATTTTTCTAAAAATGGCATGTCAAAATCACAGTTTTTATAGGAAAATTTTAACAAAAAAAGGTTAAATAATAGTTTTTTTATGAATTTAATGTCAAAAAATAATAACAATCACTGTTTTTCTCAAAAAATAATGATTCACAGAAAAATTAAAGCGAAAATCACATAATACAAATATTTAACACATAATAACATTAATTGAAGGCTTATTCTTCTCTTAAAATGTCAAAGTCAAAACATTACAAGTATAACTAATTAATAGTTACAAAAAATGAGCTTTATTTCAAAGCATAACTTAAATTTAATCAACAATATCACATAATCCAAACTCTTCATCCTCTAGAGTTTCATCATTGTCTTCTTACACAATATTTTATGCTTCATTTTGCTCATTTTCCTCTTCTAATGGATCTTTGATGTCTGCGAATCTCCCAATGTATGTCTTTCTAATCATTCCATGTGATGGTGGTTGAGGTTCCTTTGTCTTTTTTTCCACAAGTGATTCACTAAAATCCCCTTTCTTCAACCCAATTTCTTGCATTGCATCTGAAAGAAATTGAAGAGCATTAATTCTTTGCTGAATAAATTTGCATTGTACTCGATCTTTTTGAATGGCAATGCAATTTCTTCCTTTTTGTAGGCAACATTCTAGTGTTGTACCTAGTTATCAAGAAAAAAAGAAATAATGAAGTAAATTAGTATAATGACATATAAATTAAGAAAGAAGATATTGAAATTCAATTCTATATAATAAAACTTACATGAGCTAGAAATTAAATCCAGAACCTAATCTCCTTCCTTTGAACATAAGTATATAATATAGTTAATCAATGATTGTGGTTTTTGATATATGTTAACTATCTCTCATTTTTCTTCTTTATCTTCATAAGTTAGTTTTTTCACAATGGAATCATAAACCAGTAATTGGAAATGACTCTTTCCATATACTAGATTAAAAAGCATAGACATATTGCTATCATATTTTGTCCAAATATCAATATGGATGAACTCACTATCATTTATAATTGGTTGATCTTCGCGGTTAAGAAGATTTGGCTTTTTCCTATAACATGAAACAGTAAAAGTTCAATTAACTTGTACATAAATGATTTTTTTAACATTAATCAAACATACATTTTCAACATCTTACCATGTAAGTTGCATCCTTGAGTTTGTTTTCACCTTCAAGATTGACAATAACATTTCCAATTGTGTGTCTAAATGAAATGTCACAAATCTTCATAATGGTGATGATGTGACTTCTACAAATCCTGCAACCACTTTACTAAGAGCTTGATAAGTATAAGGGTCACTATCACAGTCAATGTTTGGGATATTGAAACCATGGGGAATATCTGCAATAACTAGGAAAAATCCCTTTTAGGTATGAGTTTAGTACAAGGAAAATTTTAAGGATGGAAAATTTTCTTGAAGTTTAAAAACATTGGTGAATCTCACTAATCCATAATATGCAAACTATAAAATGTTTATTGATATATTTGTAAAATTATTCAAATTTATAATGATTTTATATATAATCTCTATATAATGTTGGCGATTTTTAAGGTAAAATAATTTTAAATTCTAAAATTTGGGCAAATCATCTTTTATAAAAATTGAAAATTGGTGAATCTTTTTTCTGGAAAAATCCTGGAAAATTAGCCCACTCGGCGAATATTAGCCCCTAAAATTTTCCATGTTAGCAATGTCTTCACAGTCACCTTGTATTACTTGATGTCGAATAGTGTCAATCCCATTCCAAATGAAATGAGTAAGTGTTGGATCAAGTTCAACATTCCTGAGATGATGCTTTCTCAGTCTTTCCATCTTAATTTTTTCAATAAAGGTTCTGAAACTATCTGGTGCTCCATTTGCATCCTTCCTCATATTTAATAAAATAAAAAAATATATGTATAAGTTATAAAATAAAAATACTATATAGATGAATAAAAATGAATGTATAAATCAACATACCCTTTTTAAATGCAAGATAAAAATATTTTAGTGTTGATGTAGAACTTGAACTTGGATAGTTGCGTACAACATCATCCCAACTATCTTAATTCAACAATTTAACCATTTGTTCTTGTATATTCATGTAAACTTTGTGACTGAATAGATAAAATAAAAATTGTTAATATAATGATATGTATAACAAACACTACCAAGAAAAATATGTTATATTTAAAAGAAAATTATAATATAGAAATAAGTAAAAATAATTCAAAAAAATTACTTTTGAAATTCCTCAGACATTTCCTCCAATGATAATTCCCCTGACTTTAAATGAGATAATATTGTTTTGACAAGTTTTTCATCCTTCACTCCTTGCAATGCTCTCCAAGGTGTGCTAGTCATATCTTCTGGAAGCTTCTTCATTTTAGGACATGATTTAATGTTACTACATATCAATGGTTTAGACCTTTATACCTTTTGATTTTTAATGCCAATGTTCTCCCACATGATAAAAATATCATTAATCAATTCCCATATATTTTCAGTTCTAAAGGCCAACTAGAAAATGTTATCGATACCTCTAAATATATCAGTATTTACTCTGTCACCTTTTGAACTGATTTTGTCCTCAATTTGATAGCCTATTTCCATACAACATTCCTTTCAAAATTTTATAGTAACATTTATCTTATCCCCACTACATTTTTCTTCAAATTCATTATGACTAAATCTAACCCTTTGGATGAAAGTCATATATATCCTATATTCATTATCTAAATTATGATCCCATGCTAATAAATTTTCTTTTGTTTTTGATAAACAAACATAAATGATACATTTCATTATTTCAAAACGTGGGTTATTGGGATATTCCTCCATCAATTTCCTTTGAGCTTATACAAAATGGTTCCCCCCCAAGCACATAATAATTGTATTCAAAACATTTTGACTTATCAAATGCTTCTTTGTTGGGAATTTGAATTGGATCAACAAGAAGCACATAATTAACCACATGAGCATATGGATTGTACCTCATCAATGTCTTCAAGTTATGAACATGTAGCTAGTGTGGCTTTCTGAATTGATATTTAAATTTTCCTTCACTTGGCTTATAGATTTGTCTCACATTAAGTTGAAATGTACGACCACCCTCAATTAATTTTGTCTCTGTCAAGTTTTGTCAAATGGCATTTTTATTTTAAATGCCATCCTCTAAATTAGCTCCTGGTGTAATGATTTCCCTGCTTTCTTTTGAATTTTCACTATGAAATTCACTGTTGGAAATGACTACTTGAGAATGTTCAACTTTTATTTTCTTCCTCCTAACATTCTCATCATTAACTAGAATAGAGACATTCCTGGGCATTTTTACTTTTGGTCTTTTATGGCTCCTCCTTTCTAACATCAGTTTTAATGTCATCCTCAGTAATGGAAACATATTCTCCAATGTCAGTTTCAAGTTCCTCATATTCAAAAGTAACTTGTCTACCTTTGCTAGATTTATCCACTAAATTTTTTTTATCCTGATCCCTCGGATGTAGTTTTGTGGAATCATGAATTACTACTTTTTGCTTGTTTTCCATATTTTCTTCTAACCGCAAGTAGAAACTACTGACAACATTCATAATATCTTGCTCTATGAAATGACTGCCTCCCAACATAATTGAAATATTTTCAATAAAATTCCATCAAACAAAATGTCATATGTCAATAAAAACTAAGTTATAAAAATATAATGAGAGTTACAATAACGAAAAATACAAAAATAAATAACAATACTTAACATATCTTGTGTAATGTCATTTCTAATTTGTTTACACAACTTTGTAGATTCGTTTGTCATGTCATACAACGATAATGATAACTGATATTTAACCTTGTCATGTGACTTCGGCGGTTTTGTAAGTACATAAAAAACTTCTGTATCCGGTATCAAACAAATTTCTATGACTTTTCCTAGCACCTCATAAACTCCACCATCGTTAGGGATATCAACATATAGATATATCTGCACCTCTTCACCTTCTCTACCTTTCACATACCATACATTTTCTGTAAGATTCACTTCTTTTGATTTCTTCCAGTATGAAATCGTCTTTTTATCGTTTGAGACACTCGATAGATTTGTAGTTATTAGCTCATGTTTGGTTCGTTCAACAATGTTTTTCGAGGGTCCACCTTTAATTTTAGTGGTGTTTGGTCAAGAAAGATTCACAAAAATCTTCTTTGATGCCATTTTCCTACACAATAATACACATATATATAAATCAGTAGCTTAAATAAAAAACAATAGCTTAAATAAAAAGCAAAACGATTAATGATAAATAATTTTGTAAAACATAATTTTTTTTTAAATAAGAAATTAAAAAAATGCAGTCTTGGCCCGCCCTTCCCTATGGCCTAACGGGCCTGTGGGGTGGAGGATTGATTCTCATAATCGTGCCTCCACCCCCACGGGTCTCGCGCCAACCCCTCTGCCCCACCCCCGTGGCCCAATGTGCTGTCGGTTGGTGGAGGCCTGATTCTCGAAATCAGACCTCCACCCATCGGCAGCCCATTGGGCCACGGGGGTGGGGTGGAGGTGCTAGCGCCAACCCCTCCGCCCCACCCCAGCGACCCAACGGGCCCATTGGGCCGCGAGGGTGGGGTGCAGGTGCTGGCGCCAACCCGTCTGCCCCACCCCAGCAACCCAACGGGCCCGTTGGGTCGTCGGGATGGGCAAGAGGGGCTGCGTGAAACCCCCTCCTGCCCCTCCTCCATGTCCCAATGGGCCCGTGGGAGTGGAGGCTCGATTCTAAGAATCAGGCCTCCACCTCCATGGGCCCATTTGACCACGGGGGTGGGTACCACCAGCAAGCATGATCAGTCCCACCATGCCCATTACGCACATTGTGACCTTCTGCCTACCATGAGGCTGTCCAGTAAACTTGGCTCATCTAAATTTTTAATTTTTAAAAAGAATTCTAAATTTCATTAAACCTATTGAATTTTAAAACGTGCACACAACAAAAGAGAAGATAACCTTTCAAATGCGATAATTTCCATTGAGTATATTGTCGATAAAAATGTAGATTCTCCACAAATTCACTCCAAGTCTTTTAACGAACCTCGAAAAGCCTTGATGTGTTGTGAGGAATAGTGATAATAAAATTTATGATATAATGGAAATTACAGAACTGTTTTTACCGCACGGTTAATGTGGAATTTATTTGTTTTAATAAAAGCTTTAACATATAAATCTTGTTATGGTGATATAGTAAATTTTGATATAACGAACATTATGGAATTGTTTTACCGCATGGTGAATGTGGTATTAATTTGTTTTTATAAATACTTTAACATATAAATTTTGTTATGGCGATATGCGAACATTGCAGAATTGTTTTACCGCATGTTGAAAGTGGTATTCTTTTTTTATTATTAAAAGTAAACATATAAATCATGTTATGGCGATTTAACAATTTATTTTTAATGTGGGATAGAAGATATAATAAAAAATAAAAGAAACATTCAATTGTGTAGTAAATGCTATATAATTTAAGTAAAAAATTAATTTAGGTAAAAAATTTAGTTTACAATTTAATTTTAATAGTTAGTTTTAAAGACTAATTTCATAATAAAAGTTTAGTTAAAATTTTTCAATAAATTATAGAAGAAAATTATGGAAGAAAATGCATGAAATGGAATTTTTGGAGGGAAAAGTTTCGACGAAAATTTTTAGAGGGAAATTTTGGAGGGAAATTTTCATTCTATAAGCTATATATTATGATTACGAGAGAGTGCATTTGTATCATTCAGCCTATTTTGTTTGAAAGGAATGGATTCTTTTGATAATGAAGTTTTGCTTTGTGAAGCATCAACATCTTCATCGCGTAACAACTCTATTCATATTGATGAATATAACAAAAATTCTTCCACTATGAATCGAAAGTCAAATCTTCCACTTAGTCCTAATCCTAAGGACTATGAGAGCATCATTGATGAAGGATAGGGTGAAGAATTTCAAATAAATAAAGAGTCATAGTTTCCAGTTAGTCCTAATCCTATGGACTATGAGAGCAATAGTGATGAAGAGCATGATGAATATTTTCAAATAAATAAAGAGTCACGGTTTCCACTTAGTCCTAATCCTATGGACTATGAGAGAAATATTGAGGAAGAGCATGATGAATAATTTCAAATGAATCGAGTGCCAGGGTGTCCACTTAGTCCTAATCCTATGGACTATGAGAGCAGCAGTGATGAAGAGCATGGTGAAGAATTTAAAATGAATAGAGTGTCATGGTGTCCACTTAGTCCTAATCCTATGGACTATGAAAGAAGCAATGATGAAGAGAATGATGAATAATTTCAAATGAATAGAGTGTCAGGGTGTCCACTTAGTCCTAATCCTATGGACTATGAGAGCAGCCATGATGAAGAATTTCAAATGAATAGAGTGTCACGGTGTCGACTTAGTCTTAATCCTATGGACTATGAGAGTAGATTTGATGAAGAGCATGATGAATAATTTCAAATGAATGTAGAGTCATAGTTTCCACTTAGTCCTAATCTCATGGAAAATGAGAACAATAGTGATGAAGGCCAGGATGAAGAATTTCCAATAAATGGAGAGTCACATTTTCCACCTAGTCCTAATCCTAAGGACTATGAGAGCAGTAGTGATAAAGGATAGGATGTCCTAATACTAAGGACTATGAGAGTAGTAGTGATGAAGGGCGAGATGAAGAATTTTCAATAAGTAAAGAGTTACATTTTCGATGTAGTCCTAATCTTATGGACTATGAGAGCAACACTGACAATGCACATGATGAATAATATCCAAAAAACATGTTAGATCCCTATACTAATAGTGTAACCCATTATTGTTATTAGTAACCCCCTTATTATATTGTTGTGCCCATGTAGTCCCCATATTGTTATTATTGTTCCCCATAGAAGCACACTATTGTTATTATTGTGCCCTTAGATTATTATTTTTATGTTGGCTTTGATTATATTATGACCCCTTAGACTCCTATATATAGAAAGGAGGTCTTGTCATTTGTATAATCTAAGAATTTTTCATTTGTGTAATGTAAAGGAGGTTTCCCCCTGGAAGAGGCTTATTTCTAAGGCGTTCATCTATCTTTTCTATCTTTTTGTGAGCTGGTTTCATAACATTTGGTATCAGAGCTTTGGATTCTAGGGTTTCGCTGCTCCAAACAGGTCATCGTGGCATTTTAACTATAATTTTTTTTTTGCGACGTTCCAAAAGCTAAAAAAGAAACCCATTTGAGACAAAATCATTCTGAGCTTTGGGTCCGAACTTCAGAGCTTGTCTCGCTATATTTTTGGAGATATGATCTAAGGAAGTTAGGGATTTTGCAGACTCCCGAATTACATTCCAAACAAGTGATGTGGGGAAATCATCATAACTTTCGTTCTGTGCATCAGATTTAAATTTCATAAGAAGTTTCAAAATTAGGACAACCTTTAGTTTTCTGTATATCATTTTCAGGTACTAAGGTCGAAACAGTGACATGTGGTACTTCGTATAAGTTTTCTCTACTGAACTAGTCTATAATCAGGTCACTGTGGAAGATTTGGCATAACTCTTCCTTGGAGAATCCAATTGCAATCAAACTTGCAGAGTTAGAAAGAGGACTCATAGTACTATTACAGGCCGAAATTGTAGAACCTAAAGATCTGAAATTACATAGTTACAATAGTTTCAAGATTGAGCTCCTAAAATCAAGAAAAAGCGAGATGAGGAAGTTTGATGGCAAGGATACAGTAAATTGGATACTACAGATGGAGAAATATTTTTATCTACATGGTGTACCACTATTACAAAATGTAGGTATTACATCTTCATATTTAGAACCAGATCAATTTTTATGGTATAAAGGGCTTTGTTCTCGTAAACCTCTTGTTACGTGGTCACTTTTCATAGAGGAAATGATAGCACATTATGAGGATACAAAGAGAAACACCTTCTTTAGCCAATTAATAAATCTAAAGAAAAAGTGTTCAATGGCAGAGCACATTGAGGACTTTCAAAAATTGAATATAAGGGAAAATGATATTCCAGAGAAGCAAAGGATTGATGTCTCCATAGGGACTTTAAAGGATAACATTCAACATGAGGTTCATCTTTGGGAACCTGATTCATTGGAGAGGGCATTCAGGTTGGCAAGAAAAGAGGAAAGAAAAATTATGGTGACAAGGAAGTCTACCCCTCAGAACTATAAACATGGAAGTGTTGTTTCTCCTAGCCTTCCACAGCCTACAAGGTTAACACCACAACAATTGGAAGAGAAAAGAGAAAAATGGCTTTGTTACAATTGTGATAACAAAGACACTAAAGTTCATAAGTGTGTTGAGAAGAAATTATTTTATGTAGAATATGAAGAGGAGAAAGAAAAGGATCAAGAAACATCAAAAGAAGAGGATATACACCAGGAACCAACCCCAGAGAAAGAAGAAATGAATCTGACCATATCTTGTAAAGAATTGGAAAGAATTACCACTCCTTAAACTCTCAAGATAGAAGGACATATCAGGAAGAAAAAGGTTCAAGAAGTGAAAGATCACATTGAGAAATAAGAAATGAATCCTAGCATATCTTGTAATACATTGGCCAAAATTACCACTCCTCAAACTATCAAGATAGAAGAATATATCAAGAAGAAAAATGTCCAAGAAGTGAAAGATCACATTGAGCATCAAGAAATGAATCCGACCATATCTTGTAAATCATTGGAAGAAATTAATACTCAAACTCTCAAGATAGAAGGACATATCAAGAAGAAAAAGGTTCAAGCAGTGATAGATCAAATCAAGCATCAACAACAAGTTCTCCAACTTTTAAAGGATAACTCCACTTTGGTGCAGAATCGAATGAAACAAGAGGCAGATCAACATCGTAGTGAAAGAATTTTTGATGTAAGTGATTGGGTATTTTTACAGCTACAACTCAAGCAAGATATTGATGAGAATGAAACGTTGGAAATACTACATGCACTTAATAAATGTTGACCTTACCTAATGGGAAGACACTTTAAGGTAAAACTGGATCATGATAGTCTGAAATACTTTTTAGAACAAAGATTATCTTTAATAGAAAAGAAAAAACGGGTCACAAATATGTTGGGTTATGATTTTGAAATCATCTACAAAAACGGGAAGCCAAATGTTGTTGCAGATGCACTCTCAAGAAAGGATGAGGATGTGGAAGCATTGTTTTGTGATATTTATATTGTCCAACTAGATTGGATAAACGAAGCAAGGGATGAATGGAAGAAGGATGAAGAAGTGTCGCCACTCATTCAAAAGTTGTAGAAGATCCTAGTTGAAAGAATATTGCCAGAACTTGACGAGGAAGGAAAAATCATATTGGGACCTAGAGTAGTCACAGAAACAAGAACCCAACAACTATGAAATTGATCAGTTTCAAAGTATCTCATCAAGTGGAAAAACTTACTCGTTGAAGATTCCACATGGGAGGACAAGAATTTTATACAGAAGCATCAAGAACTACTCAAGCATTGGGGACAACACTTTTTGAAGGAGTGGAGCATGTTAGGTACCTATACTACTAGTGTAAACCCTTATTGTTATTAGTACAACCCCCTTATTATATTTTTGTGCCCATGTAATCCCCATATTGTTATTATTGTGCCCCATAGAAGCCCACTATTGTTATTATTGTGCCCTTAGATTATTATTGTTATGTCGACTCTAATTATATTATGACCCCTTAGACTCCTATATATAGAAAGGAGGTCTTGTCATTTGTATCATCTAAGAATTGTTCATTTGTGTAATGTAAAGGAGGTTACCCCCTCGAAGAGGCTTATTTCTAAGGCATTCATCTATATTTTCTATCTTTTTGTGAGATGGTTTCATAACAAAACATCGAGCCAAATTTTCCATTTAGTCCTAATTTTAAGAACAATGAGGGTAGCACTTAAGAAGGGAAAGATGAAGAATATCCTCCAAATCAATATTTCAAAAGCACAGATGATCATAGTGAGGATAAAATTTCTCATAATGATGATGAAAATGATTATACAAATGATGATCCAATGATGGGGATATTGCCAGGAAATATTGTATCGAGGAGTATGAGCTTTCCTTTTTGTATCAGTCCAAGATGTTCTAGTTATACAATGGGTAGAGTAGAATATCTGATGAGAAGAATTTTTGTCAGTGCTCTCATTTCGAGTGGATGTTTTCAAAAAGATTGCTTGAAACATATGGATTTCAAGTTTGTATTAGAGAAAAGAAAGTGATATTTGTCGATGAATAAAATCATGAAAAATTCATATTTAGTGGGGTGCATGCAATCTAAATTGTTAGGTTATGATTATCATATTGGGTCTTTATTTATTTGTAGAAAGGATTTCAAAATTTTTCATTCAATGGGTAATTTTCATTTGTCAAGAATCCAAGAAATTTTGGAAAAGGACCTCACATTTTATTCAGAAGTACATCATAAACAACAGTTTGGGCCATTATCAAATACTGCAATGTCATGGATGAAAGATTTATTTTCAAAGCATGGAGAGTGTATGCCAAATAGAAAGACAATACATATTCTAGATAATTTCTCAAGACGAGAAATCTACAACTTATACAAAGAATATGCAGAAGGCGCTGAAGGACATGGTTGATTTATTACATATCAATATTTTTTGAAGATATGGAAGAAAGAATTCAACAATGTCTATATTCCTAAGAAGACAAGGATGGGGATTTGAAGTACATGTGCTTCTCTTAAATAAAAAAAGGGATAAATGTGAAGGGTTAGAAAGAGGTAAGAATTCATAACTTTGAATTTTAAAATTGTATAGTCATCAACTATGAAAACGTATTTCTTAATGACTTTCTTTTATTTTGTGTAGATTCCATTGTTAAAGCACTTCAAGAGCATCATGAACAACAAACAAGTGAAAGGAAAAATTTGTACAAGGATCGAAAGAAGTGTTATGATAATCCAAATAAATATTTGGGTTTGATAATTAATGGTACGGACCATAAGAAAACACTTCTACCACATTTTGTTAGCACACCCAAAAATTTATAGGAGGAAAATGTTATCCAGTATCACTTGGTCGGTTGTATGGTCTTCAATGGGAAAATGCTGCCAAGGGTATACTTCAGAACTTCAAATATTCATAATGATGCAAATTTGACAATAACCATAATTCATGATGTGTTTTCTCATTGGTCTGGTAATCTTCTTGAAGTTTTATATCTAGAATTGGACAACACTTGTCGTGAAAACAAAAATCAGATTGTTTTTGGATATCTAAACATGCTTGTTGAATTGAGAATTTTTCATAACGTAAAGGTTGGTTTCCTTCTTGTTGGGCACACTCATGACCATATTGATCAGAAGTTTAGTTGTTTTCATTCACATTGAGGAGGAAGTAATTTGGGATCCTTCCATCATTAATTGAATGTATTAAGAAATCATACATGTGAAAGATTACTTTTGATGTGTTGGAATAAATTCTTGACATGCAAAGGTTTATTCTAGGATCGCATGGTGAGGAGAAATGCATTGAACAACTTAATGACATTAGCTTCCAACATCAATTGTGTATCAAAAAAATTGATGGGAAAACACTAATATGGGGCAAAAAGTATTCAACTACTACAGAATGGGCGCTGTGACAGGTTTGGCATTTTTGAAGTTCATTCCAGATCATCCAATATTTGCGTCAAATATATTGTTATTACAATCACTTGCTGAAGTTCATAATGCATGCAAGCAAAATAGAGATATAAATTATTTTGATTTCCTAGAAGAAATTAAATTTTTTATTAGACATAGATATGAGTACTTTGATATTGTTGATTCAGTTTGGTGGGAGTCTTTTTTCAATAATCAAAGTGATATCATTTCAAGAACAACAAATGAAGATATACGTTTGAAAAATCCATTTATTTGGCCACAAATGTGTCAAATGAACATGAGGAAAGAAACGTTGTTGAACAACAACAATCTAAAGGTATTATTAATTCTTCATGGGCAGAGGAAAGAGAAATGTATATTGGTTCCAGAAGGTCTCATGCACAAGGTGAATCCGTGGAAGACCTTTACAGGGGTTCAGTACAAGATATTAAGGAGGGTTGCATGATCGCAGTGTTAGCAAATGGAGATTCCAATGGTTGTCCATTCTGGGTTGCTAAGGTTATAAAGGTCATTATAGAAAATGAAGATGTTGCAGGTGTTGAAGTACATTGGTATGCCGCAAATACACACCCATTTAATGGTGTGTATAAGCCAGAGATGGTAGTTGATAAAAAAATTGGTAGAAAGAGAAAAATAAAGGGTACAAATATAATTCGTCACCGCACAGACCTCTTAAAACTAGAAGATGCTGACATACTTTTTTATGACTTCAATTTAACAAAGAGAGGAACTCTTCACTTCAATACTATTCTGAAGAGGTTGTTACCAGAAGAAATAGTGTTGGGATGGGAGTCTGTTGAAACTAATCGTAGATCTAGAAGAATTTTGAAACCTGCAATGGTGGGCATGCATGTGGACTCAGATGGGGCACTAGTTGATGAAAGAGAAGAATATGGAACATCTTCATCTGCATCCAGTCATTCATCTGAAGATGTGAATTCTAATGGTGTGCATGAACATATGAGTGATTTTGAATAATTGTTTAAGAAAGTTTATATAACTGATGTTTGCATCGTATCTTGAAATAAATTTTTTGATTCCCATATGGTGTTAAATGAAGTTATGAGTCATTTTTATTTTTGTTGGATTATATGTTTTCATTATGATAATTTTTATTGTTTAGAATATATATAATGCAACAATAACTTAGAGATATAATATATGTTTCTTTCAATCTACAAGTATTGACATTTTGATTAACTTATTCATGTAATTTGTTCATAATGTGTTGAAAACTTAGAGTTTTTTAATTCTATGGTTGAAAATTTTCTAATTTTTTTTGTATCTTTAATGTTATGGTTGAAAACAATTAGAACTTTAGTGATCTTTAGTGTCATTTTATTATATGTTTAACAACATGGATGAAAACTAATGGAATTTTAATGTGTTTTGGATCCCATTATTTTATTTTTATTGGCACTGCTAAAAAATGCTGAAATTATACCTGGAAAAGAAAAATGTTATTCTACCAAAAACATTAGTGTGTTTAAAAAATGTTTTTTGCACAAAAAAAATTCGGTTTTACTACCATTTTTTAAAAATGTTGAAAACTGACCCTAAAAAAAAATATCGTTCCAGTATACACAGTTTTCGTTTTTAGCACTGTTTTTCATGTTTTTTGGGGGTTCTTTTGCTAGAGTTTCAGTTTTGAGTTTATAGTTCTCATTCAAAAGTTTACATTGTTTATCTTACAATGAATAAAATTATGGGCACTGGTGAGCCTTGGTATTGCACCAAGAATGTTGCAACTCCCAAGGGCTCCTCAACTCAAATTATCAACCAGGGGTTCGTACAAACTTCGAGGTCACAATTCTATATGCACAATAGATAGGGTTATACTCATGCCACCCCCAGTTATGACATTAGATAAAAAAAAGTGCTAAAATACCCTTCCTTCTACTAAATTAGAATTAAATCTTGATAAAAGCACAAATTGGAAATTTCTTCTAAGTATGAAAATAAAAATTTCATTGACTTTACTTGTAAAACCCTAACTACTCAATTCATGAAAAGATAAAGGCTAACCTACTTACAGAAGTAAAGTTATGTTATCTTGTAGAATTCATCAAATACCTCATCTACTTGCCGAAAAGAAATTGATCTATCTTTCATAATTCATCAAATGACTAATCAGATTCACAGGTGCCATCTATCTAGTCCATACTTGCTCATAAATCAATGACCTACTTGCATGATAAAGAAACTAACTCTACTTTATTTTTGCAGTGAAGAAAAGGAAGGTTTGGAGTGGCCTAGGAGTGTTTCTTGATCATATTATCAAAACTGAGGGTCATTATGAATCTATGCTAAGTCAAAGTTACAGTGTGGGTCAAAATTGATGAAGAAAAAGGATGTTACATGTTTTCTGTAGGCGATTGCTACAGGAGGCCTGTAATTCTATAAGAGGGAATATGAGTTGTTTTTGAAGGTGAAGACGTTAGCTTGAGGGTATATAGAGGTGAATAGTAGTTGAAGAAAATGAAAGGAGATTGGTTTGAGACTCTAACCAAGCTCACAACCTCTCAAAAGCCTTTCTTACACTAGGATGAGTGCTCTCAGTGACCTAGAGAGAATAGCTCAGAAAACAAGGTTTTCTTGGGACAAAGTTTGGGGTTGGAAGGAGGAGGTGAAAGAGCTTAGGATGGAAGTGATGAAGGTGCCCTTCCCTATAGATCAATCATCCCTACAATCAATCACATGCATGCATCTATTTATCATTTACAAAATGAAATAAGTTATGATGGGAAAGATGAGCTGAACTTAAATGACAGCTAATTCATGCAAACCACTGATCTAATCAGTGAACTAACTACCAAAATACAAAAATAAAATGTAAAATAGGAAAACCAATACTAATATATTTCCAAGAAACCATAAACACAATATTTTTGGGTTGTGTTTTTGAATCCTTCCACTCATTCTCCCACAAGAGAGGTGATCTAGAGGTTGCAACCATAAAATTTTAGAGGTCAACTTCTACTGAAATGGAAGAAACTATGAACTGCATAGAATCAAGAAGAAACATAAGTACAAGAAGAGGGACCAAAGCCTTTGGGTTGGTCCCAAAACCAAGGGTCTCAACCCTCTGAAATTAACTCAGATGCAATTTAAAATCCAACTTCTCATTTTCAAAAAGTGCAGTTCTAATACATCATATAAAAATTGAAAATAAAAATGTCAATGCTTGGAGCTCAATAGCTACACCTAGCTGAACAAAAAATTCTAATCCTAATGAGATATTCCTCTGGTTTATTTATACAAAAGTGCAGCTGAAGCAAATCCCTTGAAAATAGGAATGGTTCCCTCCTTGATCTTGAAAATGGTGGATATTTTCCTTCTTGATCATCACTTGAACTAGGAGTCACTCGGCTACCAATGGAATTGAACTAGTGAGAGTGGATATGGTGATCCCAAACCGAGTTTGGGGAATTAAGGAGGTGAAGAAAGCCCCTATATTCTCTCTTAGTTGTCTCCATTAAGCCCCTGGATAGTAATAGCCTAAAAAATGCTTCATTTTCTTGCAATTAAACCACATTAGGCCACATACCATGACAAACACCTTTTATTCCTCTTACTAAGCATAATATAATGAAAAATGTGAATTAATGCAAGAGAAGGATAGTTTTAAGGCCGGGGGATGGCATATTAATCTTCAAAATGTACCTATTGATGGGACCCATCATCACCCCCTACTGAAAGCGTTTCTCATCCTTTCAACAACTCAGTCTTCCATGTGCAGCTATTTCATGAACCTGGTGGCCTCTCTAACATCCCAAGGCTCCTCAGATGGTTTTCC
This sequence comes from Pinus tabuliformis, assembly GCA_031772625.1. NCBI lineage: Eukaryota > Viridiplantae > Streptophyta > Pinopsida > Pinales > Pinaceae > Pinus > Pinus tabuliformis. The sequence goes on along the minus strand of CM062818.1, from coordinate 914,046,420 downwards.
CCCGTGGGGGTAAAATCCTGCATTCTTATCTATTTCTATCCATTCCTCCTACTCTCCTACTTCATCTCTTACTTCTTCTAAGCCTAGTAGCAAGTGTGGACTAAGCTTGAATCCTATCTACCTGAGTTTCATCCTTTTCATGATCCTCTTGTATAATGGTGTTCTCTCCAAGACTTTCCTTAGCCTTTTAGGAGAGTAATATTTTCTGATATGTAGATTGTGGGGTAAGGCATGCAATCTCCTTTGGCAAGCTTGAAAACTTTCTATTCCCAACAACCTAAATGTGTCTTCAAAGTGTAGAATTGCTTGCTCCTGGGTAGTAAGGTACTTAGGTGATAAAGTAGCATCATTGGAGATGATGCCATGATTTCTAATGACAACCCTTGGGCTCACTAGCTCTATCCTGATAAACAATGGTTCCTTTTCTTCCTTTTTCATTACCCTTTTCACTTCCTTATCTCGTCTCCTCATGAGTCATCTAGGATGTTAAGGCCATTAGGTGCATATATGCCAATCTTGCATTGGGATCCCAAAAATTCATATTTGTCAAAGTGAGGTTGTGCATGTAAAACTTATCCAATTTTTCTTTGTCTTCCATGTTAGCTTGGCTGCAAAATTCAATCAACTGTTTTTAATCATGAATGGGCATAGATCCATGTTGTGCCAAGGTTTTGATTTGGAATTACATACACTACTCTTTGAGAAATAGGGAATAATAGTTTGATGGTTTCCTGTATTGCAATGCTTCCATGGAGAGATTTTCCATGGTGGCAAGTTGTGTTTCTTTCTCCTGCAGCTTCTGTCTGAACCTCATGTTTTCTTCCTATAGCTGCTCCTTCATTAGAGTCTCTCTCATTCTCATCTCACTTAATTATTTTCTCATTTCAATGACCCTTTCTTCCATGATGCCTACATCCTCTACCTTCTTAGAGTTAGCAATTTGTGTCCACCTGTGGGTTCTACCTTTTTCTATATCTAGCTCATAAAGGAGTGGGGCTACAAAACTTTCAAGGATAATCCTCCCTCCCTCAATTAATTTACAGTAGGATCTCAAGCTAGGTTGTGGGATAGGTTATTTGAGCTCGTTTAGGTATTTTCCAATAGTTTTTGAGGTGGTGGCTACCTCTTGTTCATCTTTCTTGGGCTCCTGTAGCTTCTCCTATTCTGCTTGTCGCAAATTTTGCCCCTCCTATAGAAAAAATTATCTCTCATGTATCTTCTCTTTTTCCTCTTCCTCAAAGGTAGATTGAGTCCTTGGATTCTTGAAGGTGACAAACCGAGTGGTTGGCCTACTCATAGGTGCTATGGGTGACTTTTTTTTGGTTCTAGGAGGAGTGACCTCCTTAATTTTTCCCCCACGAGGTCCTATTTCTTCTTGTTTGCTTGGTGACTCATCAATAATTATAGGAACCCTTGTAGGAGTTTGTGGCTTTCCTTGTCTAATTCTTGTGCTATTCTTGGTTCTGAAATATATTTGACTTGGTCTTAATTGCTTTCTTTTGGGATTGATAAGAGCGCCCAGTGTAGCTAAGGTTGCAACCACTTCCTATTCAGTGCCTTCTATTCCTTCGGGTGGAGAATTATTCTTAGGGCTTATTCTTTCTCCCCTTTCTTCTCCTCCTCTTCTCTTTTCATCTCTGCTTCTCCATCCTCTGTCTGTATTGCCTCTTTCTCTTCTTCCTTTATTTATTCTTCTTATGTTCTTGTTGCCCCTTCCTCTTCTATCTTTGTTTCTTCTTCTTCTCACCTTGCTGCCTCTTCCTCTTCTATCTTTGCCCCTTCTTCTTCCATTGTTTTTCCCTCTCTTTCTCCAACACTAGAGGATGGGATTTCTCTTGGCGTGAGGGCTTGTGTCCCTATGAAATTCTCCCTATCCATGTCTACAAATTTGTTCCATAGGATAGGGATTCTCAAATGGTTTAGAACATCTACCCATATCAATTTGATGAGACCATGGTGAGATAAATATTGATGTTTTCCTTCTCTTACCTTCTCATTTGTCTCCATTATTGACTGCATAAGAAAATCAGGGACACTAAGTCTTTGACAAAGGGGTAAGCATGCCTTGAATCTTAGCTCTTGGAGCAACCTGAAGTGGTAGGCATAAACTACACTTAATTTCCCTTCAAAAGATATGTATTTAAGGATATGGTAGGCTACCTCATGCCAAGGTTATGGAAAAATTTCTCTCCTCACCCCATTCTTGTCTTCTATAGGCTTCTCTTTTGAAAGGAAGAAATTTTTCCTAGCTGTGACACTTACTCACTTGTATTCTTTCTACCATCTCATTCCTATAGGCAAGGTGGTTACTCTACTGATAGTTTTTGTACTCAGAGATATGGCCAACCCTCTAACGGCAGTTGTGGCACCGTCTTCCCCTTCAGAGTGTAATGTTGTGGAAAATTCATGGGAAAGTTCATCATCATACCTCTTTAGTAGCTCAAGGAATCCCAACCACTAGAGGTTTCTGAAGATGTCAACTACAAGAGGGTGGTTATGAATTCTCCTAGTGTCTAAGGGTTACGTTTAGTTAAATAATCCCCCCATTTATTCTCTATTACTCCTTGATGATATATAGGTGTGGAATTTAAAAAATTCAAGAAGCCTCAGTGGTGAAACAGTTGCCCAAAAAATGGTGAAACAATGGCACAATGCTTGGTGATAGTGATGAAGAAGGGTGCTCAAATATATATTCACCAAGATATTTATTTTATCTTAACCACAAAAACCTCCAGAAGGATCTCCTACTGATCAATTGACTTCTATATGCTCTTAATTTCAAGCAGACTCTTCATGAAATTGGGTGTAGAAAAAAAGGAGAGTATCACTTACTTATTATCAGAGCAATTCTGGGTGTGCATGAGGTTTTTGAGACAATATCGAGCCACTATGACTCCTTTTTCCTTTGTCAATTCTTCCTGTAGCTCCTCTCAGCTCTCCTGTAGCAATTGCAAGCCTGCCTGTAGCTTTCTCCTGTAGCACTGTGAAGGTAGCATTCAAAACTCCTTGGTGGAACTCTAGCTACTCAATGCACTAGCTCGTCCTTCCTCCACCAATTTTTGGAATGAGTGATGGTGTAGATGGAGTCGAGCCAACACATAATATCCTTTTTTGGTTAAAATTTTGGAGCACTGTGGTGACTTCGAATTAACATGAGTTTCTTATTTTGGACTATTATGTCCACTAACTGTCATCATATCTCCTTCCTCATGATTATCACCCCACTCTTCGAGCGCACCAGTTTATTTTGAGTTGACATTTCCACATTACATGGGTGACTTAACTCACTCGAGTTTACTAGTTGAGGGTGGCCAAGTTCATTGGCCACCTACAACCTATTAAAACACATTTTCTCACTTAAAACACATTTTTGTCATTTTTATGCAGAGGGAGGAGGTTAGGGTTGCCATACCTAAGCCTACATGTGGATCAACCTACTGCAAATGCTTGCATTTTGGAACTAGACCATACATGATTATGAATAAGGGAGTTGACCTCTTTGACTTATTTCCTATGAATGTCTTCATTTTTTATGCTTCCTTAATTGTTGTTGTTGTTGTGTGTTTGTAGGTGCTTCTTATAATATCTAAGTTACTACCACTGGTTGAAAGCCTCCCCAAGAAAGAGGTATCTCTTCATGGCTGAAAATCGAGCTTCATCATCCATTCTCATGGTGAAAAAAAAATACCAGTGTTTGTTGTGTGGCTGTACATGCTTCTATAGAAGGAGTTTCTTCATGTAGTAGTCTCTTGTTCTCCCCTTTAAGTATTCAATTGGCATGAGGGATATGACGATGAGCGATGAGGATATGGTTAGAATCATGGAGCAGTGTAGGCACTGTAGAGATAGAAAATGATAGCTTCTGTGTTTTTTTTTAAGGTAGGACATATTGGAGAAGTTTGAGAAAGATTTTTCTAAAATTAGTGGATGGATGATGGATGAGAAATGGAAAAGTCATAGGAGGACCCTATTTACCATTTCTCAGAGTCAGGTTGGTCTTTTGGATCATTTTCCTCCTCGCATCTCCCTTCGATAGCTCCACAAGATCCTCTTGTAGCATTACAGGACCTTCCTGTAGCAACACAAATCCTTCCTATAGCAATAGAGATCCTTCCTGTAACAACATAGAGAGGAAGTGAATTTCATATTTCTTGATGATGGGATGGTGGAGAGAGATAGTAAGGTGAATGGAGAGGATGGATATGGGGTGTATGGATATATGAATGGATGGAATTTTGTAGGTATAGGCCTATAACCATGGAATATGCCACTGTGTACAACTCCGCAAAACAAAATAAAGGTTAGGAAATATGATATAAGCTCCTTCCTTTTTTCTCTTCTTTTTTTCTTTTTCTTGAGACACACAGGCTTCCTCAGAGGAGGTTTTCAACTTGCATGCATGCCCTAGGTTCATAAAGAGAGTTTTTAACTTAGGGACCTTTATTATTTTTTCTCTTTTTTTTCTCTTGAGCTGCCTCAAAGAGGTTTTCAATCCAGAAATTGGCCAAAGATGCCTCATAGAGGTTTTCATCTAGGCCTCTTATTTTTCTCTCTTTGGTTTTTTTTTCTCTCTTTTTTTAAACAAAATTTCTAACAGTGTTGTGGACTAGAATCTATGAAACTCTTGATCACATTCAATTCCTTGCTGACTAAACTGATGAATTCCTCCTTGGACAAAGTTCTTCCATATAACTTCAACCTGTAACCATTTACAAGCAAGGGGATGCCTTCCTCATCAATGGTTCTGATCTATAAAAATCCATTTTCATGACATTTTCCCACTAGGTATGGGCCCAACCACCTTTTGATTATCTTCCCTGTAAAATCTTTGAACCTAGAATCATATAACAGGGCCCATTCCCCTTCTTGAAAAGTATTTTTCCTTGATATTATTTTCATGTTAGGTCGTCCTTTATAGATGTATGACTTCAATGTGTAAGAAAGATTACATTCTAAACTCATCTAAGCCATTCAGTTGGAGGAACCTTTCTTGCTGTGCTATGGTGACATCCAAGTCCAACTGAGTTGCCATTCTCAAAGTGTTATTTTCAAACTCAATAGAAAGCAGAGCTTTCTTCCCATAAACCAAATCATATGGAGTGAATCTAGTGGTGGTTTTCCAAGTTTTATTGTAGGCCCAAGTGTCATCTACTAGTCTCTTTGCCTAATCTTTCCTGTTACTTCTAAAAAATTTGGTGAGGATACTCTCCCATGCTCTATTTGTGTCGTCTACTTGCCCATTTTATTGAGGATTATAGGTAGTGGATGTCTTGTTATTGGTATGGTGCTGCATCATGAGATCATCAATCAAATTGGATGTAAACCATGCTCCTTGATCAATGACTACCTCCCTTGGATACCCAAACTCATTGAGTATTTTCTCTCTTAAAAATTTGGCCACTTTCTGCTTAGTTTCTACTTTAACTGCCTTTGTCTCAGGCCACTTTTTTAAGTAATCAGTGCACACGATGATGCAATTTTTCTTCCCTAATGGTGGATCAATTGGCTACCTGAGTTTGTAGAAGAATTTCATCCCTGGGTGTGGGTTTTCCCATTCTTTGGCACTGATCACATCTAGTAGTATATCTCCCTGCATCTTGATGTAAGTTGGGCCAATAGTAACTAGCCTGCAAAACTTTAAAGGTTTTCCATTTTGCATAAAAAATGACCTCCACAAGGACCATCATGACATGGTGAGAGGATGTAAAAGACCTCCTCCTCTCTTACACACCTCATCAATATTTGAACTTGTCCCAATCTAAAAATATTTCCCCTAATCCAAGTGAAAGGGGATATTTTCCTTACAATCTTTCTTTTCTCCTTGGGTGATATATTAGGAGGGAACCTCCCAATAACCAAGTATTTTTCTATGTCTAAAGACTAGGGAGAAAGAACTGAGATAGAAAATAGGTTCTCATTTGGCAGTTGATCATCCACCATCTCTTCATTACCTGCAAGCAAGGTTAACCTAGACAAAAAATCTACAACCACATTTTCTTTTCTTGGTTTGTCAATGAAAGTCAAATCAAATTGTTGTAGCAATAACAACCACCTAAGTATCCTAGCATTAAGATTAGTCTTGTTTATTAAATATTTAATACTTTCATGATCAGTATGAACAAAGTTTTGGTACCAAGTGATATAGTGCCTAAATTTGTTTCAGGAATGTACTACAACTAAGAGCTCTTTTTCAATGACAATGTAATTCAGCTCAACTTTAGACCAATTCTTACTAATGAAGTAAACGGCATAAGGCAAATTATCCTCTACTTGTCACGAGGATCCCCCCACAACTTTGTCTGATGCATCAGTATGGATATGGAAAGGCAATGCCCAGTTGTGACCTCTTAGGATGGGTGTAGTAATCAACTTTTCATTCAACACTTCAAGGGCCTCTTGATAATTTCTGGTCCAACAAAAATATGCATCGTTAGCCAGTAAGCCAAACAGAGTTGAAGCCACATTACTAAATTCTTGGATGAATCTCCTATAATACCCCACTAGTCCCAAGAAGCTTCTGACATCCCTTTGCTTCTGAGGGGTAGGGACCCTTTTGATGAAAGTGATCTTTTTTTTGGGTCCACCTATATCCCTTCCTTGGGGATGGAATGACCAAGGATATTCCCCTCATTCATCAAGAACTGAAAATTCTCAGGGCTTAGATAGAGATTCATTTCAATGCATTTTTTCAAAACCTTGCAGAGATTGGAGATAACTTCATGGAAGTCACATCCATAAGGAGTGAAATCATCCATGTAGATTTCCACAAAATCATGAACCAATTAAACAAAAATGCTCAAAACTTCCCTCTGGAAAGTATAAGGGGGATTACACAAACCAAATGGAAGGATTCTATAAGCAAAGGAACCCCAAGGACATGTGAATGTGGTCTTGTCTTGGTCTTTGGGGCTAATCTAGATTTGATTGTATCCACTAAATCCATTCAGGAAGGAGAAGAATTTATTCCCTGCAAAGACATATAGGGATTAGTCAATGAAGGGAAAGGAAAAATGGTCCTTCTTTGTGGTGTTTTTGAGCTTCCTATAATCCACATAGATCCTCCACTTCCAATTCTTCGTAGGAACTAACACAAGAGGTGACACTAACTCACTATTTGAAATAGAGTATATGAACCCTGCATCTAGTAGTTTTTGTAGTTCTTCCTTCATAATATCCTTAAGAGCAACGTTAATCCTCCTTTGGGGTTGGCACATAGGCTTGCATCCCTCCTTGATGTAAATGTGGTGGGTACAGACCAAGGGATGTACAAATTTCATTTCCTTATAGTCCCAAGAAAAATAATCCAAGTGTTGACTCAACACTTCGCACAATTGTTCTTCCTGTTTGGCTGAGAGAGAAGGGCTAATATTTAAGGTTTTATATGGGCCAAACTCTACAATATTGACATGGTCTAGACTTGAGTAAAGAGGGTATAAGTCAGCCCAAGGATTACTGTCAGATCCTTTCATCAACTCATCAATGGGTATGGGTGTGGGAGGTTGATTATGAATGATGTGGCCAATGAGATCATCTTCATCAGGTTGCCCCCATCCTGTAATGATGTCCAGAGTCCATATTGGGTGGGGGGTGGTGTGATATAGTTCATCTTATTCCTCCTCTTCTATCCATAAGGGTAAGTCATGCTTAATCAAAGGTTGAGTAGGAATATACAGTGCCAATTGTTTAGACAAATGCCCATTCTTAATGGTCATGTTCCCGGCACTAAAACTAATGTAAGCATCAACAGTGGCTAACCATAGCCTTCCCAATATGAAAGGATAGCCATTGAACTTGGTTTTAGGCTGGAGAACTAGGAAATTAGTAGGATACTACCAAGAGTCAATGGAGACCATAACATCTTCAACAACTCCCTCATGAGCTACTATGGATCTATCTGCAAGCTGCAACATTGTGGTGGTCTTTCTCAAAGCTCCTTGGAGGTTTAGCTTTAGCATGGTTTCCTTAGTCATCACATTGATGGCAGCCCCAAGATCAATCAGGGTGTTAGGGACTATAAGGCCATCATTCTTGATTTATCATCATAGGATAACTAATAGATATCTCCCCCAAAGAAGATGTTGAGGCTCCAACATGTCTTCCTTGATCCCTCAGAGAAGAACTAGTTTGAGTGATTCAAGATCAAGGGTACAGTTGGCCCTCCTATAACCATGTTGAAATCTCTCCTCATAGTCTCCTACGGATTCATCAAGTCCAAGAGTCATCCTAAATTTTTCTTCCTTGGTTTCTTTGGACCTACAATAGTCCCTATACTTGTTATTCAGGCTTGTTGCATTTGGGCCCAGGTAGTGCGGAATAAATTTAGCTTCAGCTCATGAAAGGCATAGTCATAGATCCTACAGACAAAAACAAATTCAAACATGAAGGTATTAGGATCCTGATAAGTTAAGCCATGGAAGTGTGGAAGGGAAGTAGGTCATATATTCTTCATTCTAGCCTCTCCATTGGTCTCTCTGATATGGAAAACCTCATTGCCACTATTTTTAGCCATAGTGTGGGTAGCTGAAGTGGGTTCTTCTTCTTCCCCAATATGTTCTTCAAAAATTTCAGGTTGCTCGCCTAGAGGGCCTTCTAACTCCCCTGTAGTTAGAGAGGGAAGTTGATAGTCACTGAAGAAGAGTGAAGTTTGACTTCTTGAGGCTGTGGGGGTTTTTGGGAAGAATTTTCCTTGAGTATATCTACTCCTACATGACATGAAATAATTTTTTTCCTCTTTTTTCTTTTATGTTACTTCTTCAAAAATTTTATGCAAAACAAAAAATAATGCTTAAGAAAAAACAACATATACCTAGACACCTCCCCAGTAACGGCGCCAAAAAATGGTGAGCCCTGGTATTTCACCAAGAATGTTGCAACTACAAGGGCTTCTCAACTCAAATTATCAACCTAGGGTTCGTACAGACTACTAAGTGACAATGCTATATGCACAACATATAGGATTCCACTCATGCCATCCTCAGTTATGACATTATATCAAAAGTGCTCAAAGACCCTTCCTTCTAGTGAATTAGAATGAAAGCTTGATAAAAGGACAATTGAAAATGCTTCTAAGTATGAAAATAGAAATACCATTGATTTGACTTGTAAAACCCTAAATAATCAATTCATGAAAAGATAAAGGCTAGCCTACTTATAGAAATAAATTTATGTTATCTTGTAGAATTCATCAAATTACCTCATCTACTTACAAAAAATAAACTAATCTATCTTTCATAATTCATCAAACTACTAATCAAATTCATAGGTACCATCCACCTAGTTTATACTTGCTCATATATCAATGACCTACTTTCATGATAAAGAAACTAACTCTACTTTGTTTTTGCAGTGAAGACAAAGAAGGTTTGGAGTGGCCTATGAGATTTTCCTAATCGTATTATTACAACTGAAGGTTATTATCCATCTATGCTAAGTTAAAGTTGTAGTTTGGGTTGAAAATGAGGAAGAAAAAGGCTGTTATGGGTTTGCTACAGGAGGCATGTAATGCTACAAGAGGGCATCCGAGTGATTTTGAAGGTGAGGAAGTTAGATTGAGGGTATAGGGAGGTGAATAGTAGTTGAAGCAAATGAAAGAAGGTTGTCTTGAGCCCCTAGCCAATCGCAAGGCCTCTTAGAGGCTTGTCTTTCACTAGGATGAGTGCTCTCGGTGACCTAGACATAATATCTTATAAAACAGGGTTTTATTGGGACAGATCTTCGGGGTGGAAGGAGGAGGTGAAAGAGCTCAGGATGGAAGTGATGAAGGTGCCCTTCCCTACATATCAATCGGCCATGCAATCAATCACATGCATGCATCCATTTATTATTTACAAAAATGAAATAACTTATGATGGAAAAGATCAGTTGAATTTAAATGACATCAAATTCATGCAAACCATTGATCTAATCACTAAATTAACTTCTAAACTACAGAAAAAATGTAAAACATGACAACCAATACTACTCTATTTCCAAAAAATCATAAACACAATATTTTTGGGTTGTGGTTGTGAATCCTTCCACTCATTCTCCCATAAGAGAGGTGATGTAGAGGATGCAACAACAAGATTTTAAAGGTTAACTTCTATTGAAATCCAATAAACAATGAACTTCTTGGAATCAAGAAGAAACATAAGCACAAGAAGAGGGACCAAAGCCTCTAGGTTGGGCCCAATCCAAAGGGTCGTATCCCTATCAAACTAACTTAGATGCAACTTCAAATCCAACTTCTCATTATAAAAGAACATAGGTTTAATACATCACATAAAAGTTGAAAATAACAATGTCAATGCTTGGAGCTAAATAGCTACACCTAGCTGAACAAAAACTTCAAATTCTAATAATATCTCCCTCTAGTTTATTTATACAAAAGGGCAGCTGAAGCAGCGCCCTTGAAAATTGGAATGCTTCCCTCCTTGATCTCTAAAATGGTGGATCTTATCCTTCTTGATCTTCACTTGGACTAGGAGTCACTCGAATTCCAATGAAGTTGAATTGGTGACAGAGGATATAGTGATCCCAGGCCGAGTTTAGGGAGTCATGGAGGTGGAAAAACCCCATAGATTCTCTCATAGTTGTCTCCATTAAGCCCCTACATAGTAATAGCCTAAAAAATACTTCATTTTCCTACAATTAAACCACATTAGGGGACATACTATGAAAAACACCTTTTACTCCTCCTACTAAACATAATATAACAAAAAATATGAATTAATGCAAGAGAAGGATAGTTTTAAGGTTGGAGGGATATTAATATTCAAAATGTACCTATTGATGGGACTCATCAGGTACTACCTGAATCAATCAACACTATTACCTTTTTCTTCTTGATATATCCTTCTATGTTGAGAGTTTAAGTAGTGGTAATTCCTACCAATGGATTATAATATATGGTCAGATTCATTTATTCTTTCTAAGGGGTAGGTTCCTAGTGTATATCCTCCTCTTTTGATGTTTCTTATTCCTTTTCTTCCTCCTCTTCACAATTTATGTAGAATAATTTCTTCTCAGCACACTTATGATCTTTAGTGTATTTTCTGTCGCAACTATAACAAAGCCCTTTTTCAATTTTTTTCTTCAATTGTTACGGTGTAAAAATTTTAGGTTGTGGAAGGCTAGGAGCAACAACACTTCCATATTTATAGTTGTGAGTGGTAGACCTCCTTTTTGCCATAATTTTTCTTTCAATGTTTCTTTCCACCCTGAATGCATTCTCCAATGAATCAGGTTCCCAAAGGCAAACCTCATGTTAGATGTTATCCTTGAAAGTACCTATGAAGACATCAATCCTATGCTCCTCTCGAATACAAGTTACCCTAATATTCAATTTTTGGAAGTCTTGAATGTGCTCTGCCATTGAACCCTTTTGTTTGAGATTTATCAATTGGATAAAGAAGTTGTTTCTCTTTGTATCCTCATACCATGCTATCATTTCCTCCATAAAAATTGGCAAAGTGACAAGTGGTTTACGAGAACAAAGCCATCGATACCGTACAAATTGATTGGGTTCTAAATATAAAGATGCAATGCATACCTTTTGTGTGTGTTGCTCATCATGGAGATCAAAAAATTGGACCATCTTTAGTATCCATGTTACTATATCCTTGCCATCAAACTTCATCATATCTATATTTGGAATGTAGTGGTTCTTAAACCCCACATTGAAGCCTCTAAAATCATAATTCATATTCCTTTTGTCCTCATCATGATTTTCATGGATTACCTTGTCACCACTAAGAAGCCTTTCTTGCAACAAATTTGTCAACCCTTCCAACTTGATATTCATCGTGTCAATGTATACTCTAAAAACCTCCATTTTTCCTTTTATTTTTTCCTCTAAACCATCCATCTTAGATTCTGATTCATTTTTTATTACTTTTTGTGAGAGTGAAATTTGTTGCACTTGGTCTTGTAATTTTGATATATCATGTTGTGTTTCTTCCTCTTCTTCATGCATCATAAAAGAGATTTTTTGTTGCTTACTAGGCATATCCATTTTTTTATTTATCAAACAATGATATCTATGCTTCACTATGCCCTTGGAATTACTTCAAACTGATTTTTCAAACAAAATTCATGCAAATTTAAAAAAAATACACACTTTTTTCATGATTTTTAGGAGCTTGATATTGTTGTTATATCTCTGTAATTTCGGATCTTCAAGGTCTCAAATTTTTTTTCTGCGGTATCCCTCTGAGTCTTTGTTCTAACACCACAAGTTAGACTGATATTGGATTCTTCAAGATGGAGTTATTACCAATCTCCCATGATGGCCTGATTATAGGCTAGTTCAGTAGAACAAACTTGTACGAAGTGCCACATGTCATTGTTTCGAATTTCAGACCTGAAAATGATATAAAAAAACTACAGTATGTGTACTTTCAGTCACTTTTTATAGAATTTGAATTTGATTCTTGGAGAGAAAGTCACCTATTTGAGATGGAATTATGGATCCTACAAAATACCCTAACTTCCTTGGATTATATCTCCGAAAATATAGCGAACCAAGACTTGAATTTTGTACATGAAGTTCATAAATGTTTCGGATCCACATGGTTTTAATTCCATCTTCCAAAATCCTGGTAGAAAAAAAATTATAATGAAAATTCCAAGATGTCCTGTTTGAAGAGGTGAAATCTTAGAATCCAAAGCTTTGATACCAAATGTTATGCAACCAACTCACAAAATAGAAGAAAAGATAGATCAATTACTTTAAAGTTAGCCTCTTCAAGGGGGAAAACTCCTTTACATTAAATAAATGAAAAGTTGTTGGATGATACAAATGAAAAGACCTCCTTGGTATATATAGGAGTCTAAAGGGTCACAATATAATTAGAGCCTACATAACAAGAATAATGTAAGGGCACAATAATAAGAATAGCGGACTTCTATGGGGGCACAACAATAACAACACGGGGGATACATGGGCACAACAATAACACTAAGGGGCTACAATAATAATAACAATAAGGGGAATACACTAGTATTATAGGGACATAACAACCATTGAGAGGATGAGCACGACAATTCTTTGCAGGCTGCATCTGATGCAATAAAAGGAAACATTATGCCTAAAGGTGTAATGTCCCTGGAAAAATTATATGACCTGCAAAATTGGTTCAGAGGATCAATTAATACTAGGAATAAGAGCTTGAAGCTATCATTCGAACAAGTCAATTGGTTAAGTCAAGATGATCTAAAATATGTAAACCTTGGTACATGTTGTTCTACAAAAGAACGAAAAACCTTAATCTGCCTATTTAAATAGTGCCGATATGTTTTACATGGAATTACAATGATATGAAGTCATATGATACTCATATTATCCAACATGTCATTACCATTAAATAAGGGGTGATGCCTTTCAAGAAGAAGATAAGTAAATTTCAGCTAACACTAGAACCCCTAATCCAAAAGGAGTTGAGGAAGCTACTGGATGCTAGTATATTTTTTAAGGTCAAACATTATAATTGGGTTTCGAATTTTTTCCTTGTCAGAAAGAATTCCTGTGAGATAAGGTTATGTGTCCACTTTCACAATCTCAATTGGGCCTCTGATAAAAAAAATTACCTAGTGTCATCCACGGAACAGATCCTCCAAACAGTATCTGGGTCTAAGATGTTCTCACTGCTAGATGGCTTTTTTGGATATAATCAAGTGCTAATGGATGAACTAGACTATCTCAAAACCACTTTCAGGACCAAGTGGGGAACATTAGTCTTTAAGTGCATGAGATTCATGCTTATCAATGTTGGTGCTACATTTCAAAGAGCAATGTACATTTCTTTCCATTGCCTGATTGGCCAAAGCGAAGTTTTTTATCACGATTATGTAACTATATTCTCTAAGAGAAGATCAGACTATGTGTGTCATCTGAAGCAAATATTTGAGCGATACCGCAAATAGGGGGTTTCCCTTAATCCCAAGAAAATCATCTTTGGTGTGTTAAAAGGCACTCTCCTAGGACACATAATTGTGAAAAATGTAATCAAAGTAGATCTGAGAAGGGTCAAAATATAGCTCAAATTTTATTCCTAGTAAATAAGAAAGCCATGCAATCTTTCTTAGGGAATTTTAATTTCCTATACAAGTTCATTTTTGACTATCCTCAAATAGTTCAAACATTAAAGTAGATGATTAAGAAAGATGCAACTTATAAATGGGATAAAATGGAAAGGATGTTTTGAACATATTAAACAAGTTATTGCTGATGCACACACATTGTTTAGTCCTGATTATGCAAAGGATTCTTTCTTTATACTTTTTCTTCAAATTCATCTATTGCAGCCGTATTGACTCAGAAGGATGTTAAAGGAAATGAACGACCTACTTCTTTCACGAGTGTTGGCTTACAAGGGTCAGAGTTGAATTACCCTACCATGGATAAACAAGTTTATGTTATGTATATGGAAGACAAAAATTTCAGGCTCTACCTCCTTAAAGCTCACATGATTGTATATGTGCCTCATCCAACAACCAGAAAACTTTTTGTGCAACAGGATCTGGGTGAGAAGAGGGAAAATTGGATGAGCTATTTGAAAGAATATGATATGGAGTTTAAGCCAGTTCATACCATTAAGGGTCATGGCCTCTATCAATTAGTAGCAAAAGAAATAAATTCCCTAGAGCAAGATCTTTTGGGAGGGGAGAAGGAAATAAAGATGTATAACATTGCACAAGTTCCCCAGACAACCTCAACAACACCATGGTATTTAGATATACAACATTTCTTAGAGCATGACACGTTTCCCATGAATTTATTAAACAAACAAAAGAGGGAAGTCCACCTCAAAGCTCTATCTTATCAGCTTGTTCATGGAGTTCTTTTTAGAAAGCACCACAATGGTGTCTTGCTAAGATGCCTTGAGCCTCAAGGCACGTAGAAGGTACTAAGAGGGCCTATATGTGGTCACTATGTGGGTGAAATAAATGTGCATAAAGTAATGAGGGATGATTATTATTGGCCCACCTTATTTAGAGATTATCATACCTATGCTCACAAGTGCCTAACTTGTTAGGGATGTGTTAGTTGAGATCAGAAGTCAGCCACCCCATTGTTACAAGTAGCAGTTGATTAATTGTTCCAATTGTGGGGACTAGAAGTTATTGGAGAAATCTTCCCACATTCTTCAAAGCAACAATGATACATTTGAATAGCGACAAATTATTTTACTTAGTGGACAGAAGTAGTTCCTTTAAGACAGTTTAATGACCAGGAAGTCATCCAATTATTAAAGCATAACATTATAACCAGGTTTGGCATTCAAACATCTTTTGTCTTTGATAATATGTTATTTTTCTTTGCTTAAAATTTATGAATTCATATTAGAAAATGGTATGGTAATAAAGCATGCATTGTTGGTGGGAAAATCTTCCCAGGTTTAACAACCTTAACAGATAGAAGGCAGATGATCAACAAGAAGCATGAGTTCAAGCAAGAAAATTATAAAAACTAGCAAATTTGGGGTTGAGATAAGTACCCGTAGGTCCTACATTCGATGTCGATCCCGTAGGGTCCAAACCCTTTGCTTCCTCCCAAGCGATCAAGCTTACAACATAGTTCAAAGAAGCATATAGATAGCAAGTAGTTCGAAGTGCATGCATAATAAAAATGTTAGATCATCAAACACAAACAAATAAATCATGACATATTACACATGAATCATAAAAACATGAGATCATAACATACCAGAAACTAGACATAACTTCTTTATTGATATTAATAAAGAGTAGAGCATTAGTTGCATCGAGATACTGGAGTTGAGGGGGTAGGTAGCGAAGGCAACTAGGGTTTCTGTCAACTGCAGCGGGTTTCTCTCCACGGATCGGTGCAGAGGAAGGAGCTCCACTCCCTCCTACAAGGAAGCAGTGGCCAACAAGGGTAAGAAGCCTCCAGAGAAAGGAAAAGGTGATGAGGAGGAAGGAAGAAAAAATAGGGAGGAGGAATCAGAAAGTACCAAATCGAAAGAGAAGGATGGCACAAAAGGCAAGGAAGAAAATGACAAAATACAGGGAAGAAAAGACAAAAATCAGAAGGGTTAGTGCAAACCTAGAGCTGAAATTACTCCTAGAGTAGTTTTAAATGATCCAGTTTTGCAGGAGCATAGAGATCACATGTGGACTTATGAAATCATATGCAAATTCATGGGGCTATGGCCCACTGAAAAAGCTTTACAAACATGGATAAGATACCACTGGAAACCCAAAGGTAGCATTGATCTACATCTGGGGTCCAAAGGATTCTTTACTGTGGTGTTCACTAACATTGAAGATAAAGACAGAGTGTTTGAAGGCGAGCCTTACTTCGATGCAGCAGCAGGGCTCTATATGTGGCCATAGATGATGAAATTTGTTCTGGAGCGGGAAACTTTTACTTCAGTTCTGGTTTGGGTAAGACTCTATTCTCTACCTCTTGACTATTGGAAAACTGAATCCCTTGCAGCCATAGGCAATAAATTAGGATGGTTTATCAAAGCCTCTGAAGCCACAAGGAGGGGAAAATAGACCTATTTTGCTAGGATCTATGTGGAGATGGACCTATCCGGAGCTCTTTCGGATGAAGTCATCTTGGAGGTTTTTGATGAGAAATGGGTGCAAACAGTCGACTACGAACATATTCCATTTAGACGTCACAGATGCCATGAACATGGGCACCTTCTAAGAGATTGCCCCTCAGTAAAGCAGAGAACGAAAGAAAAATAAACACAACGAAAGATACAGATAGCTTTCACAAAGTAGTTCATAAAGGGAAAAGTGGCAAAAAAGGGCCAAAGAAATGCCAAGCTGAAGGACAAAAGGGTAGTCAAAACTAGTTCAAAGTTCTTGAAGAGGATGAAGAAATATCAGTAGAAGATCAAGATATGAATGAAGATTACGAGAAGAAGGAAAAGGAAAAAGAAATATATCAGACACAGGAAAACGAAAAACAGAAGGGGATCATGCGAATCAGAGCTGGAAATAGATTAGGAAGTGACCCAGAGTGAAATGGATATGGAGGACAATGAGCTACAGGAGATTCTTGACAGAGAAAACCTGGATCTAGAAGGGTTCTTGGCTCAGGGAACAACTAGTGGGGTAAAATCACTACCACAAGAAGAGCTTAATCGAATATGGAAACTATTCTTATGGAAAACCCAGAAATCCAGGGAGAAAAAGAGGCAGGAAAAAAAATGAGCTACTGATGGAATGTGGAAAGGTTATGGTGGACTCAGGTAAGATGAAAGACCTAACCAATTACTCCTTTACCAATCTTTAATTATGAAGTTCACAACTTGGAATATTAGAGGTCTTGGTAGCAAGAGAAAACAGAGAATGATGAATAATAGAATGAAATAGGCAGCTCCAGATATAATTTTTGTCCAAGAGACAAAATGCTCAATTCAGAAATTAAGGAAAATCCATAGTAAATGGCTCAATAGATTTGAGTTTCTAGAAGTTAAAGCAGAAAATACAGCAGGGGGTATCCTCACACTCTGGAATCCCCAAAAAATTGGAATAATTGATGCGGAGGCATCAAGGAATTATTTATCAGTTGTTATATAGCCAGTAGGAGACAGGGACACTTATCTAGTCACGAATGTTTATGGGCCCGAAAGGTTAGATGATAAAATCAGGTTTATAGATTCCTTGGTGGATCTACAAGTCAGACATGCAGGACTACCTTGGGTCCTAGGAGGAGACTTCAATATGATCAGATCTCTCTCAGAAGAAAAAAGGGGGTACAAGAGCTCTAAATAAAGATTCCTTAGCCTTCCAAATATTTTCAAAAAGCATGAAGCTTGTTGATATTGAGAAAAACAATGGCCTCTGTACATGGAACAATAAAAGAGGAGGGGACTCACAGGTAGCCTCTAAGTTAGATATATTCATGATCTCCGAGGATCTCATGCTTATAGACAAGGAAATAATAGCAGGAATTCTTCCCTTTGGAGGTTCAGATCACTGTCCGGTTCAAATGGAAATCAAGGGCATAGGCACCCAAAGAAATAGACCTTTTAGATTTGAAAATATGTGGCTTTCTCACCCAGAATTCATCAGCAACATTGAATAATGGTAGGTAGAGGATTTGCAAACTCAAGGATCAACAATGTTCCTACTTCACAAAAGATTAAATCACATCAAGCTGAAGCTTAAAGCCTAGAATAAGAATGAATTTGGTAATATTTTTGCACGACAGAAAGTGGTGGAAAATAAAATAATGGAGCTCAACCAAGCTTTGATCAAGGAAGGCTTTGACAAGGACAAAAATGACCAAGTAGAGAAACATCACCAAGAATGGGAAAAGTTGTGCAATCAAGAGGAAATTTTTTGGAAACAAAAATCAAGAGTTTAATGGCTAAAAGAAGGAGAGCGAAATACTATATTTTTCCGTAAATCCACTATAGAAAATAGGACTCATAATAGAATCTCTTCGATCAAGGATGCGGTTGGGAAAATACATCAATCTCACGAGGAGATAGAAGCAGGGTTAGTTAAGCACTTCTGAGGTATTTCTCAGGAAAACACTTTAGATAGGGTTCCTTTCATCAAGGACCTCATTAAGCATATCCCCAAGTTGGTATCCGGAGAGGATAACTATAATCTCAACAGGCCTATAACCAAAAAGGAGGTTAGTGAGGTGCTCAAGGAAATGCAAAATGGTAAGGCTCCAGGTCCGGATGGTTTCAATGTAGATTTCTTCAAAGCTTGTTGGAATATTGTCAAAGAGGATATTATAAGGGTAGTGGAAGACTCTAGGCTGAACATAACCATTTTGAAAGCTCTTAATACCTCCTTTATCTCCGTAATTCCAAAGCAGGATAATGCCCAAACACCAGAGAGGTATAGACCCATCGCTTTATGCAATGTTGTTTATAAGATAATTTCCAAGGTTGTGGCCAACAGACTCAAACCTTTACTACCTTCGCTTGGTTTCGGGGGAACAATCAGGTTATGTGGAAGGCAGACAAATTCTAGATAACATCATACAAGCTCACGAGGTGGTCCACTCGTTAACTAGTGAAAGGAAATCAGGTATGATCATGCAATTGGACATAGCCAAAGCATACGATAAAGTGAATTTGACATATATCAAGAAAGTGCTTGCAACATTTGGTTTTGATCATAATTGGATCAGATGGGTCATGGCCCTGGTGACTTCCTCCAGCTTTTCAATTTTAAATAGTGGCTCCCTCTGAAATTTTTCTTCCTTCTAGCGGACTCAGACAGGGAGATCCACTCTCTCCTTTTCTCTTCATCCTCATGATGGAAGCGTTGGGGCGGTCCATTAAGCATGCTAGAGCAACCGAAAAAATTCAAGGACTCTAACTTTCAGAGAATGTTCAAGTTCTGACTCATCAACAGTTTGTAGATGATACCATGATACAGGGAATTCCCACGGTTAAGGAAGTGCTAGCATACAAATAGATTTTGAAAGACTTTGATTTGGCATCAAGTATGGAAGTTAATCTTTCCAAATCAAAAATATTTTTCTTTAATACCCATACAACCATCTAGAGAAATTTCTTTAGAATCCTTGGATTTCAAAGAGACTCTCTCCCATCTATGTAGTTGGGAGTTCCTCTAATGGCTAAAGCTATGCTCAAAAGCATATGGGAACCGTTAACCATTAAGATGCAAGATAAGGTTAGGAAATGGGCAAACAGGTCTCTAAATCTGGCTGGTAGACTGGTTCTCACAAAGGTAGTGCTCCAAGATATCCTTGTCTTCATGTTATCAACTCTCCCAGCTCCAAAAGGTGTTTTACAGCAATTTCGAAACATCCAAAAAGATTTTCTCTGGGGAAAAGAGGAAACAAGGAAAAAATAGGCTTTAGTCTCATGGGATAAGATTTGTAAACCCAAGAACCAAGGAGGCCTAGGATTGGACAATATGGAGATTCTAAGTAAGGTTCTAGGGGCCAAACTTTGGTGGAGGTGGGTTAAGGATCCTAAGGCTCAATGGGCAAGCATCTGGAAGGAAAAATATGCCAGTGCCTGGCTTTCTCATGATATCATAAGAATGTTTGGAAACATAAAGGGCTCTCCCATATGGAACAAGGCCTGGGAGAACAAAGAGGTTGTCCAAAAAAACAGTTTTTGGGAAATAAGAGATGGAGATCTGGCACTATTCTGGGAGGACAAATGGCAACAAGAACTAACTCTTTTGAGAGAGGAATTTTTGGGCCTCAAACAGGAGATAGACAACCAAGGATTAGTGAAAGTAAAGGACTTTTGGGAGCATTCTCACAATACAAAAAATTAGAGAACATGGAAAAAAATAGATGGCAGAGAGAACAGGACCCTGAACAGTAGAGTAGAGACCCTTAAGAGGTTGTTGGATCAGAGGATGATTTTAGTTACTGAAGGGCAGGATCAACTAAGATGGCGCATCAAAAAAGAGGGAAAATTTAACATTAAGGAAGCAAAAGGTATTCTCCTTAGGCTAGAATCCCAAGCTACAGACATAACTTGGCAGAAGCTATTGAGGCAGAATGGTTGGATGAAGATCAAACTCTTTAATTGGCTGGTTCACCATAGGAAAATCTTAACGTAGGATAATATCAGGAAGAGAGGTATGCTGGGACCCTCCAGATGCCAGCTCTGCGAAGTCCAAGAGGAGACCATTGAACATCTTCTCAATAGCCGCATTTTCACCTCCAGGTTATGGGATTTTTTTGCGACCATCTTCAAACAGTCTGATAGAGACAAAGGATGCATCACTAAAACCCTGAACAATTGGAGGAATAATTTTTCGGATTATGAAGTTCTTAACTCTACCTGGGCTCTATTTCCAAGTTTCATCATATGGTATGTGTGGAAAGAGAGAAATAGAAGAATATTCAAAGAAGAGAAGAGTTCCTCTCTTCGCTTGTTGGAGCAAATCTCAAAACATCTTAATGAGACAATCAACACTACAGTTAGGGATCTCCCCAAAAATCCTCCCTCAGAAGTAGAGTTATCAATTCTTAGGAAGTTAGGCATGCAGGGGCTTATTCCACAAGGTATAGACAGGAAAATAATCATGAGGGAACCGGTTAAGGATTTCTGGAATCCTCCCCCAAAAGGATTTTTAAAGTATAATATTGATGGGGCTTCAAAGGGAAACTTGGGCATGGTAGGGTTTGGAGGGGTTCTTAGGGATGAAAATGGAAGCTTCATCTCCCTCTTCTATAGTCATCTAGGAAAAGCCACCAACAACATGGCGGAATTAATGGCATCAGAACAAGGTTAAGAATTTCTGAAACAGAACAATTGCCAAAATGTAATAATAGATGTTGATTCAGAGTTGGTCATCAATGGGGCCAAGAGAATCAGTCATGGAATAGGGATAGAGAAAGTTACAAAACATTGGAGGCTATTACGGGTTCTCCATAAAATTCAGGGACATCTTCAAGGACTGCGCACTCTTAGAGTCATCCATGTGTGTCGAAAGGCCAACAAGTTGGCAGATATTCTTGCCAACCATGGTGTCAGCTGTAAGGATAGAAGAATTTCGATGGATTGGCTCACAATGTCACTGAGAAACCTAAACTAACTTTTCCATAACTAGGAGGAAGAGGACAAAGAAGTGTATAAGAGCAAAACTCAGGATTTTGGCAAGATTCACTTTCTTGGTCTGACAAGCCTATGGTGGAAGACTGGTCAGGGTTGGCATCAGCAACTGTGGGAATCTCTTCCCTGCATATCCCCGGAGTCGGTCCCAAGGTTATCTCGATCAGAAGGGAGGTGGAAAGTAACAAACAACGGCGGGAAGCATTTCACAATTTTCAGTGGCGGGACACAAAACCGCTTCCAAAGTGGTTTAGGTGCAATCGCACCGCTCATATACAGAAGGCATTATTGAATTTTGGGCAATGATTCAATTCAAATCTTGATGCGTGGAAGAGGGTTGGGCCTGAAAACCACCCTCATCGCACACTAAAGCATGATCACTTCAGCTGTTCGATGTGCAGCTCCGTTGTCTGATGGGATTAAGCCGATCAACGATCGGGATTGATTGAGTGGTTTGGTGGGGTCTGGGGGTTATCCATTGGCATGGAAAATTTTAGGGGCTAATGTTCGCCCAGTGGGCTAATTTTCCATGATTTTTCCACAAAAAAGATTCGCCAATTTCCAATTTTATAAAAGACGATTCGCCCAAATTTTAGAATATAAAATTATTTTACCTTAAAAATCGCCAACATTGTATAGAGGCTATATATAAAATCATTATAAATTTGAATAATTTTACAAATATATCAATAAACATTTTATAGTTTGCATATTAGGGATTAGTGAGATTCGCCAATGTTTTTAAACTTCAAGAAATTTTTCCATCCTTAAAATTTTCCTTGTCCATTGGGTTTCTTCATGGTGCGAAATGGATCTCAGGTGTCGGATTCCATAAGAAGATTGGACAGTAGAGATTTAAAGGCAGGATTAGGTTTTTGATGGTGCGACTTTTGAGGGGAGGGTTCTCAAAACTTGTGATTCCCATTGTTTATTTTTGTATGTTCTCAAATGGTTTGGGAGTGTATTTTTTGGGGTTTGTGGGCTTAGTTTCTGTTGAGCTCGCTCCTAGAAAGCCTAAGACCACAGAGTTTGGTGGCTTGGTGTAAATTTTGTAAATTATGCTTGTTTTAATGAAATAGATGGCACGACTCTTTCTTAAGAAAAAAAAAGATATCAATAAAGAGTAGTGGAGAGATACAACCTGATCTGACCAGGACACCAATGAAACCTTCCTCTAGATCCATCTAGCCCAAGCCTCAAATATCATTAGGGGAATTTTGAGGTCTAAAATGGGCCTCCTAAGGAAATTATAAAATAATAGTGGAAATAATAAAATAATATTAGATTACATCATCAAATTTTAGAGGGAAAAATGGTGAATCATCCCCCATGGTTGACATCATCATATTGAATCCTATTGGTTCTTATAAAGTTTATTTTGGTTGTACATTTTACCTAGGAGGCCATTTTTAGACCTAAAAATTCCCCTAATGAACCTCTCAAGCATGTGCAAAAGGATGCCATATAATGAAGGATGAACATCTATGAAAGGAAACAAGGGTCTCCTATGACTGGGAGTACAAGAGGCACAAGGAAAATTAGACTTGATCTCGGGACCAAAAATACTATAATGTCAATATAATATCTCCTTTATCTTATGCCTTCCCATGAGGTGTATAAATACCATAATAAATCAGTTGATTCAGTTAGGACACGAGTTCCTATAGGTGGGATTTCAGTGAAACCCGTAAACCCCACCCAAAAAATAGGATATTTTTTTTCTTTTCATATTTTAAATAATATAACCAGGTTTTGTATTATGGTACCTACGTGTGTACTCTATTTTTAAAGGGCAGAGTCATGTATGGAATTCAAAATAATTTTTTTTAATAAATGATCAAGTATGTATGGCAAAGGGCTTCCCAAGGCCATACCAAAGCATCAAAACTACATGAGTGTTGAATGATGCTATAAAAGATTCCTTCTCATATATGATGTTAGAAGGGTTACATGAGGACCGAAATGTATTAAGTACAAAGAGAGATCATTTGAGGACTTGAGGCGAGATCAAAAAATTCAAACCCATTGAATACCTATGGAAGGAGTCTGAAAGAAGACTCACGTTTGAGGTGGGCAGGCCATGCTCAGAGATAGTAAAGCATGTCTGCTGATAAAGTACATAGCATATCCAACATGTATACATAAGTGTACAAAGAAGCCTAAAGAATACATAGTGGATCATCTGATCATAGCCACAAAGGAACACATCAAAGATATGCCTCAATATCACATATAGAAGAAAATATGATCAATGATGCTCAAAGAATGTGTGATCATTGATGCTGCATAATTGATCATCATCATAATACCAAGTCATATAGGTGGAATAGTGGTACTTCATAAACTCAAGTGTCAACATACATCATGCTGCTATGATGAACTGCAACATATAAGGGTGGCTGGTAACACTAGCAGAAAATTGAAGGAGGTGACAAGTGAACCAAAATGATGACACAACCTGAGGTGTTCATCGATCGTAGATGGTGCATTTCTACACTATGGGAATAAATGAGTTGAAGTCGACCTTGTGAGAAACCATTTGATTATAGGTCATTGATGTCTATCATTAACAAATGCGAGACAAGTCACCAATAATGATGATGAGAGTCAAGGTACCCCAATGTAATCTAACAACTGTGAGTAATTATGTTGAAGTTAAACACTTGAGAAAATCTATCATTCAGGAGACACTGATGTATTCTCACTGTCTAAAGTGAAGGAGTCTGCCACTGATGATGACAAACCCTAAGGTATTGAAAAAAGGACTCTAGACCTTGTTCCGAAGTACATTTTGGTGTACAAAAGATGTGGATAGGGCACGACAAAAGCCCTCTAAACCAACCAATAATGAGAGCTGACATAGAGGTGAAGAACCCACCAATAGGGTCAAATGGAAACCAAGCTATGACACAAATCCCAATGTGTGATAATGTAAGATGACATCGAACACAAGGGAACCACTAAGTCAAAGACCCATGATACTGATCAATGTTGAGCACAAGGTAACCTATCAATGACATAAACAGGGCCAAGGTACAATGCTAGGCATGCTCTCAAAGAAATTTTCTTGCGTCGATAAGAGCAGACCTCCTAGCAAGAAGTCAATAGAGAGATTCTTAACCAACACGAGAAAAGGACAAAATAAACAAGGTGATACTAAAGCTAAATTGACAGACTGGGTATGGCCAACTAAACATTATTAAAGAAGCACTGCAGAATGGTCAACACATGTTGACTTACCTTGAACAAAAGCACAACTCAAATGTGACTGTATGGCAACATAAAATAACTTTGTATAAGTTTTCAATGCAGGAGGTATTAACAAACTCTCCATATGATTGTAAGAGATAACCAATAAGAGGAGGACTGACTCAAGAACAAGGTTATGTCTCTCCTAAATTCAAACTAATTCCCACCCTAATGGAGGAAATACTTGTTTTCAGTGCTTTGTTCAAGGGCAACACAACTAACTCTTGTTGCCATCAAATACAGAAGTAAATGTCCCATTCTCTCTCTTTTTTGGAATATATTATTATTTTGTCTTTTTCATATTTAAAGCCTATAAAAGAATAAAAGAATTCCTATACTACAGTGGAAACAACAAGTGTTAAGGGAAGATGCACTAGTTCCTGGGACTAGAACACTCCTATTCTCAATGGAAGGTGGTGATTATTGGTCGTCAACATTTAGACGAATGTTCTTTCCACAGATAAAATATGTCAAGTTGAAGAGGCTAATGAATGAATGGCTTGAAATTGTAGAAAGGTCATGGTCAAAAGTGGCTTATACACAAGTCTAAGTGAAGTAGAAGTAAGACCAAAATGGTACAGGTAGTCAATATGCAATACAACAGTAAAACTTAAGACATGGGATCTTCTAGGGTATAAAGCCAAAATAATAGTGAAGAAGAATAGGAATGAGGCTTCATTGTAAATTCATGGCAGGACTAAAGAGGACTCCTGAGCCTAAGAACAAATGTTCAACATGGGTGCCAAGTGACAACAAGGTACTATCTAGTGTGCCCATGATAAGGTAGGCTCCTACCACACAAGTTATGACACTTCTATGCAATGAGAAGGTTCCCTGTCACTTCTTGGTGGGGGTCGATCCTTGGGCCAAAAAGGAAAAGGAAATTGATAAATTCACAATGCAGGTGAATAACCTAACCTATATGCTAGTTTTGAGAACTAATGCTTGTCAAAGCATATCAACCATAAAAATTCCTAAAGGAGAAGTCTTCAAATTGTTTAAGACATAAATACGAACACTAGGCAAGAAGTTAATACATCCCATATATAAATTTCATATAAAATCTCGTGGTGTAGAGTACAAAACTTGAAAATACGTACCTTACATATAAAATATTGTACAGGTAACCACACAGCCTTGCGGCTTAGATATAATATTTCTTTAGGACAAGCCCCTTATGGGACACAGGCCAAGGATTCCTTTGTTAGTTGAAACTCATGGCATCAAAAAATTCCTCCTCTGAAGGAAAAT
The DNA here is from genome assembly GCA_031772625.1 of Pinus tabuliformis. Classification (NCBI taxonomy): domain Eukaryota; kingdom Viridiplantae; phylum Streptophyta; class Pinopsida; order Pinales; family Pinaceae; genus Pinus; species Pinus tabuliformis. The sequence continues at coordinate 914,020,393 of CM062818.1, read as the reverse complement.
AAACTTCCAAGACATCATGAGAACTGAAAGGATCAAAAGAGGGAATTAATGGGTCCTGTGCCCCCACGAGAGAAATCACTCGGTCAACTTTCAGGACCAAGTCCCGAGAAGGAAAATTATAATTCAAAGGATCCTTCTCAAAATCAATTGAGCATGGAGGATATAATGCCACATAGTTCACCTGTGGCGGGGAAAAGTCTACTTGAACACTTGAAACATACCAAGGGGTATTCTGAACTAAATTTGAATTAGGAGGGTGATTATCAGACACAAGTTGATCAATAGTGACAATACTTTTGTTATGAGGAAAATAAAGCACGCGAAAGAGTGAAGACACCACAACATTCATAACATAGAAATAATCACGCCCAAGTAGCTTATCAACGTCTAAAGGGAAATCAATCACTACCATATTTATTAAGACAGTGTTTCCACCTAACGTAATAGGAATTTGATGAATAACACCCATAGATTCACCATGTCTTCTATCATAAGCTAACAACTAGCTATCAGTTGTGAACAACTTTGGAGAACCCCAAATATTTCCAAGTCAAGGAAGATATAATACTTGAAGATGATCCTTCATCCACCATACATCAATAGATATTTGTGGAATTAACCCTAACCCTTATTTGGAAAGGTGGAGCAAAAGGAATATGAGGCTCAACAAGATTACCCCAATCAAAGGAGACACTCCTAGAACTTGGAGGGGGTACACTCGAAGAGACCGGTATGACCCCTAGACCAAAAGACTCTGAAATAGAAATCAAGAAGATTATGTTGTTAGGAACTTCATGCCCCAAAAGAGGAGTGGAATCTACCAAATATTGCACTGGCTTGACCACTTCATCAACCAATGGCTAAGTAGATTTTTGAGAAACTAGAACAAATTCAGAAGTAGAAGAACCTTTAGATTCAGACCATAACCTTTGTACCATTGAAATACCAGGCAATAAATGAGTAATATGGTGTCCCTTACATATGTTACAAGGGAACTTAGGTTTAAATCTTCTACAACTAGGTTTCTGATCAACATCCATTCCTCCAACATGACTGGTAGTGGTTGGTGGAGAGTCTCCAACATGACTTGCAGAGGTTAGTGACTCTTTCCTGAGAGAGATAAGACTTTTGCCCCCATTCCTACTCACATAAGTAGGTGAGTCAACAGGAATATGACTAACAGAGATAGGTGACCCATTTCTAGTATGACTTGTAGTGACTAGACTTATTCCCCCAGCGTGACTTGCGATGATTAAAGTCTCATCTCCAACATGACTTGCAAAGGTTGGTGATGATTCATGGAGAGAGCTATTATTCTTCTTATTCTTCCTCTTTCTCCAATTTTTAGATTCCTTATTACGAGATGGAGGAGAACGAGGAAGTCTATATTCTCTTCTGAAGAAGATGAACGATTAACACCCATTTGATGCCCTTGAAATAAAGCATTCATTTGAGAAGCTTCAATAACATTTGGAATATTCGAAGTGGACCACAACCAAACTTGTAGTCCAACATTCAATCCAGGAATATTCAAAGTGGCCAACAAGGGGGTACCAACGTTTTTAAGGAAAGTAAAAGCACAAGGATCCCCTTTGGAGGGGTCCCTTGGATGGTCTCCATAGGAATATTGGCCATACCCAACTTATATGCAAATCCTTCCCTTACGAGATTGTTCAAATGACTTTTCAAAGAAGAGAGATGCAAAATCAAACCTTTTCCTTAAGTAGGCAACTCTACAATTTCAAAAGAAAGATCAAAATCCTTTCAAGACTAGTGGAGTGGTTGGTTAGTCACTTAGAATTAAAGGTTCAAAAGTGACAAGAAAATTCCACCTAAAGAAACCTAAATACAAAGAGAAAAGATCACTACACTATAAATTCCTAAAGATACAACCAAAAAAGAAAATTCCAAGTATTTCTGCTCTGGTTCCACCTAAAGCAACCTAAATACAAAGAGAAAAGATCACTACACTATAAATCCCTAAAGATACAACCAAACAAGAAGATTCCAAGTATTTATGCTCTGGTTGGTTAGGATAGGACACCATAATACATGGGAGTGAAGAAAAGGACCTCATGAATGTAGTTTGGGATGATAAAGGCCCAAGCCTACCAATGATGCTATCAGAAGAAGCTACCTTGACCTCCAGAGAATAGTCTTTGTCGGTGCAAGTACCCAAGCTTCACAAGAGCACCCTCCAGAAGTACTATGAAAGTGATGCAATGTCTGCCTCAGGTACCATGGGCATTCCCCCTCGTAGTCACTTGTGTGGTCCCTATGAAAGGCAACTAAGCTCACCAGTTCATAATTAGAAGCTGGGCGGAACAGTCGTGGGTGCGTGATCCAACAAGTATGAGAATGGGTATCTCTCTTTCCTTAACTTCACATGTCCTCATGCTTAACTCATGTGTTAGAAGATATTTCCTAGACAACTTAATGAGACTAGATTTCCATTATTTATTAAATTTATATTCTTTCAGTTCAAGTGGCCTTCGAGAGTTTACTCGCCACACACCTATTCCAAGGACCTAATGTCCTACACTAGTTTATGTTTCTATGAGAAAAATAAAAGTCTAGTTCATTTTAATTAAGCACTTATTTTAAGTGGTTGTTATTTAGGACATAGGGAAACAAAAGTGCAACTGATGGTGTTTTGACATGAAAGAAATCAATAGAAAACCTAGCTACATGAAAATGCAACTCATTTTCTTCAATGAAAAGTGATTTCTACAAAGGTTCTACAGGGAACTTAATAAAGTAAATTGTTTTTTGTTTTTTTCTTTTGCATTCACACGTTCAAAAACTAACAAAAATAACTAAATGATGTCTATAATGCATCTAAAGCAAACAAATGTGTTCTTTCAAAGAAAAAAGCCAAAATTTTACAAACAAGGAGAAATAAATATCGAAGAAAATTTCTCAAGAAAATTTCAATCTCAAGCAGAGATTTGCACACTTGTTGAAAAGCCAAAAATACCAGAAAGCCAAAAATGAAAGAAAAGAAACGAAAAAACAAATGTTTTTTCTCTTTTTGTTTTTAAGAATTATGACAAAAGTTTCAAGAAGGCAAAGCAATCAATCACTTCAAGATCAAAATCAAGAGAAAAGACTCCAAACTTCACAAGCCATAAAAAATCACCAAGATGATTAAAGTGAATAAGAGACCAAAAAATTTTAACAACTTAACTTGAAAGGTACATAAAAGATTAAGAAAGATAGAAAGATTTTAGAGAACCAAAATCCTTCATTGAACCAAAATTTCAAAGACCCTTCTCAAATAATAAAAAAGAAACCAAATGAGTCAACTTCAAGAATGAAAAGCAAAGTAATGAAAAGATTGGATTATAAGCAAGTTGAGAACCAACTCACTGTCCCAAAAGCATAGAACAGTCAGACACTTCACAAAGAAGGTCTGAAACCCAAACTTCAAATGCAAAAACTTTGAAAAAATGCAAACCCTAGGTTGACAAAATATTTTTGAAAAAGGAGATAAATAAAACGACACCAGCAAGAAACAAGACCATTCCATATTGTAGATGATTTCAAAAAAGAAGAGAAAACTAGGGTACACCCCTGATTGAATGCAAAACTTGAAAAATTCAAAATTTTCCAAATATTTATGACTTTGTAATAACATACTTGTGTATACATGTGACAATTTCTGAAGAAACTAGAATATATTCTAGTTTCTTTGCCATAAACCATGTATGTACGTGTTTGTGTACAATAGAAAGAGTGTATATATTGAAAAATAGGGAAAAATAAAAAGACAGACCTAATCCATAAGATTAGACTGGTTTTTGAGACTACATATGAGTAAACAATACTAGAAAGATCAAGAAACAAGAAAGAAAAACCCATATCAAGGGAAAAACAACCCTTATAGTAAATACGTGATTTTATTCCCAAGCGGAGTCGCCAGTTCTATTGGCAGGAAAAAATTCCCTAAGGTAAGGGTTGAAAACCTCAAAATATCGAAGGCAAATGACAACAAATGCATAGGTTCAAGAAAGAAAACTATAAAAAATAGCAAATTTGGGTTTGAGAGAAGTACCCGTAGGTCCTACATTTGATGTCGATCATGTAGGTTCCAAATCCTCTATTTCCTCCCAAGTGAGAAGACTTGCAACACGGTTCATAGAAGCATATACATAACAAGTAATTCAAAGTGCGTGCATAATAAACATGTTAGATCATCAAGCATAAACATATAAATCATGACATATTACACATGAATTATAAAAGCATGAATCATAACATACCATAAACTAGACAAATCTTCTTTATTGATATCAACGAAGAGTAGTGGAGAGATACAACCTGATCTGACCATGACACCAACAAAACCTTCCTTTGGATCCATCCAGTCCAAGCCTCGAACATCATGTCTCAAGAATGTGCAAAAATATTCCATATAATGAAGGATGAGCATCTATCCAAGGAAACAAGGGTTTCTTATAACCGAGAGTGCAAGAGGAACAAGGAAAATCAGACTTGATATGGAGACTGAAAAACCTATAATGTTGATATCCTATATCCTTTATCTAAGTTACGTCTTGCCATGATGTGTATAAATACCACCTAAAATCAGTTGATTCAGTTAGGTGATGGGCTCCTATAGGTGGACATTTGGTGAAACTTGTAAACCCTGCCCAAAAATAGGATATTATTTTATTTTTTTATATTTTAAATAATATACACGGGTTCTGTATTATGGTACCCGCGTGTGTACTCAATTTTTAAAGGGCAGAGTCATGTATGGAATTCAAGATTTTTTTTTTAATAAATGATCAAATCTGTACGGGAAAGGGCTTCCCAAGGCCATACCATAGCATCAAAACTACAAGAGTGTTGAATCATGCTATAACATGCATCTAACTATTACTCGAAGGGAATGGTTTAGCTAAATCAACAAATAAAAATATCATTCAAATAATCAAGAAAACCATTTTCTCTAAGAAAAGGAACTGGAAAAATGCTTTGATAATTGCATTATGGGCTAGTCGTCTTAATTTAAAACCATCCCTCAAAACCTTACCGTACTACCTGGTTTACAGTAAAGAAGTTATCTTTCCTCCTAACCTATATCTCCTAGCCTTGCAACTTTCCCAGGAGTCCTAGGGTAGACCTTACCTTCTGGTTCAAAGTAGGATAGATACTTTGCTTAAAATTGAGGAAGAAAAACTCAAATGTAAAGAAATATTTGTCATACACTAAAGCCGCATTAAGTGTTAGTTTGATAAAAAATCTGCGAGGACTAAGAGTTTCGATGTGGGTGACTTAGTATTGAAGTGGGATAAAACCAACAAAGATAAAGGAAAACACAAAAAGTTCCAATCTTTGCGGATTGACCCCTATACCATCAAAGAGAAACTCAATCATAATGCCTTGAAGCTGAAATTCTTAAATAAGGGGAATAACAATCTTCCCGTAAATGGCTAAGATTTGGAACTCTATTTTCAATAGCAACTCCATGCTGCATTTCCTGTACAGTTTGTTCATTGTCTGTTGCCTGTCTTGTGTGTGACTGTCAAGTCATTTCCTGTCATGTTGTGTGTCTTGGTCATTGTATATAAATAATACCTTGTGTGAAAGAGTGCATGGCTCAGATGGGCTTTATGGTGGAATAAAGAGAAAATGTGACAACCACAACATTTGGTTGTCTGTTAGTTTTATTTCTTTGTTTGGTAAGATGCCATAGGTTGGGCTAGGTTTGGACGAAAAATATGATACATCCAAAAAGAAAATATTGAGGGAACCTATTTATATATCCTCATTTATTTTAGTATCTAAACTCCTCCACTTGGTGTTAAATCTACTTGGCGTATTACATGTTTATTCAATCTAGTAGAGAAGGGATAAGGGGAAAATATAAAGCGATCAAGCCATTATCATAGGTTATGTAAATACTTCTCTGAACGGGAAATCTCCTCTACTCTCAATAAGTCAAGAACAATTTTCCACCCTTTGAAAATAATAAGTTCTGAAGCACAACCCTATTAAATAAATAAATAAAGAGTGAAAGAAGAGAAAGGGTTCCTTCGCAGGTAGGTGAAGCTAGTGACTTCGTCAGGGTACTATTCAAGCTCATTGACAATGAAGAAACACTTGTGCTCTTATAGTGACTCTGTCAGGGTACTATTCATGCCTGTTGGTAGTGGAGAAACACCAGAGATGAAACTCATACTCTAAATATCTTAAACGCGCCATGCATATTACCTTTCCTTGGATTGAAACAATTGTGATATGGCATATCTTTTGTGTGCTTGAATGAAGTAATGTGAAGTGAGGTGTTATTTATATAACCGGGTTGAGAGGGGAAGTAAAGGAAATCTGATTGGTGAATCAATACTTCCTAAAGGGCTAACCTTTTAACTGAAAATACATTCCTGGGATGAGAAGTTGAATTTCATCTAGTGTGTTGCCAAGTGTTGTTACTGCTACAACACACTCCAAAATTTCACTACATTCAAACTTTGGAGCCTACCAAAATGTCGTACCAAGTGTCGCTTTGGTCCTCAAGTGTTGTTTCAAGTCATTCTACATGTTTAAAGTCTTCTTGATCATTCTTAAGTGTCGCCTCATTGTATATAACATATATAGTGCACTTCATGGCTGTAACACCTTTTTTTGTTGTAAAACGACACATTTGGTCACAGTCACACACACATTGTTCATTGTACTTGGGGAGTGTTTGTGTTGGGTCCCTATAATACTAGTAATTACCCCATTACTATTGTAGTTGCATCCCTTATTAATATTGTTGTGTCTCTATTATCCCCATATTGTTATTACTGTGCCCTATAGAATCCCTCTATTGTTATTTTTGTGGCTTTATATTATTATTGTTAGGTCGGCTGGGTTATATTGTGACTCCTTAGACTCCTATATATAGAAAGGAGGTTTTTTCATTTGAATCATTGAAGAATTGTTCATTTACGTAATGTAAAGGAGGTTTCCCCCTTGAAGAGGCTAAATTCTAAGGCGTTGATCTATCTTTTCTATCTTTTCTTGAGCTGGTTCATAACATTTGGTATCAGAGCTTTGGATTCTAGGGTTTTGCTGCTCCAAACAGGTCATCGTGGGATTTTCACTATAACTTTTTTTTTTTGCGACGTTTCAGAAGTTTAAAAAAAAACCCATTTGAGAAGAAATCATGCTGAACCTCGGGAATGAATTTTAGAGCTTTTCGCACTATATTTGCGGAGATATGATCTGAGGAAGTTGGTCTTTTTGCAGACTCCTGAATTACATTCCAAATAGGTGACCTGGGGAAAATCGTCATAACATTCTCTCTGGGAATCGGCTTGAAATTTCGTAAGAAGGTATAGAAATAGGACAGACTGTAGTTTCCTGTATGCATTTTTCAGATCCAAAGGTCGAAACAGTGACTCATGGCACGTCGTACAAGTTCACTCTACTGAACTAGTCTATAATCAAGTCACTGTGCAAGATTTCACATAACTCTTCCTTGGAGAATCCAATTTGGGTCAGACTTGTGGAATTGGAAAGAGGAAACAAAGGACTATTACAAATCACAAATTCAAAACTAGATGATCGGAAAGTACAGAGATACATCAGAGGCAATATCGAGCTCCTACAAAGTGAAAAAAGGTGTGTAGATTTTCTTAAATTTTTACTTATGCTTGGTTTGAAAATTTATTTAGAAGGAATTAAAAGGGAATAGTAGAGCATTATTATAGGTAACTAATGCCTCGAGGAAAGAAAATGCAAACACCTAGTAAGAAACCTGAAAGCTCTAGCATGACTCATGAAGAAGAGGAAGAAATGCTACATGATATATCAAAATTACAAGAACAAGTACAACAAATGTCACTGTCACAAAAGCTAACAAAAGCGAAGATAAATGGCATGGAAGCTAATATGAATGGCATGGAAGCTAAGATGGACAACTTGAAGATAGATTTGAACACAAATTTGAAGACAGGCATGGCAGATTTGACAAATTTTCTACAAGAAATACTTACCAATGGTGAAAAAGTAGTAAAGGAAACTCGTGATGCGAACAAAAGAAATGTTAATCATGATTTCTTAGACTCTAATGTGGGATCAAAAACCCACCATATTCCAAAAATCGATATGAGGAAGTTTGATGGCAAGGATCCCACAACATGGATATTACAAATGGAGCAATTTTTCGATCTCAATAATGTGTAAAACACACAAAAGGTACGTATTGCAACTTTATATTTGGAGCCAAATCAATTTGTATGGTATCAATGGCTTTTTTCTCGTAAAGAAATTATCACTTGGGCAATTTTTATGGAAGAATTGATAGCACATTATGAGGATACAAAAAGCAACACTTTTTTTAGCCAATTGATAAGTCTCAAACAAAAGGGTTCAATAATAGAGCACATTGAGGAGTTCCAAAAATTGAACATAAGGGTAAAAGATATTCCAGAGGAGCATAGGATTGATGTGTTCATAGGGACTTTAAAGGATAATATCCAACATGATGTTCACCTTTTGGAACCTGATTCATTAGAGAAGGCATTCAGGTTAGCAAGAAAAATGGAAAGCAAAATTATGGCAACTAGGAAGCATACCACTCACAACTATAAAGATGGAAGTGTGGTTGATCCTAGTCTTCCACAACCTATAAGGTTGACACCACAACAATTGGAAGAAAAAAGAGCAAAAGGGCTTTTTTACAGTTGTGATAGCAAATACATTAAAGGTCATAAGTGTGCTGAGAAGAAATCATTCTACATAGATTGTGAAGAGGAAGAAGAAAAGGAGCAAGAAAGGTAAAAAGAAGAGGATATACTCCAGGAACAAAGCCTAGATAAAGAAGAAATGAATCTGACCATATCTTGTAATGCATTGGTGGGAATTACCACTCCTCAAACCATCAAGATAGAAGGACAAATCAAGAAGAAAAAGGTACTAGTGTTGATTGATTCAGGAAGTACCCACAATTTTATCCATTGTAAGGTAGCAAAAGAATTGAATTGCTTTTTATACCCAGCACCAGAGTGTCAAGTGATGGTTGCAAATGGAGGAACAATAAATTGCTCTGGAAAGTTCCATAATATCAAGCTATCGATGGGAGAATATGTATTGACTAGCCCAATGCTTTCCATTCCAATGGGAGGTGTTGATGTTGTACTAGGAGTACAATGGCTACAATCCTTGGGTACAATAGCTTTCAATTCAAGAAATTTTCATGAAATTTTCCATGGAAGGAAAGGAAGTTGAATTAAGGGGTATTGCAGGGAAACCGGGAAAGATAATTAGCTCTAATGGTATGACAAAGCTTCTAAAAAAGGAACAAAGGGGTGTAATTGCACAATTATGTTCGCTAGATGTTTCCACATTGCAATCACCTATTTCTCTAGATCTCCAAAAAGTCTTGGACAATCATTCCAAGGTATTTGAGACTCCCAAAGGTCTCCCACCTATTCATGATCATGATCATGCTATTCATTTGATTCCAGGAAGTGTTCCTCCAAATATCAGGCTGTACAGATATCCCTATGCCCAAAAGAGTGAAATTGAACGTATGGTTGCAGAAATGATAGAGGCTGGTATAATTCAACCGAGTCGAAGTTCTTTCTCTGCTCCAGTAGTATTAGTGCACAAGAAGGATGGATCATGGTGCATGTGTTTGGATTATAGGGAGCTCAACAAGATCACTATTAAAGATAAGTTTCTCATTCCCATCATTGATGAATTACTGGATGAATTTCATGGATCAATTTACTTCACCAAGTTGGATCTTCGTTTAGGATATCATCAAATCAGAATGAAGATTGAAGACATTTCGAAAACAACATTTAGAACTCATGAGGGTCATTATGAATTTTTGGTCATGCCTTTTGGCCTTACCAATGCACCTTCAACATTTCAAGGTTTGATGAATTCCATTTTCAAACCATTCCTTAGAAAATTTGTGTTAGTATTTTTTTATGATATACTAATCTACAACAAGTCTTGGAAGGATCATGTTGAACATGTTGACAAGGTGCTACAACTATTGGAGGAGAAACAATTATATGCAAAAAGATTCAAATGTTTCTTTGGAGTACAAGAGGTGGAATATCTGGGTCATATTGTATCTCATGAAGGAGTTAAGGTAGACCCTAGAAAAATTAAAGCCATTAAGGAATGGAAAATCCCCACATTCATAAAGAATCTGCAAGGATTTCTCAGGTTGACAGGGTATTATCGCAATTTTGTTAAGAATTATGGGAGAATAGCAGCACCTCTAACAACATTACAGAAGAAAGATGCATTTTCATGGACTCCAGAAGCAACAAAGGCCTTCGAACATCTTAAAGAGGCAATGTGCCAAGCACCGGTCTTAGCTACGCTGGACTTCACAAAAACCTTTATTGTGGAATACGATGCTTCAAGAAATGGAATTGGTGTTGTTTTAATGCAAGATGAAAGACCCATTGCTTTTGAAAGTCGTCCAATCAAGGGAAAGTTTTTACACAAAGCTATTTATGAGAAGGAAATGTTGGCAATACTCCATGCACTTAAGAAATGGTGACCCTACCTAATGGGAAGACACTTCAAGGTAAAAACGGATCATGATAGCCTTAAATACTTTTTAGAGCAAAGATTATCCTCTGAAGAGCAACAAAAGTGGGTCACAAAGATGTTGGGTTATGACTTTGAAATCATCTACAAAAAGGGAAGAAAAATGTGGTGGCAGATGGACTCTCAAGAAAGGATGAGGATGTGGAAGCATTTTTGTGCGCCATTTCTATTATCCAACCAGATAGGATAAACGAAGCAAGGGAGGAATGGAAGAATGACGAAGAAGTATGGGCACTTATTCGAAAATTACAACAAGATTCCAGTACTTCTGATACATTTAGCTGGCAAAATGATTCTTTATGGTACAAAGATCACTTATACCTTTGTAAGAATTCCCAACTAAAACAAAAGATTCTTATGGAATTGCACACTTCTCCCTTAGGAGGGCACTTAGGATTTTTAAAAACTTACCACAGGGTTAAGAAGGAATTTTTTTGGGATGGCCTTAAATCAGATATTCAAAAATTTGTGGTGGAATGTTTGGTTTGCCAACAAAATAAAGTTGAAACAATTAAGACACCAGGTCTATTACAACCTTTATCCATTCCAAGCCAATGTTGGGAGGAGGTTTCAATGGATTTTATCACAGGTTTACCCAAGTCTCAGGGAAAGAGTGTCATCATGGTGGCAGTTGAAATACTTACCAAGTATGCACACTTTTGTGCATTATCACATCATTTAAAGCCAGTACGGTTTCTACTGCATTTATGGAAACAATTCAAAAGCTACATGGAAACCCAAAGATTATTGTAAGTGACAGAGATCCCATTTTCACTGGAAATTTTTGGACAGAATTATTGTCTTATCTTGGTACTCAGTTAGCTCATAGCTCATCTTATCATCCTCAATCTGATGGGCAAACTGAGATAGTAAACAAATGTTTGGAAGGATTTCTTTGTTGCTTTGTATCAGATAAACAGACACAATGGGTCAAATGGTTGCCTCTAGCTGAATGGTGGTATAACACTTCCTTCCATACAACAACAAAAATGACCCCATTTATGGCACTTTATGGATATCAGCCACCATCCATCACATCATATTTAAGAGAAAATTCTAAGGTTCAAGCAGTGGAACATCACATCGAACATCAACAACAAGTCCTCCAACTCTTAAAGGATAACCTCGTGTTGGCACAGAATAGAATGAAACAACAGGCAGATCAACATCGTAGCGAAAGAAGTTTTGATGTAGGTGATTGGGTATTCCTACGGCTACAACCATATAAGAAAATTTCCCTCAAGCAAGCTAAGAGGGATAATAAATTATCACCAAAGTATTATGGTTCGTACAAGGTGTTGCAAAAGATTGGTACTGTGGCATACAAATTGGAGCTACCTGCAGCTTCTCGATTGCACCCGCTTTTCCATGTTTCATGTTTAAAGAAGGTTATAAGCGACAAGCTCCCAGTTCAAACAATATTTCCAGAACTTGACGACGAAGGAAAAATTATATTGGAACTGGAAGCAGTCAGAGAAACAAGAACTCGACAGCTACGAAATCGATCAATTTCAGAGTATCCTATCACGTGGAAGAACTTATCCGCTGAAGATTCCACATGGGAGGATGAGAATTTTATACAGAAGCATCTAGAACTACTCAAGTGTTGAGGAAAACACTTTTTTTGAAGGAGAGGGGCATGTTGGGTCCCTATAATGCTAGTAATTACCCCATTACTATTGTAGTTGCATCCCTTATTAATATTGTTGTGCCCCTATTATCCCGATATTGTTATTACTGTGCCGCATAGAATCCCTCTATTGTTATTTTTGTGGCTTTATATTATTATTGTTATGTCAGCTAGGTTATATTGTGACTCCTTAGACTCCTATATATAGAAAGGAGGTTTTGTCATTTGAATCATGGAAGAATTATTCATTTATGTAATGTAAATGAGGTTTCCCCCTCGAAGAGGCTAAATTCTAAGGCATTGATCTATCGTTTCTATCTTTTCTTGAGCTGGTTCATAACAGTTTGTAAACATTTTGATGTGTAGTTTTCATTGTTCAACCCTATCTATGCCTTATTGATGAGTTGGTATGTGTCACACTTGATTTCATGTCTAGAATCATTGTGTTCACTCCTTGTTCTATCTTCTATACTTAGACAAATTTTGGTTGCACAAGTTAACCCATTAAGGCTAGGAGTGCATTGTGCACTCTTAAGCCTTGATCGAGACTCCTTCGTTAGTCAGAAATGTGCCCTAAACCCTCCAAGAGCGCATAATGCACTCCTAAGCTTCATTAACCATTTTTGTTTTGAACTGCACCCTTAAGGAATCCTTTCTCCTTGTTGAGTTCATGACACACTTGGGAAGGTTGAAGCCTACCCCTTTAGCCTTCAACACTACACCCTATGCCCGCTTTGACCCTCTTGAGTACATGGCACACATGGAAACCATGAAGCCTAACCTCTTCAACCTTCAACACTGCACCCTACACCCTTTTTGGCTCTCTTGAGTGCATGTGCACACCCTAAAGCCCTGAAGCCTCATCCCTTCATACTTTGACAGTGTGCTCGACACCCTCCCTGTCTCCCTTGAGTGCACAAAACACTTAGGAGGCTTGAATTCTCTTCCTTCTTCCTTTTGACCTTGCCCCTACACCCTCCCTTGAGATTTCTCTCTCCTATTAAGTGAATGAGTACACCCCAAATCCTCGAAGCTTAAACCCTTCAACCTTTCATAGTGTACCCTTGTGCCCAGTAGTTTACTTGTCTTGTCTAAGTGCACTGTTGAGTCATGAACAAAAAAATTGCATGAAACATATTAGGATAGGATATTTTTTAGGATAATGTTTTCTTGCCATGAGTGATTGCAGTTGTAGTCATTCCAAATTAGCATGGACGAGATGCATGAATAAATCAGGCAAGGAGGGTAGTCAAAGGAAGCATTGAAGAATGAAGAACACATTGAAATCCTGATGATCAAAGCAACCCAAAAGATTCCATATGATAAAATACCCTTTGGAGAGTGAAGACATCAACAACATGGAAGTTGCATGCAAGATTGAAGACAGGTGGCAGCCATGTCACCTATTTAATAAATTCCATGTCATCAGTTACTATGAGTCCAAGTCATCAATGATAGCGACTTTTCATGTCCTCAACACATGATGATGTGGAAATTGTGATGTAATGATGTAATTATTGAAAATACAAAGAAGTAGAATTCTAAGAGTCATGTATGGACAACAGAGCCATGTGAAGAAGTCTAATATATATGTAATTCCAAGAGTCATATGTAATTCCAAAAGTCACCTGGAAGTTCAAGAGTTATAGAAGTCCAAAGGTCATTAGAAGTTGGAAAGTCAAGAGTCATGAGGATATGAAAAATCATGCCTTAAGCTATAAAAAGAGCCTCATTACTCAAGCAAGGGACTTTTAACCTTGTCTTCTCCCACAACACATTAGAGAGATAGAGATAGTACTTTACGGGAGCAGGTAGTGGCTCTAACGCTCCACTATTGGGGGTAGTGATATTCATTTTACTCATGTATCTTAGAGCTTTTTCTTAATACCTAAATCCATTTGACCAACACATTTTCATGCATAGATAACAGATGCTTTGAGACTACCCTTTTAATGTTTGTGGTTTATGTTGGCTTCCTTATGTACTAAAGTAATTGAACTATTTCAATGACTTTGGTGTTGAACTTGCTGGAAATGTGTTGTGATGATTTTAATGATCGTAGCATGTATGTGAACTATTTCATTTGGTGTCTAACGATTCTTTATTTCCTATGTGTGTGCATATCCACTAGATTAGTACTATTAATTTTCTTTTAGAGGCTCACTTTCTTTCCCTTGTATTGAAATAACCTCGTACATCTACAATTGAACAATTCACAAGGCACACCCTATTTCTCATTCAAAATCATGTGCATGCTACTCTCTCATGCTAATAGCTTAAGCCAAGGAAAATTTTCTAAGTTAATTGTAGTCGAGCCATATTTAAGGATAGGAATCCTACACCAAATGGTGTGAGGTCTAATTGGGACCTCATATTGGGGAGATCCCCTATATGTTGGTGGTATCCAACATCGTCAACACCTCCCTAGCTTGCATCTGCTCTCATCCTATTTTTCCTCTACAACAATATCCTATGGCATTGACTATACTGATCTAACCAATGATATAATGAAAATGGTGGACGCGTAGACTATATTGACCTAAGATACCCAACAAGTAATTGACAATCCTCATTGCATATTTAAGTGAGTGTTTCCATAATTGGCATCCCACATTTCTAGGCTTTTGTTTTACATGGTGGGAAATGTCAACACCCTATCATGGACCACACTACAATGATGGTTTGTATGCTTATCATTGAATAATTTAGTTGGAAAATCATGTCATTTATAATCTACACCTTACCCCATGTCATAATAGTGCATATTGAATAAACACAAAATATACTAGAACAATGTACACCATACCATTCCTCATTGGATGTCTCGACATCCACCAATTGCTAGCATGGATCTTTGGCTATTATATAGCCCCCTTCCAATCTGCAGGTTACTTCTCATTCAAGCATATAAATAAAAACAAATATATATATATATATATATATATATATATATATATATATATATATATATATATATATATATATATATATATATATATATATATATATATATATATATATATATATATATATATATATATATATATATATATGTATGTATATATATGTATATGTATATATCTTAATGAGATCCTAATCATCATATTATTATATCTGATATCCAATTACCAAAATTTCTCAATTAACAGTAGCATTCTTGAAGTAAATCATATATTAGATATAACATAAATAAGGTAAATCATACATTAAATAAGTCATACATCGAATAAATCATATATCATATACTATTAATCAATAGAAACACAATCATTAAGTGTTTTATATAAGTAAGTTCATCTATCCAATTTGAAATGTATCAATATTACCCAGCATTGATAAACAATACATCATGAAAGTATAAATAGGGCATCCAGATAAGTGGCTATCTAGGTCAAAATGGGGCATCACATGTGGTGATATAGGTGGCTCTAGAAATAGAAGTGGCCTTGAAAAAACTCAAAAATCAAAGTCATCACATGGAAGTGAAACTAGGACCAGATCATAGTGCTTGTCACCATGATTTCAATGGTGTGAAGACACTCAAATCTGAGTTTGTATGCTCAATATTTAGTCGGTAAAAGTTTTGTTCAAACTATGCCAAGTGGAAGTCACTAACGAGGAAAATATTTGGTGAAGGATGGCACACAGAAAATGGCAATTTAAAAGGGTGAATTTTTTGCCTCATTAATTTACCGAGTGACCCTTAAAAATGACCACTGCAATTTTGACTATATTTGTCATAAAAGTAAAAATAAATATAAATTTGGGGTGGCGTCCCACCACCCCTAATGGAATTTTTAATTATAATATATGGTAAACATGGGTGAGGGCCATGGTGATGCAGACCCCACCCAACACCAACGACATGATTCATATATATAACAGGCTCGCGAAGACTCGGGCTGCCCGACCAATGGATAACCACCAAAAAGTAGTCGGCAAGGGTCGAACCCACCTGACCTGGATGGGTTGGTCCACCAATGGGTGGTTCCACACTATATGAAACAATGTAATTGTATGACCATTTAAACAAAACCACAACATGCCTTAACAAGGGTTCCATGGGTTTGGACCTCAGAACCTCCCCATCACTTGCGCACTAATTCGAGGTTACCATCCAACGAGCCAACAACCCTTCATTGGAAAACTTCGCCTGATGTTTATTATTTAAACCTCACTCATATGCCATTCGACACAGTGGAGGGTGGAGTGGAGGTCTATGGAACAAAACTAGCAGTGGTCTAGGAGGGCGGAACCCTATAAAGCAATATCATTTGATGCTGAGAAGATTCCTTTGGGGTCCAGAAGTGCAAGTGTCAGAACAGGGTAAATTTATAGTCATTTTTACATGATTTCGCACCACGAATCCAATGGTGATGTTTTTTTTATGCATATGAGATTTGAATTTTTCATCCATGATAGAAATTGGAGGTATAAGGGTCATTTAATTAAAGTTGATTGTAATTCATTTTTGCTGCCATTTAATGGAAGAAGGCCTCTCCACTTTGAGAAGGGCCCGAAGGTAGCCCACACTAGGTGAACTCTATAATAAAATACTTTTTTAGCCTTTGATCTCATGGTTTCTTTACTATTTCCACTTCTTTTCATGTGTTTAAGTTAGTTGTTTACATGCTCTTTTATATGCAATTCTATATGCATCTGTGAAGTAAAAATATTTGGATCAAGTTGTGTATTAGAGCAGGTATTCTTGATGCGAGTTGCATGAGTGAATGCTAATGAGGAAAAAGCTCCAAAGAGGAGAACAAAAACTCAAATCCTTTGATCCCGAAGTAGGGCTTGCACCACGAAGACCAGACATGGCAGATGATGAAGCTCTAATGGAGGAAGAGAGAAATTATCGCAAGATTGTCTTCACCATGGCAAAGAAAGTTGACAAGTTGTTTGCAAAATATGAAAAGAAAATCAAGCATGAGAAGAAAGAACCAAATGACCATGAATCAGTAAATCATGAAGGTGGAAGAGGATAGCCTCCTAAACTGCCATCTCCATCCTCTAGTGACAATTCTTCTTATTCTTGTTCTCATCACTCTAATAGGCATCATAGGAATACATCTAAGAAGCCATTTTTAAAGCTAGATGTAAAGTTTTATTTGCCCACATATAATGGAGAATGTAATGCAGAGAAACTGAATAATTAGATTAGAGAGATCGAGGTTTATTTCTGGATTTATCAGATAGAGGAAGATGAGGCCAAAATCCAATTAGCATCTCTTCAGCTGAGTGGCACTGCTCTCGTCTGGTGGGAGAGAAAGTTGCAGAAAGGTAGCAAAAACTTGGGTAATCTCCTTTCTTCTTACTCTAATTGCGTTTCTACATTAAAATATTAGTTTTATCCTTTGGTTTATCGATAAAAGGCTTTAATGGAATGACAATATTTGAGACAAGGAAAGGGTCAAAATGTACAAAGATTCATAGAAGAGTTTAGAAAACAAGCTTTAAACTTGGGCACTTCACTTGATTCACCAGAAACTGTAACGAAGTATATGGTGATTTACATAGTTACATCAGACATGCTTTGTTGTTATTTGGACCTACTACTATTGATGCAGCTAGTGTGAAGGCCATTCACCTTGAAAGAAGGGGAAATAATGATAAAGAAGAGCAACCAAAGAAATCATATTTCAAACCTCATAATGGAAAGTTCAAAGGAAAAGGAAAGGGAAAGGACAAGAAGGAAGCTACAACCAAGAAGGAGGAAGGAGAAAATCCATCTTGCACACATTGCAAGAAGGAAGGCCATGATGATGAACACTGTTGGAAGTTGCATCTAGAGTTGAAACCAAAGAGATTTGGTGGGAAGAACAAGCAAAAAAATGGTGGAAACTATGCAACAAGACCTTGGATCTAGTTTCGGTGATGAGACACTGATCACAGTAGTGAGCACATAATGTACTCTTTCTCTTCATGCTAATGAAAATTCTAAATTTCATGCAAGTACAAGTTATTCAAATGAGTCTCTTGTTAACAAATGAAAGAGGATTGAATTGTTCCACATTAGATTTATAACGCAACATACTAAAGTGGAAACCTTGTTTGATCTGAGTTCACAAGAAATTGTTATTTCAGAGTCCTTGGTTAAAAAGCTAGGATTAGAGACCAATCCTCATTCGAAACCCTACCCTCTTGGTTGGGTGTGTGAAAAAGAAAAATTACATGTAACCAAGCAGTGTAGAGCTATATTTGTGATTGCATCCAAACTAGAAGATGAGGTTGATATTGATGTTGTACCCTTGGATATCTATGGCATTATATTGGGGAGTCCATATTTGTATGACAGGAAAGCAATTTTCGTTCGCCATGCAAACAAGTATCCTATCATGAAAGATGAGGTGGAATAGGTTATTAGAGATCATTGTGCCAAAATTGGTGCCAGTATTCTATGTGTAGGTCAGATGAATATATTGATCAATTCCAACAAAGGGTGCATGCTCATGGTTGTGAGAGAAAAATATTCTGAGACATCTGAATCTTTCCAAGGTTTTCATCCCACTCATAAAATGGAATTGTATGAAATTTTTTCTAACTATAACGGGATTTTTTAGAAACCAAGTGGGTTGCCTCCAAAGCATGAGATCCAACATGAGATTCGATTGTAGCAGGATGCTCCTTTACCCAACATTGGTATGTATAGGTTGTCATCCATTGAGATGGAGGAGAAAAATAAGAAGGTATAAGAATTATTGAACCAAGGGGTCATAAGGCCAAATTATTATCCATGTGGCTCACCCATCATGTTGGTGCCAAAGAAGGATGACACGTGGAGGATGTGTGTAGACTACATGGAACTCGACAAAATAACAATGAAGAATCAATACCCTCTCCCTCGCATTAATGATTTGTTAGATCAATTGAAAAATGTTGTCTATTTCACAAAAATGGACTCATGAAGTGGTTATCATCAAGTCAAAATTGTAGAACAGGATGTATGAAACATTGCATTCAAGACAAAACAAGGGTTTTTTGAATGGATGGTGATTAATTCAGACTATGTAATGCTCTGACCACATTCATGAGGGTGATGAATGATATTTTCATACCATTTCTTGATGATTTTGTACTTGTGTATCCTGATGACATTCTTGTTTTTAGTAGGAGATGGGAAGATCATGTGAGTCATGTTAAAAATGTGCTTTATGTTTTGCAAAAAGAAAAATTATATGTCAAAATTTCTAAGTGTGAATTTGGTAAGACCTCTTTAATTTACTTGGGTCACATTGTTAGAGGTGGACAATTAAAAATAGATCCTTCTAAAATTGATGTGATTGTAAAGCAGAATGAACCCACCAATTTTACAGAGGTTCGTAGCTTTTTGGGTGTAGTACAATACTAGAGAAGGTTCATTTCCAACTTCTTCATCATTGCATATCACTTACATGCATTGACAAGTGTGAAGAAAACATTTAAGTGGGGAGGAAAGAAACAGAAAGTCTTTGATACACTAAAAGAGAAGATCAGTACTTTACCAGTTTTGGCCT
The DNA here is from genome assembly GCA_031772625.1 of Pinus tabuliformis. Lineage (NCBI taxonomy): Eukaryota > Viridiplantae > Streptophyta > Pinopsida > Pinales > Pinaceae > Pinus > Pinus tabuliformis. The sequence continues at coordinate 914,000,698 of CM062818.1, read as the reverse complement.
TACTTGACCTCCAATATCCTTTTGAGAACGAGAGGGATGCTAGTGGATACGCCATGGGACCAGTATTGATGCAACAGAGGAAACCTGTATGCTACCGTTCTGAGACATTCTCCCAAGTTGTTGTGAACTAACCCACATATGACAAGGAGTTGTAAGCCTTGGTTCAAAGAGTGAAGAAGTGGAAGCACTATTTTATTGGTAAGGATACCATCATTCAAACATATCATTGGCCCTTGCAGTACCTCCAACCGTAAACCAAGCTTTAACAAGCACATCATTTCATATGGATGGGATTCCTCCAGCAATTTCACTTGGTAATAAAAAACAAGAAAGGTACCAAAAACAAAGTGGTAGATATGCTTTCTCACTCTCATATTTATGCATCTATAGTTTTGCAAAATGCCTCTTTATCTTTTGAAATTTATGTTGAACAATATGTTGTTGATGATGATTTTAAGGATATTTATGCAAAGTTGACTCATGGATCGTAGGTGGACAACTACATTTTTCAGGGAAAATTATTATAGCACCTTGGAAAAATTTGAATCCCCATCAATGAGAGAATACATGTAATCAGAGAGGAAGATACATCACTTGTGTCAGGTCATTTTGGTGTGGGGAAAACTTTATGTCATTTGTAGAGGTTATGTTATTTTCCTTGCATGAAAAATGTTGTGACTCGATATGTAAAGGGATGTGTGTTGTGTTCAATTAGAAAGCCCAATAATAGAAAATTGGGGCTCTACACACCACTCCTTGTTCCGAGTCATCCATGGGAAAGTGTGTAAATGGATTTTGTAGGAATATTGCCTTTGTCTAGGAGAGGTCATGACTATTTGCATGTCAATGTGGATAGATATAGAAAAATGCGTGACTTAATGCATTTTAAAAATAACTTCATTGCAGAGCAGACTGCTCATCACTTCTTCCAATTTGTATGGGTCCACTTTGGGTTGCCCACATCCATTGTGTATGAACTAGACCCTTTCTTTCTTAGAGAGTTTTGGATGACTTCGTGGAGAATGATGGACACCAAGTTGAAGAGGATCATGACATTTCATCTGCAAACCGACAGATAAACAAAGTTTGTCAATTGCACAATGATACACTTACTCTGAGGCTATTGTGGCAAGCATCCCAAGTTGTGGGACAAGCAAATTCGTTATGTACAACATGCATACAATGAGGTAGTGCATTCATCCACTGAAAGCTCACCGTTTGAAACATGCTTTGGGTATTTTCCAAAGGATCCCTTAGAAATGGTCTTTGGGATGGATGTAAATTCTAGTGGGCAAGATGATAGGGACAAAGTGTGAAAGGTCATTCATCGAATTTAGATTATTCATGAGACAATGCAGGAGCAGTTGGAGAAAAGTCAAGCTATTGCAAAAATTGACTTGAAAATCATTGAGTCGATCACCAGTTCCAAGTTGGAGACAAAGTGTGTCTCCACATCAGGAAAGCCATAATGAAGGGGGAAGGAAATAAGTTGAGACCAATCCGATATGGCACATTCACCATATTAGAGAAGATTGGAGACAATGATTTTTGTATCGATTTTCTAGCATACATGCAAATGTGCTTTGTGGTGAACGTTGAAAAGTTGAAGCTTTATGAGACTCCTTTGATCATGGACACTGAAGAGGTTGGGCAGGTTCCTACAGTGGATGAATTTTCACTTGAATACTTGGAAAAGCTACCTTAGGACATCATTCTGGATAGGAAGACTAGGAATTCATGATGGGGAGACATGGAGTACCTTCGTATAGGTTTCAAAGGAATGCATCCAAGTAAGGTTCGATGGATCTAAAAGGAGAAAGTGAGGGAGCGATTACCTCACTTTCCAATTGAATAATAAAGCTTTTGGCAGCCCAAAATCTCATTAGTGGGGAGGAATGATCTAGGTGGCTCCAGAAATAGAAGTGACCTTGAAAAAGCTCAAAAATCAAAGTCATCAGATGAAAGTGAAACTAGGACCAGATTGTATTTCTTGTCTCCTTGATTCCAATGGAGTGAACAACACTCAAATTAGAGTTCGTATGATCAAGATATAATTAGTTAGAGTTCTACTCAAACTAGGCCAAGTGAGTGTCACTAACCATGCAACAATTTGGTGAAGGGAGGATGCATGGAAAATGACAGCCGGAAATGGTGAATTTGTCACCTCATTAATTTTCCCAGTGACCCTTAAAAATGACCACCGAAATTTTGACTCTATTGGTCATAAAAATAAAAAATATATAAATTTGGGGTGGTGGGCCACCAACCCTGCCAGCCCCAATGACATTGTTAGTTATAATTTAAGGTAATGGTGGGTCGGGGCCAAGGTGATGTAGACCTCACCCATCGCAAACGGTATGATTCATATATATAATGGGCCACCAAAGACTCAGGCCGCCTGAACAATGGATAGACAACAAAAAGGAGTTGGCAAGAGACGAACCCGTGCCGGTCTAGATGGGCTAGCCCGCCAACGGGTGGCTCCACACTATATGAGACAATGTAGCTGTATGACCATTCAAAAAAAACCAAAATGTGCCTTAACAAGGGGTCCGTGGGGTTGGGCTCTAGAACCTCCCCATCACGTGCATGCTAATTCATGGCCACCAGCCAATGGGCCAATGACCCTTGGTTGGAAAAATATGCACAACGTTTATTATTTAAACCTCACTCGTATGCCATTTGACACGATAGAGGGAAAAGCAAAGGCCTGTGGACAGGAAATAGGAGTGGTCCAGGAGGGCGGAACCCTGAAGAGGGATATATTTTGATGCTGAGAAGATTCCTTTGGGGTCTAGAAGTGCCAATGTTAGAACGAGGTAAATTTATAGTATTTTTCACATGATTTTGTGCCATAGATCCTATGGTGATGCTTGCTTATACATTTGAGCTTTGAATTTTTCATCCATGACAGAAATCGGAGGTATAAGGGTCATTTATGTAAAGTTGATTATAATTCATATTTGTTTCCATTTAATGATAGAAGGCCTCCCCACTTTGAGTAGGGCCCAGAGACGTAGCCCAAACTAGGTGAACTCTGTAATCAAATCATTTGTGTTCCTTTGATCTCATGGTTTCTTTATGATTTCTATTTCTTTTCATGTGTTTAAGTTACTTGGTTACATTGTCTTTTATATCCAATTCTGTATGCATCATGAAGTAAAAATATCTGGATCATGTGGTCAAAAAGTGAGAGATAGCCTTGATGTATAGTCTTTATATCGCCCTAGGTAGAAGACCATGGGCTATGCTTGTCCCACTAGACCTTAACCTGGTCCACCAAGCAATTACTGAGATGTCAAACTCTATGGTCCAATATGTGTAATGGTTTAACCACAATGGTTCCCATGTCCAAGACATAAAATTACCTCCAATCGAGTTTGTGAGACTCATAAAAAAAAATAATGCCATAGAATGGATACATGAAAAGCATCATTAGTTTTATGTAAGTGGGGTGGAAGTACAAGATGATAGAAAATTGGTCCAATTTTTTCTTTGATCCTAAAAGGTCCTATAAGTCGAGGTGATAACTTCATCCCTCTCCCAAACTGAAAGGTGCTCTTGTTGGGTTGGATATGAGTAAAATCATGGTATCCAAGTTCTTAAATTTGATTGGTCCTATGTGTGTAAACATAACTCTTCTAGCTATACTATGCTTCCTTTATCCTTTGTCGAATTTACTTTACCTTCTCCTCCATTTCTTGAACCAATTCTATCCTTACTATTACTCTGTCCTCCAAGATTTGCAAACTTAGAGATGTCATGCATGGTCTCCCATACAGATCTTAATAAGGAGGAAACCCAATTTAATTGTGGTAACTATTATTGTAGGTGAACTCTACTAATGGTAGCTAATTCTCCCATTGAATCTGGTTATTCAAGTATGTCTTCTATAACATGATTTACTCTTTCAGTCTTTCCATCTATTTCCAGATGATATGTAGTGCTTAAGTTTAGATGAGCCCCCACTGTTGATTGCAAACTTTTCCAAAACCTATATGTAAATTGAGAGTCCTTATAAAAAATGATCTTTGTGGGTAACCCATGTAGTCAGATAAATTTTATTCTAAATAGTTGTGCCACATCAATGAAATCGTAAGTGTCTTTCATTGAGGTGAAATTGTCAACTTATCAATTACAGCCAATATGGTGTTATACTTTTCTGATGTGAGTAGAAAAATCACAATGAAATCCGTAGAAATGACCTCCCATTTAGACATATGGATGTCATGCAATTGTAGAAGTCTTGCTGGGTGGTGACGGTCATCCTTCACTTGCTGACGTTCAACATACTTAGTGACAAATTGGATCACATGATGCTTCATGTTTTCCTAAGAGAAATTTTTCTTCATGTTTTCATACATCTTCTTCATGCTAGGATGTGCACAATAAAGTTCTCTATAGTACTTCTTGAGGATGGTTCTTCATATATGCCCTTCCTTAGGGATGTACATTCTTACTTTCAATATTAATATCATATTAATTTCAAGCGAATAGTCGACAAACTTTGGTTCTATTTTTTTTCCCACTCTGGAGCATTTATGTAACCTTTAGATACCAACTATCTCCAAAGATATTTTCTATCACATACTCTGTCAATTTGACCCTTAAGGGTATCAGGGAGAATAACTACGGTTTTCTATTAGTACATCGACTACCACATTATCTTTTCCTTTGATGTATAAAATCACAAAATCATACTCACTCATGAATTCACTCCATACCTTTTTCTAGCATTCAGGTCCCTCTGAGTGAAGAGATGCTTCAAGCTCTCATGATCAATGTTTAGCTCAAACCTTCTCTCAATGAGGTAGTGCCTCCAAAGTTTCAAATCTAGCATCAGTGCTACAAATTATAAGTCATAGGTAGCATATATATATCTAAATGTTTCTTCAACTTCCTAGATGCATAAGCTACTACTCACCCTTCCTCAATTAACACCACTCCTAGTCCTTGCTTCGAATCATCGGTGTAAACTATGAATTCCTTCTCCATGTTTCAAACTCAAAGGATTAGAGCAATAGTTAATAAACACTTTATTTCAATGAATACAATGTCGCATTCATATGTCCATTCATACCTAACTCCCTTGCATTCTAATGTAATGGGTTTCATAATATTTGAAAATCCTTCCATGAATCTCGAATAATAACCTTCTAACCCCATGAAGCTATGCACCTCATGAGCATTTTTTGGCATTGACCAATCCATTGCGGCCTTCATATTTTATGAGTGAATTAAAATCCATTCTCCTGAAATGATGTGCCCTAGATAATGCATTTTATTTTGAAATAAAAATCATTTCAATAGTTTTCCAAAAAAACCTTTTTCTTTTAAGCATGTCAACACAATCCTTAAGTGCTATTCATGCTCCTTTTCATTCTTGAAATACGAAAGAATATCATCTAGAAACATTTGCACAAAGTGGTCTATATAATTTTGGAATACATCAATCACGATGCTCATAAACACTACTCGGGGATTGGTTAAACCAAATGGTACTACTACAAAATCACAGTTCCCAAATTGAGTTCAAAATGCAATTTTTCGGGTGTTGACTTCATTAATCCTTCACTGGTGGTATCTAGATCATAAATCAATTTTCAAGAAAACCATTTCTCCCTTCATTCGATTAAGGAGATAATTTATTATAGATATATGGTACCCATTTCTTATTGTGGCTTGATTCAAGCCCATGTAATCAATGCCCAATCTTAAGGATCAATCTTTGTTTCTAACAAACATCACTGGTGTGCCCTGGGGTGAAATATTGGGTCTAATAGGTCCCAAATATAACAACTCTTTTAATTACAAATGTAACTCACATAGTTCTAAAACCATTGTCTTGTAGGGTGTCTTGGATATTAGCTTTGCGCTAGGTTTAGGCCAATTGTGAAATCAATCTCCCACTCAAGTGGTAATCTGGGAAACTCTTTGGGGAAAACACCCTCAAATTCCAACGGAAATAGATTTTTGTCTAGGGAGGGTATCTTCTTGTCACTTACAACCTGAAACACATATAATTTAAAACCTCCCTTGAGGCAACATTTAACCTTCATTGTTGAGATAAATCAAGATGACACTCCTCTCTTGATACCAAAAATATCAATTGTTCTCCCTTTATCATCTAAACAATCACTTTCTTTTTTAAATAGTCTACAAAAGCTCAATGAGCTTCCAACAAATCCATTATGATTAATATTATATTGTATGTCCCTAGTGCAATGGTGTATGTCTTCAAATTAGTTGTACACACCCTGAGGTTTCTTCGACATTAGTGAAAACTAGGTCCTATTTCTTATTTTACTCTAGAAGCCATCTCAACTTTTTTAAAGTCATCATCATTCATATGATTCCAACCCACATTTTTCTAATGAAAATGGTGAAATGAAATTGTTTGTAGCACCCAAATCAGACAAAATTTTTACTTTTACATGATATAACATACCCGAGGTTTTTACCATGACAAATTATTGTTAATATTGGTGGTTATTAACCACTTCATAAATATGATGGTGGCTTCCAACTCCTCCCATAGGTTATTTCTCTTCTCTAAAAATTGTTCCAAGTTGTGATTAAAGGGAATCACATTGGTAATGAGGTCCCCTGCATCACCAACAAGTGATGTGTGGTAGGTTTTGAATAAAATGCTATGGAGCCATCTGGAATGAGCTCCTTCCCTTAGACCCCTACCTCTACTTATAGCTCATGCATATACATATGACTTGCATGAGTCCCCTAAGTTGCTAGTGAAGTTTCATTGGAAGCCATTGAAATTCATGTGGCCATTGTTCTAGGTACAACCCTATTTCCATATGGTAGTGGTAATGAACTTCCTCCCCTAGAGAAGGTCTAAGGGGACTTCTCCATAAACCTTAGATGTTGTGGAAAGATTCCTTCATTTTCCCCTTTCAAGTCCAAGTACTCTTCTACATAATGATCTTTTTCAACAGTCTCATCAATTGAGGATGGTTTCCACATATGTACCATTTCCCTAATCTTAGGGTTTAACCCAGAAATGAAGCAATATGCCTGGCTATGATCAATGTCAATATATGAGACCTAATAAACTATATTAAATTGATCTAATATTCTTCTACTATTTGGTTTCCCTAAACCAAGTTAAGTTTCCTACTTGCTACTCTTTGTAATATCTAGGTAGGTACTTCTTCCTAAACCTTTTCTCAAATAACTCCTAGGTGACCATGTTGGGAGTGAGTTGCAACTATCATTCTAGGTTACCCCACCAATTCAAGGCATTGTATCTCAGATGAAATATCATTATATTAGCCTTTGAATTGGAAATATACTATCTTAGTGCGAAACACATCATTGTTCCTATTTATTTTTTAGTACAATTGATACAAGTACCTTATTTTTTAACTATTGTAATTACTTGCAAATATAGATTATATATCTTTTGTCTTCATCAAAAAATCGTACTTCAAAAAGTTAAATAATAACCATGAAAAGAGGGTAGACATCACAATGTGTGTGAGAGAGAGATATTTGAGTGATAAGTGGGTGTAAAATGAAAAATTTTAAGTGTTTTTTATACCCAAGATACCTAAGAGGCATGTCTCTTAAATTAAATCATGTCTCTTTGTCAATTAAATTCTAGTAAGTTTGAACATTTATATTGTTACTCATATTTGTTTAAGTGTTGAAGATTGCATAAATAATGGTGGGAAACAACTCTTAGTAAGTATATTTATTTACATCTTGTTCCTATTCCATATTTATGCAAATACTTGTGTAAATCATGGTGGGCAGTGTCAAGAAATCAAGGTTCTTGTAGATTAGGGTTGATTCCACTTACTTGATAATTACTTGTGAGTATTAGTTGGATTTTATTACTTAATTATGTCTTCTTCATCAAGTAATTACCAAAACATAAAATGCATGAAGATCGCAGGAACACAAGATATGGGCTCCAAGCTAGGGAAAAACCCCACAAGGGGAAAAACCCAAACAAATTCTCTTTTTATAGAATCATATCAAAGTGAGACATCTAAGACCCAAATACCAAGACCAATACCTCCACAAGCCCCAAGTCAACCCTCCTTCAGAACCTTCCTCAAAAAAGTCAAAGCCAACAAAGTCAACATTGGTTAAACTTCAACAAATCTAGTCAAACTCAAAATTCCATCCCTGTAACTCAGATCTATATTTCGAACCTGCGACTTCGGCCTTGTAGCTCACTTAATTGCCCCATAATTCTTGCACATGTGGGTAGAAACAAAAAAATTTTGAATTCTTCCATTCTTCCTTGGATTTCTCTCTCTTCCTTAGCCTTCACACTCCTTTTCTTCCTTCTTACTTATAGATCTAACTTATGTGACTGAGTGGGCAAATGAGGACGAAGTCTCTTCCTTTTATATCCATCGAGGACGTAGAATTGGGCCTCTTCTAGGCCGACTTGGCCTTGTAAGGAAAAATGATTCTTTTGAACTCAAAAATAATAGTTTTCCTTTTTTACAAATTGTCCAAATGGGACTTTGAAACATGAAAAAATTTCTTCTTGACTCAAATAAACCCTTGAAGCATGAATAACATGATTTGAATAGAATAATAATAATAATAATAATAATTTTTATTCTTTTTTCTTTTTACAATAAATATAAATTGATACAAGTACAAAGACAATTATGCAGAATGAACCTAGTTACAATTTTCAACACTCCCCTTAACTAGGGAGGTATTCATAATTACATAGTGGGATACAAGGATACACAAATTCAAATATTCTCATAAGAAGATTCAAATTGATAAGCCATCATTAAGCATAAACATCATAACCAACATTGTCAATCTCAAAAATAGGAAGGCCTTAACTAACAAGCTCTATCTCTCCACTAGATTAGAGAAAAATGTTGGGAGGCATACATTTGCACACCATCACCACAACCTCTCAAGGCACATACCTCATCTAGATGTTCACCAAGCATGTCCTTCCAAGACTATTATTATCTTGGATTCCAAATCCTCAAATAATATAAGTCCTCTTCGACTACTCTTATCTTGGATTCCCTACCTCATCCTTAAAGAGTATCAGTCCACGAGGCTACTTATATCTTGGACTCTCAATCCTCGAGAATTATCGGTCTCAAATTCTTATCTAATTCTCTATTCTCCTTGCCAGTGCCTTCACTAGACTTAAAATCGTTAGTCCTGTCCTAATGCATGACACATGGAGAATATGATGTCCCTCATCACTCCCTCCCAACTAGGAGGATAGATCTACGAGTCCAAGCTTGTCTCTCAAGTACTCAAAATGATTATTAACAAGAGACTTTTTTAATATATGAGCTACCTATTCATTTCTGGAGATGTATTGTAGCTTCACAACCCCATCCCACATGAAAATTCAAATATTATGATATTTATTATTGATATTCTTTGTCCTATCATGAAAAATTGGGTCTTCTTCTTACCTTATACAACTTTGGTTGTCACAATGTATAATGGTGGGGTGCAACAATCCTTCAAACAAATCTACTAGTAGCTTTCTAAGCCAAACAAATTATGTACCAACTTCACTTGTTGCAATATATTCAACTTCAACACTACTTAATGCAACTATATCTTGTTCCTTTCTCATCCATGATATCACAAAAGATCCCAAGCTAAAACATTCGCTAGTAGTGCTCTTTGCATCTACATCACTACCACCCCAATCTAACAATGTATAGCCCAATAACTAAATTTCATTACCAACATGTCTCATACAGTGATGTATATTCCCATGAAGATATCTCATAATATGTTTAGTTTTTACCTAATGATCATGCCTTAGATCTATCTGGAATTGAATAAGAACATTCACTGCAAAACATATGTCAAATCGAGTGTTTAGAAGATACATTAAGGAGTCAATCAACTACTTGTATGATGTTAGATAAACAAGGCTTGAATCTGGTCTCCTTAATTTATTTAAATTAGTAATATTTGGAGTTGTCATCGGTTTACCATCCATTGAATCTGAAATAATCAAGGAGTGATCCAAAGGATACAAAATATCCTCAAAGTTCCAAAAAATGCTCGAAAATAAAATTTATCAAATTCTTTTTAAACCAGCTCCATTCCATAGATTTCTTCGTTCTGAATCCAATGCAACTTGAGGAGGCGAAAAAGGATATTGTATGAAGAAGTTACAATGAGTCAAAGTTCAAGTCTAAGTAGGGAAAAAAGTCATAGGTCAACAGCTCGAAGTCAAAGTCAACACTTAAGGTTCCAGAAGTGAATGGCCAACTCATCGTTCCGGCAGTCATGGTTCCAGGCTCATGGTTTCGGTTGACACATGGTGCATTTAGAATGAGACAAGTGGCAATTTTTGGTTGGTGGCATATGGACACGTGGCCTGTCTCGGTTGGTAAAAAAATTGTTAAGCAGACCAACGGAACAGATGGGATTCAATCTCATGATCTTTGCATTGCAAATCTAGCACCTTACCAACTAGGATACATTTGGTTCTTGTTAAATGCACTCTGCCACATATATTTAAAGGATATACATTATTGGTATGGAAAAATGAATGGTGGAGCCTCCCATGGTCGGCGGCTCCACCATTAGGGGATTTTTGAGGACTAAAATGGGCCTCCTAAGAAAAATGTACAACAAAAATAAACCTTATAAGAACTAATAGGATTCAAGATGATGATGTCAACCATGGGGGATGATTCACCATTTTTGGAGTAAGAAAGTAAAAAGGTTAAAAAATAATAAAATAATAAAACCATTTATTCAACTCGCATGTTCAACTTATCTCCCTAAGGATTTACTCAAATTTCAAGTGCGAGTACTCGTTGCATGCAAAATTTAATCACTCATCCAAGGAGTACCCATGTTGCATACTTTTTATGGACCCTATTACACGAAAAATGAGAAATACATGAAAAAATGTGATTGGATTCACATTTTTCGAGTATTTCTCATTTTTCGTGTAGTAGGGTCCATCGAAAGTATGCAACATGGGTACTCCTTAGATTAGGAATCAAATTATGCATCCAAAGAGTGTTTTCTCTTGAAATTTGAGTAAACCCATAGGAAGATATGTTGAAAATACAAGATGAAAAAATATTTTTTTAATTTTTTCTGTCTAAAAATTGATGATGTAATCTAATATTATTTTATTATTTCCACTATTATTTCATAATTTTCTTTAGGAGGCCCATTTTAGAGCTCAAAATTCCCCTAAGGACAAATTTATCAACCTATATCTATTTTCCAACCTTAATATAACCCCCATCAATGCATTAGATAAGGTTTAGGGTCGTTATATCTATTCACCAACATTAATGTTATATTCATTGTATTATGGTATGGTGGGGTGGTAGGCTCGTTGACCCTACCACCATAACCTTATAAAAATTAATTATATGCCAAAGATGTAATACAACCAACCTTTGACATGTCGCAAAATCGCATGATTTGAGGATTGAACACCTAACCTCTGCCTTTATAACCTAGACACTCAGCCATTGAGCCACAAGTTCATTTATTGAATAATGCACAATGTCATTTCCTTTTAAGTTGAAATTAAGAGTGTTTTTGGCTTATTAAGGCCATTTTGTGACCATTTTGAGCATGGAAAGAGTCAAAATAAGGGTTTTGAGGCCTTTGAATGCACTGGTGGCATTATTTTGATGATCTGGAGTTTAGATTTTTATGTACAAGCATTTTTAACATTTTAATAAAGAGGCCTTCCCACTGAAGACTAGGCCCAGAGACGTAGGATTGAAGATAGTTGAACTCTGTTATCAACATGCTAGTGTCATTTTCTCTTGTGTGGTTTTTTTTTAATGTTTATTTTCTGCAATTTCCTTTCAAGTTTCCTATGTCTTTTAAGTTGAGCTCTTTTTAATGGTGATTTTAAATACATGCAAACACTTTTAAAAATTTAATAAACCAGTATCAATTTTGATTGGGATTCAGATAAATTGGTATCAGAGTGGGCTATTGATAGTTTGGTTTAAGTGTGCATGATGACCAGGAGAAAATCAAGGCATGGTTAAGGAGAACTTGTTGAAGGAGATCCAAAAGTTAGCTCGAGAAGGACAACTCGAGGAAACGAGATGGCTGCGTCCATTCAGTTCTGAGGCAGGATTTGTGGATGCTTTCATGACCTTACAATCCATGGTTGAGGAGATATACCATGAGTTCAAAAATTCAAAGGAAGAGGATAAACCCAAAGATGAGGAAGTCGATGCATCGCATTCTAAAAAGCCTAAAGATGAAGGACCATCTGATCTAGGTAAAAAGATAGAAACTGATGATGATAAATGAGATCCTTTCTCTTCTCCTTTTCGTGGTCAACCTGAATTGTCTTCTCCAAAAACTTTGCTTAAATTGGAGCTGAAATTCGACTTACCCATGTATAATGGTGAAATCAATGTTTTGAAACTTGATAACTAGATTAGAAAAATGGAGTTGTATTGTAGTGTGCAACAGATTTTTGACAATGTGGTCAATATTTGATTGGCTTCGCTTCTTCTGGTGGTAGAGTAAGTTACAACATGGGAATTAGCAGATTGGTAAGATTTTTCCATCAAGGCATGATTTTGTTTCTACAATTATAAATAAATTCTACCCATTGGGATATAAGGAGAAAGCCTTCATAGAATGACAAAGTCTTAAAGTTAAGAAAGGACAATCAATGCAGGAATACATAAATGAATTTCGCAAGAAGGCATTAATGCTTGATGTTCCCTTATATACACAAGAAACTCAAATGAATTATATAGGAGGATTACTTGAATATATTTGTAATAATGTAGTCATGTTTAGTCCTACTAACTTGGATGAAGTGGTTGTTCAAGAAACTTACATTGAAGAAGGAAAATCTAGAGTTGGTGTATCATTGAAATCAAAATTTGAAAAAGAGGGCAAAGGAAAGGGAAAATCCAAGAGGGAAAATTCCATTAGGATGGAAGAGGAGAAGGTCTCTTGTAAGAATTGCAGGAAGGAAGGGAATGATGAAGAGCATTGCTCGAAACTACACCCTGACAAGCGACCAATGTGGTCTAAAGGAAAGAAAGGTAAGAAAAAGGTTGCAACAACAATAGCGCCAACAGATTTGGGTTTAGAATCAAGTGATGAGGATCAAATTGAAGTAGGTTTGGAAGGTAAATCTAATGATGGTATTGCTTTTGATTATTCTTGTGATAAGAAGGGATGCAAGTTATTTCACATAAGGGTTATTATGAAGAAAACTAAGATCGACACTTTAATTGATAGTGGATCTCAAGTTAGCTTAATTTCTAAGGAAATTTTTAAGCAGTTGGGATTAAAAACTAAAATGCATCATAAACCTTATTAGTTGAATTGGATGAGTAAAAGTCATAAGTTGCAAGTAACTACGTAGGGTGTGTTACAATTTGCAATTACATCTCAATTTGTGGATAACGTAACATGTGATATAGCACCACTAGATGCATGTGGGATGGTCTTAGGTAGTCCATATTTATATAATTGGAAAGAAGTCTTCTATAGGGAACAAAATTAGTATCACTTGTTTAAAAGGGGAATTGAATATATCGTGCATTCTCATCCTATAAAGGCAAGCAAATCTTTTCAAACAGTGGAATAGTTAAAGAGGGTAGCTTATGCAAGTAAAACTATGTTTATACCATCAATGACACTTTAGAATAAAACAACTAAAACAAATCAGAAAAATGTTCTTAAAAAATATGAAATTGTACAAGTTTCATTGCATGATAATTTGAGTTGTGTTCCAATTATGAAGAGTCAGTAGGGTGCAGTTTCATTTATGCCAGTATGTTTGGTGTTGTTATTCATCTTGTTTATATTCAACAGTATGTGGTTGATAAAAGAAAATATGGATGGAAAATGGAACAATGTTCTTTTTAATTTTTATGTTGTACTCATGATTGTGTGGATGACTAACATGTACATATTCATAACAAGTTGGCCCAAATATATTGGACAGGTGGAGAGACATTGTATTGACCTTCAAATAGTGTAGACAAACTTTTGGTGGTCCAAAAGGTCTTATTGGGGAGGAATGATATGAAATGATCAAGGAGTGATCCATAGGATCCAAAAGATGCTGAAAGTTCTAAAAAATGCTCGAAAATAAAAGTTGTCAAATACTTTTTAAACCTACTCCATTGCATAGATTTTGTCATTTTTAATTCAACGCAACTTGAACAGGAAAAAAAAGGATAACATATGATGAAGTTACAACCAGTCAAAGTTCAGGTCTAAGCAGGGTAAAAAGTCAAAGGTCAATAGGTTAAAGTCAAAATCAATGCTCAGTGTTCCAACAGTCAACAGTTAATTCATGGTTCCAATGATGAGGGTTTCAGCATTCAACGATCAACTCATGGTTCCGGCAATCAGGGTTCCAGGCTCATGGTTTAAGTTGACATGTTGCACATTCAGAATGAGACAAGTGGTATTTTTTGGTTGGTGACATATGGACCAACCGCACGATGACACGTGGCCATATTATAGGGTGACACATGGTCTATCTCGGTTGGTAAAAAATTTGTTAAGCAGACTAATGGACCGAATGAGATTCAATCCTGTGACCTCTGCATTACAAATCTAACACCTTACCAATTGGGATACATTTGGTTCTTATTAAATGCACTCTGCCACATTTATTTAAAGGGTATACATTATTGCTATTGCAAGAGAAATGGTGGATCCTTTTATCACTTAGAACTATAAAAAATTGCATGTAATCCTTTGTTCTAAGTTCAATGTCAAAAGTTGGTGTCAAATTGTTTTTGTTTTATGTTTCTTACTTAGGATTGGAGCTTTAAAGGTGTTTGATTTAAATTATACTCTAATCCTATTTGTCGTCCTCCACCATCATGGTTTCATAAGCCATGTCTTGTCATATCCTAGTCACCAGCTCTTTCCGTGATTTCGCAGCGCAGTCTCTTATTGGTCAGTTTCGCAGCGTAATCATTGTTCAGCCATTCCGCAGCGCGTCATCATTAAGCCGTTTCGCAGCGCGTTATGAGAATTCAAAACTAACCGCGCTGCGAAATCGTAGATTCGTGCGTTTGGCAGCAATTTTTTCCCAAAGTGTCAAGTCTGTTGATGAGTCATCAATTCCGTCCTCTCATGTCAGTCATTAACCACAATTCCACCAATAGATTTGTAGACATGCACAAAAATATCATTCAAATGGATTTTACCGTGCATGGATCTTTATGATGATCGTAAACGATGCATAAGTGACCAGCTTGTGTGATGATGTATTTGAGTTTTCAAGCGAGCCTGTTTCCAAGCGAGCCTGATTACAAGCGAGGCCGAGTCAAAGAGAATTGAATCACCATTTTAACTGAAGTTGTTGGTCATTGTCTGTGCGAAGATTTCAAAAGCAAAATGGAGAGGAAAGAACATAGATCTGGAAGATGTCAGAGAAAAGAACCTGAAGGTTTAGACCTCGCATTAAGAGATGAAGGCGTGAAGAAAGCATTCAAAGATGCTGGGTGTTGGAATTTCTGTAAGAAGCTGCAAGGTGGCCATGCTCAGGTAACAAAAGATTTTGCTTTAAACTTCACCAGTTTAAATTCTAAAATAGCTATGTTGGAAGTTCAAGTGTCTCCGGAGGCAATAGCTGCTGTAACTGAGATCCCAAGAGGGGGGCAAGAATGGTTTAATAATTTTAAGTTCGATATGAATCCATGCAAAAGAGTTTTTAAAAGAGGCATATGTGAATGAAGACCTAACAAAAGCAGTGCCTAGAAACTATGTCAAGGAGCATTATGCCCTTCTTCTCACCTGTATTCAGAAGTACTTGACCTGTGAGGGAAGATATAATAAGGTCTACTCTTATCACTTCAAGTTGCTGTTACATTTTACTGGTAAAGCATCCATAGACATTCCATTTTACTTGTTTCGCAGTCTGAGCAAAATGTGTGACAAAGTGCAATTAAGAAAGGAAGACTGTGAAACATCTTTGTTTCACCATGGTTTGGTTAAATTGTTAGTTTTGGATGGTCTCCAGAAAATAGGTAGAGACTGGAACTCGTTCATTTTCATGGCTGGTTTCCAAAGTAAAACAGGTCTTACTCCACAACCAGTTAAAGAAAAAGAACAATCAGTCAAAGAACTCACGATAGCTGAGCTTCAAAAGGAGGCAGAGAAAATCAAGCAAAAAGACACAAATAGAATAGTCATCATATCCCAAGGAGGTAATACTATAGCTGTAAGGAACCTGTTAGAAACAGCCAAACATGAGATTACTAAGCTGAAGAATACCACTAGGGAGTCTTCAGTCAGGTATGCAAATTATCGTAAAGCTGTATTGAAAGGAAGTGAAAACCTAGTAAACCAGGTGGATTCAGTAGCTGATGTTTATACATGGACAGTTCCCACAATTAAGGAGGCTAAATTCATCAGAAAGATAAATATGCGTTTAAGAGACGAAAATAAAGCTATGAAGAAGAGGATTGAAGACTTGGAATCACAGCTAGGTCAGTGGAAGAAGGTTGAAGACTTAAAGGCCCAGCTAGACCAATTAGCTGATAAATGAAGTTGCTGTTCAAAGAAAGGTTTTGTTCCAAATTTTGGCAAATTTTGCTTAGTTTTGTTGTTTTGAGGACATGTATATCCCTGCTATATGTATCAAAGATCAAAAGGAGTTTTGGCAACCAAAGATCTAGGCGGTAAATACCTCAGGAAAAATACAAGCTGTTTAAACACTTCAGCAGTTTCGTAGCGCGTTACGAAACTGCTGTAGGTGGTGTTTTCAACGCAAAAAGACAGTTTGGTGATATGTGCGGGAATCTTCAAAAGGTGACACCTAAAGGACATCAAAGGGACCAGATGAAGCCATCACAACCATTCAGATCAAGACAGCTGTACCTTTAAAAGGTGGAATGCTTTAACTCAAAGTTGAAGTTTTTGTTATAAAGCCACTTTTTTACCAGTCATAGGGTATGGAATAAGTTGCATACGAAGAATTTTGGCTTGCACACTTGGCCATCGATGAAGTCTCCAACACATCAGGAACATGGTGGTCCCCTATATTTTGGGGTTATTTAAAGGGCTAAAATGTGCTGCTATATATTCGAAGTTATGGAGGACTGGAACCGAAAAAACAGGGGATATCACCTAGCATCAATGAGCAGATTAAAGTATTCAGCATCCGAGGCCAATATGGAGCTTTAAATGCTCATCTCAGCCATCTCAGCCAAACTGCAAAGAATCCAGGTGTCAAAGAACAAGAAGGAATCTTTCTACGAAGAAGATAGTGTTAGAGTTATAATCAAAGTAGAACTCTTTAGAACTCCACTTAGCATTAATTGTATTTAATAGCTTGTTGTAAAGCAGATAGGTGTCATTAGTGACAGTCATCGAGCTCCCCTCATGCTGGAGGAGGAAGCTCGAAGTGGTTAGAATAATGTTTCTATATATAGCTGAAATATCTATGTAATGAGGGTTGGATATTTGAGAAAACAGAGTATTGTTTTGGCTTGTGTAAAAACTCAGTTTCAGTAATACAATTTACTGCTTTTCTTCTCAGGATTCATACAGTGTTTCAATGCTCAAGATATGTGGTTTTGCTTTATCCTTAATGTTTTTACAGTTGTATAAATACACAATCACTCAGAATTCACTTATGCTGCTCTGATTTCCTGTGTGTATTTGTAAGCTGAGGTTTTCTATGAGATGTGTTTTGTGTATTTAAACATCACATGCCCTGACTTCTATGTATGAGTAGTGTTATAGTTTACTGAAGTATGATGAACTCCATAAGCCCAATGGAAGTCTTTGTAATGTCTGTCCAGCCAGCATGTTTGTTAAATTCACCTTACAAGAGTTAGCCATCTTATCAATAGTCAAAATCAATAACCTTTTGAGAGAGCCCTCTCAGGCTAGGGAGGCTAATCCTTAGTCAAAAGATTGGTCTGAAACAGTTACACAAAGTTTGCCTGATCAGTAGCCCTTCAGTGCTTGATTTTGTGATAACAGATCCCACCATGGTTGGTGGCTCTGCCATAGTTATCAACCCTATATATATCTATCTACCTTAATATACCTCTGCGAACACGTTGGATAAAGTTTAGGTCCATTATATCTATTCGCCAACATTAATATTATATTCATTGTATTATGGTATGGTGGGGTGGCAGGTCCATTGACCCCGCCACCATAACCTTAAAAAATTTAATTATATGCCAAATATGTAATACAACCAACCTTTGACATATCACAAAATCACATGATTTGAGGATTGAACACCCAATCTCCACCTTTATAACATGGGTGCTCAACCATTGAGTTACAAGTTCATTTTTTGAATAATTCACAGTTCCATTTCCTTCTAAGTTGCAACAGATTGTTTTTGGCTTATTGAGGCCATTTGGAGACCATTTTGAGTACGAAAAGAGTCAGAATTCCGAAATTTAGGAAAACAACCTCTTCAATTAAAATCAAATTAAATAAATAAATTAAAGAAAAATTGTGCTTCCCTTTGATTCTTATCAGGACTTCTATGGCTGAAGGGAGCTGTCATCAAACCAATTTACAACAACAAAAGTTTTGGTATATGAAATTGTTCAAGCAATTTTCCCGAATTAGTTTTTTGTTACAATTTCATAGCTTCATCTTTTGCTAGTATTTTAATATATTAAATATTCATAGATTTAATGCTCTCATATTGTTCTCCATGTTTCTAGTTTTCCAACGAGCCATCTTAGGCCTTATTTGGCCAAATAAAACTCAAGATACAACTCTCCAAAATCGAAATGTCAAAATTGTTAATGTACTAGCAAATACACGCCTCCACAAATATTTGATATTTTATTAATATATACAAATTATTAAAATTTTAATTTTAAACTATTTTTAATAACAAAATATTTCAAATTAAGTATCTATTAAATAAAATTATTAATATGGACAGAGTAAACAAAATTATAAATTAAATTAACTAAATACGAATTATGAATTAAATTAAATTAATAAAAAAAAATATAATTAAATAAAAAATAAATAGTGCCTTTTTGGGTTCGATCATGAACCCATAAGAATATATGAAGAGGGGGAATGGAGTAATAAGGAGTTATAAGGAGGAACGAATGTAGAGTAAGTAGGAAGGAAGTTGAGAGATAAGAGGGATGGAAAAGGAGCATCTGGTAGGGAAATAGAGGGAGGAGAGGAGAGGAGAGGAGGGCCATGTGGAAGTAATTTTTTTTTTTAAAGAATTACAATTATTTTTATTTCAGAATCACAGAAGCTTAAGAACTCATAATGTTTTGGAATTAGTATTAAAATAATTATCGGGATTGTTAAATAAAATTTTTATTTTTTTATATTATTTTAAAAATAAAATATATATAAAATATAGTTTTACTATGTACATTTTTTTTAACAAGATCAATTATTGTGTTTTATATTCCAAAAGAAAAATGGGGCAAGCTCCCATTACATATAGGTTATTGGAGATTGACTCGCTTTTAGTGGAAGTAGAGGGAGCATAGTCTCGATTACCCTGGGCATTGGATCCAAAATAGCTCGGGTTTACAACTACCTTTTGAATAAACTATCTTACAAAGTGATTAAGAAAAAATATACATTTACATAACATGAGTGAAACTTATGATAAATGCCAAGATGAATACATTAGAATCATTGTTGTGTTCTTTTAGAACTGATAGACTGAAGGTTCTTGTTGAGATGTAATCTTGTTGCCTTGGAATTTTGAGTTCTTGCCAGTTTGGCTTATGATGAGTCCCTTGAGATAGATGACTGATTCCTCAAGGTGGGAGCATTTGTCTTTGAGCAAATAAATTTTAGTGTTCTGTTCATTAAGTTGCTTTTTCAAGAGAGAGTTCTCTGACTTTGCTTGCTACCTTATTTCCTTCACTGTTTCGCGGAGTTGGTCTATCATGAATTTGTTTGCTTTGCACACTACACACTTGTCATTTTGGGAAGCTTGATCTAGTGGATTCATTTCCATTGTTTCGTCGAGAGGAGGATGAACACTTCTCTGATGTCTAGAGGTAAGAGGAAGTTGAGAGATCAATAGGAAGGAGAAAGGAAGATCCTCAAAGGGTGCTTCCTGATGGAGGAAATCGAATAGGAAGACATAGGCTGAGATATATAATAGAGAGTAGCTAGATGACCATGAGGCCAACTGATGGATGCAGGGAGAGTTGGATAGAGAGATTATAGGATAGCCTGAGAGGCAGAGGAAGGTGATCCAATGCACAATGGGAGGAAGTGCGAAGGGAGACACATCAGCAGGGAAGAAATCAACACTGCATGGAGGAAAGGAGCCATGACAAGGGATGAAGAAGGGAGTAGAATAGAGGCAGATATAAGGGAGAAGACAGAGGGGATATGGAGGAGAGGATAAGGTCGAAGTGAAGTCACAAGAAGCCTAAAAGGGATCGTCAGACTTGGAAAATGAGCATGAGTAGGTGAGGAAAATGATAAGGATATAAGGGAGATATGAATTCAGAGAAGGAGGAATAAAAATACTTTTGGTCAAAATCCTATCCATAATTCGAAGAGATAAGGACAAGATCACTCTAGAGGAGATTTCATGGGATTGGAATATCTACAAAATCTTGTTGAATACGATATTCGCCAGGAGGTTGTGCCACTTCCAAGTTGGCTTGGATGTTCGTTGAGCTATTATTTTCTCTCAGAATGTGCTTGAAAGAGACTTGGCACAGATTTAATAGATTTTTCCTGATTCTTGTTATGGATTGGATCAGAGTAGAATTTGTTGGGTTGCTTCTTTTAACCATTACTTGAATTAGTCGATTCACCCAATATGATTGGTTTTGAATATTCCTTTTTTGAGGATCCTCATGCCTAGCAGCAAACCATAGGCCTCTTCCCTATTGTTTGCAAATTTTCCAAGACCCCATTCATAGGTGTTAGGGTTGTTTCCACTTGGTTCTAGGAGGATGCCACCCACTCCTACTTTGCCCGGGTTTTTCTTTGAGGCGCCATAAAAAAAGAAGTTAGTGTTTGTTTAAATATTTCATCCAAAGGATGATTCTTCGTATTTAGCCTTATTTTCTAGTTCTGAAGGGTTGGTTTTAACTTGGGGGTGCAAGGACAATTAGGCCTGCTAATTGCATAGATGATCCAATTTCTCTCCTCTTGTTGAAGTTTATTTTTACCAATTCATTTCATTGATTTTAAGGAAAGGAATTTAGATGTAAGACACCAAGTCCTAGACATTATTTTGTCGATGACTGGAGGGCAGTCATTGAAGTTTTGTTGGTTTCTTGCTAACCACAGCTACCAACACATGAATGCAGGGAGACTTGTCTAATACCTTTTGATGGAGTGCTTTCTTTAAAAAGAATATGGATATTTCCTTTTCCAAGTTGTAAAGAAGTCATTGAATGGATGGGTTAGATTCAAATTGATCTCTAGGGGAATGACTAGGAGGTTCCAACATTATTTTGCAAAGGGAAAGTCGAGGAAAAGGTGTTGAATGATTTCTTCAGCCATTAAGAACAGAGGGAACCTAGAGGGCCCTGAAATTCCCTTTTTTTTGAGGTTATCCACAGTTAGGACTTTTCCTTTTAGTAGAGTCCAAATGAAATTTTTTACCTTTGGTAGGCTTTCAATTTTCCACATCGTTCTCCAAGGTGCCCACTCTTGTTTATCTTGTTGTGCTTGAATGGTCAAATATCCTGATTTCACCGTACTCTCCTCCATTAGGGTCCCATATAAATGAATCTTGGGAGTCTTGATTAATTGGAGCAACACCCTTGAGAAGGATGATTAAAGAGTCCCATTGTTTTTTGAGATTTTGAGGGAGGATGGGGATCTTCCAATCTTCCCAATTATTGTTTTTCCAAAGAGAGATTGCTTCCAGTGTGCTTATTCCCTTTGAGCTCATCCATCTTCTTAAATTTAGGAGATGAGAATGAGAGGCTAGGGGAGGGTTCCCCATTATTCTATCTTCCCATAAGTTAGTACCTTTTCCATTCCTAGGGAGTTTAGAAGTGTGCTCCTTGATGAACGGGAGGAATTTTTTAACTAGTTTCCAAACTTGAGAGTATGGCTTGATCGATATTCCTTTTGCAAGGAGGAGAGATCATGTATGATTCATATACTTTGATTCTAAGACTTTATTCCACCAACAATCCTTCCCTATGATAAGCCTCCATGTTATTTTTTCCCCAAGAGCCAAATTCAAATGAGTTGGGAGTCTTATGGGCAAGCCTCCTTTTTCATTATGGCAAGATAACTTGATCCCATTTTACTAAACTGAATTTTTTGTATTCAGATTTCCCTCCTTTCGATAGAAATCCCCTTATTATTAACTATATTTTCTTGTGTATGCTAGCAAGTGCTAAAATTGCAACAAACTAGCATATTGGGAGAGTTGTGAGCATTGACTTAATTAAGATCACTCTGCCTACTAAATGGAGCCAATTCATCCTGTAATTTTGTACCTTTTTTTTTCATTTTCTCTATGTGATTGTTCCACAGTTCTGACTTCAGGCTTTATTTAGAGATAGGGAGGCCTAGATAGAGGAAATGACTCCATTTTGCTTGAAAGGGAATGTATAGAATCTGAGATATTCGTTGAAGAGTGCGAGGAGGCCCATTCCAACTATATATTTTACATTTTTTGTTATTTAGTAGTCCTCCCGATACCTCCATGAAATTATTCAACACTTCTTTTTATCCTTCAGACTACTATGAAAGAAGCCCCTCTCATCATTAGTGTATCATCTATGGACAAAGAGAGTTTGATGATTTTGACTGCAGAGGTTATGGAGAGGTCAGTTAATATGCATTCTCTTCTGCTCTTTTCTAGAGTTTTTCTCAACGAATCTATCATTATTATATAAAGAATAGGAGATAAGGGGCATCCTTGTCTCAAATCCCAAAAAATTTGGAAGAACTCACTTGGCATTCCATTGATTAGAGGGGTGATACAAGGTCTGAATGTGAAAGCTCTGACTACTTCTATTATCTCACTTGAGAATCCAAATTTCTTGAGGACTATTGATAGGAAGGATAGATTAACTCTATCAAATGCATTTTCCATATCTAATTTTACAATGATGCCTTGCTCTTTCCTTGATACACTTGAGTGCAGAGCTTCTTGGACTATCATAATATTGTCTAGGATCTGTCTATTAGGCATGAATCCTCCTTGATTTTCTGAGATCAGATCAGGGAGGAGGGGCTTTATTATATTGGCTAGGATTTTTGTGATAATTTTATAAGAGTTACACAAGGAGATTGGTCGGAATCGACTGAAAGTGGAGGGCCTTGCTTCTTTTGGGACAAGAGAAAGGTAAGAAGAGTTGGTGAAACCTCCTAACTTCTTTTTCCTAAAAACATTTCTTATCATTCTTATAAAGTCCTTTTTGATAATGTGTCAATTGAAATGATAGAATGCAATAGAAAATCCATCAGGGCTAGGTGCTTTGTTTGGATGAAGGTCCCACACTGCTGATTGAATCTCATTCTCATCAACTTCTTTAGTGAGATCCAAGTTGTTTTATTCACTTATTTTATTGGGAATATGCTAGATGAAGGTTCCATAATCTGAATTTGCTAATTCTGTTGTTAGAAGCTTTTTAAAGTGGTTGTAAGCTTCCTTTTTTAATGCTTCTTGACCTCTGATTTCTCTGTCTTCTTCTACCTTTATACTATCAATCTGATTTATGATTCTATGCATCTTTGTTGAATTGTGAAAGAAGGTTGTGTTTTTATCTCCCGCCTTCAGCCAGAGGTTGCGAGATTTTAATCTCCATTCCTCTTCCTCTACTCTATTCTCTCTATATATTTCCCAATAAAGTTTATTTTCCTGAAATTGACTTTCTTTTGTTTCTTCCAGATCTTCTTTTGTTTCTTGAACTGATTCCATTTTTTAAATAATTCTACCTTCCTTTTCTGAGTTTCTTTATGATTATTCTTGGCCCATATTTTCATTTCCTTCCTCAAGGTTTTTAATTTGGTTTCCCAAACAAAATTTGGAGAACCTGTGATATTTTGGGACCAAACCTTTGTTGTTATTTTTTTACTTCCTCATTGCTATTCCACAAAGGGCAGTATTGAAATGGGATTGGTCCCAGGTTCCCCACAGTCCCGAGGGATATTACCACTGGATTGTGGTCTGATGCTAAAGTGTGGACTATTCTAGAAGTGATTGAGTTGTAGTTTGTTAATATGGTGTCCTGGATTAGAATTTTGTCCAGCCTTTCTTTTATATTTCTTTTTCCAATTCTCTGATTGCTCCATGTATATTTTTTGTTATTGGGAGGAATATCCAATAGGTTGTAGGATTCCATAATGTTTTCAATGGAATCCCTTGATGGATCAGCATGAAAGGAACCACCAAACTTCTCATCAACATTCAAGACTAGGTTGAGGTCTCCTCCAACTATGATGCTTTTGTTTTGAACCTGAGATAAAATATCTTTGAGAGAGTTCCAACATACTTCTTTCTCTCTATAATGATTTGGCACATAGATATTAATCATACAATATTTCTCATCAGTGATTTTATTTCTTAGGTTAGTTTTTATCCAGTGTTGATCTTTTAGTAGATGAACTAATTCCCATTTTTCTTTCCTCCATAGAGTGAAGATACCTCAGAGGGCCCCTGTTGCTTGGAGAAGTAATCATTCATAGCTCCTTATTTTTTGGATCATTTTCCTAGATTCTTGTTCATTTATTTTGGTCTCCTGAATCATGAGGATGTCTAGATTTTCCATTGCTAATAAGTCTTTGAGTGCATTGAATTTCAAAGGGTTTCCCATTCCTCTATAGTTCCAAGAGAGTATATTCATTATTTAGTTTCATTGGAAGCGGAGGGTCCTTTCCCTCTGGAAGGATGGGGGTTTTTCTCCTTATTTCATATGTTCTTTTCGACGAAGGTGTCCACAGGCTATTGAGTACCCATAGCTATCTCCTTTGCTGCAACTTCATCTCTTATTTCTTTGTTTGACTTTCTTCCTTGTCTTTTTTGATGGTCCAGTGAGGATAATGATTGGTTCCTTGTTAGGATATGATCAAAATAGGGAGGGATGATGCTAACGAGGAGGATGCGAGAGGAGGGGGTGGGAAAAGGAGGGAAAGGGAGGAGCTGGGAGGATGAGAGGATAGAATGGCAGGCTCTTCAAGAGGGCTAAAGGGGTTAGAGACTAGAATATTGGAGGAAGGGAGAGGAGGGATGGGAGAAGGAAAAGGAGAAGAAGGGGTAGGGAGGGGATTTGAGAGAATAGGGGTTGAGAGAGAGGGATCTTGAGGGAATGAATAGGGTTGAGAATGATGTTTACTCACTGTATTTTTCCTTTTTACTTGTTCCCATTTTGGTTCTTGAGCTTCTACTTCTTCGTTTTCTTGTTTTTTCAGAAATCTATTAACGAAATTACTGTATTCATGACATACCTTGCACTTGAATGGTATTTTTTTGTAGTCCAGGACCTTGAAGGTAGGAAGTCTTCAATGTTATCTTGGTCTCTAACTGTTGTCGCAACCTGGTGTCCCTTTGTCTTCCTTGATTAATCAAATTTTCTTTGTAGCTACAATGGTGTCTTCTAGCAAGGTCTCCTTCTTCATGTACTTCATCATCATCATGTCATAATATGATATAATACTTGAAATTTAAATCCACTCATGACAAGACAACATCATTCCAATAAAACCCTAGTCTAACATGCTTCATGATAACCACTAACAGAGCTAGAACTGGGTGATAGGCTGGAAGGCAGGCTTAGGTATTGCCCAATTACGCAATTCAGGAGGTTAGGGGCTAGTAATGAGCCTTAAGCCTATGCAGTGTGCAGTTCAGGTAGGTCAGGCAGGACAACTTTACAGTTAAGGGGCTCAAGGGGTTAGGCTGAAGGCTTGAGGCTTGAGGTTTCCTACTGTTTAGTTCTAGAGGGACAAAATCCAAACGATAGCTATGTAGTTAAAGAGGTTAAGGTTGAGGCTTGTTGCTTGACATTGTGAAATGTGCATAAGGGAGTAGCTAAAGGCATGGGTTGCACAATTTTGGAGCTCAAGGGCCAAGGTTGAGCACTTAGAATATGCAGTGCACAGTTCTGGAAGGTAGAATCTATGCATTGTGTAGTTCCAAGAGGTAAGGTCTAATGTTGAGGGCTAAGACTGCGCAATGCGTAATTCAAGAAGCTGAGTAGGGTCAATTTGCTCAGAAAGACACTTTTCTAGATTTGGCTAAGTGTGGGATCAGTAAGGCCAGAGTGAACAAGGAAAAAACTTGAGCATGATCACACACTTACAACAATTGGTGGCACAACATTGACTACTCATAACACATGAACAACATACTTTCCTCAACGCGATGACATTGCAACAAATTTCCCCAAGTGCAACACTAAAGGTACTCTTTGTGACGACAATGATGAAACTTGTACGAAAATGCTTGAAACTTTGGTAATGAGTGAGAAACATGTCTAAATGATAAAAATGACTCATTAGCACCCAGGTTACCCCTTGAAACAAACCAAAAATACATATATGCAATGTGCGACACTGGTTGTGCTAAAACATGACAAATTAATTTTCTTCTGAATGGGACAAGAACACTTAGAGAAAACACCTGTGATAACTCTTAATACTTGCGATGACAACATGCAAGAATCAAAGTAGTCTTCAAAATTTGGATGTGGGCAGGAAATTTGGAGGGTGTTGTTAAAACAACAACACTTTGCGACACACTGATTGAATTCCAACTTCTCTGCCTTGGTCATATATTTTTTGCAAGGTCTATTTCTCCAAGGAGTATCAACTCATCATAAAACTTTGGCTTCCCTAGTTACCCCATGTATAAACATATTCCCCTTCATCCTTCCTCATTTGAATGCAATCATAAAGTTATCTATATCGAAATTTTTTAAATCAGGAGAAGGGTAATTTTATTTACAAGATTAAGATATTCAGAGTATATTGTTTTTTATCTATGGTGTTGATACACTACCAACAGGCCAGGAAAGTACCCTAACAAAGTCACTTAACACAATAATTGCCACTACCAGTGAGCCTGAACAGTACCTCGACGAAGTTACTTACTTCTCCTCCCAGTACAAAATTTCTTTCTCTTCTTTCACCCTTTATTTATTTATTTTATATAGGACTATGCATCGACATTTATTTATTTCATGGGGTGGAAGAGGGATCCCGACTTATTGAGAGCAGAGGAGGTTGTTCCTTTGGAGAAGCATATATAAAACTAGTGATATTGGTTTGCTCATTTAGATTTTCCCCTTTTCCTTCTCCACTTGATCAGATCAACATGGAAAACCCCAAAACATAAATAACCGAGTGTAGGTACGAGATTTATAGAATAGACATAGATATTATGGTTCAAAACAAAGCTTTCCTTATGCAAGGATCATATTTTCAGTTAGAACATCATCGACCAAAATGTGTAACCAAGACGATGAAAGACTAAAGGTTAGCCAAATGTTGCAATGTCATATGACTCTTTTCAATTCTACCACATACATTAGAACCAAAAACACACTTATACATGATACTTATTCACATGAATGAAAGAAAATATAACGAAAAGACTAAACATGAAGAACAAATAAGATAAACAAACTATGTACATAGGATAGGGCACAACCCTAGATTGTCATTAATTTTTTTTTTTCAAATATTGGCCATTTGTAGGAAGAGAGTCGGTCTTCCCATCCAAGGATTGGAGGTGATAAGTGTGAAGGCCAAGCTTCTCAAGAACATTAAATGGTTTGATCCACGTGGACTAGAATTTATTTTGTTTCCGCTTCTATTTATGGGTTGTGTCCCACTTCAATACCAGGTCAACCACACATAATTCATTTTTCCCCTCAAACTTATTATGAAGCCATCTCTTGATATGGTTCTGATGAAGAGAATTTTTATTTTCCTCTCCTTATTTCTTCCTATAAGTTAAGGAGAGTACCTATCCTACTCTGAACCAAGAGACAAGGCTTAACCTAAGATTCTTGTGAAATTTGAAAGGAAGGTAGGTAAATATTCAAAGGTAGGATGACTTCTTTTCTGTACACTAGGAAGTAAGGAAAATGATTTAGAGAAGGTTTAGGCATGGCATTGTCAGCCCATCGGGAATTCACCAAAGAAGTGTGTTAGTTCCTTTGTTCGGAGATGATGATACTTTTAATGATACAAATATTATTATTATTGGTTGACTCAATAAGACTATTTCCATGTGAGTAGTAGTTAGCTGAATGTTTCAATACAATACCATTTTCCAATGAAAAACTACAATTTTTCAGTAATGTTAAATATGTTATATTATTAAAAACAAGTAAAGTTAGAATGATGAACCTAGTAATAATATTCTACTTGAGGAAGTTGATGACTTCTTGATCATTCACTTGCTTGAGGGGAATCGCTTCCGTACACCACGTGAAGTAATCTATAACAATAAGAATATAATGGTGTTTCTTCGATGAGTGTAGAAATATCTCACCGATAACATCTAATCCCCATTATTGGAATGGTTCTTCTATAATGATGGGTTGCAATGGGGAAACTGACTTATTTTCTCAGCCAGTGCATTTATGACAAACCAAAAATTTGAGGGCATAACAATGAGCATCTTTGAAAAGTGTGGTCTAATGGAAACCAACATGTATAACTTTGTGCACCATAGTGTAAGCCACAAAATTTCCTCTGGCTAGTCCATCATGGAGGTCATGCAATACCCTTTCTAAATTTGGTGCTTCCAAGCATCTGAGCGGGAATTTGTTGTGGTGCTTTCTAAAAATCACTCTGTGTACCAACTAGTAAGATAGAGCTTTCAATCTAGTTTCGATCTTCTCTCTTGCTGATAAATGAGAGGGCAAGGTATCATGCTTAAGATATTTTCACACGTCTATGTACCAAGAGGTTGGTGTGTCAGTGGGGGAAGCCTTTTTGATATTATATATTTCAATCTCCTATACCCATCTAGAAGAGTCACCTTCTGGTGCATTTTTTGCTTATGCTGCTAGCATGCATAGACCATGGCCATTAATAGTGTGAACGAGTTTGAAGTCAAGATCATAATATTGTAAGATGGTCATCCAGTTCACTATTCTTTCCCCTAACTCTTATTGAACAAACAACAATCTCACCACTAGGTGTGGCACAAAGGTAATACAATGATTCTTAAGAAGATAAGACCGAAAATGTTTTACGTCCTTGTAGACTACATATGCTTATTTACTGATGGAGGAGTAATTTAGTTAAGGACCTTGCAAGGTGAAACTCATGAATGATATGGGCTACTCATTATTCTAATCACCCTTCTGTGTAAGAACAAAAACAAGAGAAGTGTCGAAAGTGAAAGTACATAGAGGGAAATATTTTTTGAAGTTTGTACTGTATAGAATTCGTGCTTCTACGATTGCTTGCTTTATATGGGAAAATGAATCCTTCTCCATTTTATTCCACTTATATATCACATCCTTCTTTATCATCTCTTGTAGTGGTTTCACTATTTGAGCATAATCATAGATCAATATGTGGAGGAAATTAATTTTCCCCAAGAAGGACTGCATGGATTTATTGTTTGCTCGGAAGGGAATCTGAGTAATAGTTATGAACCTTTCAGAGTCCATCTTAATCCCACTCTTTGAGATGATATGGCCCAAGATATTCCCCTTGGACACTGTGAAAATAATATTCTTGGGAGTAACAGATATCCCATATTTGTGACATCGCTAGAAAATTTGCTTCAAATGGCGTAAGTGGTAAGTTATTCTCTTTGAAAACATCGTTATGCCATCAAGATAGACCACTACGATTTGTCCAATGAAACTAATAAATGTGATCCCTATTTTGTGTTGAAAGGTTTCACCTGCATTAATAATTCCAAACGACATTCTCTTAAAGGAAAATGTACCCCACTTGGTTCAAAATGTTTTTTTGTGTCTGTGAGGTTCTGACACCAGAACCTAGTTGTAGCATGAAAATCCATCCAGTAAGGAAATCATTTCAGAGTTCGATACTATCTGTAGAATCTAATCAATTGATGACACTAGATAATTGTACTAGTTCAAGGCGCGATTAAGAATGTGAAAATCCACGTAGAAGTGTATTTCCTCATACTTCTTTCTCACAAGACCAAATTTTAGACCCACATCAAATGTCACACTTTGAAAATAGTCTGAGCATCCAAAAACTTCCTCAACTCTTTCTGAATTAGTGGCTCAAGTGTCAGATGAACCTTACACAACTTTTGCTAAAATGACTTGGCCCCTTCCTTCATTATAATTACATGTTGGATTATTCGTGTGTCTTCAATTTTAGTATCATCGTATGTCCATGCAAAAACATCTTGATACTACTTGAAAAGGAATATGAAAGCTTGTCTCTCTTGGGGTGTGCAACAAGTACCTAGATTGAAAAAAATTGGATCTTCCTCTATACCAATATTTACCTATTCATGCAATCAGGTTGAGCTATGAGTCTTCACATTTATTGGGCCCCTAAAGCCATTTTGCAAGTCATACAACTTTTCGAGTGACACCACGCCCTTGGGCATGGGGTTTCCTATGATTGCTTGAGCTACATCCTGCAACACTTTATCATTCTCATCTTCATCAATGGTTGTTTCTTTGAACACATCAACATACACCATAAAATCCAGTATTTGTTGGTCATCATTGAAAATGCGAAAATTAGTGATATTATCAGGAACAAACGGCCTATAACTAATTTCAATGGAAAATCCATCACTTAGCGATGAAAAACTAGCAGTAGAATTTTCTAATGTATCGACAACAACATTACGAATTATAGGAACATAAACAATATTGAAAGCTTGAATTTGTGAAATCAAATTCCATCCCTCTTGTTGATAACTTTTGAGATTAGGTGACACGTAGTGTATATTATTCTATACCTATCATACACTGATTTCAGAGTCACCGATTTCTTTGAGAACCTCAACTTTGAGGCTGATGGCTTTCCTGAAACCCAAGATGAGTGCTTTGTATTATGTGACATTATTGGTGCACTCAAATTCCAAGTGGAAACCAAATGCTCATGTCTCGGTTCTATATGGATATGCCTCAAAGAGTTTACTACAAAGAAAATATCTGGTTTGGTATCTACCAAATACATCAATGATCAAATAAACTTCATGTACATGGGTGGATCCATCATATCATAATAAAAATCTCTCAACTTTATTAGGTTCATCACTATAGGAGTTTCCATATAATTTCACTTCGTCATGCCAAAGTTACGAAGGATCTTGATGACATATTTTCCTTGTCCAAGAAGGATTTCACTAGGGTTCTACCAAACTTCTAGCCCTAAATAGTAATGCATCAAGCCAAGATTATTCATTTAAATTTCAGAGGCAAACTCCCTCTTACATTCAGAAATAAGATGATCTACATTGATTAGGAACAAATCATCAACATAGAGTAGTAGTATCACTAGCTCACTTTTTGCAACCTTGAGATAAGGATTTGGATCAGTAGCAGCTTTAGAGAAACCAAGTCTTGTTAGATATCTATCAATTCTAGAATATTAATATCTTAGAGCCTATTTGAGCCGATACAAGGCCTTCTTTAATCTACACATGTGATATTCTCTATCATGAACCTCAAAACCTTGGGGTTGCTCTAGGTACACATATTCTTCAATCAAACCATTGAGGAAATTAGTCTTCACATCCATTTGATGTAGCTTCCATCCCATAAATTAAGTAAGAGAGATAAGAGATCTAATTATGGTATACCTAGAAATTGGTGCAAAGACTTCATCATAGATTTCTCCCTCTTTCTGAGAGAATCCTCTAGCTATGAATCTTGCCTTGTATTTGTCAATGCTCCCATCTGCTACATGCTTAATCTTGTAAATCTAGTTTGAGGTTACCGCATACTTCCCTTCAGGTTTTGGAACAATTTTTCTAACATTTGTCTTCATAATATATTGGTATTCCTCCATTATTGCATCCTTCCACACTTGTGAAGTAATCACTTCCTTGAAGTTGGAAGCTTCAGAGTCAAACAAATAAGTAATTAAAGCTACATAACCAGAATACCTATTAGGCATATTATATTCCATGAAGTAACTTTGTGGAGCCAAATGTGCTTTTGTACCTTGCAAAGTAGATTTTAGCCAAGCTAGTCTTTTTCTATTTTCGGGAACAACCACAGGATCCAATGGTTCACAAAGTCCTTCTAGAATATCTTCATATCTTCATGATGACTAGAGGATGAGGGAGGACTTGTAACCTATTATTTAGGAGCCACATGTTTCTTCTCTTCATATTTAGTTTATAAGTACTCTTCTCTCACTAATACACATGGGTGGAAAATGTGACAATGAAATCCAAAAATACGGATAAAATCATAAAAAATGTCAGAAGTTAAATGTATTTTTGTATTTTTTTTTTTTAAATCTCGATGGTCATCGGATGTCCAACATAATTTCATTTACCGTTAAATATATGACATTATTTTGATGGCATCGAATATTTGACGAATGCTCAGATATCATTAGATAATGGTGAATTCCGTCATTAATGGATTTTTCACTTAATATCATATAACTTTGACGTAGTTGTTATACTTGCGATGGTTTTGAAAGGTTATAGGCCTATTTTGAGGTTAATTTTTGAATAAAATGACCACTGAAAGATTGGTGAGGAAATGTCACATAACATTCCCCAAGGAGGCTAAGGAGATGTTGGATCGACATTAGGGGCTTCAAAGGATAAAAAATGTTCTTGCCATTGTAAAAGATGTTGGGATTGAATATAAGGAGACTTATAATAAAAATATCTAAAAGGAAAAGTAGAGACTATGGACATGCTGATGGAGGGCATGAATATCATTCATTAGTAAGTTATTCATTATATGTCTTTGTATTATGGATGGTTTTTGTAAATGTTTATATGTACTTGTATTGTAAATTGTATTGTCTTTGTATTATAAACATTTATATTCTTTTGGGAGATATTTGACCCATGTTGTCATTTTGATGTGGAGAAATATTATTTAATTGTTATGATCAGGGTCGATTAATGGGTTAGGTCGAGTTACAGGTTAATTAGTTTATGGGCTTAGGGATAACGGGTTATTGTTTAAGGGTTTAGAGGTTATGGGTTTAAGGGCTTAGGGGAATGGGTTTAAGGTGTTAGGGTTGTTAGTTTTTGTAGCATATGATGGTGTTCTAGTATCGAGACTTTTTGAAGAGGATAAAATGCATGATTTCTCGAAAACCCATAAATCGTTTATGGAAATCCCACCTATAGATGACTCAATTTAATTAATTGACCATAGTTAAAAATTTCCTAAGTCTAACTTAGGGAAAGTGGTTAATTAATAGGAATTAATTGAGAAAGGTGTGAATCATCTAGAAACCCACACAGATTGACTTGGAGATGATATCAACCATCAATTAAGTTTTAAGTGTGGTCGTTGTTGTCCTATTCGGACATTATAAGAATAGGTTAGTGGGTAGATGGAGGACACATTAATGCAAATACTCAGTTTCCAAGGAAGGTCAAATTCCTAGTAACAGGCGTAATTGAACATTGGAGGTCGAGCTAGTGAGTGAGTAGTAGGTGGCAGGAGAGTTTAGCAGTGATCTAGTGGAATTTTTCTAGTTTTGGAGAGCCAGAAAAAGGAGGCAGAAATTTTCTCCATGAGGCAACATAGGGACTTTGTAGTTTCTTCAACAGAGAAGTTCAATTTGGATGAAGGGAAGGTAGTTTTCATTTCTAGAGGCTAGAAAGATTTTCTAGATGGACAAAAAAGCATTTTCCTAGTTAGCAGTAGGAAGGATGACTACATTGGTAGCAGTTCTAGGCTGAGCATGAGAGGGTCTGCGCTAAGGTGACACAGGGCCTACATAGAGTATGTCAAATACTTGAGTTGTAGAGACACTCAGGTGCCGGGATTCTTTTGAGAAATATTAAAATCGATCAATATATTTTTTCCAGTAATTTTCTTGGATAGAATCACGAGTTTGGTGAATTTTATTGTACTCAAAATTTATGTTGCAAATAATAATATAAACCCTTAGCTGCTGCATTTGGTTTTACCACATTGGGGTTTTCTTGGGACTTTTGTTGAAAAATAACGATGACATTTTTATGTGGATGTGTTGGCATTTCTCAGTTTACAACACTTTTATTTTCCACAATATTTTATTTCTGAATATTGCAGTATGATTATTTCGTTGTTGTCATAGCAATAAATTTTAAAATTAATTTTACAATTAGAAGAATTATTACAATTGCTGCAATAGAAATTTCAGAGAAATTTTCACATGGTATCAGAGCGAGTTTAATAGACAGGAAGCTTAGAGGTGGAGAAAGGAAAATTAATTGTTTAGAGGGAGCAACAGGACGAATTGTCTGGGATTGTGTAGTGCCTAGCCAGGAAGTTGGAAATGCTAGACAGAGGGTTCAATTTTCAGTTCCATGGTGGCACAAAATTTGACTTGTCCAGAGTAGTGATTATAACATATAGGGAGCAACAACTCAATATTTCTGTTGAGTATATTTGTTGTCTAGGCATAGAGGATTTTACAAAAGTTTGCTAGAGAAGAATCTATGTCGGGTAGAAGAGAAAGTGCACACATAGAAGGAGGAATTTCCAGTTTCTCCTAGAGGCTTTCCAACTCCATTTTTTTGGAGGAGATCCATAATTTTCTAGTTGCAGAAAGCCACGTGAGTTTTCTAGACTAGCTAGTTTGAGTTGTTGGGGTTACAATTCACAAGCAATTTTTTCAAAAAAGGACATTTGAAAAGGCTGAGTGAGTAGTTCCAAGAAGTAGTTGAAGATAGAGTGAGATAGACAAAGTATTTTTGTGCATTCCAGGAGGGATGTGAGTTACATTATAGGAAATCGAGCAGGAAAAGGAGGATATTCCTATTTATTTCCCTATTTTTGAGTTTCATAGATTTTGCAGATTTCTAGAGATGGTTGAAAGAGATTGTCAGAGTAGTATGTATGAGTTAGATAGAATGCAAATCTAGGAAGCATATCAACTTCTAGTAGCTATAGACAAGTGTTAGAGGAAGTATGAGTTATCCAATGTGGGTTTCAAAGAGAAGGGTCCCAACCAGAGACTAGGCTTGAAATTAGATGGTTGGGCACTGGATCTACGGGGAGGAGGAGTATGAGACTCTAGGGTGGTAGATGGGTAGGGTCCAATATAGTTGCAGCAAGAAAATCAGTTAGATTAGTTCCATATTGTTGTAGTGGGACCATCACCTTTGCTACAGGAGAGGGGGGTATCACAGTAGCTGGATATAGTGTCAGGAGAGCTAGTTGCAATCGATACACATGAGATAGTTGCAGAACTAGTTGCAGTGACAAAGGAAGTGTGAATTCCCTAGTTGCAATATGCAAGTGTAGTTCCAGCCAAAACATTCTCAGTGTAGAGGTACACATTCTAGTTTCCAGTGTGGGAGGAAAGTAGGAGCTACCAAGAGGGAGCATAGATATTTTCCATATGGAGATCAAGACTTAGAGGGAGTTTAGGCTTAGAGGGGGGAACCCTATGGAAGTTATTTCTTTATGATCTAAGGAGTTCATACTCATCATTACAAGATTTGTAGAAGTAGTGTAGAGAGAGTAGCCAAAATTTAGTAGCAACAATAAGAGTATATCAACATCCAGAGTTGCGCATAGTTTTGAGTAGGATCTAGTGAGGCGAGAAGCATCAGATGGTGTTTATTCGAATGGTGTTTCCTCATGGATCATCACCTTATTATGGGATCCCACTAATATTCAGTAGCATGAAGATCAATTTTAGTTGATGCAGTTAGATTCCAGAGTGGCAATTCTAAACTAGAAACAATCAGATGTTGAGGAGCTATTGTAGCAGTTACAACCACCCTCCAAAATTTTGCCTCAGCTTCGTTTTGGAGCCTCTCGACCAACCATCGTCAGCAGCATGTCTTGCACTATCAAGTACATGAGCTTCATTGGTTTTCTAGTAGCTTGCCAACCTGTGCATGATAGCTTACTTCACTCCCCTCATAGGCTTCTAGTCCGGACTTGGTCCAACTACTGGCTGAGAAACTCCCTCAAGAAATTACACAATTCTAGAGGGGAACTAGCCTTCCCTCTAGAAATTGTGCAAATATGACTGGCAACTTGCTGGGCTCAGAAAATGCACAATCCTGTCAGACAACCTTACCAGAGAAAACTCTGCAATCTAGCCCAGCAGGACAGCTCAGCCCAGAAATTGTGCAATTCTGGGAAGCAATCAGCTCCTCCTCCTAGAAATTGCTCAATCCCTTTGGATAGCCAGACCAGCTTCCTCCTAGATATTGCGCAAAATCTCCCCTCAGTAATGAAGGTTGTTGCATGTGCCCTCAGGTTGACTAGTTCCACTTGGGACCAAGAAAACTTGACCTGCATGCATGGGCTTCTTTTTCCTGAAATAGCAAAAAAAACATGCAAAAAGTATCCCTATATTTTAGGGATCTAATTTTAGCAACTGGAGATTACAGGCAAAGGTCATTTTAGAAACTTTCCTCCAAGTGTTGCTTTTTCCTAGATTTGTGGCATCTGCGTCATGAGCCTCAAACTTATTTATTCAATGCTTTAGAGCTCATTCTTGACATTGATCTTGTAGATATGACATGCCACAATACATCCAGGAGTCTTCAACACATCCATCTCAACTATTTCCGGGTAAGTCCGCTTAACTTGTCTTTTGTAGAATTTCTGTCACTTTTTGTGTTTTGGATTGTGTGAGTGTTTTCTGCTTGATTTCTATGAATGTATGTTGTCCTTTGCATGCATATTAGCTTGTACAAGCACCATTTCAGTTTTCATTAGAATCTCACTACTATTGCCTGCATGACACTATTTTGCACAAACAGCTACCAATTCGGCGACTCGTCTCACACACATTCATGTTGTTCCATTTTATAAATCTTGCATTCATTGTTTGCATACATGATCATTCACCTCTGCTTACACTAAGTATCACCATGAATTCACATCTTCATTTTCTTTAAGTTTCCTGTCGGCGGGTATGGGCAACCTTGGCCCGAACACTGCCTCACTAAGATAGCACTACGCAATTTTGAGAGGGAAGGATCTACTTGCCTCCTAGAAAATGTGCAATTCTAGCCAATGACTACCCTCCAATCTTGCCTTGCGCAATTCTAAGAGGTAGTGACTGTTGGCCCAGAAAATTGTGCAATGCATTTCTCGGGCCTGTATCACTTGCTAGCTGAAATTGCACATTACACAATCCTAGCACCCAACAAGACAACTTGGATTGTGCACTATGCAATTCAGCAGTAAACCAGCCTTCGAATAGTCTGGATTGCCTTTTGTGTAGTTCCGACAGTCAGTGTCCCGGCCTCCCAGTGAAAATTGTGCAATCCTTGCTAGTCAGTCCCCATGTATTTTGCATGTCATCCTTCAAGATTGATTCAGTTTTAACTATACATTTCTTGCCATGCATGTTGGCATGTCTCTAGATATAGAAGGTGTTCGCCCGTCTCTCAGCAATTCAGGATCAATGGCCTTCAAGGGAATAGGATCAAAGGACACTGACGGAAGTGCAACTCAAGAAACAGTTGAGCGAGTGTCTATGAGTTTGATGATCTATGAAGACACCAAGTTGATCATAGAAAAAGACATCAAGGTGAAATGGTGAGAGGTTAATGATGCATTCTCAAGCACATTTGGGGAGGATCTCGAAGACTTCCAAGTCTATGTGAACATTCACAAGTCCGGCTTGTATCGGATTGCATACAGGTATCCCGCATTCCCATGCACAGACATGATACATTAAATCATCTCACACACTAATCCCGAGATGATGAAATTGAGTAGTGTCAGCGGGACAAATATTGCTAACTTCAGGGAACATGATTATCATGAGATGTACCATTTGTCGAAGCCAGTAATCACCATGGAGACACCCTTTAGCATACCTAGTAGCAATGCCAACTCGAAGGATATCTTGAAGAACTGGGTGAAGGAACCAACCAAATTCAAGTTGACACCCAACTATATTTACAATATGAAGATACTACGAAAGGTGTATCAATACTTGGTCATCTTAGCATGTATCTTATATGGCCAAGAGAGCATAGAGACCTTAACACAAAGTTGGGTGATCGCATTGGACCAACTAAGCTAGTGAAGGAAAAGCATGCAACTCGTCTGACATGTTGGCTCACAGGTTGTAGGAACAGGTCACAGGAGCTCTGTAGCTGCCCAAAGGTCAGCAAGAATAAATCTACATATCTTCTTACATCTTGGATGCAATCTATGCCTGTCAGCAGTTCATAGGCATGAGGTGAGCATGGACATCGACAGAAACCTCTGTCAACACTTATTATAAACTATTTTTCGAATGCATCTTTAGAGGAGTTATCACACAGCTTTCGGATCATTTTGTCACCCCAGTGTACAAGGTGATATTTGAACAGGATCCACCTTGCATGTTGTTATAAACATTTTTGGGCACTGCAACCCCAATCATACATGTCCCTAAACCAAGGGCTCCTAAGTCCCTAAAAGTGTTGCTTCACACCCTAAAGGAACAAGGTCGACTGATTTCATCATCTCCTAGAAGTTCTCCACAGAAAACTACTCAGAACTAGTCAAAGCTGGACCATACAGACTGCCCAGTGCAGAGGGTGTGATGCATCCCACCTGCTCAGTGCAAAGGGTGCGATTCATACTGGAAAGCCCTTTTGTAGGGTGTGATTGGTGAGAGTAGACAAATGGCAAGAGACAGTTTGCAAGGTGGATCACATGGAATATTCCAGAAACTTCTCCTATGACACTTGCCTCTCTGAATTCACCCAGGGATGAGTAAGAGATGATCAATCTCCAAGTGGAATCAAGAACTATCAGAGAGAGGACACTAATCAAAATCCCAGAAGCTGACTCACCCCCCTGCAATCATCTATATATGGATCCCTCATCACAGAGATCCAGAGGCTGGAATTTTGTATCTTGTAATGAAGTGTTGTTGGTTTCTTGGTGGAATATCATAATGTTGGGTGATCTAAGCTTTTCATGAGGTGAAGAAGGGCTTTCATGCTGGGAGGATGACACTGGGTCAGAACAATTGGTTGTAATCCTCTTTTCTATTCTTGGTATTAATAAAGCTATTCGAGTTTTCCTCCACATTCTTGTATGTTTGATGATATATGCATTTGTGTGGTCAATATATATCTGGTCCTATATTGTTTATGATTGTAGATCTTTGTTCTTCAATAGTATTATGCTGCTTTGATTCCACAGGTGCTCGTTGAAGCTGGGTAGACGAAAGAAAAGCGGAAAGGGTCTGTTAGAAGGGAGAGGAACCAAGCACAATATTGAGGTTGGTGTCTTTTGTTCCCCTCTTATCTACTTCTCATAAAGGAAAGCGAAAGTAGTTTTAGTTTTTTTGTTTCTAAGATAGCTACCAGTCTTAGTGGGACTAGCAGCTCCAAGTGGACACTAGACTTCTTGATAACAAAATGGCAACTCCACTGGGGAGTGAATAGAGTGTTTTCTTATCTCTATTTGTTTGTTTTGTAAACTTACAGACAGAGCCTGAAGTTAAGCCAGCTAGCCTTCTAACTGCATTTTCTATGCAAGTGCAAAGTAGATCAATTGTTCTTCAGTCTATCTCTGGGTTTTGTTTATAAACTGAACAATCGATTTGCAAACATCCTAATTTCCCTAGTGGTGGCTCTAGTAACCTCATTAGATCCGCCCCAATGATTTCTATTTACTGACTATCATTAGCTCGGCCTAAATCCCTGAACTAAGCTGCAAACTATGACCCGGAACTAAGTTGAACTCTTGTCCCTAGACCATTTCACTTTCTCCTCTTGGGAATCTAGATGCATCGCACCTCCCATGTGTAGTAGGTGCACTGCATCACACTTTCCTTGTGTTGCAGGTGCGCTGATTAGACAAGACCTCTTCTGCTCTCAGATTTTGGTTTTGTGTTCACTCTCTTTAGCTTTATTCAGGAGTTTTGCTATCTGTGATTAGTATACCACTGTGGAAACTCCCTTCCTTTGCATGATTCCACCTCCATAGTACAAAGGATTGTGAATGTTTTTATGTATTATGTGCCATTTACAGTTCTCTTTTACAAAAAGTAACATAATCAAATTGTCGTCTTTTGATTTGGAAGTGTCGTAAGTCTCGTTTTCAGTCAAATAAAAGAATTCTATTGTTCTTGATGGTTGATTATACAATTACTCTTGTATTTGATTTGAATTAGTAGTTTTTCAAGTGTCGAAAGAAGTTTTCAATTCAAAATAGCAAAGTATTATCATTATCTTCCTTTCGTTTTTGAAGAGAAATTTGTTAGTACTGTCGATTTGAAAAGATAATTCAGATTTGTACTTAGCATTATTCTTGTCATTCACACATTAAGAAAGCTGAAAACAAATACGTGCATGTGCATTTGCATTTAGATTGCTTGTTGGTCTGATTTAGGAAAGTGCATCTAGTGTGTGCTCTCTTCTCTATGTTGAAAGAATATCATCTCTCTTTCTTTAGTAGCTAGGATTTTCATTGCAAAAAGAAGATTAAACGATTGTTTATCATCTTAGATTGCATTTTAGGAATTGTATATCGACATCATGCGGTGAACCTGAAAGGAAAATTTCTTAAGAAAGATCAACTGTAAAATAAATTTAATGAACATAAAAATGCTTTGGAACCTAACGCACAACATCTAGAAGTCTAGGCTAGAGACGTATTCTAGCGTCATAAAGCCTGGTAACTGTCGCTTTCATTGTTGGTTGGGTGATTCCTCCTCTTTGAGATGACAAGTGCCAGTACGGTCTTGTGCTCCCACGTACCGTCGAGTATATATTGGGAGACCACAATAGGCTATATCCTTTATCCATAGGAAACCGTGTCTGCCGCCCTATCGATCGCAATGCACTGAACACAACATTCAGGAAGATTGACTATCGTATCGTAAAAAGTATTCTGCAGTTTTGTGATTGGTTTGGTAATCCCTCTGTCTAGATTTCCAGAGTAGTCTCTTTCATTCCTCTTCAGACTCCTTAAAAGAAAAGGTCCATTTGAGCACTTGTCACTTCAGGCTCATTAAAAATCGAAGGTGACTAGAGTCATCGTTTGTTTTTTCTTGACTCTTAAAAATTGAAAAAACAAGTTGTGTCAAAGTGTCCAAAATTTATTTTAATCGGAATAATATCACCATTCCCGTGTTGGTCTTAGGTTGAGAAAAATGGAGTCCACCAACCAAGGATTTCCCCTTGGAGGAAATCCTAGTCCTTTCTCCTCTCAGGGAGATGTTGGTGCACCTCATATGGCC
The DNA here is from genome assembly GCA_031772625.1 of Pinus tabuliformis. NCBI lineage: Eukaryota > Viridiplantae > Streptophyta > Pinopsida > Pinales > Pinaceae > Pinus > Pinus tabuliformis. Next base: position 913,959,466 of record CM062818.1, on the reverse strand, counting down.
ACATTTTCACTTCCAGGATTGAGGATTGGCTTGTCAATATGGCTCTTCTCGACCTCCGTCATTCAGAACCCCGTGATTCCTGAACAATCGAGTCAACAACTGGATGATACTAAAGTTACCCCCCAACATTCTACTTCGTCTGATTCTCCCTCTCCTCCTTCCTCTTCGCTTGATGAAGCTGGTAAAGCCAAAAATCAAGTAACTAAGAAGGAGAAGAAGGAGCCAAAGGTGAAAAGGGGTAACCAGGCATCATCTAGTGAAAATCTACACACTGCACCGTCCAAGCCTAAATGTCCATGTGTCATTTGCAAAGGAGACCACTATCATCGAGATTGTCCTTGCATCCCTCGGATCTTAAGGGACTGGTCTCCTCGTTTGCACAATTCGGTGTCATCAACCTCTAAATATCATGTTAAAAGTACACCATCAACTAGTGAAAGCGAAGCATTTGGACAGAAAAGGAAATGTAAATTTCCTTGTAAACTGTGTGAAGGCAATCATGTCATCCACCATTTTCCCTTCCTAAACGAAGCTAAAATAGTCTTGGATAACTGTCCTGCTTCACTGCTACGGCTTCCTCCTAGATACAAGAAACTCTTGCTGATTCCATCGCTAGTTGAAAATCCGACCGACACACCATTTTGGTTGGTCGAAGCATCTGCCATTGAAGATAAACCCGCTGAATCCATACTAGACGAAAGTTAAAAGGTTGAGGTGGCAGTCGACCCGGTCTTGTCTTCGGAAGGTCCATCTTCAGATGATACAATTACCGAAGATAATGAGAACAACACCGTTCAAATTCTTTTCATAAACATAGACTACGATGAATATGGGGGAAATCTACCTGTTCCTTTACCGCAGGAAGGAAGTTCTTCAGAGTCATATCCGGCCATATATTCGGTCCCACCTCCAAGCAACCTAGTCATTTCCTTCAATTGGAATCTACTAGGCAGACCCCGCTTACTGGATAATGTACCATTCCGAACCATTGTACGAGCTTACAAAATGATCATGGTTGATACCATCATAGATGAAGGGGCTTCTATGAGTATCCTTTCCTCAACAGATTGGGAAACACTTGGTTCACCATTGCTTCTGCCTGCGATGAGAAATCTGATAGGCTTCGACAAAGGAACCAGTTGACCATTAGGGATCCTTCCCAATGTTCCCATAACGTTGAGAAGGAAAACCATTTATATGAACGTAATGGTAGTCCAAGGACCTGTAGATTATAAGCTACTCCTTGGGCCAACTATATTTATAGCATGGGGGCCATTGTCTCCTCACTCTTTAGAGTAATATGTTTTCCACATGAAGGCCGAGTGGTCCAGCTCGTAGACCAGCTTTCATTCCTTGGCTCACACATAGCTAATATTAAAATGTCATCTATAAATGGTCTTTTCACGCAAGGAATGTCTCATCAATCTCCAGTCCGTCCACTTGAAGAGCGCGAGTAATTCGGGAGGACATACTGAAACCTATGGGGCATTCACCCTGGTCTGTTTCGGCAAGAAAACCTTGGGTATAGGGTAGTTTTCCACAGAGGATATATGACTAGTCTGACACACCCATCCATTTAGGAAAATGGGATTAGACTGGAACAAGATTCCCTCATCAAAGTTATGTGAGTGGAGGCGAACGTGCCACTCACCTTTGTCTATTTCGGTAGACATCGCCAAGGAAGTGTTTTGTCTGCAATGCGGATGGAGCAATCTTGCAAATGCGAGAGCTTTCATATGGTAACCTGGAAACACTACTTCACTATGCCTGGGGGCATGCAAACCTTTTTGCCTAAAAGTAAAGAGCGACCATTTATTTTCTTAGTTTGTAGTTTCTCAACCCTTTAAACTCGTAGGACTGGTCGTTCCTAGCTTGCATAATGAAAGGATCCGGAGCAAAGTTTCGAATGGTGCAAGCTCCCTAAAAATTGAACCTATCGATGAGACATCCTTATTATACGACTGGCACGAGTAGTTTTTATGTGAAGTTCAAGCTCATTAAAAATTAAACCTAAGCAATGAGCAAATGTTTCCCCAGAGTTTAACCTCATTAAAAAATGAACCAATCTCCGGTAAATAACCATTGTGAATGCATTATCATCAGCTTTTGAGCCCTAGTCATGTTCTTACCATCACCTCCACTCTGGTTTAGCCGATCATTCACCTCCATTTAATTGTTTACCCCTTTGAGGAACCGCTGCGAAGAGTGATCCTGTTAGCCATCCTTGTGACACTGCCGTGATTGGAAAATTCCAAACCTTACCTAGAATCAGCTACTACCTGAAATTATCACTCATTACTCAAAAAACGAGTCTCCTTTAAGCTCTTTTCGTCTGACTCGTAAAATATGAAAAGATTACCGAGCAGTTGCCCTCTCCAGCTTGTTAAAGCTATCGGGAGTGCTATCCCTCCTCTAGATTTTAATATTTTTGGAGTTTCACTGTCACTAGGTTCGTTAAAACATAGCGACGGGTTTGCCCGAAGGGAAAATTATAGAACAAGCATATGTTATCCTCCTCAAGCTTGATAAAAATAAATAGGTACTGGTCCGCAATGACTGGGGAAAAATTGGGAAGAAAACTTGAAGAAACTTTATTGGTAGCAAGTCGCTCTTGAATATGACACTTTCACTCCATGTCTGAGTCAGGTTGGGTTATTCCGTTCACCGATCATATCACCATTGTTCCATCACACCATCCATATTTGGGGTTAACGCTACCAATCCATGTCAGTTTCGTTGGTATTTTCAAGAGAAGTTGCTCAGAGAATTCACCTGTGTCTCATCCGCTGTAATACATTCACGCTCCATTATTTCATGACCGCCACCCTGAACCCTGTATCATCAGATCATTTTCACCTCCAAAAATCATTTACTCCATTCCGTGTCATAGATGTGGGATTTATTAAGGCCTTCCTACGATGGGTCGCTTCTTGTCGGCATCAGCTCATTATCCAAGAAGTCGACTTAGGAACAACCCTTTCACTACAACTTGCATGCCTCAATGGCAAGTTTCTCACTTCCAACGATAGGTTTACATCAATGGCCTTTGACCGAAAGACTTTGCATGGTGTTCAATGCCAAGTCCCTTTTTCACACCAGAAAAATTGTACTGTAGTACCTTGAGGGTCATCATCATTATCGGTGATTCCTCTCGTGCCTGTTAACAACTTACATCATTGGCTAGTAATCAGGCGATGTCTTTCCATGTTCGACTCCAAAACATCTTTTACATGGATCGACTTGTACTCCGAGTGCAGATTGGATGAGTTTGAAGACCCTGGATCTAGTTTCATCCATCCGGGCTGTGATATACTCAGGAAAATAAAGCCATCAAATGTACATCATTGCTGCACAGATGATCATTCGAATCAAAGGATGATGGCTCTCTCAGAATCATCAGTCTGCCACACAGACGATTGTTTGTATTATGTACATGAAAATGAATTTATAAAGCTGAGTATGGGAATGCCCGCCTCAACTAGATCATGAAAAATATTATGAATATAATGTATTGTATTGTATCTTATTACAGGTCGCCTTCTAGCACGAAAAATCTTCGGATCCTCATGATAAAGCATTTCACCCGACATCAAAATATTAACAACCTCATGCTTTAGGGGGAAACTGTTATAGAGATTTTTTGGCACTACAACCCCAATCATACATGTCCATAAACCAGGGGCTCCTAAGTACCTAAAAGTGTTGCTTCACACCCTAAAGGAACAAGGTCAGCTAATTACATCATCTCCTAGAATTTCTCCGCAGAGAACTGCTCAGAACTGGTCAAAGCTGGACCATACAGACTGCCCAATGCAGAGGGTGCGATGCATCCCACCTACTCAGTGAAAAGGGTGTGAGGCATACTGGAAAGCCCTTCTGTAGGGTGCGATGGGCGAGAGTAGACAAATGGCAGAGACAGTTTGCAGGGTGGATCGCATGGAATCTTCTAGAAACTTCTCCTATGACACTTGCCTCTTTAAATTCGCCCAAGGATGAGTAAGAGATCATCAATCTCCAAGTGGAATCAATAACTATGAGAGAGAGGACACTAATCAAAATCCCAGAAGCTGACTCACCCCCTGCAATCATCTATATATGGATCCCTCATCACAGAGATTCAGAGGCTGGAATTTTGTATCTTGTAAGGAAGTGTTGTTGGTTTCTTGGTGGAATATCATAGTGTTGGGTGATCTAAGCTTTTCATGAGGTGAAGAAGGGCTTTCATGCTGGGAGGATGACACTGGGTCAGAATAACTGGTTGTAATCCTCTTTGCTATTCTTGATATTAATAAAACAATTTGAGTTTTCCTCCACATTCTTGTATGTTTGATGATATATGCATTTGTGTGGTCAATATATATCTGGTCCTATATTCTTTATGATTGTAGATCTCTATTCTTCGATAGTACTATGCTGCTTTGATTCCACAGGTGCTCGTTGAAGCTGGGTAGATGAAAGAAAAGTGGCAAGGATCTGTCAGAAGGGAGAGGAACCAAGCACAAGACTGAGGTTGTGTATTTTGTTCCCCTCTTATCTACTTCTCATAAAGGAAAGCAAAAGTAGTTTTAGTTTGTTTGTTTCTAAGATAGCTACCAGTCTTAGTGGGACTAGTAGCTCCAAGTGGACAATAGACTTCCCAATAACACATGTTGAACGCAACAATGGAGGCATTGATCTATATTGTGGATTGGTATGGCTCACTGTCTAGCACCTTCATATGGATGTACAGCATAGAGACGCCTCTGCATGTTTTTCCAAATTTTTCCATGGATAAGCTCGTCATGCAAGAAGTATCATACCACATCTCGGCAGGACTGTAAGCTAGGCTACACCAAAAGAAGACGACATCTTGGCCCACTCTTCCATTGTGGATCAGGTTGTACAAGATACGGAGCCTTAAGCATGTAGATGTAGAAACAAAGGAGATCAAGAAATATCCTTTTGACATCCCAAGCTTTAATCCGTATGATCTGCATTGTTTCGTGAAGGATCACTGTGCAAGAGGATAGTTTCTGTGGATCCACAGGGCATATCATTAGGTAGAGGAAGACCCATGGAGATATTGTTACAACTTCTCTAGGCCCAATGAACTAGTCAACATCGTTGTGGAATGGTTAACAAAGCAGTGTGAAGTGGCATCCAGGAGAGTAGCAGCAGTAGAGTTAAACATACCAATGCATGACAAAGGCAAGAGAAATATTGTTAATAGTGTGGAGGCAGAATAAAGTTGTATGTTTGAAGCAAACCCACTTGTGGAGAAAGCAACTTTAGCAATAGAGGTGAAGAGGCAACAATGCGATAGGAGGAACATGCAAAGGTAGAGAGAAAAACAAAGGATGGAAGAAACAATGAAGGAGTTTCATGAGTAGAAGGAGAAACTCCGAAAGGAACAAGAGTTGTGCAAATAGGAGAAGGAAGCATAGCAAGAACAGGTACAGTAGGGGATGCAACATGTACAAACAAATGAAACTGCACTCGTATTGCTAGTAGACTCATCCAAATAGCTGGGACCAACCAAACAGAGTGAGCAGTTGCAGGAGTAGGACTTCGCTCAAGATATTGAACAAGCACTTTAGCAAATGGATATGGATATGGAGTAACAAGAGTTATAGAAAGACATCAACCCCATGCCTTACTACCAAGAGGTCGACCCACTAGATTCACTGGATCTAGAGGGAGAGAAAGTCCCAAGTGACTGAGGAGATATTGAGATCCTTGGAGACAATCCGAAAGGAGAGATGCACAACATATCATTCAACGAGTCATAGCCTAGAATTGTGCAATCACGTAGAGTGTCTACTTCGGATGAAAACACATCTCCTGCACAGTTTGAAGAACAAGTGATCGTGTCCAACGTACGCAAGCATCCAACAACATTGGCAGATGCTACCAGAGCATATGCCGAAGACACTAGCTTGAGTGTTGGCTTCTTGATAGCCGAGAATAAGCGAATGGCTAAGGAGTCACAGATGGCCAAGCAAGGAGGAGAACTGTTTATAGCATCCACCTGAGCAGAGTGGAAGAAGGAAATATTGGATGATGTATTGTCCCCTAAGATCATTATGCAAAAGTTGTATTCCAAGCTTGGTACCATGCATAAGGTAGTTGTCCATCTCAATGGTTGGCAGCAATGATGTGCTAGGAGAACATGTATCTTGTCAAATGGGCATACTGTTGTCGATTATATGCAAACATGGACAATGAGATACAAGGGAGCCCCATTATAGTTGCCCAAGATGATGAAGCCCAGAGTGGTCGAGCTGAAGGTATGCATCCAGAGTCAAATCCGGAACTATGAAAAACTCGCGCGGCTCATCACTAGTTTGCAGGCTTCCCGTGCACGGGTATTTGGGAGTATGGATATCATTGTACACACACATGCGATCCCATCTATTGGGACACTCACTGAGGAAAAGATGAAGGCATAAGTCTAACTGGAGCTTCACTCTTACTTTGACAAGTTGATGTGCATAGCCACTAGCATAGAGTTAGTGATCAGTATAGACATCGTGCATCAGTATGTCACTAGTCTGGCCGCACTCAAGACATTTATGCGTATGTTATAATACGAGTTGGACAAAGAAGCCCAAGCGGCGTACCTGGATGCAATGGAGGCAAGAGTTCACTTCCAGAAATATTTCACCATAGAGTACACGGACACCATTGCGGACTACCAAGCTTGGCATCAGTTTGCTACTGTCAACCACCATGAGGATGTTGAAGAGCTGGTATTCCTACAATTGTCCGAGTAATAATGATGTCTGGCATGTCTTTCTCAAGCTTATTTTGTCTCACATGGGTACATGTGCAGATTGTATGTAATGTCTTGTCAAGTGGAAGTTGATTAAGTGTCGATAGTTGGATGCAACAGTCATAGAGTAGATGAAGAGTCATGAGGGTAGATGAATAGTCACAAAGGGGAATGCCAAGGGCCAACCCACCCTTTGCTATATATAGTCCCTCATAACTCATTGTAGAGGCTTTTGGTTAGCCAAGCTTTTGATAGGATTATCTTAGAGAAATCTTGGAGAGTGTTGTAACGAGCCTTGGCTTCTCGACTGTGCAGAGATAGTATATCTCTTTGGAGGGGTAGGCAGCAATGACTATAACGTTCCGCTGACGAAACTAGTGGTTGGTCATGGCTGTATTTTATGATTGGAACTTTCACTTATTAATATAACAGAGCCAACACATTTCATGCATATGTCATATTATATTTCAGCTATCTTGTTTAATCTAAATGATATATGTATCTGTTTGCTTATGCATGCACATATGGCTTTCCTGTATATGTATGTATGAATCTTACTAAAATGTGATGTTGGTTTAACCATCACTTTCGATTTCTAGCTCACTTGCCTTCCAGTTTGTGATGCATCTTTGCTCGTGTGTTCCCTTCTTAAATCTGTGCTTGAATAGGTTTACAAGGGGCACACTCACGTCACCCTCTGTGTGTTAGAACCATTCATTCACCTTCCTTGACTTACTGCATATGTCACACCCTTTCTACCAATAGTGACATCTTACTTGCCTCTGCGGGCAACTGCAGTCAAGACGATACCATATGACCCACTGCTGGGACTCCTACACCAAACGGTCTGATATCTAGTTGGGACTTCTTATTAGGGAGATCCCATGACATATTGGCAGGTCCAACACCATCAACATTTTTGGTGCTAGAAGGAGGGTCAGATGACAAGATATGTCCTCTCATCCTATTTTGAACCTTTTCACATCTATCATGGATTCTATTACACTCATCCCTCCACGATGTCTTTCACATGCTAAACCTCTCAACATCACGAGGGAGTTTTTTGATATCTTGTTTGAATTCAGGTATGATGGTGAAGGCGAAGTAGCCTGTCTCAAGTACTTAGAAGAATTCTATGCATTCCTTGATAATGTAGATGAGTTCTATGCAGACGAGGTATGTCTACTGCTTTCATACACACTTCAAAAATCTCCACAATGGTGGTGCTGCAGTCTACCTCCTTGTAGCGTGCACTCACTTGAGCAGTTTTGTGATCTCAATGAATCTACTTTCCATCATTTTGATCCAAAAACTCTTGACCAAAAACTATTACAACAACAGAAGGCCCCTCATGAATCGCCTATGGAATTTTGGGAACGCTTCTGTGTGTTGTGATTTCAAGCTCCAAAAAGTAAAATGAAATTTCTATATCTTTGAGATAGATTCAAATATTGTCTTAACAAATCAGTCCATCCCAAGAAGAAGTTCGAACCCAATGCCCATTCAACATACTTCAGTGATGGAGCTGCACAATCACAGAAAAGCACGGTTACTGTCACAAGTGACTGTCCGTCGTCCCCTCATCAAACAACTCCACCACTGCAGAGTGATGTGGGAGAACAAGCACACACATCTCTTCAACCGTCACATCCTCCTGACAATTCTCCTTCTGATTTTTGCGCAAGCTTGGTTGTGAATCCATTGGGTTATCGCATGCATTTTGTACCTCATCCTCTGTCTTTGTACTCAAATGATCCTCCAGATTACGCTGTCTTGTGTTCTTCCATTTCGGACTCTACACTTGTTGTGAAAAAGGATCAGTCTATCGACGAAGTTGGTGTTGCACAACCAACATGTGTTGTCGTTCATGAAGATTATAACTCAAAGTTTGAGTATCAATCCTTGATGAGGGATGAATCCCTTTCGTCTAAACCTCCTTTGTTCTTTCTTGACATCTTTGGTGATTTTGTCATCCATGATTTCACATGTGTATCTCCATCTATGGATGCACCCATTGTTGATCATTCATAGAACACACCAGATGTCAGTCCATCATTCGACAATGGGGAGGATAAATTATTCATTGAAAATCCACTTGACTTTTCATCTTCTTTTTTTGGAAACACAGAGGGTGAATTTTTCCGCTTCTCAACTGCCCCTCTATTTGATTCATCAGATCATGAGGATGCTGATGAAATCATCAATTTTGCTGATCATAGCTATCGTGATCTATTTACTCTTGTATTGGATCACGATGATGATTCTATCACAGTTGATTTTTCAAAGCCACCTATTTATGATGATCCATCTGCTGATGAAGTCGAAACCCTCAGACTGTCAAGGCACTTCAGCCTGAGCTGATGGTTATATCAGGCCCTCGCTGTCCTGAGGTTGGTTTCACTTCCGATCAGGAAATTGTTGAAACACCCATGATCGGAACTTAAACAGGAACGCAACAAATTACAGAGATAACCATAAACACATATATGCAGTAGAAATAATACTTCATTTCATTAATGTAAAATACTGAAATATGCTTACAAACAGTAATGGAAATAAACAAGCTAGGGTGATGGTAGCTTATCTCTAAGCAGAGATGTGGTGGCTACATGCCTCTGAACTATCTTACAATGAGGCTCAAGGGCCTTTTTATTATTGAACAATAAGAGAAAGCCCTAAACAACCAAAACCCTAACCCGAGGAGATGTAACACCAAGAGTTTGTGGGCCCCGTTGGGGTGACTTGGACAGCCAACTTCCCAGGGTCACGAATTGGTCATATTATCTCCGTTTGACGCACATGATAGCCCATTGGAAAGATATCTCCGAGGACTACGACGGAAAAGATGATTTTTTGACAGAAAAATAGTTGCCAGTAGATTTCCCAAAAAGCGTCGTTTAGAGCCTCAAAACGGATCTGGAAGTTTAGGACCTGAAAAACTACTAAAAATAGTAAACTATGCTATAATTAAGGAAACTGAAAAACTGAAAGAAGCATTGGGAGGGCTCCAAGTGGAATTAGAGGGTGGCCACCAATATCCACCTGGATCATTCCTCCCCCCTTAGGAAGCAATGGCCCCCATTGCGTTGAGTTCCTCCATGAGATGAGGGAACTTCTGCTGAACTTGGTCCCTGGTGAGCCACTTTCCTTGGTGAAGGAATTGGCCTTCTTTGACAACTCGATACAGTTGGATATTCTGCTGGCGAGTGTGCTTGATCTATGTGTCCATGATCCGATCATTTGCAGCTTGTTCCATGCAATCTGGATTTAACTTTGTGGGTGTGAGTTGTTCTGCAATGTCGGACGTGTCTAGTAATGGTGGAAAGTATGGCTAAAGGCGGTCCACATTGAGCACTGGGTGCAGGCCAAGGAATGGGGGAATTCTGAGCTCAAATACATTGTCTCCCACAGCCTTGGTAATGGTGTAAGGACCATATCAGAGTGGTCTGAGTTTCCGATAGGCTACGGTAAGGTGTTCCTTTTGCAAATGCAACCAGACTTTGTCGCCCACCTGAAACTTGTGTGGCACCCGATGTTGATCATGTCGCTGCTTGTACTTAGCATTTGATTTCTCTAGAATGTCATGGACCTACTGGAGAATATGTTGGATGTGCTCAATGAAGTTGTTTGCCTTATCTATTTCGGACTGGACATGAGTCGAATCTGCGTGAGTAGCTGCAAATGGCATGGCCACATCAATGGGACATAGTGGCTGGAATCCCAAGCCCACCTGAAAAGGGTTGTGGCCAGTCAAGCTGTGGAGGGCATAGTTGTAGCTGTTCTAAACATAGGAGAGGCTCTCGTCCCATGTTCATGGATGCTTTGAGTTGTACATGCGCAGAATGTGTACAATCATCCTGTTGACAACCTCTGTTTGGCTATCAGTTTGAGGATGGAAGGCTGTGGACTTAGTGAGTTTGGTGTCTAGCATCGACCAGAGACTGGACCAAAATGTACTGAGGAACCTGTTGTCCCGATCTGAGATGATAGACTATGGGATACCAAAGTTTACCCACACTCATTCAAAGAAGAGTTTAGAAGTGGCTTTTGCTATGATATTCTTCTTGCAGGCTGCCATAAGGGCCATCTTCGAGAACCTGTCGACGACCACAAAAGCAAAGTCATTTCCATGCTTAGTTGAAGGAAGGCCTGACATGTAATCCATGGAGATGGATTCCCAAGGTCGACTAGGGGTAAGCAGCGGGTTATAGAGGCCTTGCTTCTTGATGGTCAGTTTGGAAATGGTGCACGCAGTACATGATCTGATGTACTTCCCGACATCCTATCGAAGATTCGGCCAATAGAAATACTTCTGCAATACTGCCACCACTTTTTCGACCCCAAAATTCCCAATAGCCCGATTGTAGTGTGCTTCCCAAATCATCTTGGCATGCTCGCTTGAAGGAACATAAAGGTGACCCAGGTGGCATAACAGGCCATCCTGGAGGTGAAAATATGGAACATGTTGACCCTTCAAGAGGGTCTGGTATGTGTGGCCGAATTTTGGGTCACTTTCATAGAGCATTGGCCAATCAGAAGTCTTGTGCCCACAAGAGTTGAGCACGGTGGTTAACGCCATGATCGGTGGTCGACTGAGGCAATCTGCAACATTATTGTTGCTGCCCTTCTTATACTTGATATTTAAATGGAACTGTTGCAAGTATGTGGACCACTTCTGATGGCGATCATTCTACAATTTCCCTTTGGTCTGTATGAAATGCAGGGGTCGGTGGTCTGCTTGGATGACCGTTTCCTTCCCCAAAATGTAATGCTTCCATTATCGGCAGGCCTGCACAATGGAATACATCTCTTTATCATAAGTGGGATACTTCCAGACTATGTTTGAAAGTGTTTCACTGTGATATGCCACTAGATGCCCATGTTGAGTAAGGACTGCCCCAATAGCATAGTCAGAGGCATATGTCTCGACCTCAAATGGTTGCTGTAAATCTGGTAACGTGAGCACTGGTGCTGTGCATAGGCAATCTTTCAACTCTATGAATGCCTTCTGTTGAGTTTCAGAGCAAAAGAATTTCACTTTCACTCCTCCCTTGGTGACTTGACTCAAAGGCCAAGTGATATGAGAAAACCCCAACATGAACCTGTAGTAGAAGTTGGGAAGACCTAGAAAGCTGCGCTGCTTTATCAGAGTGGTTGGAGATGGCCAATCCCGATGACTTGGATCTTGGCTGGATCCACATGCACCCCCTGTTCATCAATAATGTATCCCAAATACTGAACCTGGGTCATGCCAAAAGTGCATTTCTCCAAATTGGCACATAGCTTGTGTTGCCGCAATGTTTGGAGAACCTGTCGGATGTGGTGGAGGTGCTCTTCCCAACTCTGGCTGAAGATTAGAATGTCATCCAAGTATACCACTACAAATGAGTTGTTGAATGGCCGCAAGATGTCATCCATTAGCCTCATGAAGGTTTCAGGAGCATTCGTCAATCCGAAAGGCATAAACAACCATTCGAAAAGGCCCACCTTGGCTTTGAAGGCAGTCTTCCACACATCAGAGGGTTCGATTGGTACCTGGTGATATCCTGACTTCAGATTGATCTTGGTGAAATATTTTTCCCCTTTTAGTTGGTCTAGGAGGTCATCAATCCATGGGATCGGATACCTATTACAGATAGTGATCTTGTTCAGCGTCCGATAGTCAATACAGAGTCTCCAAGTCCCATCCTTCTTTTGTACCAACACAATTAGGCTCCCACAAGGTGATGAACTCAGACGGATGTGACCTTTCTGCAGCAGCTCCTGAATCTTCCTCTTGATTTCATTGTTCTCCAGAACGGAGCACCGATAAATTGGTCCATTGGGTAGTGGTGCACCTGGGGTCAAATCGATGGAGTGCTTGACCTGACAGTGCAGAGGAACCCGTGCAGGGGAGGTGAAGATGTCCTCGTACTCCTCCATGATCTTGTCCATCTGTATTTTTCATGTGGAGGGGCCCTGTCTGGAGACTATGGCCACCATATTCTTCTTTCCTTGAGGGCATATCATCAGGAAAACAAATTTCCCAGTTTTGGAAATGAGCTTACTGCATTGTTTTGCAATAACCAAAGAGATCGCGGTAGGCGGTGCTACCTCTGGTATCCTGTACAACTTATTTCCCAATGTAATAATAATAGCATGGGGCCTTGATTCATACATGACATTTCGCTTCCACAAGTATGGTTGTCCTAATAATACATCACAAACTTCAAGGGGAGCAATGTCACATAATACCTCATCTGTGAAGGGCTTGATGTTGTATGGAAGGCGACACTGCTGGCTCACGCAAAGATCCTGTCCTTTTTGAAGCCACCCGATGGTGTACGGTTGTGGATGTGCTATGGTCGGTAAGCCCAACCACTTCATGACCTCTACCAAAATGAGGTTCTTTTGGCTCCCTCTATCGACAATGAACTGTAGTGGGGAGCCCTTTACCCACATCTGGGAGTGGAAGAGATGCTCCTCCTCCTCTGGATCTTCGGGTTCATTTTTCTAGATCTTGGTAGTAGCAATAGTGGCGTTGGGATCCACATCAATGATCTGCTTCCCTTTGTCATTCCCCTTGTCGGGTTCTGACTCAGAGTCAAAACATGCATCTGATTTTGAAACCTTTAGCTCAGCCACCAGTGACTGCTTGGCCCGACACTCACTTGTGTTGTGAGTGGAGCTCTTATGGAACTCACACCATTTTCCTGTGTCCTTTTTTGGCTTCGCGACACTGTTCTTTGCTTGCAGCTTTGGCAGGTTGTCTTGGGCTGCCCTGCCTTGGCTTTGTCCTTTGTTTTGTGGTTTAGGGGCACCTTTCCCTTGCTTCAGATTCGTAGATCCAAAGTCTCGCTTCTTTTGTTTAAACTTCTACTCGACCTTGACGGCATATCGGTATGCTGTGCCAAGTGAGGAGATGTTTAGGAATTCTATTTCTTCCTGGATGTACTTGTGAAGGTAGCTGCGATATTTGAGTATAAAATGCTGCTCTGAATCCTTGATACCCAACTTCATGAGAAGGATATGGAAAATATTGGTGAACTCCGACACATCTTGGTCCCTTCCCTGCCGCAGTGTGGTCCACTTTATGTATTCATCCGCATAGCTTCCAACAGGGTAGTATTGCTCCTTAATGGCATCCCAGAATGAATTCCAGGTGGGTGCGACTGAAAATAGTGACCCAGTATTTTCATCCTTCTGCTCGTACTAGGTTTCCCACCAGTCCTTGACGTGGGGTGCTGCTTTGAGAAGAGCGAAAATAATATTTTCCCGACTCGAAAATTCATGAACAGAAAAATAACCCTCTAGAAGATTTAACCATTTATCTATAGCATCTGCATCTATCTGACCCTCGAATATGGGGATTTCAAAATTAACTTGTACCTTAAAGGGCGTGGTGTTTCCAGAGTAGCTATTGGAAGCCGATGCTTCGCATCTGGGTAGCCGCTGAAGGATCTAGGCAAAGTTGTCCATCATCGCGTTCCATTGTCGCTCGAGGGCTTCTTTGAGCAAGATTTTGATAAGATCTCCTGCCCCCTCTTCTTTCTTCTCATCCACCATGGGAGGCCATCGGGATTTGTGAGGCTGGTCTTGCAAAGGTTTGACCAATTCAAGCCCTAACTCCTTATATCCCGACCTTGTTGGGGACATGCAAAGAAAAACAAAGAAAAAACAGATCACTCTGATACCACTAATTCAAACTTAAACAGGAATGCAAAAAATTACAGAGATAACCATAAACACAGATATGCAACGGAAATAATACTTCATTTCATTAATGTAAAATACTGAAATATGCTTACAAACATTAATGGAAATAAACCAGTTAGGGCGATTGTAGCTTATCTTTGAGCAAAGATGTGGTGGCTACATGCCTCTAAACTATCTTACAAGAAGGCTCAAGGGCATTTTTATTATTGAAAAATAAGAGAAAACCATAAACAACAAAAACCCTAACCCGAGGAGATGTAACACCAAGAGTTTGTGGGCCCCGTTGGGGTGAGTTGGACAGCCAACTTCCCGGGGTCGCAAATTGGTCATATTATCTCCATTTGACATGCATGATAGCCCATTGGAAAGCTCTATCTGAGGAATACGACAGAAAAGATGATTTTTTGACAAAAAAGTCATTGGCGGTAGATTTCCCAAAAAACATTGTTTAGGGCCTCAAAACAGCTCCAGAAGTTTAGGACCCGAAAAACTGCTAAAAATAGTAAACTATGCTATAGTTAAGGAAACTGAAAAAATGAAAGAAGCACTGGTAGGGCTCCAAGTGGAATTAGCGGGTGGCCACCAATATCCACTTGGATCAACCCAAGGCTCCTCATCACTTATCTATATGCATTGAAGATCAATCTCACACACAGATCATGTTTTCTCCACTCAAACTACACAATCCCATCGCTCCTACATTCGCGGAATCTTACATATCAAGCAAACGTGCATGTCACAAGTGTCTTTGTTTCTTTCGTTTGCTTGCATGTCACAAGAAAGAGTATGTGTATGCTTAACAACTACATGTAGTGTCATACAACACTGTGATAAGTCCACAAATTACATGTCATGCACTTGCACTCATGTCTCTTCTGTGGACACATTTAAACTTGGAGTGTGTTTGTCTTCATTGTTATATCCTTCATGTTTGCTAGTTCACACAACTGTGTTGTTCGCGAACCATGACTTCACCAACATGGGTCAACCAATGGGCCAGTGGCTGCATTGGAAGTTTCACTTCACGTGATTCGGCCCATGCACCATTAGCCTAGGAGTAGGAGTAGTGTTTGCTTTTGGTTTGTTTGCTTGCATGATTGTTTTCTTCTTACCTTGAATGTATGTTTTCTTCTTACCTTGCATGTTTGTGTGCTAGGATGCATGTTTTCTTACACGTTTACTTCTTCTTTTTCTTTGTTTTGTTGCTTTTTATCTTGTTTGTGCTTGTAGGTTTGCTTCACATGAAACTGTGTGTGACTCTCGAAACAAGCTAGGTAAAGTACGAGAGGACTTGTTCAGTTATCAATACTTGGTTATCTATCGTCTTGCCTCTGTATGAAGAAATTTTTATCTTCATTCCATGATATGCCAATGGAAAATATGTACTGTTCGAAGAGAACCTTGGTGAAAACACAATGCTTGCGCGCTAACTAGTGTCACCTACTCTAGTCGGTTGTTTTTCGGTTAATCCTTGTTAGCTCAGTCAAGTAGAGTAAGGTGGGGGGAAAACCTTAACAAGCATGTCAGAGGTATATATAAACTACTTCTATGAAGGAACAACCTCTTCTGCTCTCAATAAGTCGACATCGCTCTTCTGCCTCTGAAATGAATAGTGTTATACACAGTTATGAAAATGAAAAATGATAAAAATGAAAAGTGAAAAATTTCAAAAAAATGAAAAATGAATAAGGTGAAAGAAGAGAAAGGCTTCCTACGCAGAGCGATGATGCAAGTAACCCCATCGGGGTACTGACCAGGCTTGCTGGCGGTGGAGCGATGCTTGTGTTCCTGCATGACTCTGTCGGGGTACTCTCTAGTTCTGCTGGCAACGGAGGAAGGAAAGAGATGAAACTAAAACTCTAACGACTATATTGTTGTGCACCAATATACCCCTCATCCCCAATCGAAACAATTATGTTGAATTGGCTTGGAATGTGTGTTGACTGACCAAGAGCTTGGCAGATGCTACATCTTACAATCAAGAAAGTGTGGAAACCAAGATGAACTGAGAGCTGAAGAATACTTCGGAGGTGTTAGACTTGCTTTTCACGAACAAGGTCCATTCAGAGATCTGGAGTTCTACCAATGTGTCGCCAAGTGTTGTAGCGGTTACAACCACCCTCCAAAATTTTGCCTCAGCTTCGTTTTGGAGCCTCCCTACCAACCATCCTCAACAACATGTCTTGCACTGTCAAGTACATGAGCTTCATTGATTTTCTAGCAGCTTGTCATCTTGCGCATAATAGATTGATTCAACCCCCTCATAGGCTGCTACTTCGAACTTAGTCTAGCTACTGGTTAAGAAACGCCCTAAAGAAATTGTGCAATTCTGGGTAGCAGTCAGCTGATCCTCCCAGAAATTGCGCAATCCCTCTGGATAGCCAGGCCAGCTTCCTCCCAAAAATTGTGCAAAATTTCTTGTCAGTCAAGCAGGATGTTGCATGTGCCCTCAAGTTGAACGGTTCCACCCAGGACTGAGAATACTTGACTTGCATGCATGGACTGTGTTTTCTTGAAATAGTAAAAAGAAACATGAAAAAAGCATCCCTAGCTTTTAGGGAGCTATTTTTAGCAGTTGGAGGTTACATGAAAAGGTCATCTTAGAAACTTTCCTCCAAGTGTTTCTTTTTCCTAGATTTGTGGAATGCACATCATGAGCCTCAAACTTATTTATTCGATGCTTCAGAGCTCATTCTTCACATCGATCTTGGAGCTTTGACATCCCACAACACATCTAGGAATCTTCGACACATCCAACTCAGCTATTTCCAAGTAAGTCCTCTTAACTTGTATTTTACAACATTTATGTCGCCTTTTGTGTTCTGGATTGTGTGAGTGTTGTCTGCTTGATTTATGTGAATGCTTGCTATCGCTTGCATGCATATTATCTTGTACAAGCACCATTTTAGTTTTCGTTATCATATCACTACTGTCACATGCATGGCACTGTTTTGCACGAAGGGTTACCGATTCAGTGACTCGTCTCACACACATGCATGTTGTTCTATTTTATGAATCTTGCATTCACTATTTTCATTCATGATCATTCACCTCTGATTACACTTAGTACCACCATGCATTCACATATTCATTTGCTTTCAATTGCCCGTCGGCGAGTCTGGGCAACCTTGGCCCGGAAACTGCCTCCCTAAGACAACATTGCACAATTCCGAGAGGGAAGGCTCATCATCCCTCCCAGAAAATGTGCAATTCTAGCCAGTGACTGCCCTCGAGTCTTGCCTTGGACAATGTTGAGATGCAGTGACTGCCGGCCCAGAAAATTGCACAATTCAGACCCTGGGTCTACATCACTTGCTAGTTGAAATTTCGCATTGCTCACTCCCAGAACCCAGCAGGCCAATCTAGATTGTGTACTACACAATTCTAGTAGCCAAATAGCCTCCCGACAGTCCGGAATACCTTTTGTGTAGTTCTGAGAGTCAGTCTCCTGAAAAACCAGTGAAAATTGCGCAATCCTTGTGAGTTAGTCCACAGGTATGTTGCATGTCATCCCTCAAGTTTGGTTTGGTTTTAATTAACAAATTTATTTCCATGCATGTCACCATGTATCCAGATATAGTAGGTGTTCATTTGTCTCTCAACAATTTAGGATCAATGGCATCTAAGAGAGAAGGATCTAAGGACATCGATGGAAGCGCAAATGGAACAGCAGTTGAGCGAGTGTCTACATGTTTGTCCATCTATGAAGACGCCAACTTGATCGTAGACAAAGAAATCAATTTAAAATGGCAAGAGGTTGATGATGCATTCTCAGGCACATTTGGGGAGGATCTCAAAGACTACCAAGTCTATGTGAACATTCACAAGTCTGGCTTGTATCAGATTGCATGCAGGTATCCCGCATTCCCATGTGCAGACAGGATACATTGGATCATCTCACACATTGATCCTGAGATAATGAAATTGAGCAGTGTCGGCGGGATGGAGAATTCTACCTTCATGGAATAGGGTTATCAACATATGTACCATTTGTCAAAGCCATTGATAACCATGGAGACACCCTTCAGCATACCCAACAACAATGCCAACTCTAGGGATATCTTGATGAACTAGGTGAAGGAGGCAACCAAATTCAGGATGAAACGCAACCATATTTACAAGATGAAGATATTACGGAAGGTGTATCAATACTTGGTCATCTTAGCATGTCACTTGTATGGCCAGTAGAGCACGAAGACATTCCTACAGAGTTGAGTGATCGCGTTGGACCAACTAGCTAGTGAAGGAAAAACATGCAACTAGTTCGACATGTTGGCTCACAGGTTGAATGAACAGGTCACAGGAGCTCAGCAGCCACGCAAAGGTCACCAAGAAGAAATCTACATGTCTGCTTACATCTTGGATGTAATCTATTCCTATCAGTAGTTCCCAAGAATGAAGTGGGCATGGACATCGGCAGAAACCTCTATCAACACTTATTGTAAACTATTTTCCGAATGCAGCTTCAGAGGAGTTATCACACAACTTTCAAATCATTTTGTCACCCTGGTCTACACGATGATATTTGAGTAGGATCCACCTTGCATGTCGAAGGCAACAATGGAGGCACTAATCAATATTGCAGATTGGTATGCCTCACCATCCGACACCTTCATATGGATGTACATCGCAGAGAAGCCTCTGCATGTTTTGCCAAATTTTTCCATGGACAAGCTCATCATGCAAGAAGTATCATACCACATATCGACAGGACTGTCAGCTAGGCTGCATCGAAATAAGAAGGCAGCTTGGCCCACTCTTCCATTGCAACTTGGGTTGTACAAGATATGGAACCTCAAGCATGCAGATGTCGAACCAGAGGAGATAAAGAAATATCCTTTTGACATCCGAAGCTTTAATCAAAATGACCCACATTTTTTGGTGAAGGATCACTGTGCGAGAGTACAGTTTCTATGGATCGAGGGGGCGTATCATTGGGCAGAGGAAGAGCCATGGAGATATTGTTACAGCTTCTCTAGGCCCAATGAACTGGTCAACATCACTATGGAATGGTTAACAAAGGAGCTTGAAGCAACATCCAAGAGAGCACCAACAACAACAACAATAGAGGTAAGCATACCAACACCTGAGAAAGGAAAGAGAAATATTTTCGATAGCGCGGAGGCAGAACAAAGCTGTAAGTTTAGAGAAGACCCACTTGTGCAGAAAGCAACTTTAGCAATAGAGGCCAAGAGGAAATAGTACGACATGAGAAATGCGCAAAGGTAGAGAGAAAAACAGATGATGGAAGAAACAGTGAAGTATTTTCATGAGTTGAAGGTCAACTCCGAAAGTAACAAGAGTTGTGCAAATAGGAGAAGGAAGTACAACAAGAATAGGTACAAAAGGGGGCACAACATGTACAAACAGATGAAACTGCACTCATACAGGTAGTAGACTCATTCGAACAGCTGGCATTGAGTAGACAGGGTGAGCAGTCGTAGGAGCATGACTTCGCTTAAGAGATTGAACAACAACTTGAGCAAATGCATACAGATATGGAGAAGCAATAGTTAGAGAAAGACATCGACCTCATGCCTTACCACCAAGAGGTCGACCCACCAGCTTCACCGGATCTGGAGGTAGAGCAAGTGCCAAGTGACCAAGGAGATATTGAGATCCTTGGAGACAATATGGAAGGAGAGATGTACAACATATCTTTCAATGAGTCACAACATAAAGTTATGCAATCATGTAGAGTGTCTACTCCAGATGACAACACATCCCCTGCATAGTTTGAAGAACAACTGATCATGTCCAGCATGCGTAAGCATCCAGCAGCATTGGCCGATGTTACCAGAGCATATGTCGAAGCCACTAGCTCGAGTGTTTGCTTCTTGATAGCTGAGAACGAGCGAATGGCTAAGGAGTCATAGACAACCAAGCAAGGAGGAGAATTGGTTACAAAATTTTCCCTAGAGGAGTTGAAGAAGGCGATATTGGATGAAGTATTGTCCCTTGAGATAGTTATGCAGGCATTGTACTCCAAGTTTGGTACTGTGCATAATGCAGTTGTCCATCTCAACGGTTGGCAGTAGCGATGTGCCAAGAGAGTATGTATCTTGTCAAACATACATACTGATGTCAACTACATGCAAAAATGGACAATGAGATACAAGGGAGCCCAATGACAGTTGCCCAAGATGGTGAAGCCCAGAGCGGTCCAACTGAAGGCACGCATCTGGAGTCAGATTCAGAACTATGAAGAACTCCCATAGCTCATCACTAGTTTGTAGGCTTTGCATGCATGGGTATTCAACAATATGGATGTTTTTGTACGTGCATATGTGATCCCATCTATTGGGACACTCACCGAGGCAAAGACGAAGGCACAAGCCTGACTGGAGCTTGACTCATACTTCGACAAGAAGATACGCATAGCCACCAGTGTAGACTTGGTGATCAGCGTAGACACCATGCATCAGTATGTCACTGGTCCAGCCACACTCAAGACAATGATGTGCATGTTATCAGAAGAGTTGGACAGAGGAACTTGAGTAGTGTACTTGAATGCAATAGAGGCAAGAATTCGCCTCCATAAAGATGTCACCATAGAGTACATAGACACAATCGCATACTACTAAGCTTGGCATCATTTTGCTACTGTCGACCGCCATGAGGATGTCGAAGAGCTGGTCTTCCAACAGTTGTCCGAGTCATAATGATGTCTTTCATGGCTTTCTCAAGCCTTTTTTGTCTCACATGGGTACATGTGAACATTGTATGTAACATCTTGTCAAGTGGAACTTCAGGTGTCGATAGTTGGATGTAACAGTCATAGAGTAGATGAAGAGTCATTAGGGTAGAAGAGCAGTCACAAAGGGCAATGTCAAGGGCCACCCCACCCTTTGCTATATATAGTCCCTCATAACTCATTGTAGAGACTTTTGGTCAGCCAAGCTTCTGATAGGAGTATCTAGAGAAAGCTTGGAGAGTATTGGAACAAGCCTTGGCTTCTCCACTGTGTAGAGCTAGTATATCTCTTTGGAGGGGTAGGCTTTTGGTCAACAAAGCTTCCAATAGGAGTATCTTAGAGAAAGCTTGGAGAGGATTGAGCCTTGGCTTCTCCACTGTGCAGAGCTAGTATATCTCTTTAGAGGGGTAGGCGACAGTGACTATAACGTTCTGCTATCAGAACTAGTGGTTTTCATGGTTGTATTGTATGATTGGAACTTTCACTTCTTAATATAATAGAGCCAACACGTTTCATGCATATGTTTTATTGTATTTCAGCTATCTTGTTTACCCTAAATGATATATGTATATGTTTGATTATGCATGCAGGTATGGCTTTCCTCTATATGTATGTATGAATCTTACTGAAATGTGTTGTTGGTTTAACCATCACTTTGGATTTCTAGCTCACTTGCCTTCCTAGTTTTTATGCATCTTTGCTTGTGTGTTCCCTTCTTAACTTCATGCCTTCACAAGTTTCCAAGGGGCGCACTCACCTCACCCTCCATGTGTTAGAACCATTCATGCACGTTCCTTGAATTTCTGCATATGTCAAACCCTTGCTACCAACAGCCTCATCTTACTTGTTTCTCCACATAACCATTGTCAAGGCGGTACCATACGACCCACTACTAGGACTCCTACACTAAACGATCTGAGGTTTAGTTGGGACTTCTTACTGGGGAGATCCCCTGACATGTTGATGGGTCCAACACCATCAAGAGGAGCATAGTGCAGTGTTGATAGCAAAGCAAGAGGCTTAGTAGCAGAGTCAACAATAGTGTTGTTTCTTAGTGCACGGTGTAGAGGCTAGTAGCAACCAGATACTCAGGATACAGTTGCTTCACAAAGACACAATTGATTATGTATTTAATATACTTCTTAGTTGTAGTAGTTGCAGTATAAACACCAATAGTTGAGAGGGATTTGTCGCAGTGCAGATGAAGATGTAGAGTTGGTAGCAGTGTAGGTTATACAGTGAAGTGTCAGTAGTAGCACGAATGTAGCATGGTTTAGCTATAGTCAGTGGCAAATGAATTAGATTTAATGCAGTGGTTAATGGACAGTGACTAAGGGAACAACTGAGTGACTTAGGGTACAACATAGTGACTAAGGGAGTATCACTGTGATTGAGGCAGTAATATTGTCATTTCGAGAAAATTTTCCTATCAAAGATCAACAACATTTATGAGGAGATGATGAAAAGACAAGGTTTTGTAGCAATTCAACACTAGAACACCTTCCTTGCTAAGAGGGAGTGTTATTTTGTGCATCATTGGATGGTTTTTTACTCTCGAGACTTTATGGAGAGGATAAAACATAGGATTTCTCCAAAACCCAAAATAGTTTCTGGAAATTCCACCTAGAGATGACCCAATTAAATTAATTGACCATAATTAAAAATTTCCTAAGTCTAACTTAGGAAAAGTGGTTAATTAATATGAATTAATTGAGAAAGGTGTGAAGCAACTAGAAACTCTCATAGATCAACTTGGATATGATATCAACAATCGATTACATTTTAATCATGGTCGTTGGAGTCTCAATTGGAGATTATAAGAACAGTTCGATGGGTATATGGAGGAAACACCAGTGAAAATACTCAGTTGCGTAGACATGTTGAATTCCGAGTAGCGGGAGTGATTCAATAGTGGAGGTTGAGTCAATGGGTGAGTAGCAAGTGGCAAGATAGGTCACTAGTGATCCGAAGGAAGTTTTCCAATTTCGAAGAGTCAGAAAGAGGAGGCCAAAATTTTCTCAAGGAAGTAGCGTAGGGACTTCATGGTTGCTCCCATAAAGACGTTTGATTTTGCTGAAGGGAAGGTCGTTTTCAATTCCAGAGGCTGGAAATAGTTTCTATAGCTTCAGAGAATCATTTTCCTAGTCAGCACTAGGCATGATTACTAGATTGGTAGTTGTTCCACACTGAGCGTGAGAGGTTTCGCAATAGGGTGACGCATGGCTTGCGCAGAGTAGGTGGATGACTTGCTTTTCAGAGGAAGTCAAGTGAAAATATTTTTTGGAGAAAGGGTAAAATACCTTAGTATATTTTTTCCAGTATTTTGTAGAAAATCTTGTAGATTCACAAGCTAATACAATTTTCTAAAGCAAGAGACAAGAATCTACTTCTACTCTTTACTGCAGAATCCCATAAATATCGCACAAAAAATAATCAATGGAGGAAGAACATCAATGGCACATATCACAATAAATATCAAGGGAAAACTACAACTCAAAACCCCACTATTTGTTTTTTATTAATTTATAAAATCAAGATGAAACTACAATGTTTGTTCTCTCTAGAACAATCCCAACGCTCATCAAATTCAATCTCCAACTCATAAGAAAGCTCAAGGCCAAATCTTAGACTCTTCACAAGCTCTCCAACTATCTATTCCAATCTTCCCTTGGTCAAATAATTTGGATGAATACAATATGCTCTGCTCAACCTTGAGCTTAACCTACACAAGTATTTCCTATCCTCTGCCTAATGACTTCCTTTAGCCAATACTTAGCCAAATTTCCAAGCCTCCAAGCTCCTAAGTCTTTACACAATTCCTGATAGAATTAGCTCATATTTAAAGGGAAATTCCTCATCCATAACTGCATAATCCCTTCTAAGCTTAGTTCCTGATTACATGCACAACTATACAACTCAGAAAATTATACAACAAATAGTACATTGTACCTGCACTCTAGTCTCAATTGGGTCTTTCTCAAAATCGACATGCCTGAGTTTCTAATGATGGAATCTTTAATTAATTGGAGTAGCACTACTTGAGTGCACTAATGCGTTAACTATTTGTTAACTCACTATTAGTTCCTCAAATAGTTTGGAACTAATTTAACCAAACTTAACTAAGTAAACTAAGTTAACTAATTACCACTCATACTTAACCCATCCTGAACCTGTATAATATAAGGAGACATATACATGACTTCATAAAGACTTCCAACTCAAAATTCCTAAGTTAACTAAGTCAACTCACTCTAGTTAACTATTACAAGTTGCTACGAGAATAAAATTCGATTTTAATTCTCAATTTAATTCAAGGACAAATTAAACTGGAATTTTTTTATTCTATTTTTATCATTTCTTGTTGCTATGTTCAACACTCCCTCTTAGCAAGAAAGGAATTCAACTTGAATGTTTTGCATGCAACACTTCTCTCTAGTGTTGTTGCTCCAACAACTCCAGAAGAAGAAAAAACATCCAACCTGAATCAGAATGATGCCTCTGTCATCAAAGTCTCTGACTTCTATTTCCTCTATTGACTCTGCCTTTTTGCACTGTGGTCAACCCTCTCTATGCTCTTAAGTATCTGACTGCTCTAGCCTCTATCACTCTGATCTCTAACTGCATCAATCCCAGTGATTCCTCCCACTACTATGTACTTTGGGCTCCCATAGAAAGGTAAAAACCATGAGATAAAACCACTCAATGGACCTTGCCCAATTTCAATTCAAATCGCCCAACCTCACACCTGTAGGTATGGTTGCATGTTATCCCTCTGCCCACTTGGCTGAAATTTCCCCTTATTGGAGGTCTCTGCATGACTGGATGCCTCCACTTGGTCTCCTCTCGGATTCTCCAATTGTGGCTGCTCCACAATTGTCTGAGACTGCTTCTAAGACTGCTTCTTCTCTACTTGAGCAAATCTCTCCACTCAGTCTCCTCTCAGCTTCTCTAGTTCTGGCTGGTCCACAACTTCTTGAAGCTGGTTCAAAGGCTTTTTCTGGAGTTGCATGTTGAGAGGTAATTTACTCTCCCTCTCAACCACCAAGTCTCTAACCTTTGCCTTGCTCCTGAAGGCTTTGCATGCATCTTTAACCTCAAGAACATACAGGTTCTTGGATAGCACACCAATTTGTTTCATTTGTCCCGCTGTCACGATTTTTTTCAAAAACGAGTTGATTTTAAATTAGCGATATCTCCCTCATCCGAACTCCGATTTGACCGATTTGTTTTTTTGTATTTGGGTATTGTTTCTCAAAGAATCTAAATCTACTATTTGTTTTTGAAAATTTTGCATAAAAATTTTCATATCTGATTTGCAAACTCATGACCCAAAACTCAAAACTTTCAAATCTCTTCTACTATATTGTTCTCAGCTCTGATACCATGTAGAAAATCCTATAGATTCACAAGCTAATGCAATTTGCTAAAGCAAGGGACAAGAATCTACTTCTACTCTTTTTAGTGGAAGCACATAAACATCGAGAAAACAATAATCAATAGAGGAAGAACATCAGTGGCACATAATACAATAAATATCTGGGGAAAGGCACAACTCAAAACCCCACTATCGGTTTTGTATTAATATGGAAAATCAAGATGAAATTACAATTCTTTTTCTCTCTATAAAAATCAGATCACTCAGAAAATTCAATCTCTAACTCATAAGAAAGCTCAAGGCCAAATCTTAGCCTCTTCAGAACCTCTCTAAGTCTCTATTCCAATCCGCTCTTGGTCAAAAAATTTGGATGAATACAATATTCTCTGCTCAACCTTGAGCTTAACCTACATAAGTATTTCCTATCCTCTGCCTGATGACTTCCTTTGGCCAATACTTAGCCAAATTTCCAAGCCTCCAAGCTTCTAATTCTTTGCACAATTCCTAAGATAATTAGCTCGTTTTTAAAGGGAAATTCCTCATCCATAACTGTGCAATACCTTCTAGGTTCAATTCCTGCTTATATGCACCATATGTACAAATCAGAAAATTATACAACAAATAGTACATTGTACCTACACTCTAGTCTCAACTGGGTCTTTCTCATATTCGACATGCATGAGTTTCTAATGAGGGAATCTTCAGTTAACTAGAGTAGCACTAGTTTAGTGCACTAATGCATCAACTGACTGTTAACTCACTATTAGTTCCTCAAACATTTTGGAACTAATTTAACTCGACTTAACTCAGTAAATTGAGTTAACTAATTACCACTTATACTTAACTCATCCAAGACCCCTATAGTATAGGGAGAACATATACATGACTTCAGAAAGACTTCCAACTCGAAATTCTTAAGTTAACTAAGTCAAATCACTCTAGTTAACTATTACAAGTTGTTATGAGAATAAAATTTTATTTTAATTCTCAGTTTAATTAAAGGACAAATTAAACTGGAATTTCTAGATTCTATTTTTATTATTTCTTGTTTCTATTTTCAACACTCCATCTCATCAAGAAAGGAATTCAACTCAATCCCGATCCTAAACCTTTGGAATGCTCTACATACAACACTTCTCTCTAGTGTTGTTTCTCCAACAACTCTAGAAACAAGAAAACATCCAACCTGAATCAGAATGATGCCTCTGTCATCAAAGTGTTTGATTGCTATTGCCTCTGTCAACTAAAAAATTTGTGCTTCTATTGACTTTTCCTTTCTGCACTGTTGTCCTAAACCCTCTCTATGCTCTTCAGTATCTACCTACTCTAGCATCTGTCACTTTGATCTCTGACTGCATCAATCCCATTGATTCCTCTCGCTACTATGTACTTTGGGCTCCCGTAGCAAGGTATGGTCCATGAGATAAAACCAATCAATGCCCAATTTCATCCCTCTTGGGACTATCACTTCAAATTTCTCCACCTCACACCCGGATGTATGGCTACATGTGATCCCTCTGCCCACATTTCTCAAAAGTTCCCCCTACTAGAGGTATTTTCATGATTGGATGACTCCACTCGGTCTCCTCTGGTCTTCTCCAATTGTGGCTGCTCCACAATTGTCTAAGACCGCTTCTTCTCTGCTTGAGCAGATCTCTCCAATTGGTCTCCTCTCAGCTTCTCTGGTTGTGGCTGCTCCACAACTTCCTGAAGCTGCTTCAGAGGCTTCTTCTGGGGTTGCATGTTGAGAGGTAAGTTACTCTCCCTCTCAACCACCAAGTCTCTAACCTTTGCCTTGCTCCTCAAGTCTTTGCATGCATCTTGAACATCAAGAGAATATAGGTTCTTGGCTAGCACATAGGTTCTTGGCTAGCCATATATTCCTTTTTCAACTTTTCTTTTGCTAGTAATCTAAGTCCATGCCATATAGCCTAGAATGTTTCTTGGTTGTTGGTGGCTTCCCTTAGACCCCTTGAAAATTTTAACTCTTTTTGTTCATTGGCGTAGTGGATAGCCCTTACCACTCCTACCACCCTAAATTTATGAGTGATGCTATGTTCCTAACCACAATGTATTTCACTCATAAAAGAGACTCTTTTTCATTTTTGAAGGAAAAAAGTATGGGACACAAGACTTTCACTCGGTGTTTCAAAAAATTTTAGGTGCAATAAATGTTTAAAGCCCAAGTGATATAATGTGAAAAATTCTCCATATAAAGTCTCTTTTTGTGATAAGTAAAGGGTCTCATTGTTGTAAATTATGAGAAAACTTGAAGTAATATCAAAGCTATAATAGTTCTAATAAAATGGTAGATTAGTGAAATGTTTGATAAATCATTAATGGCTATTTTCTCCAAATTTATCTTTCTTATCACTCATGCAAGGTAGAACATTCCATTTTTAATATCCTTTGAAGTAGGCACAATGTTTTTATTCTATAACATTCACTTACTACTAAGTACAAAGGAGTGAGTTTTTGAAATTTTGGTCAAATCAACCAAGTAGTCAAAAAGAAAGAATACCCAATTTTGTTTATAAGGAGAGATTGACCTGTGCCTTATTTAAAAAGGGTTTCCTATGAAAAATGTCTTTAGTGGGTTCCCTACCACTCGCCTAAATAAAAAAGGGGATCCTATATATTTTTCTTGCATAGGTTATTCCTTTCAAAGTTTATAAGTGAAAACATATGATGAAAATAAAAAGTAAAATGCAACTAATATGTTAGATCAACAAATTTTTTGTTGTCATGATTTTGATAACCTAACCTAGACAATATGAGACCTACCTATTTAGGAGCAATGATGCAAAAGAATAAGAAATTAGGCATAAAATGATATAGAAAGAATAATTAGAGAAAACCACAAGACCAAACAATAAAGAATAAGAAAGACTTATCTTCCTCTTAAACATTCCTAGACCTATCTAGCCACCAACTAATTTTAGTAGTAACTTTCATTGTGATAATACCTCTCATATAAGGTTAAAATTCCACATCCTTTATAGAATTAATTTTTTTAATTAAAAAATTATTAAAAAAGATAATATAAGATCCACCCTCCACTTGTCATAATTGAAGATTCTAGAGGAGTTGAGGATAAAATACATTTTGTTTCCTTTCCCCTCTCATTCTCTTGTCTTATGGAAGCCATTGTGAACAATATTGTATTATTTTCCTTGACATTGCCAAGATTGAACTTAATTGGTATTGCCAAGATTCATTGGTATTATTTTTTGAGTCTTATACTTTGAGTACATTTGTAAATGTGATGGAATGAAAAGGGTTTGATAATTGTTGGGTGATTGTCCCTAAATTTTTTCAACATAATCTTAAACATCTTGCTAAATTGCACAAGCTTCATGATTTCATTGATTTGTTGTATTTCTTTCTTGTTCTCACCCAAGCTCATGGTTGCTCGACATAGAATACCAACTCCTAAGTACTCCTGACCATTGGATGACCAATAAACTATTAAACCCTAAGGCCTTAGCCCTTCAGCCCTTATAAACCCCTAAACGATTAAGTACCCTTATCATTGGCCCCTAATTACCTCATCTTAAAACCTAACACCTAACGCTCGAACCACTAACGCATTATGCCCTAACCCCTCAATTCTCAAACCCTTGTAAATTAAACTATGGTTTCCAAGTTGGTCCGGGGAAAGTTTCCATCCTCTTAAAACTTCTGGTCTCTAAGTGAATCAAGAAACAATATGACATTATAATGATGAATGCAAAATAATATCAATTTTTTTTTTTTTTTGGTCTTGACTATATATCTCATAAAGTTTCTCTCTTCCTACATGTCAAGAAAAGTAACATCTTTCCTAGATTTTTTCAACATATTCTTAAATATTTTATAAATTGCACAAACATAATCATTGATTTGTTGTCTTCATTTCTCACTCTCATCTAAGTTGTGTTTGTCTTTGTTGTCTTTGTTTTCATATATTATATTTGTAAATGTTTGTATCGTTTAAATATTTTCTATATATACTAATATTACTTTATTAATTGTAATTGTATAGTATGGTCTTCTTAGGGCATTGCTCAACAAGGAAGAGGTGGTTGTAGTACAAGTGTGTGTTCAAGAAAATGGAGACAATATTGAGGATCAATATTATTATCAAATTTTAGTTTGAGTTTGAAATTGTTTCTATAAATGCTGACAATTTCAGTGTCAACGAAAACTAAAAACAATTTGTAATATACAGGAGAATGTTGATAATGGGACTATCAGCGCTTATAGCTTTAGAAATGATTAACAGGAATACGCACACAATGAGAGTGTCAGCGTTAAAAGGTATGGTTTATAATGGGAATATCAACGCCAAAAGTAAAATTTCAATTTCAATTTTTTAAATCGCGTTGACACATTCCCCGACAACGATACGGTAATCATTGCTCAATCACACCACAAATTGTCTAGAGGTGAAAGGTACGTATTGAAAGTGAATTTTTCCTCCGCCTATTGTAGATAAATCTAGCACCCTGTGGCACAAGTGCCTACAGGTGAGATAGAAAGCCTCCTAGAGGCAACCTTTGGGTTGATTGTAGACCAATGCCTAGGACATCTTAAATACAGGAGTACTTAAAAGATTATCTATGAGGGGTTTGTAGCACTCCAATTGTCACGTAAAAAAGGTGATAGGAGGGTCTTGGTTCAATAAGCTTCATTGAGGTAGATTGAAGCCAACTCATGGATCCAAATGATGGGGGTATATTGGGGCAATCTCAAAGAGAAATGGCTTCTTCCTCTGGTGGTCGACAAACGAAAATGAGGCAGCTTAAAACTGAAATTGTAGTAATGATGGAGAGGAGAAAAGGAAGGAGGGAAAAAGATGCATAGGGATGCAAAAAACAAAATCCTAAGCAACAATGTTCCAAAACAAATATGGAATTCGATGGATAGGGTTGTAAACAACACAGAATCCTAAACAACAGTTTTCTGGTGGAATGATAGAAATAGAGAAGTGAAAAAGAACGTTTCAGACCAAAAATGACATGGGTATCATTCTCTGCCAAACACTAACATAGATCTGGGATTTACATAGGTCCTACAGGTTAATAAAATACACAAAGAAATCTGTAATTTTACAGGTACTGCAATGCTAGTGAATAACACATGTAGGTCTATGATAGGCGCATGTACTGTATTCTATTGAGAAGCTAAGATAAATCCACAGATTAGAGAGGAACCAACTACATTCATTATACTATTTAAAATGAGGAAAAACAAAAATGAAATCAGATTAATGAGAGGAACATGCTGAACCTTAATCATGCTTGGAATAAACAGGGAATTTCCATTAATACTTAGAGGGTCCAATAACCATTCCATACATTCAACATGATATTAGTGAAGCCCACATGAATAAAGAAATTAGAACAAAATGGCATCACAGAATTTAGACCCCACGGGTGAGAAATTCCAGAACCCCTGTTATAGATTGCTTCCCCATATTTATAAGAAGAGGGGGAGAGCTTGAGTTACAATAAAAAAATAACTAAGCCAAAGCTCCAGGTGTTTGCTAGACTAGCTGTCTTAGCCCTTGTAAGGCTCTTCTACCTAAAGATTACAATCGGGATTGAATCCATTCTTGGAAATAGAAAACTACAGAAAATAAAAAAGAAACAGGAGGAAGAATAGAGGAAGGAGTCCTTTGTTGTCCCTGTGAAAAATTTAGATCAGGCCTTGTCTTTGTCACAGTGTTCTTCCCATGCTGCTTGGCCTGTTTACTGTCTATTATCCTTTAAATGCTTTCAACGTTGACTCTGAAGGTGTGTTGTAGAATAGCTTTCTCATGAATGTGCCCACACCTAGTTTGAATGCATCATCCCCCATGATTTACTGTCAAAGCTGCTATGGGGACCGACTTTGTCATTTTAGCCTTAAACGTCCTGCTGAACACAATCAGTGCCCTGATCTGCTAGGGGTTGCATATTACAGTGTAATATAGAAGACTCTTGGGGACAGTCTTTTAACACTGCACTAATATGAAAGCAGGGGAGTTTCGACTACCCTTTAACCCCCAAGATTTTAGCCCCTTTCTGTTTATTCATATCACCTGACCATGGGTTGTGACCAAGCGCTTAGCCCTTTGGGAACTAAGGCTCTCAACTACTGTCTAGGGGGGCTTTTCCTTTATAACTTAAATTGCCTTTGATCTCCCCTTACACTAAATTGGCTGATATCCTGGACATGAAATCTTTATGAAATAGACCACAATCCTTATCGCAATTGTAGAAGGGGAGGAGTATTGGCGGAGGAATAAGTTTTTACTTCATGCGATCATTGATCATCGCTACCTCAGGGTGACATCATCACTACCATGTGTCACCCTGTGAGTGGTGACACGTGTCACCCGAAAATGGCCCCATTTCACCCCTGAAAATGCTGAAACTGAGTGACATGTTTCGTCTACCATGTCAACATCCATACTGCCACATGTCCTTCATACTGCCACTTGTCATCCATATTGCCGCATCATTGATGACCTCTACTATCATGTCAGCTTTGAGGACCAATCATATGCTGCCACGTGGCCCCCTGGAGGAGAGAGAAAAAGGCCTGCCTGACCTTGTTTCCGCATGCATTTCCTTTGTAAATAGATTTTGGCCATCCATGAAAATGTACCACTATATTCCAAATCGATGACAACGCAAGGTTTTGGAGTGTACGAGACTGTGATGTTGCGGGATGCAGGATCATGAGACTGTGATATAACGATATTGTGGGATCACGGGACTACAGTACTGCGGGATTGCGGGATCACGAGAATATGGGACTACGGGACTACGGTACTGCGGGACTATAGGACTATGAGATTGTGGGACCGTGGGACTATGGGAATATGGTACTACGGGACCTGTAGGATGCGGGATTGTGATTTTTTCCCCAGACCTTCGATTGTGATTTTCCTTGTTCCTTTGGTGTTTTCTATTTGTTTTCCATCTTTCCCAAGGTTACCTTCAACATGCTCTAACTTCTCCTCCAGGAGTCCATTTTTGGATTTCCATATACCATTAGAAATCTCTTTCCAAGCACTAGGAAATGGAGAGGATCTGATTAAGTTCTAATAGCTTCTGTGGCTCAAACATTAGCATCAAACTTCACTGTTATTTGGCATTTGAAGCAATTGATGACTGATAAAGCAGTGAGTGACAACATTGGCTCCTACCGGGGATAGTGCCTTGCTGGCAAGGTGCTAAGAACTTGTAGACCAGTATATTTCACCATTGGGCATGGAGTTAGTAATAAATGAATCTTTGTAAGCAACAAAATCTCCATGGGACTTTCCTCAATCTAAAATTCAGAAATAAAAATCCTAACAACTGAAAAGTAAATGCTCAGTTGGTGAGCTTATTTATGTACATTCCTACTTATCCACAGAGCTTAATTCAGCTAAGTATGTTCAACCTTCCAATGGATCCAGGAAAACATTAGATTACTGGACCATATGCCTTCATACTGCTCAAAAAGAAAGATACAAATAAGCATGCACCATGAAAAATCAGCGAATGAAGAACCTAGTACATGCTACTAAAATAACCTTTGTTGTTGGCTTAAGAATAGGCTCATGTACTCAACCATAAGGTCATGGAGTAGGCAAGGAAATTTTGCAGCTGCATTAATTTCAAAAGTAGTCTGCTGACCAATATCCTCTTGGCCAAGGTAGCCAAAAACACATTTCATCTCCTCAACTTCAACCTTTTCAAGAAAAATTGGTTGTTGATCTTTTATTACCCATTTTTCAATGGGACAACTATCTTGGAAATCTACAATAGACTCTTCACTGTCAGAACTGTAAGAGTCATTGATTGGACGATCTGATGAGAATTCTTGGCTGAAATATTCTATAGCAATTCAGCTTTGGGCACTTCTTGAAAAACTTGTTATTGGGAGCTTTCTCCCGACTTACTGGTAAAAAAATCCTTTTGCACCTTCATGACCATTTCCTCCTCCTCTGGATCATATGAATCATAGATTGGAGGAGATCCTTGATCCTTCTCTCCATGTGAAAGATATGCATCATGGACTAGATCCCCTTTACTGACCTCTTGATGGGCCTCTTCTTCTTGTTCAACTTCCCATTATTGGGAATATGGTAGCTCTACCTCACTTGACTCTCCATCAGAGTTATATTCATCATAAGAAGGAGAAACATCAGACTCAACTAAATAACCCCTCCAAGAGTTTATTGGCAGCTCAATGGTGTTTCCTTTTTCTCTTTCTTGCTCTTGGGGATAAGCCTCTCGATGTGAGTAGATATATTCTTGGAATAAGTTGTCACATACATCTTCAGTAGGGTTATTTACCTCGGGAATATCTTCATCATTAAAAAGTGTGCAACAATCTTCAAATAGATCATTCGGTGGATAAAATATTTTGAAATATTGATAGAATGTTGTATGAAAACATTTCAAGAAAGATATGCTGCCACAAGGTATCATTTTAAACCAAACTCTAGCATCCTCATCAAAATACCACTTGAAAAACTTCATTTGTACATCTTCAATAAAAATACCTTATTAATCCATGCATTCATGAAAGTATTTAAGGTACTGGTCAGATCTTCTCCCCGTGTTCCCACTAAATCTAGGCAAATAGGAATTCCACTCATGACATGCAAGGACATGATTGGGATAACCATCAATAGAAGAGAAATCCAGTGGGGAAAATTGGTTGGACAAGAATGCAAGAAGGACCATCTTGAAAACCTCCCTATGTGATTGATTTCATCTTCAAAAGTAGGGAGAGTTTTGGGCTGTTGTAGCATCTAAGTGAGTATGGGGCTGCTTGAAAGGTAGCATGATCAAATAGAGATAGGGACAGTGGAGTCGCCAGGATTTTTACCATAAATTTGAGAGTGGAGTCGCCAAGGTGAGAGATCTTCAACCCACACTTCCCTTGCTCACCTAACAGGGGAAATGTAAAACTTTGTCGTACCTAGGGAAAAATATTCTAATCTGTTCCCTAGGAACGATGCCAGAATGATGTTGTAGTTAAATCTAGCACCCCGTGGCACAAGTGTTGCAGGGGAGATAGAAATCCTCCTAGAGACAAGCTCTAGGTTGATTGTAGACCAATGCCTAGGATATCTTAAATATAGGAGTCCTTAAGATATTATATGTGAGAGATTTTCAACACTCCAATTGTCACGTAAAAAAGGTGATAGGAGGGGCTTGGTTCAATAAGACTTCATTGAGGTAGATTCAAGCCAACTCATCAATCCAAATGTTGGAGGTATATTGGGGCAATCTCAAAGAGAAATGGATTCTTCCTCTGTTGGTTGACACACAAAAATGAGGTAGCTTAAAGCTGAAATTGTATAACTGATGGAGAGGAGAAAAGGAAGGAGGGAAAAAGATGCATAGGGTTGTAACAAACAGAATCCTAAGCAACAATGTTCCAATAGAAATATGGAATTCGATGGATAGGGCTGTAAACAACACAAAATCCTAAACAATGGTTTTCCGATGGAATGATAGAAATAGAGAAGTGAAAAAGAAGGTTTCAAACCAAACATGACATGGGTATCATTCTCTACCAAAAGCTAACATAGATCTGGGCTTAACACAGGTCCTACAGGTTAATCAAATACACAAGTAAATCTGTAATTTAACAGGTACTACAATGTTTGTGAATAATACATGTAGGTTTGTGATATGCATAGGTATTGTCTTCTATTGAGTAGCTAAGATAATTCCATAAATTAGAGAGGAACCAATTGCATTCATTATACTATTTCAAATGAGGAAAAACACAAATGAAATGAGACTACTGAGAGGAACATGTTGGACATTAATCATGCATGGAATCAACAGGGAAGTTCCAATAATACTTAGAGGGTACAATAACCAGTCCATACATTCAGCATGATATTAGTGAATCCCCCATGAATAAACAAATTAGAACTAGATGGCATCACAGAATTCAGACCCCGTGAGTGAGAAATTATGGAACCCCTGTTAAAGATTGCTTCCCCATATTTAAAAGAAGAGGGGGAGAGATTGAGTTTCAATAACAAAATATATGAGCTAGAGCTCCAGTTGTCTGCTAGACTAGCTGTTTCAGCCCTTGTAAGGCTCTACTACCTATAGATTAGAATCAAGATCGAATCCCTTCTTGGAAATAGAAAACTACACAATGTCAAAAAGAAACAGGAGGAAGAATGGAGGAAGGAATCCTTTGATGTCCCTGTGAAAAATTCAGATTAAGCCCTTTCTTCTTTAAATTCTTTTGGCACTGACTCTGGAGGCATGTTGCAGAATAATTTTCTCATGAATGCGCCCACACCTAGTTTGAATGCGAAATCCCCTATGATTTATTGTCAAAGCTACTATCGGGACCAACTCTATCATTTCAGCCTTAAACGTCCTGCGAAACGTAATCAGTACCCTGATTTTCCTAGGGTTGCGTATTAAAGTGTAACATAGAAGACTCTTGGTTGTAGGCTTTTAAAACTGCACTAATACGAAAATAGGCAAGTTTTGACTACCATTTAGCCCCCAAGCTTCTAGCCCCTTTCTGTTTATTCATATCACCTGACTGTGGGCTGTGACCGAGCACTTAGCCCTTCGGGCACTAAGGCTCTCAACTACTATCTGGGGGGCCTTTTCCTTTATAACCTGAATCACCATTGATTGCACCTTAAACCAAACCCTCTGATATCCCAGACACGAAATATTTATGAAATAGACCACAATACTTATCACATCCGAGGGATTTCTCCTTATCACAATCTCAACCAAGGAGGAGTATCAACGGAGGAATAAGATTTTACTTTGTGCGATTACTGATCGCTGATACCCCGAGTGACGTCATCACTGCCACATGTCACCCTGTGAGTGGTGACACGTGTCACCTGGAAATGGCCTCATTTCACCCCTGAAAACCCTGAAACTGATTGACACATGTCATCTGCCATGTCAGCATTTGTACTGCCACGTGTCCTCCTTACTACCACTTTTCATTTTTACTGCCACGTCATTGATGATGTTAGCTGTCAT
This sequence comes from Pinus tabuliformis, assembly GCA_031772625.1. Lineage (NCBI taxonomy): Eukaryota > Viridiplantae > Streptophyta > Pinopsida > Pinales > Pinaceae > Pinus > Pinus tabuliformis. The sequence goes on along the minus strand of CM062818.1, from coordinate 913,922,942 downwards.
GTCAGCTCTGAGGACCAATCAAATGCCTCCATGTGGCCCCCTGGAGGAGAGATAAAATTGCCTGCCCGACCCTATTTCCATATGGATTTCCTTTGTAAATAGATTTTGGCCCTTCCTGACGATGTACCGCTATATCGTAAATCAGAGATAATGGAAGGTTTTGCAGTGTGCGGGACTGTGATGTTGCAGGATGTGAGATCACAGGACTATGATATAGTGATATTACGAGATCGCAGGACTGCGAGATTGCAGGAATACAAGATCACATGACTTCAGGACTGTAGGATTGCGAGACTTCCGAGATGCAGGATTGTGATTTTTCCCCTGGACCTCCAGTTACAATTTTCCTTGTTGTTTTGGTGTTTTCTCTTTGTTTTCCAACTTTCCCAGAGGTAAGTTCAACATGCTCTAACTTCTGCTCCAGGAGTCCATTTTTGGACTTCCATACACTATTGGAAAGCTCTTTCCAAGCACTAGGAAATGGAGAGGGTCTAATTAAGCTCTAATAGCTTTCATGGCTCAAAAATTAGCATCAAACTTCCCTGTTATTTTGCATTTGAAGCAACTGATGATTGATAAAGCAGTGAGTGACAACACCACCAAGGAGCTATGGTGTGATTTTTTAATTATCGAAGGGTTAAAAAAATCATTTCACCTGTCAATTAGTTCGTTCACTTGAAAAATATCATTTGTTTTACCGCATATTGTTTTCACTATTATCATTTGCAAAGTTGTTTTAGTTTAAGCACTAGAGGGTTGTTCATTTCAAATTTACTAGTAGAGATATAACATTTGATCCAACTCTCTGGTTTGTGTAATCTCCAAATCATAGGGATAATGGGGAAGAATGGTAAAATTAATAGAAACGATCCCAAGGGTCCTGACCTTGTGGATATTTATCTAGAAATTTAGCAACAATTCTCGTAAGCTGGGGGGTAAGAATTTTTCCACTGACGCACTGATTACCATGACATCATGGCTCGGGCATCTGCCCAGGGGTTTGACGAACAATGTGTGGAGGTAGGAGGACTTTTGTTCCTTGTCATAGAGGAATTTAGCGTAGAAGTTACAACCCTGCCTACAGATGAGGAACATGTCTTTAGAAGCCACATTCTAGCTGGGATTCATGTCCCATTTTTCCTTAAGGTTGAATTCAAGGACAAAAATTGGAAGGTAGGGGAGAAGAGATCCTAGCAGGAGGATAAATGGCATGGGATGCTATGAATTACCCAGTCATACTTCACATGTGAAGGGAATTTTAACCAAGTAAATTATTACCATTTTCATTTCCTAACTCATCTGGGAGGGAAAGTAAGAATGAAAACCTGTTTTTATTTATTGGAGAGTTTTAAGCACATGGATGTTCATTTCTGGGCCAGAGCAGACCCATCTCCTCATTTTTTTTATGACAAGGCCTTAATTAATTTTTTAATTGAGAATCAATTGGTCAAAGTTGGCAGAAATTGGAGCCATTTCCTATTTTGGGGAGGGTTTCAACCCAAGCCCCTTAAGGCCAAACGAGGGAGGAAGAAGGGTACTAAGCAGGGTAAGGAAAATCAGGCAGAAACCTCCACTCAAGGCACCTCCATTGAAACCCAAATTCAAAAGGAGAGATACATTCCCTCATCCTCTGGTCCTACAATCCCTAAGGTTTATCTTAGAAGAATCGCCAAACTGAAGAAGACCCATCCTATTGTTGAAATCCCTCCCGCTGAAAACCTACCTCATTCTGTGAATCCCCTTCATACTGAAAGGCCACCCATTGAGAGTTCCCCTGCAGAAACTCATCCACCAAAGTAGGCCAAGGGAAAATAAATTGATGTTGAACCCTGATATGAAGAAGAATCCTCTCTATTTCAAATGTTCAATGGACTTAAGACACCTCACATCAGGCCTTTAAACAAATTAAGGCTAAAAATAAAGTTAAAACAAAATCCTGACCTCATCAAGGAAGTGATAGATGTGGACAATATCCCATTAAAGGACCTGATAATAAACAAAGGGAAAACCATAGATTCTAAAAGTTCAAAGTCCGAGGAGACTCAAAAAAGAAAATCCCTATGGAAACCAAATGGAGTAAGAGGCAGAGAATGGACAAGGTGGATGTCGGCTTGTTGGGCCCTAACCCAGGTTCGGAAGAGTTATTAGCCAAAAAAATCCTGCAGCTACCGGCCCTTTCGGCAACATCCCATGGAACACGGACCAAGGTCTCACCCGAGGTAGCAGGGGAGGGTGTTGGAACCAAGTTTCCACACCCTTGGGATGTCTTGATGTGGTCTAGAGCGGTCGCGAACCATTCTGTGGCCTCTTGCCACTCTGGATTATTATCACGAAGATCTGTGTGGGAATACTTTCTTCTTAATGAAATTATTATAGATATGATCTTCTTGTTACCGTCTTTAAGAAAACATTTAACAATAAAACCCGATGCACATGATTATAAAAAGATATAAACTCATATAACAGATGCATAAACCAAAACACAATAGATCCATGATACATCAGAAACCACTTATATTTATTAAAATCTTCCATCAATACAACCAAATCTGCCCTGCGCACTTAGTTGTAGGGGTCCGCACACACAACTGCGGACTCTATCAGGCCTCTGCGCACACAACTGCAGAGCCTCTATCTATCTACCAACATCCTTGACTCAGACTTACAGACGTAGATAATACTATCTTCACAAACCCATAACACCAAGATCCAACACAAAGACTTCTCAAAAACTGACCTCTAGCCATATAACCTTGTTCTATTTATACATTCCCATGGTCTACAGGCCATGGGTAGGCCGACTCACTTCATATTAATTTACATTCTTCTTGGGTGTAAAACACTTTGACTTGACTCAGTACAATTCATGCTCTGCGCACTTCGCAGAGTCTTTACCATACTTTTTCCCAAAATTGTGGAATTTGGGTCCGAAAACCATTACGCGGGGCCTCCTCTACCCAACAGGCTCCCAGCACAATCAACGTGACTCGTCCCGAGTCACTCGGCTAGTGTGGCAATATTTGCGCGGAGGTCATCCAACAACTTCTGTGCATCACTTACCCTCGCAACAAAATCATCCGCCAGCTACTTTACCCGTTCTATGTGAGCCACTGATGTATCAGTATCTGATTTTGTTGCTTGCCTAGGTTTAGATGTTTCCTGCATGTGTGCTAACATTCCCTCGATGTTGGAAGAGATCGTGAATGCCTCATCCAGCCAAGGCTGGATGCGTTCCTTAAGCACGACTTCCTTCATGTCAACCTGTGCCTTGAGAGCCTAAGCCTCCCTCATTATGACTAGTTGTTGTGTGATGGCGACTATTTGTATAGTGCCTCGGACTTTGTCATACGCCTGCTATAACTGCCGCTCTTCTGTTTCTACTTGCTGTGGAATTGGGTCGTCCTGTAGAGATGTGAGCCTAGGTAGGGACTGATCTAACAATCTCAAGCAATCTTGGACCGCGCATTTATGGCTTCCAACCCTGCTTGAATTTTGCTGCGGCGTTGCTCTTGAACGTCTGGGGGGTGTGGGTGGTTGCGCCTTCAGTGTTAGCTCTGTGATTTTCAAATTTAATTCCCACTGAGCCTTCGCAACCTCCTCTTGGGCCGAACAGAATCTAGAGGCCATGTAATGGATCTTGTCCGTTATCAGAAGTTCCACTAGGACAACCAACTCTGGTACTTTGCTACAAGCTGCCGCCACACCCTGTTCCACTTCCTGGTTGTAGGCTACCAAGTCATCATGCTATAGGCTAATTTGCTCCAGAATTGTCTTATGCTCCACTAATATTTGGAGTGCGCGACCCTCCCTGGCACACAGCTTAGCGGTTACACCATCCTACAGTTGGTAGAGGGTTTCTCGAGGCAGAGCAGTCAAATTCAAGCCCCAACTTCGCATGTCACCCTTAGCTTTGGTTAAGACAATGCCTGCTGCAACACTAAAGTGTTCATTGTGTGACTACACACCAGCTGCTTGATTGTGGCTGTATCATCTACTAGGTTTGGTAACATCCCTCCCGAGGGTCACACCTGTAATGCCTGCAGCTACGCTCTGAGATCCCCCAACATAGTTGTCTGCTCTGTCATCAACTCCTCCAATGTGCTGGTAGTGACATTGCATGCTAGTTCGCTGTTGCTAATAAATTCTTTCTCCAAAGTCTTAGCTCTTTTGGAATTCTTACATGCATGTGGCGATTCCTTGCTGCACAGCCTTTTGCCTTGGGTCGTTGTTGTCCTAAATTCGATGCGTTCTTGTGTCTCTGATTCCTTTTGCCCGTCTTATTCCGAGGACATTTCCTAATCCTCTGGGGTTTCTTCGAAAATTACTTCCTGGGTCGCCTCCTACAGTGAAGCGGCCTTTTGATGTGTCCTTCCCGCCAGTTTAGTGAGTCGCTGTTGGATTTCCTTCTTTCGTTGCTGTGCTACCATCCTTTCTAATGCGGACCTGTCTGGGGCATGCCATTCCAGAGGCCATACTTCGTAAATTGCATCATCTATTACAATGAATGGGAGCTTGACCCATGTTCGCTTTGGATCCTTCTGCGCCCAAATATAGAGGTTGTGCAGGTTTGCTTTGAATTCGGCCGTGCTTTGCAAATTATTGTAGACTGTTGGGGACATCTGTGGTCTGCGAGCGATCCATGTCTAGATACTCGCTTCCATGAATATCTAGAATACCTTGATCTCCTGGACCCTCGTGGCGTCCTTTGTAGCCCAGAGCGAGGTAAACCGCACTACCTCAGGTAGGTGGTGCTCAATGTTGGGAAACTAGCTACCCTGCAGCAATTCTCCTGCAACTAGAAGGGTTGATAGTAGCAACCATGCATAATGGAAAGTCTTACCTTTCTCACGTGCTTCCTTACAATTTGTCAGAAATTCGTCGCATAAGAACTGCACCCAGTTGAACTGGACTCCTTCTGCACACTACTCCGCAAGCGCAATAACAGGGGCTGGTACCTCATCTGTGCAGCATTTCCTGATGAGTTTACTGGCTAGTAGTTGGGTGGTGACTCACACCCCTCGGTCGTTGATGCTCACTATTACATACCCACGCTTTTATTTTGCTAACTTATATTTAGCCTTCAATTTTTTTGCAAGACCCACATCGCTACTTATTCTGGCTATGTCTATAGGGTCGTTCCCTTTAATTGGTAAGTGAGTAATCCAGTGTACTAAATCGGTTGTGATCAGAATTGACTCTTCCAACTAGAGATACCCATCATGTACCAGAAAGAGTAACTATCGAATCACAAAAATGGTGATGGTCGCGCAGTGATAGTGGGGTATCCACCTCATATTAAGTAAGCCCGCCTTTTCCACACCTAATAACCATTTCCACGGTAGTAAGTTGTCTGTGGCCAATTGAGGAACTTGTCGCTATCTGCTAGATCCCAATATTTGAACTTGATACTTGGTACTCAGCCCAGCGGCAAACCATCAAACCTTATCTCATCGGGAAGAAGCGAGGTCCATGGCGTACTCTTTGCAGCGTCCAAGTCCTTCAGCACCTTGGCCGTCCCATCCCATGGAGAGAAATATGGGGGTAATGAAGGTATTTGGAATGCATCTTCTTCTTCCTCATCCTATGCTTCAATCTGAGCGATCAGGCTTGCAAATCTTCATTTTCTTCATCGGGTTCGGTGGTGATTGCGTTGCCCTTTTCGACTACTCACTTTTTACAGAATCTCGGTGATACCCTAACTAGCCCCATCGTCTGCTTGTTGTTCCGGGGCCACGGTGTGCGTGGGGACTTTGGAACCTCGGGGGCCGTAGCCACTTCATCTAGCTCCACTTAGGTTGGATGCAGCGCTTCCACGAACCGTCCTCGGGTTCTTACCATGGTACTCATGGGATGCCTAGAAGTGGGGTGTTTTCTGGTCATCACTGGTTCAAATCTCACATTTCCTAGTGTTGTCCAGAGGGTGTTATAAAAGCACGTAGATTTGAATATATCCCTTCCCTCCATTTCTAATTCATCAATCTCTTCTAGGCGGTAGATCTTTTCATATCTATCTCGGAACTTCTGTCTTAATGACTCGCTATTTGCTCCTCTCTAGCATAGCTGGAACTTCTTGTCAAGAATAGTGGCGTTAAAAGTCACCTGCCAACATTTCCATGCGGTAGCATAGCCCTTTTGGTGCAACCACAATCGTGCTATCCGACTGGCCCTGCACAGAACCTTATTTCTGCGCCGACCTTCTGCAAACTTTTTTATAGTCCCACGCCTTCTTTCAACTGGGGGGGTGTTGAGACTGTGCTTTCCTCAGCTAGTCAGGTGGTCGCATCCCAAGTGCGATGTCTCAGCATCCCTGCTAGCTTGCGTTTCGGGCACCATTCGAGTGCCTTCGTATCCGTTAGCTCCTCAGGGGCTGCTATATGGGGTACATTCCTCTGTTGGTGCAGTCGTAGCCATGTTAGTAGGGTCGCAACTCGTCTTATTACTGAGATAGACCTGGCCAGATTGGGTTTCCTTATGTGTAGATTCATGTGGCCCGCTTGTCTGACACCTTATTTTATTTTTTTGATTCCTTTCCCTAACATCGTGCTTTTCCTTCTTTGCTACACCTGTTTTTCATTGATTTCATGCAGCCTGATGCTACCACGCCCATTCTGGGTTCCCTCTTGTCTTATGATTAAGAAGCGCATCTCCACCTCCCTCCTGTTATAGGTGCATCTCCTCTCTGGTATCCACAGGGTCCCAGTGGATCGTCTTATGTTGTTCGTGCACCCTCCTAATTTCCTGCTGGTTTTGTTGTGAACAACTAGTGGCCTACATCGCTGCGATGAATTCAGATTTTTGCTTCATATGCAGTAGGCGTTAGCACACCATGCACCCGCATCCTATGTTGTTGATGGATGCTCACCCCCTTTTTTCCTCCAATTTGACCACGCGCTTGCTTCGTAAAGTCGCACCACTTTCCCCTAGTCTTTTGGTGTATACTCCACCCTTGTGCAGTTGTTGCATTCGGTGACCCCGTTTGTGTACCCTGCTTTTCTTCCAAACTCAGCAATTCATAGTGCTCTACTGGTTCCCCTGCTTTCGGTGCACCCTCATCGATCAGCTGCTCCCTTGCTTCTATCGTTACATGGCGTAGTGATCTAGTCATCATATTACAATCTAGCGTTGTTATTTCATGCAATCGGTTCTACCATCGCTCAATATCTTCATCGGAGTCCGATGTACAGGAACTGTCACATTCCCATGAGATTCTCCCATCTGCTGTCGGATTCACCCAATCCTGATCTTCCACTGTGATCTGGTAGATATGATCCAAGTCCTCATCACTCTCCTTGTTATGAAACCAGCTCAAGAAAAGATAGAAAAGATAGATCAACGCCTTAGAATTCAGCCTCTTTGAGGGGGCAACCTCCTTTACATTACATAAATGAACAATTCTTTGATGATTCAAATGAAAAAACCTCCTTTCTATATATAGGAGTCTAAGGAGTCACAAAATAATCCAACCGACCTAACAATAATAATATAAAGCCACAAAATAACAATAGAGGGATTCTATGGGGCACAGAAATAACAATATGGGGGTAATAGGGGCACAACAATATAAATAAGGGGTATAACTATAATAGTAATGGGATAATCACTAGTATTATAGGGACCCAACATGCCCCTCTCCTTCAAAAAAGTGTTGTCCTCAACGCTTGAGTAATTCTGGATACTTCTGCATAAAATTCTCATCCTCCCATGTGGAATCTTCAGCGGATAAGTTCTTCCACTTGATAAGATACATTGGAATTGATCGATTTCGTAGTTGTCGAGTTCTTGTTTCTGTGATTGCTTCCGGTTCTAATATAATTTTTCCTTCCTCGTCAAGTTCTGGCAATATTGTTTGAATTGGGAGCTTGTCGCCTATAACCTTCTTTAAACATGAAACATGGAAAACTGGGTGTAATCGAGAAGCTGCAGGAAGCTCCAATTTGTATGCCATAGTACCAATCTTTTGCAACACCTTATACGGACCATAATACTTTGGTGATAGTTTATTATCCTTCTTAGCTTGCTTTAGGGACATTTGCTTATATGGTTGTAGCTGTAGGAATTCCCAATTACCTACATCAAAACTTCTTTCACTGCGATGTTGATCTGCCTGTTGTTTCATTCTATTTTGTGCCAACACGAGGTTATCCTTTGAGAGTTGGAGGACTTGTTGTTGATGTTCGATGTGATGTTCCACTGCCTGAACCTTAGAATTTTCTCTTAAATATGATGTGATGGATGGTGGTTGATACCCATAAAGTGCCATAAATGGGGTCATTTTTGTTGCTGTATGGAAGGAAGTGTTATACCACCATTCAGCCAGAGGCAACCATTTGACCCATTGTGTCTGTTTATCAGATACAAAGCAACGAATATATCCTTCCAAACATTTGTTTACTATCTCAGTTTTCCCATCAGATTGAGGATGATAAGATGAGCTATGAGCTAACTGGGTACCAAGACAAGAAAATAATTCTGTCCAAAAATTTCCAGTGAAAATGGGATCTCTGTCACTTATAATAATCTTTGGGTTTCCATGTAGCTTTTGAATTGTTTCCATAAATGCAGTAGAAACTGTACTGGCTTTAAATGGGTGTGATAATGCATAAAAGTGTGCATACTTGGTAAGTCTGTCAACTACCACCATGATGACACTCTTTCCCTCAGACTTGGGTAAACCTGTGATAAAATCCATTGAAACCTCCTCCCAACGTTGGCTTGGAATGGATAAAGGTTGTAATAGACCCGGTGTCTTAATTGTTTCAACTTTATTTTGTTGGCAAACCAAACATTCCGCCACAAACTTTTGAATATCTGATTTAAGGCCATCCCAAAAAAATTCCTTCTTAACCCTGTGGTAAGTTTTTAAAAATCCTGAGTGCCCTCCTAAGGGAGAAGTGTGCAATTCCATAAGAATCTTTTGTTTTAGCTGGGAATTCTTACAGAGGTATAAGCGATCTTTGTACCATAACGAATCATTTTGCCAGCTAAACGTATCAGAAGTACTGGAATCTTGTTGTAGTTTTCGAATAAGTGCCCACACGTCTTTGTCATTCTTTCATTCCTCCCTTGCTTCGTTTATCCAATCTGGTTGGATAATAGAAATGGCACACAACAATGCTTCCACATCCTCATCCTTTCTTGAAAGTGCATCTGCCACCACATTTTGCTTCCCTTTTTTGTAGATGATTTCAAAGTCATAACCCAACATCTTTGTGACCCACTTTTGTTGCTCTTTAGAGGATAATCTTTGTTCTAAAAAGTATTTATGGCTATCATGATCCGTTTTTACCTTGAAGTGTCTTCCCATTAGGTAGGGTCGCCATTTCTTAAGTGCATGGAGTATTGCCAACATTTCCTTCTCATAAATAGCTTTGCTTAAAAACTTTCCCTTGATTGGACGACTTTCAAAAGAAATGGGTCTTTCATCTTGCATTAGAACAGCACCAATTCCATTTCCTGAAGCGTCACATTCCACAATAAAGGTTTTTGTGAAGTCCAGTGTAGCTAAGACCGAAGCTTGGCACATTGCCTCTTTAAGATGTTCAAAGGCCTTTGTTGCTTTCGGAGTCCATGAAAATGAATCTTTCTTCAATAATGTTGTTAGAGGTGCTGCTATTCTCCCATATTCTTAACAAACTTGTGATAATACCCTGTCAACCCAAGAAATCCTCGCAGATGCTTTATGGATGTGGGGATTTCCCATTCCTTAATGGCTTTAATTTTGCTAGGGTCTACCTTAACTCCTTCATGAGATACAATATGACCCAAATATTCCACCTCCTGGACTCCAAGGAAACATTTGGATCTTTTTGCATATAATTGTTTCTCCTCCAATAGTTGTAGCACCCTGTCAACATGTTCAACATGATCCTTCCAAGACTTACTGTAGATTAGTATATCATCAAAAAATACTAACACAATTTTTCTAAGGAATGGTTTGAAAATTGAATTCATCAAACCTTGAAATGTTGAAGGTGCATTGGTAAGGCCAAAAGGCATGAACAAAAATTCATAATGACCCTCATGAGTTCTAAATGCCGTTTTCGGAATGTCTTCAATCTTCATTTCGATTTGATGATATCCCGAACGAAGATCCAACTTGGTGAAGTAAATTGATCCATGCAATTCATCCAGTAATTCATCAATGACAAGAATGGGGAACTTATCTTTAATAGTGAGCTTGTTGAGCTCCCTATAATCCGGACACATGCGCCATGATCCATCCTTCTTGTGTACCAATACTACTGGAGCTGAGAAAGAACTTTGACTCGGTTTAATTATACCAGCCTCTAGAATTTCTACAACCATACGTTCAATTTCACTTTTTTGGACATAGGGATATCTGTATGGCCTGATGTTTGGAGGAACACTTCCTGGAATCAAATGAATAGCATGATCATGATCATGCATAGGTGGGAGACCTTTGGGAGTCTCAAATACCTTGGAATGATTGTCCAGGACTTTTTGGAGATCTGGAGAAATAGATGATTCCAATGTGGAAACATCTAGCGAACATAATTGTGAAATTACAACTCTTTGCTCCTTTTTTAGAAGCTTAGTCATGCCATTAGAGCTGATTATCTTTCCTGGTTTCCCTGCAATACCCCTTAATTCAACTTCCTTTCCTTCCATAGAAAATTTGATGAAAAGTTCTTGAAAATTAAAAGCTATTGTACCCAAGGATTGTAGCCATTGGACTCCTAGTACAACATCAGCACCTCCCATTGGAATGGAAAGCATTGGGCTAGTCAATACATATTCTCCCATGGATAGCTTGAAATTATGGCACTTTCCAGAGCAATTTATTGTTCCTCCATTTGCAATCATCACTTGACACTCTGGTGCTGGATATAGGAAGCAATTCAATTCTTTTGCTACCCTACAATGAATAAAATTGTGGGTGCTTCCTGAATCAATCAACACTATTACCTTTTTCTTCTTGATTTGTCCTTCTATCTTGACGGTTTGAGGAGTGGTAATTCCCGCCAATGCATTACAAGATATGGTCAGATTTATTTGTTCTTCATCTAGGCTTTGTTCCTGGAATATATCCTCTCCTTTTGACCTTTCTTGCTCCTTTTCTTCTTCCTCTTCACAATCTATGTAGAATAATTTCTTCTCAACACACTTATGACCTTTTGTGTATTTGCTATCACAATTGTAACAAAGCCCTTTTGCTCTTTTTTCTTCCAATTGTTGTGGTGTCAACCTTGTAAGTTGTGGAAGACTAGGGGCAACAACACTTCCGTCTTTATAGTTGTGAGTGGTATGCTTCCTAGTTGCCATAATTTTGCTTTCCATTTTTCTTGCTAACCTGAATGCCTTCTCTAATGAATCAGGTTCCCAAAGGCGAACATCATGTTGGATATTATCCTTTAAAGACCCTATGAACACATCAATCCTATGTTCCACTGGAATATCTTTTACCCTTATGTTCAAATTTTGGAACTCCTCAATGTGCTCCATTATTGAACCCTTTTGTTTGAGACTTATCAATTGGCTAAAAAAAGTGTTGCTTTTTGTATCCTCGTAATGTGCTATCAATTCTTCCATAAAAATTGCCCAAGTGATAAATTGTTTACGAGAACAAAGCCATTGATACCTTACAAACTGATTTGGTTCCAAATATACAGTTGCCATACGTACCTTTTGTGCGTTTTGCACATTATTGAGATCGAAGAATTGCTCCATCTGTAATATCCATGTGGCAGGATCCTTGCCATCAAACTTCCTCATATCGATTTTTGGAATATGGTGATTCTTCGATCCAACATTAGCGTCTATGGAATCATGATTAACATTTATTTTGTTCTTATCATGAATTTCCTTTACTACCTTTTCACCATTAGTAAGTATTTCTTGTAGAAAATTTGTCAAATCTGTCTTCAAATCTGCCATGCCTGTCTTCAAATTTGTGTTCAAATCTATCTTCAAATTGTCCATCTTAGCTTCCATGCCATTCATCTTAGATTCCACGCCATTTATCTTAGCTTCCACGCCATTTATCTTTGCATCTGTTAACATTTGTGAGCGTGACATTTGTTGCACTTGTTCTTGTAATTTTGATATATCATGTAGCATTTCTTCCTCTTCTTCACGAGTCATGCTAGAGCTTTCAGGTTCCTTACTAGGTGTTTGCATTTTCTTTCCTCGGGGCATCAGTTACTGAAAATAATGCTCTACTATGCCCTTTGAATTCCTTCAAAATAAATTTTCAAACCAAGCTTAAGCAAAAATTTAAAAAAATCTACACACCTTTTTTCACTTTGTAGGAGCTCGATATTGCCTCTGATGTATCTCTGTACTTTCCAATCATCTAGTTCTGAATTTGTAACCTATAGTAGCTCTCTGTGTCCTCTTTCCAATGCCACCAGTCTGATCCAAATTGGATTCTCGAAGAAAGAGTTATGCACGATCTCCCAGGATGACCTGATTATAGACCTTTCCAGAAGAGCGAAGTTGTATGAAGTGCCACGTGTACAATTTTCGATATTTGGTTCTGAAAATGATATACAAGAAACTATAGTCTGTCCTCTTTCTGTACCTTCTTATGAAATTTCAATCTGATTCCCAGAGAGAAAGTTATGACAATTTTCCCCAGGTCACCTGATTTGAATGTAATTCAGGAGTCTGCAAAAAGACCAACTTCCTCAGATCATATCTCCGAAAATATCGCGCGAAAAGCTCTGAAATTCGGACCCAAGGTTCAGCGTGATTTCTTCTCAAATGGTTTTTTTTTTAGACTTCTGAAATGTCACAGAAAATAAGTTATAGCGAAAATGCCACGATGACCTGTTTGGAGCAGCAAAACCCTAGAATCCAAAGCTCTGATACCAAATGTTATGAAACCAGCTCAAGAAAAGATAGAAAAGATAGATCAACGCCTTAGAATTCAACTTCTTCGAGGGGGGAACCTCCTTTACATTACATAAATGAACAATTCTTTGATGATTCAAATGACAAAACCTCCTTTCTATATATAGGAGTCTAAGGAGTCACAAAATAATCGAGCGGACCTAACAATAATAATATAAAGCCACAAAAATAACAATAGAGGGATTCTATGGGGCACAGAAATAACAATATGGGGGTAATAGGGGCACAACAATATAAATAAGGGGTATAACTATAATAATAATGGGGTAATCTCTAGTATTATAGGGACCCAACACTCCTTGTCGCGTACGGGTTTAGTGTAGCGCACCCGTTCAGCCAGATCTAGCGAAACGACTACGCATAGAAACTTTTCTCAAATATCATCTTTCAGTCTTTTAGATTAATGAATCCATTCATGTCCATGGCCTAGTCTATCCCTAATAGTGTTGGGTAAGTGTTATTGTCATCCACAATTTCTATTACCTCAAAGTTGGTTTGTGTGATCGCACCTTCTATATATACTGTGACTCCTTGTAGTCTCCCCATGGGGCCAGATCTTTTGCTGGTTCACCATCTGTAATTGAATAGGAGACCATTATAATGTGGGCCTACCCATGCATTCCCATGTCTGTTTAGGTAGGACATTCACATCTGACCCCAAGTCCAGAATGACTTGATCCATCTCATAGTCGCCAATCTAGGCAGTCAACTGCATCTCCCGCCCTGTGCGTAAAGCATGCTTGCCTAGCTTCCTGATCATGTGCGGTTCACTGGACCCTGCGCATCTAGTTATCAATTCTTGCAATCCCTTCATTGCTCTAGTGTCCCATAGTAGCTTCATGCATGTCTCTAAGAAGGTAGTTAACATAGAAGTATCCAACTCCGGCTTAGTCTGATCCTTGCTACCCGAAGTAGAAGGCTCCGCGAAGCTCTTCTTAGCTTCCATAAATGTTTCCTTCACGCGTTCCAAATCAAATTCAGGTTGCTTTGTAGGTGTTATCGGGAAAACTAGTGTCTATTCAGAACTACTAGTCCCACTAAGACGGGTAGCTATCTTAGAAGCAAACAAACTAAAGTCACTTGTGTTTTCCTTTACGAGAGATAGATGAGAAAGAAGCATGGATTACCAACCTTAGTCTTTCGCTTGGCTCCTTGCTTGCTTCCTTTCCCCTTCGATAGAATCTCGCCACTGCTTCCTTACTTGTCACGCTTCAAAGAGCACCTGTAGAGTCACAACAACATAATACCATCAAAGCATACAGATCTATCACTGTAAACAATATAGGATCAGATATATATTAACCATACAAATGCATATATCAACACAATATTCAGAGATACACAAGAATATGGAGGAAAAATCAAATAGCTTTATTGATAGAAGTAGTAGATGAGAGGATTACAATCACTTGGTTTGACCCAGTGCCATCCTCCCAGCTTGAAAGTTGTCTTCACCTCATACAAAGCAAGATCACCCAACAATGTCTTCAAAGAGAAACCAACAACACTTCTTTGCAAATTACCAAATTACAACCTTTGGATCTCTGGGATGAGGGATCCATATATAGATGTTTGCAGAGGGGTGAGTCAGCTTCTAGGATTTTGATTAGTGTCATCTCTTTGATAGTTCTTGGTTCCACTTGGAGATTTCATGATCTCTTACTCATCCTTGGGTGAATTCAGGGAGGCAAGTTTCAAATGAGCAGCTTCTAGAAGATTCTCAGGGTCTCCACCTAGTGAACTGCTTGTGCCATTTGTCTTCTCTTGCTCATCACACCCTACAGAAGGGCTTTCCAGTATGTATTGCACTTTTTGCATGTGGTAGGTGAGATGCATCAGACCCTTATCATTGGGCAGTCTGTATGGTCCTGCTTTGACCAGTTCTTAGTAGTTTTTCATGGATAACTTCTGGGAGATGATGTAATCAGCTGACCTTGCTCCTTTAGGGTATGGAACAACACTTTTAGGGACTTAGGGCACTTGGTTTTTGGACATATATGATTGGGGTTGCAATGCCCAAATATGTCTATAACAGTTTCCCCCTAAATCATGTGGTCGCAAATCTTTTTGATGTCAGGTGAAATGCTTTATAATGAGGATCCGAGGTTTTTCGAACTGGAAGGTGACCTATAATAAGATACAATACAATACATTATCTTCATAATATTTTCATGATCTAGCTGAGGCGAGTATTCCCATGATCAGCTTGATAAATTCATTTTCATGTACATAGGACAGACAACCATCTGTGTGTAGACTGATGATTCTGGAAGAGCCATCATCCATTAGTTTGGATGATTATCTGTACAACAATGATGTACATTTGATGTCTTTATTTTCCTGAATATATCGCAGCCCGAATGGATGAAACTAGATCCAGGGTCTTCAAAACTCATTCAATCTTCGCCCGAAAGTACAAGTCGATCCATGTGAAAATATGTTCTGATGTCGAACATGGAAAGACATCGGCTGATTACTAGCCAATGATGTAAGCTGTTAACAAGTGCGAGAGGAATCACCGATGATGATGATGACCCTCAAGGTACTACAGTACAATTCACGTGGAGTGAATACATGAGTCGATGTCGAACACCACACAAAAACTTTCAGTCGAAGGCCATTAATGTAAACCTATTGCTGGAAGTGAGAAACTTGTCATTGAGGCATGCAAGCTTCAAAGTACTGAAAGGGTTGTACCTAGGTTGGCTTCTTGGATAATGAGCTAATGTCGACAAGAAGTGACTCGTCATAGGGGGGCATTAATGAATCCCACATCTACGACACGGAACGGAGCAAATGATTTTGTGGAGGTGAAAACGATCTAATGATACAAGGTTCAGGGTGGCGGTCATGAAAGAATGAAGCGTGAAGGTATTGCAGCAGATGAGACACAAGCTGGGTTGGTGAATTCTCTGAGTGAATTCTCCTGAACATATTGGCAACACTGAAATGGATTGGTAGCGTTAACCCAAAAAATGGATGGTACAGTGGACCAGTGGTAATATGACCGATGAACGGAATAACCCAACCCGACTAAATCATGGTGATCGAGTGAAAGTGTCATGTTCAAGAGCGACCCGGTACCAATAAAGTTTCTTCAAGTTTTCTTCCCAATTTTCCCCAGTAATTTCTGACCAGTACCTCTTTATTTTTGTCAAGCTTGAGGAGGATAACATATGCTTTTTCTATAATTTTCCCTTTGGGTAAACCTGTCGCTATGTTTTAACAAGCCTAGCGACAGTGAAACTCAGATTCATATACGCTACTTCAGTTAAGTATACTCGCGTATATACGCGACTATGTCTATTGAAACTAGCGTATAACCATTAAACTCATGATTCAGTTATGTGATCTTCAATGGATGCATCAGAAAATTATTAGCCATATTAACAGTCAAAAGTAGCAGTAAAACAGATAGATCAACACAAATAAGCAACACAAATGAACACCATGATATAAGGTGGAAACCCAATGGATAGATAGCTGGAACATCTGAGGATAGAAAATTCATACCTGATAGTTCATCTTCATTCTGAAATGATTCTGAATCTAAAGAGCTTCTTACACCTAATCCCCAATTGATTCTCCCACTGTCATAGTTCTTCTGAGATGTCTTCTTCCGCTTATGTGCTTTCTTCTTAAGCTTCTTTCCCATTGTTCCACGGATCTCTTTCAAGCGATCAAGCCTCTACCAAAGGACCTGCTCTGATACCAATTGTTGGAAATAATACTGAGGGGGGGTGAATCAGTATTATCTAATCAATAAAACTTTTTCATTTTCATACTCAGATTCATTTACGCTACTTCAGTTAAGTATACCCACATATATACGCGACTATGTCTATTGAAACTAGCGTATAATCATTAAAATCATGATTCAGTTATGTGATCTTCAATGGATGCATCAGAACATTATTAGCCATATTAACAGTCAACAGTAGTAGTAAAACAGTATATCAACACTCATAAGCAACACACATGAACACCATGATATAAGGTGGAAACCCAATGTGGGTAAAAACCACCTGCTGCAATTCGTTTCTATCTTCCTTTATGAAGAAACTTCTTTTACAATGTACTGGTGCAGTCCTTTACCAGCACGCAGGCTACAACCTGCAGAAGGCTACAACCTTCTCTCGTTCTCCAGACTCTCCTGGAAGGGAGCTCCAACCCCCTTTGCTCTTGTACTAGCTAAGATACTAGTATGTAGGCGCCTGCCTACAATCTTCTCTCCTCCGGGTACCACGTTTCATACATTTTCAAACTGGATACTCCTGAAGCACAACACTATAATTTGAAGGCCACGTTTCATCAAATTTTCATACTGGACCCATAAATATCATTAAAGCACAAAACAATCAATACTAGCATCATCAATCTTTGAATCACTGAAACCCTGAAACCCTGTCAACAACACAGTCACCAGAACACAGAGCAAACAATAGAACTCTGCAACAACAATCAGACCCAACTGCAACTTCAAACATCAAACTTCAAAATGTATATTCTACTACAATGAATCAAACCCGCGTACATACACGCTTTTTCCAAGGCCAACTCGCATACAGATCTAAAAATATTTTCTTATAACTTTGTAGCTGTACCAGACATCAGTCATACTCATAACATTTATAGAATATTACATGTGTTAGTATGCAGATCTAGAATAAGCATAATCAACCATATAAAGATAGTTCATTTCAAACCATTTGATCCCGATCTCTCCTTAGATCTTGTTCTCCATCAACCGGTGAGATCCCTCCTTAGCTCAGATCAAGCAATGCATCATCAACCCATAACTTGCATATTGGATCTCATCCTTCCTCAGATATTCAAGACCTTTTCGGATGCTTGTTGCCTAAAGATCTTCTTCTCCTTTTATAGTCTTAGTCCTTTCACAATACCACAGTCCAAAACCATAATAAACAATACCAAGGACCCAATACTTGGGATCAACACGTCTGACGAGATACCATGGTCCAAAACCATAGGTTCAAATACCGAGGACTAACTACCATGGACCAAAAGTAAGTTCTCCAACATATACGCGCTTTTCCTTGCATGAAAGTGCATGTATACCCTACTTGGTATATAGCGAACCTGCGTATACACGACTTGGTATATAGTGAACCTGCGTATACCCGTGTGTATACCCTACTTGGTATATAACGAACCTGCGTATACGCGACTTGGTATATAGTGAACCTACGTATACCTGTGTGTATACCCTACTTGGTATATAGTGAACCTGCATATATACTCTTCTTTCTTCATTCTTTGTAGTCTGATCATCAAATCTTTGCTACTAATCTACTGCATTATGATCTACCATCTGAGTGAGTTGCCATCAAGGACAAAACTTGTCTCATAATGCCAACAATCTCCCCCTTTGGACTTGATGGCAAAGCTAACTTGTCATACTGAGAACTGTCATCTGATTCCTTTGAGCTATCCTGCATCCCATGCATTCAGTCACATCTGATATCTCTTCTGAAGATTCATCTAGTTATAAATAAGTGAGATGTTCTTCTATGAGCGGGTTGCCATCAAGTACAACACATGCATCATAATGCCAACAATCTCCCCCTTTGGACTTGATGGCAACAACACCAAATCACTCTCCCCCTTTGACATCAAGGGCAAAGGGCGGACCAAGATATTCTCTTTCCTTGATAATCATTCCGCTGTCCATACTCCCCCTGAGTACCTGCTGAAATCTCTGAATGAGCTCCCCCTTTGTATATGCCAAGGTGTACCAATCTGTCCATGCTCCCCTTGAGTACATGCTGAAGTCTCTGCTCTGTTGAAGTGTGTTGTTCATGCTCCCCCTGATTATAAGCAAGGTCTGCAAAAAGATGTCTTACAAGAAGAACATGACTCTATCATAAATGACCTTCCTATCAACAAGGACTCATACATATATCCATTTCCAAACCAAGTGGGGATATATCAAAATTTTACACATGATAAAGCAAGAACATTACATCTTCATCCCAGGCATAGTGGGGAAACCAATATAGGCCGTTACATGACCTTGACACCATGACCTAGAGACGAAATATCTAGAGCAAGACTTATGAAAGCCACCAATAACTGATAGCAGCAGCATCTGTCAATCACCATTCAGATCAGCAATCAAGATTTCCTCCTGTTCTCCCTCTGCCTTTGTTCCACCTGTGCCGGATGGTCTCTGTCAGACCCATATCAGAATATCTTCAACCAAAGTCTGGCCCACTAATTTCATTCAAACCAACATATACGCGACTGTATCCACAGAAAAAGGTGTATATACGTGGATACTCCTCATGAAACTCGCGTACAACCATTTCCAGATCAGCAACCTGTACATGTCCTGTAACAAGGTATGTCTGCATCATAAAATCATTCTCATTATAACATTTGTGAAAAACACCATAGTCATCTCATCATCATCAAGATCTACATGATCCAAGTATCATCACTTTGGGAACATCTGCATCAATCATCATATGTAAGAATCAACCTATCATCATATAGGTAAGAACTCATCATCATCATGTCTCCAACAATGCAACTTTGAATAATCATTCATGTATCCAGCACTATGTATCTTAAGCTCGAGATCATTTGTCAAGGCTTCTTTATATCATCAACATCAACAATCCTCATCCACATGAGCACCAAGAACTATAGGAATCCTGCATCATAACTGTATTAGATGATAGCAGCATATGAGTGACTCATCATGAAGTTGTGTATTCAAGCTTTATACTTCTCCTTATCCTTATGAAGTTCACCATGTAAGCATCATATATGCACCATCTAAGAATCAATCCACAAATATGATCTAAACATCAACTATGTAGCCCCAAGAATCATATGAGATTTTATCATGGACAACTCATAATCATAGCAAGATATATCATTTAGCCATATAAGCATCATCACCAAGGACTATTAACCATAATGCCAACAATGAATTATTAAAGGCATATGCTCCCCCTCAACCTATGCCATCTGTTAGATCTGATCATGCATATATCAGCAATAAGCATCAAGACATCATCATCATCAAGTTACGATCAAAACACTTCTAAACATCTTACAAATATCAAAAACATTTTCACACATCCTCAGCAGACTGTGACTATTAACCAATAGAGAAAATAATGGACTGAATCATATCAGATCCTTTTTTTGAGCCTGTCCCCACTGCTTTTCCTCAGACTGGCATATACGCAGCTTTGCAGTGTCTAACTCGCATATATACACGACTTCCCTTTATGAAACTTGCATATGAGATTTAGGACACTGAAGTTTTATACTTTCAGCTCCCTCTGAGTCTGTTATGTCTATGTTGTGTTGTATCTGAGTACATTTTTCTGTGCCACATCTTTCTGATTGTACTTCCTTCTTCTTCCATATCTTCAAGTGTGATGATGTTTTCTCCTTTTGGTGTGATGTCTGTACTTTGTTCTTGCATTCCTTTGATATATGTCCAAGCTTGTTACATGCATACCATCTCACATGTTTCATATTCCTCTTGTAACAATCAGCATCTTTGTGACCAAACATATTGCAAGAAAAACAATATCCATTGAAGTACCTGGAATGTGATGATCTTTCTGTGTGATGATCTTGAACCATCCTTCTTCTGCATCTAGCTGCAACATGTCCAAGATTATGACATTCATAACATTCAATATTATTCATCTGAGTAAATGGCCGACCATAGTTAGGGAGTCAGATATTTTCTTTGAAGAATCTCTTTCATTGATTGTTGATGAGGTTGACCTCTCATCTCCTTGTTGATCATTTTGGATTTCTCTTTAGAGTTCCTTGCCTCACCTTGTGAACTAGATTCACCTTCAACAGATTCATGAAAACCAAGACCAGTCTTGATAGCAGCAGACCTTTGACTACTAAGAATATCATCCAAGGCTTTAGTACTATCTTGAAATCGTAACGGTTTATCCTTTTCTTCTAATTTACCTTTCGAGATATTTACCTCAACTTGAAGTTGTTCTTTCTTTTCTAGACATTGCTTCTTCATGTCTTCTTCAGCTTTCCTTCCTTCTACCAACTGATGCCTCAGTTTGAGAATCTCCTTTTCTTTTTCTTCATTCAGATCCTGCTGCATTTGACGAATTCTGAAGGCACATTCCAGCTGAGATTTTAAGCTGATAACTTCGTTTTCCTGTTTTTCAATAGCTTGGAGTAGATCTTTATTTTGCTTCTTTGATTCTTCAAGATCTTCCTTTAGCGAGCGGATCGTGGCTTCAAGAATTTCATAATAACTGGATCTATCTCTGAGTTTCTTGATGATTGTGTCTTTCTCATTGACTTCATTTCTTAATGATGTCACTTCATCCTACAACTTTTGATATTTTTCCTTGAATAGATTCCTTACCTTGTTAACTTCCTCACGTTGAGCCTTTAGTCTGGTAACAACTTCTCTGATGGCACCATCCTTTATGTTCAGTAGATCTTCTTGATCTCTGATTTTGTCAGTCAAGCTTTTAAATTCTTCCTCTATTTGATATCTTTCTTGCTCACCCATAAGAGCACATTCAGTTGTTTCGCTATCACTTTCATCTTTTCCAAATGGATAGATAGCTGGAACATCCGAGGATAGCAAATTCATACCTGATAGTTCATCTTCATTCTGAAATGATTCTGAATCTGAAGAGCTTCTTACACCTAATCCCTAATCAATTCTCCCACTGTCATAGTTCTTCTGAGATGTCTTCTTCCGCTTATGTGCTTTCTTCTTAAGCTTCTTTCCCATTGTTCCACAGATCTCCTTTAAGCGATCAAGCCTCTACCAAACGACCGGCTCTGACACCAATTGTTGGAAATAATACTGAGAGGGGGGGGGGGGGGGTGAATCAGTATTATCTAATCAATAAAACTTTTTCATTTTCATGCTCAGATTCATATATGCTACTTCAGTTAAGTATACCCATGTATATACGCGACTGTGTCTATTGAAACTAGCGTATAACCATTAAACTCATGATTCGGTTATGTGATCTTCAATGGATGCATCAGAACATTATTATCCATATTAACAGTCAACAGTAGCAGTAAAACAGATAGATCAACACACATAAGCAACACACATGAACACCATGATATAAGGTGGAAACCCAATGTGGGTAAAAACCACCTGCTGCAATTCGTTTCTATCTTCCTTTATTAAGAAACTTCTTTTATAATGTACTGGTGCAGTCCTTTACCAGCACGCAGGCTACAACCTGCAGAAGGCTACAACCTTCTCTCGTTCTCCAGACTCTCCTGGAAGGGAGCTCCAACCCCCTTTGCTCTTGTACTAGCTAAGATACTAGTACGTAGGCGCCTACCTACAATCTTCTCTCCTCCGGGTACCACGTTTCATACATTTTCACACTGGATACTCCTGAAGCACAAAACTATAATCTGAAGGCCACGTTTCATCAAATTTTCATACTGGACCCATAAATATCATTGAAGCACAAAACAATCAATACTAGCATCATCAATCTCTAAATCACTGAAACCCTGAAACCCTGTCAACAACACAGTCACCAGAACACAGAGCAGACAATAGAACTCTGCAACAATAATCAGACCCAACTACAACGTCAAACATCAAACTTCAAAATGTATACGCTACTACGATGAATCAAACCCGCGTACAGATATAAAAATATTTTCTTATAACTTTGCAGCTATACCAGACATCAGTCATACTCATAACATTTATAGAACATTACATGCATCAGTATGCAGATCTAGAATAAGCATAATCAACCATATAAAGATAGTTCATTTCAAACCATTTGATCCCGATCTCTCCTTAGATCTTTTTCTCCATCAACTGGTGAGATTCCTCCTTAGCTCAGATCAAGCAATGCATCATCAACCCATAACCTGCATACTGGATCTCATCCTTCCTCATATATTGAAGACCTTTTCGGATGCCTGTTGCCTAAATATATTATTCTCCTTTTATAGTCTTAGTCCTTTCACAATATCACGGTCCAAAACCATAATAAACAATACCAAGGACCCAATACTTGGGATCAAAACGTCTGACCAGATACTATGGTCCAAAACCATAGGTTCAAATACCGAGGACTAACTACCACGGACCAAAAGTAAGTTCTCCAACATATACGCGCTTTTCCTTGCATGAAAGTGCGTGTATACCCTACTTAGTATATAGCGAACCTGCGTATATGCGACTTGGTATATAGTGAACCTGCGTATACCCATGTGTATACCCTACTTGGTATATAACGAACCTGCGTATATGCAACTTGGTATATAGTGAACCTACGTATACCTGTGTGTATACCCTACTTGGTATATAGTGAACCTGCGTATATACTCTTCTTTCTTCATTCTTTGTAGTTTGATCATCAAATCTTTGCTACTGATCTGCTGCACTATGATCTACCATCCGAGTGAGTTGCCATCAAGGACAATAATTGTCTCATAATGCCAACATTTTTAACGAGTGTAGTGACAAGGATAACTCGGTCCTTTTCAATTTTTAGAGAGTCTAAAAAGAGACAGAAAGGAAACTCCAATATTCCTTTTTCGTAGTATAATCCCTTAAGTCCAAAAAAGTATAAAACAATGCGAAAGGGATGACTTTCAATAGTTTTTACAAGCTAAACAAGACAAATGCTGGATCTTTTTGTGTAATAATCCCTGAGGTCCAAAAAGATTAAAATCTAGAGGAGGGATGGCACCTCCAATCACTTTAACGAGATGGAGAGGCCAATTTCTCGGCAATCTTTTCATATTTTACGAGTCAGATGAAAAGAGCTTAAAGAAGACTCCTTTTTGAGGAATGAGTGATATTTTCTGGTAGCAGCTGGTTCCAGGTGAGGGTTGGAACTTTCTAATCACGGCAGTGTTAAGAAGACGGCTAACAAAATCACTCGTCGCAGTTGTTCCTCAAAAGGGATAAATAATCAAATGGAGGCATATGATCGGCTAAAAAAGAGTGGAGGTGATGGTAAGAACACGACCAAGGCTCGAAAGCTGATAATAATATGATCGCATTGGTTATTTATCGAAGGTAGGTTCATTTTGTAATGAGCTTAAACTCTGGTGGAACATATGCTCATTGCTAGGTTTATTTTTTAATGAGCTTGAACTTCACGTAAAACTTCTCATTGCTAGGTTTATTTTTTAACGAGCTTGAACTTCACGTAAAACTGCTCGTGGCCTGGTTCATTTTTTAATGAGCTTGAACCATGTGACAACATATGTTTAGATTTGGTTTCATGTTTACACAAGCTTGAAATGAGAAACTATTCTTGTTATAAGTTCGCATGCCCCCAGCATAGTAATGCAAATCGAGATGCATGCCCCCCAAGCTTCATTGCATTCAACGAGGTGGTTGGAATGAAGGTTTACCTTTGAGATCTTGGAAAGACTCAACTTGGATTTTACGAGATCGTAATCAAAGACTCAATTTGGAAAGGGATTTGTTTCAATTTTTAATTAGGTTGACACAGTAAAAGAACTATCCTCATAATCCACCATATTTACAGTATTTGATAGAAAATAAAAAACTGAAGGATGATTAAGGTTGCTGGAATAATCTTTGTGGTGATCTGGATGATGGGAATGATGGTGGTAATCTTCCCATGGTGCCTCTCCTATCATCATTAACTGAATGATTCCTTCGTCTGTAGAATGTACATGCGACCAAGGATCTGAAGAGGTGCCATATTCCTTAGACCTATCTATCCAAACACTCGATGAGCATTGATTTGGGTTTGCCCCCCAGGCCAAGAAAATTGATTGCTACAATATTTCTAAAATGGCGATGATCCATGCTGACAAAATGTTCGGGAATCTTCTAAATCTTTTAGATATAGAAGATATCATATTGCAAGTTTCCACCGTGGCCACTTCCACCAGATTACTTTGAGGCGGTAGGGCAAAAGTACCCATCAATGTAGGGTCTTTTAGCAGGCCTACTCCGATATTTTGAAGCGAATGAGAGCTTCCATGGATCATCGGGATGCTTCCCGTAACTTGTGAACTACAAGGGAGAAAGGTTTGTTGGTCGACGATTGTAATTCCTCCTTGAAAAGGAAATGAAATCTTTCTGAAGTACATTGACACAATAGCGGCCATTGCATAAATCGAAGGCCTTCCCAGTAGGATGTTATAATCAAGGTTTCCATTGATAAATTCAACATCAATTTCTACTGTTTTTCCCCCCAGTTCAACTTGTAAGTTACTCAAAATCCCGTATGGAGTGTATGTTCATCCATCGAATTCTTTTAACGTGGTTGACGATTGCGACAAGGGTGGTGATCCTAAAGTTTTCCAGCAACTCATTGACATAATACATGCAGATGCCCCCTCATCAATAATTGTTCGATGAATAGTTTTGTTGAGGGCTTTCACTTGAATGAGGAAAGCGAGCTGAGCTGGTAACTGCAAGTCATATCCTTTATGATTAAATGCCACAAGATTGGAATCCACTGGGTCAATCCCACCTATTGCTGATAATAGAGCTTGCTTCTCGGAGGGGCAATTTTGCAGTACCTCAAGTGTCAACATAGCGGACGACGATTGGGCCAAGTCATCTACTATATTATAATTCTATGCTACTCTGGCACGAGGATTAAATGTCGATTTGTGTACTACTCCCTTTGGTGGCTTTATCGTTAGTTCAGGAATGATGGGTGGCACAACTTCGGTCGAAGTTGTTGTCGAACTACTAGATTGATCAGTAGCATTGTTTTTCGATAGCTATGGACTCCTGTAATCTTTATTCCTTGTCGATATCAAAGCATCATTTTGCTGTTTTGTAATGGAAAACATAAGCACTTGGGATGGGGAAGCATTGTTGCTAGCAACCAGATTGGTCCTTGGGTTTAGAAATGGGTCAGTCAATACTGTTGAAGTTCTTGAATTCTTAAAGATTTCTTAACTTTAGCCTCATATGGACAATCTCTCGTCCAATGATCCTCATCGCATATGAGGCATGGCTGACTAGGTTTCTTTTGCCTAGAAGGGTTTGCAGAAGATTTTTTAGGAGACGAATCATCATGTTTCTTCTTTTTTCTCTTCCCTTTCTTCTTGCCCCCTCGTTGCTTTGGTTCTTTGCCTTTGTCAATCGACACAACATTAACCTCTGAGGCTAGAAGTTCTTCATTTGCATTTTGATTGGAAATCTTACGGGCTTTTTTAGATGTAGCCTTTTTCGATTTCGTGCTTTTCGTACCTATCACACCATCACCAGCATGAGAGTATTTATTTGATTTAGGAGGAGGAGGAATGGAAAATTCTGGCCTTGGAGCATTAGGGATTTTGTCATAGAGCGTGCCATACTAAGTATAGATCAAGTCTAGATATTGCACACGAGAAATGACCTGCTCTTTAGTGACAACTCCTCCCTTTGCCACATCTTCTGTAATAGAAGGTAACAAGGACTTAATAAACCATTCAACTAGTAGTTGATTAGGGACATATGTTTTTACCATTCTATGACGATGTTGCCATTCATGAATATGATCAGATATGTAAGTGGCCGTCATCTGTTTGAAATTGGTAAGAAGCTCTGTTCCTGTTTCGTACTTTATTGGTAACTGAAAATGGGTTAAAAAGGTGGTGGCAAGGGTGCTAAAGTTATCAAACGAAGCTCTAGGCAATTCGATGTACCATTTTGTTGCCGGACCAGTGAACGTTTGCTGAAAAAGGAGAAGCCTAATTGAATCATTATTTAGGGTGTTGGAGGAACACCATAGATGAAAGTTCATCACATGATTCGACAGATCTTCACCCAGATTTCCATTGAATTTAGGAATATCTGACGGAAGTTTATGAGGAATCATCGGCCACCAAGGGGCATAAGTAATTAGATCGTTCGTTAGCCGATTTAGATCTGGTAACTCTAAAGTCGCCACGAAGGGCAACTATTGATTCAGGTTTGGTGAAGCGTACTCAGGATAAGATGGGATCGCCTGAGCAGTGGGTCTTTGCATACCAGCACAATGCATTTGATGCTAATAACTTTGATAAGGTTGCTGGGCATAACCAGTTTGGTATGATTGATGATAACCATTTTGAATATACGGCTGCCCATTACTTGCGAAGCTTTGTTGCTTAGGTCCTTGGTAAGCTTGCTAGAATTGCGGTTGTTGATGTTGCACCAGCCATGGCTATGAAACGATTTGTTGTTGCCCAATACTGGATGTTTGACCAAGATGAGGAGTAATAGTACCCGTTTGAGCCTGAGTCGCTCCAGTTAAGGAGCCACTAATCAGCGATTTCGGTTGCGTCGTAGAGACAAGAGGTTATTGTATTACGACCTAAGAAACTTGAGGCTGGCATACAACAGGTAACGCCTATACTTGCGACACTGTCACAATAGCTGGTGTAGTGGGGATATTCGACACAGGTAGACTCAGTTGCATCGAGTATACAATTCTTGGTCGTTGAGGCAGTATTGGCACCCAATCACTGGATGTGATTCCATTTTGACCCAAATTTGGTTGAGAACTCTCATATTGTTTTTCTCTCGGAGGGAACACTAAAAGGGCATACTGCCCTCCATACAGCGGCAATCCAGTGCTGACAGGGAAGATTGGCCTTTGGAGACTGGACTGTCGAAATTGATACTATAGTGAAGGATCAATTTACTGAGAATCAACATAAGAAATTCTAGATATTATTATGGATGAACAAATGGGAACAAACCATACTGTCGAAACAGTCCCTAGGTGGACTCCCTCTAGCGGTTGAGAGCTTATTGGGATAGATGGTATGCCAGTGAACATTGTCAGAGTGGTGGTAGGAGGTTCTGCTACCACTGTATTGGATGACACAATCCTAGATGTCGATGGTTGTCTAGACATATTGAGTCTATCCAAAAGATTTCCTAGCAATTCTACAAGAACTTGCGATGAAGGGGTGTTAACGTCTGAAGTAGAAGGACGTAGGTGGATCCCAGTTCCAAAATGTGATGGAGTACTAGATGGAAGATCCTCCGTAATCTCTTCTATAGCAATCAATCCAAGTGGAAGAGGTAGACCGTTAGGTCTGTAAAATATTTCTGGTGTCGAAGAAGGTATAGACTCTGCAGCGACAGATGCTGGAGGGGTAACACCTTCTGAATCAACTCTAGATGGAGCTAGTTCAAGAGTAGAAGTTTTTACTGTTACACTAGGATCAATTCTAATGTCCTCTTGTAACTGCAGAACTTCTTCTGTAGAGGCAAGGATACTAGAAATGTTTGGAGTAACTGGAGTCTCAGAGGATGATGAAACACAAGTTTCAAACAAACCAGGAGACTTTGACCCAGTTAAATGAGTTCGCTTGGCCCAGAATGGTTTTGTTTCTGGAGTTAAAGATGGCTGACTCGTCAGTCCCTACAAATGACAGGGTTTTGATGACTTTCTTCCACGATTGCGGATTATCTGATCAACTCAAAATAAAAGGGGAAAAATGTTATTATGAATTAAATGAATTTTAGACGCTTCGACACAACTTGCTTTTTCAATTTTTTAGAGTCGAGAAAAATCTAAAGATTACTCTAGTCACCTTCGACTTTTAATGAGCCTGAAGTGACAAGTGATCAAATGGACCCTTTCCTTTAAGGAGTCTGAAAAGGAATGAAAGATACTACTCTAGAAATCTAGATAGAGAAATTACCAAACCAGCGCAAAACTACAGAATATTTTTTATGGTACGACAGTCAATCTTCCCGAATGCTGTGTTCAGTGCATTGCGATCGATAGGGCGGCAGACATAGCTTCGTAAGGATAAATGATATAGCCTATTGTGGTCTCCCAATATATACTCGATGGTATGTGAGAGCACAAGTCCATACTGGAACTTGTCGTCTCAAAGAGGAGGAATCACCTAACCTACGATGAAAGCAATAGTTACCAGACTTTACGACACC
This sequence comes from Pinus tabuliformis, assembly GCA_031772625.1. Taxonomy (NCBI): domain Eukaryota; kingdom Viridiplantae; phylum Streptophyta; class Pinopsida; order Pinales; family Pinaceae; genus Pinus; species Pinus tabuliformis. The sequence continues at coordinate 913,894,168 of CM062818.1, read as the reverse complement.
GGAATACATCTCTAGCCTAGACTTCTAGATGTTGTGCGTTAGGTTCCAAAGCATTTTTATGTTCATTGAATTTATTTTACAGTTGATCTTTCTTAAGAAGTTTACCTTTAAGGTTCACCGCGTGATGTAGATATACAACTCCTAAATATGCAATCTAAGATGATAAATAGTCGTTTACTCTTTTTTTGCAATGAAAATCCTAGCTACTACAGAAAGAGATGCGAAATCCTTTCAACATAGAGCAGAGAGCACACACTAGATGCACTGTCCTAATTCAAAATCAACAAACAGTCTAAATGAAAATTCACATGCATGTATTTGTTTTCCGCTTTCTTAATGTGTGAATGACAAAAAGAATTCTAGGTACAAATGTGAATTATTTTTTCTTTCAAAGTGACAGTACTAACTATTTTCTTTTCAAAAAACGACAAGAAGGCAAGAAGACACTTTGCGATTTTGAGTTGAAAACTGCTTTCAACACTTGAAATACTATAAATTCAGATCAAATACAAGAGTAACAGTGTAATCAGCTATCAAAAAGAGGAGGATTCTTTTCTTTGACTGGAAATGACACTTGCGACACTTTCAAATCAAAATATGACAGTTTGATTAAGATACTATTTTGTAAATGGAGAAAAATACATAAAAACATTCACAATTCTTTGTATAATGGAGGCTGGATGATGCAAAGGAAGGGGGTTTCAACAGTGGTCTACTAATCACAGACAGTAAAACTCCTGAATAAAGTTGAAGACAGTGAAGAAAAAACCAAAATCTGGAGGTAGAAATAGTCTTACCTAATCATCGCACCTGTAACACAGGGAAATAAGGATGCATCCCACCTACTGCACACGGGAGGTGTGATGCATCCAGTCTACCAAAAGGAGACAGTGCAATGGTCCAGGAACGAGACTTTACCTTGGTTTTTGGTCACAGTTTGTAGCTTAGTTCAGGGATTTAGGTTGAGCTAATGATATTCAGTAACTACAAATTATAGGGGTTGATCTAATGAGGTTACTTGAGCTACCTCTACGGAACTTATAATGTTTGCAAGTCAAATGTTCAGTTCATAAACAAACCCGGAGATTGACTGAAGCAATGTTGATCTACTTTTCACTTGCATAGAAAATGCAGTTCAAAGGCTAGCTGGCTTAACTTCAGGCTCCGTCTGTGGTTTATGAATCAAACAAATTGAGACAAGAAATCAAACTATTCACTCCCTAGTGGAGTCGCCATTTTGTTATCAAGAAAACTAATGTCTATTCAGAACTACTAGTCCCACTAAGACGGGTAGCTATCTTAGAAACAAACAAACTAAAGTCACTTGTGTTTTCCTTTATGAGAGATAGATTAGAAAGAAGCAGGGAGTACCAACCTCAGTGTTTCGCTTGGCTCCTTTCTTGTTTCCTTTCCCCTTCGACAAAATCTCGCCACTGCTTTCTTACTTGTCCCACTTCAAAGAGCACATGTAGAGTCACAACAGCATAATACCATCAAAGCATAGAGATCTATCACTGTAAACAATATAGGATCAGATATATATTTACCATACAAATGCATATATCAACACAATATTCAGAGATACACAAGAATATGGAGGAAAACTCAAATAGCTTTATTGATAGAAGTAGTAGAAGAGAGGATTACAACCACTTGGTTTGACCCAGCGCCATCCTCCCAGCTTGAAAGCCCTCTTCACCTCATACAAAGTAAGATCACCCAACAATGTCTTCAAAGAGAAACCAACAACACTTCTTTGCAAACTACCAAATTCCAACCTTTGGATCTCTGGGATGAGGGATCCATATATAGATGTTTGTAGGGGGGTGAGTCAACTTCTAGGATTTTGATTAGTTTCATCTCTCTGATAGTTCTTGGTTCCACTTGGAGAATTCATGATCTCTTACTCATCCTTGGGCGAATTCAGGGAGGCAAGTGTCAAATGAGAAGCTTCTAAGAGATTCTCAGGGTCTCCACCTAGCGAACTGCTTGTGCCATTTGTCTACTCTCGCTCATCACACTATACAGAAGGGATTTCTAGTATGCATCACACTTTTTGCATGTGGCAGGCGAGATGCATCGCACCCTTATCACTGGGCAGTCTATATGGTCCTTCTTTGACTAGTTCTGAGTAGTTTTTCATGGAGAACTTCTGGGAGATGATGTAATCAACTGACCTTGATCCTTTAGGGTATGAAACAACACTTTTAGGGACTTAGAGGCCCTTGGTTTATGAACATATGTGATTGGGGTTACAGTGCCCAAATATGTCAATAACAGTAGGGGCCTTGCGAACCCATGCATCCTCCTCAGGTTGATTCCCCTTGTCGTCTCCCATAGTCACACCACTTCTAAGCATCATGTTCACATTAGGATCCTCCCCACGCAGTTCCACCTTCATCATCTAGATGTTCTGAGTGGGAGTAGCCTAGAGCACCCCTTTTTCCTGCATTTGTGCAATTAGTGTGGGGCAATATACTGTTTCATGATCGAATTGGTAACAGTACATGCAACATGTTTTGGTCGGGTTTGTGCAATCCCACGCGTAGTGCCCAGGTCCTCCACAATTGTAGCAAATTAATTTTCACTGGCCTCGTCTCTGTCCCATTTCTCCTCGTCCCCGTCCGCGTCCCTGAAATCTACCCCACGCTATCATTGCATCTGGATCCTGACCTCGCACCTCAGTCTGCATCCTATAAGCAGGTATCCGTTCCATCAACAACTCATAGCTTCGTCAATTGCATTCATCATGGCCCATCGATCTACAAAAATTGCAAAATACCTGCTGAGGGGGTTGTATCAGTTTCGGCAATAGATGACAGTTGTCTGTATTGTGCTTTCCTCCCACCTGACAGATTTCACACCAGAGTGAGAGCACCGCGCTTGGCCCTACATGTGCCTCTGGTCGCAATGGAATTAGTCCCCCTCCTACCTAATAGTTTGCAAATATTAGACAGTGATCATTATCATGGCCTTGGCCTTTACATTTTATGCACCATACCTCTGCGTGCGCTTCTGACTGGGGTGCTTTATCTTGTTTCAAACTTTGCATTTATAGGCATAGGTTTTGTAGTTGTGCGTGGATTTGCTGAACTCCCAACCCCAAATCTTGTATTGGAGTTTCATGTAACCTCATCGTCGTCTCCAATGCTTCAGCTTGGGTTGAGATCTTTTGCCGTGATAGTGCCATCCTCAGATGTGGTGTCAATGAGGCCACAAACCATGCGCAGTGTTGTGCATCTGTCAGTGTCATGTTTGCCTTGCGGATTGTACTTTTCAATCTTTGATCCAGATCCCACAGGGTTTCACCAGGCATCATCACGATCTCCTTGAACCCAATGATCGATTGCGTCTCTGATTTTGGTCGGCTAAATTCTTTATTCAACGCGACCTGGATCGTTGTTATTCCCGCATTCGGGTGATCACTAGAGTACTTTATATACCACGTCAGCGTATGATCCTGCAATGTGCTCACCAAAGTAGCCTTTTTAATGTTATCATCCATAATGCATTGGGCTTCCCATACTACCTTTTCCATGAACCAAAATTGATCTGGCGCCTCGTTTCCTATGCCCCTAAATATAGGCAACTTGATCACATTTTCTATTCCAACCCTTGGAGGTGGTGTGTTACACTAAAAAATGTCACCATGGCTATTTACAGTCGGTATGGCTCAATCAACAGTCATACTACCCTCTTGAGCAAGTCTTATGCCTCTGCTATTCATGTCAAACTCCAAGAAAGAGAGAAAGTCCTTATAAATATGTTTATCTCTGGGTACGCAGGTTCTCTCAAGCCTTGGCTGCGGGTACGCACCTTTTGTTCATAAGGTTTGCGTCCAAGGACGCTCTGTATCTAAAGGGGCAGGTGTGTCCCTCTGAAAAGGTTAAAATGCGCAAGTTTTATCTTCAAAAACTTACTTGTGGTCATTTCTAGAGCATTCTAGAAGGTTGTTTGATGTGTATTGAGCGCCTCCAGATGGTTCATGCACTCCTATCAAAGAGGAACTTATCCCATCAATAAGGGAGTGATCCCATCCAAAGAGGGGACTATCCCATTGATGGTGGACCTGATTAACTTCCTCTTGAGCACTATAAAAAGAGGCATTGAGCCAGAAGGAAGGAGGTTGAAAGCTATAGATTTCTAAGGGTAAATGCTGCAGGAATTAGGACTCCCATTTAGAAGCTTGTGAGGAGAGATTGTCATCTTTACTTGTTCTATTTGGAAGTGGGTGAGCTTTGTCAAAGTAGAGGAAGACTCTTGTGGACCCTGGAAGGAGCTTGCACAACACCAAGGCTCAGGTTGTAATGGTTCCTTTTGATTACCTTTAATACAAATTGGTCCATTCTTCTCAATAATTTGTTGTTAATGGGTTATTTCATGTACTCCTTGGTCTATGTGTTGAATATGCTTTGTTTTATGTTATAATCAGGTGCTATTTAATTGTTTGACTGTTGGTGATTACAGGTTTTGGAGAAAAGGAGGAGCTCATCCAGATCAACAAAGCTTGGACTTCTACAACAGCGTTTGGACAAAGGTAAGAACGAAACACTTGATTACTCATATCATAATGTATGTTTAGAGAAGGATAGCTCCAGTTTGTTTTGTTTTTCATTAGAATGTCTTAGACTTCTAGGAAGGTCAGTTGTGTCCGCACCCTTGACTGATTCCGTGTGACAAATTGGCGACTCCGCTGGGGATTCCATTAATGAGAAAAGTCTTTTCCTTTGTGTGAACTTTGCTTTGAGAAAATTGGTTTATTTTTCTGGTTTTGGCTCTGTGATTCTGTCTCTGGGTGGGTTAGCTTAGGATTAGTTTTATTTTGGTTTTTCTTGAGTTTTTCAGTAGGACGCACCCTCTAAGTGCTGCATAGTGCGTCCCTGGACGCACTTTTGCTGTGTGCACAGAGCGGGCCCGCACCTGTGCTAACGGGTTGCCTGCGTCCCCTGCTAAAATTTGAAAAAATTCCATTTTTTGCATTTTTTGCTCTTAGATTTTTCTTTTTCTTAGTTTTTACTGCCCAGATCCATTAGTCTCTTGCCATAAATCTTCACCTAAGCTTGTTTCATTGGCATTCCTGCTTTAGCTTTCATCAATTGGGTGTTTTGAGTCTCTTTTTTGAGAAATTCTTGATTTGATTTCCTTTGGTCACTACTTGGAGGTTTCTCTCAGTCCTTTCACAATTTTGCATCTTTTTGCTTCTGTTTTTGCAAAAAAAATTCCCCCTCATTCGCCGGGGGGGCTAAATTGTGTATGAGTGTTAATCGCCTTTGAGTGTTTTTATTTTTTTATCTTTGGAACTCTCACCCAATTTTCTCGACTTGCACTTGATTGGTTCTTAGATAACATTAGAATCGTCTTGTGTTTGAGAATTCTCTTGCATAGATCACATTTGCATAATTAGAATTCTCATTTTCGGAATATGAATGAAAAATGTGCATAGATTACCTTTGCATACTTTTCAAGTGAATTGTGCTTAGATTACAATTGCATAGTTTACATTCTGAAAAATCAATCGTAGATTTAGATCAGTTTTCTTTGATTTGAATTTACACAAAAATAAAAAATAAAAAAAAAATGGTTTGGAATTGATTTGCATTAGTTTTTCTTGATGAAATTAGTGCATTAGAGAATTTGTTATATTTTCTCTTAGTGATCAATTTTTTGCATTGTTGGAAGTGAATGGAAACTCTCTCCTTATTTTACTTAGGATTCATCGAATTGAAACGATTACATTATCATATTCGATTGCATTTAGTTGAGTCAGGTCATAACACCATTGGTTTCATCTCCATTTACCCATTTGAGTAATAACAACCTTAATAACACAGCGCTTAATTAAAATTCATCTAGTAATTTTCACATTTCTAGGGCTCTGAAACACCAACATAGCTTAGGCTAGTGTCTTGGAGTAGGTGAGTACTTAACTCTCCAAGACAGCAAAACCAAACAAGTAGCTGATCTTGTGATAGAATCAAATCCAATTGTTACATTTACACTCTCGGAAAGCTCCTCTTAAAGGAGAAGCACGAGCTCGTGTCCGAACCAGTGAGGGGATCCATCCCCCCTCGTTGGGAACGACGCCAGACAGTACGTATTACAAACGGTAAACCTCGGATTAACCATTGTCGAGGAGCCAGGGGTCACTTATCGGTAAACCTTGGATTACTGTCAAGGAGCCGGTAAGGGGATTGAGCTTGCTACTCTGCCCTTGCGTGCTGTCGGAGTTTAGACTGTTCCCCCAGGTGTACTTGTGGCCATTGGTAACCTTAGTGACCATAATCTTTAGGATTCTACCCAAGGTGACAGTGGAGGGAAGATCCCACTGTACCTGGAGCAGACGTCGGTTATACTCACTTGGATTTTCCGGGGGGTTCGCTTCACTTCGAGACGGTTAAAGTGGAGGAACTTGTGCCGGTCTATTCATTAAGTAGGTTGCCGGGGTAACTGTTCCACCCTCCATTTCTGTACTGGATTCTGCGAGGTTGGGCTTCATCACCAACTAGTGTTTTCGGTCCGGAGAGCTTACTGTTTGTGTGTGGTTTGACTCCTAGATTTGATAGCGCGTGTTAATTTGTTTGTTTTTACTTTTAGAGACCATAGGTGTGAATTGTGAATTTTAATTGTTAGGTGTAAATTGTGAATTGTTAATTTTAGTTTAAAATTGTTAATAAAATTCACTGAAGTTGAATATAATGGCAAATGTTCCGGAATTTATCAACCTAGGAACCCCTCCTAATGAGAATCCTAGTACTTTTCCTTACTTTGGGAATGTTGGTCCTCCTTATATGGCTACTTTGTCATTACCTGGATTTACAATAGGTTTACCGATATGGTTATTTTCAACTTCGTTGGCCCAAAATACTCCAATTGTTCCACCTCAACCGGATGCTTCACCTCAACAGAGTTCACCATCTCAACATGACCAACCTTCTGTTGACCCTTTACCCTCTTCGCCTAATTTTTCTTCCTCCATTTCTTCTTCTTCGCCTGGTAAAAGCGTTGATGCTAGTAACCAGGAGTCTAAGAAGAAGAAGAAAAGGAAGAAGAAGAAGAAGAAGAAGAAGCAAGCTAAGAAAGAAGTCAACCAACCAACCATGGCTGTAAGTGTTAGTTGTGTTGAGGAAAATTCTGACATGCATCGTAAACCCAAATACCCTTGCAGGCTTTGTAAGGCTGACCACTTCCTTGTCAATTGCCCTGGTATTCCAAAGGTCTTGGAGGTATGGTCAGAAAAATCTCATCAACTTTCCGTTGATCCATCAACCAGTGATAGTCAGGTTCCTGGGAAAAAGGGTAAAGCTAGGTTTCCTTGTAAGTTATGCAAAGGGAGTCATCAAACTCACATTTGCCCTCACATGGATGAAGCCTCAACATTGTTGGAAAAACTTACTGTTCCACAGCAAGAATTTCCAACTGGTTACCGTAAACTTTCTCCCAACCTACCGTCAACTGACGGAGTGATTGATCTAAATTCAAGTACAGTCAATCACACTCTTCCATTGGAGAGTGAAACTCATGTCACTCAGGTTGATGATCCATTAGTTGATCCAGTGGTCGATTCAATTTCACATTCGGTCGATCCCACTTTCCATTTAGAGAGTGAACTTCATACCGCTCAGGTTCTTCTTGTTACATCAGATTCTTTTATGCCGGGGGGCATTTCACCTGTTTCTACAGAACCCCCTCCAAGTACTGAGGTCTTTTCCTTTGATTGGAATAAACTGACAGAACCTCGTCTTCCTTCCTCCATCCCTTTCCAAATCATTGTCAAGGCTGGTGGTAGGGACATACATCGTACTCAGGTAGATGAAGGTGCTTCTGTTAGTATTTTATCCTCAACTGTCTGGAAAGCTTTGGGTTCCCCTCAGCTTGCGCCTATTACGCAGAATCTGAAAGCTTTTAACAGAACCATTAGTGAACCTTTAGGGATCCTTCCTAAGTTTTCTATTACCTTGGAAGGTAAAACTGTCTGTATTGATCTTATGGTAGTTCGAGGTCCCTTGGATTTCAATTTACTCCTTGGGCGAGACTATGTTTATGCAATGAAAGCTGTCGTATCGACACTCTTTCGCGTGATGTCTTTCCCTCACAATGGAAATATTGTGACTGTAGATCAGCTTTCGTTCCCTAGTCTTGTCTCAAAGAACAAGTAAAGATGACAAACTCTCCTCACAAGCTTCTAAATGGGAGTCCTAATTCCTGCAGCATTTACCCTTAGAAATCTATAGCTTTCAACCTCTCCTCCTTCTGGCTCAATGCCTCTTTTTATAGTGCTCAAGAGGAAGTTAATCAGGTCCACCATCAATGGGATAGTCCCCCTCTTTGGATGGGATCACTCCCTTATTGATGGGATAAGTTCCTCTTTGATAGGAGTGCATGAACCATCTGGAGACGCTCAATACACATCAGACAACCTTCTAGAATGCTCTAGAAATGACCACAAGTAAGTTTTTGAAGATAAAACTTGCGCATTTTAACCTTTTCAGAGGGACGCACCTGCCCCTTTAGATACAGAGCGTCCTTGGACGCAGACCTTATGAACAAAAGGTGCGTACCCGCAGGCAAGGCTTGAGAGAACCTGCGTACCCAGAGATAAACATTTTTATAAGGACTTTCTCTCTTTCTTGGAGTTTGACATGAATAGTAGAGGCATAAGACTTGCTCAAGAGGGTAGTATGACTGTTGATAGAGCCATACCAACTGTAAATAGCCATGGTGACATTTTTTAGTGTAACAGATTGCCCCCTAAAGTGCGAAGCCTGGAATAGATTAGGGTTTGTAATATCTAGGAAGGGTGAAGCACTTTATCATTTCGAGGATTATCTCGTGGAGAACCTAGTTGGAACCTGCAATTTTCAACACAAAATACATGGATAAGATTATATCATCACTGAGGTAGGCATTCCCATACTCAGATAAAAACTTTAACTAACAGACTAACTACTCTGATACATGAATGATTTTGCAGTACATCATAATCATAGATTTTTTGTAGACACAGTATGGGCGCAGCCATCTGTTTATGATTAGTCTACTTAGATAATGAATACAAAACTCCTCGCAGCCTGGATGGTAAAGATTTGATCCAGGGTCTTCATTCCTACTTCTCGAATTGGTACGATTCTAGCCATGCGAATAAATGAGTCGATGTCGAACATGGTAGAAACCACTTGATTACCAGTCAATGATGTGAACTGTTAACAAGTGAGAGAGACCACCAGTAATGTCAATGGTTCTCAAAGTACCCAGTACAATCCATGAGATGTGAATGAATGAGTTGATGTCGAACATTTCACGGAATCCTTCGATCGAAAGTCAATGATGTAAACTGACGTCAAAGGCGAGAAACCTGCCATTGATGCATGCAGACTTCAAGGTACTGACGATTTCTAAGTCATCTCTCTAGATAATGTGCTGATGTCGATAGAAAGCGACCCGTTGCAGGCAAGCCCACAACACGAAATCATTGTTCAAGTTGAAGAAATGTTGCTGTAAGGACTGACTCAGGGATGGTCAAATGGATGACAAGTATTTTGCAGATGAAAGTTTTGTTTGCAGACCTCTTGAACACATAACGACACGACAGATGGCTTGGTGCTGAATAACTCAAAGTTAATCCCCGGAACCCGGCTGAAGACTTTCAAAGTGGTTTGATCAACTGTGAGGTAAAGGATTTCCCAACCCAGGTGAATGAAAAAGTGTCGTGTTCAAGAGTGGTAATAAAGTTTCTTTTGAGACAAAAGGTAACAAATAGGCTCATTCTTCTCTTTTTTCCCCCACCATTTCTGGCAAGTACCTCTTTATTTTTAACAAGCTTGAGGAGGATAACATATGCTTGATTATAAGCTCATCCTTCGGATGAGTCCAATCCAGTTTTGATTCGAACCCTAGGAAGGAGTGGTTCGTTCCTGTTTGTAATTGAACAGGTCCTTTACTGTGAAATGTTTAACGAGCCCAGTATAGGAGAAACTCGGCGTTTTTCAATTTTAGAGAGTCTGAAAAACTTAAGAAGACTCCAAGTTTAACTTTTTCGTAGATTTGTGTCCCTCAAGCCCGAAAAAGTATAAAATAATACCTGGGGGAACCGCTTGATCTTGCGACCAAGGAGTACTTTCATAATTAGTGCCACTGACCTGAAAAGTAAAAAGTGATCAAGGACACGTCGTTTTATTTCCGTATCGAGTTTGAAACGACAAAAACCCGGCAATCTTTTCCTGATTTTACGGTCAGAAAAGAGCTATAAGGGGACCGTCTTTTAATTCCGTTTTAACGAGTGTAGAGGAAACGCTCGGCAATCTTTTCATGTTTTAGGAGTCAGAAAAGGGCTTAAAAGATGACTCTGATGTTTCACTTTTTCGTAAATTTTAACGAGTTCGAAAAAATGATAAAAATATACTCTTGGTTTTCTCTTTTTCGTAAATTTTAATGAGTTCGAAAAAGGGATAAAAATGTAATCATATGGCCGACTTTCAATTTAATTTATGAGCAGGAAAAGACGGAAAGAACTTGGCAGTTTCATTTGTTTTACGAGAATGAAAGATAGCAAAATAATCTCGGTATTTTCATGAGTTTAACGAGTCTTGAAAATAACTGAAATTGACTCGAGATAGGTTTCATTTTTACAAAAGCTTGAAACAGATAAAAACTATGCTTCAAAGTAGTTTCATTTTTACACAAGCTTGAAACACAGAGAAAACTATGCTTTATGCCCCCTAAGCATAAGTGCTAGAGCGCATGCCCCTCCAGCTTCATTTCATTCAACCAGGTGGATGAAATGAAGGCTGAGTTACGAGATCATTGAAAGACTTGACCCAAAACTGTAAGAAAACTATGCAAAAACTGAAATAACTAACCTCAAAATACAACTTAACATCTATGAGATCTAGTCAAACTCTCGACTCAATTAGAGGAGGATTTGTTTCATTTTTTAACGAGCTTGACACAGAAAAAGAACTATGCTCGGATTCGGTTTCATGTTTATGCAAGCTTGAAACGAAAAACTATGCTTGTTATAATTTCGCATGCCCCCAGCATAATGACGCAAAATGAGGTACATGCCCCCCAAGCTTCATCGCATTCAATGAGGTGGATGGAATGAAGCTTTACTTTCGAAATCTTGGAAAGACTTGTGGGAGTTGTTTCATTTTTTAGTGAGGTTGACACAGGAAAAGAACTATCCTCAAAACCCTTGTTTCATTTTTTAAACGAGCTTGACACAAGATAAGGAACTATGCTCATAACTACTCTCTACAATCTACCTAACAAAAACTCTACTCTAAAAACCTTGATTCATTTTTTAACGAGCTTGACACAAGACAAGGAACTATGCTCTAAAATCCTTGTTTCGTTTTTTAATGAGCTTGACACAAGACAAGGAACTATGCTCTAAAATCCTTGATTCATTTTTTAATGAGCTTGACACAAGACAAGGAACTATGCTCTAAAATCCTTGATTCATTTTTTAATGAGCTTGACACAAGACAAGGAACTATGCTCATGACTACTCTCTACAATCTACCTACTTAACCTACCCTTGTTTCATTTTTTAACGAGCTTGACACAAGACAAGGAACTATGCTCAAAAAATTCGCATGCCCCCAGCATAATGATGCAAAGCGAGGTACATGCCCCCCAGGCTTCATTGCATTCAACCGGCTGGATGGAATGAAGGTTTACTTTCAATATTTAACGTGAAAAGGGAGTTGTTTCATTTTTAAGGAGGTTTACACAAGAAAAGAACTATCCTCATACCTGATTCATTTTTTAACGAGGTTGACTCAGTAACAGGAACTGTCCTCATAATCCTACTTAACCTACCCTTGTTTCATTTTTTAACGAGCTTGACACAAGACAAGGAACTATGCTCAGAAGTTCGCATGCCCCCAGCATAATGATGCAAAGCGAGGTACATGCCCCCCAGGCTTCATTGCATTCAACCGACTGGATGAAATGAAGGTTTACTTTCAATATTTAACTTGAAAAGGGAGTTGTTTCATTTTTAAGGAGGTTGACACAAGAAAAGAACTATCCTCATACCAACTGATTCATTTTTTAACGAGGTTGACACAGTAACAGGAACTGTCCTCGTACCTGATTCATTTTTTAACGAGGTTGACTCAGTAACAGGAACTTTCCTCGTACCTGATTCATTTTTTAACGCGGTTGACTCAGTAACAGGAACTTTCCTCGTTACAGCCTATTTCATTTTTTAACGAGGTTGATACAGGAAAAAACTATCCTTTCTTGGAGTTTCTTTATTTTTAACGAGGTTGATACAGGAAAAAACTATCCTTTCTTGGAGTTTCTTTATTTTTATTTTTTTAATATGACACCCCTAAATGTTCTTGATTCTAAAGTGGTATCTACCTTGCCACGGGTTAATTATGTGGCAACTGGTCCCATGTTTTCAGTTACCGATGTAAGTGAGCCTCTCACTGTTGATTTACATCCGGTAATTGACATGGAAAACTCTATGGGATTACTTGAACACGATGTTCTTATCCCTTTTGAGTCCCTTGACATGTGTTCCTTCCAGAGAAGTGTTCTTCCTTCTGATGAAGACCTTTTGGAAGCCATGATCAAGGTGTGTCCATTGACATGTCTTTCTTCCAGTTGGAAGCCATGATCAATTCAACGAGGATAGTTTTTTCCTGTATCAACCTCGTTAAAAAATGAAATCGGCTGTAACGAGGAAAGTTCCTTTTACTGTGTCAACCTCGTTAAAAAATGAATCAGTGTGTACGAGGATCATTTTTTTTCCTGTATCAACCTCGTTAAAAAATGAAACAGGTTAGCATGAGGATAGTTCTTTTACTGAGTCAACCTCATTAAAAAATGAATCAGCTAGATTTTAGGATATGTAGGTAGATTATAGAAAGTAAGATTTTGCGAGGACAGTTCCTGTTACTGAGTCAACCTCGTTAAAAAATGAATCAGGTTAGAGGATAGTTCCTGTTACTGAGTCAACCTCGTTAAAAAATGAATCAGGTACGAGGAAAGTTCCTTTTACTGTGTCAACCTCGTTAAAAAATGAATCAGGTACGAGGAAAGTTCCTTTTACTGTGTCAACCTCGTTAAAAAATGAATCAGGTACGAGGAAAGTTCCTTTTACTGTGTCAACCTCGTTAAAAAAATGAATCAGGTATGAGGAAAGTTCCTTTTACTGTGTCAACCTCGTTAAAAAATGAATCAGGTACGAGGAAAGTTCCTTTTACTGTGTCAACCTCGTTAAAAAATGAATCAGGTAAGAGCATAGTTCCTTGTCTTGTGTCAAGCTCGTTAAAAAATGAATCGAGGTTTTTTAGAGTAGAGTTTTTGTTAGGTAGATTGTAGAGAGTAGTTATGAGCATAGTTCCTTATCTTGTGTCAAGCTCGTTTAAAAAATGACACAAGGGTTTTGAGGATAGTTCTTTTCCTGTGTCAACCTCACTAAAAAATGAAACAACTCCCACAAGTCTTTCCAAGATCTTGAAAGTAAAGCTTCATTCCATCCACCTCATTGAATGCAATGAAGCTTGGGGGGCATGTACCTTGATTTGCGTCATTATGCTGGGGGCATGTGAACTTATAACAAGCATCATTTTTCGTTTCAAGCTTGCATAAACATGAAACCGAATCCGAGCATAGTTCTTTTCCTGTGTCAAGCTCGTTAAAAAATGAAACAAATCCTCCTCTATTTGAGTCGAGAGATTGACTAGATCTCATAGATGTTAAGTATTTAGGTTAGTTATTTTAGTTTTTTCTTACAGTTTTAGGTTGAGTCTTTCAAATGATCTCGTAACTCAACCTTCATTTCATCCAACTGGTTGAATGAAATGAAGCTGGGGGGCATGCGCTCTAGCAGTTATGCTTAGGGGGCATCAAGCACAGTTTTCTCTGTTTCAAGCTTGTGCAAAAATGAAACTACTTTGAAGCATAGTTTTTATCTGTTTCAAGCTTTTGTAAAAATGAAACCTATTTCGAGTCAATTTCAGTTATTTTCAAGACTCGTTAAACTCATGAAAATACCGAGATTATTTTGCTGTCTTTCATTCTCGTAAAACAAATGAAAATGCCGAGTTCTTTCCATCTTTTCCTGCTCGTAAATTAAATTGAAAGTCGGCCATATGAGTACATTTTTATCATTTTTTCGAACTCATTAAAACTTACGAAAAAGTGAAAACCATGAGTACATTTTTATCATTTTTTTTTCGAACTCGTTAAAACTTACGAAAAAGTGAAACCTTAGAGTCATCTTTAAGCCCTTTTCTGACTCCTAAAATATGAAAAGATTGCCGAGTGTTTCTTTTACACTCGTTAAAATGAAACTAAAAGGCGGTCCCCTTATAGCTCTTTTCTGACCGTAAAATCAGGAAAAGATTGACGGGTTTTTGTCGTTTCAAACTCGATACGGAAATAAAACGACGTGTCCTTGATCGCTTTTTACTTTTCAGGTCAGTGACACTAATTATGAAAGTACTCCTTGGTCACAAGATCAAGCGGTTCCCCCAGGTATTATTTTATACTTTTTCGAGCTTGAGGGACACAAATCTACGAAAAAGTTCAACTTGGAGTCTTCTTAAGTTTTTCAGACTCTCTAAAATTGAAAAACACCGAGTTTCTCCTATACTGGGCTCGTTAAACATTTCACAGTAAAGGACCTGTTCAATTACAAACAGGAACGAACCACTCCTTCCTAGGGTTCGAATCAAAACTAGGTTGGACTCATCCGAAGGATGAGCTTATAATCAAGCATATGTTATCCTCCTCAAGCTTGTTAAAAATAAAGAGGTACTTGCCAGAAATGGTGGGGGAAAAGAGAGAAGAATGAGCCTATTTGTTACCTTTTGTCTCAGAAGAAACTTTATTACCACTCTTGGACACGACACTTTTCATTCACCTGGGTTGGGAAATCTTTTACCTCACAGTCAATCAAACCACTTTTGAAAGTCTTCAACCGGGTTCCGGGGATTAACTTTGAGTTATTCAGCACCAAACCATCTGTCGTGTCGTTATGTGTCCAAGAGGTCTGCAAACAAAACTTTCATCTGCAAAATACTTGTCATCCATTTGACCATCCCTGAGTCAGTCCTTACAGCAGTATTTCTTCAACTTGAACAATGATTTCATGTTGTGGGCTTGCCCGCAACGGGTCACTTTCTATCGACATCAGCACATTATCTAGAGAGATGACTTAGAAATCGTCAGTGCCTTGAAGTCTGCATGCATCAATGGCAGGTTTCTCGCCTTTGACGTCAGTTTACATCATTGACTTTCGATCGAAGGATTCCGTGAAATGTTCGACATCAACTCATTCATTCACATCTCATGGATTGTACTGGGTACTTTGAGAACCATTGACATTACTGGTGGTCTCTCTCACACTTGTTAACAGTTCACATCATTGACTGGTAATCAAGTGGTTTCTACCATGTTCGACATCGACTCATTTATTCGCATGGCTAGAATCGTACCAATTCGAGAAGTAGGAATGAAGACCCTGGATCAAATCTTTACCATCCAGGCTGCGAGGAGTTTTCTATTCATTATCTAAGTAGACTAATCATAAACAGATGGCTGCACCCATACTGTGTCTACAAAAGTCTATGATTATGATGTACTGCAAAATCATTCCTGTATCAGAGTAGTTAGTCTGTTAGTTAAAGTTTTTATCTGAGTATGGGAATGCCTACCTCAGTGATGATATAATCTTATCCATGTATTTTGTGTTGAAAATTGCAGGTTCCAACCAGGTTCTCCACGAGATAATCCTCGAAATGATAAAGCGCTTCACCCTTCCTAGATAATACAAAACCCTAATCTATTCCAGGCTTCGCACTTTAGGGGGCAATATGTTACACTAAAAAATGTCACCATGGCTATTTACAGTCGGTATGGCTCAATCAATAGTCATACTACCCTCTTGAGCAAGTCTTATGCCTCTGCTATTCATGTCAAACTCCAAGAAAGAGAGAAAGTCCTTATAAATATGTTTATCTCTGGGTACGCAGGTTCTCTCAAGCCTTGCCTACGGGTACGCACCTTTTGTTCATAAGGTTTGCGTCCAAGGACGCTCTGTATCTAAAGGGGCAGGTGCGTCCCTCTTAAAAGGTTAAAATGCGCAAGTTTTATCTTCAAAAACTTACTTGTGGTCATTTCTAGAGCATTCTAGAAGGTTGTTTGATGTGTATTGAGCGCCTCCAGATGGTTCATGCACTCCTATCAAAGAGGAACTTATCCCATCAATAAGAGAGTGATCCCATCCAAAGAGGGGACTATCCCATTGATGGTGGACCTGATTAACTTCCTCTTGAGCACTATAAAAAGAGGCATTGAGCCAGAAGGAAGGAGGTTGAAAGCTATAGATTTCTAAGGGTAAATGCTGCAGGAATTAGGACTCCCATTTAGAAGCTTGTGAGGAGAGATTGTCATCTTTACTTGTTCTATTTGGAAGTGGGTGAGCTTTGTCAAAGTAGAGGAAGACTCTTGTGGACCCTGGAAGGAGCTTGCACAACACCAAGGCTCAGGTTGTAATGGTTCCTTTTGATTACCTTTAATGCAAATTGGTCCATTCTTCTCAATAATTTGTTGTTAATGGGTTATTTCATGTACTCCTTGGTCTATGTGTTGAATATGCTTTGTTTTATGTTATAATCAGGTGCTATTTAATTATTTGACTGTTGGTGATTACAGGTTTTGGAGAAAAGGAGGAGCTCATCCAGATCAACAAAGCTTGGACTTCTACAATAGCGTTTGGACAAGGGTAAGAACGAAACACTTGATTACTCATATCATAATGTATGTTTAGAGAAGGATAGCTCCAGTTTGTTTTGTTTTTCATTAGAATGTCTTAGACTTCTAGGAAGGTCAGTTGTGTCCGCACCCTTGACTGATTCCGTGTGACATGGTGGAGGTGGGGTAGTTGGAGATGTGGTTGATGTAGGTGAAGTGGGTGATGTTGTGGGTGGATGTGGTAATAGTGGGATGCACTGGTTTATCAACTAGAACACTTTTCTCGAAGAGAACCCAGCGAGCTCTTATTTACTTTCTCATGACCGTGAAATCAAGGGACTATTTTATAACCCTTCGATCCCTCGGTAGCATCTTCCGCTCCACATTACTCCAGACTTCAATGGATTCGCATAACCCGTTTCTCACATAATAACATTTTAATCCAAGTATGCAACAATTTAATGTACTTACCCCACGGTCCTTGGAGAAAACACCTTTCCACTTCACTGTAACTGACAGTGGTGTCTATCGCGAACTTAGTGATGAACCCTCCTATTATCCAATATAGCCAATGATCTACCACCCTTGAAATCTTACCTTCAGATGCTTATAGCCTATACATCAGCTCAGGAGTCCACACTATTGGGTGATCATGTTTGCACCTTCCCACATTGTCAGCTAGCCACATGATCCACTCATATAGTTCTGTCGAGAATGACGCGAAGAAGATCGCATGGATTTCTGTGTATATGTAGCGATCCAACCACCTTTCCTCAGATATCCACGGATTTCTATTTTCTTTTACCACAAACTCGTGAAACTTTAGATCCAACCAATCTTCAAGCTCTTTCTTTGTAGGGTTCTAGTGTTCAGACATTAGACATCCCTTAGGTAGATCCCAGTCCCGGCAACGGAACCATTTGTTGGCTTGTTGGGCCCTGATCTAGGTTCGGAAGAGTTATTAGCCAAACAAATCCCACAGCTACTGGCCCTTTCGGCAACAGCTCGCGGAGCGTGGACTGAGGTCTCACCCGAGGTAGCAGGGGAGGGTGCTGGAACCAGGTTTCCGCACCCTTGGGATGTCTTGATGTGGTCTAGAGGGGTCGCGAACCGTTCTGTGGCCTCGCGCCACTCTAGATTATTATCACGAAGATCTGCACGGGTGTACTTTCTTATTAATGAAATTATTATAGATCTAATCTTCTTGTTACCATCTTTAAGCAAACATTTAAAAATAAAACCCAGCGCACATGATTATAAAAAGATATAAACTCATATAATAGATGCATAAACGAGAACACAATAGATGCACGATACTTCAGAAACCACTTATCTTTATTAAAATCTTTCGTTAATACAACTAGATCTGCCTTGCACGCTTAGCTGCAAGGGTCCGCGCACACAACTACGGACTCTACTAGGCCTCTGCACACACAGATGCAGAGCCTCTATCTATCTACCAACACCCTTGACTTGAACTTACAGACATAGATAATACTGTCTTCACAAACCCATAACAACAAGATCCAAGACAAAAAACTGACCTCTAGCCATAGAGCCTTGTTCTATTATACATTCCCATGGTCCATGGGCAATGGGTAGGCTGACTCACTTCCTATTATTTTACATTTTTCTTGGGTGGGAGACCCTTTAACTTGACCCATTACAATTCGCGCTCTACACACTTTGCGGGGTCTTTACCATAATTTTTCCCAAAATTGTGGACTTTGGGTCCAAAAACCATTACGTCGGGCCTCCGCTACCCAACAGTGGATGTTCTTATAGAGGTGTCCAATACCCTCATCTAAGAAGTTGATAACCATTTTTTTGGTTTTTTATTAAGTCACTTCTAAAGTAAGTTTTTGTGATCTATCAGTGATCATGCACTTGTTAGTGTTTAGATACATATCAACATAGAGGTTAGCTGACATTTCCATTGTAAGTGATTTTTTCACAGAAGACACTCACATTTCCATTGTCAATGAATTATGAAAAGCAACAATTTGGAAATGGCGCTGACATTCGGCCTATCAACAAAAATAACAGCTCAGGAAGCTAAAAGACTGGCAACGACAATATTAGCATATTGCAGCAGGGATGACTAAGAAGACATCAATGAAACAAAAAATCATTTTTGGAGGATGGTAAGGATAATCTTCAGTGAGGGGAACACAAGCAGGATACATTTTCTCAACCCCATTTTTAGAATAATTTTCAGCAAGTTATTATGATTTTTGATATGTTTAAAAAGATATTTTCATATGCATCTCCTAATGATGATATTCTCTATTATTAATAACATGTGTCAAAAGAAAAATGCCCCAAATGTGACGAGAGTAGATATCAAACTGATAAAGTAATAAAAAATGTGCCTCGCAAGGTTCTTCATTATATTCCCATAATTCCATGTATGCGACAATTGTTCAAGTTCAAAAACATAGCACAATTCATGGATTACCATGCAACGAAAACAAGTGAAGATGGTGTTCTTCGAATGCCTGTAGATGGATCTACATTTAGGAATATAGAGGAAAGTTAGCCAAATTTTAAATAATAACCTCGTAATCTTAGGCTTTCATTAGCAACTGACAGTGTCAATCCATTTGGAGAGATCAGATCTACTTACTTGGTGTGGCCCATTTTTCTTACTAACAATTACAATCCTTTATGGATGTCAATAAAGAGGGACCACATAATGTTGACAATGATTTTTCTAGGTATTAATTTGTTTAGAATAATTTTTTTTAACACAATAACATCTCATTTGTCTTGTTTGTTTCATAATTGTGTCTTATTTTTTATTTTTTACTCATATATGTTTAATTGTGTCTTATATTTTTTTTTATTTACTCATATATGTAGTAATTATGTATTATATGTTCAATCAATTAGGTAAGTACCATGTCAAAGACATGAATGTATATATAGAGCCTCTTATTGATGAGTTAGTGTACTTATGGAATGGTGTCACTATGTATGATATCTCTAGACTAGTAAATGCACAAAGGCAATTTGAATTCCATGCAATGCTTGTATGGACAATTCATGATGCCCTGGGGCTAATACATTTATGTGGTATGTTATAACATTACCTTACACTTTAATAGTGTTTAATTTTATGGATTTCATTTCGTGTCTGTTTTTTAAATAGTCCCTTCATTGTACATACTTAAAATAATTGATATAGAATTTATTCCATATCTTGTAGGTCTTGAAACAAAGGGTAAATTTGCATGTCCAATTTATGGTCCTAAGATGAAATCTCATCATTCAAGAAACTTAGGAAAGGAGGTGTTTGATTAGTATAGGCACTTCATTTCTAAGAACCATAGGTACCAAAGTACTGGAAAACATCTTTTAAATGGTAAAGAAGAGAATGGATTAAGATCACGGAGAATTACAACTTGTGTATGGAAATTGCAATATAATAGAGTCTCTTAAGGTATGGATTGAATCATCTATGTATCAATATACATGATATTTTTGAATTATTTTATATTTTTATTTCATTTTCTTCACTATACTAGTTGCCAGGTATTACAGTTGTTATAATATCTTTAACTATGATTCACCTTGTAGGTTGTCAAGCCATTAATAATTTGGCATTTCCATGAGGAATGAAAAGTTATCCTGAGAAATTCATGAGACTACCCTACTATGAGGACCTAGGAATTGTTCATTTGTTTGATACAATGCACATTAGGAAGAATGTAATAGACCTTATGTGAATCTTAGATGGAAGGAGAGATAAATAAAAAATTGTCAATATATTCACCTTGTAGGTTGTCAAGCCATTAGTAGTTGGGCATTTCCATGAGGAATGAAAATTTATCCCGAGAAGTTCACTAGAATACCCTACTATGAGAACCTAGAAATTCTTCATTTGTTTGATACAATGTACATCGAGAAGAATGTAACAAAGACCTTATGTGAATATTAGATGGAAGGAGAGATAAATAAAAAATTGTCAAGATTTGTAATGACATTAAGGAGGCCAATCATGCAATGCAAAGTGTGATTTATTCAATTAGAGATGGAAACGGCCAAAATATAAGTGCCCTTCCATGGTTATTATTAGAGAAAAAAAGAAAGGATGTTAAAGAGGTTAATGAAAAAAATAAATTTCGAATTGGATTTTCTTCAAACATAAATAATATCCTAACAAAGAAAGGCGAATTATGTGGGGTAAAAAATCATGATTGGCATACGTTCATTAAGATAATTATTTTGGTGTATATATTTTTTCATTGGTGAATCTTGTTAGTGTTTCTTTTCTACTAAATTAGGAATAAATAATGATCAACCATTATTTTAATTCAGTATGTTCCACGTCTACCTCTCCTAGACAACTTTGACAACAATGTCAAACAAGTTATATATGATCTTGGCAAATACATGAGGTAAGTGGAGATTTATGTGCAAAGTGTATTTTGTTCAATAATTTGTTGTACAACTTATATTTGACTACATGTGTTTTACTTTTCATGTACTATACACTTTTTTTTTTCTAAACCTATGATTTAATGTAGATCAGAGCTTTTGATGAGCTATGTGTTTCAGTTGAACACTTCACCCATATTCAATGACAAAATCTCAATGTCCTTGACGATGGGTGAAGTGTTCACCCGAAAATTTAGACAAATAAATGGCAACAGACAGTTCAGTAGAAGCCCTGATCTACATCAATTTATTGACTGTGAGAATATTCATACTAATAACCTATGATTTGCTTGCTTCATTTGTAAATAGTTTTCATATAAAGAAATTGATAAATAAGATATAAAGTATTGGAGGAAACAAATTCGTCATGCAAAATTATCTACCTCTAACATTTTTCAATGCACAAGAACACTACCTCATACACCAAGTCGAGGAGATTGAAAAGTGTGGACCTGTACACACAAGATCAATGTAGATGGTTGAGAACCACTTGAAATCACTGAAGGATTTGGTCAAAGAAAGAGAACATCCCGAGGGTTCTATGGTAGAGAGATATATGGTATATCAAACCATGGTTTATATAAGTCAATATAGTCCTGCAATAGGAAAAATTATTAATGTATTGGATCACATTTGGGATGTCAACTCGATGAACAAATTTGAAGGGGAGAACCTATTGGGGAAAGATAGAATGAGGAAAGTGAGATGTGAGTATATAGTGGAGATTTATAGTACATTTGATTTTTTATTTTTTTATTATCTATATTTTACTTATTTAATTTTTAGTCTTCCTGCATAATCCATTATTATGAAGGTATAACATGGTAACCAATTATATATGTGAATTGTTTTATTTTAATATAGCTAGTTGAGAGTGGGATGCAATACATTTATACATTGCAAACAATCTTGATTGGATGAAGGTATGGTTTGAACGATGCAAACAAGCTAATAATGGTAGGTTAGCATGGGATGGTGTGTTTATATTGGTAAAATAAGTTGAATGTAGTGGTGATACCAATATTACACAAAGGGAAATTGATTTAGCATATGGTTTAAAAGATTATCAGGCAAGCATATTCACCCACACTACTTAGTTATTTTTTACAATTATATTGATGCATATGGCGTGTTTTTTTCTTAACTTGCAAAATCTCCAATTATAAATATGTTTATCAATTGACAATACCTTTTTTTTATGTGTTTGGCATATTGCAATTAAAACACCACAATAAAATGTGGTGCAATGGCCACAAATTTCACAGCAAAAGGTTGGATGAAAACAAGAAAAATTCTAATAGTGGTATAACTGAAATATTTCAGGTTATCAATGTTGCCTCAAGAGGTGACAAACATCCAGAAGTATCTAATAATTGACACTATGGGTATTTGGATGATATACTTCAGTGTGACTTTAAATCCTTCAAATTAGTTATGTTTGAAGTAAAATGGTTCAAGCTATGAATCGATGAACATGACCTTGATAGAAATATTATTGAGCATGATAATGAATTTACCATGGTTAATACAAGGAATGTGGAGCCAAGATCAAAGCCCTATGTTCTTCCAAGACAATGCGAATAAGTATTTTATGTAGAGGTTCCTGGTAAAGCAGGTCGGTCATATGCTATTAGATATGATCCAAGAGGAAGGTCGGTAAGTATAGTGTAGTGGAAGAATATGATGTAGAGGAGAAGGAGGTTCATGTATTAGATGAAGACATTAAATAACTTCAAGGATATTGTAATCTAGAAATTTTTTTATTTGGATGAACTAGATTATATTGATGATGTGTGAGATGAAGAACTTCAAGAAGTCAAAACCAAATGTAGAAGAGCATGTTTTGGTTGGTGATGTTGATATGAAAAATCCTTTGAACATTAATTCTTTACTGGATGATACAAATCATGAGTTGGATGAGGAATAAGATTAATGATATCAAAATTTTGAAATGTATGGGATATGTATTTATATGTTTTCAGTTGGTTTGTTCTCTTTCGTTCACCTTAAATTTTTATTTTCCTAGTTTTTATGTTTGATTGTTACCGTGTTTCTTTCAAATATATTATAGTATATATTTTGGGTATTGGGGAATTGAGAGTGATGTGGGGGTGGGGTGGGAGGGGCCATAGATCTTCCACCTTCATGTGGTTGGAATTTTTTAGTAGAAAATATATTGTTCTTGAAACAAAGAGAAGCTCATTTAGGTTTATACCATCATCTCCAATTTTAAATTTGGTTTGTCTAATAATTTCCAAGGTTTTCCATTTACTAATTAGTGGAAATCATGATTTGAGCCCACAAAACATGACCTACTAATGGGGACAAATAAAAACCTATGCTCAAATTACTAATTCGTAGATTTCATAAATGACAAACCTAAGTTCAAATTAAAATTTCATGACAAATATACTGTCAAATCATCGTCATTTTAATATTCATCATATTTTTAATAAACATCATCATCATCATCATCATCATCACCACCATCATCATCATCATCATAATCAACATCAACATCCTTGTCGTTATCATCGTCATTATTATTACACTCATCATCATCATCTTTGTCATCATCAACATTATCATCATCATCTTTTTCATCAACATCATTATCAAAATAATCATCATCATTTTTGTCATCATCATCATATAATCACATATGTATCTTCATCACCATCATCATTTCAATAATCACCCACGTCATTTTCATCATCATCATCGTCATCATTAATGTCATCAACATCTTCGTCAACATCGTCATCATCACCATCATCTTTGTCATCTTAATCAACATCATCATCGTCATCATCATAGTCATATTTTTCATCATCACCATCATTAACATCATCATCATAGTCATAATCGTCTCCATCATCATCACCATCACCATCACCATCATCATCATCATCATCATCATCATTATCATCACAATCGTCATCGTCGTCATTGTCATCATCATCATTGTCATCACCCTCATCAGTATCATCTTTTTCTTCATCATTGTCATTAACTTCATCATCATTTGAATCATCATCATCATCATCATCATCAACTTCATATAGATCAATTTTATGTCATAAGTTCATGGCCATTCCATATTTAAAACCCTTAATCCCTATTGGATTATGATCAAGGATAGGTGTGGGAGGGTACATAAGTTAATAGGTAGATAGGTTAGAGATTAACAAACTATATTGAACTAAGAAATATATTTTTAGATGAAAATACTTATGGAACAACTATCCCTCTTAGGAATCATGGTAGTGACTTAATCCCTTTAAATCATATTATTATTTTTTATAATATGGTACCTATAAAGGATATTTTATTCAATATTGTAATTGCATTGGATTATTTTAGTTAAATATATTGCAAATTAAATGACTAAACTATATATTATACAAATGCCATATCCAAATCCAACTATAAAACAACAAAATAATAATTATTAAAACAAAAATAAATAATTATTAAAATTAAAATAATAATAGTTAAAAAAGAAAATTATTAAAATAAAATAAAATAAAAAACTAATAATTATAATAATTAAAAAAATAAATAAAAAGAACAAAAAAAATAAAAGAAACTAAAATCAAAATCATGATCCCTACTGCAATCCTTTAATCCTCCTACGTCGCACCCCTCCACCCACATTTTTCATCCCCCATTGCAGAGAGAGAGATTTTTCGGTCCATCCTTCACCCCCTGTTACCCACCTAGTTGGAGCTCCAGGACAAAGCTATTTAATAAATATCTTGTTACCGGATGAAGCCCAAGAAAGGAGAATAACAATCACCCATCTCACCCCTTTCATTCACCTTAACTTCTCATTTCACTACATATCACCTATAGCAATAGCCCATGATCCCCATAAAGTAAGAGGACAAAGCATTGACCCCCACAACGCAAGAGGACAAAGTGGACCAAGAGGAAAAAGCTAACAAAGTCAAACCATAGACAATTTGTTATAGAGAAGACAAATTCAACCCTACTAACGTATCCAAGGAGAGAGAAGGGAACACCACAATGCCTTCTCTAAGTTTAAATTGCCCTTTTTTTTTCTAAATTTCCCTAATTTTTTTTGTAAACTGCCCCATTCTTTTCTAGATCCTCCAATCTCATTCTCTCTTGCTCCCATACCATAGCCACTAGGGTTAAGAGGGGATACAAATTTGATTTTTCTTGATATTTTTAAAAATAATTTCTAAACAAAAATTAGGCTAAAAAATTCTAATTTTTGCAAGGATCTAAAATTTTTTGTGGCATAGAATTAATTTCAATTTTTTTAGAGGGTCACAAGCCCTATTAGGCCTTTTTCCTTAGTCTGTGGGTTTGAAAGCCTTACCCTTCTTCCCTAAAGTGAAATTTTATAGTTTTAATTTTTTATATAAAATTATAAAGCATTTTCTCTGAATTTTTGTTGATAGCCGTAGAACTTTGTGGCTTCTTTTTTGCCTTGAAATAGGAACAATAACATTGTCACATTCACCTCATGCAAAAGGCCTTTGTGGGCTAGAAATTTATTTAATCAAAGTAATTTTTTCAAAGGTTTAAAGCTCCAGTTCTAAGGAACTAATCTAAATTTTTCATAAATTTAACTAAAATTCTAAGCCTTCTATCCTACCTGGCTGTGGGATAAGATAAACCTTATTTTTCTCCTTGAAAAGGTCATGTTTATATAAGTGTTTCAAACTTATTTTTGAAGGATATTTAACATCAATTCTTGACCTTGAAGTTGACATATGTAGGGTTTTGTCCTCTCTAGGCCGAGAGAAAAACAAGGGCATTTCTTATTCTCTTTGCTGTCATCCTACATTTTGGGACAATTGTGTTTCAGATCAATTCGATTGGTGGAGGTTTGAATTATATTGATTGAGGAAAGTCTCATTTTATTTCACTAAATAGCCTTTTAAAATAATCAATACAAGGTGACCATATAGATACAAATATTTATTTCTAGAAAAATGAAATATGATTACATTGAATATTTTCTATATCAATTACTTCTTAGCTATGGTTTTTTATATTGGACTGAAAATATGTGCAAACTTGATTGAATCCAACTTGACTTAGAAATTGCATATAATTTTTAAGATGCACATGACAACCATTTTTATAGTAAACCTTAGTTTGGGCCCTTTTAAGTTTGATACACAACTGTAAAATAGTTTTCTTCATTTTATATAATCTCAATGTGACAAATAGGACACCATTGATTATGCATTATCATAAAGTGGTAAAATTATATTACCTGTAAAGGTAATGGATAGATTCCTTGATCTTCTTATCAAAGTGTGTATGGATTCCAAGGTATTTAACTCTATCCATGATCAACCAATTGCATTCCAATATATCCTTTATCTTTTTATTGTGATAATTTTTTTTTTTTTTTTCTAGTTAAGACTAACCTAAGTACCCACAGGGGATTTGAACCGGTGACCTATCGCAAGGAGTGCCTTAATAGCACACCCATTCACCATCAATCCAAAGCCCCATGGGCTATTGTGATAATGTTAAAACAACCCCTCTTCTTTATTTAATTTTCACATGCACCCCTCACTTCAATTTTCATGTACCCATTTTAATAAGATTCAATTGCCCATTGACCAAACAAATTAAGGAGTAATGAATCACTGCCCAAACTACTAAGTGAAGGGATTCAAAAGGAGTTTGAGCTCACAATATTTATTTATCAATCAAGTCAACACATGGAGGAGGGGTTTTCACAGAGGATGGACCTTCCTTGTAATTCTGGCTCAGTTTAGAACTCCCAATTTCACTTGAGTCATTGATAAAGCAAAGGATATCAAATGACATTAATATAATGAGTCACAAATATCTTTTCTCATTATGGTCCACAATCCTTCATGATAATTAATTTCCATTGATTTGGATGAAGGATATATGACAAGTCTCATGGATTATGGGGCTAAAAACACCCATTGTCACCTTCATCCCAAACCTCCAACAGTTCACTGCAACCACTGATCAGGGGCAGGGTGGATAAGATGATTCAAAACTATCTCATGCTCAAACACACCTCCTCTATCTCTTTCACACTTTGATGCCACCATAAACACACCTCCTCTATCTCTTGCACATTTTGATGCCACCATGGAGGTTGAGCTCTAATGCTCCTAAATCAACTTCTCTATATTAGACTAATGTAAATCTCTTTATTAGCTATTTGACAACCAATCATATCTTTGTCTTATACAAAATATTTTATTTTTTCTTTTATGTTTAGTGCATCAGTTAGGGTAGAGTAATGAAAATTTTGAGTTAATAATTGATGTTGTTTTGCTTTAGTGCACAATTCTAGTTATTAGTATTGTCTCATTGGCCTAGTTGGAATCATTGTATGTTGGATATGTTTGTGCCATAATAAATAAAGGTTATATTATTATTTGTTAAAGAACAATCCCACCTCACCCACATATACTTAAGAAAAGAATAGGGATATTGGTACCATTCTAACCTTCATGAAGTTCTCCCAATATTTTCCTAGAATTTCCAAATGGAAGGTGTATTGACAACCAATTTCTTAGATGGATGGAAACCCAAAAGGTTATCAATGAGATTTATTCTTAATACCTTTGTGGACTTAGCGTAAGAGGATTTGTTAATTGAGCTAACCCTTGGAGTTAGGGTTTTATTGTATGGCATTTCTCAACATCCCTTATGCCACTTGCTAACAATTTCTCATATTTGATGGTGTTTTATAGGATGTTCAACCAAATAGGTATTTGTTAGATCTATCTTCGTCAAGTGATGAAAGTTCAGTTAGGATAGAATAAATTGACCAAACATCTGATACGTCGTCTAGCAGGCAAAGATCAACTAGAGGTGAAAATAATAGAAGAAAATTCCGTAGACACATGGAATTTTTTCTCGCTAAAGGGGGTTCATATTCTTATGATAATGATATCATAGATGACATCGAGGTGCCCTTGAGGTAAAAACATCTAGTGAAATGATGGGTACCCAAGGAACTTCCTAATTTTTTTTTTTATCAATGAAAGGATATACCACATTGCCCCATCATCTTTACATGGTTTGGGGCTATTTTTCATGGATGGCGTACAGGTATGTTACGATGAATTAACTGAATTAATGGAGTATTTTAAACCCTATTACGTCTAAAATGATTGGGTACATATAGTCAAATATACCAAAAGTATGTGAAGATATGGTGTGGCCGCAAATTATATACAACTAAAAGACAATGATCAAAATAACAGTGCAGCTATGTGTATTGATGAAAGGTCAAAAGCAACAGGGAATATTGCAGGGCCTGCAACTAGAAATAAGCAATCCAATTGCATATTTGAGGGGCATGAAGGAAACTATGTATTCATATGCGCAATAAAATCAATAACTGCAGGGGAAGATTTTCTCATTGATTACAATTTGAATCAAATAGATATAAACGTTGCTATTATGGGGGCGGTATGTATTCTATTTTACCCAACTTTTAAGCAATGTATATTATAAGTTATGATTTTCATTTACTACAATATATTGTCACGCATATTGTAAGCTAGAAACATTTTAATATGTCACAGTTATGATATTGTGGAAGGCTGACCAAATCAAAGGAAACCAAACTCGCAGCAGGTAAACACCAATGTAATTGCACGTAAAATAATATAACCACAAGATTCACTTCAACATTCTCGTTCCCTTGCTTTAAGAATATTGTAGTTTGTATTTAAAGAACAAAGTTATTGAAATGCTCTTCATTTGACTTTGTCATCATCACCTTTTGTTGTGAATGTAATTAATTAAAAAAATTTCTTTGGTAGGAGTAAATGAATTTGCTATAACTTTCAACATTTCTTTGTATAATTTGCGTGGTCCATGTATTAATATAACGATATGAAATGACTTTTTTTGTAAATTTATAACCTTTTATATTGGCCATGATATAACGTGAATTTTCTATATAAATTTAGATATATGTCAGTACATGTTTTCTTATTAATATAATGATGATTAATTCTAGATGAATTGCTTGATTTTTTAATGTGTCATAATGAACTTTCAAGATATCATAATATTTATGAGCAAGTATTTTACTGGCTAAACTTCCCCTCTTATTTAAAATATGAAAAGTTTTATTGATCTAAAATGTTTCATCAAATTCAAATCTTTCAATGTTTATAGTTGAGGATGGTGGGAAAAAATTAGAAATTACACTTGTTTAATCAATAGGGTGACATGGGGAAGACATTAGCATTAGAGCAATCCACTGATGCTCTTGAGGAAGTGCTTAATGAAGATGCATTTTTTTGTCGACCAATCTGATCCAAACAATAAGGAAGCTTCTCATAGAATTAAACAAGAAACTTAGTTATTTAATTATGATTTAGCCGTAGACAAAATAGATAAGAGGCCAAATCAATACTATGATGGGCCAAATTTATCACTATGGAGTAAGAAACTCATTTAATTAACCTATTTATGTATTTATGATTTTAATAAGCTCATCCTTTATAAAAAAACTCTTTAGCCCTCAGGAGTTTTGAGGGAGTATGATCATCATGGTGTGATTATGGGGGCTAGCATTGGTAGCATCATTGTTGCTCTATCTGTGAGTGATGCACAAGTCACTGAAACAAGTAAACCCCATGAACAACACATGGCATCCCTTGAATAACATATGCCAGAATCAACACATGATGTTGTGGATGAAAAGCATGACCCCATCACACATTTTGAACTAAGATTTCCTAGATCTTCCCATGTTACTAGCACGGGAACACTAATGATTATGTTTTTGGTAGATGATGACCATGTCCCCATGAAATTAGAGAAGCTTCCAATTATTTAAGAAGTTTTTTAAATATTAAGTACAATCTAATTGAAATTTATGTATACTTTGTGATTATTTTAAACTAATGATAATATTGTTTTGCAGGAAATAATTTATTCTATAGGTGCATGAATGACCTAACCGTGGAACTCTTTAGGCCCACCATTTGCACAAGGTGGAATTACCAAAATTCCAAGTTGAAGGACGAACTTATGAACACGATGGTTGGTCTGTTCAGTGAGGGTACCTTCAACAAAATTGGAGTTACCTCGAAGGTAGGCTTACATTTAATATATGTAGGACCTGTATAGGGTTCATTTGGAGAAGAACACTATGTATGAGTTCCCTCTAGCAATTCCAAAGATGGAGTGGAAAGCCCTCATGTAAGATGCAAATGAGAAGGCATTTTGAAAAGAAGGGAAGACACCACTTGGACCAATAATGTATGAGGCACTTTTAATAATGTAATTATCATGCTTTATCATCAATGTGAAATCTAATGAATTTTTTCAATATTTTCCATATAGGCTCCCAGATACATCCAAAGTTGTGAAGGCTAGAATAGATAAACATTGGATGCATCATCTTGGCCCCGGTGGTTACTCAAAACTAGCCGCAAAAATTGTAAGTATAAAGAAAGTAATTTTCATCCAAATTATAAATTCTTAACAATTTTAATTTAATATCACAAAAGAAGAAAAATTCATGTTCTCATGCAAAATTGCAGGGGTCACAATTCAAAGAGGCTCCCATGGAGGAACACTTCATGCTTTTACAGACATGACTATTAAGCCATGGTTGAATGTAGGGAAAGCTTGGGGTCTACAAAACCTTCTGACACATAACTTGACACTTCGGTAAATAAAAGAAATGGAGAGAATTTATAAATTATTACTTGTACGATCCACTGGTTATTAGTTTAGGCCATAAAGTATTGTGTTTGACTGTAAAAATTAGGAAAGAAATGTAGATAAAAATTTCCCAAGTAATAATGAAACAAATGAGCCTAGTGATGATGGAGTGCCTCTTAAAACTAATGTTTAGATTGGTACTAGAGGTATTTCATGTGTTATAAAAAAATTGTAGTATGGATTACAATTAAAAATATTTAAATGCAAATGGTGTATTAATTATAACCTTTCTTGTTTATACTCCAAATCATGTATAGGATGAGGACAAACAAGAGGAGGAACATATGGCCACATCTGAAAGCACTCTGCTTCCCTCCACTATGAAAGCAGGTAAAGGACACTCTACTACTCTTTTTATTGATGTAAAATTTGTAATAATAATAATAACTATAAATATTATTTTAGCATTTCTTTCTTATTGTAATTGATGCTCCACCCCCCTTGCAGCAACATAGATATATGACCAGGTTAGAAGCAAGACATACAAATCCCATAACAGTTGGAGGGGAGGAAGAAGTCTTTGCTAAATTCCTAAAAAGGAGAAAGAGATCGAATAATCATTATTTGTACTTGTTATATAATTAGCATTTCTTTCTTATTGTAATTGATGCTCCACCCCCCTTGCAGTGACATAGATATATGACCAAGTTAGACGCAAGACATACAAATCCCATAACAGTTGGAGGGGAAGAAGAAGTCTTTGCTAAATTCCTAAAAAGGAGAAAGAGATCGAATAATCATTATTTGTACTTGTTATATAATTAGAATGACCTTGTTTCATATTATGTAAATATATTTTTTATGATAAAATTTATTGAGATGAAATATTGTGTGGATCTATGAATGAATGAATGTTTTCTATTTGTTTTTTAATGTATCTTAATGTCTTTCTTTCAACTATTTCCTAATATATAGATTGGGTACTAAGGAATTGGGAGTGATGTGAGGGGCAGGGGGGGGGTGGGGGTGTGGGTGGGGGGGGTGTGGCGGCCATGAGAGCTTCCATCTTCACATGGTTGGCCCTGTTTAGTAGAGAATAAATTAGGATTTGGATAATCTTGGATAAAAACACCCTCCAATAATTTATTCTCGAAATGGAGAGGAACTCATTTAGGTATTCATGCACTCTAGTCTCTTTTTTTTTGGTCAAGTAAGAATGCAGCCTTCTATTAACCGAACTAGTACATTACATATGTTACATGTCTATGCTACTGCAGAGACCAAAACCAGAACTAGCCTATTGTCGGAATGCCAACAACAGGAAACAAACCAAGCCCCCTGGACTTTCAAAACTTAATAAACAGGAAGGAGTGTTAAACTCCCAAGGGCTCTCTGTCATCCACAGACAACTGAATGGCATCCACTAAGCTCCAGAATATTGCTCTAGACCCGACGGTAATAAAAACCTCAGTTAAAAAAGTTTGAAGTCTGCCCTTCTAAAAAAGCGTTGAATCTTTTACGCCATTGATCTTTTCAAGATCCAACAGTCCCATCACTTCTCGACTTTGAAACTTTCCATCAACTATCAACCGTCGATATCAGTCCACCAGATCTAACGGCTCACCCGTTTTTCGCATGGTTAACTTGCGCACCCCAAATCTACCCGAAAAGCAGTTTCCCTCTCTCACCTCACTACTACGTGTCACAGTGTGAGTGGAATCGGAGCCAAAGGGGAATTACCACTTACTACCTTTCCTCTGCCCAATATCCACTCATGGGTTTCTCCAACCCACTACTACCAACCCAGACCCGATGAAAACACAAACCATAGTTCTCAACAAAGTTTGAAATTTGCCCCACCGAAGAAACCTCGGCACTTCTCCACTGTTGATCTATTTAATATCCAACGGTCACAACATTTCCCAACTTCGAGATTTTCTCCTCATTTAGCAACCATTGATCTCTCCCCCCCAGATCTAATGGCTCACATGTATTTCGCACAGTTAACTTGTGCACTCCAAGTCCACTCGAAAAAGTAGTTTCCCTCTCTCACCTTGCTACTACGTGTCCCTGTGTGAGTGGAATCGGAGCCAACAGGGAAATAACTTTTACGGCCTTTCCTCCGCCCAAAATCCACTTTGGTTTTCTCCAACCCACTTCTGATCATTAACTATAGGGTAACTTCCTTACCTGAACACCATAGATGTATCTTCACGAAGATCTATTGGTCTAGAATCGGTCCACACTCCACTGCATCCTGGTCTTCCTCCGCCAATCTTTGGACTACTGCCAATAAGCAAACAGTTTAGGCTTCCCTATCCTCCCTCCTATCTCCTGAGCCTCTTCAATATATCTTGTCAATCCATCGATCCCTATCTTTGGTAGCTTGATCGAGACAATCCTCTAACAGTTTGCCTGGGGGTAACAAATCCCAAACGTGTCGAGTGTCCCTTTCGTTATTAATCACTCCTTCATTCACTAGACAATCAGCTAACATGTTAGCTTCTCTTTTCACATGGATAAAGATTATAGTTTTTAAGGTTTGTAGGTGGGTATAGATACAGTGAAAGTCCTGCGATAGCCTCCAGTGTTTCAACAATTTATCTGGTGATGTACCAGTGCATATTTTCTTGGCCACTCTAATAATCAATTCTAAATCTGCTTCAATGATGACATTGTGTGAATTTGAATCCACCAAGATTTCCAAGCATTGCTCTAAGGCCATGAGTTCTGCCATGTTATTAGTGGCCTTACCCAAGTGGCCATGAAAGATCTCCTTTATTTGACCCTGTTCATCTCTAATAACACCCCCAAAACCAGCTAACCCTCGGTTGCCCTTAGAAGCTCTGTCTATATTGACCTTTAAGAAGCCATGTGGAGGAGGCTTCCAAATATTTATATCTACATTTGTTTGGCTCACACCTTTGATTATGCCCTATGGACCTATAGACTTGAGACCCAAATGCAGTAGAATACACGCATCTTGTGGCAGATGAGGGTCCTTAGAAAGTTTCCTCAACAAGCTGTTGACTGTGTCTTTGAGCTGCCTTAAAATTTGGTCAATTATAAGCTAGGGCTTGCTTGCTTTGTTCTTGAAGATCTGATTATTGCGTTCTTTTCAAACATCCTAGATGACAAAGCCTGAAACTAGAGTCTAGGCTTTATTAATGATTTCATTCCCTGAGAAGTTTTTCCTCCAATTTTTCAAAGTGTTGGAGATGCTGAGTCTATCCCTATCAATGTGCCTAATGATTGAGGCCACCCATTCCCACACGGTAGAGGTGAAAGGGCAAAGGTTGAGAAGGTGATCTATCATCTCCTCTTGTGAGCCACAAAGATAGCATTTGGATGGTCCAGTGAAGCCTTTTTTTAGGAGGTTCTCCCAAGTTAAAATTTTCATTTGATGAAAGAGCCAAATAAATAACTTTATTTTCATCCAGTGGGGGCTCTGCAAAAGATTCTTCCAAACTTGATCAGGGTTTAGGTAGTTAAATCCTGTTACTACCTATTTAGCTTCTTTGAGGTTAAATTTTCCTTCGGTGTTCTTTCCCCATTTTAGTTGATCAGGAAAGGAGGATACCAA
The DNA here is from genome assembly GCA_031772625.1 of Pinus tabuliformis. Classification (NCBI taxonomy): domain Eukaryota; kingdom Viridiplantae; phylum Streptophyta; class Pinopsida; order Pinales; family Pinaceae; genus Pinus; species Pinus tabuliformis. The sequence continues at coordinate 913,859,763 of CM062818.1, read as the reverse complement.
AATCCTCCTATGCTCTAGATCCTGAGCAAGAGAGTCTACCTGGGCCTTCAGAGGGCTCTCTTCACTATGGCCTAGATCCTTCCATATTCTCCATTTTCCATTGTTCCTTACCTGGTCCCAGAAGTCATTTACCATAAGTAGACCTTTGTTGTCCATGTCATTCTTGAGAGCTGCTAATTCCTCCTTGTATAAGTTGGGTTCCTGTTGCCAATTATCCTCCCAAAATCGTGCTAGGTTACCAGCTCAAATCTCCCAGAAACTATGTTGTTGAACAATAGCTTTATTTTCCCAGGAAAGTTTCCAAATGTGGGAGCCCTTAATATGCCCTGACATTCTAATGTGATCCTTCTCCTACCAATTCTTGGCATATTTTTGTTTCCAAATCTTAGCCCAAGGAGTTTCTGATTCCCTGATCCACCTCCACCAGAGTTTAGCTCTCGAAATTTTGTTGAGGGTTTCAGGATCATGAAGCCCCAAGCCACCATGGATCTTGGCTTTGTAGATCTTGTCCCAGGCTACTAAAGCCCATTTCTTTTTCTCTTCTCCTATACCCAATAGAAAATCCCTTTGTATGCTCCTGATTTGTTTCTTAATTCCTTTAGGAGCAGGAAGAGCTGAGAACATAAACATGGGAATTACCTGCAGGACAGCCTGTGTGAGCATAATGCACGCCGCCAAATTTAAAGACTTGCATGTCAATTTTCTAATCTTGTCGTAAAGTTTATTTATTATTGGCTCCCACACTTCCTTGCTTAGAGGTTTATTTGTGAGAGGTATTCCCAGATACTTGGAAGGTAGATGGTCCCTTTGAAACCCAATAATTCTGGTGATGTTTCTCTGAATAGCAATGTCAATGTTAAAGAAAAAAACCTTTGATTTGTTGAGGCTTACCTCTGTGCCAGCTGCCATAGCAAAGTCATTTAAAATATGTTTGATCGTTCTAGCTTCCCTGACTGTGGGTATGCCCTGTAGCATTGTGTCATCTACAAATTGTTGATGAGTGTTCCCGCTCCATCCAAGGTGACTTTGATACCCTAGATTCTTCCTTCAGCATTTTCCATTTTAATCACATTTCCTAGCCCTTCCACCATGAGAACAAAGAGGAAGGGTGAGAGCAGATCCCCTTGTCTGAGACCTTTAGAGGGTGTGAAGAGTCTTGAAGGAACGCCATTAAGCAAGATGGAAAAACTGGTCATGGTAACTGGTGCCATAACCCATCTTATCTAGTTTTGGTCAAAGCCATAGGCTCTTAGAACTGCCCTAATGTTAACACCCAGGTTGTTCCCTTTGACTCCTGAGGGAATACGGCCGGGGTAACCACTAACCAAGCTTTGGATCATAGGTTCTAGCCAACCTGTAATCAGAGAGGGCTCTCTCTTTGACTGTTTAACTTTGTTCTTAAGAATCTTAGGCTAGATATGAGGTGGGGGTTTGGTTTGAAAATTTTGGTTGAATGATGTCTTTCAGTACTTAAGGTGATATCTTCAGACAGTTTTAGACCATTGGGCAATGGAGTCTGTGGTTACAGGTTGTTTGAAGTGTTGAGTGGGATTGTTGAAACAGCAGGGCCATTTAAATATTTCATGAGACAAACTTGAAATTGTAATGATGAAATATGTTTAACCAGTGGAAGGCAATTAAGAAATTTCCACTAAGTTGGTGATGTGAGAAAGAGATGTATTGACCAGGAGCAGGTTTGAATTCCTGAACGATAATCACTGTGAAAGGTATAGTTTGGAAGTGCAGCAATTAAGAATCACACTCTTGTAACTATAACTGAGTAAAACATACATAATAGCTTAGATTGAGTTCAGGGTATTCTATGAATAAATCCTGAAACTATTCTTTTTCTTTGCCATTAAACTGTGAAACACAGAACATGAATGGATTATGAAGGAAATAACAAACATAACGAACAGGTTAAAGAAACTTATTGTTCCATGAAATACGCAGGAATCCTGTAGCATTCAGCAAGCACACCAAAACGCATCAGACAACACAGAACTTTGGAAATTCCATCAGCTTTGTTGTATTAAAACTCTGAACATTTACAACATAGTATCTCCTGAAGAGAAAATCAACAACCCCTGCAAGCTTCTGCGAGGGGGAATATATACAATCGGTTATACAAAAATATCTGAACCGCTGAGTCACTTGATAAATAAATACGCTCACCAACTTTACAGAATAGCAGATAAGGAAGTTATTGCTGCTCTAAATACAAAATGAATACTCTTTAATTCTGTCAGAAGTTCTTTGACCTTTGGGAGGCTACTGAGTCAGTTGAGCGTTCTACTTTAATGCTGAATGATGTGTCTTTATGGCTTTGTCATGTTGTAGCTTTCTCGGCCCTGTCATCTGATAATCTGTATCACCCAGGGCTTTCCACTCTAACTCTCTGTGTGGGTCATTCAGAGGTGGGACATTTAATGCTACTGGTGTTTCCATTGTTAAATAGTACTCTGAGTTGTACAAGGATTTGCTCTACTGGACAAAGCAACACAGAGGGGTATTTTTTGCTAGAGTGAGGCAATTTGCAAGGAAAGAACTGGGTAAAATTGTGGCGAGAACAATCGAAATGCTCCAAAGAGATATAAATGAGCAAGCGCTGGGACTAGTACCAATGTTTTCTCGGCGAATTAGTGCAGCTCAGGTTTCAAGTCCACGAATGCACAGACTGACTGTGAGTTTATGAAAACTTGGCTAAGTGCGGACTTTGCAGGTGAATTTCGACCCTACAACTGAAATGAATGCTGGTCGCCAGGGATTTGCTGGCAAACACACTGTTTTTCACTCTTTCTAAGCTAGCTTTGGTGAATTATGCAGGAAACTAGTTACGGAGGGGAAACTTGAATAAATACCTGGTAAAGCTTTGGCAATGGTGACTAATGCAGGTGAATTTGTAGGCGCCCACGGTCTCCAAGTCGAAATTTGCAGGTTGGCGACGAAATGGTCGTAATATGCATGCAGAGCGGAGCAATAGTTCTTTTTCCAAAAATGACAAAAACTACGATTTTTCGCGAAAATATGGACTTTTTGGGTTATTGGCACTTTTTATGGATGATGTCAGCATGATGTCATCAGGTGGGGTCGGGTACGAAAGGGTGATGTGGCGGCCTATGAGTGGTCCACGGGGACTTGTGAGGTGGCGGACAGGTCGGAGCAGTGGCGGGCCGGGCGCTGACACGGTGCTGAGTGGTTATGACATGGGCGTGACGTAGCGATGATGAGGACGTGACAGGATAAGCGGTAAACAATAAGCGGTAAGTGGTTTGCTCGGACCGCTCTAGATACGGTCGCGGTATTGTTAGAGGGTGGCCCGATAAGATTTGGGGGCGATGCGTGGCGAAGGCATGACGTCACCCTCTGACAGTTTCTCGGGAGGTAATGTGCGGCCATCGGGGCCGACCCGATATGGATATGGGCCGTCGGATGGGAAAGCCCAGATCTGACGGTCGATGGGTGAATAAGATGGCAGGACAATACGGCAGCGGGCGGGGCATATTTTATAGTTTTTCTGGAAATGTGCGCCCAGGCGGAACCTTTAGACTTTGGCGGATTTTATGGGTTTTTCAATGCTTTTTGTAAAAGTGCGCATTTGCAAATAGACTTTGGATAAAACGGAAAAATGGGTTTATTTGGTGTTTTATGTGTTGAAATGCGCATTACAACAAACTTAGGATAAGGGGTAAAAGTGGGTTTTTAGAGGGCTTTTTGCAAGTAGAGTGGGTAAATGATTTCAAAGGGTTGTAAAGGGAAAAGGGGTACAGCTTAGGTTATCAAACTAACCAGAGGTCAATTTAATCCCTGACTTCATACAACCACATGCAAGCAGACTTTATTCCTGCATGATTTTCCAATATTCAAGCATATGGCTATAATGCCAAGGGGGAGGGAATATGTACCTATTTGGGATTTGTTCTATAGGATTATCCTAATAATAGGGGAAAGGGAGTATAGGGAGTTAAATAAATAGGAAATTAGGAGTTAATATGAGTGGAAGAGGTGGATGAAGGGGGAAAGACACTAAGTTTTATATGGAATCAACTTAGTTCAGGAAGTAGATCAAAATGAAAAGAATTTTACACAAGAAATGTGGCTTTTAAAGAAACAAGAATCAACAAAAGAGTTTGACTTCTTTCATGAACATTGGTAGTGTTAGGATGTTAGCAATGAATGTGATGGGGGATAATCTAGAAGTTAGACATGCTTCATTGAGTTGCTGCAAAAACTGCTGAATAAGAGACCTGCACTGGCACCATGTTTTTCCTTTGGTTGGGCCAGTGACATAAAGGAAACCATGCTTCTGTGCCCCATCTACCTACCCACTCTATTTCCTAGCATTTTTTGTTACTCCAAGGAGGGTGCACTTAGACTTGCAAAACCCTCATGTGCCTTTTCTTTTCCTTTGGCTTTTTCTTTTGATTTTCTATCTACAACTAACCTTATTACCTCCAAGGCCCCAGATTAAGCAGTTGGGAACCTTAATTCTCTACCTAACTACTAGCCTGCCAAGATTAAACAGTTTGGACAGGCTTCTTTCTCTATTCTAATGACAAGAAATTAAAACATGGCATGATCCAGATTAGGCTGTAGGACCATCCATCCAAAATTCAGTCAACATCAAGCTATGTACACATATTGCATTCTCTTGGAAATATGGGATCTTTGCATCACCAAAGAAGAGCATATTTGGAACTTTCTTTGCCAATCATGAAATATGAAACCTATTGGTATAGGTATCTAACAGTGGCTCCACATGGGGATTGTTTTTCCATTTGAAAGACCAAGAACAGTAGGTCAGAATGCCTTGGCCCCTGACTTCTTTTTACCAAAACTTGGAGTTTTCCTCCTTGAAATCTCAAAATTGTGCCCTTTCCATCTTGGTAGATCTCTGAACTTATTTGTCTTCTGCTGATAACTTACAAAACTTGGGAAGCTGCCTTTTATACATGTTAACAGAAAGTAATATATACACCCTATAATGTACAAGGGAAAGTCAAACTATATACATGGGAAGTAGTCAAAATAGTGCTTCAACATCCTGCCATTCACAGGACCTTCATCCAAGTCAGTTTCATCCAGATTTTTTAGGAAGTAAGTATTGTTTCCTTGCACTGCTTGGATAACAAATGGTCCTCTCCAAAGGGAATCAAATTTTCCATGTTTTCCTTTATCTTCCCTTCTTGCATCCCACTTGAGGACTTTGTCACCCATGTTGAAATCTTCAACCTTAGTTCTTCTATCAAAAGCTTTCTTTAACTTTTCTTGTACAACTTGAACTCTGTTGTAAACTTGGTCTCTAGTTTGCTGCAAACATATTATTTGATTGATCCTTCTTTGCATGTCATTGGGCTCGGCTTGACTTTCTTGAAGAAGTTTCATGACAGGGATCCCTAAGGATGAAGGGAATTTGGCTTCTAATCCATAGACCAATTCATATGGGCTGACCCCTATGGATATCTTGGTTGTTAGTCTATCTTCCCATAAGGCATTCACAAGTTTCTTATGCCAATTCTTCTTATTTTCTTCCAACACCTTCTTTATGATGTTTACAAGGCTTTTATTTGATGATTCAGCTAGGCCATTTCCTTGAGGGTAGTATGCAGTGGAATGGCCCAAAGTAATATGAAATCTGTGGCAGAAGTTCACCATCTTCTTGGATCTAAAAGCGGCAGCATTGTCTGTTATAACCTTGTCAGGACAGCCAAATCTAGAAAGAATATTAGTCTCCAGAAACTGAATGATAGTAGAATCATTTGCCTGCCTACATGGAACAACTTCAATCCATTTAGTAAAGTAATCTGTGGCTGTTAGAATCCATCTATGTTGGCCCGAGGATGAAGGATGAATTTCCCCAATGAAGTCCAGGCCCCATTGCTGAAAGGGCTTCTCTGTTGCAATAGGCCTCAAAGGAAGGGGCAGTAATTTTCTCTTTCCCTCAAATACTTGACACTTGTGACATGAAGTGGTAAATTTTTTAACATCAGAGAACAGAGTAGGCCAATAGTAGCCTGCTCTTAGTATCTTGTCCACAGTGGACTTCCAGTACAAATGTCCACCACAATCACCTGCATGAAATTCTTTCATAACATTATCAGTTTCATCCATATTCAAACAGTTCAGTAGTATACCTTCATGATTTTTCCATAGTAAATTACCATCTATAACACAGAATTTTGAAGCTTTCATTTTTAGAAATCAAGATTTGGTTCTGGACAATCCTGGGGGAGCACACAGGTTTTGCAATATATAACAGATATCAGAATACCACTGGGATTGTTCAAAGGCTGCATTGATCTTTGGAGTTGCCAGCTCCAGTTCATTGTCCAGTTGGTTAATGTCCAAGGCTTGAAAATTTGTTTCAGACATTAATTTTGCCAAACCTTGCCCTTTTATCAGTTTTGTAGGTCTTATCTCAATATCAAATTCTAAAATGTTGGCAATCCATTTTCCTCTTCTGCCTTCTAAGTTTTCTTGAGTGAGTATGTCTTTCACAATGGGACTTGGTACATAAGCTATAACATGGGAGTACAGGATATAGATCCTGAAGTATTTGATGGCTTTGACCAAAGCATAAGCTTGTTTTTCCATGATCTGATATTTCAGAGGTGCATCTCTAAGAGCTCTACTAAAGAAAGCAATAGGTTTCTCATTTCCTTGGTCATCTTTCTGCAATAAGACAGTAGCAATGGTATGCTGGGAGGCAAAAGAGAAAATGATAAACTCTTTGTCAAATTGAGGATTTGTTAAGACTGGAGTTTGGGTAAGGGCCAATTTGATACCTTCAAAAGCTTGATTTGCTTCTACTGTCCACTTTACTTTTGAATCCTTTTTTAGCATGTTGTTTAGTAATCTGATTAATTCTACTAAGTTTGGGATAAACCTCCTTAGAAAGTTGATCTTTCCCAAAAAGGCTTGTAATTCTTTGATGTTTCTTGGATGGGGCATTTGCAAGATGGCCTGTATTCTGTCTGGGTCAATTCTAATGCCATCCTTAGAAATGATGTGACCTAACAACTTACCTTCTTCCAAACCAAATAGAGACTTCTTAGGATTTAAGGAAATCCCATATTTTCTACATGTTATGAATATCTGCCTCAAGTGTTTCAGATGTTCTTGGTCAGATTTTGAGAAAGGTGTGAGGTCATCTAAGTAAATGATAAGAAAGTCATGGATTTCTTTAGCAAAAGCAATTTCCATTGCTCTTTGAAATGTAGCTCCTGCATTTTTCAATCCAAAAGGCATTTTAACATATTTGAAAGTTCCCCATGGGCTTGTGAATGTTGTTTTATCTTGATCATCAGGGTGGACTAGGATCTGATTGAAGCCTAAGAATCCATCAAGTAATGATATTCTTGAAGCCCCCACCACTCTTTGGAGAATGTGGTCCATTTTAGGTAAGGGATAATTGTCTTTGAGGGATACTTGGTTTAAATTCCTTAGATCAACGCAAAGCCTAATCTCACCGGTTTTCTTTCTTGTGGGCACCAAATTTGAAATCCAGTCTGAGAACCTGATTGGGGCTATAATACCAGCTTTAAACATTTTTTGTACCTCTTTTTCAATTGAAGGGAGAAGCATAGGATTGATCCTTCTCAATTTTTGCTTGAATGGCTTTTGATTAGGCTTGAGAGGGATGGTGTGTTGGATAACAGAGGTGTCATAGGATTTCAAATCCTCATAACTCCATGCAAACACATCTTGGAACTCTTTAAAGAGGTCAATGTATTTAGGCTTCTGGTCAGGAGGTAAAGATGCAGACAATTTTATTATTTTGGGTTTTTCAGGAGTCCCAATGTTGCATTCTTCAATGGCAGCATTGAGGGGCTGCATTTTCGGTTTTCTAGGGACATCATTTGAATCAAAAATGTCCTCCAATGGAGTTAGGCCTGTTGGCAGAAAGTTATCCTTTAGCTCTATGATTTCAGCCTCTGTACCAGCTATTTCATCCAAATGCAGTTGTTCAAGTTCTTGTATTTGTTGCTTGTCAAAGCTTGTTGAACAAAGCATTTGACTTGCTGTTTTGGGTGATATAGCTATTTGGTCCTATTCACTCAATGGTTGTATGTCTTTTACAGAATCAACATCAATGTTCAAACCTGAAAATTCGTGCTGCAAGGTTAAGAAATTATTTATCTGTGTGTCATCCTCAAATACTTGCCAGTCTTTAACATTGTTTGGGACAGAGGGTCTGTGTTTTATCTCGGCTGTAAAACAATGGTTAGGTTCAAAAGGAAATTTGCATGTACTAGCAAATGTGGCTAAACTGTGTGCATGAAGATTGTGGGCTCTAGCTATCTTGGTTATCTGAAATTCAGTGAAAGTTTTAAGCATTTCAATAGCAGCAGACCTATATGACCTTAGTCTTTTGTCATTGGTGACAAAATTGCCTTTCACTTGTTGGATAATAAGGTCTGAATCTCCCATGATTGAAAGTTTTGTGGCCTCTAATGATTTTACTAGTTTGAGGCCTAGCAAAAGAGCCTCATATTCTGCCATATTGTTGGTGCATCTGAAATTAAGCCTATAGGCCCGACCTTGTGCATGATTGCTTTGTTTGTTATGAATCCACGCTCCAGCTCCTGCCCCTAATTTGTTGACTGATCCATCAAACTCAAGAAACCATAAGATCTCCTGTTTTAAGGGATTTTCAACATCCTTTCTGTAACTTGGGATTATCAGTTGGAGTTCTTGTCTTTCATCTGGTTTATCTTTTAGGACTGACTCATCAATTGGTTTCTCAATCTTGGTTTCTTGGGGACTCGGTTGCTTACCCTCATGCATATTTTGTTCAAGTGTGACCGATTTATTATCACTCTCAGGACTTGTATCATCATTGAACAGAATAAAGGAATCCATATCTGAATGGACTGCATAAATGGGGAAATTTTGAGGCTTTTCTTCACTACTCACCATGTATTTCATAAGTGACTCTCTATATAGCCTCTTGGGTTGACCAAAGACTGAGATGGTGGCATATGACATGTCTAATTGCAGGGAACCTTGGAGTTTAGCCCCCCACGATCTTGATAACAGCTTTCCATATTTGGGTGGGATATCAGCAACTACAACATCCATTAAGATTGTTTTGTTTGGATACTGGACAAGGGATACACATAGATCTTTTATCAAACCTAAACACTTAACTTGGCTAGAGTCAAATGAAAATAGGTCCTTATATGGTCTTGTAATGTCTAGGTTAAGTCTCTCCATTACTGATTTAGACATAAGGTTATGAGAGGCGCCTAAATCAAACATTGCATTGTGTAATATCTTATCATGAACATGCAAGCTGACATAAAAAGGTAAGATCCCTGTAACTGCTGTCTTTCCATCAACCTCTGGACCGAAAAGTAGTTCTGGGGCATCATCCAACACATTGACATCATCTTTATTATGGGTAAGTTGAAGGGACTTTTGATTTGTTGTTTGTAAATGTCATGCTTGGCTAGCTCTGAAAGAGGAATGGCTATCTTCAATTTGCCAATTTCAGCTTCTAAGTCAAAGGGTTTTTCCGATTGGACCTTGGTATTGTGGTTGACAAACCTTTCTTTGTTGTACAAATTTTCTTCTTGGTTTTCACTCTGATCTTGAGGCTTGTCCTTTTTACTCATCTTTTGGGAAGTAATGCTTGGATTAGGCTGCAAGGGTGATGTAGCCATTGATTGTTGATTTGGGGAAGATGCTTGAGTTATTTCTTCAACTGTTACTTCATTTGTAATTGAATCAATTTTGTCAATTGGCTCTGTGACAATGGTTTTCTTAGGCAGTGGAGTGTCCTTTGTTTTCTCAGGTTGTGTCACATTTATAGTTCTGCTCCTTAGCTTGTATTGCTTATGAACTTCATAAACAGCTGTGTCATAGCCTTGTTTAAAGTCGAATGACTCACTTGACTTGGTTTGGAACTGCTTAATGTCATCATCCTTATGATCTTCTTGACTCAGAAAAACTTGTTGATCATCATTCAGGCCCATTAGGTTAATGTGGGTGTCATCTATCTGTTCATTAGAAGTGGATGCTTCTGTATAATTTTCTTGGAACGGAGGTCTAATCTCTGGTTCAGAATTCGCTTTACCAACATTAGGATTTTGGTTTCTTCTGAAATTGGGATTCCTAATAGGATTATTCTGTGGTGCTTCCCATGATGACTTCCTTTCAACTGATTCTACTCTGTCACCTAATCTCTGCATACCAGTGATTATTGCATCCAGTTTTTGATCCGAGCCTGAAGGCTCTTCCTTAAAGGTAGTCTTTCTCTTAGTTCTTGTCCTATTTCTCTTGGCTATTAAGTTAGCTTCTACACTTACTGCTATATCTTGCATTTCAGCTAAAGTTCGGGGAGCGCTTTCCCTTAATTGATATGCCATATCTGAATCAAACCCATCAGGAAAGGTATATAGGGCCAGATCAGGTGGGGGTCTAAGATTTTGGGGAATAGCATTGTAGACATTGTTAAACCGAGCACAGTAGTCCAGGACAGTTTCTTGGGGACCTATTTTAATTGTATTGTATTCGGATAAAATATGAAGTGGATCCTTCTTCTTCTCCCATCTGTTGATAAATTTTTGATAGAGGGCTTCAGGGTCAGCTATTGAGTTTGCTGTAAGTGACCTAAACCATGTTCTTACATCCCCTGTTAGGCTTTGCACAAAAATTTTCATTCTAACCCCATCATCATCTATTTCATAGTTTTCAAAGTAGTCCTGCATTTTCTTAGTATGTTGAAGGGCTGGATAAGAGCCAGTACCATCAAAGTATGAGATCTTGCTTTGGTACTCTTGAGGCATAGGAGCTGGATTGGCCGGTAACTGCAGTGGGGCATATCTATTAGCCATGTTTGGTGGGACAATAGGGAAAACAGGGATGAATGGGACAAGTGGAGGAAGTGGGATGAAAGGGGTGTGTGTAGTTGATGGAGTGGTTGAAAGGATACCTTGTGAAGTGGATGAAGAGCTAGGAGATTGTGGGCCAGTTGTATGAGGATGTAGAGAAGCCTTAGCAGGGGTTGGAATGTCGGTTTGGAGACCTACTTCAGAACTTGAATCTGATAAAGTCCCTTCTGATTTGTGTCTTTTGAGGATTCTTGCAATCAAGTTTGGATTTTGAAACTCAGGTGATGGATCAGGATCTGGGTTTGATCTTGTGTAACGAGTTTTCTTCTTAGGAGCCAGCTTCTATAACTTTCTTTATGAGAATTTCTAAGGAGGTAGTGATCTTTTGACAAGGACTGATCAGTTATAGCACAACTATATGAAAACTAATACTGAATAAAGATTGACTGAGGTAGCTTTTATATACTCCTGCAAATGCAAAGCAGAGGCAGTTTCTAAGGCTATCTGGCTGTCACTCAGGCTTTATCTACAGCATTAAGAATCAGATAGGAGATTGCAAAGTTCATCCAGGTCCCCAGTGGAGTCGCCATTTATGTTAACACCCAGGTTGTTCCCTTTGACTCCTAAGGGAATACGGCCAGGGTAACCACTAACCAAGCTTTGGATCATAGGTTCTAGCCAACCTGTAATCAGAGAGGGCTCTCTCTTTGACTGTTTAACTTTGTTCTTAAGAATCTTAGGCTAGATATGAGGTGGGGGTTTGGTTTGAAAATTTTGGTTGAATGATGTCTTTCAGTACTTAAGGTGATATCTTCAGACAGTTTTAGACCATTGGGCAATGGAGTATGTGGTTACAGGTTGTTTGAAGTGTTGAGTGGGATTGTTGAAACAACAGGGCCATTTAAATATTTCATGAGACAAACTTGAAATTGTAATGATGAAATATGTTCAACCAGTGGAAGGCAATTAAGAAATTTCCACTAAGTTGGTGATGTGAGAAAGAGATGTATTGACCAGGAGCAGGTTTGAATTCCTGAACAATAATCACTGTGAAAGGTATAGTTTGGAAGTGCAACAATTAAGAATCACACTCTTGTAACTATAACTGAGGAAAACATACATAATAGCTTAGATTGAGTTCAGGGTATTCTATGAATAAATCCTGAAACTATTCTTTTTCTTTGCCATTAAACTGTGAAACACAAAACATGAATGGATTATGAAGGAAATAACAAACATGACGAACAGGTTAAAGAAACTTATTGTTCCATGAAATACGCAGGAATCCTGTAGCATTCAGCAAGCACACCAAAACGCATCAGACAACATAGAACTTTGGAAATTCCATCAGCTTTGTTTTATTAAAACTCTGAACATTTACAGCATAGTATCTCCTGAAGAGAAAATCAATAACCCCTGCAAGCTTCTGCGAGGGGGAATATATACAATCGGTTATAAAAAAATATCTGAACCGCTGAGTCACTTGATAAATAAATACGCTCACCAACTTTACAGAATAGTAGATAAGGAAGTTATTGCTGCTCTAAATACAGAATGAATACTCTTTAATTCTGTCAGAAGTTCGTTGACCTTTGGGAGGCTACTGAGTCGGTTGAGCGTTCTGCCTTAATGCTGAATGATGTGTCTTTATGGCTTTGTCATGCTGTAGCTTTCTCAGCCCTATCATCTGATAATCTGTATCACCCAGGGCTTTCCACTCTAACTCTCTGTGTGGGGCATTCAGAGGTGGGACATTTAATGCTACTGGTGTTTCCATTGTTAAATAGTACTCTGAGTTGTACAAGGATTTGCTCTACTGGACAAAGCAACACAGAGGGGTATTTTTTGCAAGAGTGAGGCAATTTGCAAGGAAAGAACTGGGTAAATTGTGGCGAGAACAATCGAAATGCTCCAAAGAGAGATAAATGAGCAAGTGTTGGGACTAGTACCACTGTTTTCTCGGTGAATTAGTGCAGCTCAGGTTTCAAGTCCACGAATGCGCGGACTGACTGTGAGTTTATGAAAACTTGGCTAAGTGCAGACTTTGCAGGTGAATTTCGACCCTACAACTGAAATGAATGTTGGTCGCCGGGGATTTGCTGGCAAACACACTGTTTTTCACTCTTTCTAAGCTAGCTTTGGTGAATTATGCACGAAACTAGGTGCGGAGGGGAAACTTGAATAAATACTTGGTAAAGCTTTGGAAATGGTGACTAATGCAGGTGAATTTGCAGGCGCCCACGGTCTCCAAGTCGAAATTTGCAGGTTGGCGACGAAATGGTCGTAATATGCATGCAGAGCGGAGCAATAGTTCTTTTTCCAAAAATGACAAAAGCTACGATTTTTGGCGAAAATATGGACTTTTTGGGTTATGGACTTTTTGGGTTATGGAATTTTTGGGTCGAGTACGGAAGGGTGACGTGGCGGCCTGTGAGTGGTCCACGGGGACTGGTGAGGTGGCGGACAGGTCGGAGCAGTGGCGGGCCGGGCGCTGACACGATGCTGAGTGGTTATGACATGGGCATGACGTAGCGATGATGAGGACGTGACGGGATAAGCGGTAAGTGGTTTGCTCGGACCGCTCTGGATACGGTCGCGATATTGTCAGAGGGTGGCCCGATAAGATTTGGGGGCGACGCGTGGCGAAGGCCTGACGTCACCCTCTGACAGTTTCTCAGGAGGTAACGTGCGGCCATCGTGGCCGACCCGATATGGATATGGGCCGTCAGATGGGAAAGCCCAGATCCGATGGTCGATGGGTGAATAAGATGGCAGGACAATACGGCAGCGGGTGGGGCATATTTTATAGTTTTTCTGGAAATGTGCGCCCAGGTGGAAACTTTAGACTTTGGCAGATTTTATGGGTTTTTCAATGCTTTTTGTAAAACTGCGCATTTGCAAATAGACTTTGGATAAAATGGAAAAATGGGTTTATTTGGTGTTTTATGTGTTGAAATGCGCATTACAGCAAACTTAGGATAAGGGGTAAAAGTGGGTTTTTAGAGGGCTTTTTGCAAGTAGAGTGGGTAAATGATTTCAAAGGGTTGTAAAGGGAAAAGGGGTACAACTTAGGTTATCAAACTGACCAGAGGTCAATTTAATCCCTGACTTCATACAACCACATGCAAGCAGACTTTATTCCTGCATGATTTTCCAATATTCAAGCATATGGCTATAATGCCAAGGGGGAGGGAATATGTACCTATTTGGGATTTGTTCTATAGGATTATCCTAATAATAGGGGAAAGGGAGTATAGGGAGTTAAATAAATAGGAAATTAGGAGTTAATATGAGTGGAAGAGGTGGATGAAGGGGGAAAGACACTAAGTTTTATATGGAATCAACTTAGTTCAGGAAGTAGATCAAAATGAAAAGAATTTTACACAAGAAATGTGGCTTTTAAAGAAACAAGAATCAACAAAAGAGTTTGACTTCTTTCATGAACATAGGTAGTGTTGGGATGTTAGCAATGAATATGATGGGGGATAATCTGGAAGTTAGACATGCTTCATTGAGTTGCTGCAAAAACTGCTGAATAAGAGACCTGCACTGGCACCATGTTTTTCCTTTGGTTGGGCCAGTGACATAAAGGAAACCATGCTTCTGTGCCCCATCTACCTACCCACTCTATTGCCTAGCATTTTTTGTTACTCCAAGGAGGGTGCAATTAGACTTGCAAAACCCTCATGTGCCTTCTCTTTTCCTTTGGCTTTTTCTTTTGATTTTCTATCTACAACTAACCTTATTACCTCCAAGGCCCCAGATTAAGCAGTTGGGAACCTTAATTCTCTACCTAACTACTAGCCTGCCAAGATTAGACAGTTTGGACATGCTTCTTTCTCTATTCTAATGACAAGAAATTAAAACATGGCATGATCCAGATTAGGCTGTAGGACCATCCATCCAAAATTCAGTCAACATCAAGCTATGTACACATATTGCATTCTCTTGGAAATATGGGATCTTTGCATCACCAAAGCAGAGCATATTTGGAACTTTCTTTGCCAATCATGAAATATGAAACCTATTGGTATAGGTATCTAACACCTAATATAAGACCAACTTAGCTTGTCATAAGCTTTCGCTAGGTCCAGCTAAATGATCATACCAGCTTGTTTATAGCTTTTGAGAGAGTGTACCACCTCATGCACTTGGATGATGTTATTGAGGATTTGTCTTCCTTCCACATAGCCGGTTTGCTCCTCTGAGATGAGAGATGGTAAAAGGGGCTTGAGTCTATTGGTGATCACCTTGGAAATAATTTTATACACCACATTGTTACACTAAAAAATGTCACCATGACTATTTACAGTTAGTATGGCTCTATCGACAGCCATGCTATCCTCTTAGGCAAGTCTTATGCCTCTGCTCTCCATGTCAAACTCCAAAAAGAGAGAAAGTCTTTATAAAATGTATTTATCTTTGGGTACGCAGGTTCTCTCAACCTTACCTGCGGGTACGCACCCAATGTTCACAAAAGCTGCGTCTTTGGACGCTCTGTATGTAAAGTGGCTGGTGCGTCCCCCTGTAAAGGTCAAAATGCGTAAGTTTCATCTTTAAAAAGTTACTTGTGGTCATTTCTAGAGCATTCTAGAAGGTTGTTCGACGTGTATTGAGCGCCTCCAGATGGTTCATGTACCCCTACCAAAGAGGAACTTATCCCATCAATAAGGGAGCTATCCCATCCAAAGAGGGGATTATCCCATTGATGGTGGACCTGATTAACTTCCTCTTGAGCACTATAAATACAGGCATTGGGCCAGAAGGAGGAGAGGTTGGAAGCTATACATTTCTAAGGGTAGATGCTGCTGGAATTAGGACTCCCATTTAGAAGCTTGTGAGGAGAGATTGCCATCTTTGCTTGTTCTATTTGGAAGTGGGTGAGCTTTGTCAAAGTAAAGGATAACTCTTGATGGACCCTGGGAGGGACTTGCACAACACCAAGGCTCAGGTTGTATTTGTTCCTTTTGTTACCTATTAATGCAAATGAGTCCATTCTTCTCAATAACTTGTTATTTATGAGTTGTTTCATGTACTCCTTGGTCTATGTGTTAAATATGTTTTATTCTATGAGATTATCAAGTGCTATTTAATCGTTTGATTGTTAGTGGATGCAGGTTTCAAAATGAAGGAGGAGCTCATCCGGATCAGCGAGGCTGGACTGCTACAACAGCGTGGGACTACAGGTAGGATCTAAACACTTGATTTCTTATATAGTAAATGCATGTTTAGAGAAGGATTGTTCTTGTTTGTCTTGTTTGTCACTAGAGAGTCTTAGGCTCCTAGGGAGGTTGGTTGTGTCCGCACTATCGACTCTTTCCGCCTGACACACATTGCATAAAGTTATGGGTCTAAAACCATCTAGAGTCATGGCTTTTTCCTATTTTGGGATCAAAGCTATGAAGGAAGCATTAAAAGCATTTAGAACCTTTTTGGATCTTCTTGAGTCTTCCATCACCTCAAGGATATCCTGTTTGACTGTTTTCCAGTAGGCTTTGAAGAAGTCTACATTGAACCCATCCAGGTTTGGAACTTTTCCATTTTGCATTTCATTGATCACTTCACTGACCTCCTCTTCTGACACTGGCCTGTTAAGATTGTGGTTGTCCTCTCTGGTAACCAACTGAGGGATATACTGAGTGAAATGGTTGATGAACCTAGATCTATCCTCCAAAGGCTCCTCTTCTATACTGAGGAAATGTTGTACAAGGATATATTCCATGTCTTTTTCAGAGACGAGTTCTCTCCCTTGAGAATATTTGAGCTTTGTGATTATGTTGTGTGCCCTGTGATCCATGGTGGATTTATGAAAGAACTCTGTGTTTCTTTCTCCCTCTCTAATCCACTGTATCCTTGATTTCTATCTCTAGAAAATCTCCCCTTGCAAGCACTGATCTTACCATTCTTCCTGCAAAGAATCAGCTAGCTTTTTCCACTCCTTAGCAAAGCCCTCTATGATGCTGATCTGATTGATCTCCTGGGGTTTCTACTCAGCTTCTATTTTGGCTTTGAACATATTGCCAAATTCCTTTTTGCTCCAATCTTTAAGCCTAGATTTGATATGTTTAAGTGTTTGTTGGAGCAGGAACATTCTAGTGCCTTGAATGTTTAGATCCTCTCTCCACCATTTGTCAATATTATTGGTGAATTCAGGGTGAGAGAGCCAGGCATTTTCAAACTCTAAAGGTCTGTTTCTTGGTGTACCCACAAAAGTGGCTTCCAGCTATACATGCTAATGGCCCGAACCTCCAAAGGGAATAATAGAAGTTGTCATGGTAGGGCCTGAGAGAAAGAGGTCCTCTGAAATCATAAATCTATCTAGTTTAGAGGCGACTTGTGAATCCCCTCCCCTCTTGTTGTTCTAGGTGAAGGTCCCATTTATTTTTTTAGTGTCCACTAACCCCATGTTCATTATGAAGTTCTGGAAGGCCATGGAATCTCTACCTAGCTGTATGATACTGCCTTTTTTCTCTGTAAGAGATCTTATCATACTGAAATCTCCTGCAACGATCCAGGGCATATTAGGGTGTCTTTCTCTTAGTTCCTCAAGGGAGGTGAGAAGCTTGAGTTTGTCTTCTTGCTTTTGAGGTCCATAGACATTTGTGATCGTGTATACCTCCTTATCACCTAAAGGTTGACATACCAAAGAAAGATAGTTCCTGGATGCTTCAGCATCCAGGATTCCAAATTTCTGGGGATCCCATAGTGTGATAATCCCCCGCTGAGTTTTTTTCTTTAACATCTAGATAATCATACTTGATTAGCCATTTATTATGAATTTCTTTATTCTTATCCATTGAACATTTTTTCTCCCGAATAAAAACCATATCTGGTTTTTCTATTATTGAGATTTCTTTGTTTCCTTCTATTTCCTATGCCTCTAATATTCCAGGTTGTGAGCTTCATTAAGAAAGGTTTGTAAAGGAATAACTGGTGAGATCTTTCATCTTACTTGAGTTAATCAATAGTTTCCCACATTCGTTCAACAACTCATTCTATCTTTTTCTTCCTCTTTTCTTGCCTGGGATCTTTGGATATTGTGCTTGTGTCTCCTCCATCATAAAGATTCTGGTAGCCAATAATCCAGAGGAAGGGAGTATAGTCTGATCCATACTGGTACCAATGTCAACGTCTCACATTTCGGGACAAGTTCATCATCCATGGCCACATGTAGAGGCCTGCCGCAGCATAGAAATATGGTCCTCCTTCGAACACTCTGTCTTAATCCTCTAGGCTTGTAAATACTACTATGAAGAAGCCCTTAGATCCCAGATGAAGGTGTATTTCCCCCTTTGGCTTCCAGTGGCTCCTTATCCATATGTGCAGTGCCCTCTCCATCAGCCATATCCCCATGAATTTGCATATGACTGCATATTCCGTCATATGATCCCTATGCACTTGTATCGTTGGGTCGCTTATGATGACCTGAGGAATGATGTTCGAATTGGGTTTGCAGAACCCAGTTGTCCTTATGGAAGTAGGTTTTTTACTGCTACCCACTTTTTCCTTCTCCTTACTAGATTCCTGTTGATCCCCTTCCTGTTCATGAGGTTTTTTCTTCCCAGTATTTCTGTGTTTCTTGCCTCTATTGCCTTCTCCAGAGGTTTCTTGAAACATTGCTTTCCCATGTCCTTGCTTCTATTCGTAACTACTTGACTATAGGAGGGAGCAGCACTCCCCCTTGTGTGTCCCTCCATGGTGCCCAACGTCAAAAACCTAACGCCAACCCTAGATCAAGTTGTAGAGCTCACTTTTTCATTCAACTAGATGCCAATCACCCTGCACTCTAGTCTTTTTAATTATTGTTCATCATGCAATTAAATTTAATATTTGGTCAAGTTTAATCTAAGTTTTACTCAATGGTCTCATGAATATGTGTAGGACAACTAGAATCAATTGGGACGTTGAATTGGAACAACTATTGGAAGAAAATATCTCAAAATGGTAACATTACATTTAGCATTCATTTATTCATTATTGTTAATAAGCATTTTTTTTATTACCAAATATTGAAAATATGTCCATTTATTCACTTTGTAATTTCACTTGCTTAAACTTGTTCCCTTATTTCATATTTTCTATTACATAGCTAAGATTTAAATATGAAAAAATTGTGATTAAACAGGTATAACAAACAAATTTTTATCCCCCTCAGGGGATTCCTCCAAATATAACATCATTGCATCGACTTGATTTCCATTCTTTTATAGCCCATCTACTTTAGTATATAACTTTCGAAACATATGCAAACTAAATCACCATCATTATTCACCTTTGTAATAACCAGACTTTATATATTGATGATTTCATCATTTGTGTAGCTTTAAGTTTCTATTTAAATTCACTACAAGATTTATTAAGTTAGAAAACAAATGTGTGACTAGAAGTTATAGCTTGCATATACTTTGCATGTAATTTTTTAAACAACCAGACGATTCTCAAGTTGACAATTGATATTGGCATTTAGTTGTTTTCAATAAGAAATTAAATAAACCAACATGTGGATTAAGTGCATTTTGAGTTGGTTTGAGGTGTAAATGTAGATAAAGGTTCTATAGCCCTCCCAATAAATCAAGCTATTATTCTTGGAGACTTTTCTCTCTCCTTTTGTCTCTTATTATATGTTGTTATGTGGGTGAATATTTCTCTTAAGTATATTGCTTCACTTTAGATCTAGGGTTTATATTGTTGATGAGATTGAGTTCTCATCAGTTTCTATCAAAGCAATGGTCCAATCCTACTATTCTCTTTTTAATTCCTTTGTCTATAGTGCCCTACCTATAAATATTTACAGCAATGACAAGAAACATAGATTTTATTTCTTGGCTAACACCCCACCCAGGCAACAAGTCACACCTTCAAATTCATTGTGTGGTTATTGAGGGAATCCTCCCATCCACACACAATAGTTTGAAGTTCTTGTAATGTTTCTAGGGTTACCTTAAGGCTTCCATCATACCCTAGATGAAAGATAACCTATCCATGGATCTTAGAATTTCGATAAAATATGGTCCAATGTGTAGTCAATTAGATATAGTAGGGAAACCACTAGCCTTATATAGGCTCTCTTGATTATAGAACTACATTTAGTCGATAGCTCTCAAACATGGTGAATTTTTTAGATAATCAATCCATCCACAAACCCCATCAATAGATGGGATTCACTATGTACAACGTTGAAAAATAATTTATACCCATCATGATATAGACAACTTCCATGTGTTAACAACTAATGATGCACTAGAATCAAGGAAAAATAATTTAGCAGTACATATCCCTATAAAACAAACTTAAGATTCATCTTTAGGTCCAAGAATTAGACAATGTACTCTTCTTAAAATTAAAATATGGATTGGTACCAGTTTATCATCATGAACTATTTTTATTTGACAACTTGAGTATGGATCAAACCTTCCAATGTGATTTTTCCATTAAAAAAAAATCTCTTTTTGGAACCCTCTAACCCTAACCCTAATTCTCTTACCTTACACAAACAACCTCTACCAAACCCTGACTCGCTCCCATGGTGTACACATCATAAATTATGCAAACATTTTGCAATCAACTATAAAAGCCACTACTCCCCTCCCATACCACAAAATACACATAGTCCTCCCCTCGTTCTTATTCCCCAATATTTATTTGCGTCTATAACACAACTCTTCACTGAAAATTATCAAATCAAATAGGAAATAACCACTCTTATGATGGATAGTGGCAGCCAATGCAATCTCATTTCTGCAAGCCTCATCTAACATCTCTAGATTCCCACCCATCCACATCCCTCACCCTATCACATTACTAGGGTTTAGTCCATCAACTCTCACATTTTGGTTGATAAACACTATCGAGTTACATTTTCTATTATATCTTTTCATGATACTATTGATTTTAATATTACCCCTCTTGACTATTGTGACCTCATGTTGGGAATACCCTACCAACAACAATGTCATGTTGTGTATGATGCCCACCACCCAACAAACCAATTATTTAAAGACTAAAAGAAATATAAGCTATCATCCCTTCCTATAGTCCCTCCTCCTCTAATATCTTTCTAAAAATAGATTTTCTATGTTACTTTACACAATGACATTTCTATTTACTTTGTTTTTCTACCCAAGTCTCATAATACCGTATAGTCAACTTCACCAGCAATGTAACCTTTGTTAGATAAATTCATAAACATTTTGAAGCCCCAATAGGACTACCACTATCCAAATACATACAGTACTCTATTGAATCAATTCCCAAGTCTCTCCTCCGAAATTCCCTATCTTATCATGTCACCTCTTGCATTGAGGTCACTGAAGTGCAAATTTATCTCAAAACTCTGCTTAAATCGAGACATATCCAATCCAATAATTCCCCCGTAGACTCCAAACCTTCATTATTCCAAAGCAATAATTGTAGGAATGGTGTCTCATCATAAACTATATATCCCTTAATAAAATGGTTGTAAAAACATGATATCCTCTTCCTCAGATTGATGATCTACTAGACCAACTTTAGGAACTTAAATATTTCACCAAATCGGACCTCATAGCAGGCTATCATCAAGTCCATATGTTAGCATGGGACACCTAGAATATAGAATTCAATACTTTTGAGTTTTATAAATGGTTAGAGGTGCCATTTTGGCTCACTAACACCCCAACCACCTTCATGATATTTCCACACTTGGGGTTTTTTATTATTATATCTTTGGATGACATTTTAATTTTTAGAAAGACATGGGATGAAAATATGCCTTATTTCAACACTACATTTGGCTTTTTGAGGATGCATCATATTCAACTCAAGGAAAAAATCATTTTTTCGATAGACCATAGCACCCAATTTTGGTTTTGAGGTGTCTTAGGAAGAAATTTTCCTAGATCCATCAAATATTTACGCCATTGTCAACTGGACACTCCATCATCCACAACTACACTTAAAAATTTCATGTAGAGAAGTATCAATTAAAAAAAATAAAAATAAAAATAAAAATCCACACTTTTCATATGCCACTTGTCCATTGTACTAGCTATCTCACCAACGATTATATAGTTGGTCCAAAATAATATAAAACTATTTCATGAAACCTAGGCAAGGAATATGCTTAGATCTATTATGATGCCTTCTAGACCTACAATTATCTTTTGAAATTGAATAAGATATGTCTCAATATGTTATAAGCATTGTACTTGAACAAAGAGGTCATGCCATGGCATATCATTCTGAACACTACTAGAAGCCAAGATGAATTATAACACTTATGACTTGAGGAGTCCGAGACATTGGTATAAGTTTTAAGATAATGGTGCCATTACATATTAGTGAAAGAGACCATTTTAAACATAAATCATCACCCACTTATATTTTAAATTTCCAATAACGTTTTTAGGCGTAGTGGCATTTCAAATGGTCATCCTAAATATAGTAGTTTCACTTTGCATTAAATATAATAATCCTCAAACCATATGGTATACATGCTCAACTAACCCACCATTTAGGTATTCAATCTTCTACATGTGACTTGTGTAGCATATGGATAATGGAAGCACATGTATTTGATACATTTAGTGTTCGGAAAAGTGTGGCATAATCTTCATCATGCTATAGAAATCAACCAGATTGTAGCAACCCCGGTGAAAATTCCATGTAATAAAAGTTAAAAAATAATAACCACAGATGATGGGACACTTATTCCAAGATGAATGTTGGGAAAAATCCTAGTGATGGGGATCACTTGTGACTATTTATGGCTAAGGAAATTGGCAAAGGCAATGGCTAAGCCTTTGCAATGGAAAAATGGAATTTTTGGCACATTTATTTATGAAAATAATGGAAATTAGGATAAAAAGGAGGAGAAAGGTCACAGGTTGCATGTGAGGAGGAAATTGAAGGAAAATAATGGAAAATGAAGAAAATAGAGGCCTCATTCATAAAAATGCTTCTAAAAATCATTTGGTAACCTTTTGTGAGTTTAGTTTTGGAGCTCTCTCATTATTCTCTCTCTCTTTCATACTCTTAGAGACTTAGAGTTTTCTTGGAGCACTCTTGGTGAGTGTGGAATACTTGGATTCTCGGAGGAAGAAGACAAAGAGTAGGAAATCGAAAGAAGGCATCAAGCAAGGAAAATTTTAAGAACCTCCCTAAATTTATGTGTATAATAAACATGCGAATCCCAATAATACATAGGAAAAATGGAAGGCTGTTTTATTAATAATATAATATGTATATACACTTTTTTTGGTGAATCTCTCACCAAAATATATTATCTTGTAAAAAAATGGTGAATCACGAAGAAATCCGAGGGTTGTTGCAGTTGCTTGGCACAAAGAGGATATTCAAGAAGAAACTATAAAATAACTTGACTACATTGTTGGAGAATCATAAGAGCTTAACTAGTTACCATCAAACATGCCACTCTAGTGACTAAATCGTACAAATACGGAACCAACAGTTTCCACCTAACAATTTATTTCAGAAGTGATAGTGCAATGATAATTGAGATACTCTCTAAATTTATAAATAGTGGACGTTGGAGAAGCATCTTTAATGGATCATTTGAGATGGTTGTATTTGCATGTATCAAAAGCATAACAAGTAAATCAATAGAAGACTGTATTAAGGCACTGTCACTCTTTCCTGATGTTAGGACCATTTAAAATCTGAGGTAATATTGCTACTGTGAATATCAATAGATGGAAGGGGAAGTCTTAATAGTCAAACCAAACATTTCACAAAATTTGATATAACTCCTTCATACCTAGATTTGAGACAATGCCATAGTAGTTCTATAAAAGGGTCTAACATCACTATTAAATATTAATCACTCTTAGCTACTTTTAGTTTTTTCATATGGTTCTCAAGAAGTCTCAGTGCAAACACTAAAATTAGATACCTATTGGGTGTATCTAGCTTATAATTAGTAGGTCCCTTCATTGAATTTTTATATGAGTCCAATGATATTGAAGATGTTAGGCTAGGTTTAATAAACAAAGCAGTCTTCCTACCCATATTCTCTTCCTCCATACCATCCTCAATCAATCCATATACAAAAAAAAAATAAACTCGTCTGACTTAATGATGCATTATCCTGGAGATTGGTTGCTAAATAGTGTAACATGGAATCAACCTTAACATTTTCTTTTGGTGTAAGTGTTCTATGAAGGTTGCATCTAACATTTACCAACAATGTACTAACATGCATAGACAAAGTAATACTCTGAGGAATTAACTGCAAACTTTCAAAAGATTTGGTACTCCTTGTCTCCTTCACTTTGAAGGCAATTTTTTCAACTTCCTTTTCTTCAACGACTTCTCCCATGATATCATTTTCTGCAACTTCTAGAAGTTGTTGCACACAATAATCAATATTTCCAATGTCTAGGGAAGATGAAACTTTCGATAAGACAAGGGGACAAAAAAAATAATATGTATATATACATATTAATTATATATAATGTATACCTTAGTCAAAGTCAAATTCATGTTCACTAGGTTTGTCATTGCCAATATCAATCCAAGGAAAAATCAAATTGTTATTAATTTAATATGGCAAAACTATGCCCACAAGGATTTGGATTGACGGTGAATAGATGCACTATTAAGACACTCAGTCACCAATTCAAATCCCCCATGGATGTTTGGCGCAAAAAATTATATAATAAGCAAGAAACATAACTGCCCCAGATAACTAGATTGGTTAAGAGAAACATGCTCCGAAACAAAAACAAGGGTCAAATGTGCAAAGCAGAAACAACTTAATCCACCTATCTATTTGGTTATAGTGGTTCCTCATACTCAAGGTGAAAACCACAACATAGTGAAAAATTCCTTCAAGATGCAAAGACATTGAGGTTCGTGCCTTGATTTTTTTGCTTCCTCTTAGAACTAAATAGATCCCAAGCTTAAGATGGATCCATCATAAGAAAGAATCTTCCCTTTTTTGTCATTTGGAACATTATGCATACACTCATGCATGGACACACAAAGTAATGAACATATCCCCCATATAGGTTGTAGAATATACCTCTTGTAGCCATTAGGACTAAAACCAATCAAAAAATCTACTTGACATAAATTGAGCACCCCCCAACAGCTCAGGCAGCAGCATGGTATTCACCCATTGGATGAAGACTTTGTATTATAACTAGAAATTTCCCCAAAAGGTGCAAAGAAAGGCCAATAGGATTCTCAAATGAAAAAATTGTACTTTGGTTTCCATAATCAAGAAAATAATAAGTGAACTTTGGTTTGGAATATTCAATTTTGGATGATGCAATTGTCTTTGAGCTTCACATTGACTATTGTGTATCACCAATTTTTTTAATAAAATGGTGGTCATATATCTGAGGGGAGTGTAGTTAATGAAAATAGTGAAGGCAGGAAATCATATCTCTAGGTTTTCATAGTACATCATAATGCAAAATAACACATAAAAGATTATATCCATGAGATTTATAATGCAAAATAACACATAAAAGATTATATCCATGAGTTTGACAATCTTATGGACATCTGAACAAGTTTTGCCAACATACATTTACTTCTCTTGTTTTTCTCTTTTGGTCATTCTCTATGTTAAATGTAATGAATTTTCCAAGGAGACATCTAGTTTCTATTTTTTGGGCAGATGCTCCTTCCTGTCCCATTTTTGTGACAAATGGAAACTAATACATCATAAAGCACATATGCATGTAATCTTTCTACATTTTCTATAATACAATGTCTTAGCTTTGAGTAATCTTTTGTAACAAGTATTGGCAGTACCTCATTTGTGTCTAGCATTTTGCTTGTACAAATGTTAAACACAAAATAATACCAGGTTAAGTTCTATCTGCAGCCTCAATACACTCAAGCATATGTAAATGTTATTATATATGTTTTCCCAAATTTCCAAAAAAATAGTGTTCCTATTATATATAGATATTTAAAAATTAAATTAAAAAATTATATTTTTAAACTGGGTCATTGCTTAATTTCTGGGATTCCAAAGAAAGATGACACACTTTAGTTAAGCATTATAGAACTAACACATCTGGATGCTTCATCCTATTCCAATGATGGCGATGACTACAATTTTTTTATTTCAAAATTGTAAATAAAAATAAGAACTTATCTATTTTTCCTATACATTAAAAGATATATCAATATTAATAATAAAATAAATACAATAAATCTTAAGTCATTTAAATTATATTTTTTATTTAATTGAAATAAAAATAAAAACATATCTATCAAACTGAATATTATATAATAAAATAAATACAATAAATCTTAATTCATTTAAACTATATTTTTAATTTATATTAAAATGTTGTTTACATTAAAATTAAAATCTCCTTCCTATAACCAAAAAAATTATGTACATTCCAACAAATTAAATGTTGAAAATATCATAGTTTAAGTATTCAATTTTTTTCTACTTTTGTCATGTTAGAGATTCCTTTTTATAGGTTTCAAAGAGTTTTATATTGAATAACAAACTTAATTTTTAATTAAAAATTTGAAATACCTTTTCCTTTATAAGATTGATAAGCTTCCACTAAAATCAAATCAACTATGACATCAAACTATATTTATA
Organism: Pinus tabuliformis; assembly: GCA_031772625.1. Taxonomy (NCBI): domain Eukaryota; kingdom Viridiplantae; phylum Streptophyta; class Pinopsida; order Pinales; family Pinaceae; genus Pinus; species Pinus tabuliformis. The sequence continues at coordinate 913,833,354 of CM062818.1, read as the reverse complement.
TTTAAATAACTAAGTAAACTGTTGAACAAAGTTCCAATACTTGTCATTTTCAATGAATCAATACCTTAACTATTTTTTTTAATCAGCGCTTTCACTAACATCAAATCAGATATCACAACAAAACTATTATCCATCAACTATAACAAACAAACCATACTTTGTATCAATAAAATAAGTTGCTAAGAAGAGTTTAATAATATTTTACCATTTCAAAGAAACTATGGTGTGCCTTCAAAAAGAGTTAATGTCTTAGTTATATTTTTATATAGTGAAGATTATTTGTATTGGGAGAAACTAGGTAACGTATATAGTTTTAGCTAGGGTAGGGAGATCTCCATTAAAGAAATAAAAAAAAAATAGTTTTAGAAGGAAATCTATGTCAAAAAATTTAAACTGCAAATTTCAACATATAAAATATTAATATTTTAAAATGCTTTAAGGATTTATATTAAAAATTAGATAGAAAACTATGTTCCAGGAATAAAGGTTGCTTCAAAGTTATATTCAAGAGAGAAGAGATTGACAGTTACTGAGACTATAGATTTAGTCAAGTGTGTGAAAGGACTGAAAAAGAAAATGTTGCATGTATTTAGATTTTGATGCCTGTGTCCTAAGCAAATTGAACAATGAATTCTAGGTCGTACCAAGTAGGTTATCATCTTGTAGTTTTTATAATTCTATCATCTTGATTGTTATATTTTTTATAATTATTCGCTAAGTGTTGCACTCAGAGACACTTCATCAATGTCAGGGTTCTCTTTATAAAAGCTCTTTGAGTTTCATGTGATTGTTGTCTGAATATATAATCTTCAAATATTTGTAGTACCAATTAAGCATGGAAAACCCAAATATATAGGTATAATGGTCAAAGTACAAGATGTATTAAAATATATAGGTAGCTAAGTAGCTTCCAAAATGTTATCTGATCACATATCTCAAATAGATGGGTGTGCTTGATACCAGCCTAGATATCCCATACCATACAAGAGGTCAATATATATAGATATATTAGTTATGGGATAAGACCAAAATCTACAAAAATAGCATGACAAACAACTTTGTTGAGAGTGAGATGCATTGATATCCAGCTCTCTTCCTTGCTGGGAAACTGATCCCTTCCCTTTCTTGTTCAAATCTAATCCTTCTATCATCTTTTGACAATTGCCCAACATGGAATGTGGATGGTACAATCCCGGTTCATGATCAGCTTGGATTAAAGAAAGGCCATTAGATTGTACAAGCATGGCCATTCTCTCATCCACTAATGCTCTAGTTGCAGCAGGCCTTTCAACAGTAGTGGGCTTTATGAGCTATTCCACTTCTTCTTGTTCTTCTTCTATTTTATAGGCAGAGGCATAAATGCCCAATTCTCACAGCTTGGTAGGGGAATTCTCTCCATTGCTCTCATGGAAAATTTTTCTCCACCTTTTCTTCTCAATTGGACTCTCAGATTCGTTCAAACTCTGCTCCATGTCGTGGCCTGCAAACTGATTTTGAGAGCAACAATCTCTAAGGTGGGGCTTGACCTCTAGGTCCCCATGATCTTGTCTATGAATGTACATCAATGGAGTCACTTTCACTAGAGAGTAATTTGGTGTCACGCTATTTGTAGGAAGCTTAGAGAACAAATTTGCAAGCTTGGCTCTTGTGGCTTCAAGGCATGTTGATGTCGTTGCTTCTATTGGGTTGTGTTATATTCTTTCCACGACTAGCCCACATAGTTAACCGGGGGGTTAGTGGGGGGGAAGAGTGCTCCCTTTGTTGTTCCAATTGCGTAGCGAGGGGGTCACAGGGGGTTTGAGGGGTGCAGGTAACCCCCCTTTATGGGGTCTGGGGTAGCGCCCAGGAATTTTTTTCTTTTTGGACCGTATATTAGGTTGGGTGGACCTACCTATGGTTTTGTGCATGATTTTTGGTCCATGGTTTTGGACGCGATGGTTTTCAGTCCATGGTATTGGATGCTTCGGCATGTATAAATATGTATTGTAACATTGAAAGGAACATAATGAAAAATCAAGCTGGTAGTCCCGATTTTGGGATCCAGGGGAAAATATCTGTGTATATGTGTTTTATGTGTTATGCTCTCTCATTGTTTATTTTTTGTGTTTTAGAATTCATATGCAAGTAATTTCTGTATAGGGTTAAAACCTACATTTGGTATCAAAGTTGTTCTTGGCTTCAAGGGGACACCTTTGTTGCTAAGGGGTTTCGCTCGGGCCTATGGTAGACCCTGTTCAGTGGGAGATCTACGAGATCGGTTCTGGTGGTGAAAGAAGATGGAAAGCAGTGGAAAGATAGAGATCGAGAAATTTAATGGTCAGAGTTTTGAGTTGTGGAAACTCAAGATGGAGGATATGTTGGTGGATAAAGATCAGTGGATTGCAGTAGATCTGGGTACTAAACCAATGGGAGTGTCTGATGAAGAATGCAAGGAGTTGGATCGGAAGGCAAAGAGCACAATACAATTGTGTGTCTCAGATTCAATATTTCTGAATGTATCAGGGGAAGCTATGATGAAGGCTTTGTGGGACAATTTAGGGACTTTGTACCAATATACGTCTCCGGTGAATAAACTGTTCCTGCGGAAAAAGTTGTATAACCTGAGGATGAAAGATGGAGAATCGGTGACAAATCATCTGAATTCATTTAATACTGTGGTAAGTTAGTTATTATCTATTGATATTAAAATTTCATATGAAGATAATTGCATCAGTTTGTTGTATTCTCTACTAGATTCGTCAAATAATCTGGTTATTGCAATAGGTAGCAATACAACTGCCTTGCAGTTTGATGAAATAGTCTCATCCTTGCTGACAGAGGAGATGAGATGGAAAAATATGGAGAGACAGAATGGTGATGCCTTGTCTGTACGAGGATGGTCCCAGAAGAGAAACAAAAATAATTCATCAAGTGGGAGATCTAAATCTCCAGGAAAACCTGTAACGGTGGTGTGCTAGAAATGCGGAAAGGAAGGGCATTGTAAAAGGGACTGTAAATCTAAAGCTCCTGATAAAGGAAATGGATATGATGTTGCTCCTTATACAGAGGCAAAAACCACCTCAGATGAAGGTGGCGATGTGTACTTGGCTTCTTGAAGTACACATGTAGATCATGAGGCATGGTTGATTGACTCAGGTGCATCCTTTCACTTCACTCCCCATAGAGAGTGGGTCTACGAGTATGAGAAATACGATGGTGGTGATGTCTTCTTAGGGGATGATAGGAAAGCTAGAATCGTTGGTCATAGAAAAGTAAAGTTGAAGTTGCAAGGTGGAAGAGTTATAACACTTCTGAGTGTTCTGCATATTCCTGCATTGGCCAGAAATCTTATTTCTGTAAGCAAGCTAGATGATGCAGGTGTAAAAATAGTGTTCGAGAAGGATACTTGCAAGATGGTTTAGGGAGCACTGGTACTGATGCGGGGAGTTTGGATTGGAACTCTGTACAAGCTGCAAGGTAGCACTTTTTTTTATGGTTGCAACATCTCTGTGGTTCCTGAAAGTGGAGCAAAAAATCTAGTGGTCTCTAGAGAGAAGGCCATGTTGTGGTATCAAAGGCTTGGACATATTGGAGAGAAGGGCATTCAATTACTTCATGGTAAAGGCATGGCAGAAGGTATGAGTAATAGCTCTCTGGATTTTGATTTCTGTAAAAATTGTGTATATGGGAAGCAGAATCGGGTGAGTTTCCCCTCTGGTGGTAAGAGGGCCAAACATATATTAGAACTTGTGCATAGTGATGTGTTTGGACCTGTGAGGTTCCATCAGTGGGTAATTCTGTGTACTATGTATCATTTATAGATTACTTCTCAAGGAATACATGGATATATTTCCTTAAGAAGAAATCTGAAGTCTTTGATAGGTTTAAAGAATTTAAGGCTCTGGTGGAAAACCAGACAGAGAAGAAGATAAAGGTTTTGAGCACAGATAACGGTGGAGAGTTTTGCAGTAAGGAATTTGAAGAATTCTATAAGAAGTCTGGTATAGCATGGCAGAAGACTACTCCATACACACCTAAGAAAAATGGAGTTGCAGAAAGAATGAACAAGACGTTGATGCAAAGGGCAAGAAGCATGCCCAGTGGTGGTAGGTTAGGATAGGAATTTTGGGCAGAGGTGGTGGAGACAACATGTTACCTGGTCAACAGATCACCTTCATCAGCTTTGGAGGATAAGACTCCACAAGAGGTATGGACTGGTAAGAAACCCTCTCTTTCACATCTAAGGGAATTTGGATGTGATGCATATGTACATTTTCCAAAGGAGAAATGAACCGAGTTGGATAGTAAATATGAAAAGTGCATCTTTATTGGGTATAAGGATGGTCTAAAGGGTTATAAGCTTTGGAACCCAGTAACAAGGAAGGTTGTGTACAGCTGAGATGTGGCGTTCTTAGAGGTGAAAGATGTTATTAAACATGAAGTCCAACCAAACGAACCTGAGAAGATAGAGTTTAAGCTTAAGGAGGAAGAATCAGACTCTACAACAGAGGAAGAATCAGAAGATGAAGAGCCACAAACTCTGGGTGTGAGAATATCAGTTCGAGAAAGAAGGCAGCAGGAAAGGTATAGTCCATCTGCTTTCTATTCAAATTTTGCTTTATCTCTTACTGATGATGATCCCATAACTGTGAAGGAAACAATAGATTCAGAGGATGGAAAACTCTCGAAAGAGGCCATGGTTGATGAAATGGCATCTTTGCGCAAAAATAAGGCTTTGGATCTGGTGTAGTTGTCGGCTGGAAGGAAACCCATTGGCAGCAAATGGGTGTTCGAGAAGAAGACAAATGCAGAAGGAAAGATGGAGAAATAGAAAGCTCGGTTGATAGCAAAAGGTTATTCCCAGGTGCCAGGGATTGATTTTGGTGATATTTTTTCTCCTGTTGCCAAGGTAGCTTCTATTAGATTAATTTTATCTGTTGCTGCTAATTTTTATTTTGAGGTAGAACAGATGGATGTGAAGACAACATTTCTTCACAGGGATCTGGAAGAGGAAAGCTACATGAAGCAACCTGAAGGCTTTGCAGTGAAGGGTAAGAAAGAACTGGTATGCAAGTTAAAGAAGTCTCTGTATGGGTTAAAACAGTCACCAAGGATGTGGTATCAGAAATTTGATACATTTATACGGGGACTTGGCTTCACCAAAAGCAAAGCAGATCACTGTGTGTATTTTAAATTAATTGGTGATCGTGTTATTTATCTGGTCTTGTATGTGGATGATATGTTGCTAGTTGGAAATGACAAAGAAATTACCCAGGATTTGAAGACCCAATTTTCCTCCAAATTCGACTTGAAAGATCTTGGTGCTGCAAACTATATTTTGGGCATGGAAATTAAAAGAAACCAGGAAAAGAGGAAGCTCTGGTTAAACCAAAGGAACTATGTCAAGACAATATTACAGAGGTTTAATATGCAGGATAGTAAATCGGTGAAGGTTCCTATTCCTGTAGGTGTGAGGTTATCTTCTGAACAGTGTCCCAAGACACAGGAAGAGGAAGAGGACATGTCCCATGTTCCATATGCAAGTGCAGTCAGTAGCCTAATGTATGCAATGGTTTGTACTAGACCATACATTACACATGCAATGGGAGTATTGAGTAATCTTATGTCAAAACTAGGGAAGGAGCACTGGACAATAGTGAAGCAGGTTTCTAGGTATTTGCATGGCACTAGTGATTATGGTTTGTGCTACTAAGGAAGACTAGGATTGGACAGAGTGTTGGATATTCGTGGCTTTGTTGATGTAGACTAGGCTGGAGATCTGGATCAGAGAAGATCTACAAGTGGGTATGTGTTTAACCTATTTGGAGGTGTAGTTAGTTGGATGAGTAAGAAACAATCTGTAGTGGTACTATCAACTATAGAGGCAGAATACATGGCAGCCACTCATGCAAGTAAGCAAGCGGTTTGGTTGCAGAGATTGTGTTCAAGTATGGGGTTAGTACAGGGAGCTATAAGGATAGTCTGTGACAGCCAAAGTGCAATTTTCTTGGCAAAGAACCCAGCATATCATTCAAATGCAAAGAACGTTGATGTTCAGTATCACTTTGTGAGGGATATGATAGAATACAAAAGGGTGTTTCTTGTAAAGGTGGACACTTTGAAGAATAATGCATATGCATTGACAAAATCTATGAGCTTTGAGAAGTTCTCTTTGTGTAGAGAAACAATGGGCATTACAGGGCTAGATAAATGACTAAGCTCTCTTGTGGCCCCTTGTGGAAAGAAGAAAACAAGTGGGAGAGTGTTGGGTTGTGTTATTTTCCTTCCACAACTAGCCCACGTAGTTAACTGGGGGGTTAGAGGGGGGGAAAAGTTCCCCCTTCGTTGCATTGATTGCATAGTAGGGGGGTCACAGGGGGTTTGAGGGGTGCAGGTAAACCCCCTCTATGGGGTCTGGGACAACACCCCAGAAAATTTTTCTTTTTGGACCCTATATTAGGTTGGTCGGACCTACCTATGGTTTTGTGCATGATTTTTGGTCCATGGTTTTGGACGCGATTGTTTTCGGTCCATGATATTGGATGCTTCGGCATGTATAAATATGTATTGTAACATTGAAAGGAACATAATGAAAAATCAAGTTGGTAGTCCTGGTTTTGGGATCCAAGGGAAAATCTCTGTGTATATGTGTTTTATGTGTTATGCTCTCGCATTGTTTATTTTATGTGTTTTAGAATTCATATGTAGGTAATTTCTGTACAGGGTTAAAACCTATAGCTTCTAATGCCAATGTCTTCTGTGATTTCTCTAATATGGTTTGCAAATATTTACCCTGCACCTCTATTCTGAACTGCAAGTGCCTTTGAACCTACATTTACATACAAGAGATAGATTACATTTAGTCATTAGGTAACTGAAACAGGGGAGAGTTATTATGTTTGTCGATTTGCATAATTTTAGAAAAAAAATTGTCATACCTCTAGCTAGTCATGGAGTCTTCTATAAACTTCTACCTGAGCTCTCAGAGAATTAGCAATCTTCATTGCTCTATAAACATAATGATAATCAGAAAATTAGTTCAAAACCAAAGGGCTTATTTGAGTTTCTAGCCCATTTTTCTTCTGTAGATTTCTTATTACTTACTTCTTATGATTTGGTGTGATGCTGCTATCCCGAGCCATCTTGCTTAGGTAGTGTCCACCATCAGAACTTCCTCCTGAAAAAATTGTAATAATAAGCAAAACTCTCTTAGAATGGGAAGGGTGGGGGTGGAGTTGAGGGTGGGAGAAGGGTGGAGGTGGGGTTAAGGGTGGAAGGTGTCATCTTAGGTAGGGTCATGGTGCCACTACAGGGAATGGTTTGTAGAACTGGGCTTCTCCATTCCCTAGTGGGGTGGAAGCATTCTCTACTAGGCCCTGATCCATGAAGGTTTTTAGATGCTTCACCAAGGACCAAGGAGGACCCAGGGAAAGGAAGTGAGGTTACTAACCACTAAAGTGAGACAGATAGCTTCAGACAAGTCCTTACAAAGGTCCCAGGGAGCTTGTAGAAATGCAAGGTAATATAATTTTCTATGTAGAGGTACTTCAAAAGGTTATTTTTTGAGCTGAAAATATCAACCATTCCTATTATTATTGGAGGGTGAAAGGTGAGGGTAGGAGGTAAAATTCTTTAATTTGAGGATGGGGATGGGATGAAGCTCTCTTATTTGAGCAAATGGATAGGTGAAGTTGTGTAACTTGCAACAATGATATATGGAAGCATCCTGTGACTACCAAAAAAATTTCAATGTTTTTTAAATTCCAATTTAGAAATCTACTAACCACCATTGCTTTTGTCAACGCTGACTTCTCTGTGGCACTACTTCCCAAGCCTATATTTCTGCAACAATCAATCAACACATGAGACAGTGTCAGGTTGCTGAAATAGGTTGGCCATTTTCAGTGTTTGAAATGTTATTATACCAGTGAAGCAAGATTCCCAAATAATTCTCAGGACCTGTGAAGAAATATTGCCCATATAATTCTCACGAATTAATCTTTCCATTGCAACACCCAAGAGTGAAACAATCACTTGAAAAAATTTACAACAAGAACCTCAATTTAGAATTCAAAGCTCCTCATTTAGAATTCCAAGCTTCTCAAGGTTCAAGAGCTTCTAGAGGCAACTTGATATTAGACTTAGTTTCCCAATGTTCCTTGTGCAGTCCTGTAACAACATTATTTTCCTAGAATCTTTACCATTAATACATGGACATCAACAATATCACAAATTATAGTAGGAAACAGTTGGAGATTAGAGTTCCTTCCCAAGGCTAGATGAAAAATCATGTCAAAATTCAAGCACATCCATGGCTTTGAAGCTTGTTTGAAAGTTCCTAGTATATAACCAAAAACAGAATTGTAATGTTAAACTTTAGGACTAATACTGGAAATGGTTACCCTATTAACTTGAATTTTAATAAATTCAATACTAAAATGGTAAAACTATTAGTGTATCTTATTGACAGTAAATTTTATCACAAAATAAAGGTTTATTTTACTTGAGAAAGCATAATATATTGCAGTTAAGCATGAAAAAATATTTGTATCCATAATTTAAATCAAGGGAATCGACTCTGAAAAACCAATACGTTTATCATAATAGGAATCCATGTGTACAAGTGTACTTTCCACAATTATTGTGAAATCGATGTAAACCAAGAAAAGAAGGCTCAATGGACCAAATTGTGTTATGCTTCTGAAATTGTTGACCCATCTCAAAAGAATGGTGAGTAAGAATGTATCCCATTACTACATCTTAATTTAAAATTCTAAAACTTGCTAGCTAGGCTTGAAACATTTGAACTATAGATCTTGTACCAGAACCAAAGGGAGACAAAATGTTTTGCGTCTCCTCGCAAGCTATATAACCAAAGAAAAATGGTAAACCAAATAGCCTAATCAAAAGCTTTCTCCCAATCATCCACTTCACTAGAAGAGTACTTATTTTGATTCTCTTGAGAGGATGAAACTTCAGTGGAACCCATAGATGTTAGAGGCTTGGAAGATGGTTGGGCTACATTAGTTGACCAAGTCTCTCCTACATTATATTTCTCAAGAGCTCCATATGGATTTATTCTTGTTAAAATAGGATTTCTTTGGAATTTCCATACTGGCCTCAATACTTCAACACTTGACCAATCCTCCCCCATGAATCCTCCATCCACACACTTTATTGCTCATTTTAAATTTTTTTCCATGCATTAGCCTTTTCTGATGTCCCACCTTTTGTTGCCCAGGCATTGTGGTTTATTAATCCACCATTATGAGGGACTGAAATAGCACCTCAATATATAGATGCATGATCCAAATATGGCTAATGCATTCTTGTCATTTAGCCATACAAGTTCACACTTGCCTCCAAATCTCAAAATCAGGGAACTCACTCATGTTCTCTTGGTAAATTAAACAATGCAAGGACAAGCCTGGGATCCATATCTACAACTGAATTGAAATGTGGAGCTTGCACTGGCCCTATGGTAGGAAGTGACCCTTTGGGCATTATGCTACGTACGGGGTTCGTGACTTATGTGTAGTTTGTATGACCAAAAAACATTTTGGTTCCCATCCAGCTGAATATATGGAGAGGTTCCATCTTTTTGCAAGATGTCTCAACATATCCCTTTTTTCCTTTAGCATAGGACCAAAAACATGCACACGAATGCTGCTTGAGTGGGATTTTGTTTTCCCCAAAACCAAGTATATAAACCTTTCTTCAACAGCTGAAACCCATTGTGGTTCTCTCCTAATCAACTCAGCCAGAAGTTCTAAAATTTTTTCATTCACCCCTAGCAGATCAACTGTTGTGCAAATGCCAAAAGCATTTGCCAAAATCTTCTTCTTCTCCAAATTTAGACATTCTTCGTCACATGCAAGCTTTCTCTAGCCTAGAGGCACTCTATTTGATTTCAATTGCATTGGATGAAGAGGAGCAGGCAATTTGTGGAGAACAGAGGCTTTAAAGATAGGATCAGATCTGGTATTGTTGCCTCCAGCATCACATGGGACATTTGCAATCAATCGATCACATGAACAAGTAATAGTCACTAGCAATTCACATCTAGTATCAGGGCATGGAAGAGGTGGGTGACATGAAGTAGTACAAGTATGCTTGCAATCTCTCTGAGGAGCTCAAAAAGGTTTCCCACATGAGATTCTACTTACTAATGATGAATTTTCCTTGGAAACTGAGTCACATGGAGGTAGATGGCATGTTCTAGTAGACACATGCATTCCACATTGCCATGGTTTCCCACGGAGTTTGTTGCATCTAATGTCCTGAGAAACACATAGCACATTTTTCAGAGCCACATGACCCCCTACACATTCTTTTGCAACAGGAATAGTACAAGGAGGGAAATCCCTGATATGGAAATCATGAGTCGCAAGATGACACCATGTCTAAGGAATGGAGGAAGGATATGAGCACGAAGGAATGGGTGTTCCACAAGGGGCTAGAGGAGAAATTAAGGTCTTCCTACATGCACAAGAAATATCAGTGAAAGTAGTTTCAAGGCAGGGTGGATAGTGGCAACTATGGAAAAGTTCTTGGCAAAAATGCTACCCACATTGCAACTTTTTCCTACAGGGCATTTGACATAAATGTGGATCCCAATCACAAATTTTCTTTTGTTCACAATGCTCTTCACATGTGAATTCATCGTTCTCCTCGACAGATACCATGGTCTTCCAACAAGGGACCGTCTTAGATGATGATCCACATCAACATTTTTTATTAACAGAAACCAAACAAGGAGGAGATTTATACACAAATGTTTTCCACATGGAAGAAGCTTCTCACATACCTCTGAGCAGGTTGGTATGTTATCCATACAACTCTTCCTCTGATTTTGCAGCTGAGTTTTACCATAGGGGCAAGATTTGACCTTCCTAGGTGATAGTTCACACTCTCCACATTCTCCAGGATGACATATTTTGTTGCACTTATGATTCTGTGAGGAAAGGATTTTCATGCATGGGTTGTTGCATGCAAATACAACGATTTTCTAGTCTATTTTTCCTTGGATCTCCATATCGCCACAAAGTATCATCTCCTCATTTTCCCGACAAAAGCACGAAGCTTTTATTAGATTGCAAGGATCACATGGGTCTTCATGGCAGACATTGTCACAATAATGGTGTCCACATTTGAGAGGCTTTTCACAACATTGTCCACATGATTTAATTGATTTATGATCAAAACATCTCCTTGTAATTGTTGTTTTACCACACGGGAAACATTATGGGGAGTCATTACTGAGGAAGGTGGGAAAGTCCCTGGATGACATTGCAGAGTACATTTATGTGAGCAACTGGGAGTTTTCTTTTCCTTTTCAAGTGGATTCCCACATGGTCCTCCACATGAATTTGGAGTGAGATAATACTCTACTTTTGGCTCTTCTACCTTCCCAAAAAAACAACAGTAATGAAGATGATGTGGGAGTGAAAGTTGCACAAACTAATAACCAAGGCATCTCCAGTTGGAACCCTGACTCTGCCCAGTAGACAAATCTACAGAGGATGGAGCTCTTGCCCATTTCCTTACACAATGCAGGTGAAAAATGGCATAACAACTACCACAAGACCAAATTGCCGCTGATCGTCCAACTATTTCATATCATATCATGCAGTCAACCTTTAATATATCCTTTATTAAGCTTCTCTTCAATTTTCTGCACTAGATTTGGTACACTCGATCTATCCAAATTTGTCTTCTCCCTACTATCCTACTTTGTCAATAGACTCATAGCTCAAAGGAGGATGAAGAATATTCTGCCTCCAATCCTAGTTGTTTTTCACCATCTTCCTATTCCTGAAACCCTTCATTTCTCATCTCTGCTGACCTGTAGATTGTGTGAGTTGATTTTTTTCAATGGAGGGGTTCATAGGGTCCTCATTTGTATAATTTTGTCCATGGATGGATACCCCATTTTTCCTGTCATTATCACAATCACCGATACTCTCAACATTCTCTTTCCCAAGAATGCCTTGGTTTGCATTATGTATAAAGGTTTGATTGCAGAGTCCATCGAAGACAACAAGTGTAGCAAATAATAACTTCTTTGTGGCTATACCTAGCGAATTTTCAACCATGGAACTCACTCATAGAGTGTGAAGTTATGAAAATGGAGTTGGTGGAAATCATAGGCATAATGATAGATATCACGAGAATAAATATAGAGTTATTAGACAGGTGTCACAAGTCAGTAAAAATGGTAGACAAAATTGTGAGGTTAACTGATTTAAAAGAAAGGCCTATCAGCCTAAATATATAATAATCAGCTACTACTCATAGACTTGAAGCTCGGAAAATAAACTTGGAAGTACAGACATTAGATATATTATAAGGGGCATTACATGGAACATATCCCAATCAGGCTATATAAGCTCTTCCAAGAAAATGTTGTTGTAGGCTACAGAAGCAATATGAATGGTATGTGATGTAGGATCCCTTGGCCAAAAATCATCAGAGGCTCTTATAACAGTAGTCTGTTTGGAACTATATGTATAAACAATTAAATACAAATTTGTTACTATTACGGTCAAGGGAGAGAAAAGATTGGTCAGATTATTTGTTTACTACAAGCAAGCATACACAATTCTATGGGATTGACCTGTAAAGACCATCAAGATTATGACTCATACAAGCAATTATCCCATTATCAAGGAAATTTTGAGCAATAGAAGCCTCCATTGATTACTGATACTAGTTGTCCAATTTAACACGACCACCATGGCCTACACCTAATGTCTCAATAATATTCTGGACGTCCGCTTTGACACCATTAATGCTAGCACTTACCAGATATGAGTGGACATCATCATAAAATTGAAAGACAATTTTGGGATGGACTAAGCCTAATCCATTTCATTTTATGCATTCTAATGCCTCATCTGGTTGGTGAAGAAGAATCCCATGAGGCTAAATAGGGAACGACAATTTTGAATTATAATGCTCCATTCCAAAAACATCAAGCTTCACTCCTCCCCAGTAACCAGTGATAGCATGCCAAAAATGTTGGGAATAATACTGAGAGGGGGGGTGAATCAGTATTATCCGGTCAATTATTTTTCATTTCACAATCATATTTGTATACAATACTTCAATTAGTAAATACCATGTATGTACGCAACTTCAGTTAAGGAAACAAGCGTATATAAGCAGACTTGTAATTTAAATTATTCTTCAGATGTTGATCATTAATCTTTGCATCAAACCATATGAACAGTAACCAGGAACAGTAAAACAAAACAGGCAATCACACATAAGAACACAAGATATAAGGTGGAAACCAAATGTGGGTGAAAACCACCTGCTGCAGTTCGTCTCTATCTTCTTTCAATTAGAAACTTCTTTTTACAATGTTTCTGTACTGGTGCAGTCTTATACCAGTACGCAGGCTGCTACCTATAGAAGGCTACAACCTTCTCTCGTTCTCCAGCTTCTCTTGGAAGGGAGCTACAACCCCCTTAGCTCTTGTACTAGTTGAGGTACTAGTACATAGGTGCTGACCTACAAAATGCTACAACCTTCTCTTTTCTTCCAGGGACCACGTTTCATATGTTTTCAAACTGGATCCATGAATATCAATCAAACATCAAGTATATCTGCATTAACCAACCTCCTTTGTACAAACAAATACTGAATCAACCAATAACTTCTCAGAATGTTGTAACCAGAAAATAGTACCAGTAACCAAACACCAATTCTGAACTCAGAACACTGCAACAATAAACAAAAGCAGCCAAAACATATTTCATGAGATATACGCTACTTTAATATGTGGAACCCAGGTGCATACACTTTTGTATCAAGGGCATCCTGCTGTTGAACCCGCGTACAGATCTATAAAAGATAATTTATCCGCTTTACTTATTCAGACATTAGTTATACATAGATTATCATATTTATAGGTCACGTCATGTGCCAAATATAATAGATCAAAAATTACACAAAGATACTCCTCTTGAAAACACCTTAAGATCTTGACCCATTAATAGAACTTATCCTTCTCCTTGCGCTCAGGTTCCTCCTTGATTCAGATCTAGTTATTTGCCATAACCCAAAGACAATATTCTAGATCTTGATCTTCATAAGATATTCAATGCTACAGTTGATCCTTGCCAAATGATCTCCTTCCCTTTTTATAGACTTAGGCCTTACTCAAACCATGGTCCAAAACCATAGAGATCCAATACTAGGGACTCAATACCTGGGTTCAACACTTTGGATGCAATACCAAGGACCAAAACCATAGGTTCAAATATGTCAAACTAAATACCATGGACCCATCATAAGTTTTCCCACATGTACGCGATTTTCTTTGCATGAAAGTGCGTGCATACATATACGTGCCTTTTGATCAGTACACCCGCGTGTATACGTGATTTTGTTAAGAGGAACTTGCGTATAACTGATTTTCTTTTCATTTTGAGAGCTTGAACTGTGATCTACCCTTTGAGTGAGTTTCCATCAAGGACAACACTTGTGCCATACTTCCCAACCTGTGTCATAATGCCAACAATCTCCCCCTTTGGACTTGATGGCAACCCCAAGTCACTCAAAATCATTCTCCCCCTTTGACATCAAGGGCAAAGTGTTATGCTCCCCCCCAAGTACATGCTAAAATCTCTACTTTGTTGTGCCGTCCATGCTCCCCTTGACTGTAGGCAAGGTCTGCAAGAGGATGATCTACAAAAGAAACATGACTTTATACATTATAAATGACCTTCCTATCACCAAAGACTCATACATACATACATCCATCTCCCAACCAAGTGGGGACATACCAATATTGACTCATCCACCCAACCAAGTGGGGAATACACCAGAAGTTTACACATGACAAATAAGTACATTACATCATTCATCCCAGGCATAGTGGGGAAACCAAAATAGGTCATTACATGACCTTGATAATAAAAGATATACATGACATAGAGACAAGACTATGAAAGTCATCAGCAACATCTGTCAATCATCGTTCAGATCAGCAACCATGTTCTCCCTCTTCACCTGTTCCACCTGAAACCAAAACAGCTATGTACTTGAACCAAGAGCTTCTAAGGAAATGCCAACAATGCAGTATTAGAAGTAAATACGCTCCCCCTGAACTTGTGCCAGATGGTCTCTGCTAGACCCATATCAGACTCTTTCCAACCTGAGTCTGACCCCACTGCTTTTCTTCAAACCAACATATATGCGACTGTATTCACATAAACCAGTGTATGTACGCGGATCATCCTCATTAAACTCGCGTACAACCACTTTTCTCTGGAATAGAAAACTTTCAACAGTAAGATGATGCATCAACTACTCCCAGATTCTGCCTGAGGTATTCAAATGTCTCCCTGGGCAGTGGTTTGGGGACTATATTAGCAACCTATTCCTTAGAGGGAACATACTTCAACTTGACCTTTCGTTGAAGTACTTGTTCCCGGAGAAAATGATACTTGATAGGTATGTGCTTAGTCTTTGAATGCACAACAGGATTCTTTGAAATACTGATTGCACTTGTATTATCACAAAAAATGGAGATAGGTGGAGTACAAGTGATTTGTAGGTCTTGCAATGTTTACACCATCCAAAGGAGTTGTGTGTAGCAAGATGCAGTAGCTACATATTCTGCTTCAGCTGTAGATAATGCAATTGAACTCTGTTTCTTGCTAAACCAAGATACTAATCTAGGACCCATAAAGAATGCACCACCACTAGTGTTTTTTCTATCATCCACGCTTTCTGCCCAATCTGCATCTTTATATGCATGAAGTGTGAGATCTGTATCTCTAGGATACCATAAGCCATAGTTTTGAGTTCTTTTAAGATACTTGAAAATTCTCTTAACTGCCTGAAGATGAGTTTCCTTTGGATTTGCCTGAAACCTTCCAACTATTCCCACTGCATGCATAATGTCTGGTCGGGTGCCTGTTAGATAGAGTAGACTACCAATCATGGATCTATAGGTTGGGTGATGTACTACTGCTGATTCATCATTTGCACTGAGGCTGCATCCTGTTACCATAGGGGTACACATTGGTTTTGAATCCTCCATCCCATATTTCTTCAAGACCTGCTTGAGATACTTGGTTTGTGATAGAAAACTGCCGTCTTTGTTTTGTTGGACTTGTAAACCAAGAAATATGTGAGCTCACCAAGCATGGACATTTCAAACTCTTTCTGCATCACCAAGGCAAAATTTTGACTCATGTCTTCTTCATTGCTACCAAAGATGACATCATTTACATACACAACAAGTATTAGCAACTTATCATTGTCAATTTTTATATATAGGTTGCTATCTATTGATCCTTTTATAAAACCTTGTTGATGGAGGTAGTTATCCAACCGATAATACCAAGCCCTTGGAGCCTGTTTAAGGCCATAGAGATCCTTTTCGAGTCTACATAAAAGTTTTGGATCATTTCCAAGAATAAACCCATCTGGTTGTTCAATATATACTTCTTCATCCAAGTCTCCATTCAGGAAGGCAGACTTCATGTCCATTTGAAATACTTTGAACTTTTAAAAGCTAGAAAGAGCAAGGAACATTTTTATGGCCTCAAGTCTAGCAACTGGTGCAAAAGTTTCTTCAAAGTCTATACCTTCTTGTTGAGAATACGCTTTACAAACAAGTCTGGCCTTGTTTCTAATCACATCTCCATTTTCATTCAACTTCTTTTTGAATATCCATTTTGTTCCTATGACATTCTTATCTTTTGGTCTAGGAAACAACTCCCAAGTGTTATTCTTTTTAATCTGCTCAAGTTCTTCCTCCATGGCCTTTACCCAGCATTCATCCTTGCATGCCTCTCTTACATTTTGTGGTTCAGTGGAGGAGAGTAATGCTAGATAACTTGAAGCTTCTGAAATGGTTCTTCTTGTTTGTACACCTGCTTCCTTTTGCCCCAAAATTTGGGTTTCTGGATGATTCTTCTAAACGTACCTGGATGGAGTCTTTTCATCTATTCTTATCTATTCTTCTAGTGCCTCATGGGTTTCTTCTTCATCATGAATTTGATTTGATGTTGAAGGATAGTCTTCATCATGTTCGAAATCTTCAGATTTTACTTGCCTAGGAGTTTTCCCTTCTTCATCAACCACTACATCAATACTTTCAACAATTTTTCCGAGTCTTTTATTGTAACACTTATATGCTTTGTTGTGAGGAGAGTAACCAAGGAGAATGCCTTCATCTGCTCTAGGTTCAAACTTGCCAAGGTTTTCATCAGTCCTTTTGATGTAGCATTTGCTTCCAAAATTTTTGAAGTATTTAACTATGGGAGTCTTACCATACCAAAGTTCATGAGGAGTCTGAGTATTGTTTACCCGGACGTTTGTCTTATTGAGAATAGTAACTGTAGCAAATGCGGCTTCACCCCAGAAGGTTGCGAGAGTTCTAGACTCATCCAGCATAGCACGAGCCATTTGTTGAACCATTTTATTCATCCTTTCCATGACTCCATTTTGCTGAGGGGTCCTTGCAGTAGAGAATTCCCTTCTTATTCCATGTTCTTCACAAAAATCGAAGAATTCATCTGAGGTAAATTCCCCTCCTCGATTACACCTGAGGCATTTGATTCTACAACCTGATTCATTTTCAACCAAGGCTTTGAATGCTTTGAACTTTTTGAAGGCTTCATCTTTGTGCTTCATAAGTCCTAACCAACACATCCTGGAAAAGTCGTCAATGAACAATATAAAGTATTCTTCTCCTCTAGGAGACCTTTTCCTAGATGGACCACATACATCAGTATGGACAAGTTCAAGTGGCTTGCTAGCTGATCCTTCTTTTTCGGGGAAATTAGTTCTAGTTTTCTTACCAAACTAACATGATTTGCATATAGTATTGTCTGGAATTCTAATGTCAGGGAGATCACAAACCGCTTAATATTTGCATGCTTTCCTTATCTGAGAGAAGCTTAGATGCCCCAATCTTTTGTGCCATAGCCAGTGTTCATCATTCTTGCTTAAATAGCATTGTTGTTGTCCTCCCTTGAGTATGTATAAATTATTTGGAGTTCTTATGCCTTTGATCACTGTTTCTCCTGTATCAAGCTCACGAACAATGCATCCATTTGATCGAAATATTACTTCATTTCCTTGATCACACATTTTACTGACACTCAATAGATTATGCTTTAAGCCATCAACATACATAACATTTCTAGCCTTGACCTTTTCTTTCAAAAACACAGAACCTTTACCTTTTATGAGTGCAGGGGTGTCATTTACAAAGGAGACCTTCTTTTCCTTTTCTAAGGCATTATATGACTGAAGTTTTTCTTTATCACTTGTCATATGTTTCGAGCATCCACTGTTGATGTACCACTAATTTTCCTATCCTTCCGCATATAAGGCTATCCCACATCTTTCTGGTTGCGATTCTTTCTTTCTCCATGTTTTAGAATTCAATGAAACTTTCTCCTTCTGAGTTGTTTGTTGAAACCTACTCCTGCATTCAGAATCTTCATGACCGAAGTTGTTACAAATAGAATATTCTACTTCATTCTCAAGAGCAAAAAAGTTATTGTAGGTCCTTTTCATGATCCTAGTCATACTCCTTTGTTTTTGAGCTTATATAGTCATGATGGTCTTGTATGCAACACATTGAGAAGCTTTGTGACCAAAGTTATGACAAGAGAAACATTGGCTATTGAAGAAATTCCTACCAACCAAATGATTGTAGTTGCTATTGACATCCATTCTTGAGGCAAATTGAGAATGATTTACCTGTGGTTGGTTGAATTTTTTGTTCATCCTTGAAGTAGATTTCCCCCGATTTACTTTGTAATATTTGTTCATTCTTGAAGCAAATCGTCCCTAATTTACTTGGGGATCTGCATTATGCTTTTGTTGTCGATTGTCAATATGTTCACTTTTTCTTGCTGCATCAAGATAACTTTTGGAGGTGGATGGCTTTTGTGCTTGCTTCTGTGCTTGAGACACTTCTTCAGTATATCCAATACCTGTCCTGATTAGAGGAGAACACTGCGCTTTGATAATCTCATCTAAAGTTTTAGATCCCTTAGCAAATCTAAGATTAAGAACTTTTGATTTCTCAATATATTCTCTAAGTCCCACAATTTCACATTCTAACTTTTCATTATGTTTTTCTCTTTTAGCAAGTTGAAATGTTAGAGTATGTATAATCATATTCTTTTCCTCTAAAAAAATTTTGAGTTTAGAAATTTCTTCATAGACACCTTCTTCATCTATAGCATCCAAGAAATCATCATCTTCAAAAGCCATCAAAAGTCTACAATCACTACGTTGTTCATCTTCATCACTATTTGAATATCCATCACTGTCTTCATGTGTATAATAGCTCTTCTTACTTACATTCTATTTTCTATTCCATCTAACTGGTTCCTTACCTTTGTCAAGTTTATCTTTATGAGGACACTTGGTAGCATAATGACCAACTCTTCCACAAGCAAAGCATTTGAAAGGTAGTATACCTCTGAATCTTCCAGTTCCCCGTTGAAGGTTCTTGACAAAATTTGATTCTTCCTCTTCTTCCAACATATGTCCTGACTCAGTGTAATCTCCTTTTCCTGAGGCTTTGAATGCAACTTCTCCCCTGTCTAATGGTCCCCCTTTTCTCATTTCGTAAGCAGTTAGAATTATGTGCAGCTGTGACATGGTAATGCTCTGTAGATTCTCTCTTTCTTCTATGGCAGAAACTTTTGAATCAAACTTAGGAGACAAAGATCATAGAACCTTTTCAACCAAAACAACTTCTTTTATTTCTTCACCCAAGTTTTTCATACAATTAACATTCTCATCTATACGTAGGAAGTAGTTAGACACGCTTTCATCATTGTGCATTCTGAGATTTTCATATTGAATTCTAAGAGTTTTTAGTTTTTCTCATTTTACCTGTTCATATCCTTCATAGCTTAGAACGATCTTGTCCCATATTTGTTTTGCAGTTTTGAGTTGCATAACCTTGACGAATTCTGATTGAGATAGGCTCCCTAATAGAATATTGACAACCTTTGCATTTGTTTCATACTGCTTCTTACCAGCTGTATCTGTAGGAGTTTCTTATGGAAAAGTGTATCCTATTTCCACAATATCCCAAACTTCTGTACCAAGAGATTGAAGATAGGTAGTGATTCTTACCTTCCAATAGATGAAGTTGCTCCCATAAAAAATTGGTGGCCTGATTGATGCTTCTTTTTCGTAGTTGCTCATGATGATAGATCTTCCTTCAAGTGATCAAGCTTCTTCTGAAGGACCTGCTCCAATACCAATTGTTGGGAATAATACTAAGAGGGGGGGTGAATCACTATTATCAGGTCAATTATTTTTCATTTCACAATCAGATTTTTATACGCTACTTCAGTTAGTAAATACCGTGTATGTACGCAACTTCAGTTAAGGAAACAAGCGTATATAAGCAGACTTGCAATTTAAATTATTCTTCAGATGTTGATCATTAATCTGTGCATCAAACCATATGAGCAGTAAAACAGAACAGGCAATCACACATAAGAACACAATATATAAGGTGGAAACCCAATGTGGGTGAAAACCACCTGCTGCAATTCGTCTCTATCTTCTTTCAATTAGAAACTTCTTTTTACAATGTTTCTATACTTGTGTAGTCTTATACCAGTACACAGGCTGCTACCTGCAGAAGGCTACAACCTTCTCTCGTTCTCCAGCTTCTCCTGGAAGGGAGCTACAACCCCCTTAGCTCTTGTACTAGCTAAGGTACTTGTACGTAGGTGCTAACCTACAGAAGGCTACAACCTTCTCTTTTCTTCCAGGGACCACGTTTCATAAATTTTCAGACTGGATCCATGAATATCAATCAAAAATAAAGTATATTTGCATTAACAAACCTCCTTTGTACAAACAAAAACTGAATCAACCAATAACTTCTCAGAATGTTGTAACCATAAAACAGTACTAGTAACCAAACACCAATTCTGAACTCAGAACACTGCAACAATAAAAAAAGTAGCTAAAACATATTTCATGAGATATACACTACTTCAATATGTGGAACATACATGCATACGCTTCTGTATCAAGGGCATCCTACGTATATGTTGTTTTAAGTTAGTGAACTAGCGTGTATACTCACCTCTGCTGCGCTGAACCTGCGTACAGATCTATAAAAGATAATTTATTTGCTTTACTTATTCAGACATTAGTTATACCCAGATTATCATATTTATAGGTCACGTCATGCTTCAAATATAATAAATCAAAAATTACACAAAGATACTTCTCTTCAAAACGCCTTAAGATCTTGACCCATCAATAGAACTTATCCTTCTCCTTGCGCTCAGGTTCCTCCTTGATTCAGATCTAGTTATGCACCATAACCCAAAGACAGTATTCTAGATCTTGCTCTTCATAAGATATTCAATGCTACAGTTGATCCTTGCCAAATGATCTCCTTCCCTTTTTATAGACTTAGGCCTTACTCAAACCATGGTCCAAAACCATAGAGATCCAATACTAGGGACTCAATACCTCGGTTCAACACTTTGGATGCAATACCAAGGACCAAAACCATAGGCTCAAATATGTCAAACTAAATACCATGGACCCATCATAAGCTTTCCCACATGTTCGCACTTTTCTTTGCATGAAAGTGCGTGGATATGTATATGCACCTTTTGATCAGTACACCCGCATGTATACACGATTTTGTTAAGAGGAACTTGCATATACTTGATTTTCTTTTCATTTTGAGAGCCTGAACTACAATCTGCCCTTTGAGTGAGTTGCCATCAAGGACAACACCTGCGCCATAGTGCCAAACCTATGTCATAATGCCAACAGTGGACATCATCATAAAATTGAAACGCAATTTAGCGATGGACTAAGCCCAATCCATTTCATTTTATGCATTCTAGTGCCTCATCTAGTTGGTGAAGAAGAATCCCATGAGGCTAAATAGGGAACAAAAATTTTGAATTATAATGCTCCATTCCAGAAACATCAGGCTTCACTCCTCCCCAGTAACCAGTGATAGCATGCCAAAAATAAATTTACCTGGAATAATACAAATTTAATATAAATTGAGAACAAAGTAGCATGCCAAATCAACTATGGAGGAAAGTAGTTTGCATATACAATTTATAGCTTAAATATATCAACTAGTCACTAAACAAATAATGTAGCTTATGAATTCAGGAGGAAAGTGCTAGAATGAAGGGTTTGGAGCATATACATAAACAAGGAGTATAATTGAGTAATTCCTAATGGATAGCTAAGGTAGCTTACCTTAAATTGTGGGTCTTCTTTTCTTCTATAACAATGTGTCTAAGGCCGAAAGCAAGATCCTCTTGTCTTTGACCAGTCTTTCCATGTTTTAGAAACTTATAATTCTCTATTACATGTGTCAGCCGATTTCAAAAATTAAATTATGAGCCCATAAAATGTTTAGTGTTCCACTAGAAAATTGAGCATAAAAATGAAATTATCTTTAGATTATAAGAACTTTGAGAATAAAAATGAAATTATCTTCATATTGCAAGAAGATTTAGGATCAAAAGGAAATTATCTTCAAATTTCAAAGAGAGATGAATTATTGTCTTCAAATGTCATATTTGAAGAAAAAAGAAGGTCAAGCCTACTTTGTTGTATTGCCAACTGGAGGAGGCTTTGCATTAGAGTCCATTTCAACATATTTCCAACCATCATCAAGAAGTAGAAACTTTGGAGGGGTGCCCCCTTTCTCTAGACTGTTAAAGAAATACAAAAAAATCACAAACATTTGGAACTGGACCCTTAGGATAAGGTCACAGTGTAACTACATCTCGACAAGAGTTGATATATGATTACAGAACATAAAAGGGGGGCGGGAAAAATAATATAACTTTCTAAACCTTGTTTTACACCCTCAGTTGTGACATCTGTGGAAAATGCGTCCCATGTACACCACCCAAACCAATTGAGTATATCAGGTAACTGCAAGAGAAATATTCAAATCATAAGACTACAAAGAACTAGCGAGAACTTATAATGACTTAGTAAAACAATACATGGATATGTGTCATTCTCAATTAAAATTCAAGGTGAGCTAAATGTTTTAGCACATGGAACAAATTCAGACACCATTGGAAAGAACCAAGCTTCAATTCCATGAGAAATTACTGTCTTTCTTTCATGATGGGCAAAGGTTTAAGAGTGCCTCTCAACAGCCCTACGCTATCAATAATTGATGTTAATCATATAACATTGATTCTGAAATATGAGAAGTTCCAAAAGAGAGAAAGTTAAATAAGAAAGTTTTAGAATGCCTCTCAACAACCTTGCGTTATCAATAATTGATGTTAATCATATAACATTGATACTGAAATCTGAAAAGTTCCAAAAGAGATGAAATTAAATAAGAAAGTTGAAACATGGAAACATTCTCACTCTACTGCACTAGTAATCACTTCATATGGATCTATTCCAACACCAACAAAAAATGAATAAAATGCTTGAGTTGTCTCAACAATAGGATCTCCTGGAATGCCAAATACAAAGTAAATTTAACAGAAAATCAGAATGTCTATTTTTCTATAGGGAATTGAAAATTGAGTCATATTAAGAATTTTATTTTATACCATTCATAATCCTTGCAATTCTTACCACTTTCCATACTTATTTCAAGCTCATTTTTTTCATTTCCTTCCAAAACTACTCTGAAAGATCCTTCCAATAGTGGCAATAAAACAATATAGATTTTTGGCTCTCCAATGCCATCGCCCACACCAGTGCTCAAATGTGAACATTCACTACCCTCAACTAGAAAAAATTGAGTCTCAAATCGGACATCTCTCCCATAGGAGCCCATCCTCTATGTCATACACTAGAGCTTGAAGTCGAACAAAGACATAAAATGAAGGCCTTTGCATAAATACATATAAAATCATCCATCGTAACCCATAGAAAAGAATTGTGATCAGAATAACCAAAAAAGTCCCCAAAAAGTGCACTTCTTGCACTATCAGAATGCATTGTAAACGTCTTGCACATTGAATTTGACATTTTCTGAATACAAGACACTAAATAAAACATCCAAATTGAATACAAAATATATCCTAATACAGTAGTCTTCTACATGATATTTTATTGCATTATTAAGCATGTAACCTTCAGTATGTCCTTCAAAAAAAGATATCAAAAAATCAAAACCAGAAAACAAGAGATCCAAATATCATTATGGTGTTTATTATCATACATGAACATGTAGTTTCTTCAGATATTAATGAAACTCATTCTTGACCAAATCATGTTGCAACTAAAAAAACATAAAATGATAGATTCCAATACCTAGCATTCTACTACTTTGGGTTTTACATAAGTAGATCATGTAAACTATCAGACTATTGAAAAAAATAATAGTCAAAATGACCTTCAAATTAGGCTTCTGAATACAAGATCAAGTTCCCAAAAAAAAAAGTGTAAAACACAAAAGAAAATCGAGGTAGGCTTCTGAATACAAGATCAAATTCTCCCAAAACAAAGGTGTAAAACACAAAATAAAATGCAGCTATGCTTCTGAATACAAGATCATGTTCCCCCAAAAAGTTGTAAAACAAAAAAGCAAATGCAGCTATGGTTATGAATACAAGATCATGTTCCCCCAAAAAGGTGTAAAACACAAAAGAAAATGCAACATTCTGTTGCTTAAGATGTACAAAACCAAAATACATTTTGTTGTAACAGAAAGACTAGTAAAATGTATCAGATCATTACCCCATAGAAAGCCACATCAAAAAAGTTAACATAACAAACAACCTTCAAATTAAGCTTGATTTCAAACCCCTAATCTTCAGAAACAACAATTTTCCATGAACAATTTCATTACAAGGAACAATTTCATTTTTGAGATAAGTGAGGGCATGCTAGGGAGATGAGGTTAGTCCAAATAGGCATCTAGCTGCCTGTGACCAGGTGGAATGTGTGTTCTAAAGATGCAGAAAATGATGTAGGTTGCAATAAGGAATATCATCAGAATCTGGGAAATCTCAGATAGTACGTGGGAAAGAACAAAAGCCAGAAATGTGTCGGGCATATTAGAAGTCACTATAGGCAGAGAAAGTTACCCCATACCCCGATATGCCACAGTAACCCAAAACTATGGCAAGGGAACAAATAAAAAATGGGAAGTATCTAAGGACCACATTGCGAGCAGCGCAGACAAAACAAAAAACTACCAGACAGATATATAGTACTCCTCAAACCCAGCCAAATATCCATGTAGCATTACCAAAATAGTGCAAACCGGATCTACTTACCTTCGAGAAAAAACGCTACTCCACCACCATCAAAATCCCACACAGTCACACCAATATCCAAGCAGATCTTCCATTAGAATTCCATCTCCACTGCAGCAGCTTCCAGAATGCTCAAGAAGGCCTTAAAACTAGTGGCTCAAACTTGGAGTTCTGTATAGTCTCAATAGTTACAAGCTCTGTAACACCAAACTCTAGCATCCCATCTGTGAAGTGAAGACACACCATTGTGTGTCATTAACACATAGTTCACAAGAAGTCAATGTCTACTGAGACTAGTTTCATGCCTCCCCTGTTACACCGTTTATCTTTGGATTTAGCTCCTTCATCCAGCCCACCATGTGGTCGAAGGATCGATTCTCCTGGACAAGCACCACTATTGTTTTTATAGGTCTGGGTATTTCCATCTTCAATCCTGTAGTTGCAATGTACAATAACGCATGTAAACTTAGGGCTTTAGCTAGTCGTAACTCTTAGGATACTCTTTTAAGGGTCAGGTTCTACATGAATCAGTGAATGGGAACGTAAGGAAGCCTACCCCACCTGCAGTGTCGTTGCCATTTATGCCTAGTCATTCTGCGATAATATCATAAGGATGATCAATACCACTATGTAAGCAAGCCCATAGTGCAAGCAACATTCATCATAAGTCCGAAGGCACTGCGGAGGTTGTATGCCATTTTTCAACCTGCACAAATGGAAATTGTATAACTTATACAAGAGAATCCCCCAAATTCAACTCTTCCCTCAATTTTCAATTTGCAAACTAGGAAATCAAGGGCGATTACAACTATATCCAACCTTCAACCCATGAAATCGCCAAATTCAACTCTGCCCTCAATTTTCGATTTGCAAACTAGGAAATCGGGGGTGATTACAACTAGATCCAACCTTCAACCCACGAAATCGGGCGACTGCAAGCAAATGCAATCTCCCAAATCAGGCGAATTAGTCTTTGCATTGTTTGTTGCCTTTTTTTGGGCTAAAATGTAATTAATATTTATTTTTTAAATAAATTTTTTGCTAACTATAGAAAATGGGTATAATATAAAAATTACGCCCCTCCAAAATATAAAACCCCTTAAATTTCACCTTTGGGCTAAGATTCACCCCTAAAATTTTCTATGGCATCAAGATCAACAAATACATCAGATTTTCTTACAACGACTAAGTTGCATGTATGATTTATTCACTAGTTTTGGCATGCATGACAAATGAAGTGTGGTCTATTAGTTATGATATGTCATTGGCATGGAGGATTGCCTGGATTAACAGTGGCTTGCCTAGCCTTTCCATTTCATGGATAGCCATGGTGATTGTGGGTTTACTTTCATTGTTTTGTTTTTGGTTGGTTCTCACATTTTCTTAGCTTGGGTTGAGTTTACTAGTTCCTGGAGCCTTGGTTGGAAAAATGCTCTGGAGACCTTTAACAACTTGGGTTGAGTTACTAATCTTGTAACCTTGGTTGGAAAAACGTTCTAGATCTCTTGGTGGGTTGAGTTACTAGTCCTGGAGCCTTGGTTGGACAAACGCTCTGGAGCCTGGTGGTAGTTGTGGGTTGAGTTACTAGTCCTGGAGCCTTGGTTGGACAAATGCTCTGGAGCCTGGTGGTAGTTGTGGGTTGAGTTACTAGTCCTGGAGCCTCAATTGGAACAAATGCTCTAAAGCCCTGGATGGATGGGATAAAGACCGATATGATGATGGTTTTGTGATGTCTGACCATGAGGTGGAAATTGGTAAAGGAATTGGAAAAAGTAAAGAGGAATTAATTAGCATTTATTTATGAGAAAAAAATGAAAATAGGAGAAAAGGAAGGTGAAGAGACGCAAATTTGCATGCTAAGGAAATTAGAGGGAAAATGAAGGAAAATGAAGAAAATAGGGGCATTAATGATAAAAAGGCTTTTAAGGATCAATTCACAAACTTTTTTAGTTTATCTTTTCTCTCTTATACTTTTGCACACTTAGAGAATTCTTGGAGCACTTTGACATACATTGGATTTGGAGAAAGAAGGCAACGGAAGGAAAGGAGCACAAGGAAATAGTTGGATCAACAACTAAAACTAGGTTTCTTTGCAGGTAATAGGTTTCATGTACGATTTCCTTGTTGATTTCTGGATCCATGTTATTTTCTAGTCATGTGTTGTCATTAGCATGGAGATTTACTTGGATTGGAAATGTTTTTAGCCTTGCCATACAATTTCCTAAATAGCCATGGTGTTGTGGGTTTTTCCACTTGATTTGTTTTTTTATTGGTGCTCATGTTCTTTATAGTTGTGGGTTAGCACAAATGATTTGGAAGCCCTAGAACAACTTGGGTTCAGTTACTAGTCCTGAAGCCTAGGTTGGGACAAACACTCTGGAGCCTTTGGTGGGTTGAGTTACTAGTCCCTAAAGTTGGGGTGGACAAATGCTCTTGAGCCCTGCAAGGTTGTGGGTTGAGTTATTAGTTCCTAGAGCCCTAGACATCTTGGGTAGAGACTGATCTGGTTGATGTTAGTGATTTATGTACTGTAGAAGTGGAATCACTATGGATGAGGGTTGAGGTGGTTTGGCCTTTGGAAGCACTGGTTTGGTTTTGTGTTGGTTTATTCCATGAGATCCCACATTCATGCCTAGAATATGGCGTGGGGGTGATTCGTTGAAAGAGACATTTGGTTCAACCAAGTCTATGGTCGGGTGGTACGTGGAAGTCCCTAACTTGGTTGGTATTTTCATATATTAATAAGATCTATTTTTCTACTATGATTCATGTATACTTGTAGTGATTATGTTGGTGATATTATGGTTGGGTTGCCATAGTTTTATATGCCAATTATTTGTTGGTTATATGTTGGTTATATGATGTATTTTAGTTATGGCTCTTGACATGTTTTGATGAATATATGAATGGCTAATAAATGCATGGACCAACAAGTTCTATTTTGGCTGTCTAGAGAGCACTTAGACCTTCTCGGTGATTTTCAGATGAAGTTCAGATATTTATTCTCATATATGCATTCATGACCTATATCTTACATGTTTACCATATGTTTTACGAAATGTCTAGTGTGTTCTAGGAAGTCTAGGTCAAGTTTTGGCTTCAAGTTTGAATGATTAGCATTTTCGTTATGAGAAATATAATTCTAGAAAGTTACAATAATTTTTGGGTAGTGTTCTAGAGACGAGCCTAGAAATATGGCTAAGATATCGGGATTGCAGGCACAAAACTAGAGAAATGAGGTCATAACCACATTGAGTAAGGCTTGTGAGTGTGGTTGGAGGCTCACAACCGTATGTAGGCAATTTCAAGGGTAAGATTATAGATCTAGGTCAAGGAAAAGGGTTCCAACTCAGGGATTGGTCACTTGGGGTGGTTTTTCAGCCTCTGATTGAACTATGGCTCCTCAGGAAAGTCAATAAGTTTGAGTTGTAGGCCCAACTTAACAGAACCTATGAGGTTGGGTCAAGTCATAGTGATGCTCATCTTATGTTTACCCTGGAAATCTTGTGAATTTTGGTAAATGTGGGAAGGCGTGGTCATGGATTGGTATCAAAATGATTCCTTTCCCTGAAACCTTTCCTCTGATACCAGTGGTAATAGATTGGTATCAGAGTGAGGTTGCAACACTGGACCTCAAGGTAGGTGTGATTGTTATGCATGCATGGTTAGTTGTCTATATGTTTATGAAGCATGCATGTTGGTTATTTCTCATGATGGTCATTATTGCAGTTGAGTCATCAGGTTGAGGTTGATGATGGTATGTTAAGATGATTGATATGTTGATGTATATATATATATATATATATATATATATATATATATATATATATATATATATATATATATATATATATATATATAGATATATAGATATAGATATATATTGTGCTAATCTGGATAGATCTGTGCAAATGAGATAGACTTCCCTAAACTTCACTAAGGTATGTTGGATTGTGTTTATATTTGGTTTATTTGACATGGTATGTTTACAAGAAGAAAAATATCATAGACGACAAGCAAGTTGGTGGATTACAGTTCACATGAATCTCCTTACAATCATTTACAACCATAACCTTATCAACATATGATAATTATATTCCTCCCATTACACCTTATAAACATCAATAAGCTACATAAACTACATGAGCTAAGAAAAATCATTACATTAAATACTAAATACTTAAATATTTACAATAATGATTTCATGTTAAAATACATAAACTAATAAATGATAAGCCTATAATCTACCTCATACAATGATAACTAAATAGTTACTTTTTAACTAATCCTATATAATTTCTTTTCAAATCATAAATGTCAAACCAATATAATAGTTTTTCTCTTCAAATCATAACTCATAATTTTAATTAATCACAATTTAAATATTCCTCCCATTACACCTTATAAACTTCAATAAACTACTTAAAATACATAAGCTAACAAAATGATTACATTAAAAACTAAATATTTAAATTTACAATAATGATTACATGCTAAAACACATAAACTAATAAATGATGATAACTAAATAATTACTTTTTAACTAATCCTATATTATTTATTTTCAAATCATAATTTCTAATTTTAATTAATATCAATTTAAATATTTATAGGTTTCATTATTTATTAAAAAATATTTATCATGATAACTAAATATAACTAATACTTTCACTACATATAATAAATAAAATTCCTACATAAACTAATAAGGAAATATATTAAATTAAATGGAAAATTTATTAAAGATTATGTACATTATTACATATTAAATTAATTAATATAATATTCATAATAATATTTAGCCTACTAAGTTTTTCCCAAAATATTATTCACTTAAATACAGATAAATCATTAGCTCTTTTACATTAAATCTTCTCACGATATTATGCGTTCCCCTGATGATGGACTCACTTTGAAGTCCAAAACGTTGGGTTAAAAAACTCTTTAACAAGTCATTCCACACTCTTTCATCTCCTTACATATAAGTTGAGCAGCAAAGAGATGAGTACTCTCCTAATTTAGCAGATACCTTGATAAGTTTAAAGGAACAAATCAAAAGTTGTAAGGTGGATAATGACACGATAATTGGGTCACAAAAAAGACTTGCCAAAGCTTAGGAAAAGCAAGCATAAGTCAATGCAGTGATCCTTGATATCTTATCATAATTGTAGAGGTAAGGACAACCACGAATCGGTTATGGGAGAGGAAAGAAAAAATGGGGCATATGGTAGCAGATTTCAGGGACGACACAGGTCGGGCAGGGACAACACCATCATAGGTGGAAGATTGATGGATACACCTAATAGGAGAGGTAGTGGTTATGGGTTCTATTCTAGTTCTGGTTCAGATACACATCACGATCATCATTGTTATCATGCTTGCCTAAGGAGTGAGAGGGAATACTTGTCATATGATTTCAAGAAAGCCAAGCCTCCTACCTTTTATTGAGAGTTGAAGAAACTGAAATATGTAGAAGAATAGATGCTTGGGATGAAGAAGTTCTTTGAGTTGCATGATTATTCAGAGAATATGAAACTTGGGATAGATATTTTCAGTGTTAAAGGGAAAGAAAACATCTCGTGGGAAGATGTGAAGTGCGTCATAGGCATCAAGATAGAGGAGTTGAGTTGGCATGAGTTCAAAAGAATTTTTAGAAAGAAGTAATTGTCAGAGAGATGCTTTGACGGAAAGGCCAAGGAATTTTGAGCTTACGATGAGGTCTATGACAGATGAAGAGTACACGACTAAGTTTTTGATCCTATTAAGGTATGTTCCATACATTAAGGATGAAACAATGATGGTTCAAAGATTCATCAGTGGATTTCCATTAGCATTTAAGGGTTGAATTGATAATTATGAGCCTTAGACATTGGAGGAAGTAATTGGGAAGCTGAAGCATTATTATGAGCAGTTTAACTGTAAGTCTAAGCCTAAACATGATTGGAAAGGGAATGAAAAGACTAAAAGAAAGTGGGATAATAAGTGAGGAATACCTTAGGATGTAGGAAACAAGGAGAATATAGCTTCGTACAAGAAATTAAATGTAGTTAATAGAATACATGGGTCTTAGCCAAAGGAGCAAGACAAGGGTGATGGCAGGAAGCCTTTGTAGTGTTGGACTTGTGGTAAACAGCATCACAGGAGATATTATCCACAACATTAGGGTGGAAGACCTCAAATTTACATTGCTCAGGAGGCACTGACTGCTGGAGATGTTGGACAAAATATTCATCATATTTATGCAACATTGGATAATAGGCAGGTTAATCATTAGAAATCTATTATTGAGATGGAAGGTAAGCATCATGATCAATTTATTTTTATTTTGATTGACCCTGGATATAACTATAGTTTTATCAGTCCTAACCTAGTGGATAAGTGATTCTTGAATAAAAAAGGTCATTCAGAGTCTTGGTTCGAGCAGTTGGCTATAGTGACCAAGAAAGGAGTTCATAATTGTGTGAGATATTGTGCATTTGATTTGAATGGTATGTCTACATCAACACATGTAAATGTGTTAGGTCCCTATACTACTAGTGTAGCCCCTTATTGTTATTAGTACAACCCCCTTATTATATTTTTGTGCCCATGTAGTCCCCATATGGTTATTATTGTGCCCCATAGAAGCCCACTATTGTTATTATTATGCCCTTACATTATTATTGTTATGTCGTATCTGATTATATTATGGCCTCTTAGACTCCTATATATAGAAAGGAGGTCTTGTCATTTGTATCGTCTAAGAATTGTCTATTTGTGTAATGTAAAGGAGGTTTCACCCTCGAAGACGCTTATTTATAAGGCATTGATCTATCTTTTCTATCTTTTTGTGAGCTAGTTCCATAACATTTGGTATCACAGATTTGGATTATAGGGTTTCGCTGCTCCAAACAGGTCATCCTGGAATTTCCACTATAACGTTTTTCATACAATGTTTTAGAAGCTAAAAACAAAACCCATTTGAGATGCAATTGTGCTGAACCTCGGGTCTGAATTCTAGATCTTGTCTCACTATATTGTGCAAGATATGATCTGAGGAAGTTAGGGTTTTTGCAAGCTCCAAAATTTCATCTAAAACAGGTCATTGTGGAATTTTCACTATAAAGTTTTCTCTATGAAGTTTCAGAAGCTAAAAACAAAATCCATTTGAGAAGAAATTGGTTTCAACCTCCGATCTGAATTTCAGATCTTGGCTCACTACATTTTCAGATATATGGTCTAAGGAAGTTATGGTTTTTGCATACTCCTGAAGTACATCCTAAACATGTGACCTTGGGAAAATAGTCATAACTTTCTCTCTGAGCATTAGATTGAAATTTCGTAGGAAGCTACAAAGAGAGGATGGAATATCTTTTTCTTGGGTATAGTTTTCAGAACCTAAGATTGAAATAGTGACACGTGGCATGTCGTACAAGTTCACTCTACTGAACTAGTCTATAATTAGGCCATCGTGGGAGATGGAGAATAAATCTTTCTTTGGGAATCCAATTGTGATAAGACTTGTGGAGATAGAAATAGGACTCAGAGGGCTATTACAGGCTGAAATTTCAGAACTTAAATATCCGAAATTACAGAGTTACATTCGTTTCAAGATCGAGCTCCTAAAATCAAGAAAAAGTGAGATGAGGGAGTTTGATGGCAAGGATATGGTAAATTGGATACTATAGATGGAGAAATATTTTGATCTACATGGTCTACCACTGTTACAAAAGGTACGTATTGAATCTAGTTATTTAGAACCGAATCAATTTTTATGGTATAAAGGGCTTTGTTCTCGTAAACCACTTGTCACGTGGTCAATTTTCATAGAGAAATGATAGCACATTATGAGGATACAAAGAGCAACACCTTCTTTAGCCAATTGATAAATCTCAAACAAAAGGGTTCAATGGCAGAGCACATTGAGGACTTTCAAAAAATGAATATAAGGGTAAATGATATTCTAGAGAAGCAAAAGATAAATAATTTTATCTATGCCATGGAAGTTGATACCGATGATATGAAAGCATATTGGCAGAAAGGCATGGAATATTTGAAGAAAGACGTGGAAGGTTTGAAGGAAGGTGGGACAAAGCTGCTACAAGAAAGGCCTCCTAATGATGAAAAGGATCAATAAACGTCAAAAGAAGAGGACATAAACCGTGAACCAACCCTAGAGAAAGAACAAATGAATCCGACCATATCTTGTATTGCAATGAAAGGAATTACCACTCCTCAAACCCTCAAGATAGAAGGACATATCAAGAAGAAGAAGGTTCAAGTAGTGAAATATCAGGAATAAAAGTATCAAGAAACATCAAAAGAAAAGGATACTCACCAGGAACGAACCCAGAGAAAGAAGAAATGAATCCAACCATATCTTGTAATGCATTGGTCAGAATTACCACTCCTCAAACTATAAAGATAGAAGGACATATCAAGAAGAAAAAGGTAATAGTGTTGATTGATTCGGGTAGTACCCATAATTTTATTCATTATAAGATAGCCAAGGAATTGAATTGCTTCCTATATCCAGTACCAGAGTGTCGAGTGACGGTTGTAAGTGGAGGAACCATAAATTGCTCTGGAAAGTGACATAATATCAAGCTATCCATGGGAGATTATGTATTGAATAGACCGATGATTTCCATTCCAATGGGTGGTGCTGATGTTGTACTAGGAGTCCAATGGCTACAATCCTTGGGTACAATAGCTTTTAATTTTCAAGAAATTTTCATGAAATTTTCTTCGGAAGGAAAGGAAGTTGAATTAAGGGGTATCACAGGGAAACCAGGAAAGATAATCAGCTCTGATAGAATGACAAAGATTCTAAAGAAAGAACAACGAGGCATAATTGCACAATTATGTTCGCTAATGGTTCCCACGTCGAAATCATCTATTTCTCCAAATCTCCAAAAAGTTTTGGACAATCATTCCAAGGTATTTGAGACTCCCAAACACTAGTCGAAAATGATGAAATTAGTGACTAGGTGACTAAATGCATTAGTCACTGCAATTTTTCAAGTGAATTACTACTAAATTTGAGCAATTTTAAGTGACTGAACTAAAAATGACTAACTTAAATGACTAATTTAGTCTAGGGATAAAATATACGACTATATAATAAGTGACTAAACTACAAGTGACTAACTTAAATGACTAATTCAGTATAGGATTAAAATATATGACTAGATAATAAGTGACAAAATTAATAATGAATAACACAACTGACTATTATAGTCTAAGAATAAAAATATGACCAAATAACAGGTAGAACAAGGATATGAATTAATCATTTATATTAGTAATTTTTTATTGTGTCACTCTAGAAATGGTAAATTACAATTTTGATACCGAAGTGTTACATTTCACTACAGGGGTCTCTGAATCCATCTGCAGTGTTAAAATTATGATTACCCTTTTGTCTCTAAAGTTTAACACTAGAGATGGATTCAGAGACCCCCTTCTTTGAATCCATCCGCAGTGTTAAATTTAGAGACAAAGGGGTCTATGAGTCCATCTGCAATGTTAAAATTTAGAGACCCTCATCTGCAATGTTAAACACTCTAGAAATGGAAAATTGCAATTTTGATACTAAAGTGTTACATTTCACTAAATTTTAATGCTATAGATGGATTCAGAGACCCCCTTGACCCCCTTAAAGGGGGTCTCTGAATCCATCTACAATGTTAAAAGTTAGATATTAGATGGATTCAATGACCCCCTCAAAGGGGCCTATGAATCCATCTATAATGCTAAAATTATAACAATTTTATACAATATTATTGAGTATAAGTTTACAATATATAATAGTTTTA
Source organism: Pinus tabuliformis (assembly GCA_031772625.1). Classification (NCBI taxonomy): domain Eukaryota; kingdom Viridiplantae; phylum Streptophyta; class Pinopsida; order Pinales; family Pinaceae; genus Pinus; species Pinus tabuliformis. The sequence continues at coordinate 913,798,343 of CM062818.1, read as the reverse complement.
CACTCCTTTTGGAAGGAGGAATAAGAAAGAGAGTTTGAAATTGATATTGAAGGGTTTTAAGAGTTAATAGGAATTTGTTCCTCACATCTTAGAGAGACAACACACTATTTGTTGTGGGGTTTTTGTGGTGTTGTTACATACCATGGTTGATTATTGCACTAGATTCATTGAGGCAATATTTATTGTACTAATTTGAATTCAAAGTATGTTGATTAATTTAAAACTTATCAATTAATATAAATGTAGATTACTCTAAAGCCATATTATTCTATACATAATTCTACAAACATGTGTAGGGGTTGCAAAGCAGAGCTCAGTTTCCAATCTTGCACCTAGGTAAAAGTTGGATTATTCTCCCCTTATAACAAATAGAGGAAACTCAATTAGAAAATAGTTGAATTATTTAAATTTAAATATAAAAAATGTATGTTCTTATGTATTTTTAGTTGATAATAATTAGCATATTATTATTTATATTCCCTCATTTAAACTATATAATGTAAAAGAAAAGGTATTTCTAAATATTATGATCCCAAAATGAAGATGGACACTCAACCTAGTTTTTATTTTCAAGCCAACAAGTAGAAATTGTGAAATGCCATTTAGATTGGAAATTATCCCATCCCAAGTCTCAATTTTATCTTTCCTTCTTATTTGTTTGTCCAAATACATTATCCCACCAAAAAAATGCATGCCCTTTCAACTTTGTGAATATATGCTTCACTCTCTTGGGGTCCTCAATTTCTCAAACTCGAGGGATTTCTCCATCTTCCCAATCTAATAAATCATCTAGTCCTATCTCCCATGGGACCTCTACTTTTCACTCTTCACCACTCACATCATGAATATCTACTGCAACCCCTCTTTTCTTAGCTTCCTCCATGGAATCCATTCTAGTTAACATGAACCTCAACATCTAGGGGATTTTATTCATGGTTATGTTTCCCTCTACCCTATGCTTGTATTCCTAATTTCCTTATGTTTTCTTTTGCAATTCTCCTTGTTATAGCTCCACCAAACAAATTCCCTTTGATAGCATTGTTCTTCAATTCATATGTGGGCCTCAAACCTACTTTGATACCAAAATAATGCAACCTAAATTAGTATTTACATAGGCAATAATAATCACAATTACAATTCCACTTCAAACATAACACATGATAAACAATTAAAAGCACACACAAAATTTTATATCCTAAACAAAATAAAAGACGACTTTACTCTTAGAAATACATGGAACCCATGTCAAGACCCCTTAGTTCTTATTTTTAGCTAAACTAATTTCTCACAGTCAATAATTCATTATAATTTACACTCTCAATAAATTTGAAAAAATATATATTTTACAACATTTTAAATTTAAACAAACTAATTTTTAATCAACCAATAACTTAAAAACTTTAATAATTATAAACAAATAAAATAATAAAAATAGCTATAAAATTTATAATAAAAAGAAAATCCTAAAAAATTTAATATAAAACTACATATTTATCTATCCTTTAATACCAACCAACCAACTTTTATAAAAACTAAATATGATCACAAACGCTCGCACTATAAAAATTTTCTAGAACAAATTCAAATTTCCATTACTAATCTACATCAATGAATTCATTTCATCTGAAGCATCTGAACCCTCAAAGAATTGGATAAACCTGACCAGAATAATACAATGAAATCCTCATATTCTCATGTAAAATCCACCATTATTCCACAAAAACCTCAGAAAATATGACAGAGGCCTTGAACAACAATGGAAAGGAGCTGGATAAGGATCCAACCATTAGTTTTCCTCTGGTGATCCCGATGAATGAACAACGATGGAAAGGAGGTGGATTGGGATTTGACCATTGGTTTTCCTCTGGTGATCACAATGAATTTCCTTAATGGTAGCAGAATCGACTAAGAAACCCTCTGTGGCATTGCCTTTGTCTAGCATGTGGGTGCTTAGAATCAACCATGGTTGTGCTCCTTCATTCCCTTGCTTATCTCCCTCGAGATGCCCAGAGGCAGCTTCAACCATGGCAGTTGATCCTTTGCCTTGGCTCTTCCAACAAGGCTGTCAATATCACCCTTAACATGGATCTAGGGTTGTGTTGTGTTGTACAACAACCCCCCATTTCAATTTTTTTTTTATATAAAATCATAATATGAAATGGGTTCCTTTTAAAATAAAACTTAGATGTGTGAATAAATTAGTATTAACCCATCATAAGAAAAACCTTTATCAAAAGACTTAAGGTAAATGAACTATTGTTGAATAAAAATAAAGTGGGTTTTTAAAAAATTATAAAATTCTGTTATTGCGATAAAGTGATCACAAGATCGCATATCGCAATAACAAAGGAAGCATGCACAAAGATACATTCATTCTCTCCGATCCGAAAAGCATATCGCAATCAGATATCGGGGAAGTCAAATGACAAAGCACGATGTAATAGAACCCCTTTAATTTCTCCAATGCGATAAAGTGTATCACCATCGGCAATCAGCAATAATAATCAACACATGATTAAAAGGCACACTCGAATCCTCCGATGCGATAGGGCATATCTCAATCGGCGATCGGTGAAATCACAGTGGCACGGAAATAAAGCATGAATCCATTCTCCGATTGCGATTCATTAATAAGGCGAATATCTCGAGAACATATTTAAAAGGCTTGCATGCATTGTATCACCTTTTAGTGATTGGAAGATGTTTAAGAAAAATATTAAAGCCTTTCCTTTCATGTTACCGATTGCCGATTGCGATTTACTTCTGATTATCCATAAAAGAAATCTAAGCCATGCTTCAATGAATCATTTGGCATATAGACGACATGATGGGCATTTAAAACCTCCTTTACCATGATTGACAAGTTAAATGGCTAATCAATGAAGCAGTTAAGGGAAGATTTTCCTTTAGATTTTATCCGCGACAATTTCACTACAATCCATTATCACCTATTGATCGACGTAATTCTTTCATATTAGTCTATAGAAACATTTCTCTGTATCATGTTTTTCTCATCGCTTGCGCAAAAATCCACTGAAATAAGGAATTTGAAACAAATGGGAAAGAGATCAAAGAAATCCGTAGCAGCAGCGGCTCCTGCAGCAATAGTGCAGCCGGCCAAGGATCCAGGGCCAAGAAAAAAGGGTTAATCTCAGACACTACATGTGTCGGCCTTGGAAATACTAGTTGGGAGAGTATTTACAATTTAATTAAAGAAGAGGAGCCCGAGGAAATATCAGAAGACGCCACGACTGACTCAACTAGAAAATTAGAAGCATCCCTCAGAGATTTAGCTTGTTCATATTTGCATAGAATAGCAGCACGATAAAAAATTCTTCCATACACTGACGTAGTGAGATGGGTGATAGAAGAAATTCCAGTTTCAAACAGAACATTTTGCACAGTTGACGGGAGGATTTTTGGCTCGTTTCAACCTAAAGATCTAAGGAAAATGTATCACTTGCCTGAGCCTGAAAAGAGGTACAACAAAACCTTCCTTGAAAAATTTGCAAATGAAAATGAGATAGAATCGGCCCCGATTAAGCAGTGGAGACATAATCCCAAGAAGCACAAACATGAATCATCAGGTAAGTACTCTGTAGAATCATTGGCTTCTCCTTACTGTTATGCTGGGGCTATGATGTGTAGAATGTGGGGGATACATGACTCTGCTAAATTCACTACTGAAATGGTCCTTTTAAGGGAAGCAACGGTCAATAGTTATGTGATGGATTAGGAAAACATCTTGTCTGACAAATTAGCCACATAAATTCTTGAATTTAGATCAAATTCACACAAAACTACCAGGAGCATTCCCCCTTTTTATTATAGTGCTTATATTATGGATACCCTCTATTTTAATTCCAAATGTCCGATACTCGGATGGAGATGGACTACCAAATACCCTAAGCCAATCCACATTTATCATCAAATATTATGGAAAGCTCACTACAAAGATCATTTGTACAAAATTTGTAATGGTTTTATGTTGCCTATCTACTATGCCATTTTTGATAAGCCTGCCCCCAGGATTTCTGAGGAAGCAGAGATTGATTTGACTGCAGTAGGAAATTGGTTCGGAGAAGACAAATTCACTTATATAAGGCTTTTTGGTAACCTTACAAAACCGCATGTTCTTCCCTTATATGTGCCTTATAAGCTGTTAGCTCGGGAATTGGCCTATCAGATAACAACAGAAGGGACGTCCAAAACCCTTCAAAATTCTAAGAAGGAAGAATGGCCTTCATTTCCTTTTAGATGTGGTGTTTACACTCTCCATGATTACAAACATGTAAAGAAGGAAATAGAGAAAATAAAAATGCTCAATCTTGCAACAATTCCTAACAGACAATATGATCTAAGAAAAGTTGTATATAATGTTCTTGAGCAGGCCAAACTTGCAAGGTTTGATCATGAGAAGGATGACTTTGATGACCTATTTTCCTCAGCATAATCATTGTTTCAGGTAAAAACATTGGCCAGGATTAGGTATCAAGATGAAGGGATGGAAGTGTTTAATAGTCATAGAGAACAGAGGTTGCAAACTCTACCTCTATACTTATTAGTCACCACCTCGACAATCCAGTCAAGCGAGCCTAAACAACAAACTATTGACAAATCTCCTGTCGTGTAAAAAATTCCTGAGAAAGGAAAAGAGCGAGCTCAGGAGAAAGAACAGGGAAAAGGCAGCGAACACATGGATATAGATACTCAGATTGATCCCAAGCTCCTTAAAGAATGGCAACAGTTTGATTCCATTATAAGCAATTCTAAGAGTTCACAGGGTTTCAGCACGCCTGAAGTGACAATTGGTCACAAGACAGCAAAAAGTACGGTTTCAATTGAAGGAACTAGCGGCTTACCCATAAGTAAAGATGTAGAGATAATTCCAAAGGATCCATCAGATGAAATTGTTTTGCATATAGAAGACATACCACCTTTATATGTCTTTTACAGCCCTAAGCATAGGGCTGTAGTAAAAAGACAAAGGAAAAATAGAAGGCTTGATCAATCTTCCCTTTTACCTACACAAACAGAGATGGCTAATGTGATATGGAAAGAATAATTCAATCCTTCTGAAGACCTCACAAAACTCTCTCAATATTCTAGAGCCTATTTGGTAGCTACTATGGATAAAGCATCAGAGGTTAGCAATTTACTAAAAGAAAAAGATCAAATAATTGTTTCATTGGAGGCACAGGTATTCGAAAGACAACAGAGGATAGACCAATTAGAACAGTAGTTAGCGACATAGCAGCAAGTAAACAACCAACTAAATGAACAAATGCTCAAGGAGAAGCAGAGGATAGACCAAAACCCAGTGCATAAACAAAAGGAATTATCCACAGCATTGGCCAAGCTGAAGATAATGAATGAACAAATGAGTAAAATAAAAGATGAGCAAATCGCTCAACTATCACAACAGATAGAAAGGTTCAAAAGTTTTCCTTAACCAGCAGAGTTCAGGTCTGAAGCTCTCCAGATCAATAAGGCATTGATTAAACAGTTAAATTTACTATGTCATAATATTTCCCTTGCCGAGCCCCTCTGTGGAATTGCTTCATCAGTTATTGACAAATCAGTTGATGCAAAGCAGAATTTGGAATAGGCTGATAAGACATTAACAAACTTTCTTGCTTGGCAAGAAATTAGTGAAGGGCATGCTACAAATCTGCCTAGAATTCTAGAATCGCACAAGGAAATTCTTTTCCTAGAATGGCAATCACAATTGATGAAAGCAGAAAGGGAAACTTCAAGATGTAGATCAGCAACCGGTAATTTAATTGAGTTAATTAATGATACTCTTTATCTGTCTAATTTGATTTCACAGTGCACTCCAGGTAAATTGCCATCAGCCAAGGCATTGGAACAGACATGCAATCAAGAATTGGAAAAGAAGGAGAGATTAATCGCAGGCATCCAAAGTTTAACTTGGGACACCTTTTGGTTCTTCCTAGTTAAACCATACAGTCAAAGGGTAGCACTCAAATGTTTAACTGATGCAATTAGTTATATGATTCCCTAAATTCATGATGCTACGTATTCAACCCAACTGCATTCTCATCTGAGTCACCCTCAAGAATTACAACCAATGCTTGCTATTTGCCAGCTCAAACCAAAGGATGATTGGCCGAATCATTCTACTGACTGCAAATAGGCCTATTTCAAGGAGATTATCATTATTTGGTTATACCACCTAATAGCTTTTTTATTTCATAATCAGTTAGCTTAGATAGTATTTATAGACCCTTTCATGTCTTTAGAAAGGGTCCTCAATTTTTGTATCAAACTTGGATCAGAAGTCACACTATTGTGCTTCTGATATATATTTTTTTATGAAGACTGGGCCTATATTTTGAATTTTAATGAAGAATACTTTGATGAGATATGCACTACTGCTTTTTGTAAAAGTGTTTCTAAGTTGGAAGACAGAATCTGAATGCGATTGATATCGGGAGTGATCCAAATAACATATGGTACTATTATCTATGCTTTTTCTCCATTCTTTTATATGAATCAGCATTTATTCAATCTTGCTATTATTGGATATATGTATGTGTTTTAACAGCAGTCCTTATACTATTGAATGTTTAAGGAATTTTATTCTTTCAAGCATATTTATGTCAATGATATATGAAGAATAGTGTAATAATGTTTTAATGATTACTTTGTTCAACTACTTGAACAAAGTAATTATCATATGAATAAATATCTTTGTTTATCAATGGAGTCATCTATATTCCTATTTGTAGATAAAGATCATCAAAAGTTACACTAAAATGGAAATTTCCCGGGATAGTTTAGTTGTTTATTATTTTGCATGTTAGAATAAATCCTCCATAATTATCATTAGATAATAGGTAATCAACCACTTATCCACCCTATTTACAAACCATTGGGAAACGGGTCCATTATATCCAGTCGGAGCCACTACACCAAATGGAAAAGGAGTTGCCTTTAAGGTCCAGACCGAGTGGTTTTCCATGATGTTGATGCAACGATTTTCAAGGAATCAACATTTTTGGCACTAGAAGGAGGGCATGAACTGTGAATGGCAAGCCAACCCAAACCTACAACCCATTCTGAGAGTAAATCTCCCTCCACTTCACCTCCGACCTCTCCTTTGCATGCTGGAACTCCAGCCTTCAAACGAGAAGAAGAGGAGTCAACTACCACTGCTCAACTACAACCTATCTCATACATATTAAGCTCTGAATCTCTTGAAGTACAGTATCTTATCCATAAACTTCAAGGATTTTCGATATCACCACAGAAATTTGAGGTATCTCAAGGCAGTGAGACTTCGCAATTCATTCCACCTCATCACCTCACCAGACTTCAAAGTGGAAAGCTTGGTATTGAACCTACTGAGTTTCCTTTATTGAAAAGGAAAAGGACAAGAAAAACAACTGAAGGATCTGATAGTGATACTTTCTCATCATCATCCTCCATTTCATCTTCTCCACTGCGAAGTCAACCATCCACTCCTCCATTACACATTGTTGTTTAATAGGGATCAAGAACTTCAGCATCCCAACCTACTCAAACCTCAATATCCTCTCCTTCCCAAACATTTGGAATTTCATCGGCAATATCATCTACTATTAGTTCTACAATGGCTAAGAATCCATGGAATAATCCTGGTGCGGTCACGATGCCTGCACCATTACATCCATTGCCAGCACATCCTGAAAAATGGTTGCCGAAATTTAATCCAGATGCAGGAATACAAGCTGACGAGCATATTAACAATTTCATGTTGGCAGTTAACTTAAAAGGAGTGACAGAGGAAGATGTTGTTGTTAGGCTTTTCCCTTACACCTTATAGGGATCAGCTGGGTCTTGGTATTTTTCCTTGCCCTCAGGATCCATTACAAGTTGGAACATTTTTCAAGAACAGTTCTTGACTAAATATGGTGATGATAGATCTCTAGCAACATTAATCAATGATCTCTCGAATCTTAGGATAGAATCTAAAGAACCTATAAAGGAGTTCAACTCATGGTTTAATAAACTCTTGAATAAGATTCCAACTGCCTCTAAACCGAGTGAGAAAATTAGAAGCGAATGGTATATAACAGCCTTACCTTCAAATATATCTATTTTTGTAGATAGAGCTGCAAAACCAACTCTGGCTGAAAACATGAAAGAGGCACTTGCTGTAGAGAAACGCATTATTGCTTTAGAGAAGAAGGCTGCTCTTGAAGATATAAAATCCAAAAAAGTTTCTTTCAAAGATGATTCAAAGAAGAAAATGCCTAGAGATCCATATGATATGGAGGGTCTCCAAAAATTTCTCAAGACTATGTCAAATGAAATGGTAGAAATCAAGAAGCAAGTATCTGAGACTTCAACAAAATGGCCATTTAGAAACTTTAAGAAACCTAAATCAAAACCACCAAATGCTATATCCAATGCAGACTCATTGTTATAGACATTTTTGTGCCTGGCATCACTGAGCATGAAATGTCAATAATCAAGGGATCCAAAGTCCCTAAATATGTTGTTCCTACCCCTAGAGGAACAAGGCCAAGTAACCACAGCAATTCACAAAAGTTCTCCACCTGAAAACACTCAAAAACAAGGCAATTCTGGATCATGTCAACTGCTCCACTGAGCATCTGCGCTGAATGTCAACTACTCCACTGTCTACCTGCGTTGAATGTCAACTGCAAAGAAGGCTACCTGCGTTGAGCGAGTTTGGACAAGTGGCAGAGTCATTCCTCAAGGTGTCAATGCCCAGGAAGCTTCCAAAATGACACTTGGATCAAGGAATTCAACTGGTGATGAGTAAGAGGTTCCAAATCTCCAAGTGGAAGCAAGAACCTCCAAGTGGACTCAAGAATTGAAGTGGGAGAGGACACTAGTCAGTTTTATACCAGCCTAAAGCTGACTCATCCTCTCCCCAAAACTCCTATATATAGATCTCTCTCCATGAGGTCAAGGGAGGCTGGAATTTGGTATTTGCAAAGAATTGCTGTTGGTTTATGGCTAGAAACATTGGGTGTGTTATTCTTTGAAGGGAGCTGAAGAGGGAATTCCATTCTGCTGGGAAGGAGATGCTGGATTGGAGCCCCATGGGTTGTATCTCTTCCTGAACCCTGTTACTTTCAATAAAGCTATCTTGATTCTTTCCTATATGCTGGTGTACTTTGTATGATTGCATTAGTGTATTTGATTTACTTCTAATTCTGAATCATTTATGAATATGTATATGTGCCTTTGTATTGTGTTCTTCTCTTGTCGCAAGTAGCTGTTCTCTTGTCACAGGTAGCTGTTCTCTTGTGACCTCGTGGGATTCAAGTAGCTGTTCTCTTGAGCAAGCGAGGAGGCGAGTAGCTGTAGACACACAAAGGGGAAGAGGATCTAGATCGAGGGACAACCGGAAGACAACGGTAAGTCTGCCAATATCCCCTCTTTCACATTTCATAAAGGAAGAAATCATAATAGTTGTATTCGTTTGTTGCTAAGGCGCTGTCACACCTTAGGTGGATAGGATCGTCCTAAATAGGCATTTTTCCCCACAACAAATTGTCGACTCCACTGGGGAAGAACTTGTTTATTCATTTCATTTGTGTTTCCATCATTTGTTTACTTCATAGACTTGACAGCAATTCTTGAACTGCATCTTTCCCGGATGCAAAGTAAAAGTTGCTACTTTGATCCAGTATGTTGGACTTGTCTATGATCTAAACTAGATCCACAAATGATTTGATTGATCCTTGTGATAGTCTTTAGTACCCTATCAAAGCATCCCTCTGTTTATACCTTGCTTGTGTTTCTGATTTGGCCTGAAACAGTTGATTTTTGAGCATTTGGTGACCCAGAAACCAAGAGAAACGAGAGTTTCTCTCTTCAGCGCAGGCACTGTCAAGGCAGTCTGCATTTCAACGTAGGTCCCGAAGGGGCTACCTGCGCTGAATGTCAAATTGACAGTGTTGAACCTGCGCTGAACCAGTGTGGCCTTGAGCAGCTGGGGTTCTTTGTCCTTTGTTGCCCTGTTTTGATCTCTGTTTTTTGCAGCCTTTAACCAGCATAGGTACTAGCCTGATAACCCTTTTCTTTGCTTGAATTCCGCCCCATTTTTGTACAAAAATATTGTGAATGTTTTTATGTGTTTGTGACGTCATTTACAGTCTTCCTTTGCATGAGTAAAGTAGTCTTTCTGTAGCCTTTGATTCAGATCTGATTGAGAGTGATCATAGAAGAGAGTTCATTGGCTGTTTGTTCAGATTGATTATAGTTTTACTTTTGCTTATTGGTTTGAATTTGTCTCTTTCAAAGTATCAAAACAAGTCTTTATTTCGAAAATCGCAAAGTGATTGTAATCTCTTCTACCCTTGTTGATTTCGAAGAAAGTGAACTTGTTTATTTTGATCATTGTAAAAGCAAATTCAAAGTTGTGCAAAAAGCTTTCTTTGTATGCATTTATACTAAGAAAGTGAAAACAAACACCTGCATTGTGCATTTTGCATTTGATAGTTTGCATGTTGGATTTAGGGAAAGTGCATTAGAGTGTGCTGATTGCTCTTTGAGAAAAGATAGTCGCTCTCTTTTCCCTTAGTAGCTAGGATTTTCAAAGTTGAAAGATTATAAAGCTTGCTTATCATCTTAGACTGCATTTAGGAATTTGTATCATACATCTTGTGGTGAACCTTGAAAGGCAAACTTTAAAAAAGATCAACCTAAAATAAACTGAATGAACCTAACAACGCTTTGTAACATAATGCACAACATAGAGGTCTAGGCTAGAGACGTGTTCCAGCGTCGTTAAACATAGTGACTGTCGATCTCGAAGAAGGTGGGTGATTCCTCCTGAGAGATGGTAGCGCTAATACGGATTTGTGCTCCCACGTACCGTCGTGTATATATTGGGAGACCCCTATAGGCATATATCTTTTATCCTTAGGAAACCGTGTCGGCCGCCCTACTGATCGCAATGCAGTGAACACAGCATTCACGAAGATCGACCACCCGTACCGTAAAACGTATTCTGTGGTTTTGCGAAAAGTTTGGCACACCCTCTGCCTAGATCTCCAGAGCAGTTTCTTTTGGCCTTTTTCAGACTCTATAACAGAAAAAGTCCATCTGAGCATTTGTCACTTCGGGCTTGTTAAAACATCGAAGGAGACTAGAGTCATCTTTAGCTTTTTCTCGACTCTTTAAAAGTGAAAAAGCAAGTTGTGTCTAAAGCGTCGTTAACAATTTATTTTAAACGGAACAATCACCCTTTAATCCTGCGTTGATCTTTAGGTTGAAAAGATGGAGCACACCAACCAAGGAATTCCCTTGGGTGGAAATCCTAGTCCCTTCTCCTGTTGGGGAGATGTTGGTGCGCCCCACATGGCCACATTGTCGCTTCCAGGACTGACAATTGGCCTACCAGTTTGGCTCTTTTCAACCAATGTCGTTCAGAATACCACCATTCCTGAACAGTCGAGTCAACAGTTAGATCAGACTAGAGTTGCCTCCCAGCCTTCAACTTCATCTTCCTCCCCTCCTTCCTCTTCGCTTGACGGAACTGGTCGAATTAAAAACCAGGTTCCTAAGGAGAAGAAGGAGAAGAAGAAGAAGGAGCCTAAAGCGACTGGGGGCAAACAAGTGTCATCTAACAAAAATCCACACACCGCACTCGTAAGGCCTAAATCGCCATGCGTCATATGCAGGGGAGACCACTTCCATAGAGATTGTCCCTGTATCCCGCGGATACTAAGAGACTGGTCCCCCCATCTGCACAATTCGGTAGCGTCGACCTCTGATAGCCATGTCGACTGCTCACCGTCAACTAGTGGGAGTGAAGCTCCAGGACAGAGCGGGAAAGCTAAATTTCCCTGCAGACTGTGTGAAGGCGATCACGCCATCCACCGTTGTCCCTTCTTAGACGAGGCAAAAAGAGTTCTGAAAGATCGCCCGATTTTACGAGCGAATCTCCCTCCTGGATATCAAAGACTCCTGCCAAGTCCCTCACTAGTTGAGAATCCGGCTGAGCCACTTAGATGGTCAGCCGAAGCACCTGTCAATGAAGATGAACCATCTGGATCCATGCCTGACGAAAGTCAAAAGGTTGATACGGCAGTTGACCCGGTTTTGCCTTCAGAGGCTCCACCTTCGAATGACACCATCACAGAGGAGAATACAGACGACACCGTCCAGGTTCTCTTCATCAGCACTGACTCTGATGATCAAGGGGGCAATGCCACCATTCCTTTATCGCAGGAAGGAAGTTCATCAGAGCACTATCCGGCCGTATATTCGGTCCCACCACCAAGCAACTTGGTTGTATCTTTTGATTGGAACCAACTAGGCAGACCCCGGTTGCCAGCCAGTGTACCATTCATAATTATTTGTCAAATATACAGAATGGTAATGGCTGGCACTATCATTGATGAGGGGGCATCTGTGAGTATCCTTTCCTCTATTGCTTGGAGAGCACTTGGTTCGCCAGCGCTCTTACCTGAGATGAGAAATCTATCAGGTTTTGATAAAGGAACCAGTCGACCTTTACGGATCCTCCCCAATGTGCCTATAACATTGAAAGGGAAGACCGTTCAAATGAACGTGATGGTCATTCAAGGACCCTTGGATTATAACCTACTCCTTGGACGAGACTATATATATTGCATGGAAGCTGTAGTCTCCTCACTCTTTAGAGTAATGTGTTTTCCACATGAAGGAAGAATGGTCAAGCTCGTAGACCAACTTTCGTTTCCCGGATCACGCATCGCAAATAGTCATGTGCCATCCCTAAATGGTCTATTCATGCAAGAAGTGTCTCAACCCATGGTCCGTCCTCCTAATGAGCGCGAGTAATCCGGGAGGATATGACCGGAACCCAGGGGGCATGCATCCTGGCCTGCTTCGGCAGGGGAACTTTGGGTATAGGGTAGGTTTCCGCGGGAGAATATGACTAGTCCGTACCCCGTCCGTGGGTGGAAGAGGGGTTGTTCTAGAATAGGATTCTTTTTTCAAAGTTACATGTTTGACAATGGTCATTCACCCTTGTCTATTTCGGTAGGCATTGCCGAGGAATTGTTCTGTTGAAAGAATAACAGAACAATCTTTGGGTAGCCTGAAAGAGGTAGGCCTCTCCCGGTAAAACAAATGTTTTATCTGCAAATTGAGGGGTAACCTTGAGATCGTACTTTATACCTAGGGGCATGCAACCTTTTGGAGTGCAAGCAAGGGACGACTATTTATTTTTTAAATTTTTAGGTCCTCCCTTTAAACCTGTAGGTCTAACCCTTTAAACTCGTAGGATTAGCCGTTTCCAAACTTGCATAAAGAAAGGAAGAGTGAGCATAGCTTTGGTAAGGCGCAAGCTCTATAAAAAATGGGATCTTTCATGAGACACTCTGATCTTATGACTGGGTAATCGAGCAGTTTTAGCATAAAGTTCATGCTCGTTAAAAAATAAACGCAAGATCCGAGTAGTTTTAACGTGGTCTTCATGCTCGTTAAAAAATAAATATAAGCAGTGAGCAATGTTTCCTCCAGAGTTTAAGCTCATTTTTAACTAAAAAATGAACCTATCCCGGTAAATAACCACTGTGATCGTAAATTTATCAGCCATAAAAACCTTGGTCGTGTTTGCACCTGCCACCTCCATCTTTCATTTGGCCGATCGTTCACCCCCGTATGATTGTTTACCCATTTTTAGGAACAACTGCGAAGAGTGATTTCACCTAGCCATCCTTGTGACACTGCCGTGATTGGAAAATTCCAACCTGTACCTGGAATCAGTTGCTATCCCTGTTTATCACTCGTTCCTCAAAAGACGAGTCTTCTTTAAGCTCTTTTCAACTGACTCATAAAATATGAAAAGATTGCCGAGTTTTGGCCTTCCAGCTCGTTAAAAGGACAGGAAGAGCTATCCCTCCTCTAGATTTTAATCTTTTTGGACCTGAGGGATTATTGCACAAAAAGGTCGAGCGCTTGTTTTATTCGGCTCGTTAAAGTTATCGAAAACTCATCCCTTTTGTATTGTTTTATACTTTTTCGGACTTAAGGGATTAGATGACGAAAAAGGAATTTTGGAGTTAACTTTATGTACCTTTTCAGACTCTCTAAAAATGAAAAGGACCGAGTTATCCTTGTCGTTAGACTCGTTAAAATTAGTAAATAGCGACAAACTTGTCTTTAGACGAGAACGAGTTTCCCTATCGCTAGGCTCGTTAAAACATAGCGATGGGCTTGCCCGAAGGGCAGGTTATAGAACAAGCATATGTTATCCTCCTCAAGCTTGAAAAAAATAAAGAGGTACTGGTCAGCAATGACTGGGGAAAAAATTGGGAAAAATCAAGAAAACTTTGATGGTAGCAGGTCGCTCTTGAACATGACACTTTTCCTCCGTACCACAATCGGGTTGGGTTGTTTCATTCACCGGTCACATCACCATGGTCTTGCCATACCATCCATATTTGGGGTAATGCTACCAATCCATCGCATCAGTGTCGCCATATGTTCAAGAGAAGTCGTTCAGAAAGAGTCAACCGGGTCCCATCCACTGCCATACATTATCCTTCATCCATTCATGACCGCCACCCTGAATCATATGTCACAGATTGTTTTCACCTCCATTAAAATCATTAGCTCCGTTCCGTGTCATTGATGTGGGATTCATCAAGGCCCTCCTTTGACGGGTCACTCCTTGTCGACATCAGCTCATTATCCAAGGAGTTGATCTAGGAACACCCCCTTCAGTACTTTGAAGCTTGCATGCCTCAATGGCAAGTTTCTCACTTCCGGCGACAGGTATACATCAATGACCTTCGACCAGAAGATTTTGCGTGGTGTTCGACGCCAAGTCCTTTATTCACACCACGTGAATTGTACTGCAGTACCTTGAGGGTCATTATCATTATCAGTGATTCCTCTCGCGCTTGTTAACGGTTTACATCATTGACCGGTAATCAATCGATGTCTTTCCATGTTCGAATTCAGCGCAATTCTCACATGGATCGACTTGTACTTAGAGTGAAGATCGAACAAGTTTGAAGACCCCGGATCTAGTTTCATCCATCCGGGCTGCGATATATATTCAGGAAAAATAAAGAAATTTGACATGTACATCATTGCAGCAGATGATCATCCTACTCAAAGGATGATAATTTTCACCAAAGTTATCAGTCTACCATCAGACGATCGTCTGTTCTATGTACAAAAATGAATTTATAAAGCTGAGCATGGGAATGCCCACCTCAGCTAGATCATGAAAGAAGTATGAATCATAATGTATTGTATCGTATTTTATTACAGGTCTCCTCCCAGCAGATGGATGAACTTCGGACCCTCCTGGATAAAGCATTTCACCCGATAAACGGCCTCATACTTTAGGGGGAAACTGTTATAGACATTTTTGTGCCTGGCATCACTGAGCATGAAATGTCAATAATCAAGGGATCCAAAGTCCCTAAATATGTTGTTCCTACCCCTAGAGGAACAAGGCCAAGTAACCACAGCAATTCACAAAAGTTCTCCACCTGAAAACACTAAAAAACAAGGCAATTCTGGATCATGTCAACTGCTCCACTGAGCATCTGCACTGAATGTCAACTACTCCACTGTCTACCTGCGTTGAATGTCAACTGCAAAGAAGGCTACCTGCGCTGAGCGAGTTTGGACAAGTGGCAGAGTCATTCCTCAAGGTGTCAATGCCCGGGAAGCTTCCAAAATGACACTTGGATCAAGGAATTCGACTGGTGATGAGTAAGAGGTTCCAAATCTCCAAGTGGAAGCAAGAACCTCCAAGTGGACTCAAGAACTGAAGTGGGAGAGGACACTAGTCAGTTTTATACCAGCCTAAAGCTGACTCATCCTCTCCCCAAAACTCCTATATATAGATCTCTCTCCATGAGGTCAAGGGAGGCTGGAATTTGGTATTTGCAAAGAATTGTTGTTGGTTTGTGGCTAGAAACATTGGGTGTGTTATGCTTTGAAGGGAGCTGAAGAGGGAATTCCATTCTGCTAGGAAGGAGATGCTGGATTGGAGCCCCATGGGTTGTATCTCTTCCTGAACCCTGTTACTTTCAATAAAGCCATCTTGATTCTTTCCTATATGCTGGTGTACTTTGTATGATTGCATTAGTGTATTTGATTTACTTCTAATCCTGAATCATTTATGAATATGTATATGTGCCTTTGTATTGTGTTCTTCTCTTGTCGCAAGTAGCTGTTCTCTTGTCACAGGTAGCTGTTCTCTTGTGACCTCGTGGGATTCAAGTAGCTGTTCTCTTGAGCAAGCGAGGAGGCGAGTAGCTGTAGACACACAAAGGGGAAGAGGATCTAGATCGAGGGACAACCGGAAGACAACGGTAAGTCTGCCAATCTCCCCTCTTTCACATTTCATAAAGGAAGAAATCATAATAGTTGTATTCGTTTGTTGCTAAGGCGTTGTCACACCTTAGGTGGATAGGATCGTCCTAAATAGGCATTTTTCCCCACAACACTCATATATCGAAGAGGAAGAAGAAGAAGAAACAATTTTGTTGTTTGAAGAACCTGAAGAAGAGGAGACTGTAGAATTCCATGGGATGTGGGACTTTATTTTCCTAATTCTGATATAGAAAATGAACAGGAAGCTTTCCCTGTAATTACCAGGAGTAAGGGTACTCCTGAAGCTATCCAAATAACTCAGAAGAAAAGGAATGCGGGTACCACTACTACCAAAGAAAAGGTTCCCACAAAGAAATCTACAGCAGTATCGTCCCAAAATCAGCCATCAACTTCAAATCCACCTCCAACATCTAAGACATTAGTAGTTACAAATTCTATGGACTACAATATTATTGAAGATATGAAGAAAACAAAGGCAAATATCACTATTTTTGAGCTTAGTAAACTCAAACATCAACAAAAATTGCTTCTTAAGGAGTTAAATGCTCTACCTTCTTCTCCTCTTCCCAATGTTGTATTGTCCAAAGCTGCTAATGACTCAGGTAAACCACCTCCTAGTAGAGTAGAAGCTACTGATGCTGTTTTAATTGGGGATAGATCCAATTCCCATACTCCTCCTTTTCTCTTAACCTACGAGATCTATAATAGAAATCTACACAACCGTTTGATTGACTCAGGGGATTACTCTAATATAATGCCAGCTTCAGTTTGCTCTAAACTGAACATTGAACCCCAAAAGTCTGCAATTCATATTGTACAGTTGGATAAAACTAAGGTCCATGTTTTATGAGAAATCAACTCAGTTACTATTAGGTTATCAGCTGATCCAAGAGTGGTTCAAAGAATTGATATTTTAATTGCTGATATACCTAAATTCTATGGCTTTATTTTGAGTAGAGACTAGTCTAAGAAACTTCACCATTATATTTCCACCGATTGGTCTCATATGCGGTTACCTTATAAAGGAAAGCTAAATCAAATCAAGATCGATCGGGAGAAACACATGAACCATACTGTTACTAAATTCAAAAAAGAAAATCTATCAATAGAATTCAATAATAACATTTTGGGGAATTACTCATCTGAATCATTCTTTGGCAATTTTACCGCTCAACAATCACCTTTCTCTATTAATAATTTCACATCTCAAATTGAAAATTTTTCACAAACAAATACATCAAGATGTGTTAAAATTGCTTAGAAAACTATAAATAAAACTGTAGATAAATCTTTGTTTTGGTCATTATATTTTAATGGGTCTAAATCCAATGAAGGTGCAGGAGCCGGATGTATTTTAGTTAGTCCTGAGGGGGAAAATACCATGTTATCAAGCAGGTTAGAATTTTAATGCTCAAACAATACAGCTGAATATGAAGCCTTGATTCAAGGACTCTATAAAGAAATCGGTCTTAGAGTTCAATATTTGAAAGTGTTCGGTGGTTTAGAAATTGTTATAAAACAAGTTAGAAATACAATTCATTGCCTTTCTAGTCACCTTAAACACTATTAATCTTTGGTGGAGGACCTTATATTGCAATTCTTAGCATTCAATATTTCTCCCATCCCTAGGTCCCAGAATGCAGCAGCAGATTTACTAGCTCATGTTGCTTCCAAACTCCTTCCATCTGAATAATACAGCCCAGACAGATTCTCAGTAGAATTAATTTTTAGACCATCAATTCATGATAATGTCACTAATTGGCGAGTGTTCAATCACAATGAAGACATTTTAAATTTCTTAACTTCTGACAAATCTTATGATGACCAAATTATTGATGAAAGTGATCATGACCTTCAAATGAAGGAAAAGCAAGAAGAAAACTCAATACCTAAACCAGTGGTCAAGCTTGAAGATCTTTATGACATTAAAGACAGGTTTAAATAGGTTACTAATTCAAAACTTCAGAGTTCTACTTTGAGATTTGAATTGATAAACCTTGGTACTGAGCATAATCCTCAAAACATCAATCTGGAATTAGGACTTTCTTCAGAAGAAAGAATTCCATTCATTAAATTATTGCATAGATATAAAAATGTCTTCGCTTGGAAATTTGGTGATTTAAAAACATACAATACATCAATCATTCAGCATACTATTCCAATGCTTTCTGAACAAAAACCAGTGCAACAGAAGTTAATGAAGATTCATCCTAACTTAGATAGTCAAATAAAAACTAAATTAAACAAACTCTTGAAAGCTAAGATAATTTTTCCTGTTAGACATTCAAACTGGGTGCCCAATATGGTGCTAGTAAGGAAGAAAAATGGCGATATTAGAATTTGTATTGATTTCAGAAATCTTAATAAAGCAAGTCAAAAGGATAACTTCCCTTTACCTACCATGGAGTAGACACTCCATTCAGTAGCTGGTTTTGAGTTAATGTCCTTTTTAGATGGTTTTTTAGGGTATAACCAAATTTTGGTCCATCCTGATGACAGACTTAAGACTACCTTTAGAACCAAGTGGGGAACTTATGCCTACCAAAAAATTCCTTTCGGATTAATTAACGCTGGAGCCACATTCCAAAGAGCGATGGATATAGCATTCGAAGGATTGATTAATAAGTCAGTAGTTGTCTATTTAGATGATATTACTGTATTTTTCAAGAAGATATCAAATCATTTACATGATTTGAAACAAATATCTGAACGCTGCAGAAGGTATGGTATGTCATTCAATCCAAAAAAGTCATTTTTTCTCTTAATCAAGGAAAGCTCTTGGGCTTCATTGTTTCAAAGGATGGTATTTATATTTATCCAGATAGAATCAAAGAAATTTCTAATATTCCATTCCCTCATAATAAAAAATCCATGCAGTGATTTTTAGGTCAAATTAACTTTGTAAAAAGATTTGTTCCAAATTTTTCCCAAATTGTTTTGCCATTACAAACCATGATCAAGAAAAATTCGGTGTTTAAATGGGGGCCTGCAAAAAGAGAGGCATTTGATTTCATCAAACAATCAATCATAAATCCCCCTGCTTTGAGCACTCCTAATTTTTCAAATAATTTCATGCTATATACCCTTGCATCTGATTCATATTATGCAGCAGTGCTGACACAAATTAACGATCAAAACTTGGAAGCACCAATATCATTTTATAGCTCAAACCTTTAAGGTGTTGAACTTAATTACTGAGAAGTTGAAAAAAAAGCCTTTGCCGTATACAAAGCCATTAAACATTATAGACCCTTTCTCTTAAAAACTCACACAAAATTTATAGTTCCTTTTTTGGCAGTAAGACAATTACTAGTTCAAAGGGAATTAGGAGAAAAGAGAGCAAATTGGGTCACAGCATTACAAGAATATGACTTGGAAAGCAAACTAGCAAAGATTGTCAAAGGCCAAGGTTTTTACAGGTTGTTAGCAGGAGCATCCAATATTCAGGAACTTGAAGGTACAAAAGATACTGAAGAAATCAATCAAATAAGTATCTCTAATCCTGAATCTCAATACACAGATCTGATTTTCTATTTGAAAAATCGATATGCTCCTTATAATCTTTCCTATAAAAACAAACGTGCCATAAGATTGAAAGAAAAAAACTTCATAATTGTAGATGATGTATTATTTAGACGAAATTATGATTCAATCTTGTTAAGATGCTTAGAAAAACCTGAAGCACAAAAGGTCTTGCAGGAGCTACATGATGGACCAGTAGGAGGACATTTTGGAGCTGATACAATAGCTCACAAAATCATTCATGCTGGATATTATTGGCCCACCTTGTTCAGAGGTTCTCATGAATATGTAAGGAAGTGTAAAAGTTGTCAAACCACTAGCGGAAGACAAAGGAAGCCAGCTTTCCCTTTGCAACCAGTCAACATTGAACAACATTTTGAACAATGGGGATTGGACATCATTGGGGAAATCACTCCACATTCATCCAAACAGCATAGGTATATCCTTACAGCTACCGATTACTTTACTAAGTGGGTTGAAGCAATTCCTTTGAAGACAACAAACTCTGAAGCAATTATTGAATTCATAGATCAGTTCATTATTACCAGGTTTGGTGTCCCAAATGCTCTTATTTTTTATAATGCATCTTATTTCTCTAGAAATTCTATATTTGAGTTTGCTATCAAAAGGGGATTTAAATTGAAGTATTCTGCGAACTACTACCCTCAGGGTAATGGTTTAGCAGAATCCACCAATAAAAATCTTATCAAAATCATTAAGAGAACTATCGAGCAAAATCATAAAAACTGGCATAAATCTTTGATATTTGCACTATGGGCTGACAGAATAACACAGAAGGCCTCCATAGGCACTTCTCCGTTTAACATAGTATATGGAAAAGAAGCTGTCATACCAACAAACTTAGTACTTCCATCACTAGCTTTAGTGCAAACAATGTAAACTTTGAAATGGGAACTATAAACTCAAAACGAGAACTCTGGCCAAAAAACTCCGAAAAAACATCAAAAACAGTGCTAAAAACAAAAAGTGTTGATGCTGGAATAACACCTTTTTTTTTCCATGGTAAATTTTCAACATGTTTTAAAAATGGCAGTGAAAACCAATTTTTTGTGCAAAAATTGTCCAAAAAACACCGTCAAAACGAAGTGTTGATGTTCAAATAACATTTTTTTTTCTCAATGGTAAATTTTGTGCAAAAAACACCCTCAAAAGTGTTGATTAAAAAATTTATATATATAAAATTAAGTAAAAATATAAAGAATAAATAAATCATTAACAAAAACTAGCCCAAAAAAAAAAAAAATTAAAAACAAACTAGATTAAACAAAAATAGAAAAATTTAACAAAAAGATTAAAATTAAAAACTAGTAAAATTAATACTAAAAACATTTAGAAAAAAACTAAAAAACCATAAATAAGCTCAAATTATTAAAAAAAAAAAAAAAGTAAAAAAATATCGAAATTTTAAAAATATAGGTCTTTTCCAATTAAAAAAAAAACATTTTCAACTTAAAAACAAATGTATTTTTGATTTAAAACAATAAATAAATAAAAAATTTTATTAAATTTTCATTATTTATTTAAAAAAAAAATTAATTAATATAATGTTTTTTTTAAACGTAATTTTTTTTTATTTGAAAAAAAAATAAAAATTCATTCAACAGTTTTAATAAAAATTATTGAATTTTAAAAATTAAATTTTTTTATTAAATTTTAATATAATATTAAAATTTTATTATTAAACAATTTTAAAAATTAAATTATTAATAATTTTTATTAAAATATTTTAATAAAAATTAAATTTTATTTTTTTTTATAAATTTTGTTTTTATGAAAAAAAATAAAAAAATAAAAAAAAATGGGCCCCCCGACGTGCCACCGCCGGGTGACGGGAGGGTCGTGGGGCGATTCTGACACTGGCCCCCGCCGCGCCACCACTGGGCGGTGGGAGGGCCGTGGGGCGATTCTGGGCCGTGGGGCGATTCTCAGAATCGCCCCACGGCCCTCCCGCCGCCAAGTGGTGGCGCGGCGGGGGCCAGGGCCTGTACGCAGCCCCTGGGCCCCCGGTCGCGCCACCACCGGGAAGTGGGAAGGCCGTGGGCACGCAGCCCCTGGGCCCCTGGCCGCGCCACCACCGGGCGACGGGAGGGCTGTGGGGCGATTCCCGGAATCGCCCCACGGCCCTCCCGCCACCCGGTGGTGGCGCGGCCAGGGGCCCAATTTTTTTTATTTTTATTTTTTAATAAAAACAAAATTAAAAAAAAAATTGATTTTTATTAAAAAAATTTAATAAATTTTTTTAATAATTTAATTTTTATTAAAATGGTTTAAATTTTTTTTTATTAAAATTATTTAATAAATTAAAATTTAATAATTTTTACTAAAATTGTTTAATGTATTTTTTTTTCAACTAAAAAATAAAAAATTTGTTTAATAAATAAAAAGAAATAAAAATTGTTTAATATATATATATTTTTAATTATTAATAGATTATTTAATAAAAACATTTTTCATAAACATATTTAAAAAAAAATTAATAACTTCTTAAATTTTAAATTAAAAAATTAAATTTGTTTTAAGAAAATTAAAATATTTTTTACGATTTGTATTTTTAAATAAATAAATAATTGTTAAAAAAATGGAATTTTTTCTTTTTAGTAAAAAAAGTTTGTTTAAAAAAAAATGTAAATTTTAAATATGTATATATTTTTTTAATATAAAATGTAGGTTTATTTTTATTTTTTTTGAAAATGTAGAATGTAGTTTTAATAATTTGTATTTTTATATTAAAAAAATATAATAATAAAAAATTGTCAAAAAAAAGAAAATTTTATTTTTTTAACAAAAGAAAAAATTGTTTCAAAAAAAAATATTTATTTATTTTTTTTATTTTTAAACAAAATATGTATGTATGTTTAATAAAAAATAATTGCATTTTTTCTTTCTTTAATAAAAAATAAGCATTTTTTTGGTTTTTTTTTTAATATTAATTTTACTAGTTTTTTAATTTTTTCATTAATGTTCTATTTTTTTTTTTAACTAGGTTGTTTTTTTTTTTCCCAGTTTTTGCTAATGTTTTTTTTTTTATTTCTCCTATATTTTTATATATATATATATATATATATTTTGTTTCTTTTTTCCAAATTCTTTTATGGTTTGTGAGTTATTTTTTTTTTTACATTTTTTGCTTTTTTTTTTTAATATTAATTTTACTATTTTTTTAATTTTTTTTTTGTTATTTTTCTAATTTTTTTTTTTAAAATAGTTTGTTTTTAATTTTTTTCCTAGTTTTTGCTAATATTTTTTTTTAATTTCTCAATATTTACTTACTTCATATATATATATATATATATATATATATATATATATACTTTGTTTTTTTTTTCAAATTCTTTTATGGTTTATGAGATAATTTTTTTTTAACATTTTTTATTTTTGTCTTTTTTATATATATATATATTTATATTTGTTTTTTAGAGACAATTATTTTACGTGGATTGAAAATTTAATTAACGACGTATAAATATGTAAAATATCGAAAATGCAAAATATCGACCTTCTTTAAATATGCAAGTCAATAAAAACCCCACTACAAAAAATAAAATAAAATAAAATAAAAACTAGAAAATATGAAGAAGAAGACCACTTCTAAAATTATTAAATTTACGAAATAATTATTTACATTTCATACATTAGAAAATTTAAAGTCAAAAAATAAGTCTTTTAAAAAAAGGGTTACGAAATAATTATTTACATTTCATACATTAAAAAATTTAAAGCTAAAAAACAGGGCTTTTAAAAAAAGTAGGTGATGCAGAATACTCACTTTTTTAAATCAGCATGAAAATCACTACCATTCTAAAACGATTCTAAAACGTAATGTACATAAAAAAAATAAAAGTGCCAAAAACTAAGCTCTAAAAAAACATGTTCGTTCTACATCACCCCTTTTCAAAATCAGGTCACTTTTTTGCTATCTCTACGAAACGGGTAACAGTATCAGTTCCCGTTTCAAAGTTTACATTGTTTGCAGTTTATTGAAGAAAGTCCCTCATCTTCTATTCAACTAAGACATGATAAAATCTTGAAACTAGAACAAGAAAGGGAAAATGTCAGAATTATATATGCAAAACATCAGCAAATTATTAAGTCATCTTTCAATGCAACTTCAACCAGTTCAAAAAAATTACAAGTTGGTGACCTAGTTTTGAAATGGGACGAAGCCCATGAGGGTAAAGGAAAACACACTAAGTTCCAGAAAATGTGGCTTGGACCATTCCAAATCAGTGAGAAGATAGGCCCTTCTATATTCATATTGCAAGATCTATTAGGAAAGAAAGATTTTCTTCCTGTTAAAGGCCTTATCTTAAAAAAATTCTTCAATTGAGGAGGTAACCCCTTCTCCCTTTGTAAATATTCAATTTTTAGCAGAATTTGTGTGCATAGCTTATTTTGTTTAAAATCCTAGGAAAATAAAGTTGTAAAAAGCCTCCCATTGGTCTTTGCTATATTGAAAAAGTTACTCAAAAGAAAATGGTTTGATATTTACTTTTAAGAAATGGAAGCCTTAAAAGAAAAGAAATTTCTAGGAAATTAGGTATAATTAGATTTTGAAAATCCCATTTTATTTTTGTGAAATCTTCTCAAAACTTGGAAATATTGTAAATCATTTTAAAGTTTTAGTAGCCTGAAATCGGTTATCAATACAAAACAAAGACTGATTCAATCTTAACATCCTCAACTCTCACCTTGTCATCCATATTCTCTTAAGGAGAAAATTGTTCATCCCATCCATCAAAGTTTATAATTACTCAAAGTGTAATTTTAAAATATATTTGATATAAAAGATAAGAGGTCTTATTACAAGCTTGCTTACCATGATCATAGGGAAATATTTCAACTGACATTACTAACATTGCATACCAAAATAGGGTAATGGCTTATAATTATAAGACAAGGGGTCTCATCACGAGCAAGCTTGTCCAGTTAAATTACAACCAGTGAATGGCATTGTCAAAAGCTGGCCACCAAACCAGGACAATAACTTTTTATCTTACAAAATAAGGAAAAAAGAAAAAAGTAATACAAAAATATGGAAACATATCTTTTGGATTCATTCTTTTAATTATACTCTTAAATGGATAGAATAATGAATGGTCAAATGGTTAAAAGGTAACCCTGTCGAGACTATAGACGATCACTGGCAGCAAAGGCTCTACCTATGACAAAGGAGTCATTATAAAATCTAAGTTGGAAATGTCTTTTGTTTTATTATTATCAACCAATTAAGGCTAATTTAAAACTTAGAATGTTTTTAATTTTAACAAGAAAAGGAAATAGCAGAAATAGTTAACATTACTTTCAGAGTCTATGATTATCTAGTTATATTAGATTTTCTTTATCATCTAAGCTTTCCAGATTAAGAAAGTTTAAGTATTTTAATTAATTTCTCTGAGATAATTGTTTCTCCCTGTGAATCGCCAATTGTTGTGTTGTACAACAACCCCCCATTTCAATTTTTTTTATATAAAATCATAATATGAAATGGGTCCCTTTTAAAATAAAACTTAGATGTGTGAATAAATTGGTATTAACCCATCATAAGAAAACCCTTTATCAAATGACTTAACGTAAATGAACTATTGTTGAATAAAAATAAAGTGGGTCTTTAAAAAATTATAAAATTCTTCGTTATTGCGATAAAGCAATCGCATATCGCAATAACAAAGGAAGCATGCATAAAGATACATTCATTCTCTCTGATCCGAAAAGCATATCGCAATCGGATATCGGGGAAGTCAAATAACAAAGCACGATGTAATAGAACCCCTTTAATTTCTTCGATGCGATAAAGCGTATCGCCATCGGCAATCGGCAATAATAGTCAACACATGATTAAAAGGCACACTTGAATCCTCCGATGTGATAGGGCATATCGCAATTGGCAATCGGCAAAATCATAGTGGCACGGAAATAAAGCCCAAATCCATTCCCCGATTGCGATGCGTTAATAAGGCGCATATCTCAAGAACATATTTAAAAGGCTTGCATGCATTGTATCATATTTTAGTGATCGGAATATGTTTAAGACAAATATTAAAGCCTTTCCTTTCACATTACCGATCGTCGATTGCGATTTACTTCTGATTATCTGTCAAAGAAATCTAAGCGACGCTTCAATGAATCATTTGGCATATAAATGACATGATGGGCACTTAAAACCTCCTTTACCATGATTGACAGGTTAAACGGCTAATCAATAAAGCAGTTAAGGGAAGATTTTCCTTTAGATTTTATCCGCGGCAATTTCACTACAATCCATTATCACCTGCTGATCGCCGTAATTCTTTCATATTAGTCTATAACAGCATTTCTCTGTATCGCATTTTTCTCATCACTTGTGTAGAGCTCTGCTAAAATAAGGAATTTGAAACAAATGGGAAAGAGATCAAAGAAATCCATAGCAGCAGCGGGTCCTATAGCAACAGTGTAGCCAGCCAAGGATCCAGGGCCAAGAAAAAAAGGGTTAATCTCAGACACTACATGCATTGGCCTCCGAAATACTAGTTGGGAGAACATTTACAGTTTAATTGAAGTAGAAAAGCCCGAGGAAATATTAGAAGAAGCCACGGCTAACTCAACTAGCAAATCAGAAGCATTCCTCAGAGATTTAGCTTGTTCGTATTTGCATAGAATAGCAGCGCGAGAAAAAATTCTTCCATACACTAACGTAGTGAGATGGGCGGTAGAAGAAATTCTAGTTTCAAACAGAACATTTTGCACAGTTGACGAGAAGATTTTTGGCTCGTTTCAACCTAAAGATCTAAGGAAAATGTATCACTTCCCTGAGCCTGAAAAGAGGTACAACAAAGCCTGCCTTGAAAAATTTGCAAATGAAAATGAGACAGAATCGGCCCCGATTAAGCAGTGGAGAAAAAATCCTGAGAAGCACAAACACGAATCATCAAGTAAGTACTCTTTAGAATCATTGACTTCTCCTTACTGTTATGTCGGGGCTATGATGTGTAGAAAGTGGGGGATACATGACTCCGCTAAATTCACTATTGAAATGGTCTCTTTAATGGAAGCAGCGGTCAATATTTATGTGATGGATTGGGCTTTCCCTGTAACTACCAGGAGTAAGGGTACTCCTGAAGCTATCCAAATAACTCAGAAGAAAAGAAATGCGAGTACCACTACTACCAAAGAAAAGGTTCCCACAAAGAAATCTACAGCAATATCGTCCCAAAATCAGCCATCAACTTCAAATCCACCTCCAACATCTAAGACATTAGTAGTTACAGATTCTATGGACTACAATATTATTGAAGACATGAAGAAAAAAAAGGCAAATATCACTATGTTTGAGCTTAGTAAACTCAAACATCAACAAAAATTGCTGCTTAAGGAGTTAGATGTTGTACCTTCTTCTCCTCTTCCCAATGTTGTATTGTCCAAAGCTGCTAATGACTCAGGTAAACCACCTCCTAGTAGAGTAGAAGCTACTGATGCTATTTTAATTGGGGATAGATCCAATTCTGATACTCCTTTTCTCTTAACCTACGAGATCTATAATAGAAATCTACACAACTTTTTGATTGACTCAGGGGCTTCCTCTAATATAATACCAGCTTCAGTTTGCTCTAAACTGAACATTGAACCCAAAAAGTCTACAATTCATATTGTACAGTAGGATAAAACTAAGGTCCAGGTTTTATGAGAAATCAACTCAGTTACTATTAGGTTATCAGCTGATCGAAGAGTGGTTCAAAGAATTGATATTTTGATTGCTGATATACCTAAATTCTATGGCTTGATTTTGAGTAGAGACTGGTCTAAGAAACTTCACCGTTATATTTCCACCGATTGGTCTCATATGTGGTTACCTTATAAAGGAAAGCCAAATCAGATCAAGATCGATCGGGAGAAACACATGAACCATATTGTTACTAAATTCAAACAAGAAAATCAATTAATAGAATTCAATAATAACATTTTGGGGAATTACTCATCTGAATCATTCTTTGGCAATTTTACCGCTCAACAATCACCTTTCTCTGTTAATAATTTCACATCTCAAATTGAAAATTTTTCACAAACAGATACATCAAGATGTGTTAAAATTGTTGAGGAAAATATAAATAAAACTGTAGATAAATCTTTGTTTTGGTAATTATATTTTAATGGGTCTAAATCCAGTGAAGGTGCAGGAGCAAGATATATTTTAGTTAGTCCTGAGGGGGAAAAGACCATGTTATCAAGCAGGTTAGAATTTTAATGCACAAACAATACAGCTGAATATAAGGCCTTGATTCAAGGACTCTATAAAGAAATCGGTCTTAGAGTTCAATATTTGAAAGTGTTCGGTGATTTAGAAATTGTTATAAAACAAGTTAGAAATACAATTCAGTGCCTTTCTAGTCACCTTAAACACTATTAATCTTTGGTGGAGGACCTTATATTGCAATTCTTAGCATTCAATATTTCTCCCATCCCTAGGTCCCAGAATGCAGCAGCAGATTTACTAGCTAATGTTGCTTCCAAACTCCTTCCATCTGAAGATTACAGCCCAGACAGATTCTCAGTAGAATTAATTTTTAGACCATCAATTCCTGATAATGTCACTAATTGGCGAGTGTTCAATCACGATGAAGACATTTTAAATTTCTTAACTTCTGACAAATCCTATGATGACCAAATTATTGATGAAAGTGATCATGACCTTCAAATGAAGGAAAAACAAGAAGAAAACTCAATACCTAAACCAGTGGTCAAGCTTGAAGATCTTTATGACATTAAAGACAGGTTTAAATAGGTTACTAATTCAAAACTTCAAAGTTCTACTTTGAGATTTGAATTGATAAACCTTGGTACTGAGCATAATTCTCAAAACATCAATCTGGGGTTAGGACTTTCTTCAGAAGAAAGAATTGCATTCATTAAATTATTGCATAGATATAAAAATGTCTTCGCTTGGAAATATGATGATTTAAAAACATACAATACATCCATCATTCAGCATATTATTCCAATGCTTTCTGAACAAAAACCAGTGCAACAGCAGTTAATGAAGATTCATCCTAACTTAGATAGTCAAATAAAAACTAAATTAAACAAACTCTTGAAAGCTAAGATAATTTTTCCTGTTAGACATTCAAACTAGGTGTCCAATATGGTGCCAATAAGGAAGAAAAATGACGATATTAGAATTTGTATTGATTTCAGAAATCTTAATAAAGCAACTCAAAAGGATAACTTCCCTTTACCTACCATGGAGTAGACACTCCATTCAGTAGCTGGTTCTGAGTTAATGTCCTTTTTAGATGGTTTTTCAGGGTATAAACAAATTTTGGTCCATCCTGATGATAGACTTAATACTACCTTTAGAACTAAGTGGGGAACTTATGCCTACCAAAAAATGCCTTTCGGATTAATTAACGTTGGAGCCACATTCCAAAGAGCGATGGACATAGCATTCAAAGGATTGATCAATAAGTCAGTAGTTGTCTATTTAGATGATATTACTGTATTTTTCAAGAAGATATCAAATCATTTACATGATTTGAAACAAATATTTGAACGCTGCAGAAGGTATGGTATCTCACTCAATCCAAAAAAGTCATTTTTTGCTCTTAATCAAGGAAAGCTCTTGGGCTTCATTGTTTCAAAGGATGGTATTTATATTGATCCAGATAGAATCAAAGAGATTTCTAATATTCCATTCCCTCATAATAAAAAATCCATGCAGTCATTTTTAGGTCAAATTAACTTTGTAAAAAGATTTGTTCCAGATTTTTCCCAAATTGTTTTGCCATTACAAACCATGATCAAGAAAAATTCGGTGTTTAAATGGGGGCCTGCAGAAAGAGAGGCATTTGATTCCATCAAACAATCAATCATAAATGCCCCTACTTTGAGCACTCCTAATTTTTCAAATCATTTCATGCTATATACCCTTGCATCTGATTCATCTTATGCAGCAGTGCTGACACAAATTAACGATCAAAACTTGGAAGCACCAATATCATTTTATAGCTCAAACCTTTAAGGTGTTGAACTTAATTACTGAGAAGTTGAAAAACAAGCCTTTTCCGTATACAAAGCCATTAAACATTACAGACCCTTTCTCTTAAAAACTCACACAAAAGTTATAGTTCCTTTTTTGGGAGTAAGACAATTACTAGTTCAAAGGGAATTAGGAGAAAAGAGAGAAAATTGGGTCACAACATTACAAGAATATGACTTGGAAAGTAAACCAACAAAGATTGTCAAAGGCCAAGGTTTTACAAGTTGTTAGCAGGAGCATCCAATATTCAGGAACCTGAAGGTACAAAAGGTACTGAAGAAATCAATCAGATAAGTATCACTAATCCTGAATCTCAATACGTAGATCTGGTTTTCTATTTGAAAAATGGATATGCACCTTCTAATCTTTCCTATAAAAACAAACGTGCCATAAGATTGAAAGAAAAAAACTTCATAATTGTAGATGATGTATTATTTAGACGAAATTATGATTCAAACTTGTTAAGATGCTCAGAAAAACCTGAAGCACAAAAGGTCTTGTAGGAGCTACATGATGTACCAGTAGGAGGACATTTTGGAGCTAATACAACAACTCACAAAATCATTCATGCTGGATATTATTGGCCCACCTTGTTAAGAGATTCTCATGAATATGTAAGGAAATGCAAAAGTTGTCAAACCACTAGCGGAAGACAAAGGAAGCTAGCTTTCCCTTTGCAACCAATCAACATTGAACAACCTTTTGAACAATGAGGATTTGACATCATTGGGGAAATCACTCCACATTCATCCAAACAGCGTAGGTATATCCTTACAGCTACCGATTACTTTACTAAGTGGGTTGAAGCAATTCCTTTGAAGACAACAAACTCTAAATCAATTATTGAATTCATAGATCAGTTCATTATTACCAGGTTTGGTGTTCCAAATGCTCTTATTTTTTTATAAGGCATCTTATTTCTCTGGAAATTCTATATTTGAGTTTTCTATCAAAAGGGGATTTAAATCGAAGTATTCTGCGAACTACTACCCTCAGGGTAATGGTTTAGCAAAATCCACCAATAAAAATCTTATCAAAATCATTAAGATAACTATCGAGCAAAATCATAAAAACTGGCATAAATCTTTGATATTTGCACTATGGGCTAACAGAATAACACAGAAGGCCTCCATAGGTACTTCTATGTTTAACCTAGTATATGGAAAGGAAGCTGTCATACCAGCAAACTTAGTACTTCCATCACTAGCTTTAATGCAAACAATGTAAACTCTGAAACGGGAACTATAAACTCAAAACAGGAACTCTGGCCAAAAAACTTCGAAAAAACATCAAAAACAGTGCTAAAAATGAAAAGTGTTGATGCTTGAATAACACCTTTTTTTTCTAGGGTAAATTTTAAACATGTTTTAAAAATGGTGGTGAAAACCAATTTTTTGTGCAAAAGTTGTCCAAAAAACACCCTTAAAACGAAGTGTTGATGTTCGAATAACATTTTTTTTTTCTCAATGGTAAATTATGTGCAAAAAACACCCTCAAAACGAAAAGTGTTGATTAAAAAATTTATATATATAAAATTAAGTAAAAATATAAAGATTAAACAAAAATAGAGAAATTAACAAAAAAATTAAAATTAAAAACTAATAAAATTAATATTAAAAACATTTAGAAAAAACTAAAAAAACATAAATAAGCTCAAATTATTAAAAAAAAAAGCTAAAAAAATATCGAAATTTTAAAAATATAGGTCTTTTCCAATTAAAAAAATAAAAAACATTTTCAACTTAAAAAAAATGTATTTTTGATTTAAAACAATAAATAAACAATTTTTTTTATTAAAATTTCATTATTTATTTAAAAAAAAAATTAATATAATTTTTTTTAAACGTAATTTTTTTTATTTGAAAAAAATAAAAATTCATTGAACAGTTTTAATAAAAATTATTAAATTTTAAAAATTAAATTTTTTTATTAAATTTTAATATAATATTAAAATTTTATTATTAAACAATTTTAAAAATTAAATTATTAAAATTTTTTATTAAAATATTTTAATAAAAATTAAATTTTAATTTTTTTTATAAATTTTTTTTTTATTAAAAAAAAAAAAAATAAAAAAATGGGCCCCCCGCCACCCGGTGGTGGTGGGGCTGGGGTCCCAGGGGCTGCGTGCAGGCCCTAGCCCCCGCCCCACCACCACCCGGCGGCGGGAGGGCCGTACGGCGGGAGGGTCGTACGCAGCCCCTGGGCCCCCGGTCGTGCCACCACTGGGCAGCAGGAAGGCCGTGGGCACGCAGCCCCTGGGCCCTCGGCCGCGCCACCACCAGGCGGCAGGAGGGCCGTGGGGCGATTCCTGGAATCGCCTGACGGCCCTCTCACCACCCGGTGGTGGCGCGGTCGGGGGCCCAATTTTTTTTTTTTTAATAAAAACAAAATTAAAAAAAATGTTTTTTATTAAAAAAATTTAATAAATTTTTTTAATAATTTAATTTTTATTAGGATGGTTTAAATTTTGTTTTTAATTAAAATTATTTAATAAATTAAAATTTAATAATTTTTACTAAAATTGTTTAATGTATTTTTTTTCCAAATAAAAAATAAATTTTTTTTACAATAAATAAATAGAAATAAAAATTGTTTAATAATTTTTTTTTTAATTATTAATAGATTGTTTAATAAAAACATTTTTCATAAACATGTTTAAAAAAAAAATCAATAATTTTTTAAATTTTAAATAAAAAAATTAATAATTTTTTAAATTTTAAATTAAAAAATTAATTTTTTTTTAAGAAAAATAAAATATTTTTTAAGATTTGTATTTTTAAATAAATAAATAATTGTTAAAAAAAATGTAATTTTTTTTTAGTAAAAAAAAGATTGTTTAAAAAACAAAATGTAAATTTTAAATATTTTTTTTTTAATATAAAATGTAGGTTTATTTTTTATTTTTTTTTAAATGTAGAACGTAGTTTTAATAATTTGTATTTTTAAATTAAAAAAATATAATAATAAAAATTGTTTAAAAAAAGAATTTTTTTTTAATAAAAGAAAATATTGTTTAAAAAAAAAATTATTTATTTATTTATTTATTTTTAAATAAAATATGTATGTATGTTTAATAAAAAATAGTTGCATTTTTTCTTTCTTTAATAAAAAATAAGCATTTTTTTGGTTTTTTTTTTTTTGATAATTTTTTTTTTGAATATTAATTTTACTAGTTTTTTAATTTTTTTCTTTAATTTTCTATTCTTTTTTTAAACGAGTTTGTTTTTATTTTTATTTTTATTTTTTTTCCCTGTTTTTGCTAATGTTTTTTTTTTTTTTTTTCTTATTTTTCTTTATTATATATATTATATATATATATATATATATATATATATATATATTGTTTCTTTTTTCCAAATTCTTTTATGGTTTGTGAGTTAAATTTTTTTTTTTTTACATTTTTTGTTTTTTTTTAATATTAATTTTACTAATTTTTTAAATTTTTTTCGTTATTTTTCTATTTTTTTTTTTAAACTAGTTTCTTTTTAATTTTTTTTCCTAGTTTTTGCTAACATTTTTTTTTAATTTCTCAATATTTACTTACTTAATATATATATATATATATATATATATATATATATATATATATATATATATATATATATATATATATATTAATTTTGTTTTTTTTCCAAATTCTTTGATGGTTTATGAAATAATTTTTTTTAACATTTTTTATTTTTTATTTTTGTCTTTTTTATATATATTTTTATATTTGTTTTTTAGAGACAATTAATTTATGTGAATTGAAAATTTAATTAACGATGTATAAATATGTAAAATATCGAAAATGCAAAATATCGACCTTCTTCTTTAAATATACAAATCAATAAAAACCCCACTACAAAAAAAAAAAAAAAAAAAAAAAAAACTAGAAAATATGAAGAAGAAGACCACTTCCAAAATTATTAAATTTACGAAATAATTATTTACATTTCATACATTAGAAAATTTAAAGTCAAAAAATAGGTCTTTTAAAAAAAGGGTCACGAAATAATTATTTACATTCAATACATTAAAAAATTTAAAGCCAAAAAACAGGGCTTTTAAAAAAAGGAGGTGATGCAGAATACTCACTTTTTTAAATCAGCATGAAAATCACTACCATTCTAAAACGATTCTAAAATGTAATGTACATAAAAAAAATTAAAGTGCCAAAAACTAAGCTCTAAAAAAAACATGTTCGTTCTGCATCACCCCTTTTCAAAATCAGGTCAATTTTTTGCTATCTCTACGAAACGGGTAACAGTGTCAGTTCCCGTTTCAAAGTTTACATTGTTTGCAGTTTATTGAAGAAAGTCCCTCATCTTCTATTCACCTAAGACATCATAAAATCTTGAAACTAGAAGAAGAAAGGGAAAATTTCAGAATTATATATGCAAAACATCAGCAAATTATTAAGTCATCTTTCAATGCAACTTCAACCAGTTCAAAAAAATTACAAGTTGGTGACCTAGTTTTGAAATGGGATGAAGCCCATGAGGATAAAGGAAAACACACTAAGTTCCAGAAAATGTGGCTTGGACCATTCCAAATCAGTGAGAAAATAGGCCCTTCTACATTCATATTGCAAGATCTATTAGAAAAGAAAGATTCTCTTCCTGTTAACGGCCTTATCTTAAAAAAATTCTTCAATTGAGGAGGTAACCCCTTCTCCCTTTGTAAATATTCAATTTTTAGCAAAATTTGTGTGCATAGCTTATTTTGTTTAAAATCCTAGGAAAATAAAGTTGTAAAAATCCTCCCATTGGTCTTTGCTATATTGAAAAAGTTACTCAAAAGAAAATAGTTTTGATGTTTACTTTTAAGAAATGGAAGCCTTAAAAGAAAAGAAATTTCTAGGAAATTAGGTATAATTAGGTTCTGAAAATCCCATTTTATTTTTGTAAAATCTTCTCAAAACTTGGAAATATTGTAAATCATTTTAAATTTTTAGTAGCCTGAAATCGGTTATCAATACAAAATAGAGACTGATTCAACCTTAGCATCCTCAACTCTCACCTTGTCATCCATATTCTCTTAAGGAGAAAATTGTTCATCCCATCCATCAAAGTTTATAATTACTCAAAGTGTAATTCTAAAATATATTTGATATAAAAGATAAGAGGTCTTATTACAAGCCTGCTTACCATGATCATAGGGGAATAGTTCAACTCACATTACTAACATTGTATACCAAAACAGGGTAATGGCTTATAATTATCAGACAAGGGCTCTCATCACGAGCAAGCTTGTTCAGTTAAATTACAACCAGTGAATGACATTGTCAACAACTGGCCACCAAACCAGGACAATAACTTTTTATCTTACAAAATAAGGAAAAAAGACAAAAGTAATACAAAAATATGGAAACATATCTTTTGGATTCATTCTTTTAATTATACTCTTAAATGGATAGAATAATGAATGGTCAAATGGTTAAAAGGTAACCCTGTCGTGACTATAGACGTTCACTGGTAGCAGAGGCTCTACCTATGACAAAGGAGTCATTATAAAATCTAAGTTGGAAATGTCTTTTGTTTTATTATTATCAACCAATTAAGGCTAATTTAAAACTTAGAATGTATTTAATTTTAATAAGAAAAGGAAATAGCAGAAATAGTTAACATTACTTTCAGAGTTTATGATTATCTAGTTATATTAGATTTTCTTTATCATCTAAGCTTTCCAGATTAAGAAAATTTAAGTATTTTAATTAATTTCTCTGAGATAATTGTTTCTCCCTGTGAATCGCCAATTATTGTGTTGTACAACAACCCCCCATTTCAATTTTTTTATATATAAAATCATAATATGAAATGGGTCCCTTTTAAAATAAAACTTAGATGTGTGAATAAATTGGTATTAACCCATCATAAGAAAAACCTTTATCAAAAGACTTAAGGTAAATGAACTATTGTTGAATAAAAATAAAGTGGGTCTTTAAAAAATTATAAAATTCTTCGTTATTGCGATAAAGCGATTGCAAGATCGCATATCGCAATAACAAAGGAAGCATGCACAAAGATACATTCATTCTCTCTGATCCGAAAAGCATATCGCAATCGGATATCGGGGAAGTCAAATGACAAAGCACGATGTAATAGAACCCCTTTAATTTCTCCGATGTGATAAAGCGTATCGCCATCGGCAATCGGCAATAATAGTCAACACATGATTAAAAGGCACACTTGAATCCTCCGATGCGATAGGGCATATCGCAATTTGCAATCGGAAAAATCACAGTGGCACGGAAATAAAGCCCGAATCCATTCCCCGATTGCGATGCGTTAATAAGGCGCATATCTCAAGAACATATTTTAAAGGCTTGCATGCATTGTATCATCTTTCAATGATCGGAATATGTTTAAGACAAATATTAAAGCCTTTCCTTTCACATTATTGATCGCCGATTGCGATTTACTTCTGATTATCCATCAAAGAAATGTAAGCCACGCTTCAATGAATAATTTGGCATATAAATGACATGATGGGCACTTAAAACCTCCTTTACCATGATTGACAGGTTAAACAGCTAATCAGTAAAGAAGTTAAGGGAAGATTTTC
Source organism: Pinus tabuliformis (assembly GCA_031772625.1). Lineage (NCBI taxonomy): Eukaryota > Viridiplantae > Streptophyta > Pinopsida > Pinales > Pinaceae > Pinus > Pinus tabuliformis. The sequence goes on along the minus strand of CM062818.1, from coordinate 913,761,913 downwards.
CTTTAAATTTTATCCGCGGCAATTTCACTACAATCCATTATCACCTGCTGATCGACGTAATTCTTTCATATTAGTCTATAACAACATTTCTTTGTATCGCGTTTTTCTCATCGCTTGTGCAGAGCTCTGCTGAAATAAGGAATTTGAAACAAATGGGAAAGAGATCAAAGAAATTCGTAGCAGCAGCGGCTCCTATAGCAATAGTGCAGCCAGCCAAGGATCCAGGGCCAAGAAAAAAAGGGTTAATCTCAGACACTACATGCCTTGGCCTTCGAAATACTAGTTGGGAGAGCATTTACAATTTAATTGAAGTAGAGGAGCCCGAGGAAATATTAGAAGAAGCCACGGCTAACTCAACTAGCAAATCAAAAGCATCCCTCAGAGATTTAGCTTGTTCATATTTGCATAGAATAACAGTGCAAGAAAAAATTCTTCCATACACTAACGTAGTGAGATGGGTGGTAGAAGAAATTCCAGTTTCAAACAGAACATTTTGCACAGTTGACGGGAAGATTTTTGGCTCGTTTCAACCTAAAGATCTAAGGAAAATGTATCACTTCCCTGAGCCTGAAAAGAGGTACAACAGAGCCTGCCTTGAAAAATTTGCAAATGAAAATGAGACAGAATCGGCTCCGATTAAGCAGTGGAGACAAAATCCCGAGAAGGACAAACATGAATCATCAAGTAAGTACTCTTTAGAATCATTGACTTCTCCTTACTGTTATGTCAGGGCTATGATGTGTAGAAAGTGGGGGATACATGACTCCGCTAAATTCACTATTGAAATGGTCTCTTTGATGGAAGCAGTGGTCAATATTTATGTGATGGATTGGGCTTTCCCTGTAACTACCAGGAGTAAGGGTACTCCTGAAGCTATCCAAATAACTCAGAAGAAAAGGAATGTGGGTACCACTACTACCAAAGAAAAGGTTCCCACAAAGAAATCTACAGCAATATTGTCCCAAAATCAACCATCAACTTCAAATCCACCTCCAACATCTAAGACATTAGTAGTTATAGATTTTATGGACTACAATATTATTGAAGAAATGATGAAAACAAAGGCAAATATCACTATGTTTGAGCTTAGTAAACTCAAACATCAACAAAAATTGCTTCTTAAGGAGTTAGATGTTGTACCTTCTTCTCCTCTTCCCAATGTTGTATTTTCCAAAGCTGCTAATGACTCTGGTAAACCACCTCCTAGTAGAGTAGAAGCTACTGATGCTATTTTAATTGGGGATAGATCAAATTCCCATACTCGTCCTTTCCTCTTAACCTACGAGATCTATAATAGAAATCTACACAACCGTTTGATTGACTCAGGGGCTTCCTCTAATATAATGCCAGCTTCAGTTTGCTCTAAACTGAACATTGAACCCCAAAAGTCTACGATTCATATTGTACAGTTGGATAAAACTAAGGTCCAGGTTTTATGAGAAACCAACTTAGTTACTATTAGGTTATCAGCTGATCGAAGAGTGGTTCAAAGAATTGATATTTTAATTGCTGATATACCTAAATTCTATGGCTTGATTTTGAGTAGAGACTGGTCTAAGAAACTTCACCGTTATATTTCCACCGATTGGTCTCATATGTGGTTACCTTATAAAGGAAAGCCAAATCAGGTCAAGATCGGTCGGGAGAAACACATGAACCATACTGTTACTAAATTCAAACAAGAAAATCAATCAATAGAATTCAATAATAACATTTTGGGGAATTACTCATCTGAATCATTCTTTGGCAATTTTACCGCTCAACAATCACCTTTCTCTGTTAATAATTTCACATCTCAAATTGAAAATTTTTCACAAACAGATACATCAAGATGTGTTAAAATTGCTGAGGAAACTATAAATAAAACTATAGATAAATCTTTGTTTTGGTCAGTATATTTTAATGGGCCTAAATCCAGTGAAGGTGCAGGAGCAGGATGTATTTTAGTTAGTCCTGAGGGGGAAAAGACCATGTTATCAAGCAGGTTAGAATTTTAATGCACAAACAATACAGCTGAATATGAAGCCTTGATTCAAGGACTCTATAAAGAAATCGGTCTTAGAGTTCAATATTTGAAAGTGTTGGGTGATTTAGAAATTGTTATAAAACAAGTTAGAAATATAATTCATTGCCTTTCTAGTCACCTTAAACACTATTAATCTTTGGTGGAGGACCTTATATTGCAATTCTTAGCATTCAATATTTCTCCCATCCCTAGGTCCCAGAATGCAGCAGCAGATTTACTAGCTAATGTTGCTTCCAAACTCCTTCCATATGAATATTACAGCCTAGACAGATTCTCAGTAGAATTAATTTTTAGACCATCAATTCATGATAATGTCACTAATTGGCGAGTGTTCAATCACGATGACGACATTTTAAATTTCTTAACTTCTAACAAATCTTATGATGACCAAATTATTGATGAAAGTGATCATGACCTTCAAATGAAGGAAAAGCAAGAAGAAAACTCAATACCTAAACCAGTGGTCAAGCTTGAAGATTTTTATGACATTAAAGACAGGTTTAAATAGGTTACTAATTCAAAACTTCAGAGTTCTACTTTGAGATTTGAACTGATAAACCTTGGTACTGAGCATAATCCTCAAAATATCAATCTGGGATTAGGACTTTCTTCAGAAGAAAAAATTGCATTCATTAAATTATTGCATAGATATAAAAATGTCCTCGCTTGGAAATATGATGATTTAAAAACATACGATACATCCATCATTCAACATACTATTCCAATGCTTTCTGAACAAAAACCAGTGCAACAGAAGTTACTGAAGATTCATCCTAACTTAGATAGTCAAATAAAAACTAAATTAAACAAACTCTTGAAATCTAAGATAATTTTTCCGGTTAGACATTCAAATTGGGTGTCCAATATGGTGCCAGTAAGGAAGAAAAATGGTGATATTAGAATTTCTATTGATTTCAGAAATCTTAATAAAGCAAGTCAAAAGGATAACTTCCCTTTACCTACCATGGAGTAGACACTCCATTCAGTAGCTAGTTTTGAGTTAATGTCCTTTTTAGATGGTTTTTCAGGGTATAACCAAATTTTGGTCCATCCTGATGATAGACTTAAGACTACCTTTAGAACCAAGTGGGGAACTTATGCCTACCAAAAAATGCCTTTCAGATTAATTAACGCTGGAGCCACATTCCAAAGACCGATGGACATAGCATTCAAAGGATTGATCATTAAGTCAGTAGTTGTCTATTTAGATGATATTACTGTATTTTTCAAGAAGATATCAAATCATTTACATGATTTGAAACAAATATTTGAACACTGCAGAAGCTATGGTATCTCACTCAATCCAAAAAAGTCATTTTTTGCTCTTAATCAAGGAAAGCTCTTGAGATTCATTGTTTCAAAGGATGGTATTTATATTTATCCAGATAGAATCAAAGAGATTTCTAATATTCCATTCCCTCATAATAAAAAATCCATGCAGTCATTTTCAAGTCAAATTAACTTTGTAAAAAGATTTGTTCCAAATTTTTCCCAAATTGTTTTGCCATACCAAACCATGATCAAGAAAAATTTGGTGTTTAAATGGGGCCTGCATAAAGAGAGGCATTTGATTCCATCAAACAATCAATCATAAATCCCCATGCTTTGAGCACTCCTAATTTTTCAAATCATTTCATGCTATATACCCTTGCATCTGATTCATATTATGCAGCAGTGCTGACACAAATTAACGATCAAAACTTGGAAGCACCAATATCATTTTATAGCTCAAACCTTTAAGGTGCTGAACTTAATTACTGAGAAGTTGAAAAACAAGCCTTTGCCGTATACAAAGCCATTAAACATTACAGACCCTTTCTCTTAAAAGCTCACACAAAAGTTATAGTTCCTTTTTTGGCAGTAAGACAATTACTAGTTCAAAGGGAATTAGGAGAAAAGAGAGCAAATTGGGTCACAACATTACAAGAATATGACTTGGAAAGCAAACCAGCAAAGATTGTCAAATGCTAAGGTTTTTACAGGCTGTTAGCAGGAGTATCCAATATTCAGGAACCTGAAGGTACAAAAGATATTAAAGAAATCAATCAGATAAGTATCACTAATCCTGAATCTCAATACGTAGATCTGATTTTCTATTTGAAAAATGGATATGATCCTTCTAATCTTTCCTATTAAAACAAGTGTGCCATAAGATTGAAAGAAAAAAACTTCGTAATTGTAGATGATGTATTATTTAGACAAAATTATGATTCAATCTTGTTAAGATGCTGAGAAAAACCTGAAGCACAAAAGGTCTTGCAAGAGCTACATGATGGACCAGTAGGAGGACATTTTGGAGCTGATACAACAGCTCACAAAATCATTCATGCTAGATATTATTGGCCCACCTTGTTCAGAGATTCTCATGAATATGTAAGGAAATGCCAAAGTTGTCAAACCACTAGCGGAAGACAAAGGAAGCCAGCTTTCCCTTTGCAACCAGTCAACATTGAACAACCTTTTGAACAATGGGGATTGGACATCATTGGGGAAATCACTCCACATTCATCCAAACAGCATAGGTATATCCTTACAGCTACCGATTACTTTACTAAGTGGGTTGAAGCAATTCCTTTGAAGACAACAAACTCTGAAGCAATTATTGAATTCATAGATCAGTTCATTATTACCAGGTTTGGTGTTCCAAATGCTCTTATTTTTTATAATGCATTTTATTTCTCTGGAAATTCTATATTTGAGTTTGCTATCAAAAGGGGATTTAAATTGTAGTATTCTGCGAACTACTACCCTCAAGGTAATGGTTTAGTAGAATCCACCAATAAAAATCTTATCAAAATAATTAAGATAACTATCGAGCAAAATCATAAAAACTGGCATAAATCTTTGATATTTGCACTATGGGCTGACAGAATAACACAGAAGGCCTCCATAGGCACTTCTCCGTTTAACCTAGTATATGGAAAAGAAGTTGTCATACCAGCAAACTTAGTACTTCCATCACTAGCTTTAGTGCAAACAATGTAAACTTTGAAACGGGAACTATAAACTCAAAACGGGAACTCTGGCCAAAAAACCCTGAAAAAACATAAAAAACAGTGCTAAAAATGAAAAGTGTTGATGCTGGAATAACACCTTTTTTTTTTCCAGGGTAAATTTCAACATGTTTTAAAAGTGGCGGTGAAAACCAATTTTTTGTGCAAAAATTGTCCAAAAAACACCCTCAAAACGAAGTGTTGATGTTCGAATAACATTTTTTTTATCTCAATGGTAAATTTTGTGCAAAAAACACCCTCAAAACGAAAAGTGTTGATTAAAAAATTTATATATATAAAATTAAGTAAAAATATAAAGATTAAATAAATCATTAACAAAAGCTAGCCAAAAAAGAAAAAATTAAAAACAAACTAGATTAAACAAAAATAGAAAAATTAACAAAAAAATTAAAATTAAAAACTAGTAAAATTAATATTAAAAACATTTAGAAAAAACTAAAAAAACATAAATAAGTTCAAATTATCAAAAAAAAAAAAAACTAAAAAAATATCGAAATTTTAAAAATATAGGTCTTTTCTAATTAAAAAAATAAAAAACATTTTCAACTTACAAAAAAATGTATTTTTGATTTAAAACAATAAATAAATAATTTTTTTATTAAATTTTCATTATTTATTTAAAAATATATATATATAATTTTTTTTTAAACGTAATTTCTTTTTATTTGAAAAAAAATAAAAATTCATTGAACAGTTTTAATAAAAATTATTAAATTTTAAAAATTAAATTTTTTTATTAAATTTAAATATAATATTAAAATTTTATTATTAAACAATTTTAAAAATTAAATTATTAAAATATTTTATTAAAATATTTTAATAAAAATTAAATTTTAATTTTTTTTATAAATTTTGTTTTTATTAAAAAAAATAAAAAAATAAAAAAAATGGGCCCCCCGTCGTGCCACCACCGAGCGGTGGGAGGGCTGTGGGGCGATTCTGGGAATCGCCCCACGGCCCTCCCGCCGCCCGATGGTGGCATGGTCGGGGGCGTAAGGGCTGCGTGCAGGCCCTGGCCCCCGCAGCGCCACTACCGGGCGGAGGGAGGGTCGTGGGGCGACTCTCAGAATCGCCCCACAGCCCTCCCGCCGCCCAGTGGTGGCGCGACGGGGGCCAGGGCCTGCACATAGCCCCTGGGCCCCGGGTCGCGCCACCACTGGGTAGCGGGAAGGCCATGGGCACGTAGCCCCTGGGCCCTCGGCCGCGCCACCACCGGGCGGCGGGAGGGCCGTGGGGCGATTCTCGGAATCGCCCCACGGCCCTCCCGCCGCCCGGTGGTGGCGCAACCGGGGGCCCAATTTTTTTTATTTTTATTTTTTAATAAAAACAAAATTTAAAAAAAAAATGATTTTTATTAAAAGAAAATTAAATTTTTTTTTAAATAATTTAATTTTTATTAAAATGGTTTAAATTTTATTTTTTTATTAAAATTATTTAATAAATTAAAATTTAATAATTTTTACTAAAATTGTTTAATGTATTTTTTTTTCAAATAAAAAATAAAAAAATTGTTTAATAAATAAAAAGAAATAAAAATTGTTTAATAATTTTTTTTTTAATTATTAATATATTATTTAATAAAAACATTTTTCATAAACATATTTAAAAAAAAAATAATAATTTTTTAAATTTTAAATTCAAAAATTAAATTTGTTTTAAGAAAATTAAAATATTTTTTACGATTTGCATTTTTAAATAAATAAATAATTGTTAAAAAATGTATTTTTTTAGTAAAAAAAAGATTGTTTAAAAAAAAAATGTAAATTTTAAATATATATATTTTTGTTAATATAAAATGTAGGTTTATTTTTTATTTTTTGAAAATGTAGAATGTAGTTTTAATAATTTGTATTTTTAAATAAAAAATATATAATAATAAAAATTGTTTAAAAAAATTATTTTTTTTTAATAAAAGAAAAGATTGTTTAAAAAAAATGATTTATTTTTTTATTTTTAAATAAAATATGTATGTATGTTTGATCAAAAATAATTGCATTTTTTCTTTCTTTAATAAAAAATAAGCATTTTTTTGGTTTTTTTTTAATAATTATTTTTTTGTTTTTTTAATATTAATTTTAGTAGTTTTTTAATTTTTTTCGTTAATTTTTTTTTTTTTTAAACTAGTTTGTTTTTATTTTTATTTTTTTCCCCAGTTTTTGCTAATGTTTGTTTTTTTAATTTTCTCTCTCTATTTTTACATATATATATATATTAATTAATTTTGTTTCTTTTTTCCAAATTCTTTTATGGTTTGTGAGTTATTTTTTTTTTACATTTTTTGTTTTTTTTTTAATATTAATTTTACTAGTTTTTTAATTTTTTTTTTCCTAGTTTTTGCTAATATTTTTTTTTTATTTCTCAATATTTACTTACTTAATTATATATATATATATATATATATATATATATATATATATATATATATATATATATATATATATAATTTTGTTTTTTTTTCCAAATTCTTTTATGGTTTATGAGATATTTTTTTTTTAACATTTTTTATTTGTCTTTTTTTTATATATGTTTTATATTTGTTTTTTAGAGACAATTATTTCATGTGGATTGAAAATTTAATTAACGATGTATAAATATGTAAAATATCGAAAATGCAAAATATCGACCTTCTTCTTTAAATATGCAAATCAATAAAAACCCCACTACAAATAAAATAAAATAAAATAAAAACTAGAAAATATGAAGAAGAAGACCACTTCCAAGATTATTAAATTTATGAAATAATTATTTACATTTCATACATTAGAAAATTTAAAGTCAAAAAATAGGTCTTTTAAAAAAAGGGTTACGAAATAATTATTTACATTTCATACATTAAAAAATTTAAAGCCAAAAAACAGGGCTTTTAAAAAAAGGAGGTGATGCAGAATACTCACTTTTTTAAATCAGCATGAAAATCACTACCATTCTAAAACGATTATAAAACGTAATGTACATAAAAAAAATTAAAGTGCCAAAAACTAAGCTCTAAAAAAAACATGTTCCTTCTACATCACCCCTTTTCAAAATCAGGTCACTTTTTTGCTATCTCTACGAAACGAGTAACAGTATCAGTTCTCGTTTCAAAGTTTACATTGTTTGCAGTTTATTGAAGAAAGTCTCTCATCTTCTATTCAACTAAGACATGATAAAATCTTGAAACTAGAAGAAGAAAGGGAAAATGTCAGAATTATATATGCAAAACATCAGCAAATTATTAAGTCATCTTTCAATGCAACTTCAACTAGTTCAAAAAAATTACAAGTTGGTGACCTAGTTTTGAAATGGGACGAAGCCCATGAGGATAAAGGAAAACACACTAAGTTCAAGAAAATGTGGCTTGGACCATTCCAAATCAGTGAGAAGATAGGCCCTTCTACATTCATATTGCAAGATCTATTAGGAAAGAAAGATTTTCTTCCTGTTAACGGCCTTATCTTAAAAAAATTCTTCAATTGAGGAGGTAACCCCTTCTCCCTTTGTAAATATTCAATTTTTAGCAGAATTTGTGTGCATAGCTTATTTTGTTTAAAATCCTAGGAAAATAAAGTTGTAAAAAGCCTCCCATTAGTCTTTGCTATATTGAAAAAGTTACTCAAAAGAAAATAGTTTTGATATTTACTTTTAAGAAATGGAAGCCTTAAAAGAAAATAAATTTCTAGGAAATTAGGTATAATTAGATTCTGAAAATCCCATTTTATTTTTGTGAAATCTTTTCAAAACTTGGAAATATTTTAAATCATTTTTAAGTTTTAGTAGCCTGAAATCGGTTATCAATACAAAACAGAGATTGATTCAATCTTAGCATCCTCAACTCTCACCTTGTCATCCATATTCTCTTAAGGAGAAAATTGTTCATCCCATCCATTAAAGTTTATAATTACTCAAAGTGTAATTCTAAAATATATTTGATATAAAAGATAAGAGGTCTTATTACAAGCCTGCTTACCATGATCATAGGGGAATAGTTCAACTGACATTACTAACATTGCATACCAAAACAGGGTAATGGCTTAAAATTATAAGACAAGGGGTCTCACCACGAGCTAGCTTGTTCAGTTAAATTACAACCAGTGAATGGCATTGTCAACAGCTGGCCACCAAACCAGGACAATGGCTTTTTATCTTACAAAATAAGGAAAAAAGAAAAAAGTAATACAAAAATATGGAAACATATCTTTTGGATTCATTCTTTTTAATTATACTCTGAAATGGATGGAATAATGAATGGTCAAATGGTTAAAAGGTAACCCTGTCGAGACTATAGACGTTTACTGGCAGCAGAGGCTCTACCTATGAAAAAGGAGTCATTATAAAATCTAAGTTGGAAATGTCTTTTGTTTTATCATTATCAACCAATTAAGGCTAATTTAAAACTTAGAATGTATTTAATTTTAACAAGAGAAGGAAATAGCAGAAATAGTTAACATTACTTTCAGAATCTATGATTATCTAGTTATATTAGATTTTCTCTATCATCTAAGCTTTCCAGATTAAGAAAGTTTAAGTATTTTAATTAATTTCTCAGAGATAATTGTTTCTCCTTGTGAATCGCCAATTGTTGTGTTGTACAACAACCCTCCATTTCAATTTTTTTTTATATAAAATCGTAATATGAAATGGGTCCCTTTTAAAATAAAACTTAGATGTGTGAATAAATTGGTATTAACCCATCATAAGAAAAACCTTTATCAAAAGACTTAAGGTAAATGAACTATTGTTGAATAAAAATAAAGTGGGTCTTTAAAAAATTATAAAATTCTTCGTTATTGCGATAAAGCAATCACAAGATCGCATATCGCAATAACAAAGGAAGCATGCACAAAGATACATTCATTCTCTCTGATCCGAAAAGCATATCGCAATCGGATATCGGGGAAGTCAAATAACAAAGAACGATGTAATAGAACCCCTTTAATTTCTTCGATGCGATAAAGCGTATCGCCATCGGCAATCGGCAATAATAGTCAACACATGATTAAAAGGCACACTTGAATCCTCTGATGCAATAGGGCATATCGCAATTGGCAATCGGAAAAATCACAGTGGCACGGAAATAAAACCCGAATCCATTCCCCGATTGCGATGCGTTAATAAGGCGCATATCTCAAGAACATATTTAAAAGGCTTGCATGCATTGTATCATCTTTCAGTGATCGGAATATGTTTAAGACAAATATTAAAGCCTTTCCTTTCACATTACCGATCACCGATTGTGATTTACTTCTGATTATCTGTCAAAGAAATCTAAGCCACGCTTCAATGAATCATTTGGCATATAAATGACATGATGGGCACTTAAAACCTCCTTTACCATGATTGACAGGTTAAACGGCTAATCAATAAAGCAGTTAAGGGAAGATTTTCCTTTAGATTTTATCCGCAGCAATTTCACTACAATCCATTATCACCTGCTGATCGACGTAATTCTTTCATATTAGTCTATAACAGCATTTCTCTGTATCGTCTTTTTCTTATCGCTTGTGCAGAGCTCCACTGAAATAAGGAATTTGAAACAAATGGGAAAGAGATCAAAGAAATATGTAGCAGCAGCGGCTCCTATAGCAACAGTGCAGCCAGCCAAGGATCCAGGGCCAAGAAAAAAAGGGTTAATCTCAGAAACTACATGCCTTGGCCTTCGAAATACTAGTTGGGAGAGCATTTACAATTTAATTGAAGTAGAGGAGCCCGAGGAAATATTAGAAGAAGCCACGACTAACTCAACTAGCAAATCAAAAGCATCCCTCAAAGATTTAGCTTGTTCATATTTGCATAGAATAGCAGTGCGAGAAAAAATTCTTCCATACACTAACGTAGTGAGATGGGTGGTAGAAGAAATTCCAGTTTCAAACAGAACATTTTGCACAGTTGACGGGAAGATTTTTGGCTCGTTTCAACCTAAAGATCTAAGGAAAATGTATCACTTCCCTGAGCCTGAAAAGAGGTACAACAAAGCCTGCCTTGAAAAATTTGCAAATGAAAATGAGACAGAATCGGCCCCAATTAAGCAGTGGAGACAAAATCCCGAGAAGCACAAACACGAATCATCAAGTAAGTACTCTTTAGAATCATTGACTTCTCCTTACTGTTATGTCGGGGCTATGATGTGTAGAAAGTGGGGGATACATGACTCCGCTAAATTCACTATTGAAATGGTCCCTTTAATGGAAGCAGCGGTCAATATTTATGTGATGGATTGGGCAAACATCATGTCTAACAAATTATCCACAACAATTCTTGCATTTAGATCAACTTCACACAAAACTACCAGGACCATTACCCCTTTTTATTATAGTGCTTATATTATGGATACTCTCTATTTTAATTCCGAATATCCGATACTCGGATGGAGATGGACTATCGAAGACCCTAAGCCAATCCACATTTATCATCAAATATTATGGAAAGCTCGCTACAAAGACCATTTGTACAAAATTTGTAATGGTTTTATGTTGCCTATCTACTATGCCATTTTTGATAAGCTTGCCTCCAGGATTTCCGAGGAAGCAGGGATCGATTTGACTGTAGTAGGAAATTGGTTCGGAGAAGACAAATTCACTTATATAAAGATTTTTGGTAGCCTTACAAAACCCCATGTTCTTCCCTTATATGTTCTCGATAAGTTGTTAGTTCAGGAATTGGCCTATCAGATAACAACAGAAGGGACATCCAAAACCCTTAAAAATTCTAAGAAGTAGGTATGGCCTTCATTTCCTTTGAGATGTGGTGTTTACACTCTCCATGATTACAAACATGCAGAGAAGGAAATAGAGAAAATAAAAATGCTCAATCTTGCAACAATTCCCAACAGACAATATGATCCAAGAAAAGTTGTCTATAATGTTCTTGAGCAGGCCAAACTTGCAAAGTTTGATCATGAGAAGGATGACTTTGATGACCTATTTTCCTCAGCAGAATCATTGTTTCAGGTAAAAACATTGGCCAGGATCAGGTATCAAGATGAAGGGCTGGAAGTGTTTAATAGGCTTAGAGAACAGAGGTTGCAAACTCTGCCTCTAGACTTATTAGTCACCACCCCGGCAATCCAGTCAAGCGAGCCTGAACAACAAACTGTTGACAAATCTCCTGCTGTGGAAAAAATTCCTGAGAAAGGAAAAGAGCCAGCTCAGGAGAAAGCTCGGGAGAAAGAACAGGGAAAAGGCAACAAACACATGGATATAGATACTCAGATTGATCCCAAGCTCCTTAAAGAATGGAAACAGTTCGATTCCATTATAAGAAATCCTGAGAGTTCATAGGGTTTCAGCACACCTGAAGTGAAAATTGGTCACAAGACAGTAACAAGTACGGTTTAAATTGAAGGAACCAGTAGCTTACCCATAAGTAAAGATGTATATATAATTCCAAAGGATCCATCGGATGAAATTGTTTTGCATATAGAAGACATACCACCTTTATATGTCTTTTACAGCCCTAAGCATATCGCTGTAGTAAAAAGACAAAGGAAAAAGAGAAGGCTTGATCAATCTTCCCTTTTACCTGCACAAACAGAGATGGCTAATGTGGTATGGAAAGAAGAATTCAATCCTTCTGAAGACCTCACAAAACTCTCTGAATATGCTGGAGCCTATTCGGCAGCTACTATGGATAAAGCATTAGAGGTTAGCAATTTACTAAAAGAAAAATATCAAACAATTGTTTCATTCGAGGCATAGGTATTATAAAGACAGCAGAGGATAGACCAATTAGAATAGCAGTTAGCAACACAGAAGCAAGTAAACAACCAACTAAATGAGCAATTTCTTAAGGAAAAGAAGAGGATATACCAAAGCACAGTGCAGAAACAAAAGGAATTATCTACAGCATTGGCCAAGTTGAAGACAACGAATGAACAAATGAGTAAAACAAAAGATGAGCAAATTGCTCAATTATCACAACAGATAGAAAGGTTCAAAATTTTTCCTCAACTAGCAGAATTCAGGTCTGAAGCTCTCTAGATCAATAAGGTGTTGATTAAACAGTTAAATTTACTATGTCATAATATTTCCCTTGCCAAGCCCCTCTGTGAAATTGCTTCATCAATGATTGACAAATGAGTTGATGCAAGGCAGAATTTGGAACAGGTCGATGAGACATTAACAAACTTTCTTGCCTGGCAAGAAATTAGTGAAGGGCAAGCTGCAAATCTGCCTAGAATTCTAGAATCACATAAGGAAATTCTTTTCCTAGAATGGCAATCACAATTGATGAAAGCAGAAATGGAAACTTCATGATGTAGATTAGCAACCGGTAATTTAATTGAGTTAATTAATGATACTCTTTATCTATCTAATTTTTTTTCATAGTGCACTCCAGGTAAATTGCCATCAGCCAAGGCATTGGAACAGACATGCAATCAAGAATTAGAAAGAAGGAGAGATTAATCGCAAGCAATCAAAGTTTAACTTGGGACACCTTTTGGTTCTTCCTAGTTAAACCATACAGTCAAAGGGCAGCACTCAAATGTTTAACCGATGTGATCGGTTATATGATTCCCGAAATTCATGATGCTACGTATTCAGCCCAACTGCATTCTCGTCTGAGTCACCCTCCAGAATTGCAACCAATGCTTGCTATCTTCCAGCTCAAACCAAAGGATGATCGGCCGAAACAGTGAATCATTCTACCGACTGCAAATAGGCCTATTTCAAGGAGATTCTCATGATTTGGTTATACCACCTAATAGATTTTTTATTTCATAATCAGTTAGCTTAGATAGTATTTATAGACCCTTTTATGTCTTTAGAAAGGGTCCTCAATTTTTGTATCAAACTTGGATCGGAAGTCACACTATTGTGCTTCTGATATATATTTTTTTATGAAGACTGGGCCTATATCCTGAATTTTAATGAAGAATGGTTTCATGAGATATGCACCACTGCTTTTTGTTAAAGTTTTGCTAAGTTGGAAGATGGAATCTGAATGCGATTGATATCGGGAGTGATCCAAATAACATATGGTACTATTATCTATGCTTTTTGCTCCATTCTTTTATATGAATCAACATTTATTCAATCTTTCTATCATTGGATATATGTATGTGTTTTAACAACAGTCCTTATACTTATCACTATTGAATGTTTAAGGAATGTTATTCTTTCAAGCATATTTATGTCGATGATATATGAAGAATAGTGTAATAATGTTTTAATGATTACTTTGTTCAACTACTTAAACAAAGTAATTATCATATGAATAAATATCTTTGTTTATCAATGGAGTCATCTATATTCCTATTTGTAGATAAAGATCATCAAAAGTTACACTAAAATGGAAATTTCCTGGGATAGTTTAGTTGTTTATTATTTTGCATGTTAAAATAAATCCTCCATCATTATCATTAGATAATAGGTAATCAACCACTTATCCACCCTATTTACAAACCATTGGGAAACTGGTCCCATTATATCCAGTCAGAGCCACCACACCAAACGGAAAAGGAGCTGCCTTTAAGGTCTGGATCGGGTGGTTTTCCCCGATGTTGATGTAGCAATTTTCGAGGCATCAACAGGTTGCAGCTCCTCCATGTCCACACAACCAGGGCCGAAGAGGTGGTCGATATTGTCACAATCTTGTTGCACACATACTTTTTGTTGAAATAGGGCTTTTCCAGCTCCAGTCGGCTTGGATATCTCGAGCCCTATTGCCAAGGTACCCGTCGCCATGGTCTCGTGCTCCAGATCACCAATTGACGAGCCTCAACCTACGTTCTTACCACCAAGAGCGTGGATTGAGCTTGACATCCAAGATTACAGTCCTCTATTAGGATTTCGAAGAGGTATGTGCTATTGATACCTCTATTGTATTTTTTAGAACACTTGCCTCTAAATAAATAATTTTTCAGGTCAACTCTCTATTAGCATTTGAGAATTAATGAACCCAAAAAAAACATTCTAGAACATTAATCATTTTTTGGCATTCAAATGTTGGATCTGTGTACATTTCTAAAAATGCCTTAATAAATGCTATGTTTAAATAAAGACTGCCCAAGGGTAATTTGCAATGACCTTCCATGTTTTTTTCGAAGGATGAGCCCTAACAAAACATTTCAAGCCATGGAGCATTTCTTTGGCTTTAGAATGATGGATCTAGAAACATTGCACTCGTAGGAACTATATTGCGACCAACTTCATCTCAATGTGTATAACATTTATATTATTCTTTTCCTATGCTTGGGGACATGAGTAATGATAGAGGTGATTTTAAAATTCCCTTTATGTGAAGGGAAAATTTGTGAGAGGGTATAGATATTTCCCCCTAGCCACAAAATAGATGGATAATTTTAATTATTTTCTTTCGACAAGTGACCTTGTATCGCTCCAATGTGATGTGACAAAAGAAACACTACAGATTCTCAATCTTGAAACTTTGCAACATATAAAGCCAGGTAATGGATCTAGCTTATTTCAAACTATTTCTCTTTGACACTATTATTTTATTACATTCTCCATAACATAGTATTCAAAACCAGAACTGGTGACTGGACTAGTCCACCTATCAAATTGGGTTTCAAACCAAAATCGGTCAAACTAGGACTGGTTAGATCTTGTTAATTTTAGGTTAACATGTTCGTTTCTTAGGAAAGTTACTTCAGAGATCCATATTAGCCCAATTTTCCATTAGAAATCACATAATACATCATTATAATGACAATAACTGAAGGAAGAACATAGATGAAAGATGCAAAAGACAAGCCAAGAAAAGAGTACACAAGGATATGGCACAAGCTAGGGAAAACCCTTGATCAATACTTCATCTTATTAATAATATCAAATGTTCAACAGAGAGAGAAAGTACAATAATTTAAAGTCAAAATGACTTTCCAATTTGAAGATCCAATATGATTTCCCTTGGACAAGTGAATAGCCCAAAACTACAATATCATCATTCTGTCAACAGTGGTCAGCTAAGATCTGGTTAGGGTTACAGTTCACTATTGTTCCATTCAATTGATCATGAAACCCTCCTTTCAGCTATGACTTTCCTTGGCAAGCAAGAGGTTTTCCATCGCTGGCCCTTAGAATTGATATGAACCCAAGATAGGCTTCTCAACCCCTCTGTCTAACCTGGTGCATGCCTGCAGACCTACCTAAAGTAATGGCTCTGAAGTGCAAACATAGAAAGGGAGAAATTCTTCCTTAAATTGACCATAGATCAGCTCGAAGTCAATACCCAAACATGACTTGACTTTTTAAGGTTGAATTTGGACCTGTAATGACAAGATTACCCATACAAGTTGCCCTCAAATTTAATCAAGTCCTACGGTTGTTTATCTGAGGAATCTTGACCCTAGTTGCTGAGGAAGAAACCTAAAACCGGTAGTCCTTCGTCCTCCTTAAGAGCTCAACTACCTTAGATATAAATTGGAGCCCTTTGATGTATCAAATGAGATTGAAGGCACCTCTATATATACAAAATTTTTAGGGTCAAAAGACATGACCGTTGGGCTTTATGATGATGAGGCCGACCTTGACAATTTGCACATGAGTGGACATAAATTCAAAAACACACTTCTCCTTGTCCAAATTTGATGATATTTAGGTCAGTTTTGGTCTTCTCGAAAAGAGCAGTTGAATGCAATAATCATCTCTAGTAGATTAGTTGTCCAATGGTGGAAATTATCGCTAGTTGTCAATTTTAACACTCCCTCTCAAGTAGGGAGAATTCCACCTGGTAGTCTATCATGCCATCCGGTCATCATGAACTATCCTAACGTCACATGCCATCTTTGTATCTTATATCTTCTCCACTCTAATGAACACTGATAATAATAATGAAGAAGAATCGATTGAGAGTGAGTCACAAGACCTTACCACTCTCCACCGACAAAAGTCGATCCATATAACCAGATGTAAAACCGTAATCGGACTTGATCCCAAGTGATCAATTTTGTTCAACATCATTCATCCTAGACATAGGGAGTACGACATTATATGATGCATCCATCGGTAGTGCTATGGTCCCAAACCACTTTTCCCAACTCATTGGCCAGATGATAGGTACTTCCGATGTATCCCAGACTACATGGGTAAGATGATGTAGGAACACTAGTAGGGAAAGAATATATCACATCCTACTCACAACCACACGTAGGGAAAGGAGAATCCACATCCTACAAACACATGTCACAACCATACGTAGGGAAAGGAGAAACCACATCCTACACACATGCAAACCAAGAGTAGGGAAAGGATAAACCACGTCCTACATGCATGTGAATCAATAATTATAGGAAGGATCCTACATGCGAGGAAAGGGTGAACAACGTCCCACTGACATGTCAACCATAAATCATAGGTAATGGGCATCCTAAATGTGGGGAAAGGATGAACCACATCCCACCAACATGTCCACAAGTAGATGCCTGAATGCAACTCTCACTGGGGTATCTGTAGGAGAAGGTGAACCACTCATCCTATGCATATCCCATCAATCGTAGGGGAAGGTGAACCACTCACCCTATTGTCGCTCATAGCTCTCAAGAAGTACCTCAGGCCCTTAGGATCTCCCAGAGCTCAATGTTCAACCAGGACCCTCCTACTAAGGTCTATCCACAACTCCAGCCTCTCTCTGAAGAAAGTAATATTCTCATTCAACAATGATGAATATAGGTAGCTTTCCAATGCACCATAAAGCGATACCCAATATATGTGGAGTATGGATTGTCTGAAGAATATCACAATATAACACGTGCTCAAATAGCTCACTGAATAACTTCTTCAACCAAAATGGTTTCATAATAAGCCATGCTTTCTACTTTATATAATCAACCTGAATAGTGCTTTCAGAGCAACTAAATCAAGAGATATAGTACTAGATGTTCTCTTTCCATCCATCATACTGGCAACCAAGAAAGCATCAGAGTATTCATGGAATCTCGGATTTCATCTGTGTACCTCAAAATAGAGACAATAGATTCACTGAGATATCTTACTAAGTAGCTATCAATATATAGATAGATTTTTCATAGCAAGGCATTTATCTAGGACACCGGGGATCCCACAAGATATGCATATGCAGACCAACAACTTCTTCATCAGATCTTAAGTACATGAAATAGATTATCAAGGCTAGGTCAACTCCCTCTTACTTTGATAGGGTCATCAATTAGATATCATCAATATCTGAACCTTTATGGCTCAACTGTAACTTACTTTGGATATATATAGAAAAGTGACCTTGCCAAAATATAACCAAAGTCATGATCATGCAACTTCCATGCAGTCTTTCAAATAACAAGGATATATTTGAGTTATTGTCCTTATCAATAAACATTTGGCAAGAAGAGTCATCAGGTCATACTACCAAGGATTATATAGCTCTCTCTAAAGACTTTTTTCACGTGATCATGTAGCTTTCAATTATGACTTTCTCAAGCAAGGGATGAGACTTTTCATGAGGCAATTACAACAATAAACTTCAAGGAAGCTCCAGGTCAAAGAGGAAAATTATGAAGAATTGTAATGGTTCTTCTTCAATCAGGGAGAAGACATCCTCCCATGAGATTATTTCAAAATATCTGAATTATCCTCCATCGCTAGGTGACAGATGTCAAAATCAACACCTCATCTGCTTATCGTGCTTGTATATAATCTTTCATGCACTTTCTTCAAGGCACCTCAACTTTCATGCTGATAAGGGTTATTATTGAGATCTGCTCCAAAGTCCCATGCACTTCTTCACTTAGATGTTCTTTTAAAAAAAAAGGTTTCAAGAGTGTTGCACCGCTTTTCAAAATCTAATGTGCTGCAATTTATTTTACGGTAAGATCCCCGTAGCTTCTTCAAAAGATAAGCTATCAAATGTTTCCATATGTCTTGTTCACAACTTCGATTGTGAACAAGGCTATAATACAATCATCAATTTACTGGGGCTACAAAATATCATTATGGCTATTGGACTGTAGTAATATCATGCATAATATTTGACTTGAAAAGAGATCATAGATGATGCTGAGCTGTAGAGAAGTGTCACACATAGCAGAACTGATGCCACATATCATTGTGAGGTAACCAAAAATCTTCACTGTATAGGGTTCTATGATAGCTTCAGGTCTTCAAACTTCTAGGAGCATGATTCCTTTTGAACGATCCAAGATCTTTGCTTACAAACATGTCTTCAATAGAAGCTCTGCTCTGCTACTTAAGGTCTAGTATAGAAAAGTTAAAAGAGGGCTCACTGTGTTATAAATATCGAATGATTTCATCACTTGATGCCTATAGCTACTGTAAGTCAGAAAATCTCCAAAAGTTGGCTCAACTGATATAAGAACTATAGATCATGTCACTGTAGAGAGGTCAAGACTTGGTTCACATTCAACATTTATCCCTGTATGATCTAGAAATGCATTAATGCTTTGGAGCCTTACTAATGATCCATCGACATAGGGGTCTTGGCTTATTTTTCTTTATGAGTTGAGTTATAGTTGACTCTAGAACAATAGGAGAACTAAGCTTCTTCTTTTCTAGGATTTGAGAGGAAGAGAAGCTCAGAAGTTCAACAGAGAGATATAAGAAACAAATGTCAACATACTATCCAAGGCAATGACTGATCATAACTTTGATCATAATTTCCATACTTCAATAGCTTGCCAAATACCTCAATTGTTTTAGGGCTTGCAAGAATGCCATGCATATACCAATAATCACCTAATTTATGTATATATGTTGATTATTGATGCCAATATTGCTCTGCCTACAAATATGATGTCATTCACATACTGCAAAAACCATGTCAATATGTATACGCAATACCATAATGTCTTCTTATAATTAGAGTATCTATTCTATGCATACAATGCAGATCATCTTACACGGTTAAACCATATGCAATACTCAGATCTAAAACCATACACTAATTTCTATATGGTTTTGTCATATGAAAACGTTGCTTGCTCTATACATATATTGCTGGAGACATACTTTCAGTGCCAATTTACCGAGAATGAAAAACTACATATGCGATGAGCGAAAAGAGGTATGATGGATTTAGAACCATGCGAGGTGCATAATAGTGATAGGATGCGCTAAACTATACATCTAAAATGTAAGCTATAGGATCGAGGAAATAGAGTGAAGTCATATACAAGGAGATCAAGTTACCTATATGATGATATATACAAAAGGAACTGTGCTAAATGAGATTGAGTGATACTATTTATAGAGGGATCGTGCCAACTATAAGATGCAATATAAAACATGGGTACTATGCTGAGACAAAGATGTTGAGTGAAAGCAGGACCTCTGACATGTAGGAATAGCGATACTTTTGTGTAGATGAGATCTATGAAAAATTGTAGAGGGAAAGGTATAGTCAAAAATCTCAGATCCAATACCTGTTAGCGAAGTCTCTCAGATCAATGGGAGGATCTCAGAGGGAGATATCTCCTGGGCTATTCTTTTGGGAAAAAATTACCATACTCTAGCTATATGCCTAATGTTTCGGTCCTTAAAAAAAAGTATTATAACAATTCAAACAAGGCCCCACAGTGGTTCAAAAATCATAGAAGATTTTGTTTTTTAAGACATAATATCGTTCCATAAGTAAATGCACAAAGGAGACTCCAAACTCAGTTAAAAATAGAGTGAATTTATCCTCCAAAATGAACACATAACTACTGTAATGAACTCTCTGATTAGGTTTTCGGCTTAGTCATAGATATCATAGTGATTATGCCTAGAATTTGATTTAATGCCACAAGGAGCTCGGTCCAGGTAGTGCTTCTATCTTTTGATGTGATGAAACCATCTTAGTGATTGTGTTTTCTCTTACTTGGGCTCATCCTCACCTGAGCTCTGATACCATGCTAATTTTAGGTTAACATGTTCTTTGCTTAGGACAATTACTTTAGAGATCCATATTAGCCTGATTTTCCATTAGCAGTCACATACCACATCATCATAATGACAGTATCTGAAGAAATAACACAGACGAAAGATGAAAAATACAAGTCAAGCCAAGAGTACACAAGGATATGGCACAAGCCAGGGAAAAACCCCAAGACAGGGAAAACCCTTTATCAATTAATCTTATTATTAATATCAAATGTTCAACAGAGAGAGAAAGTACAATAATTTAAAGTCAAAATGACTTGCCAATTTGAAGATCCAATATGACTGCCCTTGGACAAGTGAATAGCCCAAAATTGCAATATCATCATTTTGTCAACATTAGTCAGCTAAGATCTGGTTAGGGTTTCTTACAATCCACTATTGTTCCATTCAATTGATCAAGAAACCCTCCTTTCAATTGCAACTTTCCTTGGAAAGCAAGATGTTTTCCATCATTGGCCCTTAGAACTTATCTGAACCCAAGAAAGGATTCTCGGCTACTCTGTCTAACCTAGTGCATGACTATGGACCTACCTAGAGTAATGGCTCTAAAGTGCACACACAAAAAGGGAGAAATTCTTCCTTAAATTGACCATAGATCAGCTCAAAGTCAATACCCAAACATGACCTGAATTTATGAGGTTTAATTCAAACCTGTAATGATAGGATTACCCATACAATTTTCCCTAAAATTTCATCTAGTCCTGCAACTGCATATCTAAGGAATCTTGGCCCTAGTTGCTGAAGAAGAAACCCTAAATAGACAACCCTTCGTCCTCCTTAAGAGCCTGGATACCTTAGATATAAATTAGAGCCCTTTGATGTATCAAATGAGGTTGAAGGAACCTCTATATAGAAAAAATTTTGAGTGTCAAAACACATGACCATTGGGCTTTATGATGATGAGGCTGAACTTGACAATTTGCAGATGGGTGGGCATAAATTCAAAAACACACTTTTTCTTGTCCAAATTTGATGATCTTTAGGTTGATTTTGGTCCGCTCGAAAAGAGAAGTTCAATGCAATAATCATCTCCAACAAATGAGCTTCCTAATGGTGGAATTTGGCCCTACTTGCCAATTTTAATAGATCTCAATGAACCGATCTTTAAAAAAATACATAAAATAATTAATTTTTAATGAAAAGACTATTTTTAAGATTTAAAACCATGATTCCAAACAAACAAAAGAAAAATATGAAAATTTTTCTCATCTATATACCATGCAAAGGTGAATATATCAAAAGGGAACTGAGTGCACTACATATCAACAACAAAATACATAATCAATGAGGCTCTGAATGACCTTTAGAGTCCAAAAACAATGCTACAAGCTATGGGGCCACTAACCTACTACAAGTCTACATATGAGTGATCAACATGATCAGTCCTCATCATGATCAAACTCATCACCACTACTAGACATGGGAGAATCAACATGAGCTACATAAATAATCTAGCTTAGATTTTGAGGGCTCCTAAGACTCCTCTACAATCTCAATAGTAGTAGCAGCAAAACTAGACATAAAAACTACAAATCACTGATCAACATGTCCAGTCGTGAAACTCATCATTGATTCAACACTACTAGAAATGGGATTATCAACAAGAGATACATAAACATCATCTAGCTCAATGTCTTTAGAATTAGATTGCTCAACCTTTTAACATGCCTAAGAAATGATTTTGGTTTGAGTGAAGGGTTCATCCCCTCAACCTTATAATGTGGTAGAAAAAACTTAGCATGCATAACCAATTATCTTCCTTTGAGTGAAGGGTACATTTTTGTTAGGTCCATGGTAGAGGAGTTCAACAATCAATACCACCAACATCAACGAAGTTCAATAATCAGTGTCACCAACATCATCTTGCTCAACCTTGGTGGTTATTTTTAGCAAGACCCGTTTCTTGACAATTGAAGTGTGTAGTTCTAGTCGTGCTCTCATCTCAGCTCATATTTGGTTTGGCATCAAAACTTGAAGATTGGTTCCTTTGTTGCTAGTTTATGTCCAGGCTCAGAAAATTTCTATTTCAGAAAGGATTGCTTGCTTTCTTTTCCACTGTTTGTTGTTCTCTTGTACCCTTGTGGGGCTTGACAAACACCAACATTGTCAAGATTATTCTGTCAGGGGATTCCTCCCTTATCATGGATATTAATAATATGTCCAGTGGTGATATTGATTTTTGAAAATTTTATTTTCTTGTATTGAACTCACATTCAATATATTCATGCTTTCTTGTACTTAGTATTAGTCTCTGATGGCTCATGGGTGTTTTAATCCACAAATCACTGATCAACATGACCAGTCATGAAATGAATCATTGATTCTACACTACTAATAATGGGATCATCAAAACGAGATACATAAACATCATCTAGATCAAAGTCTTCAGACTTGGAATGCTCAACCTTTTAACATGCCTAACCAATGATTTTGGTTTGAGTGAAGGGTTCATCCCCTCAACCTTATAATGTGGTAGAAAAAACCTAGCATGCCTAACCAATTATTTTCCTATGAGTGAAGGGTACATTTTTGTTAGGTCCATGGTAGAGGAGTTCAACAATCAATACCACCAACATCAACGAAGTTCAACAATCAATGCCACCAACATCATCTTGCTCAACCTTGGCAGTATCTTTAGCAAGACCTGTTTCTTGACAATTGAAGTGTGTAGTTCTGGTCGTGCTCTCATCTCAACTCATATTCAATTTGGCATCAAAACTTGAATATTGGTTCTTTTATTGTTATTATATGTCTAGGCTTAGAAAATTTCTATTGCGGAAAGGATTGACTGCTTTCTTTTCCACTATTTGTTGTTCTCTTGTACCCTTGTGGGGCTTGAGAAACACCAACATTGTCAAGATTATTCTATAAGGGGACTCCTCCCTTATCATGGATATTAATAATATGTCCAATGGTGATATTTAATTTTTGAAATTTTCTTTTCTCGTATTGAACTCACATTCAATCTATTCATGCTTTCCTGTACTTAGGAGTAGTCTCTGAAGGCTCAACAGAGATGGATCAGTCTACTAAGGTCTAGAGAGATCTTCTTTGATGTGTCTTCTGCTCATATATCTATAAGACAAAAGTCAAAGGAAAATCAATATGCTATTTCAACATTGTCAAGACACTTTTTGTTGTTTTTGGATGATAATTTCATTGAATTTCTTATGGAATGGCCCTTCTCCAACAAATTAGAGGGGAATTTATTGAGAGCATTAAAGGAATGGAACACTAGTGGTGTCTTAACATTCCATCAACCTCACTAGTGAATTTCCATCTTGTTGGCTAGTATCAGATGCTTTTTAAGTGGAAAAAGTACTTCAATCTATGACTGCGTTCTATCATTTGATATAATTTCAGTTAGAATATGAGCTGTAAAACCATGAGCTATGTTGTCATCTTTATGGTACTAGATTTATTGCAACTTATTTATAGAATCAAGTGGTGGTACAATATCATTGTAGGGAAATTTGGGTTGGGAAGAATGGATAGCTACCATGTATATTCTTTTAAGGTCTGTGCTTCACCATACAAACATAATTCAACAGCAAAACATTGCCACTTAATGTGATTCTTGCCACCAAGATCAAGAAGTGCATATGGTATTGGGAAATGGTACATGTTTAAAAATGTCACTTACAAATTTCTAGGAAACTAGGAAATGGCATGACACAAGAATTAATGTGTAAATGAAAAGTTGTTATAAATGCGTTACAAAGTAATTAGTCTGACATAGGAGTGTAGGAATAAGAAATTTTTGAAAATAGTACAAATACAATTGCCCAAATTTACTACGGGAGCAAGTTTTGAATCAAATTTTGTATTACAAAAGCCTGCACATATATTGTGAGGACTTATCCAACATGTTAAGTTTTGGAGCCACAACCTCTTTTATTGTGAATTTCTAGGACTCTTCTCAGGATTGAGTAGATATATGCATTGATAGTGTCTTGATAGAAAGCTTTTTTTGTAGTATAGCACATGAAATTTCATCAAGTCATAAATAATCTAGGCTTATTTGATTGAGCATATATATGGATGATCATTAGTAACTCCAAGTTGCCATTAATTCAGACATATACTTTTGTCACTCTGACATTATGCTTGACATTTTCCTATGTGACATTATGTTTGACATCTTCCACTTCTTTTGTTGCCACTTTTCTATTTGATAATACCCCAAGGATGGATTTAATAAGATCCCCTTCTTCCTTGTCTGATGGTTTTCTATTGTAAGCAATCTGGACATAACCAGTCCAGGATAGATTAGATTCCTTAGTCTCCAATTTTTTTATGTATTAACCTTTTGATCACAGGGACAATAGTGCCATCAAAATTCTGTACAGGCAGGCTGTCAATGCTTGCAGGGGTTTCTGAGAGGGATAAGGCATTATTCCATACAGAAATGAGTGATTTATTTTTTTGTCTCAAGTACATCCTCTGCAGTGAGCACAAGATTCAAAGAACCATTCTTATTGTACACGAGTTATGCCTTGCCACCAGAATATATACATGATGAGTCACCATTATAATCAGGAGAGCAGAAATCAAACCCAAGGCCTGAGCCACAACCATCCTGATCATCCATGCCATGACAAGTACCATCATTACAAGGTGCAGGGTCCAAATTCTTGACATTGTCCTTCTTTTGCCTTTTCCATCTCCTTGTAGAAGATGTCCTGTCATCCCCAAAATGATTCCATCACAGAATATAAAATCAAAGAGAGTCGAGAAGGTAAAATGTTCCAATGGAAATTTCCTTTTCTCATCAAATTTACATTTGCAAATTTAGGTTAAAATTAACTAAACATAAAATTTAGTTTTAATTGTCGGTCTTTATGCCATGCTACAGAGCGACTATGTGAACACACATCAATAAAAGGATGGAAAATGTGACCTCATCAGAGTTTACCACATCTAATACCCTTTTGAAAGAAGAATTTATTGGCCTCACTACACTTCTTACTTTGTACATAACCCATCATCAGTAAATTCCATGAGACTATGCCTCTTTGAGACATGCCCTCAAAATCAGTGTGAGCAATATTGACAATTCCACAATTGGTGTATATATCTATTAGTGCGTTCCCCACAAAATAATGCCCCTTCAATCTATTCTTTATTATATAGACATGGACTTCCTAACCTTCTTGTGGGACTAATAGATCAACATATTTAGGGAGAATACTTGCAAAGGTCACAGAGTTGGGCTTCAATCCTATAACATATAAATTATGAAAGAGATTCAAAGCTTCATGATGGAGACCACTTTGTACATATGCAGCAATCATGGCGCTCCATTACACTATCTCTATTACAAACATTTGTGGAAGAACTTGTGTGCAACTTCATTTTTATCCAAAATTGGAATACAGCTTCTACACGGCCCATTGTGTCCCATTGTGGAAAGATAGTGTTAGCCTCCTGTTGCAACAGGTGTTCATGTTTCATGATTGACATTTTTACATGCCAAATATGTCATCTTTCATGCTGCAAGGTTCCATATTTCCAAAAGAGGTCAAAGAAGATACTATGAAAGTGTGCCAGTCCAAATGCCACTGCTGAATTCCAATTTTGATAACTTAACCATTTTTAAAAGAATGTTCTATAAAAGGGAGGGCCAAACAGCTTAACCTTGGTCTCCCTAGGTTTCAATTTCCTGTTTTAAAATATAGAGAATGATATCTGTCCAAACAGCTTAATCTTGGCAGATTTGTAGATAGGTAGAGAATCAAAGGAGCCCAACTGCTTAATCTGGGTCCTTGGCAGAAATAAGTGTAGGCTTAGATAGGAGAACACAAAAAAAGAAAAAATTGTAAAGTTGGGTCTGCAAGTCTAAGTGCACCCAATCCAAAAAGAAGAAAAAATGCTAGGAAAGTAGGCTGGGTAGGTAGTTTTTGAGGTTGCAGAATGTTCATGCATGATCAATTTTGTATTTCTAAAGTGTTATATCTTTTCAGATCATAGTCATGATGCAGTTTTTCATCTGGAGGAACTCAAACTAGACATAACTAACTCCGCCTTCCTCTTATCCCCCAAATCACTCACTAACTTCCTTGAAGAGATCAAGATATGCTTGAGCCTCTTAGTTTCATCATCTTCTATAACATTGGCCTTGGTGAAGATCTGCCTCACTCAAGGATTTCCATTCTTCTGTTACAAAGTTCTATTCCCCCAAAATAGCCCAAGGTTCCTTACCTTAGCGCTTTCTCATCATCTCCATATTTACTACTAATTTTATTATCTAACTCCCTAGATTCTTCCCCTTCCCCTACTAAAACTATGTATAAAAATCCCCAAAAAATATATTAAATATCCCCTTCCTAGCACTATAGCCCTATTCTCCTAAGTCTGGGAGAAAACAGTCCATCTGGGGCCATTTTTAACCCATCCGTGTCCTAGCAGGAGTTACTCTGACACCTGGTCAGAATAACAACCTTCACCGCCCCTTTACCCCTTAAAACCCCACATTTTACCCCTCCGCAGTCTTTTTCTAAAGATTAAATTTCAAAAGCTTGATTAGATGTTAAATTATGCCCCCACCCGCCTAAACTAACCCATGAAAACCCGCATTTCCTAAGTTTTTACCCTCCCCACCGTGCTATATCAAAATCCGAATATTCGCGTGCCCGTCCATTATTCCCCCGCCAATTCACCTGTTCCATCCACCGTCGGATTGGGCCCTCCCTATCCGACGGCTCTCGGCGATTTCGGAGGCGCCCCACTGCTCGGCCATTAGCTTCCAATGGCGAGGCGGTTTCTCCATCATACCAAAGACACCTCTCCGCCTTCTATTGCATCGGAAGGGCTCTGACGGATACCGCTCCCGTACAGAAAGCGGTCCGATGAAACCGCTTTCCGCCTTCTGTACGTGCGCCCCATGTCACTTGTCCTGTTCTACGTGTATGCCTCGTCACCGCGCCACGTCGTCTGCACAGCATCGGCCTCCTGCCGAGTCACCCTTTCCACATCACCCGCCGTACATGCTGACATCATCCTGCTGATGTAATCCGCCGTACTGGGTCCCACCCGCTGACGTCATCATCAATTTTTGGAGCGAAAGGCGAAAATCGTGCTTAGGAAGCCCGGATTCAAATTCTGAGGCAGTTTTTCATGCGCGATTAGCGCCTAGCGCTAATCGCGCATGGCTACAGGAAAAGGGCCGAAATGGAAAACCCCTCATTACGCAGCCCCCAGCAAGCCCGAAAGGCGCCGAATGACCCGTTTTTCTTCGCGAGGCATGCAGAAGGGATCAAAAGACAGTTCTAAAGGAAACAGAGGGCCGAACAGTGGCCATTAAGTTTTGATTTGACCCACAGCAAAGAAGAGAACCGGCCCGATTCATTTGTCAAAGAGTATCAGAGGAAAGATGAAGCGGCAAAGAGTATCAGTTAAATTTTTAAATAGAAATCTTCAGTTCCCAAAGCAAGTCAGCATTGAATGGCCTCCAGCAAAGTCAAATCAGATGGTGCAAGCCCATCCCAGCTCTCAAATCACAGTTAAAGCACTTAAAGCCACCGAACTACAATGGAGCAGAAGTCCATGCACAGTTATTGCAGAGGCACTGCACCAAGCTAGCGAGGACAACGCATTTAATTCAGTTTTGATACGGCTGCCCTCAGCGCAGCCCATAGATATTTTCTTGCATTTATTCCTGATAGGTTTAGGTTAAAGTAATCTTTTACTTTCAGACCTGTTTAGGTCACAGCTGTAATAAACAATTTTGGAGAATTTTTCCTATATATACCACCCTCTGCATTGTTTCAAGGGTTGGTCGATTGATAACTTTTCATTAGAGACTCGCACTGTATGTCTGATACTTTTTCTTTAATCAAAGATTGTTGAAGAGATTGGAGGAATGACTGTCTAATGTGTTGTTAATGGTCTCTGGAGACTGAATGATGGAATTCTTGTGCTGCAACATGAATCAATAAGTGCCTCTTACCTCTGTTTTCATTTTTCACCCTCTAAATAACAGAAAGAATGATTAGCTTAGAATTTTTTTAACTGCACTCTAGGCTCAATTTCTACTGTTTCTTTATATTTTCATCTGAAATGAATTGGACATGAATATGAATTCCCCTTGGCTCATATTTACCCTAATTCACATGTGTTTGACAGTTATCTAGGGATTCTTTACTGCCCTTAGATAGAGCTCATCCACACTTCTCTGTTAAGATGACTGAGAGATTCTTAATTGCCTCTCCTCCCTTAGCATTCTTTCCATCCTTTAAATCCGAAAAATTGTTCCATGTGCAACTACCTTGCTCCTTATTCCTCCTGTGACCAAGAAAATGCACCAGCAGTCTTACTCCTTGACTCCATGCCCAATGGTTTGAAACTTACCAGAATATGCATGGCCTCTTTACCTGAAAACATTAATCTTCTCACCAAAACACAAAAAAACCCCCGAGCTCAATAGCTAGCCTAAAATCATCATCAACAAAGCTAAATCAGAAAGAGAGAGCCCTCTCTGACTGCAGGTGGGCTAGAACCTACAGTCCAAAGTTGGTTTGTGGTTACCTCGACCGTATCCCTTTACTCCAACCTGAGGGACAACCTGAGTGATAACAGATAGCAATAGAAATTAGGATTGCATGTGCTATGATTTTGAATTCAGTGTAGCATAATTGATATTTCATAGACTACCTCTTGTTTATGCAAACTGATTTCTATCATTTCCAACTAGAGTTTTTATCGATGATGATTCAGAGAATATAAGAGCATCAAAGACCTCTCCATGACCTTTTGTACTGTAGAATACATCGAAGGGTACAAAACTAAAATCAAATTGAATCACATAGTTATTGATAAAATCTTCTTTAGCTATTTTAGAGTGTAAGTAGACCCACAATTTTCTATCTCCATAAAATTGCACACAAGGATTACACTCATAATGCAGGTGATCCAATACTCCACTAACAACCTGATTAACTTGTGCATCTGATACATCTTCTACAATGTACTGAGAATCCCTGATAAGTGTACAAACATCTACCCTTGTGCTAATGCTCCCAGGCAATCTAGTAGCTGCATCTCTCACAAGGCATATTATTGTCACATGAGGGGGCCTATCATGCTTCAGCATAAAATGTTCCCAAGCCTTTGAGGTAGGTTTGCCACCACATCTCCTTAGTGGAGCAACAAATGCCTTACACCCATCTACAACAGTGTAAGAGAAGGCCCTGTCAGGACCAGAGTATCAAAGAACTTCTTCTCCACAGAAATAAGCTCATATCAACAGAACTTGGGGTGATAGTGATTGAACTTTTCTGAGCTCTCAAGTCCCGAAATCTTTCTTTTTCATCTATACATGTTGGCATTGATGGTGGTGGTGGGGTAGGCAGAAGAAAAATCTGCTGAAGAGTTTCTTGCCCATTTTTCATCCAATTTACAAATTCTTCCACCAATTTTAAAAGTATCTTCTGAGAAATGCCACATGCTTCTGGAGAACTTAGGACTTCCATGGAATCATGCCTTGGGAAGCTACATATGATCATACCACTGGACCAATACATGACCAGCTCCTAGTAGATTTATCATAGACTGCAAGGGGCTTCCAACCCTTGACTCTTGGAAGTGCTATCTTTGAAGAAAAATCTGCTACCATATCAACTCCCAAAGGATGCACAAGAGGGATTCCAATACCATGGATGCGCCTATACTTATAGATCCAAAAATTGCATCAAACCCAAAGAAATTTTCTTCCATGGGCCACTGGTCATGCATCTCCTCGATGTCAAAACATGAGCATATGTGTCCTCTCCTAAGAACACATGTGTACTTGTTAAAGGTAATTGTAGAATCGGTATGCACATGGACAATGTATGCTTCAGTTTATCGCTGATAGGTAAGAAAATGTCCATTATTTCAAGCTATTGTTGTCCCCTAAGGCCCCTTCAATTCTTAAGATGAAATTTCAAGATCAGGCCTTGTCATTCACTGTAGCTTCAAGATCACAACACGACTTAAGTCGCTGAATATGCTTGACAACTTCTGGTAACATAGATTTATCTGATTCTTTATTGTTGTGTTTAATATGGAACCTAATGGTGCCTTTACCAGAACCTCACATTCCCACAATAGCTCTCAACATATATATTTTACTGCTTCCATTTGGGCTTATTATCAATGAGTAATATCCTTTAGTCTTCCCCAGTGACAAGCCTTCAATAAGAGTCATAGTGCACTATGGTGTTTGTATTGTTAAAAGTTTTCTGCAAACTTCAAAAGCATTAGCTCCATTGCATAAATCAATCTCTAGGCAAGCTCCCTTTGGTTTGTAGTTTTCTACCAATAGGCTATTTCTTTGGTCCATAATATCACTGCACTTTCCTAAGCAATCCATGATAGGTAACTATTGTACAATTAGTGAGAAATCCCCTAACACATGATTGGGAACAAAATAGGATTGATTTGTTACTCCAAATTCGATTTTTGCCAGTGAAACATATGGGAGCCACAACAACTGCGGGTAAAGGAATTACATCCCCGACCCTTATAATCTCAACAGGAAATAAATACCTCCCATGTTGTCTTGTCCATACCCACTGTGTTTGCTTGGAAAGGAGCATGGGGCCTCTAGCATCAAAGAGACATGGCCATTTTAGATGTTGAGAATAAGATAGGGGAAGATACTTACTGTCTCCAAAGATAAACTGAAGTCTACTAGATACATCATCATTATGAGTGATTAACATTCTAGGGTATCATTCCAAATAAATATCACTTCCCACAAAATCCAATACTGGATCTACTTTGTCTGTCTCAACCCCTAGATTTGGTTCCACCAGAATGTAGTTCGATGCAACAATTGTATCTCCAGATGGTAAGTTATTAAATCCTAGCTGCCCGATGCTAAATAAGATTTTTAGTAGGATTAAATCCATGCCATTTTTCCTTGGGAAAATTCTATAGATCATGTATTTTCCCATTCAAGAAAAATTCCCTCTGGGTATAGCTTTCTTCAGGATCACTATCAACTGTGTCCTTTCTCCCATCAGATATTTGTTTCAAAGCTTCAACTGCATCTATATAAACTACTTTCAAGTTTTCTTCTGTCTCTTCAATTGGATGTATTATCTTCAATTTTTCTAGTATTCTTAACTTCCCTTTTATCTTCTGCTTCAAGATCTTGCATTTTAAGTTTGTAATTTCTCCTTGCTTTCTTTGATAATAGCCACACTTCCATTTGCTCTAATATGTTTGCAAAGTCTTAGCCATAATCTTCAAATTTTAGATTTTGGAGCATTTTACCCTTGGCCTTCAATTATGGTCCTCGAACTCCTTTCCTTGATATCACCCACAGTTGGCTAGAGTCATGCTCTGATACCACTGCAGTGTACCCAAGCAAAAAATTAAGCAATTTTTTTTTACAATATTGGAACTTCTTCTTTGACACATTTCTACAATCAATTATCATGTGCAATATGGAAAACACGAGGTAATTTGAACTTCAATTAAGAATGTTTTCCAATGATTATAATGCAATTTGAGGGAAAAACTTGGAGTTTACTTCAGTTGACAAGAAGAATTAAATTCATGGATCCTCTAGTGTCAAGATGTCTGGAAATTATACTTCATGCAATCTGGAACAACTTTCCCTTTTAGGAAATAAAATTCAGCCTCCAAGAAGTCTGCTACAGGATTGATATTATCAATGGAAAATTACTAATCCACTACACATGAATTTGGCCTCTTGGACCAAACAATTCGGCCTTCAAAGATAGCACTCCAAATTATATTCTGAAAAAGGTTAATATGCCAAGGATGTTGATCACTTTATGCCAATGCCAAAATTGACCACAGGAATACTGTTCTTCAACTGAAACTTGACCTCTAGAAATAAGAGACACAACCTCCACAAATAATGATGCCAAACCAGTGAGAGTTAACAAGGGAATTTGCAATTGTTTGCTGAAGAATTTGGCCCTCACTTAAGACACAAATGTGGCCTTCTTTCACTGATTAAACTCTGCTTCAAATTTCAACGAATATACTTGAAATTGAACAACCCTTTTGCACACAAGTTTTGGGTTAAACATTGACAAATTTGGTTGTGAAAATGTCTTGTGAGGATTAATCTTCCTCCCTAGAATGTTGGGTATGCAGCCTTGATGTAGGTAAATGAAATCTAGAAATTCAATCTGATTTTTGTGATGGAACTTGGGTCTCTGAATGAACAGTCGCTACAACCCACGAACATTTAATGCTCCATGAACTAGATCCTGAAGTGGATCTTTTGTTTCAAGGACACAAGGATCCCCTAGATTCATCTGCACCCGCTTGACAATTTCTTAGAAAGGAATAGTGGATGGGTAGGCTTGTCTTTCACATTCTAGATAACTGGGATATATACCTATTTTACACATGTCAGGATGGCTATCAAGGCAACAATTTAAGAACACACAATTTTGATCCTCGGTCTTCCCATCAAAATAAAATGTGAACTGACCCTCCTCGTTTGAGATCTCCCTCTCCCCATCACTTTTTTCAGAATGATTGACCACCTTTGAAATATCTTTGTAGAGGGGAAAATCATAGTTGTTCTAACAGCAGAGAGAAAATGTATAACAGAGAATGAAAAACTGGAAGCAACCGATGGTATAGCCATAGGGGGGAGCTTCTTTGAGGGTTTTGTGTCTGTGGTTACTTTATCAGCTATAATAGCTTGTTTGGAAGACAAGGTTTCTAAGGATACAATATTATCCTCCTTCACTCGTTTTTTCCCATGCTTACTTTCATCTATCTATTTGAAGTTGGGCGGATCACTATTGTGCAAAGCATTTAGCTCTGACACCCTACCAAGGATTTCAACATGAACTTTTACTTTCCTTGCTTTTCTATTTCCAAGCTTGCATTCATCTCCATCCAAGCACATAAAGGGCTGGGCACTACCTTTAATTCCATTAAACTCTACCATCCTATCAAGGGTTTTGGCATCCTCTGCCTTCTTAGCACCTCTCTTCAATGGATTTGCTCCAACCAATTCCTGGCATGAACCAAACCTACGGTTAACATGCAACCCATTTAATTCTTTCCCTTCAGTAAGGACAACAACATCTTCTTTCGACATCTTATTTCCCATTCTCTTCAATGGCTTCTCCTTGTCTGTCTGCTCATGTAAACCATACTATGAGTTGCCAACTGATCAATTTGAAACTACCCAAACAACTATTTCTGTGTCCTCTTCCAAGTTAGTCTTCGCTCTTTTATGCAAAAACTTATCTTCACCTCACTGCAGATATAAACTCATTTGAGCATCGTTGTGAATGCTTGAAACTAGTTTTGTGTCACAAATTTCATCAACATCCTAATACTCTTCTGTCTGAGATAGAAGAATTTCGTCTATCTCAATTTTCTCTAAGTCCTATAATTCTCTTTGAAACCCTTTTGGAATCTTCATATGCTCTTTAGGGTTTTCTGAACATATTAATTCTTCAGGCTCGTTATCAATTTGTCTTTGATTTCTCTTCTTTTTCTTCCTGTTGGAGGGAAATGTTCCCCTAGGGCTTTTTGGGTTGAAACCCTAGCAGACTGAAAGTTATC
The DNA here is from genome assembly GCA_031772625.1 of Pinus tabuliformis. Lineage (NCBI taxonomy): Eukaryota > Viridiplantae > Streptophyta > Pinopsida > Pinales > Pinaceae > Pinus > Pinus tabuliformis. Next base: position 913,727,492 of record CM062818.1, on the reverse strand, counting down.
TATTCAAAGAAACACACATTCACACAGCCATTATGCTATTATAAGCAAATTCTATTGTAAAGGGTACGTACCTTAGGTCCTACGTTTGAGAAGGCCCTTAGGGTCCAAACCCTTCTTGGAGTTCCCTTCTTCTTTTTTGTCCTGCAAAACAACCAATTCCAAAGAACACAGCAGTATATGGACAAAACCTTATAAAGAAACCATATTCATGTTATAAATAAAGGTAGTTAGTTATGAAATCCAAACAACCATTTACATATGAATTCTAAACATGAATATCATAAACATAAAGAAGATTTATATTGGGAACCAAGACATGTGTTTCTTTTATTATAGACAAATAAACTACATAAAAAGGAATAATTTCACCTGAGTCACCTTCAGTAGGCTCCAAGAAAAGCTTCCTTCCAGATCCGTTCCAGCCTCAAGCCTTTAACACACTCCTTCCATGACTCACTCCATGATGTCATAAATGGTGGATGAGCATCAACACACAAGGAAACAAGGGTTTTCTGTACAAATGGGGGAAGTGCAGAAGGCACAAGGTGAACTATCAATAATGAAAATAGGGCCAGGGTGCAGCTCTAGGACTATCCTCAGAGCAAGGTGTCGTCGTCGATAAGGACAAGAGCTGCCAACAAGAAGTAAATGGGGACCTTCTCAAACCGGCACGAGCAAAGGACCAATATAGCTGATGTGATGATAGACATGATACTGACAACCAGGGATGGCCGACTGAAAAATGAGTCAAGAGACACTGCAGAAAGGCCGACTCAGGCTAACTTCCCTTGAACAAAAGCATGACTCAATGTGACTATGTGGCAGCATATGATGACTCTGTATAAGTTTGTCATGCAGGAGGCACGAATGAACCCTCCATATGATTGGAAGAGATAACCAATCGGGGGAGAACTGACTCAATAACAAGGTTAAGGCGTACCTAAGTCAAACTAAATCCCGCCCAAACGGAGGAGACTTTGTTTTGAGTGCTTTGTTCAAGAGCGACACGACTGACTCTAGCTACCAACAATAAATGGAAATAATGTCCCGTTCCCGCTCTTTTCTGGAATATTTAATTTTTTTTGTCTTTTTCTGTTAAGCTTGAAAAAGAATAAAAGAATGCTATGGTATAGTGGAAAGAACGAGTGTCGGTGAAACAGATGATCTAGTTCCTGGGAATGGAACGTTCCTATGCTCAATGCGAGGAGGTGAAAACTAGTCAGTGACACTCAAAGGTGTGTTCCTTCCACGGGTCGAGGTGTGTCAAGTTGCAGAAGTCAAAGGTATGCAAGGTTGATTTTGCAGTCATCATGGTCAAAAGTTGGCTTAAACACGAGTCCAAGTGAAGCCGGCTCTAGGCCAAAAGGTGCAAGTGGTCAACATGCAATGCAGTAGTACAACTCAACACAAAGGAGCCTCTAGGGTATAAGGCCAGAATGAAGCGAAGAAGAAAAGAGGAATGAGTCTTCAACGCATAAGTCATGGCGGGACTACAAAGGACTCCCGAGCCTACTCAAATCCGAGCAGCATGGGCAACAAATGTCAGTGAGGTGATAATTACAATGCCCATGTAAAGGATGGCTCTACCATTGTGTCATGATTTAAAGAATTGGCGAGTGAAGATGTCTTACGAACCATAACACGATGGGGTCGACCCTATGGTAGATGTATTGGAAAATGGAGGCTAGTATGCATAATGCAATGGAAAAATGGTATCCCTAACCTATATGCGAGTGAGAAAATGATACCTGCCATGATGGGTCAGCAGTCATGGAACCGTCTCGAAACTAAAAAACGTCCAAAATGTCCTGAAAAACAAACCAATCTCGACATTCCAAGCTCCCAAGTTAAAAGTCACATGAGGCCAAACAAAATAAAATTTTGAAAAAATTTTGCATTTTCAAAACTTATAAAAGAGATTTTGGACTCACCATTTTTACCATTTGAGTTTGAGAGCAAAGGATTTGGAGCAAAAGGAGCAAAATTCCCATAGCCAGATTCAACCGTTCAAATTCGTCAAAAACCTCCAGGTAACTCTTATACTTAGCTTGCAATTGATTGTGACTGGTTTTAATATTTTTTATTAATGTTTCACCGTTGAATTTTTTGCGCAAAATTTCTCTGCGGCGTATATGCGGGTTGGTAATATGAAACCCGCGTACACGCGGGCCCAATACGCGTCTGTGTGCACAGGGACCCGCGTATATGCCGCGAACAATTTTTAAACAAAAACTAACGGTTACAAATCATTCTTTTCTCAGAATGCCTATCACATGGCGTGAAAGAGAGCATGTAGCGGTGGATAATGAAGTTATGAACAGTCCAAAAGCTTTAGATGCCCTACGAGGATGCGGTTTGCTTAAATTCTTCAAATTTCCGAATATGAAAGCAAACACACGTCTGCTTGAGATGCTCATTGATTATTGGGACGTCGAGGAGGAAGCCTTTATGATTGATCAGATGCCACTTAGGGTAGAAGTGGAGGATATCTATTTCATCACGGGCCTTTCCCGAAGGGGAGAGGTAGTACATTTTCGGGGCAGGACACGGAGTAGTCTCACGATAGAGGACTATGTACAGATATATTGCTCGGGACATCCCAAGAAGGTTGGGAGCCAGATTTCCATCACACATGTGGCGAGTTTACCACTGAAAATAATCTTGTTCACCATAGCTCAAGTGAATGGATCGTCCTCTCTGCATCAGGCATCACGGCTGACCATGAACGTGGCAGTTGACTGTCTCACTACTGTGTTCGACTGGTGTACTCCTCTTCTGGCCAACATAAAGAGCCAGCTCACTTCTATCAAGAGGGGACAGACCAAAAAATTTGGATATGGGACTATCCTGTGCACTTTCTTTTTTGAGAAGGTTCCCGCACTCCGCCCCAGGGTAGCAGTTTCCATCAGCACCCCACGCGATCCACGCATGGGCCGGTGGGCTGATCTGATGAAACATCTGGGGGGTGGGGAGGTCCCAAGGACTACCTTCGATGATGACTTCTTCACCTGGTGGGATCAGCATATCATCACCGTGGATAACTACCCCTATGCTGGGCTGGATTTCTGAGGAGATCCTGATCTAGCGTTACCACCGAACGCAGCATGGGGCGAGATTGGTAAGAATTTTTTAATTTTATGATTTTTTAGATTTTTCAAATATAATGATGAATTTTGAAAAATATTTTTGATGAGATTCAAATGATTGATATGATGATCATGTTCCAGACATTGGGCCGATACGACCAGATGGGTTCCCGTGGCATGGACGGCGCAGCCAAGGAGCCGAAGAGGCAGCTGCTAATACAGAACGGACTCTAAACAACGTCCAGCGACACTTGGCGAGACTGAGCTACCGAGTACCAATGGCTGTGATAGGACTGTCCTGAGGATATGCAGCGTCATGTGGTTGGCATGCCACGTGACTGGGTTCGCACTTTTCGGCGTGTGGCCAATGTGATAGTTACATACTTAGCCGCTCATCCTGAGCCGGGGCATTAGATATGCTGGACATGATTATGGGCATTTGAGTCCCAATTTTGTATATTTTTGGACACACATATGTACACTCGAGAGATATATATATATTATATATATATATATATATATATATATATATATACAGTTTGACTTTTTGATGCTTGATTTTATTGTGATGAATGATTGATGTGCCAGTCTAATCCCTGATTAGCGATAGAATCAGCTAACCAATTATGAGATCGTGGAATGTGCAAATAATTAATATAAGTAAATGATCTTTGCAACAAGTTCACCCTTAAATACTGGCGATATAAAGATGGATCCCTTACCCGATAACTGTTATTTAATTGAGACACTATCAATTGAGAATCAAGATACACTACCAACGAGTCGATCCCATGAGAGATTGCCTCGGATAATAAATTGATAACGGCAGTATACTCAGCCATATTGTTTGAAGAAGAACCGATGCATACGCCTCTTGATACCATCAATTGACCAGTTGGATAATAGAGTACCCAAGCTATGGAAGCGAGATTCCGAGTGTGCTGACTAGCACCATCGGCGAACCCAAAATAGACCAATTCATCCATCAACACCTGCCACAGTAGACCAAAAAGTGCTGATATCAAAAAAATCTCGATGATATATGTACAAATATACATAAAGTACAAAGAAGCCATTGCCTGGCCAAAACTAAGCAAAGTACTTCTTTAAGTAGAGCCCGTTTCGGGGCTCCGCCAGCTTGTTTCCCTCAAAATCGATTAACTCATATGACCCTTTTTCTAAAACTCGTTTAATAATGAAAGGACCGTACCACATAGGCTTAAACTTGCCTGCCCCCAAGGTGTCTTTATCTTGGTCACAGACCAGGACAAGATCACCTTCAGAAAAGACTCGAGGACAGACAGGTTTATCATACTGTGTTTTAACCCTTTTCTTATGAGCCTCATTCACCGTGGCGACATCTCGACGCTGCCCATCGAGATGTTCCAAGTGAAGTAGGCGCTCTTCGAGACTCGAAGTCTCTGGAAGGAGCTCAATAGCTAATTTAAGAGATGGAATTTCACATTCAACCAGAAAGATAGATTCCATCCCATAAACCAACTGAAAAGGTGTAAAACCAATAGCCATTTTCACGGAGGTTCGGTATGCCCAAAGAGACGAATACAACATAACGTGCCAATTGGATTGATTTTTGTCAATTGTCTATTGGAGGATTGTCTTAAGAGTTTTATTGACTGCCTCGACCTGTCCATTGGCCTGAGGATAATAAGGAGACGAATGCTCCTGCCAGAAACCTAATTTGAGAGCCAATTCAGGAAATGACTGCCATGATCAATGACAATCTCTCTCGGGATACTGAATCTTGAGATAACCTGATTGAAAAGAAACAATGCTGCCATGTCAATATCATTCTTATAAGTAGGCATGGCCTCAGCCCACTTCGTAAAGTAGTCTACAGCCACGATAATGTACCTGTGATTCGCCGCTGAAGGCATATTACAAGTCGTAAAATCAATACCCCACTTAGTAAAGGGACCGATGGTGACAACGGGAAGAAGAGGAGCTGGATGCACGCGCATCTTCCGAGTAAAAATTTGACAAGGGTGACAGCGTTTGACCGCTTCCACACAGTCTTTAAAGAGTGAAGGCCAAAAATAGCCGGCACGTAAGATGCGCTGGGCTGTAGCTAGCCGTGATAGATGACCACCACAAGCTCCACTGTGGCAGTCATTGAGCATTGACTCTGCTTCCTCTAAGGTTAAACACCGTCGAAGGATTAAATCAACCCCTCGACGGTATAATGTGTCACCAATGATAGCATAGTTTTTAGCCAGGTGACGTAATTTTCGACATTCATCCTTGGAGAAAGTAGAGGGAAACTTCGAGGTCTGGAGATAGACAATGATATCTCCATACCAAGGGTTGAGTGAAGAGATGAGGAATAAATGTTCGTCGGGAAAACTTTCCTCATAAACAGTATACTCTCCAAAAGGTAGCTCAGAAATTATCTCCGCGAAAATCATGGATTTCTTAGACTTTGCAGACAAGAACTCGAGATCAAATTCTTGCAAAATGACTATCCATCGATTATATTTGCCCCCAATCACTCGTCTACTGAGGACAAATTGAAATGGATTGACTGCCGCTAAGACAAAAGTTTTTCATAGCAGGATATAATGACAAAGCCGTTGGACAACATGGACAGCTGCCAAGGCCAACTTCTCAACCGGAGAATAGCGAAGTTCAGGACCTGTTAAGCCTCGGCTCAAATAATAAATCACATGCTTGATGAGAGCATCATCCTCCTGAACAAGAACCATACCAATGGTTGATTCTGCTGCAGCGAGATATAAAAGGAAGTCATAATATGGTGGACTCAAAAGCGGGGCAGAGACTAATGCCTTTTTCAAAGCATCAAATGATCGCTACGCAAAGTCGTCCCATACAAATGGAACTCCTTTCCGTATCAAACGCATAAACCCTTTAGTGATCTCGGCATAGTTTGCTATAAACCGTCTTAAGAAATTAGGCTTCCCTTGAAGACTTTGAAGTTGTCGAATCGAGGACGGGGGAGGCAACTGAACTATTGCCTCAACCTTGAAGGGATCAACCCGAATCCCTTCATTGGACACGATGAACCCTAACAATTGACCAGATGTAACCACTAAAACGCACTTGTTGGGATTCAACCAGATTTTATAAAAACGACATCGCTCGAAAACCAATCGAAGATGAATAGGGTGATCAGTTCTCTTTCGAGAACGAGCAGTGAGATCATCCAAGTATGCCTCGATGACATGCTTGATGTCGTGGAAAGCATATGACATGGCCCGCTGAAAAGTGGCTCCATCATTTTTAAGACCAAAAGGCATCTTTCTATATGCAAAGGTACCCCAGGGACATATAAAGGTTGTCTTATGTTGATCTTCAGGACGGATAGAAATTTGATTATAACCCAAAAAACCATCCATGAAGGAAAAAATCTCATTACCCACACACTCGTCGATAATCTGATCAATGAATGGCATGGGGTAATTATCTTTTGGACAAGCCTTGTTTAAGTCCCTAAAATCGATGCATACTCAGATTTTTCCTTGCTTTTTATTCACAGGGACTGGATTAGAAACCCAATTAGTAAGAGGAAGAGGGTATATGAAACCCGCCTTTAGCAGCTTCTCAACTTCAGCTTTGATAGCTGCTGCTTTCCTAGGGTTAACCAGCCGAAGCCTTTGACAAACCGGTTTGGCGTTCTCATACGTCTTGATCCCATGTTGAACTATACAAGGATCAATGCCAGGCATTTCCTCATAAGACCAAGCAAATACATCTCGAAATTCCTTAAATAGGTCAGTGTAAATTTGAATTTCTTCAGGGGAACATTCAATTCCGATGAAGAGATTCTCGATCACATTAGGGTCTCTAGAGATGTTTATAGGTATCATTTTTGAAATCACCCACATATTACCTTCGACACGAATGTGTGCTGGAGCCAAAGGGTTTGACACCGTACAAACATCACTAGTGAAGAGCTCGGAGAATCTAGATTCTACTTATTGCAATGGAGGAAGAAAGTATGAACGATGGTGTAAGTCTTCCCAAGGTTGATCTATACCCATCATTACTTCAAGGATTGCTTCTTCAGAAGGTAAAACTGAATCTAAGCAGTCCAAAGTAGAGGTAGAATCAAGGCTCCAAGTCAGAGCCACATCACCATCTAACTCCTCTTCGGAAAATGGAGCAGAGTGGTTGCCTGCAGAGTCTACGATAGACTGATATCTAAGCTCAGCTGCAGATATAGGGAATGCCATTCCATTCAATTTTCCTTCAACTAATGTGGTCGCAGGTGAAGGCAAGGTCCAAGGGTCTAAAAAATAACGATTTCGAAAGAACTCTTCTCGAGGAGACTCCTTAGATGATGAAATGGAATTGATTTTAGCGAAAGGAGAGGGAAGATCAAAGGTACCCATCAATGAGGAATACATTCCCACTCCTAAATTCTCAATAGGGGGCGAGGGTTATCCACTAAAGGAATAGTAGAGTCGGAGCTTGCTTGAGGATTGATTGGACAATAATCCATTTGATCAACCTTAACGATTTTCCCCTCATGAGGAAAGCAAATGACACGAAACAGAGTCGAAACAACGGCGTCCATTTCGTATACCCAGTTCCTTCCTAATATGAGATTATAGTCTAGGTTAGCATCTATAACTTCGACTTCAATATTGATGACCTTCCCCCCAACACATATAGGAAAGGCCGGGATAATCCCATGCGGCTTATGAGAATGACCATCAAATGCACTCAAGACGGTGGGTGAAGGAACAACCGAAGGTGATCCAATAGCCTTCCAGCATGACATCAACATGACGCACATGGAAGCTCCTTCATCTATAATGGTATGAAAAATGTTGATTTTCCGGTATGTAGACTTTATTTGGAAAGCCATATGATGAGGGAGTCGCTTTTTGACATTTAACATGTCAAAAGTGAGCACTAAAGAGTTAGTTGGATCCACTGCTCCAATCGCAGAAAGTAAAGCACTTCGCTGAGCCGGACATGACTGGAGAACCTCTAAAGCGCACATGGCGCATGGACTCTGAGCCAAATCCTCCACAATCGAGTAATTCTGGGTGGCCCTAGCATTTGGATTAATAGTCACGCGTTTAGCGGAACCTTTCGGTATCCATGGTATAGTCTCGACAAGTGGTGGCTCAATATGAAGGTCGGTACTTCCGGGAATAGTCTTGTCCTTGGAATTTTCAGCTTCACCGTAATCACTTGATCGAGTAGTCACATGGACGTTAGAACCAATCATGAAAACATTCGATGATTTTTCCCCTTCCTGATTGCCCCCTGCGGAGGTACCAGGATTTGAACTCGCGCCAGCAAGAAGTTGCTGCCCTTGGGGAAAAGGTTTTGTTAACACAGCCTGAGAACTAGAAGTCCCTTGCTATCCTAACAAGCACTGAGCATCTTCAATCTTAGCGCAAAGATGAGTTAAATGGTCTCCACTGCACAACTTGCATGGAAACTTGACTTTCCTTCTAGACTCATTTCTACCACACCAGCGTTGTTGCCGGATTTATTTGCATCAGGCTTCCCATCCTAGTTCTTTTTCTTACCTCGTCCTTTCTTTTTCCCATTGGAATTTTGATTTCCTTTGGGGTTATCGGATTGGACGGCATTAATTGAAGAAGTTTGGGAAGCCGGGGGATTAGACGATGTGACTTGGTTGTTAGAAGCAGTTTATAAGGACAACTGCTGCAATTGGTTCAACAAGTTCACGGTAGTTGTGTCTACCGACCCAATGATACCATCCGTGTGGGGACCTGGCTTCGACTTATCTATGTCAACCTTAGACCCAGGAGCATCTGGAAAGTATTTTTGTAGGATCCTAGACTGAGAGTAGATCAGTTCCAATTGTTGGGCCCTAAAAATGGCTTGCTCCTCAGAATAGACTCCAGACATGGAGACATCCTTGGAGATCTCGGGTTGTAAAGATTTCAAAAACCATTCGAGACGGTACTCCGGAGGGATTTCGGCTTTAATGAGCCTCTTTCTCCGTCTCCATTCCTGAATATGGTCAGAAATGTGAGTTGCCTTATCCTGACGAAAAGTGGCCAGAAGTTCAGTTCTGGCATCATAACGAACATGCAACTGGAAATGATTTAAGAAAATATTGGCTAAGTCAGCGAAAGATGTAAAGCTACCCCCTGGCAACTCTATATACCATTTGGCTGCATTACCAGTCAAGGTGCATTGAAAAAGTCTCAACCTGATCGAGTCATCGATAAGGGAGTTAGATGAGCACCACAAACGGAATGTGGTTACATGGTCGCCTGGGTCCTCACCACTCTTCCCTTCGAATTTTGGAATGTCTGAAGGGAGTTTGGTTGGGATCGGAGGCCAGGCCAGATTATACTTGATTGGATCATTTGTTAACTTAGTGAGATCTGGCAAGTTCAACGTTGCCAGAAGCGGAAGCCTAGGAGGACCTTGGGGATTCCACCCAGACTGGGCGGAACTCCCAAAGTTCTAAAAAGATTGACATGGATTTTGGAAGGCACCAGACTACCCAAAGTAACCAGTAGAACCGGCTAAACCAAAAGGCAAGCCTTGTGATCCAACAAAATTCAGAGTTTGACCAACTTTGGCTGCAAAGCCTCCATAGCCAGCAAAGTTTTCTCCTAAAGGATTATAAGGAGTTGATAACCCCTGATACGGATTCCAAGTTGAAGCTAAGGGAGGAATAATTTGAAACGAACTAACCCTATTCCCTTGTTGGCTGATAAGGATTCCCAGTTCCTGCGCCACTAAATCCAGGGTTAGTCCAACCTTGGAAAGGATTACTGCTTTGTCCTACAGAAGAAAAAGGCATGGATCCTATCGTCGGGTTGGAATGTGGTATATGACCACTTCCGAAAGGAAAACCCTGGAATGAAGCCGATCCGCCCATCATGGACGTAGCGTCACTAAACAAAACCGATGGAATACCCTGTGAGTGGGTGCAAAATGGGAAGAATCCAGTACCAAAAGCATTGGTTTGGGCATTTCCACTCATGGACGGAATGGAGGTAGACCCAACTAAAGATGTGCTAGCAAAAGATCCAAACAAGGAAGTAGAGGAGATGGAAATCGTTCCTCCCCCTTGCACCGATGTTGGAGTTTGCATAGTCGTAGCACTTGTAGAAGCCATGCTTCCAGTAGTGGTCATCGATGGTAAGCTCATAGCGTAACCTCGACTTGATGGTCTATGCGTCGTAGTCCCTGTTAACCTCCTGCTGCAGCAGGTTAATCATCTTTCATGATCGACATTTTTACATGCCAAATATGTCATACTTTGCTTGCTGCAATGCTCCATATTTGCTACAGATGGCCAGAGAAGTAACCATGAGAGTGTGCTAGTCTAAATGCCACTGCTGTGTTCCATTTTTGATGGGTTGATCCATTGTTGATGAGTTTTCAGCTAAGGGAGGTCCAAACAGCTTAATCTTGGCTTCCCTAGGTTTCAATTTCCTGTTGTAGAATATAGAGAATGAACATCTGTCCAAACAGCTTAATCTTGGCATATTTGTAGATAGGTAGAGAAACAAGGGTGCTCAACAGCTTAATCTGAGCCCCTGGATGCAATAAGTGTAGTTGTAGATAGGAGGACAGCAAGAAGAAAAGAACAAAAAGCTGGGTATGCTAGTTCAAGTGCACCCAAACCAAAAAGAAGAGAAAAAGCTAGGTCAATAGGCCGGGTAGGTAGCTTTGTGGTTGCAGAATCATGGCTTGTGATCCATTTCATATTGTCAAGTGTTATATCTATCATATCACAAGTTGAAGGTCATTTTTCAGTTGGAGGACTTCAAGAAATGCATGTCTAACTTTCCCCTTCCTCCTCTGTCCCCAAGTCACTCACTAACTTCCCCTAAAGAGGTCAAGATCTGCTTGATACCTCTTAGATTCATCATTCTCCATATCATCTGCCTTGGTGAAGATCTGCTTCACTAAAGGAATGTTCACACTTCTTCTATCAGTTATTTTCCCCCATTGATAGCCTAAGACTTCATTCTTAGCGCTTTTTCTCATCATTATCATATTAACTACTAACTTTATTATGTAACTCCCTATCTATTTCCCCTTCCCCTACTAAAACTATGTATATAACTCCCTTGTATACTTATCCCTTCCCCTTGGTTGAAAAATAACCATATATATCCTCAGGAATTGCTAAGTTTATCTGAAACTCAGCAAGGACCCTCACTGACCCCTCTAACCATCTTCCAAATGCAAAAGGACTCATTCCTTTGCATAGTTTACCTTCATATGTATAAAAATCATCCCTTTGGCCTTGGCTTGCCTTTATAAGACATGAAACCCTCTTTGGCCACTAAACCCCTCTCCAAACCACATCACTTTCCCCCTAAGTGCCTTTGGACTCCTTCCAAGGCATAAGAATGCAAAAACCATGAAAAACCTTCAAAAAAGGATAAAATCCTCCCTTTTTTGGCTATCGGACCCCTTCCGATGCCTTAGAATCCATGCCAAACTATAAAGGAACCCTTTCGATTTCCCAAAAGGCTTGGCAGTTCACAAAAACATGGGTCCGATATAATAAAGTTTCATTTGGACCCCCTCTGATGGATATCGCTATCGGGAGGGGGCAATCATATGTTTAAAACGTCATATATAACCCCTCCGAATTCATTTGCCTTGCCTTTTCATAAAAAAACATGCTCCGATGAGAATAAAGATCTGTTTGATCTCCCTCCGATGCGATATCGCTATCAGGAGGGGGCAGTGGCATATATAAGCGAAAATGGCTAAGTCTCAAGGCATGGGGCATAGCGGCGATGGGCCGGACCCGAAATAAAATAAAGAGGGCCTGTATAACTTATCGGGTCCGATGGGTTTTGGTGTTTTTATGTGGCAACCCCATGACCCCGCCGATAGTGAATTGCCGAGTTAATCTCAGCCGCCCATTCAGGCCCAGAGATCAACGACCCATATTTAATCGCATCACTCCTATATGGCTCCGACCAGCGGAGCCAAAAAGTAATAAAGCGTGGCATAAAGGCATATCGGGTCCAAAAGGGTCCGCACTGTGTGCTCCTATATCCTAGAGCCAAAAAATATTAAAGGGAAGTTTTAAAGGATTTCGGGTCCGCATATTGATTTTGTTAAAACCCGCCGATATGAAATCGCTGACGGACCGGACCCGATCTCCATAAAGGAAAGGGCATATAAGCATTTCAGGTCCGCGGCATTTCGGAGGTTTTATGTGTTTGGACCAATGGTCCGCCCCGATGCGAGTTAGCACCAGCCGTTGGATCTGCCTTCGCGCGATCCAACGGCCAGGATTTAATCTCCGCTACAGTGCTGCTCTCGCCTATGTTTTTCACGAATTTTACATAGAAATTGGTCTTTTTCTGTGTAAAAGAAAAGGCAGCATTTGTTCATATTTTCACATATATGCCCATGCCCGGCTCCCGATAAGGGAATTCATGCATCCCTAAGCTTTCTGAGATCGCTCCAAGGCCCAGTTTTGCTTCAGATAGCCAATTTCGGCCTCGGCATAGTCGGCAACACTTTTTCCTCCTGTTTGCACCATTTTTTAAAGTTTAATGCTATTTTTGATCGACCAAGCGCCGATTACACCGAAAGGCCACGGAGGACCTTAGCAGTAGTTATTTTTGCATTAAAAGGCAGAAGGGGGCGATGGGACAGTTTAAAGAGTATCAGCAGTGAGAAAAGGCCCAGATTCAGTGCCAAAGTGTATCAGGATGCGGCAAAGAGTATCAGTCCAGTTTTTCAAAGCAGATGAAAGCAAAGCAAGCCCAGCAAAGTCAACAAAGCATCATTCAGCCATTAAGGCTCACCAACACTTCTTTTGTTGCTTTAAAGCCACCTAAAGGCATAGATGAAGGCTTTCAAGGCAGAGTTATTGCAGAGACATTGTTCCCAGACATATTTCTGGAGCAGCGCTGCTTCCTTAAATGCATAGTTATCACACAGAGGACAGCGCATGGCTCAAGGCACTCTTTCAGTCCATTTTTGAAGCTGCAAGACCCTTTGCAGCCCTAAAGAGCCATTTTGATGAGGCTGCTGCCTTATGTGCAATTGTTTTAGATATTCTATTGCATTTATTTCCAGCACAACTTAGCATTAGAAGTAGTTATTGCACAGATCTCTTTTGAATCTGTTTTGATATTTTGAGATATTTTCTCCCTTGACACCTGTTCAAGGGATGTTTGTAAATATTTTCTATTTAAACCACCCTCTGCACTGTTTTAAGGGTTGGTTGGTCGATAACTTCCTCTAGACTTACATTGTATTTTCTGAGAGTCTCTATAATCAAAGATCGCTGGAATGTTTGGGAGATGAACTGGCTGTTGTGTTTTAATGACTGAAGAGTGTCTATGGAATCCGAACGCTTCTACATAGCCCAATAAGTGTTTCTTATCTCTGTTTATAGTTTATATTTGTTTATGCCATCATTGTTTCACTATCTAAATAGCAGAAAGAAGGAATAGTTCAGACCTCACTTAGTTGTATTCTGTTCTCAATTTCTCTGATTTATCTATGTTTTCCTCTGAATTAGTCCTGAATATGAATACAGATTTGCTCATATTTACGCTAGTTCCTTCATATATGAATGTTGTTTAGGAATCCTTGACTGCTCCTATATCGATGTTCATTCACCTTCCCTCTGTTAGCATAATGAGAGCTACTTAGTTACCTTTCATTCACTGGCCTTCATTCCATCCTTATTCCAGCTTGATATTGTTTTATGTGTAGCCATCCTGCTCTGTATTTCTCTTGTGACCAAGAAAACACAACAGCAAGCCTAATCCATGACTCCATGCCCAATGGTTTGAATTTCTCACACTATGCATCCCAACTCTGTTTGAAAGAATCCTCCATCCCACCAAAATCAAAACAAAACCCAAGAAAATCATAACTAGCCTAAAATCAACCCAAAACAAAGCTAAATTATAAAGACAGAGCCCTCTCTGATTGCAGGTAGGCTAGGACCTGCAGTCCAAAGATTGGTTTGTGGTTACATCGGCTCTATCCTTTAAGGAGCTTTAAGGACAACCTGAGTGATAACATAATGGCGACTCCGTTGGGGACCATCCTCAGATAATTTCGCAAATCAAGGTGGAAAGCTCCACTGGGAAAGAACCAAAACTTCAAAAGTTTCTTTCTAACCCATATATTCTTAGAAAATCCCCGAAAAAAACAAGCCAGAAGTTGGCTCCCAGGAAGAATTCACATTATACAAGGTCAAATCCAGACCCAAATCCTACAGCTGCCTTTGAAAATCCAAATTTGATCCAAAGAAACCTCAGGAAGCTAGAGCGAAGAGAGGATTTTGCTGATAATAGTCCTGAAGCAGTTTACCCACACTGTGGCCCAACCCCTGTCAAAGTTTTATTTCGTTCAACCCCTAGTTCCCCTTGTTCTTCATCCACCTCTCAAAGCACTCCTTCCACACCTCCATTCACTGCACATACTACCACTACTACTCCTATTATCCCAGTTGTTTTAGCTGTTCCGTTTATCCCTGTTGTTCCTCTTATCCCTGTGAATATGGCTAACAGATATGCACCTTTGCAATTACCTGCTAATCCTGGAGCTATGCCTCAGGATTACCAAACTAAAATCACATATTTTGATGGCACAAGTGCCTGCACAGCCCTTCAGCATACAAAGAAAATGCAGGATTACTTTGAAAGCTATGAGATTGACGATGATGGTGTGAGAATGAAGATTTTTGTCCAAAGCTTGTCAGGTGATGTCAGGACTTGGTTTAGATCACTCCCAGCCAATTCCATAGCAGACCTAGAAGCCTTATACTAGTCATTTATCAACAGATGGGAGAAAAAGAAAGATCCCTTACACATACTAGCTGAATACGATACAATTAAAAGAGGCCCTCAAGAGACTGTTTTGGACTACTGTGCAAGATTCAATAGCGTTTATAATGCTATCCCACAAAACTTAAGGCCCCCACCTGACCTTGCCTTATATAAATTCCCTGATGGATTCGACCCAAATATGGCCTACCAATTAAAAGAAAGAGCCCCTAACAGCCTTGCAGACATGCAAAACGTGGCTGTCACTGTGGAGGCAAATTTAATTGCCAAAAGAAACAGAGCTAGAACCGAGAGAAGAACCACCTTCAAGGAAGAGCCCTCAGCCTTAGATCAAAAGCTAGATGCTATTATCAATGGCATGCACACGCTGGGAGATAGAGTAGAGAGTGTTGAGAGGAAATCATCATGGGAAGGGCAATAGCCCAACACCATAAGGAACCCAAATTTCAGGAAAACTCAAAATCCAAACGCTGGTAGGTCTAGCCCAGACCATGATATAAGGCCTCCTTTCCAAGAAAATTATATAGAAGCATCCACATCTAGTGATGCCATAGAGGACACTCACATGAACTTGGTGGATTTGAAGGGTGAGCAACAAATTTTCCTAACTCAAAAGACCAAGATGACCATGAGATAAGTCAATTTCAGACTAACTCTGGTGACTCTTTTGACTTTAAACAAGGTTATGATTCAGCTATTTATGAAGTCCACAAACAGTATAAGCTGAGGACAAGAACCATAGATGTGCCCGAAAAAGTTAAACCAAAGGAGGGAAAACAGCCCAACCAGATTAGAGGCAAGGCTATTATAACAGAAACAACTGATATAACTGTCCCAAACCTGCACCAAGTGACTGTAGAGGACATAACAGACATACATCTTTCTGTTGATCAACCTCTGCCACCTTCTCCCTCGAAAGAGAACTTGAACAACACTCCTAAAAGCCTTCCCAAAATAGAAATACCACAAGGTATCACTCACCATAACACTGATAATCAAGAGGAAAACGCAGAAAATACACTTGAAAAGGGTAAATCTACTATTGCCAACACAAAGACTCCATTGGAGAAACCATTCAACTTAGAAGCAGAAATAAGCAAACTTAAGATTTCCATCCCCTTATCTGAACTTGCAAAGCATGATGTGTATAGGCAACAAATCCAAAGATCACTGCAAATGACAGAGAATAGGGATGATGTGAATGTTTTAGATGATACACCTGAGTTGCTTTTTGGTCCAGAAGTTGATGGCAAATCAGCACATGGAGCTGTTCTACCCTTTTATGTTAGTCTGCACATACATGATAAAGTTTTACATAATGCAATGTTTGACTCAGGTGCCTCACACAACCTTATGCCCAAAGCTGTAATGGAGAAGCTAAACCTTGATGTAACAAGACCCTACAAAGATCTATTCTCCTTTGACTCAAGTCAGGTCAAGTGTTTAGGCTTAATCAAAGACTTATGTGTCTCCTTAGTCCAATTTCCCAACAAGACAATCCTAATGGATGTGGTGGTTGCTGACATACCACCAAAGTATGGCATGCTGTTGTCAAGATCTTGGGGGGAAAAACTCCAAGGATCTCTCTGCTTAGACCTCTCCTATGCCACTATTTCAGTCTTTGGGCAACCAAAGAGACTGTATAGAGAAACACTGATGAAGTATGTGGTAAGTAGTGAGGAAAAGCCCCAGAATTTCCCTATCTATTCAATCCATTCTGATATGGACTCTTTTATTTTGTTTAATGATGAAACAAGTTCTCCAACTAATGAGAGACCTTTGCCTTTAGTACAACAAGCACACATCAATGAAGAATCGGTTGCACATACCCATGAGACTGTCACAATAGCCAATGCAACCAGCACACAAGGAAAACCTCCCAAAACACAAGACTCAGGTCTGCCCAATCCTAAAATGACTGAAACTCTTAATACTAACCACAAGCAAGAAATCACATGGTATTTAGAGTTTGATGGCTCCGTTAACAAGTTAGGAGCAGGGGTAGGAATATGGATTCACAATACACATAACAACCATGCAGAGGGTCATGCTTATAGATTGAATTTCAAATGCACCAACAACATGGCTGAGTATGAGGCACTCCTCTCAGGCCTTAAGCTGCTCAAAGCTTTAGGAGCTACCAAAGTTTCCATTCTAGGTGACTCAGACCTAGTAATCCAACAAATGAAAGGCAACTTTGTTACCAATGATAGAAGGCTAAGAGCTTATAGGATTGCTTCCACTGCAATACTTGATACATTCATTGAATCCAAGCTTGCCAAGATTTCAAGAAATCATAACATTCGTGCTCACTGCCTAGCCACTTTCGCTAGTACATGTAAGCTGCCCATTGAGCTAAATCACCATTTCACTGCTGAAATAAAACATAGGCCTTCTGTCCCAAATAACATTAAAGATTGGCAAGTGTTTGAGGATGATGCTCAAATCAACAATTTTCTTACCTTACAGCATGAGTTTTCAGGCCTAAACATTGATATGGATGCCACGGATGATCCCCTGCAAGCAATAAATTAAATCCAGCAAACTGTAACAGCTGAAACAGCTAGAAAATTACTACAGCCAACCATCTTTGATGAAGAAAACATAGAAGAGCTGAAACAGATGCATTTGGAGGAAATAACCAAAACAGAGGCCGAAATCATTGATCTAAAGGACAATTTTCTCCCGGTTGGCCTCACTCCACTAGAAGACATGTTTGATGCAAATGATGTGCCCAAAAAGCCAAAAATGCAGCCTATAAACACTGCCATAGAAGAATACAACATTGGAACAGCAGAGAAGCCCAAAATGATCAAACTGTCTAAAAATTTGCCTTCTGATCAAAAACCAAAGTATGTGGATTTGTTCAAAGAATTCCAAGATGTATTTTCTTGGAGTTATGAGGACTTGAAGTCCTATGACACCTCAATTATTCAACATACCATTCCCTTAAAGCCAAATCAAAAGCCCTTCAAATAGAAACTGAGGAGAATCAATCCAGTGCTTCTCCCTTTAATTGAGAAAGAAGTGAAAAGAATGTTTGAAGCAGGTATCATAGCACCCATTAGATTTTCTGAATGGGTATCCAATCTTGTTCCCACAAGAAAGAAAACAAGTGAGATTAGGCTTTGTGTAGATTTGAGAAACCTAAACCAAGTCTCCCTTAAAGACCACTACCCATTGCCCAAAATGGACCACATCCTACAAAGAGTAGTGGGGTCATCTAGAATCTCTTTGCTAGATGGCTTTTTAGGTTTTAATCAAATACTGGTTCACCCAGATGATCAAGACAAGACAGCCTTTACAACACCTTGGGGAACATTTAAATATGTGAAAATGCCTTTCGGCCTAAAGAACGCAGGTGCCACCTTTCAAAGGGCCATGGACATTGCATTTGCCAAGGAAATCCATGATTTCTTGGTTGTCTATCTTGATGATCTTACCCCTTTCTCCAAATATGATCAAGAGCACCTAAGTGTTATAGACATTTTTGTGCCTTACAGATCTAAGCATGAAATGTCCATAAACCAAGGGATCCTAAGTCCCTAAAAGTGTTGTTCCGGCCCCTAAAGGAACAAGGTCAACCAATTACAGCTTCTCCCAGAAGTTCTCCACCAGAAACTGCTCAGAATCAGTCAAATCAGGATCATTTCAGCTGCTCCACTAGCTAGCTGCGTTGCATAGCACCCAAGTACACTAGCTAGGTGCGTTGCAACGCACCTAAATGCACTACCAGGGTGCGCTGAGTGGGAAATGACAAATGGCAGTGTCATTCCGCGAGGTGGACAAACAATGGAAGCTTCCAAAATCTTCCCCAATGACACTTGCCTCACTGAGTTCGACCAAGGATGAGTAAGAGGCTCTCAGTCTCCAAGTGGGAGCAAGAACTGACAGAGAGAAGCCACTAGTCAAATCATAAGCTGACTCATCCTCTTTGCATACATCTATATATGGATCCCTCATCCCAGAGATCCAGAGGCTGGAATTTTGTACATTGCAGAGAATTGTTGTTGGTTTTGAGATAGAGATCAGAGTATTGGGTGATTTATGCTTTGTTGGAGGTGAAGAGGGGATTCCTTTGCTGGGGGGTTGATGCTGGATCAGGAATCATCGGTTGTAACTCCTCCTGTACCTTCTTGTTATATCAATAAAACTATTTGAGTTTCTCCTACATGCTTGTGTATCAATGATGTTTTGTTATATTTGCATGTTTAGCTTAAATCTGATCCTAAGCTATTTATGAATATAAATCCATGTCTTTGTGTAGTTTTCCTCTTCTGTGATCTTGCAGGAACTTGGTGAAGCTGGGCAAGAAAGGGAGCAGGTAGCTGGAAGCTGTCAAAGAGGAGAGAGATTGGATCAAAGGACTAGCGCAAGACACAGGTTGGTTCATCCTATTCCTCTTCGTTTATAGTTCATAAAGAAGAATACGAAAGTAGTTTTCTCTGTTTGTTTCTAAGGTACTATCACGCCTTAGTGGGATAGGGGCATTCTGAGTAGACACTTTTCCCGTTAACAAAATGGTGACTCCACTGGGGAACGTGTCTAGTTAATTTGTTTGTGTTTCTCTTGTTGTTTGTTTCATAAACACAGAAGTAGCAATCGAACTGCATTTGCCATTATCAAATGCAAAGTAGACATATGCTACTTCAATCCATTCACTGGATTTGTTTATGATTTGAACAGCTGATTCACAAATGATCTGATTACCCTTTGTGATAGCTCTTAGACCTCATTCAAATCCACCCTCTGATTGTGCATTACTGATTGCTTTTACTCGGCCAAAAACCATAGATTAAACTGCAAACCGTGACCCAGAACCCGGATAGAATTCTCGTTTCTGCCCCAGCACAGGCTCTGTGAAGAGATTCTGCATTTCAACACAGTTCCCGAGAGGGCTACCTACGCTGCAATCCAGTTTCTCTGTGTAACAGGTGCGCTGATCACCCTAGCCCTGTGCAGCTGAGGTTCTTTGCTTCATTTTTTCAGTTTTGTCTCTGATTTTGCAGCCTATGATCAGTGTGTATCTGTTTAAAAACCCCTTTTCTTTGCCTTAATTCCGCCTCCTTTGTACAAAAAGACTGTAGATGTTCTTTGTGTGTTTGTTACATCATTTACAGTTTTCCATTGAAAGAGTAGAATAATCATACTGTCGTCCTTTGATTTAGATCTGTCGTAAGTGTCGATTTTGATCTTAGGAGAAAGTTTATTTGCTGTTGACAGTCGATTATGCTTTTACTTTTGCCTTTGGTTTGAATTTGTGACTTTCTAGTGTCGAAACGAGTGTTTATTTCAAAATCATAAAGTGTCGTAATCTTCTCTACCTTTTGATTTCGAAAAGAAGCTTGTTTGTGTTTGTCACTTGAAAGCAAATTTAGATTTGTACATCAACTTTCTTTTTAGGCATCAATATTAAGAAAGTGAAAACAAATACATGCACATGTGCATTTGCATATTGATAGTCTGCTTGGCTTGATTTAGGAAAAGTGCATTTACAGTGTGCTCTTTGCTCTTTGAGAAAAGTTTGTGTCTTTCTTTTCCCCTTGTAGCTAGGATTTTCATTGTTGAAAAGAGATAAAATTTTGCTTATCATCTTTAGATTGCATTTTTAGGAATTACATCTACATCTCATGGTGATCCCAAAAGGCAAACTTCTAAGAAAGATCAACTTAAAATAAATTGAATGAATCTAACAACGCTTTGGAACTTAACACACAACATTTAGAGGTCTAGGCTAGAGACGTATTCCGACGTCGTAAAGCCTGGTAACTGTTGTCCTCACTGATGGTTGGGTGATTCCTCCACTTTGAGACGATAAGTGCCAGTACGGACTTGTGCTCCCACGTACCGTCGAGTATATATTGGGAGACCCCTATAGGCTTAAAACCTTTTATCCATAGGAAGCCGTGTCGGCCGCCCTACTGATCGCAATGCACCGAACACAGCATTCGGGAAGATTGACTGTCGTACCGTAAAAAGTATTCTGCAGTTTTGCGATTGGTTTGGTACTCCCTCTACCTAGATCTCCAAAGCAGTCCCTTTCATTCCTTTTCAGACTCCTTAACGGAAAAGGTCCATCTGAGCACTTGTCACTTCAGGCTCATTAAAAATTGAAGGAGACTAGAGTCATCTTTTGTTTTTTCTCGACTCTTTAAAACTGAAAAAAAAAGTTGTGTCAAAGCATCTAAAAATTTATTTTAAACGGAATATTCATACCTTTTTCCTACGTTGATATTAGGTTGAGAAAATGGAGTCTACCAACCAAGGAATTCCCCTTGGTGGAAATCCTAGTCCCTTCTCCTCTTGGGGAGATGTTGGTGCACCCCATATGGCCACATTGTCGCTTCCAGGACTGACAATTGGCTTGCCAGTATGGCTCTTCTCAACCAATGTCGTTCAGAACACCACCATTCCTAAACAATCGAATCAACATTAGACGAGTCCAGAGTTGCCCACCAACCTTCTACTTCCTCTAATTCTTCCTCTCCCCCTTCCTCTTCGCTTGATGGGGCTGGCAAAGCCAAAAATCAAGTTCCTAAGGAGAAGAAGGAGAAGAAGAAGAAAGAGAAGAAGAAGAATGAGCCAAAGGCGAATGGGGGAAAATGAGTGTCATCTAACGAAAATCCACACACTGCACCAACCAGGCCTAAATCGCCATGTGTCATTTGCAAAGGAGACCACTTTCACAGAGATTGTCCTTGCATCCCTCGGATACTAAGGGAATGGTCTCCTCGTTTGCACAATCCGGTGTCATCAACCTCTAATGATCATGTTGAAAGCACACCGTCAACTAGAGAGAGTGAAGCCCCAGGAAAAAAAGGGAATGCTAGATTTCCTTGTAAACTGTGCGAAGGCAATCATGCCGTCCACCGTTGTCCCTTCTTAGACGAAGCGAAAAGAGTTTTGGATGATCGTCCGGTTTCACCGTTACGACTTCCTCCTGGATATAAAAAACTCTTGCTGAGTCCGTTGTTAGTTGAGAATCCAGCTGGCCCGCTCAAGTGGTCGGCTGAAGTGCCTATCATTGAAGATAAACCATTTGAATCTATACCAGACGAAAGTCAAAAGGTCGAGGCAGCAGTTGACCCGGTCGTGCCTTCAGAGGTTTTATCTTCGGATGATACAGTCACTGAAGAGAACAAGGATGACACTGCCCAAATTCTCTTCATCAACACAGACTCCGACGAACATGGGGGCAATCTACCCATTCCCTTACCACAGGAGGGAAGTTCGTCAGAGCCATACCCGGCCGTCTACTTGGTCCCACCTCCAAGCAACCTAGTTGTCTCCTTCGATTGGAATCAACTAGGCAGACCCTGTTTACCAGCAAGCATACCATTCTGAATTATCGTTCAAATATATAGAATGGTCATGGCTGGTACCATCATAGATGAAGGGGCTTCTGTGAGTATCCTTTCCTCTACTGCTTGGAAAGCGCTTGGTTCGCCATCGCTTTTGCCTGAGATGAGAAATCTGACAGGCTTTGATAAAGGAACCAGTCGACCTTTAGGGATCCTCCTCAATGTGCCCATAACATTGAGAAGGAAGACAGTTCAAATGAACGTAATGGTTGTTCAAGGACCCTTGGATTATAACCTACTCCTTGGATGAGACTATATTTATTACATGGGAGCCATCGTCTCCTCACTCTTTAGAGTAATGTGTTTTCCGCACGAAGGAAGAGTGGTCAAGCTCATGGACCAGCTTTCATTTCCCGGATCACGCATAGCAAATAGTCATATACCATCCCTAAATGGTCTCTTCACGCAAGAAATGTCTCAATCTCCAGTCCGTCCTCCTGATGAGCGCGAGTAATTCAGAGGGATATGACTGAAACCCAGGGGGCATGCGTCCTGGTCTGCTTCGGCAGGAAAACTTCGGGTATAGGGTAGGTTTCCGCGGGAGAATATGACTAGTCTATACCCCGTCCGTGATTGGAAGAGGGGTTATTCTAGAATAAGATTCTCTTGTCAAAGTTATGTGAGTTGGCAGAACTGAGTCACTCGCCTTTGTTTATCTCGGTAGACATTGCTGAAGAAGTGTTTTGTTTGCACCGCGAATAGAACAATCTTTGGGTAACCTGTAATAGGTAGGCCTCTCCCGGTAAAACAAATGTTTTATTGGACTAAAGAAGGGGTAATCTTGAAACCATACTTTATACCTGGGGGCATGCAAACCTTTTGGAGTGCAAGCGAGGGGCGTCTATTTATTTTTAAAATTTTTAGGACCTCTAACCCTTTAAACTTGTAGGATTAGTCGTCACCTAACTTGCATAAAGAAAGGATATGGGGCAAAAATCTAAAAGTTGTCATTTTATATGAGACTTTCTTATCATATGACTGGATTAATCGAGCAGTTTTAGCACATAGTTCAAGCTTGTTAAAAAATAAACGTAAGACATGAGCAAATGTTTCCACCCGCGTTTAAGCTCGTTAAAAAATGAACTATTCCCCGGTAAATAACCACCGTGAATGAAGCATTTCAGCCATTAAAGCCTTGGTCGTGTTTGCACCGTCACCTCCACTTTTCATTGGCCAATCATTCACATCCATTTGATTATTTACCCATTTTGAGGAACAGCTGCGAAGAGTGATTTCACTAGCCATCCTTGTGACACTGCTGTGATTGGAAAATTCCAACCCTTACCTGGAATCAGCTGCTACCCATTTTATCACTCGTTCCTCAAAAGACGAGTCTTCTTTAAGCTCTTTTCAACTGACTCGTAAAATATGAAAAGATTGCCGAGTTTTTGCCTTCCAGCTCGTTAAAGCGATCGGAAGTGCTATCCCTCCTCTAGATTTTAATCTTTTTGGACCTGAGGGATTATTACACAAAAATATCGAGCGCTTGTTTTGTTCGGCTTGTTAAAACTATCGAAAATTCATCCCTTCTGTATTGTTTTATACTTTTTCGGACTTAAGGGATTAGATGACGAAAAAGGAATTTCGGAGTTACCTTTACATACCTTTTCAGACTCTCTAAAAATGAAAAGGACCGAGTTATCTTTGTCGTTAAACTCGTTAAAAAGATTAATAGCGACAAACTTGTCTTTAGACGAGAACAAGTTTCACTATCGCTAGGCTCGTTAAAACATAGCGATGGGTTTGCCCGAAGGGAAAATTATAGAACAATCATATGTTATCCTCCTCAAGCTTGACAAAAATAAAGAGGTACTGGTCAGCAATGACTGGGGAAAAATTGGGAAGAAACTCAAAGAATCTTTATTGGTAGCAAGTCGCTCTTGAACATGACACTTCCACTCCATGCCTGAGTCGGGTTGGGTTGTTTCATTCACCGGTCACATCACCATGGTCACGCCATACCATCCACATTTGGGGTAAATGCTACCAATCCATCACATAAGTGTTGCCGACATGTTCAAGAGAAGTCATCCAGAGAAGTCATCCGTGTCCCATCCATTACCATACATTACACTTCATTCTTTCATGACCGTCATCCTGAACCATATATCATCAGATCGTTTTCACCTCCATCAAAATCATTTGCTCCGTTTCGTGTCATTGATGTGGGATTCATCAAGGCCCTCCTTTGACGGATCGCTTCTTGTCGAAATCAGCTCATTATCCGAGAAGTTGATCTAGGAACACCCCATTCAGTACTTTGAAGCTTGCATGCCTCAATGGCAAGTTTCTCACTTTCGGCGACAGGTATACATCAATGACCTTCGACCGAAAGATTTCGCGTGGTGTTCGACGCCAAGTCCTTTATTCACACCACGTGAATTGTACTGCAGTACCTTGAGGGTCATCATCATTATCTGTGATTCCTCTCGCGCTTGTTAACAGTTTACATCATTGACTGGTAATCAAGCGATGTCTTTCCATGTTCGACTTCAAAACATTTCTCACATGGATCGACTTGTACTTCGAGTGAAGATCGGACGAGATTGAAGACCCCGAATCTAGTTTCATCCATCCAGGCTGCGATATATATTCAGGAAAATAAAAACATTGAAATGTACAGCATTGCAGCACAGATAATCATCCTACCAAAAGGATGATGGCTCTATAAGAATCATCAGTCTACCATCAGACGATTGTCTGTCCTATGTACATGAAAATGAATTTATAAAGCTGAGCATGGGAATGCCCGCCTCAGCTAGATCATGAAAACAGTATGAAGATAATGTATTGTATTGTATCTTATTACAGGTCTCCTCCCAGCATTGAAAGAACTTCGGATCCTCCGAATAAAGCATTTCACCCGATAAACGGCCTCATACTTTAGGGGGCAACTGTTATAGACATTTTTTTGCCTTACAGCTCTAAGCATGAAATTTCCATAAACCAAGGGATCCTAAGTCCCTAAAAGTGTTGTTCCAGCCCCTAAAGGAACAAGGTCAACCAATTACAGCTTCTCCCAGAAGTTCTCCACCAGAAACTGCTCAGAATCAGTCAAATCAGGATCATTTCAGCTGCTCCACTAGCTAGCTGCGTTGCATAGCACCCAAGTACACTAGATAGGTGTGTTGCAACGCACCTAAATGCACTACCAGGGTGCACTGAGCGGGAAATGACAAATGGCAGTGTCATTCCGCCAGGTGGACAGACAATGGAAGCTTCCATAATCTTCCCCAATGACACTTGCCTCACTGAGTTCGACCAAGGATGAGTAAGAGGCTCTCAGTCTCCAAGTGGAAGCAAGAACTGATAGAGAGAAGCCACTAGTCAAATCATAAGCTGACTCATCCTCTTTGCATACATCTATATATGGATCCCTCATCCCAGAGATCCAAAGGCTGGAATTTTGTACATTGCAGAGAATTGCTGTTGGTTTTGAGATAGAGATCAGAGTATTGGGTGATTTATGCTTTGTTGGAGGTGAAGAGGGGATTCCTTTGCTGGGGGGTTGATGCTAGATCAGGAATCATCAGTTGTAACTCCTCCTGGACCTTCTTGTTATATCAATAAAACTATTTGAGTTTCTCCTACATGCTTGTGTATCAATGATGTTTTGTTATATTTGCATGTTTAGCTTAAATCTGATCCTAAGCTATTTATGAATATAAATCCATGTCTTTGTGTAGTTTTCCTCTTCTGTGATCTTGCGGGAACTTGGTGAAGCTGGGCAAGAAAGGGAGCAGGTAGCTGGAAGCTGTCAAAGAGGAGAGAGATTGGATCAAATGACTAGCGCAAGACACAGGTTGGTTCATCCTATTCCTCTTCGTTTATAGTTCATAAAGAAGAATACGAAAGTAGTTTTCTCTGTTTGTTTCTAAGGTACTATCACGCCTTAGTGGGATAGGGGCGTTCTGAGTAGACACTTTTCCCGTTAACACTAAGACATTTGAGGCAAGTGTTCCTAACATGTAGGAAATATGGCATTTCCTTGAACCCCAAGAAGTCTTTATTTGGCCTTGAAGAAGGCAAATTACTTGGACATATCATTTCAAAAGACGGGATCAAAATTGATCCGGAAAGGATCCAAGCCATTCTCCAAATCCCATATCCAAGAAACATAAAAGAGCTGCAAGCATTCCTAGGAAAGATCAATTTCCTAAGGAGATTTATCCCAAATCTAGCCGAGTTGATAAGACTGTTGAGCAACATGTTAAATAAGGATGCCAAGGTAAAATGGTCTCTTGAAACCAAGCAAGCATTTGAAAGTATCAAAGTTGCCCTAACTCAAGCCCTAGTCCTCACAAGTCCTCAATTTGATAGGGACTTTATCATATTTTCATTTGCATCTGATAATACCATAGCTATTGTCCTATTGCAAAAGGATGACCAAGGAAATGAAAAGCCAATCGCTTTTTTCAGCCGAGCCTTAAGAGATGCACCCGTGAAGTACCAAATCATGGAGAAGCAGGCCTATGCCCTTGTTAAAGCAATCAAAGACTTCAGAATTTATATTTTATATTCACATGTGATTGCTTATGTTTCAAATGTTGTTGTAAAAGACATATTAACCCAAGAGGGGTTAGAAGGTAAAAGAGGCAAGTGGATTGCTAACATTCTTGAGTATGACATAGAAATAAAGCCAACCAAGCTAATAAAGGGACAAGGTTTAGCCAAACTGATGTCCGAAACAAACTTTCAAGCCTTAGACATCAACCAACTGGATAATGAACAGGAGCTGGCGACTCCACAGATCAGTGACACCTTTCTACAATCCCCTTGGTATGTTGATATATGCTTTGTATTGTTAAACCTGTTTGCTCCCCCAGGATTGTCCAGGACCAAGAAGAGATTTTTAAGAATGAAGGCTTTGAAATTTTGTGTCTTAGATGGTGCTTTATTTTGGAAGAATCATGAAGGCATATTGCTTAATTGTTTGACCATGAATGAAACTAATAATGTCATGAAAGAATTCCATGCAGGGGACTGTGGAGGACATCTATATTGGAAGTCCACTGCTGATAAAATTTTAAAGGTTGGTTTCTATTGGTCCTCTTTGTTTGCAGATGTAAAGAAGTTTGCTATTTCATGTCACAAATTCCAAATCTTTGAGGGCAAAAGAAAGCTGTTGCCCTTGCCTCTTAAGCCCATCTCAACCGAAAAGCCTTTTCAACAATGGGGTCTTGACTTCATTGGAGAAATCCATCCCTCTTCCTCAGGCTAGCATAAGTGGATTCTAGCTGCCACCGACTACTTCGCCAAGTGGATTGAATCAATTCCATGCAGGCAGGCCAATGACACCACCATTATCCAATTCCTTGAGTGCAATATCCTGTTTAGATTTGGCTGCCCTGAGAAGATCATCACTGAAAATGCCGCTGCTTTCAAATCCAAAAAGATGATCAATTTTTGCCATAAATTCCATATCACTTTAGGCCATTCCACAGCCTATTACCCTCAAGGTAATGGCTTAGCCGAGTCATCTAGTAAGAGCCTGATCAGTATCATTAAGAAGACCTTGGAAGAAAGCAAGAAGAACTGGCATAGAAACCTCACAAATGCCCTATGGGCAGACAGATTATCAACCAAGAAATCCATTGGGATGAGCCCTTATGAGCTAGTATATGGCATGGAGGCCATATTTCCTTCATCACTGGGCATTCCTATAATCAAGCTGCTGCAAGAGATTCAAGCTGAGCCAAATGATATACAAAGGAGGATAAACCAAACAATCCATTTGCAGCATAAAAGAGAGCAGGTCTATGACAGAGCTCAAATTATGCAAGAAAAACTCAAAAGGATGTTTGATAAGAGAACTAAGGCTGAGAATTTATGTGTTGGCAACAAAGTTCTAAGGTGGGACTCACAAAGAGAAGACAAGGGAAAACATGCAAAATTCGATTTCCTTTGGAGAGGGCCATTTGTTATTTCTGTTGTTCAGGGAAATAACACATATTTCCTCAAATCTGTAGAGGGCAGCACCGCTGAAGAAGGCCCTGTAAATGGCCGTATGCTGAAGCATTATCATGATCCCTTTGGTTGAACATAACGCAACTTTGTATATATCTCTTTGTACATTGATATTTGTATATATTAGCACTTTTGTCTTTATTTTTATAAATAGTCCAATTGTTAGAGGAGCAGCAACGAAGTTTGTGAAGACATAGCCAATGCAAGTCCTCTATTTTTAAATATCTGTCTCTGCAGTAATCTCAGCAAAACAGCAAGAGTAGCGCTGTCATATCACAGTGATTTATGTTAAAGAGAAGCTGTTTGCAGCTTGTAGTCTTCAAGTCAACAGTATCAAAAAGAAAGGAGGATTTTCAGTTACTTCAGCACCCTTTCAAAGACAAGAAAAGAAGAGCTCCAATTTTATTCCCTTTTTGTGTTTATTTCACAAGGCAGTGCTCAAGCAAAAGCGTATGCAATATCAAGCACGCGGAAGAAAGCAGGCGATGCTTTATTTTTCATAGTGTTTCAGATAAGGAGGAGTGTTTCATTCAGAAGTTAAAGTTCTAGTCATTCAGCAGTTAGCACAGAAGAAACTTTCAAATAACAGGAACTACAGAAGATCAAGGCATTCTGACCTGCTGTTCTTGGCTTGTCACAAGGAAAGGCCATCCCCAAGTGGAGCCACTGTTAGCCTCCTGCTGCAGCAGGTTAATCATCTTTCATGATCGACATTTTTACATGCCAAATATGACATACTTTGCTTGCTGCAATGCTCCATATTTGCTACAGATGGCCAGAGAAGTATCCATGAGAGTGTGCTAGTCTAAATGCCACTGCTGTGTTCCATTTTTGATGGGTTGATCCATTTTTGATGAGTTTTCAGCTAAGGGAGGTCCAAACAGCTTAATCTTGGCTTCCCTAGGTTTCAATTTCCTGTTGTAGAATATAGAGAATGAACATCTGTCCAAACAGCTTAATCCTGGCAGATTTGTAGATAGGTAGAGAAACAAGGGTGCTCAATAGCTTAATCTGAGCCCCTGGATGCAATAAGTGTAGTTGTAGATAGGAGGACAGCAAGAAGAAAAGAACAAAAAGCTGGGTATGCTAGTTCAAGTGCACCCAAACCAAAAAGAAGAGAAAAAGCTAGGTGAATAGGCTAGGTAGGTAGCTTTGTGGTTGCAAAATCATGGCTTGTGATCCATTTCATATTGTCAAGTGTTATATCTATCATATCACAAGTTGAAGGTGATTTTTTAGTTGGAGGACTTCAAGAAATGCATGTCTAACTTTCCCCTTCCTCCTCTGTCCCAAAGTCACTCACTAACTTCCCCTAAAGAGGTCAAGATCTGCTCGATACCTCTTAGATTCATCATTCTCCATATCATCTGCCTTGGTGAAGATCTACTTCACTAAAGGAATGTTCACACTTCTTCTATCAGTCATTTTCCCCCATTGATAGCCTAAGACTTCATTCTTAGCGCTTTTTCTCATCATTATCATATTAACTACTAACTTTATTATGTAACTCCCTATCTATTTCCCCTTTCCCTACTAAAACTATGTATATAACTCCCCTGTATACTTATCCCTTCCCCTTGGTTGAAAAATAACCAGATATATCCTCGGGAATTGCTAAGTTTATCTGAAATTCAGCAAGAACCCTCACTGACCCCTCTAACCATCTTCCAAATGCAAAAGGACTCATTCCTTTGTATAGTTTACCTTCATATGTATAAAAATCATCCCTTTGGCCTTGGCTTGCCTTTATAAGGCATGAAACCCTCTTTGGCCACTAAACCCCTCTCAAAACCACATCACTTTCCCCCTAAGTGCCTTTGGACTCCTTCCAAGGCATAAGAATGCAAAAACCATGAAAAACCTTCAAAAAAGGATAAAATCCTCCCTTTTTTGGCTATCGGACCCCTTCCGATGCCTTAGAATCCATGCCAAACTATAAAGGAACCCTTCCGATTTCCCAAAAGGCTTGGCAGTTCACAAAAACATGGGTCTGATATAATAAAGTTTCATTTGGACCCCCTCTGATGCGATATCACTATCGGGAGGGGGCAATCATATGTTTAAAACATCATATATAACCCCTCCAAATTCATTTGCCTTGCCTTTTCATAAAAAAACGTGCTCCGATGAGAATAAAGATCTGTTTGATCTCCCTCCGATGCGATATCGCTATCGGGAGGGGGCAGTGGCATATATAAGCGAAAATGGCTAAGTCTCAAGGCATGGGGCATAGCGCCGATGGGCCGAACCTGAAAACATATAAAGTGGACCGGTAATAGTATATCGGGTCCGCGCAGTTTGGCGATCACATATATGTCAACCCTCTGTCCCGCCGATGGGCTGGACCCGAAATAAAATAAAGAGGGCCTGTATAACTTATCGGGTCCGATGGGTTTCGGTGTTTTTATGTGGCAACCCCATGACCCCACTGATAGCGAATTTCCGAGTTAATCTCAGCCGCCCATTCAGGCCTAGAGATCAACGACCCATATTTAATCGCATCACTCCTATATGGCTCCGACCAGCGGAGCCGAAAAGTAATAAAGCGCGGCATAAAGGCATATCGGGTCTGAAAGGGTCCGCACTATGTGCTCCTATATCCCGGAGCCGAAAAATATTAAAGGGCAGTTTTAAAGGATTTCTAGTCCACATATTGATTTTGTTAAAACCCGCCGATATGAAATCGTGACGGACCGGACCCGATCTCCATAAAGGAAGGGCATATAAGCATTTCAGGTCCACGGCATTTCGGAGGTTTTATGTGTTGGGACCAATGGTCCACCCCGATGTGAGTTAGCGCCAGCCGTTGGATCTGCCTTCGCACGATCCAACGGCTAGGATTTAATCTCCGCTACAGTGCCGCTCCCGCCTATGTTTTTCACGAATTTTACATAGAAATTGGTCTTTTTCTATGTAAAAGAAAAGGCGGCATTTGTTCATATTTTCACATATATGCCCGCGCCCGGCTCCCGATAAGGGAATTCATGCATCCCTAAGCTTTCTGAGATCGCTCCAAGGCCCAGTTTTGCTTCAGATAGCCAGTTTCGGCCTCGGCACAGTCGGCAACACTTTTTCCTCCTGTTTGCACCATTTTTTAAAGTTTAATGCTATTTTTGATCGGCCAAGCACCGATTGCACCCAAAGGCCACAGAGGACCTTAGCAGCAGTTATTTTTGCATTAAAAGGCAGAAGGGGGCGATGGGACAGTTTAAAGAGTATCAACGGTGAGAAAAGGCCCAGATTCAATGCCAAAGTGTATCAGGATGCGGCAAAGAGTATCAGTCCAGTTTTTCAAAGCAGATGAAAGCAAAGCAAGCCCAGCAAAGTCAACAAAGCATCATTCAGCCATTAAGGCTCACCAACACTTCTTTTGTTGCTTTAAAGCCACCTAAAGGCATAGATGAAGGCTTTCAAGGCAGAGTTATTGCAGAGACATTGTTCCCAGTCATATTTTTGGAGCAGCGCTGCTTCCTTAAATGCATAGTTATCACACAGAGGACAGTGCATGGCTCAAGGCACTCTTTCAGTCCATTTTTGAAGCTGCAGGACCCTGTGCAGCCCTAAAGAGCCATTTTGATGAGGCTGCTGCCTTATGTGCAGCTGTTTTAGATATTTTATTGCATTTATTTCCAGCACAACTTAGCATTAGAAGCAGTTATTGCACAGATCTCTTTTGAATCTGTTTTGATAGATATTTTGAGATATTTTCTCCCTTGACACCTGTTCAAGGGATGTTTGTAAATATTTTCTATTTAAACCACCCTCTGCACTGTTTTAAGGGTTGGTTGGTCGATAACTTCCTCTAGACTTGCATTGTATTTTCTAAGAGTCTCTATAATCAAAGATCGTTGGAATGTTTGGGAGATGAATTGGCTGTTGTGTTTTAATGACTGAAGAGTGACTATGGAATCCTAACGCTTCTACATAACCCAATAAGTGTTTCTTATCTCTGTTTACAGTTTATATGTGTTTATGCCATCATTGTTTCACTATCTAAATAGCAGAAAGAAGGAATAGTTCAGACCTCACTTAGTTGTATTCTGTTCTCAATTTCTGTGATTTGTCTATGTTTTCCTCTGAATTATTCTTGAATATGAATACAGATTTGCTCATATTTACGCTAGTTCCTTCATATATGAATGTTGTTTAGGAATCCTTGACTGCTCCTATATCGAGGTTCATTCACCTTCCCTTTGTTAGCATAATGAGAGCTACTTAGTTACCTTTCATTCACTGACCTTCATTCCATCCTTATTCCAGCTTGATATTTTTTATGTGTAGCCATCATACTCTGTATTTCTCTTGTGACCAAGAAAACGCAACAGCAAGCCTAATCCACGACTCCATGCCCAATGGTTTGAATTTCTCACACTATGCATCCCAACTCTGTTTGAAAGAATCCTCCATCCCACCAAAATCAAAACAAAACCCAAGAAAATCATAACTAGCCTAAAATCAACCCAAAACAAAGCTAAATTATAAAGAGAGAGCCCTCTCTGATTGCAAGTAGGCTAGGACCTGCAGTCCAAAGATTGGTTTGTGGTTACCTCGGCTGTATCCTTTAAGGAGCTTTAAGGACAACCTGAGGGATAATAGTCCCAACGTATTGTAATATGTCTGGATGACTAGAGTGATAGTGGAGAATTTGGAGCCGTTAATGACTCTGAGAGTTCTTCTACCTCTATGTTATTCTCCACTTGAAAGAGAACTCGAGAAAGGACTGGAGTGTCCCTCTCTTGTTCGCAAGTGCGAGGCCTTGCTTGAACACTAATGCCCCCGAGAGGAGGATCAATCCCCGACGCATCAACTACCGTGGGACGAAACCTACCAGTAGTATTACCTATGCGCCTTCTAGGAGAAGGCTCTAAACTTGGTGTTGAAAGACCACGAAGTCTTCGAGATCGTCTGGGAGATCGATCAGCCACTTTGAATTTTTTGTTATGATCTAACTAAAGACTCAAAAAATTGAAAGCTAGGCCAACTAAGAGCACAGAGCACACATTATAAAAGTCCCTAAAGATAACAGCCAGTCAAACAACTTCCAAGTATTTCCGCTCTGGGTGATTAGGACCCGACACCAAAATACAAGAAATTGAATTAAGGGGCCTTCCGAAGAGAGTCTGGGATGATGAGGGCCCAGTCCTATCAGTGAATGTATCAGAGGAAGTTATGCTGACCTCCTAACAACAGCTTGCGCCAGTGCAAGCCCCCAAGCTTCGCAAGGGTGCCCTCCAGTAGTACTGTCGAGAGTGATGCAACGTCGACCTCAGGTGCCACAGGATTCCCCTCTGCAGCCACCTTTGTAGATCCCTAGGAGTAGCAACTATGGATACCAACTCATCACAGAAGCCAGGCAGAATAGTCGTGAGGTAAGTTTGGACAAGTAGGAGAGGGGGTATCTCTCTTCCCTATCTTCACAGACCCTCGTGCTTAACTCCCATATCCGGAGCTTTCCTGGTCTTCCTAACGCTATTGGATTTTCACTCGCTATTCAGACTCCTACGTTTGACGTTTAAATGGCCTTGGAGAGTTAACTCTCCACTCGCCAAATCCAAGGCCCTAAAATCCTAAACTTGTTGGTGTAACTGACTTAAACAAAAAGTTCTAGTGAATTTTAGTTAGCGCTTGATTTTAAAATAGGCTGTTCTTTAAGTCACAAGGTAACGGAAGTGAAACTAGTGGTGTTTTTTGACGCAAAAGAAATTAATAAAAACTTAACTACATGCACATGCATTGTTTTCATTTTTCGATGAAGAGCAATTTCTATAGGGTTCAGAGGAACTTCTAATAAAACAAATTTTTCTTTTATTTTCATTAATTCAAGCTTCACACTCAAAAAAGCTAACAAAGCTATGTATGCCTAAAAGGGTACGCAAATCTATCCTAATGCAACAAATATATGCCGATGCAAGATTCGAAACTACTCTAAAACAAAAAATGAAAGTTGCTTGCTTATCAATCTTTATCTTGCCACTTAAAATGTCTAGATGGAATATGGGATGCTACCATTCATTTCGTCTAAACGCTA
This sequence comes from Pinus tabuliformis, assembly GCA_031772625.1. NCBI lineage: Eukaryota > Viridiplantae > Streptophyta > Pinopsida > Pinales > Pinaceae > Pinus > Pinus tabuliformis. The sequence goes on along the minus strand of CM062818.1, from coordinate 913,693,285 downwards.
AAAACAAGTTCTAAGACAAACTTTCATTCACTAAAAGGAAACCAAATGAAAACCAAGTTCAAGAAAGCAAAACTAAGTTTTTCAAAAAGATTTTCTTCAAATGCAACAACAAAAAAGTCTTTTCAAAAATGCTCTCAACAACACTGAAACTTGTGATTGAAGAATAGGCAACAAACACTTTCACAAATTGACACCGCACAATGGATGAAAACTCAACAAAAAGAGATGTGTTTAAGTATGCTCTTAACAATCAAAAGCAGCAATGAAAGCTTTGGCAACAATAACCAAAAAGATCAAAAAGACAAATTTCAAGAAAGTGTCAATCAACAACTTTCATGAAACAAAGAAGCGGGTGGTCACAAAAGCGGTTTTGTCAAGCAAACAAAAAGTCACCAAAAGCAAGATTTGATAGGAAGATTGAGATCAATCTCCCTACCCTGATGAACCAGAGCAGCCAAGATTCCAAACAAGAAATCTTGTGTGCTTGAACAAGAAAATATGACGCTTGCAATAACAAAAAACAAGACCAATACTCCTTATAATCAGAGAGAATTCAAAACAAGATGCTCGATGTAAAAAGAACAACTGATACTGGAAAATGACTATTTCAGACTGACTCAAACTACCAGACAGACCTTCAGAGACAAAAAGATTTACAAATCTTGAAAATTGCAAGATATACGCGACTGTACTTATGTACATATTGCATGTATACGCTACTGTAACTAAGGAAACCTGCATATATGTGGGTTCACTTAAAGAAACATGTGTACATATGCCTCTGTAACTAAGAAAAATAGCGTATATAAAAGGTTTCAAGAAAAATAAAAAACAAACTGAAGAAACTGGAAAACCTTCAAATTCAAGAACAGACCAGACAGTAACAACAAGCAGACAAGGCAGCTGAGCCCTGATTGGCTTGAAAACACCCAAACTAGGAACAACAAGAGTGTTGTCCCCAGTGGAGTCGCTAATTCTGTTGGAGGGAAATGTTCCCCTAGGGATTTTTGGGTTGAAACCCTAGTAGAATGAAAGTTATCTATTCAAAGAAACACACATTCACACAGCCATTATGCTATTATAAGCAAATTCTATTGTAAAGGGTACGTAACTTAGGTCCTACGTTTGAGAAGGCCCTTAGGGTCCAAACCCTTCTTGGAGTTCCCTTCTTCTTTTTTGTCCTGCAAAACAACCAATTCCAAAGAACACAGCAGTATATGGACAAAACCTTATAAAGAAACCATATTCCTGTTATAAATAAAGGTAGTTAGTTATGAAATCCAAACAACCATTTACATATGAATTCTAAACATGAATATCATAAACATAAAGAAGATTTATATTGGGAACCAAGACATGTGTTTCTTTTATTATAGACAAATAAAGTACATAAAAAGGAATAATTTCACCTGAGTCACCTTGTGCTCAGCATCGATCAGTATCATGGGTCTTTGACTGAGTGGTTTCCCTTGTGTTCGACATCAGCTTACATTATCACACATTGGGATTCGTGCAGTACCTTGGTTTCCATTTGACCCTATTGGTGGATACCTCGCCTCTGTGTCAACTTTCATTATTGGTTGGTTCAGAGGGTTTTTGTCGTGCGCTAGCCACATCTTGTGTACGCCGGAAACGTACTTCAGTTCGGTTACTACATCTCTTTCGTCTAATTCCTTCCATGTTATTGGCCTACGGGTTACACTTGAGCTAGATTGATGAAGGATGCCTTAATGCCTTCCTTCTAGCGGATCTTTCCCTATCGGCTCCGACTCATTGCTCTGGGGCAAAGATCTAGAGTCCATTTGGCAGTACCTAGGGGTTTGCAGTCATTAGTGGCAGATCCTTCACTATCGATAGTGGGAAACCATCATTGTCTCCTGATCGATAGATTCTTACAGGTGTTCGACTCCAGCTCATCTATTCACACTTGTTAGATTGTACTGGGTACCTTAACGCTCATTATCATTATCAGTGAGTAGTCTCGTGTTTGTTAATGGTCTACATCAATGAGCGGTAATCAAACGATTTCTCACATGGTCGACTTCAGATCATTTATTCCCATGGTGTAGAAATGCACCACGACGGTTGGTGAAGACCTCAGGTTGTATCAGCATTCATCGGTTCACTTGACAGTTGCTTCTGTTGCTGCTAGTTGATAGCACTCCACTTTATATGTTGCAGTCAGTCATGGCGACATTCTATATGCTGGCACCTGAGTTTGCAGTGTAGTATCATCCTATTCCATCATGTTCAGTTGGTACCTTTTGGGATCATTCTTTGATATCAGTGATCCGTTGCATCTTTCAACATCATTGACAGTCTTATATGTGATATTTAGACATGTACTTGTTCATCATGATCAGATGATCCATTATGTATTTTCCAGTCATTTATACTTGTATACTTAGTGGATCCGCTTGTACTTGATATGCGGACATGCTTTACTTTTTCTGAGCATGGGTATGCCCGCCTTAAATAGTGTTTCTTTTTGATCTCCTTTGGTGGCTTGGCAGGCTGAATTCTGGTGAAGTCCTCCTCGGTTTTTGACAGATTTCCTTTCCATGTACTTGCATAATACATTTCGGCCATCATGTACCCCTTCTGACCTCATATATTAGGGGGCATCTGTTATAGCTACAAATCTCACTCTTATGGTTTGTGATGCTGCACTCATTGCCTAAGGCAACCCCTCCTTCCAGACCTAGTCCTAAAATTTAAAAAACAGTGTTTTATCCCTTATACGCGACATTGCCCTGAGTTAAACGCGTGTATACGCGAGTCTGTGTATACCCAACCCACGTATATGTATTAAAACATATAAAACTCCTTATTTTCGGGCAGAGATCACGGGTTTTACCTGCTGATCACCTGTTAGTGCCCGTGGCCCAACTGTTCCCAACCAACTCCCAACTAAAAAACTACTTTGGGAGAGGTATAAAAAGACCTCAAAGGGAAGGCCTAAAGGAGGAGAGAAGAGAGAGAAAGGTTATTATGCTGAGATTTTTCCCCTGACCAGATCTGAAGTCCCTTGTGCCTTCTGCACTTCCCCCATTTATACAGGAAACCTTTGTTTCCTTGTGTGTTGATGCTCATCCACCATTTATGACATCATGGAGTGAGTCATGGAAGGAGTTTGTTAAAGGCTTGAGGCTGGAACGGATCTAGAAGGAAGCTTTGCTTAGAGCCTGCTGAAGGTGACTCAGGTGAAATTATTCCTTTTTATGTACTTTATTTGTCTATAATAAAATAAACACATGTCTTGGTTCCCAATATAAATCTTCTTTATGTTTATGATATTCATGTTTAGAATTCATATGTAAATGGTTGTTTGGATTTCATAACTAAATACCTTTATTTATAACATGAAGATGGTTTCTTTATAAGGTTTTGTCCATATACTGCTGTGTTCTTTGGAATTGGTTGTTTTGCAGGACAAAAAAGAAGAAGGGAACTCCAAGAAAGGTTTGGACCCTAAGGGCCTTCTCAAACGTAGGACCTAAGGTACATACCCTTTAAAATATAATTTGCTTATAATAGCATAATGGTTGTGTGAATGTGTGTTTCTTTGAATAGATAACTTTCAGTCTGCTAGGGTTTCAACCCAAAAAGCCCTAGGGGAACATTTCCCTCGAACACTTCCCTTCATCAAATCTTGGGTTATCCAAAGACAAACTAACACCCAATGCATATCTTCTATTATGTGCAAGTGTCGATTGAACTTCTAGACACTCTACTTGGTGCTCTCCCAAGGAATGTTCAATTGATTTCTTTTTCCTTTTTGAGATCCTTAATAGTTTTTTTGATGATTGATTGATTGCTCCATTCTTTTTTTTTTAAGTTTCTTCAAGTTTTTAATATATACAGTTTATTGCTAATTGCTAATAAACTATATTTCTAATTGCTACTAAATTGCTTATTACTTTAGAGAAATTTTGTGTGCACAATTGATACAAGAGTCGATCCATCTATCACTTACAAATGAATTGTTGAACATGGAGAACATCTCTATCAACTTAAGTTATTCATTACAACCTTAAAATCACGCACAATTTGATGAGAGATGTCAGATACATAGGCCATTACATAGTGATTATATGTGACTAATACTCAGAGACAGACCTCCATAAGCACAGTCATCCCATTGAAGCTTAAAGATCTGTCTTGAATATAACTCCAACCATTTCTAGAAATTTGGAAGTTCTTTTGGGATCAAATATGTTGGGAGTCTAAATTTATTTGTGCAGCTATTACTCTATATGACAAGACTTTGTGCAAGTTGTGGCATTGCAAATGTGCTCTACTGGCTGCAAAAGATGTAACACAATTCATTATCCATAAGAAATTGGAAACTACCATGTGTTCCCTCTCCACCCCTTCGTTTCTAGCAGTATCTAGGTTGACTCCTTCTACATGTATTCATACACTCCACACTATACATTCTCTTTGATACTTTCAGCAACATGAAATCGCAAGGATAAAGTGATAACAATACACAGTAAAACAAAGATATACTCAATTGAAAGAGAGTATAAACCTACATGATTAGATTCATCTTCACTATATTTATTCTTGCTATTAATGGTTGCTTCCTTAACTCGACATAAACAATATTTATAACCTGTCATTGCACAGTCAACAAGAATTTTTACACTCTAAACTAAGATGCTTGTATGCATGTAGATTTACCACAGGTCTTTCAACATGATTTATGCCAATATCTGTATTAGAACAATGGTACACCTTTTGATGAGTTCAATATCTATTTAGGAATTTGTATTTTAATATTCAGTACACTTTTGAAATGCAAACAAGTGATAAGTCTGGTCTAAATAGGATAATTTTGTTATAGATAATCGAATATTATTGTTTCCAATTGTTCCAAATAGATTTCCAATAACTATCGAGGTAAGCTCCCCTATAATATATTTATGTATATTAGAAACCAACATTTGTGTAGTAATTTTAGCAAAACCATAGGTATGGACCTATGCAAAAGGGTACTAGGACATAGGTATAGGAAACACCATGGGATAAATTTATTGCATGAGGCAAGGGCCTTTCATTTCATGCAACAAAAACCATGCAAGTTATGCAACATGCACCATGACACTAGCTTGAATAATAAATCACATAAGTCATGCAACAAGCATCATGACACCAGCTTGAGTAATACACTGTGTAAGTCATTATTGACCATGTAGGTGCTTACATGAGGTCATTTTGGTAAGAACATGCAGTTGCTTACATGAGTTCATTTTGATATGTCAAGTCAATATTTGACATCTAGTGGCCCAAACTAAAGGGAACATTCAATTTTTATTCCCTGTGAGCAATATTGTCCCATAGATTTGTATGTTGTTGCCCATAATGTGTAAACCATTCAGCTTGAGGAAGTACATTTAGCATATGGGTAGACAACCATGCATAATGTACAACATTACCCATAACTACAAAATCCATCTCCTTCCATGCAAACTAGGAATTACATACAATACCACAAATCTTGAGCCCTAGTATTTGGTGAACTATCCAAGTGATTCCAGGCATGATAGTCAATCAAGTACTTAACTCTGGATGACTCAGAATGGGCATTGAGATAAGGTTCATAATTTTCCAAAGTAAAAATCAAATCAATGATAAGATAATTCCAATGACAGTTAACAACACTTATGGGAAGCTTCATATTAGATTATCACTTTGTCTAGTACACATTTATACTTTGTCCTTTTATGTTGACAATAAGATCTCAAGGCAGTGAGTATCAATCCACTTAAATTTTGTATAGTAATTTTGGAAACTCATGTTGTTATATGCCTAAAAGTACATTGTTCATTGGGGTTGATATCTGTTAAATTTTGGTATGTTCTATGCTTAGAGCAATTTACTTCAATTTTTCATATTAGCCCAATGACAATATTCAGATTAGCAATCACATCAGCATGATAGTAAAGTGTAGATAGAACATAAACATAAATAGTAGAAGACAAGCCAAGATAAGAGGACACAATATGTGGCACCAACCAAGGACAAACCCCAATGTGGGGAAACCCTTTATCAATTCTTCTTATATTCTTCAATAGTTCAGTGGAGAGAAAGAGATAGAGTACAATGATTTGAAGTCAATATTTGACTTGCCAAATAGGAGATCAAAGATCTTCTCTGTGACAATGAAACAATGAGGTTGCAATTCTGATATCAAGTACTGAAGATACGCAGTTCCTTCGCTGCTTCACTAATCATGACAAGTCTTCTAATTTGGCACCTTTCATATGCTGCAAGGATTGGTGCATTGCATGGCAGACCTAGTCACTGGTTAGGGCACAAGCTCTGAGTGCTAGAACACCCTAAACACACCCCACAATTCATCTATTTACTATGGCTAGCCTTCATATAGTCCTCCAATGATACGCTACGTTATAGGGTTGCTTACCTTCTGAACGCAACTACTAAAAGGCCTCTAGCTACTGGTTATGGCCTGCGGCCTAGCCCAACAGTGGACTGTAGCTTTGATCCCTTCAAACAGTGATCTAAATAGCCCTTAAAAAGCAGTCCCTAGCTCCTCCTTTTTGCGGATACTTCTGCCCTTCAAATTGAGCTCAAGAACAACACTAACATGCCAAAACAACCTTGCATTTTACCATGTTGTCACCTACAACAATGTGACCCTTCACGCTGATGAGATACTCCTTTTTGCTATGGCTAGGTCCATTTTTCTGGCTGCATCTAAGGGTTCCTTACATGTTGTGATAAGGGCTTCTCTAACTATGGCTTTAGGCCTTCATATGCTGTTGGTTAGGGCCTCTCCAACTGTGGCTAAGAGAGCTTCATATAAGGTCTTTTTATGACAAAAAATAGGAGCTTCACAAGACTATGTATTGATCTCTCTTAACAATAGATTAGGGCTGCTGATTAGGCCTCTTGTTGCTGTGGAATAAGGCCTGCATTTAGGACATTAGGGAACCTCCAAGATAGCGGATATACATACTTTGTGACTGCGTTTAGGGCATGGTCAGATATCCTTTTAGAACAATGACTAGACTTCCTCCTTGAGTTGTGAATATAACTCCCTCTTGACAGTGTATAGATCTCATCTTACCTGCAAAAAGATCTCCCCATAAGACTGTGGCTAGGGCTCTTTAGTTCTGTGTCTAGGGCTCTCTTAGAAGACCCTTTCTTCATTGTGTCTAGGGCTTCTCCCTCTTGATCTCTCTAGCCACCAAACCCAAACAAGTGGAGAGAGATCTTAGGAGAAGTGTGTGTACAAAATGACTTGAAGACCTCTTCTATTTATAATAAAACGTTGAGGACAAGTTGGGGTAATTTGGTTGTTGGCCGACCTTGACAAATTGTCAAATAACATAAATAAATTCATATCTCCATGAATACATGTCGGAATCAGATGATATTTAGATCAATTCTACACCTCTCGATGAGAGGAATCCAATAAAAATATTAGCTGCCATAAATAAGAAGACCAACATGGAGTTTGGCCCTAGTTGCAAATTTTAACAATATCTGAACTAAAAAATGACCTAACGCAAACCTTTCGATACCTTTTCCAACACATCTACAATAAATGGTCCTATAAGTATAATCAAAACTGATCATAGGAAGCCATATGGTCTTGAATTACCATACCATTATTTGTGACAGCCTGCAACCTTTGGAAATTTCATCGTATCCTTGTCAACCCTATCCATACATGACAACATAACATTTCCATCATCTGAAATGTATCAATCCTAAATCATAAGAAATGATTCATCACACTGTATTTATTTTTCATATCACGTTTGGGCCATTGTTACCTTAACTGGTAAAGATACTTGTAGCCATAGTTACCAAATTCAACTGAGCTTACTTGGCTAGTCTGACTCATATGGGATCTAAATCTGAGCAGATCAGATGGAGTTGAAGCTTAACTTGGAAAAAATTCGAGGTATAACTCAGACTCGAGCAGAACTATCTCATGATCTGACTTGAGCTTGGGAAAGAATCGAGTAAAACTTGATAGTTTAAAAATAAAAGTTTTGTCCAAGTTATTTTCTTTTGACTAGATTTCCTGAATTAACTCTTAAGTCTTGCCTAATTTTAAGTCAAACCTTGTTTCTTTGTCCATGTTGAGTTGGACCTAAAGCTTTATAGAAACATTTTCCTTAATGCTATTTCATAGAGACATATAATTGAGCTTAGGATTAGTGGATTCTTCCATCACTGTGTCTATCATTTAGAACCAAGATACAATACATTCATCTGAAATCTGAGTGTCTTTAGAGCTAGAACTTTGTAGCAGTACTTGCAAGAGTATCGAACTTGAGGGCTTCCTATGAAGACACATGAAGATATAGGAGTGTGTATATGGAAGTGTAGTAGACATGTTTGATACTTCCACACATTTTGAGGGCATGCCAATAGAAATGTCATTGTTGTCGGATACACTAGCATTGGTTAGTTTAAGAAAAGGTCTATGTCAAATATGTTGTTTTCATGAAGTAGTATTTCCAACCGAGAGGATAAAGACTTGGCATTCCTAGGACATAGTGGTGTTATTTCTTGCATGTGTTTTTGATTTATTAGTATTCCACCACTAATAACTTCATTACGCAGCTACTCTCTTAGTAATATATTACAACAGTGACTTGTTAAAGGAAAAAAAATTCGGTTTGTTTAAATGTCATAAACTGAAAGGAAATTTAGCTTTGAATTAGAAAAATGGAATATATTATGAAAAATATGTTTTCTGACCAAATATAGGCCCATTTTAAAATCATTAAAAAAAACAGTCGTGAAAATAAGCAATGATTTTGGACACAATGAATTACATAATTCTCCAGCTCAAAAACAAGTTAGCATATTTAGTTTTGTCTGCATTAGAGAAAAATGAATGAGTAACATTAAGTTTGCTTTGAATATTTATAGAATCATTTCAGAGATTCTAAATGGAAATTGTATGTGCTAATCTTGCTCAATTAATTACATGGAAAACAAGGGGCATACATAATTTTTTGGCTTCTGGGAATTGGATTCCTTTTCCCCTGGAATAGTACGCTAACAATTGAAGATTACTATGTTGAAGCCATATTCCTAGTTAGTATCTCAATTTACAAAGTCTTGTCTTATTTTTTTTAGTTTCTTGTTGTAATCTTGTACCAGCAATACTTTGCTCCACCCATTATATTTCTACTGATCAGTTTTATTGTTGAAGTGTCACTGTTTCTTAAAGATAACTAAAGGAAACAATATAACTACAAAAGTGGAGTATGAGACATTCTTAATAGAAATTTTTATCTCTGATGTGTTTGATTATGTTGGATAAAATTAAAATTGCAATGTACCATAAACATGGGAATTCAAAATATTGGGATAGAAATGTGTGCATCTATTTGCATTTATTACTTTACTTGAAGATAACATTTCATGAACAAATGTTGTACACTGAGAACATAGTAGGTACACAATTTATTCTATGGTGACGTTTTATTTGCTTTTTTATATAGGTCATCTGGCCACATAGTGGCCACTATTACCCAACTAAAGAAAACTTGTTCGAGTTTCTTGCTTTTATGGGGGAAATGACATTAACAATATTGCTGATGTTGAGGTATATATCATATAAATCTTTTATAATCTACTTTAGTTTATATTCTAGTGTTCATTGACTTTCATGTCTTATACTTTGCATTGTATTTCTTTTTTTAGGAAGAACTCAGTATTGATGGTAAGAAGCAAGAATTGAAGAAAGAGGAGAACAATAACACTAGAGCGACAAAATGAAAATTAAATAGAAAGAGAAGAGAACTGGTCTACTGGTACCCATAGAGCCAATATCCTAGATAAGATACACACATAAAGACTAATGGTCAAGTCTTTAGAGTTGGTGAATTCACCTACAGTGCCTTGGCAACACAATGATAATGTTTTGAAGTGATGAAACACTATTCCATGTGCAAATTGTGCTCCAACCAATATTAAGTTGGAAACTCGTATTGTAATACTTGACATTTTATATAATATAATATATGTGGTTGGAATTATTTATAGTTGCACTTGATATTACTTAGTATTGTAATTAACACATGTAACTTTGTGTTTTCATATTATACGAACATGTACATTTTATGCCATTTTTTTATAATTTAGTTGCAAAATCATACTAATTAATTTATGTTGATTAATAATGAAAACATAAAATCAATTTAAAACTACTAAATTAGTAGTTTATGTTTATTAATGATGAACACATAAAATGAATATACGACTAAATTAGTTGCTTATAACGATTTTTAATGAAAATAAATGAAATGAATATAAACTACTAAAGTAGTAATTTATATAATGAATATGATACTACCAAAAAATATAAATGACTATAATGCAAATGATAAATTTGTGATTACAAATGTGGACTAAATTTTGCATATGTACGACTATTAGTAGCTAATTTACAGTATCTTATAACATGACTAAGATTTAGTCATATATCTTTGGTCATTAATTGGTTTCAAACGATAACTAAAACTTGCATATATATGACTATTAGTAGCTAATTTACAGTATCTTATAACACGACTAACATTTTGGTCATATTTCTTTGGTCATTAATTGGTTTTCTCGGTGATATTTTAGTAATATATTTTTTTGTATATTTGGTCATTAATTATGACAATTAATGACCAATTCAATGATTAAATAAATGACCAAATCAATGTTTAAATTAATGACTAAATATACTACTAGACAATAAAATTAAGACAACCAATTAATGACTAAGCTAAAAAGGCTAAAAATTGGTCGCATTATAAGATACTGTAAATTAGCTACTATTGGTCACCGACCGAAAAATAGTCGTTTATATGAAAATTGTTGAAAATAGCAACAAGAAATGATAAAAATAGAGTCCAAAAATTTCGATTTTAATTTGTCCTAGAATTAAAATTGTGAATTAAAATCGAATTTAGTGTCACCACTACTTGGAAATAATTAATTAATTCATTATGGATTAATTAGTTGGAGAAATTCAAATTAGAAATCTTTCTGAAGTCATGCAACAATTATCCCTTAAATTAAGGAGATTATCCCTTAATTAAGGAGATAAGATTGAGTTATATTTGAGTTGAAATTCGTTAACTCAGTTTACTGAGTTAAGTCCAATTAAATTAGTTCCAAACTATTTGAGGAACTAATAGAGAGTTAACAGTCAATTGATGCATGCATGCACTCAACCAGTGTACTCCAGATAATTGAAGATTCCCTCATCAGTAACTCATGCATGTATATTCTAAGAAAGACCTAGTTGAGCTAAATGTCAAGGACAGTGTACTATCAGTTGCTTGTGTCTTCCTATAAAGGAAACTCATGCATGAAGTCAAGGTAAGGTTCCTTGAGGCTTGCGCAGTTTTGGAGGATCAGTGTTACACTTGGTAGAAAGTTTTCCACTTGGTAACAAGAGGATCACCTAGGAGAAACAACACAAGGAAATAGGAGCTTGGAGGGCAGAGAGGAAGGCTTGTGAGAAGCTAGGATTTCCTGTGAGCATTTGTGAGGATTGCACTAAGAGCTGGCTAGCTGTGAGAGATAAGGCTTTATATAATCTCTATGTATTTCCACCTTGCATGATAATACAGATAGTAGGGTTTTTAGCTGAGGCTTTCCTCAAAGTATTTTCATGTGTATTTTGCATTTTTTCCAAGGAAAAAAGCGAACTTTTTTATAAGAGCTAAAAAAGTTACAAAGCATATGAGTTAACATTCTGAAAAGGACTGCCTGGCAAGGACCGTCTCCTCTAAAGAGGATCGTCAGCACCCCTACACAGTGCTGGTCAAAAAACACCAGAACTCGGCCTGTATAGCCGTAACCAGTAAAGACATAAACTGATGTCCGAGTAACAACCGGGCCTCCTTTCAAGAGGAAAACAACCCAGCGAAACCCATACAAAGAGATAAAACCACAGTCCGCTCCATCAAAACAGAGCATCAACATATATAGGAAAATATCAAAGTCAAAAGAGATATACATATGCCACCTGTTATCATATGGAACATAGATAAACTAGTGCATATAGATAAAAGCAAGTATCACTATACATATGGAGGGAGATCCGACACACGGATCTGATCCTGAATCTGTTCGGTTACTCTCCACGCGCCCACAGCTTGTTGCAGACCAGCTTTAGAAAGCCCATCTGCTTCTTCGTTGAATTCCCTGTATATGTGATCAATGGAAAAAACATTAAACTGCTGTTTTAGTGAATGTATTTCTTCTAATAGAGGCATCAACATATAGTGCTGGCATCTGAATTTCCAAATAACCCAGTTTACAACATTCATAGAGTCTCCAAAAATCTGAACTGTAAGGATGTTTTTGTGAATGATCCAACAGAGCAGAAGCTTTAATGCAGAGAGTTCAGCAAAATTATTTGAGCCCATTCCAATTCCTACTGAAGCCTTAAGAGAGTGTGAATTACTAAGGTGAATGCATAATCCAGCACCCGTGTAATTGTTTTGGGCAGCATCGTCAAAAAAGGCCCACGGAATCCCGTCTCTAATACGAAACTCTTTTCGCTGATTATGATTTGCAGGTTCCTCCTGTAAAGGGATGCTGTCTAGAATAGCATTACTTTGAATGGCAACAGCAGCCACGGGGGTCGACTTTTCTCTGAAGATGCTACGATTTCTTGCAAGCCAGATACCCCAACATATGATGGGAGGCAAATTCCTCAGGTTCCTCTCTTGAAAGTGGTTCCACCAATATTCCCAGGTTGCGGTCAAACTAACCCCTTCCCATCTTAATTTTATATTTAAGATCCTTTCCGCTTCAGTCCATACCTGTTTTGTAAATGGACATGATAAAAAAAGATGGGAAATGGTTTCAGAATCCGCAAAACACAGAGGGCATCTTCCGGGTCCCTGCTTAAAACGGGCTTGTAGTACTTCCCATGTAGGAATCTTATGATTTAAGGCACACCAGAAGAAAATTCTAGATTTTTTAGGGCACTTTAATTTGAACAATGGTTTTGACCACCAAACAGGAGGATTCCATCCTTTATTCTTCATCAAGAAATTGTAACCTGCCTTTGGAGAATAGTGCCCTGTCTCAGCATGTCCCCACACCAGCGAATCCGGCCTATCCTTTAATCTGACATTTGATCTTCTCAACTCCTGAATAAAACGCTGCCAATCATTTCTCTAGGTGGGATTTATTCCTAGCTCAGCTTCAGACTTCCAAGCCTGCCCCCAAATAGATGACTGCTCCATACTAGCAATCTGCCTTAGGCTTCTAATTCCTATATCATCCAAATGAGTAAGCAGTCCTGGGGGGAGAGCAAAACCTTCGCTGCATCCAACCCACGGGTCCCTGCCAATCCTCAGGCTTTCTCCATTTCCAACCCACCATGCCAGTCCTTGTTCAATTACCTTAAAAGCCTCAGAAGTGGCTTTCCAGATGACCGAACAGTTTCTCCCTTTCTTATTTGGGGTTCTTATCCAATCTTTGAGCAGGGTGGGGTCAATGTACTTTCGTTTTACCACCTTAGTCCAGAGGTTCTCCGAAGATATGATTCGCCATCCTGATTTTGCTGCTAAAGCTTGGCTAAAGTCGCAGGGACTTTTCAAACCCCATCCTCCCCAGTCTTTTGGTCTTGCAATCTTATCCCACGCCACCCATGGGAGGATAGACTCCTCCTTAGACCCTGACCACAGAAATCTACTGCAAATCTGTTTTATTTTGTGAAGTATCCCTTTGGGTATCCAGGTCAAAGCTGCCCAAAAAACTAGAATAGCCTGAAGTACAGAATTTATCAAGGTAAGTCTTCCTGCCCTGGACAGCCACTTGAAACTCCAATGGGATATTTTTTGTTCAATCTTTGCTATTAGCCAGTTCCAGTCCTGCTTCCTGTAAGAGGATGGTTTAAGCCAAAAACCAAGATATTTGAAAGGCTGCTCCATATTACATGTCCCAAAGGGTAGATGAGCAGCAATTGAAGTCTCCTCTTGTCTACTAAAGCCTACAAATATTAATTGAGATTTTCTATCATTTATTTGAAGCCCTGTAGCTTTCAGGAACTGATCAAGAATGAGCTTAATTTCTATTATCTCAGATAAGTTCCCATTTGAAAACAACAGAATGTCATCAACAAAAAGCAGATGAGTAATGAACAGGTTAACAGCAACTTCCAAACCTTTGACCAAACCTGAACTTTTTGCCTTTGAGATGAGCCTGCTTAAGCCTTCTGCAACAAGGAGGAAGAGTAGAGGGGAGAGTGGGCACCCTTGGCGAAGACCTCTTTGACTCTTAAAAAATTGAGAAGCAGCTCCGTTTATCAGAACAGCAAAATTTACATTTGTGATACACCCCATAATCCATTTTATGAAGCCCACCTGGAAGCCAAGATGTGTCAAGAGCATCTTTAGATATGTCCAACTGACCCTATCATATGCTTTGGATAGGTCAATTTTGAGCACTGCCCCTTTCCTGTTTGCTTGCCTGAGACTGTGAATAGTTTCCTGAGCTACCCCGATGGCTTCATGAATTTGCCTCCCATCCAGGAATCCAAATTGTTCCTTTGAAATATAACAGGATAAGATGGGTTTCAGGCGAACCGCAATAATCTTTGCTATAATCTTGTAAATGGTATTGCACAGGGAGATAGGCCTGAAGTCTTCGAAAGAGCCAGGATCTTCTGTTTTTGGGATCACAGCAATGAATGTTGCATTAAAAGGTCCATAGATTTCTCCTTTCACTCTAGACTCCTCCACGACTTCAGTAAGTTCTGACCCGATGGCCTCAAAAAAGTGTGTGAAGAGTTCTATGGTCCAACCATCAGGACCTGGACTTTTGTCTTTCGCCATAGACTTTATCACGCTCTCCACCTCCTCCTTTGTCACTTCTCTAAAGAGGTCTTCAGCTTCCTCCTCCTCCACAAAACGTGGAAAAGCCTGGGCAGTTCTGATTATTTCAGGCAAATTAATCCCCCCAGGATCAGAGAAAAGAGACTGAAAGTGATTTTTTCCCATTGCAGACAGGTCTTCAAATGAGGAAGGCTCCCTGCCTTCCGAGTCCCTCAGCTTCCAAATAGTATTTGCATTCCTCCTGCCTTTTGCATAATTGTGAAAAAATTTTGTGTTTTCGTCCCCTGCTTTCGACCAGATAGCTCTGCTTTTTAATCTCCACTCTTCTTCTCTGTCCAATAAAATCTTCGCTCTTTCCTTTTCTAATGCCAAGATTTTATCTTTTGATTCCAGAGATGCATAAGCATCAGACTCTGGGTCTTCAAGAACCCTCAAGGCCTCATCGATACTTACTAGCTCTTCAATTTGTTTTTTCCTTCTAGCTGAAGCCCATTCAATGGCTGCTTTCTTGAGTCTTTTAAGATTTTCCATGAAGTGACCAGCTTTGTTCCCCACCTGCTCCGACCCCTGGTGTCTCCAGGTTTCATTGAAGAGTTTTATGAAAGAGTCCTCCTGTAGCCATTGAGCATTGAATTTGAAAGGTGCGGCTGGCTTTGGAGGGGGTTTAGAGAATTCTAGAAGAATGGGTAAATGGTCCGAGTTTCCTCCTTCACCAACCCACTTCCTAAACAACGGAACCATGGACGCCAACCTTTCGCTGATAAGAAATCTATCCAACCTTTTGGCGATTCTATGCTCCCCCGTCCTTCTGTTCCTCCATGTTGGTTTGGCTTTAATAATGTTTACATCAATCAGCTGATGAGCCAGAAGAGCACTTGAAAAGAAATCTGTCAGTGGATCCTCCCTTGCGAGAGGCCCCCAAGCTTCGGAGGACCCCAGAGAGAAATTTAGGTCTCCCCCTAAGATGAGATTCTTATGTTTTAACAGACTTTTTGATAGAAGATCATTCCAGAAAGGAGCCCTTCCCTGACATGGGCCGTAAACATTGACAATTGACAATGGGAAATCGAAGTCAGGTGACACAACCTCCATTCCCAGTGCATTCGATAATCCCCATGTGTTTAACACTTTCAGTTTTCCTTTTTTAAAACCTGTGGCTAGTCCTCCCGAGTGACCTGAAGCATCCACAGCTATGAATTCCCAGCCCGGAAAAAGAGAGCAAAGAGACGATTCAATATCCGTGCTTTTGCCCAATGTCTCTTGAAGAAAAACTATGTCTGGGTTACTACGCGTGATGAGGTCTTTAAGAGCTAGTTTTTTGGGCTTACTAGCTAAACCCCTACAATTCCAGGAAAGACAGATCATTTAATAACCGTCTCAGGGGGTTTTGCTGCTCTAAGCGCCCCAGGAATTGTCATCTGTTTCCCATCAGCAACATCAAAAATGGCTTTAGCTTGAGTTTTAGATAGCATCGATTTTCGCCCTCTACTCTTCTTAGAATGGCTCTTAGGAGTCTCAATCCCTAATCCTCCCACAGGTTCCACGGTCGCAGTCGAAACAACCGACTTCTTACTTAAAGATCTCAGGTTATAATGCCAAGCAACAGAAGAAGGCCCAGCCCCATTACCCAGAGGGGGGAAATCCTCACAGTTCAGATTTATGGAGGTCGAATTGATAGATAGATTATCAATTTTATGCATTACATCATTACATTTATTCAACAGAGAAATATCCCCGACAAAAGAATCAGACAAGAAGGCAGAATTTTTCGGAGGAGAAGACTACATACCCGGTTGATCATCGTCGACGACGGCATCCGGCTCAAGAGGGGGAGAGTCCATCATCGGCTGATCCTCTGAGGGGCGCAACGGGTCGCCATCCTCCTTGGGTTTACCTTCCTCCGCCTGATACAGATGCTCATCCGCATTTGCTCCCATATGGATATGCTCCTCCACCTGGATTTCATCCTGCCTCTTGAATCCTTCCCACCCCTCATCATCCTTTTGCGTCCTCCTCCTTCGCCTTCCCAGCGGACAGTCCCTCGCCAGGTGCCCATACTCATGACAGCGGTGACATCGGAACGGGAGGAGTTCATAATCAAGTTTCTGTTCGAATTTATACTCCTTATATCGCAGGGGAATAGATTTTGCTAAGCCTTCCTTGGGATTGAGCCTTACCAAGATTCTTGCCACTCCTTTCTCATAAGTATGTAGATATGATCTGTCCGCATCCAGATATGTACCCAACAGGTTCCCTATCGACTTGAAGACGGAATCCGCCCATAGAAACGGGGGTAAACTTGGTGCCCTAACCCAAACAGGGAACTCGTCCACCTTCTCTGTTTCAGCATTGAAAAGTGGCGTCCATCTTTTGAAGAATACCGGCCTGTTCCCATAAGCCCAATTCCGCCCTTCGACCCACTCTAATGCCTCCTTGCTGTCAAAGCTGGCCATGAACCATCCTTTGACCAGGGCATTTGATTTGAAAGAGGCCGCTGGAGTGCCCGCCCACTGCCTTAGGGCTTTGCCTGAGACATGCCTCCCTTTGATCCTGCCCACAAGCGTGACCTCAGCCACATCAAGCACATCCTCCACCTGCACATCCATGCCCAGAACTAGCTCCGCAAAGCACTTTGTCTTCAAAGGCTTTGCTTTCTTTCTCTTTTCCCCTTTCCTTCTCAATTCCGGCTCGACAGTCTTAGCCCCAGGAGCATGGGTTTGTTCCCCAACTCCCCTCCGCGCCCCATCTTCTGCTCCTTCTGCATGTTCAAACCCCTTGCTTGTCGAGGGCTCGATAAGTCCTTCTATCGGGCTGTTAACCTTCCCTGCCACCAAGAGGTCATTCGCTACTCCTTCACTTACTCCAAAACCCTGCTTAGCACTCCTGTCCGATTCCAAACCCTCCGACCCAGCAATGTCCTGAGAGGATTCCTTAGCAAAAAGGCCTCTGCTAACCGGCGACAGATGAGAATTCCCTCCGGCTTCATTCCTTGAGTTTTTTAAGCCCCCTACGGGTCTCCAAACCCCTACGTTTTGCACCGAATTAATGATATCTTCTAAACCCCGAGATGGGCAGAATATTTTTGAAGGCGAAAAAGACTTACCAGTCGACGTAGAAAAACCCCTACCTCCCCAAGCGTTCGGCTCTGTGTTGATGATGTCCTTCACTGGTTCTTTTCCTGGAAAGCCCAGGTTCCCCGACAGATCCCAGCTCTCGTCCAACAAACCCTTCGCATAGCTTGAGACTCTTGAGACAGTCCCCGCGGCCGTAGCAGTTCCATGACCTTCAGACTTGGCGAAAAGCTCTCCAAGGGTCTGTGCATTGATCTCCTTTCCCAAAACCGTAAGCAGATCTTCTGGAGATGGGTCGAGCTCCACCGACTCATTCGAAATTACCATGGTAAAAGATGAAAACCGGAAATAGCACCTTGCAACCGTTACCCGAGACAGGCGCTGGGAGAACTGCCTACAGGAAAAAAGCACAAACTAAAGCAGCTACGCCGGGATGACAAACCTCCAAGGAAAACTCACGGGGTTGAAAATGCCTGAAACTGCCCTCGCACCAACAAAACCGAAAGCAAAAACCGCCTGCCTGATAGTAAGTTTCCTTTACCCAGCCGTCAACAGCACCTTTGACCCGCGCAGCTAAGCAAACCTCTGTGCTGCCGCCAGCTCTGCAGGCCCCGTACCTGTGTGTCACCTGCATAGTACTGCATCACCTAGGCCTAGGGCCTAGGGTTCCAGGATCGAAACCCTCCTTCTCCATCTCCTCCTTGATAACCTCTCTATATCTCTAACTTGTCGTTCCATTCTTTTATATGTGTATTTTGCATTGATTCTTCTTCTCCTGGTTATATTGTTCAGCTCAATATTTAAGCTTCCACAAATTGATAGAAGAAGTAGGTTATAGTATTTTTCTTTGGTTATATTACATTATCGGGTTAATCTACAGTAAAATTTTCAACATGGTCTTAGAGTGAGATTTCTAGAGAATTTGAAGAATTTCTACATGGTATCAGAGCTCGATTTGTATAAATTATTCTACATGGTATCATAACCAAGTTTATCAGAGCTATGAATAATATACGAAGAAGAGAATTCGAAGTTTAAAGTTTGGGGTTGCAGGTGCAAATTGAATTCTTATCATACTTCAAGATTGGCCAATGGCGTTCTATGGCTTGAGACTCGAGTATTCTTTAGAAGGAAACTCGAATTACATAGCATGGAAAGATCACATGGAGGCTATATTAGAAGACAATGGCTTGAAGGATTTCATTGATCAAGAAATCCCAAAGCCCCAGCTTCAACTAATACACAACAGTTGGCTGAGTAGAAGAAGTGTGTAGCGAAGGCGAGACAGATCATCCTTGAGGGAGTTAGAGACCATATTGTCTCAAGTATCCATGGGAAGGATACTCCATTTTCAATGTGGAATACATTAAAGGACCTCTACCAGAATGGTAGCGACCAAAGGAAATTGGCGCTCAAGGATAAGCTTCGAAGAATCAAGATGGAGAAGGGCGATAATATTTCCACATATCTGAACAAGCTTACCACCTATAGAGATGAGCTTAGAAATGTGGGAAGAACTACTACTGATGATGATTTGGTGAGCCTCTCTCTCCTTGGCCTTCCAAAGAGTTGGAATATCTACCAAGACTCTGTGAATGGAAGGGAGAAACTGACGGATTGGGAACGATTGTGATCGGATCTAATGCAGGAGGATATCAGGAGGAGCACATGAGATGGTTCTTCACCCAAGGATGATGATGAAGAAAATATGGCCTTAGTGAGTAAGGCAAGGAAAGGGAAAGAGAAGGCGTCCCATTCCAAATCGAATTCTTCTCATGGAGGGAAGAAGGGCGACAAGTGTAAAGTGAGAGGCTTTAATTGTCTCGAGATGGGACATTATGTGACTAATTGCCCATCAAATAAGTCCAAGAAGGGATCCCCAGAAGGATAGGGAGGTGAGACATTAGCCTCTCAATTTGAAATGGAATTTACGCTCATCACATGCATGGTGTCATCAGTGATGGGTTGTGTCTGGTATCTTGACAGTGGCGCCTCATTCCACATGACCGGTGATAAAATTTTATTCAGTTCCTTCGAGGAGAAAGACCTCAAGATGCGCATAAAGATGGGTGACGATGGAAGGTATAGTGTTTCAGGAGTGGGCACGATTTCTTTTCAGAGGGAGCATGGAGCTCTTATCACCTTGACATATGTGAAGTATGTGCCTGGACTGAATAAGAACTTGGTATCGGTCGCAGTATTGGAAGACCGTGGCTATGATGTGTTTTTTAGTAAGGGACAGGTTTTCCTTAGACACATCACCATGAGACAGATGAAACGGATCAATTCACGAGTTAAGAACTTGTATGCTCTTGAGGTTCAAGATGCATGCAAAGCCTTGAGGAGCCACAATTGGAGAAGTAGAGAGGAGACCGAGTAAAGAGATCCACTCATGCAGATACCTCCATTAGGGGGGAATTTCGATCCAAGTGGGAAGAGGGATCACATGCAGCCATACCTCTAGGTGTGAGGTGGGGCGATGTGAAGTGATAGTCCCATGAAGGCTGAAATTGGGCAGGGTCCATTGAGAGGTTTTATCTCATGGATCGTACCTTGCTACAGGAGCCCAAAGTACATAGTAGCGGGAGGAATCAGTGGGATTGATGCAGTCAGAGATCAAAGTGACAGAGGCTAGAGCAGTCAGATACTGAAGAGCGCAGAGAAGGATTGACAATAGTGCAAAAGGGCAGAGTCAGTAGAAGTGCAAATTTTTCAGTTGATAGAGGCAATAACAGTCAGAGACTTTGATGACAGATGCATCATACTGATTTAGGTTGGATGTTTTTTTTTTGTTTCTGGAGTTTCTGGAGCAACAACACTAGAGATAGGTGTTGCATGCATAACATTCCAAAGGTTCATGATCGAGATCGAGTTGAATTCCTTTCTTGTTGAGAGGGAGTGTTAAAATTAGAAACAAGAAATGATAAAAATAGAATCCAGAAATTCCAATTTTAATTTATCCTTGAATTAAAATTGTGAATTAAAATCGAATTTAGTCTCACCAACTGCTTGGAAATAATTAATTAATTCATTATGGATTAATTAGTTAGAGAAATTCAAGTTAGAAGTATTTTTGAAGTCATGCAACAATAATCCCTTAAATTAAGGAGATAAGATTGAGTTATATTGAGTTGTAATTAGTTAGCTCGACTTACTGAGTTAAGTCCAGTTAAATTAGTTCCAAACTATTTGAGGAACTAATAGAGAGTTAACAGTCAGTTGATGCATGCATGCACTCAACCAATGTACTCCAGATAACTGAAGATTCCCTCATCAGTAACTCATGCATGTCTATTCTGAGAAAGACCCAGTTGAGCTAAATGTGAAGGATAGTGTACTATCAGTTTCATGTGTTTTCCTATAAAGGAAACTCATGCATGCCATCAACGTAAGGACCCTTGAGGATTGTGTAGTTTTGGAGGATCAATGTTACACTTGGTAGGAATTTTTCCACTTGGTAACAAGAGGATCGCCTAGGAGAAATAGTGTAAGGAAATATGAGCTTGGAGGGTAGAGAGGAAGGCTTGTGAGAAGCCAGGATTGCCTATGAGCATCTGTGAGGATTGTACAGAGAGCTGGCTAGCTGTGAGAGCTAAGGCTTTGTATAATATTTATGTATTTCCACCTTGTATGATAATACAGATAGTGGGGTGTTTAGTTGAGGCTTTCCCCAAAGTATTTTCATGTGTATTATGCATTAATTCTTCTTCTTCTGGTTATATTGTTCAGCTCGATTCAACTTGATCTTTAAGATTCTATAAAATGATAGTATAAGTAGGTTATAGTATTTTTCTTTGGTTATATTGCATTATCAGGTTAATCTACATTTAGATTTTCAACATGGTCTTAGAGTGAGATTTGTAGAGAATTTGAGGAATTTCTACACAAATTTTAGTCATTTTTTTAGTAACTAATTAGCCATTTTGTACTAGTGAAAGGTCTCCCATGTATTCGTGATCATGATCATGCTATTCATTTGATATTAGGAAGTGTCCCTCCAAACGTTAGGCCTTATAGATATCCATATGCCCAAAGGAGTGAAAATGAACATATGGTTTGCAGAAATGGTAGAGGTCGGTATAATTATCCAACCAACTTTCATAAAAAAAGCAAGGGATGAAAGGAAGAATGGTGAAGTAGGGTGGGAACTCATTCAAAAGTTGCTGAAGATCCCAGTTCCAACAAGCCAAAACTTGATAAGGAAGGAAAAATCATATTGGAACCTGAAGCATTCACAGAACCGAGAAGTCGGCAGCTACAAAATTGATCAGTTTCAGAGTATCTCATCAAGTGGAAGAACTTACCTGCTAAAGATTCCACATGGAAGGATAAGAATTTTATATAGAAGCATCAAGAACTACTCAAGCATTGAGGAAAACACTTTTTGAAGGAGAGGGGCATGTTAGGTCCCTATACTAATAGTGTAACCCCTTATTGTTATTAGTAAAACCCCCTTATTATATTGTTGTGCCCATGTAATCCCCATATTGTTATTATTGTTCTCCATAGAAGCCCAGTATTGTTATTATTGTGCCCTTACATTATTATTGTTATGTCGGCTATGATTATATTATGACCCCTTAGACTCCCATATATAGAAAGGAGGTCTTGTCATTTGTATCATCCAAGAATTTTTCATTTGTGTAATGCAAAGGAGGTTGCCCCCTCGAAGAAGCTTATTTATAAGGAGTTGATCTATCTTTTCTATATTTTTGTGAGTTGGTTTCATAACAAAATGTGCTTCTGTTGGGATCGTACAATATTTTGTTGGGTATGGATTGGTTGCACATTCATAGGACTAAGGTATATTGTTGCGATAAGGTTGTTGAGTGCCTAGATGATGATGGGGAAAGAAGAACCTTTCAGGGAAATAAGAAGTCTACATCAGTAAGAATGGTTATAGCTATGCAGGAAATCATAGTACTAGGAAAGGGTGTGTATTGTTCACAATTCATATTTTCAGTGACAAAGGGAAGGATGTTGAGGATGCTGAAATCTTGTAGAGGTATCCGATTTTGCGGTAGTTTTAGGATGTATTTTTGGCACATATTTCGAAGTTATTGCCTCATAGGGAAGCAAACTTTTCTATTGAGTTGATGCTAGGACTAGCACCAATATCAAAGGAACGATACAGGATGAGCACTCCAAAGTTGTTGGAATTGAAGTTACAACTTAAAGAAATGCTTGATAAGGGATACATTAGGCTAAGTGTATCACCTTAGGGTGCACCACTATTGTTTGTGAAGAATAAAGATGGTACTCTCAGGTTGTGTATTGATTACGGACAGTTGAACAAGGTGACTATAAAAAATAGGTATCCTTTGGTATGGATTGATGACTTGTTTGATCAGTTGAAGGGAGCAATAGTGTCCTCAAATATTGACTTGAGATATTCATGATATAATTAAGTAAGAATCAAAGAAGAGAACATCTAGAAGAACGCATTTCATACTAGGTATGGACATTATGCATTTGTGGTAGTTTTGTTTTCTCTTACTAATGCTCCATCTACTTTCATGTGTTTGATGAATAGTGTGTTGTGACGTCATTTGGACAAGTTTGTGATAATGTTCATTGATGATATATTGATATATTATAAGAACGAGGAAGAGCATGAAAATCACTTGGTAGCAGTATTGAGATTGTTGAGAGAGAATTAGTTGTATGCTAAGCTCAGCAAGTGCAGTTTCTTTCAAAATGAAGTTCATTATTTGGGACATGTTGTTTCCAAGGAAGGTATAGAGGTGGATCTAGGAAAGATTAGAGCTATCATGGAGTGGCCATCTCCTAGGAATGTGGATGAGGTCAGATCATTCATGGGACTAGCAGGTCACTACAAGAGGTTCATTGAGAACTTCTCATAGATTTCCTATCCTATTACATTTTTGCAGTGAAAAGGATAGAAGTTAGAATGGATTGAGGACTATTCAACTAGTTTTGAGTAGTTGAAGAATTTTCTTAGAAATGCTCTGATCATGAAGATTGTAGATCCAGACAAAGAGTTTGTGGTATGTACAGATGCTTGCAAGAGAGGACTTGGTGGATTCTTGAAGCAGGAAGAATAGGTGGTATGCTATGAGTCAAGGAATTTAAATGAGCAAGAGATGAACTACATGACTCATGATCTTGAGTTGGAAGTGATCATTCATGCCTTGAAGATGTGGAGAAATTATCTTCATGGTAGGAGGTTTGTCTTGATGAGTGATCACATTGGGTTGAGTGTAGAAATTATGGTGTAGAATTGTAACTTCTCATGAAATTTTAATCTAAATTACAAGATACAACCCTACTCTATTGCTCTATTAAATTCAATTCATAATTTAGAACATCAACAAAAGACATGAAATAAGAAATGACACACATGAACATTAATTTTCCAAGGGAAATAAATTTTCTAAATATCCCTTATGCCTACTTTCATTAATATGATGAATAGAGATGTATTACAATTGCTTGCTCAAACTAAGCTCAACCTACAAATGAATAACCTAACTCTCTACTCACTAAGAAGCTCTGCCCCAGACTTAGTCAATTTCTACCTCAGCTTGAGCGCCTATTTCATTGCACAATTCCTAAGGAAACAAGACCCCTATTATTTAGGAATTTCCTCCAAAATGCTTGTGCAATTCCCAAGGTTGATCATTCGACTTTATGCAACACTTGTACACTCAAAACTACTCTACAACTGATGTTACACTACCTTGGAATCTCCACCACAAATGGGGAACTCAAATACTTTTCATGCACTAGCTATTTTGGGTTGATTGATCAGTTAACTGGATGATCACTAAGTTAGACTATTGTCCCATTGCACAACTGACTTTCTACTAGTTACTCCAACAGTTAAAACTAGTTTAACTAAAAACAACTTGAAATAACTAACCTTGATTGCTACAAATTAGAAATCACGCATGCTTAATTTAACTCCAAGCCTTCTAACTCAAATTTACTAAGCTAACTGAGTGACAAGATCCATGTCACATAAGTTAACTACACCCAAGTTGTCTGTTGATTTTGAAATTGTTGGGTTGTGTTATATTCTTTCCACGTAGTTAACAAGGGATTTGAGGGGCACTCGTAACCCCACTTTATGGGGCCCAGGGCAACGCCCCAGAAAATTTTGGTTTTGGACCCTATGTTAGGTTGGGCATTGACCTACCTATGATTTTGTGCATGACTTTTGCACATGTTTTTTGGACGCGATGGTTTTTGGTCCATGGTATTGGATGCGACGGTTTTCAGTCCATGGTATTGGGTGCTTCAACATGTATAAATATGTATTATAACATTGAAAGGAACATAATAAAAACTCAAGCTTGTAGTCCCAGTTTTGGGATCCAGGGGGAAATCTCTGTGTATATGTGTTTTATGTGTTCTGCTCTCGCATTATTTATTTTCTGTGCTTTAGAATTTGTATGCAGGTAATTTCTGTACGGGGTTAAAACCTACATTTTGTATTAGAGCAGATTTGGCTTCAAGGGGACACCTTTGTTGCTGAGGGGTTTTGCTTGAGCCTGTGGTAGACCCTGTTTAGTGGGAGATCTGCAAGATCGATTCTTTTGGTGAAAGAAGATGGTGAGGAGTGGAAAGATAGAGATCAAGAAATTTAATGGTCAGAGTTTTGAGTTGTGGAAACTCAAGATGGAGGATCTATTGGTGGATAAAGATCAGTGGATCGTGGTAGATCTGGGTACTAAACCAACAAGAGTGTCTAATGAAGAATGGAAGAATTTGGATCAGAAGGCAAAGAACACAATATGATTGTGTGTCTCAGATTCAATATTGTTGAATGTATCAGGGGAAGCTATAACAAAGGCTTTGTGGGACAAGTTAGGGAATTTGTACCAATCTAAGTCTCTGGTGAATAAAATGTTCATGTGGAAAAATTTGTATAACCTGAGGATGAAAGATGGAGACTCGGTGACAGAGCATCTGAACACATTTAATACTGTGGTAAGTCAGTTAGCATATGTTGATATTAAAATTTCAGATGAAGATAAGTGCATCAGTTTGTTGTGTTCTCTACCAGATTCATGGGATAGTTTGGTTATTGCAATAGGTAGCAATGCAACTGCCTTGCAGTTTGATGAAATAGTCTTAGCCTTGCTGATGGAGGAGATGAGATGGAAAAATATAGAGAGACAAAATGGTGATGCCTTGTTTGTATGAGGATGGTCCCAGAACAGAAACAAAAATAAGTCATCGAGTGGGAGATCTAAATCTAGAGGGAGATCTAAATATCCAAGAAAACCTGTAAAGGTGGTGTGTTGGAAATGCGGAAAGGAAGGCCACTTCAAAAGGGACTGTAAATCTAAAGCTCCTGACAAAGGAAAGGGATCTGATGAGGCTCCTTCTGCAAAGGCGAAAACCACCTCAGATGAAGGTGGGGATGTGTACTTGGCTTCTTCAAGTACACATGTAGATCATGAGACATGGTTGATTGACTTGGGTGCATCCTTTCACTTCACTCCCCATAGAGAGTGGTTTTGTGAGTATGAGAAATATGATGGTGGTGATGTCTTCTTGGGGGATGACAGGAAGGCTAGAATCATTGATTGTGGAAAGGTAAAGTTGAAGCTGCAAGGTGGAAAGGTTAGAACACTTCCGAGTGTTCTGCATATTCCCGCATTAGCCAGAAATCTAATTTCTGTTAGCAGGTTGGATGATGCAGGTGTAAAAACAGTGTTTGAGAAGGACACCTGCAAGATGGTTCAGGGAGCACTGGTATTGATGCGGGGAGTTCGGATTGGAACTCTGTACAAGCTGCAAGGTAGTACTGTTGTTGATGGGTGCAACAGTTCTGTGGTTCCTAAAAGTGGAGTAGAAAATCTAGTGGTTTCTGGAGAAAAGACCATGCTGTGGCATCAAAGGCTTGGACATATTAGAGAGAAGGGCATTCGAATACTTCATGGTAAAGGTATGGTAGAAGGTATGAGTTATAGTTCTCTGGATTTTGATTTCTGTGAAAATTGTGTATACGGGAAGCAGAATCGGGTGAGCTTCCCCTCTGGTGGTAAGAGGGCAAAACATATATTAGAGCTTCTGCACAGTGATGTGTTTGGACCTGTGAAGGTTCCATCACTGGGTAAGTCTATGTACTATGTATCATTTATAGATGACTTCTCAAGGAATACATGGATATATTTCCTTAAGAAGAAATCTAAAGTCTTTGATAGGTTTAAAGAATTTAAGGCTCTAGTGGAAAACCAGACAGAGAAGAAGATAAAGGTGCTGAGGACAGATAATGGTGGAGAGTTTTGCAGTAAGGAATTTGAATAATTCTGCAAGAAGTGTGGTATAGCATGGCAGAAGACTACTCCAATACACCTCAGCAAAATTGAGTCGCAGAAAGAATGAACAAGATGTTGATGGAAAGGGCAAGAAGCATGCTCAGTGGTGCTGGGTTAGGATAGGAATTCTGGGCAGAGGCGGTGGATACTACATGTTACCTGGTCAACAGGTCACCTTCATCAGCGCTGGAGGATATGACTCCACAAGAGGTATGGACTGGTAAGAAACCCTCTCTTTCACATCTAAGGGTATTTAGATATGATGCATATGTACATGTTCCAAAGGAGAAAAGAACAAAGTTGGATAGTAAATCTGAAAAGTGCATCTTTATTGGGTATAAGGATGGTTTAAAGGGTTATAGGCTTTGGAACCCAGTAACAAGGAAGGTTATGTACAGCCGAGATGTGGTGTTTAGAGAGGTGAAAGATGTTATTAAACATGAAGTCCAACCAAAGGAACCTGAGAAGATAGAGTTTGATCTAAAGGAGGAAGAATCAGACTCTACAACAGAGGAGGAATCAGAAGATGAAGAGCCACAAACTTTGGCTATGAGAAGATCAGTTCGAGAAAGAAGGTAGCCAGAAAGGTATAGTCCATTTTCTTTCTATTCAAATTTTTCTTTGTCTGTTACTGATGATGATCCCAGAACTGTGAAGAAGCAGTGGATTCAGAGAATGGAAAACTCTGGAAAGAGGCCATGGTTGATGAAATGGCATCTTTGCACAAAAATGAGGCTTGGGATCTGGTGGAGTTGTCGGCTGGAATGAAATCCATTGGCAGTAAATGGGTGTTCAAAAAGAAGACAAATGTAGAAGGAAAAGTGGAGAAATACAAAGCTCGGTTTGTAGCAAAAGGTTATTCCCAGGTGCCGAGAATTGATTTTGGTGATATTTTTTCTCCTGTTGCCAAGGTAACTTCTATTAGATTAATTTTATCTGTTGCTGCTGCTTTTGATTTTGAGGTAGAACAGATGGATGTGAAGGCAACATTTCTTCACAGTGATCTAGAAGAGGAGATCTACATGAAGAAACTTGAAGGCTTTGTGGTGAAGGGTAAGAAAGAGCTGGTATGTAAGTTAAAGAAGTCTCTATATGGGTTAAAACAGTAACCAAGGATGTGGTATCAGAAATTTGATACATTTATACGGGGACTTGGCTTCACCAGAAGCAAACGAGATCACTGTGTGTATTTTAAATTAATTGGTGACCATGTTAGTTATCTGGTCTTTTATGTGGATGATATGTTGTTGGTTGGAAATGACAAAGAAGTTATCCAGGATTTGAAGACCCAATTGTCCTCCAAATTCGACATGAAAGATCTTGGTGCTACAAACTATATTTTCGGCATGGAAATTAAAAGAGATTGGGCAAAGAGGAAGCTCTGGTAAACCAGAGGAAGTATGTTGAGACAATATTGCTTAGGTTTAATAGGTAGGATAGTAAACCGGTGAAGGTTCCTATTCTTGTAGGTGTGAGGTTATCTGCTGAACAGTGTCCCAAGACATAAGAAGAGGAAGAGGACATGTCCCGTGTTCCATATGCAAGTGTAGTCGTTAGTCTGATGTATACAATGGTCTATACTAGACCAGACACTGCACATGTAGTGGGAGTATTGAGTAGGTTTATGTCAAAACCAGGGAAGGAGCACTAGACAACAGTGAAGCGGGTTTTCAGGTATTTACGTGGCACTAGTGATTATGGTTTGTGCTACCAAGGAAGACCAGGATTGGATAGAGTGTTGGATATTCATGGCTTTGTTGATGCAGACTGGGTTGGAGATCTGGATCAGAGAAGATCTACAAGTGGGTATGTGTTTAACCTATTTGGAGGTGTAGTCAGTTGGATGAGTAAGAAACAATCTGTAGTGGCACTGTCAACTACAGAAGCAGAATACATGGCATCCACTCATGCAAGTAAGGAAGCAGTTTGGTTGAAAAGATTGTGTTCAAGTATGGGGTTAGTACAGGAAGCTATAAGGATAGACTGTGATAGCCAAAGTGCAATTTTCTTGGCAAAGAACCCTGCATATCATTCAAAGAGAAAGCATATTGATGTTCAGTATCACTTTGGGAGGGATATGATAGAAGACAAAAAGGTGTTGCTGGTAAAGGTGGACACTTTGAAGAATACTACAGATGCATTAACAAAATATGTGAGCTCTGAGAAGTTTTCTTGGTGTAGAGAGACAATGGGAATTTCAGGGCTGGAAAAATGACTAAGCTCTCTTGTGGCCCCCTGTGGAAAGAAAACAACGAGTGGGAGAATGTTGGGTTGTGTTATATTCTTTCCACATAGTTAACAGGGGGTTTGAGGGGCACCCGTAACCCCACTTCATGGGGTCTGGTGCAGTGCCCCAGAAAATTTTGGTTTTGGACCCTATGTTAGGTTGGGCAGGCCCACCTATGGTTTTGTGCATGAGTTTTGCACATGTTTTTTGGACGCGATGGCTTTCGGTCCATTGTATTGGACGCGATGGTTTTCGGTCCATGGTATTAGATGCTTTGGCATGTATAAATATCTATTATAACATTGAAAGGAACATAATGAAAAATCAAGCTGGTAGTCTCGGTTTTGGGATCTAGGGGAAAATCTTTGAGTATATGTGGTTTATTTTTTCTACTCTTGCATTATTTATTTTCTGTGTTTTAGAATTTGTATGCAGGTAATTTCTGTACGAGGTTAAAACCTATAGAAATTTGAATTTTATCAATTTGACCAAGGCAAAATCAAATTGAGACTTTCTTGCTGCCTTTTTCAACACTCCCTCTTAGCAAGAAAGGGATTATGAACCACCCCTATCCTGCACTTGTGGAATTTGAAATTCCCTCTTGACAAATCCTTTGCCAATATGTCAAAATCTTGTTCCTTTGTTAGAATGTATTGTAGCAACATTATCTGCCTCTACACATAGTCCCATAAATGGTGATACCATATATCTATATTCTTGGATCGATCACGAAATACATGATTCTCAGAGAGCTTGATGAAACTATGACTATCACAATAGATCACAGTTGGATCCATCATCTCACCAAATAGTCCAACAAGTAACTTTCTAATCTAGATTGCCTCACATGTTGCTTAACTTGCAGTCATGTATTCTACTTCTGCTGAGTTGAGCACCACAGATCTTTGCTTCCTATTATACTAGGAAACAACTACAGACCCAACACTAAAAATTCCATCTAATGTACTCTTTCGATTGGATGTAATCCCTACCCAATCTACATATATGAAGCCACACAGATTCACTCCCTCTTTCTATCTGTACCATAGTCCAAACAGGGCAGTGCCTCTGAGGTGTCGTAAAACATGCTTTGTTGCCTTCCAATATAATTTGGTTGGCCTAACCATAACTTAGCTCAGTTGGTTGACTGCATAGGACATATCTAGCTGTGTGTTCACAAAATACATCATTGAACCCACTAGCTTTCGATAAATGGTAACATCCACTTCTTCACTTGATGCAAAATTCTCCTTCTTCCAGTTGATCACTAGAGGTGTCTCCTTGGGTTTAAAATCTCCATGTGGAATCTCTTCAATATATCATTTTCATACTTCCCTTGAGACACAAACACTTTCCCATCTCCTTGCCATACTTCCAGCCCAAGGAAGTAGTGCATGAGACCCATGTCCTTCATCTCAAATTCCCTTACAAGATTTGATCAGTTACTTATCACCAGTTAAAACTAAATCATCAACATTAAGACAATAATAAGCAATTTACCTTCTACAAAAATATGATAGAGGTTCATATCCACTTCACTTTTGTTGAAGCCAAAGCCGATGATATCATTGTCAATCTTGGTTTACCAAGCACAAGGTGCTTGTTTGAGACCATACAACACTCGCTTGAGTCTGAACACTTGAGACTCTCGATAAAATGCCTCAAATAATTATGGTTTCTTGTTGTACACCTCCTCCTCAATAACACCATTGAGAAATTATATTTTTACATCCATCTGGTGGATCTTCCACCCCATCTAATCAACCAGTGCAATAATTGATTTAATGGATGAATACCTTGATACGGGAAGAAAGGTTTCCTCATAGTCAATTCCCTGAACTTGAGAGAATCCTTTGGCCAAAAATTTGTTCTTATACTTCTCTAGGATTCCATCTGCTACATGCTTAACCTTAAAGATCCATCTTGAACACACAACTGATTTATCTAATGGCCTTCGGACCACTTCCAAAACATTATTATTTACAATGGATTCATATTACTCCACCGTTTCATCTACCCAAACAAGTTTCTCAACTGCTTCCTTGAAAGAGGATGGATCAGTGTCTACAAGCTCGGTCATTAGAGCCATGTATTCATTGTACCTCTCAGGTTACCTCCTTTGCCCACACAAATTTGAAGGATCTCCCACATTCTCCCTTCCATCTTGTACAATTCTATCAACTTCCCTAGTTCTTTTTCTACCTTCTCTGGATGATTCTGCTTGAGTGGATGCCTCCACTCTATGCTCCTCAATTTGTGGCTTCTCCACAACTTATTGAGGCTCCTCCTTTGGAGTTAAAAACTACAGTTTAGGTGGGATCTGAAGCTCCCTCTCAAGAGAGCACCATATCACTTTCTCTGCATCAAACTTTACATCCCTTTGCACAACTGTCATTCTAAGGGAAGGAAAGTACACATGGTAGTTATGAGGATTTTATGTGTAACCCAAAAATACTCCCAAATTTTTTGTCGGCTTAAGATTCTTCCTAGAAACTTTGGAGACATGGCAGTAAACAGAGGCTCCAAAAATATTGAAGTGAAACACATTTGGCTTCCTCCTTGAGAAAGCCTCCTCGAGTGTAATCATACCAAGAATATAATGAGGACTCTGGTTTTGCAAGTTGATTGCTGTGTTACATGCCTCTACCCACAAATGCAGTGGTAGGCATTGGTCATGTAGCATAAATCTTGCTACTCCCATAATGATTTGGTTATTCCTCTCAGCTACCCCATTTTGGTGTGGGTTTTGGGGTGTTGTCAGCTCTCTTTGAATGCCTTCTTTCACATAGAAATTCTTGTAATCATTCAACATATACTCACCTCCATTTTCACTCATAAGAGCCTTCACCTTCTCATCGGTCTCTTTCTCAACTAGTGCCTTGAATTCCAAAAACTTTGAGAATGTCTCATCCTTCTTCTACATGAATAAGATCCAACACTTCCTTGAGAAATCATCAATAAAAATATCAAAATATTTGTGTCTAGTAGTAGAGGTTGTCGAGAAGGGTCCACAAACATCAAAGTGGACTATTTCCAAGACTACATGTTCTTTGTTGTCTCGATCATGGAATGTGGATTTTACATACTTAACCAAGGTACAACCTTTGCAGACATCCTACTACTTAAGTGTTCTTTTAGGAAGGAAAGTGGTTATTTAATGGATAATTTTCAGGGTGCCATCATGCAAATGACCCAATATACTATGCCAAATTTCACTGACATCGCAGCTCTTCACTTTCTATGCCTTACTGCTTAATGCGGCACAATCTTCCACATCCAACTTGTACAAGTTCTTCACCCAAATATTGATCGACTTCACCCATCTAGTGTCTATGTGTCTCATAAATTCTTTCCCTTTGCTGAAGGTCACAACATAACCACATCTTCCAAAACTGCTACAAAGATGATATTCTTCTTTAGGCCTAGAACAAACATGACATCTTTGAGGCGAAGAGGGAATCCTGACTCACTCTAAAAGATGACTGTACCAATCCTGGTTGTGTTGTACCTTTCATCATTCCCTAGCTCAATATGCATCTTGAGATATTTCTCCTCCAAGTCAATGAAAAAATCTCTACACCCTGTCATGTGGAACGAGGCACCAGAGTCCAAACACCACACACTCCCCATCATGGAGTTGGCCATGCATATGATAAGGGTGAAGTCTAGCTCAAACTGTGAATCCAATACCTCACCTGCTTTTCCTCCTAAGTTCTTCTTTCCAGACCATTTGTGTGGACACTTTGTAGCATAGTGTCTGAATTCATGACAATTGAAGCATTTTATTTTGGACAAGTCTTTCTTCTTGCCTCCTTAGCTGGATTTTGGTTTGGTTTGAGATTTCTTCCCTTTGCCCTTCTTTCCCTTTCCAACCAATGCAAAATTTTCTTCATCCTCAACCTTGGATGAAGTTCCATCTCTGGTATTCCGCTTGATCCCTTCCTGTACCAAATCATACCATAAGTGTTCCCAATTCAGTAATTTCTCCCTCCCATTCACTGAGTCCCAGTAGTTATGCCAGCTTTTTGGAAGGCCTATAAGATCTAGGCTCACCAAGTCATCTTCTAAAACATTCACACCAACCCCTCCAAGATCATCATGAACTTGGGTAAATTTGTTGAGATACTATAGAATAGTGCCATTCTTCTGCATCTTGTTATTTCAAAGTTTGTCTTTGAGGGACAATTTCCTGTGGCCACTGCTATTATGGAATAGATCTGTTAGTTCCTGCCACATTGTGAAATGGGTTTCTTTCCCATGGAGATTTGAGATAATGTGATCTCACACTGCCTCCAAGATTACTCGCCTTACCTTGGCTACATATTTCTTCCATTAAGCAAGGTTTTGGGCATCATTTATTCCTAGTTTTGCAATGTTTGTCTTAACATATTCCAACAATCTCTTGTCATCAAGCACTGCTTCCATGCGATCCTTCCATGAAATGAAATTCGAGTTTCCTTCCAAGGCATACTCTAATATAAGCCCGTTGAAGGTCATTTTCCTAACTCTGAAGAGATCTTGCTACACTGAAGTCACAAATTTGAACCTCCTGAAAAAAAACTTTGAAAATCCTATTCTAATGTGAATCCTGCACTAATACCATTTAGAAATTATGTTGTATAATTGTAACTGCTCATGAAATTTTAATCAAAATCACAAGACACATTCCTACTCTACTGCTCTGTGGAATTCAATTCACAATTTAGAACATCAATCATAGACATGCAATAAGAAAGAACACACATGCACAATATTTTTCTGGGGGAAAGCAATCTGCTAAAAAACCCTTATGCCTTCTTGCTTTAATATGATGAATAGAGATGTATTACAATTTCTTGCTCAATCTGATCTCAACCTGCAAGTGAATAACCTATCTCTCTGCTCACTGCAAAGATATGACCTAGACTTAGTTAATTGTTGCCTCAACTTGAGCCCCTATTTCCTTGCACAATTATCAAGGAAATTAGGCCCCTTTTATTTAGGAATTTCCTCCAAAATGCTTGCAATTTCCAAGTTTGATCATCCAACTGCATGCAGCACTTGTACACTCAAGACTAGTCTACCACTGATGTTACACTACCTTGGAATCTCCACCATAGTTGGGGAACTCAAATTCTTTGCATGCACTAGTTATTTTAGGCTGATTGATCAGTTAACTAGATGAACATTGAGTTAGATTGTTGTCCCACTACACAATTGACCTTCCACTAGTTCCTCCAACAATTAGAACTAGTTTAACTAAAAATAACTTGAAATAGCTAACCTTGATTGCTACAAATTAATAACCACACATGCTTAACTGAACTCCAAGCCATCTAACTTGAATCTACTGAGCTAACTAAGTGACAAGATCCATTTCACACAAGTTAACTGCATCCAAGTTGTCTGCTGATGTGGAAATTCAAATTTTCTCAATTTGACCAAGGAAAAATCAAATCGAGACTTTCTTGTTGCGTTTTTCAACATTTAGGTACTTGTTTGACCAACCTAATCTGAATACCTAGAAATCTAGATGGTTGGCTACTCTCAGTGAGTTTGATTTTGAGATCAGGTACATCAAGAGAAAGGAGAATTGGGTTGTGGATGCTCTTAGTAGAAGAGTGCAGATGAATCATATCACAACAATGAGCTCTTATGGGACAGATTTGTAAGAATGGATTTTACAGGAAAGATAACATGATGACAAGTACCAATAATTAAAGCACAGGTTACATCAATAGAGTGAAGGTGATCGATATGAGGAGTATCATCTCATAATAGATGGATTGATCAGATTCGGGAACAAGATTTATGCGTCAGATAATAGTGAGCTCAAGAAGCTTATCTTGAGGGAGTTTCATGTCAAGTCATATTCAAGTCACATGGGATATCAAAAGACATTGACAATAGTTAATAAATTTTATGGTTGGCTGAACTTGAAGAAAGAGTTGGTTGAGATTGTCGCTAGATGTATGGATTGTCAATAGGTAAAAGTAGAGTGTAAGCATTTAGGTGGTCTATTGCAACTGATTTTGATTCAAGAGTGGAAATGGAAGGTCATTTTCATGAACTTCATTATAGGATTTCCAAGGACATTGAAGCAGAATGATTCCATAATGGTTGTGATCGACAGATTAAATAAGGTATCTCACTTCATTGTGGTTAAATCTATGAATTCAGCTAGTGAGGTGGCTCATATTTTCATCAAGGAGATAGTGAGGTTGCATGGTGTTCCCAAGAAGATCATATCAGACAGGTATGCAAAGTTCACTTCAAGGTTTTGGAAGGATATTTTTGTAGGTTTGGGACAGAGTTAGCTTTCAATACAACTTATCATCTGGAGAGAAATGGACAGATAGTGAGGATCAACATAATCCTTGAGGACATGTTGATGATGTATGTTATGCATTAGCAGAGGAAGTGAGAAGAGTATTGATCCGAACTTAAATAGGAATGCAAAAAATTATAGATATAACCATAAATACAGAGATGCGGCAGAAATAACACTTCATTTCATTAATAGAAAAACATTGAATTATGCTTACAAACAGAATGGAAATAAACTAGCTCGAGTGATGGTAGCTTATCTCTGAGAAGAGATGTGGCAGCTACATGCCTCTAAATTGTGTTACAATGAGGCTCAAGGGCCTATGTATTATTGGATAACAAGATAAAACCATAAACAACCAAAACCCTAACCCCAAGAGATGTAATGCCAAGAGTTTATGGGTGCCGTTGGGGATAGTTGGGCAGCCAACTTTCTGGGGTTGTAACTTGGTCATATTATCTCTATTTGGAATTTACGATACCTTGTTGGAAAGGTATCTATGAGTACTACAGGATTTGAATCAGGCCTTTGCCTATGTCTATGGGCCTACAGCAGACCACAAAAAATCACCATTTAGGGGGAAAAACTGCTCCAGAAGTTCAAGACCCAAAAAACTTCTAAAAATAGTAAATGCTAAAATAACCAAGGAAACAACTGAAATCGACTAGAGCTCTAGGTGGAATAGGTAGGTGGCCATCAATATCCACCTAAATCATTCCTCCCCTCTTAGGAAGCAATGGTCCCCATTGCGTGCAAAGCCTCCATGAGGTGAGGAAATTTCTATTGAACCTGGTCCCTAGTGAACCACTTGCCCTAGTGAAGGAGTTGGCCTACTTTGACAACCTGATATAGCTATATCTATTATCGGCGAGTGTTATTAACCTCCATTACCATGATATGATCAGTCGTGGCTTGTTCCATGTAGTTCGGGTTGAGCTCTGTTGGTGTGATTTATTCTACAATATTGGATGTTTCCAACAATGGTGGGAAGTATGGCCGAAGGCGGTCTACATTGAACAGTGGGTGCATACCAACAAAAGGTGGGATACTAAGCTCGAACACATTGTCATCGATAGCCATGGTGATGGTATATAGCCCATATTGGAGTGGGCAAAGCTTGTGGTGGGGTCTAGTAAGGTTCTCCTTTAGAAAATGTAACCAAACATTGTCGCCCACCTAGAAGTTGTGTGCACTCGATGTTGATCATGGCACTGCTTATACGTAGCATTAGCTTTGTCCAATACATCACGGACCTACTGGTGGATGTGTTGAATGCACTCAATGAAGTTGTTACCCCAGTCAACTTTGGACTGGATGTGACCCAAATTTGCTAGAGTGGCTGCAAATGGTGTGGCCACATCAATGGGACATAATGGATGAAATCCCAGCCCTACCTGAAAGGGGTTGTGGCTCGTTGAGCTATGGAGATCTCTGTTGTAGCTGTGCTAGACATTGGGGAGAATTTCATCCCATGTGTGTCAATTCTTTGAGTTGTACATGCACAAAATGTGTATGATCATCCTGTTGAGAACCTTTGTTTGGCCATTAGTTTGGGGATGGAAAGTCATGCACTTAGTAAGTTCTGTATCCAACATCAACTAGAGACTTGACCAAAATGCACTTGGGACTCTGTTGTCCCAATCTAAGACAATGGACTGTGGGATCCCAAAGTGTACCCACACTCGCTAAAAGAAGAGCTTAGTAGTGGCCTATGTTATGATACTCTTCTTACAGGCCGCGATGATAGCCATCTTAGAGAATCTGTAGACAACCACGAAAATGTAATCGTTGTCATGCTTAGTAGAAGGAAGGCCTGCCATGTAATCCATGGAGATAGATTCCCAAGGTCGACTAGGAGTAGGTAGAGGATTATATACACCTTTCTTCTTGATGATTGGTTTGGAAATGGCATAGGCAATTCAGGATCTAATGTACTTACCAACATCTTTACGAAGGTTCGGCCAATAAAATACTTATGCAGTACCTCCATTGTTTTCTCTACTCTGAAATGTCCATCGACCCGACTGTAGTGCGCCTCCCTGATCATCTTGGCACACTCGCTTGAAGGAACATAGATGTGTCCCTTCCAAGAGTGTCTGGTATGTCCTTCTAAATTCTAGATCGCTCTAGTAAAGTTGTGGCCACTCTAAAGTCTCGTGCCCATAGGATTCGAGCACAATGATCAATGCCATGACTGGTGGTCGACTGAGATAGTCTACAACATTGTTGGTGCTGCCATTCTTGTACTTAATTCTTAGATGGAACTATTGCAGGTAGGTGGACCATTTCTTATGGTGATAATTCTACAACTTCCCTTATGTCTATATGAACTACAGGGGTCGATGATCTGTGAGGATGACCATTTCCTTCCCCAGAATGTAATGCTTCCATTGATGGTAGGCCTGCATAATGGAATATATTTCTTTTCCATAAGTGGGATATTTTTAGACTGTGTCTGAAAGTGTCTCACTATGATAAGCCACTAGATTTCCTTGTTGAGTAATAACTACACCAACAGCATAGTCAGAGGTGTCTGTCTCAATCTCAAATGGTTGTTATAGGTATGGTAATGTGAGTACTAGTGCAGAGCAGAGGTGTTACTTCAACTCAAAAAATGTTTATTGTTGGGTTTCAGACCAAAAACAAAATGTATTTCGCTCCACCCTTGGCGACTTGACTTAAAGACCAAGTGATATGAGAGAACCCCAACATGAACCTACAATAGAAATTGGTAAGACCTAGAAAGTTGTGGATCTCTGTTAGAGTGGTTGGGGCTGGCTAATCCCAAATGACTTGTATCTTGGTTGGGTCCACATGCACCCCCTGCTCATCAATGATGTAACCTAGATATTGAACTTGGGTTATGCCAGAAGTTCATTTCTCCAAGTTATCACACATCTTGTGTTGACGTAGGGTTTGAAGAACCTGTTGAATATGGTGGAGGTGCTCTTCCAAACTCTAGTTGAAGATCAAGATGTCATCTAAATACACCACCACGAATGAATTGGTGAAGGGCCGCAAGATGTTATACATCAATCTCATGAAATTTGCAGGTGCATTCGTCAACCTAAAAGACATGACCAACCATTCAAAAAATCTGTCCTTGGATTTGAAGGCAGTATTCCACACATCGAAGGGTTTGATACACACCTGGTGATAACTTGAATTCAATTCGATCTTGTTGAAATATTTGGACCCTTTGAGCAGGTCCAAAAGGTCATCAATCCGTGGGATTGGGTACCTATTCCAGACATTGATCTTTTCCAACACCCAATAGTCAATACAGAGTCTCCAAGTCACATCCTTCTTCTATACCAATACAATCGGACTCCCACAGGGTGATCAGCTTGGCCTGATGTGCCCTTTTTGCAATAGTTCTTGAATCTGCCTCTTGATCTCATCATTCTCTAGAATAGAGTGTCGATAGATCGGTCCATTGGGTAACATCGCGCCTGGGTTCAGGTCAATAGAGTGCTTGACTTGATAGTGCAGAGGTACCCCTGTAGGTGAGGCAAAAATGTCCTTGTACTCGTCCAAAACCTTATCCATTTTCTACTAGTATGTGGAGGAGCGCTGTTTGGAAGCTGTGGCCACAACCTTCTTCTTTCCCTGAAGATGAATCATAAGGAAAAAAAATTTTTTGGTCTGGGAAATGATCTTATTGCTTTGCTTTGCAGTGATAAAAGAGGTGGTGGTAGGTGGGGCTACCTCCAGTATCATGTACAACTTATTGGCCAAATTAATAATCCCAAAATGAGGTCTAGACTCATATACAACATGTCGCTTCCACAAGTATGGTTTTCGTAATATTACATCACAAAATTTAAGAGGAACAACATCATGCAGTAACTCATCCGTGAAGGGCTTGATGCTATAGGGAAGGAGACACTGTTGGCTCATGCAGAGATCTCATCTTTGGTAAAGCCACCAAATGGTGTATGGTTGTGGATGTGTTGTAGTCTTTAGTCCCAACCACTTCATTACCTGTGCTGAAATGGGGTACTTTTGGCTCCCATTGTCGACAGTTAACTGGAGTGGAGAACCCTTCACCCACATCAATGAGTAGAAGAGGCATTTCCCCTCCTTTGGATCTTCAAGGTCATTCTTTTGGATCTTGGTGGTGGCCATAATGGAACTAGGATTTGCATCAATGATCTGCTTCCCTTCTCCATTTCCCTTATCATGTTCTGACTCAGATTCTGAACGTGCCTCTAATTTGGAGGCCTTCAAATCAACCACCAGTGACTACTTGGCCCGACACTCACTTGTGTTATGAGTGGAGCTCTTATGGAGCTCACACCAATTTCCCGTGTCCTTCTTTGTCTTTGTGGTGTTGTTCTTTTCTTATGGCTTAGGTGGGTTGTCCTGGGTATCCATGCCTTCGATCTATTCTTTTCTCTATGGTTTGCGGGCACCTTTCCCTTGCTTTGGATTCACAAATCCAAAGTCCTGCTTCTTTTGTTTAAACTTGTGCTCAATCTTGGCAGTGTATCAGTATGTCGTGCCGAGCGAGGAAATGTCTAGGAACTCCATCTCATCTTGGATGTATTTGTGTAGATAGTTGCAGTACTTGAGTACCAAATTCCACTAAGAATCCTTGATACCAAGCTTCTTGTGAAGGGTATGGAAAACATTTGTGAACTCCAACACATCTTGGTCCCTTCCTTGCCATAGCGTGGTCCACTTTATGTATTTAACTTCATAGCTCCTGACAGAGTAATATTGTCCCTTGATGGCATCTCGAAAACAATCCCAAGTGGGTGTGGCTTAAAACAACAAGGGTTCACTCTCATCCTTTTGTTCACAGTAAATTTCCCACCAGTCCTTGATGTGTGGGGCAGCTTTGAGAAGTGCAAATGTAATCTTTTCCCAATTGGAAAAGTCATGGACTGAAAAATATCCTTCCAACATATTTAACAATTTATCTATGACATCTGCATCTATCTGGCCCTCAAATATGAGAATATCAAAGATAACTTGTACCTTAAAAGGAGTGGCACCTCTAGATTCATTATTGGATGAAGACGCATCACCTGTGGGTAGTCGTCGATGGATCTGGGAAAAGTTATCCATATTCATGTGCCTTTATTTCTCGAGGGATTCCTCGAGCAATATTTTGAAAGGATATCCTACCCCCTCATCTTTCTTTTCTTTCACCATGGGATACCATCATGGTTTGCAAGGTTGGTCTTGCAATGGTTCAACGAGATCGAGCCCTAACTCCTTATTGTAACAACCATGGTGAAAAGTTCATGTAATAAAATTTAATAAAGGAAAAATAAGGCCATTGTCAAGGGACACTTATTCCAAGATGAATGTTGGGAAAACATATCTTAGTGGGCATCACTCGATGTGTGTTTTAGCTAGGGAAAACTGGAAAAGGCTAAGGAAAAGGCCTTTTTGGAACATTTATTAATGAAAATAAAGGAAAATAGGAGAAAAGTAAGGTGAAAGGTCACAAGTTTCATGTGAGGAGGAAATTGAAGGAAAATAATAGAAAATGAAGAAAATAGAGGCATCTTTAATAAAAAGGCTTCTTAGGATCAGTTAGTAACCTTTTGTCAGTTCAAGTTTGGAGCTCTCTCATTACTCTCTCTCTATATCTCTCACTCTTGGTCACTTAGAGTTTTCTTGGAGCACTCTAGCTTTGGATCAAGGAAGGAAAAGCAAGCAAAGGGAAAGGAAGGAAAGAAAGGATCAAGGAATAAGATTAGGATCAAGCAGCTTCAGCAAGAATACTTGTAGGTAACCTTTTTCCTATGTGATTTCCTAGTTGGATTGGACATGCATGGATTTGCATGTTGGTGTA
The DNA here is from genome assembly GCA_031772625.1 of Pinus tabuliformis. NCBI lineage: Eukaryota > Viridiplantae > Streptophyta > Pinopsida > Pinales > Pinaceae > Pinus > Pinus tabuliformis. Next base: position 913,651,735 of record CM062818.1, on the reverse strand, counting down.
TGGTTCTTGTGTTGTTAGTGGAATCTTTTTGCCAGGTTATGACAGTGGTTTTCAGCCTAGGCTTGCCTTTCTCTAGATGCCATGGTGTTGGGATGTTAGTCTCAGTTTTGAGCTTTGGTTTGTTAGATGGATTTCAGAATCCGGGTTGAAGGTGGTATTAAGGTTCATTCCCAGAGCCCAAGGAATCCCTTAACTGGTTTTAGCAGGATACATGGTAAATATTGAGGGAGAAGTCTCGGTTTAGGGTCTAGTGATCCGGGTTTGGATTGCAGTAAAGGTTGAGAGACTAATCTCAATTTAGGGCCTAGTTATTCAACATTGGATTGCGGTAAAGCCTAAGAGACAAGGAGATGGAAAATTCCTCAAGGATAGTGATGGATTCTGGATGGCATTGTAAGTTTGGTTCGGTTGTGATCGGAACATTGGTTTTGGTGTGATCACAGTTTGGTGAGGGTGGAGGTTGTTTAACCTCTGGATTCCCTTGGTTGTTCTTGGACTTGTTGTTCTATGAGATCCCACATTCATGCTTGGAATATGGCACGGGGATAACTGGCTGAAAGAGAGATTCGGTTCAACCATATCTATGTTCGAGTGGTATGTGGAAGTGTCGAACCTGGTTGGATTTTCCTATGATTAATAAAAGCTAAGTTCTCTCACTTTTGTACTTGTTTATATATGGATTTAATGGTAGTCATATCTCTAATATTTATATGGGTTAATGCTGGTTATAAGCATGGTTATGTCACTGGTTCATGTCATGGTCATTTCAGGTATTTACTTGTAATTGTTAAATGGATGGATGCAAGACCTAATTGATGATATAATAGTTCAATGGAGAAGGAGGTGATCCTTCTGGTTATGTTTTATAAGTTATTTTAGTCATTTTTGCTTTGTCTTGTATCCTAGACCTGTAGGTTGTATTGATGCCAAGTGTTTGACAGAATGTCAGTCTCGGTTGGGGATGCTCGAGCCTAGTCCTAAGGTTGATTTTTTATTTATCATCATTGGTATCATATCTTTGATGGATTCTGAAGGTTGTAGCAAGTTCTAGGCAGAGGCTAGGATTTTGGACTAGAAAGGTGGCTCAAATCGCAGGGTTGTTGGCACAGGTTTGCTCAGAAAATTCCACAATCATTGGCACATAGGCCTATGAGATTGAATTTGGGTTGTTGGACATTTTCATGCCTATAGCATGAGAGAGACCATGGGTTAAAAGGCTTAAATCACTAGTGGGACTCAGGGATAGAATGTCTGAGTGGCTAACACGTCTCCTGAGGTTTTTGTTGCTGATGTGGATGGGTTTGTTTGATATGTTCCGTCATTTCCATTTCCTTAAGGTCACCAAGGAAGTTGAATCCCTTATACTAGCATCTCTCATTGCATGTTTATCCTGGCTGGCAGGATTCTTTGGTGGACTTGGGAGGAGAGGAATTTACAGATTAGTATCAGAGCATGGTGGTGCTCTCCTTGGGTGAAGATGTTTTTTCATGCATGTATGTCAGTTGCATGTGTTTCTCTTACACTTGCATTCCATGTGCTTGTTGCATTGCATCATGTTGATCATGATTGTAGTAAGGTGGTCATGAGGAGCATGATGTGATTGTTTGTGATGCATCATCGGAAGTATATGACTGGTTTCATATGGTTATATGTTGCTTACATGTTTATTATATGTCGCTTGACTACATCCTTGTATGTCAGGTGCATTCTTTAATGTTTTGATTACATGTATCAGTCTTTTAGGTTGATTACAAGAATTGATCACTTATGCTCGACTACATGTATTCATATGTATGTATAGTTGATTAGGAATTTCTTATGCATGTTGATAGTTACATGTGGCAATGTGTACATTGGAGTAATGGTTGTTGTCATGCATGAGGTCATAGCATGAATTGTTGATATGGCCTTGCATTGATGACTGGACCCTAGCTAGAATGATGTTTATGCGTTTATACACTTATTTGATATATGTCTATATCTTTTTATGATTATGTTATACATGTATCATGTTGATTTTATGATCTTGCAGACAATGTATCCTCCCCGAATCATGCTGAGGTAGGTTGGTTTATTGTGATTTGGTTTATTTGACATAGTATGCCTTACAGGAAAGAGATCAGATGGATAACAAGGTGGTAGACTACATAGAATATCCCTATTCATCAAATGGGTACCGTGGTGTGGGGCACTCTTCTCATTTGGAAGACACATTGAGAAGCCTGAAGGAAGAAATAAGGAGTTGCAAAGCAGAAAATGACAAAATCATGTAGGAAGAAGAGAAACAAGTAGAGGTGAATGCGATACTACTTCAGAGTTTGACAAATTTGGAGTGAAAGGGACCACTTCAGATCAGCCATGGGCATGAGGACATAACTAATGGGGCATATGGTAGTAGATCTCCTAGTAGACACAAGTTGAATAGATCTGACACCATCAAATATGGTAGGTTGTTGGACACTCCAGATAGGAGAGGTGATTGACACAGGTACTATTGCAGTTCTGGTTATGATAGACATCATGATCATCATGATCATCATCCTTATAGGAGGAGCGATAGGGGATACTTGTCGGATTATTTTAAGAATACAAGGACACCTAAATTTGATGGAGAGATGAAGAAATCAAAGCATTCAGAAGCATGGTTTCTTGGTATGAAGAAATTATTCTGATTGCATGTTTATTCAGAAAACATGAAAGCAAAGATAGCCACTTTTAGTCTCAAAGGTAAAACAAATATTTGGTGGGAAGACATGAAGAATTTCAAAGGTATACATGAGGAGGATTTCACTTGGCATGCATTTGAAAGGCTCTTCAAGAAGAAGTACTCATCAGAGAGGTACTATGATGACAAAGCTAAGGAGATTTATGAGTTGCGTATGGGTTCTATGATAGATGATGGGTATACTAGTAGATTTTTGGAGCTATTGAGATATGTCCCTTACCTCAAGGAGGAGAAGGCCAAGGTTCAGACATTCATTAGTGGATTTCTAGTTGCATATAGAGACCAGATTAAGTTCAATGAGCCTAGATCGTTGGAGGAGGCCATCCGAAAGTTGAAGCATTGTTATGAGAAGTCGAAGCACAAAGTTGAGCCTCAGCATGACTTGAAAAGAAAAGAGAAATCTAAAGGAAAATGGCCACCAAAGAGAGGAAGACCTCAAGACGAAAGTGAGAAAGAAAATGCAGTTCCTTACAATAGATTCAGTAGAACTGAGAAGGGACGTGGAGAGCAGTAGGCTGGAGCCAGTTGTAGGGAACCATTGTAGTGTTGGATATGTGGTATGGATCATCGTAAGATATTGTCCATAGTATCAGAGTGGTTGTAGACCCCAGATCTACAGTGCTTAGGAGGCGCATACAGTTGATGATGTTGTTCATAGAATTCCTTAGATCTATGCAGCTGTGGACAATAGGCAGGCAGATCATCAGGCATCGATCATTGAGATGGATGGTAAGATTTGTGATTAAGTTGTTTCTATTTTGATTGATCCTAGATCTAACTATAGTTATATTAATCCTGACTTGGTGGATAAGTGTGGTTTGAGAAAAGAAGTGCATGCAGAATCTTGGTTGGTACAATTGGCTACATGTACAAAGAAGCAAGTTCACCATTCAGTGAGAGCTTATGAATTTGAGTTAAATGGTATGTCTACAACAACACATTTGAATGTATTCCCATTGGGATCATATAGTATGATTTTGGTTATGGATTGGCTATACCTTCATAGAACTAAAGTGGATTTCTTCAACAAGGCCATTGAGTGCATGGATGATAGTGGGGAAAAGAGGACTTTGTAGGGAAAGAAGAAGCCTACATCAGTGAGGATGATTACCGCTATGCAGGCTAAGCATAGCTACAGAAAAGATTGTGTGATGTTTGCAGTACACATTTCTAGTGACAAGGGTAAGGAGGTTGAGGATGCAGATGTGTTGAGAAAGTACATTGTTTTACAGCAGTTTCAGGATGTATTTCCCGAGGACATTACAAAGTTGCCACCTCACAAGGAGGTAGCCTTTTCTATTGAGTTGGTGCCAAGGGAAGCCACAACATATAACACCTTATAGGATGAGCACACCTGAGTTGGTTGAGTTAAAGTTGCAGCTGAAGGAAATGTTGGACAAGGGGTAAATTAGGCCGAGTGTATCGCCTTGGGGTGCACCCATGTTATTCGTGAAGAAGAAAGATGGTATTCTTAGATTTTGCATTGACTATAGGTAGTTGAACAAAATAATGATAAAGAACAGGTACCCTTTGTCGAGGATTGATGATTTGTTTGATCAATTGAAGGGAGCAACAATGTTCTCTAAGATCGACTTGATATCAGGATACCATCAGGTATGCATCAAGGAAGAGGATATCTTCAAGACTACATTTAGAACCAAGTATGGGAATTATGAGTTTGTTGTTGTTCGATTCAGTTTGACTAATGCTCTGACTACATTTATTTGTTTGATGAATAGTATGTTGCATCCTTATTTGAACAAGTTTTTTATCATATTCATTGATGACATACTGGTATATTCTAAGAATGAGGAAGAACATGCCAAGCATTGAGAAGTAGTGTTGAGATTGCTAAGATAGCATCAGTTGTATGCCAAACTTAGCAAGTGCAACTTCTTTCAGACAAAGGTACATTATTTGGGGCATGTTGTTTCCAAGGATGGCATAGCAGTGGATTCAGAAAAGAAAAGGGCTATTATGGAGTGGGAAACTCCTAAGAATGTGGATGAGGTGAGATCATTTATGGGATTGGCAGGTTAATATAGGAGGCTCATCAGGAACTTCTCATGCATTTCATATCCTATCACATCATTGCAGTGGAAAGGTAAGAAGTTCAAATGGATAGAAGAATGTGAGGCTAGTTTTAAGCAACTTAAGTAGTTTTTGACACATGCACTAGTGCTAAAGATTGCAGATCCAGACAAGGAGTTTGTAGTGTGTACAGATGCTTGCAAGAGAGGACTTGGTGGATTTCTCATGCAAGAAGGGTAGGTAGTGTGATATGAATCATGAAAATTGAATGAGAATGAGAAGAACTATCCAACACACGATCTTGAGCTAGTAGTGATTATACATGCATTGAATATGTGGAGGCACTATCTTCTTGGCAGAAGGTTTACATTGAGGAGCGATCACAGTGGGTTGAGATATTTGTTTGATTAGCTGAATCTGAATGTGAGGCAAGCTAGATGGTTGGCTACCCTTAGTGAGTTCGACTTCAAGATCAAATACATCAAAGGGAAGGTGAACCAGGTTGTGGATGCCCTTAGCAAGAAGGTATAGGTAAATCATATAGCAGGTATGAGCTCTTATGGGACAGAGTTACAGGATAGGATCTTGCAGGCAGAACAATAGGATGAAAAATACATGGAGATTATGCACAGGTTATAGTAGAGTGTAGGTACAAGTACATTTATAGGTATAGGTGATTAGGATGCATACTATCATCTCACGATAGATGGTTTGTGTTGGAGAGGTAAATCCCCTCTACGGATAGAGGCGATCCCTACTAGCCCAGAATGGGTCTAGCAACAATCAATCAATGCTACTGTGCAAGTTCCTAATTGCAAATAAAAGATAGGCAATGAACACCTACTTGGATTCCAACGCTAGTGTTTGATGAAGAGATGTTGTTCTCGCTCCTTCGCTTTGGCCGGTCACGATCTTCCACGATCCCCGTAGATAGATACCTACACACACGAAGAGAAACACAAACACAAACGTGAAATCTAATAAATGCAATTATACATCAGTCAGAAAGGATGTAATTCACATTAACCATTACAAAGACAAATGAGAATGGAACCATAACAGTAGTCATCTATTATTAATCAATAACAGAGAAAGGTACAACCAAAGTTCTGACGTCGAGTCCTTCTCTAGAGGGTCCAGCCAGCAAGTCTCTTAAGCATTCACCCTTGGAGGTAGATTCTCCCAAGACAAAACTCTCTCTCACACAAGCAATACTCACAACCTCCCTTAAGCTTCCTCTAGCAAATCCACACTTGTCACACCAACTACCTACTAGCAGCAACACTCTAAGCACTATGAATTCCACACTATCCAAATTAGCTGCTTATGGCAATGGTGAAGGTTTAAATAGGAGAAGGAGTCTCCATGAATGGTGGGAGGATGAGCTTATCTCCAAGGAAGGTGGCTCAAATGACGAACAGACATGCCATAGAAGGTAGGGCAACATTCACAAGGCCAACAACGAGGTCTGGAGTCATCTGGAAGGCTGGCTGTTAGAACAAACTCGCCCAAACAGGATCAACGCGGGTGCATAACTGGTCTGGAGCGCTGCCGTCGCACCTTAATAACGGAGCAGGCTGTGTCAGCGCGACTTAATACAAGCATATGATGCGCTGGAGCATGAAATTCGACCAGTGCGGGAAACCCGTGTGCTTCCGCGGTGGCAGCGCATCAGTTGCACTATCAGCCGCCAGTCAGCGCGGTTATTTTAATAACAGTCGCGCTGATGAAATAAACTTTGGCAAAGTGGGTCATTTTGCCAGTTTAGAGAGCATGAGCATGGTTATTTTGAATTCATGATACAGTAGGGAGACTGACAAGGAGACAGTGACAAATTACTGTGTAACAGATGCCCCCTAAAGCATGAAGCCCGAGAGAGTGGGAGGGGTGAAATGCTTTACAAAACTGCCGAACTGGAACACCACCAGGAAGGACCTACACGTATGTACAACTGATATCTTGATTACATGTAGTCTAGGCATGGGCGCAGCCATCCAAAAGACATACGAAGAAGGTCTGTGGTATGGACGCAACCACCCATCTGAAGAGACCATGATGATAAGAAGGTATGGTCGCAGCCATCCCAAAGACTCAGGTATGGGCGCAGCCATCCATCAATGAGTCATGTAATAACAATCCACAAAATCGCAGCCTGGTTCACAACAGACAAAAACTAGGGTCTTGCGCTCCATCGCAACCCGAACAAAGTACAAGTCCAAGCATGTGAATACATGAGCTGAAGTCAAACATGCATGAACATCGTCTGATTACCAGCCAATAATGAAAACTGTTAACAGACGCGAGAGGTACCACCAATAATGACAATGGTCCTCAAGGTACTTATAGGTACAATCCGCAGCGTGTGAATCAATGAGTTGGTGTCGAACACCCGCAGAATCATCCAATCGGAGGCCAATGATGAAAACCTCACGTCGAACATGAAGAACCTGCCATTGAGGCATGCAGGCTCTAAGGCACCTGAAGGGAGTCTCTAGGTCACTTTCCTGGATAATGAGCTGAAGTCGAAAGGAAGTAACCTTGATCGAGGGTGGGCCATAATGTTTCCCACATCATCGACACGAGACAGAGAAGGATAAAATATTTTGTGTGAGACATCAGAGGGAGGTGGTAAGCTTGCAGAGGCCAACTTCTCTTGAACATATCGACGGCACGATAGCAGATTTGGCAGTATCTGACATCAAATGAGCAGAGGTCATGGTGACAAGGCAATGAGCAGATGAGAAGTCAAATAGGATAACCCAAACCCACGGAGGCTAGTGTAAAACAAGATGAGAAATCCCCACCCAGACATGAATGCAGACGAGTGCCATGTTCAAGAGCGACATACTGCCGACACGACCATTATTATAGTTTCATTTTGCCCACCATTTCTCGTGGATACCCCGATTATTTTTGGAGGACAAGCTTGACGGGGATAGCATATGCTTGGAAGGTGTCATTTTGACGATGTCCGATGTCATTAAGTTTTAACGAGCCTGACAAAGGAAGAGCTCGGCGTCTTTTCCTGTTTAGAGAGTCTGAAAAGACAGCGGAAAAGAAAACTCCAGGGGGGTCCTTTTTCGTAAAGTTGTGTCTCACGAGCCCGAAAAAGTATAAAACAATGCTCGAAAGAACCGCCCGACCAGTATGATCGAGGAGTACTTTTCGTAAATAGTGACTTCGACCCGAAAAAGTAAAAAAGCGGTCGGAAGTACGTCGTTTTGGAGCCAATAACGAGTGCGAAACGACAAACACCTGGCAATCTTTTTAAGTTAAACGGTCGAAAAAAGAGCTTTAAAAGTGACCGCCTCTCGTTCCGTTTAACGAGTGGAGAGGGAACCCGACCATCTTTTCTTGCTTTACATCGGAAAAGAGCTTGAAGACGACATTTTTTGGGACCAAGTGTACATAGAACCATTGTGACCACGCTGGTTACTAGAATCTGCACAAGAACACTACATGCATAAATCTGCTCGACATATTAAAAAAACATAGTAAAACATGCATAAAAGCATAATATAGCGACATTAGTGCTAAATCTATGGTAAAAACATGACAAAAACCCACATTTATAAAAACCATAGTCAATTATAAATTTTTTACCATAAATAGGGGGGTAAAAGCCATTTTTTACCATTGTTACCATTTTGAGTTGTGGAGAACGTTGTGGAGCTGCGAGGTTGACGGAGCGATTTCCATCCCGTGTGGACACCATTCATCCGGCAGCTTGTTCCAGGTAGGTTCTCCTCTCCCTGCGCTTCATTTTAAGCCTTTTTGCAGCATTTCCACGGTGGGATTTGGCCATTTGGGCGAATTCTTTGAGCTTTGATGCGCTCTCGGTCAGCGCGGATTTCCCCATCGGGCCTACGCTGATCGATAAATTTTACACACACCACCTCTTGGATCAGCGCGGAAAACACGTGTGCTTTCGCGCTGACCCAAGGAAAAAACAAAGGGGCACCATGATCAGTGCGACTGTTTTAAAAACAGCTGCGCTGACGCCGTGAAATTTTGTTTTTAAGAAATTGAACGTACAATCTTCAACGGTCAGGGCCCTAATATTTTTTCATGGTTATGCAAGACGCAATGGCATTTGTTTGGCAAGAGAGAGCTCACGATAATGAAGATATAGCAGCTTATGCCAATGCGGATTGCCGAAATGCAATGCGGGCATGCGGATTCCTAAAACTTTTCCTCACTCCGCGCCTGAGAGCGCAACCTGATCTCCTCGAGCTCTTAATCAGAGCTTGGAACCCAATTGATGGAAAATTCACGATCCGAGGCCATGATATCGAGTTCGATTACACGGATATTTATTTTTTGACTGGTTTGTCACGCCGGGGCAAGATGCCCATTCTGGAGGGGCAACGGCCCAGTGGTGAGACCCTTGACCAGCTCATGGCTGGAGTGTGCCCACGGGCTGTTAAAACACGGAGTGGGAAGGTTGGTATTCCGACGGTGGATGACATCGTTCTTCGCACCATACTCTTCATGGTGACCCGGGCAGCGGGGTGTTTGGCCAATCATGAGGCCTCAAAGACCCATTTACTACTAGCTCTTGAGTGCTTACAGCCCACCGTATTCAACTGGGCAGCAGCAGTAACGATCAACATGAAGAGGAAACTGAGCAACTGTCGACGCGGAGAGTCGAAGCAGTTCGGTTATGGGTCGCTCTTACTTCCGCTCATGCTGGAGTGGGTGCCGGCCTTATAACTACAGGATATGGTCGTGGATCCACCCAGAGGTCCCCTGGAGACGAGGGCCAGTCGATGGGGCCATGTCATGCCGCGTGGAGGTGGCGGCCGCCCAGTGGCATGGGGTGTTTATTTTCGAGAGTGGCTGGATCGGCAGGTCATTTTCGTAGAGGACTGGCCATATGCTGGTATAGACTTTCGCGGTGATCCCGACATGCCACTGCCTGCGGGAGAGCATTGGGACGATGGAGGTATGACACTTGATCTCTTTTTTAATTTTTATCTTTTAAATGTTTTTTAATTTTTTCATGTACATGTCTTGATGAATGCTATGATGTGCAGATGTGGGACCCACGAGACCCCTTGGTCTAGCCCCAGAGGCACGGAGAGAGGGACAGTGCGCTGGAGCCCTGGCCTTGGCTCCTCCAGGAGTCAACACACTAGAGATTGTGCTACAGAACCTTGAGGGTTTACCGGCAGGGGTGCCAGATTACCAGGGGATTAAGGAGATCCCCATAGCATCTCAGATCCACACAGTGGGGGTGGAACCCAGGATGCATCCCCTTTTGAGGCGGGTGGCACGGGCAGTTGTGTGCTACAGAGAGCACAATCCACCACAGTAGACATCTAGGTTTTATTTCCACTGATGTTTTTTGAGAGACACGCGTCTCAGATGTACTGAGGACATCGGCCTTATTTCAGACATATACACTTATTTTTGAGCACCTTAGCGCGCCACACGATATATATATATACCGATTTTGGATGGATCTTTTACATATGATGATGTTTTTATATGCTATGCAAATCTCTAATACAAATGTGATCTAATGTATCAGTTGCACAACATGTGATCCACATATTTTAATTTTTTATGCAAGCTTAAAAGCACACATGCGAACACACATGCAAACTATGCTTGGAAAAGAAATTATTTACATATGCTTATTCTATGGTCTTATTATGCTTTCTATGTCTTCTTGTATGATGTTTATCTATTACGCAAATTTCTGTCTAACACATGGTTTGCCAATGCATCAGTTAACGTATTTAATCGTCTCAGAATGTGTTGATATGTGACATAATCAAAATTCCTTTCTAACAATCTTACACGTAGATACAACCTTAGAATGCGTTGGTCTCTGACGGAATATCGCTTGTTGAGTTGATGGACGACAAGTTGAGAGTCCAGGTTCACCACCAATGCACGAATGCTGAGATCAACTGCTTCGGCTAGTAATTCAATTACAGCACTGTATTCGGCGACATTGTTAGTGGTACGACCCAAGCACACGCCTTGAAGATCTAGCAACTCGCCGTGAGGATCATAGATCACCCACGCCGCAGAAGACAAGTTGCAAGTGCTACGGCAGGCACCATCAGCGAAACCAACATAAGGTGCACTAGACATCTGCGCAAGAAGCAGAAAACACAATAAGAGGCAAACACGCCTTCACACCAAAGCAAAACAAGAAATATAACATACTTGCTAAAAACACACGTATGTACAAACTAGGTGTACGAAATCATGCATAATATTTTTTCAAATAGAGCCCGTTGCGGGGCTTGTCAAGAGGATTTCCTTCGTAGTCGATCAGCTCATATGCCCCCTTTTGTAGAACTCTCTTCACAATATAGGGGCCTAGCCACATGGATTCGAGTTTACCTGCCCCCAGCTTATCTTTAGCTTGATCATAGAGCAGTACTAGATCTCCCTCAACAAAGGAACGAGGTTGAATGGTATGGTCGAAGTGAGCCTTAACCCTCTTCTTCTGCGCTTCAATAGCTAGAGAAGCTAAGCGACGGGTCTCATCTAGCCGTTCTAAATAAAGAAGTCGTTCCTCCACCGGAGTTGTGTTGGGAAGCAACTCGACAGCTAACTTTAACGAAGGAATCTCACACTCAACAGGAAGGGTGGCCTCCAGTCCATAAACAAGCTGAAAAGGGGTGAAACCGGTGGCGTCCTTCACAGAGGTCCGATAGGCCCACAAGGCGGGGAACAACATCAAATGCCAGTTAGACTTGTGCGTATTCACGGTACGTTGGAGCATTGTGATCAAAACTTTGTTCACAGCTTCAATTTGGCCGTTGGATTGAGGGTAATACGGCATCGAACTATCTTGACGCAAGCCAAGCTGGGTCGTTAGTTCCGTCATCATGTGATTACGGAAATGTTTTTCGTGATCCATGACGATAGCCTGGGGGACCCCGAACCGAGTAATGACATGATTAAACAAAAACTGCGCCGCTGTGTAGCCGTCTTCGTTCAATGTAGGCATCGCTTCGGCCCATTTGGTGAAATAATCCACGGCAACGATGATATGCCCATGCCCCCCGGCCGAACGAGGGTTACAGGATGTATAATCGATGCCCCATTTGGCAAATGGACCTTCGGTAACAACAGGGTGCAGTGGTGCAGGAGGTGCACGCATTTTCCGGTGGTAGATCTGGCATTCATGGCATGCACGGACGGCAAGGATACAATATTTGAAGATAGAAGGCCAGAAATAACCAGCACGGAGGATTTTCTGGGCGGTGGCATATCCGGACATGTAGCCACCACAAGCACCGGAGTGGCAGTCATTCAACACCCGCTCAGCCTCCTCGAGAGTCAAACATCGGCGGAGAACAGAATCAACGCCGAGGCGGTACAGGGTATCGCCAATAATACAATAGGGTTGAGATTGGTGACGAATCCTCCGTCGAGCGTCTTTCGAGACGTTGGGATGGAAGGAAGATGTCTGCAAATATACGATGATGTCCCCATACCAAGGGTCGAGGGTGTTGATTAGAAACAATGTTTCATCCGGGATATGCTCTTCCGAACGAGATGGTGCAGAAGGAGATGGCAAAGAACAAAGCAATTCTGCAAAGACCAGAGACTTCTTAGACTTGGCAGCAGTAAATTCCAAGTCAAACTCTTGTAGGATTACGATCCATTTCGAGTACTTGCCCCCCAGCAGCTGACGCGACAAGATGTACGTCATTGGGTTGCAGTCGGAAATCACGGTCGTAGTGCGCAACAGGATATAGTGCTGGAATCGTTGGACGGCGTAGACAACTACCAATGCCAACTTCTCGACATAAGCGTAGCGAGTTTCCGTATCCAAGAGATTGCGACTAAGGTAATAGATAACGTGCTCATTGCCATCATCATCATCCTGTACCAGAACCATGCCGATGGTGGTGTCAGCGGCAGCTAGATAGAGAGTATAATCACGATGGTAGTTCGGAGGTCTTAAGAGTGGAGTCGAGACAAGGAGGTCCTTGAGTCGCTCAAAAGACTCCTGGGCGATGGCATCCCAACGAAAGGGTGTGTCTCGCTTTAATAACCATGTGAAACCCTTAGCCACCTCGGCATAATTCGGAATGAATCGTCTAAGGAAATTCGCTTTGCCCTGCAAGCTCTGCAATTGCTGCAAAGAGACAGGGGGAGGAAGATTTAGGATGGCCTCAACTTTGAGGGGATCCAGACGGATGCCTTCTCGGGAGATGATGAACCCGAGCAGTCGGCCTAATTCTACGCAGAAGACACACTTATGAGGATTAAGCCTAATGCGGTAGTGTCGACAGCGGAGAAAAATCTCGCGAAGATGAGAGGGATGGTCCTGACGCTTAGCTGAATGAGCTAGGAGGTCATCCAAATAAGGTTGTACAATGTGACGAATGTCATGAAAGGCATAAGACATTACACGTTGAAATGTAGCGCCGACATTCTTTAGACCGAAAGGAAGCTTCTTATAGGCGAAGGTGCCCCAAGGACAAATAAAAGCCGTCTTATGCTGGTCCGCGGGTGCAATGTTGATCTGGTTATAGTCAGAGAAGCCGTCCATAAACGAGTAAATTTCACTTCCTGCGCATTCATCAATAAGCTGATCGATGAAGGGCGTAGGGAAGTTATCCTTCGGACATGCACGATTGATATCACGGTAGTCAACACAGACCCGGATAGTGCCCTGTTTTTTATTCACAGGGACTATATTAGACACCCAATCAGGAAGGGGAATGGGGTAAATGAAACCAGCTTTAAGAAGCTTTTCGACTTCAGCCTTGATGGCTACAGCCTTTCGGGGGTGCACAGGGCGTAAGCGCTGACGAACAGGCTTAGCACCTGGATATGTTGGTATTTCGTGCACCACTATACTAGGGTCGATGTCAGACATTTCCTCATAGGACCATGCGAAGACATCACGAAATTCGTGAAATAGAGCAATGTAGAGTTGAACTTCCTCTGGAGTGCAAGTGACTCCGATATGAATGTGCTCGACAATCCCTGGTTTGACAGAGATGTCGATCGGTTGGGTTTACGTGATATTTCCCATATTGCCCTCTGAAGACACTTGATAAAGCCGAATGGGTGTTTGGAGGGGCGGGGATGGGACACATGAAGCAAACCGATCGAGACATGCAGTCATTTCCGGATGGGGAGGGAGAAACGAAGAGCGGTGGTGGTGATCTGACCAAGGGAGATCTTCAAGAGACATTGTCTCTATGATGGCTTCATCGGAAGGAAATATTTCCTTCAATGGATCCGAAGTAGCCTCGTCTCCTAGCCAAGGGAAATGAACATATGAATCGGGAACACTGCTCGGGAGAGCAGGTTCATCAGGGGGAGCCGATGCAGCGACAATCTCGATGTAGTTGAGTTCGGCAGGACTCAACGCATCATATCACCCCAAGAGTCTTCCTGATTGGCGGGAGGAAGAACCCACGGATCAGAGCATACAGAGATCATGTTAATAGGGGTGAGATTCAGAGGTGGGAGGGGAAAGACTCCCATTAAAGTGAGATCTTTGAAAAGTCCGGCACCCATGCTCTCGAGTGACTTAGAGGTATGCTCCACAAATGGCACATTACCTTCAGAAGAAGAGGCGAAGAAGGAGAGCTGGTCCACCATGACAATCTTCCCCTGGTGAGGGAAACGAATGACATGGAATAGGGAGGAAGCCACGGCTTGCATGGCGTATGTCCAGCTCCGTCTGAGGAGGAGGTTGCAGGTAAGATTGGCGTCAACAACTTCGACCTCCACTTCTACGGTCTTTCCTTCCAAAGAGATGGGCAAGTGTTGGAGGATACCGTAAGGACGGGACTCTCTTCCATCGAAAGCTTCTAAAGTCATAGGAGACTGACTCAAAGTAGGGGAACCAATCACCTTCCAGCAAGCAACGGACATGATGCAGGTTGAGGCACCTTCATCAATAACCGTACGATGAATCGTTTTGCTATTGATGATGACATGTATAAGGAAAGCGACTTGGTGAGGCAGTCTCTGTGTAGAACCCTCGAGATCAAAAGAAATCAAATCTGAATCTGCCGGGTCGATGCCACCAATAGCTGATAGCAAGGACTTCCTCTGGGAGGGGCAACTCTGGAGGACTTCTAGAGCGGACATAGCAGACGGAGCCTGAGCTAAGTCCTCAACAATGCTATAGTGCTGGGCAGCACGAGCATTAGGGTTGTAAGATGACTTCCTGAGTACACCTTTTGGAGGGGGTCGGGGGATCGTCTCAGCGCTGGGCCTTTCGATGTGGAGAGGACCAGAACTAGACGGAGGAGCGCTGGAGGGGACCTCCGGCTCTTTCCCGGCATGAGATGGATAGTCTTTCGCTCAAGTTGAAACATGGATGGGAATCGTTCCAGCCATGAACACTTGAGAACCGAACGAGGAAGAGGGTTGAGACGGGTCTGCCACCATTTGAGTCTGCTGGGAAGGGAAAGGCTCTTTAAGCACGGCAGGAGTCCCAGGAGCACCTTTCAATAACCGACTAACTTCGGACTGCCTTGGGCAGTCCTTAGTGTAGTGATCCTCATCACAGATGAGACAAGGATACTTAAGTTTTCGTTTAGCTCCTTCCTCGGGTGGAGGCTTAGGGGAATCTTGCTTGGGTTGTCCAGATTTATCCTTAGCTTTCCCTTTCTTTTTCCCTTTTGAGGATTTATCCGCCGCAGTGGACTGAACGACGTTTACCTCGGAGGTACTTCCAGGGTTAGATTGGCCCTGAGGAGCATTTCCATTAGAAGCGTTCTGTTTTTGCTTCCCAGGGTTCGCGGCCGATTTCTTCGATGACGAATTTACAAAACCAATGACTCCATCAACAGATGGTTTGGGCGGAGCCTTGGGCTGTCCAGGCCTCGGGGCGTCTGGAAAATAATCATATAGAGTACCTAACTGAGAGTATACTAAGTCTAGGTACTGAGCTCGCGCGATCGCTTGCTCTTCAGTTACACAAGCTCCCATGGCGATGTCTCGTGCAATCGCAGGGACAAAGGAAGTTGTGAACCAATCGGTCAGGAGTTGATCAGGAATCCAGAATTTGATCAAGCGACGACGCCTTCTCCATTCATGTATATGATCAGATATATGGGTCGCCGTGTCCAGTTTGAGAGACGTGAGGAGATGTGTCCCCGTCTCGTACCGAATGGGTAGCTGAAAATGAGTTAAGAACGCCATAGCCAGCGAGTTGAAATCTTGAAACGTGTCGCGATTCAGCTCAATGTACCACTTAGCGGCTGAGCCGGTGAGAGTTCTCTGAAAGAGGCGGAGCCGGATAGAGTCATCAAGCCATGAGTTCGATGAACACCAGAGGTGATAGGTCATGACATGGGCCTGAGGATCTTCACCAGCTTTGCCATCAAATTTTGGACAATCACCGGGTATTTTAGTTGGAATTGGCGGCCAATACGGATTATGCAGAATGGGATCATTTGTCAACTTGGACACATCCGGAAGTTCCAACGTCGCTAAGAACGGCAACTGAGGGTTAAAGGACATTTGTGGCTGTGGAAGCGGGGTGGTACCAGGGTTCCAACCAGGTGGTGGTTGCCCCCATGGACTCTGTCCAGATGGACCTGGCCCAAAAGGGCCTGGCCCATAGGGACTTTGCCCGTAGGGGTTCTGTCCATACGGATTCTGTCCATATGCAGACAGTTGTCCCTGGGTCTGCCCCCCAGCACCCCATGTATTAGCAACTTGACCCGCAGGTGCAGCATACTGATAATTTTGGTAAGGAGTGACCTGCATCTGTTGATAATTTTGATAAGGGGTAAACTAAGTTTGCCCCTGGGGTTGCTGGTAACCATACATTTTCTGGGCTCCATACTGAGCCTGATAAGAAGGTTGCGCTTGGTAGGAAGGTTGGGGCCGTGGCCCGCCTTGCATTTGATAACCTGTTTGAGTTTGGGGCCCAGAATAATGTCCTTGAACTAGCTGGGCTTGGATCATCTGGCCGGAAGGTTGGCCTGGTTGAGTTTGGGATAGACCTGTTTTCCCAGAAGGATGTACTTGCTGGGTGCCAGGTTTTCCTTGAGTAACCAAGGGTTGTCCTTGCAGAACAGATGGCCGAGCAGACTGGACGGCTGGTTGACCTTGCGGTTGGCCAGTCTATCCAGATGGATGATTAGGGCAGACAGTGGGTTGGCCTTGCTGCATAGAAGGCTGGCTCGTTTATCCGGAAGGTTGTACTAGCTGAGCAGTGGGTTGGCCCTGCTGTACGTAGGGCTGCCCCCCTTGCCCAGGAGGATGCATGGACTGAGCAGTGGGTTGGCCCTACTGTACGTGGGGTTGCCCCCCTTGCCCAGAAGGATGACTAGACTGAGCAGTGGGTGGGCCCTGCTGCACGTAGGGTTGCCCCCCCTGCCCAGAAGGATACCCTTGTTGGACTGCTGGTTGACCTTGAGGAATATAATTCTGCCCAGCTTGTCCAGCGGGATAACCCTGCTGGAAACCAGGTTGGCCTTGTTGGATGTAAGGCTGTCCTGGTTGTCTAAACGGGTAACCTTGTTGGGTACCAGGTTGCCCTGGATAACCAGAAGGTTGGCTCTGATAGGAAAAAGATGGACCACCAATGGCCGAAGGTTGTCCTGGGTAGGGTTGTCCTTGTGGGCCCCCAGATTGTCCTGGGTAAGACTGGCCATAAAGTGGTTGCCCTTGGGGGGCTTGCACATAAGGTGGATGGCCTAGATTAGGTGGTCCTTGAGGCTGTCCAGGAATTTCCTGGCCCCCATGAAAAGAATGAGTACCGGCGTCCCAGGTGATGGATAATGGTACCGAGACTTCAACGAAAGGTTGAAGAGGCGTGGTTTGAGTAAACTGGAGGTACTGGCCAGTAGAATCATAATAAAAGAGTGGACTTTGCATGTTTGGGTCCACAATGGGTTGCCCATGGGCATCATACGGCCCCCCTTTGGAACAAGGCCAGAAGAGGGTTGAGCACTTTGTGCAGGGTCGACGACTCCAGACAAAAGTTCCGGCTGGCCGTTACTCACTTGACCGTGAGAGGGGCCAGCACCAGGGTTTGTAGATGAAGACGTTGTTACGGCACTGACGACCGGGGTCGAGTATGCTACACAAACAGTTGGAATCGTGGGAACTGAGGTAACAGGTGTAGTATGGGGTTGTGAAACAAAGGGTCCCGTGGTGGGAGTGATCTGAGGATCCCACATAGTCGTAGTAGGCATCCTGGCAGCTATTCTATCCCTCATCGACTGATATCGTGGGGGGAGTGGAGAAGTAGCTGGAATGGGAGATTCAATATTCGACACCACGGGTGTCTCACTTGCGCTGGGAGATGTCTCATCCATATGGGAAGTAGACATTGGAGACGAAAAACCAGGAGGGGTAACAGGAATATCGTCCTCGTCAGGCTCCCAGATAGGGTTCCAATCTTCTTCGTAATCCTCGTCGCCCGGGGCACGTACGTCAATAGGTTGGATACTCGGGATAACAGGAAGAGTATCGCTTACAACTGGTACCTCAGGAGAAACAGAAGATGGAGAACCTTGATCACTTGGACCGGGAGTTGACGGGTCAGCCAGGATGACAAACCCCACACAAAACCTAAAGGAAACTAACGATAAAGACCCTACTCAAGCTAACGCACACAAGAACTAACCAGGTAATGTTATCGTGGCCGAATAAATTTTTAAGACACAGGAACTAAACTTGACCTTTTCATGTTTCAAGAGTCGAGAAAAGGACGAAAAGATGACTCTAGTCTCCTTCGAATGTTTAATGAGCACGAAGTGACAAGACGCTCACTGGCACCTTTCCTTTTAGGGAGTCCGAAAAGGATCAAAAGTGACTGCTCTGGAGATTCTAGGCAAAGGGTTTACCAAGCAATCCGTAAAACTGCTTATACACCTTGGCAATCGTATGAGAACCAAGGACTTTCCGTACTGCAGTCAATCTTCCCGAATGTTGTGTTCGGTGCGTTACAGCTCGCAGGGCGGCAGACTCGGCTTCCTATGGATCAAGGATAAAAGCCTAGTGGGGTCTCCCTATATACGCGACGGTACGTGGGAGCTCAGTCCGTGTTAGACCACTATCGAGTCACAGAAGGAGGAATCACCCAACCGTAATGTGAAACAATAGTGACTATGTTTAAAGACGCCGGAACACGTCTCTAACCTAGACCTATAGATGTTTGCGTTAAGTTCCAATGCGTTTTTAGGTTTATTCAGTTTATTTTATGGTTGATCTTAAATTAAGTTTCGGTTTCAGGCCTTATCGTGTGATCTCTCACAATTACCTAGATGCAAACTACATGCCAAAGAATACCATTTCGTTCGATGAATTCTAACTATGAGAGGGTTAAGAGTTTTCAATCAAACAAAATGAACTCAATCAATCAAACAATCTAATGCAGCTAATGACAAAGAAATAAAATTTTTCTTTTGAGAACACAAATCAATGAAATGCTCTTCTTTTCATTAACTATTGAATGCAAAAGACATTAGTTTGATTTCTTTTTCAATGGCACTGTGCACTTAAAATGAATTTTGAGAGACAACAACACCGAGTAAAGAGAAATAAAATCACTCAATGAAAAACACAACAAGCGTGAAAAGAGCCGATTGAATCCAAGCAACTATGATCTGTGTCTGGGTAGCGAGAAGTAATCGAAACAATCCGAGAACTGGTTCAATGACAATCACCTAAAACAACCAAGTAGAGAAAGCAAAAAGAGGAAGGTTTTCGCAATAGCAAAGGCAAGTAGAAACGAATTTTTGTGAACGAGTGATAAAACAAAGTTAATCCAATGAAAACGGGATAATGGCACTAGGTCACAGGACACAAAACAAGATTCGTCCGGCAAGACTTCGCAAGCAAGTGCTTCACAATTCAAACAATAAAAATCAAGTCATAAACCAGGTAGAAAGAGCAGGAGATAGTCAAACCAACAGGCTCAGGAGGCAAAATTGAAACAAATTCAATTCTACAGGATTAGTGTGGGTAACACTCAGAAACAATGCGCTGACCAGAAGTCACGCGTAGCAACAAAGCACTGTCAGCGCGGAAGCACATGACTTAAGCGCGTTGGTTCGATTTCAGAACCGTCGCGACTGTTTTACGTACAAGCGCGATGACCACGGGTTCAAAGAGACAGCTATGCGCTGCCAGCGCGACTGTTTTGATATAAACCGCGCTGAGGCTAAAAAACAGGCAGAATCAAGCCAAAAACTCCCAAACCAAGGCAAGAACTCTTTAAACAATTAAGACACCTCCCAGACTGAACCAGGAAGTCTAAAAGCAGAGAACTAATCCCCAATTTTTGAAAAGAGAGTAACAATCAAACTCAAAACAAGAATGAACAAAAAGAGACAAAGGCCAGCTCCCCAGC
Organism: Pinus tabuliformis; assembly: GCA_031772625.1. Taxonomy (NCBI): domain Eukaryota; kingdom Viridiplantae; phylum Streptophyta; class Pinopsida; order Pinales; family Pinaceae; genus Pinus; species Pinus tabuliformis. The sequence continues at coordinate 913,631,666 of CM062818.1, read as the reverse complement.
GGAGTCGCCAAATTGTTGGAGAGGTAAATCCCCTCTACGGATAGAGGCGATCCCTACTAGCCCAGAATGGGTCTAGCAACAATCAATCAATGCTACTGTGCAAGTTCCTAATTGCAAATAAAAGATAGGCAATGAACACCTACTTGGATTCCAACGCTATTGTTTGATGAAGAGATGTCGTTCTCGCTCCTTCGCTTTGGCCGGTCACGATCTTCCACGATCCCCGTAGATAGATACTTGCACACACGAAGAGAAACACAAACACAAACGTGAAATCTAATAAATGCAATTATACATCAGTCATAAAGGATGTAATTCACATTAACCATTACAAAGACAAATGATAATGGAACCATAACAGTAGTCATCTATTATTAATCAATAACATAGAAAGGTACAACCAAAGTTCTGACGCCGAGTCCTTCTCTAGAGGGTCCAACCAGCAAGTCTCTTAAGCATTCACCCTTGGAGGTAGATTCTCCCAAGACAAAACTCTCTCTCACACAAGCAATACTCACAACCTCCCTTAAGCTTCCTCTAGCAAATCCACACTTGTCACACCAACTACCTACTAGCAGCAGCACTCTAAGCACTATGAATTCCACACTATCCAAACTAGCTGCTTATGGCAATGGTGAAGGTTTAAATAGGAGAAGGAGTCTCCATGAATGGTGGGAGGATGAGCTTATCTCCAAGGAAGGTGGCTCAAATGACGAACAGACATGCCATAGAAGGTAGGGCGACATTCACAAGGCCAACAACCAGGTCTGGAGTCATCTGGAAGGCTGGCTGTTAGAAAAAACTCACCCAAACAGGATCAGCGCATGTGCATAACTGGTCTGGAGCGCTGCCGTCGCATCTTAATAACGGAGCAGGCTGTGTCAACGCGACTTAATACAAGCATATGATGCGCTGGAGCATGAAATTCGACCAACGCGGGAAACCCGTGTGCTTCCGCGCTGGTAGCGCATCAGTTGTAGTATCAGCCGCCAGTCAGTGCAGTTATTTTAATAACAGTCGCGCTGATGAAATAAACTTTGGCAAAGTGGGTCATTTGGCCAGTTTAGAGAGCATGAGCATGGTTATTTTGAATTCATGATACAGTAGGGAGACTGACAAGGAGACAGTGACAAATTACTGGGTAATAGTTTGGTGAGATTTAGAGATAGGATATATGTATCGAATTGCAGTGAGCTCAAGAAGCTTATCTTGAGGGAATTTTACACCTAGCCATACTCTAGTAATATAGGATATCATAAGATGTTGACAGTGGTGAAGAAGTTCTACTATTGGTCGAATCTGAATAAGGAAGTGGCAGATTTCGTGGTTATATGTTTAGATTGTCAGCATGTCAAGGTGGAATGTAATCATCCAGGTGGTTTACTACATCCTACAACAATTCCAGAATGGAAATGGGAGGTCATTTCCATGGATTTTATCACAGGTCTTTCGAGGAAACTAAAGAAGCATGATTTTATTATGGTTATGGTTGATAGGTTGAGTAAGGTAGCTGACTTCATTCTAGTAAAGACTACATATTCTGCCAATGAGGTAGCACATGTGTTCATTAAAGAGATAGTGAGACTACACGGTGTTCCAAAGAAGATTGTGTCGGACAGAGATGCAAAGTTCACTTCCAAGTTTTGGAAGAAGTTATTTGTAGGCTTGGGTACAAAGTTGGCTTTCAGTACAACTTATCATCCTCAGATAGATGGACAGACAGACAGGGTCAACAGGATCTTGGAGGATATGTTAAGGATGTACGTGATGTACTAGCAGAAGAAATGGAAGGAGTATCTTCCATTAGTTTAGTTTGCATACAACAATGGTTATCAAGATTCATTGAGGATGAGTCATTTTGAGGCACTGTATAGGCGGAGTTGTAACACTCTCATCATTTGGATTGATCCAGTGAAAAAAGTACATATTGGACTGGATATCATGGCAGACATGGAGCAGGAAATGCAGGTTATAAAGAAGAATCTAAAGGTAGCATAGGATAGACAGAAGAGTTATGTGGATTAGCACAGGGTGTTCAAGGAATTTTGGGTTGGGGAGAATGTCTATTTATGCATCAAGCCAAAGAAAATCTCTGTGAGGATTGGTTCATGTTCCAAGTTGGCACCACGATATTGCGGGCATTTAGAGATCCTTGATAGGATTGGACTAGTGGTATATCAACTTACACTACCTCCAACAGTGAAAGTACATGATGTTTTCCATATTTCATTGCTTAAGAAGTATATAAAGGATTTTGATCATGTTATTGATTGGTCTGTATTGCAAGTGGAGCAAGAAGGAGAGTTCCATCCGGAACCTTAGTGCACATTGCAGTGGAAACATCTCATGCTTAGAAACATAGCCATAGAGAAAGTTAAAGTGCAGTGGAAGCACTTTGGGCTTGAAGAAGCTACATGGGAGATGGCGGATCATATGTGGGCCTTGTATCCATCATTGTTTGCTGGTTGAGAAAAGTAGTTTTGGTTTGATGTTGGTATATGTTTGGCATATGTTTTGTTGATGTTTTAGTATATGTATGTATATGTATATGTATATGGATGTAAATACCACCATGAGCTAAGTTATAAAGCTCTAATAAGTGGTATGGGTGTCATATTATTATGGTTGTTACATTTTCATGTTGTCATGATGTTTTTCTTTTGATCAGGTCTTTCATTGTAAATACTGCAATGAGCTAAGTTATAAACCTCCATGGGAAATATGTTTTCTTTCCAACAATTTTGTTGAAGTTGTTAGGTTCCTATACCAATAGGTGTCATAATTTATGATTGGCTGATTTTAACTCTGTAATATGTACATACCTTTTCTTTCTGCAAATGTTTTCCATATTGTAAAAATTAAAAAATGTAAAGAGGGTATGTCCTAAAATAAAAATCAAAAGACAAAAAGAATAAGAGAAGGTAAAAAAAATTAAAGAATATGAACCCCAAAAACAAAAAGACCATGAAAGTGTGCAAGACCAAATGCCACTACTATTTACTTTTCTACATAGTAATGATTATGTGCAACTTGTTACTCATGCCACAATCCATGCTAACCAAACAATTTAATCTTGGTTTTTCCATGTTTTCAATTTCATGCTTAGAGATAGAGAATAAAATCTGACCAAACTGTTTAACTTTGGTAGATAATTAGATTAGGTAGAGTGAATAAAATGAGCTCAATAGTTTAATCTAAGCCCCTAGATGTAATAAGGTTAGACTTAGTTAGAATACCATTGTAAAAGAAAAGAAAAAGGTTTTGATAAGGGTTTTCTAGCTTAAGTGCACCCTAATAAAGAGAAGTAAAAATGGCAGGATGAGTAGGTGGGTAAGTAGAAGAATGTTTGCAGAATTGTGATGATTGTCAGATAAGAGCATAACATTCACTTTCATCATCAAAATTTCTAAGTATGGGTGAAAATCAAGCATGCATCAAAGTTCACAAAGTCAAAATGAATAACTTCCCTCACTCATTACGTTTTCGCGTAACTAATTTCCAAGAAAAAGTCTTAAGTACCTAAAATATTAAGTCAAAGGGGCTCAGAGCATTTCTCTGACTTCTGGAGGGACCGCACCCTCGGCCCAATGAGTTACATGTCCTAAGTATTAAAAATTCCCTCATAAACAGTCACCCCCTTCAAATCACTCATTTTTCCAAACAAATCCCTTTTCCTAAGAAAAACACCATTTTTTCTAAAGAAAAGCCATTACCCCCAAGTAAACTCCTTTCCCTAAGAAAACCCACAAAAATAACACTAAGCATAAGTTATAATGTGTTTATACAAAGCCAATGAATTATAAATGTACATTGTACTTGGCACTAAATCCATTTACCGCTTCCATTTCATATTAACTTTAATTTCCCTTATATTTATTTAACTCCCAAAAACAAACCCTTTCCCGTATTATTTATTAAACCCATATGATAATATCCCGTCCCATAGGTTTGAAATATAAACCTTATTAAGAAAATTAAATAACTGGATTAATCGGTCGATCACCGACTAATTAAGAACCATAACCCTCTGACGATTTAAAAAGATTAATTAGTCAATCAATGATTAATTAAATCTGTCCCCACTAATCAAATCATCCCTGATGCCATTAAGACTCCCTAATCCACAGCTAATATCCCGTCGGGCCCCTCCATTAAATCCTCAATCAAATCATTGCCCCGATCACCGTGCGATCTGAACCCTTTAGATCCAACAGTTGATGCTCATATCAGGCGGTCTCTAAAAGCCGAGCTTTACCCGCCCAATGTGAGTGGTTTCACTATTTACCCCACCGCTATGTGGCACCCGATGAATGGAATCGGGTAGCCTTCCCCCAAAACTACTCATGTCTCATAAGCGGTGTGATGGTCCTTCAATACTACTTCCCTGCCATTTCGATAAACCGCTCGTCCATTCATTCAATTGACTTTTGCACCATATTTCAAAATTCTGCCCGTTAAACCTTATAACGTGAAAATCTGTGTTTTCATGGTTTTTGCCCATTCGATTGTGTAAACGTATGAAACCCTCCAGCACCTCCCTGAACCGCTGCAACATGATTTCACTATCTGTTTTCCATCCAAAACTCTATTGTGACCCCTTTCCCATTCATCCCTGTGCTAGAAAGCTATCAAGCACCCTTCATGAAGACCTGTGTTCTCTTAAAAAATATTGAATTTTTTTAGGTTATCAAACTAAGATCAGATCTTGGATAAATAGTTCTGATACTAGTCATAGAACTGGTTTATTCCAACAGTCAATAGAAAACCTCATTCAGAACTTGTGCTCAGAGGATGAACACAATTATACAAGGAAACAAAGAAGAAGACAACTACACAGAGCATTGACAATCAAAACAAAGCAACTAGACATAGAATACAGTTACAAGACAAGTGAAAAAAATATGCATGTACTTAACCTATATCCACTACCTGATGCTGATATACACAAAAATAAAAAGATTTACTATTGAAATAGACATTAAAAACGTAAAATATACAGTGAAGGTAAAAGGACACAGTAAAGAACAGTCAAAGTGTATGAGGGTTAAAGAGTATTAGATTGAAGACCAAGTTAGTAAATCAGTTAGCATGAAGATAAACAGCGGGGAAGACAGTTACATTGCATACAAATTCATGTCAAAGTGAAGACATATGAAAAAATAGAGCAGTAAAAGTAAAAAGTAAACAATAAACAATAAAAGTAAACATGAAAGCATTAAGGGTTAAACAAATATGAAAACACTTTCACCAGTAACAATGAAGTTTATCCAAAGTAAAAGTGAAAAACAATTGAAAGGAATTTAAGGTTAAAAGATGAAATCAGAGCAGAAATGGTACATTCTTCAGAAATTTCTTGTTTAAGTCATAGTTTTACAAAAACTATTGTGGCCAATACAAGAAGCATTTCCTGAAACTAGAGGAGGTTTTTGTTTCTAACAGGCCAATCTACAAAAACCTATCTCACTATTTACACAGGTATTATGAAAAGGGAGATAAGTGCATGTCTTCACAACCTATTTTTCAGTTTGTGCAAAGTCCTGTTTTTGACATCTTTTTGCAGAGAATATTATGAACAGTTGGAGCTGAATTTTTGGAAACTGAGAGAGGTTTATCTAAAAATAATTCCTATCTACAATAACAACTTTCATTTTTTACATATCTAGCTCAGATTGAGATATACACGCGTCTCATTGGACCCTAAGTTTGCACAATTTCTGGGGCAAAATGCACAAAGGAATGATGCAGTTAGTGACTGGGATGCCTCATCATCAACTAAGAGTTGCTATCAAATTTGATTTTCTCTTCCTTTTCACCATAAATCCCTAAAAGTAGTGCCAAATAGATTCATTGGTTTTGAATGTCCTTTATTTAAGTTCTATTATTGTAAAACAGTTTGAGATATTTGTGAAATCAATCTTGATATTTTTTCAAGATATTTCAGTTTAGAATTAGTATAAATTCTTCTCCATTTGAAGTATTTTGGGGTGGATTCTATAACATCTCTGTAAATCCATGCTATCAAACTGAGAAATATTTGTACTCAAATCTGGATTTTTGCTGGAAAAGGAATGAAAGTTGAGGACATTTCATTAGATTATTGTGCAGTATAATTACAAAAAAGTATTCTATCCTTGTGATTTTATGTGTTTTCTATATGTTTCAATGTTTCATGCATCTTAATTCTAAATGGTAAAATAGTCAAAGTATATCAGAACTAGCTTTATTGCTCTCTGCTATCAACAATTTACCATTTCCATGTTTTCTTCCAAACTATATTGATAAAGGAATTCTTAACTACTCCTCTATCCCTATAGTATTTCTCTAATAGGTCCCTGGTATAGGATTCTTAATTGCCCTCTACTAGTTGACCTATCTTCCCTTCCTCTTTCTGATCCTAACTTGAGGATTCTTGATTGCCCTCTAGTTTTGATCAGAGCTATCACCCATTCAATCCTCAAAGTTTGTTTTTACTGTGTTATCCTGCCTATTGAAATCCTACCTCAGCAATTTGACTTATTCCAGTGAAATATCCATGTTTGACTCCATAGCCCAATGGCCTAAAAGCCTAGTTTGCCCATATGTTTCAGAACCCCACCACTCTCAAACAAAAAAACCTCATTGAACATTCATACTAGCCTAAAATCCTTTCAAACATAGCTAAATCATAAAGAGAGAGCCCTCCCTGGACTTAGGTGGGCTAGCACCTAAGTCTAAAAGTTGGTTTGTGGTTACCTCAGAAATTTCTTTCTTTAACCTTAAGAAAATTCTGAGTGATAACATAGTGGCGACTCCACTGGGGAGAACTAACATTTTCTTCAAAATTGTTTTCCAGGTTTAGATCTGATCTATGATGGTGGATAGTGATCAAACACACAAAGGTTAAAATCATCTGCCTGGTGACTCCAAATCAATTTCAAAATCAAGACTCCACTAGAGAAATGAACCCGAAAGAACTATGTGAAAAGATCAGGCTTTTAACTTGTATTGTTATCCAAGACATTATGTTCTTTCTCATTGATAAAGTTTTTCAATGTATATTGTATTTTAGAGAAGATTTTAGATCTTTTTTATTATTATTTTCGTTTAAAAGATGTAGATATAAAGTCTCCTTACATATTTGAACAACTTTCTTCCGAATCTAATGATGACCATATTCCAATCAAAGAAACTGAAACAATCAACACTAATCATACAATCCCTGTACATGTTCCTATATCTCATAATGTTCCTCATAGATATAAGCCCCTCATGTTACCTACTACACTCCATGCTTTCCCTAACGATTATCACAAGCACCTCCCTAGGTTTGATGGAGAGAATGGTATCACTGCCCAAAAACATATTCAAGCTTTTGAGGATTATCTTAACTTATTTGAAGTAGATGAAGAGGATGTTAGTATTAGGCTTTTTTCTCTTTCTTTGCAAGACAAAGTCAAGAGTTGGTTCAAAACCCTGCCTGAGGCAAGCATCTCAAATCTCCAGCAGTTTCTCAAATTCTTCCTTGATAGATGGATAATCAAAGTCAATCTTCTTGTAATCATAGAAGAATATAATTAGTTAAAAAGACATCCAAATGAAACAAAACAACAATTTTCAGGCAGATTTAATCAAATCTATTATTCAATGCCATCAAATATAAGACCTCCCCCTAGTTCAGCTCTTTTGCATTATCCAAGAGCATTTGATCCAGAGCTAGAATTTTATCTAAGAGAAAGAAACCCCTCAATACTGGAACAGATGCAAAACATGGCAGTAGATGTAGAAGTAAATCTAAAAATTAGAAGAGAAAAGTTGAAAGCAGAAGCAGAGGAAAAAAGTCGACATTTTGGGGAAGAAAATAGAGGAAATAATACAGAAGATCACCATGAAAGATGAATTTTTTTTTCAAAATCACCATGACACATTTGTTTCACAAAATGAATAGGTTGACAACCATGAACAAATTCCTGTTAATTCCAACTACCATAAGTTTGAAGATAGAGTTATAGAACCATATGTGGAGAGGCAATCTGCTGATCTAATATGTACATTTGTTGACATTACTTCTTAAGATGATGTGCCTAAGCTTGATCACTATAATAATGATTATGTTTCTCAAATCCAAGTTAACCTTGCAAAGGAATCAGAAGCTAATTTGAGGAATAAAGAAGTTCAAGTTCAACAACTTGAAAATAGTGATCAGCTTGTTCATTTCATCTATGAGAATGACGAGGAAAGTGCAGAAAATTTTGAAATCAGTGAAGGAACTCTACCATTTTGTTTGGCTTCATTTTAGTTTATCAGAGATACATTTCATGCAATTAGAAATCAAATGCCAACAAGTTTTGATATTAACCATGTAGAGGGTAATAAACTTCTTGTGCAAGACTTCTCATATCTAAATTTGCAGCCCCAAAATGCTATTGAATGTTAGGTTGACGAAGAAGCCTTAGAAGCTAGAACATATGATCAAATGATCCAAGATAATTCCGTAGCATTCTATTATGAGGCAGTTCAGTTTTTGAAAGGAAATTTGCATAATCTTTCTGTAAAAAGTGATGAGAAGTTTTTAGAAAATCATGTAGTTTCATTGGAACCAATAGAAAATAGATGGCAACAGTCTCTTCAAGTCTTTCATGATCCAATAGCTGATGTGTTGGATGGAATTTGTAGTCAAAGTCCTTCTCCATTAGCTAACTATGACTTTGAAAAAGGTATTGATATAGACTTGGCTAGGCAACTAGTTTTCTTGCCATTTTCAGAAGAAACATCATCACAAAGCTCATTTGAAAACATGCAGGGTGATAAAGATGAAGGTATTATTTTAGTTTCATGGCATGCAGGCCATACACAACAGATGTACAGTTGTTTGAATTAGTTCAAGAATAGTGTATATATTTTACAAGATCCTTTTGTACAGTTTCTAGATTCAACAAAGGAAATCAGGAATTTCCTTATCTTCTCAAAGGTTAACAAAACTATATTTGATTTCAAGATCTCAATTTTAACCACCAACAAGCACAAGCAACAAAAGTCACTAATGTATATGATGCTTGAGTGGTTGCATTGACTATTTCATTTTACCTAACTAGCAGTCAGAAAGTTGATTAGAGTAAGTAGATAAGATTTCGATTTGAATAAATTCAGTTTCCATCAGCAAGTTTATGTTAGATCAGATTTCAGTTTGTAGAAAAGGGTGTAGTGTCAATTCAATATTTTTAGTCACAAATATTATACAACAGAGCATACACATGTGTGGGATTGGCCGAATGGATCAGGCTACTAGTCGACAATGTTCTTGACATTTCACAAGGAAATGCCATCCCTAAGTGAAGCCGCTGTTAGGTTCCTATACCAATAGGTGTCATAATTTATGATTCGTTGATTTTAACTCTGTAATATGTACATACCTTTGCTTTCTGTAAATGTTTTCCATATTATAAAAATTAAAAAATGTAAAGAGGGTATGTCCTAAAAGAAAAATCAAAGAACAAAAAGAATAAGAGAAGGTCAAAAAAATGAAAGAATATGAACCCCAAAAACAAAAGACCATGAAAGTGTGCAAGACCAAATGCCACTACTATTTACTTTTTTGAATAATAATGATTGTGTGCAACTTGTTATCCATGCCACAATCCATGGTAACCAAAAATCTTAATCTTGGTTATTCCATGTTTTCAATTTCATGCTTAGAGATAGAGAATGAAATCTGACCAAACTGTTTAACCTTTGTAGATAATTAGATTAGGTAGAGTGAATAAAATGAGCTCAACAGTTTAATCTGAGCCCTCAGATGTAATAAGGTTAGACTTAGTTAGAATACCATTGTAAAAGAAAAGAAAAAGGTTTTGATAAGGGTTTGCCAGCTTAAGTGCACCCTAATAAAGAGAAGTAAAAATGGTAGGATGAGTAGGTGGGTAAGTAGAAGAATGTTTGCAGAATTGTGATGATTGTCAGAAAAGAGCATAACATTCACTTTCATCATCAAAAGTTCTAAGTATGGGTGAAAATCAAGCATGTATCAAAGTTCAGAAAGTCAAAATGATTAACTTCCCTCACTCATTACATTTTCACTTAACTAATTTCTAAGAAAAAGTCTTAAGTACCTAAAATCTTAAGTCAAAGGGACTCAGAGCAGTTCTCTGACTTTTGGAGGGACCGGACCCTTGACCCAATGAGTTACAGGTCCTAAGTACTAAAAATCCCCTCATAAAGAGTCACCCCCTTCAAATCACTCATTTTCCCAAACAAATCCCTTTTCCTAAGAAAAACACCATTTTTTCTAAAGAAAAGCGATTACCCCCAAGTAAACTCCTTTTCCTAAGAAAATCCACAAAAATAACACTAAGCCTAAGTTATAATGTGTTTATACAAAGCCAATGAATTATAAATATACATTGTGCTTAGCGCTAAATCTATTTACCCCTTCCATTTCATATTAACTTTAATTTCCGTTACATTTATTTAACTCCCAAAAACAAACCCTTTTCCCGTATTATTTATTAAACCCATATAATAATATCTCGTCCCCAAGGTTTGAAATATAAACCTTATTAAGAAAATTAAATAAATGGATTAATCAGTTGATCAACGACTAATTAAGAACCATAACCCTCCGCCGATTAAAAAAAATTAATTAGTCAATTAGTGATTAATTAAATCTGTCGCCACTAATCAAATCACCCCCGACACCATTAAGCCCTCCTAATCCGCAGTTACTATCCCGTCAGGCCCCTCCATTAACTCCTCGATCAAATCATTGCCCTAATCACCATGCGATCTTACCCCTTCAGATCCAACTGTTGATGCTCATATCGGGCAGTCTTCGAAAGCTGAGCTTTACCTGCCCGATGTGAGCAGTTTCACTATTCACCCTGCCGCTACGTGGCACCTGATGAATGGAATCGGGTGGCCTTCCCTCAAAACTGCTCACGCTTCATAAGTGGTGCGATGGTCCTTCAATACCACTTCCCCGCCATTTCGATTCCATTTCGATAAACCGCCCATCCATTCATTCAATTGACTTTCATGCCATATTTCGAAATTCTACCCATTAAACCTTATAATGTGAAAACGTGTGTTTTCATGGTTTTCTCTTGTGTGACTGTGTAAAAATATGAAACCCTCCAGCACCTCCCTGAACCTCTGCAACACGATTTCACTATCTGTTTTCCATCCAAAACTCTATTGTGACCCCTTTCCTAGTCATGCATGTGCCAGAGAGCTATCAAGCACCCTTCATGAAGACCTATGTTCTCTTAAAAAATATTGAATTTTTTCAGGTTATCAAACTAAGATCAGATCTTGGATAAACAATTTTGATACTAGTCACAGAACTAGTTTATTCCAAGAATCAACAGAAAACCTCATTTAGAACTTGTGCTCAGAGGATGAACACAATTATACAAGGAAACAAAGAAGAAGACAACTACACAGAGCATTGACAATCAAAATAGAGCAACCAGACAGAGAATACAGTTACAAGACAAGTGAACAAAATATGCATGTACTTAACCTATATCCACTACCTGATGCTGATATACACAAAAATAAAAGGATTTACTGTTGAAATAGACAGTAAAAACCTAAAATATACAGTGAAGGTAAAAGGACACAGTAAAGAATAGTCAAAGTGTATCAGGGTTAAAGAGTATCATATTGAAGACCAAGTCAAGTAAATCAGCTAGCATGAAGATAAACAGCAGGGAAGACACTTACAGAGCATACAAATTCATGTCAAAGTGAAGACGGATGAAAAAACATAGTGGTAAAAGTAAAAAGTAAATAGTAAACAGTAAAAGTAAACATGAAAGAATTAAGGGTTAAACAAAGATGAAAACACTTTCACCAGCAACAATTAAGTTTATCCAAAGTAAAAGTGAAAAACAGTTGAAAGGAATTTAAGGTTAAAAGATGAAATCAGAGCAGAAATGGTACATTCTTCAGAAATTTCCTGTTTAAGTCATAGCTTTGAAGAAACTATTGTGGCTAGTCCCAGAAGTATTTTGAGAAACTGGAGGAGGTTTGTGTTCCTAACAGGCCAATATATAAAAACCTATATCACTTTTTACACATGTATTACCAAAAGGGAGCTAAGTGCATGTATTCACAACCTATTTTTCAGTTTGTGCAAAGTCCTGTTTTTGACATCTTTTTGCAGAGAATATTATGAACAGCTAGAGCTGAATTGTGGGAAACTGAGAGAGGTTTATCTAAAAAACATTCTTATATACAACAACCTCTTTCAATTTTTTACATATCTAGCTCAGATTGAGATATACACGCGTATCATTGGACCCTAAGTTTGCAGAATTTCTAGGGCAAAATGCACAAAGGAAGGATGCAGTTAATGACTGGGATGCCTCATCATCAACTAAGAGTTGCTATCAAATTTGATTTTCTCTTATTTGTCACCATAAATCCATAAAAGTAGTGCCAAATAGATTCATTAGTTTTTAATGTCCTTTATTTAAGTTCTATTATTGTAAAACAGTTTGAGATATTTGTGAAATCAATCTTGATATTTTTTCAAGATATTTCAGTCTAGAATTAGTATAAATACTTTTCCATTTGAATTATTTTGGGGTGGATTCTATAACATCTTTGTAAATCCATGCTATCAAGCTGAGAAAGATTTGTACTCAAATCTGGATTTTTGTTGGAAAAGGAATGAAAGTTGAGGACATTTCATCAGATTCTCGTGCAGTATAATTACAAATAAGTATTCTATCCTTGTGATTTTATGTGTTTTCTATATGTTTCAATGTTTCATGCATCTTAATTCTAAATGGTAAAATAGTCAAAGTATATCAAAACTAGCTTTATTGCTCTCTGCTATCAACAATTTACCATTTCCATGTTTTCTTCCAAACTATATTGGTAAAGGAATTCTTAACTGCTCCTCTATACCTGTAGTCTTTCTCTAATAGGTCCCTGGTATAGGGTTCTTAATTGCTCTCTACTAGTTGACCTATCTTCCCTTCCTCTTTCTGATCCTAACTTGAGGATTCTTGATTTCCCTCTAGTTTTGATCAGAACTATCACCCATTCAATCCTCAAAGTTTGTTTTTACCTTGTTATCCTGCCTGTTGAAATCCTACCTCAGCAATTTGACTTTTTTCCAGTGAAATATCCTTGTTTGACTCCATAGCCCAATGGCCTAAAAGCCTAGTTTTCCCATTTGTTTCAGAACCCCACCACTCTCAAACAAAACAACCTCATTGAACATTTATACTAGCCTAAAGTCCTTTCAAACATAGCTAAATCATAAAGAGAGAGACCTCTCTAGACTTAGGTGGGCTAGCACCTAAGTCTAAAAGTTGGTTTGTGGTTACCTCGAAATCTTTTTTCTTTAAACTTGAGAAAATTCTGAGTGATAACAGAGGTCATGGTGTGGTTTAACACCAAGGACAGTGTTCCCCAAAGGGGAGGGTTTTGTAACAGCCCTAGTGAAAATTTCATGTAATAAAAGTTAATAAAGGAAAAATAAGACCATGGTTAAGTGACACTTATTCCAGGTTGAATGTTTGGAAAAGATATCCTAGTGGGCATCACAAGATGTGTGTTTTGGCTAAGGAAAATTGGCAAAGGCATTAAAAGGAAAAATGAAATTTTTGGCACATTTATTAATGAAAATAAAGGAAAATAGGAGAAAAGTAAGGTGAAAGGTCACAGTTGCATGTGAGGAGGAAATTGAAGGAAAATAACGGAAAATGAAGAAAATAAAGATCTAATTAATAAAAATGCTTATGAGGATTAGTTGGTAACCTTTTGTCAGTTCAAGTTTGGAGCTCTCTTATTATTCTCTCTCTCTTTCTCTCACTCTTGGTCACTTAGAGTTTTCTTGGAGCACTCTAGCTTTGGATCAAGGAAGGAAAAGAAAGCAAAGGGAAAGGAAGGAAATAAAGGATCGAGGAATAAGAGCGGGATTAAGCAGCTTCAGCAGGAATACTTGTAGATAACCTTTTGCCTATGTGATTTCACGGCTAGTTTGGACATGCATGGATTTTCATGTTGGTGTATGGCTCTCTTGTTGTTAGTGGGATATTTTTGTTGGGTTATGACAGTGGTTTTCAACCTAGCCTTTCCTTTCTCCGAATGTTATGGCGTTGGGATGTTCATCTCGATTTTGAGCTTTGGTTTGCTGGATGGATTTCAGAATCCGGGGTGGAGGTGGTATTAAGGTTCATTCCCAAAGGCCTAGGAATCCCTTAATCGGTTTTAGTGAGATACATGGTAAATATTGAGGGAGAAGTCTCGGTTTAGGGCCTAGTGATCCAGGTTTGGATTACGGTAAAGGCTGAGAGATTGGTCTCAATTTAGGGCCTAGTTATATGGGATTGGGTTGCGGAAAAGCCTGAAAGACAAGGAGATGGAAAATTCCTCAAGGATAGTGATGGATTTTGGATGGCATTCTAAGTTCGGTTCCGTTATGATCGGAACATTGGTTTTGGTGTGAACACGGTTTAGTGAGGGTGGAGGTAGTTTAACCTCTAGATTCCCTTGGTTGCTCTTGGATTGGCTATTCTTGGATTGGTTGTTTTATGAGATCTCACGTTCATGCTTGGAATATGGCACGGGGATGACTGGCTGAAAGAGAAATTTGGTTCAACCATATCTATGGTCGGGTGGTACGTGGAAGTGTCAAACCTGGTTGGATTTTCCTATGGTTAATAAAAGCTAAGCTCTCTTAATTTTGTATTTGTTTATATATGGATTTAACGGCTGTCATATCTCTGATATTTATATGGTTTAATGCTAGTTATAAGCATGGTTATGTGATTGGTTCATGTCATGGTTATTTCAGGTATTTACTTGTAATTGTTAAATGGATGGATGCAAGACCTAATTGATGATATAATAGTTCAATGGAGAAGGAGGTGATCCCTTTGGTTATGTTTCATAAGTTCTTTCAGTCATTTATGCTTTATCTTGTATCCTAGATCTGTAGGTTGCATTGATGCCAATTGTTTGACAAAATTTCAGTCCTGGTTGGGGATGATTGGGCCTAGTCCTAAGGTTGATTTTTTTTATTTATGAGCATTGTTATCATGTCTTTGATGGATTCTGAAGGTTGTAGCAAGTTCTGGGAAGAAGCTTGGATTTTGGGCTAGAAAAGTGGCTCAAATCGTGGGTTGTTAGCACAGGTCTACTGAGAAAATTCCACAGTCGTTGGCACATATGCCTATGAGAGTGACTTTGGGTTGTTGGACACTATCATGCCTATAACATGAGAGAGACCAAGGGTTAAAAGGCTTAAATCATGAATGGGACTCAGGGACAGGATGTCTGAGTGGGTGATATGTAACCTGAGGGTGTTTTTGCTGATGTGGATGGGTTTGTTTCATATGTTCCATCAATTCCATTTCCTTAAGGTCACCAAGGAAGTTGAATCCCTTATAGTAGCCTCTCTCGTTGCATGTTTACCCTAGTTGGCAAGTTTCTTGGGTGGACCTAGGAGGAGGGGGTGTTACACTTATACCCTGACCTCGTTGGGGACATGCAAAGAAAAATAGAGAAAGAGCAAACTGCTCTAATACCACTGATCCGAACTTAAATAGGAATGCAAAAAATTAGAAATATAACCATAAATACAGAGATGCAGCAAAAATAACCCTTCATTTCATTAATAGAAAAATATTGAACTATGCTTACAAATAGAATGGAAATAAACAATCTCGGATGATGGTAAATTATCTTTGAGAAGAGATGTGGCTACTACATGCCTTTGAACTATGTTACAATGAGGCTCAAGAGCCTACTTATTATTGAATAACAAGAGAAAACCCTAAACAGCCAAAACCCTAACCCAAGAGATGTAACACCAACAATTTGTGGGCCCTGTTGGGGCTAGTTGGGCAACCAACTTCCCAGGATCGTAACTTGGTCATATTATCTTCATTTGGCACGAACGATACCTTGTTGGAAAGGTCTCTCCTAGTACTAAAGGATTTGTGATAGGCGCTCGTCTATGGCTACAGGCCTGCAGCAGACCTAAAAAACACCGTTTCAAAACGGCTCCAGAAGTTCAGGATCCAAAAAACTGTTAAAAATAATAAATGTTAAAATAAACAAGGAAACGAATGAAACCAACAGGAGGTCTACGTGAAATAGGTGGGTGGCCACCAATATCCACCTAGATCAAGTATCCTTCACTGGAAGAGTTTGCATATAATAATGGGTATCAAGAATCTTGAGGATGAGTCCATTTGAGGTTCTTTATGGGCGAAGTTGTAACACTCCCATTAGCTGGAGTGATCTAGTGAAAACAATTTTTATTGGGCCGAATATGTTGTTAGAGATGGAGTAGAAGATGCAGGTTATCAAAGGAACTTGAAGGTGGCACAAGACAAGCAAAAGAGTTATGTAGATCAACATAGAGCATTTAAGGAGTTTCAGGTTGGGGAGCATGTGTACTTGCATTCAAGCCCAATAAGAGATCCTTGAGGATTAGATCATGTGCCAATTTGGCACCTCGGTATTGTGGGCCTTTTGATATCCTTGAGAGGATTAGACTAGTGGTCCACCGAATTGCACTATGTCTAATAGTGAAATTCCATTATGTTTTCCATGTTTCATTGCTTAAGAAGCATGTCCAGGATGTTGATCATGTGATTGATTGGTCTGTATTGAAGGTGTAACCAAAGTGAGAATTCCAACGAGAACCACAATGCATATTACATCAGAAACAACTCATGCTCTGGGATAGAGAAATCGAGCAGTTTAAAGTGCAGTGGAAGCACTTTGGGTTAGATGAAGCGACATGGGAGATGGTTGATTATATGCGAGTTGTGTCTCCTTCATTATTTATTGGTTCAAGCAAATGATTTTTGGTATATGTATATGTATATATGGATGTTGCTTTAGATTCCGCGATGAGCTGTGTTATAAAGCTCCAATAAGTGATATGATTGTCATGTTTGTCATGATTTGCAGTACTTGTTCATTGTAAATAATGCATCGAGCTATGTTATAAAGCTTCATGGGTAGTATATTTTGTTTTCTGTGGTTTTCTAATCACAGGTGTCATAGAACACCAAGCATGGTGTTCCCCCAAGGGGGAGGGGTTTGTAATAACCCCTGGTTGATTTTCTATGTAAATAAAATATAACCAAGGTCATGGAACACGTATTCCAAGTTGAATGTTGGGCAAAACATAGTGATGGGAATCACTTGTGATTAATTAATGGCTAAGTAAATTGGCAAAGGAAAATAGGCATTAATTGACATTTATTTATGGGAAATATAAGAAAATAGGAGAAAAGGAAGGGGAAGAGACACAGATTTGCATGCTAAGGAAATTACAAGAAAAATGAAGGAAAATGAAGAAAATAAAGGCCTGAATGATTAAAATGCTTCTAAGGATCAGTTCACAACCTTTTTTCATTTTAGCTTTTCTCTGTTATACTCTTACACACTTAGAGCATCCTTTGAGCACTTTTGCATACATTGGATTTGGAGAAAGAAGGTAAAGGAAGGCAGGGAGCACAAGGAAATAGTTGGATCAACAACTACAGTTGGATTGATTTGCAAGTAACAAGTTGTATGTGGGATTTCCTTGTTGACTTCTGGATGCATGGTATATGCATGTGATTTTTTGGTTGTGTGTTGTCATTGGCATGGATATTTTCCTGTATTGATAGTGGTTTTAGCCTTGCATTGTCATTTTCGGGATAACCATGGTGTTGTGGGTTTTTCCACTTGTTTTCTTTTTTTATTGGTGTTCATTTTCCTTATGGTTGTGGGTTGGAAAAATTGCTTTGGAAGCCCTAGAACAAATTGGGTTGAGTTACTCATCCCGGAGCCTAGGTTGGGACAAATGCTTTGGAGCCCTTGGTGGGTTGAGTTAATAGTCCCTAGAGTCGGGTTGGACAAACACTTTAGAGCCCTGGAAGGTTGTAGGTTTAGTTACTCATTCCTGGAGCCCTGGGCAGCCTGGGTAGATATATATCTGGCTGATGTTAGTGATTTCTAGACCATAGAGGTGGAATCACTGTGGATGAGCGTTGAGGTGGTTTGGCCTCTGAAGCCCTTGTTTGGTTTTGTCTTGGTTTATTCCATGAGATCCCACATTCATGCTTGGAATATGGTAGGGGTGACTGGATGAAAGAGAGATTTGGTTCAACCCAATCTATGGTCACGTGGTACATGGAAGTCCCTGAATTGGTTGATATTTTCATACATTAATAAGATCTATTTTTCTATTTTGATTTGTGTATACTTGTAGAGATTATGTTGATGATATTATGGTTGAATTGCCATGGTTTTCTATGTTGGTTATTTGCTGGCTATATGTTGGTTATATGATGTATTTTGGTTATGGTTGTTAACATGTTTTGATGAATTAATGAATGGTTAATGAATGCATGGACTAACATTAGACCTTCTCGGTGACTTTCAAATGAAATTCAGATATTTATACTCATATACACATTCATGACCTGTAGCTTACATGTTTACCGTATGTTTGACGAAATTTCTAGTGTGTTCTAGGTAGTCTAGGTCAAGTTCTAGCTTCAAGTTTGAATGATTAACATTGTTGTTATGAGAAATATGATTATGGAAAGTTACAAAGAAGTTTTGGGCAATGGTCTAGAGACTATCCTAGAAAAGTGGCTCAGATCTGAGGGCTGCAGGCATAGAGCTAGAGATTTGAGGTCATAACTGCATGGAGTAAGGCGTGTGAGTGTAGTTGGAGGCCAACAACCGCATGCAAGCAGTGTCAAGGGTGCGGTTTGTAGGTATAGGTCACAGAAAAGTGTTCCAGCTCAGAGATTGATCACTTGGGGTGGTTGTTCAGCTTCAGAGTGATCTCTAGTTCTTGAGGAAAGTTAGTAAGTCTTAGTTGTAGGCCCCACTTCCTTAATTGGAACTAGGAGGTCACGTCAGGTCATAGTGATAGTCGTCTCATGTTTACCCTGAAAATCTTGTGAATTTGGCTAAATGTGGGAGGGAGTGGTAATAAGAGTCCATTGTTCCTTCAGGTTTTCTTACCCTTAATGGAGGGTTCTCTACTTCCACCTTATCTACTTGGCACTCTCTTAATGTTTCATTGATTTCCTCTAGGGAGTGAAAGATGAGTGCTAGATTTGGTGATGGAAATGGTGGTTCTAGTGGACGTGGTCCTTGTGATGACCCTCCCCGACATTGATTCCTTCACATCCCTACTATTCTAAATTGCTAAATCTTGCATCAAATACACGATATATTAGTGCAACTTAGGACACTCATAACTCTTATCTAACTCATACATGTATACATAAGGATACAAGCAAGTTTTTCTTTTAACTATGCTTGTAAACAAATGTTACTGATATTGAGGAGATCCTCATGGATATACTAAATCCTCTCCCTTTGCTAGCTAAATGAGAACTATGATGCATTTCTCGTCACCCTCAAATGTCTTCTTAGCATCAAATTCTTCATTAACCTTAATTATTATTATAAATGGTATATACTTAATTATTATTAATATAATTAATTTATCAGGTTAGATTATTCAATTAACTTTAATATTAACTTATAATAAAAAATAATTATTTAATTAATCATTTTTACATATTATATTAAAAAAATGTATAATGAAAAAGAATATAAAATATAATAAATAAAAAAATATAATTATAATTTTATAAAATAAATAAAATTAAAAACCTCATGCTGCTAGGGCCTTGCATGAGGCCCATGTGCCACTACATTCACAATCGAAAGATGAAGAAAGCTCCCACTTAGAACTCTCCTAATTCATGCATACCGTCCTCACATGACATTTGTGATGAGCATGGCATTCTTTTATCTCAGGGGCTTCATATATGTGGAAAATATGCTACAAGAATATATCCCAACCCTAAGGCTTTAGGGAGATAGTCCCATCAAGCTCAACACTATCTAAAAGATCACTAGTTTCGAAAAGATGTCAAGAGATGAGTAAGTGAGTGAGGTTTCTTCCAAGACATGAATAGAGTAATGGATCTAGGGCCAACCTCCTCCTAATATTCTTTTCAATCCTCAAATGCTTTTTAATGCCCAACTAAAAGAAAATACAGTATAGTATCCAAAGTTATGGTGTAGTCTTTTTGTCAAAATGCAAATTGTCACTTGCCGGGCTAATGCATCCATTGCCAACATTTCTTTTAGACATTTTGCAAGATTTAGTGGAAGCGGGAAAAAATTGTTGAAGATGAGGAAGGTCTACAAGGAAGATGAACCTGTCTGGGAAGATGAATGTCTTGGAATTGTTTTTTCAAAGTGTAAAGTCTACTTTTTCATTTATGGTATATATATTTATATAGGGAAAAATCAAATATATATATTTATATAGAAGGAAAAAATTGTTTGCCATGAGGAAGTTGTGCAAGGAAGATGAAACTCTCTCCAAGATGAATGTTTTCCCTAGCACTTGATATGTTTTGGAATTGTTTCTTCAAACTGTAAAGTCTACTCTTTCATTTATGGTATATATATTTATATAGAGAAAAATCTAATATATATATTTATATAGAGACATACAAGTTAGGGTATTTTTTTAAATTTAAATATTATACTTATGTATGGTATGATAGGTTAGTGTTCTAGTTGGAAAAGTCATACATATAGAATAGGGGAATATTCAAATATAAAAAATGTAATTACTATTAAATTTGGTATTTTTTTGGTCAATATTATTTATATATATATATATATAAATATATATAATATAATATGAAGCAATTTTTATCAAATAAACAAATATTTTTCCAGGAAATGTCTAAAAAATTAGCCAATAAACAATTTTTTTTCCCTGAAATTTTCCTTACACAATTAAATTGGAATATAGAATCTATTCATTCTACAAATGCAAACACAATTCTTACTAATTAATCATTTGAAAACAAGAAACACCATCTGTGTGGGGAAGTAACGAGAAGGAGGTTTTGAAATACAGTAGGTACAAAGAAATAACAACTTTGTAGGGAAGTCTGAAGTCTGACTCTGAACAATAGCTCATCCCGTCTCATCCCGTCAACTCCCTTACGTATGAAGTCACAGTTCCGGTTAATGTAATTGATACTTACCAATGCATATTTATTATATATGTGTACCAATGCATATTTATTATATATGTGTACTTTGTAGGGAAGTCTGACTCTGAACAATAGCTCATCCCTCATCCCGTCAACTCCCTTAGGTATGAAGTCATATAGTTCTAGTTAATGTAATTTATACTAACCAATGCATATTTATTATATGTGTAGTTCCCGTTAAGGTAATTGATACTTACCAATGCATATTTATTATATGTGCAGGTGTGGTGGCAGCCAAACTTTGTTGGCAAGGAATTCAAGCAAAGCCAAGCGAAAGATGAACAATTTGAAGATGAGAAAGACCTTATTAGGGAGATAGAAGGATTTTGTCTATGTGGTG
The DNA here is from genome assembly GCA_031772625.1 of Pinus tabuliformis. NCBI lineage: Eukaryota > Viridiplantae > Streptophyta > Pinopsida > Pinales > Pinaceae > Pinus > Pinus tabuliformis. The sequence goes on along the minus strand of CM062818.1, from coordinate 913,610,285 downwards.
GTATTCGATTTATTCTTGGTTTACTTACACGAGCTTGGACAGTGCCACTTAGCTGTCTTTCCTCAAGGTGGGGAACTTTGTTTTTCTGACTGCTTCTTTTTCTTCTTTAGAAGAAGGTTCATGGGATTCTTCTGGGCAAGGGGAATCATGAGCATAATTATCCCATCACAAGGAATTGTGCAAGGGAGTGGGTAGTGCCTATTTAAAAAATAAATAAATAAATAGTTGTTGTCCATTAGATTCCATAGTAATTCATGGAAAGTCGAATGGATTGCCCAAGTTTGATTTCTGACCAGCCATCTTTCTCTGGATTTTCTGCCATTGATGGGGAGGATTGTTATATGGGCTGGTGTGTTGGTAGCCTTAGTAGCTACTTTTGAGGCGTGGAAAATATATCTGGCTCACTAGTTAACTCAATCCAAGTGACATGAGATAGCTCAATCGAAAGGGCTTTAGACTGCAAATCTGAAGATGGCATATTCAATTCTCTGTCACCGCATTCATTAGTTTCAGTCGGGAGATTGTGAAAATATTTATGGGATTGACATTTTTGTGGCTGGCAGGTCGTTGAGGAGACCATCAATTTTTTTGAAATAATTTCAATTCTGTGTCACTGCATTCATTAGTTTCAGTTGGGAGATTGTGAAAATATTCATGGCATTGACCTTTTTGTGGCTGGCAGGTCGTTGAGGAGGCCATCCATTTTGTCTGAAATAATTTGAGTTGAGAGATTGTGAAAATTTCTATGGGATTGACCTTTTGTGCCAGGTAGTTGAGGAGACCATAATTTTTTTTTCATGATGCAAGCTTCAAATGCTTTGTCTCTACTCTATCAACGGTTGGTGATTAGATCTTTCCTGTTAGGAAATTTAATGGATGGTCTAGACACAGTTCACAGTGTCTTTCCTGGAAGTTCAGATCAATTGTAACAGATTTTGGACTGCAAATCTGAAGATGGCATATTCAATTCTCTGTCACCGCATTCATTAGTTTCAGTCGGGAGATTGTGAAAATATTTACGGGATTGACCTTTTTGTGGCTGGCAGGTCGTTGAGGAGACCATCAATTTTTTTGAAATAATTTCAATTCTGTGTCACTGCATTCATTAGTTTCAGTTGGGAGATTGTGAAAATATTCATGGCATTGACCTTTTTGTGGCTGGCAGGTCGTTGAGGAGGCCATCCATTTTGTTTGAAATAATTTGAGTTGAGAGATTGTGAAAATTTCTATGGGATTGACCTTTTGTGCCAGGTAGTTGAGGAGACCATAAATTTTTTTTCATGATGCAAGCTTCAAATGCTTTGTCTCTACTCTATTAATGGTTGGTGATTAGATCTTTCCTGTTAGGAAATTTAATGGATGGTCTAGACACAGCTCACAGTGTCTTTCCTGGAAGTTCAGATCAATTGTAACAGATTTTGGACTGCAAATCTGAAGATGGCATATTCAATTCTCTGTCACCGCATTCATTAGTTTCAGTCGGGAGATTGTGAAAATATTTATGGGATTGACCTTTTTGTGGCTGGCAGGTCGTTGAGGAGACCATCAATTTTTTTGAAATAATTTCAATTCTGTGTCACTGCATTCATTAGTTTCAGTTGGGAGATTGTGAAAATATTCATGGCATTGACCTTTTTGTGGCTGGCAGGTCGTTGAGGAGACCATCCATTTTGTTTGAAATAATTTGAGTTGAGAGATTGTGAAAATTTCTATGGGATTGACCTTTTGTGCCAGGTAGTTGAGGAGACCATAAATTTTTTTTCATGATGCAAACTTCAAATGCTTTGTCTCTACTCTATTAATGGTTGGTGATTAGATCTTTCCTGTTAGGAAATTTAATGGATGGTCTAGACACAGCTCACAGTGTCTTTCCTGGAAGTTCAGATCAATTGTAACAGATTTTGGACCTACATTCATCATTTTTTGTGGCAGTTATTTGAGGAGACCATCAAATTTTTTTCTTGGTGCAAGCTTCAAATGCTTTGGCTCCACTCTCTTTATGGTTGGTTATTAGATATATTATGTTAGGAAATTCAATGGGTTTTTTCATGGTGCAAGCTTCAAATGCTTTGGCTCTACTCTCTTTATGGTTGGTGATTAGATATTTCCTGTTAGGAAATTTAATGGATGGTCTAATCACCGCTCACAGTGTCTTTCCCGGAAGTTTAGACCAATTGTAGCAGATTTTGGACCTACATTCATCATTTTCACTCTTACAAGTATGTGGTTTCTAATTCCTATATGAACGTATAAACTGGTTTCAATAGAGGATGGCATGAGAAGAATGGGTTCCATCTTCAATGAGAAGAAGAGCTACTATATAGCAAACCGTTTTCTAACTTCATTTCCCATGAAATTTGCCTTATTCATAATGTTACCAAAATTCAAGGATCCCAGTTTTGCTCTATTTTCCTGAATAACCTTCTCAGTTCACACGAATCCCCTTATTTTCCTACATTGTCAATTAACATATCTCAAACTTTTGAAGATTTTAAATATGGATTTAGATAGATTTTACTAATGTCCAGTACTGGCTAAAAGTAGCCAATAATAGTGGGTCTGTTTCAACAATATTATAAATATCATGAAAGGTATCAGTATGTATGGATCATGGAGTTAATTAATAATTTCATGTGTTTTTTAAAATTTCGATATTTTCCCCCTTTTTTAAAAATAAATCTCGCCACTCCCAAGCTGTGTTTCCTTGAAAATTGAAGATATATTCTAGCTATTCCTAACATCTGCACCCCCATTTTCCCATTCCTGTGTTCTGGAAACTCCTGCAACATATGCTAACATTCATTTGATTTAGATATTTCATGCTGGCAATTTTTTATTAGCAAAATACAATGCCTAAGCAAAATTGAGAATGGGGATTCCTCCATAAACTAGAAATAGATGTAAGTCCATTGTTTTTATGGAACGGTGTGATTTTCCTTCGAGAAGGCACTAATGACGTTGAGACAGGAAGCATAATTCAGAAGGGCAGATGAAATCTAAATTCTCCTGAACTTTAAAATTCTACTATTGAAACAAACATTACTCATAAATATATCATTTAACATAGAAGAAAAATATAACCCCAGAGGTGAGTTGAGAATGAAATTGACGAAAATGTAATAGGTTCTTGTTTCTGAAAGGGTTATTTACCAACAATGAAAGAGCTTCGGGGCATCGTTGATTGGGTGCAATCACAGTCAATTGTAGTTGCATGGTAGTCAATATGCTCATCCATCTAAAACAACATACAACTTTTATATACTATATAGAACATCTCTAATTCAAATATGTAGGAATCAGCAATATAGGACATAGTAAAATAATAATAATATGGTTTTTTTTAAAGATTAGATAAGAATATTATGGCTTGTTCCATATTTTTCGTTTATATTTTCTATTTCTTTCATGGAGTGTGACCATGGTTCTCTTTTTCTCCATTACATGAACCCATCGTAAGAAAACCAAGATAACAAAAATTATAGAATATATATTTCTCGTTTGTTTTCCAAGTAGTCCATATGCTTAATTTATTTGACTATCATTAGGAATTCTATAATCCATATTCAGTTATAATAGTTTAAATGGATTTCCCGATATTATACACATACACTTGCAAGGATTTTAATAGATACTCATTTAGCCGAGAGATGGAACACGAAGCTTGAATACGATGAAGGCTGGCTACATTTTCTTTCTTAATTTTTAGGGTTTTACATAGATTTTCTTGTGTTATCCCCTATTTGTCTTAAGGGATGGGGATATTTTGTTGTTGTTATATTGATTTTAAGTTTTAAGTTTTTGAATATGTAGGTTTTGATACCATGCAAGGATCATAATATTTTTTCGTGAGGAGAGGAGTTAACTCTTCAAATGAATTGTGTTTTTGCATTAAGGTTGATCATAGATATATACATGGAGGAAGAGACTCTCTGGCTTCATCTTCCAGTGTCTCTTCATATTCCAATTCTTCTTATTTTCTATTTCCGCTATTTTACATGGATTTACCTAATCCCAATGATTAGGTGTCAACATTTCCCCCCCTTAATTTGAGGGATGTTGGTGAGTGCTTTAGTGAAGATGTCTGCAATCTACTCATTTTTGGAACAATGACGTAGATGGATTGTCTTGGCCTCAACATGATGTAGAATTAGATGGTATTTTGCATTGATGTGTTTTTTTCCATCATGGAATGTTGGGTTCTTTGCCAAATTTATTGCAGAAGTGTTGTCCATCATGAGAGGAGTTGAATGCACTTGTTTCTCCTACAAATATTTCAGAATGTAATCTTCCAAACTAGGAAAAATAGTGATATGTAGAGAAAACAACAAATTCAACAGTAGAAAATTTCAAACATTAGAGCACACCAAAAATGGATTGAAAGTGAGAAGCAGCTGAGCTATTTTATTATGAATCTAGAGAAATAATGCAACAATGTGGGAGGAGTGCACGAGGGCTTGCCAAAAGGCAAGCATAGCAAAGTCCATGTGATCAAAATAAAATATCGAATGACAAAATCAGCTATCTCAATGATGCCCTGTGCTGCCCTAGTAAAACTACATTGTCTCTTCCGAAGGTGCTGCTGAAAACCTTGTCTCTAGTGCTCAGAAAATTCTGCCAAATTAATCCCAAGCTCCTCAAGTAAAACCCACCAAAACCGAGAAAGGGTTTGGCCTGGTTTTTACCCCCAAAATTCGGGCCCCCAAAGCACCACATGCTCCATAAACTGCTCGGAAATATGGCCTGCCTACACACCAGTGAAATCCTTCCCCAATCACTCCAAAATTGCTACAAACACTCCCCTAAAGGCTTCCCTTATCTCCCCCGGCAAGTACCAGCATCACAACAAAATCCTCCAACTCCCACGTGTGCCAAGTGAGGGGCTTCAGTGTTGGCCCAAGAGCTGTAAAATCGCAATAAATTGTAGTTGCCTCCTCCTGCTCCAAAACTCCACCTAAAGTTTTCTATATCCCTGAACCTTCCTCACCAAAATTCTCTAAGCGATTGCTTCTTGGAAGACTCGCGAAATGACCCTCACATGTTCTCCTCCGGGATCCTCCTGGAACACGCTATGGCTGAGTGAATGTCTAAATGTAAGTGCTAAAATCTCCCCCATCTCTCCTCCAAAATGATGAGACAAAACCTCTATAGGGTGGCACTCGAAGTCCCCTAAAGAAAGGGTGTGTTCTCCGCACGGGAAACTCATTGCTGAACAAGAGGTGACCTAGCTAAGCAACTCAAGCAACTAAAATGAATTCAATTGGAAAAAGTATCCTTTGTGAGGATGAGCTCCTCCTATTTATAATTTTGTGGGCCTTCCTTCCCACGTGGACCCCTCCACCTTTCCATTCGACTTCCCTCCAAGGCTATTCGAGCTCTTCACTTGGCCAAGTGTGTTTCTCTCATGTGGGTGGCTCCCACACTCCACTAACAAAATAATAAGACTTTCTTTTATTCTCTAAGTCCCTATATCAAAATTGAGTGGGTTCCATAGCCTCCAAAACTATCCAAAATTGTGGGAAATTAAACCTGTAACAAAATAATTTAGGAAAGGACATTAAAATCCTTCCCTCCCAAATGTTGCTTGTCCCCAAGCAACTTCAGTGCTAGATGCTCCAATATGTGCTCACCCTCCCAAGTGGAATCCTCATTCAGTAAGCTCTTCCAATGCACCAAAAACTATTTGATGGTCTTGTTCATTAGCTTCTTTTCCCGAGTCTCCAAAACAGCCTCCGGTTCTAGAAACAAATGCCCCTTATCATCAAGTGGGGGAAACTCTACAACAGTCGTCACTTGCTGGCCCAAAACCTTCTTGGGGCATGAAACATGGAAGATGTTGTGAACCTTGCTCCCCGAGGGAAGTTCCAGCTCGTAAGCCACCTCTCCAATTTTCCTAACCACTCTATACGGCCCATAGAAATGTGGTTGCAGATTCTAGGCTCCTTTTTATTTAAGGTATACTATCTATATGGTTGTAGCCATATGAACACCAAGTCTCCCTCCTCAAAATGCCTCTCAACCCTGTGCCTATCAACATACATATTTTGTTGATTTCACGATGTCAATAAGTTGTCCTTGAGAGCCTTGAGAATGTCTTGTCTCTCTAGGATCCAATCTTTGGCCTTTGGGACCCTGTTGTCTCCAAAAACAATATCATCGAAAGATAAGACATCAAAACTACACAAAGCATAGAAGGGTGACATACAATGGACATGTGATGAGTGGTTTTGTAGCAATAATCACTCAAGTACAACCATTGAATCTATGCCCTCTACTACCAGGTCACATAGTTCCTGAGATAACCCTCCAACTATTTATCAACCCACTCTGTTTGACTGTTCGTCTGTGGGTGGTAACCCGTACTCAGGGTGAGATCAGTACCCACTAATATGAAGATCTCCTGCCAAAATCCCCCCGTGAATCATCTGTCTCTGTCACTGACTATGGTCTTATGGAGTCCATGCAAACAAAATACCTCCCTAAAGAATAAATCAACCACTGGTGAGCCTGAATATTGGGTTGGAATGGTTAAGAAATGGGCATATTTGGTCAGGTGATCAACCACCACATAAATACAATCCTTGCCTTGCACCATTGGAAGCCCCGTGATGAAATCCATGGAGATACTCTCCCATTTCCCCTCAGGAATGGGAAGAGGCTGCTACAACTTAGCTGGATGGGTCAACTCCCCCTTGTTCCTTTGGCATGCCTCACACTCATGTACATACCTCAACATGTCCCCCTTGAGGCCCTTCCAAGTAGAGTACTCTTTGAATACCATGTACATCTTCATGAACCCCTCATGCCCTAATAATGGGGAATCATGTGCTGCATGGAGTACCCTCTCCCTCAACTGTGAGGCTGGTAACAAAAATATGCACACCTTGTAGTATATGATCTCGACCATCACTCGGTAGCTCTCATCTACATGTGTCCCCTCCAAGATCTCGCATGCCCGCTGATATTTGGATTACTCTACCAACAACTATGCCTTCCAGTCATGGAAAATGCTCATGAGTGAGTGGTTTGTAGGTCTCTTGGATAATGCATCGACCACTACATTGTTTTTCCCACACTTACTTAATATGAAAATCGTAGGCCTGCACCTTGCTGACCCATTTATGTTGTCTTTCATTGAGGCCCTGCTTCCCCATGAAGTGGCGAAGACTATTGTCATTTGTCTTCACCCAAAATTGGTTACCCACTAAGTACTACAGGAATTTGGCCAATGCATGCATGATGGCAAACATATCTTTATCATATATAGAATACAACCTCTCATGTGGTAGGAGCTTTTGGCTCTCGAAAACAATGGGATGTCTGTCCTGGGACAAAATTGCCCCAATCTACTCTCGTGATGCATCACACTCCACTGTGGGTTGACTGAAATTCGAGAGTGCCAACACCCAGAAACTACTCATCACCTCCTTGAGGTGATCAAAATTTGACTGGGCTCCATCTGTCCATGCAAAAGCCCCCTTCTTGGTCAAATCCGTGAGGGGTGCCACCAACCGCGAGAATCCCTTGACGAACTTTTGGTGATAGGTGAAAATTCCCAAAAACCCCCTCAACATTGTCACATCTCTAGGAATCGTCTAATCCCAAATGGCCCATATCTTCTCCCCATGCAACTTCACCCTGTCTATGCCAATGATGTGCCCCAAGTAGAGCATCTTCATCATCGCAAACTCACACTTGGACAATTTGGCATAAAACTGTTGTTCCTCCAAATACGCTACACTGCCTCTAGGTGATGCAGGTGCTCCTCCTAGAATCTGTTGTAGATCAATATTTCATTGGAGAACACCAATACAAAACTCCTCAATTTCCCTCAGAAACCATGGTTCATAAACGACTGGAAGGTGCCAAGTGCATTGGTCAACCCAAAGCGCATGACCAGAAACTCAAAATGCCCATAGTGGCATCTGAAGGCTATCTTAGGGATGTCTTGATCCCTCACCCTGATCTGATGGTACCTCGAGTGCAAATATATCTTAGATAAGTACTTAGCTCCTCTAATATCATCCACCAACTCATTAATGTGTGAGATTGGGTATCGGTTCTTCAAATTCTTCTTGTTGAGCGCCCTATAATCAGTGCACATGTGCAAGGTTTCGTCCTTCTCTTCACCAACATCACTGAAGAAGAAATGGGGGTGAAACTCGGCCTAATGTGGCCCAACGCCAACAATGCATTAATGGCCCGCTCAATCTCTTCTTGATGGGTCTTTGGGTTCTTGTAAGGGGTGGTGATAACTACCTACACACTAGGATCCAACTCAATGATGTGCTCGAATCCCAGTGTGATGGTTGCCCTGGTCAAATGTCCCCAAATACCATTGAGTATCTGTCTAAGATAACATTTATGTCTGGGTGTGGTGGTTGGGCCTGTCCCCCAGCCTCTGAAATCCTCAGCTCCATGGCCCACACTATGTCTTTGTGCCTCAAATTTGCCTCCATCCGATGTGCTAAAACTATCTGTGGAGGATACAAGTGCATTCCACTAAGGACTACTAGCTTGCCATCCAAACTAGTGAACTCCATCTCCAGCTTCCTCCAATCAGTGGTGACTCGGCCAAGGGAGTATATCCATCGAACACGCGTCACTACATTAATGTCCAGCACGTCCACTATGAAGAAATGGTCCATCATCGAGTAGTTCCTCATGGTCACTATCAAAGCGGGAACATACCAAGTGCAGTGCATAGTCGTATCCCCCAAAACCAGAATGGAAAACCCCTCAAGCTCTATTGTGGTGATGCCCCTCCTCTAGACCATCTAAGCACCAATTGTTGGCATTATGATATAGGTATGATAGAGGTGTTGTCCTTGATGGCAACTCACTCAGATGACAGATCATAGTGCAGTAGGTCAAGAGAAAAGAATTAATGATCAGAGAGAGGTATATGCAGGTTCACTGTGACAAAGTAGCGTATACAAGTAGGTTTGATGTATTAAAGGCATGTATACGTACACACGTAGTTTCATAGAAGGAAAGGCGTGTACATGTTGGAAACCATGGTTTTGGTCCGTGGTATTTGGTCCATGGTATTTCGGCATTGACTCATGGTATTTGGTCTGAGGTATTGACCCTAGGTATTGGGTCCAAGGTATTGGTCCTACATGGCTTTGGACCGTGGCATTGAAAGAGGCCTAAACCTATATAAGGAGGAGAAGATCATTAGGCCAAAGGGCAAGTGTGCAAGTATTGAATATCTGATGAAGTGTGAGATACAGTATGCAGGTTATGAGTTTGTGATGCTTTGCTTGATTTGAACCAAGGATGCACCTATGCGGTTGAATATGGATGATGGATCGGGATCATAAGGCTTGGAATGTATTATCATTATGTGGTTTGGTCATGGATAGACTAGATCTGAATTATTGACGCATTTTTATTGTATAAATGTTACGATCTGGGTATGACTGATGTTTGGTATAGCTGCAAAGTTCTAAGTTAATATTTTCAGATGTGTACGCGGGTTCTATTTGGTAAAAGCGTGTATACACGCAGGTTCGGCTCATCAGAGTCGCGTACACTGTTTGAAGTATGATATTTGAAGTTGCAGATTGGATCTGGTTGTTGTTGCAGAGTTCTAGGTTCTGCTCTATGTTTTGGTGACTGTGTTGATGACAGGGTTTTAGTGATTTAGTTGTTTGGTGATTTAGAGATTGATGATGTAGATGTGGTTGATGGTTGTATTGCAGTGGTGATTGATTTTTTTCTTTGATGTTGTTGATGGATCCAGTATGAAAATTTATGAAATGTCGTCCCTCGAAGAAAAGAGAGGGTTGTAGCCTTCTGTAGGCCGGTGCCTACATACTACTAAATATATCAGCTAGTACAAGAGCCAGGGGGTTGGAGCTCCCTTCAAGTAGAAGTTGGAGAATGAGAGAAGGTAGTAGCCTTCCGCAGGTGGGTGCCTGCATACTGGTATGAGTCTGCGCTAGTACAAGATTGTAAACAGGTTTTTCTTATATTAAAGAAAACATCAGCAGTTGGTTTTTGTCTCGCATTGGGTTTCCACCTTATATCATGGTGTTCATGTGTGTTTCTTATGTGTGATGATATGTTCTATTTTACTGCACCTGTTTACTCGTTATATGGTTAATGAAGTTTTGATGCACTAATTAAAGATCAACATATGATGGATTAACTGAAACATAAGTTTACTGGATATACGCTAGCTGCATTAAACAAAGTTGCGTGTACATGCGGGTTCCCTTAACTGAAGTAGTGTATATGTATCTGAGTATGAAAATGAAAAAGTGTTTGATTTGCTAATATTGATTCCACCCCCCACCCCCCTTCTCAGTATTATTTCCAACAATTGGTATCAGAGCAGGTCCTTTGATAGAAGCTTGATCGCTTGAAGGAGATCCGTAGAACAATGGGAAAGAAAGCATGTCAGAAGAAGAAGATAGCTCAAAGGAACAAGGAAAGCTTGCCATTAGGTGGAAGCAAGTATTCAGATTCTAAATCACCTCAGATTGAAGATGAACAAGCAAATGAAGAATCATATAAAATCATAGATCAACAAGATCTATTTAGCAAAACAAAGAGTGCCCTCAAAGAAGAAATTATCAGCTTAAAAGCTCAGCTGGAATGTGTCTTCAAAGTTCGTCAAATGCTGCAGGAGCTGAATGAAGAACAAGAAAAAGAGATTCTCAAAATAAGGCAACAAGTGGAAGAAGGAAGAAAGTCTGAAGAAATTTTGAAGAAGCAATGTCTAGAAAAGGAAGAACAACATCAGGTTGAGGTAAATATCTTGAAAGGTAAATTAGAAGAAAAGGATAAACTATTACGATTTCATGATAGTACTAAGATTTTGGATGGTATTCTTAGTAGTCAAAGGTTTCCTGCTATCAAAACTGGCCTTGGTTTTTATGAATCTGTTGAAGGTGAATCTAGCTCATAAGGTGAAGCAAGGAACTCTAATGAGAAATCTGAAATGCTCAACAACGAGATGAGAGGACAATCCCATCAACAACCAAGGAAAGAAATTCCTCAAAGAAAATCTTTTTCTCCTAACTGTGGAAGTGATAGATGATTATTTCCTCTAATGAATAATGTTGAATGTTATGTATGTCATAATCTTGGACATGTTGCAGCCAAATGCAGAAGTAGAATGGTTCAAGACCATCACACAGAAATATCATCACGTTCCGAGTACTTCAAGGGATATTTTTTTTCTTGCAATATGCTTGGTCACAAAGCCATTGATTGCTATAGGAGGAATATGAAACATGTAAGATGTTATGCATATAACAAGCTTGGAAATATAGCAAAGGAATGCAGGAGAAGATTTTGGGCACCATACCAAAACAAGAAAACATCATCACAGTTGAAGATATGGAAGAAAAAGGAAGAACAACCAGAAAGATGTGGCATAGCAGAATATACAGACATCATAGACTCATAGGAAGCTAAAAGTGTGGAACATTAGTGTTATAAATCTCATACACAAGTTTCATGAAGAAAAGTCACGTATATATGCGAGTTAGACGCTGCACAGTCGCGTATATGATGTTCTAGAGAAAAGCAGTAGTACAGAAGTCTGATATGGATCAGTCACTTATCTGCTCTGTTTGATGATGGCATGGCACAAGTTCAGGGGGAGCATATGCTTCAAATAATGCATTGTTGGCATTATGGTTAGAAGTCTTTGGTGATGATGTTTATGTGGCTAAATGATGTATCTTGCTGGTTGGTCAAAAGAATGGTATTGCAGGTTACAGGGCTGGATGCTGATGCTTATGGTGCAGATCATATATGGTGTATGATAGTTGCTGATGACTATCATGGTCTTGATTAGATTACTGGTCTTTGTTATAAAGGTCATGATTTATAACCTCACTATGCATGGGATGGATGATGTAATATTTCTTGTTTTGAGTCATGTATAAACATTTGGTGTATCCCCACTTGGTTGGGAGATTGATGTATGTATGAGCCTTTGGTGATAGGAAGGTCATTGGCAATGTATGTATAGAGTCATGTTATGCTTTTGTAGACCTTTTATGTGCTCAGGGGGAGCGTGGACAGATTGGTGCATCTTGGCATGTACAAAGGGAGAGCTCAATCAGAAACTTCAGCATGTACTCAGGGGGAGTATGGACAACAGAATGTATATCAAGGAAGAGAATATCTTGGTCTGCCCTTTGCCCTTGATGTCAAATAGGGAGAGTGACTTGGTATGGTTGTTGCCATCAAGTCCAAAGGGGGAGATTATTGGCATTATGATACAGGTATGATACAGATGCTGTCCTTGATGGCAACTCACTCAGATGACAGATCATAGTGCAGCAGGTCAAGAGAAAAGAATTAATGATCAGAGAGAGGTAACGCAGGTTCACTATGGCAAAGTAGCGTATACACGTAGGTTTGATGTATCAAAGGTGCATATACGTACACACATAGTTTCACAGAAGGAAAGGTGCGTACATTTGGAAACCATGGTTTTGGTCCGTGGTATTTGGTCCATGGTATTTCGGCATTGACCCATGGTATTTGGTCTAAGGTATTGACCCCAGGTATTGGGTCCAAGGTATTGGTCCTACATAGTTTTGGACCATGGTATTGAGAGAGGCCTAAACCTATATAAGGAGGAGAAGATCGTTAGGCCAAAGGGCAAGTGTGCATGTATTGAATATCTGATGAAGTGTGAGATCCAGTATGCAGGTTATGAGTTTGTGATGCTTTGCTTGATCTGAACCAAGGATGCACCTATGTGGTTGAAGATGGATGATGGATCCTGATCATAAGGCTTGGAATGTATTATCATTATGTGGTTTGATCATGGATATACTAGATCTGAATTATTGACGCATGTTTTATTGTATAAATTTTATGATCTAGGTATGACTAATGTTTGGTATAGCTGCAAAGTTCTAAGTTAATATTTGCAGATGTGTATGCGGGTTCACTTTGGTAAAAGCATGTATACACGCATGTTTGGCTCATCAGAGTTGTGTATACTGTTTGAAGTATGATATTTGAAGTTGCAGATTGGATCTAGTTGTTGTTGCAGAGTTCTGGGTTCTGCTCTATGTTCTGGTGACTGTGTTGATGACAGGGTTTCAGTGATTCAGTTGTTGGGTGATTTAGAGATTGATGATGTAGATGTGGTTGATGGTTGTATTGCAGTGGTGATTGATTTTGTGCTTTGATGTTATTGATGGATCCAGTATGAAAATTTATGAAATGTGGTCCCTGGAAGAAAAGAGAGGGTTGTAGCCTTCTGTAGGTCGGTGCCTATGTACTAGTAAATATATCGGCTAGTACAAGAGCCAGGGGGTTGGAGCTCCCTTCTAGTAGAAGCTGGAGAACAAGAGAAGGTAGTAGTCTTCCGTAGGTGGGTGCTTGTGTATTAGTATGAGTCTACCCAAGTACATGATTGTAAACAAGTTTTTTTCTATATTAAAGAAAACAACAGCAGGTGGTTCTTGTCCCGCATTGGGTTTCCACCTTATATCATGGTGTTCATGTGTGTTTCTTATGTGTGATGATCTGTTCTATTTTACTGCACCTATTTACTACTTATATGGCTAATGAAGTTCTGATGCACTAGTTAAAGATCAACATATGATGGATTAACTGAATCATAAGTTTATTGGATATATACTATTTGCATTAAACAAAGTTGCATGTACACGCAGGTTCCCTTAACTGAAGTAGCGCATATGTATCTGAGTATGAAAATGAAAAAGTGTTTTATTTGCTAACACTGATTCACCCCCCCCCCTCTCAGTATTATTTCCAACATCAATGAAATTGTGGGTGGCCCCATTATCTACTAGGACTGAGACACGTTTCCCCTGCATGGTGCCTCTGATCCTCAGGGTCAGAAATTTGGGTACCCCACACAAGGAAGCAAGGACTCCCCCAGATGGTGTAAAAGATGCTCCCCCATGTGGTGGTGGTGGTGTCGGTCCCCTCTCTGTCGAACCCTCACTATCTCCCCCACCATAATCCATCTCCATATCATCCTCCTGATCACTATCCGAAAAGATCTCGATATAATGGGCCTTTCCCACTGTGCACTAATGATTTGGTGCCCATGGATCCCGACAAGTAAAGCACATTTTCTTCCTCCTTAGGTCTCTCCGAGTCTCCTCATCTAGCTTCTCACATACTTCTGTGGTGGTGGTCTATTATCACTTCCCTTCTGAGGGTAGGGAGTACATGATGGAATAGGTGCTCGGGTCTTGGGGATGCCCCCCTATAGGTCTCTAGCACATGTCACAACCTTCTGTAGAATAGAAGGTTTGCGTGACTTCACCAGTCCATGCAGTGGTTCGAGCAACCCCTCTATGAACATGTACGCCCTCTTAACATCTATTCATTTGATCCCAAGAAGTGTTCCTCCAAACATCAGGCCTTAGAGATATCCCTATGCCCAAAAGAGTGAAATTGAATGTATGGTTGCAGAAATGCTAGAGGCTAGTATAATTCACCCTAGTCAAAGTATTTTCTCTACTCCAGTAGTATTGGTGCACAAGAAGGATGGATCATGGCACATGTGTCTAGATTATAGGGAGCTCAACAGGCTAACTATTAAAGATAAATTTCCCATTCTTGTCATTGATGAATTATTAGATGAATTTCATGGGTCAATTTACTTCATCAAGTTGAATCTTCGTTCAGGATATCATCAAATCAGAATGAAGACTGAAGACATTCCAAAAATAACATTTAGAACTCATGAGGGTCATTATGAATTTTGGGTCATGCCTTTTGGCCTCACTAATGCACCTTCTACATTTCAAGGTTTGATGAATTCCATTTTCAAACCCTTCCTTAGAAAATATGTGTTAGTATTTTTTGATGATATACTAATCTACAACAAGTCTTGGAAGGATCATGTTCAACATGTTGATAGGGTGCTCAAACTATTGGAGGAGAAACAATTATATGAAAAAACCTCCAAATGTTCCTTTGGAGTACAAGAGGTGGAATATCTAGGCCATATTGTATCTCATGAAGGTATTCAGGTAAACACTAGAAAAAATAAAGCCATTAAGGAATGGAAAATCCCCACATCCATAAAGCATCTGCGAGGATTTCTTGGGTTGACAGGGTATTATCACAAGTTTATGGGAGAATAGAAACACCTCTAACAACATTGTTGAAGAAAGATGCATTTTCTTGGACTGCAGAAGCAATGAAGGCCTTTGAACATCTTAAAGAGGCAATGTGCCAAGCACAATTCTTAGTTATGCCAGACTTTACAAAAACCTTTATTGTGGAATGTGATGCCTCAAGAAATGGAATTTGTGTTGTTTTAATGCAAGAAGAAAGACACATTTCTTTCAAAATTTATCCAATCAAAGGAAAGTATTTACACAAAGCTATTTATGAGAAGGAAATGTTGGCAATACTACATGCACTTAAGAAATGGAGACCTTACCTAATGGGAAGACCCTTCAAGGTAAAAATGGATCATGATAGTCTTAAATACCTTTTAGAACAAATATTATCTTCAGAAGAGAAGCAAAAATGTGTCACAAAGATGTTGGGTTTTGACTTTGAAATCATCTACAAAAAAGGGAAGCAAAATGTTTTTGCAGATGCATTCTCAAGAAAGGATGAGGATGTGGAAGCATTGCTTTTCACCATTTCTATTATCCAACCAGATTGGATAAATGAAGCAAGGGAAGAATGGAATAATGACGAAGAAGTGTGGGCACTCATTCAAAAGTTACAACAAGATCTTATTACATCTAATACATTTAGTTGGAAAAATGATTCATTATGGTACACAGATCGCTTATACCTCTGTAAGAATTCCCAACTCAAACAAAATATTCTTATGGAATTGCACCTCTCCCTTAGGAGGGTACTCACGATTTTTAAGAACTTACCACAGGGTTAAGAAGGATTTTTTTGGGATGGCCTTAAATATGATATTCAAAATTTTGTGGCAGAATGTTTGGTTTTCCAACAAAAGAAAGTTGAAACAATTAAGACCCCAAGTCTATTACAAACTTTATCCATTCCAAGTCAACGCTGGGATGAGGTTTCAATGGATTTCATCATAGGTTTACCCAATTCTGAAGGAAAGAGTTTCATCATGGTGTTAGTTGATAGACTTACCCAGTATGCACACTTTTGTGCATTATCTCATTCCTTTAAATCATGTACAGTTGCTATTGCATTTATGGAAACAATTCAAAAGCTACATGGAAACCCAAAGATTATTGTAAGCGACAGAGAATTTTCACAGGAAATTTTTGGACATAATTATTTTCTTGTTTGGGTACTCAGTTAGCTCATATCTCATCTTATCATCCTTAATCTGATGGTAAAACTGAGATAGTGAACAAATATTTGGAAGGATATCTTCATTGTTTTGTATCTGATAAATAGACACAATGGGTCAAATGGTTGCCTCTAGCTAAATGGTGGTATAACACCTCCTTCCATACTGCAACAAAAATGACCCCACTTATGGCACTTTATGGATATCATCCACCGCCCATCACATCATATTTAAGAGAAAATTCTAAAGTTCAAGCAGTGGAAGATCACATCGAGCATCAACAACAAGTTCCCCAAATCTTAAAGGATATCCTCACTTTGGCAAAAAAATAGAATGAAACAACAGGTAGATCAACCTCGTAGTAAAAGAAGTTTTGATGTAGGTGACTAGGTATTTCTATGGCTACAACCATACAAACAAATGTCCCTCAAGCAAGCTATGAAGGATAATAAATTATCCCCAAATTATTATTGTCCATACAATGTATTGGAAAAGATTGGTAATATGGCATACAAATTGGAGCTTCCTGCAGCTTCCCAAGTGCACCCATTTTTCCATGTTTCGTGCTTAAATAAGGTTAGAGGTGACAATCTACCAATTCAAACAATATTTCAAGAACTTGACGAGGAAGGAAAAATCATATTGGAACCTGAAGGAGTCACAGAAACAAGAACTCAACAACTACAAAATTGCTCAATTCCAGAGTATCTCATAAAGTGGAAGAACTTACCCACTGAGGCTTCCACATGGGAGGATGAGTTTTATACAAAAGCATCCATAACTACTCAAGCATTGAGGACAATTTTTTTTTGAAGGAGAGGGGCATGTTAGGTCCCTATAATACTAGTGTATTCCCTTATTATTGTTGTCATTGTAACCCCTTAATGTTATCGTTTTGCCCATGTTGTCCCCATATTGCTATTATTGTGCCCCATAGAAACCCACTATTGTTATTGTTGCGCCCTTACATTATTATTGTTATGTCAGCTCTGATTATATTATGACCCCTTAGACTCCTATATATAGAAAGGGGGTCTTGTGATTTGTATCATCCAATAATTGTTCATTTTTGTAATGTAAAGGAGGTTTCCCCCTCGAAGAGGATGATTTTGAAGTTGTTGATCTATCTTTTCTTATATTTTATGAGCTAGTTGCATAACAGGCACCATGAATGAAACCATTAGAAACTCCGATATATACTTCTCTGAATGACCTGTCTATCAGAGTTGGGTTAGCTCTCTGAAGTGAGCCTTCATATCCCTCTGATCAAAATTCTTCACCAGTCTCCTTGTGAAATTCTCATAGGAATTCACGTTTGCATGTCCCATAGTGGACAAGTCATGAAACCACCAGTCATGTGCCTTCCCTTCCAAGTGTAGGGTAGAAATTTTAATGTCATCCACCTCTGTCATCCTATTGAGATGGAAATAAGTATCCAAATTATCCACCCAATCTCGGGTTGTGCACTTGGTAGTGCCATCATATGTGGGTAAGTACATCCTCCCAATAATATGCTGCAATTTGGAGCTCTGCGTGCCCTGACCTCCATAATTATTGCCCTTCTCATTTTTCTTGAGCTGACAATAGTCTCTAAAAGATAGGGCTACTTGGAAATCATTCCCCATGGATTGTCGTTCCCTGAAATACTCCCCCATGGGTATATGGTCACCTAGTCCACCCTCCTCACTAGGTGCTGTCAGTAGGAAAGAAGGCAACATGGTCCTAGTTGTCCCACCTCAGGCTGGTGGGTGAGTAGCCGGTGAAGGGTGTTCATACTATTGGGATTCCCCTAGAAGTCTCCCCAAATAGGAAATCTCAGTGGATGCTTCAGTCCCGATTATGTTGTTTGATCTCATCCTACATCTCCTCCTTCCCCTTCACTAAATCACTAAAGGCCTTCAAGAGGTTGTCAAAGGTCATCTCCTCCTTACTCCTGGGTTACACCATGTCCTCTACTACCACAACCTTCCCACGCTCCTCAGTGTCCGATGTAATCTCTAACTCCCTCTCCCA
This sequence comes from Pinus tabuliformis, assembly GCA_031772625.1. Classification (NCBI taxonomy): domain Eukaryota; kingdom Viridiplantae; phylum Streptophyta; class Pinopsida; order Pinales; family Pinaceae; genus Pinus; species Pinus tabuliformis. Next base: position 913,592,014 of record CM062818.1, on the reverse strand, counting down.
ACTCTGGTACTTATGTCTCATGTAGGTGATATGTTGCATGGCCTCCTCACTCATAGGGAAAGTATCCCACGACCAAGCCAAGATATGGTTCTCATACCACTGTAATGTTCCAAACTAGTAAAACCAATGATATGCAAAGCAAACAAAAAATTCAACAACAGAAAATTCCAAACTTTAGAGAACACCCATAAATAGACTGAAAGTGAGAAGCAGATGAGCCATTTTATTATGAATTTGGAGAAATAATACAATAATGTGAGAGGAGTGCACCTAGTCTTGCCAAAAGGCAAGTGTAGTAAAGCCCAGGTGGTCAAACTAGAAGCCTGGATGACAAAATCAGTTATGTCAATGATGCCCTACACTATCCCAGCAAAACTACATTATCTCCTGTGAAGATGATGCTAAAAAACCCATCTCTAGTACTCATAAAATTACGCCAATTTAATCCCAAGCTCCTCAAGCAAAGCCCACCAAAACCCAGAAATAGTTTGGCCTGGTTTTGACCCTTGAAATTCAGACCCCAAAGCACCACATCCTCCATAAAATGTTGGGAAGTATAACCTTCCTGCACACCAGTGAAATCCTTCCCCAAGCACTCCAAAATTTTTGCAAACACTCCCCCAAATGATTCCCTTATCTCCTCTGGAAAGTACCAGCCTCACAACAAAATCCTCCAACTCCCATGCATGCCCAGTGAGAGGCTTCTTTGCTAGCCCAGGAGATGCAAATTCGTACTAAATTGTAGCTTCCTCCTCCTGCTCCAAAAATCCACCCAGATTCTGTTATATCCCTGAACCTTCCTCACCAAAATTCTCCCCACAATCGCTTCCCAAATTCACCCCCATGTGTGTTCCTCTTGGCTCCTCCTAGAACATGTTATGGCTAAGTGAATGTTTGAATGTAAGTGCTGAAATCTCCCCTAGCTCTCCTCTGGAATGTTGTCATAGAAACTCTCTAGGGTGGAAATCAAAGTCCCGCAAAGAAAGGGTGAGTTCTCTGCATGGAAAACTCATTTCTAAACAGCAAGTGACCCTTCTAAGATGCTCGAGCAACTAAAATGAGTTCAAATGGAAAAATGATCCTTTGTGAGGATGAGCTCCTCCTATTTATAATTTCATGGGCCTTCCTTCCTATGTGGTCCCGTCCACCTTGCTATTCAACTTCCCTCCAAGGGTATTCGAACTCTTCACTTGGCCAAGTGTGTTTTTCTCATGTGGGTGGCCCCCACACTCCACTAACAAAATAATACAACTTTATTTTCTTCCCTAAGTCCCTATATCAAATTTGAGTGGGTTCCATGGCCTCCAAAACTATCCAAAATTCTGGGAAACTAAACCTATAACAAAATAATTTAGGAAGGGACATTTCAAAGAATTTTCCTGAGCCACACAATTTCCTTTGTTGTTTTAGTTGCTGCCACGTATTCTACCTCAATTGTGGAATATATTGGAACTGATTTTTTGCGTGACCTCTAGGAGATAGCTCTTAATCCAAGACTCATAGCATAACCTGAAGTAGATACCCCATTTTATTTATCTCCATTGAAGTTTGAATCAGAGTATCCAATCAAGCTAAGTCACCCACCTGTGTATACTTAAGTCCAAATTCTTTAGTTCCCTTCAAGTACTTTAGAACTATTTTCGTAGCAAACCAATGTCCCTCACAAGACTTCTTCATAAACCTAGAGAGGATTCCAACAATAAATTAAATGTCTGGTCTGGTAGTAGTCAAATAGTTGAGACTTCCTACAAGCTATCTATACTTTGTAGCATCCTCAAATTATTTTCCTTCGGTGCATGTGAGCTTTAAGTTCTGTTGCATTCGAGTACTCAAAAGATTGCACTCATCCATGCCAAACTTGTTCAACAAATATCCAATGTACCTCTTCTAAGAGAGGAATATAAACTTTGGATGTTGAGTTACTTCAATTTCAAGATAGTAGTAAACATACCCCAAGTCCGTCATTTCAAAACCTTTCCTCAATTCCTTCTTTATGGATGAAATATAGCTCTCATTATTCCATGTCATCAAACGAACATCTACATACACCAAACGATATACAATTGTTTTGCCAACTTTCTTGACAAACAAAGTTGCATTGTCAAGATCATAATGTTTCAAATTGAGTTTCATAGTATGCTCAGTTAACTTCTCGTACCAGGCTCATGGTGCTTGCTTGAGGCCATATGAGGATTTTAAAAGCTTTCATACTTTATTTTCTTGACCCTTCACAAAAAATCCTTCTATATGGGAAATAAAAACATTCTCTTTCAGATCTCCATTCAAGAAAGTAGTTTTTACATCCATTTGATGGACTTTCCAACCATTCTGAGCTGCCAAGGCAAAGAGTGTCCGGATGGTAGCCCATTTTGCTTTGGGGGAAAGGTCACATCATAGTCGACCCCTTCCTTCTGTGCAAAAGCTTGTTCCACAAGCCTGGATTTTTGCTTGTCAAGTGAGCCATCAGCTTTATACTTGTTCTTGTAGATTTGCGTGTGGCCTATTGATTCGATTCCCAATGGATGATCAAATAGCTTTCGAGTGCCATTCTTTATCAAGGCATCATACTCTTTTTTCATCACTTCTTTCCAGTCATCATGAGAAGCGACTTCTTTAAAGGAAGTTGGTTCAAAATCTGTAAGCAAATTCAGTTCATAATCATAAGAAACATCCATATCAATAGGTGAATCAAAATCGTCTACATCATCTCCATTTTGTCTAGTAGAGCTCCTTGTTCCTGTCTTTCCAACCTCATAAGGATGAATAATTTCAAGTGTCTTTGTCAGTTATTTTGGAGGACCTTTTTGAGATGGCCCAAGCTACTTAGTTGACTGAGTTGGGGCTAATTCAATATTTAGTCTCCCATTTCTATCAATCACATCACTCAAATTGTCATCTAGATCAGTGGCTAGAGGTTCATGCAGGGCAGAAAGTGCTTCAAAAGAAGATTCCACAGATTGATCCAGTATGGGAATCCTCCCTTCAATATGTGGAATTTCATTATCAAATTCTTGAAAATACTTTGCATGTTTGAATCTATCCAAGCAATCAAGTTGTCGCTCAACAAAATTGTCAGCCTTGGAAGATTAAAGAAATATCACATCTCTAGATACTGCAAACTTCTTATTAACTTCATCATAGAGACAGTATGCTTTGGAGGTATTTGAATACCCCAAGAAGATATACTTATGACTCCTTGTACCAAGTTTTTTTCTTTGTTCCTTAGGTATCAAGGCATAATAGGTGGAACCAAAGACTCTGAGATGCTTTACTGAAGGAATGTGGCCATACCACATTTCATAAGGAGTATTGTTTCTAATAGTATTATATGGACACCTATTCTTTATATATACAACACATAGAACTACATCAACCCAAAACATTTCATGGAACATACCATATTTAAGATTTTCCTATTCATTCTTTCAACTACTCTATTTTTTTGGGGCTTATAAGGCACAATTGTTTGATGTTTGATCCTATGTTGGAGAAGATAGTTTTCAAATTAATTTGAAGTGTATTATTTTCCATTATCAATGCGAATAGAGCCAATGTGAGATTGTGCATCATTTTCAATCCATGCATGAAAGTTCTTAAATGTTTGAAAAACATCATATTTTTTCTTCAATAAATAAACCCAACACATTTTGGTGTAGTCATCAATAAATGTCATCATATATTTGTTTCCACTTGCAAAAGGAACAGGCATTGGGCCACATAAGTATGAATGAATAAGTTTAAGTTTTCTATGTGATCTGGAATTTGAATGATGAAAAGTCAGTTTATTGTGCTTTCCTAAGATACAAGCATCACAATGCTTAAGTTGGCTAGGAATTGTAGGCAAACTAGTAACACCACTTTTCTTCAACATACGAAGGTTTTCATAATTCAAGTGTCCAAATATAGCATGCCATAAAAGAGTTGATGGGAATGTACGTTCATCATAGTGAGAATTGTATGAGAAGTTGTGTGCATGAGTAGAGGTACCTTGCAGCTTCAGAAGTCTTTCTTCTTTTGTCCCCGTCATAAGAAGTAAGTGATATTATTCTTTTATGATCTCGACCTTGCCATCAAATATATGTATGCAATTTCCTTGTTAGCAGATGTGAACCAAAGACAACAAGTTTCTACTCAACTCCAGGAGATATAAAACATCACGTGGAAGAAAGTATAGAAGGCCATGTAGTTTGAGCCTGATGGTGCCATGCCCTTATGGATTGAGTTTTGACTTGTATGCAAAGTATACTACTCCATCAACATTGTTAGTAAATTCTTCAAAAAAATCTCTCCTAAAATTCATGTAGCAAGTTGCTCCTGAATCAAGAAATCAATCATATTTCAAAGAAGAAAGTGAAGCATTAAACAAGCCTTTAGTTAATCCATTATTACAATGTCCCACAACATAGAGAGAGGATACATGTTCTTTACCATTCCCTTTGTCATTGGGTTTACCTTTGCCTTCATTTCTTTCCTACTCAATTTTTTCCCAAGGAAAGTTACATGTGGATTCATAACTTCCATCTCTATTGCAATGTATGCAATGAAGATAAGAATTTTCTCTTTGGAACTGTCAGCCCCACTTGCCTATAAAATTCCTTCTTCTTCTTCCTCTTTGGCCACCTCTTCCTCTAGAAGAATCTCGTGCATGATTCTTCTCTCTATGTCAAAGACACACAACTTCTTCAAAAGACTGAAGAGTTGTCTTCTTCCCAAAAGCCTTCCCTCTCTCAGTAAAATTCTTCTCAAGGGAGTCAAAGGTAATCTCCTTGAGGTTTCCACTTGATTGCAATGCCTCAAGATAATTTGAATAAGTGGGATATAGTTCCTTGACATAAGCTATGAGAGGAATGTCTATTTGAACACGAGTGGTTTTTATATCATGGATAATGTATCTTACTTCTGATGCTAAAGAAAGAGGGTCATCATTTTTCAATTCAAGATTGAACAATTTAATCATCAATTGGACAAATTCAAGTTCAGAGAGTGATTCATACAATTCCTTCAACTTTTGTAAGGCTTCAAAAGCATTTGAAAATGGTGAAATATGGTGACTCACATCTTCATTTATAGATGTTACAATCAAGTCATATGCCTTGCTATTCTTATTTTTCCAAATGGAAATATCCTTATCTGAAGTGGGCTTTGTAGGTTCATTATCTCCTTCTCCTTCACAAACTCCTCTCCACAACTCATTCAAAATGAGAGTGTGTTTTATCTTCCTTTACCATTCAGGATATTTCTCTTTTCCAGAGAGAACTACTTCAACAATTGATATCAATGAATTCATTTAAAAATATGTGTACTATGTAAAAAATGTACTTCTGTTGGCGAAAAAATGCACTTTTGGTGGTAATTATGTAAAAAAATACAATTCTAATATATACATATAACACAAAGGTATTATTTGGGGAAGGGTTATATGGGGGAGATGTTGTATGGGGGAGGTGGTATATGGGGGAGGGGGTATATGGGGAGGTGTTGTATGGGGAGGCGTTATATGGGGAGGCAAAGTTACATAATTGAAGGAGGTATTAACTGTGGGGGAGGTGATATAATGTGATACATTATAACTGTCAGGCCAAACCAATGTTCAACGTAACACCATATGGGAGGTATGGGTGGTATGGAGAGTCAGGTTGGGTGTTAAACCATATGACAATGTTCAATGTAACATCATATGGGTATTACGGGTGGTATGGAGAGTCAAGATGACTGTTAACCATATAAAAACATTCAATGTGTATGCAGTGATGGCAATATGGAGGTATGATAAAATTGGAGGAGAGGAGTTGGTTTGATGTCGCAACAGAGAGCTACGTCAGGAGTATATGCCAACACACTCATGGATGTATTGTAATACGATTATGGTAGAGTAGTGTGATACATACAGTCATTCCATTTACACAGTGACACAACTTTGGGAGTTGATAGGAGGTATAGATGAGGTATTAATTGGGAGTGATGTTGCAATACTAATGAGAGGAGGTAATGTAATCCATAACATTGTTTAACACAAGAACAAGAGCGTCATTTTGGTAATCACGAGGTGAAGTGTATGATACTGAGAGTATATGTAGAAGAGAACACACTTCCTGCTCTGTTTCAGAGTGTAATCCAATATACAGTCATGCCAGTACAGTAATAACATTCAATACCATTCAACACAACCTCCAACAACCATATAAATATCAATTTTCTTCAATGAAATACAATGCAACACAATCAACCGCATACATAACATAAAATTCGTGCCACAATCATAGTAGTGTCAAGGTTACAGTCACAACGGTCCCAAAAGATGCACCATCTCACCGCTTTGGCTTCAACGCACCATCTCATCACTTGGTCTTCACTTTACTAGCCACACCACACTAGGACAGAGATGAATCTACTCCTTATGTTGTGAGAATAACACAATGGTGTAGAAAGCAAAGAGAGGGGTAAGCAAAGAGATTAGTACAGTAGACTAGAGGTGTCAATCTACAAAATATAGGCAGAAAAAATATAGAGATGGAGTTACAAGGGCAGGAAGGGAGCCAAAAATAGAGGCTAGGACTTGTGCTTTGATACCATGTCAAGCCAAGAGGTAACTGCTCAAATGAATTGTGTTTTTGCATTAAGGTTGATCATAGATATATACATGGAGGGAGAGACTATTGGGCTTCATCTCCCAGTGTCTCTTCATATTCCAATTCTCATTATTTTCTAATTACACTATTTTACATAGATTCACCTAATCCCAATGATTAGGTGTTAACATTTTTCACAATTTCACAACATATCAAAAATTAGCATTTTTAACAATTCCATATATTTGAGAACAACATATCAAAAACATATTTAAAAAATTCATTTACAACCATTTTAAATAATTAAAACAACAAGAAGAATACCTAGTTATGGTGGCTTGGTGGTGGTGCCCCTTCTAAGACTACCCAATTGAATGTGCCACCCTACCAACAAGGAAATTCTCTCTGGCTTCCTATCCCGGGGAACCTCCATAGGTTCCCCAACCCTTTGAGCCCAAGTGCAAACCATTTCCATAATGTATTTTATTTCCCCATGTCAACTCCCTTGTAGTGTCCAATGCCAAAATCCATCACTCTTTGTGATAGCCAAAAAACCTCCCCAACCCCCAAGTTCCAAAACCAAAAAAAATCCTCCCCACAAAAAGAATGCCTCAACCAAATAATACCCTCGCACTTATATTCCCCTCATCCTCTCAAGCCACCAACTAACCATAATGGCCCATGTCGTGCCCCACCTATTCCCTTATCCATATATTAATTCTAGTAAATCAAACTTGTCACGTCGTAAATAAACAATAATAATAATAATAATAATAATAATAATACTTACTTAAAGGTTAGTCAAGTCCAACAAGATTCATGATAATTCTAATTAATCCAATATTAAATTAATGGTAATACTTATTAATCATTTATTATTTATTTATCAAGATTAAGGTTTAATAATTTAATGAACCACTACTCAAGCTTAACTACCATTCAAGCTAAAGACTAATCCAAGATTAATGATTAATCAAGCTTTAGACTAATCATAGAATACTAATGTATCTTTGAGGTGTGGGTATGTAGCTAGCATACACATACCTCTTACGTATACTAAAAATATTTATAAGAATCAATCACAGAAGTCAATCACTCAATAGGTAGGTCAATAAACTAACATAATATAATAGGATCATGAAGTTGGAATTACCAAAAGAACATCCGTCTACAACACACCTGACTAGCTAATTGAATTTTTTTGGCCAAATGTACCAAAAGGTGGACCTAAGTATCCATAAAACTAGTAAGCAATTCTTCTAAAAACACACAAACAATTTCTACTTACATTGTGCCATCTAGGGATGATCATGACAAGTATCTCTTTGGATGTGAACGATCTCAAGTCAAGATGGCCCTAGTTACCATTTCATTATTTCATAAAAGTGGCATTACTTGATATTTTCATGTATATAATCATTAAACATAAATCGATGGCCTATTACAATTGGAGATAATTATTCAATAGCATGAAACAAATCTTATACCATATGTGAGACTTGTATACACACACACACATTTCATAATATGTGGAACATATGCATCCTCAAAATTGATTATAACATGGTAATAATAGTATAACCATTGGAGTATATTAAGGATTCTAGACTAATTACGGTGATCATGTGTCTTTAGACTTGTCAATTAACTATTAACAATGAATGATTTTCTCAATGCAGAATCATATAGTGTTAGTGTTCTAATTGAATGAATCACCTTCTTCACAAGATCTATGTTATTCTCAGATAATATCATGGTGTAGTAGGATATTTTTTTAACCATTTACATTCTTTATTTCTTTTTCTTGTAAATTTTCCTTTATCTTTGACACAACCAAATGCCTTCTAGATGCATTTGCATCTTTATCATTTGAAGTAATATGATTTCAAAGAGAACATGCCATGCCCTTGAAGATGTCCATTGGATCCAATAATTGTGACACTTTAAGATCTTTCCAATTTGGGAGATCATATATTTTAGAGCTTTGGTTATGCTTTATGGTTTGTGATCTAGAGGAATTTCCAATCCATATAGGTTGTATTTAATATTATATATATCCCCATTTGAAATATAGTCCATGAGTAAGGTTCAATAGTTTTGACCAATCTATTGCCATCATGCTATGAGGAGGGGTCTTATGTCGATTGATTCATTAAAGGATTTATTCATTTGATGTAACTGATGACATTGCTACAAAAATGACCTATGTTCATACACACACTTACATAAATTTATAGAATACCTTGAACAAATTATCTTGCCATAACATGGACTAGCAAGTTATATATTTGCCACTAGTCCTCAACCACAAAAGTAAGAAAAATAGACATTGTGCATAAATTATAAAATAACACAATGACTAATTATAAAAATGATTTTAAAGTATTTTAAAAGAAAAGATATACTTGAGCATAATCATAGCCCTAGAAAGTCATGGACTATCCAAAAATCACCTTGTGCATCATATATGACCTTGCAAGTACATGTTGTGAATATCAAACATATGATTGGAATTCCATATGACTAACATATCCTCTATAATTTGTTCTTTATAGATACCCATGTCTCTACTTGATGCTTGTTATGCTCAATATAGTTTGCAGAACCATATAAAGTGAGATATTATAAATTATGAATAATGGGCCAAAGTGTATACTTTTTAGACTAGAAAAGGATTAGATTCACTATGTCAATCTCTAAGTCAATTTTTATACCTCATCATTGATTTGGATTTATATAGAACAAAATGAAAGGTGGAAATTGTTATCACTCAGGTTTTCCCCAAAGTTGTAAGAAAGGGAAGGATGCCGAGGTAACCACAGACCAATCTTTTAGATACAGAATCTAGCCAAACTGTATCCCAAGAGGGCTCACTCTTTATGATTTATCTTTGTTCTTTAAAGCTTTTAGGCTATTTATGAAGTTCAAGGGTTTTGTTTGAGTTTGGGTGGTGAGATTCAATAGAACAGAGAGGTAAAATAGAGTAGTTTAGTCCATTGGGCATGATGGAGTCAAAGAAGATGGCTTTCTGGATTTGGTTTCTTAACGGAGGATGGCTTCATAGAGCAAGGTAGTCAAACAGGGAACAAATAAAAGAGTTGAACCAGATGGAATGGGCTCAAATGGATGAAGGGGAGTTAAGAATCCTTCAACATATTGAAAGAGGGAAATGGATGATTATCGATAAGGAGAAGTTAATAATTCCTTAGCAAATAATAAACATGAAAGAATCAAGAAACATGAGCAATTAAGATTTCACTGCTTATTCTAATTCTGAAGAAAACAAAGAGAATAATAAAGACTGAAAACAGAGTGCAATCAAGCATATTCTGAAATTAACCATTTTCTTTATCATTCAGTTTATGAAACACAGATGATATAATAAACAAGAAAATTGTAAAACATAAGATATAGGGGACTTATTGGTCCGGAGATTGATTCAAGGATTTTGTGACAAGTCCGCTGCTTCAATTCTTCATCTAGTAGGCCAGACAAACAGATGCTTCCAACAGCTCTTTATTCCAAAATTTCAGTATTACAGCATAGTCCAAGAAATCCACACACCACACACCACCTCACTACTCTAATGGAGGGGGTATATATACAACAAAATATGTACAACCTATATCTCATAAAAACTGTGAGATAATGTCTAGGTTTAACTAATAAGAGTTTTAAAAGTAAAATAAAAATAGCTAACTGATGTTGTGCTGGAGGCAGGTCTTTAGGGTTTGGCTTGCAGCTGTTCTCTATAATAAATCTGCACCAACTGCCTGTCTTAACTGATGCATGAATTCTGGTCTGTTGTCTTTAATTCTGCTCTGACATCTTTATCGCTGATCTGATACACTTTAACTTGTTTTCCTCTGTTCATCGTTGTCCCTCATGTTCTGGTAAAACAAAACTTCTAAAGTGTCTTTTCACCACTGTTCTCTGGAAATTTATGTCTTCTAAAGGTCCACTGGTTAGGGTAGCAAATATCCCTGTACATCCTTTTATTTCTTTTTTTTCCGAGCCTGGAAATCCCTCTGTTTGGTTTAAACTATGTTTGAAGAGGAAGAAACTGTAAAATCGCGGGTTGGAAGAGGCCACAAGCTCATTGCTGGAGATTTTTCTGGTTAGGTAGCGGCTAAAACTGGAACAATGGTCGTTTTCTCTACATGGGAGTTCGGGCGCTATATGCAGCGTATAACATTAAGAAAACATGATTTTGCCTGAGAGCACGATATGTGGCAAAACATAGTAAAAATGGTGTTTTTTCAGTTTTATTGGACAAAATGAAGCTTGGCAGGAATTTTTGATAAACATAACGGATGATGTAAGAAGTACAGGGCAGGTGACGTGGTAGGCGATGTCAGCAAGAGGACAGTATGATGTGGCGGGTGACGTCAGTAGATGGTGGTAAGCGGTTTGGCCCGCACCGCTTTTGGGGCTAGGTGGTTTTGGGTGGAGGGCAAGTGATCATGGTGGGAGTGCGACGCGTGCCAACAGTACGTGGGCAATACCGCCGGGCGATCATGTGTTAAAATTTGGTGATGAAGGGGGTTGCGAAATGAACGTCAACCGTCGGACGTGAGGACGCTGATCAGACAGTTGACGGCTGTGGGGCATGGTGGAGGTTTAAACAACACAACTGACATAATAAAACAATGTTTTAATGTATTGGGGCTAGTTTTATTGGTTGGGGTTTGGTTATATAATTAACCCGGATGGTTAATTAAACCTAGATGGCACGCGGGGAAGGGTTATTTAACAAGTTCCAGATGAACTTATTAATCCCTGTCAAGATATTTTGATTGGAAGGAGCGCTTTCCACCCTAGCATAGGCAAGCAGCGGGAAACACAGGAGCATATCAGTCAGCAGCAAGAGTAGTGACATCTTGACCAGTATCCCTAACAGTCGATTCTCCTAATCACCAGTATAGTCTCCTTACCCGTCTACGCCCTTCTTATCATAGCTTCCCTTCGTACAGTGACAGATACGGATCCAGAAGCAAAGGTAGTAGCAGAGACAGTAGAAGAGGTGCTTGACCATAAGGGAGAGGAGAGGAGAGGATGCGGAGCATGCTCGACCAACGCCCCCCCACCCAATAAGTAAATTGAACCTTTAGGGTGACTATATGTACATAATACGGGAGAGGGTAATATTTGGAAGGGAATTATATAATAAAATTTAGGGTTAATATGAATTTGAAAATAAAGAGCGCTAAGTTATAATGTTTTTTGTATTAAAAACTTAGGTTGTAGTGAACAAAAAGGGGTTTATATGATATTTGTTCACTTCCCTAAGTGAAATGGTGTTTTTACTTAGGCAATCGTTATGGAATGGAATGAGTGACTTGGTGATATTAAGAACAAATTCTTAATATTTTGGGGAAATTAGTAAATGATTTAGGGGAAAGTATGAAGGGGAATTAGTCATGTAACCCTGCCTCGCTTGAGCTGCTTCCAAGTATAATGTCCGCCATGTACTTGTGATAGAAGTGAAAGTTAAGACATTGAGAAACATGATCCATCACAAGTATCATTCTGCAACACCAATCTACCTACCCTGCCTACTTTGCCTAGCATTTTTTCCTTCTTTCTTTGGGTGCATTTAGATTGGCAAACGCTCATCAATTTTTCTTTTCTTTTGCATGGGAAGCCTACTGAAATCTACACTTATTACTTCCAAGAGCTCAGATTAAACTATTGAGCTCCTTTGTTTCTCTACCTATCTACTTATCTGCCAAGATTAAACAGTTTTGGTCAGATTTTTATTCTCTATCTCTAAAACAGGAAATTTAAACATGAACTTAGCCAATATTACGATGTTTGACCATTCATCAATTGTGGCATAGATTAAAAGGCTGCACACAATGCTTATTTATGGAAAATGAAAAAGTAGTGGCATTTTGGACTTGCACACTTTCCTGGTTTTTCTTTATTTGGGGTTCATTTCTTTCACTTTTTTGACCATTTTATTCTTTTTACCCTTTGATTTTTCTTTTAGGGCATACCCTCTTTACATTTTTTTATTTTTTGATAATATGGAAACCTTTACAGCAAGGAAAGGAATGAACATATTACAGAGCTCATCAAGTCAATCATGAAATATGACACCTATTGGTATAGGAGTATAACAGTGGCTCCACTTGGGGATGGCTTTCCCTGGTGGAAAGTCAAGAAAATAAGGTCAGATGGCCTCCTAAATAACTTTTACTATGCTCTGAAATCTTCCTTTGTTGGTTGCTTTATTGTATGTATGACAACACACTTGTGAAGCTTAGGGCCTTCTCTTCGGGCTTCAACTGCAACAAGTTACTATCCAATCCAAACTATGACATTATTAAGGATACAGTATGTACATGTTAGAGTTAGAATACATCAAAAAATTGGATCAAAGTAATGTTTCAGCGTTCAACCATTCACTGGTCCTTCTTCTGTTTCTGTACCATCCAAGCTCTTCAGAAAGTAAGTGTTGTTCCCTTGTAATGCTTGAATGATAAATGGCCCTTTCCACAAGAAGTCAAACTTCCCATGTTTTCCTTTGTCTTCTCTCCTAGAATCCCACCTTAGAAATTTGTTTCCAAGGTAGAAGTCTTTTGCTTTGGTCCTTTTATCAAATATTTTCTTGATTTTTTCTTGTAACACTTGGGATCTTTGGTGCACTTCTTCTCTGGTCTGCTACAAATGGATGGTTTGATTTATTCTCCTTTGAATGTGATTGGGTTCCACCTGAGCTTCTTGCAGCAATTTCATTACAGGAACTCCTAAAGATGAAGGAAACACAACCTCCATGCCATAGACTAACTCATAAGGGCTAGTTCCAATAGATCTCTTTGTAGTAAGTCTGTCTGCCCATAGTGCATTTGTAAGCTTCTTGTGCCAGTTTTTCTTGTTCTCTTCCAGCAATTTCTTAATAATATTGATCAAACTTTTATTGGAAGACTCATCTAGACCATTACCTTGAGGGTAATAGGCTGTGGAATGGCCTATAGTGATATGGTATTTGTTATAGAAATTTATCATTTTCTTGGACTTGAAAGCGGTAGCATTATCGGTTATGATCTTTTCAGGACAGCCAAATCTAGACAATATGTTGGTTTCTAGGAATCCTATAATCACTGTATCATTGGCTTGTCTAGAAGGAATGGCTTCTATCCATTTGGTGAAATAATCTGTGGCAGTAAGAATCCATTTATGCTTGCCAGAAGAGGGAGGGTGTATTTCTCCAATGAAGTCCAAACCCCATTGTTGAAAGGGATTTTCAGTGGAAATTGGTCTCAAGGGTAGGGGTAACAGTTTCCTTTTGCCTTCAAAAATTTGACATTTATGGCAAGCAGTGACAAACTTATTTACATCACCGAACAAAGCTGGCCAGTAAAATCTAGCCCTTAGGATTTTGTCTACAGTTGATTTCCAGTAAAGGTGACCACTGCAGTCCCCTGCATGAAATTCTTTGAGAACTTTGTTAGCTTCTTCTTTTATTAACAATTTAATAAAATACCTTCATGATTTTTCCAAAAAAGAGCACCATCTAAAATATAGAATTTTGAAGCTTTCATTCTTAAAAACCTTTTCTTTGTTCTGGATAACCCTAGAGCAGCCTGCAAGTTTAATAATACATGAATTATATCAGCATACCAAGGTGATTGTAAGAAGGCATGGTTGATTTGTAGAGTCACCATCTCCTGTTCGTTATCCAGTTCATTAATATCCAGGGCTTGAAAGTTTGTTTCAGTCATGAGTTTAGCTAATCCCTGTTCTTTTATAAGCTTTGTAGGTTTTATTTCAATGTCATACTCCAATATTATAGCAATCCATTTACCTCGTTTGCCTTCAATTCTATCCCGAGTCAAGATGTCTTTGACAACAGCATTTGGTACATAAGCTACTACATGTGAGTACAATATATAGACTCTGAAGTCTTGAATAGCTTTCACAAGTGCAAAAGCTTGTTTTTCCATGATTTTGTAATTTAGAGGTGCATCTCTAAGTGCTTTACTGAAAAAGGCTATGGGTTTTTCACATCCTTGATCATCTTTTTGCAGTAAAACAACTGCTATAGTGTGTTATGACGCAAATGAGAAAATTATGAGGTCTCTATCGAACTTTGGACTTGTGAGGACTGGTGTTCTAGTCAAAGCCATTTTAATTTCTTCGAATGATTGTTTGGATTCTACTGTCCATTTAACCTTTGAATCCTTTTTTAACATATTGTTCAACAGTCTAATTAATTGTGCTAGATTAGATATGGATCTTCTCAAGGAGTTAATCTTCCCTAGGAAAGCTTGCAGTTCTTTGAAATTTCTAGGGTGGGCTATTTGCAGAATAGCTTCTATTCTAGCAAGATCAATTCTGATGCCATCTTTGGAGATGATATGGCATAACAGTTTGCCTTCTTCTAGACCAAACAAAGACTTTTTAGGATTTAATGAAATACCATACTCTTTGCATTTTATAAAAACTTGTCTCAAATGATCTAAATGTTGTTGATCTGATCTAGAAAACATAGTGAGGTCATCTAGGTATACAACTAGAAAATCGTGAATCTCTTTTGCAAAAGCTATGTCCATTGCTCATTGAAAGTTCGCCCCTGCATTCTTAAGTCCAAATGGCATTTTAACATATTTGAATGTACCCCATGGTGTTGTAAATGCAGTTTTTTCTTGGTCATTAGGATGAACCAGAATCTGATGAAAACCTGAAAACCCATCCAAAAGTGAAATCCTAGAAGCACCTACTACCCTTTGTAAAATATGATCCCTATTAGGTAAAGGGTAGTTGTCCTTAAAAGAAACCTTGTTTACATTTCTTAAGTCAACACATAATCTGATTTCTCATGTTTTCCTCCTGGTAGGCACTAAATTAGACACCCACTCTGAAAATCTGATTGGAGCAATTATCTCTGCATCATGCATTCGTTTGATTTCTTTTTCAATTAAAGGAAGCAGTACAGGGTTGATTCTTCTGAGATTTTGTTTGAATGGTTTTTGATTTTCCTTGAGGGGTATTGTATGTTGAATTACAGTGGTGTCATAAGATTTCAGGTCTTCATAGCTCTAGGCAAAAACATCTTGGAATTCTTTGATCAGTTCAATATACTTAAGTTTTTGATCCGGGGGCAAAGATTTGGACAATTTTATAATTTTTGGATTGTCTTTAGTTCCTATGTTGTAGTCTTCAATGTCTGTTTTTAGAGGTTCCATCTGGGGTTTCTTGGAAATATCATTGAAATCAAAGATATCTTTCAAAGGAGTTAATCCTTTGGGCAAATGATTGTCTTTCAAATTGATGATTTCAGATTCTCCTTCAATAATCTCATCAACATCTATTTCTTTAAGATATTGCATTTATTCATTGGTAAATTTTGTTGGATGAAGCATTTGAGTTGCATTTTCTACTGAAATGTCTGTTTCTATCTGATTTGCTAGATCAAACTCACTAATCGTATCTCGATCTACGTTAGTGCCAGAAAATTCCTCTTCTAGGGTTAAAAAATTGTTGATCTGATTATCACTGTCAAACACTTGCCAATTCTTTACATTATCAGGTATGGCTGGCCTGTGTCTAATTTCTGCTGTGAATTGATGATTTGGTTCAAATGGCAATTTACAGGTGCTGGCAAACATTGCTAGGCTATGAGCTTGCAAGTTATGTTTTCTTGGGATTTTGGCAAGCTGAGTTTCTAGAAATGTATTGAGGATCTCTATAGCTGTTCCTCTGTACTCTCTTAATCTGGGATCATTTGTTAAGAACTTCCCTTTTATCTATTGGATGATTAAATCAGAATCTCCTAGGACTGATACTCTAGTTGCTCCCAATTTCTTGACCAGTTTAAAACCTAGTAACAGAGCTTCATATTCAGCCATATTATTAGTGCATCTAAAGTTTAACCTATAGGCATGGCCTTCAGCATGATTGTTTTCAAGATTTTGAACCCAGACTCCTGCTCTAGCTCCTAATTTGTTCACAGAACCATCAAATTCTAAGTACCAAAGGATTTCATGTTTATAATTAGTATATGGAGTTTCAGGGATTTGTTCAATAGGGAGATCTGGTTTTTTAGTTTCTTCTGGTTTATCTAATCTGTCATGATTTTCAAAAATTTCTTGGATTAGGACACTATACCTCTCATTTGCAATCTTTTCTGTTTCATATACTAGAACTTTTATTGCATGTGGGGCATCATTTTTAGCATTGTAAAGGATAAAAGAATCCATATCTGAATGTACTAAGTAGATAGGTAAATTTTGAGGTTTCTCTTGACTACTTACTACATACTTCATTAAGGTTTCTCTGTATAGTCTCTTGGGTTGACCAAACACTGAAATAGTAGCATAAGACATGTCTAACTGTAGAGATCCTTGAAGCTTTGCACCCCATGATCTAGAAAATAACATACCATACTTTGGTGGAATATCAGCTACTACTATGTCCATTAAGATGGTTTTAGTAGGATATTGGACTAGTGACACACATAAGTCTTTGATTAAACCCAAACATTTGACCTGACTGGAATCAAAAGAGAAAAGGTATTTACATGCCTTGGTGATGTCAAGGTCAAGTCTCTCCATTACAGATTTAGGCATTATGTTATGGGAGGCACCAGAATCAAACATGGCATTATGGAGTATTTTATCATGTATGTTTAAACCTACATAGAAAGGAGGAAATTTTCCCTCTACTGTTTTTCCATTTACTCCAGGGCCAAATATCAATTTAGGTTGGTCATAAAAAACATTTACTGAATCTTTATTCACAGAAATTTTGAGTGATCTGCTGATTTGACTTCTGTAGACATCATGTTTAGCTAATTCTGATAATGGAATAGCTATCTTTAGTTTGCCTACTTCTGTCTCAAGATTGAAAGGTTTTTCGATTTCAGATCTTGTATTTTGGACAGCTAAATTTTCTGTGTTTCTCTCATTTTCAGGAGTGGGATTATGGGCTGAAGTTGCTTCCAAATCAATTTCTAGAGGCTCTCCTACTTTTTCTTTAGCAGGAGTAGAAGTGGAAGGTTGTCTGTTAGGTGGCTGATTGTTTGATATATCCTCAACAATTGGATTATTTGGGTTAGGATCTTTTTTAGAAAGAATATGTACAGGGGTGCACTGGTCTTCCCTTTGTTAGGCTGCTTAGTATCTTTCTGTTTACTAGTTTCAGTGACATCTATCCTTCTACTCCTCAGATTGTATTGTTTATGGACTTCATAAATGGCTGTATCATATCCCTACCTAAAGTCAAATTATTCACCTGACTGAGTTTGGAATTGTTTAAGAATGTGGGCTTCTTGATCCTCTTGGGTCAAGAAAACTTGTTGTTCATTTTTGAGTCCCATCAGATTAATTTGAGTGTCTTCTGTCGGTTCATCAGAAGTTGAGGCTTCAGCATAATTTTCTTGAAATGGGGGCCTAATATTTTGGTCAGGCCCTGTCTTTCTAGTGTTAGGATTTTGGTTCTTCCTAAAATTTGGATTTCTCCCAGTATTGTTTGGTTGACCATCCCATGGGGATTTTCTCTAAATTGTTTCTACTCTATCCCCAAGTCTATCCATTCCTTTAATGATAACATCAAATTTTTGTTCAAAGGCAGAAGGTTCTTCTTTGAAAGGTGTTCTCCTTTCAGCTCTAGCTCTAGATCGTTTAGATATCAGGTTGGCCTCAACGCTGACAGCTATACTCTGCATATCTTTTAGGTTTCGAGGAGCTCTTTCCCTAAGTTGGTATGCCATATCAGAATCAAATGCATCAGGGAATTTGATCAAGGCCAAATCTGGAGGAGGTCTGAGATTTTGAGGAATAGCATTGTAAACATTATTGAATTTGGTACAATAATCTAGGATAGTTTCTTGTGTGCCTCTTCTTAGGTTTTCATATTCTGATAAAATGTGGAGAGTATCTTTCTTCTTTTCCCATTTGTTCAAGAAGGTTTGATAAAGAGCTTGTGGGTCATTGATATTGTTTGCAGGGAGGGCTCTAAACTAGGTTCTAACATCTCCAGTTAAATTTTGAACAAACACTTTCATTCTAACATCATCAGCGTCAATCTCATAACTTTCAAAATAGTCGGTCATTTTCTTGGTATGTTGTTGATCTGTGTAAGTACCAGTACCTTCAAAAGAAGGGATTTTACTTTGATAGTCTTAGGGCATATCCCCTGGATTGGCGGGTAAGTTTAGGGGAGTATATCGGTTTGCCATGGTTGTAGAAATAGACGTGACAACTAGAGGAGTAGGGATAACAATGGGAATGTGTGCTATAGATGGATGAGTGGAAAGGGTGGTTGGAGGTGTTGATGGTGAACTTGGAGAAGCTGTAGTAATCACAAAAAGATTTGGTGTTTTTTCAAAGGTAAGCTTAGATTGAATGGAGTTCTGCAAATGTCTGTCAAGGTGTGAACTAGCATAATTTTCTTAGCTCTCTTGTCTTCTAAGAATCTTGGGAATCAAATTAGAATTTTCAAACATAGGTGGGGGATTAGGATCAAGATTTGATCTGGTGTAATGAACCTTTTCCGAAGCTAGTTTCTAGGTGTGTTTTTGGTTTTTTCTTGAAATAGATTTGACAATACGACTTTAACAGTCTCTTGTAGGAGGTTTTAGATTGCGAAGTTTTGAAATTTCCTAAAGACTTTTTGAAAAGAGGAATTGATCAAGGTATTTGAAACCAACTGTTCAATCTATAAGCTAGACCAGAGATAGACTGGAGTAGCATTCATTTACTTCTGCAATTGCAAAGCAAAAACATTTCAAAGGCTACCTAGCTAACTTCACGCTCCATCTGTATCTTATGAAATAAAAAATAATAATAAACAATTATTCAACTCCCCAGTTGAGTCACGAATGATGTTATCACTCAGGTTTTCCCCAAAGTTGTAAGAAAGGGAAGGATGTCGAGGTAACCACAGACCAATCTTTTAGGTACAGAATCTAGCCAATCTGTATCTAGAGAGGGCTCTCTCTTTATGATTTAGCTTTTTTTTTTAAAGATTTTAGGCTAGTTATGAAATTCAAGGGTTTTGTTTGAGTTTGGGTGATGAGATTCAATAGAACAGAGAGGTAAAACAGAGTAGTTTAGTCCATTGGGCATGATGGAGTCAAAGAAGATGGCTTTCTGGATTTGGTTTCTTAATGGAGGATGGTTTCACAGAGCAAGGTAGTCAAACAGGGAATAAATAAAAGAGTTGAAGCAGATGGAATGGGCTCAAATGGATGAAGTGTAGTTAAGAATACTTCAACATATTGAAAGAGGGAAATGGATGATTACTGATAAGAAGTAGTTAAGAATTCCTTAGCAAATAATCAACATGAAAGAATCAGGAAATAGGAGAAATTAAGATTTCACTGCTTATCCTAATTCTGAAGAAAACACAGAGAATAATAAAGACTAAAAACAAAGTGCAATCAAGCATATTCTGAAATTAACAATTTTCTTTATCATTCAATTTATGAAACACAGATGATATAATAAACAAGAAAACTGTAAAACACAAGATATAGGGGACTTATTGGTACGGAGATTGATTCAAGGATTTTGTGACAAGTCCTCTGCTTCAATTCTTCATCCAATAGGCCAGACAAACAGATGCTTCCAACAGCTCTTTATTCCAAAATTTCAGTATTACAGCACAGTTTAGGAAATCCACACACCACACACCACCTAACTACTCTAATGGAGGGGGTATATATACAACAAAATATGTACAACCTATATCTCATAACGGCTGTGAGATAATATCTAGTTTTAACTAATAAGATTTTTACAAGTAAAATAGAAATAGCTAACTGATGTTGTGTTGAAGGCAGGCCTTTAGGCTTCGGCTTGCAGCTGTTCTCTGTAATAACTCTGCACCGACTGCTTGTCTTAACTGATGCATTAATTCTGATATGTTGTCTTTAATTCTGCTCTGAAATCTTTATCGCTGATCTGATACACTTTGACTTGTTTTCCTTTGTTCATCACTATCCCTTGTGTTCTGGTAAAACATAACTGCTAAAGTGTCTTTTCACCACTGTTCTCTGGAAATTTATGTCCTTTTGAAGGTCCACTGGTTAGGGTAGCAAATATCCCTGTATATCCTTTTATTTCCTTTTTCTACGAGCCTAGAAGTCCCTCTGTTTGGTTTAAACTGTGTTTGAAGAGGAAGAAACTGTAAATTGGCGGGTCGGTAGAGGCCGCAAGCTCGTTGCTGGATCTTTTCCTAGTTAGACAACAGCTAAAACTAGAACAGTGGTCACTTTCTCTGAATGGGAGTTCGGGCACTGTATGTAGTGTATAACACTGAGAAAACATGATTTTGCCTGAGAGCACGACATGCAGCAAAACATAGTAAAAATGGCATTTTTTTTAGTTTTATTGGACAAAATGAAGCTTGGAGGGAATTTTTGATAAATATAATGGATGATGTAAGCAGAAGTATGAGGCAGGTGACGTGGCCGGTGATGTCAGTAAGAGGACAATATGATGTGGCGGGTGACATCAGCAGATGGAGGTAAGCGGTTTGGCCCGCACCGCTTTTGGGGTTGGGTGGTTTGGGGCGGAGGGCAAGCATTCATGGCGGGACCGCGATGCATGGCAGCAGTATGGGGGCAATACCACCCGGCGATCGCCCGTTAAAATTTAGCGATGAAGGTGGTTGCGAAATGAACGTCGACCGTCCGATGTGAGGGCAATCATCGGACGGTTGAGGGCTTTGGGGCATGGCGGAGGTTTAAACAGCGGGGCCGACATAATAAAACAATGTTTTAATGTATCGGGGCTAGTTTTATTGGTTGGGGTTTGGTTATTTAATTAACCCGGATGGTTATTTAAACCCAGATGGTGTGCAGGGAAGGGTTATTTAACAAATTCCAGATAAACTTATTAATCCTTGTTGAGCAGTGATATGGTCGTATTCGACCGAGGGAGGTGATACATAGTATTTGGGATTTTTTATTATATGTACATAATACGGGACAGGGTAATATTTGTAAGGGAATTATATAATAAAAGTTAGGGTTAATATGAATTTGAAAATAAAGAACGCTAAGTTATAATGTTTTCTGTATTAAAAACTTAGGCTGTAGTGAAAAAAAAGGGGTTTATATGATATTTGTGCACTTCCCTAAGTGAAATGGTGTTTATACTTAGGCAATCATTATGGAATGGAATGAGTGACTTGGTGATATTAAGAAGAGATTCTTAATATTTTGGGGAAATTAGTGAATGATTTAGGGGAAAGTATGAAGGGGAATTAGTCATGTAACCCTGCCTCGCTTGAGCTGCTTCCAAGTATAATGTCCGTCATGTACTTGTGATAGAAGTGAAAGTTAACACATTGAGATCATGATCCCTCACAAGTATCATTCTGCAACACTAATCTACCTACCCTGCCTACTTTGCCTAGCATTTTTTCCTTCTTTCTTTGGGTACATTTAGACTGGAAAACCCTCATCAAATTTTCTCTTCTTTTGCATGGGAAGCTCACCTAAGTCTACACTTATTACTTCCAAGGGCTCAGATTAAATTGTTGAGCTCCTTTGTTTCTCTACCTATCTACTTATCTGCCAAGATTAAACAGTTTTGGTCAGATTTTTATTCTCTATCTCTAAAACAGGAAATTTAAACATGAACTTAGCCAAGATTAAGATGTTTGGCCATTCATCAATTGTGGCATAGATTAACAAGCTGCACACAATGATTATTTTTGAAAAATGAAAAAGTAGTGGCATTTGGACTTGTACACTTTCTTGGTCTTTCTTTATTTGGGGTTCATTTCTTTCACTTTTTTGACCATTTTATTCTTTTTACCCTTTGATTTTTCTTTTAGGGCATACCCTCTTTACATTTTTTTATTTTTTGATAATATGGAAACCTTTACAGCAAGGAAAGGAATGAACATATTACAGAGCTCATCAAGTCAATCATGAAATATGACACCTATTGGTATAGGAGTATAATAGAAATATCAATAGAAACACACACACACACACATGGAAATATTGTTGTATGCAACCAACTCACAAAATTGAAGAAGAGATAGGTCATCGACTTCAAAATTAACCTCTTCGATGGGGAAAATTCCTTTTACATTACAAAAATTAATAATTCTTGGATGATACAAATGATAAGACCTACTTTCTATATATAGGAGTCTAAGTGGTCACAATATAATCAGACCCTGCATAAAAATACTATTTTAAGGGCACAACAATAACAATAGTGGGCTTCTATGGGGCACAATAATAACAATATGGGGACTACATGGGCACAACAATACAATAAGAGCGTTTCACTAATAACAATAAGGGGCTACACTAGTAGTATCGGGACCTAACATGCCCCTCTCCTTCAAAAACATGTTGTCCTCAATTCTTGAGTAGTTCTAGATGCTTTTCTATAAAATTCTCATCCTCCCATGCAAAATCTTGAATGGTTAATTTCTTCCACTTGATGAGATACTCTAAAATTGATCGATTTCGTAGCTATCAGGTTCTTATTTCCGTTACTAATTCAGGTTCCAATACGATTTTTCCTTCCTCATCAAGTTCTGGCAACATTGCTTGAAATGGGAGCTTGTCACCTATAACCTTTTTTAAGCCTAAAACATGGAAAATTGGGTGCACTCGGGAATATGTAGGAAGCTCAAATTTGTATGCCATAGTGCCAATCTTTTGTCGCACCTTGTAAGGACCATAGTACTTTGGTGATAATTTATTATCATTCCTAGATTACTTGAGGGACATTTGTTTGTATGGTTGTAGCTGTAAAAATACCGAGTCGCCTACATCAAAACTTCTTTCATTGCGATGTTGATCTTCTTGTTGTTTCATTTGATTCTATACCAAATTGAGGTTATCCTTTCAGAGTTGGAGAACTTTTTGTTGATGCTCGATGTGATCTTCCACTGCTTGAACCTTAGAATGATTATGCAAGACTTTTTGGAGATAAGTATAAATAGATGATTTCAATGTTTGAACCTCTAATGAACATAATTGTGCAATTACGCCTCGTTGTTCTTTATTTAGAAGCTTTGTCATGCCATTAGAGATGATTAACTTTCATGGTTTCCATGCAATACCCCTTAATTCAAATTCATTTCCTTCCCAAAAACATTTCAAGAAAGTTCTTGAAAATTGAAAGCTATCATTACCAATGACTATAACCATTGGACTCCTAGTACAACATTAGAACCACCCATTGGAATGGAAATATTGGACTATTCAAGACATAATCTCCCATGGATAGCTCGATATTATGGCACTTTCCAGAGAAATTTATGGTTCCTTGATTTGAAACCATTACTTGACACTCTGGTGCTGGATATAGGAAGCAATTCAATTCCTTGGCTATCTTACAGTGAATAAAATTATGGGCACTAATCGAATAAATCAACATTATTACATTTTTCTTCTTGATATGTCCTTCTATCTTAAGAATTGAGAAGTGGTAGTTCATGTCAATGCATTACAAGATATGGTTAGATTCATTTATTTTTTCTCTAAGGTTGGTTCCTGGTGTATATCCTCTTCTTTTGACGTTTCACGTTCCTTTTCTTCCTCCTCTTCCCCATCTATGTAAATTAATTTATTGTCAGCACACTTATGACATTTAGTGTATTTTCTATCACAACTGTAACAAAGCCCTTTTGTGCTTTTTTCTTCCAATTTTTGTGGTGTCAACCTTGTAGGTTGTAGAAGGCTAAGAGCAACAACACTTCCATATTTATAGTTATGAGTGGTAGGATTCCTTCTTTCCATAATTGTGCTTTCAATTTTTCTTGCCAACTTGAATGCCTTCTTCAATGAATCAGGTTCCCAAAAGTGAACTCATGTTGGAAGTTATCCTTTAAAGTCCCTATGAGGAATTCAATCCTATGCTTCTCTAGAATATTTGTTGATTAATGGTTGTCATTGATGTCAACCCAAGCAACACTAGGGGCTATCCCGATCTTGCATGGGAATTTTGACTTGAAACATGTCCTATTATGAGTCAAGGATCTTCTAGATGGATTCTACTCATCGATATGTTTTTGTTGATATATGGCACACCACGTAGTTCTTCACGATTTGAGAGTTATTTTTGTTTGACATTAGTAACCCGATTTAATGGGCTAAAACCCCATGGGGTTGTAGCATGGCACTCATCATTGGTTGTGGTCATTGAATAGTCAATAATTAATAATTGTTTATGCTCCTAAAATACCTCATATGTCCACTTGTTGAGGACCTTCTCAACTCAAGACATTTCTATAAATAATGACCCTCATATACTCCTCTAGCAAACACTTTTCAATGAACTATGTTGTGAGAAGACTTCTCTAATTTTTTGGCCCCCATGAGCTTCTAATGCAGGATAGTTGTAGGGGGTTTAAGGTTTCGTTGAAGTCTGGTTAGGGCACAAAATTATGATCAAGTTTGAAGATCTATTTTGAAGAAAGTTTAGAGCCCTGGATTCTAGGATTTCGCTACTTCAAACACACCATCATGGGATTTTCACTATAAATTTTTTTCTATGAATATTCAAAAGCTAAAATTAAAATCCATTTGAGCCACAATCTTTATGAACCTTATGACTAAATTTCAGATCTTGGTTCACTATATTTTCAGATATATGATGTGAGGAAGATAGGATTTTTGCAAGTTCCTGAATTCCATGTCAAACAGGTGACCTTAGAAAAATCGTCATAACCTTCTCTGAGTATTGGATTCAAATTTCATAAATAGTGACAAAAATAGGATAGAATTTAATTTTCTGGGTATCGTTTTCAGGGTCGAAGGTCGAAACTGTGACAAGTGGTACTTCGTACAATTTCGCTCTACTGAACTAGTCTATAATCATGTCATCGTGGGAGATTAGGCATAACTCTTCCTTGAAGAATACAATCTCAATCGCACATGTGGGGTTGGAAAGAGGATTCGTAGGGCTACCACAGGACAAAATTTCAGATCTTGGAGATCCGAAATTACATATATACAATAGATTCAATAACGAGCTCCTATAAGGCAAGAAAAAATATCCATTCAAGGATCACTGCAATAAGGACCACACATCAATAATCAAGGGTAAGTTTGCTACAACAAGGTATGTATGATTAGCGTTTGCATTTGAATTTTTAGTATCATCTTTGACATATGTTTTTGCACGACAACGTCAGTATATTGTTTTGTATTTGTTTGGGTCTTGCTTGTTAATGCATGTGCAGGAAGGATGACACTTTAGAACAACTTGGACACATACTAGAAGGACATGTAGTGTGAAAGTACCATTACTAGAAGCAATAACAACAGTACCTCAGTAGCTGCAAGTGATACAAGAAGCAATGCCGAGTCAAGTGTTAGGTCTTGTAAAAAACCCAGTGTTGTAAAAGAGTCATCATTGTAAATTGTAAAAGAGTGATCATTGAAAGAGTCGTTATTGTAAAAGAGTCAATCTTCCCAGATTTGAAGAGGCATTGTTGGGAGGTATAGGAGTCACTGTTGGGATTATGTCATGGTTGGGTTGCAAGTCATAGTGTGATTGGGTGTTCGGTCAAGTACAAGAGAATCATTGTAAATCATATTGTATCGTGGATGATTGTTCCTGGTATGAGAGTCCACACTCTTGTCTCACTTCTGATCATTATAGGGTGGTAGGGAGGTGCTATGATGATGCATGAGGTCACCTTTAGGTTGGAACTTATGAACACTTCAGGATGGTAGGTTGGTATACGATGTTGGGGCATTGATTTAGTTGACTACTGAAGAAACCAGGGCATTGGGGCATCCTTCCAGTGGGAGTTGGAGAAGAATTTTTTTCTATAATTCTAGGGAGTTGTAACTTTGATTTCAGTTGGGGTTGAAGATTAAAAGAATTTATTAGAAAATAGTTCGGTGGTTTATCACCCATAGGGGGTTTTCCACCTAAAATTCTCACGCCTATTGTGTTTTATTGTTTATTTTTGCTACTGGATAAACATTAATAATAATTGAAGATTAACTACTGCTCTAAAAAGACTTAAAGGTGCTAATTGCTAAGGAATACTGATTCACCCCCTCTCTCAGTATTTCCAACAATTAGTATCAGAGCTTGGTTCCTTCATTAGCAGTCTAACAACCGGAAGGAGATCGTGGAGTATACTAAGAACAAAGTTCTGTTGTTTAATGTAAATAACTATGCACTTTGGAGTGGAAGAATGCAGGTTCTTTTGCTAGCGTAAGGATACGAATTATGGGAAATCATTGACAAAGGCTTCACATAGACCCAGGATGAACAAGGTAAGAAAAATATGGTATATGATGCAAAGGCTAAAGATCTTATTATTAGTGGGCTTATCAAATCTATTTATCTTAAGGTATTGAGGTGAAAAATAGCTAAAGAGGTATGGGGCAAGCTTGAAAATATATATGCAGGTGGCTCAAAGGTGAAAGAAGCAAAGCTTTAAATTTACAGGACAAAATTTGAGCAACTCAAAATTAAGGAAGATTAAAATATTACTGCATACTTTCATCTTTTTTATGAAACAACAAATACATTTGAAGGTTTGGGAGAACCTGTCCACATGAAAAAAAAATTCTGAAAGATCCTCAGAACCTTGCCAGCAAGAGTCAACCCAAAGGTATCTGTCTTGGAAGATAGATCAAATCTGACCAATCTCAGCATAGATGCATTGCATGGAATTCTTACAGCATATGAAATGAGAATTGAAGAAGAGGATGGCACATCTCACTTAGAAACAACATTTTCTGCATCCAAGAAGACTGGTAAGGATAAGAAGACTCAAAAAGACAAAACTTGCAGTTATAAAGATGAAGAAAAGGAAGAAGATGAAGAAGAATTTTCAGATAAATAATTTTCCTACTTCACATGAAAGATGAGAACAAGTATGGGAAAATTCAAAGGTAAACTTCCATTGATTTTTTTTTATTGTGGTGAGGTTGGGAATTTTGCAGCGAAGTTTCCTCACAAAAATGAGGCTGTTATGAAAGGAATGAAAGGCCTTAGGAAGTTCAACAAGAAAGGTAAGAATAAATGGTTTAAGAAAAGTTTTTTCTATAAATAAGATAACTCTTCATCTGATGAATACAATGATAATGAAGAAGAAATTAATTGAAGACTTTTGTTTATGGCCAAACAAAATAAGCAAGAGGCATCTGACGAAGAAGGAGATGAAGAAGAAGAGATGACTAAGGTTGAATTTCAAAATGAAGTGATCAGGGTTATCAAAGAGATCAATTCCGAGAAGAAGCACATCAACACTCTTGAAGACAAATTAAAGATAGAAAGGGAACATGTCCTAAATCTTAAAAACAAGGTTGAAGAATACAAACAAATTCAAGAATCAGTCAGGAAATAATTAAAGGAAAGGAACAAGGAAAGAGAAGCATTAGAAGCTGAAATAGTCTCTCTATGAAAGGAAGTAAAAAATACAAAAACTCTTTAAAACCATGCCAGCAACTCAAAGGCATTGGAAGAACCCATCAACAATCAGCGATGATGCTATTTCCTTACAAAGAAAAATTCGAAAAGGAATCAAGTCCTTCTATGACAACAAAAGATGATGGATATGCAAAATCTACTAAGTAATAAGACCTCCCAACTAAATCAAGAGATCAAGAATCACATGAAGAACCTTGGAAGACAATTCCTTGAAGAAGATTTCCTCCTAGGTATCAAACTATCTTTTATGGTCATTGTTATTCATGTGGGACATAGAGTTGTAGAATGTCACACATATGTATGGAATGAATATGGTTCCGGGAGATATTTCAGAAATAGATATTCCAGAACTCAATAGAATATCAATATATTTGATCCTTTGAGAGATTATGTCGAATGTTACACATGTAACAATTTTGGACACATAGTTAAAGAATGCAGACTTGGAAGTTCTTCAAAGGAATTCTCGCAAAATCAGAATGAATAATTATGGGAAACGAATACTGAAATGTGTGCTCTTTCTCACATGGCTCAAAGCTTTGTATATTGATAGAGATTGCTCAACACTGTTGGCATGTGTTGTACTTGATGGCAACCCTCTCATAGAAGATCATCTCACTTATATACATTCAGATGAATCTACAGAAGAGATATCAGATGTGACATAATACATAGATGCAGGACAGCTCAAAGGAATCAAATGGCAAGTTCTTAGTAAGCTTTGCCATCAAGTCCAAAGGGGGAGATTGTTGGCATTATGGCTAAAGTGTTGTCCTTGATGGCAACCCATTCAGGTGATAGATCACTATACTTCAAGTCAGCAGCAGAGGTTGATGATCAGCTATCGAATATTGAAGAAATTAAGGGGTACGCAAGTACACCCTACAGAAAGTGCATACCTGCAGGTACACCGTGAAGGGACCGCGGCCAGATACGCAGGTCAGCCGTTCAGGAGGTGCGTACCCCCAGTGCACACATTTCAAGGCAAAGAAATTCACATGTGGGGTTTTCTTATGTTTTACTCTTGGTTTTTAGCCGACGGTATTGGGTTATTATGGTGTCGGCTTGTGGTATTGATCCATGTTTTAAGGAAGAGCTTCCCTATATAAAGCAAAGGAGATCATTTGGCTTGAGCATGTTTTGGGTTGAATATCTTATGAGGGCTAGATCTGGTCTAGATCTAAATAAGGCGAATCTATTGATGGACTGAGATCTCTTCGGCGCATGTTCAGATCTGTAGATTTGACTGTCTGGGTTATTTCTGAAGTCTTGAAATCATCTATGCCCGAAGGTACACAGGTACAGTGAAAGAAAAGTGCGCCGGTACGCAGGCATAGAAGCGTTGCAGGAGTGCCGGTACGTAGGCACAGAAGCGTTGCAGGTGCGTCGGTACGCAGGTACAGAAGTGCTGCAGTTGCGGAGGTACGCAGGAAGTCTATTTGGCACAGTGCGTGGGTACGCAGGTGCACATTTCAGAACAGTGCGTACTGTACGCAGGCATTACATGGGTGATGCTGCGTACTTCTCTTGAAATCAATTTAGTTGTTCATGTTTATCATTGCTGTGTTCTGGGTTTTGAAGTGATGTCTGGTTTCTGGTATTATGTTCTGATAACAGCAGTGATTGAGTGAATGATTCTGATTAGCTTCAGAATTGATGGATCAGGTTCTTAATGATCTGATGGACTAGATCTGATTGATGACTCTCATTGTATATGTATTGATCTAGTGATTGGGTGATTCAGAAGGTTGTTTGATTATGAGCTTCAATGTTGTTGTTGGGTCCAGTATGAAAATTGGATGAGATGTGGCCTTTCAGATTATGTGTTGTGCTTCAGTGTATCCAGTATGAAAATTGATGAAACGTGGTACCTGGAGGAGAGAATATTGTAGGCCAGCGCCTATGTACTAGTATCTAAGCTAGTACAAAAGCTAAGGGAGATCTTTGGAGCATTGTAGCAGGTAGCAGCCTGCGTACTAGTAAATGGATCGGCTAGTACAAGAGCAAAGGGGGTTGTAGCTCCCGTACTGGTATAAGACTGCACCAGTACAAATATTGTAAAAGGTTTTTCTTATTAAGAAGAAGATTGAGATGACTTGCAGCAGGTGGTTTTTCTCCCGCATTGGGTTTCCACCTTATATCATGGTGTTCATGTGTGTGCCTTATGTGTGATGATCTATTCTCTATTACTGCATCTGTTATCTGATAATATAGTTGATAATGTTCTAATGACTCATTGAAGACCAATTAACTTAATCATAAGAAGTTGTGGAAGTAGCATATATGAATCTGATTATGGAAATGAAAAAGTTTTATTAATGAGATAATACTGATTCACCCCCCCCTCTCAGTATTATTTCCAACAATTGGTATTAGAGCAGGTCCTTTGATAGAAGCTTGATCGCTTGAAGGAGATCCGTGGAACAATGAGAAAGAAGCTTAAGAACAAAGCTCATAAGAAAAAGAAGTCATCTCAGAAGAACTATGGTAGTGGAAGAATCGATTGGGGATTAGGCATAAGAAGCTCTTCAGATTCAGAATTAGATTCAGAATCATTATCAGGTATGAATGTGTTATCCTCTGATGTTCCAGCTATATTTCCTTGTGAAAGAGATGAAAGTGATAGTGAGACTACTGAACTTGCTCTTATGGGCGAGCAAGAAAGATGTCAAATAGAGGCAGAATTTAACAGGCTGACAAACAAAATTATTGAACAAGAAAAACGTTTTGACGTAAAGAGTGGTGCCCTCAAGTTATGCAAGGAAAGGTATCAAAAGTTGCAGGATGAAGCAACATCTCTAAGAAATGAAGTCATTGAAAAGAACACAACAATCAAGGAGCTCAGAGATCGATCCAGTTATTATGAAAATCTTGAAACTACAATCCTCTCACTAAAAGGAGATCTTGAAGAATCAAAGAAGCAAAATACAGATCTACTCCAAGCTATTGAAAAACAAGAAAACGAAGTCACCAGCTTAAAATATCAACTAGAATGTGCCTTCCGAGTTCGTCAAATGCAGCAGGATCTAAATGAAGAACAAGAAAAGGAGATTCTCAAACTAAGGGAACAAATGGAGGAAGGAAGGAAAGCTGAAGAAGTTTTGAAAAAGAAATCTCTTGAAAAGGAAGAACAGCTTCAGGTTGAGGTAAATATCTTGAAAGGTAAATTAGAAGAAAAGGATAAGCTTTTACGATTTCAAGATAGCTCTAAAGTATTGAATAATATTCTTAGTAGTCAAAGGTCCCCTGCTATAAAGACTGGTCTTGGTTTCCATGAATCTGTTGAAGGTGAATCTAATTCACAAGGTGAGGGAAGGAATTCTAAATCTAAAGTGATCAATGAAGAAATGAAAGATCAATCTCATCATCAACCAAGGAAAGAGATTCCTCAAAGAAAATCCTTTACTCCTCCTATGAATAATGTTGAATGTTATGTATGTCATAATCTTGGACATGTTGCAGCTAGATGTAGAAGAAGAAGAGTTCAAGACCATTATGCAGACAAGTCATCTCAATCAAGGTATTTTTATGGATATTGCTTTGCTTGCAATACGTTTGGTCACAAAGCTGCTGATTGTTACAGGAGGAATATGAAACATGTAAGATGTTATGCATGTAACAAGCCTGGACATATAGCTAAGGAATGCAGGAACAAAGTGTGGGCACCATATCAAAAGGAGAAAATGTCATCATCACACTTGAAGATATGGAGGAAAAAGGAAGTACAGTCAGAAAAGGATGGCACAGCACAATGTACAGACATACCAGAATCATAGGAAGCTGAAAGTACAAAACTTCAGGTTCCTGAATCTCATATGCAAACTTCATAAAGGCAAGTCGCATATATACGCGAGTTGAATACTGCACAATCGCGTATATGCTTGTTTGAAGGCAGTAGGCAAGTGAAGTTGGAAATGAATCTATCAGATCTAGGAATCTGACTGTCAGGAGGACTGTTAATTTGGCCCTAATTAGAAGTACGCAGATCATCAACTGTGAAAGTGCGGGCGTACGCAGCAGAGCGTAAGACTGGGTGCGGACGTACGCAAGTGAAGGCACAGTCCCTATGCGGCGGTACGCGGCTTATCAGAAGAGGACATGCGGACGGACGCGGAGAAACAGAAAAAGAGGTGCGGACTTACAGAGGAGTACGCGGCGCGATAGAAGCAAAGAGTGCGTGCGGTACGCGGCGTGATAAAGGATACCCTGCGGACTTACAGAAAAGTACGCGGCGCGATAAAATAAAAGGTGCGTGCAGTACGCGGCGCAACTGATGGAACAGGTGCGTGGGTACGCTCTGTAATAGAAGACTGTCTGCGTATATACGCAGTGCAGCAGAAGGATATCTGCGGGTGTACGCAGGGGAGCAGAAGATGAAGTGCATACCTGTCTTAAGGCATTTATTGGCTGATTCTTCTTATTGATATGCATGATCAGATTTGACAGATGGCACTGGTTCAGGGGGAGCATATGTCCTGAATGCATTGTTGGCATTATGGTCCTTGGTGACGATGCTTATGATTCATCTTGCTATGGTTATGAGTTGGTCACATGATCAGATTTATGGTTGATTCTCTAATGATGCTTTCATGGAGTCTTTATTGTTCTTGGCATATAAATGGATGAGGATTGTTGGCTGGATACAGTGATGATTATTCATACATATGTTGATTGATGCAGATGCTTTCATTTGATGGCTCTTGATTCATGTAGATCTGGATGGTTATGAGTTGATGCAGAAGTCCTTGATGTTGACAGATACTATGGAGCAGATTATACAATGCTGTTGATGATGTTTGTCATGATCTTTAGATGTTTGATGTAAAGGTCATAGCAAGACTCATGTTGTAATGGTCTATCTATTGTAGTCATCTCTTCAGGTCATGTAACGGCCTATGTCCCCCCACTATGCATGGGATGAAGATGTAATGTATTTGGTTTTCATATTTCTGATGTATTCCCACTTGGTTGGATGGATGATCCTTATTATGATGGGTGATGGATGTATGTATTGAGTCTTTTGGTGATAGGAAGGTCATTTATGATATATAGAGTCATGTTCTTCTTGTAGAACATATTTTTTCAGACCTTGCTTACAGTCAGGGGGAGCTTGAGCATGAACAGCACTATATAGCAGAGCAGACATCTCAGCTTGTTCTCAGAAAGACCATTATCAGATTGGAGCACCATGACATATACAAAGGGGGAGCTCATTCAGAGACTTCAGCAGATCTGGTTTATAGTCAAGGGGAGCATGTTCTTAGGGGGAGCATACCCGTTTGCCCTTGATGTCAAAGGGGGAGAGTGATTTGGTGTTGTTGCCATCAAGTCCAAAGGGGGAGATTGTTAGCATGTGTTGTACTTGATGGCAACCCTCTCATAGAAGATCATCTCACTTATATACATTCAGATGAATCTACAGAAGAGATATCAGATGTGACATAATACATAGATGCAAGACAGCTCAAAGGAATCAAATGGCAAGTTCTTAGTAAGCTTTGCCATCAAGTCCAAAGGGGGAGATTGTTGGAATTATGGCTAAAGTGTTGTCCTTGATGGCAACCCATTCAGGTGATAGATCACTGTACTTCAAGTCAGCAGCATAGGTTGATGATCAGCTATCGAATATTGAAGAAATTAAGGGGTACGCAGGTACACCCTACAAAAAGTGCGTACCCACAGGTACACCGTGAAGGGACCGCGGCCAGATACGCAGGTCAGCCGTTCAGGAGGTGCGTACCCCCAGTGCACACATTTCAAGGCAAAGAAATTCACATGTGGGGTTTTCTTATGTTTTACTCTTGGTTTTTAGTCGACGGTATTGGGTTATTATGGTGTCGGCTCGTGGTATTGATCCATGTTTTAAGGAAGAGCTTCCCTATATAAAGCAAAGGAGATCATTTGGCTTGAGCATGTTTTGTGTTGAATATCTTATGAGGGCTAGATCTGGTCTAGATCTAAATAAGGGGAATCTATTGATGGACTGAGATCTCTTCAGCGCATGTTCAGATCTGTAGATCTGACTGTCTGGGTTATTTCTGAAGTCTTGAAATCATCTATGCCCGAAGGTACGCAGGTACAGTGAAAGAAAAGTGCGCCGGTACATAGGCACAGAAGTGTTGCAGGTGCGCCGGTACGCAGGCACAGAAGCGTTGCAGGTGCGCCGATACGCAGGTACAGAAGCGCTGTAGTTGCGGAGGTACGCAGGAAGTCTATTTGGCACAGTGCGTGGGTACACAGGTGCACAGTTCAGAACAGTGCGTACTGTACGCAGGCATTACATGGGTGAAGCTGCGTACTTCTCTTGAAATCAATTTAGCTGATCATGTTTATCATTGCTGTGTTTTGGGTTTTGAAGTGATGTCTGGTTTCTGGTATTATGTTCTGATAACAACAGTGATTGAGTGAATGATTCTCATTAGCTTCAGAATTGATGGATCAGGTTCTTAATGATCTGATGGACTAGATCTGATTGATGACTCTCATTGTATATGTATTGATCTAGTGATCGGGTGATTCAGAAGGTTGTTTGATTATGAGCTTCAATGTTGTTGTTGGGTCCAGTATGAAAATTGGATGAGATGTGGCCTTTCAGATTATGTGTTGTGCTTCAGTGTATCCAGTATGAAAATTGATGAAATGTGGTACCTGGAGGAGAGAATATTGTAGGCCAGCGCCTATGTACTAGTATCTAAGCTAGTACAAAAGCTAAGGGAGATCTTTGGAGCATTGTAGCAGGTAGCAGCCTGCGTACTAGTAAATGGATCGGCTGGTACAAGAGCAAAGGGGGTTGTAGCTCCCGTACTGGTATAAGACTGCACCAGTACAAATATTGTAAAAGGTTTTTCTTATTAAGAAGAAGATTGAGATGACTTGCAGCAAGTGGTTTTTCTCCCGCATTGGGTTTCCACCTTATATCATGGTGTTCATGTGTGTGCCTTATGTGTGATGATCTATTCTTTATTACTGCATCTGTTATCTGATAATATGGTTGATAATGTTCTAATGACTCATTGAAGACCAATTAACTTAATCATAAGAAGTTGTGGAAGTAGCATATATGAATCTGATTATGGAAATGAAAAAGTTTTATTAATGAGATAATACTGATTCACCCCCCCCCCCCTCTCAGTATTATTTCCAACAAACACATATGACTAGAGATAGAAATAAGTTCATATCCTTGAAGGGAAAGAAGGACAGAACAATGTCTTTTGAAAATGGTAGATCTTCAAACGTCACAGGAGAAGGTACAACCACACTTGGAAGCAAGGATGCATTAGCGAAGGATGTGTTGTTGGTTGAAAATATGAATCACAATCTTCTTAGTGTTGGATAAATGTGCGATCAAGGACACATGATGCTATTCAACTCTAAGAAATGTGAAATCAGGAAAGGCAAGTTTGGTAAAATTGTGGCTACAGCAAGAAGAGCTCCAAATGACATATATATTTTGGATGAGGCACCTAAAGGGTGTTTTTTGGTGAAAGAAGATGAAAGTTGGTTATGGCACAAACGAATGGGACATATAAATTTTGACAATTTGGTCAAGATCAACAAAAAGGAAGCAGTAAGAGATATGCCGAAAATTTCAAAACCTACCAATACGATATGTGAATCTTGTAGGCATGGAAAACAGACAAAAGTTGAGTTCAAGAAAAAAGAACACTTTGCATCATGTCCATCAGAATTAATACATACTGATCTATGTGGTTCTATGAGAACAAAAGGTTTAGATGAAGAATTATACTTTATGCTAATGATATATTATTACACCGGAATGACAACCACCAATTTCTTAAAGAAAAAGTCAGAGGCATTCGAGTGTTTTAAAATCTACAAGGAATTGGTCAAAAATTAAAGTGATTTGAAGATCAAGTTTCTAAGATCAGATAATGTAAGGGAATTCACTTCCAAGGTATTTCAAAAGTACTATGATGAAAATGGAATAAAAAGGCAATTCTCAACAACTAGAACACCACAGAAAAATGGAGTTACTGAAATAAAAAACAAAATCGTACAAGAAAGGGCTAGAACAATGTTAAATAACTCAAAATTAGATGATAAATTCTAGGTTCAAGAAATCGATACAACTGTATTCATTATAAATAGAGGTTTTCTCAGGAACAATTGTAACATGACTTCATATGAATTATGGAAAGGAAGTCCGGCTAACATCAAATACTTCAAAATATTTGGAAGAAAATGCTACATCAAAAGAGAAGATAAACAATTGGGAAATTTCAACTCCCCTATTGATGAAGGTATTTTCGTTGGTTATTCACACAAAAGGAAGGCTTATAGATGCTACAATTTGAGGCAAAAATAAATAGTGGAAAGCATAAATTGTACTTTTGATGAAAATTGTGTTCCAAAGGATAAAGATGAGATTGTCCCTTCAAGAAAATCTAAGGAATCCGAGGTAGAATCTATGAAGGATGAAGAAGAAGCTCCAGAACAAGACCAATCAAATAAGGAAATAATAGTGAACTAAGAGGAAATAAGCAATGATCAGCAGGATGTACAAGAAACTTTTCCAAATGATTTAAAAAAATGGTTTCAAAAGAAGCATCTGTCAAATCAAATCATCGACAACATAAATGAAGGAATTGGAACTAGAAGAGGTCGACAAATTCATTCATTACAGCAAGCCCACCTTGCTCTTTTAGCAACTTTTGAGCCTAGAAATTTTGTGGAAGCTAGTCAAGATGAACACTGGGTAGTAGCTATGAATGAAGAACTAGATCAAATTGTGAAAAATGACACTTGGGAATTAGTTCCACGACCAAAGGATAAGAATGTTATTTGAACTAAATGGGCCTTCAGAAAAAAATTGAATGAGGATGGGCAGGTTACCAGGAATAAGGCAAGTTTAGTCTGCAAAGGATATGCACAAGTAGAAGAAATTGATTTTGAAGAAACATTTTCTCCCATTTCCAGAATGGAAGCTATTTGGATGTTCCTCGCTTATGCATGCTCAAGAAAAATCAAGGTGTACCAAATGGATGTTAAGTCGGCCTTTCTAAATGGTGAATTGGAGGAAGAATTTTACATTGAACAACCTGAAGGTTTTCTTCTCTTTGACAAGGAGGACTACGTCTGCAGATTAAGAAGGCACTATATGGTCTCAAACAAGCTCCTAGAACTTGGTATGCTCATCTTGATGGATATCTACATCAACAAAGATTCATGAAAGGAAGCGCCGACAATTATCTCTATGTGAAAGTGGATCAAGATAACCTAAAAATTATTGAGGTATATGTGGGCGATATAATATTTGGAAGCAATGATGACAGATTAAGAAAAACAATTTCCACAAAGATTCAAAGTGAGTTTGAAATGTCTCTACTTAGTGAGCTAACATGCATTTTAGGGCTTCAAATATCTCAACAAGATAAATGAATATTTGTATATCAAACCAAGTACATCGAGGAAATGCTCAAGAAATTCAAGATGGAAGATTGCAAGCCTATCCTTGCCCCAATGGTAATAGGTTGCAAGTTAAGTTTAGAAGATTCGTCAAAGGATGTGGACCAAAGGTTGTATAGATATATGATTGGCAATCTTCTATATGTGACAGCTTCTCGTCCAGGCGTAATGTAGGCAGTTGGACAAGTAGCAAGATTCCAAGCAGAACCAAATGAATCTCATATTATTGTCGTCAAAAGAATTCTTCTATATCTTAAGGGCACAATAGAATATGGTTTATGGTATCCCAAAGGAAATGATTTAGTTATCCAAGCTTATACAAATGCAGATTGGGCTGGAAGTGTTGAATATCAGAAGAGTACTAGTGAAGCAATATTATATCTAAGTGGTTTCCTTGTTTCATGGTTAAGTAAAAGGTAGTTTTCAATCGTGTTATCCACAGTGGAAGCATAATATATCGCAGCAACAACTTGTTGTACGCAAGTTCTCTAGATGAACCAAACTTTTCAAGATCTTCAAGTCAAGTTTGATGAGCCTATTCCCATCTTCTGCGATAACACCAGTGCCATTAGTATCTCTAAGAACCTTGTGATGCATTCCAAAACAAAGAACATTGCGATCAAATATCATTTCATTACAGAGCAAGTCACCAAAATGAATATAAAGCTTGAATATGTTGGCACAAAGGAACAAATTGCTGACATACTTACCAAACCATTACCTCGTGAATCATTTGAGTATCTTCGTCAAAATCTTGGGATTCTCCCAAGTTCTCATTAGACTGTTTCTCTTATCTAACTAAGTAGAAATGGGGAGTGGAGGTGTGTACAGGTTCGTAGGATTACAGTTTTTGAGGGGGAGTTACCCTTTTCCATTGATGACAAAGGGGGAGAGAAGGAAGTAGGAAGAGGTGTCATGATCATACAGGGAGCCAAAGGGGGAGATTGTTGATCAGTGGCTGTCATTGCTGTCAACCCAAGCAGCACCAGGGGCTACCTTGATCTTGCACAATAATTTTACTTGAAAAATAATCTTATTCCTAGTCAAGAATCTTCTATGTGGATTCTACTCGTTGATATGTTTCCATTGATATATGACATGCCGCGTAGTTCTTCACGGTTTGAGAGGTATTCATGTTTGAAGTTTGTAACCCGAGTTAGTGTGATAAAACCCCATGGGGTTGTGGCATGGCACTCATCATTGGTTGTGGTCATTGAATATTCAATAATAAATATTTTTTTATGCTCCTGAAATCCCTCAAATGTTTGCTTGTTGAGGACCCTCTCAACTCAAGACGTTTCTATAAATAGTGACCCTCATATCCTCCTCTAGCAAGCACTTTTCAACGAACTATCTTGTGAGAAGACCTCTGTAATTTTTTGGCCCTCATGAGCTCCTAACGAAGAATTTGTTGTAGGGAGTTTAAGGTTTCGTTGAGGTTTGGTTAGGGCACATAATTATGATCAAGTTTGAAGATCTATTTTGAAGCAAGTTTAGAGCCTTGGATTCTAGGATTTCACTGCTTCAAATAGATCATCATGGAATTTTCACTATAATGTTTTTTATATGACACATTAGAAGCTAAAATTAAAACCCATTTGAGCCAAAATCAGATGAACCTCGTGACCGAATTTCAAATCTTGGTTCGCTATATTTTTGGATATATGATCTGAGGACTATAGGGTTTTTGCAAGTTCCTGAATTCCATGTCAAACAAGTGAGCGCAGGAAAATCGTCATAGCTTTCAGTCTGTGAATTCGATGAAAATTTCATAAATATTGATAGAAATAGGACAAACTTTAGTTTTTCAGGTATCCTTCTCAGTGCCGAAGGTCGAAACAGTGACACGTGGCACTTCGTACAAGTTCACTCTATGGAACCAATCTATAATCGAGTCATCATGGGAGATTAGGCATAACACTTTTGTGAAGAATCCAATATCAATTAGACCTGTGGCATTGAAAAGAGGACTCATAGGGCTACCATAGGATAAAATTTCATTCCTTTGAGATCCAAAGTTACATATATACAACAAATTCAATATCGAGCTCCTAGAAGGCAAGAAAAAGTATGCATTCAAGGATCACTGCAGTGAGGACCACACATCACTAGTGAAGGGTAAGTCTGCTACAACAAGGTATGTATGATTACTGTTTTTATTTGAATTTTTAGTGTAATCTCTGACATATGTTTTTACAGGACAATGTAAGTATATTATTTTCTATTTGTTTGGGTATTTCTTGTTAATGCATGTGTAGGAATGATGACAGTTTAGAACAACTCGACCACATACTAGAAGGACATGCAATGCCAAAGTACCATTACTTGAAGCAAGCTCAACAATACCTCAGCAACTACAAGTGATCTAAGAAGAAATGGCGAGTCAAGTGTGAGGTCTTGTCAAAAATCCAATGCTGTAAAAGAGTCGACATTGTAAATTTGTAAAAGAGTCATCATTGAAAGAGTCATTATTGTAAAAGAGTCAATCTACCTAGATTCAAAGAGGAATTTTTGGGAGGTATAGGAGTCACTATTGGGATGATGTCATGGTTGGGTTGCAGGTCATAGTGTGATTGGGTGTTCGTTCAAGTACAAGAAAATCATTGTAAATCATATTGTATCGTGGATCATTGTCATTGGTATGGAAGTACACACTCTTGTCTCACTTCTAATCATTATAGGGTGGCAGGGAGGTGCTAGGCTAGTGCATGAAGTAACCTATAGGTTGGAGCCTGTGAACACTTCAGGGTGGTAGGTTGGTCTAGGATGTTGGGGCATCCATTCAATTGACTGATTAAGAAACCAGGGCGTTGGGCCGTCCTTCCAGTGGGAGCTGGAGGAATGTTTTTCTAGAATTCTAGGAAGTTGTAACTTTCATTTCAATTAGGACTAAATATTAAAAGAATTTATTAGAAAAAGAGTTTGGTGGCTTTTGAGCCGGAGGGGGTTTTCCACCTAAAATTCTCGTGCATATTGTGTTTTATTGTTTACTATTGTTACTGGATAAACATTAATAATAATTGAAGATTAACTATTGCTTTGAAAATATTTAAAAGTGATAATTGCTAAGGAATACTTATTCATCCCACCTTTCAATATTTCCAACAATATTATTTACCCTTATATTCTATTAGTGCTTGAAATTTCACCTCAGGCTGAGAAAGGTAAACCTCAAGGCAACATCAAACCATTTAGCCTCGTAGCTAGCCCTACGGGGCAGGAGAAGGCTCTCTCCAGTCTATCTCGTAAAATCTTCAATAGATGAGATGACCAATAAGGTAACACTGATATTAGGCTAGTAAACTGATCAAAAAGTTTGATTTGGGGTTTTTTGGGTTTTTGGTGGCAAATTGAGGAATTGCAATTTTGGGTGCGGGGATTTGACACAGTTTCTGCAGGGGGTTCTTTGGGGCGAGGTAGGAGACCGTATTGATGCCTTTGATTGAGGTGAGTGGATGGAAAAGACTGGTGAGGAGCTAAGGAGAACAAATAATACTTTGAATTCTCCTTAAACAGTAGAAAACATAGAAATTAAACAAATTTAAAAGCAGAGCATGGCAAGCATGAATTCTTACTTTAACACTTCATTTGTTTAATATGAAGAAGGAAATAAAGGAGATGAATCACATAACACACTTACAAGAACATTAAGAAGCACTCCATCAATACATGAAACCATAAGAATCCCAAAAATAACTGCAAAACCCTGGTCTTCCTTAGCCAAAAATTGCAGAGATACAAGTGAAATAATACAATGATAGCTTCTCCCTCAAGAGTCCAACCATGAAAATGAGCAAGAAAGTACATAATATAGATGATATAACCTCTTTCCCTGCCTCCATGGGTCGAGCTCACTATCCTAGGAGCTGTTTCAACCACTTCTAAACTAAGCACTACAAACTAGGCAGTCAAAACAACTTGCCTCTATAAACTTGGAAACCAATTCATACATTTAATTTTTACCCATTACATGAATGAATCTTCTAGAAGTGTTAAACAAGAGTAAAA
This sequence comes from Pinus tabuliformis, assembly GCA_031772625.1. Lineage (NCBI taxonomy): Eukaryota > Viridiplantae > Streptophyta > Pinopsida > Pinales > Pinaceae > Pinus > Pinus tabuliformis. Next base: position 913,550,628 of record CM062818.1, on the reverse strand, counting down.
GTGTCTTAGAGTTACAAAAATTACATTAAAGATAATCATCTTCAACTCCAAAAAGTCAAACTGAGTCAAATCTGCATTTTCTGGGCTGTACAGTGCAATCTGGCAAAAAACTGCCTGATAGGTCGTGCCCCCCTGCCTGACGGGTCGCGCCCCTTTGGAGCTTTGTTTGAGGCACTTGCAGGTGGTAAAATTGAGAAAAATTGGGCTTGTTGGAAATCTCTGTGAGTCTACTTTCCAACCCAACTGGAATTTTTGAATTTGGAGTTCATTTGCCCTGTCAGAAAGCAATTCTCCCAAGACAGCTTTCTACAGTTCAAAAAAGTGGCAGAAAGTCAAATTTTTCATGTATTTTGACCTTCTAGAGGCCCAAAACTCCATAAAAACTCAAGTCCATCCATGGGCATATGTAACGTTGCATAAAAAATTAGGAAATTCTGAGTTTTTGTGAAAAGGAGTTGCCATGACAAAGGGTCTCACTGGGGGTGAGACCCGTTAAAGAGCCAAAACCTGTAAATTACCAAAAAAAGCCAAAATTACCCAAAATTCTCAAATTTTTTTGGGATTTGAGCTGTGGCTAGGCTATTGAGTGCCATGATCTTTGAGTGAAGCCTCAGCCAAGATACGGAGTGGATTGGTCTTCTTTTTCCCTTTTAGGGCCTCGGACAACCGCCTTTGAAACATCTTCATTTTGGCCTTGCACACATGCATTCTTGCCCAGTAATGGTTTTTCATGTTCCTCAGCAATATCTTCTCTTGGTTGGCCTTAGCCAACAACCTCTCCAAGTGTGCGTTCTCCTGGATGAGCATAGACTCTCGGTCAGCAGGCAATGGGTCACCGGGTCTTCTACAGTTCAAGGTTCGGTCACTACGAATCCTCCATAGCTCATCAAGTGCTTTCTCCTCCTCCAACTGTTTGTTGCGCTGCTCCAGGTAGGTGATGGTCCATTGGGCACCCTCAAATCTCCTCTGCAAAGCATCATTTTCAGCTCTGAGATGCTGAATGATCTCGTTTTCCTCTTGGCTAGGAGAACTGGCCTCAAGGTCAACAAACTCAATATTGGGAACTCCTGATGGACCCTCATCAATCATGGGCTGTTTTCCCCTCTCTGGTACCTGTGCTGGTGAAGAAAGCAAGGTCCCTTCCACCTGATGTGGAGATAACACTCGCTGAGCTGAAGATGAAGGCGAGACCCCTTCCACCTGTTGTGGAGATAGTACTCGCCTGGCTGCTGCAAATAAGGCCCTTGGGCCTTTCTGATAGGTGACCAGAGGTGAGGAGCTGACATGTCTAGTGACAGGGATGTGATGCCGGTGTGATGGTCCTCTCTCCTCATGAACAACCTCAGGATGTGGCTGTGATGGCACTGTGAAAAACTCACGAGAGATGAACTCCTCCCATTAGATGCCCTGCTGAGCCAACTGATGTAATACTACAAGCTGAATCAAACCATAATGGCAAAGGCTCCTATACTGCTGTGATGGCCACCTTTTCCACCCTTATGTGGCCTCCTCTGTACCTCAATCTCGGAAACGGATGCTTGGTCATCACTCTGCTCATATGTTTCAGTGTCTGACATGTTTGAGGAGCAGAATGGACAAAATGTACTGCTGTTTCTGCCTTTAAAAGTGTTGAATTCTATGTTGTTTCAAGGGGACAATGACATGAGGGAAATGTTAGGGGAGGGACCTTTTTACAAGGAATTGGGAATATATGAACATAACAGGGAATTTAAGGAAACATTGCAAACAATTTTTGCATATAGGAATGTTATAGACATTTTTGTGCCTCGCATCATGGAGCATGAAATGTCAATAATCACAGGGATCCTCAGTCCCTAAACATGTTGTTCTTACCCCTAAAAGAACAAGGTCATCAAACAACAACACTTCCAATCAGTTCTCCACCTGAAAACACTTCAAAACAGGCTTATTTTGGATCATGTCAGCTGCTCCACTGAGCTTCTGCGCTGGAATGCAACTGTCCCTCCTTGTACCTATGCTGGAAGTCAAAATTAATGAAGGCTACCTGCGCTGGGCGAGATTGGCCAAGTGGCACAGTCATCCTGCAAGGTGTCAACTGCCCAGGAAGCTTCCAAACTGACACTTGGTTCATGAGATTCGCCCTGTGATGAGTAAGAGGTACTTGATCACCATGTGTAAGCAAGGATCTCCAAGTGGACTCAAGAACTGAAGATTAACTGAAGAGGGAGAGGACACAAGGCAGCTTCATGTCAGTCTCAAGCTGACTCATCCTTTCTTCTTCTATCCTATATATAGAGCTCTTCTATGAGGTCTAAGGGGGCTGGAATTTTGTGTAAAGTAAGGAGGTGTTGTTGGTTTACAGTTAGAGCTATTGGGTGATTGTTTTACTAGAGGTGAAGAGGAGAGTTCTTGCTGCTGGGGAGGTGCTGCTGGATTGGAGCCATTATTGGTTGTAACCTTCTCAGAACCCTGTTACTTCTAAAGTTTTGCATGTTCTCCTATATACTTGTATTGCATTGATGTATTGTATTTACATGTATATTTGATTCATCCTAATCCATGCTTCAGTTATGAGTACATGTATCTTGTAGTTTGCTCTCTTGTTTGTGCAGGATCTGTGTGTGGCTGGACCGGCAAAGAGAGCAAGGAGCTGGGAACAAGAGACAAAGAGAGAGGACAAGGATCGACTAAGCGAAAGACACCAGGTTGGTTAATCTTTCTTCATTCTCTCTGTACTTTCATAAAGGAAATCATCAAAATTTTACTTTCAGTTGTTGCTAAAGACTGTCACCTTTAGAGTAGGGATAGGGTCATCCGCATCGGATACTTTTCCCCACAACAAACTGGCGACTCCGCTGGGGAGCCTAGTATCTTGTTGGTGTTTGTAGTATTTTGCTATTCATTTCTTGAAGAAAAGAGTACCAAATCGAAAAGCTTTTGACTATATCAAAAGCGAAGTAGAGGGACTGCTACTCTTGCTCATTTGCTGAGCAAATTCAAGATTTAAAGAGCTAATCTACAAAAGACTCTTTACTCTTTGTGATAGATCTTCATCCTCTTGATCATCCCTTAGCCTGTACTTGACCTATAGCTTTTTATTTCAGCAAAAACAGTGCATTTTTGAGCTTTTTATGACCCGGAATTCTTTGTAGACGAAACTCTCGTGAGTCAGTGCAGGCTGTCCACAGGCAGTCTGCATTACAGCGCAGGTGCTCCCTTCGGGAACTGCGCTGAGAGTCAAACTGGCAGACTAGAACCTGCGCTGGTCTAGTTAGCCATAGTCTTGCTCAGCTTTCCCTTTGTGTCTTGGCCCTGTTTTCACTGAGTTTTAGCTGATTGCTTGCTGGTCATTGTACTTGCTGTAGACCACTTCTCCTTGACATTATTCCGCCTCAGTTGTGTGATGAAACTGTGAATGTTCTTTCAGTATTTCTTGTTTCAGTTACAGTTTCCCATTGTGAAAAGCGAACCAGTATAGCTGTGACCTCTTAGATCCTGAACTGTAAAAGTGTCTGTGTGATCTTATGAGCTAGTTTTATTACTGTTCATGGCTGTTTGAGTTTGTTTGTTTTTCACTTTATGGTTTGAATTCATATATTTTGAATGTTGAAACAAGTACTTGTAAAGCGTCTTTTCATTTAGACAAAGCTTGTTTGTTTACGCTTCAAATTGAATTCGAAAGTCATACAACAGTTTTCCTTTTGTCTACATCAACATTAAAGGAAAAGAAAAGAAATACATGCATCTTGCATTTGCATTTTTGATAAGTTTGTGTGTCTGATCTAGGAGAAAGTGCATTAGTTTGTGCTTTGTGCTCTGTGTGGAAAGATATTGTTTTTCTCTCCCCTCAGTAGTTAGGATTTTCAAAGCTAAAAAGATTGTGAAAGCTTGCTTATCATTTTAGCTGCATTTAGGAATTTGTACCAATACATCTCGTGGTGATCCTGAAAGACAAACTGATAAACAAGATCAACTTAAAATATATTGAATGAATCTAAAAACGCATTGTAACATAACGCTCACAGTAGAGGTCTAGGTAGAGACGTGTTCCGGCGTCGTTAAACGTAGTGACTGTCGATCTCTACGAAGGTGGGTGATTCCTCCTGAGAGTCGGTGGCACTAATACGGACTTGAGCTCCCGCGTACCGTCGCGTATATTGGGAGACCCCTATAGGCTTTTATCCTTTATCCTTAGGAAGCCGTGTCGACCGCCCTACTGATCGCGATGCAGTGAACACAGCATTCACGAAGATCGACCACCCGTACCGTAAAACGTATTCTGTGGTTTCGCGAAAGGTTTGGCACACCCTCTGCCTAGATCTCCAGAGCAGTTTCTTTTGGCCTTTTTCAAACTCTATAACTGAAAAAGTCCAACCGAGCATTTGTCACTTCGGGCTCGTTAATACATCGAAGGCGACTAGAGTCATCTTTAGCTTTTTCTCGACTCTTAAAACATGAAAAAGCAAAGTTGTGTCTAAAAGCGTCTAATAAAATTCATTCAATACGGAAACATAATTCCCCTTTTTGTATTTTAGTTGATCAAGTAATCCACAACCGTGGAGGAAAGTCAATTAAAACCCCGTCGTTCAGGGAGGCTTGCCAGTCAACCGCCTTTGTCTCCGGAACTGAGAGTAGTACGGACGAAGCGAACTCGCTTGACCAGGTCAAAATCTCTTTTTAAAGTTAGAACGGAAGTTCCAACAACATCTGAGATTCTGGTCACTCCCAATATTTCTGGAACCCCTGCCTCTATTGAAGAAGTTCAACAGCAACAGAAGGACAGTGGTACTGATCCTAATCTGAAGACAAGTACTTGCATAACTGAACCAGTTCCATCTGAAACCGGTCCACAGAGTCTTGTTGTTCAAACGACTGTCGCTGTCGAAGCAACCCCTTCTTCGGCACCAGAAATCTTTTACGGACCTGACGGTCTTCCTCTTCCTCCTGGTCTGATTGCAATAGAGGAAATCGTAGAGGACCAGCAAGCAAATACCCCAATTCATTTTGGAGTAGGTACCCCTCTTTTTCCTTCTGCATCAGAAGTTTGTCTATCACCACCAGAAGTTCCTGAAGAATCGTTAGGAAGTTTATTGGATAGACTTAAAATGTCTGAACAACCGTCGACATCTAGAACTGTGCCAAACGACACAGCGACAGCAGAAGCTCCTGCTGCCAATCCGACGATGTTTGCCGGCATACCAGCCGTCCCGACTAGCTCTCATCAGCTAGAAGGAGTCCACCCAGGGACTATTATGACAACTTGGTCTGTTCCAGTTTGTTCTACTGGTATAATACCCGGTAATTCTTATGTGGAAACGAGACAAATTGATCCCTTTGGGAATCAGTTTGGGCCATCCAGTCCTCAAAGGCCATCTATACCCTTGAGCTCCGGATTGTTACCGTATGGGGGGCAATATGCCCTTTCACTTCCCCTTTCGGGGGGATACCCATACGGCAGTTTTCAACCACATTCAGGCTTGACTGAAGTAACGACGAGTGGTTGGGTACCTATGTTACCCCAACAACCAAGAGTTGTATATTCCATGCAACAATGTGTACCTATGTCTAGTATCCCGACGACGCCAGCAATTGTAACCGTGTCGCAAGTTCAATCGATGCCTGTTGTATGTCAACCCCAAGTTGTAATGCAACAGCCTATTGACCCTGCAACACAACCACAATCGCCAACTGCCGGGACGACACAGATACAAACGGGAACCATAACCCCGCGTCTTGGTCCGTCGGTTAGTGTCGCACAACAAAACATGGCTTCACAACCATGGATGGTGCAATACCAACAACCTCAGTTTCAACAGGTGTACCAGGGGTCTGAGCAACAGATCTTTGCAAATAGTGGGCAACCCTATATTCAGAATGGGTTAAACCAACCACTTTACAGTGGCCAAGCCCACCAACCATATCAGTCATATCAACATCAGTTGCATTATACTGGTGTGCAAAGACCTACTGCTCAGGCGATTCCATCATATCCTGGGTACGCCTCGCCAAACCTGAATCAGCAGTTGCCATTCGTGGCGACCTTAGAATTACCAGATTTACATCGATTGACGAACGATCCAATCGCCTATGCCCATTGGTGGCCAGCGATTCCTCACAAACTTCCTTCGGACATTCCTAAATTCAATGGAAATCCGGGCGAAGACCCGTCGAATCATGTGATGACATTCCATCTGTGGTGTTCGTCGAATACCTTGAATGATGATTCGATAAGGCTTCGTCTTTTCTAGAGGACATTGACTGGTCCGGCGGCTAAATGGTATATTGAATTACCTAGAGCCTCTTTCGACAATTTTAGTTCCCTAGCCACGACTTTCTTAACACACTTTCAGTTACCTATAAGGTACGAAACTGGGACAGAGATCTTGACCAATTTCAAGCAGACAACTGCCACACATATATCTGATCATATACATGAGTGGCGTCGTCGTCGCAGAATGGTAAAAACCTATGTTCCAGATCAGCTATTAGCTGAGTGGTTTATAAAGTCGCTTCTGCCGGCAATAACAGAAGATGTGGCCAAGGGAGGTGTCGTAACAGAAGAGCAAGTGATTGCTCGTGCTCAATATTTGGACTTAGTGTATACTCAGTCGGGCATGCTCTATGATAAGATACCTGATGCCCCCAGACCGGAATTTTCAATCCCTCCTCCTCCCGGATCGAATAGTGACTCTCATGCCGGTGATGGCGTGATTGGAACTGCAAACGCTAAGTCGACAAGGGATTCAAATAAGAAAGCCCGTAAGACTTCGAATCAAAAAGCAAATCAAGAGATTCTTGCTTCAGAGGTAAATGCTGTATCTACGGATAAAGACACAAACTCCAATCAACCAGGAAGCAAGAAGAAACAAAACAAAGGGAAGAAGAAGAAACAAGGTGGGTCATCCCCTCAAAAGACTTCTTCAAACCCTCCTGGGCAAGGGAAACAATTTCCTCCATGTCAAATATGCGATGAAAATCATTCAACAAAGAACTGTCCGTTCAAAGCTGAGTTAAAGAGGTTCTTTAAAAGTTCCCAAACTTCAGCTGTGTTGACTGATCCATTTCCCACCCCAGGTCAAAATATGGTTGATAGTGGAAATGCTTCTCCGTCTCAAGTGCTTATGTTGTCGGTTTCTAAGCAAAATGATGCTTTGATCTCGACTAGGAATAAAGATTATGGGAATCCGCCGGTGTCGAACGACAAAGGGAAAGATCAACCCAGTAGTTCGACAACAACTTCGGCAGAAGTTGTACCCCCCCTCACGCATGAATTAACAATAAAGCCGCCTAAGGGAGTAGTCCACAAGTCGACATTCAACCCTCGCGCCAGAGCGGCGCAACACTATAATATAGTGGAGGATTTGGCCCAATCGCCATCTGCTATGTCGACTCTTGAGGTACTACAAAATTGCCCATCCCAAAGACAGGCATTGTTATCAGCAATTGGTGGAGTGGATCCTAAAGATTCCAATCTTGTATCCTTTGATCACAAAGGATATGATCCTCAGTTACCAGCGCAATTAGCTTTCCTTATTCAAGTGAAAGCACTCAACAAAACTGTTCATAGAATGATTATTGATGAGGGCACATCAACATGTATCATGTCGATGAGTTGCTGGAAAACTCTTGGATCTCCAACCTTGTCGCGATCTTCGACGACATTGAAAGCATTTGACGGTAGGTCGTACACTCCGTACGGTATCCTAAATAACTTTAAGGTTGAACTAGGAGGAAAAACAGTAGAGATTGATGTTGAAGTCATTGATGGCAATCTTGACTATAACATCCTACTGGGAAGACCATGGATATATGCCATGGCAGCTGTAGTGTCGACATATTTTAGGAAGATCGCATTCCCATTTGAAGGAGGGATTACGATCGTCGACCAATAGAATTTCCTCCCTAATGGTTCACAAGTTACTGGAAGCATTCCCCTGATCCATGGGAGCGACCATTCAATAAAAGATATAGGAGTAGGCTTGCTAAAAGATCCCACAATGATGGGAACTTTCACGTTGCCACCTCCTTTCCATGAAGGGAATATCCCGTTTGTAGCAACATGCAACATGGTATCTTCATCGAAGGTCGCAGAAGACAAAGTCATCATGGATCATCAAGTGGTATTGCCACCTAGCCCTATTGAAATATTGTAGCAATCAATGTTTCAGGCATGGGAGGCGAGCCCAAATGAACGCTCGTCAAGCGTTTGGGTAGATAGGTCCGAAGAATATGGTACCCCATTAGATCCATGGTCAAAAGTTCATGGGACTGACGAAGGAATCTTACAATCAATGATGATTGAGGGGGCACCATGGAATGATCACCACCATCGTTCCCTTCTTCCAGAGTGTGAAGAAGAAACTCATCACGACCTATACCACCCTTCAGTGTTTGAATTCCTAACAAATACTGTAAATACGGTGGATTCAGAGAGAAACCTATCCAATATTGAAGAAACCATAGCCATAAACATCTCGACAAAATCCGATGTTGTCGAGAATATTCATGTCGGCAAAAGTTGTTCCCCTTCAGAACTGGAAATATATAGTGCTCTCTTTCGCGAGTTTAGAGATGTCTTTGCATGGTCATATGATGAAATGCCAGGCATTGACTCGAGCATAGTTGAACATGAGATTAAAATGTATCCTGATGTCAAACCAGTAAGACAACGGCTTCGGCAGGTACATCCGAAGAAAGCCGCTGCCATTAAGGCAGAAGTTGAAAAACTTCTCCATGCTGGATTCATCTACCCGGTTCCTCTAACCGATTGGGTATCGAATATTGTCCCTGTTATGAAAAAACAAGGGACGATAAGAGTGTGCGTCGACTATAGGGATGTAAACAAAGCTTGTCCAAAGGACAACTACCCTACACCCTTCATCGACCAGATAATTGATGAATGCGCCGGATGTGAAATCTTTTCCTTTATGGATGGATTTTCCGGGTATAATCAAATAAATATCCGCCCACAGGACCAATCTAAGACTGCATTCATCTGTCCGTGGGGCACATTCGCTTATCGAAAATTACCCTTTGGTTTAAAGAACGCAGGGGCGACGTTTCAGAGGGCAATGAATTATGCCTTCCATGACATCAAGAACATTGTTCAACCTTACCTCGACGATCTTCCGGCTCATTCGCGGAAGCGGACTAATCATCCGCAGCATTTGAGAGCAATATTTCTACGTTGCCGACATTACAAGATAAGACTCAATCCGCACAAGTGTGTGTTTTGCGTCGGTTCTGGTCGTTTACTTGGCTTTGTTGTCTCTAAGGATGGGATTCGTCTCGACCCCTGTAAGGTTCAGGCAATCATTAATTTGCCTCCACCTTCAAATTTGCTTCAGATTCAGAAACTCCAAGGGAAAGCAAACTTTCTGAGGAGGTTCATTCCAAATTACGCAGAACTTGCCAAAGGTTATACTCGTCTTTTGAAAAAGGATGTACCTTTTGTCTGGGACCAGGTTGCGCAAGCTTCCTTTGACGCTCTGAAAGATTCTTTAGTAAGAGCATCATTAATGTACGCCCCGGACTATCAAAGAGATTTTAACCTGTATCTAGCTGCAGCAGATACGACCATTGCGATGGTCTTAGTGCAAGAAGTCGATGGAATTGAACATCCTATTTATTATTTAAGTAAAAACTTAAATGACACAGAAAGTAAATATTCTTATGTTGAAAAACTAGCGCTTGCTGCTGTTCAAGCGATTCAAAGGTTTCGACATTATGTCCTCTTTAGGAAAACTACCATTCTGTCAGATTGCAATCCCATGACATATATACTGTCGCGACAGTTGCTTGGGGGCAAATATTCAAAATGGATAGCCATCCTTCAAGAGTTCGATTTAGATTTTGTAAAATCCAAATCGAAGAAAGCTCTAGTTTTCGCGGAATTATTATGCGATCTCCCATCGTCATCCAACGATGAAACATCAGAAGAGTCAATCGTGGATGAAAATTTGTTTCTGATATCGGTAAGCGATGAGTGGTATGGAGACATCATTGTTTATCTCCAAACCCAAAAATTTAGGCCTAATACCTCACACTCGGAACGAAAACGTATACGATACCAATCTAAAGACTACATGATCGTCGGTGATACACTTTACCATCGTGGTGTCGATACGGTTCTGAGGAGGTGCCTTACCCATGAGGAGGCAGAAAAAGCCCTGAATGATTGTCATTCAGGCACGTGCGGGGGGCATCAATCTGGATATGCAACAGCACAAAGGATCTTACGAGCAGGATATTTCTGGCCAACTATGTTTAAAGATTGCATAATAGCTGTCAGAAGTTGCCATGCATGTCAGATCTTTGATAGCAAAACCAGAAGACCACCCGCACCCTTACAGCCGATAGTAGCTGTTGGGCCCTTCGCCAAGTGGGGCATCGATTTCATGCAATGTAACCCCACCTCGACCGGGGGGCATGGGTATATTATAGTCGCTGTTGACTATTTTACCAAATGGGCCGAGGCGATGCCTACATTGGATAACACTGGTGAAACAGCTGCCCTTTTCTTTTTCAATCATGTAGTCGCCAGGTTCGGCGTTCCGCAAGCTATAGTGACAGATCATGGATCGCATTTTCGCAATCACATGATGGTTGAATTAGCTGCCAAACTAGGGCTATCGCACGATAGCTCTACCCCGTATTATCCACAAGCCAACGGACAAGTTGAGGCAATCAACAAGGTCCTGAAGCGAATGTTGCAAAGGATGATCGGGGTTCACAAAAGAAGATGGCATCTAATCCTGTACTCAGCATTATGGGCTTACCGAACCTCGGTAAAGAACGCCACTGGGTTCACACCATTCCAATTGGTGTATGGCCTGGAGGCAGTCTTACCGATCCAGTGCGAAATTTCGTCTCTTAAACTCGCAATTGACCTCCTCCCCGGAACCTCAGAAGAAGAGGCTCGTTTCCTGGAATTGATCCAGTTGGATGAAAACCGTCGTGACGCCGCTTTGGCGAACGAGGCCCATAAGAAACGAGTCAAAGCACAGTTCGACAAAAATGTCAAACCTCGCAACTTCTCTGAGGGTGACTTGGTTTTGCTTTACGACCAAGAATCCGATAAATTAGGAGCAGGAAAATTTCAGTCCTTATGGATGGGTCCCTATATTGTTAAAAGGGTGTTAGCAAAAGGAGCCTACGAGTTAATGGATTATGATGGAATACCACTGGCGCAACCCCGTAACGGGTTGTACCTCAAGCGTTACTATGCCTAAATAGTAACCTGAGTGCTTTTGTTGTATTTTGTTTTCGCTAAAATGTTTGTTTCGGTTAAGTAATCCACCCTTCTCGTTTGTTGCAGATGTCGAATTATTCTGATACATATGTGGGATATGCCGACGGAGCGAGTCGTAGTACGCGGAATTTGTCCTCCGCAGCCTGGGCCATTTTTTATCCAAGCGGCGAGTTAGTGAGTTTCAGAGGTGTGTGTATTGGACAATCAACGAACAATATCGCTGAGTATAGTGCGTTGATTGAACTCCTCTCTGATACCATCGCTCATGGTATACGCCGACTAATTGTTAGGCTAGACTCACAGCTTGTGATACTACAACTCACTGGTATATATTCAGTCCGCAATCCAGCTATTTATCGAATGTTTCTAAGAGTTAAGATTTTGGAAAGAGAGTTTGATTCAATTCAATACCAACATATTTCCAGAAACTTGAACACATTAACAGATTCATTAGCAAACTATGTATTAGATAGACATTTACAACATATATAAAAAGAGATGCATCGGTGCTATGTAAGTGGATCACAAATAAACTGAAATAAACTCCGAAAATCAAAATATATAAAGCTGTTTATAGTCTGTACATAATGTGCTGTAATCAAAACAAAATTGGTCATATGACCTAGAACTCAAAAAGATGCTAGGGGGCACCCTAGCCTAGTGGTGCTCATGAAAGTACGTCACGGTCTGTGCGATCATGCGCAAGAGACGAGTCCATCGTCTAGGCACGCCAATAGTGTGCTGCTGCAACTGTAAAGGTAACTCGTCAATCTGTACATCCGGAAGACCACGAGTAAGGCTCTCAACCTGCTCCTGCACAGCTGCAAGTATCTCAGTATCACCAAGGTCGCGAATAACAACTCTCCTAGCAGGCTCTGCTGCTGGGGCAGCAACTGGCGATCGTGGACGAGCTACTGGACGAACATGACCAACATCTGCATGCACCCAAGAGTTTGATCAGTTTGAACAGTAACATCATAAATAAAAACAATAAACAGTGATATGGTCAGAGATTTTACCAATAGCGCCCCATTGCTCGCCATCCGGAAGCACCAAGTCCGGATCACCTCGGTAGTCCATACCCACATATGGATACTCAGAAAATGCCATCTCCTGACGCTCGAACCACCTAAAGAAGGACTCAGTGAATGTAATATGAGGTTGACCAGCATGCCGGGACATATGGTCAACCCACCTCTGCATGCGTGGCTCGGTCGGAGAAGGCACATCAAGCAAGATGTACTGAGGTTGCATCAATGGGATTTTCTCCAAGACAAAGGCAGTCAGAATAGAACCAAATCCAAAGTTCTTCAGCCCCCCGTCCTTTACCTTGGTCAATTGACTTTTCATCTGAACAAGTACTGCATCGCACCAGTTAAACACTTTCGGTTGGAGACACTCCAAGGCGTGCTGCATATAAGATCTGTTGGCAACATGTAAAGCTGCGCTACCGGCCATCCTACCAATAGTAAACAGAATGGACCTGAGAGACCTGTCAGTGATGTCACGGATGTTGATCTTGCCATCTTTGCTCGGCTGTGAACCTTCCCGACAATACTGACGGATATAGTCTCTGGTGGAAGTAGTCCCTCGAGCCGTACCTGACAAAGAAATGGGGGCACCCCGCCTTGACAACCCAGTCAAGAAGTACATGTCCTCTATGGTCAAGGGGAAAGACTTCCCCCTAATCTGGAATACTTGGTTAACAGGATCCCAAGCATCAAGCATATACTGCAGTAAAGAAATCTGTGCTCTCATGCTAGAGATACGGAAGAACTTCAGCAGGCCACAGTTCCGAAGCGCGTTCACCGTGACTGGGTCATGGAGTGCAACCATGTCCTCTGCTTCATGTTCTCGTTCTCGCCATGTAAGGGACATTTTGTTCAAAGTTCCCTGCAAGCAAACAAGAGAAGGAGTAAGTTCCTGATTTTGATGAAAATCTGGCGAAAAAATCATCAAAAAACACATGCAAGGTCAGCTTTTCTGGCCCAGCGCAGGCAGAGAGGCTTCCCCTTGCGCTGTAAGGCAGTCTGCCTGAAATACAGCGCAATTTTCGAAAGGGGAACCTGCGCTGATGCCAGGGCGCCCTGATGAAACCCCTGGGGCTCAGAAACCCTGAAAAACATGCATGAAACTGAAAAAGGAAACCATGAAAGTGAAGGGCTAAGGTTTAGCTCCTACCTGGTCCAAACGGCACCGAAAATCGTCCACAGAATCTCCCAGAATCAGCTGGTGAAAATCAAGGAAAAAGAGGCACCTCTAGAGCTCCAACAAGCAAAATGCAAATGAAATGGTAAATGAGAGGTAAAAACCCCTTTTTATGACTTTTACACAGTTTAAAGTTAAATATTAGGGTTATAATCTCGTTTTCATGCAAATATTGTCCATTTCTAACAAAATTTGTTGCAGCAATTGAAGATGAAGTACTACATTTGAAAAGAGAAAAGCTAGTAAAAGTAAAAAATTAAATTTGACCATGAATCGAGCAGTTTTACCACGGAATTTATGCTCGTTAAAAAATAGAAAAGTGTGAGCAGAGTTTTTCCGCCAAAGTTCAAGCTCATTAAAAAATGAACCTATCTCGGTAAATAACCATTGCGATCGTAAATTTATAAGCCTTAAAAGCCTTGGTCGTGTTTTCATCCATCACCTCCATTTCATTTGGCCGATCGTTCACCCCCATATGTGTGTTTACCTATTTTGAGGAACAGCTGCGAAAAGTGATCTCACCTAGCCATCCTTGTGACACTACCGTGATTGGAAAAGTCCAATTTGTACCTGGAATCAGTTGCTATCCCTGTTTATCACTCGTTCCTCAAAAGACGAGTCTTCTTTGAGCTCTTTTCACTGACTCGTAAAATATGAAAAGTTTGCCGAGTTTTTGGCCTTCTAGCTCGTTAAACGACCGAAAGCTATCCCTCCTCTAGATTTTAATCTTTTTGGACCTGAGGGATTATTGCACAAAAAGATCGAGCGCTTGTCTTGTTTGGCTCGTAAAAGTACCGAACAGCCATCCCTTCTGTATTGTTTTATACTTTTTCGGACTTAGGGGATTAGATGACGAAAAAGGAATCATGGAGTTGACTTTCTGTACCTTTTCAGACTCTCTAAAAATGAAAAGGACCGAGTTTTCCTTGTCGTTAGACTCGTTAAAATGATTAAATAGCGACAAACTTGTCTTTAGACGAGAACGAGTTTCCCTATCGCTAGGCTCGTTAAATCATAGCGATGGGCTTGCCTGAAGGGCAGGTTATAGAACAAGCATATGTTATCCTCCTCAAGCTTGACAAAAATAAAGAGGTACTGGTCAGAAATGACTGGGGAAAAATTGGGAGAACATCAGAGTTTAATGGTAGCAAGTCACTCTTGAACATGACACTTTTCCTCCGTACCACATCGGGTTGGGTTGTCTCATTCACCGGTCTCATCACCATGGTCCTCGCCAAACCATCCACATTTGGGGTAATGCTACCAATCCATCGCATCAGTGTCGTTATATGTTCAAGAGGGGTCATTCTGAAAGTGTCAACCGTGTCCCATCCACTGCCATACATTATCCTTCATCCATTCATGATCGCCACCCTGAATCATATGTCACAGTTTGTTTTCACCTCAACTAAAGTCATTAGCTCCGTTCCGTGTCATTGCTGTGGGATTCATTAAGGCCCTCCTTTGACGGATCGCTTCTTGTCGACTTCAGCTCATTATCCAAGAAGTTGATCTAGGAACACCCCCATCAGTACTTTGAAGCTTGCATGCCTCAATGGCAAGTTTCTCACTTCCGGCGATAGGTATACATCAATGACCTTCGACCAGAAGATTTTGCGTGGCGTTCGACGCCAAGTCCTTTATTCACGCCACGTGAATTGTACTGCAGTACCTTGAGGGTCATCGTCATTATTGGTGATTCCTCTCGCGCTTGTTAATGGTTTTCATTATTGACCGGTAATCAAGCGATGTCTTTCCATGTTCGACTTCAGCGCAATTCTCACATGGATCGACTTGTACTTAGAGTGAAGATCGAACGAGTTTGAAGACCCCGGATCTAGTTTCATCCATCCGGGCTGCGATATATATTCAGGAAATATAAAAGCATTTGTCATGTACATCATTGCAACAGATGATCATCCTATTCAAAGGATGATAATTTCAGCAGAAAATTATCAGTCTACCTTCAGACGATCGTCTGTCATATGTACCAAAATGTATTTATAAAAGCTGAGCATGGGAATGCCCGCCTCAGCTAGATCATGAAAATAGAATGAAAAATAATGTATTGTATTGTATTGTATTACAGGGCGCCTCCTCAGCACTGGAATGAACTTCGGACCCTCTAGATAAAGCATTTCACCCGATAAACGGCCTCATACTTTAGGGGGCAACTGTTATAGACATTTTTGTGCCTCGCATCATGGAGCATGAAATGTCAATAATCACAGGGATCCTCAGTCCCTAAACATGTTGTTCTTACCCCTAAAAGAACAAGGTCATCAAACAACAGCACTTCCAATCAGTTCTCCACCTGAAAACACTTCAAAACAGGCTTATTTTGGATCATGTCAGCTGCTCCACTGAGCTTCTACGCTGGAATGCAACTGTCCCTCCTTGTACCTGCGCTGGAAGTCAAAATTAATGAAGGCTACCTGCGCTGGGCGAGATTGGCCAAGTGGCACAGTCATCCTGCAAGGTGTCAACTGCCCAGGAAGCTTCCAAACTGACACTTGGTTCATGAGATTCGCCCTGTGATGAGTAAGAGGTACTTGATCACCATGTGTAAGCAAGGATCTCCAAGTGGACTCAAGAACTGAAGATTAACTGAAGAGGGAGAGGACACAAGGCAGCTTCATGTCAGTCTCAAGCTGACTCATCCTTTCTTCTTCTATCCTATATATAGAGCTCTTCTATGAGGTCTAAGGGGGCTGGAATTTTGTGTAAAGTAAGGAGGTGCTGTTGGTTTACAGTTAGAGCTATTGGGTGATTGTTTTACTAGAGGTGAAGAGGAGAGTTCTTGCTGCTGGGGAGGTGCTGCTGGATTGGAGCCATTATTGGTTGTAACCTTCTCAGAACCCTGTTACTTCTATCAATAAAGTTTTGCATGTTCTCCTATATACTTGTATTGCATTGATGTATTGTATTTACATGTATATTTGATTCATCCTAATCCATGCTTCAGTTATGAGTACATGTATCTTGTAGTTTTCTCTCTTGTTTGTGCAGGATCTGTGTGTGGCTGGACCGGCAAAGAGAGCAAGGAGCTGGGAACAAGAGACAAAGAGAGAGGACAAGGATCGACTAAGCGAAAGACACCAGGTTGGTTAATCTTTCTTCATTCTCTCTGTACTTTCATAAAGGAAATCATCAAAACTTTACTTTCAGTTGTTGCTAAAGACTGTCACCTTTAGAGTAGGGATAGGGTCATCCGCATCGGATACTTTTCCCCACAACAAGGAATACATTTTTATACTCAGGGATATTGGGAAATCATTTGCAAAGATCACTGCATATGGGAATAGAAGTATAAAAAGGGAAAATATGGGAATATGAATACATGTATTAACAGGGGAAGATAAGGAAATATACAAAACTTTTTACATATTCACCAACAAATTGCTGTGTTTTCTCATGCATATGATGCAGCAAGATTAGGGTTTGAGTGTTTTTGATGCTTTGGGAGAGGGGTAGGGTTTGTATTTCTTTTACAAATTAGCAGGGGAAATTGACATGGAAATATAGGGAAAATGAAATGGGAATGAGGAAAATAATTACAAGGGAAAAACCATGAAACAGCACTAAACCCTAGCACTCTTTTACAATGTAACATACAGCCATATGGAGGTCTTGCTCTTGAACATTTTGATCATTAAAAACACATTCATAATATCCATCAACCATAACCAGCAATCATTCCAAGCTTAGAGAACCTACCTCAAGCGATTTGATGGCTTGGAAGGCGTTTGAGCAAATTTGAAAAAAGTTTGGAGGGAGACAGCTTGACGGGTCGCGCACCTCGCCCAACGAGTCGCACGGGCCTGACTGGTCGCGCCCGTTGTAAAATTACACTGTCAGAAACCCTTTGATGGGTCGCGCGCCTTCAACGGGTCGCGCGCCAGGCTCAACGGGTCGCATTTTGCAGGAGGCTTTTGGAGGCCTTCCCGGTGTCAGAATCGGGTAAAGGATAGCTTGTTGGAAAGGTAGTTCAGTCTACTTTCCAACCCAACTTGAATTTTTTAATTTGGAGTTCATTTGACCTGTCAAAAATCAAATCTCCCAAGACTGGTCAAAAAGTGCCAAATGAGGCTGCCTCAAGGAAGAGTGTTGTTGCAGTCAGCATTTGAATGCCTTTATCAACCCCAAATTGAGCTCATGATAGCTCATTAGAAATATCGTTATGTCTAGTTATCATTTTACCTATCAAGAAAATCATTTGGCCAACCACGCTAGGAGAAAACTTGATTTTCCCAAGGTCACTTCAGAGGTGTCTTTGATTCTCCTGAGGCAACGATATTCTTGACATTTCTCTCAAACCGTGACACCTATACAAAAAGTGAAGGAGGTTTTTTTTCCTTGGAATGTTTTGGACAAAAACCTCTCCCAGTTTCCCAAAATTCATCTTTGATTGCTCTGAAACATCATTTGAGTGAAACTTGTCCCGATGTGTGAAACAAGGAATTTTGTCGAGATGAAGGGGATAGGGGGCTTCTAAATTCTTGGTGAAATTTTTGGGAATGGGGAGTGATGTTAGGAAGCAGGGGAAAGTGGAATCTCAGAGATTGAGTGAGGGGAAGGGGTCCAAAAGGGAAAGACACAGGCCCAACCTAGAAAATTGCCAGGTTGTAGCTAGAAACTAGGGTTTGTGCAAAAATGAGGAATTTGGCGGATCTAAGGGATGGGAAGTGTTTGATAAGGTACTTTAAGGATAGGGGAAGGTGTATGAACATCAGGATACAAGTTTTGCCGATGATTTGACCGTCCAAGAGATATTGCCGTCAAAACCCTAGGAGAGGGAAATGACCTTGCCTAGGTGCAACTGAAGCATGAACAAGATGTAAAACGACTCATTAGACACTGACATGATAATGACAACCCTATGAATGATGATAGACTCAGCTGAATGATGACATGGACCGCCATTTGGACAACTTTGAGAAGAGTGAAAGAAAACCCTAGACCTAATGCCTAGTGACCAAATTTTGCTTGAAAACTCTTTGAAATGTCAAAATTTGACCTTGACACTTCAAAATCACTTTGTAAGAGCATATTTGATCACTGGAGGAAGGCTGGAAAGACCGACACTAACATATTCAATTTTTGGAAGTGCTCAATGTGCTCTACCATTGAACCCTTTTGTTTGAGATTTATCATTTGACTAAGGAAGGTGTTTCTCTTTGTATCCTCATAATGTGCTATCATTTCCTTCGTGAAAATTGACCAGATGATAAGTGGTTTATGAGAAAAAACCCTCTATACCATACAAACTAATTCGGTTCTAAATATAAAGATGCAATACGTACCTTCTGTGGTGGTTGAACATCATGTAGATCAAAATATTGCTCCATGTGTAGTATCCAAGTTACCGGATCCTTTCCATCAAAATTCCTCATATCTATATTTGGAATATGGTGGGTCTTCAATCCAACATTAGATTCTATGAAATCATTATTAACATTTATTTTGTTCTCATCATGATTTTCCTCTACTACCTTTTCGTCATTTGGAAGCCTTTCTTGTAACAACTTTATCCAACCTTATTTCAAACCTTCCATGTCTTTCTTCAAATCTTCCATGTTTCCTTTCAATTTTTCTTCTATCCCATCAATATTAGCTTCCATTTCATAGATAAAACCATTTATCTTATCTTTGATCGCATTCTTCAAATCATCCATCCAATTTTTCTTACTAGGTGTTTCTATTTCCTTCATCTGAGTCATTCTTTTTCTTTCTTTTAGGAGCTTGATCTTCAAATGATTTTAACTCTGTAATTTTAGATCTCCAAGTTCTAAAATTTTGTCCTTTGATATCCCTCTGAGTCCTCCTTCCAACCCCATACGTCTAATTGAGATTGGATTCTCCAAGAGATATTTATGCCCAATTTCCCACGATGACCTCATTATAGACTCGTTCAGTAGAGCGAACTTGTACGAAATTCCACGTGTCACTGTTTCCACCTTCGGCCCTAAAAATGATACCCAACAAACTAAAATCGTCTAATTTTTGTCAATTTTTAAAAAATTTGAATCTGATGCTCAGAGAGAATGTTATGATGGGTTTACCAAGGTCACCTTTTTGAGCTCGAATTTTAGAGCATGCCAATACCCTAACTTCCTTGGATAATATCTCTGAAATTATAGCTATAAAATATCTGAAATTTATACACTAGGTTCATTAATATTTAGGCTCAAATGGGTTTTAATTTCAGTTTCTTAAGCTTCGTAGAAAAAAACGTATAGTAAAAATTCCACGATGCCTTGTTTGTAGCAGCAAAACCTTAGAATCCAAAGCTCTGATACCAAATGTTATGCAACCATCTCATAAAATAGAAGAAGAGATAGGTCAACGACTTCAAGATTACCCTCTTACATGGGGAAAAATCCTTTAAATTACACACATGAACAATTTTTGGATGATACAAATGACAAGACCTCCTTTCTATATATAGGAGTCTAAGGGGTCACAATATAATCAGAGCCTACATAACAATAATATTGTAAGGGCACAACAATAACAATAGTGGGCTTCTATGGGGCACAATAATAAAAATATGGGGACTACATGGGCAAAAAAATACAATAAGGGGGTTTCACTAATAAAAATAAGGGGCTACACTAGTAGTATAGGGACCTAACGGATTGTAAAGAACATAGTGATATAGTGAGAACCGAATTTCTTAATAAATGAAATAGTAAAAGATTGTGAAATGTAAAGAAATATAAACTAGTTAGAATGTTGGTAGCTTATATTTGAAGAGAGAGGTGTTGACTATGCTCAAAGGTGATAATTACAAGAAGCCCAACTAGCCTTTTAATATAAATCCACAAATCCTAGGAGGAAATAGACCTGAAAATCCAAAAGCATAACCATAGGAGATGAAGTGGCCAAATGAAATGAAAGCCCCAAGGAATTTAGTTGATATGTTAACCACCTAATACTCCAAACCTCAACCCATTAAATGATGATTCCTTATGTCTCATTATTCAACTAACATGAGGGTTTTCTTAACATTGTCAGATCAGCCCAATCAACTCAAAGATACTCCCCAACCATCGAACATTGAAAAGTTGATGCCCAACAATGAACTCCTATTGATAGGTAACTTCTCATCAATGAAAGGACTCATTATTTCTTGTTAATATTTGGAGTTCACAAGGTTTTAACCTTGATAGGTTCCCAATCACTTTATACTCCGATCTTGGATCCGTCAAATGATGACACTTGATGACTCTATTACTTAACGGAAATGTAGGTACTACTAGCATTGGATGATCATCTTGATTAACTCCACGATACTCACTCGCCACCAAAAGTTGAAAGGATAACACTTGACATCCAAGAACTCATGGACCCATTTGAGCTAGGCTCTCAATCATACCTCTCCTTTCCCATATGACCAAAGGCTAAGGATAAAGACTAGCCCTAATGACTCAAAATTTTGAGCTACTCGACAAAATATCTATTAGTTGATGAGGGATGGCATGAGATGAAAACTACAAAAAATTATGGACTCATCAAGAATTGTCAACATTAGGTTTTTGACGTAGATCAACATCATCAAATCTCAATGACCATTAGGGCCCTGTAGCTTGATATAACTAATGTTTATGGCCTCATATTTTGATAACCAATTTTTTTGGTAGCTCCCCATCATGGCCCCACAATGGCCATGTGACTAGGGTTGAGGCAAAGGCCTCCACCCTTAAATTTTTTAAGGTTAATCCAAAAATTTATGTAAGCTCTAGTATATTTTCCAGGCCCATTCAAAGGTTTGAAACTTTCTTTTAATAGCATTGACACTACTCCAAAAGGATCCTAAAGTCTTGGAAGTCTTCTCCATCCTATAATGGCCTCTGAAGGACACTATATTTAGTTGAGAATCTCATAGAAGAATATAGAAATATGGCATATGGCCAAATAGTCAACTTCACTCAACTAAATAACTTCTCCTTACTCACTTAAGACTAAAACTCCCCACATCAAACTTCTTTCTTTATCACACACAAGTAACTAGTACTCCATATTTTCTGTAGAGGAAACCAAAGTCCCTTCAAACAGAGTACCTTCAATCTCTCTCACACTCACCGAGGATGCATTATATGTTGTTATATCCCATAAATAGTCTAGGTAAGAACAACCACTCTAATATATTACAAGAAGAGTTTAGTCCCCAAATTAACTTTGCATTATTATTTCCAATCATTAAATTGTATATTCCGTATGGACAACATGCCCTGAAGGTTTACTCCCATGCACATAGTTTATCGAGAGGAGGAAAATATCAACTAGAGACCAAGGCAATACATCTTTGCTCATCTCATTGCTACATCATATATAATGTAGTATCCCTTTTATAATCCCCAAGTTTTGTAAATGTATATAAAGGATGATAATGTTGGAGGGCCAACATGGATGTCGTGCCAAAGTTTAATGTAAATATTCTATTTGACTAAATTATAAATTGTTGAATTTGAAGAAGAACCAGCCTATATGGAACCTAATGTTTGAAAGGATAACTTGCTTAAGTAATTTAGTAAGGGATATTAGGATGTTTCCTATATTCCATGAATTTAATGTTTATCACCCTTGATGTTTTAGTTAAAGCACACAAATACCAAGAAGTTATGGGAGAGATGGGGAAGGAGGTACTGAAGTGCCTAAGCATGTATTGTGTACCATTTGGAAATCTTAGTTGACTCAACAAATTGAGGAGAGACCCTAAAGTTATGCTGAAATGAGGTAACACCCAAGAAAAGGGAGAATGGACATTGTGATGATTAAAGGAGATGGTGTGTGTGATGTGAATTGTAGGAATTAGAAATAGAGACACTCCGTGGAAAAGAACGGATAACCATTTATGAAATTAACAATGTATGAACTCGTGTGGATTTGTGATCAAGAAGAATGAGAAAGAATGGCTCGAAAAAGGGGAGATAGAGTGGTCCCCCGAGTTACAGTCAGCATGTGAGAGACTCCCTATTTTAATTTTGATTGGAAACTAGTGAGGAACCATAAGACTTAGCTAGGAAGCTTGAAAAGGAATTTGGTTTTTTGGTTGTATTTTGCATGAGAAGTAGTGAAGAGGGGAATGATCATCGAGGGGCCATATGAAGTGATCAAGGGATCTCCCATTGTGTTTTGAAATCCCTTAGTAGCTATATTTTGTTGTATGAAAATCTCAAACTCAATACTAGAGGGGAAACACTCCTATTTCCTGTTTCCTATAAGTAGAGGAGAATGGAATTCAAACTTCATACTCTAAATTGAACCTTTCTTAAGATATCTTGAGAGAAGCATCCTTCATACATTGGATCTCACTTGGGGGTGGATAGCTACAAGGAAATTGCAGCATATCTATTCCTACAGTTGGTTGGAAAGTGGTTGTCCCTTATTGAGTTTCCAATAAGTTCAAGTGGAACATATAATTATATTTCCCGGTTTTTAAATTAGAAGTAAATGATTTTCAATGCTTCAAGGTTAAATGTTATGCTAGATTCACTATGTATGCTATGATAGGATGAAATTTATTGTATTTTCATATTGAATATGTATGATTAACATACTGAGTAACTTACATAACTTTCTTGAATGATAATATGCATTCTTTTATGAATGAATGATGTAAGCCATGGGAACCCTTTACATATGTTAATTGTGACGTATGTATGTTTTATGTTCATGAGATGTTAGCCTTGGTTGTAATGGACACTCTCAAAATTGTTTCATGAATGTTTCCTTGATGTACTGATGTGCATAATATAATGGTGTGGTAAATATATGTGATGGAAGGAGTTTAAGGCTTCATATGGTCTTGGAAAGAAACCAGGTTATGAGTATCTTGAATTAATAATGTTGTAAGTGAGAAGTTTGATTCATATTGGTTAGAGGAAAAGAATAACTAGGGGCCTTGGAAGTAGTTGAATAATTCCAAATATTGTAAAGGAGATTGTACAACAAACATTCAACTATACCTGAAAATTTGTGGTTGGACGTGTTAGCCTTAGCCCTTGGTCACATGGACCCATATGAGATAGGATCAAGAGCCACCTGGAAGGGGCATACCAAGATATTAGATCCCAAAATAATGGGTGAAATGCCTTTGGTGGAGTCCCTGATATGGTGTGGCCCCAATTTATGAACCATCATTTGAAGGTCTTTTTTTCTGTTTATCGAGCCTGTCAACTAACTACACTAGAGTATTAGTGCACCAAAGGTAGTGAGGAATGATGTCAGCATGACATAAAATAGATAATGTGGTAGTGATAGGTGGAGGACATGTGTCACTTATATCGATGTTTTATCGTGCTAGCTAGGAAAAAATATGAGTAAGAAATGGAACACATCAACACTGCCATCATGGTAGGGAACACAGTAGTGTTTTCCATGTGTTAGGAGGTGATTGGATGGTGGAGAATGAGGTGACATGTTAATATTTCATATTCGCATATCCGCATATTGGAATTTTCATATGGGCTAGGCCTTGGGAAATCATCCATATCCTGGTATTCCTATATGCATGTTAGCAATGCCACGTGGTCAAGGATGTGTTAGCACTCGACAGATGTCAGATTGCCATTGGATAGTAGTGGTATGTGGTGGTAAGCTTAGTTTTCCACCATCCCATTGACATATTAGGAATTGTGGACCTTTTTCATTATAGGAGATTTCACCAACATCTCGATATCATGGTATTCCACATTGGGATATCAACTATATCGATATTTTTACCCATGTTCCTATTGAATATACTGGAGCATCGAAGGATTTCAACATAGATAATGGAAAACATGTCGACATATTGGATATATTAGTGTATCTGGATATTGGAACCCTTGCGGATTTGTACAAGGTATAATTTATGGAAACTGTCGAAATGGTAGGGTTATGTTATGGTACTTAAGCATCAGACATGGATTGATGTGGGAGTTGTATATGGCAAAGAGCCACCATGTGGGCTTTACAAATGGTGGTGGGGCCTTAAAAGAGGTAAATATTCAAATGGGCATGAATTTGTGTTGGAAATTGAAATGATATGAAATGAATATCATTAGAAAGCTCTGAATGAGTATAAGATGATGAAAGTAGAGTAATTTTGATTTGAGGTGATGGAAGAAAGAGTAAATTTGGATAAACGCATATTCATAATAAACGTTGAAGGTCATGTGTAGTTACACCCCATAGTGCTATTATGACATTAGAGGTTGTGGTGTGTTACAAAGCGGTATAAGAGCTATGGTTCAAACACTAGACCTGGAGGGCCAGAGACACACCATATAAATAATTTTTGAGCTCTAATTTACAGAGACAAGGTTCAACGCTCAGATTAGATGGACTCTAGAGATATAAAAATTATTTGAGGTAAAGTTAAAGCTACGATACAGAGTTATACCAGAGCTAAAGGTTACAACATTGAGGTTGAATTGGCTCAGAGTAGAAAGAGTTAAATTTGAATATCTATTATGATGACCTTTTTATTTTAAACCTTGCTAATTTGTTTAACTTATGATTGAATTTGTTAAAAATTTATTTTATGCGAACCTAAGCTAGTGTTCATGTATCCAAGGTGAATTAATATGTTTACTATTATTTATAGTGGTTTTAAACTAGTAGTGGTGTGTGTATTCCAACACATATGGATATACATTTATTGTAGAAGGACACAAATGAATGTGCAGTAAAATGGTCCAATATAACTTCTCATAATATAGAAGAAGATTCAGATGATAGGAGATCAATAGAGACACCTCTTTATTGGATGGAGACCATTAGAAGCCTAAAGGTTGAACTCAAAATTTGCGAGGCTAATAATATCAAGGCCTAAGAAAGGTGGGAAGTAAATGCTATGATATTGGAAATTTTGTTAGACTTGTAATGACAAAAGTAACATGAATTAGATGATAGTAATTTGGAGAGGCATGGGTATAGATAGGTTCTTATTCCATTTGGAATCCAATAGTATGGACCGATGACCAATAAGAAAAATAAGAAATACACATAGGATTGCAAGAGAGCATACCTTAGGAGACACATTTGAGGATGGAACTGATAGTTTTGATAAGTTGTCCAATATAACAACTAAATAAGGACTACATGAGACAAGGAAGAATATGGTTGTGAAGATTCTATTACTTGAATAATTCAATAAATAAAAGCCCCCTACATTTGACTGGGAAGTTAGAAAGAGTGAAGCATGTTGTCTGGACCTAAAGAAATATTTCAAGGTGAATGATTACTTTAAAAACATGAAGGCATAAATGGACATATTCAATATGAGAGGAAAGGCCGATATGTGGCAGGAATACTTCAAGAATGTATAGGGAATCCGAGAAAAGTAATTGACCTAGAGTAATTTTGAGAGATACTTCATGGATAAATACTTGTCTGAAAGGTATTATGATGGGAAAGTCAAATATTTTGATGAGCATAAGCTAGGAAAATTTACTATAGAAGCATATGCCAACAGGTTCATAGAACTATTGAGGTATGTACCTTATATAATATATGAGAAAATAAGAATTTATAGATTCCATAGTGGAAAACCACATTCATATCAAGATCAAATATAATTCAATAATCCTAAGATGATGGAGGATATTATCCAGAAGGATATATACTATTATGGCTAGTCAAATCATAAAGCTAAATTTTGGACATGATGGAAAACGAAGGAAAATACCAACTTTAGGAGGAAAGGATCACGATTTTCACACTATAGGTAGGTTGGGAAATGTGTCAAGTTAAACCTACCAAATAAGAGTGAGTTCTAGTGGAACTTCCCCACTCCAGATGGGAATAATTCAATTTGATTGATAAGGGAAGAGGTTAAAGAACCATGGAAAAATCTATTGAAGTATTGGGGTTTTGGGGAAAATTTCCTATTAACAGATTTTCCAAACTAACTATTGGGTTGTGTTATATTATTTCCATGAATGGCTCCCCTAATTAACCAGGTCGTTAAAGGGGGGGTAGAGCCCCCCACTTCATTGCACCGATTGCACAACGGGGTGGTCACAGGGGGTTTGAGGGGGGCAGGTAGCCCCCCTCTACCAGGTCTGGAGCAGTGCCCTAGGGAAAAAAAAATTGGACCCTATATTAGGTTGGGCGGACCTGCCTATGGTTTTGTGCATGGTTTTTGCACATGGTTTTGGACGCTATGGTTTTTGGTCCATGGTATTGGATGTTTCGACATGTATATATATGTATTGTAACATTGAAAGGAACATAATGAAAAATCAAGCTGGTAGTCCTGGTTTTGGGATCCATGGGAAAATCTCTGTGTATATGTTTTTTATGTGTTATGCTCTCGCTATTGTTTATTTTCTATGTTTTAGAATTCATATGCAAGTAATTTCTATATGGGGTTAAAACCTACATTTGGTATTAGAGTTGTTTTGGCTTCAAGGGGATGCCTTTGTTGCTGAAGGGTTTTGCTTGGGCCTATGGTAGACCCTATTCAGCGGGAGATCTACAAGATTGATTCTGGTGGTGAAAGAAGATGGCGAGCAGTGGAAAGATAGACATCAAGAAATTTAATGGTCAGAGTTTTGAGTTGTGGAAACTCAAGATGGAGGATTTGTGGGTGGATAAAGATTAGTGGATCACAGCAAATCTGGGTACTAAACCAACAAGAGTGTCTAATGAAGAATAGAAGAAGTTGGATCGAAAATAAAAGAGCATAATACGATTGTGTGTCTCAGATTCAGTATTGCTGAATGTATCAGGGGAAGCTACAGTTGAGGCTTTGTGGGACAAGTTAGGGACTTTGTACCAATCTAAGTCTCTGATGAATAAAATGTTCCTACGGAAAAAGCTATATAATGTGAGGATGAAAGATGGAGACTCGATGACAGAGCATCTGAATGCATTTAATACTGTGGTAATTCAGTTATTATTTGTTGATATTAAAATTTTAGATGAAGATAAGTGCATCAGTTTGTTATGTTCTCTACCATATTTGTGGGATAGTCTGGTTATTTCAATAGGTAGCAATGCAACTACCTTGCAATTTGATGAAATAGTCTCATCCTTGCTGACAGAGGAAATGAGATGGAAAAATATGGAGAGCTAGAATGGCGATGCCTTGTCTGTACGAGGATGGTCCCAGAACAGAAACAAAAATAAGTCATTGACTGGGAGATCAAAATCTAGAGGGAGATCTAAATCTCCAGGAAAACCTATAAAGGTGATGTGCTAGAAATGTGGAAAGGAAGGGCACTACAAAAGGGACTGTAAATCTAAAGCTCTTGACAAAGGAAAGGGATCTGATGATGCTCCTTTTGTAGAGGTGAAAACCACCTCAGATGATGGTGGGGATGTGTACTTGGCTTCTTCAAGTACACATGTAGGTCATGAAGCATGGTTGATTGACTCAGGTGCATCCTTTCACTTCATTCCCCATAGAGAGTGATTATGTGAGTATGATAAATATGATGGTGGTGATGTCTTCTTAGGGGATGATAGGAAGGTTATAATCGTTGTTTGTGGAAAAGTAAAGTTGAAGTTGCAAGGTGGAAGGGTTAGAACACTTCTGGGCATTCTACATATTCCTACATTGGCTAGAAATCTGATTTCTGTAAGCACGCTAGATGATGCAGGTGTAAAAACAGTGTTCGAGGAAGATACATGCAAGATAGTTTAGGGAGCACTTGTACTGATGTGGGGAGTTTGGATTGGAACACTGTACAAGCTGTGAGGTAGCCTTGTTATTGATGGGTGCAATAGTTCTGTGGTTCTTGAAAGTGGAGCAGAAAATCTAGTGGTCTCTAGAGAAAGGACCATGTTATGGCATCAAAGGCTTGGACATATTGGAGAGAAGGGTCTTCAAATACTTCATGGTAAAGGTATGGTAGAAGGTATGACTAATATCTCTCTGGATTTTGATTTCTATGAAAATTGTGTATATGGAAAGCAGAATCGGGTGAGTTTCCCCTCTGGTGGTAAGAGGGTGAAACAGATATTAGAGCTTGTGCATAGTGATGTGTTTGGACATGTGAAGGTTCAATCACTGGGTAAGTTTGTGTACTATGTATCATTTATAGATGACTTCTCAAGTAATACATGGATATATTTCGCCAAGAAGAAATATGAAGTCTTTGGTAGGTTTAAAGAATTTAAGGCTCTAGTGGAAAACCAGACAGAGAAGAAGATAAAGGTGTTGAGGACAGATAAAAGTGGAGAGTTTTGCAGCAAGGAATTTGAAGAATTATGTAAGAAGTGTGGTATAGAATGACATAAGACTACTCCATACACACCTAAGAAAAATGGAGTTGCAGAAATAATGAACAGGACATTAATGGAAAGGGAAAGAAGCGTGCTCAGTGGTGCTGGGTTAGGACAAGAATTCTGGGCAGAGGTGGTGGAGACAACATGTTACCTGGTGAACAAATCACCCTCATCAACTTGGAGGATAAGACTCCACAAGAGGTATGGACTGGTAAGAAACCCTCTCTTTCACATCTGAGGGTGTTTGGATGTGATGCATATGTACATGTTCCAAAGGAGAAAAGAACCAAGTTGGATAGTAAATCTGAAAAGTGCATCTTTATTGGGTATAAGGATGGTTTAAAGGGTTATAAGCTTTGGAACCTAGTAACAAGGAAGGTTGCGTAAAACTGGTGTTCAGAGAGGTGAAAGATGTTATTAAACATGAAGTTCAACCAAAGGAACCTGAGAAGATAGAGTTTGAGCTAAAGGAGGAAGAATTAGACTCTACAGCAGAAGAGGAATCAAAAGATGAAGAACCACAAACTTCGGTTGTCAGAAGATCAGTTCGAGAAAGAAATCAACCATAAAGGTATAGTTCATCTTCTTTTTGTTGAAATTTTGATTTATCTATTACTGATGATGATCCCAGAACTGTGAAGGAAGTAGTAGATTCAGAGGATGGAAAACTCTGGAAAGAGGCCATGGTTGATGAAATGGCATCTTTGCACAAAAATGAGGCTTGGGATCTAGTGGAGTTTCCAGCTAGAAGGAAACCCATTGGAAGCAAATGGGTGTTCAAGAATAAAACAAATACAGAAGGAAAGATGGAGAAATACAAAGCTCGGTTGGAAGAAAAAGGTTATTCACAGGTGCTTGGAATTGATTTTGGTGATAATTTTTCTCCTGTTGCCAAGGTAGATTCTATTAAATTACTTTTATCTGTTGTTGCTGCTTTTGATTTTGAGGTAGAATAGTTTGATGTGAAGACAACATTTCTCCACAGGTTTTTGGAAGAGGAGATCTACATGAAGCAACCTGAAAGCTTTGCAGTGAAGGGTAAGAAAGAACTAGTATGCAAGTTAAAGAAGTCTCTGTATGGGCTAAAAAAATCACCAAGGATGTGGTATCAGAAATTTGATACATTTATATGGGGACTTGGCTTCACTAGAAGCAAAGCAGATCACTGTGTATATTTTAAATTAATTGGTGACCGTTTTATTTATCTACTCTTGTATGTAGATGATATGTTGCTAGTTGGAAATGGCAAAGAAATTATCTAGGATTTGAAGACCCAATTGTCCTCCAAATTCGACATGAAAGATATTGGTGTTGAAAACTATATTTTGGGCATGGAAAATAAAAGAGATCGGGAAAAGAGGAAGCTCTGGTTAAACCAGATGAAGCATGTCAAGACAATATTGCAGAGGTTTAATATGCAAGATAGTAAACCGATGAAGGTTCCTATTCCTGTAGGTGTAAAGTTATCTACTGAACAATGTCCCAAGACACAAGAAGTGGAAGAGGACTTGTCCCATGTTCCATATGCAAGTGCAATCGGTAACCTAACGTATGCGATGGTCTGTACTAGAATAGACATTGCACATGTAGTGGGAGTATTGAGCAAGTTTATGTCAAAACCAGGGAAGGAGCATTGGACAGTCGTGAAGATGGTTTTCAAGTATTTGCGTGGCACTAGTGATTAAGTTTTGTGCTACTAAGGAAGACTAGGATTGGATAGAGTTTTGGATAGTAGTGACTTTGTTGATGCAGACTGGGCTGGAGATCTGGATCAGAGAAGATCTACAAGTGGGTATGTGTTTAACCTATTTGGAGGTGCAACCAGTTGAATGAGTAAGAAACCATATGTAGTGGCACTATCAACTACAGAGGTAGAACACATGGCAGCCACTCATGTAAGCAAGCAAGGAGTTTGCTTGCAGATATTGTGTTCAAGTATGGGGTTAGTACAGGGGATAGACTATGACAACCAAAGTGAAATTTTCTTGGCAAATATCCCTGCTTACCATTCAAGGACAAAGCACATTGATGTTCAGTATCACTTTGTGAGGGATATGATAGAAGACAAAAAGGTGTTGCTTGTAAAGGTGGACACTTTGAATAATATTGCAGATGCATTGACAAAATATGTGAGCTCTGAGAAGCTCTCTTGGTGTAGAGAAACAATGGGTGTTGCAGGGCTATATAAATGAATAAGCTCTCCTGTGCCTCCCTGTGGAAAGAAAACAACAAGTGGGAGAATGTTGGGTTGTGTTATATTCTTTCCACGACTTGCTCACCTAGTTAACTTGGGGGTTAGAGGGGGAGCGGAGCCCCCCGTTTGTTGTACCAATTGTACAGTGGAGAGGTCACAGGGGGTTTGATGGGTGCGGGTAGGCCCCCTATACGTGCCACGAGGAAATTTTTTTTGGACCATATATTAGGTTGGGCAGACCTACCTATGGTTTTGTGTATGGTTTTTACACATGGTTTTGGACGCGATGGTTTTCAGTCCATGGTATTGGATGCTTCAACATGTATATATATGTATTATAACATTGAAAGGAACATAATGAAAAATCAAGCTGGTAGTCCTGGTTTTGGGATCCAGGGGAAAATATCTATGTATATGTGTTTTATGTGTTATTCTCTCGTTATTGTTTATTTTCTATTTTTTAGAATTTGTATGTAGGTAATTTCTGTACGGGGTTAAAACCTACACTAACAACAAGACTGCAGAAGGGTGTACAATGTCCAAGAGGCTAGTAGTATCAACCATGTCACCAAGAGTGTGCCCTAGATTTATGTAGGTATGGAAAACAAGAAAGTGGATTACCAAGCCTCAATGGTGGACATGGAAGGTATAATTTCCAACCACCCTGTTTTAGTTTTAATTTACCCTGGTTCCAACTTCAGTTATGTTACTCCACAAGTTGTCAAAGCTTGTTTTGTACTGAGGAAACAATATTCCAAGTTGTTGTTGGTTCATTTAGCCACTATAATCAAAAGGAAGGTGATGAATTCTATTGAATTATGTCATTTTGAGATGAGTGGCATGCCTACATAAGCCACTTTAAATGTACTTCCTTTGGGGTCATGGATTGGATGGAAATTCATAGGGAAAAATTAGATTGCTATGATAAAACTTTGGGATGCATGGTTAAATGATACTACAAGGGGTTTGGAAACCTTATCGATGAGATAGATTTCATTTTTGCAATTGCAGAAATATTATAGAAAGGAATGCATTGTATATACCATACAAGTGACAAGTTCAGCGGATGATGGTAATATAAAGATTGTAGATCACCCCATCCTATAAGAATACAATAATGTATTTCCTATGGAGATACCAATATTTCCACCCAAGAGAGACATTGATTTATATATAGAGCTCCCTTCAGGAACAATGCCTGTATCTAAGACACCCTACAAATTGAGCACACCTAATTTAGTCGAGTTTAAGATAGAACTGAAAGAAATGTTGGAAAAAGGGTACATTAGAGCTAGCATGTCACTCTAGGGAGCTCCAACATTGTTTGTGAAGAAAAAGGATGGTACCCTTAGGTTGTGTATTGATTACATATAGCCAAATAAATCAAGTATTATGAACAAGCATCCATTTTCTAGAATTGACGATACATTTCATTAGCTAAGAGAATCCATGGTGTTCTCAAATATAGATTTGATGTCTGGATATCATCAAGTATAGATCAAATATGAGGATACCCATAAGACTACATTCAGAACTAGATATGGACACCATTAGTTACTAATGGTGTTGTTTGGATTAAAAAATTCACCAACCACATTTATGTGCCAAATGAATAACATTCTCAACACATTTGGATAATGTTTTGTTGGATTTTATTACTGGTATCCTAGTATATTCAAAGACTAAAGATGAGTAGGAGGAGCACCTCAAGGCCTTGTTACACGTGTTATGGGAGCATTAGTTGTAAGCTAAATTCAGTATATGTGAATTATTCCAATTGCAAGTACACTACTTGGGTCATTATCTCAAAAGGAGTAGCAATTTATCCTAAAAAGATCAAGGTGATACTAGAGGGGTTTGTTCCTAGGAATGTAAGATATGTAAAATATTTTATGGGGTTAGTAGGATATTTTAGGAGACTCATTCAAGGATTCTTGAAGATTGGGCACCTAATTAAAACATTTTAAAAGAAGGGAAAAAAGCTTCATGGACATCAGAGTGCACAGGAACTTCGAATAGTTGAAGCACCTTCTCACCCATGTCCCTATTTTGAAGATTGTGGAACCAGATAAATATTTCTTGGTTTACATTGATGCTTGAAAGAAGGGACCCAGTGAATTTCTCATGCAACATGAACACGTGATTAGTCATGAGCCAAATAAATTATATGAGTATGAGAGGATTATGTAACTCATGATTTAGATATTTCATCCATAATGCACACCTTAAAAATGTGGAGTTAGTCCTTGCTCAGGAGGAAATTAATTTAATGATAAATCAGACTGGGCTAAATTATTTTTTTGATTAACCTCGATTAAATTCCATTCAACCTAGGTGGGTGGTTCTTATTAGCGATTTAGGTTTTCAGATTAAACACATAAAGGGAAAGAAAATT
This sequence comes from Pinus tabuliformis, assembly GCA_031772625.1. NCBI lineage: Eukaryota > Viridiplantae > Streptophyta > Pinopsida > Pinales > Pinaceae > Pinus > Pinus tabuliformis. The sequence goes on along the minus strand of CM062818.1, from coordinate 913,517,376 downwards.
GAGTGGCTAATGCGATTAGCAGAAGCATGCATGTGGTACACATGGCAGCGATAATTACATGTGACATGAACATAAAGGAAAGAATCAAAGAATAATTGCAAGAAGATGATAAATTATAGAAGGTAAGTAAATGCTTGTAAGAAGAACCCAAGGGACCAACGCAAGAAAACTATCAACTAACCAGTGATGGATTATTAATGTACATAAGCAAATTCTACATACCTAACGTAGCTGACATAAAGAAGTTAATAATGGATGAGTTTCATATAAGACCGCGTGAAAGTCACTCATGATATAAAAAGATGATAAAAAATACCAGAAAAGTGTATTATTGACCAAGAATGAAGAAACAAATTGATAAATAAATTACTAAATATTTAGAATGACAATAGGTTAAAGTGGAATGAAAACACCCAGTAACATTGTTGCAACCATTATCAATTTTAGAATGGTAGTGGGAAGTCATAAAAATGGACTTCATGGTTGGTCTATCAAGAATCTCCGAGCAGCATGATGTAATCATGATAGCGGTGGATAAGTTGTGCAAGACAACTCACTTTATACCTATGAAACTATATATATATATATATATATATATATATATATATAGAGAGAGAGAGAGAGAGAGAGAGAGAGAGAGAGAGAGTGCAAGACAACTCACTTTATACCTATGAAATTTATATATATATCTATAGAGAGAGAGAGAGAGAGAGCAAGACAACTCACTTTATACCTATGAAATTTATATATATATCTATAGAGAGAGAGAGAGAGAGAGAGTGCAAGACAACTCACTTTATACCTATGAAATTTATATATATATCTATAGAGAGAGAGAGAGAGAGAGAGAGAGAGAGAGAGAGAGAGAGAGAGAGAGAGAGAGAGAGAGAGAGATTTAATAGGTATAAAGTGAATTGTCTTGCACAACTTATCCATCGCATCAATTTATCCATCGCATCCAGTTATCGATTAGCATAGCTTGTCACCTTTAAATTCATGCATAGATAGAAAGTGTGAACATAATATTAGAAGACATGCTCAAGATGTATGTTATCCACTAGCCTAAGGTATAGGAATATTTTTTCCTTTGATACAATTTTCTTACAATAATGGTTATCAAGAGTCATTAAAGATGATCCCTTTTGAAGATGTTTATGTTAGGAAGTGTAATAACCCAATCAATTGGGATAATACAATGGATAAAGTCACACTTGTCTTAGATACGTTAAAATAAATGGAATAGGAATTAATCCACCTAAAGCAATAATTGAAGTTATCCCAAAACTAACAGAGGAGTTATGCAAACCATGACTAAACTCATAAGGAATTTTCCGTATGAGAGAATGTATATCTCCAACTTAGGACAAAAAAAATTCCTTAAAAGTGGTATCGTATGTTAAGTTAGCACCAAGATATAATGGACCCTTCCATATCTTGCAGAAAATAAGGGCAATACCATACAAACTTGTGCTGCCCCCCATGGTGAAGGCATGCGATATGTTTCATATATCCTTTATTAAAATATATATACATGATGCTAATATTATTATTGATTGTGATTTGATACAAGTGAAACTATAAGAAGAATTAAACCCATAACCTTAGTGCATACTCGACAGGAGGGAGATTATCCTATAAAATTGATTCATTGTGCAAGTAAATGTGCAACTAGAGCACTTTAGACTAGATGAAGCAACATGGGAACTAGAGGATGCCATGAGAAATTCATACCCATTTTTCTTCTCTATAGAAACTTAATTTGATAAATAGTATAACACTAAAGAAGGAATTCCTTTCATGGGGTGGGGATTGTAGTATCCCTTTTCTAATCCTTAATTTTTGTAAATGTAATTAGAGGAATGTAATATTGGAGGGCCAACATAGATGTCAAGCCAAAATTATTTGATGTAATTATCCTATTTGGTTAAATTATAAATTTTTGAAGCTAAAGAAGAAGGATTAGCCTATATGGATCCCATTATTTGAAAGGATAGCTTTCTTAAGGAAGTCAGTAAGGGAGATTGGGAAGTTTCATATCTTGCTTGAATTTAATGTTTCTAACCCTTAATGTTCTAGTTAAACCACCCAACTACCAAGTAGTTATGAGAGAGATGACGGAGGAGGTACTAGATTTCCAAAGCATGGGTCAAGTACTATGTGATAGTCTTGGTTGACTTTGTAGCCCAAGGAGTGATCCCGAAGCTCTCATGTGAGGAGTTAGTGTTAAGGAAAAAGGATAATGACCATTGTGAATATCGAAGGAGATTTTGTGCATGATGTGAATTATGGCAATTGGAAATAGAGGCATTGTGTGAAAAATAACCCAGAACTCTTTGTGAGACCAACAACCTATGAACTAACTAGATTTGGGATTGAGAAGGCTAATAAAGATTGAGTCGAAAAGGAGGAGACAAACCAATCTCCTAAGTCATAGTCAGCCTATGAGGGAGTCACTATTTTAATTTTGATTGGAAAACAATGAGGAACCATTAGATTGAGTTGGGTAGACTGAAAAGGAATTCCATTATTTGTTGTATTATGCATGAGAAGCACTGAAAAGTGGGAATATCATTAAGGGACCATAGGAAGTGGTGAAGGGATCTCCCTTTGTGTTGTGGAATCCCTTAGTGGCCATACTTTATTGTGCAATATTTGTTATTTTTTTCACATTTTCTACATTGCAATAATTACTTAAAAAAATTCTTCAATTTCAATCACCATAGTAATAGTTAAGAAATTATATATAGAACAACAAACAATAATACATAATGGAAGATAGCCAAGCACAATGAGACAAAGATTTCTTGTCAAAGACCAAGGTAAAACCCAACAAGGGGGTAAACCCAAATCAATTCTTCTTCTTCTTCTTCTTCTTATTCAATCAATGTTCAACATGAGATACATAGTCCAATAGTACATCCATAAACTAGTCAAAGTCAAACCTTACACTTTCCAAGTCAATCAAGTCAAAACCAATCAACAAAGAGAGAAAGAAAGTCAAATATGGTCAAAGATAACAGCCTATAACAAAGAGACAAAATTAAACCTATGGAATCTTGGTCAAATGCCTCAATCAACCTATTGTCAAATCCCAGTCAAACCTATTGTCAAATCCCAGTCAAACCTTTGGTCAATGCCTAGGAAGAGAACCTAAAATTCAATCAACGCAGATAATTTTCCAGTTAAAGATTCAACCTCCAAAAACAGTCAAAATTTTGGTCAAAACAAAATCAAAGGTGTTGATCAAAGTAGTAGAATAAATACTGGTCAAATCAATGAGCCCAAAATAGAAGAGAAATATCAGTCAAGATAGCTCAATGAATCATCTCCAAATTCATCTTCTCCAGCTGTAAAAATATTAGTCAAGAAGAAGTAGAAAATCCCAAGTCAATGAAAGTAAAAGAAGGACAAAACTTGATGGAAAATTCAACTCTCATTCAAACATAAAGAAGCCTCCTTCTGCTACGTAAGTCTGAACTTGCTCTGCAATTTCATATCGATGTGTTGTGTTGTTGAGGTGATCCTCCAAATGAGGTCAATGAAGGGTCTATTTATATGTCATAGGAACAACTTGGTCAAACCTACAAATATAAATTTTTTTCATTAATTTGCCAATGAAATTCTAACCGAAGCTGTTATTTTAAACACTCCCACTCAGTTAGGGAGGAAATTTTGGCTGCACCATAAGTCTCATCTCAGATTTACAAGTCTCAACATAAGAGAATCTCATCTCATCTCATCTCAGCTACCCAATGATGACTCGATCCAATCAAGAAGAAGAATGATCCACACTAACAATAGGGGAGATCAATTTACCACAACCAAGTCCATGGCAGTCATAAATGACCTTGGTAAAGATCACGCATGCCCTCTATCCATTACTAATCCTCACCCAAATTGATCCTCAATGATCAAGTGGTAGAAAACTTGCATCCAATACTTATGGATATCAATTTACCTTAACCATTTCCATGTAAGTCGCATCCAAATATGGTAAATATCGCATGCATGTAAGTTTCCTCACCCACTAACCAGATGGGTGGAAATATCGACAAGCCTAACCATCTTAATATGGCCCTTGGTATAAAATACATAAAGGTTTCTTTCAGGTAGGATTCATATTGGGGTATTTACTCAACCAATTTCATGACTTCAAGGAGCACCCTCACCCCTAGGAGCCTCGTTGCTCATCCCCCTCTCACCAATTCCATGGCTAGTTGAAAAAATGGGGGAAGAGCATATTCTTAGTGTTCTCGATCAATAGTGTTCCCTCTCAAGAAGGGATGCATTCTCCTACACTCCAAGCTTCTCTCTAAACAATAATAACTTCACTTTTAGCAAAGGATTAGTGAGATTTTTTGCATCCTGCTCATCCATCGAGATGTGTTGGAGCTTCACTACTCCTCACACCACCATATCCCTGATGTAGTTGTACTTGATATTGATGTGCTTGGACCTATCATGGAATACTAGATTCTCTGAAAGTTTGATCCTTCTTTGATTGTCATAATATATCACAGTCATATCTATAACATGATCAAATAGCTATGTAAAGAGCTTTCCCAACAACATTGTCTCACAACTAGCCATACTAGCTACAATATACTTTGCCTTAGTTGTACTTAAAGAAACAAATGTATGCTTCCTACTCATCCAAGAAATCATGGAAGATCCCAAACTAAAGAAACAAACTAATATTCTCTTCTTGTTGATAACGCTCCTACCCAATTTTCATTTGTATATCCATGCAGTCTTAACTCATCATCATAGGCATGTCTGAGTCCATAGTTAATAGTCCCATGTAGATATCTAAACACATGTTTTGTGGGCACTCGGTGAGCATGAAAGGGTTCCACTATGCACTGACTCAAGGTGTTAATGGAAAAACATATATTTTGTCGCGTGTTAACCATAAAAATCAAAGCTACAATCAATTTTTGGTACATAGAAGTATCCACTAGATTCAGTCCCACAGCTTCACCACATAACTTCTTGAAATTTACCTCCATCTATGTGGCCATGGATTTGCAATCCACCATTGCAAATATCTCCAAACATTTGACATCATATCTTCCTTGGCTAAGGAAAATATGTCCATGTCTATGCTACATCTCTAATCCGAGGAAATAGTGCCTCAAACCAAGGTCTTTCATCTCAAATTCAGAGGCAAGCTCCCTCTTACACTGGATGATGAAAGGATTTGATCGTGTTAGGAACAAATCATCAACATATAAAACTGAAATCAAAGGTATACCTTGTACAACCTTGAAGTAGAGGTTCAAATTCTCTTTTCTTATGTTGAATCCAAGCTTCATCAGGTATCCATCAATCTAGTCATACCAATCCCTTGGGGATTTCTTCAATCCATAGAGGGATTTATTTAATCTACAAACATGGGTTTCACTAACATGTTCCTCAAATCCTTGTGGTTGTTGTGGGTACACTTCTTACTCAATTATTCCATGAAGAAAGGTTGTATTCACATCCATCTGATGAAGACTCTAACCCTGATTAGCAGCAAGAGCAATAATAGACCGGATGGTAGTGTATCAGGAAACAAGTGCAAATGTATCATCATAATATTCTCCCTCTTTATAGGAGAACCCTCTAGCCACAAACCTCACTTTGAAATTCTCAATACTACTATCAGCTGGATGTTTTTATTTTGTATATCCACTTGGAAGTCACAACATACTTCCCTTCAGGTATTAGATAACCTCCTATACATCATTTTTCATAATAGAATGACATTCTTTGGCCATGGAATTTCTCCAAACCTATTCCTTCACTACTTATTCATAGGTGCAAGATTCAAATTGTATGATGTCACCCATCAATGCAACATATCCCTAATATGTGTGAGGTTTCATTATCTCTCTAAAGGTGTCTCTTAGGGATGAGTGTCTCTCTTCATCTTATAGAGTATCACAAAACCACAAAGGTTTATTCCCAGAAGGAGGATCACAAGGAGGAGGATCCAAAGGATCCAAAGGTGCCATAGGCTCATCTGAAAAGTCAAGCTCGGGCATGGATGGCTCTGTATATATATATCCATAGTATCATATCTTTTCTTAGTGCTGATAGGGACAAGGCAGCCCCTTTATTTTCCAAGAGAAACATCTTCATCAAATGTCACATCCCAGTTGAGCTCAATGTTCCTCAGGCCCAACACATATATCCTGTAAGATTTAGAATTTTCAAAATAACCAACAAGCCTAGCTTTCTTTCCTAAATCCTCTAGCTTTTACCTCTTCTCCTTCGGTAATTGAAAGTAGATAGGGCATACAAATATTAGCAAGTGTCCAACTTCCAGTTTCACACTTGTAAATACTTCTTTAGGAGTCTTGTCTCCTAAGGCTGGATGAGGACTCCTCTTTTGGACATATACTGCAATATTTGTTGCTTATGCCCACATAAAAATAGGAAGCTTTTAATCATGAATCATGACTCTTGCTACTTCCAATAAGGTCATGTTCTTCCTCTCAACAACTCCATTTTGTTAAGGGTTGTATGGAACAATCATATCCCTCTTGATCCTGGAATATCTACAAAAGTATTTGAAATCATTTGAAGTGTATTCTCCTCCATTATCTATCCTCAAGATATTGATCTTCTTTCCAGTTTTATTTTCCACTAGAACTTTGAAGTCATTTAACATGTTGAAATCCCGATTCTCAATATTCAGGTAGAATATCCAAGTCTTACGTGAGAAGTCATCAACATAAATCACATAATATAGATATCCTCCAAGAAATTTCACTAGAATGGGTCCACAAAGATCAAAATTAATGAGTTGAAGAATCTCTTTTGAACTACTGTTACTAGAAGGGAATGGTCCCTTCACATTCTTGCCACTAGCACATCCCTTACATACACCTTCATAGCCCACTTGAATCTTTGGAATCCATGAAACCATCCTACTCAAGTCAATAAAAGCCTTGTAATGAAGGTGAGAATATATCTAGTGCAAAATCTCACATTGATTAGCAGTATCAAGGACCAATGCTTGAATTGGTCATCCACAAACTCTGTATAGATCTTCATTTTTGACATGAGTGAAGGTTTCCCATAAGTTGGATTTCCTTGACCATGCAAGGATTTTTTCGTTAATGAATGCAATTCTAAATCCTTTGTCTTCCATAGCTAGGATGGAGACAATATTCTTCTTCAAGATCAACACATACAACACATCTTGTAGATGTTTGGTTTGATCAGATTCCAAATGAAAATAAACAAAGCCAAACCCTTTTAAAAGGTGAGTAGAATTATCCCCAAGTATAATTTCTAAATTAGACTCCCTCTCAGCCAAATTTGAGAGGACTTCATGATACCCAGCAAAGTGTCTAGATGCCCGAGTATCCACCAACCAGTTATCAATGTTATCTAAAGATGAACTAGAAAGAGCAACAACAAGAAAATATTCAGGTTGATTATTAGCAACATTATCAGTGTACCTTGTGTCCATGGACCTCCTTTGAGGGAGTTAAGTTTATTCAACACTTACATGGGAAGCAAGACCTCCTCTTCTCCTTCTATTTTTCATGTTGTTGTTGTTTTCATTGTTGTTGGTATTGGATCTTGGAGGACTTATTCTTTCAAGACAATTTCGAACTATGTGGCCAAATTTGTCAATCTATAGCATTGGACTTTGGACAAGTCCCTTCTATTATTGTTGAATTATAGTGCTCACTTCTTCGACTTCCATATGGAAGGCCTTCCTTTCCCTTTTCCTTTCTTAACATTAGCTACAAATGTTATAGGTTCTCCTTCCTCTTGTCTTTGAATTATTCCTTGATAAACGAGCCTAGATTCTTCTTTAGTGCAAGAGCCTAAGAGTTCATAAAATGAATGGAGCTCCTTTATTCTACTAAGTCTTGTTTTGAATGTCTCTCAATACATGGAGAGTCCTCCAAGGGTCATCTACATAAGATATCTATTAGGTATGATTTATCCAATTGAAAAAAGTTAATCTCTTATTTGAGAGATTATCGTGAAGTATCCTTTTATATATTCTGACTTGGTCATATTGATGTCAAGAAGTTAACTCTTCAAAGAAATGATATGGCTGAGATGGTTGACATCATACATCCCAATCAATTTTCATACATCTTCTTTGACTTATTCATCTTGGACACACAATTAATGAGATGATCTCTAAGAGAGCAATGATGATATTATTGGCCTTAATCTCACCCGTCTTGTACTTGGATTTGAAAATGGAATTGGAATTCTCGGGAGGTTCAACTACCTTTCCATCCACATATTTCATCACATCATGTTTCAAGGGTAAGATCCAATCTAGCCCTCTATGTTGTAATTTTGGAGGCATCATTCAACTTCTCTCCAATCTTTAATTAGGAGGAATTCATATTTTCCAAAAGGGTTGATCATCAATCAACAAGATAAGCGTCTGAAAGGGGTGTTCTATGGTATCCAAAGGCTAATATTCACCTTAGCTCTAATACCATGTTAGTTTTTCACATGTTTTACGTTGAAATAATTACTTACAACAATTTTCTTCAATTTTAATCACCCTAGTGACTATTAAACAATTATAGATAGAACAATAAACAATAATGCACAACAGAAGATAACCAAGCACAATAGGACACAAAGACTTTTGGTCAAAGACCGAGGCAAAACCCCATAAGGGGGTGTTACAGGGAAAAGTGTCTATTTAGAACTGCTCTATCCCACTAAGGTGTGACAGCTGCCTTAGAAACAAACAGAGAAAAGCTACTTATGTTTTTCCTTTATGAATTATAGATAGAGAGGAATAGAAAGACCAACCTCTGTCTTGCGCTAGTCCTTTGATTCGATCCCTCTCTTCTTTGATAGTCCCCAACTACCTGCTCCCTTGCACGCCCAGCTTCACAAAGTACCTGTAATATCACAAAAGCATAACACTATACAAAGACATGGATCTATATTCATAAACAACTTAGGATCATATTTAAATTGACCATACAAATGTAACAAGCATCAATGATACAAAAGCTTGGAGGAAAACTCAAATAGATTTTATTGATAAACAAGAAAAGATCCAGGAGGAGTTACAACCAGTTGTTCCGACCCAGCATCAACCTCCCAGCAAAGAAGCCCCTCTTCACCTCAAACAAAGCTTAGATCACCCAACAATATGATGTTTGTCTCTAGAAACCAACAACAATTCCTTACAATATGCAAAATTCCAGCCTCTGGATCTCTGGGATGAGGGATCCATATATAGATATCTGTAAGGAGGATGAGTCAGTTTGTGATTTGATTAGTGTCTTCTCTCTGTCAGTTCTTGCTTCCACTTGGAGACTGAGGGCCTCTTACTCATCCTTGGTTGAATTCAGTGACGCAAGTGTCACAGGAGAAGATTCTGGAAACTTCCATTGCCTCTCCACCTCGCGGAATGACACTGCCATTTGTAATTTATCGCCCATCGCACCCCACAGAATGGAGTTTTGAAATGAAACACACCCTCACAGTGCATTTGGGTGAGATGCAACACACCTAGCCAGTGGAGCAGCTGTAATTATCCTGTTTTGACCAATTTTGAGTAGATTTTTCATGGAGAACTTCTGGGAGAAGATGTAATCTGTTGACCTTGTTCCTTTAGGGGTTAGAAAAACACCTTTAGGCACTTAGGAGCCCTTGGTTTATGGAAATTTCATGCTTGGTGTTGTAGGGCACAAAAATGTCTATAACAGTTGCCCCCTAAAGTATGAGGCCGTTAACCTTTTGGTGTCGGGTGAAATGCTTTATTATGAGGATCCGAAGTTCTTTCAATGATGGGAGGAGACCTGTAATAAGATACAATACAATACATTATCTTCATAATATTTTCATGACCTAGCTGAGGCGGGCATTCCCATGCTCAGCTTTATAAATTCATTTTCAAGTACATAGGACAGACAACCGTCTGAGTGTAGACTGATGATTCTGATACAACCATCATCCTTTTGGTAGGATGATTATCTGTGCTGCAATGCTGTACATTTAATGTCTTTATTTCCCTGAATATATATCGTAGCCCGGATGGATGAAACTAGATCCGGGGTCTTCAATCTCATCTGATCTTCACTCGAAGTACAAGTCGATCCATGTGAGAAATGTTCTGAAGTCGAACATGGAAAGACATTGCTTGATTACCAGTCAATGATGTAAATTGTTAACAAGTGCGAGAGGAATCACTGATAATGATAATGACCCTCAAGGTACTGCAATACAATTCACATGGTGTGAATAAAGGACTTGGTGTTGAACACCACGCCAAATCGTTCGGTCGAAGGCCATTGATGTATACCTGTCGCCGGAAGTGAGAAACTTGCCATTGAGGCATGCAAGCTTCAAAGTACTGAATGGGGTGTTCCTAGATCAACTTCTTGGATAATGAGCTGATGTCGACAAGAAGTGATCCGTCACAGGAGGGCCTTAATGAATCCCACATCAATGACATGGAACGGAGCAAACGATTTTGATGGAGGTGAAAACGATCTGGTGATATAAGGTTCAGGGTGGTGGTCATGAAAGAATGGAGTATAATGTATGGTAGTGGGTGAGACACAGGTGACTTCTCTGGATGACTTCTCTTGAACATATCGACGACATTGATGTGATGGATTGGTAGCATTAACCTGAAATGTGGATGGTATGGCATGACCATGGTGATGTGACCGGTGAATGAAACAACCCAACCCGACTCGGACGCGGAGTGGAAGTGTCATGTTCAAGAGCGACTTGCTACCAACAAAGTTTCTTTGAGTTTTCTTCCCAATTTTTCACCAGTCATTGCTGACCAATACCTCTTTATTTTTGTCAAGATTGAGGAGGATAACATATGCTTGTTCTATAATTTTCCCTTCGGGCAAACCCATCGCTATATTTTAACGAGCCTAGCGATAGTGAAACTCGTTCTCGTCTAAAGACAAGTTTGTCGCTATTAATTTTTTTAATGAGTTTAATGAAAAAGATAACTCGGTCCTTTTCAATTTTAGAGAGTCTGAAAAGGAACGTAAAGGTAACTCCAAAATTCCTTTTTCATCATCTAATCCCTTAAATCCGAAAAAGTATAAAACAATACAGAAGGGATGAATTTTTGATAGTTTTAACGAGCCGAACAAAACAAGCGCTTGATCTTTTTGTGTAATAATCCCTCAGGTCCAAAAAGATTAAAATCTAGAGGAGGGATAGCACTTCCTGTCCCTTTAACGAGCTGGAGAGGCCAATGGCTCAGTAATCTTTTCATATTTTACGAGTCAGTTGAAAAGAGCTTAAAGGAGACTCGTCTTTTGAGGAACGAGTGATAAAACGGGTAGCAGCTGATTCCAGGTAAGGTTTGGAATTTTCCAATCACGGCAGTGTCACAAGGATGGCTAGTGAAATCACTCTTCGCAGCTGTTCCTCAAAATGGGTAAACAATCAAATGGAGGCGAATGATTGGCCAATGAAAAAGTGGAGGTGATGGTGCAAACACGACCAAGGCTTTAACGGCTGAAGTACTACATTCACGATGGTTATTTACCAGGGAATAGTTCATTTTTTAACGAGCTTAAACGCGGGTGGAAACATTTTCTCAGGTCTTATGTTTATTTTTTAACGAGCTTGAACTATGTGTTAAAACTGCTCGATGCGGGTTTATTTTTTAACGAGCTTGAACCTTGCGGTAACACTGCTCCATTAATCCAGTCTTGTGATAAGAATGTCTCATATAAAACGGAAACTTTTAGAGTTTTTCCCCACATCCTTTCTTTATGCAAGTTAGTAAACGACCAATCCTACGAGTTTAAAGGGTTAGAGGTCCTAGAAATTTAAAAAAATAAATAGTCGCTCTTCGCTTGCACTCCAAAAGGTTTGCATGCCCCCAGGTATAAAACAGAGTTTCAAGGTTACCCCTTCTTTAGTCCGTTAAAACATTTGTTTTACCGAGAGAGGCCTACCTCTTACAGGTTACCAAAGATAGTTCTATTTACGATGTAAACAAAACACTTCTCTGGCGATGTCTACCGAAATAAACAAAGGTGAGCGGCGATGCCCGCCAACTCACATAACTTTGACAAGAGAATATTGTTCTAGAATAACCCCCTCTTCCAATCACAGATGGTGGTACAGACTAGTCATATTCTCCCACGGAAACCTACCCTATACCCGAAGTTTTCTTGCTGAAGCAGACCAGGGTGCATGCCCGCTGGGTTTCAGTCATATCCCTCCGAATCACTCGCGCTCATCGGGAGGACGGACTAGAGATTGAGACATTTCTTGTGTGTTAAGACCATTTAGGGATGGTATATGACTATTTGCTATGCATGATCCGAGAAATGAAAGCTGGTCCACGAGCTTCACCACTCTTCCTTCGTGCGGAAAACACATCACTCTAAATAGTGATGAGACAATGGCTCTCATGCAATAAATATAGTCTTGTCCAAGGAGTAGATTGTAATCTAGAGGTCCTTGAACTACCACTACGTTCATGTGAACGATTTTCCCTCTCAATGTTATGGGCACATCAGGAAGGATCCCTAACGGTCGATTGGTTCTTTTATCAAAGCCTGTTAGATTTCTGATCTCAGGCAAAAGCAATGGCGAACCAAGCGCTTTCCAAGCAGTTGAGGAAAGGATACTCACAGAAGCCCCCTCATCTATGATGGTACCAGCCATAACCATTCTATATATTTGAACAATAATCCGGAATGGTATACTGGCCGGTAAACGGGGTCTGCCTAGTTGATTCCAGTCGAAGGAGACAACCAGGTTGCTTGGAGGTGGGACCGAATAGACAGCCGGGTACGACTCTGACGAACTTCCTTCCTACGGTAAAGGAACGGGTAGACTGCCCCCATGTTCGTTGGAGTCTATGCTTATGAAAAGAATTTGGACGGTGTCATCCTTGTTCTCTTCAGTGACTGTATCATCTGAAGATGGAACCTCTGAAGGCAAGACCGGGTCAACTGCCGCCTCAACCTTTTGACTTTCGTCTGGTCTGGATTTAGATGGTTCATTTTCAATGACAGATGCTTCGGCTGACCACCTGAGCAGGTCAGCCGGATTTTCAACTAGTGACGGACTCGGCAAGAGTTTTATATATCCAGGAGGAAGTCGTAACGGTGAAACCGGATGATCATCCAAAACTCTTTTAGCTTCATCTAAGAAGGGACAACGGTGGACGGCATGATCGCCTTCGCACAGTTCACAAGGAAATCTATATTTTCCTTTTTGTCCTGGGGCTTCACTTTCACTAGTTGACGGTGTGTTTTCAACATGATTATCAGAGGTTGACGACACCGGGTTGTGCAAACGAGGAGACCAGTCCCTTAAGATCCGAGGGATGCAAGGACAATCTCTGTGAAAGTGGTCTCCTTTGCAAATGACACATGGCGATTTAGGCTTGGTCGGTGCAGTGTGTGGATTTTCGTTAGACGACACTCGTTTGCCCCCATTCGCTTTTGGCTCCTTCTTCTTCTTCTCTTTCTTCTTATTTTCCTTCTTCTCCTTAGGTACTTGAATTTTGGCTTTACCAGCCCCATCAAGCGAAGAGGAAGGAGGAGAGGAAGAATTAGAGGAAGTAGAAGGTTGGTGGGTAACTCTGGACTCGTCTAATTGCTGATTCGATTGTTCAGGAATTGCGGTGTTCTGAACGACAGAGGATGAGAAGAGCCATACAGGCAAACCAATTGTCAGTCCTGGAAGCGAAAATGTGGCCATATGGGGTGCACCAACATCTCCCCAAGAGGAGAAAGGACTAGGATTTTCTCCAAGGGGAATTCCTTGGTTGGTGGATTCCATTTTCTCAACCCAAGATCAACGTAGGAAAGGGGTAATGAATATTCCGTTTAAAATAAATTTTTAGACGCTTTGAAACAACTTGTTTTTTCAGTTTTTAAGAGTCAAGAAAAAACAAAAGATGACTCTAGTCGCCTTCGATTTTTAATGAGCCTGAAGTGACAAGTGCTCAGATGGACCTTTTCTGTTAAGGAGTCTGAAAAGGAATGAAAGGGACTACTCTTGAAGTCTAGGTAGAGGGAGTACCAAACCAATCACAAAACTGCAGAATACTTTTTACAGTACGACAGTCAATCTTCCTGAATGCTGTGTTCAATGCATTGCGATCGATAGGGCGGCAGACACGACTTCCTATGGATAAAGGATTTAAGCCTATAGGGGTCTCCCAAAATATACTCGACGGTACGTGGGAGCACAAGTCTGTACTGGCACTTATCATCTCAAAGTGGAGAAATCACCCAACCATCAGTGAGAACAACAGTTACCAGGCTTTACGACGCCGGAATACGTCTCTAGCCTAGACCTCTAAATGTTGTGCGTTAAGTTCCAAAGCGTTGTTAGATTCATTGAATTTATTTTAAGTTGATCTTGCTTATGAAGTTTGCCTTTTGGGTTCACCATGAGATGTAGATGTAATTCCTAAAATGCAATCTAAAGATGATAAACAAACTTTTTATCTCTTTTGTGCAATGAAAATCCTAGCTACTAGGGAAAAGAAAGACAGAATCTTTTCACAAAGATCAAAAAGCACACTGTAAATGCACTTTCCTAAATCAAGCCAAACAGACTGTCTATATGCAAATGCACATGCATGTATTTGTTTTTCAACTTTCTTAGTATATAGATGCTAAAAAGAAAGTTGATGTACAAATCTGAATTTCTTTTCAAGCGACAAACATAAACAAGCTTCTTTTCGAAATCAAAAATAGAGATGATTACGACACCTTACGATTTTGAAATGAATACTTGTTTTTGACACTAGAAAATTACAAATTCAGACCAAAAGCAATAGTAACAGGATAATCGACCATCAACAGCAATCAAACTTTCTCCTATGATTGAAATCGACACTTGCGACAGATTCAAATCAAAGGACGACAGTACGACTATGCTACTTTTGCAAAGGAAAACTGTAAATGACTCAACAAACACACAAAAACATCTACAGTTCTTTTGTACAAAGGAGGCGGAATAACAGCAAGGAAAAGGAGTTTCAAGCAGACATATACTGATCACAGGCAGCAAAATTCAGGAATACAACTGGAAAGGGTGATCCACAGAAAAAACAACTGCACAGAGCTAGTCTGATCAGCGCACCTGTAACACAGGGAATCTGAAATGCAGCACAGGTTGCCCCTTCGGGAAGTGCGCTGAAATTCAAAATCTTTGAACAGTACCTGCACTGGGCCAGAAACGAGACTCTGTTCGGGTTCCGAGTCACAGTTTGCAGTTTAGTTCTTGGTTTTTGGCCGAGTAAAAAGCAATCAGTAATGTAACAATCAGGGGTAGATCTAAGGAGGATCTAAGAGCTATCACAAGGGAAATCAGATCGTTTGTGAATCAGATGTTTAAATCATAAACAGATCCAGTGGGTGGATTGAAGAAGCAGTTATCTACTTTACATTTGTTATGGCAAATGCAGTTTGAATGCTACTTGTAAGTTTATGAAACAAACAACAACGAATGATAAACAAACAAACTAATTATCTCCCCAGCAGAGTCGCCATTTTGTGACAGGGAAAAGTGTCTATTTAGAACTGCTCTATCCCACTAAGGTGTGACAGCTGCCTTAGAAACAAACAGAGAAAAGCTACTTATGTTTTTACTTTTTGAATTATAGATAGAGAGGAATAGAAAGACCAACCTCTATCTTGCTCTAGTCCTTTGATTCGATCCCTCTCTTCTTTGATAGTCCCCAACTACCTGCTCCCTTGCACGCCCAGCTTCACAAAGTACCTGTAAGATCACAGAAGCATAGCACTATACAAAGACATGGATCTATATTCATAAACAACTTAGGATCAGATTTAAATTGACCATACAAATGTAACAAGCATCAATGATACAAAAGCATGGAGGAAAACTCAAATAGCTTTTATTGATAAACAAGAAAAGATACAAGAGGAGTTACAACCAGTTGTTCCGACCTAGCATCAACCTCCCAGCAAAGAAGCCTCTCTTCGCCTCAAACAAAGCTTAGATCACCCAACAATCTGATGTTTGTCTCTAGAAACCAACAACAATTCCTTACAATATGCAAAATTCCAGCCTCTGGATCTCTGGGATGAGGGATCCATATATAGATATCTTTAAGGAGGATGAGTCAGCTTGTGATTTTATTAGTGTCTTCTCTTTGTCAGTTCTTGCTTCCACTTGGAGACTGAGGGCCTCTTACTCATCCTTGGTTGAATTCAGTGAGCTAAGTGTCACAGGAGAAGATTCTGGAAGCTTCCATTGTGTCTCCACCTCGCGGAATGACACTGCCATTTGTCATTTCTCGCCCATCGCACCCCACAGAAGGGAGTTTTGAAATGCAACGCACCCTCATAGTGCATTTGGGTGAGATGCAACGCACCTAGCCAGTGGAGCAGCTGCAATGATCCTGTTTTGACCAATTTTGAGTAGTTTTTTCATGGAGAACTTCTGGGAGAAGCTTTAATTTGTTGACCTTGTTCCTTTAGGGTTTAGAACAACACTTTTAGGGACTTAGGAGCCCTTGGTTTATGGACATTTCATGCTTGGTGTTGTAGGGCACAAAAATGTCTATAACAGGGGGGAAACCCAAATCATTTCTTCTTATTCTTCTTAGTCAATAAATGTTCAGCATGAGATACATAGTCCAATAATACATCCATAAATGAGTCAAATTCAAACCTTTGAATTTCCAAGTCAACCAAGTCAAAACTAGTCAATAGAGAGAGAGTCAAATCTGGTAAAAGATAACAGTTTGCAGCATAGGGATGAAATTCGCCCTGTTGAAGCCAAATAAAATGCCTACGTAAACCCGAGGTCAAATCCCAGTCAAACCTTTGGTTAATACCCAAAAATACATCCTAAAATCCTGTCAACGTAGAGAATATTCTAGTAAAATATTTGGCCTCCAAGCAAAGTCAAAATATCATTCAAAATGGTAATATAAGTCTCAGTCAAAACAACAAAATAAATCTTGGTCAAAGCACAGGTTTTCCTATGGTCAATGTCATTCAATGAGCACATAAAAAAAGAGAAATCTCAATCAAGGTAGGCCAATGAATCATCTACAACTTTGGCCTTCTCCAACAATAAAAGTCTCGGTCGAAGAGAAGTAGAAAATCCAAAGAAGGTCAAAACAAAATAGAAAATTCAACTCTCGGTCAAACAAAAAGAAGCCTCCTTCTCCTTCGCACGTGTGAACTCACTCTATGATTTCAAATCGATGTGTTGTGTTTTTGAGGTGATGCTCCAAATGAGGTCAATGAAGGGTATATTTATATGTGTCTTAGGAGGACCCTTGTCCACTATGGGCTTGACTTGATGGTCTTAGGGCCGACTTGATCAAACCCACAAATACACATTTTCTTCATTAATTTTCCAATGAAATTCTGACTGAAGCTACTATTTTCAACAAGAATCCTAGAATCAGTGTTGGAGAGTTAACACTCCTAGCCATGTAAGTAAAGGAGAATGGTCTTCATACTCCATATCTTGAATTAAAGCTTGGTTTAAATTCCCTTGGAGAAGCATCCTTCAAACATTGGATCTAGCTCAAGGGTGGCCAATTGTAAGAAACTTGCAACGTAGTTGTGCCTATGATTGGGTGGAGAGTGGTTTTCCCTTCTTCATTTTCCAACAAATTCAAGTGGAATAAATAAGCATAATTCCATATTTGTAAGTGAGATGTAAATGCTACGTTGAATTCATTGGGTATGTATACCATGATAGGCTAAAATTTGTTGTATTTTCATATTGAATATACATGATCAGTGTACTGAGTAAATGACATGGATTGTTTGAACGTTGGTATGCATTATTTTATGAATGGATGTTGTATGCAATGAAGCCTTTAACATATGTTAATTGTTACCTCTATATGTTGTATGTTCAATTATTGAGATGTTAGCCTTGGATGTAATGGCTACACTCAATACCATTTCATGAATTCTATCATGATATATTGTTATGCATATTGTAATGGTATGGTAAATCTATTTGATGGAAGGATCTTAAGGCTCTGTAAGACCCCAAAGAGAAGCTAACCTATGAGGCTCTTGAATTGATAATTCCATAGCCGAGAAGTATGATGTTTCTTGGTTAGAGGCAGAGAATTGTTGGGGGCCTTGGAAGAAATTAAAAAGTTTGAGATATTGAAAAGGGTATTACATAGAAAAATTTTGAATTTACCTTAAAATTTGATTTTGGAGGCCTCATCCATAGCCTCTAGTGACATGGACCAATAGGATCTAGGAAAAAGATCTATCAAAAAGGGGCTTACTGGGATACCAAGCCCCAGAAAAATGGGTGAAACACCTTTGACAAAGTCCCCAATATGGCACAACTCTAGTCAATGAACCATCATTTAATAAACCTATTTATGTTTATCAGGCCCATCAATTAATGACACCAGAGTATCAAAACATTAGAGGTATTAAGGAACGGTTTCAGCATGACATCAGATGGATGATGTGGCAATGAGATATGCAGGACATGTGTCACCTAGATTCAGTGTTTTGACATGCCAAATAAGAATAATTATGAGTCACACTTGAAACAAAAATAATGTTGCATGGTAGGGGACACATCAGTGTCTACCACATGTCAGGATGTGATTGGATGGTGGAGACTGAGGTGGCATGTTGATATTTTATATCAACATATTCACATATCAATATTTCCATGTGGGATGGGCCTTGGAAAATCATCAATACCTCGATATTTTTGTATACATGTCACTAGTGCCACATAGTTAAGGATGTGTGAGCACCCAACATGTTTCATACTGCAATTTGATAATAATGATATCAGGTGGTGAGGTGAAATGACCACTAGCCCATTAACATATCCAAAATTATGGAGTTTTTTTGTTATAGGATATTTCACTAAAGTCTCTGTTAAATTAGCAACTAGGGCCAAACTCCATGTGGGTCAGCTTATTTATGGTAGCTGATATTTTTATTGGATCCCTCTCGTCGAGAGGTGTAGGATTGATCCAAAGATCATCCGATTCCGATAAGTATTTATGGAGATATGAATTTATTTTGTTTATGTAATTATTATCAAGCCGACCAGCTCTTATGTACGCTCTAGAAGCCCAACCGACGTGTCTATTCATCACTTACGTTTTAGTATAAATTGGCAAGGACTTGAAGTCATTTCATACGACAAAAAAATTCTTGAGTGATCTCCTCCTCTCCATGTCTTGGGTTTTTGGAGAAGGAGGGAGACACCAAGAATAATACGCTAGCCTTATGATGATGCCCTACCAAGCAGTCATGAAGATCTATCACGCTGATCATGGAGATGCATAAGCGCAGCTAATGAAAGAAGTTTCAACGCTGTAGAGTCTTACCCTCATCGCAGTAAATGGAACAACAATGGAGACACTTGCATATAAGAAGCAAGGCACATACGCTGTCATTCATAGAAGACATATATGCACAACAAATACATCTATACGCTGTCCAGTTCAAGCATGTATGAACGTAGTCATGGACCACACAATTAATACGTTGTTCATTGAGACCTAGCCACAGAGCTAAGGACCTACACACAACAAATATTACATGGTCTTAATGTTACCCTAACACGCAGCAAACATTATACGATGTATGCAACAAATATACGTCGGCCATACGCAGAGATGGAATGTGTTGCAATTCGCAGCAATACAGTGAACACTCCATCGTTGGTCGATAAGACATATGTATATACGCTGGAGGCATATAATATACACAACAATGATACGCTCTTCATAATAAAAGAGATACGTTGAACATATCTTGCCCTAATTATACAGAGATCCTTACACACAGTTAGATTATGGAAGACATTACGCTGTAATGAACATTATGCTGTAATGGGAGAAAATTCATACGCCATAATGAATTCATCTAGCCATTATTATGGGAGACAATTCATATGCTGAAATGGGTACATCTAGCCATAGATTATGGAGACTGTAATATGCATTTCATGAATGTAATACGATGTTCTAATGAAAGTGATATGCTGTTCTAAATAGATGTGATACACTCTTCATAATGGATGTGATTCGCTATTCTAAGTGAATGTGATGCGCTGCTCTACGTGGATGTTATACGCTAACTATAGCCTAGCTGCTCTGCTAGGCTGCAAGCCATAGCAAGCAGCTAAGGCTGATATGTATATGACCACCATTATGAAGCAACAGAAGGGTATTATGAGCAGCATGATGAGCTGCATAATGGGCAGTATTATGAGCAGCATGATGAGCTGCATAATGGGCAGTAGTATAAGCAGCATGATGCATGAGCAAGCAGCTAAGGCTGATATCAACAGAGGCAAATTGTTGCAGCATGATGAAGCAACGAGAAGGCAGAGGCAGCAGCATGGTGAGCAGCACTATGAGATCATGTGCAAGGGTACATTAGCAGGGGCAGCAACATGATGATGATGCTCATTAGTTTGAACAACATTATGATGGATAATATCATGGACATGGATAGCAGCATGGTGCAGTATGCAGTGGTGCAACTAGAGGACCAGATACAGCACGATGATAGGTATCAGTTGAAGCAGAATGTCTTCAACTGATCTCATCGTTATAAGAAATGATCTATGCTAGATCTAGATAAGTCAAAGTGTTGACTTCTGTTGTAAATGTATTATCTCTCTCTCTCTCTTTCTCTGCTAAACTTTGAAGATAAAAGAAGATTTGATCAAAGGGTTTCGCCACACATTGTGGGGTTTGTCCCTGGCTCACGCCACATCTTGTGTCCTCTTGTCTTGGCTTGTCTTTTGCGTTTTATATTTATGTTCTATCTGCAGTTTATCGTAATGCTGATGTGATTTCTAACCGTGAAAATTTAAATAAATTGCTCTAGCATAGAACATACCTAATCTTAACATGGGATCAGAGCCGAGGTGAAGACATTGCCCAAGCAAGAGTGAAAGAGAAATCACCGAAGACAGTTGGGACAAGACAAAAGGATCAATGGGTTTCTCATAATTCACCTAGGGTGAAGTCGAACCAGAGAATGTTATCAGAATGGCGCAGCAGAAGTTTCTGATGGCCCATCTTATGATCACTTCATTGGGAAGTTCGGATCTAAGGGTGGAAGGAAAGGCGGATGCCTTGTTGAAATAAGTTCGGCCATTGGGCATGGTAGAGACACATCTCTTGATGAAGATAACAATCATTCTTGGGACATCTTCAATAATCAAAGGAATGACTGGTAATGCAGGTCATCAAGGAAGTGGTTGACTCCTCCACGAAAGCAAGAAACCCCAAAATCTCTTTTATGTACCTGATCGAACCTGATTTCCATCTCGGAAATGGAAGTCAAAGGTTACAGGGTGGCACTTATCGATGGAAAGGTACGTGTTTGAAGATAGATCTTTCAAAGATGTTTTTGAGTTCATGGTTGTATCAAGTTGCAGGAAGTCCACTAGGGACCATGTCCATTGACTCAGCATCGGAGGTCTGTGAGTCAGATGGTGACTAGGATGCCTGAATTCAAAAAGAAGCATGAAGGTACATGTCTGAAATGTACCGAAGGAAAATATTATAAGGGGATCATTCCCCTCATGTAGCAGGTCCATAGGCTTGGAACAACCCGAGGAGTTTGAGACTCATGGTCGGGAATCTCATGTATACAGGTGGAAGAAAGCCCTCTATGGCTTGAAGAAAAACACCTCGGGCATAGTATGACAGGATTGATCGTTGTCTAATGCAGCTGAGATTCACTAGGAGTGAAACCGATCCAAACCATTACTCAAAGGTTGTGGATGATAAACCTCTCGTACCGACACCTATGTCTGACAGGTGCAGACCCTCTCATTTATAGGAGACAGAGGGAGTTGGATTTTGAATGTGGAAAGATAAGCTGCAAGCCTGTGACTACCTTAGGATCTTAACTTTTAGAAGTTATATGGTAGTGATGTTGGACTTGATTTGGGAATGCCTCTGAGTTTCATAAACTCATTCGCATTGATGTTCTTGGTGAACCTCCGTCCGAACATATGTTTTGCAGTTAGCATGTTGAGTTCATATTTGGTTGAGCCTCACTGGATTGGTGCCAAGAATCTACTAAGATATCTTCAGGGCACAATCTCTCATGAATTGAGATACACTGCCGGAAATATGAAACCACATGATTATTTGAATGATGAGTGGGCAGGTAGTATGGAGGATCATTAGAGAACTTTTCAGTGTTGTTTCTCTTTGGAGTCTGCCTCGATATCATGGATGAGCAGGAAGCAGAAGTCGGTGACTCTGAGCACCACCAAGGCAGAATACATTGCTGATAGTATGGCCTTCTATGAGGCAATCTGGTTCTTGAAGCTCTTTAGTGAGCTGTTTGTACACATGATGAATAACACTGTGATTCCATGTGACAACTAGAGGTGGGATTCGATTATTGAGGAACCCCGTATTTGACAATTTCTCCAGCAGATAGACATCAAATACTGCCTTATCTGGGATATGGTAAGTCGATGATCAAGGAGGCTCCATCGCTCTGAGATGATGTACATGATGGAGCCTTGAGGAAAGATCAAATTTGTGATTTTCCCGAACGACTTGGAGTCATCAAGAGACCTTTGTTAAAGGGTCCTGGATGTTGCATACATTGAGCTCTGGGAGCTCTGGGGGGCTTGCAGTTCTACTGGAGCAACACACGACCATAGGGTGACTCACCCTCCACTGGTGGTGTGCACTGGAACAAGATGATTCGCTCTCTTGTGGGACAAGATGATTCGCTCTCTTGTGGAACAGGATGATTTTCTCTCCTGTGTAGCAGGATTGATGTGTTCTCCTGTGAGGCCTGGATTGATGTGTTCTCCATGGCAATTGTAGTAGGATTGATGTGTTCTCCTTTGAGGACAGGATTGATTAAGTTCTCCTGTCGAGGCATCCTACCCATGTAGTCTGGGACTCATGGGAAGTACCTCTCATCTGATCAATGAGCAGGGAAATGAAGTTAGGGACCATAGTAGTACTGATGGACGCATCGTTGTATCTACCGCACTCCCTATGCTAGGATGTCCTCCATTGATCTGAGATCAATGATACTGGTCTGGGACCAGTGGTGGGAGTTGTACATACTATGACGCTGACTTCGGGTCGGCTGAGACTAGTCTGGGACCAGTGGTACATAGTCCGAGACTGACTTCGTGTTAGTGTAGGACTGGTTTGGGACCAGTGAGAGTCGTACATACTATGATGCTGACTTCAAGTCAGTTGAGACTGGTCTGGGACCAATAGTACACTCTCTGAGCCTGCGATACTGGTCTGGGACGAGTGGTAGGAGTTGTACATACTATGACACTGAATTCGGGTCAGCTGAGACTGGTCTGGGACCAGTGGTACATACTCCGAGACTGACTTTGTGTCAGTGCAGTACTGGTCTAGGACCAGTGAGAGTGGTACATACTATGACGCTGACTTCGGGTCCACTGAGACTGGTCTGGGACCAATGGTACACTCTCTGAGACTGTGATACTGGTCTGGGACCAGTAGTAGGAGTGGTACCTATTATGACGTTGACTTTGGGTCGGTTGAGACTGGTGTGGGACCAATGGTATGCACTCTGAGTCTGACTTCGGGTCAGTGGAGAACGGTATGAGACATTCTCGATCAATTCTTCTTCTTCATAGTTCAACAGAGCTGAGTAGAGCAGAGCCAGCAGGGCTGAGCAGAGAAGAGCTAGCAGAGCCAGCAAAGCTGAGTAGAGCAGAGCAGAGCCAACAGAGCTGAGTAAAGCAGAGCAGAGCTAGCAGGGCCAACAGAGTTGAGTAGAGCAGAGCAAAGCTAGCAGAGCTGAGCAAAGTAGAGCAGAGTCAGCAGAGCTTAAGAGAGTTGGGCAGAACAGTGCAGGGCACTGATGGCAGAGATAGTAGAGTTGGACTTATGGATCAATGGATGGAGTTCTCCCTAGTTGAGAGGGAGTGTTAAATTGGCAACTAGGGCCAAACTCCATGTGGGTCAGCTTATTATGGCAGCTGATATTTTTATTGGATCCCTCTCGTCGAGAGGTGTAGGATTTATCCAAAGATCATCCGATTCCGATAAGTATTTATGGAGATATGAATTTATTTTGTTTATGTAATTATTATCAAGCTGACTAGCTCTTATGTATGCTCTAGAAGCCCAACCGACATGTCTATTCATCACTTACGTTTTAGTATAAATTGGCAAGGACTTGAAGTCATTTCATACGACAAAAAAATTCTTGAGTGATCTCCTCCTCTCCATGTCCTGGGTTTTTGGAGAAGGAGGGAGACACCAAGAATAATATGCTAGCCTTATGATGATGCCCTACCAAGCAGTCATGAAGATCTATCACACTGATCATGGAGACACATAAGCGCAGCTAATGAAAGAAGTTTCAACGCTGTAGAGTCTTACCCTCATCGCAGTAAATGGAACAACAATGGAGACACTTGCATATAAGAAGCAAGGCACATACGCTGTCATTCATAGAAGACATATACGCACAACAAATACATCTATACGCTGTCCAGTTCAAGCACATATGAACGCAGTCATGGACCACACAATTAATATGTTGTTCATTGAGACCTAGCCGCAGAGCTAAGGACCTACACACAACAAATATTACACGGTCTTAATGTTACCCTAACACGCAACAAATATTATACGATGTATGCAGCAAATATACGCCGGTCATACGCAGAGATGGAATGCGTTGCAATTCGCAGCAATACAGTGAACACTCCATCGTTGGTCGATAAGACATATGTATATACGCTGGAGGCATATAATATACGCAGCAATGATACGCTCTTCATAATAAAAGAGATACGCTGAATAGATCTTGCCCTAATTATACAGAGATCCTTACACGCAGTTAGATTATGGAAGACATTACGCTGTAATGAACATTATGTTGTAATGGGAGAAAATTCATACGCCATAATGAATTCATCTAGCCATTGTTATGGGAGACAATTCATATGCTGAAATGGGTACATCTAGCCATAGATTATGGAGACTGTAATATGCATTTCATGAATGTAATACGATGTTCTAATGAAAGTGATATGTTGTTCTAAATAGATGTGATACACTCTTCATAATGGATGTGATTCGCTATTCTAAGTGAATGTGATGTGCTACTCTACATGGATGTTATACGCTAACTATAGCCTAGCTGCTCTGCTAGGCTGCAAGCCATAGCAAGCAGCTAAGGTTGATATGTATATGACCACCATTATGAAGCAACAGAAGGGTATTATGAGCTGCATAATGGGCAGTATTATGAGCAGCATGATGAGCTGCATAATGGGCAGTAGTATAAGCAGCATGATGCATGAGCAAGCAGCTAAGGCTGATATCAATAGAGGCAAATTGTTGCAACATGATGAAGCAACGAGAAGGGAGAGGCAGTAGCATGGTGAGCAGAACTATGAGATCATGTGCAAGGGTACATTAGCAGGGGCAGCAACATGATGATGATGCTCATTAGTTTGAACAACATTATGATGGATAATATCTTGGACATGGATAGCAGCATGGTGCAGTATGCAGTGGTGCAACTAGAAGACCAGATACGGCGCGATGATAGGTATCAGTTGAAGCAGAATGTCTTCAACTAATCTCATCGTTATAAGAAATGATCTATGCTAGATCTAGATAAGTCAAAGTGTTGACTTCAGTTGTAAATGTATTATCTCTCTCTCTCTCTCTTTCTCTGCTGAACTTTGAAGATAAAAGAATATTTGATCAAAGGGTTTCCCCACACATTGTGGGGTTTGTCCCTGGCTCGCACCACATCTTGTGTCCTCTTGTCTTGGCTTGTCTTCTGCGTTTTATATTTATGTTCTATCTTCAATTTATCGTAATGCTAATGTGATTTCTAACCATGAAAATTTAAATAAATTGCTCTAGCATAGAACATACCTAATCTTAACAGTCTCTATATCTAGATATTTTGCATTGGTTCCTTGGCTATATCAGCCTATCAGATTAGAGGCTACACCAAATCATCAAAGGATTTTAGCCAGAGGCATAGTGGATATATTTTCATATCAACCATATTGGCCATATTGACATATTAGCTATATCAATGTATTAGGATATCAAAACCCTGGGTATTTTGGACAAGAAATACTTTATGGAAATAACGAATATGGTGGGGCTCAAGTATGGTAGTTGAAAAATAGATGTGGACTCATGTGGGAGTGGCACATGGATACGGGAGGCCACGTGTCTTCCATGTGGGTTGTACATATTTTGATGCGGCCTTAAAAAGATGTAAATCTTCAAATGGGCATAACTTTGTGCCTATAACTTAGAATTAGATGAAATTTACATTGTTGGAAATATTTTGATAAGAATAGTACAATGTTAGTATCGAAATTTTGATTTGATGCAATGGAAGAAAGAGGAAATTTAATAACCCCATTTTCGTAATAAATCGTGAAGGTCGGGTCTAGTTACGCCCCACAACTCTAATATGACATTAGGTGGTGTGGTGTATTACACACAGGAAAATAACATAGCCATGATCATGAAGTATTAAACATCATTCATTTCACACACTTATTAAATTTCCATAAAGTATATATCAATCAATTTTTACTAGCAACTGGCATAACCATGTTCATGTGCCTTGAATAATAGTGTCATTTCATTCATAATAGGTATGTAAACTTACATAATATACTTAAGATACTGGAAACAAAAGAAGGATGAGCCACTCTCCACCCAAATTTAGGCTCAACTACAATGTAGTCCTTCTTGCAACTAGCCACCTATGAGGTAACCAATGATGCCACTATGGAAATTGACTTGAAGTCCTCAATAGTGATTTCGTAACTATGAAAGTCACTCTACTTCACAGGAAGCAATGTGACTCACCCTCTAGCCACTAGACAAGGTCTTTCACGAATTTCTCAGATTCATTCTTAGATGGTTTCTTTTGCACAAGGAGTCCCTTGTATACATTGTAGTCCCTTAGCAACCTACCCTCCTAATGATTCCTCTACAACCCGGCCAAAACCAAATTCATGACCGCCTTTCCCCATAACCAATTTGGGTTTACCTACCCTAAATTTAAAAAACCAATATTTGGCATGTCCAAACATTCCACAACTAGCCAAAATCATATTCATCTTCATTTGGGCATGAAATTTGGATTCCCTATGGGGCATTTCTTGCCAGAAAACAACACTAAAAACCCACTCATGAATCTTCTTGATTATCACTCATGGGTACTCTTTTCTCTCTACTAGCTCTTCCATAACTCATTTTAGGGCTTCAACACCCTCCCAAAACTTAGTAAACTATCCCATTCAACCCCTTCAAGCATTTTCCCATTCCATTCAAACGAAAACCTTCATGTTCTAAGCCTAGAAAATGGATTTTGTGGTTCAATTTTTATAAATCGAGATGGGTACTACTTATACCCACTTCTAACCATTTTCCATAGCTACCAACTCCATCTCCATGCTTCCATGATTGTGGGTTATTTTCTTCCCAACTACCCAACTCCCTTCATTAACTGATTTTAGGGAAATGTGAAGGAGGGAAATAAATTTAAATTAAAAAATTGGAATTTTGGCAATATGGGTTTTCGGCCATGGCTATATTTTTAATAGGTGAATTGATTTCCAAACCCCACTTTCTAATTTCCACTAGTGGTATCATGTCTTATATTGACGCTCCACCCTTCATTCTATTGGCTGAAATTTTTTCATCATTAGCTAATGAAATATTTCACATACTTAAACATTTTTCCATTATAATTTGAAAAAAACCAAAGAATTTGTGCTACAATTACAATGGAATTAATTCATAACTTATGATAAAAAAAATGGGAGAAAATTAGGTGTACATTTCCCTACCCCTCAAAGGAACATCATCCCCAATGTTCTACCATTCATAAATTGATTTTATGTAGTGAAAAAAAACGGGTATTCCACTTTCATGACATCCTCTATTTCCCATCTTGCTTCATCTGCTCTAAAGTGCTTCCATTATAACTTGACCTGTGGCTCAGCTCCATAGTAGTGTATCCTTCATGTCTATTATGCATTAAGGCTTGGGTTGGAATTCTCCTTTGGATTCTACCTTAATCATATCCTAATAAATGACATGTTTAAAACCATGACATATTTCATAATAAAATATAAATTAAATACATCATGACCTTTAACATTTGGAGGTAAGGCAAGCTTGTATTACCTGAGTCCAATTCTTTCTAGAATATCGAATGATCCATACTAATAGGGTGTTAACTTGGCACACATTCCCCTTATCAAGGAACTGTTCTTAATATTAATTTAGAGATACATATGATCTCCCCCATTTGAATTCCATGTCTATTATGTTTCTATTCGCATAGATCTCTTGGTGATCATGGGATATATTTAGCCTCTGCTTGATCAGTAATACTTACTGTTCCATTTCCCTTAGAATTTCATCTCCAACTGTGATCCATCCCATTGGATGGTCCCAACTATTTATGGTATGACACTTCTATCCATATATTTCCTCGAATGAGCTCAACTTAAATGATTCCTGATAACCATTGTTATATGCAAGCTCTATTAATGGTAGATAATCCCCCCACTTATTAGGTTTACTCACCATGTACGTGTGAAACAAATATTCTTGGATCTCGCTTTCCCTTTCTATTTTACCATCTGTTTGAGGATGATAGGAAAGATTGAATTATAATTGCATTCCAAATCCTTCAAACATATATTTCCTAAACCTTGAGGTGAACTTAGCATCTTGATCAAAGACAATCGTTTTTGGAAGACCATGTATTCTAAAAAATTCTTTAATGATGATCTTAGCAATATCAATTACCTTGTGAGTGGATTTCACTTATATGAAACAAGTTTCTTTGCTCAACTTTTCCACTACTACCATTATGGCATCATGTTGCTTCATGGTCTTCAACAATATTGTAATGAATTCAGGGGTTATGTTTTCAATTTCCATTCTACGAATCAGGATAGGTTGCATCAAGCTTGATGGATTTTTATGCTCAACCTTAGCTTGCTAACATTCCAAGCACAAGCACATAAAAATGTATTGTGTGATCTCCTTCTTCGTCTTAGGCTAGTAATATAGTTTCCATGTGATGTTGGCTTGATGGGGCCTGACCCAGGTTCGAAGTTAATTAGCTAAACAAATCCATACACTACTGGCCCTTTCGGCATCAACCCATGAAGTGCGGACTGGAGTCTCACCTGAAGTAGTATGGGGGGATGTTGGAACCAAGTTTCCACACAATGGAGATGTCTGAGGGGTCGATTTAGTCCAACTGTGAATACCTTCGCATAGGTAACTTCGCACACTGTCCTGACCTACGAGACCTTCATGATCTATTATAACCGCCTTTGCACTACCCTAACCAGGGGTTGAGATGATTTCGCACTGCTAGGGTAGTGATCTGCACTATTTCCCCAAGTTACACCGTGTTTCTTACTTATATTCTTACAATTATTAGTTAGCTTCGTGTAAACATATACCTTATCTCACATTTACTTAATCAACATAATCATATAAGTTCGCACACCATATAAACAATAAAAATGAAATTTATACCCAATATATTTAATGCAGAAAAAAGTAAATAAATACACAAGAATGGTAGAAAAATTCTCTTTATTAATACTTCAATGGTTACAAACTCAACCTTC
The DNA here is from genome assembly GCA_031772625.1 of Pinus tabuliformis. Lineage (NCBI taxonomy): Eukaryota > Viridiplantae > Streptophyta > Pinopsida > Pinales > Pinaceae > Pinus > Pinus tabuliformis. Next base: position 913,487,757 of record CM062818.1, on the reverse strand, counting down.
CCTACACACTCAACTGCTCGGGTTTGCACACTTAGATGCGGACTACTAGGCCTCTGTGCACTCAACTGCAGAGCCTTCTCCTACTCTACGACCCAAGGCTCGACTCTACACTTAGATAAGACTCAATTTTTCATCCTTCATTCATTACTTCCTTCTTTCTTATTTACAACTTGGAGCCTCACTCTATTTATACAATCCCATGGTCTGTTGACCATGGGTAGATCTCTAAAGGCGACATTACATTACAAAAAAGAGGGCGACAACCCTATGACTCATTTACAAGCTCTCACTCCACACCCACAAAATGTGGAGTCTTTACATTAGATTTAGTCCAAATCTGGGCTTTAAGCCCCAAAACTTCCCTTGGGGGATCCTGCACCCAACAGGCCCCCAAAACAAACATTGTGACTCACACTCAAGTCACTCTGTCGGTGCGAAGATATTCGTGCGAATACCACCCAACTCTGCCTAGACCGTTGCAAGATTGGTAGTGCACTGAGTAGGTGCATGTTGTACTTCCTGGACACGTTGTTCAGAGACTGTTGTAGCTGAACTGCTTCCCTACACCTAGTTATAGTCTTGTGCCTCCTTTCAGTTGCTTGGAATGCTAAGACTATGCTTTGGTCAGCTAGTGAGATAGTAGGGCCACCCGTGTACGACTTCAACCGACTGCCATTCACTTTTCTTGGGAAAGGTTCTCCATTTAACTTTACCAACTACACCGCGCCACCATATGTGACCTTAATAACATACGGTCCCATCCCATGCATCAAGCTAATAAAATTTCGGTGGTAGTCCCTAAGTTCGTCAACGTAACCGAGCTCCTCCTGCTTTATCACCATGGTCTTTTTATCAAGGAAGTCCTTCTGTATTCCTTCCTCAAGCTTCTTCACTTCTGCTTCTGCCCTGGCACTTTTCTCCCTCAATCGAACTCTTTCATTCATGAGTCCTTGGAGCCTAAGATCACCCTGTTGGATCTCTTCATCGAATCCCAACTGTTCTTCTTCGAGCTCTTCCAACTATGCGAGCCTTTCTTCCAGGGCTCTGTTAGCGCTTGAAATTTCATCTCAGGCTGAGAAAGGTAAACCTCAAGGCAACATCAAACCACTTAGCCTCGTAGCTAGCCCTACGGGGCGGGAGAGGGCTCTCTCTGGTCTATCTCGATAAAGATCTTCAATGGGCGAGATAACCAATAGGGTAACACTGATTTTAGGCTAGTAAATTGATCAAAAGGGTTGATTTGGAATTTTTAGGGTTTTTGGTGGAAAATTGAGGAGTGGCAATTTTGGGTGCGGGGATAGGACACAGTTTCTGCAGGGGGTTCTTTGGGACGAGATAGGATACAGTATTGATGCCTTAGATTGAGGTGAATGGATGAGAAAGACAGGTGAGGAGCTAAGGAGAGCAAACAATAACTTTGAATTCTCCTTAAACAACAAAAAACATTGAAATTAAACAAACTTAAAAGCAGAGCATGGAAGTCATGAATTCTACTTTAACACTTCATTTGTTTAATGTGCAGAAGGAAAAGTAAGGAAATGATTCACATAACACACTTACAAGTACATAGAGAAACACACCATCAATACATGTAACCACAAGAATCCCAAAAAGGACTGCAAAACCCTGGTCTTCCTTAGCCAAAAATTGCAGAGATACAGTGAATAATACAATGATAGCTTTTCCCTCAAGAGTCCCACCTTCCAACCCATGAAAATGACTAAGAAAATACATAATATAGGCAAGCTAACACCTTTCCTTGCCTCTAGGGGTCGGGCTCACTATCCTAGGAGCTGTTTCAACCAATTCTAAACTAAGCACTGAAAACTAGGCAGTCAAAACAACTTGCCTCTATAAACTTGGAAACCAATTCATTCATTTCATTTTCACCTATCTCATGAATGAATCTTCCAAAAGAGATACATAAGTGTAAAAGTGTCAAAAAATTACATTATTTACATCAAGGAGGATAACAATCCACTCCAAAAAGTCAAACATGGTCAAATCTGCGTTTTTCTGAGCTGTACAGTGAAATTTTGAGAAAATTGACTGATAGGTCGCGCGCCTCTGCCTGACGGGTCGCGCGGCTTTGAGGGCACTTTTAGGGCACTTCTAGGTGTCCAAATTGGGCAAGAGTAGGCTTGTTGGAAAGGTATGTGAGTCTAATTTCCAACCCAACTCGAATTTCTGAATTTGGTGGTCATTTTCCCCTCCAAAATTGCAATCTCCCAAGACTTCTTTCTGTGTCTCAAAAATGTGGCAGAAAGTCATTTTTTGCTTGTTTTTTGACTTTCTAGAGGCCCAAAACTTCACAAAATCTCTTGGCAATGGATGAGCATATGTAACTTTTCATGAAAAATCTGGAAATGCTGAGTTTTTGCAAAATGAATTTGCCAAGAGAAAGGGTCGCGCGGGGGGTGAGACCCGTTAAAGGGACAAAACCTGTAAATTGCCTGAAAAAACCAAAATTGACCCAAAATGCTCAAAATTTCTTGGGATTTGTGCTGTGGCTGAGCTATTTAGTGCCTTGCTCCTTCAAGGAAGCCTCGACCAAGATGTGGAGGGGGTCGGACCTTTTTCTTCGTTTTTGTGCTTTGGCCAACCGCCTTTGGAGCACTTTCATCTTTGCCTTGCATACGTGCATTCGGGCCCAATAGTGGTTTTTTCATGTTCCGGAGCAGGCTCAACTTCTGGTGTTGACTCACGATCATCACTTTGCTCATATTCGGTTTCGATTTCTGACATGGCTTTAGGGGCAAAGTGACTGAAATGTACTGCTGCTTCTGCTTTGAAATCTGTTGTTTTAACTGTTTTGAAATGTTGTTTCAAGGGGACAAGTAGCACAAGGGAAATGTTAGGGAAGGGAGACTTGGAAGGGAAATTGGGAAAAATATATGAAACAGGGGTTAAAGAGAGGAATCATGACATCAACATCATCATACAATTTCATTTGCAAGGATGTTATGGAAGGTAGGGTTTAGGGTTTGATTTTTGACTTCTTAATATTTTTGGTAGGGAAATTAAATAACAGTGATAAGGGAGTAAGAAATGGGAGGTGGGAAAATGTAGGAACAATAGGAATGAAAAGGAATACCTTAAAACAGCAAAACAAACCCTAGCAACTTTGATATTTTCAAGCAAAAGCACATGGAGTCTTTACTTGCAAATGAAGGCTCTTAAAATATTATCATGATCTTCTCAAGCTTTAGCAAACCATAATTTATATGATTGAAGGCCTACTGGACAAGCTTGAACAATTTGTGGTCGCTTGGCAGCTTGCTGGTAATTTTCTGTGGAGGAAACCCTGATGGGTCACGCACACTACCCAACGGGTCGCGCGCCCTCAACGGGTCGCGCCTGTGTAATTTTTACACTGCTGGAGGTGCCCTGACGGGTCGCGCGCCTGGTTCAACGGGTCGCGCTTTCGCAGGAGGCGTTTGGAGGCCTTTCCGATGTCAGAATTAGGTGTAGGATAGTGCGTTGGAAAGGTATTTCAGTCTACTTTCCAACCCAACTTGAATTTTTCAATTTGGAGTTCATTTTCCCTGTCAAAAGTCAAATCTCCCAAGACTGGTCAAAAAGTGCCAAATGAGGCTGCCTCAAGGAAGAATGTTGTTGCAGTCAACTTTTGAATGCCTTCCTCAACCCCAAATTTATCTCATGATAGCTCATTGGAAAGATCTTTGTGTCTAGTTATCATTTTACCCATAAAAAAAAATCATTTGGCCAACCAAGCTAGGAGAAAACTTGATTTTCCCAAGGTCACTTCAGAGGTGTCTTTGATTCTCCTCAGGCAACGGTATTCTTGAAATTTCTCTCAAACCATGACACCTGTGCAAAAAATGAAGGAGGTTTTTATTATTTGGCATGTTGTGGACAAAACCCTCTCTCAGTTTCCAAAAATTAATCTTTTATTTCTCTAAAACATCTTTTTAGTGAAACTTATCCCGATGTGTGAAACAAGGAATTCTGTCGAAATGAAGCGAAATGAAGGGGATAGGGGGCTTCTAAATTCTTGAGGAAATTTTTGGGAGTAGGGAGGGATGTTAGGAAGTAGGGGAAAGTGGAATCTCAGAGATTGAGCGAGGGGAAGGAGTCCAAAAGGGAAAAACATAGGCCAAACCTAGAAAATTGCCAGGTTGTAGCTAGAAACTAGGGTTTGTGCGAAAATGAGGAATTTGGGGGATCTCAGTGATGGAAAGTGTTTGATAAGGTACATGAAGGATAGGGGAAGGTGTATGAACATCTGGATACAAGTTTTTCTAATGATTTGACCATTCAAGAGAAATTGCCTTCAAAACCCTAGGAGATGGAAATGACCTTACCTAGGCGCAACTGAAGCATGAACAAGGTGTACAATGACTCATTAGACACTGAGATGATAATGAAAACCCTATGAATGATGATAGAATCAACTGAATAGTGACATAGACTGACATTTGGACAACTTTAGAAGGAGTGAAAGCAAACCCTAGACCTAAAGCCTAGTGACCAAATTTTGCTTGAAGACTCACTGAAATGACAAAATTTGACCTTGACACTTCAAAATCACTTTGTAAGAGCACGTTTGATCACTGGAGGAAGGCTGGAAAGACTGACACTAACATTGGCTCCAATGGGGATGGTAGCTCCTTGGAGGTGCCAAGAACTGTAGACCTCTGGGAGAGCAGACCAATGCCTTCGTTCATTGGGCTATGGAGTCCATTATTTCAGAAAACGACACAAGACTTTGACTCATTTATTGAATGAAACTTGACTAAAAACTGACTGCAACTTAACTGAAACTTGACTCAAACCGACTCGATGACAAATTGAAATTATGGAAAAAACTTGATTCTAACAAATTAACTCAAGACCTAAACTTAAAACTTAAAACTTGATGGTAGTACATAACCGGCTAGGTTACAAGACAACATACCATCAAACTATATCATAATGCCAATGTAACCAATCAAGAAGATGGCTTCTTGATTTATTCTCCTGATCAGATCTTCTGGTCAACAATGAATACTGATAACTGGGCATCCAAAAATATAGTCGACCATATTTTCTTTCATCACTGAATACTGCAATAATCATCTTCACTGTTGACTGCAATAGGACTGCCATTGGATCTTGAAAAACATGAAGTTTTGCCACTTCCTGCTGAAAGAACAAAGTATCCTTTATTTCAAATTCTGATCTGCCTTCATCATGTGCTTCAGAAAGAGTATGTTCCTGGTCCTCAAAAAATTCTGAACAAGTAAGTGAGCAGATCTCCTCTTGAAATAACATTTCAAAACATGAGACATATGAAGAATCTGAAAGGTAATCCTGTATGCTCTAATCTTCTGTAGTCTGACAATATGGTAGGTCATCTTCATATGATATCACAATCAAATTATCAAGTTCCTTATTACATTCTTCAATATTATCAAGCACAATATTATCATTTACATCGTCTACCACAAATTCACTCAAAGAAACTTTATCACTTGCTTGAGCAAAGATCTCACCTTGCTGTTCATAAGCAGAATGAATGACCTCCTCATGAAGACTCGGTTCTAATGACAGATTGGCAGCACGACTAAGAACATTTGAATCCATACCGCTATCTATGATCTCAACAACAAAATTCTCCTTTTCAGGATTCAACACAAGGTATTCTTGGTCATCATGATCTGAATGTTGATATGAAATAGCTGACTTGACTGCATCACATTCTGAAATTGAATCTTGACCACCCTGCACGCTGTCTTCTTCTATGGACAGATCTGAAATAGAACCCTCTCTTTCATCATTTTCGGCCATATGGCCATCTTCAACCTGCTGATCTTGATTCTGCTGTAACATTTCCTAATCATCTTGATGGGTATCCACTAGGTTTTCTTCATGTTGCTGAAATGGATTCTCATACAGAGCCTCCATGATCTCACCATCCATAAAATTATCATCTTCATAATATTTCTCAAGGCTTTCAATAAAACTATAAGCATTCTTGCAACAATCTTGAACTAAATTTAATGATGGATAAGAGTCCTTATATCGTTCAATGAACATAGTATGAAAATCCTTTAAACAGTAAATACAAGCAGGTGGCAAACTTTCATACCATGATTGGGCTCTACCTTCCAGAGTGGCCAAGAATATCTTCATCAAGCAATCTTCAGGAAAATCTACCTTCAACTTGCGAATATGCATATGAAATCTAACTAGATGTAAAGTAGCATCCTTCTTACCATCATCATTAAATGTAGGCAAATTCCTTGACCAATCTACCTTCGGAATTTTATTCGGAAAACCTGGAATGTGATCTCGGCTCAATGGAGCATATCTTCTTGCAATCTGATCCATCTTGAAAATCTCAAAGCCACTGATCTTCCTGCAGTGAAGTCACCATGAAGCATTGATCTCTGGATTTTTCAGTGAATGAAGTCGCCAGGTGAATGATTTCAGCCTTTCAATTGTCTGATCGTTGTTCACCATCAACAATCAGATCTGAACTTGATACATGTACTGGGGTGAAATGCAAATGAAGTGTTGTATTCACAAGCTCACAGAGATTGACTGAAGCAGCGTTTATCTACTTCCGCTTATGCAAAGCAAAAGCGTTTCGAAGGCTACCTGGCATAACTTCAGGCTCCGTCTAAGACTTATGAAACCAACACATCAATCAATAAGCAATTTGTTCTCCCCAGTATGGTCGCCAATATGTTAGCGCTTGAAATTTCACCTCAGGCTGAGAAAGGTAAACCTCAAGGCAACATCAAACCACTTAGCCTCGTAGCTAGCCCTACGGGGCGGGAGAGGGCTCTCTCCGGTCTATCTCAATAAAGATCTTCAATGGGCGAGATAACCAATAGGGTAACACTGATTTTAGGCTAGTAAACTGATCAAAAGGGTTGATTTGGAATTTTTAGGGTTTTTGGTGGCAAATTGAGGAGTGGCAATTTTGGGTGCGGGGATAGGACACAGTTTCTGCAGGGGGTTCTTTGGGGCGAGATAGGATACAGTATTTATGCCTTAGATTGAGGTGAATGGATGAGAAAGACAGGTGAGGAGCTAAGGAGAGCAAACAATAACTTTGAATTCTCCTTAAACAGTAGAAAACATTGAAATTAAACAAACTTAAAAGCAGAGCATGACAGTCATGAATTCTACTTTAACACTTCATTTGTTTAATGTGCAGAAGGAAAAGTAAGGAAATGATTCACATAACACACTTACAAGTACATAGAGAAACACACCATCAATACATGTAACCACAAGAATCCCAAAAAGGACTGCAAAACCCTGGTCTTCCTTAGCCAAAAATTGCAGAGATACAGTGAATAATACAATGATAGCTTTTCCCTCAAGAGTCCCACCTTCCAACCCCTGAAAATGACTAAGAAAATACATAATATAGGCAAGCTAACACCTTTCCTTGCCTCTAGGGGTCGATCTCACTATCCTAGGATCTGTTTCAACCAATTCTAAACTAAGCACTGAAAACTAGGCAGTCAAAACAACTTGCCTCTATAAACTTGGAAACCAATTCATTCATTTAATTTTCACCTATCTCATGAATGAATCTTCCAGAAGAGATACATAAGCGTAAAAGTGTCAAAAAATTACATTATTTACATCAAGGAGGATAACAATCCACTCCAAAAAGTCAAACATGGTCAAATATGCGTTTTTCTGAGCTGTACAGTGAAATTTTGAGAAAATTCCCTGATAGGTTGCGCGCCTCTGCCTGACGGGTCGCGCGCCTGTGAGGGCACTTTTGGGGAACTTCCAGGTGTCCAAATTGGGCAAGAGTAGGCTTTTTGGAAAGGTCTGTGAGTCTACTTTCCATCCTAACTGGAATTTCTGAATTTGGTGGTCATTTGCCCCTCCAAAATTGCAATCTCCCAAGACTTCTTTCTGTGTCTCAAAAATGTGGCAGAAAGTCATTTTTTGCTTGTTTTTTGACTTTCTGGAGGCCCAAAACTTCACAAAATCTCTTGGCAATGGATGAGCATATGTAACTTTTCATGAAAAATCTGGAAATGCTGAGTTTTTGCAAAATGAATTTGCCAAGAGAAAGGGTCGCGCGGGGGGTGAGACCCGTAAAAGGGACAAAACCTGTAAATTGCCTGAAAAAACCAAAATTGACCCAAAATGCTCAAAATTTCTTGGGATTTGTGCTGTGGCTGAGCTATTTAGTGCCTTGCTCCTTCAAGGAAGCCTCGACCAAGATGTGGAGGGGGTCGGACCTTTTTCTTCGTTTTTGTGCTTTGGCCAACCACCTTTGGAGCACTTTCATCTTTGCCTTGCATACGTGCATTCGGGCCCAATAGTGGTTTTTTCATGTTCCGGAGCAGGCTCAACTTCTGGTGTTGACTCACGATCATCACTTTGCTCATAGTCGGTTTCGGTTTCTGACATGGCTTCAAGGGCAAAGTGACTGAAATGTACTGCTGCTTCTGCTTTGAAAACTATTGTTTTAACTGTTTTGAAATGCTGTTTCAAGGGGACAAGTAGCACAAGGGAAATGTTAGGGAAGGGAGACTTGGAAGGGAAATTGGGAAAAATATATGAAACAGGGGTTAAAGAGAGGAATCATGACATCAAAATCATCATACAATTTCATTTGCAAGGATGTTATGGAAGGTAGGGTTTAGGGTTTGATTTTTGACTTCTTAATATTTTTGGTAGGGAAATTAAATAACAGTGATAAGGGAGTAAGAAATGGGAGGTGGGAAAATGTAGGAACAATAGGAATGAAAAGGAATACCTTAAAACAACAAAACAAATGCTAGCAACTTTGATATTTTCAAGCAAAGGCACATGGAGTCTTTACTTGCAAATGAAGGCTCTTAAAATATTATCATGATCTTCTCAAGCTTTAGCAAACCATAATTTATATGATTGAAGGCCTGCCGGACAAGCTTGAACAATTTGTGGTCGCTTGGCAGCTTGCTGGTAATTTTCTGTGGAGGAAACCCTGATGGGTCACGCGCATTGCCCAACGGGTCGCGCGCCCTCAACGGGTCACGCCTGTGTAATTTTTACACTGCTGGAGGTGCCCTGACGGGTCGCGCGCCTCTGACGGGTCGCGCGCCTGGTTCAACGGGTCGCACTTTCGCAGGAGGCTTTTGGAGGCTTTATCGGTGTCAGAATCAGGTGCAGGATAGCGCGTTGGAAAGGTATTTGAGTCTACTTTCCAAACCAACTATAATTTTTCAATTTGGAGTTCATTTTCTCTGTCAAAAATCAAATCTCCCAAGACTGGTCAAAAAGTGCCAAATGAGGCTGCCTTAAGGAAGAATGTTGTTGCAGTCAACTTTTGAATGCCTTTCTCAATCCCAAATTTATCTCATGATAGCTCATTGGAAATATATTTGTGTATAGTTAGCATTTTACCCATCAAGCAAATCATTTGGCCAACCAAGCTAGGAGAAAACTTGATTTTCCCAAGGTCACTTCAGAGGTGTCTTTGATTCTCCTGAGGCAACGATATTCTTGACATTTCTCTCAAACCATGACACCTGTGAAAAAAGTGAAGGAGGTTTTTCTTTTTTGGCATGTTGTGGAAAAAAACCTCTCTCAGTTTCCCAAAATTCATCTTTTATTTCTCTAAAAAATCTTTTGAGTGAAACTTATCCCGATGTGTGAAACATGGAATTCTCTCGAAATGAAGCGAAATGAAGGGGATAGGGGGCTTCTAAATTCTTGAGGAAATTTTTGGGAGTAGGTAGGGATGTTAGGAAGCAGGGGAAAGTGGAATCTCAGAGATTGAGCGAGGGGAAGGAGTCCAGAAGGGAAAAACACAGGCCAAACCTAGAAAATTGCCAGGTTGTAGCTAGAAACTAGGGTTTGTGCGAAAATGAGGAATTTGGGGGATCTCAGTGATGGAAAGTGTTTGATAAGGTACATGAAGGATAGGGGAAGGTGTATGAACATCTGGATACAAGTTTTGCTAATGATTTGACCATTCAAGAGAAATTGCCTTCAAAACCCTAGGAGAGGGAAATGACCTTACCTAGGCGCAACTGAAGCATGAACAAGGCGTACAATGACTCATTAGACACTGAGATGATAATGAAAACCCTATGAATGATGATATTCTCAGCTGAATAGTGACATAGACTGACATTTGGAAAACTTTAGAAGGAGTGAAAGCAAACCCTAGACCTAAAGCCTAGTTACCAAATTTTGCTTGAAGACTCACTGAAATGACAAAATTTGACCTTGACACTTCAAAATCACTTTGTAAGAGCACGTTTGATCACTGGAGGAAGGCTGGAAAGACTGACACTAACAGGCTCCACGGTCCATTACCCCTGTGAGTGCCACTATGCGTGGACTAGACATGATAGACTCCATAAGCATTATGGCTTCTACTCTATCGACCAATTGAAATGGTGTCTTCCCGGGTACGCGTAGGTCCCAACCACTTCGTTGCGCATTACTTACCTTGTTTAGTGTGTTGCACACCTTATCAACTTCTTCCGCGTGGATAGCCTTTTTCACGATTGTTCTTTCCACATACTGTCTATTCAACCTTAAGAGCCAACTACACATTTGCCCCCCCAACACATGCTTAGTGACCATACTTCTCAGCGCAGAGTTCATGCACATTTGCATAGGTTGTTTTCCATATGCCTGTATCCACATGGCTAGATGTGCATGTGGATTATCCTGCCCATTATATTTACCTGTTAATCGCACTTTAGGCTTCCCAAACAGTGTGTGCATCATCATTCTACATTCGCACTAGTCCTCAAAGCTCCCGTTTTGCATACCCCACCACCTCATGGCCGTAGTGCACAATACCTAATTCAAGGCTTGGAGACGTTGCTTTGCCGACACCTCCCTTTCAAACTTATCTAGGAAAGTATCTACCTCCCTTGACCCATCATAAGTAGGCAGATCCCTCACTTCTATCGATACATAGTGCAACAATCTTGTCATCATATTATAGTTCAGCGTGGTTACCTCGTGTAACCATTTCTACCATCACTCTATCTCCCATCACAATCCGATGTATAGGAGCTTTCGCGCCCCCATGAGATCCGTCCGTCCGGGGTAGGATTTACCCAATCTTTCTCTCGTGTGGTTATTTTGTAGATGTAGTCCAAATCATCGTGACTTTCATAGTTGCACACTAGCTCTCTATAGCACGATCCCTCATCAGGGTCCAAGGGTAAAACTATGTGCAAAGACTTGTTTTCAAAAATCATCTTGCGCTTCTTTAGATTAATCACCCCATTCATGTTAGTGGCCCAATCAATTCCTAAGAGGACGGGGTAGGGATTGCTATCATCAACAATATCTATTACTTCAAATTCGGCTAGCGTGCTCGCTCCCACAATATCCACAGTGAGTCCCTGCAATCACCCCAAGGGTATTACCTTCTGTTGGTTTCCATTCGCAGCTAAATTGAAGACCATTGTAGCATAGGTTTCCCCATTTGCTCCCATGTCTACTTTGGCAGAACATTCAAGTCTGATCCTAAATCTAGAATTACTTGTCCATCTCATATTCTCTAATCTGTGTGGTTAACCTCATTTACCTCCCCGTCCTCGTATTATGCTATCCAATCTTCCAAACTATGCCCGATTATCCTGGCGCGATCCCAACACATCTGTTACTCAATTCTTGCAATCCCTTTACAGCTTTACTATCACGCAGTAGCTTCATGCATGTTTCTAGGAATGTTGTGATGATAGATAGGTCCATCTCGAGCTTTGGTCTATCTTTGCTTCCTGAAGTGGAGGCATCAGTGAAGCTCTTCTTAGCTTCCATGAAGGTTTCCCGAGTGCTCTCCAAATCAAACTCCTCTTCTTTTGTCAGAGCTTTGTGAACCCAAGCACTATCTTCAGGTTTTTTTACCTTTTTCATCTCCTGTCGTGATTCCACTTCAGAGCACAATGTTCACATTTGGATCTTCCTCATGCGGCTCAGACCCCATCATCTGCAGGTTCTAAGTCAGGGGAGGTGGTAGCACTCCCTTGCCATGTATCCTAGCTATCAACATAGGACAATCTTCTATCTCATGATAAAACAAGGATAATACAGACACGATGGACACGTTGGGTTCATACAATTGTAGGCATAATGTCCTAGCCCTTCGCAATTGTAGTATATCAGCTGTCTGTGACCTCTTCCAGGTCCTCCTCCACCTCGGCCTCGTTCACGGCCCTGAAATCATTTTCGCGCCACTCATGCGTTCTGGTCTAGGGGTTGCATTTTAGTCTGAACTCTGTAGGTGGGAGTTATATCCATCATTAACTCATAGCTTCTAAAAGTGTGCTTATCGTGTCTAGTTCATCTATAAAAATTACAAAACAACTATTGTGAATTCTGCGTGTACTTTTGTAACAAATAGCAGTTTTCTGTAGCATGTTTCCCTCTTATTTGACAAATTGCACACCATAAAGCAGGCGTCGCGCTAGGTCCTGCTTATGCTTCCAGCCTTAATGACATTGGTCCTCCTCCTGTGAGGTAATTCATGAACACCGAGAAATGGTCCTTATCATGACCCTAACCCTTGCATTTTATGCACCACACTTCTTCGCACACTTCTGGTTAGGTTGTCCTATCTTGTTTCAAACTCTACATCTCAAGGCATAAGTTTTCCAACTACACGTGGATCTTCTGAACTCCCAACTTAGGATCCTGCATCGGGGTTTCATGTAGCCTCATCGCGATATCTAAGGCCTCTGCTTGAGTCGTTAAATTTTGTTGTGACAGCGCGCTCCACAGATGTGGTATTAGCGACGCTACAAACCATTCATGGTGCTTTCCATCCATTAGATTCATATTAGCTTCGCAAATCATGCACTTCAGCCTCTGATCTAGCTCCCAGGGAGTCTTACTTGGTAGCATTGTGATCTCTTTGAATCCAATGATCAACTGTGCCTCTGACTTCGGCTTGCTAAATTCTCTGTTTAGCGCTGCTTGGATATCCGTGATTCCCGCATTTGGATTTTCATTAGAATGCTTAATATAGCAAGTTAGTGCGTAGTCCTGCAAGGTGCTAACCAATGTTTCTTTCTTTATATTATCATCTGTAACTCCCTGCACTTCCCATACAGCTCGTATGATGAACCAAAATTGGTTCGGATCCTCATTTCCCACTCCCTTGAACATAGGAAACTTTATCGTGCTTTCCATACTAACTCACGGTGGTGGTGAAGGTGGTACGAGTGAAGAGGGAGGTGATGGTGGTGAAGTTGGTGGTAGTGTGGGTGGGTGTGGTATGCGCAAAATCCTCTGCCTTATCAAATGGATCGTACTTCACAGAGAGACCTTCACGAGCTCTTCCTCGTCCCCTCACGGAGGTGAAATCAAAGGGTTATTCTCTGGCCCCTTACTTCCTTCGTTTATGTAGGTTTTTCCGCTTCGCGTAGCTCTAAACATCAAGGTAATTGCATAACCCTTTATGCACCTACCTCGCAGTCCTTTGAGGAAGCATCGCTCTGCCTCATTGTAGCTAATTGAGGTGTCAACCGCAAACTCAGTAATGAATCCTCTTATAATTTGATCGAGCCAGTGATCAATGGTGTGTGCAATCTTATCCTCTGATGCTTCCAATCTGCGCACCAACTCTGGTGTCCACATAATAGGATTGTTGAGTTTCCACCTTCCTTGTCTATCTGCTAGCTTCGTGAGCCACTCGTACAACTCAGTAGGAAAGGACGCGAAGAAGATTTTGTGGATCTCTATGTACAGGTAGTAGTCTAACCACTCTTCTTTTATCAGTCATGGATTCCTGTTCTCCTATGCTGTGAACTCATAAATTCTCCTGTCCAACCAACCTTTTATTTCCTTCTTAGTTGGATTCCAATGATACGACATCAGACATCTCTATGCAAATTTTGGTCCTGGAAATGGAACCATTTGTTGGCTTGATGGGGCCTGACCCAGGTTCGGAGTTAATTAGCTAAAAAAATCCCTACACTACTGGCCCTTTCGGAATCAGCTCACGGTGCGCAGACTGAATTCTCACCTGAAGCAGTATGGGGGGATGCTGGAACCAAGTTTCCACACCTTGGATATGTCTGAGGGGTTGATTTAGTACAACTGTGAATACCTTCGTGCAGGTCACTTCGCGCATTGTCCTGACCTGCGAGACCTTCACAATCTATTATAGCCACCTTTGCATAGCCCTAACCAGGGGCTGAGATGCTTGCGTGTTGCTAGGGCAGCGATCTACACTATTTCACCAATTTACACCGTGTTTCTTACTTATCTTCTTGCGATTGTTAGTTAACTTCGCGTAAATAGATACCTTATCTCACATTTACTTAATAAACACAATCATATAAGTTCACACACCATATAAACAGTGGAAATGAAATTTATACCCAATACATTCAATGCAAAAAATAGTAAATAAATGCACAGGAATGGCAGAAAACTTCTCTTTATTAATACTTCAATGGTTACAAACTCAACTTGCACTGCGCACTCAGCTACAAGGGTCCGCGCACTTAGCTGCGGACTACTAGGCCTCTGTGAACTCAACTATAGAGCCTTCTCCTACTCTACAACCCAAGACTCGACTCCACACTTAGATAAGACTCAATTCTTCATCCTTCAATAATCACTTCCTTCTTTCTTATTTATACAATCCCATGGTCCATAGACCATGGGTAGATCTCTAAAGCCGACATTACATTACAAAAATAAGCGCAGACAACCCTATGACTTATTTACAAGCTCGCGCTCCGCGCCAACAAAACACGGAGTCTTTTCATCGGATTTAGTCAAAATCTGGGCTTTAAGCCCCAAAACTTCCCTTGGGGGATCACGTGCCCAACATGTGGTTATAATCATCTTCCAATAACTAGGGTGCCCAAAATAAGGCTATATATGCAATTAATCTATGATGAGCTTATTTAGCTCAGTAGAATATGGTATATATATCCTATCATGATATATTGTAATACGTTCTTGTTTATTTGGTATCCTACAAATCCTAGTCCTCCAACTCTTTGCTACAAGCATTCTCTAATATGCTTAAAATGCACATTATTTTAAAAAAATCCAATTATCATAGATATAAAACCAATCTCACTGGTGTTGATTATTACCATGTGTATTACCTGCATGTTATGGATTAAGGCATTTTCTACTTGATATTATTTATCTTTCATGTGTCATATCTCGAAATCATCTTCACTAATAAGTGCCAACCATTTGGATTTCATTGCATTCAGGCGAAGTTGATTAAATAAGTTCTTCAATCCATTTTGGTCAATAACTAGTTCAAATTTGTGGTTGAGCAAGTGATCACCACATATTAAGAGCATGAATGATCACAACAAGTTCTAAGTCATGCATGACATATTGCTTCTCATGTTCATTAATATTCCTATACTTGTAGCTAATCACACATCCATATTACATCAGTACTCCTCCTAGTCCTTGTTTGAAAGCATCATTTCACACTAATAAAGCTTTGTCAGGATATATAATCTTCAATATTGTTGCATCAATAAGTAGGTGCTTAAGTTGTTGAAATTTTCTTCACACTCCCTTGAATAGAGAAAATTTACTCCCTTATTCTACAATGAAGTGAGCAGATGACTAATCTTGGAGAATCATTGAGTGAATATTCAATAATAACCTACTAATTCCATGAAGTATCTTACTTCTGTAACATTCGATTGAGTGGGCCAATCCATGATGGCCTTTATGTTGTTAAGGTATATTGTAATCCCTTTCTTGGAGATTATGTGACATAGATAGTGAATCTATTTCTAGTAGAAATAAAATGTACTAAATTTAGCATATAGTTGGTACTCCCACAATAGTTGCAATACTAGCATGAGGTGCTCCTCATGCTCTTCTCTTCGATTCGACAATGAATACCAAAAAAAAAAATTCCTAGTAATTACTGAGGATGTTTTTCATTAGGAACATAAATGTAGTTGGGGAATTGATAATCCCAAAGAGTATGACCATGAAATCATAATTCTTGTATCAGGTCTAAAAACATGTCTTCTGAATATATTCATCCTTTCCTAACTTGGTGATATCTCGATCTTAGGTATATCTTAGAGAATACAGTGGCTCCTCTTAATTGATCGAAAAAATCATCAATGTGTGGAAAAGGGAATCTATGATCAATAGTCACTTTATTCATTTTCCAATAGTCAATACACAACCTAAGATTTCCATTTTTCTTCTTCAAAAATAGGGATTGTCCTCCCTAGGAGCACACATTGGTTTGATATAACCTTTTCCAACATTTCTTTTAACTACAAATTTAGTTCCACCAACTTAGATGTACTCACTCTACATAGTATTCAAGATATTGGTACTACTCTTGGCATGACAACTATCGAGAAATCCATATCCTTCTTAGGTGGAAATCCTAATATATCTTCTAAAAATGTTGGCATTATGGTACAAGTGTTGTCCTTGATGGAAACTCACTTACAGGTCAATTCAGTTTTAATGAAAGGCAACCCACAGTGTAACAGGTCTATTTAGATGTAACAAGGCATTGGTACAGAAGAACAGATAGATGGAACTAAGGTCTACTGATCAAAATAAAGAAGTTGAAGGAAAAGGATGGTGTAAATTAGTTTAAGATGTGTACGCTAGTTCACTTAGTCAAAACGGTGTATACACGCTAGTTCACAGAACAAAAAGAGCATATATGTATACACACACTTTCACAAGAAGAAAAATGCATATATGTTGGAAAACCAAGGAAATTCAAGAGTAAACAATACCAGGGGCCAATAACATGGTATTAGCCCACAATATTGAGTGGAGTAATGACTATTTGATCCCGTCCAAGAATACCATGGGTCCTAAGTGGTTTTCACTCGAGGTAATGAGAAAGGCCTAAAACTATATAAGGAGGAGAAGATCATAAGGCCATTGTGTGCAAGTAAAAGAGTTTTCTCAGGAATACTTCTATCTGAAGTATATTTTATGCTACATGGGCTATGTTTGTGATTTGATCTGAAATATTATGTGCACCTTAAATTCAATGTTGGATCAGGATTATGAGACCTTAAATGACTTATCATTGAATGATCTGATATTGGTAGGGCTAGATCTGATTGTGTACACCTGTTTTATTCTTTAAATGGCATGATTTGGGTTTGTTTGAAGTCTAGAATAATAGTGAAGTTATGAGTTAATATTTTTAGATCTATACGCTAGTTTGTCTCGGTAAGAGAGCGTATACATGTGAGTTCTACTATTCCAAGTAGTGTATACAAAAGAAAACCCTATTCTTCAGATCTTACTGAACTATCAGATCAGTTCTATTGTTTTACTGTTGTCTGTCAATGAAGTCATCTTAGATCTAAATGTAAAACTAAATGCATAAGGAGTTTGGTGTCTAATTGATTGATTTTCTAAGTAAGAAGGCTTATCTCTACTACTACCTATCTAAAGCTCTGTAAATTGACAGTAGATGTTCAGTATATTGCTGGTTGGTATAGACTTGATTCAGAAGTATTATGTTTCAGTAGTTTTCAAGGTATACACAAGTTTTCTTAAAAGAAGTAGATCATACACGCATGTTGGGTTTAGTAAAGTAGCATATACATTCTGATGGATGATTTTTGAGGTTACAGTTGGTTGTGAATGATGATGCTGGTTTCTAGGTTTAGCATAGTGTTCTGGTGATAGTGATATGATTGTTTAGATTAACTGATTGTTGGTTGATGTAGTTTGAGTTTCAAAGTTTCTGATGGGTCCAGTGTGAAAATTTGATTAAATTAGGTCTTCATTTGTATTGTTGTGTACCAGGAGCATCTAGTCTGAAAATTTATGAAACGTGGTCCCTGGAAGAAGAAATAAGGTTGTGGCCTTATGTAGGCTGGCGCCTACATACTAGTAAACACATTGGCTAGTACAAGAGCTAGGGGGTTGTAGCTCCCTTCCACTAGAAGCTGGAAAATGAGAGAAGGTTGTAGCCTTGTATAGGTGGGTGCCTGCATATTGGTATGAGTCTGCACCAGTACAATATTGTAAACATATTTTCTTATTATTAAAAGAAGATAGGGACGACAACGGTAGGTGGTTTTTTTTCCAAATTGGGTTTCCGCCTTAAATCTTGTTGTTCATGTGTGTTTCTTATGTGTTATTTTTTATTATGTTTTTACTGCACTACTTAACAAGTTACTAATGCAGTGATTAAATATCAACACATGAAAAATTGATTAAATCATAAGTTCTTTGGGTATACATTGGTTTCTCGAATAATAGTAGCGTGTACATGCTAGCTCACTTCACTGAAGTAGCGTATATAAATCTGTTTGCGAAATAAAAAATTATTGAACTGATAATATTGATTCACCCCCCCCCCTCAGTATTATTTCCAACAATTGGTATCAGAGCAGGTCCTTCAAAAGAAGCTTGATAGCTTGAAGGAAGGTCTTTCAAGAAGAATAATCACGAAGGCATGGGATCTATCATACCACCAATCTTCAATGGGAGTAACTTGGTATATTGGAAAATAAGAACCGGGGCCTATCTACAATTGCTTGGAGCTGATGTTTGGGAAATTATGGAAGGAGTATATCAATTTCCAACAGAAATTCCTTCAAACTCTGCAGGTAAGAAGTTATACGAAACTAATGCCAAAGCCATAAATACACTATTGGGAAGTCTGTGAGAATCAGAATTTGTCAAAGTCATGCAGCTCAAGACAACCAAAGATATGTGGGACAAAATCATTCAGAGCTATGAAGGAGACTCCTAAGTAAAACATGCTAAGCTTCAAACTCTTAGAGTTAAGTATGAAACCCTTAAGATGCATAATGATGAGAGTATTTCTAGTTACTTTTTACGTATAGATTAGATTGTTAATTGTATGAAGAATCTGGGTGAAGAGATAAAGGAAGCTACTTTAGTTGAGAAAATTTTGAGATCTTTGTCTTCTAAATTTGAGTCAAAAGTGTCTGCCATAGAAGAAAAATAGGATCTTCAAACTATTATTGTGACTCAACTCCATGGAATCCTAACTGCCTTTGAAATGAGGAAAGGAGGTCCATCAGATATGAGAGAAGTTGCGTTTAAAGCTTCAGCAAAGGGAAAATAAAAGGAAGAACATAATGAACCAGGATACACTTCAAAAGAAGAAGATGAGGTAATTTTTCTCAAGAAGCTTCAACGGGGTTTCAAAATATTCAAAGGTAAGCTACCATTTAAATGCTTGGCCTGTGGTAGAGTAATCCATTATGCTACCAAATGTCCTCATAAAGATAAATATGAAAAGGGAAAGGAATATGTAAAAGGAAATAAAAAACAGGTTGTCAATAGAAGAAGTTACTATACGCATGAAGATAGTGATGGTTTATCTAATAGTGATGAAGATGAAACTCAACAAGATTATAGACTACGCATGGCTTATGACAATGATGATTTTTTGGATGCCTTACAAGAGGAAGACTTTCTTGAAGAAATCACTAAACTCAAGATCTGTTTCAAAGAAAAGAATATGATCATAGATACATTGACACACCAACTCACTAAAAGAGAAAAACAAAATGAAAATCTAGAATGTGAAATTGTGGGTCTAAGAAAAGAACTTGAGAAGACAAAATCTCTTGATCTTATATTTGCTAAAGGATCATAAACTTTAAATGAAATCATCAAAGTTCAATGGTCTCCTCTAATAAATATGCGTCTTGGATATACCGAAGAATCATCTCAATCACAAAAGCCGCTAGCCTCCACCATAAGCTATCTTGATGCAACAAAGACGAGTGAAAAGTATGTCAATCATCCAAAAAGGCCTAAAAATACTCATTAGGTAAATCATACTCAATTTACTCCAAGGATGAATATCAGTAGAAACTTCAACCAACAGGTAAACAATGCCAAAATATTCTATGATCACAGAAACTTCTTTAATGGGCAATTTTTTTCATGTCATAACTTTGGGCATAAGGCTGCTCAATGTGTTTCTTACAAGACCATCATGACTAGAGAAGCACAAAATCAAAGGAGTGTCACTCGAATCAAGAAAAGTTCCTATAATAACTTTTCTCCTCTTGAAGATGACATAGAATGGTCGATGTGTAACAACTTTGGTCATGAAGAATCCGAATGCAGGAGCAAATTTTGGCCAACACTTCAAAAGGAGAAATTATTATTAAATTCCAAGATATGGAGAAAGAAGGAATCTCAATCAGAAAGATGTGGCATAGATCTGTACGCAGAAGGACAAGAGAACCAGTGGAACATTGACAGTGGATGCTCCAAACACATGACAGGTGATAAAGAGAAACTTCATTCTTATAATACTTTAGAAAAGGAAAAGAATGGCTCATTTTGAAATGACACACCAGCTGTCATTAAAGGTGAAGGTTCTGTTTTCTTGAAAGAAAAGGTTAAAGCTGGAAAAGTCATGTATGTAGATGGTTTAAAACATAACTTGTTGAGTGTTAGTCAAATGTGTGATCAAGTAAATGAAGTTGTTTTTCGATCAAATGGATGTGTGGTTCATGAGCTTGATACAGGAAAGGTTGTGATCAAAGGTAAAAGAACTCCAAATAACTTATACATACTCAAAGGAGGACAACAACAATGATATCTAAGCAAAATAGATGAAAACTAGCTATGGCACAGAAGATTGGGACATCTAAGCTTTTCTCAGATAAGAAAAGAATGCAGGCTCAAGGTAGTTCGTGATCTTCCAAATATCAGCATCCTAGAAAATACCATATGCAAACCATGTCAAGTCGGTAAGAAAACCATAGTTTACTTTAGTGAAAAAGAAGGATCAACAAGTAAGCCTATTGAACTCATCCATATTGATTTATGTGGACCAACAAGGAAAGAGTCACCTCATGGAGAAGAATACTTTATTTTATTTATTGATGATTTTTCCGGGATGTGTTTGATAGGTCTACTAAAGCATAAAGATGAAGGATTTTAAAAACTTAAAGCCTTCAAAGCTTTAGTTGAAAATGAATCAGATTGAAAAATCAAATGTCTAAGATATGATAGAGGGGGAGAATTCATATCAGATGAATTCTTTGGCTTTTGTGAACAACATGGAATAAAAAGGAAATTCTTTGTTGCAAGAAATCCTTAGTAAAATGGAATGGTGGAAAGAATGAACAAAACAATTCAACAAATAGCTTAAGCGATGCTTGATGAATATGGAACTCCTGCAACCTTTTGGGGTGAAGTTGAATTTGCTGCCATGACTATTCTCAACAAATCGAATGTTCGAGTAAATAAAAATCAAACTCCATATGGATTTTGGTATGGTAAGCCTCCTACTATAAAACACTTTAGGTTTTTTGGTAGAAAATGTTTCATCAAAAGGACCGATGAAAAACTTGGTAAGTTTGAACCTAGAGCAGACTGTTATCAGTCAGGTTGTTCCCTGCCTCCTGAAGGGAATACGGCTGAGGTAATTTGCTGCAGGTCCTAGCCTACCTGCAACCAGAGAGGGCTCTCTCTTTGTAATTTAGCTTTATTTTTTGGGGTATTTTAGGCTAGTTGTCATGCACAAGTTTTTGTTTGAATTTGTTAGATGATGATTTCAGATGGAGCTGGGATGCAAGTCTAAGATAGTCTATTCCATTGGGCAATGGAGTCAACGATGGTGCACAACTGAACGTGTCTCTTGGATAAATGGTAATGCTACAGAGTGAGATAGGTAGTTTTGGAACAATTTTCAAATCTGGAAATGATGGAATGAAGTCAGGGAATGAAAGGCAATCAAGAATATTTCATTATGCTGGCAGAGGGAAAGTGTATGAATGTTATTCAGGAGAAATTAAGAATTCCTAAACAATATTCAAAATGAAAGGACTTAGTGCAAACATGGGCAGTTAAGAATTCATATTTATGACTAATCCTGAAGAAAACATCATTAATAGTAGAGATTGAGCACAGGGTGCATTTAAACAAATCCTGGGCTATTCTTCTTCTCTTTTACTAAGATTACAGAACATACATGACATTTTGCAAAAAACATAAACATGGTTTAGAATAACTTATTGTTCCATAAAGTGACACAGGAATTCTGTAGCAAGTCCCAGAACATCATTAGCACATTCAGACAGCGCAGAAACCATGAACTCCAACAGCCATTTGTATTAGAGTGTCTAAGAGATTACAGCATAGCTTAGAAAGAAAATCACCAACCCCAAATACATTCTATGGGGAGGTATTTATACAAAAATGAGATACAAAATATCTTATGGATGAGTCTTCATGCAATAAGTTCCCTCACCAACTCTTTAAAGAAGTAAATGAAAGAAATAAATGCTGCAGTAATTGTTGGTGCATTAGCTGTCTTCTTTGTCAGAGAAATTTGACTTTTTAGACCAACTGAGTCGGCTGAAGCTGCGTCTTTAATTTGCGGTTTCTGTGTTTGTTGTCCTTGTGCTTTGTAGAATCACTGCTTTGTTGTCCTGAGCTTGGCATCTATACTTGGTCTTTCATAAAAATTGCCATAGTCACATTTTGACTTCTTTTGCCTACTGTATTCATGCTTTAACCGGTGGTCTGTGTACCCAATTTCGCTGACCTGTAGCTGACCAAAATCTGAAGCTGATCAAAAGAGGAAAAAGACTGAAATTACCTTGGCAAAACCTCCAGCATTGCTTGTCACCAATCTTCCGTAGGCAATTGATGCCTTTGTATCTTTATCAGTGTCACCTCGACCTCAGTATATCTGTAAAAATTGGGTGGGACCTCAAACAGGTGATTGATCTCATGCTCAATGTAAAATAACTTTTCCAGCTTGTCATAAAGGCCTTGTCCAGAGGGAGGCCCTATTTCTTCTGAGGTACTTGAAGATGCTGTAATCTGATTTGAAACATAATTATTTACCCCGGTGGCGTACTGCTCACGGGTCAGCAGTCTTCTAGATAAATATGAAAAGGGAAAGGAATATGTAAAAGGAAATAAAAAACAGGTTGTCAATAGAAGAAGTTACTATACGCATGAAGATAGTGATGGTTTATCTAATAGTGATGAAGATGAAACTCAACAAGATTATAGACTACTCATGGCTTATGAAAATGATTATTTTTTGGATGCCTTAGAAGAGGAATACTTTCTTGAAGAAATCACTAACCTCAAGATCTGTTTCGAAGAAAAGAATATGATCATAGATACATTGACACACCAACTCACTGAAAGAGAAAAACACAGTGAAAATATAGAATGTGAAATTGTGGGTCTAAGAAAAGAACTTGAGAAGACAAAATCTCTTGATCTTATATTTGCTAAAGGATCAAAAACTTTAAATGAAATCATCAAAGTTCAATGGTCTCCTCTAATAAATACGGGTCTTGGATATACCGAAGAATCATCTCAATCACAAAAGCCGCTAGCCTCCACCATAAGCTATCTTGATGCAGCAAAGACGAGTGAAAAGTATGTCAATCATCCAAAAAGACCTAAAAATACTCATCAGGTAAATCATACTCAATTTACTCCAAGGATGAATATCAGTAGAAACTTCAACCAACAGGTAAACAATGCCAAAAGATTCGATGATCGTAGAAATTTCTTTAATGGGCAATTTTTTTCATGTCATAACTTTGGGCATAAGGCTGCTTAATGTGTTGCTTACAAAACCATCATGACTAGAGAAGCACAAAATGTTGGAAATAATACTGAGAGGGGGGGTGAATCAGTATTATCAGATTAATCAAGCTTTTTCAATGCTCAGAAACATATACGCTACTTCAGTTAAGTGAACCAGCGTGTACACGCTACTGTGACGAAGTAAAACAGCGTATAAGAAGAAAACTCACAATTTAGTTAGCTTATTCTTCAATTAAGTGCATCAGGACATTATTCACCACATTAACAGTAAATATGTGCAGTATAACAGAACAGATAAAAAGCCACACGCATGAACACCAAGATATAAGGTGGAAACCCAATGTGGGTGAAAACCACCTGCTGCAAGTTGTCTCTATCTTTCTTTAATATGAAACTTCAGTTTACAATCTTTTGTACTGGTGCAGCCTTATACCAGTACGCAGGCTACAACCTGCAGAAGGCTACAACCTTCTCTCGTTCTCCAAACTTCCTTGGAAGGGAGCTCCAACCCCCTTTGCTCTTGTACTAGCCAAGATACTAGTACGTAGGTGCTGACCTACAATCTTCCTTCTTTCAGGTATCACTTTTCATACATTTTCAGACTTGGATATTCCTGAAGCACAACATTACAATCTGAAGACCACAATTCATTCAATTTCCACAACAGATCATTGAAGCATAAAACAACCAAACTTTGAATCACTGAACCACTGAACCCTGTCAATCACCAGTTACCAGAACACAGAGCAGACTACAGAACTCTGCAATAATAGTCAGACCCCACTGTAAACCCAAAATCAAGCTTCAAAAGATATACGCTACTTCAATAAGCAAAACCCGCGTATACACGCGCTTTTACCGAAGCCAACCTGCGTACAGATCTAAAAATAAACTTTCTCAATTTGCAGTTGTACCAGACATTAGTTAGACCCAGAACGTAACATTGCGACAATATGCAGATCTAGAAATACGCATAATCAACCATATCATGATAGTGCATGTCAAACCATTAGATCCCGATCTATCCTTAGATCTAGTCTTCCATCAACCGATGTGATCTCTCCTTGGCTTAGATCAAGCAACTCAGAACCTGCATATCAGATCTCTTTCTCTTTTAGATATTCAAGCCTTGTCCAAAGATGATTTTGCCTAATGATCTTCTTCTCCTTATATAGTCTTAGGCCTAGCTCAATACCAAGAGCCAAAACCATAGTAACACAATACCATCAACTTTAAAACTAGGGATCGACACGCCCGTCGAGACATAATGGTCCGAAATCATAGGCACAACTTCCAAGGACTAACCACCATGGACCAAAGGAACCTTTCCACATACACGCGCTTTTTCTGAATCGAACTAGCGTGTACACGCGACTTGGGCTTAACGAAACGGCGTGTATGAGCTTCCTTGGCATGCTGTACTGAGATCTGTCTTCTGATTAAGTTGCCATCACCTCTGAGTGAGTTGCCATCAAGGACAACACTTAAACCATAATGCCAACACAAAATCGAAGGAGTGTCACTCAAATCAAGAAAAGTTCCTATAATAACTTTTCTCCTCTTGAAGATGAAATAGAATGGTCGATTTGTAACAACTTTGGTCATGAAGAATCTGAATGCAGGAGAAAATTTTGGCCAACACTTCAAAAGGAGAAATTATCACTAAATTCCAAGATATGGAGAAAGAAGAAATCTCAATCAGAAAGATGTGGCATAGCTCTGTATGTAGAAGGACAAGAGAACCAATGGTACATTGACAGTGGATGCTCCAAACACATGACAGGTGATAAAGAGAAACTTCATTCTTATAATACTTTAGAAAAGGAAAAGAATGTCTCATTTGGAAATGACACACCAGCTCTCATTAAAGGTGAAGGTTTTGTTTTCTTGAAAGAAAAGGTTAAAGCCGGAAAAGTCATGTATGTAGATGGTTTAAAACATAACTTGTTGAGTGTTAGTCAAATGTGTGATCAAGTAAAGAAGTTGTTTTTCGATCAAACAGATGTGTGGTTCGTGAGCTTGATACAGGAAAGGTTGTGATCAAAGGTAAAAGAACTCCAAATAACTTATACATACTCAAAGGAGGACAAAAACAATGATATCTAAGCAAAATAGATGAAAACTAGCTATGGCACTGAAGATTGGGACATCTAAGCTTTTCTCAAATAAGAAAAGAATGTAGGCTCAAGGCAGTTCGTGATCTTCCAGATATCAACATCCTAGAAAATACCATATGCAAACCATGTCAAGTCGGTAAGAAAACCATAATTCACTTTAGTGAAAAAGAAGGATCAACAAGTAAGCCTCTTGAACTCATCCATACTGATTTATGTGGACCAACAAGGAAAGAGTCACCTCATGGAGAAGAATACTTTATTTTATTTATTGATGATTTTTCCAGGATGTGTTGGATAGGTCTACTAAAGCATAAAGATGAAGGATTTTAAAAACTTAAAGCCTTCAAAGCTTTAGTTGAAAATGAATCAGATTGAAAAATCAAATGTCTAAGATATGATAGAGGGGGAGAATTCATATCAGATGAATTATTTGGCTTTTGTGAACAACATGGAATAAAAAGGAAATTCTTTGTTGCAAGAAATCCCCAGTAAAATGGCATGGTGGAAAGAATGAAAAAGACAGTTCAACAAATGGCTTAAGCGATGCTTGATGAATATGGAACTCCTGCAACCTTTTAGGGTGAAGTTGAATTCGCTGCCATGACTATTCTCAACAAAGCGAATGTTCGGGTAAATAAAAATCAAACTCCATATGAATTTTGGTATGGTAAGCCTCCTACTATAAAACACTTTAGGTTTTTTGGAAGAAAATGTTTCATCAAAAGGACTGATGGAAAAATTGGTAAGTTTGAACCCAGAGCAGACTGTTATCACTCAGGTTGTTCCCTACCTCCTGAAGGGAATACGACTGAGGTAACCAGTAACCAATCTTTTAGCTGCAGGTCCTAGCCTACCTGCAACCAGAGAGGGCTCTCTCTTTGTAATTTAGCTTTGTTTTTTGGGGTATTTTAGGCTAGTTGTCATGCACAAGTTTTTGTTTGAATTTGTTAGATGATGATTTCAGGTGGAGTTGGGATGCAAGTCTAAGATATTCTATTTCGTTGCGCAATGGAGTCAACGATGGTGCACAGCTAAACGTGTCTCTTGGATAAATGGTAATGCTACAGAGTGAGATAGGTAGTTCTGGAACAATTTTCAAATCTGGAAATGATGGAATGAAGTCAGGGAATGAAAGGCAATCAAGAATCTTTCATTATGCTGGTAGAGGGAAAGTGTATGAATGTTATTCAGGAGCAATTAAGAATTCCTAAACAATATTCAAAATGAAAGGACTTAGTGCAAACATGGGCAGTTAAGAATTCATATTTATGACTAATCCTGAACAAAACATTATTAATAGCAGAGATTGAGCACAGGGTGCATTTAAACAAATCTGGGCTATTCTTCTTCTCTTTTACTAAGATTACGGAACATACATGACATTTTGCAAAAAACATAAACAGGGTTTAGAATAAATTATTGTTCCATAAAGTGACACAGGAATTCTGTAGCAAGTCCCAGAACATCATTAGCACATTCAGACAGCGCAGAAACCATGAACTCCAACAGCCATTTGTATTAGAGTGTCTCAGAGATTACAGCATAGCTTAGAAAGAAAATCACCAACCCCAAATACATTCTATGGGGAGGTATTTATACAAAAATGAGATACAAAATATCTTATGGATGAGTCTTCATGCAATAAGTTACCTCACCAACTCTTTAAAGAAGTAAATGAAAGAAATAAATGCTGCAGTAATTGTTGGTGCATTAGCTGTCTTCTTTGTCAGAGAAATTTGACGTTTTAGACCAACTGAGTCGGCTGGAGCTGCGTCTTTAATTTGCGGTTTCTGTGTTTGTTGTCCTGAGCTTGGCATCTATACTTGGTTTTTCATAAAAATTGCCATAGTCACATTTTGACTTCTTTTGCCTACTGTATTCATGCTTTAA
Organism: Pinus tabuliformis; assembly: GCA_031772625.1. Lineage (NCBI taxonomy): Eukaryota > Viridiplantae > Streptophyta > Pinopsida > Pinales > Pinaceae > Pinus > Pinus tabuliformis. The sequence goes on along the minus strand of CM062818.1, from coordinate 913,460,248 downwards.
CCGGTGGTCTGTGTACCCAATTTCGCTGACCTATAGCTGACCATAAGCTGAAGCTGATCAAAAGAGGAAAAAGAATGAAACTACCTTGGAAAAACCTCCAGCATTGCTTGTCACCAATATTATGTAGGCAATTGATGCCTTTGTATCTTTATCAATGTCACCTTGGCCTCAGTATATCTGTAAAAATTGGGTGGGACCTCAAACAGGTGATTGATCTCATGCTCAATGTAAAATAAGTTTTCCAGCTTGTCATAAAGGCGTTGTCCAGAGGGAGGCCCTATTTCTTCTGAGGTACTTGAAGATGCTGTAATCTGATTTGAAACATAATTATTTACCCCGGTGGCGTACTGCTCACGGGTCAGCAATCTTCTAGATAAATATGAAAAGGGAAAGGAATATGTAAAAGGAAATAAAAAACAGGTTGTCAATAGAAGAAGTTACTATACGCATGAAGATAGTGATGGTTTATCTAATAGTGATGAAGATGAAACTCAACAAGATTATAGACTACTCATGGCTTATGACAATGATGATTTTTTGGATGCCTTAGAAGAGGAAGAATTTCTTGAAGAAATCACTAAACTCAAGATCTGTTTCGAAGAAAAGAATATGATCATAGATACATTGACACACCAACTCACTGAAAGAGAAAAACACAATGAAAATCTAGAATGTGAAATTGTGGGTCTAAGAAAATAACTTGAGAAGACAAAATCTCTTGATCTTATATTTGCTAAAGGATCAGAAACTTTAATTGAAATGATCAAAGTTCAATGGTCTCCTCTAATAAATACGGGTCTTAGATATACCGAAGAATCATCTCAATCACAAAAGTCGCTAGCCTCCACCATAAGCTATCTTGATGCAGCAAAGACGAGTGAAAAGTATGTCAATCATCCAAAAAGGCCTAAAAATACTCATCAGGTAAATCATACTCAATTTACTCCAAGGATGAATATCAGTAGAAACTTCAACCAATAGGTAAACAATGCCAAAATATTCTATGATCGCAGAAAGTTCTTTAATGGGCAATTTTTTTCATGTCATAACTTTGGGCATAAGGCTTCTCAATATGTTGCTTACAAAACCATCATGACTAGAGAAGCACAAAATCAAAGGAGTGTCACTCGAATCAAGAAAAGTTCCTATAATAACTTTTCTCCTCTTGAAGATGAAATAGAATGGTCGATTTGTAACAACTTTGGTCATGAAGAATCTGAATGCAGGAGGAAATTTTGGCCAACACTTCAAAAGGAGAAATTATCATTAAATTCCAAGATATGGAGAAAGAAGGAATCTCAATCAGAAGGATGTGGCATAGCTCTGTATGCAGAAGGACAAGAGAACTAGTGGTACATTGACAGTGGATGCTCCAAACACATGACAGGTGATAAAGAGAAACTCCATTCTTATAATACTTTAGAAAAGGAAAATAATGTCTCATTTGGAAATGACACACCAGCTGTCATTAAAGGTGAAGGTTATGTTTTCTTGAAAGAAAAGGTTAAAGCTGGAAAAGTCATGTATGTAGATGGTTTAAAACATAACTTTTTGAGTGTTAGTCAAATGTGTGATCAAGTAAATGAAGTTGTTTTTCGATCAAACGGATGTGTGGTTCGTGAGCTTGATACAGGAAAGGTTGTGATCAAAGGTAAAAGAACTCCAAATAACTTATACATACTCAAAGGAGGACAACAACAATGATATCTAAGCAAAATAGATGAAAACTAGCTATGGCACAGAAGATTGGGACATCTAAGCTTTTCGCAGATAAGAAAAGAATGTAGGCTCAAGGCAGTTCGTGATCTTCCAGATATCAACATCCTAGAAAATACCATATGCAAACCATGTCAAGTCGGTAAGAAAACCATAGTTCACTTTAGTGAAAAAGAAGGATCAACAAGTAAGCCTCTTGAACTCATCCATACTGATTTATGTGGACCAACAAGGAAAGAGTCACCTCATGGAGAAGAATACTTTATTTTATTTATTGATGATTTTTCCAGGATGTGTTGGATAGGTCTACTAAAGCATAAAGATGAAGGATTTTAAAAACTTAAAGCCTTAAAAGCTTTAGTTGAAAATGAATCAGATTGAAAAATCAAATGTCTAAGATATGATAGAGGGGGAGAATTCATATCAGATGAATTCTTTGGCTTTTGTGAACAACATTGAATAAAAAGGAAATCCTTTGTTGCAAGAAATCATCAGTAAAATGGCATGGTGGAAAGAATGAACAAAACAGTTCAACAAATTGCTTAAGCGATGCTTGATGAATATGGAACTCCTGCAACCTTTTGGGGTGAAGTTGAATTCGCTGCCATGACTATTCTCAACAAAGCGAATGTTCGGGTAAATAAAAATCAAACTCCATATGAATTTTGGTATGGTAAGCCTCCTACTATAAAACACTTTAGGTTTTTTGGAAGAAAAAGTTTCATCAAAAGGATTGATGAAAAACTTGGTAAGTTTGAACCCAGAGCAAACTGTTATCACTCAGGTTGTTCCCTACCTCCTGAAGGGAATACGGTTGAGGTAACCACTAACCAATCTTTTAGCTGCAGGTCCTAGCCTACCTGCAACCAGAGAGGGATCTCTCTTTTTGTAATTTAGCTTTGTTTTTTGGGGTATTTTAGGCTAGTTGTCATGCGCAAGTTTTTGTTTGAATTTGTTAGATGATGATTTCAGGTGGAGCTGGGATGCAAGTCTAAGATAGTCTATTCCGTTGGGAAATGGAGTCAACGATGGTGCACAGCTAAACGTGTCTCTTGGATAAATGGTAATGCTATAGAGTGAGATAGGTAGTTCTGGAACAATTTTCAAATCTGGAAATGATGGAATGAAGTTAGGGAATGAAAGGCAATCAAGAATCTTTCATTATGCTGGCAGAGGGAAAGTGTATGAATTTTATTCAGGAGCAATTAAGAATTCCTAAACAATATTCAAAATGAAAGGACTTAGTGCAAACATGGGCAGTTAAGAATTCATATTTATGACTAATCCTGAACAAAACATTATTAATAGCAGAGATTGAGCACAGGGTGCATTTAAACAAATCCTGGGCTATTCTTCTTCTCTTTTACTAAGATTATGGAACATACATGACATTTTGCAAACACAAAAAACATAAACAAGGTTTAGAATAACTTATTGTTCCATAAAGTGACACAGGAATTCTGTAGCAAGTCCTAGAACATCATTAGCACATTCAGACGGCACAGAAACCATGGAATCCAACAGCCATTTGTATTAGAGTGTCTCAGATATTACAGCATAGCTTAGAAAGAAAATCACCAACCCCAAATACATTCTATGGGGAGGTATTTATACAAAAATGAGATACAAAATATCTTATGGATGATTCTTCATGCAATAAGTTCCCTCACCAACTCTTTAAAGAAGTAAATGAAAGAAATAAATGCTGCAGTAATTGTTGGTGCATTAGCTGTCTTCTTTGTTAGAGAAATTTGACTTTTTAGACCAACTGAGTCAGTTGGAGCTGCGTCTTTAATTTGCGGTTTCTGTGTTTGCTGTCCTTGTGCTTTGTAGAATCACTACTTTGCTGTCCTGAGATTGGCATCTATACTTGGTTTTTCATAAAAATTGCCATAGTCACATTTTGACTTCTTTTGCATACTGTATTCATGCTTTAACCGGTGGTCTGTGTACCCAATTTCGCTAACCTGTAGCTGACCATAATCTGAAGCTGATGAAAAGAGGAAAAAGACTGAAACTACCTTGGCAAAACCTCCAGCATTGCTTTTCACCAATCTTCCGTAGGCAATTGATGCCTTTGTATCTTTATCAATGTCACCTCGGCCTCAGTATATCTGTAAAAATTGGGTGGGACCTCAAACAGGTGATTGATCTCATGCTCAATGTAAAATAAGTTTTCCAGCTTGTCATAAAGGCGTTTTCCAGAGGGAGGCCCTATTTCTTCTGAGGTACTTGAAGATGTTGTAATCTGATTTGAAACATAATTATTTACCCCGGTGGCGTACTGCTCCTGGGTCAGCAGTCTTCTAGCACTGTTTAATAGGCTAGGCAACCCTTTACTCTGCAATGTTGCAAGCTTTAACTTGAAATCATCTATTTCTGGCTGCATTTCCTGGCACTTTCTTTCTAGATTTTGCACAAAATTTCTTAGGGTCAACACCTTCTTTGCTGTCAGAATAGTATCTGTCCTGTTACTGATTTGCAAAGCTGCCAGCTCCTCTTTGGTACGATTGTTCAGGAAGTGAATCATTTTATTAGCCTGCTCAGGCATATTCCCTAATGCTGCTCTAGCACTTTGATTCTCAAATTGGGCTAGGCCTATCAATTCTATCTGTTCATGTACGGCTTGAATCGATCTCCATTTTAGTGATTGACTGGTTAATTTTGGCCCACAAAATCTTCTTTATTTCCACAAGAGTCTTGTCTAAAGTATGCTCATTTTCTAATGCTTTTATTTTGTCATTCAAGGCCTTTATTTCCCTTGTTTTTTCAGCTACTATTGTCTTGGACTTGTCGTAGCTTACTTCCAGCTTGGCCAACTTTTCTTTGGCCTCTTTCTCCTCTGTCACCTGAACTTCTAGCTCCTTAACTGCTTTCATCATTTCTTCCATGCTCATGCTAGATTCTGGTGTTGTTGTTGTTGCTGTTGTAGCATCTGTAGTTGTTGTAGTTGTAGGGATAATAGGAGGGATTGTTGCTGTTTGTGTAGGAGAAACAATGACCACAGTTGCAGCTGTTTGAGGTGGCTGGGAGGTTGACTCTCCCTGCTTGCCTGCAGTGCTCTCTCCAATTCTCCCTCCATCTGAATGATTCTTTGGTTCATGCTCATTAGTAGATCCAAGTATCCTCTTCTTCCTTTTCTTGAGCAAGTTCTGCAGTTTGAGGGTGCATTGTTAAAGGAAGCCTCAATTGTTTTTTGAGTGCAACAATATCATCCTCTTTCTTCCTTATGAGGGCTTGGATGGCTTTGGCATCCTTCTTAGGATCATGCCCTAGGTCCACAATAATTTCCTCCAATTTCTTTATTCTATTATCTTTAGCAGAGGAAGACATTATTTCCAAATCTAATTGGGTGTTTGTGTTTTTCAATGATTCCTTTAGTTGATGAGCCAATGTGGCCTTGTGTGCCAAAGTGGCATAGACCATATCACCTATTTGTTTATGCAGCTCTATTTGGTCCATGTATGTCCTTGGAGAGGACCTCTAAACTTGTTTTTATATAATCTGCAACAGCCTGGGGCTGTGGGATCTTTGGCTTGAAATGACTTAGTATCATTTTCTCCTCTCTAAAGTCATAGGTTGCCATTAATCTTTGCTATTTGGAAGGCGTTGCCTTGAAAAACTGATCATATAGCTGTACTCTTAACAGCTCATTCTGAGCTTTGATTTCCATGAAAGTTGCTTTGATGCCAGGCGGTTGCTTGCTTTGCTGTCTTGAGGAAGACACCTCCATACCTTGCTGTCTCTCTTGCTCTTGCTGGAATGAGCTAGTAGGTGTCTGCTGGCTTGTTTCCCTTCCACTCCTCGGGCTCTCTATCACTTCTTCAGTGATTTCTTCCTCAACTTGAGGATCAACTCTTTGTCTTTTGGCTTCCGGTTGCTGTGTTGATCCACTAGCAGGTGTAGTCTCCTCTTGGTCCCGCTTCTTACCTCTTTCCTCATTAATGGGAGTCTATAAAGTTGGCACTTGTAGTGCCTCAGTTTGCTGTGGAGGAGCTTGTCCTTGACCCTGCTCTTTTGAGATGGTGGGCTGTTACATCACTGTTTCCTGCCCTGCATCCATTACCTCTTTGCCTTTTGTTGTACCTATTGCTGATGTAGACCTTTCTTGGGCAACTTGTGAAGCTGTAGTTGTAGATGTGCCCTCTCCGACTTGTTGTGGCAGTTTGAATATTACCTGGTCAAAAGAATCCAAGTCAAGAGTTTTTTCTAAATCTTTGACATTTTGCTTCATAGTTTATTCTTGGGTAAATTCCTCAACTAGTGTCCCTGCCATCCACTCATCTTGGTTGGCATATTGTTCAATTTGTGGGATTTTACAATGTTCATAGGCTGTCAGCCTATATTTTACTTTTCTAGCACTGATAAAGCCATCTGGGTCATAAGGAACCCACCAGAAACTTCTTTTCAACTTGAGTTTCCACCCCAATATTTGATCAGCATCTTGCCAATGTTCTTTCTTGTTCATGACAAAGGGACCTAGTTGGTCTCTGAATTTGAGGCAAGCCTTCTTCTTGGCACTATGAAAATGAGTTAAGTCTGAGTTGATGAGTTTCCTGTAATACTCCAAGGCAAAGAGTCTCATTGGCACATACCTTGGGAGCCTGTAGGGACAGAGCTCACAGCCATAGATCCTAATGATAGTGTGATTCTGGTAAAAGTACCAGTCACCTATTTTGTAGTTCTTTGAAAGCTGCAATATTTTCTGCATCTCATAGGATAGTCTAGCAGGAGGAGTTCTCTTTAGAAGACAAGAGACTGGATAGAAAAACAGGTCAATAAACTCACAATAAGAGTAGGGGGAGTTCTGGACTTCATGAAAGACCGAGGTCCAGAAAATTACACACCTCTTTTCCCCTTTAGAGTCCAATCTTTTGATGGGGCACTGGAAGCAGTCTGGCTGATAATACATGAACAAATGATAAATATATGATGAGTATTTGAAGACTCCCTCCCTATCCAGTTTCAGCAGTTGGTCATGTATCTTGTTGGAGATGAATTTAGCATAATTATACTTGACAGCAGGAGGCTGTCCTGGGCTATATGCAGACAATAAGACTAGAATGGTTTCATCAATGTGCTCACTAGTTTTGAAACCTAGTACATAGGATATCATATCAACCAGCAACTTCCCCACTTCATTGAAATTGACATAGAGAAAAGGAGGTGGCTCTATAGGCTGGCGATCTGCTCTCATGAACACTTTGGCAATTCTGGCTATCTCTGAGGTGGAAAGTTTGGGACCTTCATCAAGCAGGTATTTCATTGAAAGAGGCATCAGAAGCTGAGTTTGCCTGAAGTTAAGCATTTGGTTGATTGAATCAGGAGTTATTTGGAAGAGAATGCTCCCAGATGGAGACTTGATTGCTCTTTGATTTGGCTCATAGTTTTCAGCACAGAGACGAATTATCTCAGGGAAAATGTTGACAGAAGGGAGGAAGTAAATGGGCAAATTAGACTCCCAAATGCCATAAATATCACTATTTTTCAGGTGACTGTTTCTGAGCTGACAGAAGGTCTGCAAGTGGTTTCTGTCTCCAGCCAAATCTTGAATAAGGTGGTCCCTATCAGCTAGGGGTAATGCTTCAAGTTCCTTGTGAGGTGCATTTAGAGGAGCAATGTTCAAGGCTGCTGGAGTAGCCATCTTTGAATGCCTTGGGTCTGTAATCTGAAATTTAAATTGATGCAGCAACAGACTGGTGGAGAATGCTTGTGAGGCTATGTGGAATGAGCTGAGATATAGAGCCGGCCTTCACTGTGTATAGTCTTAGGTGAAACAAGAATCTTGCAGAATTCAGACAAGTTTTTTGAATGAATTGATTGGGTTTACAGACTATGAGTACACTGCAGAGGAAATGGGGGTGATTTTCAGTGAAATGAGTGAAATTTAGCAGAGAATTTATGGAGGGGGTGAATGAATGGGTAATTTGCAGAGTGTGCTGGCGAAAAACGGTCTCGAGATCTATTTTAGTGGCGGAATTTGCAGAAAAGGCAAGTTTTTTTAATTGCACTTGAACAGAGGATGGTTTAATGGATTTGCAGGTGAAATTATAGGGGTTGGGGTGCAATTTAGTGCAAATGTTGCAGATATTCATTCATTCACACGGAGAAATAGTGAAAAAGGGGTTTTGTGGATTAACAGCGGGTAAATACTTGTTTTAATGGCGCCAAGGGCACTGTGCAGATCGAGCTATGGAGCCAAATTTGCTGGTTGGCGGACTATGGGCATTTGGTGGCGGATTCTTCACAAACAGCATGCACGTTTTTCACTAGTTAACCAATAGGAAATAAGTCAAAATAGTCGTTTTCGTGACTTTTTATGGAATTTTGGACATTTTGGCGCTTTTGGCATTTTGGCGTTTTTCGGGGATGACGTCATCATGACACAATTTTGGTGCGTAGTGGGCATGGACGGTGACGTGGTAGGTGACTCAGATGGTGAGGTGGTGGATGGCACATTGGAAGGGCGCTGACGTGAGCGAGTGAGGTGGCAGCACTGGAGAGGAGCGGGGGAGTTGACGTGTATGCAACATCATCGGTGATGTGGGAGGTGATGTCAGGGGGCAGGTGGCGACGATTTTCGATTTTCCCCGCATTGCCTTTGGTTGGGGGTGGTATTGCAGGGGAGGCCTCTGATCATGTCGGGAGATCGACGTGTGGCGGGGGTACGGCAGTAAAACCGCCCATCCCCCGGACGCTAATCTCTGGCAGATCGGGGCGCCCGATATAGCCGCCCACCGTTGGATTAAACGCTCGGGATAGGACGACGGACGGGACGCTACGGGCGGCGAGCAGCTTGGATGCGGGACTCGCCATGTATTTTAATATTTTATGATGCGCGGGGGTGAAAACTTTGGTTTTGTGGGTTTTTTGTGGTTGCGCTCGGGTCATGTGGTTATGAATTAAACCAAATATCAAACAGAAACCCGAAGTATATAAGTGCAAAGGGTAAAAATGGTGAGGTTTATGCATGAGGGGGGCACATGGCTATTTATTTAACGAGGGGTTTAAACAAATCCCGAAGGTTTAGACGCGGAAGGGCTAATATTAGTCCCAGATGGACTAAATATTCCCCCAAAACCGTAGTATATGGCTATAGTTGCCAATGGGTAGGGTTATTTAATATTTTTTGGGGTTTTTTATATAGTTTTTTATATGATAGGGATAGGGAAAAGATTTTGGGAGCTATATAATAAGGTTAAATGTTAATATGATTTTGTGGAATGAAACTATATGAACAAATGCCAAGCTTGTGGAATGAACTTAGGCATAGGGAAATGAGAGGAATTTGAAATGATGATTTTTACACAAGAAATGTGGCTTCTTTTCACTAAGTGGAGTCAAGATTCAACTCAACATTTGTCATGAAATGAAGTGAAACAGGACTATTGGGCAGATCCCATGGTCCTTGAGGGAATGTTAGTGAGTGATTTATGGGAGAATGATAAAGGGGAGTTAGTCATGCTTCCATTGTTATGCAACCAAACAACTGCCAAGGTACCAATGTCACTGATGATATGAATCTTCTTTGATAAGACAAAAATGAGCATTCACCTACTTCTGTAACTTCAAACTACCTACTCAGCCTAATACACCTAACATATTTTCTTCCTTTTGATTGGGTTCACTTGAACTAGCAAACCCTGATTGTCCTCTTTTCTTTTGACTTCCCTCCTATCTAAATCTTCCCTTATCTCTTCCAAGGGCCCAGATTAAGTAGTTGGGCTCCTTATTTTCTCTACCTATCTACTCATCTGCCAAGCTTGAACTGTTTGGATAGATATTCATGCTCTATTCTACAACAAGCAATTTAAACATGGAATGCTCCATATTGAACTGTTGGGCCATCCATCAAATGTGAAAGACACCAATATTTTCACATTGTGAACTTGCAAATAAGATAGCAGTGGCATTTTGATTGGCCACTCTCCTGGTCTTTCTTGGGGGTTCATTTCTATTATTTTTTCTGACCAATTGATTTTTATTGCCCTTTGATTTTTCTTTTAGGGCATACCCTCTTTTCATATTTTAATCTTCTTCTTTTGTTCTACAACATATGGAACCTCTGCAGCATGCAAGGATGAACATATTTGGCACTTCCCAGGTCAATCATGAAAAATGAAACCTATTGGTATAGGAACTTAACACAAACGAAGGAATTCTTCTTGGTTATTCATCCAGAAGTAAAGGATACAAATGTTATAAAAAAAGACTTCAGAAAATTGTTGAATGCATTGATGTTGTAATTGATGAAGCATGCAGAAATCTAGAACAAATGAAATCAACAGAGGAATATGACAAAGAGGAAGATGGGGAATGATTTCCTGCATCAAATCAAAATGATATAGAAGAAGAAACCAATGAAGCACTAGAAGAAGATACAACAGATAGGGAAAATACTCCATCCAGGTATGTTCAGAAGAATCATCCAGAATCTCAAATTCTAGGAGAAAAAGGATCTGGAGTATAGACAAGAAGAACACTTACAGGGACCTCAAGTTATCTAACATCACTATCCTCTATAGAACTTCAGAATGTAAATGAAGCCTACAAATATGAATGTTGGGTCAAGGCCATGGATGAAGAACTTGACCAAATTGAAAAGAATGAATACTTGGGAATTAGTTCCTAGACCTCATGATAAAAACATTATAGGATTGAAATGGGTATTTAAGAACAAGCTGAATGAAAATGGAGAAGTTATTAGAAATAAGGCAAGATTTTTTTGTAAAGGGTATGCTCAACAAGAAGGTATAGATTTTGAAGAAAATTTTACACCTGTTGCCAGACTTGAAGCTGTAAGGATGTTTCTTACTCTTTCTAGTTTTCAAAAATTCAAAGTTTATCAAATGGATGTAAAACTAGCTTTTCTTAATGGAGATCTAGAAGAAGTTTATAATGAACAACTAGAAGGATTCATTCTTGGAAATGATGCAAAACTCATATGCAAGCTCAAAAAGGATCTCTATGGTATGAAATAGGCTCCAAAGGCTTGGTATTACTGCCTTGACAAATATCTACAACAACAAGGTTCCACAAAAGGCTCTATAGATAGCAATTTATACACAAAGATTAAAAATGATAAACTGCTAATTATTATTGTTTATATTGATGATATCATCTTTGGTAGAAATGAAGAATCCATGAGTCAGAAGTTTGTTTCAGTAATGCAACAAGAATTTGAAATATCCTTACTTGGTGAACTTACTTATTTTCTTGGTCTACAAGTAGAGCAAACAAAATATGGTATTTTCCTTTCACAAACAAAATATCTCGAGCAGATCTTGAACAAGTACAGAATGGAAGATTCTAAACTAGTTTGTACTCTAATGGTAACAATATGCAGTCTCATTTCTAATGATAATCACCAGTAGTAAACCAAGCAACATACAAATCTATGATCGGAAGTTTGCTCTATCTAACAGGTACCATACCTAATATCATGCATGCAGTAGGAATTGTTTGAAGGTTCCAAGAAAATCCAATGGAATCACATCTTCAGGCAGTTAAAATAATTTTCAAATATTTTCAAGGAACTGAGGACTTTGGACTATGGTATCCTAAAGATACAGATCTTACTATTCATGCATATACAAATGTAGATTGGGTAGGAAATGTTGATGATCGAAAGAGCACTAGTGGAGGTGCATTCTATATTGGTTCACATAGTGTCTTGGTTTAGCAAGAAACAAAGTTCGATTGCCTTATCTACCGCTGAAGCAGAATATGTGGTTGATGCATCTTGCTACACACAACTAATTTGGATGATGCAAATATTGCAAGACATTCAAATCACATGTACTCCACCCATTTCCATTCTATGTGATAATACAAGTGCCATCAATATTTCGAAAAATCCTGTCATGCACTCCAAGACCATGCACATACCCATTAAGTACCATTTTCTACGAGAACAAGTGCTTGAAAAAACGGTTAAGTTGGAGTACGTCCCCTCCAAAGAACAGGTTGCTGATATATTCACCAAACTGCTTCCCAGAGAAACTTTTGAATATATCAGACAAAAGATGGGAGTAGTTGCTGCATTATCCTACTATTAAATTCAGTTTTCAGAGGAAGGTTATTATACGTTAGTTTCATGAAGTATAGTTGCGTATACACGCAAGTTTCTGTGGCTGAAGTAGCATATATGTTTTTCTAATAGAAAAAAAGTGGGCCATACTCTAATATGGGTGTTGTTTTTGATATTGATGATTACAGTCTGACAATATGCTTTGTTCATTGATTTTTATTTGACTGACAAAGATGCCTTGATGAATGAATTTTTGACTATGCATAGGTAGCACAGGTTCAGGTGGAGCATTAGCCTTTCACACGCATTCTGCATTGTTAGCATTATGGTTGCTGAGTTAAGATATGGTTTCAAATATTTATATCATTTGTTGCATAATTCATGTAAAGATCTAGGGGGGTGATATGACTCCTTCTGTCATAGTCTATATTTGAATGAGTCCTATTGGACATATGATGTAATTTGTTTCCCCACTATGCTTGGGATGGATGATGTAATAATTGTTGTATTTCTGTCATGTATAAACAATTGGTATATCCCCACTTGGTTGAGTGGATGAATCGAATGTGGTGTATCCCCACTTGGTTGGGTGATTGATGTATGTATGAGTCATTTGTCTTAGGGAGGTCATACTCACTTAGTTGAGTTCTAGAGTCATGTTATTCTTTTGAAACATATCTCTGTAGACTCTGCATGCACTCACGGGGAGCATGGACATCATAATGTATATCAAAGAGTGATAGTAAGTTGATCTTCCCTTTGCCCTTGATGTCAAAGGGGGAGAGTATTTTGGTGTTGGTGTTACATGTTATCTCTAACAGTTTGTACAACTTGTGGTAATCAACACCATCATGGTTGCCATCAAGCCCAAAGGGGGATATTGTTGGCATTATGATACAAGTGTTGTCCTTGATGGCAACTCACTCACAGGTCAGTTCAATTTTGATGAAAGGAAATCTACAATGTAACAGGTCTATTCAGATGTAATAGGGCATTGGTACATAAGAACAGGTAGACAGAACTAAAGTCTACTGATCAAAATAAAGAAGTTGAAGGAAAAGGATGGTATAAATCAGTTTAAGCTATGTATGTTGGTTCACTTAGTTAAAACGACGTATACACGCTCATTAATAGAACAAAAAAATCTTATACATATACAAGCATTTTCATAAGAATAAAAGTGCGTATATGTTCGAAAATCAAGGAAATTCAAGAGTAAGCAATACCAGGGGTCAATACCATGGTATTAGCCCAAAATATTGAGTGGAGTAATGACTATTTGATCCCATCTAAGAATACCATGGGTCCTAAGTGGTTTTGGTCTGAGGTATTGAGAAAGGCCTAAAACTATATAAGGAGGAGAAGATCATAAGGCCAGTGTGTGCAAGTAAAAGGGTTTTCTCAAGAATACTTCTATCTGAAGTATATTTTATGTTACAGGGGTTGTGTTTGTGATTTGATCTGAAATATTATGTGCACCTTGAATTCAATGTTGGATCAGGATTATGAGACCTGAAATAACTTATCATTGACTGATATGATATTGGTAGGGCTAGATCTGATTGTGTACACCTGTTTTATTCTTTAAATGTCATGATATGGGTTTGTATAAAGTCTCGAATAACACTGAAGTTATGAGTTAATATTTTTAGAGCTATACGCTGGTTTGTTTTGGTAAAAGCGTGTATACACGGAGGTTCTACTCTTCTAAGTAGCGTATACAAAAGAAAATCCTATTCTTCAAATATGTCTGATCTATCTAATCAATTCTGTTCTTTTACTGTTATCTGTCAATGAAGTCTTCTTAGATATGAATGTAAAACTAAATGCATAAGGAGTTTGGTGTCTGATTGATTGATTATCTAAGTAAGAAGCATTATCTCTACTACTACCTATCTAAATCTCTATAAATTGACAATAGATGTTCAATATATTTCTGGTTGGTACAAACTTGATTCAAAAGTTTTATGTTTTAGTAGTTTTGAGTGTATACGTAGGTTTGGTTAAAGGAAGTAGCGTATACATGTAGGTTGGGTTTAGTAAAGTAGCATATACATTCTTATGCATGATTTTTGAGGTTACAACTTGTTCTGAATGATGATGCAGGTTTCTAGGTTCAGCACAGTGTTCTTGTGATAGTGATCTAATTGTTTAGATTAACTGATTGTTGTTTGATGCAGTTTGAGTTTCAAATTTTTTGATGGGTCCAGTGTGAAAATTTGATGAAACAAGGCCTTCATTTGTATTGTTTTGTACTAGGAGCATCTAGTCTAAAAATTTATGAAACGTGGTCCCTCGAAGAAGAAAGAAGGTTGTAGCATTTTGTAGGTCGGCGCCTACGTACTAGTAAACACATTGGCTAGTATAAGAGCTAGGGGGCTGTAGATCCCTTCCAGTAGAAGCTGGAAAACGAGATAAGGTTGTAGCCTTCTATAGGTGGGTGCCTGCTTAGTGGTATGAGCCTGCACCAGTACAATATTGTAAACATATTTTCTTATTATTAAGAGAAGATAGAGACGACAACAACAGGTGGTTTTTTTCCCGCACTGGGTTTCCACCTTAAATCTTGGTGTTCATGTGTGTTTCTTATGTGTGATTGTTTATTATTTTTTTACTGCACTTCTTAACATGTTACGAATGCACTGATTAAAGATCAACACATGATGAATTGATTAAATCATAAGTTCTCTAGGTATACATTGGTTTCTCTAATAACCATAGCATGTACATGCTAGTTCACTTCACTGAAGTAGCGTATATAATTTTTTTTTGGAAATGAAAAATTATTGAAGTGATAATACTGATTCAACCCCCCCCCCCCTCTCAGTATTATTTCCAACAAAAAATACATCTCATAATTCTTTCAATATGGGATAATCTTTGATCCTTATCTCTTTGTTTTCTATTGATTCTAATACATGTATAATATATCGTTGATGCCATTTTTATTAGAATTTATTTATCTACATCACTAATACATGTCCTATAATTACATGTTCGGATATTCCCTTTAGGTTCTTAGGATGCATGTTGTCAAGTGGACATTCCAAAGTCTTGTTATAGAAAATTAGCTTGATCTTTTTTGTTTCCAACCAATTCATTCCAATTAGAACTTCATATGAGCCTAGGATTAGAATGTTAAATGTTTCCTATATATGTAACCCATTCATTTCAATTGGGCATGCCTCTACTAACTCAATCACCTTCCTTTTCATCATGTAGTTATCTAAACCAACCATGGTTTATTATTATTATTTTTTGGAAAGACACAAGGATAGACAACTTGAGGCATGACAAAAGTAAGGTTACTCCAAGGTCAATCAAAATATAAATAGATCATTGAGTGATTATACCTTCCACTTTGACCACAAATGCCTAGTAGTCTTCTTGCTAGTTTCACATAGTTTTGTAGGTTTGAGACATCCCTCATGCTACATAATTGATTTTAATAGCTTCTTGCACTTGAAAAATCCTCCTCTTATTATGATATTTATTATGGGGACAATGTTGAAGTATATTATCTTCTCCACAACCTCAACATTTCAAGGGCCCTTTGTCCGATCCTTTATCTTTCCTTCCATGGTTTCTATCAGCTTAGTCCCACTTTGCATGGGGTAGTTCTACTAGAACTTTCTCTTAGCTAGGTAGTGTTGGAAACCATTGAGTACTACTGGGGGGGGTGAATTAGTAGTGTGACTTGTATATAATTTTTACCAATTATTAACTTTACTAAATAAAACACACTTAATTAGCAACAACTCATTAAACAATTTCAAATCTATGCATAAATCATGAGACACAAGTAAACCATATGAGAAACATAACCATGAACAAGAACACAAGAAATCATCAACACATGAGACACAAGATATCTGGAGGAAAATCCTTTCATCGGGAAAAAAAAAACCACCCTTGGTACTGTTTCACTGTTATGAATCTTCTATTAAGAGAATATAGTCTTTTACATTGATTGTTGACTCTAATCAACTAGGAGACTCGACCTCATATACAATCAGTTGACCCCCATTAGCCTGAAGACTCAATTCTACTAATTATCTCGGAAGACTATGTTCTCACACAGATCTACATACTACCATACGTTTAAGGCCATCGCGATCAACGATCCTCACTTAACTCCGGTTGGAATATCCAACAACCATTGGATTTAAAAATTATTCCTTTCATTGAAACTTCACAATAACTGCTCCACATCCATGAATTCACTGCTCCTCTACTCCATGTAGACCTTGTTTCATACATTTTCACACTGGATCCCAGACTTTCTACTCAACTTGATTCAACTTTTCAATAGGACCCATAGCAACAAGAAAATCTCATCAGTCAAATAAAAATACCACAAACATATGCTCTCCACACAAGCTAAATAGTGGGCACATAAAAACTGAAATACCATCACCAACCAACAACAAATATACAACTCATACTCCACCATAATATCAAACCCTCAGACCAAAATATAATTGTTGCATATTACAATTAGTAACATACACCATAAGCGATATGTGCCAAATTCATTAGAAACACCTGGAAAAACAAATGTGAGAATCTCAAATATGGAGCTATACCAAGCTATCCATCTCTATCATAAACATTGCTCCATCTCTCTGCATCTCTGATTTGAAATATGGAGATTTGAATCAATACTATGCTTCAACAAGTAGATCTACTCATTATGCTTCCTAGAGCTCATAAACTAAAGCAATCAAGCTCACTAATGGCTCTGAAGCATACTCACACAATGCATCCTTCTCTACCACACTATCTCACACAACCAACCATCACTTAGCTCCAAAGTGAAGTATATAAAACATGAAGGGTGAAATTTTCCTTTGGGCCAGGATCAATGGTACACCAATTGGTCTAAATCAATCCACTAACATAACTACTTGTGCACTAAATGCGTTCAAATCATTGGAGGACATTTATAAACCATTCTCGACATTTACATCTTAATCTAAAAGCTTCTAGGAATTTCCATGCCAATTTTCATCCAACTTGCACGAGGAATGCAGAGGATGTTTCATGAAAAACCCTAGTCGCATGCACAACACTAGCTAAAATTGACTAGAGACATTCAGTCCCATGCACAGGAATGTTTCCCATTGACTGGAGCCTTTCATTTACACGCATAATCCTATATCCATGTGACTGGGAAGAGCATAAGGAAAAAACACAAGCCCTCAACTCAGAACCTCTGCCACCTATTGGATCCTGTTATTCAGCATCTGAGCTCACCTCCAAACCTCTGTTAAGCTTAGTAACACCTCGGAAAGTAGATAAAACAAGTCTCCCAAGTGTCACTTCCAGGTTGACCTAAAAGTCCAATAAACAAGGTTGGCAAGAGTGCCAACAAGTCCTCCACTCTCTAACAAACATTTGCACACACTATGCAACACCTATGTAACATCACCATCAAATCATCACACTATTGCAACAAGTCATAAGAATCCTACCAAGCTCATCAACATGAAGCACATCTCCATCACAGTAGTGACATATCCAATTCCTCCAACTCTTGTAGAAGCAACACCAATACCTCTAACAACAACTCCATCTATAGCAGCATCAACAACACCTCTAGTTGATGCATAACAAGGCATCAACTAAATGCACATGCCAACACATTCCAACAAAAGACAACTCCCTCCATGAATACCATACTACCATGACGAATCATCAACATATCAATGTCATCATCTGACCATCATCAAAAGGATGACATCAAGAGTTATCATATGCCAACATAACCATCTCAATTCCAACTCAACCAGTTGCACCCATGCTACAAGAATGAAATCCAATCATCAGCTAGGATACATAGGCTTGACATCAGTGCCAACATGAGATAGATTCCACCATGAACTAATGCCAACATTAGCTAGTTGGAACCATGAACACCATAATGCCAACAATACCCCACTTTGGCATTGATGGAAACCACACAAACTCTCCATACCATCATCCTTTATCACTCCCCCTTTGACATCAGGAAAAGGGTCAAATCCATCTTATAAGGAAGAAAAATGTGAAACATAAATACTAAAGCATATGATCTCTACATGGCTGAAAAATGATCCATATCAATAAGCATCCATGTCGCTCATATCAATAGCAGCAAGTAGCAAATATACCAATCATCATTTAGAGTAGCATACCAACCAACAAACACTAGCAGCAAGCAGCAATATGCCAACATAAGGAAACCATACAATCGTCATATCCAACATCATCATAATAGCAACTATGAGAAGCATAAAGTATATGCATCAATATGCATATGAGGAAATAACCAACATTCCTCCACATAGCAACCACATAGCAGCGAAATCAATTGCCATTATACGCCTCTATGCTCATAACATGAGGCCAAAACCAAACAAATATGATCATAGTATGAGGCACACCATGAACACCTCCAATTGGATCATAATGCCAACAATGGATGGTTGAAGTAAACAAGAGAAAATATATGCTCCCCCTAAACATATGCCATCTCCAACATCACTCCATGTTGTAGTGAACCGCTTTTGCTGTAAGAAATGATCACTTCTGAAAAATAGAAGCACCATATGGATCAAGACTCCACATGATCATTACTCTAGTGACATACACATTGATAAATACATGGTTGTAGCAGTGACATAAAAACCTCTTACATGACTATTACTTGACTTCATGACCCATGACTACAAGACCAAAATATAGTACAATACAATTACATGGATCCATGAGAATTTTACATGAATATATCATTAAATACATAGTTTCTATTATCATCTCCTATGGACCAATGACTCAAATACATGACATATCATAACTGATACAACATCGTTATCTATTACATGTGGTTGTAAAAATGACTCCATAAGACTCCTCTATAAAAATATTATCACCATGATGACTCTATCTACTAATGACTGGACCCTCAACCAACATAAAATGATGAACCAATAATAAATGCATGGCTATAAAAATCACCATATAATAGCTCATACATGTTTGTTCCATGTCTCATGTCATCTCTATACGTACTATGCCAATGAAATCCTTTTATGCATGGTTGTACCATCTTTTCAACCAACTTGTCAGTGAAACCAAAAGCATATATATGGCTGAAAAATATACTACTTTCACTCAGAAAATATATGTAAAGCAACTACAAATAACTGAGTAAAAACAATGAATAATATGTTGAATATCACATGTAAATCTCATACCATTCATAACTCCCCCTGAACTCAATATACCTCCAATAGACAGGCTAATCTTGGGGACCTGAATGTGCATGAACCTGAAACAAACTCATCGTATGTTATTGCAACAACTTGTACTCATCAAACTATCACACTATTACCATGCGCTCCCCTTGATGTTATGCGCCTCTCATGAACTCTACAGTCCTCTATAAATATGAAAGAAATAATCATGGACTGCAGGAGGGGATGCTCTTCAATACTTGAAGAGTTGTTTCTCATTCCTTCTCCACATGGTATTTGGCTGATTTTTTTCTTCCTTCACTGGTTTTTTGCTACTTTTATGGATTTTGCCTTAAATAATAGGGCAAAAAATAGTCCCTTGCCGTATGTCCAAAATTATGGCATGTATAGCCCTCCAAATGGAAAAGATATGTAGCAAGATGATTGGAACTCATGTTGCTCATGTTAGATCTAAACCTTGCATGAAATATTCTTCTTCTCCATTGGTTAGATCTGTAATTAGATGCATTATGACTAAACAAGTTACATGAGTAACATAACCATAAAAAACATGATTATACATGTTGGCAAATCTCCTTGGTTGTTGATATTGATGCAAGCTCCACTGATTAGATCTATATGTTTTTCTCCTACAATTAGTTGTAACATGCCCAAATCTGTGATAGTTGTAACATTATACCTTGCGCATGAAAGGAACAAAAGGAATTTGTTTCCTTTGAAATTTAATAAATCTGTCATGATCCACTCTTAGAGAAAAATATTTTCTAAATGTAGGTGCTCCTTGAGATTTTCAATTTTGCTGCTATTGGTTTTGTTGGTTGATCTACTTCTGGTTTTTCTTTTTATTTCCTTGGTTCTCATTCTTGTTGCTAGTATTGTTTGCTATAGGTTTCTTGGGTTCTTCTTTGTTGTTTTTACCTACATGCAAACTAGATTCACCCTTTTGAAATCCAAGACCAGATTTATCGAGTGGTGATCTTTGGATCTCAAGTAAGCCATTCAAGGCTGCATTTCTCTTCTCCATCTTCCACTACTTTCTCAAGGACACCACTTCAGATTATAATCTCTCACACTCATTTTCCTTTACTTGGTATTGCTTCCTCATACATTCCTCAAAATTTTCACATTCTTCCAATTTAATATTTAAGTTGATAATCTCCGCCTTGAGTTTGGTATCTCTATCATCACAAATCTGCAATAGTTTTTCTTGATCCCTACATGCAGTGGTTAGTCTAGAAATATTAGCTCTAAGAACCTTAAAATAATTCTCATCTTCACTAGGTACTTCAGCATGATCAGAATCTGAATCTTCAAAATTATATATTAACGAAAAACCATTAATATTTATACCTTTGGATTCAGTATTTTCTGATTTCTTCTCAGCATCCACTAAATCATGAGCACTAGAATAATGAGACTCTTGTGGTGGATATTATTGTTTTTGAAGTCCCTTATTATTATTCTTTTTTCTCTTCTTCTCATTCTCCATATTGATGATGGTACTATCTCCAAATATGGATTCTAGCTTGTCCCACATTTCCTTGGCATATTTCAAACCCACTAGCCTCTTCAAATCATCATCAAGAAGATTCTTGTACATTATGACTCTAGCTTGCTTATCCTACTGCAAAACTTCATTTACGATTGGATCCTTATCACAACCTTCACATATTAATCTCCAAATATTAGATCCACAAGATAAAAATTGAGATTTTACATTTTTTCTCCATAACTTAAAATTTGCAGCAATGAGGATAGCCAGTCTTTGAGAAGTCCTTCTGAAAAAAAAATAAAAAAAATAAAAAATAAATAAATAAATAAATAAATAAATAAAATAACAAATAAAAAATAAAAAATAAAAAATAAAAAATAAAATAAAAATTCGCCAACAAAACCCAGATCTACTCTCCAGTGATCAAGTTGCAACCAAGGGCCCCACTTTGATACCAATTTTTGGAAACCTTTGAGCACTACGGAGAGGGGGGTGAATTAGTAGTTTGACTTGTATACATTTTTTACCAATTATTAACTTTACTGAATCACACACACTTAATTAGAAGAAACTCATTAAATAATTGCAGATCTATGCATAAATCATAAGAAACAAGTAAACCATATGAGAAACATAACCATGAACAAGAACACAAGAAATCATCAACACATGAGACATAAGCTATCTGGTGGAAAACCCCTCACCGGGAAAAAAACCACCCTTGTTGTTGTTGCACTTCTCTAAATATTTTATTAATAAAATGCAGTCTTTTACATAGATTGTTGACTTTGATCAGCTAGGAGACTCGACCTCATATACAATCAACTAACTCCCATAAGCCTAGAGACTCGACTCTATTGATTATCTTGGAAGACTATGTTCTCACATGGATCTATGGACTACCATCTGCTAAAGGCCACGGCGATCAACGATCCTCGCCCAACTCCGATTGGACTATCCAACTACCATTGGATTGAGAAACAATTCCTTTCCTTGAAACTTCACAGTCACTACTCCACATCCTTGAATCCGTTGCTCCTCTACTCCATGCAGACTTCATTTCATATATTTTCACATTGGATACAACACTTTCTACTCAACTTGATTTATCTCTGCAATACGACCTCAAGCAGCAAGACAATCTCATCAATCAAACAAAAATACCAAAAACATATGCTCTCCACACAAGAAAAATAGTGGCCACATTAAAACTAAAATACCATCACCAACCAACATAAAAAACACAGCTCATAATCCACCATAATATCAAACCCTCACATCAAAATATAATTGTTGCATACTACAATTAGCAACATACAACATAATGCCTATGTGCCAAATGCACTAGAAACACCTGGAAAAAAATTCATGAGAATCTAAAATATGGAGCTATACCAAGGTCTCCATCTCTATCATAAACTCTGCTCCAACTCTCCGCATCTTTTATCTAAAATCTAAATATCCGAATCAATATTATGCTTTAGCAAGTAGATTTTATCATCCTATTTCCATTAGAGCTCATACACTGAAGCAATCAAGCTCACTAATGGATCTAATGCATACTCACACAATGCAGCCTCTTCTAACTCACTATCGCACACAACCAACCATCACTCAGCTCCAAAGTGAAGTATATAGAACATGGATGGCGAAATTTGCATTTGGGTTGGGATCAAAGGTGCAAAAATTAGACTAAATAAATCCACTAACACAACTACTTGTGCACTAAATGTGTTCACATCATTGGAGGACCTTTTTAAACCATTCTTAACCTTTACAGCTTAATCTGAAAGCCTCTAGGAATTTCCATGCCAATTTTCATATGATTTGTGTGAGGAATGTGGAGGATTTTTTGTGAAAAACCTCATTCATATGCACAACACTTGCTAAACTCAACTAGAGACCTTTAGTCGCATGCATAGGCATGCCTCCCATTAACTGGAGACTTTTAGTCACATGCATAAGCCTATCTCCATGCGACTTGGGAAGAGCATAAGGAAAAACCACAAACCCTCAACTCATAACTTGTGCTTCCTATTGGATCCTCTTCTTCAACATCTAAACTCACCTCCAAACCTTCACTAAGCTTAGTAACACCTCTGCATGTATATAAAACAAGTCTCCCAAGTGTCACTTCTAGGTTGACCTAAAATGCCAACAAACAAGGTTGACAAGAGTGCCAACAAGTCCTCCACTCTCCAAGAAACATATGAGCACACTTTGTAGCACCTCTACAACATCACCATAAAATAATCACACTATTGCAACAAGTCATAAGAATCCTACCAAGCTCATCAACATGAAGCTCATCTCCATCACATGTAGTAGCATCTCCAATTCCTCCAACTCTTGTAGAAGCATATGGTGGAAACAAAGCTAATATTAAGGGGGTGCTGAATTAGTATTAAAGCTAGTTCTTACTTTTAAGCCAATTTATTTTTCCTCATTCAAACTTGGCATCCATTATATGAGATCAACCATTAACAACCATAACAACATCCATATCATCGCTCAAGCATACATATCATGAGCAACAAACACATGAACATGGAGGTTTTAATGTGGAAACCCTTTCAGGAAAAAACCACCAAAGCTTATTGTTATTATTGATGTAAAATAAGAGCACCTACTCTATTACATCAATTTGTTTTGTGAGACAGAACTCATAGGAAGCACCAACTCCCTTTTATTTTTTGCTAGCACCCACTAGCAAGAAGCACCAACTCCCTTCTCTTGTAGACACCTATCTAGCTAAACAAAAGCACCATGTGAAGCTCCAAATTCACAGATTTGTTGCAAGTATCAACTTGCAGCTCCTTGGATTTATGCAAGCACCAACTTGCAGGAGGCACCAACCCCCAAGACTTCTCAAGCACCCACTAGAGATGGAACCACCAAATTCTTGTATGAAAGATCCAACCCACACTCAAAGTGGAACTCAATGTTCACTATCATTAGCAACCACTCTTCCTAATATCAACTTTGTTCTCTTCAACCCTTGGCCCATGCAACACTTTTCCTATGCTCACACTACTCACTCTATAATAGCCTACAATCACCACCACAACATCATACTACTCTCAGCCCTCTATCCACTGCACACAACATCACACATCTCTCGGCCTTCTTTGTCTGCATAGGCACCTTCAGCCTTTCCCATAAAATCACTGTCTCTCTCTCAGGGTCTTTATATTTTGCTTAGGCACTCTCATCCATTCACAACAGAATAAGCTCACTTAGCCTTACATGCAGCAGCACACTCTCAACACTGAGCTCTCTACACAGCTCAACTCTACACAATGTTACTTCCCACCCAATTTCTCAATGGAAATCCTAAGTGTTGTTCCTCTACTACACTAAACTCGATGTTGCCTCTACTTCCTATTTCCACATTACCCAAGTGTACCTTTGCATGGCTCTCCATCCTTTTGTTGTGTCTGACTAGGCAACTACATTAAATCATGAGAATTGGCTCCTCGATACTTTAGAATTAAATCTTTAGTCCATCTGCACACTCTAATGAGACCAATCATGATTTTTTTATGCACATATAACATGGCTCTCCATCCTTCTTTTAAATGATCATAGAGATCAAGGTGTACTTCTGACATGGTTCTCCTATATTGTGATTAACACTTCTGCACTTAGCTATCTTTTACATTTAATTCTTCATTAATGTGCAAGAAATCTCAAGCATGGTTGTTCTGGAGTCAACTGCTACCTCTACAAATCATGGTCCTCTTTGTCTTGACCCAATGATTTCTTCAGCCACCATTACTCTTGCGACACCAACCTTTTGTAGGAATATAATTAGTTGTAAACCCATTCATCCTCATGCACTTTCATATACCTTTGTACAACAATATCATATCTTTTTCATCTCGTAACTTCTTATTAAAAAGATCTTGCGAAATATCACAATTTTGATGCCTTTAGTCCCTTTTGCTCAACTCCTTCTTGTTTTACACCTTAGAACTGAGAGTTGTGACCAACAGCTTAGCACTAAGGTGCTAAGTCCTTCAGATCCTATGGGGTGCCTATCTTCCTTTGTTGACTACTCTTGCACTTGGTTCGTTTTGGTTTCTGCATCCAAACACTAACATACATTGGAGCCCCTTTCATCAGAACTTTTTCATAAAGCATTTGCATAGGAGTTACAAAACTCCAGGGTCCATAATTCTTCATAGAATCTAGGTTCTAACCTCTCTCTACACCCCTGGTCCTTTGGGTCTCCCACGACCAAGTGCCACTACATCAAAGCTCCCTATATCGGGACATCCTTCATATTTCAATTTCAAAGGAGTTCTAAAATTCCGACCTCTGAAGTACTTCATAGCACTTGGGTGCTAGACCTACTTTGCGCCCTCAATTCTTTGAACTCCACGACTAAGTTCCAACATGACATTGGATCCTTTGGTATCAGTACTTTTCTTCAAATGAAAATATGAGGGAGTTATGAAAACTCCAACCTCTAAAGTTTCAACCTTCGAGATGACATCATGTTGATGCCATCAACTCCACATGGTGCCTCCTTAGTGGTGATACATGTCACCCAGAGTTTCCCTATTAGGCCACCCAGTTTTAACGAATATGACTTCCATGTGTCCATAGTACAACCACGTCATGCTAACATCATCTGCCTTATTAGCTTCTAAGGACCAATCAATTGTCTCCATGTGTCCTGTCGTGAGGAGATAGAAAGGGTCCCTCAAGCCTTTGGTTTTGGAGAAATTTCCTTTGTAATTCGTATTCTCCTCATCCTTGGCACTTTTTAAATAATTACATTCATAAAAACTAACGAGGTTCTGAGAACCTGAAATTCTGAACCTTTGAGGTTTTTCTTCCCTCATGCCATTTTGGGTCCTCTTTTTTTTAAATAAACCATCGAGGTCCCAAGGCTCTAAGGTTCCAAAATGCTTCCATGTGTCCTGTCTTGCTGAGGTTCTGTTGTGCACAACCTACCGATATTCATCTTGATGTTCGATCCTTGAGAGGTTCCATCTTGCTCTGACCTCCAATATTTCAACCTCTTGAAGCTCTGAAGTTATGATACGACCATCCTTCTGAAATTCTGCCTGTTGAGGACTTCAAGAGCCTAACTTCAGTAGACAATAAATTTTGATCCAAGAGGCCATTTTTAAACTTCCACATACTGTTGGAAATCTCTTTCAAAGCACTTTCCAGTGGAGAGGGTCTGATGTAGGCCATGAGACCATTTTCTACCTAATAAATGGCTATAAATTTTTTATTTTTCTTTTCACCTTGGCCCTTATCTTATGCCTAGAATATTGGACTTCCCAACCACCATATTCATCATTTTATGGCTTCTCCTATAAGTCTTCTACTATGGTGATTCTCTACAGAGTATTGTAGCAACCATGGGACTCCCAACCACCATAGTCATGTTTTTCTCCAATAAGCCTGCTACTATGGTGATTTTCTACAAAGTACTGCAACAACCATAAGAATACCCTTGAGATTGACACATCAAGCACATCAAAATAACCCAATTACCATCACCTATATGTTGGGTAGTGTTATATTCTTTCCACTACTAGCCGCAGTTTGGACAAAGTTTTGGACATCCGTGGCTTTGTTGATGCAGAGTAGGATGGAGATCTCAATCAGAGAAGATCTACAAGTGGGTATGTGTTTAACCTATTCGAAGGTGCAATCAGTTGGATGAGTAAGAGAAAATTTGTAGTGGCACTATCAACTACAGAGGAAAAATACATGGTAGCCACTCATGCAAGCAAGGAAGTAGTATGGTTGCAAAGATTGTGTTCAAGTATGGTGTTAGTACAATGAGCTATAAGGATAGACTGTGACAGCCAAATTGCAATTGTATTTGCAAAGAACCCTGCTTATCATTCAAAGACAAAGCACATTGATGTTCAGTATCACTTTGTGAGGGATATGGTAGAAGAAAAAAAGGTGTTTTTGGTAAAGATGGACACTTTGAATAATACTGCAGATGCATTGAAAAATTCTGTGAGCTCTAAGAATTTCTCTTGGTGTATACAAAAATGGGCATTGTAGGGCTGGATCAATGACTAAGCTCTCTTATGGCCCCCTATGGAAAGAAAAAAACAAGTGGGATAATTTTCGGTTGTGTTATATTATGTTAGAGGGCGGGCGAAGCTCTCCCTTTGTTGTGCCAATGCAGAGAAGGGTGATCATAGGGGGGCAGTAGCCCCCCTCTATGGGGTTTGGGGAAGCACCCTAGGAATTTTTTTTGGACCCTATATTAGGTGGGCGAACCTACCTATGGTTTTGTGCATGGATTTTTCACATGCTTTTGGGCGCGATGGTTTTTGGTCCATGGTATTTTGTAGATCGAGTCAAGGGAGCTAAAATTATGTTCTAATATAGGGTTAATGGATTAGGGTTTATGGATGCTTCGGCATGTATATATATGTATTGTAGCATTAAAAGGAACATACTGAAAAATCAATCTGATAGTCCCAGTTTTGGGATCTAGAGAAAATCTCTGTGTATATTTTTTTTTTTGTGTTATGCTCTTGCCTTTGTTTATTTTCTGTTTTTAGAATTCGTATGCAGGTAATTTCTATACGGGGTTAAAACCTACAATCTAGCCCAGGGGACATCAAATCGAATAGTTGCTACCATAAACATCCATGTTATTCTGGTTGACATCAATTCCAACATTCTTGCTAACAGTTAGACAATGTCGATTGCCCAACACATCTCCCAACATGATTGTTGACATCAATGCCAACAAACTTGCAACCACTATCCATCTAGACAATCCCAACTATCCAACAACATCACCAATACATGTATAAGCAACTCCTCTATATTGGTATCAACAATGCCTCTAGTCAATGCATAAAAAGGCATCAATTCAATTCACATGCCAACACAAGACAACTCCCTCCATGAATACCATAATTGCATGAGGAATCATCAACATACCAATGTCATCATCTAACCATCATCAAAAGGCTGAAATTAAGATTTGACATCAATACCAACATAACCATCTCAATGGCAACTCAACCAACTGCTACCATGCTACAAGAATGGCATCCAATCATCAACTAGGCTACATAGGGTTGACATCAATTCCAGCATGTGCTAGCTACCACCATGAACCAATTCCAGCATCAAATAGATGGAACCATGCACACCATAATGCCAATGATATCTCATCTTTGTACCCTTTCCTAAGAACTTGTGTTGTTGTGATTTAAATCTTTTATCCTTCAAGCCAGTTTTCTCTTTCTCCTTCTAGGTTTCTATAGATTTGTCCAAGTTTACTCATATTAGTACTTGGAATTTCTTATCATACCATCTAAAGTATTGGTATCATCAAACTCTATCCTGTCCTAGTAGTACTGAGGAAATCTGTTGACAAAGCATTGAATTTTTAGTTCTCATCCTTGATATATCGCACATAACACAACAAATCTATAAATCTATTAGCACAATCATCCATTGTCTTCCATCCTAGTTTCAGGTCATGAAACACCCTAAGGCTTCCCTTCATAATACCTTTCTAAAAAATATTTTCTCCAACATATTTCTTGAATTACTTTCAAGGAATCTTCCTCTTACTAATTCTTTTTACAATCTAAAGGTCTTCCCACCATATGGAACCTCTTCTGGTCATGTTAAGATTTCCACTCTAGCATTAATATTCTTCAAAATCATGCACATGAAAGTCTTTCCTTAATCCCAATAGTTAGGCATCTACCTATTTTCCTTTCTCAATTTCACCATCAAAGGTAGGTGGCCTTTACCTATTAAATTATTCGTGTTGCATAGTTTGAGTGTGCTTCTTCTTTTTATTATGCAGTTTTGGAACCGTTGCTTGAAAACTTTTGAAATGGTTGTCCCTTTCCTAGAGGAGTTTAAGAATGATTCATCACTATATGTATTTTTCCTCTTACCATGGTGCCTTTTTCTATAGGTTCTTTTCTCCATGATACTAGTAGTTAGCTGTTTTTCTTCATGATACTAGTAGTTGGCCCATATTTCTGAATCTATGAAATACTTTCTACCTTTATGGAGGGATTTCTTTCAACATTGTTGCAATTGGGTGCTTGCTATAATTTCTTCTGGATTTCAAACGAGCTTTTTAGAAACACTACATTTAATTCTACTTTCATTTGCTACTCTCATATTAACCTTTTATTTTCTAACTTGTAGCTCTGGAGTCTTGGCTTCAATCTCCTCATAATTTCTACAAGATCTAGATTTTTTCTATATTCGTCAAATCTTCAAATTCCCTTATATAACATGGGAGGTTTCTTCCAGATGACATTGTACCATCTTTTTTTTTTCCTCTAACATTTCCTACACTTTATTCACTCAATTATATCTTCTCTTCAATGCTATAATGTAAGCAATCTAGTCATTAGTTGTAATACATCATCACAATTAAGTTTTATAATAACTTTTAACCTATTCTACATAATTGTGGCCTATAATACCCAAATGTTGTCACTCTTCTCTAATACCTCTCTATAACATACCCAACCCCCTAATGTTGGATTATGGTTACAATGTATTCCAAAGCTAATCTCTATAATTAAATTATGGGGATAGGTCTATAATATTTTTCTCTTCTCCAGTTTCCTCAAATTTCATCTTTGACATCACCATCTCCTTTTATTCAACGAGATCTTTCCAACAATGTAAGTTTTTTCTAAATCCAAACTCCATGTACAAAGTTATTCCCACATAAGAAATTAACCTCTTTCTTCCATGTGGCCCTTGTAAAACTTCGATATGGTAGACACGTGGCACCTCCCCTACTGATGAGTCTCGGTATTGCAACAAGAATGCTGCAACTCCCAAGGCTACCGACTTTAATTATCAACCCGGAGTTCATAAAAACTTAAGAGGTATGGACACTATATGTGCAACATAAAATGTATCCCTCCTTTACTTTCATGAGGTAATGGAGTGCATGTACGGAAGTCAAATCCTAAACTAATTGCAGAAACTGAAATGTTCGAAATGGAACCTTAACCTATTTCAAGAAAGAAAGTACAACGAAAGAAACCTATTCTAATTTCATAACGATCATGAACTAAATGTAAAATAAACTTAGCTTAATCATATTTATCACATGTGATGATTTAAAATAATTGAGCATGAAATCTGATCTAGAGAGTACTAACTACTGTGTGCATGTGTAAATATCAGAGAACTCCTTTTTTAAATCTTTTTGCTTTATAAATGCAAATGCTAATCTTTCCTTGATCTTTGGCGGGGGATACAAGTGTGGAGCAAGAGGGTTAAAATGGTATTGATGGCATGGAGGTAAAATAGAGGCCTAATCCCATCTTCAATGATGATTTTTCTCAATTCGGGCTCAAAACAGGATTTCCTACAGGATGCTACAGGTTTTCCTATAGGATGCTATAGGATTTCCTACAGGATGTTAAAGATTTACTATGTGAAATTATAATTCATCGAATGATTAGGAAAATCAAATCTAAATTGGATGGGACAATTTTTTTATTTACTAGGATGTATTAGGTCCCCATTCCAAGTGGAATAACTCAAAAACACCTCTGTTAACCCATGCTTAAAAATAGAAAAACATTACTAGTCGAAAATCTAGAAATTCGAGAACTAGTGAGCTAGTAAATCTAAAAAATGCCTAACCTAATCAAGTGAAAATGAAGTGGGGTAACTTTTGTTATGAACTAGAATGTTTTTGTGATATAATTCAAGTGGAACAAACTCAATTGAAGCTCGTTAAAAAATAGCAGAAATTTACTGTTCTTTGCCACAAAGGAGTTCCAGAAATCTAGATTTGGGAATAAGAAAGCTAATCCAAGTAGCTCAATGATTACTATGACCTTCCAAAGCTTTTCCAAGGATCAAATTATGCTTGTGATCTTGCAAAAGAAATTACATTAAACATTTAACTCAATCCTACAAAAATAAATCATTAATACTAAATGCAGAAGTAGAAGGAATTAAAAACAAGAGATGCATGTGAATAAGAAGTGAAAAGAAGGAAATAAAATGATACAAAAGGGCTCTGTGGATCCTAGGATGGAAAATCCCAAGTAAAATCAGATACCTATGGAGGAGAACAAGATTTAGAAGCTGAACATGACACCAATCTTCATTATTTTCATCAATACAATTACATCCCTGCAAGAAAATACAATGGAGCTGCAAAAATATGAGTTCTCTCCACAAGAACACTAATGAAAATATCCCTATAGGAAAATTTGACTTGGTACTTATAAAAAATGATTAGGAATCATTCCCCATGAAAGGAGGAATCTTTCCCCATCAAAATCCATTGATTAGTGGATCTAGTCCCTAATACTAGGAATCTGCATTAAATGGCAGGGAACACATTCCTAGATTTTCTCAATCATTGGAGTTCCACAATCTATGCCATAATTCCATAATATCTTGTTGATTTATTATTTACGATTGATCCTCCTGTAGTATATAACAAGTCCCTAAATTACCTCCTCCTCCAAATCTTCATAATCTACCCAATATTCTCATAATATTCCACAAAAATAAATAATATTAGGCACACATATTAAACTATTCATAAACCTTCCTAATGAATATATTAAAGTTAAAAATACATTATATAATGTAGAAAGAGAGGTTTAATGTGTTGAAGGATTGTCATAGGCCTTAATTTATGTTTAATTTAGAGGCACGGGCCTTAATCTATGTCTAATTTAGAGGCCCATCACCTACCCACATGTCATAATGGTGTAATGCCATGTCACAGGAATGCAATGTCCTTTTCCACGTCAATTGGATCACCACATATTTCTTCTTATCAAACTTGGTAGTTTTGGGAGGAACCCTTGAAACACTTGCCTTATTCTCTTCAACACCTGTACTTCGACACCCCATGCTACAACACCATTCGGTAACAAAAAGTGCCTCTCCAACAATGGATGTGGGTTTGGATCCCTTTGGTATCAAACATTCATCTTGAAATAAAATTATCTAACCTCCTAAGAACTTGAAGCCTAACAATGGAGTCCTACTAACAAACTCGTCGATTTAAAAACTCATCGACGCCCATTAATATCAGGATTTCACAATGGCTTGACCTTCACAAGCACCTAATTTCTTGATACTCTAATCCCTAATCATTCAAATGACAACTCCCAACCATTCCATTACTCGATGGATATAGAGGTCATGTTAGCATAAGGGAATCAATCCAATCAAATCTAAGATAATCCCAAACCACCAAAATTTAAAATGTTGACCCCCGACATTGAACTCCTAATAACAAGGAAGATCTCATAAACTAATGGACTCATCAATGCCCATTAGTATTAGAAGTCCATAATGGTTCAACCTTAATAGGCACTCAATGACCTAATACTATGATCCCCAATTCATCAAATAATGAATTTTGATCATCACATTACTCAAAGAAAATGCAGGTCTTGTTAGTATCCATGGATGCCCAATTAACTCTAATATAATCCTCAACCACCAAAAACTGAAAGGATGACGCCTGACATTCGATGGCTTGTGGACCCATTTGGGATAAGATGAAAGTCACATATTTTATTTCCCATATGAATAGATTCTAAGGATGAGGACCGACCTGAATGACTTGAAACGTTGAACTACATGAAAATAAAATTATCAGTTGATGAGGGATGGAATTGGGCAGAAACATCTATTTAAACCGATGAACTGAACGAGACTCAAACATTCACATTGTGATATGGATCCACATGATTGAGCTCTTGATGATACTTGAGGCCTAGTATTTTAATACAATGAAGTCAATGACATGAAATTATGACAACCCATTTTCTCTTGTAACTCTCTATAATGGCACCAAAATGGCCATGTGACCAAGGTCGAGCCAAAGGACTCCACCCCCGAAATTCTTAAGGTTAATCCTTGAATTTATGCAATATCCAAGAGAGTTTCTAGGTTCATTATGAAGTTTGAAAAATAATTCTAAAATAATTGATACTTCCCCCAAAGGTTGTAAATAATTAGAAGTATTCTCCAACCTACAACTTCCTCTTAAGGAGACTAACTCTATTCAAGCATCTCCTAGAAGATAGAAATATGGTCTAAGGCCAAATACTCAACTTCACTTAAATAAATAACTTCTCCTTCCTCACTTAAGATTAAAACTCCGTAACTAATACTTCTATCTTTCTCACACATAGGTAACAAATATTATAGAATTCCTCCAAAGGAAAACAAAATCCCTTCCAATATAGGAGGACTTTCAAGCCCTTTCATACTCAATAGGAATGCATCTATATTGTTCCATCCCATAACTAGTATGGGCTAGACCAACCACTCTAACAGATTATAGGAAGAGATTAGGCCCTAGTTTAAATTGTCATTATTATTTCCAATCATAAATTTTATATTCTTTACGGACAACATGCCCCCAAGGTATACTCCCATGCACATAATTTATACACGGGAAGAAAATAACAACTAGGGACCAAGAACAATGCATCTTTTCTCATATCATTGTTACATAATACAAAGTAAACTACCAAAGCCATGATCATGAAGTATTTAAAATCAGTTAATTCCTAACTTACTTATCAGATGCTCACATCCTACATATCAGTCCAGTTTTACTAGCAAGCATAACAACCATCATAACAAAATTCATGGGCCTTGAACAATAGCCTTTTCATTCATAAGTGATATATACACTTGTCTAATATACTTAAGTTATAGGAAACTAAATAAGGGTGAGACACTCGCCGAGTCGCCACCAAACCTTAGTCTCAACTTCATTGTAGTGTTTATTGTATTTGGCCTCCCACTTGGAAACCCATAAAGCCACTAGGGAAATTGACTGAGGTTCTCAATGGCTATTTCTCAACTGTGAAAGTGAGTCTCCTTCAGGGGAAGCAATGGAATTCATCCTCTACCCACTATACCAAGGATTTCACAAATTTCTTAGATGTATTCCCAAAACTTACTAGTGCACAAGGGAGTTCTTCTTTTCCATTATAATCCCTCAACAACCTCCCTTCTGAGTGCTTCCTTTGCGACCCATCTAGAACCAATTTCATGGCCTTCTTTTACCAGCTCAGGTTTGGATTTCCTTGCCATAAAATAGAAATTAAAACTAATATTTTTCACGTCAGTAAACATTTTATAACAAAACCTAATTATATTTAGTTTCATTTTTGCATAAAAATGGATTCCCTAGGGAAATTTTCTTGCTATAAAACAACATTAAAGAGCCACTCAAAATTATGATTGATTCTCACTTGTGGGTACTATTTTCTCCTCACCAAATCTTCCACAACTCATTCCAGGACTTCAACACCCTACCAACACTCAAGAAACTAGCCCATTCACCTTGTGCATTCATTTTTCGCTTCCAACCAAGGGAAATCCACATTTTCTAAGGTTTGACAAGGGATTTCATGGGTTAGTTTCAAGAACTTGAGATGGGTACTCGTTGTACCAACATATAAACATTTTCCCCAACTTCCCACTCGATCTCCTTGCTTCTATAATTGTGGGTCGTTGGCTACCCACCTACCCAACTTCCTTCACTAACTATTTTTAGGGAAATGGGAAAGAGGGAAATAAATTTCAATTTCAAAAATTTGTCATTTTGGCAATATGGGTTTTTGGCTATGGATATATTTATAATAGGAGAAGTTATTTCCCAACCAGCCTCACTAATTTCCACTAGTGGTGTCATGGCTTATACCAACGCTCCACCCTTTAGTCAATTGGTTGACAATTTTTTTCCATTACTTAGTGAAACATTTCACATACTTAAACACTTTTCCATGATAACTTGAAAGTCTCTAGAGCATTTATGTACCATGATTACCACAATAGTAAGGCATAATTTTTTATTACAAAAAGGTAGGAAATTTGGTGTTATAGTTTCTCAACCTACAAAAAATTTCAACTAGGTTATATCTCACAATTCAACATATTAAATTCAAAATTTCATACACCTTCTTCGACCAAGTGGCATATTTCCTTCTTTCCTCATTTTACTTTCCTTTGCATCCTTTAGGAGATTCTTCAAATCACTCTCAAGAATCATCAAAGGATGATCATACCTAAGTTTTCCTTGCAAATGAACCCTATATTGATCCCACATATTTCAAATATGTACCAACCAATGAGGTGACTCCCCTTTTGTTGAAGGATTCACCAAACGGGTTAACCAAGTAATCAATATGATAATTTTTAAAATTGGAATTATAATCATTCAACTATGTGCATATATTGGGCCCAAATATCTCCAAATCCTTCTCATTCATCCACTTATAGAAAAAAAATTGTTTCTTGCAAAATGATATGATCCTTTCTTAAAAACTAACAAAGAGATGTACATTTCAATTATAGAATAGGAAATAATTAAGGAATTAATGTATACTTGATATTTTTCGTATCTTGATCATAAAAATGTTCTTATTCACCAAATAATTACCTAGCATTGTTCCATTACTAGTAACATGTGTTGATCTCAGAAAGAAACTAGTAGAATCAATAATTGTCTCATCTCCACAATCATGTGTATGGTTTGACATGCACTAGGAAGCATGTCATGGGCCCCAAAAGGTTTTGTCATTCGATGCATGGGGATATGAGCCACAAGTGAGGAGAAAAATAGCCTCACATTTATGTGGCTCATGCTAGGGCATTGTGGTGTTAGTACATTGTTGCTATCAATACCAACTTCATTTGTAGTTTCATGAATAGAATTACAAAAAAATATTATAAAAAAAATATTTATATTATATAAAAATAGAAAAAAAAATTCATAAATGAATATATGTGGTAAATAATATTTAAAATATGGTGCTTACCCCATATCGTTATATGTCTTCCATCAAAACTCCACACCTTTCTTTGTTCTCCTACATTTGTTCATACTCAACTGATGCAATACATTTATTTTTTTCCATTGTTAGATCCTTTTTTTTGGATATGTGTCATATTCTTTGCGTGACTATCAACACACTTTTTATGATGCAGTGGGTGCAACGGATGTTCTAGGACAGTGCCCAAAAGCAAAAAATGACAACATTTTGCTTTCATTTTGCTTTCAGTACATGATTTTCGTTAAAAGATATTTTATGGTGCATAGTGGTTTTTCCCATGGTTTTATATTTTTTATTAAGGAACTACAATATTATTTCTATTCTAATCTTATAAATAGGTTAGTATTGTAATATTGTGTGTGTGTGTGTGTGTATGTGTATATTGTTGGTTTTCCTGGTTTTAGGTTTTCAGGATAAAATTTATGTGTTAATGTGTTTGGTTTTCATTGCATCTTTTCTTTTTTAATTAAAAATATATTTTCAACAATCAAATTTTTAGGATTAAAACACATTTTGTATTAAATTCATTTTGTCTTTGAAGGGGACGTCTTTAGCTAAGGGGTTTACCTCGAGCTTTTGGTAGATCCTATTATAATGGGTGATTTGCAGAAGTGATTACTGCCATAAAAGGGAAATGGTGAGAAGTTCAAAGATAGATATTGAGAAATTAAATGGGAAAATGTTTGATCTATGGAAGCTCAAAATGGAAGATTTGTTGGTGGAAAAAGATCATTGGATTATTGTGGATCTAGGTACTACACCAATAGGGATATTAATGGAAGACTAGACCAAGTTGGATGAAAAGGAAAATTGCATAATATGATTGTGCCCCTCTGCTTCAATATTGTTGAATGTTTTAGGGGAAGCTATAGAAAATTCTTTGTTGGACAAGCTAGGGCCTTTGTATCAATCTGAGTCCTTGGTGAACAAATTGTTCGAACAAAAGAAGCTATATAACCTAAGGATGAAGGATTTAGATTTAGTGATAGAGCATTTGAATGCCTTCTCTACTGTGTTAATTAATATATTATATATTCATATTAAGACTTCAAATGAAGATAATT
Source organism: Pinus tabuliformis (assembly GCA_031772625.1). NCBI lineage: Eukaryota > Viridiplantae > Streptophyta > Pinopsida > Pinales > Pinaceae > Pinus > Pinus tabuliformis. The sequence goes on along the minus strand of CM062818.1, from coordinate 913,423,883 downwards.
CCATTAGTTTATTATGTTCTCTACTAGACTCATGGGATAATTTGGTTGTTGTTGTAGGTAGTAATGCTACTACTTTTAAGTTTGATGAAGTATTCTTATCCTTGTTACTGGAGGAGATGAGAAGCAAAAATATGGAAAGAAAGAATTGAAATTCATTTTTCTAAAGAGGATGATCCTAGGATAGAAATAAAAATATGTTCCCTAGTGTAAGATCCAAATCTAGAGGAAGATCTAAACCTCCAGGAAAGTTCATAAAGGTATGTTAGAGATGTGTAAAAGAAGGGAATTAGAAGAAATATTGTAGATCTAGAATTCCTGATAAAGGGAAGGGTTCTAAATATGATCCATTTGCAAAAGAAGAAACATCCTCAAATGAAAGAGTGGAAGTGTACTTGTCTTCTTCAAGTACACAAATATATCATGAGGCATGGCTAGTCGACACATCTGTATCCTTTCATATGACTCCTCAGAGGGAGAGGTTTTGCGAGTATGAAATATTTTATGGTGGTGATTTTTCCTTAGGAGATGACTCAAAAGCTATAAACATAGGATGAGGAATAGTCAAGTTGAAGCTCATGTGTGTAAGGATTGGAACATTCCCTAGTGTTTTATAATCAATATGAGTGATGTAGGTATAAAAACAATGTTTAAAAAGGATACATGTAGGGTGATTCGAGGATAAATGTTATTGATAAGGGGATTCCAAACTAGAACTCTATATAATTTATTGGGAAGCACTATTAGTGATGGGTGAAACAGTTCTATTGTTCCTTAGAGTGGAGCAAAATAAGGAAAAACTTATATGGCTTTTGGAGAAAAGATTATGTTGTGGCATCAAAGACTAGGACATATTAGAGAGAAGGGTTTTCGAGTACTACACAATAATGGTGTGGTACAAGGTATGTCTAATTTCTCTTTGAATTTTTATTTTTGTGAACATTGTTTATATGGGAAGAATAATTGGGTAAGATTCTCCTTAGAGGGAATATTCCAGTTGGTGCATAGTGATGTATTTGGACCTATGTCAGTTCCATCACCAGGTAAATGTGTGTGTTATGTCTCATTTATAGATGAATTATTGAGGAATACATGGGTTTATTCCTCAAGAATTAATATGGAGTGTTTGAAATATTCAAAGAGTTTAAGGCTCTTATGGAAAATCAAACAGAGAAGAAAATTAAGTTGTTCAGGACACATAATTATGGATAATTATGTGGGAATAAATTTGAAGAATTTTGGAAGAAGCCCAATATGGAAAGTCAAAATAATACTCCATAATGGGTGTTTAAGAAGAAGTTGAATAAATAAGACATAGTGGAGAAATATAAATCTCGGTTAGTAGTAAAGGGTTATTTCCAGGTAGAGGGGAAGTGAAATTGGTGATAAATATATTTTCTCTTGTTTCCAAACTAACTTATATTAAATTTCTTTTATTTGTTGTTGTTTCTTTTGATCTTGAAGTATAAAATATGGGTTTTAAGATAACATTCCTACATGGGGATCTAGAAGAAGAAATATACATGAAGCATCCAGAAGGCTTTGCTGTGAAAGGAAAGAAAGTGTTGAATATGCAAGTTGAAAAAGTCCCTATATGGGTTAAAGAAATCACCAAGGATGTGGTATTAAAAATTTAATACTTATGTGTTGGGACTTGGTTTCACAAGGAGAAAAGTAAATCATTGTGTATATGTTAAGTTAGATGGTGATCATGTTATTTATTTAGTCTTGTATTTGGATTATATGTTACTAATTGGAAATTATGAGGAAATCGTCTAAAAACTGAAAACTAAGTTTTCCTTTAAATTTGACGTGAAGGACCTTAGTGATGTGAATTTTATCTTAGGAATGGAAATTAAAAGAGATCAAGAAAATAGGAAACTATGGTTAAGTCAAAGGAAGTATGTAGGGACAATATTTCAAAGGTTTAATATGCAAGATCGTAAACCAATAAAGGTGTTTATTCCTATAGGTGTAAATTTATCTAAAGATCAATGTCCTAAGACATGGGAAGAAGAAGAGGACATGTATTATTTTGCATATATTAGTGCAGATTAAAGATTGATATATGCAATGATATATACTAGACTAGACATTGCACATGTAGTGGGAGTATTGAGTGGTTATATGTCAAAACCAAGGAAGGATCATTGGGAAAAAGGAAAGAGGGTTTAATGTATTTGCATGGCACAACTAGCTATGGATTTTGCTACCAAGGAATATCATGATTGGATAGAGTATTGGACGTAAATGGATCTTTTGATGTAGATTAGGATGGATATCCGGATCATGAAAGATCTATAAGTGGGTATGTGTTTAACCTATTTGGAGGACAAATCAGTTGGATGAACAAAAGACAATTTGTGGTGTCACTCTCTACTACAAAAGTTGAATACATGACACTCTCACAATTTGTACGGTTACAAATATTATAGTTATAGAGATTTTGTTCAGGTATCGGATTGGTACAATAAGTTGTAAGGATAAAATGTGATAGTCAAAGTGAAATACTCCTAGCAAAGAACCCAAATTATGATTTGAATACAAATCATGTTGGTTTTCAACATCACTTCATGAGAGATATGATTGAAGGCAAGGGGTTGATCGAAAAAGTGAAAACCTTGCAGAATGATGTAGATTAAGATTAAGAAAATTTGTGGCACTTAGAATTTCTCTTAGTGTAGAGAAACAATGGACGTTATTTCCCTATATTGTTGATCATGTGTTGTTGTGACCCCCTATGAGCAAAGGAAACAACATGTGGGAGAATGTTGGGTATGAACTATTTTATTTGCATGACTATCACCATGTGTTGTACATTGTGTCGAGTACAGTGGGGATGTCACATAGGGGAAACAACCTACCTATGCAGGGGTTTAGGGGTAGCACCCACCCCCCCCAAAAAAAGGTAGTTTCTTGTGTTCATTTTTAGCATTTTTTAGCACACAAATTTTTCTAAAAGTGGTTTTGTGGTGCATGGTAGTTTTTCCCATGGTTTTGTAGTTACAATTAAGGAACTATGATCATATTCTAAACCAAGGTAAATGAATTGGAACTTTATGCTTTTGGGGGTTATATATTGTATTGTAGTACTATACAGATGAAAATACATACATTCACTCTCTCTCACACACACACACACATAACCCTTTCTAGTTTTCTCGATTTTGGGTTTCCAAGATAAATATCTATGTTAATGTGTGTGTCTTCCATTACATCTTTTATATTTTAATTAAGAATCTATTTGAAAACACTAATTTTATAAGGTTAAAACCTAAACATTTTAATTATCTCCATCAGGTTTATGGATTCAAACAATTCATCATCTTCATCCACATTGTCAACATCAAGCGCAGATAACTACATATATCAACAAAAAACTAGTTAATTCAATTTATAAAATAATAATAAAACTAACATTAAATGGGTATGGATATTGTTATTTTTTTACCTTCTTCAAGGCTACTTCCTTCCCATGATTACGTTGCCACAATATAAGAAGCATGACATATTGAAATAACCTTTTCATTCTACATGACAATATTTGGTCTTTTTCACATCAAGGGGTTTTACTTCTCTAAATGAAAAAACAAAGGTATAGGTAAATGTAACAATGTAAATTTCACACTCTCCAACTTGACTCAATCAATTTGGATGTGAAAAAACTTGGTGAAAGCATTTTTCTCTCTAACGCTTTTATCCTCTAATTCATTAAGAGATCATGAATTTTATGTATATAAAACATATTTTTGGAATGCAAGTACACTCTTAATTATAAAAACGTGTTATAAATAGTGTAACCATCAACATACAACTAAAATCCCAACTTATGGAGGCCTAGGTAACTTTGGGTGTGCATTTCATATAGCCAACTTTAACAATTTGGCCTTTTGGTTCTACTAGGCAATTTTTAGCCTTTATGGATAGTAGGTAGGATTTTCTATACAAATGCCACTATAAGGTTATATAACTATGTATAACAACAAATTACACTTTCTACAAGTTGAACTATTCAATTTGGGTCAAAATTGAGACTAGAGTGTGCAGTTTAGTCTAAGGTAGTTTTTCCTTCAAAATTACATGAAATCCTAAATCTATTTGCATGAAAGCAATGCCTCTTGTTTTTCAATTGAAATTTAAATGACATAGGTAAATTTAACATATGTATAACTCCATCTTCCAAATAATATAACATTTTTTGAGCTATAGGGAAGCTTGGGCATGCAATTTAATTTGGTCTCATAGTATAGTTTTGACCGACCTTATAAGGAAACCTTTTCCTCTTTCGCACACAATAACCCTTTTTAAGGCTTGAAATTGCAAAATTAACAACATGAAAATGTATAATATGTTCGATTATTTCACAACTCAAATATAAGGTAAAATACAACCTTGGCACAATTTTTACAAATAGGTTGTGCATTTATAGGGTTTTACTAGGCATCTCTTACCTATTTTTGTACTTCAAAGTCTTTTTTTACTATGAATTAAAGACTAAGCATAAAATATTATGTAAAAGACTTAACTAATTATTTATAATTTGACCCACTCAAATTGCATTATTTTTTATACTTAGGCATGCATTTTGCATGAAAGAAAAAATCAAAGTTAAAAAACAAAAATGACTTTCTTTAAAATGATTATGATTCATTTAATTAAGATGCTCTATTTTTTCCCAAAGAAAGAACTCCAACCACACAAAACCCCTATAAACTCATACTTCTCTTCAATTCCAAATTTATGCATGCTAGTAATGCAATTTTTCCCAAAATCTTCTACCAAAGTAGCTTTAAATACCATCACTAGTAATAATACATTTTAGGGATAAAATATACATTATATCTTATCCCATGTTCATTACGTGCATCTCTACAATGATTTCATTTTATCACGCATATAGTACTAAATCCTAGCATGTAAAGGTTCTTGCATAAATATCTCACTAGGTAGGTTTATGTATAATAAAACTTCACAACCATAATTTTATACTACTTGTATCTTGTATCTTTCATTTAACAAATGAAATATAATCTACAAGTATAATCCAATTATACCTTTTAGAAACTATCCAACAATGTAGTGCCCCATTTTACTTTAACTATGAGACAAATATATTTAGTATTATAATTTCTAAGATATATACTATATTATACACTTTATCCTTTGAGGACATCATTATGATGATCCGTATATTTATGTATTTTGATGAGACTCGTATTTCATCATATATTATTATGTTTAATTTCACTATGATGATGACGACGTTGATTATGGAATTTGTATGTGATCATTGATGATGTTTATTTGATCATGGCTATATCATGTTTAACATATTTTATTGATTATTTCCAAAGTGTAGTAGGAAATGAGGACTATGAACACGACCCATATGAGGATGGTTTTCAATCATGTTGCGATTTATGTTTATGATTTATATTTAATATTGATAAAGATATTGGATATCTTTATATGAATTTATACTAATGGATGATTTCAAACATTTACAAGTATTGATAAGTGTTGGCCATACAACCCATCTATGGGTAGTGGGTTTGTAGATGAAGGTTGAGTTACTATTATATGACTCAACCTCCTAGATCACCTTAAGGAACTGGAATTGACAAAACCCAAACCTTACTGACTTCCCTCATGTGCTACAGGACCCCCAAGAGATAAACCATCCTTCTAAGTGTCTAAACCCTGAGTGAAATTACCTTTTCACTGATATGGGCTCCAAGACGCTCACAAAAACATTGCCTGAATTTGACTGTAACCCTCTAGTCGCATGCATAAGCCTACAAGGGAACGACTACAGTGTTTTTCACCTAGTTATATGCGTGCGACAACGATATCTAAGGCACTTTTTTAGGTCTAGTCTCCAGATCACTACCTAGAACTTAATGAAACACTTAAAAATGATAAATGACATAGGGAAAAAACCTTCCATACAAACTTAGATAGGAACTTGACCTCACCAAGCCTAACCATGACAAACATTTCATCAAACACATCATGAACATGTAATCTATAGGTCATAATTACACATCTGAACATATGGATCTCATACTTATCTGAGAATCATTAAGAAGGTATGATTTCCTCTCACAATAGTTTCATTATCATCAATTAGGTCAAGCATCCATTAACCATTCATTGGTTAATCAAAACATGATGAGAGCCATAACTAAAGCCTATCATAAAACCATGCTTATAACTAGCATATAACCTGGAATAATAACAATGATATAACAACAATCAAAGACAAATAATAACAAGTATAAATACTCATGAAATAAAAGAGAGAATATCTCTTATAAACATATGCAAATCCAGCTAAGTCAGAGACTTCCACATACCACCCAGTGATAGATTGGGTTGAACCAAATCTTTCTTTCAACCAATCAACCTCATGCCATATTCCAAGCATGAATGTGGGACTCACAACAAAACCAACTAGGAATTCCTCAGGATTTGTCATGTATCTTGCCATTACTGATAATGGGATTCCTAGGCTCGAAATCCTCATCTATACAATCAAGCTTTACTGTGTATCCCTCCATTACAAGTCAAGGAATTCCTAGGCCCAAACAAAGAAACATACACTACCAATCTTTACCGCAATCCCACCATTACCGGTCAAGGGATCACTAGGCCTAAACAAGCATGGACATCTCCATATTTTTTCCTTGAGGAATTTTCCCATCTCCACCCCCCGAGATTTACTGTGTATCTCGCCATCACCAGTCAAGAGATTCCTAGGCCCTTGGAAATTTTCCTTAGACCACTTCATTTGGTTCCAAAACTATTTGGTAATCCAACTCAACTAAATGAAAGAACCCCATCACACCATTGTTATCAGAAAGCTCATTCATGACCATGTTCTTGAAGTGCAATATTGTCCAACAGATGATCAGGTTGCAGACATCTTCACAAAGGCTCTCACAGAGGCGAAGTTCACTAAACTTCGATATATGCTTGGAGTTCAGGAAGTTGTCACTAAGGGGGGATAGGCTCTAGTGCTTCCTTCCTTCTCCTATTGTGTCATATTTGTAAATCCTTCAATCCTATCCCAAGTTGTTCTTAAGGGGGGATGTTAGGATATTCCGACACATAGGATATAGTTAAGTTCAATTTGGTCTAGTATAGAGTTAGGTTAGAGTTAGGTAAAGTGTGTTTCTTTACCGTTGTACATTTTGCAACTTACAATCCGACGGTCACGATATGTAGTGATCCGACGGTTCACTCTCACCTCGGTATTACCGACACTTGATCCGTGGCTTGACACCCGATTGGTCCATGAGTTCTATTTAAAGCGCATGGAGGGTCATTGTTCGGGTAATCCGTGCATGAGAGAAGCTTATGTAAATTTTCATTCTTTGATTAATAAATTGCCTGTAGTACCCACGTTGGGACAGGCCGTGGACTGTTTCCCTCCTTGCACTTTGAGGGTTTTAACCACGTCAAAAATACTGGTGTATTGATTTGAGATCTGGTTGTGAGCGGTGTCCTTTTGGTATTCTTTCTGAGGAACTTACCCTGTAAATTCCTACATGGTATCAGAGCTATTTGAGGGCCGCGTCCGTTGGTGATCCAAATCTGAAGCCGGTAGAACTGCATGCGGCTGTCGTTTCCTAGATCTGCTGTTTCTGACTGCTTTCGGGCCGAGAGAACTACTCTGTTGCGTTCGGAGCATCTGTTCCAGTGAGGAACCCCTTTCGTTTCACGCGAAAAGGTTTCCGGTAGCCCTAGCTGCGCCATTTTTCAGATCGGGAGGTATACAGTGTTTTTTGCAGTTTACTGTTATTTTCTCTCTGCTTATTTCGGTCTCAGTTTATTTAGCCTTTTTTTTAACCGGATCTATACCTTTCATTTCTACGTATGCTCTTTGCCCTGCGACTCTGTGCGATCTGGGCAAATCAGAAACAGAAAGGAAGGATTTTTCTCATGCGTATGCTCTTTTCCCTGCACCTTAGTGTGATCTCGGAAAATCAGAAACATTGAGAAAAATATTTAGTTTTTCGGCTAAAGCTAACTTTGAGATTTTTTTTTAAAATTTCTAGTTTTTTGGCTAAAGCTAACTTCGAGCCACAAGGTTCGTTTTTCTTTGCATATTCGTGTTGGGTTTTGTGTTTTGTGTTTTGTAGGGAAAAAGAGCTTTCTCAAGGCAAGCATGCAAACCAAGCCCCCCCCCCCCTCTCTCTCTCTCTCTCTCTCTCTCTCAAATTTTTTGTATAGATCAATTGGTTCAAAGCTATTTTAAGAGAGTAGAGGTCTTGGGTTCAAGTCCCCATTTTGTGGGGGCGGATTTTTTTTTTCATTCCCGCACATTCGCGCACTTTGCCGGCAACGTCAACAATTTTTTTTCAAAAAGCCATAACTTCTTCATCCGGAAGCCTTTTTCAGAGCCGTTTTTTTTAAAACCGCCTATTTTTTCGAGATCTATCCATTGGAACACTTACTTTCAGCATCTTCAGCTTCAGTTTTTTTTAAAATGGAAAGTCCATGCCAAGTCATTCTTGACAGCACTAACTACTTCCAATGGGTAGCCTACATGAAAGATTTACTTAGAAGTAAAGGTCTCTTCAGAATAGCCACAGACCAAGAGAAGAAACCAAAAGATGAAGACAAGGCTGCAAAATGGGAAAATAGACAAGATCAAGCACGTGGTTTGATAGGGATGTCTATTTCTCCTGATCTTAGATTCCACATTGCAGACCTTGAGACTCCTCATGAAGCATTAGAAAAACTTGCTAAAGTTTTTGGGATTAAAAATGAAATTAGAGCCCATCAACTTGAAAATGAGCTGCTTACTTTGGATCCTAATAATTTTTCTTGCATTGAAGATTTCTTGTCCAAATTCAAGACCCTTAGATATCTCTTGGAAGGTGTTAAAGTTAAGAAAGAAGATGGTAACCTTATTTATTCCATCCTTACTAAGTTGGGACCAGCCTACTCTGTATTTGTTTCCACTTTCCATTCTACAAGGGAAGCTTTCATTTGTCAAGGACAAGACTACAAGGCCCCTTCCTTTGACTCCTTTTGTGATTCCTTAATAAGAGAACAAGAAAAACTCTTACACCTTGGTCTTCTTAATCTTGGAAACTCTTCAACGAAAGCGTTAGCCGCCCAGCAGCAACCAAATTCAAAGAATCCTAAGAAGTCATATCCTCAAAAGAATGGTCCTAAACCATCTCAGCCTCAAAATGAAAGATCATTTCAGCAAAATGATAAGACCAATAAAAACAAATGGAAGAAGACTGATAGACATTGTAACTTTTGTAATCGAGATGGCCACTTAGAATCTAAATGCTTTAAGAAGATGGAAGCCTTGGAAGCCGCAATGAAGAAACATAACATCCATGTGGAGCCTACTTCAACTTCAACTTCCGGAATGGCACTTTCTGCATGTCATTGTCAATCATCTCAGTCTGGTTATGCATTAAATGTATCTTCTTCTTCTTCTCATTCTCATGAGTGGCTCATTGATTCTGGAGCCTCTTGTCACATGGCCAAAAACCAAGCCATGTTTTCTTCTTTAAATGATTGTAACACCAAAAATATATATATTGGTGATGATAGATCTCTTAATGTTGTAGGGACTGGAACTGTTCATCTAGACAATGGTCAGTTTAATGATGTATTATGTGTTCCAACCTTATCCTGCAACCTTCTATCTGTCTATCAGATAACTCATTCAGGTGAAGGTAAAATTGTTGAATTTTCACCTCATGATGTTGTAATCAAGGATCTAAAAGATCCTAAACAGATTCTAGCTACTGGTCTTGCTGATGATTCCAAAAGGTTGTATAAGTTTCACAACTTTGGGTCATCAAATCTTCCCTCAGTATTTGTTGCTCATAATGATGAAGTGAGCAAACTTTGGCATGAGCGATTTGGTCACTTAAACTATCGCTCCCTTCAGCATCTATGTAAAGAAAATATGGTGACAGGTCTTCCTATGGTATCTTGCAGAGATGGTGTTTGTTCCGGATGTGTACTCGGAAAACATCATCGGGACAGTTTTGACAAACGTGCCTCTTGGCACGCCTCAGCCCCTTTACAGCTTGTGCACAGTGATTTATGTGGTCCTCTTCCTGTTGCTTCATTCTCTGGCTGCAAGTACTTCTTAACTTTCATTGATGATTTCTCCAGACGCACTTGGGTATACTTCTTAAAACTCAAGAGCGAAGTATTTAACACTTTTTTGGCCTTCAAAGCCTTTGTTGAAAAACAATCTGGACATCAAATTCTTAAGCTAAGAACTGATAATGGTGGAGAATATGTTAAAAACACATTCATCAACTTTTGCACTGAAAATGGAATTCAAATGCAACATACTGTTCCATACACTCCACAACAAAATGGTGTAGCTGAAAGGAAAAATCGCACCTTAAAGGAAATGGCTAATTGTATGCTGCAATCTAAAGGACTCAGTCTTAGTTTTTGGGCCGAAGCAATTAATTGTGCAAATTATATAATCAATCGCACTCCTACTAAGGTTCTAGAGAATATCACTCCAGAAGAAGCTTGGAGTTCCATTAAACCAGATGTAAGTCACTTTCGTGTGTTTGGAAGTGAAGCATGGGCCCATATTCCAGATGAAAAGCATAAAGCTTTAGAACCTAAGAGTGAGAAATGTACTTTTGTTGGATATTCTGAAGATGTTAAAGGTTATAGACTTATTCCATTTAAGTCCAAAAATGTTATCATTAGAAGAGATGTAAAATTTGATGAAAATAAATCGGCCTGCGAGCCTAGTCCGGCGGATGTGCCACCTCTTCCTATCTCTTCTACTTTTGAAAACATTTCTTCTTCAGATGATGAAAGCGAGGATGATAATCCTCCCCCACCTTCTCAGGATCCTCAACTTCCAAGATGGGTCCGTGCTACTCGGGATGCAGCAGGTGATCTTGCCGGTGATCCTATAGATCAGCGACGTACACGTTCTCAGTTTGAAAGAGCCTCTTCTTTACTGGCTCAAGCTCCAGTAAATCATGATCCTGACACTTTTGCAGAAGCTTCAGGCCATCCACATTGGGAAGCAGCTATGAATGAAGAATATCATTCATTGATGACAAATGATACATGGGATCTTGTTCCTCTACCAAAGGGACGCAAACTTGTTAGATGTAAATGGGTTTACAGAACCAAGTATGGACCAGATGGGAAAGTTGATAAACATAAAGCTCGTCTCGTTGCTAAGGGCTTTTCACAGGTTGAAGGCATTGACTACACTGAAACCTTCTCCCCTGTTGCCAAAATGAACTCTATCCGCCTTGTTCTTTCCCTTGCTGCCTCTTTAAAATGGGAAGTCCATCAGATGGATGTTAAATCTGCCTTCTTGCATGGGGACTTGCAGGAAGAAATCTATATGGAACAACCCATTGGCTTCATACAAACAGACTCCATCCTTGTTTGTCGACTTAAGAAATCCCTTTATGGCCATAACCAAGCTCCTCGGGCTTGGTATGCCAAAATGGATAGCTTTCTTTTAGAATCTGGCTTTTCTAGGTGTCATTCTGACAATACTGTCTACACCAAGAAAGTGGGAAACTCTCTTATCATCCTTGTTCTTTATGTTGATGATCTTATTCTTACTGGTAGTGATCCCAACCTTATAAACCATGTGAAGTCCAGCCTTAAAAAGAAATTTGAAATGACAGACTTAGGACACTTACACTATTTTCTCGGTCTTCAAGTCTTGCAATCCCAAGAGGGTATTTTCCTTTCCCAGTCCAAGTATGCTTGTGATATTCTTCGTCATTTTCACATGGAAGACTGTAAGCCAGCCTCTTCTCCCTTTCAGTCTGGAGTCAAACTTTCAGTCTCTTGTACTTCTCCTGAAGTTGATGCTACCTTATACCGTCAACTTGTCGGAAAACTCTTGTATTTAACCCATACTCGTCCTGATCTTTCCTTTGCTGTTGGCCTTGTTGCTCGTTTTATGCAAAACCCCCGTGAAAGTCATTGGAAAGCAGCTAAAAGAATACTTCGTTATGTTCGAGGTACAGTACAGTTTGGGATTCATTACAGTGCCAAAGCAGCTCCTCTGTTAGTTGGTTTCACTGATTCTGATTGGGCTGGTGACCTTGATGATCGGAAGTCTACTGCCGGTTATGTCTTCACTCTTGGTCCAGGACCTATTACATGGGCTTGTAAGAAACAGGCTGCCATTTCTCTTTCGTCAGCAGAAGCAGAGTATCGTGATGTCGTGGAAGCTAGTAAGGAAGCCTTGTGGCTTCGTCAGATCCTATCAGAGTTTGGCTTTGAGCAGCAACATCCAACCACACTTTGGTGTGATAATCAAAGTGCCATTCAGCTATGCAAAGATCCAGTCCAACATCAGCGCAGCAAACACATTGAACTACACATACACTTCATCAGAAAGCTCATTCATGACCATGTTCTTGAAGTGCAATATTGTCCAACAGATGATCAGGTTGCAGACATCTTCACAAAGGCTCTCACAGAGGCGAAGTTCACTAAACTTCGATATATGCTTGGAGTTCAGGAAGTTGTCACTAAGGGGGGATAGGCTCTAGTGCTTCCTTCCTTCTCCTATTGTGTCATATTTGTAAATCCTTCAATCCTATCCCAAGTTGTTCTTAAGGGGGGATGTTAGGATATTCCGACACATAGGATATAGTTAAGTTCAACTTGGTCTAGTATAGAGTTAGGTTAGAGTTAGGTAAAGTGTGTTTATTTACTGTTGTACATTTTGTAACTTACAATCCGACGGTCACGATATGTAGTGATCCGAGGGTTCACTCTCATCTCGGTATTACCGACACTTGATCCGTGGCTTGACACCCGATTGGTCCATGAGTTCTATTTAAAGCGCACGGAGGGTCATTGTTCGGGTAATCCGTGCATGAGAGAAGCTTATGTAAATTTTCATTCTTTGATTAATAAATTGCCTGTAGTACCCACGTTGGGACAGGCCGTGGACTGTTTCACTCCTTGCACTTTGAGGGTTTTAACCACGTCAAAAATACTGGTGTATTGATTTGAGATCTGGTTGTGAGCGGTGTCCTTTTGGTATTCTTTCTGAGGAACTTACCCTGTAAATTCCTACAACCACTGCCACACCTAGAAAAACCTATGTCAATGATAGCAAGAGAACCAAATACACACATCCATGTACCGTGTATTCAAAAATATCAAGGAAATCATACATGCAACTTGATACCTGCAAGTAATCCTATTGTAGCCACTTGATCCAACTCTTCCTTGCTTGATCTTTGCTTCCCTTTGCTTTCTTTTGCTTCCTTTATATTCCTTTCTCCAATGCTAGAGTGCTTCAAGAATGCTCTAAGTGTGCACGAGTAGGAGAGAGAGAGAATAGAGAGAGAACTCCAAAACTAAACTGATAAAAGCTTGTGAACTGATCCTCAAAAGCCTTTTTATCATTGAGGACTCTATTTTCTCCAATTTCAATTATTTTCCTTCAATTTCCTCCTCACTATGCAACTTGTGACCTTTCACCTTCCTTTTCTCCTAATTTCCTTTATTTTCATAAACAAAATGTTAATTAATGCCTCTTTTCCTTTTCAAAGCCTTTGTCATTTCCTTTTTCCAATTTCCTTAGTGACAGTAAACCAAATGAACACCCACTAGGATGTTTTGCCCAACATTCAGCTTGGAATAAGTGTCCCATGAAATTGGTCTTATTTTTCATTTATTAGCTTTATTACATGAATTTTTAACTAGGGTTGTTACATAACCCTCCCCCTTGGGAAGCATCATCATCGGTGTTCAATGACACCCATAAACATCAAAACCACTGAAAATAAAAACATACTACTTATGGAGATTTATAACTTAGCTCGATGTAATATTTACAATGAACAACTTGCTCAAAAGAAAAACCAATAACCAACATAACAACATGACAACCATACTGCTTATTGGAGCTTTATAACACAACTCGATGCGGTATTTACATCATACATATGCATACATAAACATAACCAAAACACAACACCAAAACATATACCAAAATACATCCACTCAACCAACGAATAGAGAAGCATACATAGCCTGCATTTGATCAATCATCTCCCATGTTGCTTCATCGGGCCCAAAGTGCTTCCACTATAGTTTAAATTGCTCGATTCTGGAGCATGAGTTTTTTCCACTGCAAAGTGCACTAAGGTTCGAGCAGTAATTCTCCTTTTGCCTCCACCTACAATACAAACCAATTAATCACTGATCAACATCTTTCATATACCTCTTAAGCAATGAAACATGGAAACTTCATGGACTTTCATTCTCAGAGGCAGTGTAAGTCAGTAAGCCACTGGTCCAATCGTCTCAAGAATATTGAAATGCTAACAATACCAAGGTCCCAGCTTTGCACATGACCCAATCCTCAAGGAGATCTTCTTGGGCTTGATGCACAAGTACACATGTTCTCCAAACTGAAACTCCTTAAATACCTTGTGCTGGTATGCATAACTCTTTTTTCTATCTTGTGTTGCCTTTATATTCTTCTTAATAACCTACATTTATTGTTCCATGTCTACCAACATATCTAGTCCGATCAACACCCTATTCACTGGATCACTACAACTGATGGGAGTATTACAGCTCCGTCCATAAGGTACCTCAAACGAACTCATCCTTAGTTAATCTTGATACCCATTGTTGTAAGCAAACTCTACCAGTGGAAGATACTCTTCCCACTTTCGTTATTGATGCATCACATACATTCTCAACATGTCCTCCAAAATCATGTTGACCCTCTATGATTGTCCATCTTTCTGCAAATGATAAGTTGTGTTGAAGGCCAACTCTATACCCAAACCTGCAAATAATGCTTTCCATAACCTGGAAGTGAACTTGGCATCTATGTTTGAAACAGTCTTTCTAGGAATACCATGTAACCTCACTATATCTCTAATGAAGGCCTATGATACCTCATCAGTTGAATGAGTATACTTCACTAGAATAAAGTTAGCTACCTCAGTCAACCTTTCAACCACAACCATGATAGAATCATGTTATCTAGATGTCCTCAGAAAACCTGTGATGAAATCCATAGAAATGACCTCCCATTTCCACTCAAGAATCATAATCTATTGTAGTAAACCAGCTAGATGCTTACACTTTACCTTCACTTGTTGACAATCCAAACATCTAGCCACAAACTCTTCCACCTCTTTCTTCATATTCGGACAGTAGTATAATTTCTTAATTGTTGTCAATGTCTTATGATATCCCGAGTGACCTAAATAGTTCTTAAAATGAAATTCCCGCAAGATAATATTCTTGATATCATTTTTGTCTGGAACATATATGTTTTCCCTAAATATTATCAAACCATATACTATCATATGATAGTCCACATCATCTTCACCTGTACCCTACTGCTATAACCTGTGCTTAAGTTGTTGGTACCTTTCATCCTATTATCCTTCTTGTAAGATCTGATCCTGTAAATTTATCCCATAAGAAATCATAGCTCCTATGTGATTTACATGTGCTCTTCTGCTAAGAGAGTCTACAACTTTGTTCTGTTTACCCTTAATATATGTGATTGCAGAGAATCTACAACCTTGTTCTGTTTACCCTTAATATATGTGATCGCAAAGTCAAACTCATTGATTATAGACAACCACCTAGCTTGTCTGGCATTCATATTTGGTTGGTCAAATAAGTATCTCAACCCACTATGATCACTCATCAAGATGAATCTCCTTCCAAGACTATAGTTCATCCACATATTCAAAGCATGGATTATCATTGCCAACCCAAGATCATGTGTCACATAGTTATGCTTGTGCTCATTCAATTTCCTTGACTCGTAGTGTTATACAGAATCTATGACTGCAAACAAAAGTATCTTCCTTATGCTTGGTGGACTGACTAGAATAATACAAACCAAAGGGCACAATGTCTTCCTTAAAGTAATTGAATGATAGGATGAGGCTTACTTGGAATTTGTTTTAAACTTCTCTCCTTCCTCAACTTATATGCTCTGTTAGAGTCGTTCTGGTCAAGCCCTCGGCCGGAGATCAAAGCTCTTTATGCATTTCAATTCTAGGTGTCCCGCTCCATCCACTTAGCTCCATTTCGCTAGGGACATGCCATGATCTGACTGAGAAAGTCATGCTACTCATTTTCCCTCATGTCTAGCCCCTGCTGGTTCATGTCTTGGTCCATAATCATTGAAGTTCATGATAGTCAAGGTCTAGTCATATTACAGGACAAAGTCCTTTTTATTGCTAGGTATAGGAAATCATCATTGTGGTCTTTGAAAAACATGTCCAGAACAAGCCATGCAGGCTAGAGGGAGACCATATACAGCTATGGTTCAGAAAGCTTCATCATCATCTGAAGAGTCATCAAATCTTCTTCAAAACTCTGTTTTGAAGAAAAGTCAAACAAGGTCAACTATGACAAAATTTTCCAAAAAATCGCCAGTTGACTTTTTCAGATGCAGTCATGGTTTTCATCGCCAAGTGCCTAGTCACACAGTCCCTGCAAAGAAATGCCGAAATTCCCATCATGAGAGCCAAAATTTCAAAGAAAAAATGAAAAGCAGAGTGTTTTAAAGTCAATGAAAAAGTGCAAAACATAAACATTAGAAAGTGGGTTTTCAAAGAAGAAAAAATTAAACCCAACTCTCCCAAGCCTATATATACTTGTTTTTACCCAAAACAAAAACCATTTGTGCTTTGGCAAGCTTGGAGAGAAATTACAAAGGTGAGAGAGAAAATTCATGAGGGTTTGAGTGAAGGAGAGCCGGTTTCCAAAGGGTGGCGCATACACCAGGGCGCATAACGCACACAGAGGGCGCGACACACTGGCAGCCAGCCCATAGTGAAAAATCAACAAGGGCATGACGCACTCAGGGTGTGCGGCACACTGGGCTTGGTGCGCGACGCACACAACCAGGGAGCTCAAAACACTTGCAAATTTGTTTTATATCCAGGTTGAAAGCTAGCAAGCAAGAGGTAGGCTGGAATGAAACCTCTTCTCTGTCAATTTGGTCAATGGTTTGGTGTTTCTAAGATGTTGAATGATATCCAAAGCACATTGGCCATCCATGAAAATAATCATCAAAGAAAAAATGATAAACAGGGTTGCAAATTTGTGAAGACGCCACCAAGGTTTTGCTCCCATCCCCTTGTCCCCTCACTCCTCGTCATTGTCACCTCCATTCCACCTTGTCTCCTAAGGAAACCCCCTAGAAATCTCCACTAAGACCCACCCCTAGAGTTCCAAGCAAATTAATGTCACTTGACAGTGCGCGGCGCATACACAAGGTGGCGCAGCGCACTCACGCCGTGCCGCGCATTGGGAGCCCAGCCACAGTGTTAATATTGCACTGGCACGGTGCATACCCGGCGCGCGGTACACTGGGCAAAGAGGCAGCGCACAGACCTGTGAGCCTAGAAAAAACACCGAATCACCTAAATTTTTATTAATGGCTCTCAAAATTGCAAAGGTGGCCCTAGATCCCTTCACCATTGATCCTTAACTCAAAGAAAAATACGATTTTGGTGACCATGAGATCAAAGGAAATTTTTTTATTAAGTAATCCCAAAAATGACACAAAGAAGGGCAAAAAGCTAGGGTTTTGCTACAGTAACATGATTTCTAAAATATGCTCCTACCCTACCTCTATCAGCTAATTCCCCTGGAGCAGTTTCCCCTAATAGTTACCCTAGCTACATTGTAATCATATCCATTCGTCCGCTTTATTCCTATAGCTCAAAATATCCCAAACCCTACCCCATCAAACCATACCCCAAACACTCCCAAATCCCTGATAAATTTCTCCTTTAAACGCCTATTCCCCTTTTCATCATTCCCCTCCTAACACTCCCCTATTTTATTGTCCCCTTGGTGACATATTTTTAGAGCATCTATCAGTTTCATTGGATTCAGAGGGCAGCATAAAACTCAGGGTACAAGCAACAGTAATGGCATCAGAAAATTCATCAGAGTATGAAGGGACCCACAGCGACACATCTTCAGGAGAGAGGGCCCATAGTAGACATCACCGGAGCGGTAGACATCTTAGAGATGAGCCAAACACCGTCACAGTGCTACAGGCATGCCCACTTGCCATGTCATGTTTCCAGCACTTGGCATGTTATGAATTTTGTCGAAGGGTGGCAAATGTTAAAGTCCATCATGAGTTGGCCCGCCTTTTTGCACTTAATATATAGGGAGGCCAATCTGTCCTGGCTGGGGTCACTTTCACCTTGACACCGGAGGCTATATCAGTGGCAACATGGATACCAAACATTGGGGAGTAGTGGCATATGAAAAAGAAGGTGGAGAGGCATCACTTAAGCCCTACATCAAGAACAGATGTTTGAGCCAGCTCACCAAAGTTTTTCCATTCAGATTTTTGAGCGATGAGTATGCCCCACTCATGAGATTGATCATGAAGTATTTCAGTTGCGAGGGGAGGTTTTCTCGCCTTTATGCCTATCACATCCGCTTGCTCATGCACTTCACCAGGGTGAGGATGATGAGCCTCCCATTTTTCATCTACAAGAACATTGAGAAGATGAAAAACTTCATGCAGTGCAAGACCCCATGATAGCAGCTAAACAATGTCTATCATTTTGCTCTCATCCGGATCTTGGTAGACCATCAGCTGGGATTGTAGGGTATTGCTTGGGAGGACTTCATCTCCTGGGATTTCTTCAGCGCCCCACCAGTGATATCAGAGGCAGAACATGAGGTGGAAGGTCCTTCACATTAGTTTGAGCCTGAGATGGGAAGTCCTTCACATCAGTTCGAGCACCATGAGACTGCCACCATGCCAGTATACATCACATACCAGAAGGGAAGTAGACCATTGTTCGCAGCAGCAAAGCGAGTGTTATCTCCACCCGGGGTGGAAGGGGCCTCGCTTCCGACATCAACACCACAAGAGTAGGGTAAGGGCAAGGAGATAGTGCAGGAGGAAGGGCCATCAGGTGAGCAAGAGACCGAGTTTGTTCTCCTCCAAGATGATGAGACAGATGTAGATTCTACAAATGTTGAGCTGGGAGAGATCATTCAGGAGCAGCAGTATGTGATTGAGAACCTATCCCTGGACTTGGATAGGGCCAAGTGGAACGTGGAGTATCTGGAGCAGAGGAACAAGCAACTTGAGGATCGGCTAGCTGAAATAGAGTTGCAAATGATCAAGGAAAACCGGCGACACATCCTAGCCGCGCAAGGTAGACCTATGGAGCAAAGAGACGAAGACCGAGAGTATGTGCTAGAGAAAGTGAACGTTCACTTGGAGCAATGGTTGGACAAAGCAAACAAGGAGAAAGACATGCTAAGGCACATGACTCATCACTACCAGGCCCGAAACATGAGTTCTAAAGCAAGAATCAAGAGCCTAAAGGCAAAATTGCGGAAAGCGACAAAAGAGGCAAAGGAGCAATATAGGCTTCGAATCTTGGCTGAGGCTTCCTTGGCATAGCATAGCGTTTCATAGGGAACCTCCAGTCCAAATTTCAAAAAAATTGGGCAAGTTTTGGTCACAGGCAAATTTTTGGGGTATAAAACAGGTAATTCCTCCCTGTGCGCCGCGCCACTGGCGCGACGCTAAAAATCTAGGACTCTAATCGAGGAACAGCTTGCATATTTGGATTCAGAATCAAGAAATACTACTACTGGTGTCCGGGCAAGAAATTTTGACAAGTTTTGGGTCTCCTAAAGGTCAAAAAACACCCAAAAATGGCATCTCTGCCACTTTTTTGACACACAGAAAGCAGTCTTGGGAGAATGAAGATTTGGAGGGGCAAATGAGCACCAAATTGAGAAATTCCAGTGGGGTTAGAAAGTAGACAGGACATTATTTCCAACAAGACCACTTGGGCACATTTTTGACACCTGAAGGTGCCCCAAAAGAGGCTCCAAAGTGGCACAACGCATAGAGAATTTGGCGCAGCGCATAGGGGAAAAAATGGCCAATTTGCTCCCGTTTTGCGAAATTTCGGGTCGCGACTTCTCCAAGTGGGCCCGGTCATCTACACTTCGGTTTTTTGGCACCAAAGGTGGCATTGAAATAGTTTTCTCTCTAGATGGGCATCTATCCAAGTGGCAAAAGAATGCAAAGGGCCACCCCAGCCAAATGTCATGCTTGAGAGCGCTACACCTGTAGCTGATGGTTGGCTCTCCATCTCCTTTTCGCAATGATTTGAGTAACTTCACAACCCCTGGGCATTCCATCTCTTCTCTACTCATTCTATATACCATATGCAAGTTATTTGCAAAGGGTTGGCTGGCTTGTAACTTCTAGGAGACTGTGGGAAAGAAACTCTGTTTATGCACTATGTATCTTTGACAGAGAATTAATGAAAGGCAGTGGCTCTGTTTCATGAGATTCTTGTGGTTGTGAGTGTATCAAATGTGTTCTTATGTTCCATATGTATCTTGTTATGTTTCATATTTCATTTCATGCTTCATTTCAGTGAAATTTTCTAAGTGAGATTAGGTAGAATTCAATTTATATTGCTCTTCCTGTGGGAAAATTTCATGTGCAGTGTTATTCTTCTATTGAAAAGGATTCATGCAACCACGCCCTTTTCACTCTCTTCAACAATCTTTCCATTCTGTGTTACCTTAAGCTGAAATTGCTGCGCTTGCCGCCTACCTTGCCTCACGGAATAATATGTGCCTTCATTTTCAATTCTCTGTTCTTTGCTAAGCACTAGTCCCATATACATCCCAGAAGCTCGGTCACTTCATAAAATATTTTCCAAAATCCCTTTTCACTTGCTAACCTAAGGTAAATATTGCATTGTAAGTCATCTCAGACCATCTTTCCTATCCATTCGCTGAGCGTGACCTGGAGAGAGCCCTCTCCTGCTCTGGTAGGGCTAGCTACCAGACTGAGCCTGGTTTGTGGTTACCCTAATTTTTTCCTTCCTTCAGCCTAAGGCAGATTTAGGTGCTAACATAGTGGCGACTCCGCTGGGGATTCAAGTTGGAAATCAAATCTCCTTGTTTCATAAGAATTCTAGGCTTCTTGGTGATGAGCTTAGGATTGGAAACACTGAGTAAGTTGGTTGTGTCCCGTAATTTATCCCAATAGCACGCTGGCTTCGAGACGATATACTAGAGTGAATCCAGACCCATACCCTCCTCATATTTACGAAAATCCCAATTTGATCCCAAGACTCCTTCGTCAAGAAAGCACCACAACTCCCGTGTTCAAATCCCATTAATGTCCTGACATTTTTGAGTATCTTGAAGATCTTGAGTTTGACGAACGATTTGAGATATCTTTGTTTGAGTCTTGGAGGAGTGTGCACAGTTTGCAAGGGGCTTGCACTTGGAGTTTGGGGTTGTGTGGCAATATAATTATCAATTAATCTATTAGCTCTTCCTATCTCAAACAAAGATATCTCAAACAATCTCATGCCTAAGGCTATCATGGATAAGCTTGGTCTGGACATCACCCGACAATATCATGATCTCTATTCATTTGATTCCAGCAGAGTAAGGTGCAAAGGGCTCATCAAAGACTTAGTTGTGAGTTTAGATCAGCTTCCTATGAAAAACGTTCTGATGGATGTAGTGGTAGTAGACATTCCTCTAAGGTTTGACATGCTTCTTTCCAGGTCTTGGGTAGCCAAATTGAAAGGGACACTATAGCTGGATTTCTCCTATGCAACAATCCCTGTGTTCAGACAAATGAGGAAGTTATACCGGGAACAAAAGATGAAATATATGATCACAAGCAAGGAGAAACCGATAAATCATCCTATAAACTATGTACATACAGATTTAGATTCTTTTGTTTTGTTTTCAGATAGTTTAAATGAGATATATAGTCAGATAGTAGAAGCAGACGACATTCCATAGATAACAGAAAATTTTAGGGAAATCTTGAAGAAAGAAGGACAAGAAAAGCAGCAAAATATTGGGCAATCAGCTCAAAACGATGGACAACAAGGAAACAATGGGTAGCAAACAGATTTACAGCACTTGCAAGAAGTCGAAGAAGTCTTGTGGACCATGGATTTCGATGGAGCAGTAGGGAATGATGGCGCTGGTATTGGTATTTGGGTACGCAGTCCTTTCTCCACCCCAAACAAAGTGCCTAGCAGCGTGAGAGTTTGCTCCTACAAGCTGGCCTTTGAATGTTCCAATAATGAAGCCAAATATGAAGCTCTGATTGCTGGCCTGAAGATTCTTAGAAAGCTGAATGCAAAGAGGATTTCAGTATATGGCGACTCCGAGTTGGTGATAAAACAGGTCAAAGGTGAGTATCAAGCAAAACATCCTAGGGTCTATCGTAATGTAGTTTTGGACATCTTGAAGCTATTCTCTGAATACACCTTGACATGTGTGCCACGAATACAAAATAGTATTGCTGATGCTCTTGCCAAGGCACCAAGCTGCTTGAAGATCCCCATGAACTCCAACAATAAATTTGAAATCCATGTCAAGCACTGTCCAACCATTCCAGACAATCAGCAACATTGGCAAGTGTTCCAAGATGATGAGGAGATTAAGGATTTTCTACTCAACAAAGGCAAGTTCAAAGAAACCTTAATTGATGTGGAAAATGATGAGAACAAAGGGAATGGTACAGAAGAAGTGCAGATCAATCAAATGGACATATTACAGCTGAAGAATAACATCATTCCTAAAGGCTTGATACCCCTAGAGGAACTTTTTGATCAGGATGATGTAGCTCGCAAGCCAACATTGCAGCCGACAGAGAAAGGTGTGGAAGAAGTCAACATTGGTACAGCTGCCAATCCAAAGATGGTGAAATTTTCCAAAGCATTACTACCAAAAATCAAAGACAAATATATCAGTTTGATGGCTTCATTTGCAGATGTATTTGCTTGGGATTATTTTGATTTAAATACCTATGATACAAATATCATTCAGCACACAATACCTATCAAGCCCAATCAGAAACCATTTAGAAAAAGGCTAAGAAGGATCAATCCAAAGTTGCTGCCATCTATCGAAAAGGAGGTAAATAGGTTGTATAAGTCAGTTATCATTCGGCCTATCAGATTTTCATATTGGATATCTAACTTAGTACCTGTACACAAGAAGACCGGTGAAATCCGCCTATGCATCGATTTCAGAAATCTAAACAAGGTCTCATTGAAGGACAACTATCCGCTGCCCAAGATGGACCATATACTTCAGCGAGTAGTGGGGGCATATCTTATGTCACTGCTTGATGGTTATTCTGGATATAACCAAATTTCATTCCATGCAGATGATAGAGACAAGACAGCATTCACGACTCCATGGGGAACCTTTCACTATGCCAAAATGCCATTTGGTTTAAATAATGCAGGTGCCACATTTCAGCGGGCAATGGACTTGGCGTTTGCAAATGAGAAGGATGTGTTTTTGGTGGTGTACTTGGATGACTTGACGGTGTTTTCAGAATCTGATGAAGAGCACATGCATCACCTAAAAATTGTCTTTCAAAAATGCAGGAAATATGATTTATCGTTGAATCCTAAGAAGAGCTTGTTTGCCATGGAGGAAGGAAAATTACTTGGGCATATCATTTCAAAGGATGGAATCCACATAGACCCAGCACGTGTGCAAGCAATTCAGCAAATCGATCTGCCCAGGAACAAAAAGGAGATACAATCATTCAATGGTAAGATGAATTTTCTGCGTCGTTTTCTGCCTAATCTTGTAAAACACTTGAAAGAAATGACCAACATGCTTAAAAAAGACAGCCAGGTGAAATGGACAGAGGAGGCTATCAAATCTTTCAACTTGGTCAAATTGGCCCTTTCTTCAGCTCCAGTTCTAGTCAGCCCGAATTACACTCAAGATTTCATATTGTTTTCATTTGCTTCTAAGCACACTATGGAAGCGGTACTATTGCAGAAGAGGGATGATCATGAAAGACCCATTGCATTCTTCAGCAGGGCTATATGGGATGCAACTTTGAAGTACAACATCATTGAGAAGCAAGCCCTAGCATTGGTGAAGGCACTGAAGGATTTCCGGGTGTATATCCTACATTCTCATATTCTGGCCTATGTTCCTAATACTGTTGTGAAAGATGTTTTAGTGTAGACCGATCCGGAAGGGAGAAGAGGCAAATGGATCGCAGCCTTGCTAGAATATGATGTGGAGATAAAGCCTACAAATCTAGTCAAAGGGCAGGGGTTAGCGAAGCTAACGGCTAAATCAAATTTGCATGCATTGGACATAAATCTGATCGTTGCCATGCCCGAGGAGAATGATGAAGGAACTTCAGTTCAAGTATCTGAAATGTTTGCTTTGTCCCCATGGTATTCTGATATAATATATGTGCTGAAAAATCTATCACCACCGCCCGGCATGGCTAGAAACAAAGCGAGAACACTCAAATTGAAGGCTGCCAAGTTTTGTATCTTGAATTCTGCACTGTATTGGAAAGATCCCAATGGCATTTTGTTAAACTATCTGGTGGAAGAGGAGGCAAAGAAAGTCATGGAGGATTTCCACGGAGGAGAGTGTGGTGGACATCTTTTTTGGAAATCAACAGCGAACAAAATTTTGAGAGCGGGGTACTACTGGCCTACTTTGTTTATTGATGTGCATAAGATGGTAAAGCGCTGTCATAAGTGTCAAATTTTCGAAGGGAAATAGAAATTACAATCTTTGCCACTTAAGCCTATCGAAGTGAGCGCTCCATTCCAGCAGTGGGGGTTGGATTTCATTGGGCAAATTCATCCCGCCTCTTCCGGACAGCATAGGTGGATCCTTATAGCGACGAACTATTTCACAAAATGGATTGAGGCAGCACCTACCAGACAAGCGATGGACATGGTAATTATTTCATTCCTAGAAAATAACATCTTGTCTCACTTTGGTTGTCCAAACAAATTAATCACTCATAATGCAACAACTTTCAAATCGAAAAGGATGGTAGAATTTTGTCATAAATATCATATAATTTTGGGTCATTCAACTGCCTATCATCCACAAGGCAATGGATTGGAAGAATATTCGAATAAATCTTTGGTCAACATCATCAAGAAGCTGCTGGAAATAAATAAGAAGAGCTGGAACAAGAGGCTGGTCCACGCACTTTGGGCAGATCGAATCAGCCAGGAAAAGTCTATTGGTATGTCATCGTTTGAGCTGGTTTATGGAGTGGACACAGTATTTCCCGCTTCTCTTGCTGCCCCAGTGGTCAAACTTCTTCAACAGGCCGGCAGTGAGGAAGATCCCATTCAGAGAAGGCTGAATCATATGATCCACTTGCAGCAAACAAGAGAAGAAGTTTTCAAAAACACATCCAAGTTGCAGGAGAGGATAAAGAAAATTTATGACAGAAAAGCTAAAGCGAACAAATTTCAGTTGGATGATGTGGTGTTGAAGTGGGATGAAAGGAATGAAGAGAAAGGCAAGCATGGAAAGTTCGAAAATCTGTGGAAAGGTCCTTTCAAGATCGCAGCATACAGGGGTCAAAATGCCTTTCTTCTGAAGGAAATGAATGGGGAAGATTGTCCTAGAGGGCCGATCAATGGTCGGCTTCTCAAGCAGTATATCTATCAACACTGCTTCCACTGTCATTGTAAATAACATTTTTATTTCAGTTTGGTTTCAGTATGTAAAGTCGGTTTTTTGAGTTATTTCAAGGTCAAGTTTGAGTCAATTTCTTGGTTATTCCAGTTGTATAAATAAGTTAGAGTCCTGTGCTGTTTATTAAAATGATGACTCCATAGCCCAATGGACAAAAGGCACTATCTAGCTCCTCCAGAGATCTGCTGTTCTTGGCACCACCAAGGAGCTACCATCCCCCATTGGAGCCAATGTTAGAGTTGGTCTGGTCAAGCCCTCCATCAGAGATCAAAGCTCTTTGTGCATTTCAATTCTAGGTGTTCCACTCCATCCGCTCAGCTCCATTTTGCTAGGGACATGCCATGATCTCACTGAGAAAGTCATGCTACTCATTTTCCCTCATGTCTGGCCCCTGCTGGTTCAGGTCTTGGTCCATAATCACTGAAGTTCATGATAGTCAAGGTCTAGTCATATTATAGGACAAAGTCCTTTTTATTGCTGGTGTTGTGGGGAAAAATGCCTATGCAGGACGATCCTATCCACCTAAGGTGTGACAGTGCCTTAGCAACAAACAGAAATAGCTATCCTAGTATTCTTCCTTTATGAATTAAGAATGAAGAGAGATGAATGGACTAACTGGTGTCTTACGTTTGTCCCTCGATCCGGTTTCTCTTCTCTCTGAGAGTTCCCAGCTACTTGCCTTCTCGCTCGCCCAGCTTCAACAGGTTCCCACAAGATCACAAGAAGAGAACACTACACAAAGACATAGATTCATATTCATAACTAGTTCAGGATTAGAAATAAACTAAACATACTAATGCAATCATACATCAAAGATACATCAGTATATAGGAGAACCAAGATAGCTTTATTGATGAATAACAAGGTTCAGGAAGAGATACAACCCAGAGGGCTCCGATCCAGCATCTCCTTCCCAGCAAATGAAATTCCTATCTCCACCTTCCTTCAAAGCATTAATCACCCAATGATTCCAATCTCAAACCAACAACGATTCTTTGCAATAACAAAATTCCAGCCTCTAGATCTCATGGAGGAGAGATCCATATATAGATATTTGGAGAGAGGATGAGTCAGCTTGAGATCTGACTAGTGTCCTCTCCCTCTGTCAGTTCTTGCTTCCACTTGGAGACTAAGAGCCTCTTACTCATCACTAGTCGAATTCCTTGAGGCAAGTGTCATTGGAGAAGATTCTGGAAGCTCCCAGGGTATTTCCACCTCGTTGAATGAACTTGCCATTTGTCACTTCCCGCTCAGCGCACCCTGGTAGTGCTTCTACCTGCATTGCAGTGCACCTAGCCAGTGTAACTTCTGCATTTCACCGTAGACAGTTAGTGGAGCCTCTGAATTGATCCTGAATTGACTTGTTTTTGAGCAGTTTCTGGTGGAGAACTTCTATGAATTGCTGTGGTTAGTTAGCCTTGTTCCTCTAGGGGTAGGAACAACATGTTTAGGGACTTTGGATCCCTTAGATTATGGACATTTCATGCTTATAGCTGTAAGGCACAAAAATGTCTATAACAGTTGCCCCCTAAAGTATGAGGCCGTTTATCGGGTGAAATGCTTTATTAGGAGGATCCGAAGTTCATTCAATGCTGGGAGGAGACCTGTAATAAGATACAATACAATACATTATTTTTCATACTGCTTTCATGATCTAGCTGAGGCAGGCATTCCCATGCTCAGCTTTATAAATTCATTTTTCTGTACATAGAACAAACAATCGTCTGATGGTAGACTGATAATTTTGATGAAATTATCATCCTTTGTGTAGGATGATTATCTGTTGCAATGATGTACATGTCAATGTCTTTATCTTTCCTGAATATATAA
The DNA here is from genome assembly GCA_031772625.1 of Pinus tabuliformis. NCBI lineage: Eukaryota > Viridiplantae > Streptophyta > Pinopsida > Pinales > Pinaceae > Pinus > Pinus tabuliformis. Next base: position 913,396,526 of record CM062818.1, on the reverse strand, counting down.
CACAGCCCGGATGGATGAAACTAGATCCGGGGTCTTCAAACTCGTTCGATCCTCACTCTAAGTACAAGTCGATCCATGTGAGAAATGTTCTGAAGTCGAACATGGAAAGACATCGCTTGATTACCGGTCAGTGAGGTAAACCGTTAACAAGCGCGAGAGGAATCACCGATAATGATAATGACCCTCAAGGTACTGCAGTACAATTCACGTGGTGTGAATAAAGGACTTGGCGTCGAACACCATGCAAAATCTTTTGGTCGAAGGTCATTGATGTATACCTGTCGCCGGAAGTGAGAAACTTGCCATTGAGGCATGCAAGCTTCAAAGTACTAAAGGGGTTGTTCCTAGATCAACTTCTTGGATAATGAGCTGATGTCGACAAGAAGCGATCCGTCAAAGGAGGGCCTTAATGAATCCCAAATCAGTGACACGGAACGGAGCAAATGATTTTGATGGAGGTGAAAACGATCTGATGACATATGATTCAGGGTGGCGGTCATGAAAGGATGAAGGATAATGTATGGCAGTGGATGGAACACGGTTGACTTCTCTGAACGACTTCTCTTGAACATATGGCGACACTTATGCGATGGATCGGTAGCATTACCCCAAATATGGATGGTATGGCGAGACCATGGTGATGTGACCGGTGAATGAAACAACCCAACCCGATTGTGGTACGGAGGAAAAGTGTCATGTTCAAGAGCGACTTGCTACCATCAAAGTTTTTTTTGAGTTTCTCCCAATTTTTCCCCAGTCATTGCTGACCAGTACCTCTTTATTTTTGTCAAGCTTGAGGAGGATAACATATGCTTGTTCTATAACTTTCCCTTCGGGCAAGCCCATCGCTATGTTTTAACGAGCCTGGCGATAGTGAAACTCGTTCTCGTCTAAAGACAAGTTTGTCGCTATTTAATGCTTTTAACGAGTCTAATGACAAAGATAACTCGGTCCTTTTCATTTTTAGAGAGTTTGAAAAGGTAAGTAAAGTCAACTCCGAAAGTCCTTTTTCGTCATGTAATCCCTTAAGTCCGAAAAAGTATAAAACAATACAGAAGGGATGAGTTTTCGATAGTTTTAACGAGCCAAATAAAACAAGCGCTCGATATTTTTGTGCAATAATCCCTCAGGTCCAAAAAGATTAAAATCTAGAGGAGGGATAGCACTTCCGGTCACTTTAACGAGCTGGAAGGCCAAAACTTGGCAATCTTTTCATATTTTACGAGTTAGATGAAAAGAGCTTAAAGAAGACTCGTCTTTTGAGGAACGAGTGATAAAACGGGTTAGCAGTTGATTCCAGGGAAGGATTGGAATTTCCAAATCACGGCAGTGTCACAAGGATGGCTAGTGAAATCACTCTTCGCAGCTGTTCCTCAAAATGGGTAAACAATCATATGGAGGTGAACGATCGGCCAATGGAAAAGTGGAGGTGACGGTGCAAACACGACCAAGGCTTTAATGGCTGATAATGTTACATTCACAGTGGTTATTTACCGGAAGATAGTTCATTTTTTAACGAGCTTAAATGCGGAAAAACACTGCTCAGTCTTATGTTTATTTTTTAACGAGCATGAACTATGCGCTAAAACTGCTCAGATCTTGCGTTTATTTTTTAACGAGCATGAACTGTGTGCTAAAACTGCTCGATTAATCCAGTCATATGATAAGAATGTCTCATGGAAGATGCTATTTTTTATGGAGCTTAGATCTTATAAAGCTTTGCTTCGGATCCTTTCGTTATGCAAGTTCGGAAACGACTAATCCTACGAGTTTAAAGGGTTAGACCTACAGGTTTAAAGGGAGGACCTAAAAATTTAAAAAAATAAATAATCGCCCCTTGCTTGCACTCCAAAAGGTTTGCATGCCCCCAGGCATAAAGTACGATTTCAAGGTTACCCCTTCTTATTCCAATAAAACATTTGTTTTACCGGGAGAGGCCTACCTCTTTCAGGTTACCCAAAGATTGTCTCGTTAATCTTTCAAACAAAACACTTCTTCGGCGATATCTACCGAAATAGACAAAGGTAAGAGACTCCGTCTGTCAACTCACATAACTTTGACAAAAGAATCTTATTCTAGAATAATCCTCTTCCAGCATGGGCGGGGTACAGACTAGTCATATTCTCCCGCGGAAACCTACCTTATACCCAAAGTTTTCCTGCCGAAGCAGACCAGGACGCATGCCCCCTGGGTTCCAGTCATATCCTTCCAAATCACTCGCGCTCGTCGGGAGGACGGACCATGGGTTGAGACATTTCTTGCGTGGAGAGACCATTTAGGGATGGTATATGACTATTTGCGATGCGTGATCCGGGAAATGAAAGCTGGTCCACGAGCCTGACCACTCTTCCTTCGTGCGGAAAACACATTACTCTAAAGAGTGAGGAGACGATGGCTCCCATGCAATATATATAGTCTCGTCCAAGGAGTAGGTTATAATCTAAGGGTCCTTGAACGACCATCATGTTCATTTGAACGGTCTTCCCTTTCAATGTGATAGGCACATTGGGGAGGATCCCTAAAGGTCGACTGGTTCCTTTATCAAAGCCTGTCAGATTTCTCATTTTAGGCAAAAGCGCTGGCGAACCAAGCGCTTTCCAAGCAATAGAGGAAAGGATACTCACAGATGCCCCATCATCGATGATGGTGCCAGCGATTACCATTCTGTATATTTGAACGATAATTCTGAATGGTATGCTTGCTGGCAACCGGGGTCTGCCTAGTTGGTTCCAATCGAAGGATACAACTAGGTTGCTTGGTGGTGGGACCGAATATACGGCCGGGTATGACTCTGACGAAGTTCCTTCCTGTGATAAAGGAATGGGCAAATTACCCCCTTGTTCGTCGGAGTCTGTGTTGATGAAGAGAATTTGGACGGTGTCGTCTTTATTCTCTTCTGTGATGGTATCATTTGAAGATAGAGCCTCTGAAGGCAAAACCGGGTCAACTCCCGCCTCAACCTTTTGACTTTCGTCAGGTATGGATTCAGATGGTTCATCCTCAATGATAGGTGCTTCGGCTGACCATCTGAGCGGGCCAGCCGGGTTCTCAACTGGTGAAGGACTTGGCAGGAGTTTTTGATATCCAGGAGGAAGTTGCACTGGTAAAACGGGCGATCTTCCAAAACTCTTTTAGCCTCATCTAAGAAGGGACAACGGTGGATGGCATGGTTGCCTTCACACAGTTTGTAGGGAAATCTAGCTTTCCCTCTCTGTCCTGTGGCGTCACTTTCACTAGTTGATGGTGCGCTGTCAATATGACTATCAGAGGTTGACGCCACCGAATTGTGCAAACAGGGGGACCAGTCCCTTAGTATCCGAGGGATGCAGGGACAATATCTGTGGAAGTGGTCTCCCTTGCATATGACACATGGCGATTTAGGCCTAGTCAGCGCTGTGTGTGGATTTTTGTCAGACGACACTTGTTTGCCCCCAGTCGCTTTTGGCTCCTTCTTCTTCTTCTCTTTCTTCTTCTTTTCCTTCTTCTCCTTAGGAACTTGGTTTTTTGTTTTACCAGTTCCGTCAAGCGAAGAGGAAGGAGGAGAAGAAGAATTAGATGAAGTAGAAGGTTGGTGGGTAACTCTGGTCTGGTCTAACTGTTGATTCGACTGTTCAGGAATAGTGGTGTTCTGAACGATATTGGTTGAGAAGAGCCAGACCGGCAAGCCAATTGTCAGTCCTAGAAGCGACAATGTGGCCATATGGGGCGCACCAACATCTCCCCAAGAGGAGAAGGGACTAGGATTTCCACCAAGGGGAATTCCTTGGTTGGTGTGCTCCATTTTCTCAACATAAAGATCAACGCAGGAAAAAGGGGTGATTGTTCCGTTTAAAATAAATTTTAACGACGCTTTAGACACAACTTGCTTTTTCAATTTTAAAGAGTCGAGAAAAATCTAAAGATGACTCTAGTCTCCTTCGATGTTTTAACGAGCCCGAAGTGACAAATGCTCGGATGGAATTTTTCCGTTATAGAGTCTGAAAAAGGCCAAAAGGAACTGCTCTGGAGTTCTAGGTAGAGGGTGTGCCAAACTTTTCGCAAAACCGCAGAATACTTTTTAAGGTACGGGCGGTCAATCTTCCTGAATGTTGTGTTCAGTGCATTGCGATCAGTAGGGCGGCCGACACGGCTTCCTAAGGATAAAGGTTTTATGCCTATAGGGGTCTCCCAATATATAGTCGAAGGTACGTGGGAGCACAATCTGTATTGGCGCTATCGTCCCTCAGGGGGAATCACCCACCATCAGCGAGATCGACAGTCACCAGGCTTTACGACGCCGGAACACGTCTCTAGCCTAGACCTCTATGTTGTGAGTTAAGTTACAAAGTGTTGTTAAGTTCATTCAATTTATTTTAGGTTGATCTTTTTAGAAGTTTGCCTTTTTGGATCACCACGAGATGTACGATACAATTCCTAAATGCAGTCTAAAGATGATAAGCAAGCTTTATCTCTTTTTCAACAATGAAAATCCTAGCTACAAAGGGAAAAGAAAGACACCATCTTTTCTCAAAGAGCAATCAGCACACTCTAAATGCACTTTTCCTAAATCAAGCATGCAAACTATCAAGATGCAAATGCACAATGCAGGTGTTTGTTTTCCGCTCTCTTAATATTGATGCCTAAAAAGAAAGCTTTTTGTACAACTTTGAATTTGCTTTTAAATGACAAATACAAACAAGTTTACTTTTTCGAAATCAGAAAGGGTAGAAGAGATTACAACACTTAACGATTTTCAAAATGAATACTTGTTTTGACACTCAAGAGAGACAAACTCAAACCAAAAGCAAAAGTAAACGTATAATCAATCTGTCAACAGCCAATGAACTCTCTCCTAAGATCACAATCAACAGATCTGAATCAAGGGCTACAGGATGACTATTTCACTCTTGCAAAGGAAAACTGCAAATGACGCCACAAACACATAAAAACACTCACAGTCTTTTTGTACAAAAGGAGGCGGAATTTAAGCAGAGAAAAGGAGTTATCAGACAGGTACCTATGCTGGTTACAGGCTGCAAAAATCAGAGATCAAAACAAGGCAAAACAGAGCAGAGAACCCCAGCTGCACAAGGCCTAACTGGATCAGCACACCCCTAACACAGTGGTTTTGACATTCAGCGCAGGTAGCCTTCACGGGACCTGCGTTGAAATGCAGAACCTCTTCACAGAGTCTGCGCTGAAGGAGAAACGAGAGTTCAGCACTGGGTTCTAGGTCACAGTTTTCTATTTAATCTACAGTTTCAGGCCAAATCAAAGCAACAAGCAAGGTACAATCAAAGGGATGCTTTGAGGGAGGGCTAAGATCTATCACAAAGGATCATCAAATCATTTTTGAGTCCATTGTTCAGATCATAGACAAATCCAGTGATTGGATCAAAGCAGCAGCTGTCTACTTTGCATCTGAGAATAGCAGATGCAGTTTGATTGTTGCTGTTGAATCTATGAAACAAACAATGATAGAAACACAAATAAAATGACTAAACAGATCTCCCCAGTGGAGTTGCCAATTTGTTGTGGGGAAAAATGCCTATGCAGGATGATCCTATCCACCTAAGGTGTGACAGTGCCTTAGCAACAAACAGAAACAGCTATCCTAGTATTCTTCCTTTATGAATTAAGAATGAAGAGAGATGAATGGACTAACGGTGTCTTCCGTTTGTTCCTCGATCCAGTTTCTCTTCTCTCTAAGAGTTCCCAGCTACTTGCCTTCTCGCTCGCCCAGCTTCAACAGGTTCCTGCAAGATCACAAGAAGAGAACACTGCACAAAGACATAGATTCATATTCATAACTAGTTCAGGATTAGAAATAAACTAAACATACTAATGCAATCATACATCAAAGATACATCAGTATATAGGAGAAACCAAGATAGCTTTATTGATGAATAACAAGGTTCAGGAAGAGATACAACCCAGAGGGCTCTGATCCAGCATCTCCTTCCCAGCAAATGAAATTCCTATCTTCACCTTCCTTCAAAGCATTAAGCACCCAATGATTCCAATCTCAAACCAACAACAATTCTTTGCAATAACAAAATTCCAGCCTCTAGATCTCATGGAGGAGAGATCCATATATAGATATTTGGAGAGAGGATGAGTCAGCTTGAGATCTGACTAGTGTCCTCTCCCTCTGTCAGTTCTTGCTTCCACTTGGAGACTAAGAGCCTCTTACTCATCACTAGTTGAATTCCTTGAGGCAAGTGTCATTGGAGAAGATTCTGGAAGCTTCCAGGGTCTTTCCACCTCGTTGAATGAACTTGCCATTTGTCACTTCCTGCTCAGCGCACCCTGGTAGTGCTTCTATCTACGTTGCGGTGCACCTAGCCAGTGTAACTTTTGCATTTCAGTGCAGACAGTTAGTGGAGCCTCTGAATTGATCCTGAATTGACTTGTTTTTGAGCAGTTTCTGGTGGAGAACTTCTGTGAATTGCTGTGGTTTGTTAGCCTTGTTCCTCTAGGGGTAGGAACAACATGTTTAGGGACTTTGGATCCCTTAGATTATGGACATTTCATGCTTATAGCTGTAAGGCACAAAAATGTTTATAACAGCTGGGTCTAGGAAATCATCATTGTGGTCTTTGAAAAACATGTCCAGAACAAGCCATGGAGGTTAGAGGGAGACCTTATACAGCTATGGTTCAGAAAGCTTCATCATCACCTTAAGAGACATCGACTCTTCTTCAAAACTTTGTTTTGAAGAAAAGTCAAACAAGGTCAACTATGACAAAATTTTCCAAAAAATCGCCAGTTGACTTTTTCAGATGCAGTGATGGTTTTCATGGCCAAGTGCCCAGTCACACAGTCCCCGCAAATAAATGCTGAAAGTCCCATCATGAGAGCCAAAAGTTCAAAGAAAAAATGAAAAGCAGAGTGTTTTAAAGTCAATGAAAAAGTGCAAACATAAACATTAGAAAGTGGGTTTTCAAAGAAGAAAAAATTAAGCCCAACTCTCCCAAGCCTATATACACTTGCTTTTACCCAAAACAAAAACCATTTGTGCTTTGGCAAGCTTGGAGAGAAATTACAAAGGTGAGAGAGAAAATTCATGAGGGTTTGAGTGAAGGAGAGCTGGTTTCCAAAGGGTGCGGCGCATACACCAGGGCACGCGGCACACACAGAGGGCACGATGCACTAGCAGCCAGCCCACAGTGCAAAATCAACAAGGTCGCAATGCACTCATGGCGCACGGCGCACTGGGCTTGGCGCGTGACACATACAACCAGGGAGCTCAAAACACTTGCAAATTTGTTTTATATCCCGGTTGAAAGCTAGAAAGCAAGAGGTAGGCTCGAATGAAACCTCTTCTTTGTCAATTTGGTCAATGGTTTGGTGTTTCTAAGATGTTGAATGATATCCAAAGCACATTTGCCATCCATCAAAATAATCATCAAAGGAAAAATGATAAACGGGGTTGCAAATTTGTGAAGACGCCACCAAGGTTTTGTTCCCATCCCCTTCTCCCCTCACTCCTCGTCATTGTCACCTCCATTCCACCTTGTCTCCTAAGGAAACCCCCTAGAAATCTCCACTAAGACCCACCCCCGGATTTCCAAGCAAATTAATGTCGTTTGATAGGGCGCGGCACACACACAAGGTGGCGCGGCGCACTCAGGACGCGCAGTGCACTGGGAGCCCAGCCACAGTGTTAATATTGCACTAGCGCGGCGCATAACTGGCGGGTGGTGCACTGGGAAAAGCACGCGGCGCACAGACCTGTGAGCCTAGAAAAAACACCGAATCGCCTAAATTTTTATAAATGGCTCTCAAAATTGCAAAGGTGGCCCTAGATCCCTTCACCATTGATCCTTAACTCAAAGAAAAATATGATTTTGGTGACCATGAGATCAAAGGAAAAATTTTTATTAAGTAATCCCAAAAATGACACAAAGAAGGGCAAAAAGCTAGGGTTTTGCTACAGTAACATGATTGCTAAAATATTCTCCTACCCTACCTCTATCAGTTAATTCCCCTGGAGAAGTTTCCCCTAATAGTTACCCTAGCTACATTGTAATCATATCCATTCGTCCCCTTTATTCCTATAGCTCAAAATATCCCAAACCCTACCCCATCAAAACCATACCCCAAACACTCCCAAATCCCTGATAAATTTCTCCTTTAAACCCCTATTCCCCTTTTCATCATTCCCCTCCTAACACTCCCCTATTTTATTGTACCCTTGGTGACAGATTTTTAGAGCATCTATCAATTTCATTGGATTTAGAGGGCAGCATAAAACTCAGGGTACAAGCAGCGGTAATGGCATCAGAAAATTCATCAGAGTATGAGGAGGGGACCCACAGCGACACATCTTTAGGATAGAGGGCCCATAGGAGACATCACCGAAGCAGTAGACATCTTAGAGACGAGCCAAACACCCTCACAGAGCTACAAGCACACCCACTTGCCATGTCTTGTTTCCAGCACTTGGCATGTTATGAATTTTGTCAAAGGGTGGTGAATGTCAAAGTCCATCATGAGTTGGCCTGCCTTTTTGCACTTCATCTACAGGGAGGCCAATCTGTCCTGGCTGGGGTCACTTTCACCTTGACACTGGAGGCTATATCAGTGGCAACAAGGATACCAAACATTGGGGAGTAGTGGCATAAGAAAAAGAAGGTGGAGAGGCATCACTATGAGCCCTACATCAGGAACAGCTGTTTGAGCCAGCTCACCAGAGTTTTTCCATTCAGATTTTTGAGGGATGAGTATGCCCCACTTATGAGATTGATCGTGAAGTATTTCAATTGCGAGGGGAGGTTTTCTCTCCTTTATGCCTATCACATCCGCTTGCTCATGCACTTCACCTAGGTGAGGATGATGAGCCTCCCATTTTTCATCTGCAACAACATTGAGAAGATGAAAAACTTCATGCAGCGCAAGACACCATGACAACAACTAAATAGTGTGTATCATTTTTCTCTCATCCAGATCTTTATAGACCATCAGTTGTGATTGCAGGGTATTGCTTGGGAGGACTTCATCTCACGTGATTTCTTCAACACCCCACCGGTGATATCAGAGGCAGAACATGAGGTGGGAGGTCCTTCACATCAGTTTGAGCCTGAGATGGGAAGTCCTTCACATCAGTTCGAGCACCATGAGACTGCCACCATGCCAGTATACATCACATACCAGAAGGGCAGTAGACCATTGTTCGTAGCAGCAAAGCGAGTGTTATCTCCACCCGGGGTGGAAGGGGCCTCGCTTTCGACATCAGCACCACAGGAGCAGGGTAAGGGCAAGGAGCTAGTGTTGGAGGAAGGGCCATTAGGTGAGCAAGAGACCGAGTTTGTTCTCCTCCAAGATGATGAGACAGATGCAGAACCTACAAATGTTGAGCTGGGAGAGATCATTCAGGAGCAGCAGTCTGTGATTGAGAACCTATCCCTGGACTTGGATAGGGCCAAGTGGAACATGTAGTATCTAGAGTAGAGGAACAAGCAACTTGATGAATGGCTAGCTAAGATAGAGTTGCAAATGATCAAGGAAAATCGGCGACACATCCTAGCAGCGCAAGGCAGACCTATGGAGCAAAGAGACGAATACTGGGAGTATGTGCTAGAGAAAGTGAACGTTCACTTGGAGCAACGGTTGGACAAAGAAAATAGGGAGAAAGACATGCTGAGGCGCATGACTCATCACTACCAGGCCCGAAACATGAGTTCCAAAGCAAGAATCAAGAGCCTAAAGGCAAAATTGAGCAACGCGACAAAAGAGGCAAAGGAGCAAGATAGGCTTTGAATCTTGGCTGAGGCTTCCTTGGCACAGCATAGCACTTCATAGGGAACCTCCAGTCCAAATTTCAAAAAATTTGGGCAACTTTTGGTCATAGGCAAATTTTTTGGGTATAAAACAGGAAATTCCTCCCTGTGCACCGCGCCACTGGCGCGACGCTAAAAATATAGGACACTAATCGAGGAACAACTTGCATATTTTGATTTAGCATCGAAAAATACTACTACTGGTGTCCGGGCAAGAAATTTTGACAAGTTTTAGGTCTCCTAAAGGTCAAAAAACACCCAAAAATGGCCTCTCTGCCACTTTTTTGACACACAGAAAGCAGTCTTGGGAGAATGAAGATTTGGAGGGGAAAATGAGCACCCAATTGAGAAATTCTAGTGGGGTTAAAAATTAGATAGGACAGGCTTTCCAAAAAGCCCACTTGGGCACATTTTGGACACCTGCAAGTGCCCCAAAACAGGCTCCAAAGTGGCGCAACGCACAGAGAATTTGGCGCGGCGCACAGGGGAAAAAACTGCCAATTTGCTCCCGTTTCGTGAAATTTCTGGTCGTGACTTCTCCAAGTGGGCCCGGTCATCTACACTTCAGTTTTTTGGCACCAAAGGTGGCATTTAAATAGTTTTATCTCTACATTGGCATCTATCCAAGTGGCAAAATAATGTAAAGGGTCATCGCAGCCAAATGGCATGCTTAAGAGCATTGCACCTATAGCTGATGGTTGGCTCTCCATCTCCTTTTTCGAAATGATTTGAGTAACTTCCCAACCCCTGGGCATTCCATCTCTTCTCTACTCATTCAATATATTGTATGCAAGTTATTTGCAAAGGGTTGGATGGCTTGTAACTTCTGGGAGACTGTGGGAAAGAAACTCTATTTCTGCATTGTGTATTTTTGACAGAGAATTAATGAAAGGTAGCGGCTCTGTTTCATGAGATTCTTGTGGTCATGAGTGTAGCAAATGTGTTCTTATGTTCCATATGTATCTTTTTATGTTTCATATTTCATTTCATGCTTCATTTCAGTGAAATTTTCTAAGTGAGATTAGGTAGAATTGAATTTATATTGCTCTGCCTATGGGAAAATTTCATGTGCAGTGTTATTCTTCGGTTGAAAAGGATTCATGCAACCATTCCCTTTTCACTCTCTTCAGCAATCTTTCCATTCCGCATTACCTTAAGCCGAAATTGCTGCGCTTGCCACCTACCTTGCCTCACGGAATAATCTGCGCCTTTATTTTCAATTCTCTATTCTTTGCTGAGCGCCAGTCCCATATACATCTCAGAAACTCGGTCACTTCATAAAATCTTTTCCAAAATCCATTTTCACTTACTAGCCTAAGGTAAATATTGAATTGTAAGTCATCTCAAACCATCTTGCCTATCCATTTGCTGAGCGTGACTCGGAGAGAGCCCTCTCCTGCTCTGGTAGGGCTAACTACCAGACTGAGCCTGGTTTGTGTTTACCCTAATTTTTGCCTTCCTTCAGCCTAAGGCAGATTTAGGTGCTAACATGCTCCAATCCTAGCTCGAAATGTTATAATTAGAACCTGCACAATCAAACTAGACTAGATAAATATCTGCAACATCTATGTAGCATAATCCAATCACTTCATTCAATATATCAACATGGTATTGAAATGCATGAAATCATAACATCATATATAGGAAACCAATCTACTCTTTGTATTAACAGAAATTGAGAGAGTTGCAACCAAAAATAGCAGTTGATCTTGTAGAAGAGATCCCCAAGATGAATTGTCCTTTTTTTCCACAAAGTAAGCCTCTATGTCACCCTAATGCATGGACCAATGGCTCTTAAAGTAACAGCATGAGGGTAGAATCAATCTCCAAAATCCAACCCCTTTCCCTTGGATGGTTGTAAATATCTAGATGAGGAAGGTAGCTCATGAATTTTTATCCATTTACCAATCTAGGCTTGAGATCCACTTGAGATGGGAGGATGAGATCAAGGGATAAGAGTTGAAAACTCCAAGGTAGGATCATATAGGATTTGAAGTTCTTATCCAAGGTAAATGGTTGAAACAACCTCAGGAAGCTTATGGAAGAGGAAGCTTCAGGATTCTTTTTACTTTTCCCAAATTTCTAGAATCAGCGCACCCCCAACAAGGGACAACCTACTGGTGATCAGCGCAAGTGAAGAGAAGGTCAACCTGGTGGTCAATGTTGGTACCTAAAGGGCTAGGGTGTTTTGGGCCTTAAAATCTTGAAAACTTAGCAGTCAGGAGAAGAAACTAAGGGATTCAACAAATTCATGCTTGGGGATTTGTGTAGGTATGATGACAATATGTGAAAGGATGTGAATTGGTATCATTTGAAGGCATATGACCAAATGCAACAAAATGGTCTATAACAGATTTCCCCCTAAAGCACAGAATTAGAAATGACAACTAATGACTAAAGTGTTTTACCTTATGACAAGTCAAGATCAAGAACAACTGGTTGAGAGCATCATCTGTTACAATAAATTCACATCATGATATCTTTGCGGAGGGATGCATACCCATGCTCAGTGCATAAGCTAACATTACATGTACAATAACTGAAATACATGTTCACAGATCACTGATGGTGGACCCATGACTAGATAATTGTCTGTATGATCATATCCATCATACATTGAGATCTTGTATTACTCCTGAAATCATAGCCCAAATGGATAGAACTAGATTTGGGGTCTTCTATCTCATTCACACGACCAAATGATGTATGAGTCTAACCATGTGAATCAATGAGCTGAAGTCGAATATGGAAGACACCATCTAATTATCGGCTAATGATGTAATTTGTTAACAGACGTGAGAGAAACAATTGATGATGTTAGTGGCTCTCAAGGTACTCTAGTACAATTTGTATGGTGTGAATGAATGAGTTGACATCGAACACCTACACGGAATATTTGGTCGAAGGTCAATGATGTAAACCTATCATCGAGAATGAGGAAACTTACCATTGATGTATGCAAGCACCAAGGTACCAAAGGGTTGTTTCTAATTCAACTTCCTGGATAATGAGCTGATGTTGAAAGGAAGCAACCCATCATAGGAGGGCCTTGATGTATCCCCCATGAAAGACATGAAACAGGTATGATGATTTGAGATAGAATGATCAGAATAATGTTGATATAGAATTGGATTAGGAATGACATACATGCAATGAAGGCTTAAGAGTATTGTACCAGATATTGTGTTAACTCCCTATACTACTAGCATAGCCCCTTATTTTTATTAGTGCAACCCCCTTATTGTAATTTTGTGCCCGTTTAGTCCCCATATTGTTATTATCGTGTCCCATAGCAGCCCACTATTGTTATTTTTGTTCCCTTACAATATTATTGTTATGTAGGCTCTTATTATATTGTGATCCCTTAGACTCCTATATATAGAAAGGAGGTCTTGTCATTTGTATCATCGAAGAATTTTTAATTTGTGTAATGTAAAGGAGGTTTCCCCCTCGAAGAGGCTTATTTTGAAGTTGTTGATCTATCTCTTCTTCTATTTTGTGAGCTGGTGAGCTGTTTTCATAACATTTGGTATCAGAGCTTTGGATTCTAGGGTTTCACTACTTCAAACAGGTCAACATGGAATTTTTGCTATAACATTATTTATATGACGCTTCGAAAGATGAAATTAAAACTTGTATGAGAAGAAATATAGAAAAACCTCATGACCTAATTTGAGATCTTTTATCTCTATATTTACGGAGATATGAATCAAAGAATTTAGGGTTTTGGAAGGCTCCAAAATTTGATTTCAAACAATATACCTTGGAAAGATCATCATAACTTTCTATCTGGGCATCAGATTCAAATTTCATAAAAATTGATAGAAAGAGGACAAAATTTAGTTGGTTAGGTATCATTTGTAGGGCCGAAGGTCAAAACAATGACATGTGGCACTTCATACAAGTTTTAGCTACTGAAAACGTCTATAATCAGGCCATCGTGGGAGATTGGGCATAACTATTTCTTGGAGAATCCAATATTTATTAGACTTGTGCGGTTAGAAAGAGGACTTAGGGGGATACCACAAAACCAAATTTTAAAACTTGGAGATATGAAATTACAAAGTTAAAATCGTTTCAAGATCAATCTTCTAAAAGCAAGAAAAAGAATGACTTGAATCAAGAAAATAGAAACACCTAGTAAGCAAAATTAAATGGATGATTTGAAGAATGTGACTGAAGCTAAGATAAATGGTTTTATATATAGCATGGAAGCTAATATATATGGTATAAAATAAAAATTGAAAGGCAACATCAAAGATTTGAAGAAATATAGGGAAGTTTTGAAGGAATGTTTGACAAAGTTACTACAAGAAATGCTTCCTAGTGTCGAAAAGGTAGTAGAGGAAACTCATGACGAGAAAAAAAAGAAATGTTAATCATGATTTCATAGAATATAACATTGGATTGAAGACCCACCATATTACAAATTTAGATATGAGGAATTTTGATGGCAATGATCTGGTAACTTTGATACTACAAATGAAGCAATATTTTGATCTACATAATGTGCAATTATTACAAAAGGTACATATTGCATCTCTATATTCAGAACCGAATTAGTTTGTATGGTATAGAGGGATTTTTTCTCATAAACCACTTGTCACCTAGTCAATTTTCACGAAGAAAATGATAGCACATTATGAAGATACAAAGAGAAACAACTTCTTTAGCCAATTGATAAATCTCAACCAAAAGGGTTCAATGGCAAAGCACATTGAGGACATCCAACAATTGAATATAAGGATAAATTGTATTCTAGAGAAGCATAAGATTGAAGTCTTCATAGGGAATTTAAAGTATAACATCCAACATGAGGTTCACCTTTGGGAACCTGATTCATTGGAGAAGACATTTAGGCTGGCAAGAAAAATTTAAAGAAAAATTATGGCACTAAGGAAGACGACTACTCATAACTATAAATATGGAGGTGTTGTTGCTCCTAGCCTCCCACAACCTATAAGGTTGGCACCACAAAAATTGGAAGAAAAAAGAGAAAAACGGCTTTGTTATAGTTGTGATAGAAAATGCACTAAAGCTCATAAGTGTGCTGAGAAGAAATTATTTTACATAGATTGTGAAGAGGAGGAAGAAAAGGATCAAGAAATGTCAAAAGAAGAGGATATACACCAGGAACCAACCCTAGAGAAAGAAGAAATGAATCCAACCATATCTTGTAATGAATTTGTAGGAATTACCACTCCTCAACCTCTTAAGATAGAAGGACATGTCAAGAATAAAAAGGTTCAAGTAGTGAAAGATCACATTGAGCATCAACAACAAGTTCTCCAACTTTTAAAGGATAACCCTATTGGGCATGGCCCAACTTAGTCCAAGCTTTGGGTAAGATACCCTGTGAAAGAAGGAGCGAACCATGTAGAGCTAGCGAAGATATATTCATCATGTGAATTTTAGGGCTTTGGGGATGAGACAAAGCCCTTATTTTGTAATGGGTATCGGGTATTAGTCCTTGTTTTATGGATCCATGGTATGTGGACCATAGTTTTTGTATAGATGAATTGTATATAATGATATGTAATGCTTTGTAAAGGAAGATAGTAGAATCTTAATCATAGAAGCATAAGTGCATCTCTGTTTTCACATCTGTAGTATGTAGTTTTGGAAAACGCTCTGCAGCTGAGTGTGTAAGATCTTGAAGAGTCTATAGCTGAGTGCGCAGGTCAGAGAATAGACTGAGTGTGCAGGACAGAGAAGTGAATGTAATTGAAGATCTATTTAATAAAGAATATTTTTTGGCGAAGTATTTGTATCTTTGTATATGATATTGTATACTATTATGTATCTGATTATGTATGATCTTCACTGAATTATGTGAAGGCCTGTAAGATATATTGTTATGTGTTAAAGTTTACGTGTTTCTATAAATTAATCATCTACACGAAGTTATTATGCATGCAAAGTTATAATATTGATATAAAGTGAAAGTAAATACACTGCGCCACTTCATGGATATCCCTTCGGTTGTGGAAACCTAGTTCTGAAACATCCCATAACTGCTTCGGGTGAGACTACAACTTGCTTATAAGTTGTTGCTAAAAGGGCTAGTATTTGAGGGTTTTGTTTGTGCTTAGCACAATCTGAACCTAGTTCAAGCACCCTAAAACCAACAAATGGTTCCATTGTCGGGACCGGGATCTGCTTAAGGGATATGTTTTAGTTTCCGTCAAAGAAAGAACTCCAGGAGTGGGTTGAACAAAAAGAAAGGGAATTTTCAGAAAAAGAGAACAAAAACCATGTTTATCTACAGAAGCTTGGTTGGAGAGATATATCTTAAAATATCAATACGAGATTTTCTTTGGTTTGTTCTAGATTGAATTTATTGAGTGGATATCTAAGTTAGCTGAGCATAAGAACTATTTCAAAGGAGACAAACCTAAGGGGTGGAACCCTGATTTGATGCAGTGGCTCAAGAGAATCAATAACAATATTTCAAGGGCTATTGATTTCTAGATTAATAGCATTTTGGGAGGATTTATCACTGAGTTCGCGATCGACCAAATTTTTTCCTATAGCAAAGCTAAACGAATATTATTCAAAGGAAAATGAGGTAATTTTTTAAATTCTTTGAAGCTACGGATTAAGATGTTATTGTGTCAAAAAGGAGTTATGCGGATGTAGTCAGATTAATGTTTGGGAAAAGAAGAAATAAGTCGAAACCAGGAGCTACACGAAGTGGAAAAATATATAGAATAGATCTGAAGAATTTTATCGAGGTTGACTATAGCCCTATGTTGGGATCTAGGAACGAAGAAGAAATAAGTAACCCTACAACCCCGCGATATTCTCCACCCACCTTGAAAGCATGTCAAAGTCGGGGGCTGAAAAGAATTAGGGTATCTTTGGGATTGTCCATCCATCCAACCCCCTCACATCCCATCCCCCTCCCCATACTTCCCTTACACCACCAACTCCACTCCCCTCTCCACCTAGCCCCCTAAGAAGAAGAATGGATGATGACATTAAGCTACATGTCTTTAGAGGACTTGGAATAAAGGACCCTGACCAGTTTTGGTTTGTAGCTGATGAAGCATGGATGGAAATACAGATTAATAATGATGATGTAAATAAGGTGCAACTCATCACCTCGTAGAGGGAGAGGACACTTACATGGTATATGAAATACTCCACAAGTAATACAAATGATACATTTGATGAAATCAAGAAAGCCCTGGTAGCAGAGTTCAAGAAGCCAAAATCAGAATTGTAGTGTATCACAAAGCTGAAAGAGATCAAGCAAGCACCAACTGAATCTATGTTGGAATTTGAACAATGATTCAAGGTTTTGATGGGTCAAGTGAGCTTTGAGATACCCCCATAGGAGTATAAGGAATGGTTCATAGCCACGATACTATACTTCCACATATTAGGTTACCATTAATGCAACGGAAGATCGTGACACAAGCTAAAGCATTGGATATTGCGATGAAGCTCGAAGCTTCGCCAATTGGAGATACTCACGCAAGAGTAAAGAAGATACAAAATTAGCTAGCTACGTTGACCTTGGAATTGCAGGATCTAAACAAAGGTAAAGAATTTTGATTAGTGGTGGTCATTGATGTTAACCCAAGAAGCACCAGGGGAAACCCCGATCTTGCAAGGGAATTTTGACATGACAAATCATATTATTTTGTATCAAATATCTTCTCGATGGATTCTCATCATCAATATTTTTCCGTTTATATATGTTACGCCTCCCAATCCTTCACGATTTGAGAGTTATTTGTGTTTGAAGTTAGTAACCCTAGTTAGTGGGCTAAAACCCTATGGGGTTGTGGCATGGCACTCATAATTGGTTGTGGTCATTGAATAGTCAATAATTAATAATACTTTTTTGCTCCTAAAATCCCTCGATCATTCACTTATTGAGGACCCTCTCAACTCAAGATATTCGTATAAATAATGACCCTCATATCCTCCTCTTGTAGGGATTTTGTGGCTTCAAACAGGTCATCATGGAATTTTCGCTATAACTTTGTTTTAGTGAAGCTTCCGAAGCTTAAATTAAAACCCATTTGAGCTGAAATGTTGATGAACCTAGTGACCAAATTTCAGATCTTGGTTTGCTATATTTTCAGATATATGATCTAAGGACGTGACGGTCTTTCCAGGATCCCGAATTCCATATCAAACAGGTGACGTTGGTAAAATCATCATCACTTTCTCTCTTAGCATTGGATTCAAAATTCATAAATAGGCATAGAAATAAGACGGACTGTAGTTTGTTGAGTAGCAATTTCAGGGCTGAAGGTCGCAACAATGACACATGGAACTTCGTACAAGTTTTCTCTATTGAACCAGGCTATAATTAGGACATTGTGGGAGATTGGGCATAAATATTTCTTGAAGAATCCAATATTATTTATATCTATGGGGTTGCAAATAGGACTCAAAGGGCTACCACAGGACAAAATTGTAGACCCTCAAGATTTGAAATTACATATATACAACATATTTAATATCGAGCTCCTAGAAGGCAAGAAAAAACATGCATTCAAGGATCACTATAGTAAGGACCACACATTAACAGTCAAGGGTAAGTCTCCTACAACAAGGTATGTATGATTAAGTGTTTACATATGAATTTTGAGTATCATCTTTGGCATATTGTTTTGCAGGACAACGTAATTATATACAGGGTCTCAGTTATATCTCTATGATTCTATATGTCACAGTTAGTTTTTCGGATGTCCTAGTCTTGATACTACACATTTTATGCTACATATTCTTGATTCTACACCAAGTTGGCTAAATCTATTTGATGTTGTAAGTTCATGTTACTTGTCTTGTCATGGTTGGTAGAATGGTCTCTGTTGTTGGACTTAGAACTTTCTCCATCACAAGTCTCGGGCCTATCATCAGTTTTTATTGTATATATCTTTAGGTCAGTTTTGGATATAGTCTTGCATAGAGTCCAGGCCTATATCAAGAGTGGGAGTCTTTGTCTACTGCTGAAACAAGTCAACAACAAAAGTGACAAGCACACTTCAGGTATGCATTATAATTTTAAATTGTATTTATTCATTATTATGCACTTACATGTGTTTTGCAGGCAAAGGTAAGTTGAAGGGTATTTTTTTTTTTCCTTTTAAGATTGGGTTTCACTGGGAAAATTTGCATGTAGGTAGAAGAAGATTCAAGGACAGCATCAAGTGAGAATTCAAGAGCTGAAGTATCAAATCAAAGGAAGCATTGTAGTAGGACATCCTTTAAAGACATGACAACCATCTGTATTTTTTGAAGAAGTGTCAAGGCCAAGAGTCATCATTGTAAAGTTGTGAAAGAGTCATTTGTAAAAGTGTCATCATTCGAAGAGTCATTATTGTAAAAGAGTCAATCTGCCTAGAGTCGAAAATGCATTATTGGGAGGTATAGGAGCCTCTATTGGGATGATGTGATGGTTGGGTTATAGGTCATAGTGTGATTGGGTGTTCGATCAAAATCATTGTAAATCATATTGTATCATGTATCATTGTCCTTGGTACGAGAATCCACACTCTTGTCTCATTTCAGTCATTATAGGGTGGCAAGGAGGTGCTAGGCTGGTGCATGAAGTCGCCTACAGGTTGGAGCCTGTGAACACTTCAGGGTGGTAGGTTGGCCTAGGATGTTGGGGCATGCATTCCATTGACTACTGAAGAAACCAGGGCATTGGGGCATCCTTCTAGTGGGAGCTGGAGAAGAATTCTTTTCTATAATTCTAGAAAGTTGTTGATTTCATTTCAATTGGGGTTGAAGATTAAAGAATTTATTAGAAAATCATTTAGTGGGTTTTGACCTGGAGAGGGTTTTCCACCTAAAATTCTTGTTTCTACTGTGTTCTATTATTTACTGTTATTACTTCATAAACATTAATAATAATTGAATATTAACTAATGCTCTGAAAAGATTTAAAAGTGCTAATTGCTAAGAAATATTGATTCACCCCCCCTCTCAGTATTTCCAACAATTGGTATCAGAGCTTGGTTCCTTTAGTAACAACTTAACCACTGGAAGTCATTTTTCAGAGCATAGAGATGGGAAATTCAAAGAAGTAGGTTACAAGGATTTCAAAGGAAGGTACAAGTACAACAAAATTTTAAGAAAGTGAGTATTGTGTACCAACCCCTGATTTTGATACAGATAATTATTGGATATGGGAATCCAAGATGGAAGTACATTTGTAGGCACATGGAGTATGGGTTTTTTCTGGAGACACATCTACCGACAAAGCTAAAAGGTACAATTCAAAGGCCATGAATGTAATTTTGAATGTTTTGCCAAATTCTGTGAAAACAAAAGTTGGTAAATGTTCAACAATTAAAGCTCTTTTGGAAAAGCTTCATAATATCTACTCAACAAAGCAATCAGGTCAAGATGTTATTGAAAATTCAGATCCTTTTGATTATGATGAAGAAATGGGAGAAATGAGTAAAACAGAGTTTCAAAATCAAGTGATCAAGGTGATAAAGGAACTCAAAAGTCAAAAGGAAAAGACAAGACTTTTGGAAGCAGAATTGAAGACAACAAAAGAACTCATCAAAGAAAATGAAGAGTTTGAGAGGATGATTAGTAGTCTTAGAACTCAATTGGAAGAAATCAAGAATATAGCGACATGAGACCTCAATAGAGAAGTCCAATAGAAGCAACAAGAACTCGACACAACGTTTGCAGAGAGTAGCAGAATCACACAACAGATGAAGGAAGCAGAAATTGAAAGGAAGGAATATTATCAAAGATACATATCCGTTGTTGACCAAAATAAAAAGGAATTAGAAACATCTTCAGTAGAAATAAACAGGCTCGGCATTGAAAATGAGAAGTAGAAGGAACAGATATAGGTTCTCAATAGAGAAGTAGAGAAGACCACTCTTCTCAAGCTACAAGTTGAGGAGGCAGAAAAAAGAAGGAAGATCTTGAAAATATGGTTTCAAGAAGATCTTTCTAAAAATAAAGAAGAACTTGATGCAACCCATGATGAGATCAAAAAACTCAAGGGATCGCAAAAATAACACATACAAGATAAGACAAATGAAGAAGCAAAAAAGAAGGCAATTAAAGATGGTAAAGCTCCAGTTGATAAAGGTACAAGCTCCACATCTTCGCAAGATGATTCTAAGAAGGAAGTTGATCAAAGTGAAAAGCCAAAGAAGAGTGTTGTAACTCCAAAGAACAAGACCAAAGAAATCAAGAACAAAGGACCACAAAAAACAACAAGACCGCCTCCAAAGAATAATGAAAAATCTTCCAAGTATGTTCATTTATTTAATGGTTACTGTTTTTCATGTGCTAATTATGGACATATGGCCAAGGATTGTAAAGTTATTGACAAGAACAACTATCAAGGACCATCACATCTGAATGATCCATTTAGTTATGCACATTTATTTAATGGTTATTGCTTTTTATGTGCTAACTATGGATATATGGCTAGGTATTGTGAAGTTTTTGATAGGTACAATAATTATCTACAAAACCCTAGAAGCAAGTTTTCAGGATCACGAGACAGGTTCCATGATGATTTTGTCAGAAGAGAATATGTGCTAGATGGGCCAAACATTGAATGTTTCAAATGCCATAACTATGGCCATAGCACTCGCGGTGGCAGATACCAGACAGAATCACCTATGGACAACATTGAATTCTTCAAGTGTCATAACTATGGGTACATGGCTCGAGATTGCAGGAATAAGAAGGTTTGGAAAAGGAAATAGGTGTAGGAAGACAAAGCAAATAAAAAGGTATCAACAGTTATGCTTTCAGGATTTGTGAAATAAAAAGGTCATGAGGAATTAGCTGTTGCTTTAGATAATGACTCAAGTCAATATGGCCCGTTAGGTGACTCACTATTTTGAACAATCTGGCTTGTTGACTCCTTAATGTTTGTAGAGGAGGAGTCTATGCAGCAGTATATTGAACAAGTCTATGATTGACAGGAAGGTAGTTTGAACAAGATGACAATTTCATTACAGGTTCGGGGGGAACAAAATAGTCGAAGGATTATAGGTTACTAGGAATAAGGAAAGATTAGTCTGCAAAGGATATGCACAGGTTGAAGAAATTGATTTTGAAAAAACATTTGCTCCCATTGCCAGAATGGAAGCTATCAGGATGCTTCTCACTTAAGCATGCTCCAGAAAAATCAAGGTCTACGAAATGGATGTTAATTCAGTCTTTCTAAATGGTGAATTGGAAGAATAAGTTTACATTGAACAACTCGAAGGTTTTCTTCTCACTGGTAAGGAAAAATACATTTGCAAGTTAAATAAGGCACTATATGGTCTCAAGCAAGCTCCTAGGGCTTGGTATGATCGTCTTGATAGGTATCTACATAAACAAGGATTCAAGAAGGAAGTGCTAACAATAATCTCTATGTGAAATTTGATCAAGATAACCTAACGATTATCGAGCTATATGTGGATGATATAATCTTTGGAAGCAATGATGGCAAATTAAGTAAAGACTTTGCCACAAAAATGCAAAGTGAGTTTGAAATTTCTATGCTTGGCAAGCTGACATACTTTTTGGGGCTTCATATTTCTCAGTAGGATAAAGGAATATTCATATATCAAACCAAGTACATCAAGGAAATGCTCAAAAATTCCAAATGGAAGATTGCAAGCCAGTCCTAACCCCCATGATAACAGGTTGCAAGTTAAGCTTAGAAGATAGAATATTCGTCAAAGGATGTGGACCAAAGGTTTTGTAGATCCATGATTGGAAGTCTCCTATATGTGACAGCCTCCCGGCCTGATGTGATGCAGGTAGTTGGACAAGTAGCAATATTTCAAGCAACACCAAAAGAATCTCATATTATTTCCGTCAAAAGAATTCTCAATATCTTAAGGGCACTACGGAATATGATCTATGGTATCCCAAAGGAAATGATATGGTTATCTAAGCTTATAGAGATGCAGATTGGGCAGGAAGTGCTGATGATCATAAGAGTACCAGTGGAGCAGCATTCTATCTAGGTGGTTTTCTTGTTTCATGGTTAAGTAAAAAGAAATCTTCAATCCTGTTATCCACAATAGAAGCAGAATATATCACGGCAACAGATTCTTGTACACAAGTTCTCTAGATGAAGAAAAGTTTGCAAGATATTCAAGTCAAGTTTGATGAGCTTATTCCCATATTTTGTGATAACACCAGCGCCATCAGTATCTCCAAGAACCCTTTGATGCATTCCAAAATGAAGAACATTTCAATTACATATCATTTCTTTAGAGAGAAGGTTGCCGAAAGGAATATCAAGCTTGAATATATTGGCACAAAGGAACAAATTGCTAACATCTTTACCAAACCATTACCTCGTGAAGCATTTGGATCTCTTCACCAAAATCTTGGGATTCTCCCAAGTTTTCATTAGACTCTTTATTTTATCTACTCAAGTAGAAAGGGGGAGTGGAGGTGTGTAAAGGTCCGCACGATGGTTGTTTGTCAGGGGGAGTTACCCTTTGCCATTGATGACAAATGGGGGGAGAAGGAAATAGGAAGAGGTGTCATGATCACAGGGGGAGATTGTTGATTAGTGGTTGTCATTGATGTCAACCCAAGCAGCACCAAGGGCTACCCCAATCTTGAAAGGGAATTTTGACTTGAAAACTCATACTATTTTTCATCAAATATCTTCTCGATGGATTCTACTCGTTAAGATGTTTCCGTTTATATATGGAATGTCTCCCAATTCTTCATGGTTTGAGAGTTATTTGCTTTTGAAGTTAGTAACCCCAATTAGTGGGCTAAAACCGTATGGGGTTGTGGCGTGGCACTCATAATTGGTTGTGGTCATTGAATAGAAAATAATTAATAATATTTCTTTTGCTCCTAAAATCCCTCCGACATTCACTTGTTGAGGACCCTCTCAACTCAAGACATTCATATAAATAATGACCTCATATCCTCCTCTTGTAGGGATTTTGTGGCTTCAAATAGGTCATCATGGAATTTTCGATATCACTTTGTTTCGGTGAAGCTTTTGAAGCTTAAAGTAACACCCATTTAAGATGAAATATGAATTAACCTAGTGACCAAATTACAGATCTTGGTTCGCTATATTTTCGGATATATGATCTGAGGGCGTTATTGCTTTTCCAGGCTCCCGAATTCCATGTCAAATAGGTGACGTTGGTAAAATCGTCATAACTTTCTCTCTTAGCATTGGATTCAAATTTCATAAATAGTCATAGAAATAGGACAGACTTTAGTTTGTTGAGTAGCAATTTCAGGGTTGAAGGTCGCAACAGTGACACATGGAAGTTCGTACAGGTTCGCTCTACTGAACTGGGATATAATTAGGTCATCGTGGGCGATTGGGAATAAACATTTCTTGAAGAATCCAATATTATTCAAACCAATGTGTTTGCAAATAGGACTCAAAGGGCTACCACAGGACGAAATTTCAGACTTTGGATATCCAAAATTACATAGATACAATAGATTGAATATCGAGCTCCTAGAAGGCAAGAAAAAGCATGCATTCAAGGATCACTATAGTAAGGACCACACATCAACAGTCAAGGGTAAGTATCCTACAGCAAGGTATGTATGATTAAGTGTTTACATATGAATTTTGAGTATCATCTCTGACATATGTTTTTGTAGGACAACGTAAGTTTATACAGGGTCTTGGTTATATCTCTATGTTTCTATATGTCACAATTAGTTTTTCGAATGTCCTATTCTTGATACTACACATTTTATGCTGCGTATTCTTGATGCTACACCAAGTTGGCTAAATCTATTTGATGTTGTAAGTTCATGTTACTTGTCTTGTCATGGTTGGTAGAATGGTCTCCGTTGTTGGACTTAGAACTTGCTCCATCACAAGTCTAGGGCCTGTCATTAGTTTTTATTGTATATATCTTTAGGTCAATTTTGGATATATACTTTCATAGAGTCCAGGCCTATATCAAGAGTGGGAGTCTTTGTCTACTTCTGCAACAAGTCAACAACAAAAGTGACAAGAACACTTCAAGTACACATTGTAATTCTAATTTGTATTTATTCATTATTATGCACTTACATGTGTTTTGCAGGCAGAGGTAAGTTGAAGGGTATTTTGTTTTTCCTTTTGAGATTGGATTTTGCTGGGAAAATTTGCATGTAGGTTGAAGAAGATTCAAGGATAACATCAAGTGAGAATTCAAGATTTGAAGTATCAAATCAAAGGAAGCATTATAGCAGGACATCCTTTAAAGACATGATAGCCATCCATATATTGTGAAGAAGTGTCAAGGTCAAGAGTCATCATTGTAAAGTTGTAAAAGAGTCATTTGTAACAGTGTCATCATTGGAAGAGTAATTATTATAAAAAGTCAATATGCCTAGAGTAGAAAATGTATTATTGGGAGGAATAGGAGCCTCTATTTGGATGATGTCATGGTTGGGTCACAGGTCATAGTGTGATTGGGTGTTCTGTCAAAATCATTGTAAATACTAGGAAGTTGTTGCTTTCATTTCAGTTGGGGTTGAAGATTAAAGAATTTATTAGTAAAGCATTCGATGGTTTTTGACCCGGAGGGGGTTTTCCACCTACAATTCTTGTGTCTACTGTGTTATTTTATTTACTTTACTACATAAACATTAATAATAATTGAAGATTAACTAATGCTCTAAAATTATTTAAAATTGCTAATTGCTAAGAAATACTGATTCACCCCCCTTCAGTATTTCCAACAAAGAAGTCAAACCCGAAATATCGGAAGTGTGGTGTATGAGGTGAAAAGTGGAAGGTAATTATAAGGATCGATTCCCCATATTCAGAGAGTATATTACAAGTGGAGCACCTAATCCAATAAATCAGGGTCCATGGTGCGAAATTTGTAGGACACAAGTTCAACATCACTTTGAAGACTACTATCTATTACAAAAATATATACAGACCCCGAAGCAGTTGTTTTGTAACTTTTGTAGATCAATAGGCCATGATGAGAAAAATTGCCAAAGTTATGACTTAATGATGGAGTGCACTGTTGATAGTTATAGATTGCAAGACGAAGGACACACACATGAATAGCAAGTCTAGCACGCTGGATGAGGAGGATTTCAAGGATGAAAATGAGGATGAGGGGGAGGATCTGGTCGAGGATGAGGCCAGATTATCTACTATAATTGTGGACAGGAAGGAAACTTTGTGAGAGACTATCAGAACCGAAGACAACCTGCAATTACTATAAGTCTTTTGATCATGTCATATAAGAATGTCCCATCCTCATTGTGAAGATGAAAGAGAAAAGAAACTAGCTGCCTGCAACAAATGTCCAAATGATGATTGCTGAGCCAAGAGAAGATCAACTGCACATCGACATTGTAACAAGAAGTGGAACCGCGACTGGGAATGATAGGCCGATGGAAAGAAAGGAAGATGAAGCTACATGGATAAGGAAAACTACCAAAAAAGCTCCTGCACTTGATGTATTAAAGGAAAAGCAAGCGTTCATGGAGGTGAGGTGAAGATTTATGGATGATGGGGCCTCGAGCTCTACCGTGTAGCTGACTTAGAAGGATAACTGTGAGATAGTACTAGTTGCGACACAGGAAGTGGATCTGAATGTATTGAAGTTTTTTCTACAAACTTGCATGAAGTTGTTGAGGAATCAAAAGGTTGTGGAGGGATTACATGAACTGATATACTCCTGTACTTCTAACAAGGTACCAGAGATTAAGATGCACATAGTGAATAATCTGCATAGACACAAGAAGAGAACAGGGAAATAAATGAGGCTTACAATGCAAATTGGAGAGTATGACATGGATCAAGTCATCTTAGACTTGGGATTTGATTCCAATGTATTTCCAAGGAAGAATTTGGAATCGATGGGTGAGATGAAGCTGCAATGGTCTACTATTCAGCTAAATATGGAAAATCAACAAAAAATCTTACCCCTAGGAAGGTTGTCTAATGTCACAGTGGACATCGATAAAGTGCACACTACCATTGAATTCGAAGTGATCGAGATAGTAGATGATAGTAATCCTTACCTCGTGTTGCTTGGACTGGATTGGGAATTTCCTAACATGGCTATAATTAATCTGAATAAAAGGAAAATGATATTCAAAAGCAATAATATGAGGGTTATTGTTCCATTGGATCCATTAGAAGGGGCAAGGTATACAAAGCGTGTCAGAAAGGAATATAGCGTGGATGATGTTGATAATATCTATCAGATCACAATGAAGGAAGAAGAATGGGTCAATCCCATTGTAGATGGAAAGCTGACTTGGGAGAAAGATAGTTCATGTACCTTAGATTCATAAGAGGAATTGCAGAACTGGAAAAAAATATTGCATGAAGTGTCTACAAGGAGATGTGCAAGGATCACTAAAGTAGTGTGTTGCATGACAATTGAGGTATGTGATTTACCTTTATATGATGGTTTGGGTTATGTAAATAATTTCTGTAAATATTATGAAAGAAAGGTACCATAATGTCAGAGACTGTTAGCTCTAGATCAAGTGCTTAGGGCTACACCTGCTAGATGGCAGGGTATGCATAAGAAGAATATACGAGATTGGTAGAAATGTAGAAGGTTGATGTCGGTAAGATTTGGACAAGTAGAAACAGAGCTTGCAAACAAATATGATGTCCAGAATGATCCTAGAGACCATATACAACTATGTATGGCAGCTTGAAGAGAAATTCCACAAGAAGAATGGTTGCATGGTTTCATCCATACCCTAGAAATGATCCCTTAGAACTACTATTTGGAAACTGAACTTCAACATGGTACTGCTAGCTAGGCGAAAATGGTGGATGGATTTGTGATGAAATTCAGATTTGAAGATGATTGTAGCAATGAATATAGTTAAGAAGAAGATTTTTGAAAACAAAGTTCTAGTTATATGGCAACCTAATTGGGCTGCACATATCCAAAATGTGATGGAATTCTATAACCTCACTATAGAAGAGGACGAAGATCCTCGCAAAATTGATATCAAAGAGTCAGAATGACATCGCGAAGTGAATGCACATGAGATAGAGATGCTAGATATAATGCAGCCACTGAAAAAAAGAAAGTAAATATAGGGATAGAAGTTGAACTGATGTATGCGACCATAGGAGATTACTAGGATGAAGACATTGTCAACAAGATAATAGATTTGTTGCATGAATACCAAGAGTTGTTTCCCTATAAATTTCCAGATATGAAAGGCATCATAGGGGATTTGGGAGTTATGAGGATTCCTCTAAAGCTTGATGCGAGGCCTATTAAGCAGAGGCCTTATAGACTGAACCCAAAGTATAAGGAAAAGGTAAAAGAATAATTGGACAAGATGTTAGGTGCGGTGATAATTGAACCTGTCAAAGAGTTTGAATGGGTAAGTCCCATGGTAGCTCAGGAGAAGAAGGCAAAATGGGAAGTTAGAATCTATGTGGACATGAGGAAGCTAGATGATGCATGCCTGCATGACCATTTTCCCACCTCATTTATAGATGAAGTGTTGGATAATGTAGGAGAACAAGTGGTTTACTCTTTTATAGATGGTTTCTCAAGGTATCATAAGATCATAATTGCACTAGAAGACAGACATAAGACAATGTTTGCCACAGAATGGGGGTCCTATCAGTACATAGTGATGCCTTTTCAGTTGAAGAATGAAGTTACCATTGTTTCCAGATTTATAATTGCATCTTTCAAAGAGTACATACAAATATTTTTGGAGAGTACTTCGATGATTGGACAGTGTTTGGGCTATTAAAGAAGCATGTGGTGAGCTTAAGATTGATGTTGGATACATGTAGGTAGTATCAAATATCGTTGGAATTGAAGAAGTGCATCTTCTGTGCACCATTTGGAATATTGTTGGGACATGTGGTTTGTAAATAGGGATGGATGGGGGATCTGGCTAAAATCACAATCATTGTGAACCTTCCAGCACCCAAAACAGTAAGACAACTACGTACTACACTAGGACACACAAGTTACTACAAGAGGTTTATTAAAGGGTATGTGCAAATAATTGTGCCGATGGAGAAGCTGCTGAAGAAGGATGTCACCTTCCAGTGGGATGAAAAATGCCAGAAGAGCTTGGATGTGCTAAAAAAAAATATAGTAACTGTGTCGATTCTAGTTTTTCCAGACTGGAAGAAAGAATTTCATGCGAATGTTGATGCATCTTGCATAGATTTTGGGAGTAGTACTAATGTAACTAGGAGTAGGGGATGTTGATCATCCCATAGAATTTGCAAGTAGGAATTTTTCTAAGGCATAAAAGAAATACAACACAACAGAAAGGGAGGGGTTAGCTATGGTGTATGCACTACAAAAGTTAATATATTAATTGTTGGGAGGACGCTTTAAGATGTTTATAGATCACTTTGCATTGAAATATTTGGTGAATAATCCTGTCTTAGGAGGAAGGAGTTGTCGATGGTTGTTATTATTCCAAGAATATGACTTCGAAGTTATAGTGAAGCTGGGAAGATTGAATGTTGGTCCAGATCATCTACTAGTATAGAGACAAGAGAAGAACCTACAAGTCTTGAAGATAATTTGCCCGATGCATAACTATTTGCAATTAAAGTCATAGATGATCACTTCACAGATATTATTCAACTTTTGTCCACAAGAATGGTGCCCACAGAGTATACTACAAAGCAAAAGAAGGAACTGGTGGTTCAAGCAACTGATTTCTCACTGATTGTGGGACACTTGTATAAAATGGGAGAAGATGAAGTACTATGCAGATACGTCCCTGAACATGAAAGACAAATAATTATGATAAAATCTCATGGAGGAGTCGCAGGTGGGAATTATGCAGGAAAAGCCACTGTGAAAAATATTTTGAGAGTCGTGTTATCGTAGCCTGCAATGCATAAGGATACATAAGATTTTTTTTAAGCATGTGATGTATGTCAAAGGATAGGAAAGGCATCTAGAAGAGATGAAATGCCACTAGTACCATAGGTGACTTTGCAAGCTTTTGATAAATGGGAAATTAGATTTGTTGGACCTATCAGTCCACTGGGGAAAAAGACTGGTGCAAGATATATCATCACCGTGATGGATTATTTGACAAGATGGGACGAGGTGAAGCCAGTGAAGGATTACAGTGCAAAAACCAGTGCAAAGTTTATCTTCGAATACATATTGTCTAGATTTGGTTATCCAAAGATATTCATGAGTGATTAGGGGACACACTTTTTGACTAAGACAATTGAAGCAATAACTAAGGAATTTTAGGTTTACCATCAAAAGAGCACTCCCTATCATCCTCAGGAAAATGGGAAAATGGAAGTTTTCAATAATATTTTGGAGAATTCATTGACCAAGGTGTGCAAAGTAAACAGAGATGATTTGGACTTGAGGCTTTGACTCCAAGCTCTTCTGGCATTTTTCATCCCACTGGAAGGTGACTGTCCATGTGTGTTTAACATGGTATCAGAGCGGGCAAATTCTGGCCCTGCTCATATTTGAGCCACTTGTTTTGTGGTCTCTATGTATATGTCATTTGTGCAGACCTTCCAGTTCTGCCCATTACCTATAAAGCTCCATTAATTCATTGTTTGTCAGAAATCTGCTGACTCTGGCTATTTTTAGCCTCTCTGTCTGACCCTGGAAATCATACCTGCGCTCTCTCTCTTCTGCGTTACTTGCGCCCTCTGTCCTTTAAATTATGCCTGCGCTCTTTACTGTTTATAAACGTTCTGTAAAAGAAGCGTTGTCCTGACAATTTAAATTTCTTTAGCTGTCGCTGTCACTGTCATCTGACTGTTCGCAGAATACGCAGAACCGTTGCATCAACGTCAAACGAATCTTGCCCGGCAACGATGGTTCAAACATGGAGCGTTACAACAATGGCGATGGCCCTGGGCATCAGGAAATGCAGGGATTTAGCGGATTTTCTTATAACAGAGACTATTTTTTCGCTGCGGAAAGGAAAGAAATATTAATACACAGCCAGAACGGGAAGGAATAGAGTTCATGTCACAGCTGATATAGCAAATCCTGGGACACCAGCTTATATTGTTAAGGCTTTTTTACCTGTCATTGAATCCTTTGGTTTTGAGACAGACCTTAGGTACCATACACAGGGGCAAGCATTTTGCCTATCTGTATTTGACCATTGGTCTATAGTGCCAGGAGATCCACTGGACAAGTTTGTTGTTTTGTGACCATTAGAGCCTGCACCTGTTTAGCATCTTGCACGTGAGTTCATGGTGAAAACCAGGCGCAGAAAGGGTATGAGTGAGGATGTGAGTATCAACAAATTTTTCGATGATCCTATGTTACTTGAGATGGCAAGGCAAGACGCCGATTTCCAGCAGATCTTGTAGGTTACTCTGCTGCAGAACTTGGGCAGAGTCTCTGTATTGGTAAACACATCCACTGTAGATCATCCATAATACTGATAAACTGCTGCTTTGATCATTTGTGATGAAGTTTGTGTGCGCAGTTGGATATTTAGTTGATATTTCAGTGTCTACTTGTGTATGAAGTGTCTACTTGTTGTCCACCTCCATCTACGTCCGGCGATGAAATTATAAACATTCTTGCTACTGGAAGCATTGAAACAATAGCCTGCAACGTACCCTCTGTTCTCTGCCATATTATCTGCAAGATTTTGTCCAAACCAGCCCTTACAGTGGATGTTCAACATAGCTGCAAAGGTTTTGAATGGTTCTGTTGTGCGTTGAAGACCACCTGTAGCACGATTTTCTCTCTCCCTTAGTGAGTCGAGTCACTCCCTTTTATTTGCTAGGCAAGCGGCCACTATACGAACGAGCTTCCTGTGGAACAAAGGCATCGAATCTTTCATCTCCGCTGAAAGTCGTGGTTAACGGTGTGCTGGAGGATGGTATATTGGCTCATATATAAGAAGACTGTGCGTTGCATGACTCTGCATACATATATTTGTTTTGTAAGTTGGTTTTTGTGTTGAAGCCATTATATGCGTTGGTAAATAGTGTTGAATGCCATATTAAATTCCTTGCCATATTATGTTGAATTTTGGATGAGTGCATTGAAGCTTGCGTTGATTAAAATCCGGATTTATTTGTGCTGCCTTGGAATGCCTTTCTATTCTCTGCGATTCCTGGAATTCGATCCTTCAGCTTGAGGCCGATTCTTGTCTTCAGATTTAGGGTTTCATACCAGCAAGGATTGTCATTTCGCTCCTGTCATTCCAGGTTCTAATTTCAGTGTTGAATTGAGTATGGTATGCTAGCAACTGAAGGCTGATATAAATTGAAGACCGTGAGCGTAACTGTGGTATGGTGCAACGTAACATGGTGCGGTGGTTGTATTGACTGGTATATTCATATGACATGTTGGTTGAATATGTTGGATGAGTTGGATGCACTATTCATATTATATATTAGTATGGTGGGCTTATGGTGTAATTGGAAACTATATTAAAAAAAAAAAATGAGTTTGAATTGAATTATTCTCCATGTATGTGAACCGAGAAGGGCATCCTGTACTGCTGTAGTTACATTTGAAGGAATGCTAGTAGATACAAGTTCTTTTGGCTTTTGATTATAAAGATCCTCTTTTGGCTTAGTTGTAAGCCTTTTGACATCAAGGTCACCGGTATTCTTTGCGTGTTTCCACCTTCTGTTATTGATGTAGCTGCATTAAAGGGACTGTATGCTATCTCAGAAGTTGAATGAGTATGGTTTGATGATGATACAAGGACTGTGGTGAAGAGGGAATCTATTCTTCCATTTCCTGGGCAGCGTACATCATAAACAAATGTTGAGGTGCCATTTTGGGGACTGATAATTGCATATCTACTAATTTGTATTCGCTGACATTTAATTGTCGGGTTCTATCTTCCAATCTGTTCTTTGTTTAAGTTAAGTTTTTGAATGAGAACAGTCCATTATGTAGTAGCTATCACCTAATGGTCATTGCATTTAATCTCTGAATTTGCTACTGGATAATATAATTTTATTTGGAGACTATTACTACATGTGGAAGCATTAAAAGACAATGGTACAGTTGTGAAATTGCTGAGATGCATGTTACTAGTCCGTTTTAAAGAACCTGAATTCTGGAAACCTGTTGCTGACGCTGATTTGAAAGTGAAGGAGTACTTGAAGGATCCAAACAAGTTTGCAATTGTTGCTGCCCCAGTGTGGCTTTGTATTTAGATTTCATTACAGTGCATTGATTCCTTGATTCCACTGCTGCATAAAGATTCTGGTGAATTGATTGTAATATTTTACATTGCACACTGATCATTTGCTGACATTTATAAAGGATATTGCTGTGTAGTGTGAGTAGATATTACTTTTCTTCATTAAGTAGTAGTTTTTAACGCATAAATGGCCAGAATCAGTGAAGTATTAGAGTTCATGAAAACTCTTATACAATCTACTGTTGATGACACATTACAAATCAACAAAGGATCCCTCTCAGAAATTCAGACATGTCTACAAAATGCACAGGAAAAGATCGATTTTTTGCAGCTTGAATCACAGCTACAGCAAGAAGAGCTACATCAAAATAGACACCATTCTGAACCTGTTTCTGTTCAGAACATTGA
Organism: Pinus tabuliformis; assembly: GCA_031772625.1. Taxonomy (NCBI): domain Eukaryota; kingdom Viridiplantae; phylum Streptophyta; class Pinopsida; order Pinales; family Pinaceae; genus Pinus; species Pinus tabuliformis. Next base: position 913,363,275 of record CM062818.1, on the reverse strand, counting down.
GACAACCACCCATCAACAGTATGTTAATAATGGTACAGTTCATTCAAGTAAAGCAGCAGTTGTATATGCAGATGCAGAAACTCAGTCTGCACTTCCCAATCCCATCATCAGACCTTGGGAACAGCTTGTCCACAACAAGCACAGAACTGGTCTTGGATATGACAAGGACTTGTCCTTTCATATTCCAGACTATGCCAAGCCCATTCAGTTTCAGAGTGCTGGATTCATTCATGACAGTTCACTTGCTCCTCATGACAGTTCACCTCCAGTTGTTCCAGATTCTGCCCCTCTTCCACAGCAACAACAACAACAACAAAAACAACAGATCGTGAAATGCCAACACTGTGATCGAGTTGGCCATTTGAAAGATCACTGTTTTGATCTTCATCCATGTAGGCACTGTCTTAAAACCAGTCATTCTTCACACAGATGCTTCAGAAATAAACATCCTGCAAGAACAAAGATTCATCTTGGATGGATCGCTTCTTGGCAATGGGCATCAACAGCCAAGAAGATATTCCAAACACATGTCAGAACTTGCTCCAGAATATTGAACAGTCTTGCAGTTGAGTTTTCTCCATCTTCTCACCTTGTACCTAACAGGGGGGGAAATGATGGTCATCTACAAGCTTCAAAGTCACATCAAGCGAGCCTGAGCCACAACCTACCACACCAGTTTCAGAGTGGTAGCCAGAGACAAAGATGCCTGAACATGCCTTCAGTTGGCAATCTGGGACACTTCCTCTAGCAGAAGACTCCACCTTCTTGCCAGTTTTGGAAGAGTTCCAGGAATCGCAGAGTTGTTGGTCATCCTCAAAACCATCACAGATTAAGAACACTTCCTCTAGCAGAAGACTCCAGCTTCTTGCCAGTTTTGGAAGAGTTCCAGGAATTGCATTAAGCATTCCAGAGTTGTTGGTCATCCTTAAACCATCACAGATTAAGAACACTTCCTCTAGCAGAAGACTCCAGCTTCTTGCCAGTTTTGGAAGAGTTCCAGGAACTGCACTAAGCGTTCCAGTGTTGGTGGTCATCCTTAAACCACCGCCCTTTATACCAACATTTCATAGAGCACATTCAGCCTAGTGCTGCCATGCATTTTTTGCACATTTTGTATTACAGCTCTCTTCTTGGACTCATACATAACCCTTCGGATTAAGGGGGGGAATGTTGGACACCTAATCCTATTGGGTTAGTGTGGAAGTCAAATGGACAAAAGGAGTCCAAGAGACCTTGGGATCTGAAACCCAAGAGTCACAACATTGTATTATAAATGTACATCTCTTATTAATAAAAATGTACTCACTGATTTATCTTTCCTATTCTTTGCTATCCATGTGTGTTTAACAATAACAACATGCAAGAAATTAATAGGACAGACACCTTTCAGGTTGGTATATGGACAAGAAGCAATTATGCAAATCGAATACATTGTGCCAAGTCTGAGAATTGCAGTTGTCATAGATATGGAAAACACTGACATGATGAATGAGAGAATGTCACAAATACTAGCTCTAGAATAATACATATTCATAGCAAGATTCCATCAGCAAGTGCAGAAAGCAGGGGAGAAAGCCTGGCATGATAGACATATCAAGAAGAAGATATTTTGGGAAGGGGATCTTGTATTATTATACAACAGTAAGTTCGCGAAGTTCCTAGGGAAATTCAAGACACATTGGTTGGGGTCATATATCATCAATAACATTAGATATGGTGATGTTGTTCAACTCGTGAAGTTAAATGGTCAGACGATTCTAGGATGAGTGAATGGTAGTAGATTGAAAATATATAGGGACGATTATGTCCCTAAACCGTCACACTAAAGAATGAAGGGGGGGAATTCTTAGTGCCACCTACAGTTGAAAGTGGGCACAGGACTATAAACTACTCTGCAAGAAGGCACTTTGTTGAAGCAAGATTATTGCATGGTACTCAGGAGTATGACGAAGTCCGAGGGAGATGCGACAAAGAAGGGGTGTCTGCGTCAAAGAGGAACTTTGACAAAGTTAGCCTGAAATATGACCGTTGGAAGGAAAAAGGGCACCGTTAAAAAGAAATTACCATTGAAGAGTGCGGAAGAAAAGCATTTATGAAGCATAGTTGGATGTATCTAGCCCATATCTGCATTAATTAACCAAATCTAGAACCAATCATGAGTCTAGGATTTTTTTTTTATTTATAAAAACTACATCCTGTGCAACATTTGACACTTTGTTGCCTAAGAGAGATCATAAATTGCACCTAAGTGAAGAAGAGTTATTGCATGTCTGAGAGGAGCTAGGATGAGTTGGTCAAAATATTTAAGAAGAAAGGGCTAGATGGTATCATGGAGTCATAAGTAGGAAATATCGTAGGAGAAAATGTACCTGTGTCCCCAGCATGCTTAAGATCACCAAGGAAGCTTCCACAGTCGCAACCAAAAAAGGTGAAGGAGAAGATAGCAACTGAGGTCTCTGCAACAGAATTGAGAACATCACCACGGAAGAAGATGCAAAAGGAAGTGTGGATGAAGAACACGGAGGATAAGGGAAAAAATACCATGAAGAAATGAAAGAAATCGGTACAACAGGAGCAACCTCAACAGGTCCACGACAGTGAGGAAGAAGTTGAGTTTCACAGGAAGGAAACAAAGGATGTAGAGACTCCCTCTATGCTCCTAGCATACATGCCGCCAAGAAAATCGGGCGCAAAGCCGGTTAAGGAGCCAAAAGAAAGGAAATTTGCTACTTATACACCATTATTTCTAGAAGAGGTTCCTTTTGAAGGAGAAGTGTTGGGGAAGATCCCCCAACTCAAATTGGAAGATTGGGATTTTAATGACATAAGAAAATTCCCACAGTTTGAGCCTAGTAGGTACCTGAAGAAAGTTTACTACCCAGATAGTGAAGTTACAAGATTAGAACCGCAAGAATGGGTTGTGGGAGTGTAGAGAGTAGGGATTTTGAACATGTTGAATGTGCCACACTTCGATCGAAGCCCATTTAGTACAATCTGTGTGCAACAGATCCTCGCATTGGTGCATGATGATTGCATTTGGCTAGGGACAAGGATCCCGATTGATGAGATGCTCATCAGAAAAATAACAGTGCTACCATATCAAGGAAAGGACCCCATGGATGAATTTGTGGGTAAAAACAAAGACAAGGAGATGGCCCAAATGATGAAAGAAAAGTTTGGGTTAGTAAAGAAATCCTACGGATATGAGATAAACTCCATCAAGGACTAGGGTGTGTGCTTCTCCGCACATATCTTAGTGGGAAAGATCACAAGGAAGTGCAAGGGCAATGAAGTTCCTACAATAGTAGTGTCATTAGCAGAACAGTGCAGCACAGGGGTCTAGTTCAACTGTGCTTCTTATTTATGTAAGGAGTTTTTAATGGATCGTAGGCAAGCACGAGAAGAAGGCAATACCTTCCACTATGCTTGGTTGTTAATTCTTATTGCACTTATTTCATGGAAGGGGCTGAAAGATTCTCAATTTACGACTATTGACGTGGATGTCTGCGAAGAATTGAGGTATGCTTCGCTATGGTTTACGAAGCATTTGACACGCGCAATAGGGAACAAGATGTTCTTTGTAGTCATGGCGATGGATCTGCATATGGTGGTGAATTAGTATCATACATTGTCACCGAGCTTATATAACAATACCATCATATTGTAGAGTTCAAGGAAGACTTTCACAATGCATATGTGAAAGCAAGGAATGATCCAATAGAGACATGGCATCCATTTCCATACTTGGTGACAGAAGATGATCTTCTCACAGTAGTGCAGGATTGGACAGAGGAATTGATGACTCCATCGGGTGGAGTGGTTGGAGGAGAGGGAGCAGAGAAAGGTACCTCACAGGGTGTGGGTACAAGTAAGAAGAATGTTGATGGTGAAACAAAAGAAATAAGGGGAGGGTAGGAACACGAAAAACACCACAGCGATGCGAAGGTATCAGAAGATTCACCCTTTGTGATAAAAATGTGGCCAAGAAAGAAGTAGAAAGAAGATAAGAGTAAGGGCGTAGTATCGCTTGTCCTCACCGATGAGGACATCGATGAGATAGCAAAAAAAATTGACGAGATTAACACAAAGACCTTGGACAAGATTAAAGAAATATTAGCTAAGGTAAAGCAGGGCATTGCATAGATGAAGTTGGTGCCACAAGTAGTGAAGCAACTAGAGAAGGTAACCCAGTCATCACAGAAAGAAAAAAGACTGGAAATGAGTTTTGGAATAATGATGTTACATGTGCCAGTTGGGGCGCTAAAGTTTGAAGCAACAGTAGATAAAGAGCGAGCCAAGGTGTGGTGTAGTGTCCATATGAATTTCACCGCACTACCCCTCCAGGTGCTACATGAATTTCATCAAGGAATCAGAGCTAAGATGCAAGAATGAGAAAAGCACATGTCGTTGTTGAAATAAAAATTGAAGTTAGAGAAAGAAACAATGAAAAAAGAGCTGAAGCAAGTGGCCAAGGAAAGGTAGGAAGCAAGGCAGCAACGAGAACATTTGCACAAGGTCATTGCTAAAACTTATAGCATAGTTTCAAATGTGAAGGTCCGTGAGGATGAAGCACCAACAAAGAAGGTCATGAAACTTTCCCTCGCGATCAAGGACTCAAAGAGTGCTATGGCCAAATTAAAATTTGACTACGAGATGTAGATATCAGAGCTACAAATAAGGTTTCATCCAGGTATGCCACTAGAGGTTCAGGAGTAGAGACAAAGAGACCTCAGCGCAGCGCTGAAAGGCATATCTGAGACGATGGCATATTGTGGGAAGTTTCTCGATGACACGATGCATATTTGGACCTCACTACAGGAGGATTCAAACGTCATGAGGATTGAGGAGGAACTACAGACCAACCAAAAGAAACTGATGAGATCCTGGTAGTTGTGAAGACCTTACCAGTCTTGCAGCGGTTTTCCAACATTTCTGAAGGGAAGAACCTCCAAATGCAAATGGATGATCTACAAAGGAAAGAGCAGATCCTATAATAATGGACTCAGTTGTGGTAGGGGGAAGCCCTGCAACTTTCACAGGTAGTAGATGAACGGCTGAAGGAATTAAAGAAAAGCGAAGCGAAGCTACTGCAGAAGATCATTGGCCTTACTACAGAAGCTTTCCTAAAGGAGGCACAACAAGAATAAAAGTTGATGGCATAAACACTCCAACAGTACAACATAGTATACAACAACATTGCAACAAAAATCAAGGGCATCGAAGTTGAGTGACTCAGGATGAGTCACAGGTGAGTTTTAAGGGCCTATTGGGCATGGCCCAACTTGGTCCAACTTTTTGGTAAAAGACCCCACAATAGAAAGAGCATACTGCATGGAGATGGTGAATATATATTCATCACGCCGACGTCTAGGGCTTTGGGGATGGGACAAATTCATTATTTTGTAACGGGTATCGAGTAGTATTACTTTTTTTATTGATCCATTGTATGTGGACCATGTTTTTTGTATATATGAATTGTATATAAGGATATGTAATTCTTTGTAAAGGAAGATAGTAAAATCTTAATCATAGAAGCATAAGTGAATCTATGTTTTCGCATCTGTAGTCTGTAGTTTTGGAAAAGGCTTCGCAGCTGAGTGCGCGGAGAACATGAAGAGTATGCATCTAAGTCCACAGGTCAGAGAGGTGGATGTAATTGAATATCTATTTAATAAAGAAGAAGTTTTGGTGGAGTATTATATCTCTGTATATGCTAGTTTTCTACTGTTATGTATCTAATTATGTATGCTTTTCACTAAATTATGTGAAGACCTGTAAGATATATTGTTATGTGTTAGAGTTTATGTGTTTCTATAAATTAATCATATGTGTGAAGTTCTTATGCATGAAAATTTATAAGATTGATATAAATTAGAATTAAATACACATTTCCACTTCGTGGGTATCCCTTAGGTTGCGGAAACCTGGTTCTACAACCTCCCATAATTTCTTTGGGTGAGAATGCAACCTACTTGCATATCATTGCTAAAAGGTCCATTAGTTGAGGGTTTTGTTGGTGCAAAGCACAATCTGAACCTGGGTGAAGCCCCCTCAAACCAATAAACCCCACTTTGGAACAAAATTGAATGAAACAACAGGAAGATCAACATCGCAACGAAAGAAGTTTTGATGTAGGTGACTGGTTATTTTTACAACTAAAACCATACAAAAAAATTTCCCTCAAGCAAGCTAGGAAGGATAATAAATTATTGTCAAATTACTATGGTCCTTACAAGGTGTTGCAAGAGATTAGTACTATGGCATACAAATTGAAGCTTCCTATATCTTCCAGAGTGCACCCATTTTTCCATGTTTCATGCTTAAATAAGGTTATAGGTGAAAAGCTCCTACTTCAAACAATATTGCTAGAACTTGACAAGGAAGGAAAAATCATAGTGGAACCTGAAGCAGTCATGGAAAAAAAAACTCGACAATGATGAAATCGATCAATTTCAGAGTATCTCATTAAGTGGAAGAACTTACCTGTTGAAGGTTTCACATGGGAGGATGAGAATTTTATACACAAGCATCCATAACTAATCAAGCATTGAGTACAACACTTTTTGAAGGAGAGGGGCATGTTAGGTCCCTATACTACTAATGTAACCCCTTATTGTTATTACTGCAACCCCCTTATTGTATTGTTATGCCCATGTAGTCCCCATATTGTTATTATTGTTCCCTATAGAAGCCAACTATTGTTATTGTTGTGCCCTTAAAATATTATTGTTATGTAGGCTCTGATTATATTGTGACCCCTTAGACTCCTATATATAGAAAGGACGTCTTGTCATTTGTATCATCGAATAATTTTTAATTTGTATAATGTAAAGGAGTTTCCCCCTCTAAGAGGCGTATTTTAAAGGCGTTGATCTATCTCTTCTTCTAATTTGTGAGATGGTTTCATTTTTACACAAGCTTGAAATAGAGGAAAAACTATGCTTGAAATAAGTTCACAATGACCCTAGCATAATGACTCAATTTGAGGTACATGCCCCCCAAGATTCATTTCATTCACCTAAGTAGACTACCAGTTATTAAAAAGTGGATGGAATGAAGGTTAATTTATGAGATCAAGTGAAAGAATCGACTGGGAATTTACAAGATCTAATCAGAGACTCGAATTGGAATGGGATATGTTTCATTTTTTAATGATCTTGACATAGGAAAGGAAATATGCTCATGACAGCTTATTTCATTTTTTTTATGATCTTGACACAAGAAAAGTAACTTTTCTCAAAGGACCTTGTTTCATTTTTTAATGAGATTGACAAAAGAAAATGAACTCTTCTGTGAAGAACCTTTATTCCTTTTTTAATGAGCTTGACACAAGACAAGGAAATCTGCTCCAAAGATAGATCATGGCCTCCAAGATACCATGGCTTTCAATAGGTTTTCATTATATGGAATAAAAATGCTCTAGAAGGGATGCATATCAAAGATCCATTGGAAATATCAAGCTCAAATTCCCCCAGTAAATGATTTAAATATCACCTACTGGATCTAGGTCGAAAGAAGTTGAGCAAATAGTAAAAGGCTCATCTTTATTAGTAGGTATGTGAATGGGATAGGTTTCCACATAATTAACCTGTGGCAGGGAAGATAACACTTGTAAATTTGGAATGCTTAGCGAAGTAGGATTATTGGAATTCAAATCAGGACCAACAAATGAAAGTTGATCAATAGTCACAATCCTTCCATCATGCGGGAAGCACATCACTTGAAAGAGTGTAGACACAACAACATTCAATGTATAAAAATAGTCTCACCCCAAGAGAAAATTGAAGTCTAAACAGCCCATGACAACCATAACATCAATACATATATTTTTCCTCCCAAGGTAGCAAGAAACTAAGGAAGGATCCCTAAGGGTTGATTGGATCTTATATTAAAAGCTAATAGTTTCGGAGTGGCCGACAAAATTTGTGGGGAACCCAAAGCTTTCCAAGCAATGGATGATACAATACTAATAGAATCTCCCTCATCTATAAAAATTTGATGGATATTCTTATCATAATCCTTTACCATGATCTTAAAAGGCATGTTAGAAGGGAGACAATATTTTTTCAATCGACTCCAATCAAAGGAAATGGCTTGTTTTCTTGGAGGGGGTTTCATAGGAACGAGAGAAATCCCCCCTTGTCTGGTAGAATTAGAAGAAAAAATAAAAACCTGAGTGGTATGATCCTCACTCTCTATGGGAAAAGTAGGACCGACTTAAGGTGGAATTGGGTCAACCATTTTCTCAACCATTGGTTGGTCGAGAACAAACTCATGGGATTCATGTTCATAGAGAGTGGAATTGATTGGATTCATATTTTGATCAATCACTTCATTAAATAGTGTAGGATTGAGAGAGAGCTTACAGTAACCAACTAGAAGTCATAGATGAGAAGGTGGAATTGTTTCTAACGCTTTTGAGAATTCATCCATATAAGGAAAAAGGTGAATAGGATGATTACCTTCATATAACTTATAGGGAAATTTTACTTTACTCTTTTTCCCATGGACTTTACTATCACTAGGTCATGATTTATCAGAAACATGATTTCCATAAGCTGATGACAAAGGTTGATGTGAGCCTGTAGACCACGTTTCCAATATATTGGGAATACCAGGACAATCTCTAAGAAGGTGATCACTCTTAAATAACTTTCAAGGGAATTTAAATTTGTGGGGTTTATTGGAAGGTTCCTCCATACTAGTTGCATCCATAACAATGGTTGCTTGGTTCCCCTCCTACTTATTATCCTTCCTCTTCTTCCCTTTCTTCTTCTTCTTAGCTTCCCGGTTACTATAATCAAGACTTTCACCAGGCGAGGAGGAAGAAGGGATGAAGAAACGACAGGTGAAGAAGGAAAAGGGTCAAATTGAGGTTCATATTTTTTAAGTGGAGGAGAACTTGGTTGAGGTTAAGTTTGGACATTCAGAACCATAGTGGTCGAAAACAACTAAACTAGAAAACCAATGGTAAATCTGGGAAGGGACAACGTTTCCATATAAGGAGCGTCAATATCTCCAAAAGAAGGAAAAGGACCAGGATTCCCTTAAGAGGGGTTTCCTTGATTGGTAGACATAGGAATTGTTTCCATTAGTCTCAATATAATATCCACTAATGTGTTTTTCCATGGGAAGGATGTTGTTCCATGATCAATTAATTGATTTTATAAATTAAAGACACAAACAAACAAAAAAGAGGGGTAACTAGGCAAAAGGGTTTACCAAGCAACTGTAAATGCAATATACCACCTTGTAAAACCACAGATTTATGTATGAGCGAGAAATCTCCTGAATGTTGTGTTCAGTGTATAACAGTGTACAAGGCGGTTGACTCAATTACCTATGGTGAGTATATCAACCTATAGGGGACTTCCAAAATATACTTGGTGATACATGGAAGTTCATTCTGTAGTATTTTTGTCTAATGTGTAATCATTTAATGAGAGCGTTCCAATATACTTATCATGCATGGAGCACCATCCAATATACCTGGAGGCATGCAAAGAAAAATCCTATACAATTACATACGTGGAATGGGATATCACCCCTGGAATGCAACGCTAGAAAAAAACGATAGCTCCTAGGTTTAAAGACGTCGGGAAACGTCTCTAGCCTAGACCTCTATGCGTGTCATTAAATTTCAAATGCTCCTTAGGTTAATTGAGTGAATTTTAGAGTTTATCTTGAATTATGTTTCAATTTCAAGGCTAAAAATTTGATGTCACCTTAACACACCTATGATGCAACTAATATAACAAAAAAAACTCTTTTTTTTTTCCCTTTAACAATGGGAGGCCTAAGTAATTATGGGAAGAATAAATAATAAAAAAATGCAACAGACAAGTGATGGAACCATTGATCTCCTCACTATTCCAATCAAAATCAAAACCCTATATGCGATGCAAAGAGATTTTTATTTTATTTTCTTTTAATTTTCAAAACGAGGGAAAACTAAGATGCATGTCTAATCACTGATTATAAATATATATATATATATATATTGATGGCTAAAACACCAATTATTTCAAGTACTCAATCACTAAACAAATCAGTTCACTAATGACCTAATGACAAGAATAAATAAAAATAAAAATAAAAATCATATCAAAGGAAATCAAAACCACAAGAAAACTATATGGAGGCCTTTGAGAGACACTAAGACAGTAATGGACACAAGGAAGAGAAGTTGTAAGAAGGCTGGACAAAGAGAAAACCAAAACAAGGCAAATTTTGGCATGAAACAAGGATCAACACTATTATACAGGATTTACGATTGTGGACAAAAGTATCTCCCCTAGCTTGGTGGATAACCTAGAACAATAGAGGGACAATGAACAAAATGTTTTTCCTTAAAGTAAATATATGATGGAGTGGGTCCTACTTGGAATCGTTCGCATCCTCCACTCCTTATTTAGCTTGGAAGCTCCAATTTAACTCTGAATTCCGAAACTACAAACTACACTGTCAGATAACACAAGCCAAGAAACTACACAATCCATACACTATCATCTAAGTACTTCATTCAATAGATCAACATGGTATTGAAATAAGTGAAAGAACAACATCGCATATAGGAAAACAATGAATTCTTTGCATTAATATAAATGGAAAGAGATTCCAACCATAAGTAGCAGTTGATATTGTAGAAGAGCTCCTCCAAGTTGTTGACTTGTCCTTTCCTTGTCACAATATGCACCTCCAATCACCCTAAATGCATGAGATGATAACCACCCCCTACTACAACATAAGGGAAGAATCGCTTTCCAAAATCGAACCCCCAACCACATAGAAGGTTGGGAATATATAGAGAAGTAAGGTAAGTTGGGAGTTCTTATCCAATTACCAATCTAGGATAAGAGATCCACCTTTGATGGAGGGATAACATGAAAGAATAAGTGGTGAAAACTCCAAATTAGGGAAGGATAGGGTGTGAATGTTTTATCCAAGGTAAGTAGTTGAAACAACTTTTGGAAACTCATAGAAGTGGAAGCTTTCGGAATATTGATCATTCCACCATATTTATAGAACCAATGTAGGTGCAAAGGGGAGCAACTTGATGGTGACCAACGTAGGCCACAATGGAGCAACCTATAGGTGAACACACCCCAGTAGGATTATAGGGATCATTGATTGTCAAACTGGCTGAAATGAAGTAGCTTAGGGCTGAAACTCTATGGGATGAAGGGAACAAGATTAGGGCTTTGTGCAATATGGTGAAAAGGGGGAATAGGCTGTTGATTGATCCCATTAGGAGGCTCACTAGTTAGATGTGAAAAAATGGACTATAATAGAATTCCCCCTAAAGCGCAAAGTTAGAGATGATGATTGATGACTGACGTGATTTACTTTGTGACAAGTCAGGATCATGGACAAATGATGGGCTCATATGTTAGTATACATTTAAAACATGACATATTTGCTTGCTGAGGGAGGCATACCCATACTCATCTCATAAGCTAGCATTACATGTACAATGATCAAAAAACGTATCCACAGATGCAACTAATGGACCCATGACTGGATGGTTGTCTATATGATCACGACCATCATACATTTTGATCTTTGTATAACTCCTAAAATCGCAACCTATATGGATGAAACTAGATATGGGGTCTTCTATCTCATTCACATGACCAACAAATGTACGAGTCTAACCATGTGAATCAATGAGTTGGAGTCAAACATGGTAGACACCATCTAATTACTGGCCAATGATGTAAGTCATTAACGGAGACGAGAGAAACCACCGATGATGTTAATGGCTCGCAAGGTACTATAGTACAATCTATATGGTGTGAATGAATGAGTTGATGTCGAACACCAGATAGAATCTTTTGGTCAAGGGCCATTAATGTAAACCTGTCGCTGAGAGTGAGGAAACTTTCCATTGATTCATGAAAACACTAAGGTACCAAAGGTGTGTTTCTCAGTCAACTTCCTGTATGATGTGTTGATGTCGACAGGAAGTGACCTGTCATAGGAGGGCCTTGATGTATCCTCCATAAACGACATGAAAAGGGTATCATGATTGAGATAGAATTATTAGAATGATGCTGACATGGAACTAGATCAGGAAAGGTAGACATGAAATGAAGTCTTGAGAATATTGTAGCAGATATCAACTAAATGACTTCTCTTGAACACACTAACGACACTGAATGAAGTTGGCAGTGTTGAACCAAAATTGAAATGGAGGCTCTGAAAATGCTATGATAACCAAAAGACAAGTAGATTACCCAACCCAACAGTCACAACGATGTTGTGGAAGAGTGTCATGTTCAAGAGCAACTCGCTGCCATTAGAAAAATGGAATCATTTTTCTTCCAAATTTCCCCAACCATACTCGATCCAGGTGGATATTGGTGGCCACCAACTTATTACACCTAGACCCCCCAGTCAGTTTCATCTGTTTCCTTATTCATTTCAGCATTTACTATTTTTAGCATTTTTTTGGGTCCTGAACTTCTGGATCAGTTTTGACCCCCATAAAAAACATTTTTTGGGGTCCATGGTGGGCATATTTCCATAGGCATGGGCCTATGGATAAACCTATAGTACTCAGAGAGACATTTCCAACAAGGTATCTCAAGGGCCAAACGGAGATAATATGACCAAGTTACGACCCTAGGAAGTTGGTTGCCCAACTAACCCCAGTAGGGCCCACAAACCCTTGGTGTTACATCTCTTGGGATTAGAGTTTTCATTGTTTAGGGTTTTCTCATGTTTTCAAATAATAAATAGGCCCTTGAGCCTCATTGTAACATAGTTCAAAGGCATCTAGCCACCACATCTATTCTCATAGATAAGCTACCATTGCCAGAGCTATCTTATTTCCATTCTGTCTGTAAGCATAGTTCATTATTTTTCTATTAATGAAATGAAGTGTTTTTCTGCTGCATCTCTATGTTTATGATTGTATATGTAAGTTGTTGCATTCATGTTTAAGTTCAGATCAATACTAGTCAATACCTCTTTATTTTTAAAAAATCTTGAGGAGGATAATATATGCCTGATCTGTAAGTTCATCCTTCAGATGAATCCCTCTGAGTATATTTAATGAACACTTAGAAGGAGTCATTCGGCCCCATTAGGATAGACCAGTCCATTGTTGTTTGGTGTTTTTACGAGTCCAACGAATGTAAAAATAGACTTATTTTTCATGTTTATAGAGTTTGAAAAAGAGGCAAAAAAGAAAACTCCAAATGTACCTTTTCATGGTTAGTCCCTTAGGTCTAAAAAGGTAGAAAATAATACCCAAGAGAACCTCTTAGCCATTTTTGACTAAGGTATTCCTTTTTCATAGTTAGTCTATCTCGGACCATAAATGGGTTAGACTTATACTGAGTAGAATTCTTTTCATTTACTTTTACAAGTTTGTAAAGACAAGTGCTCGACAATTTTTTCATATTTTGGAAGTCTGAAAAGAGCTGAAAGAGGACTCCAAGGGGGTTTCTTTTTTGTAGGTTTAAAGAGCCCAAAAAAGAGATAAAAGTATACTAGGTGGTCAAAGTAACATGTTCAAACATAACAAAAACCTGCTAATAGTTGTCACCATGCTCAAAACAATACAAGAAGGATTAAACAAACTTGTTTCATAGTAAAAATGAAGCATATCTAGGTCAAAATACTAAAAATTAATAAAATAATGAGAAAATGACTATAAATATTCAAAATGAGTTCTCATTTTTACCATTTCACCTTTTACCTTCCAGAGTGATTATTTGGAGCCCTTTTTCCCTCGATCTTCTATAGCTAATTGCGGCTAATATAGGGAACCATTTCGAGTGTCGTTGCTTCCAAGTAGGAACTAAAACCTTTATCTATCTTTCCATGATCTATTTTTGTGTTTTCATACAAAATTTTTAAGGCTTTGAGGCCCCTAGGTTTCATAAAAAACACCCTAGGACCAATGTACCCCCCTGTGTTAAAAACTGCATTCCACCTAGGCAGAGAAACACTGTAGACAGAGGTGCAATGCTCTGGTAAACACTTCTAGGGTGTGTTGGATGCACTTCCCTAAGTTTTCTTTCATTTTTGCCTCAAATTTTGTCAAGTTTTTTTCATGGAAAAGAGTCTAATGAATTCCTTGTTGATGTTTCAGGTACCCATTAGCACAAAATGGCATTCATTTGGAGAGAAACAAAAAATGAGGAACAATACTTGAATGCGAAAAACAACCCTACTCCCATCTAGGCACTTAAAAATTGTGGGTTATTGAAATTCTTTTGCCTTACTAGTATGAGGAAACATATGGAGTTGTTGAAATAGCTTGTCTATTCATGGGATATTCAGGAACATGCATTCAAGTTTGGGGAGGATCTACTTGGGATACAGGTAGAGGATATTTATTTTATGATAGGATTGTCAAAGCAAGGTTCCCCCGTCTCTCTTCTAGGTGCAAGAAGTGGTGGTGAGACAATGAAATACTATATCACTACCTATTGTAGACCTCAACTCATTCCTACTAGGGATGGAAGGATCAACATAAAGGATGTGACCCAATTACCTTTGAGAATAATATTTTTCATTATTACAAGATTGGCAGGTAGCTCACCACTACATGTAGCAAGCAAATCATACATGTCGTATGGGATAGAGTGTCTAGAGCCAACATTATTCAACTTGAGTGAGGGTGTCTCGGTCAATTTGAAGGAACAAATTACTAAAGCAAAGGAGGGGAAGTTGAAAAACTTTGGCTATCGCATGATCTTAGTCTTTCTTGCTCTAGAGAGGGTGCCATTACTATAGCCTCAACACATTGTACTCAAGCCCATCGATTCGAGGAGCCCACGAATGAGGAGGTGGATAGACCATATGAGCCGACATGTAGGCCCATCAGCGATGAAATTTTCACCAGCCTTCTTTGGGTGGCTACGAAGACAGTTCATCATTATTGATGATTATCCTTACACAGGTATGGATTTCCGTGATGATCTCAAGCTTGAGTTTCCTGAGGTTGAGCAATGGGATGTTTCAGGTAAGGTACTTTGACCATAAGTTTTTGAAAGCTTTACAATTTTTTTTTTGTTTTTTGATGTTCCCGAGACTAAATTATTTGATGTTGTCATGTAGATATGGGATTTGTTTGATTAGTAGGTGCTACATATATCCGTCGCACAAAGAGACAGCCATAGGAGGAGGTAGTGGGACCACTACAGGTCACTGTGGTAGGACGGCATGTGCCACAAGATCCTGAGGTATCTAAGATCCTATCAAAAGTGGGACTGACACACGGGATTGATGAGACCGTGGTTGATTAGCTTCCATTGCAACTTTAGCGACACTCAATCAAAGTGCCTAGTTGTATTGGTTGATTACTACACAAGATAGCTTGTGCAATGTCATTTTATCATGAGAGCCATTGATTTGTCTACTTAGATGTTTTACATGTAGTTTTTATATGGGTGATGTAGCCATATGTGTCTCGGGGCACACATTTTAAGAACTAAACTTAATATATATATATATATAGATATATATATATATATATATATATATATATATATATATATATATATATATATATATATATATATATATATATATATATAGATAGATAGATAGATATATATATGTATGTACATATGTATGTATGTATGTATGTATATTCAATGTTTCCTAGTTCCTATTCTACTTTCAATATGATGTGATGTGAATTGAAATTTAGTTACATTCGTTGCAAATGTTGATATAAAAAAAAATTAGCTAGGGCATCTACTAATGTGTTAAGATTTCTAGAAATATGTTCATATCGTATGGAGTTCAAATGTCTTTCCAAATATGTACTTTCAAAACCATGTGAAGGATGGTAGGATTTCTCATTGAATAGATATTAGTGAGTTGTATTACTTTGAGATTTGAGTTAATCCTAATGACTATACGAAAAATACCATGTGAAATAGAATCAAATAGTAGCTTAACCACTATGCTATACTCAACGATGTTGCTAGTAGAGCAACCAATTCAAATCACTTACATATTCACTAGCTCGCCACTTAGAGCAAAGATAGCACATGCTACGGAGGATAGGTTCCGAGTACTATGGCTATTAACATCGGCATAACCAATATATGGTTCGAGAGAGTTTGATATCTATAATCCAAAAGTAAAAGGAATCAATGGAAACCATGGGAAACTCTAAAAAACATACCGCAAATACACTCAACACACCTATATATAATATGTACATAGTGTACTATGGATGGGATCAAGCATAATATTTTCTTACGTATAACCCATTTCTAGGCTGTCCCAGTGGAACTCCATCGAGGTCTACTAGCTCATAATCCCCTTTTTCAAGGACATGCTTGACAATTTGTGGGCCCAACCACATAGACTAGAACTTTCCTGGACCTAATTTATTAGCCTCGTGGTCATATAAGAGAACTAGATCTCCTTCCGAGAAGACTCGAGCCTTGACACTTTTGTCATATTGCGCTTTGATGAGTATTTTATGGGCTTCATTGGCTAGTGCAACATCGCGCAGGGTTTCATCCAAACAAGTTAGATGTAAGAAAAGTTCCTCATCTGCAGAAGTAGAAGGAATAAGTTTGATAGATAGTATCAGCGAATTTCGCATTCAATGGGGAGGATTTCTTCCAGACCATACACCAACTAGAGGGTGTGAACCCGGTAGCAATCCTAACTTAGGTTCAGTATGCCCACAAAGTAGCAAAGAGAAGAAAGTTCCAGTTTGATTTGTGGACCACTATCATACATTGAAGCATATTCTTAAGAACTTCGTTGATCACCTCATCATTTCCGTCAGGCTGAGGATAATAGTGAGTGGAATTTTCATTTGATAGTCCCAATTTGGCAGCTAATTCAGTCATCATATGATTCCAAAAATGCTTCCCGTGATCCGTTATTATTTCTTGCGGAACACCAAACCTAGCAATCACATGGTTGAAGAAAAGGTAAGCAGTCGTTTCGTCGGTGTTATTTAATGTAGGCATTGCTTCGGCCCACTAGGTAAAGTAGTAAACAATGATAATAATCTAGCCATTCCTCCTGGTCGAATGAGGGTTACATGTCATAAATTTGGTATCCCATTTAGCAAAGGGACCAACAGCAACACCAGGATGCAACAGAGGAGGCAGAGTGTATAGTTTATGATCATAGATATGGCACACATGAAATTTCTAGACTGCAAGGATAAAGTCATGGAAAATGGTGGGCCAAACGTAACCGGCACATAAGATCATTTGCACGGTAGCGTAACCAGATATTTTTTTCTATATACCCTTGAGTGGAATTCATTCAGGACTTTCTCAGCCTCCTCTAAAGTGAGGCCCCTTCGTAAAATCATGTCGATACCACGACGGTAAAGGGTGTTGTCGATAATCACATAGTTTGAGGATTGGTACCAAATACGTCAGTGGTTTGAGTGAGAGGTATTAGATCAAAAAGTTTGGGTCTTGAGATAGAGCAGAAAAGATCCATATCATGGGTCACATGACAAGATCATAAGCAATGAATCTGCAGGGATGGAATCTTTATATGTAGATTCAACATGAAGGGAAGGGAGATCGCACATTAGCTTGGAAAAAACTAAGGATTTCTTCAAGTTGGATTTGATGAATTTCAAGTCCAACTCTTGGAGAATAATGATCCGCTTAGAGTATTCCCCCCTAGCAATTTACGTGAAAATATGTATGTCATAGGGTTGCAATCCGATACGACCTTATTTTTGCGAAGCAAGAAGTAATGGCGAAATCTATGGATGGCTTGAATGGCTGCCAAAGCTTGCTTTTCTACATGACTATACGGATCTTGGTATCGTTGAGGTTCTGAATCAGATAATAAATGGGATGCTCAGTCCCCATATTTTCTTCTTAGACCAACACCATAACTATAATAGAAATGGCATCAACAAGGTACAAGAAATAGTGGCGTTGATAGTCAAGGGGATATAAGAGAGATGCCCATACCAATACATCTTTCAAGGCATAAAATACTTTCTGTGAAATGTCATCCCAATGGAAGGGAATCCATTTTTTCAGTAAGCGAGTAAATCCTTTGGTTAGTTTAGGATAGTTAGGGACAAACCTCCTCATAAAGTTAGCTTTCCCTTGGAGTCTTTGTAACTGAACGAGGGAGAAAGGAGCAGGAAAGTCAACAATTTCCTAGACTTTTAAAGGATCAAGACGAATTCCTTGTTTCAAAATGAAGAAACCAAGGAGTCTACTAGAACCAACATAGAACACAAATTTGTGTGGTTTGAGTCAAATGCTATAATTCCTATAACAGAGAAAAATATCCCATAAATGCATGGGGTGATTAGCCTGATCCTTGGAGTGAGCAGGGAGATCGTCTAGATAGGGTTTTACAATATGCATGATGTCATGGAATGCATAATGCATCACACATTGAAACATGGCCCCTACGTTCTTTAAGCCAAAAGGGAGATTTCTATAAGAAAAAGTACCCTAGGGACAAATACATGTAGTTTGAGGTTGGTCCATCGGGAGAATGTTGATTTTATTATAGCTCGAGAATCCATCCATAAATGAATAAATCTCATAGCCAGTGAAGTCATCAACAATCTGGTCAATAAAAAGGGTTGGGTGATTGTCTTTCGGACAAGCTTGATACATCCTAATAATCAACACATACTCATATTGTGCCATGTTTCTTCATGACAGGGACAATGTTTGATACCCATTTAATTAAAGGAATGGGATATATGAAACCAAACTGAAGAAGCTTTTTGATTTCAACTTTTATCCCAAAAACCTTCTTGGGATGGACTGGATGGAGGCACTGTCAGATGGATTTGGCATCATGATACATCATGATTTCGTGCACTAATATGTTTGGGTCGATACCTGGAATTTCATCATATGTCTAGGCAAACACATATCTAAAATCATGAAAAAGGGCTCGGTAAATATTGATTTCAAATGAAGAACAATATGCTTCGATGTATAAATTTTCAACTATTCCTGGTTTAATTAAAATATCGAGAGGAATCATTTATTCAATATTCGAAAGGTTCTTTTCAGAGCAGATCTCATGAATGGAGACATAATTCGTGAAGGGTTCGACAAAATTAGGTAGGTATACACCATTGTGATTATCTTCAATGGTATCTAGGAAGGCAAAATGATGATGATGTTCATCCCATGGCAAAACGTCTGACATCATGATCTCCATGATGCTTTCGACAATAGAGAATATATGCAAGAAGGAATCAGATGATGCTCCATAATCTAGTGATCAATATACCCAATTGATCGAAGAAAAATTATGGGTTGCACAAGCCGAATAGGTGACTTCGTAATATTTCTCAATGGGGATAAGAAGTATTTGGTTACAAAAACATTTTAGATTAGTTTCATTAGGTACAATCCAAGGATCGAATAGGATCATAGAGGATGATATCATGTTGATATAATAAACCATAGGGGAGGAGTTGCGAAGGGGAGGGGGAGGGAGAAACATGTTTCCCATAAGCGATGAATCATTCAACAATCCAACTCAGACATGTCGATATGAGTGTAGGGCTTCCCCTACAAGAGGGACACTTCCAATAACATTGGAATCAAAGGCGAAAAAGGTGAGTTGATCTATGGCCATGATCCCACATTTATGAGGAAAGGTGATCATTCGGAAGTAAGTTGAAATGATGATAGCCATAACATAAACCCATGCATGTCCTAGTAGAATATTATAATCCAGAGGTTTTTCAATAACTTCTACTTCAATGGAGATAGACTTTCCCCTTAGTTCCACTTGGAGGGAGTTCATAATCCCACAGGGTTTGTATGTCCTTCCATTAAAGCCTTTTAATGTGGTGGTCGATTGACTCAGTTTGGGTGAACCAGTCGCCTTTTAGGAATAAAAACACGTGATTCATGTTGAGACTCCCTCGTCCACAATAGAACAATGGATTTGATTATCATGGACAATGACCTAAGCCATAAAAGCTAACTATGCCAAAAGTCAAGGGGTATATTTTTCATGAGATAAAACCACTAGTTTGGAATCTGATGGATCCACACATCCGGTTACTGACAACAAGGCCTTCTTTTGGGTGGGGCAGTTTTCCAACACCTCAAGGGTTGACATGGTTGATGGAGACTGACCATGTCTTCAATTACGTTGTAATTTTTAACGGTTCTCGAATGAGGGTTGAAAGAAGATTTATGGATAAAACCCTTAGGAGGCTTGATAGCCAATTACATAGGAGCCATAGGTGGAACATGATCAGATGAAGGTGGGATCAAACTGGCAAGTTGATCAGTAGCTTGACCATTCGATGGATTCGCATTACCATATTCCTTATTCTCAGTGGCCACCATGACAATGGATTTCAGCTTTGAGGAGGAAAGCATCCAAACTATGTTAGAAGAAGAAGTATCCTAGGAAACCATATGAGTCTCCTGATTGGGAAATAGGTCGGTCAGCACAACAGGTGAAGTGGATGATTTAAGAAACTGATTCACTTAAGCATGATGCAGACAATCACGTGTAAAGTGATCCTTGTTACAAATCAGTCAGGGGTATCGAGGCTTTCGTCTCTCATCATAAGATGATTTTTTTTATTATCCTGTGGTGAGGAATATTTCTTTTTATTACTTTTACCATTGTTCCTGCTTCTAGGTTGTTGTTGAGACTTTCCTTTATTAGATGAGATGAAATTTATGTTGGAAGCAAGATATGCAGGAGGATGGGATGGAGGGTTTCTGCAGGAATAGTAAGAACAATACTGGATGGTTTACTCACTGACTGTGAATTGGAAGAACCTATAATGCCATCAGTAGCATGAGATTCTTTACCATGTGGAGGAGGAATGGTATTCGAGGGTCTCGTAGCATTTCATATATTATCATAGAGCGTGCCCAATTGGGTATAAACCAGATCTAAATATTGAGCATGAGAAATAACTTTCTCTTCAATCATGACTCTACCTTTGTCCAAATCTTCTATTATGGGAGATAACAGATATTTGACAAACCATTTTGCTAACAACTGATCGGGAACATAAGCCTTGAGCAATTGACGATGATGCCTCCACTCATGAATGTGATCTGAAATGTGAGTAAAGTCTGATTTTTTGAAGTTAGTCAATAGTTTCGTTCCAGTTTTGTATCTGATGGGAAACTTGAAATGCATGAGGAAGGTAGTGGCTAAAGTGTTGAAGTCATAAAAAGATGCTCTAGATAACTCAATATACCATTTAGTTTCGGTACCTGTAAGAATTATTTGGAAAATACAGAGTCAAATGGAATCATCATTAAGTGAATTGGATGAAAACCATAGATGCTACGTCATAACATGCGCCAACCAAACTTCTTCAGGATTCCCATTGAATTTTGGGATATGAGAAGGAAACTTAGAGGGAATAATCAACTACCATGGCAAATGAGAAATGGGGTCATTAGTAAGCTGATTTAAATATGGTAATTCAAGAGCATCCACAAAAGGAAATTTTCGATTAAATTCTAGAGGTGGATGACCTCAATATGAATGGATACCCTGGGAAACATGCAGCTTCATTCCTTGGTAAGAAGTGTTTTGATAATAAGGAATATGGTTACCATAATATGGGGGATTATAATAGCCATCATACAAGTGGGTTTGTTTCCTAGCCCCAGGATGGCGATAAAGCTACCAGAATGGTTAGATTTGGATTTGCTAGCCTTGAAAAGGAACTTGATGTGATCCATACTATTGTTTGATAGGGGTTTTCCTTGTCCCCCTGATACGGGTTCGATTAAGACTTCGCCAAATTTTGAATAATTTGACCTACCGAAACTTGAGGAGTACCTTGTGCAAATGATTGAGAAGGTGAGGGAACTTGTACAGGTTGACTAATTAGGATCTTAGGAGAACTAGATACCATTGGAATGGGTTGTAAAGGTCAACTCACATGTATTTGAGCTTGTTGAGGTGCTGATAGATAGGTAGGAATTTGTGATGAAGAAAATATAGTTTGAGGATTTAGTAATCGATCCCAAAAGGAACTAGCTTAAATGAGTAAAGTAGGTTGACAAACACTAGAAACCATTCCAGGATAAGGAGGACTATAACTAGGTGGATTACCATATTGAATTATACCAACTATTAGGCACTCGAAAATCCCCCATCCTTATGAATTTTATCACATAACTAAAGTCAATTAGCTATATACTAAATTAAAATAAATTCAGGGGAGCATTATTGAATGCGTAAAAACAAACGACAGATCTCTCCTTGTGGAAGATTAACAGTTTTAATGTGCCTATCAAATTCAATCGTGTTGCAACTTTAATGTGTTTCCAAAAGTCCGATGAGTTTAATCGTAGTTCGATTTACACATAATTAGTCATCTGATCCTGGATTGATCCAGGTGGCTCCAAAGACACACATAGGACAAGGAGCACTCAGGGAAGCTCAAAAATCAAAGTATATGGATTATGCTCGAACCAGTACTAGAGCATAGATCTTGTCGTCCCAATCGCGGTGGTGTGAATGGTTTATCAATTTGAGTCTGTATGCGAAAGTTAGAAGCAGTCAAATTTGGGTTGACTTTTTTATGACTGGGCAGCTTAAGGAGGCCACAATTTGGAGCGACCCCGACCACTGGGTTCAGGACAACTCTGGGTAGATTCCAAGCGAAATTGTGGGGTCGTTAATTTGACTCCTACTGTCGAAAATCAAATTTCAAAGAAGGTGCATTATTGTTTTTAAAACAAAAAATATATATATTAAAAGGGGGTGGGGTCCACCAACCCCACCACCCCCAACCAACCTACGTACTATTAAATGGTGAGGCTGGCGGGAGTTGAACCCACTTGGCCACGTGGGCCGGCCCACCAGACGGCCGGCCCCATAAATAATACACCCAACAACAATCAATACACCCCAACGACCAAACAAAAAAAAAAAAACTTTATGCACCGAAACTTAATGCACCAAAGGATTAATACATCAGTGTGGGAGGTATGGGGCAAACTGCCCAATGCAAACCCAACCCCTTTCACAAAAACAAAGGTTCGTTTGAATAACAAATATTGCATTAAAATGGAGGGGGCAGGGTTTGACCACCCGACCTCCTCCCTACTATTCGGGATAGTTAACCAACATGCCAACTGACTACATTGGTTAATCCGCCCGAAAGTTTTTATATAAACCCAATTTTCATAGTGCATGGGGCATATGGAGGAACCAGGAGCGGGCACGCAAATTGAGGTGAATTAATTATTTCTTATGCAGGAACCATGAATTTTGTAGGAGCGCCAAATTTCCACTTTGTCAGATTTTGACAAATTTTATATGGATTCAACAACTCTCATCGCCATGAACACAATGGCGCTATCCGTTTCTCCATCAGAGTTTTGCATTTTTCAGTCATTTTTCAGAATGCACACGGAACCAAGATTGTTGCAAAAAGGGGGAGTGGAACCATGAGCCTTGAAATTTTCCCAAGGAGGTAAATTTTCTCCATGTCGGAATATAGTCAAGTTTATACTTGTTTTTCACGGTTTTCCATAGGGATCACAATGGCGAGGTCAAATTCACCATTTGAGTTTCAGATTTCCAGTCCACCCACGGAGCACAATCTTTGAGGAATCTGGGGGGAATCTAAAAGATTCCTTGATCCCTAGATTCTCAACTTCTCAGAATTCAGATTTTGGACAGTCGATTTTGCACTATTCGACGCCACAAATCTGATGGTGCATTCAGATTTGTCATTATCTCATTCTATTCTTCAACTACTTTTCTAGGTGGAAGGCAAGTGTCAACATCCATGTGCAAGCAGTTATGCGATTGATGCCATGAGATCGATGGTCTGAGCAGCTTCAACAGTTTGACATCCACTTCTTCAAATGGCCCTTGTTTGTGAGGTATATGTTATGTTCATGTACTTATTCTTTATGCATTGTGTTGCACAGATCCTTGACTGATGTTGATGCAGGATCTTGTTTCTTACATGTTTTCATGATTCCTTGCTTAATGTGATGCTGAACCTTCTATGTGATGTACTTGTTGTCATGATTCATCATGTTATGCGTTGAGATCCTTTGTTGTATGTTGCTACGATACTCTTGTTGTCGTCATGCATGTTTTTGCATTGAGATCTCTTTTATGCCATGTTGGCAGGGTGCCCATCATGCGTGAATTTTATGTCATACTGATAGGAGTCTTTTGATTGATAGTTCCTCTAGTGGAACACCTCTTAGAGCCACTCCTGCGTGAGGGCACTTTTCCTCGTATGATATCGACGTCACCTCCATGTACATCATCACTATTGACAACACTTAATGCAATGGCCTACACCATCTTGACACCAGGGCCCGGAGACATAGTCCCTCCTGGACGAACTCCGTTATCAACTCTTTTGTTTTTATGTTGCTGATGATTGTTATGTTCCTCTTATTTTCCACATGCAGATGTATTTATTAATGTTCTTTTAAAAATTCAATTTAACACATCAAGAAAGTAAAAGGTCTTGGAAGGGTCCTTCGTCACACCCAGACCTGGGTCAAGTGGTATCAGAGTAGTCTTTGTGTTGATGTGAATTGCAGTGTGAACATTGGAACGTGTAGCGAAAAAGGATGAAAAAGCGATGTACGAGACCATGCTCAACATTTCCAAAAGAGTGAAAATCATGTATGAAACTCTACAGAAAGAAACAGAGGAAAAGGAGCGATTGCAGCTTCAGTTGCAAGCCATGGAAGAGGTCGTGGAAGAACTGAAGCAAAACAAACATAATCTTCAAATAGAGAAGGTTGAGTTGAAGATGCACCTACATGAAGAGAAAGAGGAAAAAAAAAGTTTGCTACGACAGCTGCAAGCAAAGGACGAGGCCTTGGAAAAGCTGCAGTGATACCCATATGAGGTAAAAAGTAGTTTTCCATCTTCATGTATGTTTCTTGATGATGATTTCGTTGTTTTTGAAAATCATACCACAGGAATTTGCTCCAAACTGTTGAAGAGAATGGGGTATGAAGGAAAAGGCTTGGGCGTTAATGGCCAAGGCATTGTCAACCCCATCAAAGTAGAGGAATTACCACATCAAGCAAGACTTGGGTGTGTCAGAAAGGAAGTTGGGAAATGCACCGAGATAACTAGCGAATCACCAACAACGAATGATGAGAAACCCTCATCAGTTCTTTCCAAATTGAAAGAGGAGGTAAAAGATGTTGATTTCCTTTCAGCTTTGTCTTCACATAGTGTGAGTTCTGTTGGAGATTTGGAGATCCCAATTACAGGGACAAACATGAGGCTCCTTACAAGGATGAGGCATGAGGAGAAAAAAGAACTTGGTGTTAACAACCAAGGCATAACTCAATGTTTGGAGGTTGTGCACGAACATCAATTTGCAGCCTCGAGATACACTAAAGGAGAGTGCTTGAAGGTGTCAGATTCATCCGAGACATCGTTGAAATCATCGAGGAAAGAGAATGATGGGAACACATCCCCATCATCCCACAGCAGTGCCCATTCCAAGGAGAGAGCTAGGGCAAGCTCTCATTGCCATACTGACATCAGAGACAGCAAGGGAAGGTATAACCACTTTCAATCTTCGAATGCTCATTTCAATTATGATCATGTTGTTCATAATGAATGTAAAACATGGCATCGTAAAACATGCACCTTTTTTGGATTAAATAACCATCCATTTTCTAAGTGTTGGAAAAGAATGGAAACACACAAAAGGATGAGGCATGAAAGACCCTCTCAACAGCATGAAAAGGAACAGGTTAACTAGTTATTCGACAAGCAAATGCGTCACAAGGAGGTGACCCATTCACCTTGATAAGTGAAAAATGGTTTCTAGACATGTTGTCATTTCATGGTTGTGCTTTTGTAAATCATTTGTTGCATTTTAAACTGTAAAAGTGATGATGTGTTTTCCATCACTTGTTCAGCAACAATGATGGCTGGTCTTATTTTGAGTTGCATTTTACACTCTAAAAGTGATGTTATGTTTCCATGACTTGTCAAAGCAATAGTGTTTGGCCTTATGTATGTAAATCATGTGTTGCAGTGATAATTTGTTTTACATCACTTGCTGAAGCAACCATGATAGATTGGCCTTGTTTTCGTAGCTGGAATATTACGTCCATCTTGTTGTAAACTTGACCACTAAGTATGTGTTATAAACTCGTGGCAAGTATGGGATGTTTGGGTCATTAGTTAGTCATGACAGTCAAGCATGTAATTTTCAAAACAATGAACTATAGGTTGTAGAGGTAGTAGGTGTCGGCTCGTCGCTTAAGGCTTCGAATAACAAAGGCGAAGGAGATGGAAGTGAGACCTTTTCAGGATGCTTGTGATGCAGACAGGGTACAGAGAAGTTGCAGATTATTTTTCATGCTTTTGGAGGACCAAAAGCTCCTTAGTGGGGAGGATTGATCCAAGTGGCTCTAGAGACACACACAAGACAAGGAGGACTCAGGGAAGCTCAAAAATCAAAGTGTTTGGATTATGCTCGAACTAGGACCAGAGCGTAGATCTCGTCATCCCAATTGTGGTGGTAAAAATGGTTCGTCAATTCGAGTCTGTATGCGAAAGTTAGAAGCAATCAAAGTTGGGTTGAATTTTTTATGACTAGGCAGCTAGAGGAAGCCACAATTTGGACCGAACTCGGCCACCGGATTCTGGCCAACTCTTGCCGGATTCTTGGAGAAATTTTGGGGTCATTAATTTGACTCCTACGGTCAAAAATCGAATTCCAAAAAAGGTGCATTATTGTTTTTAAAACAAAAATATATATATATTAAAAGAGGGTGGGGGCCACCAACCCCACCACCCCCAACCAACCTACGTACTATTAAATGGTGAGGCCGGTGGGAGTTGAACCTGCCCAGCACGTGGGCCGGCCCATCGGATGACCCCATAAATAATACACCCAACAACAATCAATACACCCCAACGACCAAACAAAAAACATCGAAACTTAATGTTCCAAAGGATTAATACATCAACGCGGGAGGTATGGGGAAAGCTGCCCAATGTGGACCTGACCCCTTTCACCAAAACAAAGGTTCATTTAAATAACAAATAATGCATTAAAATGGAGGGGGTGGGGTTTGACCACCTGACCTCCTCCCTACTATTCGGGTTAGTTAACCAACATGCCAACTGCCTACATTGGTTAATCCGCCCGAAAGTTTTTATATAAACCCAACTTTCACAGTGCACAGGGTAGATGTAGGAACCGGTAGTGGGCACAAAAATTGAGGCAAATTAATTATTTTTAATGCAGGAACCATGAAGTTTGTAGGAGGGCAAAATTTCCACTTTGTCAGATTTTGACAAATTTTATATGGATTCAACAACTCTCCTCGCCATGAACGCAATGGCGATGACTGTTTCTCCATCAGTGTTATGCATTTTTTAGTCATTTTTCAAAATGCACACAGAACCATGATTGCTACAAAAATAGGGAGCAGAACCATGAGCCTTGAAATTTTCCCAAGGAGGTAAATTTTCTCCATGTCGGAATATAGTCAAGTTTATACTTGTTTTTCACGGTTTTCCTCAGGGATCACAATTTTGAGGTTAGATTTGCCATTTGAGTTGCAGATTTCCAATCCACCCATGGAGCAGTATCTTTGAGGAATCTAGGGGGAATCTAAAAGATTCCTTGACCCCTAGATTCTCAAATTCTCATAATTCTGATTTTGGATAGTTGATTTTGCACTATATGACACCAAAAATCTGATGGTGCATTCAAATTTGTCATTCTCTCATTCTATACTTCAACCACTTTTCTAGGTGGAATGCAGGTGTTAATGTGCGAGAAGTTATGCGATTGATGTCATGAGATCGATGGTCTGAGCAACTTCCGCAGTTTGACTTCCACTTCTTCAGATGGCCCTTGGTTGTGAGGTATATGTTGTGTTCATGTACTTCTTCTTTATGTTGTGTTGCACAGATCCTTGATTGATGTTGATGCAGGATTTTGTTTCTTACATGTTTTCATGATTCCTCGGTTGATGTGATGCGAAATCTTCTATGTGATGTACTTGCTGTCATGATTCCTCATGTTACGTGTTGAGATCCCTTTGTTGTATGTTGTTGGGATACTCTTGTTGTCATCGTGCATGTTCTTGCATTGAGATCCCTTTTATGCCATGTCGGCAGGATGCTCATCATGCATGAGTTTTATGTCATACTGATAGGAGTCTTTTGATTGAGAGTTCCTGTAGCGGAACATCTCTTAGAGCCACTCCTGCATGAGGGCACTTTTCCTTGTATGATATCGACGTCACCTCTATGTACATCATCACTATTAACAACACTTAATGAAGCGGCCTACACCATCTTGACACCAGGGCCCAGAGACAGTCCCTGCTGAACAAAATCTGTTATCAGCGCTTTTGTTTTTATGTTGCTGATGATTGTTATGTTCCTATTCTTTTCCGCATGCAGATGTATTCATTAATGTTCTTTTAAAAATGCAATTTAACACATCACAAAAGTAAAAGGTCTTGGAAGGGTCTTTCATCACACCCAGACCATCTTAAACGAGTAAATTAGGTTGACAAACACTGGAAACCATTCCAAGATAAGGAGGACTATAACTAGGTGGATTACCATATTGAGTTATACCAACTATTAGGTGCTTGAAAATCCCCCATCCTTACGAATTTTATCACATAACTAAAGTCAATCTTCTGTATACTAAATTAAAATAAATTCAATGGAGCATTATCGAATGCATAAAAGAAAATGACAAATATCTCCTGGTGGAAGATCAATGGTTTTGATGTGCCTATCACATTCAATCGTTTGCGACTTTAACGTGTTCCCAAAAGTCCGATGAGTTTAATATTAGTTCAATTTACACAAAATTAGTCATCTAATCCTCTATCTAATAGCTAAGCCATCAATTTCGCACCTAAACTAGTGCATGGGTTAACTGCGGTCGTCCAGCCTAATGAATCTCCACCGTCAGCATCGAGTCAATTGGACGGTCGCTAGGTCTCATCACATCAGAACTTTTGCGGCCATTATAGCCCTTCTTCCGGCCCGATGTAATCATGGCCATTGATCCATCACATATCTATGGTGGTCGCATCATAACTTGCATGTGACATAACCTTTCACCTTCACGCAATGAGAAGGCCCTTATCCCCTCAGTTGGTGAGTTATTCAGTGGCTGAATGACATCTATCTCCGACATTTAATTTTCCTCATAATTCCCATTTAACCTCAATTTCTGCCAACCTTTTCATTATTCATTTGTTTGGCCTCATTCATGTGTGTTCTCTGAAGGAGCCTATCCATGGTCAAGGGTAGATGTGAAGGGGGTCATATCTTGGAAGCTAAGATTATTTTGTGCAATAAGTCACCCTAGCTCATTTTCTTCTCGTTAATCAACTATTTAATTACATAAATATATGATATCTGAGTGATCTGGGAATGAGGCCTTGGTTAATGAGTAGTCTGGGATTCAAGACATGAGAGTATGTCTCACAGACATACTTACCCTTAAAAGAACGTTGGCCCTCTCCTCTTTTGAATCTAATGGCAATATGTGTTTACTAATGTTTGGGGTTCTACATGCAAATTTACCTCCTATTCACTTCGACCCTGATTCAATTCGATTATTAGCTGACCAGTATGACCATGACCACTAAGCATTCTTTTGAAATTCCAACCATAATATTTTCCTAAAGCTAGACGAGGAAATATTCACGAATATGCTAAGGATTCCTACCCAGGGAATCGATATAACTGACAAGAGGCTAGATGGCGAGTTCATTGCTTGGGCAGAGAGTGACAAGCTTGAATTCTTCACGAACTTATTCGAAAAACCGGCCACTGAATTGAAGCTACTCTTTCCTATACCGATGTAGAACCTAAAGCCCTTCTATCAGACTCTAACCTATATCCTCTCGGTCATATTTGGTTTGGCTAATGATACCAAAATGGATGAGTTAGTTTTCTTGGCTATATGACTCGTTATGCTTTAGCCCTATCTTCAAGCCATAAATTTTCCTAAATACTTAACCCTAGCTCTTACAATTGATTTATCCATAACTATTCCCTTCAGATCTTGCCATCATTGTTCATATCTTGTTCACCTCGTTTTTTTAATTATCCTCCTTATTTTTTATCCTCTAGGCTTCTTCTCAGTACCACGAATGCTGACCATCAGGAGAAATATATTTTCCATTGGTCTGACGTAATTTATCCCCAGTGTGTTCCCCATGCATATTCGCATTACCCTGAATAGTTTGCATACCCTCTAAGGTTTAAGTTAACGAAGGTCGATGTAAATAGACTCTTAGAAGAACAAATTAAAACATTGAGATTGATAGAAGAGTGGATCAACAAAAGCTAGTTTTTATTTCCTGATTACATTATAATCCAGCTATATGGATTTGATAAGCGGCCCTTTCAGTTACCTAAGTATGTATTACAATTATTATTTGCTTATGAGTTCCTTAGAAAAAATATGATAGTAAATAAATTGCATTTTGTTTCCAAGAAAAATGGGTCACTGTTTAGTTATCCATATGTTATTTCTCCTTTAATTTCTAAGAATAAAAATGCAATAGAGGCTTTGGAAAAGGAAATGTTGTCTTTTGGATTTCTGCAGGATGACCTTTGGCACAATGATCCTATGGAGATCATTTGAGCTTTGAAGAAGCAGGCTACATTATCAGCCTATGTTCATGAAAAGAGGCCAGAGGTAGAAACGTTGGCCAACATCATAACTCCTGTCATTGATACCATGCCCTCAACGACATCTATAGGAATGATAGAGACCACTACCCAGGTTGGCTAGAGCAATTTAGAATTCCAAATACTCGAAGGGGATACAGACCCTGTGTTTCTGTTCCCACTACCCCTGCATCGAAAATAAAGTTGGAGGCCTTAATTCCATCTGAGGTGTCACGACAGGTGAAACCAAGGTTAGATGACATGGATATTGACATATTCGAATAGAAAATTGAATAGTTGGATAAAGAAATATGAAAAACCTTAGAGGAGATAAAACCCAAGGACTTAGGAATATAGGCCCTTGACATTAAGCATACATTTACAAAGCAGAAGAAAATAATGGCAATCGGTGATGAGTTGGTTGTATTCTTAGAACAATCTCAGTTAGTGGACACCTCAGCCATTAAAGATGTGATTCTCATAGGTGGTCCTCGGTTCATCTCTGTTACTGACTTAAAGATGAAAATTTTAAACCTTACAGTCATCCAACCAAAGATTGGAGAAAATCAATAGATGTTGGGCTCTAGGACCTCTTCACTAGTCATTAACTCGGGAAGAGTGTCAGACATGGATGTCATCAACCTACATAAATAGGAGCGTGAAATTGTGGCTCCAAGATTGCTCGATTCAACCCCCGAGAACAGAAAGATGCAAGAAATGTTCAATAAGGTGTCTGAGCAACTACAAGTGGGACACATGCCATTCAAAACATAAACTAATCAAATAAAGGAGCTAGAAGATATAATCATTCTAAAATCAAGCCAACCAAAAGATACAAGGCCTATCAAGAAATTGTTTGAAGAAAAAGAAAAGGAGATAAAATCCTTTCAATCAATCCTTAAGATGCCTGATCATGATCCTTGCATCGTGATTCATGATTTCAAGAGGAAAAAATAGGTTGAAGCTCGCCTCCCAGAAATGGAAATGGCATTATGGCTCAAAGAAGACGAATGACAAGATGCTCTCAAATGGATGGAGTTTTTGACAGTAGAATATCGCGAAAAAGAGGAATGACATCTGAAACCTTTGGAATAATATAAGGCTTTGATTGACCAAGATATTAATTTTTCCCAAACATCATAGGTTGAAGATCCTGAACTGCTACACGTCAAAATAACTCAACTGGAGCAAGAGCTAAATTTGGCCAAAACGAAGAAAGAAAGGGATGAACATAAATAAAATAATTTGGTGGAGCAAACGAATGACGAAATCGAGCAGCTCTAATATGCCTTGAATAATGAGCATAACGAGGTAAATTCCCTCTGAGAAGCACATTGAATTTCTATACTAGGAAGGAAAATATTAGCACAGGCCAAGAAGGAGATATGGAGGGAGATATGGTAGAAAATTACCAAAGTTAACTTCCTATGTAGAAATCCTCTCAAACTGTGAGAAGGGCATAATGAAAAATGAAAACCTAGAGGCAAAAAGCACTACAGCAACCCTTGATGAAATATTGAGGGATGTCGACTCTTTCATTGACCTTGTCAATACCCTAGAAGATGACACCTTGGAAGGAGTGGATCTTCCTTCTAGAGTTGACTGTATTATTTCTCTCTACATGCTAAGAGAGAAACATGCAGCTATGCAAGTAATACAAGATGAATTTGAAAAGGTCGTGAAAGAAATAAATGATTTCAGGACTGACTGGAATTATCTTGGAAGGTTTCACATGCCTTCATTTTGGGGGAAAGGCAATTGGACGATATCCTGGGAGAAATTCTGCGAGCAACTGAACAACACTGAGTGAGATCTGGGGTGTATGGCTATGTAGGGTGAAGAGGTAGTTTCTTCATACATAGTTGTGTATGGCCTCTACATAGATTTTACCATCTTGGCCGGGATCGATAAGATTATACAGAACCTCTCGACTGCACAATATCAAATTAGATCTTGGTTGATAGTGGTAATTACTAAGTATTAAAAGGTTCCCTGGCTTCCTACTACAGAATGGGACAAATACATTAAGTTGAAGAGACACCTTAAATGACATACTATGCGAGAACAGTTCTCTTCCATGTCACAGGTTGTACACCCAGTGCAGCCAATGCAGTTGATGATGGAGCAACTAGATGATTGGAGCGAAATACCTCTAATTACCACACAAGTTCCAACTGCCAGGATGCATGGAGCTTAGCCATTCTCTCCTACAAGCTTGATGAAAAAAGTCAAATAATCAAAACCACGAAGGTGACACCATGAATAGTCATTCCTTTCAGAAATTATTTTATTTTAATTTGAAGTTGAATATGTTACATTTTGGATAGTTTTCAAACATTTAATTTTTAAAACTATTATTTAAAACCTTTTTTCCCATCATGGGGGGCTATTGACAGAAGTGAAAATTTTCTAATTTTATTGAACTGCATGTACATGTTACAAAGTTTTTCGTTTCATCATTGAAATCGATCTTTATGTTCCAAGGAAGCATTGTTAGTTTATTTATCGTTATGTCTTGTTTTCCATTGCATAAAATAGTTAGAGGCTTTTCCTCGTCTAGAAGTTTACACGTTTAGTTTCAGTGTTATGATATGTATATTATTGAATGTATGGCTAAACAATCTTGATTGATTGTTGTTAATTGAAATATTGTCTTTAATTTAGCGATGTTCATCATTTTACTTTAACAGTTGAAAACATGTTATGTTACGATATTTTGTTTTTTGTAATACCACCAACGTCTGAGAAAATATAAAGTTTTACTTTGTCATTGTAGATTTCAGTTTCAATATCTACTATTGAATGCATCTATCTGAAAAGGTTTAAAGTAGAATATTAATTATGTCTGTACCTATTGTATATGTCTTATGCAATACTGAAATGACTGGTATCTTGTAGTTTTAATTTTGCTTTTAGTTTTTATTGTTTTTATTTTCTTTCATTTAACTTCCCACCTACCCATGTCTCATTCATGTGTTAGCTTCTTCGTATCGCTAGGATCGTATTTCTAAGACTGTTATTGAATTAAAGTGTTATTATTAACTTTTGTTAATGCGATGCCTTGCTACAATGAATAATTATCTATATATGACCTTATGTTATTTGCTTATTGAAAATGAAATAATTGATTATAAGGGATACCCCCTTTGGTGCATAGGAGGTCAGTCATAGCACCTAGAGTGAGAGGACTCATTATTCCTCAGTGAATTTTCATTCATTTCATTTGTATGTGGGGACGATTTGAGTACCAATATTCTTTTAGCATCGTTACCAGGGAGAAACTAGTTTAAATAAACAAATTACTAATTCTAACCCTGTTCAACCACATATTCTTTCTGGTTTGGTTGATCAACGAAGCATATTAAACAACTTATATGAACTCTCCTTGTAGGTATCTTGAACACACTAAGAAATCTGCGAGAATTGGGAAGCGTTGATGCAAGAAGACAAGTGAGCACAACCAAAAACCAACACCCATGGATAATGACAACCATTGAGGATCTGAGCTTGTAACAGAAGTGCACGTCTGTCACTTCCTAGGTACTCCATCAAACATGCCTTGTAATTTTTGTATGAAGTAAATTAAAAATAAATATGTATATTTGTATATTTAAGTATTTGTTTTTTTTCATTCTGATTCCCCTCTAACCTGGATACTCCATGAGGTTGACTAGATCCACGTCCAAGGTTAGTCACTCTCCTTTAGAGGACCCTGAGCTTCTAGTTACCATATCAAACAAGAGGAGATGCCTTGATGAGTTCAGGCAGAATCACCCTTTGTCTCCAAATCCCAGGATTTCTCTTCACTCAAGTTTGCTATCTATAGCTCCATCATCTTCTTCTCAGTCTAGTAGGTCGTCCTTTCCTCTTCCGTCTATGCCACTGAATAGCCCACTGCCCTATCCATACCATTCTTTACCTCCCTCTCCTCCTTCTCCACCAGCTCTTCCACCCATGAATGCTTGGGTAAACGCTCACTATCACCCCCTTAATTTACAGGGGTTTCTACATGATTTCCCACCGAAGTATGATAATAATATGCCTAGGTTCAACAAAAAAGGGGACCAAACCACTGAGGAACATGTAATCAAATTTCAAGACTACTGTGAGAACCTAGGCACTGAATACGATGACATATGCATGATATTGTCTGTGCAAATATTGAAGGGCGAGCCCCGGAAGTGGTTTAGGACCCTTCCACCAAATAGTATTAACACCATGGATAGACTTAGTGAGCTCTTATCTCAACAATATGGTGTTAAAAAAAGTAACTAGTTATGGCTTACAGAATTATCCACCCTTAAATTTAAACTTAATGAATTTGTTTTTTATTTTAATAAACAATTTACCAAATGTTATAACCTTTTTCCCACCATTGTTCAGCCTGTGGATATTGCTTCTGTAGCCACATATTCTACAATGCTTGATGATGGCCTTTCTTATGCCTTGTGAGAAAGGGAACCTTCCACATTGGTTGATGCCCAAGCTAAATATTGTGCTTGTGAAGGCAAAATTATCACTACCAGAAAATGGCTCTCCCGAGACACAAAGTCTGAGGGGAAGAAAAAGATCATTGACACATCACATCAACATCCTAATAATTCCTCCTCCCAAGAATAGAAAATCGAGGAAATTCCAAGCTTATTAAATCATTAACTAATAAGATCCAACACTTGGAGGTGGTAAATAGAGCATTTCCCCTAGCTCCCGCGAACCCCTTAGTGCAATCTTATTTTCTGCCTGAACCATTGAATCACAATCCAAATTCGTCCCCTAGAAATCGAGTTCCTTTTAATCATCCACATCCTCAATAAATGTTGTAGAGAGGATAGAAGCCAGATGAGCCACCTGTGCAACCTCCCCTCCGGAATAATCCCAATTTGGTTGATGAGTACGATGACGATGCAACCAATCAGCTCATGAACCCTGATGGAGAAGAGTTCCCAAATTTAAATTCTATTAATTCTTTTGACATGCCATTGTAGGATTCTCCTGAATATCTGGAGCAAGAATTCTAGGACCCTCACCTTCAACATTCAACTGAATAAATGGAAGCCCAATTTCAACATAAGTATAATCTCGGGCCTAGAAAGAGGCAAGTACCTTAGAAGGAACCTACTCCTAAACCTCTCTCGATTAAGGACAAACCCGTTTTACCTCCCTAACATAATACTATTGAGGTAGACTTGCCTCTTCCCAAAAACATTAGTCTATAGAATGAATTAAGAAGACTCTAGATTAGTATGCCATTAACTAAGGTAGAAAAGCTTCCTAGTTATAAGCAGGAAATTGAATCATTCTTAAAAAACACTCAACAACCACCTTAGGATATGTGGTTGACATATGTTATCAACATCTAGGATGACGCCCCTAAAATCTCCCTTGATCCTACAAAGCATAAAAATGGTAATTTGATTCCTCCTTTTTACATTAGTTTAAAGATCCATGACTGGAACCTTCACAATTGCATGTTAGACTCAGGCACTTCCCACAACATTATGCCTAAAGAGATCATGGATAAACTCAGAATGAATATAACCCGAGAATATCATGATCTATATTTCTTTGATTCTCGTAGAGTCAAGTGTTTGGTGTAATTAAAGATCTAGTGGTAGTCCTGGCCCAATTTCTAGTCAAAATCGTTTTCATGGATGTGGTTGTGGCTGACGTTCCCCTGAATTACAAGATTCTCTTGTCCAGGATCTGGGGTGCAAATATCAGAGGATCGTTGCAACTAGAACTTTCTTATGCCACCATCGTTGTGGTCAGAGGAGGCACCCTACGCCTATATAGAGAGTCTAGGATAACTTATACCATCAGTTCAGACAAACACCCTAACAATTCCCATGTATATACCTTTGAAGATAATATGGGAAACTTTGTATTTGTTGTTTCAGAGGAAGAGAAAGTTCTTAGGTTCGAAAAATATACCTCTATTTCTTTGCCATCAGACCCTAATGCGATTTGGAAAATGTACTTTGATGGAGCCTATTCCAAAGAAGGATATATCGTCGATGTCATTTTAATACCTTCCTCTAAAATAATTCACCCTTTTATTTCAAATTGAACTTTGAAACCACTAATAATATAGTTGAATAAGAAGCCCTAGTTCTTAGGTTAGAGACGATGTGAAAACATAATATTCATAATTTATCAATATATGACAACTCTAAATTAGTAACCAAGCAAGTCATGAAAAAATTCCAAACCGAACATCCTCATTTGTGCACTTACAGAAACCAAGTTTGGGATTTGGTAGATAAATTATTTTCGACTATCAACTTCACCATTGTTCCTAGGGAGCATAACTAATTAGCAGATGCTCTTGCTATTATGGCAACTACTTTTGTTCCTCCCTCTGAACCTAAAAATAAATTTTAAATAGAAGTCCTCTATAGGCCCTCCATACCTGAAAATGTGAAACATTGGTAGGTGTTCGAAGAAAACCAAGAAATTAAGAGAGTTATTCAACTCGTTGTTGAATTTTCATATCATTGTATAGATGAAGATGACGATATTGATCAGGCACATGCCACTATTGCTCCTTTAAAAACCAAAATTGGTAAGCATCACATCATCCAATTGAAAAATAATTACATTCCCAGAAAATTTATCCCTTTTGAAAATATTTTTGACCAAAATGATGCAGTTGCCAACCTAGCTCTTAAGCCTCCAAATATGGAGATAGAAGTTGCGAAAATTTCCCCCACTGTTGTTATAGACATTTTTGTACCTTACAGCTCCAAGCATGAAATTTCCATAAACTAAAGGCTCCTAAGTCCTTAAAAGTGTTGTTACAACTCCTAAAGGAACAAGGTCAACAAATTACAGCTTCTCCCAGAAGTTCTCCACCAGAAACTACTCAAAATTGGTCAAAACTGGATCAGCGCACCTTGTACACATGGGAATTGAATTTCAGTGCACCTTGTACACACGGGAATTGCGTTTCAGTGCACCTAAATACACTGTGAGGGTGCGCTGATCAGAAAAAGACAGGTGGCGGAGACAGTTTGCGAGGTGGATGATCATGGAATCTTCTAGAAACTTCTCATGGGACACTTGCCTCTCAAAATCGCCCAAGGATGAGTAAGAGATCAATGAGATCTCCAAGTGGCATCAAGAACTATCAGAGAGAAGACACTAATCAAAAACCTAGAGCTGACTCACACCTCTGAAAATATCTATATATAGATCTCTCATCCCAGAGATCCAGAGGTTGGGAGGCTGGAATTTTTTTATTGCAAAGAATTGCTGTTGGTTTGAGATTGGAATCATTGGGTGCTTAATGCTTTGAAGGGAGGTGAAGATAGGAATTTCATTTGCTGGGAAGGAGATGCTGGATTGGAACTCTCTTGGTTGTATCTCCTCCTGAACCTTGTTATTCATCAATAAAGCTATCTTGGTTTCTCCTATATGCTGATGTGTCTTTGATGTATGATTGCATTAGTGTATTTAGTTTATTTCTAATCCTGAACTGGTTATGAATATGAATCTATGTCTTTGTGTAGTGTTCCCTTCTTGTGATCTTGCAGGAACCTGTTGAAGCTGGGTGAGCGAGAAGGCAAGTAGCTGGGAACTATCAAAGAGAAGAGAAACCGGATCGAGGGACAAACGGAAGACACCGGTTAGTCCATTCATCTCTCTTCATTCTTAATTCATAAAGGAAGAATACTAGAATAGCTGTTTCTGTTTGTTGCTAAGGCACTGTCACACCTTAGGTGGATAGGATCGTCCTGCATAGGCATTTTTCCCCACAACAAATTGGTGACTCCGCTGGGGAAATCTGTTTAGTCATTTTATTTGTGTCTCTATCATTGTTTGTTTCATAGACTCAAGAGCAGCAATCGAAATGCATCTGCTATTTTCAGATGCAAAGTAGACAACTGCTGCTTTGATCCAATCACTGGATTTATCTATGATCTGAACAATGGACTCACAAATGATTTGATGATCCTTTGTGATAGATCTTAGCCCTCCTTCAAATCATCCCTTTGATTGTACCTAATTGATAGCTTTGATCCGGCCAAAAACTGTTGGTTTAACTGCAAACCGTAACCCAGAACCCAGAAACAACTCTCGTTTCTGCTTCAGCGCAGACTCTGTGAAGAGGTTCTGCATTGCAACGCAGGTCCCATGAAGGCTACCTGCGTTGAATGTCAAAACCTCTGTGTTGGGAGTGCGTTGATCAATCTTTGCCTTGTGCAGCTGGGGTTCTCTGCTCTGTTTTGCCTTGTTTTGATCTCTGATTTCTACAGCCTGTAACCAGCATAGGTACCTGTCTGATAACTCCTTTTCTCTACTTTAATTCCGCCTCCTTTTGTACAAAAATATTGTGAGTGTTTTTATGTGTTTGTGGCGTCATTTACAGTTTTCCTTTGCAAGAGTGAAATAGTCGACCTGTAGCCCTTGATTCAGATCTGTTGATTGTGATCTTAGGAGAGAGTTCATTGGTCGTTGACAGTTGATTATACGTTTACTTTTGCTTTTGGTTTGAGTTTGTCTCTTTTAAGTGTCGAAACAAGTGTTCATTTCGAAAGTCGTAAAGTGTTGTATTCTCTTCTACCCTTTCTGATTTCGAAAAAGTAAAATTGTTTGTATCTGTCATTTAAAAGAAAATTCAAAGTTGTACAAAAAGCTTTCTTTTTAGGCATCAATATTAAGAGAGCGGAAAACAAACACCTGCATTGTGCATTTTCATCTTGATAGTTTGCATGCTTGATTTAGGAAAAGTGCATTTAGAGTGTGTTGATTGCTCTTTGAGAAAAGATGGTGTCTTTCTTTTCCCTTTGTAGCTAGGATTTTCATTGTTGAAAAGATATAAGAGCTTGGTTATCATCTTTAGACTGCATTTAGGAATTGTATCATACATCTCGTGGTGAACCTCAAAAAGGCAAACTTCTAAGAAAGATCAACCTAAAATAAATTGAATGAACTTAACAACGCATTGGAACTTAACGCACAACATAGAGGTCTAGGCTAGAGACGTGTTCCGGCGTCGTAAAACCTGGTGACTGTCGATCTCGCTGATGGTTGGGTGATTCCTCCTGAGAGACGATAAGCGCTAGTAGGGATTGTGCTCCCACGTACCGTCGAGTATATATTGGGAGAACCCTATAGGAATAAAACCTTTATCCTTAGGAAGTCGTGTCGGCTGCCCTACTGATGCAATGCACTGAACACAACATTCGGGAAGATTGACCGCCCGTACCTTAAAAAGTATTCTGCGATTTTGCGAAAAATTTGGCACACCCTCTACCTAGAACTCCAGAGCAGTTCCTTTTGGCCTTTTTCAGACTCTATAATGGAAAAAGTCCATCCGAGCATTTGTCACTTCCGGCTCGTTAAAACATCGAAGGAGACTAGAGTCATCTTTTGCTTTTTCTCGACTCTTTAAAATTGAAAAAGCAAGTTGTGTCCAAGCGTCGTTAAAATTTATTTTAAATGGAATAATCATCACCTTTTCCTCGTTGATCTTCGAAGTTAGTCTCCCTTCATCACAAGTTCTTGTAGAATCGCTAAGAAATCTTTTGGATAGACTACATATGTCTAAACAACCGTCAACATCTAGGACTGTGTCATCCGACACAGCAGTGGCACAGCCTCCTACTGCTACTCCAACGATGTTCAATGGTATACCATCTGTCCCGGCAAGTTATCAACAACAAGCTAGGGTTCCACCAAGGACTGCTTCGACGACATGGTTAGTTCCTATTTCTTCATCCGGATTATCATCTGGTATTTCTTATATTGAAACTAAACAAATTGATCCAATGTGTCTTCAAAGGCCAATCTACCCTTTAAGTACTGGATTGCCACCATATGGAAGGCAGTATGCCTTTTCATTGTTCCCTCCCAGAGAACAACCATATGAGAGTTTACAACAAAGTTCAGGTCAAACTGGAATTACATCTAGCGGTTGGGTACCAATACTGCCTCAGCAACCAAGGGTTGTATATTCAATGCAACCTGTCCACCCTGTGTCGAATATTCCTACTATACCTGCTATGGTGACTGCGTCGCAAGTACAAGTGCTACCTGTTGTATGTCAACCCCAACAGCCTCAGGTTGTGATACAATAGCCTCTTGTCTCAACGACTCAATCACAACCTCAGGTTAGTGCCTCCTTATCTGGAGTGACTCAGGATCAAACAAGTACTGTGACTCCTCATCTTGGTCAATCATCCAGTATTGGTCAATAGCAAATGGTTCAACAACCAGAGCTGGTTCAAACTCAACAACCCCCATTCCAGCAATCATATCAAGGACCTGAGCAACAATTCTTTGTAAGTAATGGGCAATCACATTTCCAAAGCGGTTATCAACAACCATATTATAATGGTTATGCCCATCAACCTTGTCAAAGTTGCCAGCATCAAATACATTATGTTGGTATGCAAAGACCCACTGCTCAGGCGATTCCATCTTATCCTGGGTATGCTTCGCCTAACCTGAATCAACAGTTGCCCTTTGTAGCAACTCTAGAATTACCAGATCTAAACTGGCTGACGAATGATACAATTGCTTACGCCCCTTGGTGGCCAGCGATTCCACATAAACTTCCTTCAGATATTCCTAAATTTAATGGAAATCCAGGTGAAGATCCATCGAATCATGTGATGACATTTCATCTGTGGTGTTCATCAAACACCCTAAATGATGATTCGATTAGGCTTCGCCTTTTTCAGAGGATGTTAACTGGTCCAGCGGCAAAATGGTATATTGAATTGCCTAGAGCTTCGTTCGACAACTTCAGTACCTTAGCCACGACTTTCTTAACCCATTTTCAATTAGCGATAAGGTATGGAACGGGAACGGAACTCCTAACCAACTTCAAACAGACAACGGCCACTCACATATCTGATCATATACATGAGTGGCGACGTCGTCGTAGGATGGTAAAAACGTACGTTCCCGATCAGCTATTAGTTGAATGGTTTATCAAATCCTTACTTCCTACAATCACGGAAGATGTGGCAAAGGGGGGAGTCGTAACGGAAGAGCAAGTCATCGCTCGTGCGCAATATCTGGACTTGGTCTATACTCAGTCTGGCACGCTCTACGATAAAATACCTGACGCCCCTAGACCGGAATTCTCAATTCCTCCTCCTCCTAAATCAAACAATGAATCTCATGCCATCGATGGCGTGCTTGGCGCAACAGACACGAAATCGATAAAGGCTACATCTAAAAAGGCCCGTAAGATTTCTAGTCAAAATGCAAATGAGGAACTTCTTGCCTCGAAAGTAAATGCCGGGTCGACCGATAATGGCAAACAACTGAAGCAACCAGGGGGCAAGAAGAAAAAGAAAGGGAGAAAAAGGAAACCCCCTGCGGGGTGTCATATATGCGATGAGGATCATTGGACGAGAGATTGTCCACATATAGCTGAAGTTAAGAAACTCTTTAAGAGTTCAAAAACCTCAGTAGTATTGACTGATCCGTTTCCAAGCCCGGGTACCAAACTGGTTGCTAATCAAAATGCTTCCCGATCCCAAGTACTTATGTTGTCTATCTCAAAGCAGCAAAATGATGCTTTGACAAGGAATAAAGATTACGGGAATCCACAGGTGTCGAATAACAAGGCTAATGAACAACCTAGTAGTTTGACAACAACTTTGACGAAAGTTGTGCCACCCATCATTCCTGAACAAATGATAAAGTCGCCAAAGGGAGTAGTACACAAGTCGACATTTAATCCTCGTGCAAAAATAGCACAGAATTATAATATAATAGAGGACCTGGCCCAATCGCCGTCCGCTATGTCGACGCTTGAGGTACCGCAAAATTGCCTCTCCCAAGAGCAAGCTTTATTATCAACAATAGGTGGGATTGACCCAATGGATTCCAATCTTGTGGCCTTTAATCATAAAGGATATGACCCTCAGTTACCAGCTCAACTAGCTTTCCTTATTCAAGTGAAAGCCCTCAACAAAACTGTTTATCGAACAATTATTGATGAGGGGGCATCTACATGCATTATGTCGATGAGTTGCTGGAAAACTTTAGGATCTCCAACCTTGTCCCAATCTTCGACGACATTAAAAGCATTTGATGGACGGACATATACCCCATATGTATTCTAAATAACTTGAAAGTTGAACTAGGAGGGAAAACAATAGAAATTGATGTTGAAGTAATCGACGGAAACCTTGATTACAACATCCTATTGGGAAGACCCTGGATATATGCCATGGCCGCAGTTGTGTCGACCTACTTCAGGAAAATTGCATTTCCCTTCCAAGGAGGAATTACAATCGTCGACCAACAAACATTTCTCCCCAACAGTTCACAAGTTACGGGAAGCATTCCAATGATCCATGGAAGGAATCATTCGCTCCAGAATATCGGAGTAGGTCTCCTGAAAGACCCTGCCTTAATGGGTACTTTTGCCCTACCGCCTCTGAGTAATCTGGTGGAAGCGGCCATAGTGGAATATGAAACCTTCTATATCTAATGGATTTGAACTCTGAGGATGGTTCTTATCTCATGTCAACCTCATTAAAAAATGAAACAAGGAGTCATGAGGATAGTTCTTTTACTGTGTCAACCTCATTAAAAAATGAAACAATCCCCTTTCCAAATCTCAAAGGTAAACCTTCATTCCAACCACCGAGTTGAATGCAATGAAGCTTGGGGGGCATGCACCTTGTTTTGCGTTATTATGCTGGGGGCATGCAAACTTATCGAGCAGTTTTAGCACATAGTTCATGCTCGTTAAAAAATAAACATAAGTCCGAGCAGTTTTAGCGCATAGTTCATGCTCGTTAAAAAATAAACATAAGATCAAGCAAATGTTTGCACTTGCGTTTAAGCTCGTTAAAAAATTAACTATTCCGGTAAATAACCACCGTGAATGTAATATCATCAGCCATTAAAGCCTTGGTCATGTTTGCCCGTCACCTCCACTTTTCCATTGGCCGATCGTTCACCTCCATATGATTGTTTACCCATTTTGAGGAACAGCTGCGAAGAGTGATTTCACTAGCCATCCTTGTGACACTGCCATGCTTGGAAAATTCCAACCCTTACCTGGAATCAGCTGCTAACCCGTTTCATCACTTGTTCCTCAAAAGACGAGTCTTCTTTAAGCTCTTTTCATCTGACTCGTAAAATATGAAAAGATTGCCGAGTTTTGGCCTTCCAGCGCGTTAAAGCGACCGGAAGTGCTATCCGTCCTTTAGATTTTAATCTTTTTGGACCTGAGGGATTATTGCACAAAAAGATCGAGCGCTTGTTTTGTTCGGCTCGTTAAAACTATCGAAAACTCATCCCTTCTGTATTGTTTTATACTTTTTCGGACTTAAGGGATTAGATGACGAAAAAGGACTTCCGGAGTTGACTTTACGTACCTTTTTAGACTCTCTAAAAATGAAAAGGACCGAGTTATCTTTGTCGTTAGACTCTTTAAAAGCATTAAATAGCGACAAACTTGTCTTTAGACGAGAACAAGTTTCACTATCGCTAGGCTCGTTAAAACATAGCGATGGGCTTGCCCGAAGGGCAAGTTATAGAACAAGCATATGTTATCCTCCTCAAGCTTGACAAAAATAAAGAGGTACTGGTCAGCAATGACTGAGGAAAAATTGGGAGAAACTCAAGAAAACTTTGATGGTAGCAAGTCGCTCTTGAACATGACACTTTTCCTCCGTACCACAGTCGGGTTGGGTTGTTTCATTCACCGGTCACATCACCATGGTCTCGCCATACCATCCATATTTGGGGTAATGCTACCGATCCATCGCATAAGTGTCGCCATATGTTCACAAGAAGTCGTTCAGAGAAGTCACCTGTGTCCCATCCACTACCATACATTATACTCTTTCATGACCGCCACCCTAAATCATATGCCATCAGCTCGTTTTCACCTCCATCAAAATCATTAGCTCCATTCCGTGTCATTGATGTGGGATTCATTAAGGCCCTCCTTTGACGGATCACTTCTTGTCGACATCAGCTCATTATCCAAGAAGTTGATCTAGGAACAACCCCTTCAGTACTTTGAAGCTTGCATGCCTCAATGGCAAGTTTCTCACTTCCGGCGACAGGTATACATCAATGATCTTCGACCGAAAGATTTTGCGTGGTGTTCGACGCCAAGTCCTTTATTCACACCACGTGAATTGTACTGCAGTACCTTGAGGGTCATTATCATTATCGGTGATTCCTCTCGCGCTTGTTAACGGTTTACCTCATTGACCGGTAATCAAGCGATGTCTTTCCATGTTCGACTTCAGAACATTTATCACATGGATCGACTTGTACTTAGAGTGAAGATCGAAC
Organism: Pinus tabuliformis; assembly: GCA_031772625.1. NCBI lineage: Eukaryota > Viridiplantae > Streptophyta > Pinopsida > Pinales > Pinaceae > Pinus > Pinus tabuliformis. The sequence goes on along the minus strand of CM062818.1, from coordinate 913,318,386 downwards.
GAGTTTGAAGACCCCGGATCTAGTTTCATCCATCCGGGCTGCGATATATATTCAGGAAAGATAAAGACATTGACATGTACATCATTGCAGCAGATAATCATCCTACGAAAAGGATGATGATTTCATCAAAATCATCAGTCTACCATCAGACGATTGTCTGTTCTATGTACAGAAAAGTGAATTTACAAAGCTGAGCATGGGAATGCCTGCCTCAGCTAGATCATGAAAGCAGTATGAAAAATAATGTATTGTATTGTATCTTATTACAGGTCTCCTCCCAGCATTGGAAGAACTTCGGATCCTCCTAATAAAGAATTTCACCCGATAAATGGCCTCATACTTTAGGGGGCAACTGTTATAGACATTTTTGTGCCTTACAGCTCCAAGCATCAAATGTCCATAAACTAAAGGCTCCTAAGTCCTTAAAAGTGTTGTTACAACTTCTAAAGGAACAAGGTCAACAAATTACAGCTTCTCCCAGAAGTTCTCCACCAGAAACTACTCAAAATTGGTCAAAACTGGATCAGCGCACCTTGTACACATGGGAATTGCATTTCAGTGCACCTTGTACACACGGGAATTGCGTTTCAGTGCACCTAAATACACTGTGAGGGTGCGCTGATCAGAAAAAGACAAGTGGCGGAGACAGTTTGCGAGGTGGATGATCATGGAATCTTCTAGAAACTTCTCATGGGACACTTGCCTCTCAAAATTTCCCAAGGATGAGTAAGAGATCAATGAGATCTCCAAGTGGCATCAAGAACTATCAGAGAGAAGACACTAATCAAAAACCCAGAGCTGACTCACACCTCTGAAAATATCTATATATAGATCTCTCATCCCAGAGATCCAGAGGTTGGGAGGCTGGAATTTTTTTATTGCAAAGAATTGATGTTGGTTTGAGATTGGAATCATTGGGTGCTTAATGCTTTGAAGGGAGGTGAAGATAGGAATTTCATTTGCTGGGAAGGAGATGCTGGATTGGAACTCTCTTGGTTGTATCTCCTCCTGAACCTTGTTATTCATCAATAAAGCTATCTTGGTTTCTCCTATATGCTGATGTGTCTTTGATGTATGATTGCATTAGTGTATTTAGTTTATTTCTAATCCTGAACTAGTTATGAATATGAATCTATGTCTTTGTGCAGTGTTCCCTTCTTGTGATCTTGCAGGAACCTGCTGAAGCTGGGCGAGCGAGAAGACAAGTAGTTGGGAACTCTCAAAGAGAAGAGAAACCGGATCGAGGGACAAATGGAAGACACCGGTTAGTCCATTCATCTCTCTTCATTCTTAATTCATAAAGGAAGAATACTAGAATCGTTGTTTCTGTTTGTTGCTAAGGCACTGTCACACCTTAGGTGGATAGGATCGTCTTGCATAGGCATTTTTCCCCACAACAACTGTTGAGGCTAAGATGGTTAATATATATAAGTTACTCCTACCCCATGTTAAAGATCAATACATTCATCTTCTTTCAAAATATGTTGATGTCTTCACTTGGTCTTATGATGACCTTAAATCCTACGACCAGAGTATAATAGAACATCGAATTCCTCTAAAGGAAGGAGTTAAGCCTTTTAGGCAGAAGCTTTGTCACATTAAGCCTCTATTTCTCCCTCCTATCAAAAAATAAATTAGAAATATTTTAGATGCAAATATAATCGTCCCATTATGTTATTCTACCTGGGTATCCAATTTGGTTTCCATTAGAAAGGAAAATGGTGAGATTTGGCTCTGCATAGACTTCAGGAATCTCAACCGAGCCTTGCTTAAGGACAATTATCCTCTCCATAAAATGGATGATATTTTCCAGCGAGTAGTCGAGGCTACCTACATTTATATGATGAATGGGTTTTCTATTTATAACCAGATAGTTGTCCACAAAAGCGATATGTATAAGACTGCTTTCACAACCCCTTGGGGTATGTTCATGTATCAGAAAATGCCATTTGGGTTGATGAATGTTGGAGAAACCTTCAAAAGGGTAATGGACATTGCCTTCATTAATGAGAAAGATCAGTTCATAGTTATTTATCTAGATGACATGACCACATTCTCTTCAAGCGATGAGCAACACCTTAAGCATCTACAAGTGATTTTTCGTAAATGTCATAGGTTTGGCATGTCTCTAAACCCCAAAAAATCTTTCTTTGCTATGACCAAAGGGAAACTATAGGGACACATTGTGTTGCAACATTGCGTTAGAATTGACTCAGAAAAGGTGCAAGTGATCCAAACTGTTTCCCTACCTCGTATGAATAAAGAATTTCATGCATTCTTGGGGAAAATCAATTTCTTGAGACGGTTTATTCCCAATTTCGCAGAAATAGTAAAAAATATAACCCAAATGTTAAATAAAGGTAGTGATATTAGATGGGATGAAGATTCAAAATATTCCTTTGAAATAATTAAGACCATCATTATGGAGGCCCCTATCCTCATTAACCCTGACTACACAAAGGATTCTATAATTTTCCCTTTCGCCTCAGAGCATACCACACGAGGAACCAAGTAAAAATGATAAGTTCGATAAATTATGGCTAGTTCCATTTGTAATCAACAAGGTTGAGGGATAAAACTATTTTTCCCTTAGGAAAATTCAAAGGGGAAGAAGTTGGTCGTGTTATTAACAACCAATTTCTCAAACATTATGTCACCTACTGATTTTTTCCTTTGTTTGTTCTATATATATATATAATAAGAAAAATGAATGGAATAACTATAATAAAACAAATATAGAAAGAAATTGTACCATTTGTTTATATAATCAAAGTACAGAAATTTGTACATTAAACTTGCATAATCCAAAACCATAAAGGGATGTAAATGTTAAATAAAATTAAACAACATGATCTAAGATTTCCTCTTTCACCATTGATATCAAAGGAGTGGGAATTTTTATATTATCTCTGCTTATGATAAATCAAGAATGGTTCATAAATGTAAATAGCTTTAAGGTCATGCGAGTTACATACAAGGCACGGTCTAATTCCATCTAATCCCATTATCCCATGTCTCTAAAGGCCATTAGACATCTACAAATTCTTCTAATGTCTTGCGAGGTATATTTTGTGTTGTGATCATTTTTATCCTTGGAGCTGTGAAACAATTTGTTCTCCTCTTCCACATCAAAATTCCATCACCAACCTACTTCTCACTAATCATTAACCTTCCTTCTCAGGAAGGGGTATGTTGACAACCTTCATCAGGGCTATGAACACTCGCTCACAGTGAAGCGAGGTCACTGGTACTGAAATCTTGGTGCATAACCTACCCATCCCCTCATGTTGTGATTTCGTGGGGTATGCTAGTGACTTTGCCAGGGCTATGAATGCTTGCTGGAAGCAGAGCGACATTAATGGCACTAGAATTCTCTAGTGTGGCTTATTCCCACTGTGTTTCCAAAATAAATCGATGTAATAAATAAATTTAATACACGATGAACTTGGTAGTTTGGATAAATAAAAATGGAAGACAAATCCTTCAAGTGGGACAGCGAATGACTCCGTCAGGGTTATGGATGCTCGCTGGCAGCAAAGAAACATTCTATAGTAACTACTGTGGAGGGGTGTCCTTAAAATCTTATGGTTCAGTGTTTTGAAGACCATACATCTGTTTATTGTAACAAGTTAGTGCCCTTGCAGGCAATCTATTTATGTAAACACTTATTAAGCCCTCATCCGATACTAACGACACCCCCACTCCACCCCGTGCCACTAAAGTTTTGTTGTCTCTCGCTAAACCCATATCTATAAGCCGGCTTATGAATTATTCGTTTATGATCACATGAAAAGTGGTAATTTGTACCACATATATATAAAAAGGTGAATGATAATTGAAAAGCAGCTAACAAGAATTTGTAAAAAAAACAATTAACTACAGAAGAAGATTTTTTTCTCTCTCTAAATGAAATTATACTTTCTACTCCTCGAAAATAAAAATCCACATTCTTCACATCATAATTAAGTTAAATTACTACGAAATTTTTTCATAAGATATCATATTGTCTTCAGACACAAATAAACAGTGATTCCTCAACATAACATCCGTCAAAAAGGCTATAAACCGAGCCATACAGCCCCATATTATATACTATCTATACAAAATTGTATTTCAAAGATACTCTTCTCAAATTCACATTCCACTTAAAGCTAGGTTATTTTGATTAACATAATCTAGCTATTTGACACCTGAAATATATCTTTCTCGGAATTGCAGTATCCCATGAGACGATGCTATTCATAGCCTCCTGTGCCCAAAATCCCTAAATTCCCTAATAGGTTATGGGTAGAAGTGAAAATTTTTCTTCAAAACAGGCTATTCACTCTTCCATTTTTCCAGTAAATGTATCGTCCTGTCCATCTTGTCATGAATTGTATCCCATCTGGCTCCACTATTGCTCACTCCTTCCATCACAATCAGTAAAACTTATCACAAGAAGCCAAGTAATAATCACGTTTAGCACAAAGACTTCATTATATTTATCTAATTATTTCACGTCGTCTTAGCATTAAATTTTTCACTTTAATCCATCACATCGCAGAAATATCCCTCATGCCATATCTGTAGGATATGTCTTACTAGATATTTCCTCTGGCCAGAAAATCTTGACTCCATAACCCAACTAAAATGAACCTGGTCTTTGTTCTTAGTCCTCTGCAAGGAAGAACCATCCCCATAAGGAGCCTATGTTAGGCGCTTAAAAATACCCCATCCTTCTGAATTTTATCACATAACTAAACTTGATCAGCTATATATATTAAATTAAAATAAATTTGGAGGAGCATTATCGAATGCATAAAAATGAACGACAGATCTCTCCTGGCAGAAGATCGACGGTTTTGATGTGCCTAGCACATTCAGTCATTTTGTGACTTTAATGTGTTGCCAAAAGTATCATGAGTTTAATCATAGTTATATTTATAGAGAATTAGTCGTTTGATCCTGGATATGATAGTTGATCCGTCAGCGTCACACCTAAACTAGTGCGTGGGTTAGCTACGTTCTTCCCGCCCAACAGATCTCCACCCTCATCTTCAAGTCGATCAAATAGTTTCTAGGTCTCATTGCATCATAACTTGCATGACCGTTACAGCCCTTCTTCCATCCCGATGTAATAATGGTCGTTAATCCATCACATATCTACGATGGTCGCATCATAACTTGCACATGATATAACCATTCATCTTTGTGCAATGAGCATGCCCCTCTCCCCTCGGTTGGTGATTTATTCAATGGCCGAATAACATTTGTATGCGACATTTAATTATCCTCATAATTCCCATTTAACCTTAATTTCCACCAACCTTTTCATTATTCATTTGTTCAGCCTCATTCCTATGTGTTCTCTGGAGGATCCCATCCATGGTCAAGAGCAGATATGAAGCAGGTCTTACAATGGAAGCTACACTTATTTTGCACAGTAAGTCATCCTACCTCATTTTATTCCTTTTAATAAATAATTTAACTATAGAATTATACAATGTTCAAGTCATCTGGGAAGGAGGCCCTAGTTAACGAGTAGTTTGGGGTTCAAGACATGAAAGTATGTCTCATAGACATACTTACCCTTAGAAGAACCCTAACCCTCTCCTTTGCTGAATCTAATGACGATATATGTTTACTAAAGTTTGGGGTTCTACATGCAACTTTACCTCCTATTCACTTTGACATCGATTTAATTCCGTTTTTAGTTGAGCAGTATGAACATGACCACCAAGCATTCTTATGTAAGTCCAACCGTAAGATTTTCCTAAAGTTGGACGAGGAAATAGTCACTAAGATGCAAGGGATTCCTACCTAGGTAAGCAATATAACTGAAAATTGGCTGGACAACGAGTTCATTACCTAGGCAGAGAGTGTCAAGCTCAAATTTTTCACGACCTTATTCGAAAAATTGGCCCATGAATTGAAGCTACTTTTTCCTGTATTGACGCAGTCCCTAAATCCCTTCCATCAGACTCTAACCTCTCTCCTCTCGGTGATATTTGGTTTAGACAATGATACCAAAATGGATGAGTTGATTTTCTTAGATATATGACTCGTTACAATTTAGCCCGATCTTCAAGCCATAATTTTTCCTAAATACTTAACCCAGGCTCATACAGTTGATTTATCTATGTCTATTCCTTTCAGCTCTTGCCGCCATTTTTCATATCTAATTCACCTCATTCTTTTTAATTATCGTTCTTATTTTTTTTATCCTCTAGGATTCTTCTTAGTACCATGAATGCTAACTAGGAGGAGAAAGAAATTTTTTGTTGGTCTAACGCAATTTATCCTCATCATGTTCCCCATGCATATCCACATTACACTAACTACTTTGCATAAATTCTAACGGTTAAGTTCAAGGAGGTCAACGTAAATAGAATCTTAAAAGAACAAATTAAAACATTGATATTAACAGAAGAGCAGATCAACGAAAGTTAGTTTTTATTTCCTGCTTACACTGTAATTCACCTATCTGGTTTTAATAAGCGACCCTTTGAGTTACCTAAGTGTAATAGCCCTGGTGAAAATTTCATGTAATAAAAGTTAAAGATAATAACCACGGATGAATGGGAACTTGTTCCAAGCTAAATGTTGGGCAGGACATCCTAGGGGGTGTTCATTTGGTTGTTTATGGCTAAGGAAATTGGCAAAGGCTTTGGAAAGGAAAAATGGAATTTTTGGCACAATTATTTATGAAAATAACAGAAATTAGGAGAAAAAGGAGGTGAAAGGTCACAGGTTGCATCTGAGGAGGAAAATGAAGAAAATAGAGGCCTCATTCATAAAAAGGATTCTGAGGATTAGTTGGTAACCTTTTGTCAGATTAACCTTTTGTTAGTTCGATTTTGGAGCACTCTCATTATTCTCTCTCTCTCTCCTACTATTAGATACTTGGAATTTTCTTGGATCACTTTGGAATTGGAGCAAGAAAGGAAAAGAAGTCAAGAGGAAGAAAAGATCATGCATGGAAAGGCAGGATCAAGCAGCTACAATAGGCTTCATTGCAGGTATTGACTTGCATTTGTATTTTCCTTGCTATATTTGGCATGAATTGAATTTCATGTGGTTATTTTCTATCATGGAATGGGTTTTCTCTAGGTGTAATAGTGTTTTTTAGCCTAGCCTTTCCATTTACGGAAATCCATGGTGTGATGGGGTTCTCATGTTTTGGTTGATTTGGATTGCCAAATGGTTTCGAAGCTGACGAGGGTAGATCTCTGAATGATAGAGCACATGGCCTAGTGATCCCTAAACCAGAATATGGATCATGGTAAAGCCATTGGCCTATTGACCCCTAAGCTAGACTATGGGTTGCAGTCAAGCCAGGATTATGTTGCCTTGAATGCATGGGAATCCTTGTCAGTGAATGGCAGGATATAGGGTGAATCTTAGAGGTGGTTTACTCTCTTTTGGGATTAGTAATCTCAGGTTTTGGATATGAAATAAAGCCTAGAGATTGGGTCTCAGTTTAGTGCCTAGTGATTTGGGTTTGGATTGCAGTAAATCTTGAGAGACTAGGAGACAAGAAAAGTCCTCACATTGTAGGTGGAGAAATCTAGTGGCATCCATTCTTGTTTGGCCTAGTGATCAAGTGGAGATCACGGTAAAGCCTGTTATAGTGCATTCATTGTGTTGGCCTAGTGATCCAGGATGGATTACAACAACGCTTGGTTTCTATTGATGAGGGTGAGGTGGTTTAGCTTGGGTATGCTCTGGTTGATTTCTTTTGGTTTGAGTCCCACATTCACGCTCGTCATATGGCACGGGGGTGAATGGATAAAGAGAGATTTTGATCAGCCATTCTATGGTTGGGTGGAACGTGGTAGTCCCATCTTCGATTGGCTCATTGCATTGACTAATGAGAAATTAATTCCCTTGACTTCCATGTGCAATTGTATTGATGCATATATGGATTTTGATGGTTGATATGTTTATGGTATTTTTTTTCCTATTATTCTGGTTATATGCACATTTTATATAACAACTATGTATGGCTCTTAACATGTTTTTACTTGTATATGAATGGATAATGTGTCTATGAACGAATATAGGATAATGCAGCAAATGGCATGAGGGAATAATTGTTCATAGCGATACTCAGATATGTATGAGATCCATACACTTAATTATGTTGTTTACACTTGTAGGTTACATGTCGATGATATGTTTGACGAAATACCTGTCATGGTTAGTAGGGGTATGGATAAGGTCATTTTGAGATTATTTCTTTTGCATCAGTGTGTCCCTATGCTTTAATGGATTCTAAGATTTCATTCCATTCTAGGCAGTGGTTTGGGCTTTGGGCCTTAAAATGTGGCTTAAATCCTGAGGTTGTTGGCACAGAACTAGCAACTTTAGTCCACAATCACTGGCAGGAAAGCATATGAGAGTGACTTTAGGTCTCTGGTCACTCCCTTGCCCATAGCATGAGAGTTTCTATGGCCTCATAGGTCCAGAACAATAGTGGGACCAAGGGACAGGCTGCCTGAGTGGATGACTTGTCTCCTAAGGGTTATGTTGATGATGTTCGATGACTATGTGTGATGTTATGTCGATTCCACTTCCTTAAGGTTATGTAGGAGGTTGAATATTATCATAGTAGCCTCTCGTCTCATGTTTACCCTGGTTGGCATGGTTACTTGGGTAGATGTGGGAGGATGATGTTATAGAGTGGTATCAGAGCATGGGTCAACTCTCAGACTGGATGGGTTGAATGTGTTAGTCATGCATGCATGTTATTTTCATGTGTGTCTCTTATACTTCTATTCTTGTTGCATTTGCTTGATGTTGGATTAGGGTTGTAGTATGGTTATCATGGAGAAATTGATGTTGATTTCGTGAAGAGTATTTGACATGAGTATGTGACTGAATGTATATGGTTATTTTTCACTTACACTTTGATTTTATGTCACCTTCTTACATCCTTGTATGTTAGGTTAAATTTTGAATATTTTGATTACATGTATCAGTCTTGTAGGTTGATTGCAAGAACTGATCGATTATTTTTTACTACATGTGTTTATGCGTATACGTAGTTAGCTAGGAATTGCTTATGCATATTGTCAGTTGCATGTAGCAATGTGTATAATGGAGTAATTTTTGTTGTCATGCATGAGGTCATAGCATGAATTGTTGATATGGCCTTGCATTGATGACTGGACCCTAGTTAGAGTGATGTTTATGAGTTGACACATTTACTTGCATATGTTGATATGCTGTTATGATTATGTTATACATGTATCATGCTGATTTGGTGATCTTGCATACAAGTTATCCTTCGTGAGCTATACTGAGGTATGTTGGTTTATTGTGATTTGGTTTATCTGACATATTATCATTATAGGAAGAGAAAGATCAATTTCTACAAAGGTGGTAGACTACATAGAATCTCCCTATGTGTCAGGTGAGCATCATGGTGTGGGGCATACTTTTGATTTGGAAGTTACATTGAGAATTTTGAAGGAAGAGATAAGGAGTTTTAAGGTGGATAATGATCGGATCATACAGGAACAAGAGAAGCAGGTAGAGGTGAATGCTATACTTCTTCAGAGTTTGTCAAACTTACAATGATAAGGGCTGCTTCAGATAAGACATGGACATGAGGATAAAACTAATGGGGCATATGCTAGTAGATCTCCTGATAGACATAGGTCAGATAGATCTAATATAGTGAGAGATGAAAGGTTGGTGGACACTCTGGAAAGGAGGGGCAGTGAGTAAAGGTATTATTCTAGTTCTGTTTTTCATAGACATAATGCTTGTCGTCGTTATCATCCTTACAAGAGGAATGATAGGGGATACTTATCGAATGAATTCAAGAAATAAAAAACACCTAATTTTGATGGAGATGTGAAGAAGTCGAAACATGCAAAGGCTTGGATACCTAGGATGAAAAAATTCTTTGAGTTGCATGAGTACGCAGATAACATGAAGGCTAGATTAGTTATCTTCAACTTGAAGGGTAAAGCAAACATCTGGTGGGAAGATGTTAAGCAGGTTATAGACATCAATATAGATGACTTGAGCTTGCAGAAGTTCAAGAGACTTTTCAGGAAGAAGTACTTGTCAGAAAGGTACTATGACCGTAAGGAAAAATAATTCTATGAGCTAAAGATGGGTTCAATGATAGAAGAAGAGTAAATGACCATGTTTCTAGAACTATTGAGGTATGTAATATATCTTAAAGATGAAAAGAATAAAGTTTGGATATTTGGTAGTGGTTTTCCATTAGTATTTAGAGATCAGGTTGAGTATGATGAGCCTCGGTCACTTGAGGAAGTTATTGGGAAACTCAAGCATTATTATGAACAATCAAAGCGTAAAAATGAATCTCAATATGGATGGAAAGGAAAGGACAAAGGTAAAGGTAAATGGTAGCCTATGAGGACAAGGCCTCAACATGCAAATGAGAAATAAAGTATGGCACCACAAAAGAGATTTAATGCAGCTAGACATGGACATGAGTCACAATAACAACATAGAGGTGTTGGTACTAGTTGTTTGGAGTGTTGTACATTTGGCAAGGAACAACTAAAGAGAGATTGTCCATAGAAATAGGGTGGTATGCCTTAGATATACAGTGCATAGGAGGTGCAAAATATTGGCGATGTTGGTCAAAGTATTCCACGTATCTATGGATTAGTGGACAATAGGCAGGCAGAACACCAGGCATCTATCATTGAGATGGATGATAAGCTTTGTGATCAAGTTATTTCTATTTTGATTGATCGTGGATCTAATTATAGCTATGTTAGTCCTGACTTGGTGGATAAGTGTAGTTTGAATAAAGAATTGCATGCTAAGTCTTGGCTAGTGTGGTTGGCTACAGGTACAAAGAAGAATGTTCATCATTGGGGAAGAGCTTGCGTATTTTATTTAAATGGTATGCCTACAACATCACATTTGAATGTGTTACCATTGGGATCATACAGTATGTTGTTGGGCATGGATTGGTTGTATCTACATAGAACCAAGGTTGACTACTATGACAAAGCTATTGAATGTGTTGATGACAATGGAGAACAAAGAGTCTTGCAAGGTAAGAAAAAATCCACATCAGTTAGGATGGTGACAACTATGCAAGTGAAGAATAGCTGAAGGAAGGGGTGAAAGCTATTTGCAGTACACATTTCTAGTGATAAGGGTAAGGAGGTTGAGGTTGCAAATGTGTTGAACTGATATCTAGTGTTGCAGTAGCTTCAGGATGTATTCCCTAAGGAAATTACAGAGTTTCCACCTCACAGGGAGGTAGACTTTTCGATTGAGTTAGTACCAGGGGCAGCTCCAACATCTAAATCATCTTACAAGATGAGCACACTTGAGTTTCTTTAGTTAAAGTTACATTTGAAGTAAATGTTGGACAAGGGATACATTAGGCCAAGCGTATCACCATGGGGTGCACCGATCTTGTTTGTGAGGAAGAAAGATGGTACTCTCATATTATGCATTGACTACAGGAAGTTGAACAAAGTCACTATCAAGAACAGGTACCCTTTTCCGAGGATTGATGACTTGTTTGATCAGTTGAAGGGAACAACAGTGTTCTCGAATATTGAATTGAGATCCATATACCATCAGGTATGCATCAAAGAGGAGGAAATTTATAAGATTGCGCTCAAGACTAGGTATGGACATTATGAGTTTGTTGTTGTTCCATTTGGCTTAACTAATTCTCTAGCTACATTCATGTGTTTGATGAATAGTGTGTTGTGTCCATATTTGGATAAGTTTTTTATTGTGTTCATTAATGATATATTGTTATATTCTAAAAATGAGGAAGAGCATGTCTAGCATTTAGCAGCAGTGTTTAGCTTGTTGAGAGAGAATCGATTGTATGCTATGCTTAGAGAGTGTAGCTTCTTTCATAATGAGGTACACTACTTGGGGCATGTTGTCTCCAAGGAGGGAATTGTAGTAGATCCAGAGAAGATAAGGGCCATCATGGAGTGGGCAGCGCCTAAGAATGTGGATGAGGTGATATCTTTCATGGGTCTGGCAAGCTATTAGAGGAGGTTCACTAGGAACTTCTCACAGATTTCTTATCCCATTACATCATTGCAAAGGAAAGGTAAGAAGTTTGAATGGACAGAGGAGTGTGAGCCTAGCTTCAAACAACTTAAGCAGTTGTTGACACATGCACCAATACTACATATTATAGATCTAGACAAAGAGTTTGTGGTATGCATAGATGTTTTCAAGAGATGTCTTGGTGGAGTCCTTATGCAAGATGGACAGGTGGTATGTTATGAGTCCCAGAAACTAAATGGCCATAAGTAGAACTACCCGACACATGATCTTGAGTTAGCAACGATTATACATGCACTTAAGATGTGGAGGCACTATCTTCTTGGCAGGTGGATTGTTCTTATGAGCGATCACATTGGGTTGAGGTATTTGTTTGACCAGCTGAATCTGAACACTAGGCGGGCTAGATGGTTGGCCAAAATCAACAAGTTTGATTTTGAGATCAAGTACATCAAAGGTAAAGAGAATAGGGTGACAAATTCTCTCAATAGACAAGTACATGTACATCAATTGGAAATTGTGAGCTCCTATGGGACAGACTTACAAGATAGGATCTTGCAAGAAAGACATCAAGATGTCAGGCGACAGGATGATAGTATAGGTACAGGTGTAGGTACATGTAGTGGTACAAACACAGGTACATGTAGTGGTATAGGTACACGTGGTAGTACATGCATAGGTATAGGCATAGGTATAGGTGCAGATGCATAGGGCATTGACTATTCTCTCACAACAAATATATTGGTTAGGTTTTGAAACAAGATATATGTACTAGATAGCATTGAACTCAGGAAGGTGATCTTAAGGGAGTTTCATGTGAAACCATATTCAGGTCACCCGGGTTATCAGAAGAAACTCACAATGATGAAGAGATATTACTATTGACCAAATTTGAAGAGGGACATAGTAGAGTTTGTGGCTAGATGTTTTGAATTTTAGCGAGTGAAGGAAGAGTGTAAACATCTAGTTGTACTACTACAACTGATTGTTATTCCAAAATGAAAATGGGAGGTCATTTGCATGGATTTCATCATAGGGTTTCCGAAGATAGTGAAGCAACATGATTCCATCATGGTCATTGTGGATATGTTAACAAAGGTTGCACACTTCATTCTGTTGAAGTCTACATTCTCAGCTAGTGATGTGGCACAGGTATTCATCAGATATGTGGTTAGACTACATGGTTTTATGAAGAATATTGTGTCAGACAAGGATGAAAAGATCACTTCCAAGTTTTGGAAGGAGTTATTTGAAGATTTTGGCATAGATTCAGCCTTCAGCACATCTTATCATCTGCAAATAGATGGACAGACAAAGAGGGTCAAAAGGATATTAGAGGACATATTGAGGATGTATGTGATGCATCAGTAGAGGAAGTGGGAAGAGTATATCCCTTTGGTAGAGTTTGCATACAACAAAGGTTATCAGGAGTCACTGACGATGATTCCTTTTGAGGCATTGTATGAATGAAGTTGTAACACTCCCATCAGTTGGAGTGATCTGGTTAGTAGGGTATTGATTGGACAAAATATGTTGGCAGACATGGAACAGGAGATGCAGGTGATCAAGAAGAATCTAAAGGAAACACAGGATAGGAATAAGAGTTATGAAGGCATGAACAAGTTGTTCAAGGAGTTCCAGGTTGGGGAACATGTGTACTTGTGCATCAAATTAAGGAAGAGCTCCTTGCGGAATGGATCATGTGCCAAGCTAGTGCCACGATTTTATGGACCCTTCAACATTATTGAGAGGATTGGGCTAGTAGCCTATCGACTTCCACTGCCTCCGAGAGTGAAAGTCCATGATGTTTTCCATGTATCTTTACTTAAGAAGTATGTTAAGGATGTTTATCATGTAATTGACTAGTTTGTATTGCAGGTGAAACCAGATGGAGAACTTTAGCCATAGCCTCAGTGTATATTGCAGAATAAGGTGCTCATGCTCCAGAATCAAACAATCGAGCAAGTTAAAGTGCAATGGAAGCACTTAGAGCTCGATGAAGCTACATGGGAGATGGCAAATAAGATGTGGGCCATGTATCCTTCCTTGTTTACCGACTAGGCAAAGAAACTTGACATAGTGGTTTGGTATTTTCTTATGGTTTGGTATTTGCTTATGGTGGTTGGTATTTTCTTATGGTGGTTTGGTATTTGCTTACTATAGTTTGGTATATTATTTATGGTGGTTCAATATATGCTTTATGATGGTTTGGTATATGCTATATGATGTTTTCATATGTTCTTAGGTATGATGACTAGTATATGTTTGATATATGTTTTGGTATATGATTTGGCATATGTTTTGGTATCTATATTTATGGTGATGTTGTTATATGTACCCATGTGTATGGATGTAAATACCATAATGAGATGTGTTATAAAGCTCCACTATGCGGCATGGGTGCCATGTCATTATGGTTATGTTATCATGTTATTATGCTATCATGTAGTTATGTTATCATGATGTTATATGAGTTTCCACTCAACAGGATGATCATTGTAAATACCATAATGAGTTGTGTTATAAATATCCACTATGCATTATGATATCATGTTGTCATGATGTTTTTCTTTTCAGTAGATATTTCATTATAAATAATGGATCGATCTGTGTTATAAAGCTCCAGGAGAAGTATGTCTTCTTTCAGCATGTTGCTCAGGTATATGTGTGATTGAACACCGAGGACGGTGTCCCCGAATGGAGAGGGTACTATAATAGCCCTATTGAAAATTTTATGAAATAAAAGTTAAAAAAAATAACCACGGATGAATGGGACACTTATTCCAAGCTGAATGTTTGGAAGGACATCCTACGGGGTGTTCATTTGGTTGTTTATAGCTAAGGAAATTGGCAAAGGGAATGGATAAGGATTTGGAAAGGCAAAATGGAATTTTTGGCACAATTATTTATGAAAATAATTGAAATTAGGAGAAAAAGGAGATGAAAGGTCATAGGTTGCATGTGAGGAGGAAAATGAAGGAAAATAATGGAAAATGAAGAAAATAGAGGCCTCATTCATAAAAAGGCTTATGAGAATCAGTTGGTAACCTTTTGTCAATTCATTTTCGGAGCACTCTCATTATTCTCTCTCTCTCTCCTACTCTTGGATACTTAGAGTTTTTCTTTGAGGACTTTGGCATTGGAGCAAGAAAGGCAAAGAAGGCAAGAGGAAGCAATGATTAAGTAGGGAAAGGAAGGATCAAGAAGCCACAACAGGCTTCATTGCAGGTATTGACTTGCATGTGTATTTTCCTTGCTAGATTTGGCATGCATGGAATTCCATGTGACTCTTTTCTATCATGGAATTGGTTTTTCCACGTGTAACAGTTTCGTTTAGCCTAGCCTTTCCATTTCTGGATACCCATGGTGTGATGGCATTCTCATGTTTTGGTTGAGCTAGATTGTCAAATAGATTCAAAGCTGAGTGGGGTAAATCTCTTAATGATAGAGAACATGGTTTAGTGGTCCCTGAACCAGACTGTGGATCATGGTAAAGCCACTTCCCTAGTGAACCCTGAGCCAGACTCTAGGTTGTGGTAAAGCCAGGATTGTGTTGCCTCGAATGGCCTAGGAATCCTTGCCGGGGAAATGCTAGGATATATGGTAAAGCGTATAGGTGGTTTTCTCCCCGTTGAGCCTCGTAATCTCAGGTTTGGGATATGAAATAAAGCCTAGAGAGCGGGTCTCAGTTTAGGGACTAATGATCTAGGTTTGGATTGCGGTAAAGCTTGAGAGACTAGTAGATAGGAAAATTCCTCACAGTGTAGGTGGGAAATTTGGTGGCATCTATGCTTGTTTGGCCTATTGATCGGGTGGAGATCACGGTCAAGCCTGTTATGATGTGTTCATTGTGTTGGCCTAGTGATCTGAGATGGATTATGATAAATCCTGGTTTCTATTGATGAGGGTGAGGTGGTTTAGCCTTGGTATGCCCTAGTTGAGTTCTTTTGGTTTGAGTCCCACATTCATGCTTGGAATATGGCATAGGGTTGAATAGCTAAAGAGAGATTTGCCTCAGCCATTCAATGGTGAGGTGGAACGTGAGAGTCCCATCTTCGATTGGTTCATTGCATTGATTAATGAGAAATTCATTCCCTTGATTTCCATGTGTAAATGTATTGATGTATCTATGGATTTTGGTGGCTAATATGTTTTTGGTATTTATGTTCATATTATCTTGGTTATATGCACATTTTATGATAGCAACTATGTATGGATCTTAGCATGTTTTTACTTGTATATGAATGGATAATGTGTCTATGGCCTAATAGAGGATAATGCAGCAAATGGCATGAGGGAACAATGGTTCATAGTGATTCCTAGATAAGTATGATATCCATACACTTAATTTCGTTGTTTACACATGTAGGTTACATTTTGATGATATGTTTGACAAAATACATGTCATGACTAGTAGGGGTCTAGTTAAGGTCTTGTTGAGATTATTGTTTTTGCATCATTGTTTCCTTTTACTTTACTTGATTTTGAGCTTTCATTACATTCTCGGTAGTGGCCTGGGCTCTGGGCTTGAAAAGGTGCCTTAAATCTTAGGGTCATTGGCATAGAATTGGAAAATTTAGTCCATAGTTGTTGGCAGGAAAGCCTATGAGAGAGACTTTAGGTCTCTGGTTGTTCCCTTGCCCATAGCATGACAACGACTATGGCCTTAGAGGTCCAGAACAATAGTGGGACCTAGGGATAGGCTGTCTGAGTGGCCGACTCATCTCATGAGGGTTTTGTTGACGATGTTGGATGACTGTGTGTGATGTTCCATTGATTCCACTTCCTTAAGGTTACCTAGGAGGTCGAATATGATCATAGTAGCCTCTCGTATCATGATTACCCTAGTTGGCACGATTACTTGGGTGGATGTGGGAGGAAGGTGTTACACTAAGTATGTGTCACCATTATTTTTTGCTTATGAGTTCCTTAGACAAAAGATGATAGTAAATGAATTGAATTTTTTTCCAAGAAAAAGGGGTCACTGTTTAGCTATCCATATTCTATTTCTCCTTTAATTGTTAATAATAAAAACGCAATAGAGGATTTGGAATAGGAAATATTGTCTTTGGGATTTCTGCAAGATGACCTTTGGCACTATGATCCTATTGGGATCATTTTAGATTTAAAGAAGAAGGTTGAATTATTAGTCTATGTTCATGAAAAGAGGCCAAAGGTAGAAAAGTTGGTCAACATCATAACATTTGTCAGTGATACCATACACCCAACAACATCTATAGGAATGACAGAGACCGCTGCCCAGGTTGGCTCAAGAAATTTAGAAGTCTATAGACTCGAAGGGGATGCAAGTCCTACATTTTCTGTTTCCACTACCCCTACATCCAAAAGAAAGTGAGATGCCTTAATTCCATTCGAGGTGTCATGGAAAGTGAAGCCAAGGGTAGATGACATGGATATTGATATATTCGAACAGGAAATTGAAAAACAGTGAAAAGAAATCTAACAGACCTTAGAGGAGATAAAAACCAAGGACTAAAAAATACAAGCCCTTGAAATTAAGCATACATTTACATAGCATAAGAAAATAATGGAAAATAGTGATGCGTTGGCCATATTCTTAGAACAATCTCAGTCAATGGACACCTTAGCAATTAAAGATGTGATTCCTGTAAGTGGTCCCCGGTTCATCTCTACTGCTGACTTCGAGATTAAAATTTTAAACCTTATAGTTGTCCAGCCAGAGATCGGGAAAATCAACAAGTGATGGGCTCTAGGACCTCTTCACTAGCCATTAACTTGGGAAGAGTGTCATACATGGATGTCATCAACATGCATCGACAGGAAAGTGAAATTATGGCTCGAAGATTGCTCAATTCAACTGTCGGGAACAAAAAGATGCAAGCAATGTTTGAGAAGGTGTATGAGCAACTAAAATTGGCATGCATGGCATTGAAAACAAAAACTAATCGAATAAAGGAGCTAGAATAAATAATCGTTTGAAAATTGGGCCAACCAAAACATATGGGGCCTATCAATAAATTGCTGGAGGAAAAAGCAAAGGATATCAAAGCCCTTTAATCGATCCTTAAGATCACTGATCATGATCCTCACATCCTGATTCAAGCTTTTGAGAGGAAGGAAGAGGTTGAAACTCCCCTCTAGGAAATGGAAGTGGCCTTACGGATCAAAGAAGAAGAATGATAGGATGCTCTCAAATGGATGGAGTTTTTGGTAGCAGAATATCGTGAAAAAGAGGAATGCCATCTGCAACTTTTGGCAGAATATAAGGCTTCGATTGACCAAGATATTAATTCTGCCAAAACATCAAAGGTTTAAGATCCTAAACTTCTACACGTCAATAAATGAGCTGGATCAAGAGCTAAATTTGGCCAAAGCGAAGAAAGAAATAGTTGAACATAGAGCAAATAATTTGGTGGAACGAAAGCATGACGAAATCAAGTGGATCAAAGATGCCTTGAAGAATGAGCATAATGAAGTAAAGTCCCTCTAGGAAGAAATTCCAATTTCTGTACTAGGAAGGAAAATATTAGTGTAGACCAAGGAGGAGATATGGAGGGAGATATGGTAGAAAATTACCAAAATTACATCCTATGTAGAAATTCTCTCAAACTGTGAGAAGGGCATATAGAAAAATCCAAATCTAGAGGAAAAACGCACTACAGTAGCCCTTGATGAAAGATTGAAGGATGTTGACTCTCTCATTGACCTCGTCAATACCCTAGAAGATGACACCTTGGCAAGAGTGGATCTACCTTCTAGAGACGACTATATTATTTCCCTCTGCATGATAATAGATAAACAGGTATATATGCAAGTAATACGAGATGAATTTGAAAAGATTGTGAAAGAAATAAATGATTTTAGAACCGATTGGAATTATCTTGGAAGGTTTGGCATGCCTTCAATTTAGGGGAATGAAAATTGGTCGGTATCCTGGGAGAACTTCTATGAGAAACTCACGAGCACATAGCAAGATCTGGGATGTTTGGCTATGTAGTGCAATGATGCAGTTTCTTCATACATAGTTGTGAACGGCCTCTGCATATATTTTACCATCTTGGCCAGGATCAATAATATTATACAAAATCTCTTGGCTGCATGATATCAGATTAGACATCAGTTGGTAGTGGTAATTACTAAGTATAAAAAGGTTCCTTGGTTTCCTACTACAGAATGGGACAAATTCATTAAGTTGAAGAGATACCTTAAACAACATACTGTATGGGATAATATCTCTTCCATGTCACAGGTTGTCCACCCAATGCAGCCAATGTAGTCAGTGATGGAGCAAGCAGATGATTGGAGCGAAATCCCTCTAATTACCACGCAAGTGCCAACTATTAGGATGCATGGATCTCACTCATTCTCTCTTATAGACTTGATGAAAAAAGTAAAATCATTAGAACCATGAAGGCAACACCATGAATAGTCATTCCATTTGAAAATTATTTTATTTTAATTTGAAGTTGAATCAATTACATTTTAGACAATTTCCAAATAATTACTTTTTAAAACTATTATTCGAAACTTTGTTTCCCATCATGGGGGGTTGTTGGCAGAAGTGAAAATTTTCTAATTTTATTGAGCTTCCTATACATGTTACACAATTTTTAGTTTCATCTCTAAAATTGACCTTTATGTTCCAAAGAAGTGTTGTTTGTTTATTTATCATTATTTCTTATTTTCCATTGCAAAAAATAGTTAGAGGCATGTCCTTGTCTAGAAGTTTATACATTTAGTTATGGTGTTCCAATATATATATTATTGAACGTAGGGCTAAATGATATTTCTTTATTGTTGTTAATTGAAAGCTTATATTTTATTTAGCAATGACCCATGTTTTACATTAACAATTACAAACAAGTTATGTTACAATATTTTTTTCCATGTAATAGCACTAATGTTTCAGAAGATATAAAGTTTTACTTTGTCATTGTAGATTTGAGTTTCAATATTTACTACTGAATGTGTTTATCTGCAAAGGTTTAAAGTAGATTATTAAGAATATTTGTACCTGTTGTATACGTCTTATGTAATACTGAAATGACTGGTATCTTTTAGTTTTTATTGTTTTTATTTTCTTCCATTTAAATTCCCACCTACCCATTTCTCATTCATGCGTTAGCTTCTTCGTATCACTAGGATCCTATTTCTGAGACTGTTATTGAATTAAAGTGTTATTATTCACTTCTTTCAATGCCATGCCTTGCTATCGAGAAAAATTATCTATATCTTATGTTATTTTCTTATTGAAAAATAAATAATTCATTATCAGAGATACCCCCTATGGTGCATAGGAGGTTAGTCATAGCACCTAGAGAAGGAGGACTCCTTAGTCCTCAGTGAATGTATATTCATTTCATTCATATGTGTGGGTGATTTGAGCACCAACACCAACAACAGGTTTTCCCCCTACCATGGGAGGAGGGGATGATGGAGGAAACTGTGATCCAAATGGAGGGTACCCAACATAAGGAGGGTTGGGTTGTTGAGGGTAGCTTTGCCCACTGATATAAGGGCCATCCTGCTTCTCTATTTTAGGTCTAGATGGAGGAAGAGGATTAAACTTTGTGGCATTCATAAGATAAGTACCAGACATTATTCCCGAATTCGATGACATGAGAGAGGTCTAAGGACTGGAAGCCACACCAAAAAAGGTACCAGAGACTGACTAATAGCCAAGTGGGACGGACGGGCCACCATATAAATGAGTTTCTGGTGACATTACAAAAATTGATGAGGAAGTGACATTTGATGTCACAACCATAGTGGTGGACACATGATAGGAGTTTAAGTCAGTTCTAGTCATGGTTAACAATCCCAATGAATATTTTCGCGAGAGATCTGCAGATAGGAAAAAATAATTAGGTAAAAGGGACTGTGTTGGAGGTTGAAGAGATGGAAGAGGATTGGTTTAATAAAAATAAATCCCTTCCCAATGAATCAGAGCAGAAGGACAAGGTTCCTCTTAAGGGATCTCTTCAATACTCAGAAGTCTATGTGGAAGAGGTTCACCATCACGCCCAAGATATATTGGTTATGTCTGAGACAAAGGAGGAGAGGAGGAAGGTCCCAAAGACTTAGGTGAAGATCATTGAGAATCCTCAAGTTCAATAACCTCAAGAAATTAATCTTTTTACTCAAGGAGATCATATTCAGTGAACTTGGGTAATAAATTATCAGGGACTTTTGTTTCAATTTTGTCAGCGTCACCAACAGGAATAGATGTAGTCTCGGGTTCGGAACTTAAAGGGATATATCATTATGGCTGATCAATATCAGGAGGAGGAACAGAAGTAGTTCTCGATATTCGTGATTCGGTAATATGTGTTTTCCTATGCCTTAGACGACGATTAGGAGTAGCCTCTGGAGGAAAAGGAGGCTAATTTTTCATTCTACGTGAACAACAGGTAGGGGGATTTTGTTCTTCCATGTTGGATAATAAATTTTATTAACACAAAATTAAATAACTCAAAAAGAGGGTAATCTAGGCATAAAGGATTACCAAGCAACTATGAACTACAATATACACCTTAGAAAACCAAGGACTTAATGTATGGCATCCAATATCCCCAAATGTTGTGTTCGGTGTATCACGGTATAAAAGGTGGTAGACTCGGTTACCTATGGATGGATAGAAACCTATTGGGGACTCCCAAAATATACGCGACGATATGTGGCAGTGCAGTCCGTAGTAGTGATGTTTAATGCATAACCATTCGATGAGATCGTTCCCATATACTTTACGTGCATGGAGTGCCACCAATATACCCGAAGTTGTGTGGAGTACAATCCTATACACTCACATACGTGGAACGAGATTTCACCCCCAGAATGAAACGCTGGAAAACAACGACAAATCCTACATTTAACGAAATTGTAACATGTCTCTAGCCTAGACCTCTAACTATTCGTGTTAATGTTACAAAAGCTCCTTCAGTTGATTCAATAAATTTTACTATTTATCTTTGACTATGTTTTAGTTTTGGGGCTCACCACGAATGTCACCTGAATAACCTAAAATGAAAATATAGCATGAGTAAATATAAATCCTTTCTCTTTCAATGAAAATCTAGCTAAGGAAGGGAAGAAACAATCAAGATTCAATAGACAATGTGCAACAAACAAGATGAAAGATGCAGTTTCCTTTCTGATGCAACTGTTCCTATGCTAATGTTCATGCAAAACCCTAAATGTCGATGCAAAAGTTTTCCTTTCACCACACTTAATTTTTGAAATGAAGAAAACTAAGATGCCAATGTTCAATTACTGATTCAATTACCAAACAGAGGCTTTAGAGAGACCACAAGACATTGAAGTCTTAGGGAAGTTTAGCTGGAAGTAGGCTAACCAAAGAGAGATTCAAGAACCAAGGAAAAATTCATGCAAAATTAGGGGCCAACACTAGCACAGAAGAGGCACCAGTTCGTTGCAATTCTAGTGCAGAGTGGTCCAAGGTGAGCTGCAACACTCTGTCAAAGGAACAGGGGATGTGTTGGGCCTAGGAAAGAGGATTGTGACACACAAATTGTAAAAAAGGCACAATGAAATCACTTCCCAGGTATGTTCTTGGTTGGATGATATTAAAAAGTTTTTTTGAGGAGGTAATAAAACGCAATTGACAAGGATACCATGAAGGGAATAGTCCATTCCCTAGTATGGATTCCAATCTGTTATACGGGATTTACGATTCGAGACAAAAGTATTTCCCCTAAGTCGGCAACTAACATAGAACAACAGAGAGACCAGGAACAAAATGTTTTTCCTTAAAGTAAATATATGACGTAGCGAGGCATACATAGAATCCTTCAAACACTTCACTCCTTCTTTAGCTTGGAAGCTCCAATTCCAACTCTGAATGCCAAAATTAGAACCTACACAATCAGATAACACAAGCCAAGAAACTATGAGATCTATGCAATATCATATAAGTACCTCATTCAATAGATCATCATGGTATTGAAATAAGTGAAATAACAACATCACATATAGGAAAACAATGAATTATTTTCATTATTATAAATGGAAGGACATTACAACCATAAGTAGCAGTTGATTTTGTAGAAGAGATCCTCCAAGTTTTTGACATGTCCTTTCCTTGTCATAATATGCACCTCCAATCACCCGAAATGCATAAGATGATAACCACTCACTATAGTAGCGTAAGGGCAGAATCACTCTCCAAAATCCAACCCCCAACCACATAGAAGACTGGGAATATATAGATAAGTAAGGTAAGTTAGGTGTTATTATCCAATTACCAATCTAGGGTAAGAGATCCACTTTTTATGGAGTGAAAGGATCAAAGAATAAGTGGTGAAAACTCCAAATTAGGGAAGGATAGGATCTGAATGTTTTATCCAAGGTAAGTAGCTGAAACAACTTTTGGAAAATCCTAGAAGGGGAAGCTTCTAGAATCTCGACCATTTTCCTGGATTTCTAAAACCAACGAATGTGCAAAGAGGAGAAACATTTTAGTGACCAACATAGGCCACAGTGGAGCAACCTGTAGGTGAACGCACCCCAGTAGGCTTACAGGGAGCATTGGTCCTCAAACTGGTTCAGATGAAGCAGTTTAGCTTTGAAACTCTAGGTGATGAAGGGAACATGTGTTGATCTAAAGATGATCTGAGGTTGTCATTGATGTTAACCCAAGTAGCACCAGGGGATACCCTAATCTTGCAAGGGAATTTTGACTTGACAACTTACTCTATTTTGAGTCAAGGATCTTCTAGATGGATTCTACTCGTCGAGATGTTTCCGTTGATATATGGCATGCGAAGTAATTCTTCACGGTTTGAGAGATATTCATGTTTGAATTTAGTAACCCCAGTTAGTGGGCTAAAACCCTATGGGGTTGTGGCATGGAACTCATAGTTGGTTTTCGTCATTGAATAGTCAATAATTAATAATTTTTTAAGCTCCTAAAATCCCTCCAACATTCTCTATAGAAGCCCCTCTCAACTCTATAAAAATAAATTTCATATATCCTCCAAAAGTAGTAATCGTGGAATTTTCACTATAACTTCGTTTTTGTGAAGTATTAGATTCAGAAACTAAAACCCATTTGATTTGCAATATTTATGCACATCGTGATCAAATTTCAAATCTTGGTTCGCTATATTTTCGGATATATGATTTGTGGAAGGTAAGGTTTTTACAGGCTGCCAAATTTCATCTCAAAGAAGTGACCTTGGGAAAATTGTCATAACTCTCTCTTTGAGAAGAGGATTGGAATTATGTAAAAATTGGCAGATAGTGTACAGACTGTAGTTTTCTATATATCAATTTCAGAGCTAAAGGAGGAAACAGGGACACGCTACACGTCGTACAAGTTCGCTCAACTGAACTAGTCCATAATTAGGTCATTGTGAGAGATTGGGCATAACTTTTCCTTGAAGAATCCAAATTGGGTTAGACCTATGCCATTGGAAAGAAGGCTCAAAGGGCTACTATAGAACTAAAGATAAAATATTGGGGATTTGAAATCATAGAGATACATCAAATTAAATATCATGCTTCTAGAAGGCAAGAAAAACTAGATCAAGCGTTGTCAAGGGGTGCAAAGGACCAGACTTTCTAGGGCAGCAAAGAGCAAGGTGCAGCAAAATCATGCAGTAGAGGTAAGATACAGGGAAGTATCTTCTGTATATGTATGTTCATCTCTTAATTTCATTAGGTTCTTTGTATTCTAATTTGTTTTTTTTTGTTTAGCATTGACATATGCTCTGCAGGATGAGGTAAGTTTTGCTATTATCATGTCATGGGTATTTCCTTGAAAAAAATTTGCAAGTATTATATATTCATCAAGACAAGACTCAATGCATAATCCAATGTTCTGAAGAGTGATAAAGGGTAGCATGACAAGAGCAGCAATCAAGGTGCATAACAACAACAAGTTCACTACATGAAATCTTTAAGTGGGAAGCACTGCATACAATCATTGTAAAAGTATCATTGTACAAAGTCCTTCTAAAAGCATCTTTATAAAAGTTGTACAAATGTTTATCTTCCAAAAGTTGATGAGGCAGTGTCGGGAGGTCTAAGATCATCATTAGGTGGTTGTGTCATAGTTGGGGTTATAGTCTGTCTTCTTCTTCTACATCATTCTATATCATTGTAAAGTGGACCATATTCCCTGGTACAGGAGTCCATTCTTCTTTTATTCTTCTATAGGGTGGTAGGGTGGTGCTAGGGTGAGTTGTAGCTCATTGGGTGTTGGGGCATCCGTTCAGTTGACTACTGAACAATCTCAAGCATTGGAGCATCCATCCAATGGGAGCTGGAGAAGAATTCTTTTCTAGAATTCTAGAAGTTGTTGCTTTCATTTCAGTTGGGGCTGAAGATTAAAGAATTTATTAGAAAAGCGTTCGGTGGTTTTTGACCTGGAGGGGATTTTCCACCTAAAATATTTATGCCTTCTGTGTTCTTTTATTTACTATTATTACTGCATAAACGTTGATAATAATTGAAGATTAACTAATGCTCATAAAAGATTTAAAAGTGTTAATTGCTAAGGAATACTGATTCACCCCACCCCCCTCAGTATTTTCCAACAATTGGTATCATAGCTTGGTTCCTTCAGTAACATCTTAACCACTGGAAGTCAATTTTCAGAGCATAGAGATGGGAAATTCAAAGAAGTGGGTTACAAGGATTTCAAAGGAATGTACAGGTAGAACAAAATCTCAAGAAAGTGAGTATTGTGTACCAACCCATGATTTTGATGCAGATAATTACTGGATATGGGAATCCAGGATGGAAGTATATTTACAGGCAGATGGAATATGGGATCAATTGTTTCTGGAGACACATCTACCAATGAAGCTAAACGGTACAATTCAAAGGCCATGAATGTAATTTTGAATGTTTTGCCAAATTCTGTGAAAACAAAAGTTGGTAAATTTTAAACAACTAAAGCTCTTTGGGAAAAGCTTCATAATCTCTATTCAACAAAGAAATCAAGTCAAGATGTTATTGAAAATTCAAATCCTTCTGCGTATGATGAAGAAGTGTTGACCATAGAAGAATTTTCTAAGGAGGCAATCAACCTTATAAAAGAGCTCAAGGCTGAGAAGATTCGTTCCAATACTCTTGAAGAACAAGTTCAAGGTCTCAAAATTGAAGTTGAAGAACACAAATGTATTGAAGATTCACTTCAAAAGAAGTTGGAAGAAATCAATAATACAGTGGCATGATACCTGAAGAGAGAAGTCCAACAAAAGCAACAAGAACTCGACACAACATTTGTAGAGATTAGCAGGATCACACAACAGATGCAGGAAGCATAAATTGAAAGGAAGGAATCTGATTAAAGATACATATCCATTGTTGACCAAAAGCAAAAGGAATTAGAAACATCTTCAATAGAAATAAGCACGCTCAGGATTGAAAATGAGAAGTAGAAGGAACAGATATAGGTTCTCAACAGAGAAGTAGAGAAGACCACTCTTCTCAAGCTACAGTTTGAGGAGGTAGAAAAAAAGGAAGATCTTGAAAAGATGGTTTCAAGAATATCTTTCTCAAAAGCAATAAGAACTTGATGCAACTCGTGATGAGATCAACAAACTCAAGGGATCACAAAAAGAATACTTACAAGATAAGACATATGAAGAAGCGAAAATGAAGGCAATTAAAGATGGTAAACCTCCAATTGATGAAGGTACAAGCTCCATAGCTTCACAGGATGATTCTAAGAAGGAAGTTGATCAAAGTGAAAACCCGAAGAAGAATGTTCCAACTCCAAAGAACAAGACCAAAGCAATCAAGAACAAAGGACCACAAGAAACTACAACACCACCTTCAAAGAAGAATGAAAATTCTTCCAGGTATGTTTGGTTATTTAATGGTTATCGCTTTTTATGTGCTAACTATGGACATATGGCTGGGGATTGTGAATTTTTTGATAGGTACAATCATTTTCTACAAAACCCTAAAAGAAAGTTTGCATGATTATGAGACAGGTTCCATGATGATTTTGTTAGAAAAGAGTATGTGCTAGATGAGTCAAATATTGAATGTTTCAAATGCCATAACTATGGCCATAGCGCTCGTGGTTGAAAATATCAGATGGAAACACCTATGGACAACATTGAATTCTTCAAGTGTCGTAACTATGGGCACACAGCTTGAGATTGCAGGAATAAGAAGGTCTGGAAAAGGAAATAGGTACAGGAAGACAAAGCAGATAACAAGGTTTCAGCAGTTATTCTTTCAGGCTTTGTAAAAGAAAAATGTCATGAGGAATTAGTAGTTGCTTTAGATAATGACTCAAGTCAAGATGGCCCGTTAGGTGACTCAGTATTTTGAACAATCTAGCTTGTTGACTCTGTAATGTTTGTACAAGAGGAGTCTATGCAATAGTATATGGCACAAGTCTATGATTGACAGGAAGGTATTTTGAACAAGATGGTAGTTTCATTAAACGTTCAGGGGGAGGAAAACCATTGA
This sequence comes from Pinus tabuliformis, assembly GCA_031772625.1. Lineage (NCBI taxonomy): Eukaryota > Viridiplantae > Streptophyta > Pinopsida > Pinales > Pinaceae > Pinus > Pinus tabuliformis. Next base: position 913,290,939 of record CM062818.1, on the reverse strand, counting down.
AGGATTACAGGTTACCAGAAACAAGACAAGATTAGTCTGCAAAGGCTATGCACAAGTGGAAGGAATTGTTTTCGATGAGACATTTGCACCAGTTGCTAGAATGGAATCCATCCGAATGTTTCTCGCCTATGCAACTTCAAGAAAAATATAACTATACCAAATGGATGTTAAGTCAGCATTTCTGAATGGCGAATTAGAAGAAGAAGTTTACATCAAACAACTAGAATGTTTTCTACTATTAAAAAAAAGAAGACTATGTTTGCAGGTTAAAGAAGGCTTTGTATGGTCTCAGGCAGGCTCCCAAAGCATGGTATGCTCATATTGATGGATATCTACATCAACAAGGGTTCAAGAAAGGTACTGCTGATAACAATATTACGTACAAATAGGTAAAGATAATTTAACAATTGTTGAGGTATATGTGGGTGATATAATCTTTGGTAGAAATGATGATCGACTAAGTAATAACTTTGCTACAAAGATGAAAAGTGAGTTCGAAATGTCTTTACTTGGTGAGTTGACATAATTCTTAGGGCTTCAAATATCTTAGCAAGAGAAAGGAATATTTATATGTCAAGACAAGTACATCAAGAAAATGCTCAAGAAATTCAAAATGGAAGATTGCAAACCTGTCCTTACTCCGATGGTAACAAGTTGCAAATTGAGCATAGATGACTCATGTAAGGATGTGGATCAGAGGTTGTATAGATCTATGATTCGTAGTCTTCTATATGTAACAGCCTCTCAACCAGATGTTATGAAAACAATTGGACAAGTAGCAAGATTCCAAGAAGCACCAAAATAATATCATATTATTGTCGTCAAAAGAATTCTTCGATATCTAAAGGGAACAACAAAATATGGCTTGTGGTATCCCAATGGCAACAATCTCATTATTCAAGCCTTTACAGATGAAAATTGGGTAGAAAGTGTTGATGATCATAAGAGTACTAGTGGAGCAACATTATATCTAGGTGGTTGTCTCGTATCATGGTTGAGAAAAAAGAAAACCTCAATCTCGTTATCCATGGTAGAAGTGGAATATATCGATGTACTAAAGTTCTCTGGATGAAGAAAATTTTTCAATATCTTCAGGTCAATTTTAATGAGCCTATTCCCAGATTTTGTGATAACACCAGTGCCATCAGAATCTCCAAGAATCCTGTGATGCATTCCAAAACAAAGCACATTCCGATTAAATATCATTTTTTTAGAGAGTAGGTCGCCGAAAAACAATATCAAGCTTGAATATGTTGGTATAAAAGAAAAAATCATTGATATCTTCACTTAACCTTTGTCTCGTGAAGCATTTGAATATCTTCGCCATAAGCTTGGGATTCTCCCAAGTTCTCGTTAGAATTTCCTTATTCAGAAAATAAAGGGGAAGTGGAAGTGTGTATAGGTCCGCATGATGGTTGTGCATTAGGGGAGCTACCCTTTTCCATTGATGTAAAAGGGGGAGAGAAGGCAGTAGGAAGAGGTTCCCTAATCGTAGGGGGAGTACTTGTGTTGCCATCAATGCCAAAGGGGGAGATTGTTGATCTAAAGATGATCTGAGGTTGTCATTGATGTCAACCCAAGCAGCATCGAGGGCTACCTTGATCTTGCAAGGTAATTTTTACTTGAAAAATTATTCTATTTTGATTCAAATATCTTCTAGATGGATTCTACTCATCGAGATGTTTCCGTTGATATATGGAACGCCAAGTAATTCTTCATGGTTTGAGAGATATTCATGTTTGAAGTTAGTAACCCCAGTCAGTGGGCTAAAACCATATGGGGTTGTGGAATGGAACTCATAATTGGTTTTGGTGATTGAATAGTCAATAATTAATATTTTTTAAGCTCCTAAAATCCCTCCAACATTCTCTATAGAAGACCCTCTCAACTCTATAAAAACAAATCTCATATATCCTCCAAAAGTAGTGATCGTGGAATTTTCGCTATAACTTCATTTCTGCGAATTATTATATTCGTATATTAAACCCAATTTGATTCACAATCATGATGAATGTCGTGACCAAATTTCGGATCTTGGTTCGCCATATTTTCCGAGATATGATCTGTGGAAGTTAGGGCTTTTGGAGGCTGCCAAATCTCATCTCAAAGAAGTCACCTTGGGAAAATCGACATAGCTCTTTCTCTGAGAAGAGGATTGCAATCATGTAAAAAGTGGCAGATAGTGCATGGACTGTAGTTTTCTATGTATCACTTTCAGAGCCGAAGGAGGAAACAATGACACGCTACACGTCGTACAAGTTCGCTCTACTGAACTAGTCCATAATTAGGTCATTGTGAGAGATTGGGCATAACTTTGCCTTGAAGAATCCAAATTGGGTCAGACCTGTGGCATTGGAAAGAATGTGCGGAGGGATAATATAGAACCAAATATCACATATTCAGGATTTTAAATCACAAAGATACATCAGATTAAATATCGTGCTCCTAGAAGGCAAGAAAAACTATATCAAGTGTTGTCAAGGGGTGCAAAGGACCAAACTTTCTAGGGCAAAAAAGAGTAAGGTGCAGTAAAATGATGCAGCAGAGGTAAGCTACAGGTAAGTATCTTCTGTATATGTATGTTCATCTCTTAATTTCATTAGGTTCTTTTCATTCTAATTTGTTGTTTTTGTTTAGCACTGACATATGCTCTACAGGATGAGGTATGTTTTGCTATTATCATGTCATGGGTATTTCCTTGAAGAATTTTTACAGGTATTATATATTCATCAAGATAAGACTCAATGCATAATCTAATGTTCTGAAGAGTGAGAAATGGTAGCATGACAAGAGGAGCAATCAAGGTGCATAATAGCAGCAATAAGTTCACTACATGAAGTCTTCAAGTGGGAAGCATTGCATACAATCATTGTAAAAGTATCATTATACAAAGTCATTGTAAAAGCATCTTTGCAAATGTTGTACAATTTTCTATTTGCCAAGAGTTGATGAGGTAGTGTCAAGAGGTCTAGGATCATCATTAGGTGGTTGTGTCATAGTTGGGGTTATGGTCTCGTGTGTCTTCTTCTTCTACATCATTCTATATCATTGTAAAGTGGACCATTTTTCCTGGTACGGGAGTCCATTCTTCTTTTATTCTTCTATAGGGTGGTAGGGTGGTGGTATGCTGGTGCATGAAGTCACCAACAGGTTCAAGCCTATGAAAACTTCAGGGTGGTAGGGTGGTGCTAGGGTGAGTTGTAGCTCATTGGGTGTTGGGGCATCCATATAGTTGACTACTGAAAAATCTCGGGTGCTGGAGCATCCATCCTGTTAGTGTCGGTCTTGAGCCCTCCATCAGTGATCAATAACTCTTTGCATATGCATTTATAGGTGTCTCATCAGTGTCAGTTTTGCATCCCGCTAGGCATGCCATAACACTGAATGGAGGAGCTGGTCTTTGTCTTCTTGGCTTTGCTGGATCAGGTCATACAACAATATAATTGAGTCAGGCTTGTTCTTGTTTTTGTCTTAAAGTCCCATGGTCTTAGGTTTAGGGTTTTGAGTCAAAATCATTTTAAGGTCATGAGTCATGGTCAGTAAGTGCCCAGCAAGCCGGAAGGAGTTTTGTACATATGTTTCATTGTCATCTTCTTCAGCTACAGCTCATTCTATGCCTTGGATTTAAAAACACTGTTTTTAATTACAAGGTCATGTGGATTTTGAAAAAATAAAGAAATTCTCAAAAATTTGTAAAAGTGCCGGCAATAACCCTGGTTCCTTCACTACAGTCCCTCAGGCGGTCAACCTGCAAAAAGAAAGGAGTTAAACGCATCAAAAAGCTCATTCCAGGACAAAAAGACTCTAAAATAGTGTTAAAGAGAATACAAAGGTTCAAACATTATAAAGTGGGTTTTTAAAGTCAATTTTTTTTTAAATATGAGCCTATAAAAGCAAATTCCCTCTTGAAAGGTCTTCATTGTGCATTTGGAGCAAGAAATTACAAGCAAAAGGCGATTAGAGGGCGGAATTGGGCAAATTGCAGAAGTTTCAGTCTTTTGGAGGCTGCGCGACCAAACGGAGGGGCGCGACCAAAAAAAGGCCAACGCGCTGTGTTAAATTACACAGGCGCGACCAAACGGAGGGGTGAGACCAAACTGGCAGCTTGCGCGACCAAAAAGTCTGCCCGCCCTAAAAACTCTCCCAAACGCTCAAATTCACTCAAATTCACTCCAATTTTTAAAGGTATGCCTCCTCCACGTTTTGTGTAATGGTGTTGGGGTTGCAAAAGAAGATTATGGTCATGATTTTATGCAAGGAGATCCATAGGAAATAGGTTAAAATGACTTGATGTTTTTGCATGCTAATGTTAGGTAGTATGTTTGTTTTTCAAGGCAATTTTTTCCTTAGTCCCTCCATTCATTTTCCCAATATAAAATCACAGGTGTTAGGATGTCATTTTTATTAATCTCATTTGCAAAGAAAATACTCAAAACCTACCCCAAATTCCATGAAACCCTAACCCCTCCTGAACCCTATTCCAAACCCTGTTTCTACCATGTATCATGCTCTAACCCTAAGCACTACTACACACAGCAATTCATGTATAAAAACACAGCAAAATGAAAAAGAAACATTATAAAAAAAAAACAAATAAAAAGTGATGACAAGGCATGCACATAAGAAATTGTAAAAACAGTGAAAATGTCATTTGCATAGCCTTATAAAAAATAAAGAAAAGTGTCATCTTGCTGTGTATATGTCAAAGATTCAAAGCTGTGTTAAAGTCATCACAAAATTCATCAAAAATACAGCTGCATAGTTATCAAAAGAAGCAGTCTTGCTGTGTTAGGGTTTTGTATTAGCATGGTTTTCATCCCCTTTCTCAAAACTCTGTTTTTCCCTACCTATTTCCCTATGTAAACCCCAATTCAATTGCTTGTCCCTTCAGTTAAACTCCCTAGGCAATTGAATGTCCCTCCCTATGATCAAAGCACACAGTCAAACCCTAATTCCCCATGGTAAAAGCATGATGAAGCTGCCACTGTCCTAAATGAATTGCTGTTACAAAAATTAGTTGGCAGTGATTATTAAAAGGGTTTCACTGTCCCCCCCAAACCTAATTCCTAATATCCTCTCTTTTCCCTAATTCCCAAGTTATCAATTCCCTCTCCCTTCCATTGTAACATGATCACAGCAATCCCCTTCCCTTCTTCTTACAATCTAATACCCAAAATCCCTGTTTCATATTAGCATCAAATGGTCATTTCAAAATGTGGAAAAAACAGAGTATGCTCATGAAAGATATTTGAAGACAAAATATAAAAGCAGCAGCCTGTTAAATGTTTATGATTGATGCTACTCTATTCCCTTATACTTTCATTCCCTCCATGATGAAAATCTATATTGTCCTTTCCCTTGGTGATCATAAAACATATTTCCCTAATACAGTATTCATTTGCAAATGATGAAAGATGGAATGACATGTTTAGCATTATGTGATGTTTTCCTTCAGAATTCCCTGCTTATATATATATATTTTTTCCCTTTCCTATATGTAAATTCCCTCCCCTAACATATCCCTCATGATGTTTCCCCTTGAAAACAGCATACTTCACAGCATTTTGCAGGCAGGGCAGCGGTCATTTTGACTTATTTATTCCACCTTGCTCAATAACACCATGTCAACCACTGAGACTAATGAGCAAGGTGATGACCGATCATCATCTACTGAGATTGAGATACAGCAGAGGCCTCGTAGGGGAGGCAAGGGTGGTCATCACAGGAGGGAAGAGCCCACATCATTGACAGAGTTGCAGGCTTGCCCATTGGCAGTGTCTTGTTTTCAGCATATGGCTTGTTTTCAGTTTTGTGAGAGGCTGTCACACATCCAGCATCACAGAGACTTGGCCCGGTTGTTTGTCCTCCATCTCCATGACAGGCAGGTCACCCTTGCAGGGGTGAATTTTGTGTTTTCTCCAGAGGCTATCACAGATGCTACCGGGATACCCAATGTGGGTGAGGTGTGGCCGAAGCGCAAGTGGGTGGACCTGGTATACTATGAGCCATATGTTAGGCCTGCCCATGTGCATCACTTGACAAGGAACTTTCCTATCAAGTTCCTCCGAGCAGAGTATATAGACACCATGAGACTCATTATGCACTACTTCACATGCGAGGGGAGATTCTCACGAGTATTTTCTTGTCATATCCGCATGATGATGCACTTCACCAGAGTGAGGATGATGAACATTTCGGCATTCTTATTTCATGACATTCAGAGGATAGCCACTACCTTTCGGAGACAGACTCCAGTATAGCAGCTCCGGAGCCTATGCCATCATGGTCTTATTCAGCTAGTAGTTTCCCATCAGCTGAGCCAGCAGGGCATCCCTTGGGCGGATTTCATCTCCCGAGATGTTTTCACACAGCCACATTCAGGGCCTGAGGCAGTTCATGAGGAGGGAGGGCCATCACATCAGCCCGAGACCAGCATCCCGAGACACATGGCTTCTTCTCCTCGGGTCACATATCAGAGAGGTCACAGGACCTTATTTGCAGCAGCCCGACGAGTACTTTCTCTACAGCCAGTGGAAGGGGTCTCGTCTTCATCATCAGAGCAGCGAGTGTTATCTCCACATCAGGTGGAAGGGGCCTCGCTTTCTTCATCGGCACAGGCAGTACGAGAGGGCAAGCAGCCCATGGTTGAGGATGAGGCAGTTGGCGAGGCACATGATGATTTCACTGGTCGTGATGCTCATTCTCCTCCTTCTTCAGATTTCTATGAGCTCAAGGAAGAGAACCTTGTGTTGCAGCGGAAGCTTGAGATGGCTCAGTGGACTATCACTTATTTAGAGCAGCGGACCAAACAGCTGGAGACCGAGAAGGAGTTGGATGAGTTATGGAGGATGCGATTTGACCGAGTCATCAATCGCAGGAGGCCTGGGGACCCACTGCCCATGGATAGAGAGTTATTGCTCATCCGAGCAAATTGGCGCTTGGAGGGACTGTTAGACAAGGCAAACCGTGACAACAAGCTGCTCCGGAACATGAAGACACACTACTGGGCAAGATTACATGTTTGCAAGGCGAGAATAAAAATTCTCCAAAGAGAGCTGTCAGAGGCCCGGAAGAAGAAGAAAAGGAAAAATCCACTCCGCATCTTGGCTGAGGCATCCCTCACCCATCATGGTACTGATCAGCCTTGATCTAGCATCAAAATCTGAAAATTTTGAGAATTTTGGAGCATTTTGCAAATTTTTGGTAAAATTACAGGTTTTGCCCATGGTTTGGTCTCACCCAGGGTGAGACCATTTTGAAGGGCTGCTCGGAATTTTGCAAACTTGGCATTTTTGGAAAGGGCATGCAAAAAGAAAAATTACCAGTACTTGGGGGTAGCCTAATTTTGAGTTTTGAGCCTCCAAAAGCTCAAAATACACCTTAAAAATGACTTTCTGCCCACTTTTTGAGTTGCAGAAAGTGACCTTGGGAGAAATGGTTTTTGAGGGGTCAAATCAACACCAAATCCAGAAATTCCACTTGGGATGGAAAGTAGACAGGCTAAGCTTTCCAATGAGCCATCTTGAACCTGATTTGGATCAGTGGAACCTACTCAAAAGTAGCTGCAAAGGGGCGCGACCAGAACTTCCAGGGGCGCGACCAAAACCTCCAGATTTGCCAATTTTTGACTAGTTCGGCCAGAAAAGCACTATTTTCACTTTGGTTGACTATTTGGGCATGTAAATGATGGATTATTGTGTAAATTTCATGGCATTAGATACTTTTACTCTTCTTTACCACTTCTAGAAGCTTCTTTGATGTAAATAGTGAATATTTAATGCATAGATAAGCTTCCTAAGTTTTAGAGGTAAGTTGTTGAGCTGGTCTATTATCTAGTGACTGATTTAGAATTAGTTACAACAGCTCCTAGGAAGCTGAGCTCGACCCCTAGAGGTGGGGAAAGAGGTTTGACCTTCTATATTATGCCTTCTCTTTCTCATTTTGATGGTTGGACTCTAGAGGGAGAAGTGCTATTGTATTATTGACTTGTATTCTCTGCAATTTGAGGAAAAGGAAGGCCAGGATTTTGCAGACTTCATTGTGGATTCTTGTGGATTATTATGTTGATGGTGTGTCTCCTACTGTTATTGTAAGTGTGTTTATGTGTTCCATTTCTTAATCTCTTGCTGCTATTTAAACAAAAGAAGTGATAAAGTTTGAATTCATGCATGCCATGCTCAGCTTTCAATTTTGTTTAAAATTTATGTTTTCCACTGTCTAGAGAGGATTCGAATTCATTGTTCGCCCTCTTTAGTTTCTCTTCTTTCTTCCTTAATCATCTCTTTCAGCTAAAGGCATCAGCATAAACTCCTACCTTGCCCCAAAGACCCACCTGCAAAAACTGTGCCCAATCCCCGCACCCTGAATTGCACTTCCTCCAATTGCCACCAAAAACCCCAAAAATCATTAAATCAACCCCCCTTATCAATTTACTAGCCTAATATCTTTGATCCTAATTGGTCAGCTTATTGTATTATAAGATCTATCAAATCTGACCCGAGAGAGCCTTCTCATACCTCGTAGGGCTAGCTACGAGGTGAAATGGTTTGATGTAGCCTTGAGAGTTTGTCTATCTCAGCCTAGGTGAATTCCAAGCGCTAACACATCCAGTGGGAGCTCGAGAAGAATGCTTTTCTAGAATTCTAGGAAATTGTTACTTTCATTTCAATTGGGGCTAAAGATTAAAAAATTTATTAGAAAAGTGTTCGGTGGATTTTGACCCAGAGGGGGTTTTCCACCTAAAATCTTTGTGCCTCATGTGTTCTTTTATTTTCTATTATTACTGCATAAACGTTAATAATAATTAAAGATTAAATAATGCTCTAAAAATATTTAAAAGTACTAATTGCTAAGGAATACTGATTCAACCCCCCTCTTAGTATTTTCCAACAACATGCTTTGGCCTTTGTGAAAGATGGTGACAAAGGGGAATAGGATGTTGATTAATCCCATTAGCAGACTCTCTGATTCAATGTGAAAAAATGACCTATAATAAGCACAACTACTAAAGGGGCACCAGTGCTCTACAATGTAGGAATGAAGAGGGTTGGGGTGTATTGAAATGCAGGTACAAGGAAGGCCAGGGTGCTCTGCAATGCATTGTCTCTAGACTAGAGGGTGCGTTGATTAAGGAATCTCAAGTTCTGGCACAAATAATGAAATGGAATCTTAATGACAAGTCTTCCTATGTCTAAACAGGACTAAGTGAAGCTATAAAGATCAAAACAAGAGGAAAAATAGACACTAAGGGAAAAGAAAACCACAAAGGGATTGAATCGGTCCCTAGTATGGTCACCAATTTGTTATACTGAATCTAGGACTGCAGACAGAACTGTCTTCCCTAAGCCTGGTGGACTGACCTAGAACAACAGAAAGAAAAGGGCATAATTTCTTCCTTAAAGTAATTGAATGATGGGATGAGGCATACCTATAATATGTCATAAGCTTCGCTCCTTCCTCGTCTTGTATGCTCTAATCCTAGATCTGATTGTTGTAATTAGAACTTGCAAAATCAAACAAGACAAGCCAAATATCTACGACATCTATGCAACATAATTCAATCACTTCATTCAAAAGAGAAGCATGGTGTTGAAATACATAAAATCATAAAATCATATGTAGGAAAACAATCTACTCTTTGTATTAATAGAAGTGGAGAGAGTTACAACCAAAAATAGGATTTGATCTTGTAAAAGAGCTCCCCAAGTTGACTTATTCTTTTCTTGCCACATATTATACCTCCATGCTACCCTAATCAATGGAATAATGAGTCTCAAGGCAAAATCATGAGGGTATAATCAATCTCCAAAAGCTAACCACGTGCACATGGATGGTTGCAAATATATAGATGAGGGAGGTAGTTCATGAATTCTTATCCATTTACCAATCTAAGCTTGAGATCCACTTGAGATGGGAGGATGAGCTCAAGGGATAAGAGGTGAAAACTCCAAGGTAGGATCTGATAGGATTCAAAGTTCTTATCCCAGGTAAATGGTTGAAACAACCTCAAGAAGCTTATGGAAGAGGAAGCTTCCTGATTTTTTTTTTTTTCTGAATTTCTAGAATCAGCACACCCCCAACAAGGGACAACTTGCTGGTGATCAAACCAGTTGCATAGAAGGTCAACCTAGTGGTCATTGTTGGTCCCTAAAGCGCCAGGGTGTGCTAGGCCTTAAAATCTTGGAAACTCAGTAGTCAAGAGCAGAAACTCGTGGATTTAGTAGAGTCATGTGTAGGGCTTTGTGTAGGGATGATGACAATATATGAAAGGATGTGAATTGGTCTTGTTTGAAGGCATATGGACCAGATGGGATAAAATGGACTATAATACGTAGCATACTACCTATCCCTCATGTATCAAGATTCCACCAAGTCCTCTCTTACAAGAATATGTAGACACCACAAACTCTTTAGCCAAATTAGCAATCTTGAGAACTAGAGCATTTTTGAGCATCTTCTTCAACTACTCAAAATTGGTTGCATATTCCTCTGTCCATTCGAATTTCTTTCCTTTCTACTACAATGATGTTATAGGATATGAAATCCATGAGAAGTTCCTATTGAACCTCATGTAATAACCTACTAACCCCATGAATGATATGACCTCATCCACATTCCTAGGAGATTAACATTCCATGATAGCTCTTATCTTTTTTGAATCCAGTGCTATGCCTTCCTTAGAAAAAAACATGTCCCAAGTAATATACCTCTATATGAAATAAACTTCATTTAATAAGCTTGGCATACAATTGATGCTCTCTTAGAAATCTCAATAATTTTGCTAATTATTCGGCATGTTCCTCCTCATTCTTTGAATATATCAATATATCATCAATGAATACAATAACAAACGTTTCCATATAAGGACACAACACACTATTCATCGAGCACGTAAAAGTAGCTGGAACTTCAGTTATACCAAAAGGAACTACAACAAGCTCATAATTCCCATACTTGGTTTGGAAAGCAACCTTATATATGTCCTCTTAATTCTTAATGTGTACCTAATGGTATCCTGATCTCAAGTCAATCTTCAAGAACATCATTCTCCCTTCAACTTATCAAAAAAGTCATTGATCGTTGGGAATGGATACATGTTCTTAATCATCATCTTATTCAACTTCCTATAATCAATACACAATATAAGAGTACCATCCTTCTTCTTCACAAACAGCACTAGACCACCCCAAGGCGACACACTTGGCCTTATGTATCCCTTATCAATCATTTCCTTCAATTGCAACTTTAATTCCACTAACTATGTTATTGATCCGAATTTAAACGGGAATGCAAAAAAATACAGATATAACCATAAATACAAATATTAAATAGAAATAGCACTTCATTTCATTACTATCAAATACTGAAATATGCTTACAAACATAATGGAAATAAGTCTAGCTCGAGTGATGGTAGCATATCTATGAGAAGATATGTGGTGGCTACATGCTTCTAAATTTCATTACAATGAGACTCAAGGGCCTATTTATTATTGAAAAGCATGAGAAAACCTTAAACAACCAAAATCCTAACCCCACGAGATGTAATACCATGATTTTGTGGGCCCCATTGGGGTTAGTTGGGCATCCAACTTCCCGGGGTCATAACTTGGTCATATTATCTATGTTTGGCACGTATGATACCTTGTTGGAAAGGTCTTTCCTAGTACTACAATATTTGTCAGAAGCCCATGCCTTTGGCTATGGGCTTGTAGCGGACCTCAAAACAATGTCGTTAGGGGATCAAAATTGCTCTGGAAGTTTAGGACCCGAAAAACTGATAAAAATACTAAATGCTGAAATAAACAAGGAAACAAATGAAACTGATTGTAGGTCTAGGTGGGATAGGTGGGTGGCCACCAATATCCACCTGGATCATTCCTCCTCGCTTAGGAAGAAATGGTCCCCATTGCGTGCAGAGCCTTCATGAGATGAGGAAATTTCTGTTGAACCTCGTCCCTGGTGAGCCACTTGCCATGGTGCAGGAATTGGCCAACTTTGATATCCTGATATAGGTTGATATTTTATTGGCGAGGTTTCTTGATGTGTTTCCATAATCTGATTAGTTGTGGCCTATTCCATGCAATCTACATTTAAATCTATTGGTGTGAGTTGTTCTGCAATGTTTGATGTGTCCAGTAATAGTGGGAAGCATGGTCGAAGGTGGTCCATATTGAAAACTGGGTGCAAGCCAAGGAATGGGGGAATACTAAGCTCAAAGTCATTGTCTCCCACATCCTTGTTAATGTTCTAAGGACCATATAAAAGTGGTCTGAGCTTTCGATAGGCTCCAGTAAGACGTTATTTCTATAAATGCAACCAAACTTTTTCACCCACCTAAAACTTGTGTGGCACTCGATGTTGATCATGTCGTTGCTTGTACTTGGCATTTGACTTATCTAGGATGTCATGAACCTACTGGTGGATGTGTTGGATGCATTTAATAAATATGGTCACTTTATTAGCCTCAGACAGTACATGTGTGGATTTTGTCTATGTGGTCACATGAGGCATGGCAACATCAATCAGACACAATGGTTGAAATCCTAGACCCACTTGAAAGGGGTTGTGGCCAATCGAGCTATGGAGAGATCTATTATAACTTTGTTGCACATATGGAAGACTCTCATCCCAGGTTCTAGGATGCTTGGAGTTGCACATGCAGAGTATGTTCATTATCATCCTATTGACGACCTTCGTCTGGCCATCAGTATGGGGATTGAAGGCAATCGATTTAGTGAGCTTGGTATCCAATAGTGTCCACAGGCTTGACTAGAATGTGCTTAGGAACCTACTATCCCAATCTGATATAATGGTCTACGGGATCCCAAAATGTACCCATACTCATTTAAAGAAGATTTTGGTAGTGTCTTATGCTGTGATATTCTTCTTGCAGGCTGCCAATATAGCCATATTTGAAAATTTGTCCACAACCACAAATGCATAGTCATTACCATGCTTGGTAGAAGAGAGGCCAGACATATAGTCCATGGAGATGGATTCCCACGACTAGCTGGGAGTAGGTAGAGGAATGTACAGGCCTTTCTTCTTGATGGTTGGCTTGGTGATGGCATAGGAAATGCAAGATCTGATATATTTCCCAACATCCAGTAGGAGTTTGGGCCAATCAAAGTAATTTTGTATAACAACCACAGTTTTCTTGACACCAAAGTGTCCTGCGACCTAATTGTAGTGCACCTCCCAAATCAGAATGTCACCCTCACTTGAAGGAACACAAAGGTGGCCCAAGTAGCATAATAATGTGTCCTGGAGGTGGAAATCAAGAACTTGTTTGCCAGTTACTAGCATCTGGTATGTGGAGATGAACTCTGGATCATTTTTGTATAGTTGCAGCCATCCAGAGGTCTCATGACCACAAGAGTTGAGAACAGTAGTCAGTGCTGCAACTAGGCATTGGGTGAGGGAGTCTATAACATAATTGGTTCTTCCCTTTCTGTATTTAATATTCAAGTGGAATTGTTGTAGATATGTCGACCACTTCTGATGGCGATCATTTTGCAACTCCTCTTGTGTCTGTATAAACTAAAGAGGTTGATGATTGGTGTGGATGACCGTCTTCTTCCCTAGAATGTAGTGCTTCCATTATCGGAAAGCCTGCACGATGGAATACATCTCTTTAGCATAGGTGGGGTAATTCTAAATTGTATTGGAAAGTGTCTCACTATGATAGGCCATTGGATGCCCGTGTTGGGTGAGGACTGCACCAATAGCATAGTCTGAGGCATCTGTATCGATTTCAAATCGTTGTTGCAGGTCTGGTAGTGTTAGTACTGGTGCAGAGCAAAGACGATGCCTCAACTCAATGAATTCCTTCTATTGGGACTCAGACCAGGAAAACTTTTCTTTCATCCCGCCCTTAGTAATCTGACTCAAAGGCCAAGTGATATGGGAGAATCCCAACATGAACCTCCGATAGAAATTTGCAAGGCTGAAAAAGCTTCGAAGCTCCGTTAGAGTGGTCGAGGTTGGCCAATCTCGAATGACTTGGATCTTGGTCGGGTCCACATGCACGCCACACACATATATGATGTAAACCAAGTATTGGTCCTGGCTTATCCCAAAGGTGCATTTCTCCAAGTTGGCACACAGTTTGTGCTACCGAAGAGTTTGAAGGACCTGTTGAATGTGTTGCAAGTGTTCTTCCTAACTCTTGATGAAGATGAGGATGTCGTCCAGATAAACCAATATGAACAAGTTGGTGAAGGGCCATAAGATGTCATCCATTAGCCTCATAAAAGTAGTAAGGGAATTTGTCAACCTGAAAGGCATAACCAACCATTCAAAAAGGACTTCCTTGGATTTAAAGGTAGTCTTCCATACATCTGTGGCCTCTATTGGAACTTGGTGATAACTAGACTTTAGAACGATCTTGCTAAAATACTTTCCTTCCTTGAGTTGGTCTAGTAGGTCATCAATCCGTGGGATTAGATACCTGTTCCTGATAGTGATTTTTTTTAGTTCCCGATAATCAATGCAGATCCTCCAGGTTCCATCCTTCTTCTGTACAAGTACAATTGGGCTCCCACAAGGTGAGGAACTTGGTCAGATGTGCCCTTTTTGTAGAAACTCCTGGATTTTCCACTTGATCTCTTCATTTTCCATAATGGAGTGGTGATATATTGGCCCGTTAGGTAGAGGTGCTTCGAGAGTTAAATCAATTGAATGCTTGAACTAACAATGCAAGGGTACCCCTGTGGCTGAGGAGAAGATGTTCCTATATTCTTCCACGATCGTATCCACCTGCTTCTACTACTTGGAGGAACTCTTCCCGAGGGCCATGGATGAGGTTACGACCTTCACCTTACTTTGAGAGCGAATTAGAAAAAAAAAAAAAAAATCTTTGTTTGGGAGATGACCTTAGTGCATTTCTTAGCAGAGATCAAAGAGATGGTGGTAGTTGGGGCTACCTTCGGTATCCCATATAACTTAGTAACCAAGGAAATAATAACAGAGAGAGGTCAAAACTCATATACAGCATGATGCTTTCATAAGTATGGTTGTCCTAATAATACATCACAAACTTCAAGACGAGCAACATCACACAGTAGCTCATTCATGAAGGGGTTGATTTTGTAGGGAAGGCAACACTACTGGTTGACGCAGAGATCTCATCCTTTGTGAAGCCATCCCATGGTGTACGGTTACGGATGTGTTGTAGTCATTAGGCCCAACTGCTTCATGAACTCTACTAAAATGAGGCTATTTTGGCTCTCATTGTTGACAATGAACTACAACAGAGAACCCTCCACCCACATCTGTGAGTGGAATGGGTTCTCCCCCTCTTCTAGATCTTTAGGCTCAATCTTTTGGATCTTGGTGGTGGCTAAAATGGCACTAGGCTCTGCGCCAATGATATTCTTCCATTTTTCATTCCCCTTGTCAAGTTCTTACTCAAAGTCAAAACATGTGTGTGACTCATAAGCCTTCAACTCAGCGACTAGTGACTTCCTAACTCGACACTCACTTGTGTTGTGAGTGGAGCTCTTATGTAACTCACACCACTTTTTCATGTCCTTCTTTGTCTTTGTGGTGTTGTTCTTTGCTTGTGGCTTCAACGGGTTATCCTGGGTTGTCGCGCCTTGGCTTTTCCCTTTGCTTTGTGGTTTGGGGGCGCCTTTCCGTTGCTTCAAATTTGAAGATCCAAAGTGTTTCTTTTTCTGTTTAATCTTCTACTCAATCTTGACAGCATATCGATATGTCATGCCAAGCAAGGAGATGTCTAGGAACTCCATCTTATATTGGATGTACTTGTGTAGGCAGCGATGGTACTTGAGTACCAAATGTTTCTCAGAATCCTTGATACCCAACTTCATACGAAGGGTATGGAAATCATTAATAAACTCTGACATGTCTTGGTCCCTTCCCTATCGCAGTGTGGTCCACTTGATGTATTTATCCTCATAGCTTCCGACAAGGTAGTACTGCTACTTGATGGCATCTTGGAATGAATCCCAAGTGGGTGTGATCGAAAATAGTGAGGGCGTACTTTCATCCTTCTACTCACACTAGGTTTCCCACCAGTCCTTGATGTGGGGGGCGGCTTTGAGAAGAGAAAAAGTAATCTTTCCCGAATGGAAAAATCATGAACAAAAAATATCATTCTAGCAGATTTAACCATTTATCTATGGTGTCCGCATCTATATGACCTTTGAATATGGGAATGTCAAAGTTAACTTGTACCTTAAAGGGTGTGGTGCTTCCATAGTAGCTGCTGGAAGTAGTTGTGTCACCCTTGGGTAGTCTTGAAGGATCTGGGCAAAGTTGTCCATCATCACATTCCTCTTTCGCTTGAGGGATTCTTTGAGAAATATTTTGAAAGGATCTCCTACACCCTCATCTTTCTTTTCTTCCACTGTAGGAGGTCATCAAGATTTTCGAGGCTAGTCTTGCAAAGGTTCGACCAGTTCAAGACCTAACTCCTTATATCCCAACCTCGTTGGGGACATGCAAAGAAAAACATAGAAAGAGAAGACTCCTCTGATACCACTGATTTGAATTTAAATATGCAGAAAATTATAGATATAACCATAAATACAAAGATGCAGCAAAAATAACACTTCATTTCATTACTATCAAGTACTGAAATATGCTTACAAACAGAATGGAAATAAGACTAGCTCAGGCGATGGTAGCTTATCTCTGAGAAGAGATGTGTTGGCTACATGCCTCTGAATTATGTTACAATGAGGCTCAAGGGCATATTTATTATTGAGAAACATGATAAAACCCTAAACAACCAAAACCCTAACCCCAGGAGATGTAATGTCAAGAGTTTGTGGGTCCTGTTGGGGTTATTTAGGCAGCAAACTTCCCGAGGTCATAACTTGGTCATATTATCTCTGTTTGGCGTGTACTATACCTTGTTGGAAATGTCTCTCTAAGTACAAAAATATTTGCCACAAGCCTATGCCCTTGGATATGGGCCCGCAACGGACCTCAAAAATACGCCATTTAGGGGGTCAAAACTGCTCCAGAAGTTCAAGACCCCAAAAACTGCTAAAAATAGTAAATGTTGAAATAAACAAGGAAACAAATGAAACTAATTGGAGGTATAGGTGGGTGGATGCCAATATCCACCTGGATCAGTTATTATCATGTTGTAAGGTGCCTTTGATGCAGGTGTTGCCCCTGGTACCAAGTAAATAGAAAATTTTACTTCCTTGTTAGGTGGCAACTTTGAAATCTCTGCTAGAAACACATCATAAAACTATTATAAAACCAAATATCTCTTCAAGGATTTTGCATCCTCAACATCCTTACATTTATCACCAGAAATATGCACTGCAAATAACATACACCCTTTCATGCAAATTCACTTTTCCTGCATAGTTATAACCATTCTGACTGATGTAGCCTTCTTCTTACACTACAAGATTCTTTGTTCTCCATTGTCATCCAAGCATTCAATAGCCTTGTCATAACAATCCACCTTATTCCTATGAAGATATAACCAATCCATACCTAGAATAATATTGTATGATCCCAACAGAATTTCATTCAGATGCACTAATGTAGGCATACTATTCAACTCAAATGCACAAGCTCTTACCCAATAATGAACTATGTTCCTAGTACCTATAGCCCACTGCACTACAATACTCTGCATTGACTTATATATTCAAACCACACTTATCCAATAGGTCAGGGTTGACATAACTATAATTAGATCCAGGGTCAATCAAAATAGAAACAAATTGGTCACAAAGCTTACCCTCTATCACAATAATATATGCCTAGTGATATGTCTGCCTATTATCCAATGTTGCATAGGTCTGAGGAATGCCCTACCCAACATCCCCAATTATCTTCACTTCATGTGCACTGTAGATATGAGGCCTACCACCCTGATATGAAGGGAAATCCATCTTTAGATGCTCCTTCCCACATATCCAACACTACAATTGTCTCTTACCCTCACTTTTATTTTACTGCCCTCTAGGCTTTGAACCATTTCCCTTTCCAACTGCATTAAATGTCTTGTAAGGAACAACAATATCTTTCTCTCCTGCATCCTGGGGTCTTGTTTGCTTCGGTAGCCATTTACCTTTAGTTTTGCATTTCCCTTTCCAACCCTATTGAGACTTTGTCATACGCTTCGATTGCTCATAACATTGCTTAAACTTTCCAATTACTTCTTCAAGCGACCGAGGCTCATCATACTCAATATTATCTTTAAATGCTAATCATAATCCACTGGAAGATCTCTGAACTTTATCCTTCTCATCCTTAAGATATGATACATACCTCAATAACTCGAGGAACTTAGTCGTGCTCTCATCATCTGTCATCGATCCCATGTTTAGTTCATAGAACTCCTTCGATTTATTGTCATAGTACATCTCTGACAAGTACGTCTTCTTGAAAAGTCTCTTGAATTCATGCTAAATTAACTCCTCTGCCTTGATGTCTCTAAATCACTTCACATCTTCCCACCAAATGTTTTCTTTCCCTTTGAGGTTGAAAATAACTATATTGGCCTTCATGTTCTTGGTGTAATCATGCAACTCAAATAATTTCTTCATCCCAAGCAACCATGCCTCTGCATCTTCTTTTTTCTTCAATTCTCCATCAAATGTAGGTGGCTTGGCTTTCTTGAACTCATCTAGAAAATATCCTTTGTCACTACTCTTGTAAGGATGATAACGATGATGACCATGGTACATGTCTGAACCAAAATTAGATTATAACCCATGCCCATCACCAATTCCTATCCGGTGTATCCAATAATATTCCATCTCTAACCGTGTCATCTCTATCTGACCTATTCCCACCACGAGATCTGCTACCATAGGCTCTATTAGTCCTGTCTTTGTATCCATGATTGATTCTAAGTGGTTCCTATCTTTGCAAGTCTGAAAAAATCTAAACGATAACTGCATTGACCTCTCCTTATTTCTCCTATGCCCTGGCAAACCCCTCTTGTGACTGAATGATTATGTCATTATATTCTTTGCAAATTCTTATTTTTTCCTTCAAACTTCTCAAAGTGTCTACTATGTGAGGGGAGTACTCATCACCATGTTGCTCATTTGATCTATAGGGATATTCACGTAAACTATAATCCACCATTTTTCTAGTCATATTTGATCTACTACTTCCCGCAAGCATATCATGTCAGATAAACCAAACATAGACACAAGCAACATACCTCAGTGAAGTTCAAGGGAAACTATCTCGCCTGCAAGATCAACCAGATTGGCACAATAGATGTATAATCATAATCATAACAATATATTGACATCATCTCAATCATCATCTGATTACCATGCATGACAATACCAACTGCATAACATGACCTCGTGAATGACAAACATGACCATAGTAATGCATGCACCATAAACATATAGACACTGACATGCATTCATGACAAGAACATCCCTACAACATCATCAACTTCTACACGTCAACATAATTGCAACAATGACCACCACAACGCATACATAATAAGCACATATACAACCTTCATGCATGCATGACAAAAACATTCTCTGCATCCAATCCAAGGGTTGAACCATGATTTGATACCACTCTGTAACACCCTCCTCCCACACTTACCCAAGCTTACTGGTTCATCGAGTTAAATACATGATGAAGACTTACTATGATATGACTCAACCTCCTAAATCACCTTAAGGAAGTGGAATCGACAAAACCCAAACCTTACTGACTTCCCTCAGGTGCTACAGGACCCCCAAGAGCTAAACCATTGTTCTAGGTGTTCAAACTCTTAGTTAAATTACTTTTTCACTAATATGGGCTCCCAGACATTGGTACAACACTTCCTGAATTCGATTGTAACCCTCCAGTTGCATACATAAGCCTTCAAGGGAGAAAATGCATTATTTTTCACCTAGTTCTATGCTGCGACAATGAGATCTAAGGCACTTTTTCGGGGCTAGTCTCCATACCACTGCCCAAAACTTAATGAAACTTTCAGAAATGATAAATGACATAGGAACAAAGCCTTCCATACAAACTTAGACAAAACTTGACCTAAGCAGGCCTAACCATAATATACATTTCGTCAAACGCATCATGAAATGTAATTTATAGGTTATAATTACACATCTTAACATAGGGATTCCATACTTATTTGAGAATTTTCAAGAATGTCTAATTCCCTCTCACAATAGTTGCGTTATCATCTATTAGGTCATACATCAATTAACCATTAATTTACTAATTAAAACATTATGAGAGCCATAAATAAAGTCTATCATAAAACCATGCTTATAACCAGCATATAACGAGAATAATAATAATGATATAACTACCATCAAAGCCACATAATAACAAGTATAAATACTCATGAAATACAAGAGAGAAAAGAGTTGTTATTAACATATGCAAATCCAACTAGGTCGGGTACTTCCACGTACCACCTAAACATAGATTGGGCTGAACCAAATATTTCTTCCAGCCAATCACCCCCATGCCATATTCTAAGCATGAATGTGAGACTCACAACAAAACCAACCAGGGTTTCCTAAGCCTTTACTATGTATCCTACCATTACCGGTAAAGGGATTACTAGGCCCAAAACCCTCATCTATACAACTAGGATTTACAGTGTCTCCCGCCATTGTTGGTCAAGGGATTCCTAGGCCCAAACAAAGAAACACACGCTATCAAGCTTTACCGCAATCCTTTCGTTACTAGTCAAGGGATCACTAAGCCTAAACAAGCATGGATACCTCTAGATTTCATCACTAATACCTTGAGGAATTTTCTCATCACCACCCTTAGACTTTATGGTGTATCCTGCCATTACCAGTCAAGGGATTCCTAGGCCCTTGGGAATTTTCTTGAGACCACCTCACCCAATTCAAAAACCATCTGACAATCCATCTCAACCAAATCAAA
This sequence comes from Pinus tabuliformis, assembly GCA_031772625.1. Classification (NCBI taxonomy): domain Eukaryota; kingdom Viridiplantae; phylum Streptophyta; class Pinopsida; order Pinales; family Pinaceae; genus Pinus; species Pinus tabuliformis. The sequence continues at coordinate 913,270,057 of CM062818.1, read as the reverse complement.
TAACCCCATCATACCGTGGCTATCCAAAAATGGAAAGGCAAGGTTGAAACCATTGTCAAACCTAGAAAAACCTATGCTAATGATAGCAAGAGAACCAGATACACACATGCATGTAACATGCATTCCAAAACTAGTAAGGAAATCATACATGCAACTCGATACTTTCAAGTAATTTCGTTTTAGCTTCTTGATCTAACTCTTCCTTGATTGATCTTTTCTTCCCTTTGCTTTCTTTCCCGTTTTTTTCCTTCCTTTCTCCAATGCTAGAGTGTTCCAAGAATGCTCTAAGTGTGCAAGAGTATGAGAGAGAAAATAGAGAGAGAACTCCAAACTGAACTGACAAAAGGTTGTGAATTGATCCTCAAAATCCTTCTTATCATTGATGCCTCTATTTTCTTCAATTTCCATTATTTTCCTTCAATTTCCTCCTCTTTTGCAACCTGTGAAATTTCACTTTCCTTTTCTCCTAATTTCCTTTATTTTCATAAAATAAAATTCCAATTAATGCCTCTTTGCCTTTTCAAAGCCTTTTCCATTGCCTTTTGCAAATTTCCTTGGCCATAATAAACCAAAGGAACACCCACTAGGATGTTTTGCCCAACATTCAACTTGGAATAAGTGTCCTATGAACTTGGTCTTATTTTTCTTTTATTAACTTTATTACATGATTTTTAACTAGGGTTGTTACAATTTTTTCCCCATGCTTGAATCATAGGTGTTTGAAGGTAAACCCACGACACCCTTGAAACATTACATTCTTGAAGGGAAAAGGAGTTAGCACCCTTGGCACTAAATGGAGGATAATGAAATCTATCAATCAGGATTATTTAATAAGATTCTTAAAGATAGATATGTTATGAAATATGTCAATTGGGGTTATGTTGGGTAGTTGGGTGGAATGGTTGTTATTTTGTACACCTAGGTTTAAAACCCTACTAGTGACATGATGAGCTATAATGCCTTGATAATTATTATTTTAATGGCTTTGTGCCTATGACTATTGTTGTATTGGCTTTGAGCCTTCAAAACCCTTAAGTGATTATACCTATGGGATGGCTTGGTACCAACAACCTCACTCTAGCCCTTGAGATAAGAGAGAGGTTGATTTCTTTCTTCAGAAAAAAATGGTATGTTATGAAAGATAAAAGTTAAAATAAACCTAGTAAGTTATTTGAATATCAAGTTAATCTCAAGTTAATTAGGGCTAACCTTGAAAAGTAAACTTAATGATGAAGCATAATAAATGAAATAAATGGCTTGGCTAATGCTAGTAAACCAATGTTTAAAAAGGTGCTTTATTGTAGGTTAGAACTAAGTAAGTACACACACATATGTGTGTGAATTATAAGTTATCATGTTTAAAAAGGGGGATTAGCCTAAATTAAATGGATCTAAGATTAAGTGAAGTTAAATCTAAATAGACATGTGCAAAATTTGAAATATTTGAATGAATAATCCAAATAAATTAAAAATAAGAGAACCTCGACTAATTGAGAAAATCTAAAAAAGATAACTAAATTTTTAAAAGTAAAATTTGAGAAAGTAACTAAAACTAACTTGGACTCATTATAGGCAACAATGAGTTAAATCAAATAAACTACAAAAATTAAAGAAGGGAAAAGGGACATAAGGGAACAACTAGAAGTAAATTTAGGAACACGTGACTCTTGGGTGAAAGAAAATCATTATTTTAAATAAAACAGAAGGAATTTATATGGGAGTGAAATTGTGGATAGGACATGTGACTTTTTGAATAATTAAATTATGGAATTGAATAACACACTCTTATGAAGGGGGATCTTAGTTTATCTCCCTAATGTGGGATGGGGTCACAATGTCATTGAAAACTTGTGATATTTTCATCTTATAATTGTGAAATTGTGATCTTGAGTACTTTGTTGGATATTTTGTTTTTAATTGATGTTAAAGGAAAGGGAAAACTACATATGTCCAAGATAAATATTGGAAATTTAGGATTGTTGGAAATATTGTTTTTGGACTCTTGATGCCCAATTTTGATACCTATCATTGAAGGAGTGTTTAATCTAATTTGATAGCACAAATAAAAGAATAGGATATAAGGTTGGAAATACTAAGACTAAGACCTTTCCAATAGTATATGGAACTCCCTATAACTATAGGAATGAGGAGATATAAAATATTTCATTATGATGACCCAACCAAAGTATAGCTACGCCAACCCAACTAATTTTACTAGTCAACACCTTAAGTAAACATACAAACACTATAAATAAAGGGCATGTGGGTGCATTTAAACACATCCAAGAAAGAAGAGATCTGAGGTTGCAAGAGGGTGGAAGAAAAAATGTGATTTATAGGGTGATTCTTGGAGTTTAAAGGTGGAAGCAAAAATGTGATTTATGGGGTGAACGAGTCAACTTGGATTTTTTGCTATAAATTTTCTTCTGAATATTTCAGACCATGAAACTTGGAGGAACTAGAGAGAAGATATCCATATATGTATGATTAAAATTTGAATTCTTTGTTTTCTATAAATTCAAAGATATGTTTGAGGAATATATGCCTCCTGAATGCTCTTGAAATCTTCTTCAAACATGTGAACTTGGTATTTTCATTATAATGTTTCTTTTAGGATGTTTCGAAATTGAAACTTGGAAGATATAGATAGAAGATATTTATGTACATGTGGTTAAAATTTCATACCTTAATCCACTATACTTTCATAGACATTCTCTGAGGAATTTAGGCTTCTTGAATGCTCCTGGAATCTTCTTCAAATAGGTCAACTTGGTATTTTCACAATAATTTTTTTTTCTCACTTTTTTACTATGAAATTGGGAAGAGATATATAATAAATCTCAAGATACCTATGGTATAAATTTCAAACCTTTTCTTGTTATAGCTTCAGAGATATGATATGAGGAAGTTAGTGTTCCTTATTGCTCCTAAAACATGTTTCAAATAGGCATGCTTCACATTTTTTCTATAACTTTCTTTCTGAAATGCTCAAATGTGAAATTTGGATGAGATATAGAACATATCTCTAGGAACCTATGGTAGAAATTTCATAACTAGATATGAAAAACTAGATACGTGGCATGTTGTGCAAGTTCTTTCTTGGGAAGAATCCAAAAGCAACAAGTGTTGGAAGATGTAGACATGGTGAAGGAAGAAGTAGCAAGTAGACCTAATGAAGGGAAAAGAAACTAAAATACCTTGTGAAGGAAGAAGCAAGAAATAGAGTTGGTGAAAGTAGAAGAACCTAACATAAATTGTGAAGAAGCAAGTAGGCTCAGTGAAGTAGGTTGGTAACTATGAATATTTGGAACAACGGGGATTGGTGTCTTCTATAGGTCGGTGCCTACAAATATTGTAGCAGTGTGGATTGGTGTCTCATGTAGGTTGGCTCCTACAAAGAAACAAAGGAGATTGGTATCTCTTTTAGGTTTGTGTGTGCAAAGAAGCAGAGGGGATTGATGTCTCATGTAGGTTGTTTCCTACAAAGAAACAAAGGATATTGGTATCTCTTTTAGGTTTTTGCGTGCAAAGAAGCAAAGGGGATTGATGTCTCTTGTAGGTTGGTTCCTACAAGATCTTTCATATAAATATTTTTTCGTGTTTTTCCCCCATAAGGGTTTCCACATATATCTTGTGTTACTAGTTTCATTTGTGATATTGATGTTTTATGATGTTTGATTGGTTTTAGTAAGTAAATTTTCATTATACCCGATTCCCTCTCCCCACCTCTCAGTATAATTGTGAATTCCAACACACTTGTTGGATAGTGTGGTGGATATGAATTGGTTGATCTTGGAGATCAAGACTGCAAACCAATTCTTATCTAGTTGGGGTCTCTTCTCCTTCCTACAACTCCATTATAGCTCATGGGGGAAAGGGAAGAAGAGTACATTGGCATTTGTAGGGTGGAAAATTGATTGGGTCATCAACTACGATCTAGTGCACTAGGAGATATGGAATATTTGGTCATTAGAGTTGTTTTAATCTAGGAACTAATATCATGACCAGCCTACATTGAAGACTCTACACTCACTTGGGTGAACTACACCTTATTTGTAAATTATTGTAGAAAAATTTAGTGCAAATGTGCATTGAATATTGGCTTTATCAATGGTTGTGAAATTTCCCTTGATATTGATGTATTTATTAATAATATATGTAGGAATTTCATGTGATAAAAAAGGTACATATCTATAGATGAACATATTTGAAAAAGATTAAAAAGGGTATACTTATATTGTGATTTATTACATTATATGTCAATTATTTAGTCTAAACGAGTATACAAAAAAAATGTAATTTGGGGCTAAATCAATGGATGCTAAGATGGTTATTTGGACATGGATGTTACATGTTGTATCAAAGTTGTTTTTGAACCCTTGAGGCCTATGAACCCAAGCATGCATTCTAATTTTGTTAAATATATATTATGTGGAGGAGATTATTTTTTTATTCAATATCACTACACCATTGCTAACAATGGTCTCCATTTTCAAATTGTTATCTCACTTGGTTGAACACATGGCACTGATCACTCCATGGTTGTATTCTATTGTAATCATCCACTAAAAAAAAGCAGAGCGAGTCTAGTGTTGCAGAGAAGGGAGATGTATCCACTTGGCCTTGCATAACAGTTAATGTTACTGTTAGCTCTACTATATAATTGGGATTTTCTAAAGCTGCGGGCCACTTTGTCCATGGTCATGCTAAAAAAGGGGGCTTATAGTGGTTATCCTCACCTTCCCCTCTACCTCTCTCACCCTCCTTTTGTCTTAACATCCGGTGCTTTTTGTCGAAAATCATATTAAAAGCCCCTATCAAAGCCCCAGGCGTCAATACACAAAACATTATAAAAACCCATATATCCGCACACCTTCGCAAACCCTCTACCGTGACCTTAACCGTTGTTCTCTGTCACCCCCAATCCAACATTTCCCTGTCACATCCGATGAAAACCTGCTCGATTGAACCTCCACCATCTGATCACCTCTGCCACGATAGGACAGCGGTCGCTCTCCCTGCACCCACAAATCTACGACATGTTAATGTGTGATGGGAGGGTGGTTTTCCCTTTCCCCACCGCCACACATCACGCTCCGAGTGGTATCGCACGCCAATGTACATTTACCGCCCACCCCCCAATGTCGGTGCGAGAAAATACCACTTACCGCTCAGACCTATTCTCCCACTATGTAACGCCTCCACATCTTCAACGCCCGGTGACCGTTGGATCTGCCCACCCGAGATCCAATGACCTATGATCACCTCGCTCCTGCCTCCTTCAATATCCATGTTGGCTCATCTTTGCCATCTATCCGCCTGATCCAATGACCAATATTGCTCTGCCATCCGACTACTCTGCCCACTGTGAAATCCACATACTGTAACTATTCTATGCTCCGGAAAGGACAAAGGTAATCAATTTTCAGTATGAGATGCATTTCCTTTGCAACAACTACGTTCCACAGACAACATGGCCAAGAAGGAAAAGGACAGAGCCGAGTAGGTAAATGCATTCAACAGTTATGGGACTTCATCCCATACAACACTCCACCTGCCCGAGAAGGACAGCAGAGCACCCGAGAAGATCAAATCATTCACTAAAGCAGGCAAATTGCACCAGAAACTCCATCAGGCAGTTAAAGCGGTTGGTGGTCAATTATGGCCCCTCCATGCTTAGAATGGCTGAGTGCCTTTATAATGAAACTCTATAAATACCCAGAAACAAGATGTAATTAGGGATGATGGTTGTTGTTTTGATGTAAGGTTCAACTTCTAGAGACTGTAACTACTTTGATACTTGCAGTGTCTCGTCTTCATTTTCAGCTAATACAAGCTTCTTTTGCTGTTAATTGCTCACTTTCCATTTCAATTGTATTATGGGTTGTGCCTGATATGCAATTTTCCTGAAATCTTGATGTTTAGCATTAGAGGAGTTTTCATCCTACCTCTGTGTTAAAGTCTCGTATGTATCAGTGAATATGTTATTCAGGTTTCTTTTCATCTAGTGACAGAGAGTTGTCATCCTATCTGCGCACTAGGGAATTATATTTGCAGACCTATTTACTGGTTGCAGCTAACCATCACAAGGTCTTATGCATCTACTGGTGTGGTCAGTATTCTCCATACTCACCCAATCTCTGAACTGTGAGTAATTGGTGGTCTAAAGCCTTGTAGTCTAGGGGTATTCATGCATGTCTAGAGTTAGGCATAGTAGAAGTGGTTATCTGGCTTGAAAAAGCATCATTCCTTCCATTCATCCATTTCCAACATTAAGTTGATTTTGTAATGTTCCCGAGTGTCTCCGAGCTACAACCTAGGAGAGTTTCATGGGGTGATAACATTAATTTGCATCGTTGCCAGGGATAGGAGATTGAAGCTCATCTACCCTGGGAGAATGACACAGATCCAGCTTTGATTATAAACAAAGTCTAGACACATTTCCAATTGTAATCATCTATCTGGGGACTCTACTGGAGGACCAACCTTTGGCGACTCCACATTTTAGTTCTGGCTTAGTTTGTGAGACACACCCGAAGAAATCCTCAGAAATCATCAGCTGACCCAGTGCCTGACCCTGAGAAGATTGCTAAGTAAAGGAAAACATCATAGAAAGGAGCATCAGGATCAGGTAAGCCTAAGAAATCTTATGCATCTCTAAAAGAGAAGGTTATAGCTGAGGATATACAGTTTGAAGATTTAGAGCCTAGAATTGTTAGTAAAGAAATACCTTCAGAGATTCATAAAGCTCCTTGTTCAGTCAGTTCCCCTTTGGATCTCAGTCCAAAGAAAGTCTCCCATACATTCCATCATATTCCTTCATGTCTGTCATCTATTTCATTACTTCCTACCATTCAATCTGCCAGCATCCTTCCACTTATCCCAGTCATGGCAGGCCAGCAAGCTCCCACGAAGATGGAAAGAATCATAGCTGCTAGGTATGGACCCCTGGTCCTGACCATTCCTTTGAACACCATGCTTGCAGGAGAATACCAGAAATACATGCCCAAGTTCACTGGTACAAAGGGAGTAACAGCTGAAGAACACCTTGAATCTTTTTATAGCTATGTTGATAACCTAGATATCAGTGAGGATGATGTGTGGATGAGAGTGTTTGTCCAAAGGCTTGATGGTGAGGCTAGAAAGTGGTTCAGAGAATTTCCCCATAGGTCCATAGCAGACATTGAAGCATTGGATGATGCATTCGTGAAGCAATGGGGGGATAAGAAAGATCTGCTCTATTACCATACAGAGTTTTGAAACCTAAAGAGGGATAATGGGGAATCATTTCCTGATTTTAATAAAATATTTAACCGTATGTATAGTAAGATACCAGCTGAAGTAAAGCCTACCCCCACTTCTGCAAAACTCACTTATGCCAATGCTTTTGACTCTAATTTCTGCCTGTTTTTGAGAGAAAGAAGGTGTGCCACTCCAGCTAAAATGCAAGATGCAGCTCTAGAGGTGGAATCTAATATCATGGCTACAAAAAAGCTTAAAAGTCATGTTGATAAAATGAGGCAGAGAGGTGAGGCTTCTTCTTCCTCTGCTTCATCTTCAGAACCCAAATTAGATAAGATGACTAAAATGATAGAGTCATTGGCTGTTGAGATATCTAAGCTGAAAGTTGAGCAGAGCTCCGGAAAAGCAAGGCTTCCAAACACATTTTCTCCAAGAAATCCAAATCCATTCAGAAGAGCAAATGAATAAGTGAAAATCATTCCAAGGGGTAAAGAGACAAATGAAGAACAAAGAGTGAAGGCTCCCTTCCAGAACGTAGTTATGGAAGAGAAACAGCTTGAAGAAGAGGATGAAATTCATTGCATGGAAGATAAAGGAAATATTCCCTTTTTGACATTGGCTGCATATGAAGAATCATTGATGCAGGACCAAACCAACCAAGGGTGGGACGGAGAGGCTGTTCTACAAATTGATGAACAAAAAAGATATAATCTAAGGTCAAAAGCAACAATGTCAAGGAGAATCCTGCCCAAAGAGCTGTTGTCCCAACAGAGCAACAGAATATCAGACAGAAAATACCAGTAGCTAATCCAGTCATCCTCAAAGCACCAGCTCAAGAGGTAAGAGGTCCTAACAAGTTCCCTTCCCCTTTCAGCCTTGAATCAGAAGTCCAAAAGTTAAAAATATCTATATCTCTGATAAAACTAGTGAAGAGTGAATTTTTAGAAAGTCTATCCTTGATGCCCTTGAGCTGAAATCCTCACAAACCCCCACTGACTACATCAATTTTCAAGATGATAAGCTTGCAGTTGTGCTTAGCCCAATGAATGAACCTGCGGATGATAATTCCCCATCATTTTACGTCTCTGTGACCATTCATGACAAAGTCCTCCACAATTGCCAGCTAGACACAGGTGCCAGCCACAATTTGATGGCTAAAGCTATCATGGAAGAGTTAGGCCTTGATATCACTAGACCATATCATGACTTATTCTCATTTGATTCAAGAAAGGTAAAATGCCTAGGATTAATCAAAGACCTGGCCATTACCCTCACTCAGTTGCCCATGAAGAGCATGATCATGGATATTGTGGTAGTAGATGTCCCTCCCAATTTTGGCATGTTTTTGTCCAGAGGGTGGATTAAGAGACTAGGTGAGACATTATAGAATGACTTATCTTATGCCACTATCCCAGTCTTTGGAGGGGAAAGCAGGAGATTGTACAGAGAAGCACAGCTGGTCTACATCATCAGTGATGAGAGGAATCCTTCTAATCATCCCATATATGTTGTGGACACTGATTTTGGAGCTTGTATTATCCAAATTGAAGAATCTCAGAAGGCCCCAATGCAGATCAAGAAAACGGTGAATCAGGCCGAGGGAGAGCAAGGAAGTCAGGTTTGGGAAATGTTGTTTCATGGAGCATGTTCTAGGGGGACCGCAGGAGCAGGGGTGGTGCTGATATCTCCAGAAAAAGAAATCACACACCTGTCCTTTAAGTTGGCCTTTCAAGTTACCAACAATATAATAGAGTATGAGACTCTGATATTGGGTCTCAATGCAGCCAAAGACAGAGGAATCAGGAACATAAAGGTGTTTGGAGATGCTGATCTTATCATTCAGCAAGTGAATAAAACCTTTCAAGAAAAGCACCCAAGGCTGAAAGAATACAGAGATGCAGTATGGAGACTTAAAGATTCTTTTGATAGTTTTTGTAACTCATATATCCCCAGAGTACAAAATCAACTTGCCGATTCCCTTGATGTGTATGCTAGCATGTTTATCCCTCCCATGCCTCCCAGACTAGTTTATGAAGTTCAAATGAAATACAGACCATCCTTGCCTGATAATGTCCAACATTGGAAAGCTTTTGAAGATGATGATGAAATAAATAGGTTCCTGCAAGCCATTGATGAATTCTCTAAAATGCAAATTGACCAAGAAAATGAAGCCTTGGAAGAGGATCCCCAATCCCAGTTTAGAAATAGAATTGGTAAAGATAGCATTGTCCTACTGCCCAGTAATCATATACCTAAGGGTGTGCCTTACAAGGCTGACCAAAAAGAAGACCAATCTGCAGTCTATAAGCATAATATAGGGAATCCAGATCATCCAAAATATATAAATCTATCCACCCATTTATCTACTGCCCAAAGTTTTGAATACTGCGATTTAATGAAGCAATTTGCTGATGTCTTTGCCTGGGAATATAGTGACCTGAAAACATATGACAAAAATATCATCCAGCATAAAATCCCTTTAGAGAAAGACACCATCCCTTTTAAGCAAAAGATGAGGCCCATAAATCCTATGCTCCTTCCTCTAATTGAAAAGGAAATCAAAAAGTTACTGGCTGCCAAAATCATAGTTCCTCTCAGATATTCCAAGTGGGTAGCCAACCTGGTAGTGGTGAGGAAGAAAAGTGGAGAAATCAAGCTCTGTGTTGATTTCAGAAAATTGAACAAATGCTCCAAGAAAGACAACTATCCTCTGCTCAAGATGGAGAATTTGTTGCAGAAGGTCTCAGACGCTAAAGTGATGTCTTTCCTAGATGGATTTTCAGGGTATAATTAGGTTACCGTACATCCAGATGACCAAGAGAAAACTGCGTTCACCACTCCTTGGGGCACTTTTATGTGTTCCAAGATGCCTTTTGGGCTTATGAATGTTGGAGCCACCTTCCAAAGAGCTATGGATATAGCATTTGTGGGAGAGAAGGATAATTTTGTCCTTTTCTACCTTGATGATATAATAATGTATTCCAATAGCCATCATGACCATTTACAGCATTTGAAGAAAGTGTTCCTGAAGTGCAGAAGGTTTAGAATTTCAGTCAATCCTAAAAAGTCACAGTTTGCTTTGGAAGAGGGCAAGCTGTTAGGACATATTCTTTCTACTACAGGTGTCAGAATTGACCGAGAAAGAGTAAGAGCAATACAAACTTTGTCTGTCCCGAGATCAAAGAAAGACATCCAGTCCTTTCTGGGCAAAATAAATTTTGTAAGGAGGTTTATCCCAAATTTTGCAGAGGTGGTAAAGTAAATTACCTCCATGTTGAGAAAGGGGTCAGAGATCAAATGGACTGATGTAGCACAAAGATCCTTTGAGTCCATTAAGAAAGCTATTATGGAAGCTCCCACTTTAAGAAGTCCAGATTACAACAAGGAGTTCCATATATTTTCATTTGCCTCTGATGATACCCTTGTGGTAGTTTTATTGCAAGCAGATGAAGAAGGCTCAGAGCATCCAGTGGCATTTTTCAGCAAAACATTAAGGGATGCTGAGCTGAGCTATGATATCATCGAAAAATAGGCATATGCTCTTATCAAGTCTTTGAAAGCCTTCAGAATTTACATTCTACATTCGAAGATAATTGCATATGTACCCTCTACTTCAATAAAAGATGTTGTAACGCAACCTGATGCTAATGGAAGAAGGGCTAAATGGATTGCAAAACTTATTGAATTTAACATAGAAATGAAGCCCACCAAACTCGTCAGAGGTCAGGGCCTTGCCAGACTGATGGCAGAAGAAAATTGCAGAACGCTGGACATAAATCTCATGAGCATGATTTCAGAGAATGGTCAAACAGAAGAAGGAACATCAGAACCAAGGAAGAATCAGTCATTGGCAGAAAATTTATCTTCTTGTGATTGGTACTCTGCAATAGCTCAATTTTTGTTGAAGCTAGAAATTCCTCCAGGCCTTAGTTCAAGCCAAGCCAGAACTACTAATCTTAGAGGATCCAAATATTGCATTCATGAAAATCTACTTTACTAGAGGGATCCCTTTGGAATCTTGCTAAGGTGTGTGGACAAAGAAAAATCCGTTGAAATCATGCAGCAGTTTCATTCCAGCATGTGTGAAGGACATCATTATTGGAAAACTATAGCCCATAAGATTCTCAGAGCTGGGTACTATTGGCCCACCTTGTTTTCTAATATATTTTCATTTGTTAGATCTTGTGACAGGTGCCAAAGATTTGAAGGAAAGTAGCAATTAAAGTCCCTACCGTTGAAACCTATACATGCTAGTGGCCCTTTTCAGCAGTGGAGCTTGGATTTCATTGGGGAAATCAATCCACATTCTAGTGGCCAACACAGATGGATCTTAGTAGCCACTAATTACTTCACTAAATGAATCGAATCCATCCCTACCAGAAAGGTTGATCATAATGTGTTCATGAGGTTCTTGACAGAGAGTATCTTCACCAAATTTGGTTGTCCACATAAATTGGTCAAGTACAACGCAACAACCTTCAGGGCAAAAGAATTGGTGGACATGTGCGACTCAATGGGCATTAAGCTGGTTCATTCCAACTCATATTACCCTCAAGGCAATGGTCTAGTAGAATCTTCCAACAAAAGCCTGATAAGGATAATTAAAAAGTTGTTGGAAGACAATAAAAAAAATTGGGATTTTAAACTCAAGTATGCATTGTGTGCTGACAGAGTAACCACCAAGAAATCCACAGGGAATTCTCCTTTTAAGCTGGTATATGGCACTGAGGCTGTGTTCCCAATTCAGTTAACCCTCCCTATGGCAAAGTTCCTACAAGAAGAGCAGAATGGGGAAGAAGACATGGAAAAGAGGATCACTGATCTAGAAGAAATACATCAGATCAAAGAACAACTGGTGGAGAAGTCTATAGCATATCAAAAGAAGGTCAAGGAAGCTTTTGACAGAAAGACAAAAATAGATAATTTTCAGGTTGGAGACTTGGTCCTTAAATGTGATGCACTGAAAGAAAAGAAAGGCAATCATGGAAAGTTTGAGGCTTTCTGGATAGGGCCCTTTATTATTTCTCATATCCAAGGGAACAATACCTTCATACTGCAAAGTATGGGAGGGGAGACAATTTTTGATCGCCCAGTTAATGGGCGTTTTCTGAAAATTTATGTTGCTTAAGGTCTTCTGGCCTTAAGGTTATAAATATGTTATTTTATCAGTTTTTAGTATAAGCTCAGTTAGACTCCATGCCCAATAGAACACTAGGAAATTTTGCTAATTTGTTTTTCATAAGAAAGGAAATGATCTGCAATTCTTGAGACCTCACAGGGAGGATCTCATCCGCAGAAGGAGCCAGTGTTAGCTCTGTTATATAATCGGGATTTTCTAAAACTGGGGGCCACTTTGTCTGTGGTCATGCTAAAAAAGGGGGCTTATAGTGGTTATCCTCACCTTCCCTTCTACGTCTCTCACCCTCCTTTTGTCTTAAATTCCCGTGCTTTTTGTCGAAAATCATATTAAAAGCCCATGTAAAAGCCCCGAGTGTCAATACACAAAACCTTATAAAAACCCCATATATCCGCACGCCTTCGCAAACCCTCTGCCATGACCTTAACTATTGTTCTCCATCACCCCCAATCCAACGTTTCCCTGTCACATCCAATGAAAACCTACTCGATTGAACCTCCACCATCCGATCACCTCCGCCACGATCGGACGGCGATCGCTCTCCCCGCGCCCACAAACTGACGGCATGTTAACGCGCGATGGGAGGGTGGTTTTCCCTTTCCCCGCCGCCACGCATTGTGCTCCGAGTGGTATCGCATGCCAATGTACGTTTACCGCCCAACCCCCAACGCCGGTGCGAGCAAATACCACTTACCGCTCAGACCTATTCTCCTGCTCGGTAACGCCTCCGCATCTTCAACACCCGGCGACCGTTGGATCTGCCTGCTCGAGATCCAACAGCCTGTGATCACCCCGCTCCTGCCTCCTCCGATATCCTTGTTGGCTCATGTCCGTCGTCTATCCACTCGATCCAATGACCGATATTTCTTCGCCATCCGTCTACTCCGCCCACTGTGCAATCCATGTATTGTAACCATTCTATGCTCCCAAAAGGACAAAGGTAATCAATTTTCGGTACCAGATGCATTTCCTCCTCAACAACTATGTTCCATGGACAACATGGCCGAGAAGGAAAAGGACAGAGCCGAGCAGGTAAATGCATTCAACAGTTATGGGACTTCATCCCATATAACACTCCACCTGCCCAAGAAGGACAACAGAGCACCCGAGAAGATCAAATCATTCACTGAAGCAGGCAAATTGCACCAGAAACTCCATCAGGCAGTTAAAGTGGTTGGTGGTCAATTATGGCCCTTCCATGCTTAGAATGGCCGAGTGCCTTTGTAATGAAACTCTATAAATACCCAGAAATAAGATGTAATTAGGGATGATGATTGTTGTTTTGATGTAAGGTTCAACTTCTGGAGAATGTAACTACTTTGATACTTGCAGTGTCTCGTCTTCATTTTTAGCTAATACAAGCTTCTTTTGTTGTTAATTGCTCACTTTCCATTTCTATTCTGTTCTGGGTTGTACTTGATATGCAATTTTCCTAAAATCTTGATGTTTAGCATTAGAAGAGCTATCATCCTACCTCTGTGTTAAAGTCTCGTATGTATCAGTGAATGTGTTATTCAGGTTTCTTTTCATCTAGTGACAGAGAGCTGTCATCATGTCTGCGGACTAGGGAATTAGATTTGCAGACCTCTTTACTGGTTGCAGCCAGCCATCACAAGGTCTTGTGCATGTGCTGGTGTGGTCAGTATTCTCCATACTCACCCAATCTCTGAACTGTGAGTAATTGGTGGTCTAAAGCCTTGTAGTCTGGGGGTGTTCACACATGTCTGGAGTTAAGCATAATAGAAGTGGTTATCTCGCTTCAACAAGCATCATTCCTTCCATTCATCCATTTCCAACATTAAGTTGAGTTTGTAATGTTCCCGAGCATCTCCGAGCTACAACCTAGGAGAGTTTCATGGGGTTATAACAGTGACCATGCACTTTATAGATTTTTATGGTGTTACCTTCTTTAGTTTTAATTAGATTATTTAGTTTAATTTGTATGGATTTTTATGCACTTCACTCACTAATTATTAAAGGCATTGGTCTCATATTGGTATCTTTCAATTTTTTGTATCTTTACATAGTACATTTTAGGAACAAGTCATTGAACTAGTTGAAATAAGACGACTCAAGCAAAGAAAAACTCTATCTTTCTTAAGTTTTAATTCTCATTTGGATTCAATTTAGTTCATATCTCTCTATATGTTTGTTTGTGCTTGTGCATGCATGTGTCAAAGAGAGGGTTTTAGTATTGGTGCGCAGGCTTGAACTTTGAACTAATGTACATTTTTCCCTTCATTCATTTGAGTAATAGAGAATTGTAAATGAAAAAATACATCCCCTTACTTTATCTATATAACATCACCCAAGATTTTTTCTAAAGTTCTTATCTCGAGACTAATTCTAACATGTGGCTATGGGAGTATCACAATTCCTCTACCATCTTGGGTGTAAACTGGGCAGCTTCTATTTACAAAATCTGTAGTAGTGCATCGAAGGATAACTTTTTCTCTAATGAAGCTAAGAAGCTATTGATGCAACATATATTCAAATATGTCTCTTGATAGTATTGATAGTTTTCCCCGGGATTGTCTTGTGTTCAACGTAGTGTTGATTTTAAGGTGCATATGTCTCTTATATCTAAGAGTGTCCTAACGTAGAAACTTTGTTTTGATTGGTGTGTTGTTAGATGGTTGTTCTTAAAGAGAAATTTCTCAAAGATCAAAAGGTGAGGTTAAGTAGGGCCTCTAGTAGGTTTTCTAAGGAATTGTCTTAATACTTGATCTATTTTTTGATAGCTCATGTGAAATGGTAGTGTCTCATATATATACAAATATTCCTATGGTCCAAGCTCTACATTCATTTTATGCTAGATAGAGTTTGGTAGAAGTAATAAGATGGTATTCAAGTGTATCCTATATACGTTCACAAATTTTTTCTTGGTATAGATAGTTACTATTTACATTGATGTTGAGTTAAATTCTTTGTTAAGTTGAAAAAAAAATTCTATATAATTGGTTACAATTTGAAATTTATATTGCAATTGTACATTTTTCAATTTATTTCTAACTACGAGAAAATCATGGCTATCATTTGCCAACTTAAAGGCATGGGAAATCCATTAAGAATTATCACATGCACATAGGACATCATGCATGCATATAGAAAACAAGCTTACATATTTTTGGATCCCAAACTCGAGTTCCCTCACAACAAAAGAGGTTGTTGGCACCTCATTTGAAGCCTCAAATTTGGCATGTCAAGTTGTTTATTCAATTCTAAAGTTCTCGGGTAGTCTATCAATTTACCTCACATTGTAATCAAATGAGAAAAAGTTGTTTCCATGTATTTATATTCATTCTTGTTATAATTCTTAGAATATGGATTTCAATGTACATTTTTTCCCAAAATTCCAAACATTTCAAAGTTCCAACTATTTAATGTGATCTTTATTGATTGCTTGGTAACAACAAAGATTAGATGAAATGTATGTCATTGAGATGACTGTATTGGTAATGAGCATAGAGATAGGGTGCAGGTCATAATGAACATTGGATGTTGGGATATGTGTTTTGTATATTCATTCAAAAAAAATGACAAAGATATTGTTGTAACTAGAATAAAATGCAATTGTCCACACAAAAATGTTATTTTATCAAAGTATCCTACAATAATGTTAAGGTTGTATAATTCAATTTTAA
The DNA here is from genome assembly GCA_031772625.1 of Pinus tabuliformis. NCBI lineage: Eukaryota > Viridiplantae > Streptophyta > Pinopsida > Pinales > Pinaceae > Pinus > Pinus tabuliformis. The sequence continues at coordinate 913,254,034 of CM062818.1, read as the reverse complement.
GATTGTTGCTTACAAGTTGCGAAACACCTAATATTTGTATGCCAACATTTTTAACTTGCCAAATACTTTCCATGGATTGATTTTTTATTATTAGTTTATTTTTCTCTTACATTTACAAATATATTGGTATTCATTATTTGTATGCCAACATTTTTAACTTGCCAAATACTTTTCATGGATTGATTTTTTATTATTAATTTATTTTTCTCTTACATTTCCAAATATATTGATATTTATTTTTTGTAATTGGAAGAATATTTTAAAATCAAATATTATAATGCTATGTAACATTTTTTAAATGTCAAAAAAATCATTTCCAAAATGCTCCAAATCTAGGGCTAGCAAGAGAGTCCAAATTTTTTTAACACAATCCCTTTGTAATATTTCATGACACATCCAATGCTGTAATAACATTGCAACTTCTTCTTCCACCCCATGAGTAGACCCATCAACTATTTATGCAAAGGACGTCACACAGAAACATGCACGAAAAGGTGACTCTCTTTGTCACGTTGGTTGAGCTTTCCCGACATCTCATGCCTACTTTGAATACACATATTTATGGGTTATGACTCATCAATGAATAACATTACATCCATAAGTTAATGTTCAAGCTACACACATCTATTGAGGAATACAACAAAATCTGTATAAATGAATATTTAATTGTACAGTGAAATGTAGTTCTCTAATGATGAGCATGGGACATTTTAAATCGAGGCATTACACTTTGCCTTGCAATGTCATATTATTTTTTTATATTCCGTATTAATCCAAACCTGAAGTTACAACTATATGAGTCTAATTAATCATTAGAGAAATAATCAGTGATTCTTTGTCTGTAAAAACTTTTTGGCTTCCTGAATGAAATGAAATTTATCTTTCCACATATATATTGTCATAAAGGAACAAAGCATGATTGTGTTCTTGATCGTTAACCTTTCTTGAAACTTAAACATCTGAAATATTCTCTCTTTTCTTATCGTCATGGATGACATATACAAAAATTTGTGGGTGTATCAATGGAGAAATATGGGGATGTATCTCACAAAATTATTAATTAAGATATATAAGAATCAAATTTTGACATTACCAAATTTATATCATTAAGTCTTTAAATTTTATGAAAACATTAACAACTTAAAGCCTCTTAAATTTGCATGTGTGATACTGGAGAGATATGTGAGGAAGCTTTTAAACACAAATTATTGCTTATGCATGAAAAACATGGCACTAAATATGTGTGCATGGCACTAAATATGTGTGCTTGGTAGAAAAGTTCTTTGATTTTTTTTTGTGTTTAAAGTGGTATATATATATATATATGAGAGGAAATTTTTAAACACAAAATTATTACTTACGCATGAACTAAATATGTGTGCTTGGTAGAAAAGTTCTTTGATTTCTTTTGTGTTTAAAGTGGAATATATAAGAGGAAAAATTTAGTTATATGTCATCATAAAAATGATCATAAATTTTTTGTTTAGTGTAATCAACTTTTTTAAGGTGTTTATCTTTCAGAACAACCCCCTAGTTGCCACTGTGCACAAGTTTACATCGGAAAAAATATTTTAATATAAATAGCTTTGCACAATAAGCGGAAAATAACCGTCCTGCCTTTGAACAGTTTATTTTTCCTTGAACAGAACCCTAATCTGTCTGACTAACTTAATCATCATGAAAAAAATGTTTTAATATAAATTGAGTGGCACAATAAGCTGAACGGTCATGCCTTTAAAAACGACGGTAAAATATTTTAATATAAATCGGGTAGCACAATAAGCGGTAAATAACCGTCATTCCTTTGAAAACTTAGCAATATTAATTTTATAAAATAAACCTTGGAATGACAAGATGATGCAGAGAAACATAAAACCGTTCGTTTAATGTTTATGAGCCAGAGAAAAAAAGGACTTGGTTAACATTGGGTTTCGGAACATTGCGGATGTAAAACTCTTACAAAATCCTCTCTTCATTCTTAAATGGTTCGCTTTAGTTCAAAAATCTGTTGGTGCTTTGCAAGTTTAATATTGCGAATGCGTGAGTTTCCCAAATAATGGCTTCATGGACATACAAATTACAAACTTTCACATTGTTCAATGTAGCGTTTTGAAATTAGTGAGGTTTGGCCATATTCAAACAAATAGATAAACAACAGATGCAATTTGTCTTTTATTATTGCTGCCCTTATCGATAATATCATCGCATTATCGAGAGTATATCTGCTCTTATTCCACACGAGAAATTTGTTTTTTTCTTCGCCCTCACTCTTACTTTTTAGTTGTTTGGAAAATGCTGTTTTTTTGAAGTTATCAAACATGGCTTTTCCATGTCCACATCACCTGCATAGAGAAAAGTCTGTTACTTTGGCGTTGTCTAGGGAAGCGTCAAATTAGCAGGTTTCGAATTTAGGTTTTTTTTTCCTTCAAAATTTTTGACAGTGGGAATGGTGAAAATGAATTAGCCGCATTAAAATCTGACAAAAAAAAATCTTGAAACTTAACAAGTATATCCTAGAATTCCAAAAAAAAAAATCATGAGAAAGTTTTTATTGTTTTCGAAAATTGATACCTCGACTTTAGACTACCCTCTTTTATGTATGCCATTATATATACATATACAGTGGGCCAGTAATCCCGAGAGAGGAATGCTGAAAAGATTTAGAGGGTTGTTTTCTTTGTCAATAAAATGGTATTCTGTAGACTGGCTTTCCAAGGCGGTATTCTGTACAATGACCTTTTAAAGTATGGTAATGATGAAAGGGCAGTGCATGATGAGTACAGTGCAATAGACACAGCATGCAGAAAGGTCTTTTCTGTGTTGTTTTTTGCAGGTTTCTGTGTGGAGGGATTTGGAGGAAGAAAGTTCTCTGCCCAAAGGCAGAGTTGGTGGCCTTCCCACTATCTGAAAAGCATAAAAACTATAAGATATATTCCCTCGATATTTAAAATGTCAAGCAGAACATTTGAACACTGTCCCCAAAACAGAGAAAACATTTTATTGCAGTGGCCGCAGGACAGCCAGAGGACAAGTTTAACACAAAAAAGCATGTATATAGGGCAAGTACAGGCACTGGATTTGGCCTTCTCTCTGCCATCCATTCTTATGTTGTTCAGCATGTGTATGTATATATATGGGTTTTCCTTGTCTTCAAATATAACAAAGATAAAAATCAGATTATGGGTTGTCCTAAATTATGGTTAAAACCCTAAAAGGAAATCGGAAGAGAAGTAGCTGTATAATTTTCCATTGCTCCAGGGATTACGTTTTTGGTGTAATCTTCTTGTGACTAGCGAGGTTTAATGTTCTCATCCTTTTGGGAAGTAGCGTCCTGGCATTTTTTAAGTGGCAATATATGTCACCAAATGAATTGGAACGACAATATTGGATGATTTTACGAGATTATATTTTAAATTTTAAAGAGGATAGGGAACGTTTATGTGAGTAAATTACTTTTCCGGTAGAATATGGATATTAGTGGTGAAAATTAAAATAACAATTTATATATCAATATGTATATCTCTTTTATTTGCAAAGAGGTATTTTAGAATAATGGTTTGATTAGGTATGGTGGAGATTTAATCGCTATGGAGTAAGCAATAGTAATTTTAGTTTAATTAAATGAATGGTATAGATTTAATCTCCATGGAATGCTGAATATGAGATATGGTTAGGTTTTATAGAAGATGTCATACCAAACACTTATGTGGTATTAGTCCTTATATTATAACAAAAATATTAAAACCTTGAGCCTAAAAACTACAAACAGTAAATATTAATTTTATTTTCAATAATTTCAATGTTTTTTTAATTTGAGTAAGTCAATGTATTTACATAACATGTCATTACAACATCCCAATGTGAAATGTATTATGGAGTAATTGTTTTGATGCTTATGACTTGATACTTATCTTACTAGCTAATTAGATGATTAATGGGCAAAACTGTATTATGGAGTAAGTATTTTGATAATTAATGCGCCAAACATTTTTTTGATAAATCATTTTTCCTTGGACATAGCCCTAATCTCTAACTAATTTAACCATTATGAAAAAAATATTTTAATATAAATCCCATCACACAATAAGCTATAAAGAATGGCCATGCCTTTGAAAACTTAGCCATGAATTGCATCAAGAAACAATTATATGCCTATAAACGGGTACTGAGCAATGAATTACATTAAGAAAATATTATATGCCTATAAACTGTAAGTTATTAAGTTTTACATATATAAATGACAAGATGATGCAAAGAAGCATAAAATCTTTTAACATTTATGAGCCAGAGCAAACAAAGACTTTGTTAGCATTGGGGTTCTTATTCAAATTGAAATGAATGCCTTTGAAAACTTAGCAATGAATTGCATCAAGAAACCTGTTATATGCCTATAAACGGCACTTTATTAACTTTTATAGATATTATATTAATATTATAAAATAAACCTTGGAATGATAAGATGATGCAGAGAAGCATAAAATCACTTAATGTTTATGAGCGAGAGCAAACAAGGACTTTGTTAGCATGGGGTTTTTATTCAAATTGAAATGACTCGGGCAAAACTCTTAAAAATTCCTCTCTTCATTTCTTTCAGCTCTTAAATTGTTAGCTTTATTTCAGAAATCTTTTGGTTCTTTGCAAGTTTAATATTGTGAATGCATGAGTTTCCCCAATAATGGCTTCATTGACATACAAATTACAAATTCTTATTTGTCATATTTATTTCTCCTTGCATTTGAGGGGTTGATTTCTTATTAGAGATTTGGTAATGCCACACTCATATATTTATCACTTCTGTTTTTGGAAACAATGAAATCAGCGTTGAAGACACTTATCCTGCAATAACCACTTACTGCATGCCATTTTGATCAATTAAGTTAAAATGTTCATTAGACCATCAATATTCATCTTCTTTGCATTTTCCTCTACCATGAGCCTTTTCCTATTTTTCATAGGAGGATGCACTACTATAAAATTGTTAGTCTAGGTCTGATGGTTATGAACATTGCTGACAAAAATTGAAGAGAACAAAATGTAGAGTAAAGGACTTGCTCTTCTTAGTATTACAAATCACTTAAATAAGATTAATCAATGACTAGAGTTAAATTTGACTAAGTGAAACTTAACTAGGACACTTGGAGGGGTGTTTTGACATCTAACACATGGCTGGTAAATTGAACTAGGACACTTGGAGGGGTGTTTTGACACCTAATAGGTGACTGGTATTAGATTCTCCAACAATCCCCCTTAATTACAACCACATAAAAAATTCAATTAAGATAGATGCTAGGTTTACAATTTAAAATTTGACTTCAACTTTTCTTCTTCTATTTTTCCATATTATGTAGCTTCTAAATTATTTCAACTTTTTCTCTTTGTTGTATCCTTCAAACCTCAGTTTCTTCCAGGTTTTCTAAGCATGTCCTATACTTCTTCAAAAAAAAACTTGTATGTGGTTTGCTGCCACATATTATCTTATGTAGTGTTCTTTTCATCCTCAATTTGCTGCAACATAAGATTATAATAAAATAATATTTCTTCACAACTCCAATACCTGAAAATTCCATTAATTTCTTCATCATGCATGTTGCCTTCAACAGTCATTTTTGCAGCTTCTACTTAGACTTCATCTAGACATAGTGTTGCAAGCCATGCTTCAAGTAAATTTAACTCTTCTTCATGTATCTACACACTAGAAACCAATGTTAGAATTAAAAATATTTGCAAAACCACATTGGCTATGTTCCTTCTGCTCTATAATGAGAGCTTCCTTCTATTGCACTTCCTCTGCTTCTACCTTTGTCTTTGTTTTCTCTTTATGGGCTTCCTTCTTTGTTTCTTCCTCTATTTCTGTCTCTCTCTCTTTGACTTCTATACTAACATGTGCTGTTGCAAACAAGTTGGCTTCCACTGACTTGGGTTTTCTCACTGAATAACATTATGTCTATATGATGTTTTTGTTGCATCACCTGCAACCATTCATCATTAGTCAAAAAACCTTTATCAAATTTTACATCAACAATACTAATTGCTGGATTCACCATACCATTGACTTATCCATTGGCAGCTTCATTTTCCTCAGCAAGATCCTTTAGATTTACCAAACTTTCATCAACAATCTATGTTGCTGGAATCACCAAATTTTCATGCAATCTCCATTGTTGGAATCATCATATTGTTATCACCCAGCTCTGTTGTTGGAATCGCCAAGTTTTCATCCACCTTGGGCTGTGCACGTGGTGTTTTTCATCTCATTGTAGATCTGATGCTATAGATCTACCTTCATCTTCAACTTGAGTGCTCCCCTTTGGACCAAAACACCTCTCAAGGGTATCCAAGGCCTGGCTGACTGTCTTGGCTTCTGAAATCAAGAGGAAAATGTTGTTATCGACTGATTCTTTTATTCATTTCAATGCAAAGCAATCATTTTGTCTCTTCACTTCCAAAGATCTCAAACATCTCTTGTTGTCGTTTTAGTTTTGACTTTCTTAGCCTCTTCAATTTTCCCAATTGTTGAGTGTTCGCTTTAGATCTCAAACATCTCTTGTTGTCTTTTTGGTTTTGACTTTCTTAACCTCTTGTATTTTCCCAATTATTGAATGTTTTGTCACTACAACTCAACCAACAAAACAAATCAATGTAATTGATTCTTGACTTCCACAAACAAAAGAATCTACAAACTTTCACCTTGCACAAAAACTATAAAAAAATTACAGCATACGGAGCCGATGGGAATAATAAGCCCTTTTTCTTTTTAATCTCCTTCTCAAAACTTATATGCCCTTTTAAAATAAACATAAATATCTTTTCTTAAAGAATTCCACGAACCTTTAACAATAGCACCGCATTTCAAATATTATATAACACTCGTGATCGTTGATTTTGCTAACCCGGGGGTAGGATTGATGTGGCAGCGTGCTAACGCCTTTCTCGCCCTTGAAGGGCGGCGTTAGTGCTCTAAAGCACGGTTCATCCTAAACTGTTCATCGCTAAGATGGAGCGTTAAGTCGAAACCCGTCTGCACAATGTTAGTATGCTATGGTTTGACTCTTGAATAGCGTTAATCTCCCAAAAAAAAAAATCAGATTTTTCTTCAACTCAGACTTTGTAGCAATCTTTATACAACTGTGCAGTAGGCTTGCTGCTCTTTTACAGAGTCTTATGTAAAATGTCTTATTTTCTCTTTTGCTGCTCTCAAGGAATCTCAATCAAGCTAACCTCTGATACCATGACAAAATTGAAGAGAAAGAGAACAAAAATCTAAATTACATTGAAAACATAAATTAAACTCAACTAAGTAAAATTAAACTAGGCCACTTACTTAAACTAGGACACTTAAAGAAGCAATTTTGACATCTAACAATTAGTCGGGATTATATTCTCCAACAATAACGACTCTAAAAGAAAGCTGGAATTATGTGGCTCCTAGAAGCATCTACCACTCAACGTAACATCTTGGAATTCGTGTTTTCTCTTTAAGTTCATGCATCCCCCACTCAACATAACACCCAACTGTATAAAATTTGATTCGTTGAGAACAATTAAATTGTTGATCCAAAGGATCTAGAACTGTAAGATTTTTGAGATACACAGATCTAGATCTGCAAAACAATAAACAAGCTTGCAAGAGAAGGAAGGAAGCCAGCAAGAATTGAGAAAAGAATGAAAAATTGATTCTACAATATTAGTTTTAGAATAAATACATAAAAGCAACTAAGTTAAGCTTAGTTGTACATGCAATAACTAAAGCTAACTAAAGCTAAGTGTGCTTTTATCTTATGTTAATGTGTACATGTGCCACATGCAAGCAATAAGTTAACTGGAGCTAATCTAGGTGCATGTACACCAACACAGCTAGTCTAAGTGCATGTACACCAACACCCCCGGTTAAGCATAACTTAGGTGAGTGTGATGCAAAATGAATGAGTCTCGGCAACACGGCCATTTTAGGTAACCATATACAATGCATAAAAAATGAAGAAAGAGGGAAAACCTAGTGGGAAGAAAACCTCCCCCCTCAAAATATAATGCAAAAGTAGAGAAAAGACAACGGCTAGGCAGTCGTGTCCTTCACCCCGGGACGATCTCGCAGGAAGTGAAACTTCTGCTCAGCATGCTTAGCATGCTTTCTTCCAGGTGTCGCAAATCCGCGGCCTTGTCGAGAACATGGTAACCCCCATCGAAGCAGAGGCGGAGATGAAGCCTGCCTTTGAATTTGTTGTCGCCACCGCCGCCATTTTCTACCTGCTCTTCTTCTTTTTCGAGATTGACCTAGCGGGAGCTCACCTGCCTGTTATCCGTGCGGCGCTCTATGGCGTTGGGAAGAATTCGAGCATGCCCAATTGCTTCCTCCTTTTCTGGGCCTACACGATCTTTGAGCACCTTCATGCCTATTCTCAAACCCTCGGCGATATTCGTGCTTCCCGCGCAGACCAGTTGATCGACGACGAGTCTCGCTTCGTGCTGGCCATCCAGAGCCATGCTCTTCAAGGGAAAAACTCGCTTGGCCGTCGTAGAGAATACGACGATGGATAACCGATCCGCTGGGCTAAGATTTGATATCACAAAAGCCATTGCCCGTTTCAATAGCGACAGCTTCATTCCCGTCATGCTTCCGCTAACATCGGGCAGCGTAACAAGATCTATCGGCGCACGACAACCTGGTTCTATAACCGTATTTCTCTCGCAGTTTTCGTAATTCTGTTTCTTGGAAGCTTCGCTGACCGGTGGAGCCTTAACATGCACCAGCACTGTAAAATTCTCCGAAGCTTCAGTGGCTGCAACGGCTTCAACCTCGGGATGCAATGCTATTCTCAATTTCCATACATTTGCGGCAGCTCGATCGCTTGTTCTTTCAGGATCAACGACGAAACCCTTGAATTCGAACTCTTGGTCATCATCGGGTTGTAAGCTTGTTTGCCTTTCAATCTTTCGCAAGTTCGAAATCGAATCCAGAGGTTCGTCGTCGTCGTACACGGCTGATTCTAAGCTAAAGCTTTCACGACGATTTCTATAGGTTGCGATCGAATCGTCTATCATTCTAAGCATTTCATCCTGTTTTCCAAACAATTCTTCCAAAATTTTCCATACTTCATTTGGAGTTGAACATGATTCAACATGAAATAGCAGTTCCAGAGAAATAGATAAACATAGGATGCCGAAGGCCTCGTCCATGGGATTGAAATATCTTGTTTTTTCCATTGCCGATGTTGGTTCAACTTCCGTTTCCATGGTTATTCGAAATAAGCCTCTACTTCTGAGATGAAGTTGAATCTTTGGCTTCCATTCGAAATAATTATATGGAGTGAGAATTGCCGATTGTGGAAACTCCAATTTAGACTCCATTCTTTGTCGTTGCTTCAATCTTCTGAACCTGCAAATAAAATTGCTTGTGCACTGATTACAAATCGATACCATGTAAGATTTTGAGATACACAGATCTAGATCTGCAAAATAATAAACAAGCTTGCAAGAGAAGGAAGGAAGCGAGCAAGAATTGAGAAAAGAATGAAAAATTGATTCTACAATATTAGTTTTAGAATAAATACATAAAAGCAACTAAGTTAAGCTTAGTTGTACATGCAATAACTAAAGCTAACTAAAGCTAAGTGTGATTTATCTTATGTTGATGTGTACATGTGCCACATGCAAGTGATAAGTTAAATGGAGCTAATCTAGTTGCATGTACACCAACACAGCTAGTCTAAGTGCATGTACACCAACAAGAACGACATCTCATCGATTTCTGTCCCACACAAACACACACCATCCCAGAAGGAAAGGTCGTTAGTTACTCGAATTCTTTTCCTTTCTTTTTTCTCTTCATTTGTAGGTTGTTCTTTTAGGGTTTCAACGCGTTCTAGACATATAGGTTACATTTGCTCATCCTTCACTGTTAACCTGATGTCTTGAAGAAAATACCGAAGAAAAGAGAATAAGTAGGGACTTGCGTCTGTTATTGAGATAGGAGTAAGTTGTTATCAGATTTACAGCTGTAGGGACTTGTGTTTGTCGATGGTATTTCGTAAATAAATTCACAATCTGCTGAAACGGAGAGGTCGTCAAAGTAATCCGCTGTGAAGAAATGTTTGGAAGGAACAACTTATATCAACCAGAAGAAGGTCAAGTTCATTTAAACTCCTCAATCTATAGCCATCTAGCTCCCACATTTTGTTATACCACCACTACCGCTCGTCACGTTGTCTTAGAAACGGTAATGGAACATGAATAGGTGCCTCAAAACTTTCTAGTAATTTTCGTTTTCTTTCAATAAATCTTTTCGTTTTGTTTCGATAAAGCTTTTCGTTCAATTTCACAGATACTTCTTTCTGCATTTTGTAATTTTTGTTCTCTTCATCGTTCAAACTATTATCTATTTGCCGATACATGGGTTGGATTTAGAGTGGATGCTGGATGGATTCTTAGGTGGGAGAGAGGATTAATTTTGAAGTATTTATATTCAAAAATATTAATCCTTTTTTAAATGGAACTAAATTGTTTCACAAGTTCCACTGAATGCTAGGGTGAAATCGATTTCTATTTGATACTTTTAGGATTTTATAGGTTTGAAGACTAGACTTTTAGGATTTTGTAGGTTTGAAAAAGGGCTGAAAAACTGAAAAGTGAAAATGAAGTGTGAAGTTAGAGTGTTTTTTTTTTTTGGGTTACGTTTTTGTTTTTCTTTATTTTTAATTGAGTTTGTAAATATGTAAGGTTATTAATGAAATATTATTGTTGTTTTTTATTTATTTATATTTTTGAAAAATACAAGGGGAGTTATTATTTAAGCTTTTAGAATTAGTTAGAACTAGTGATAATCCAAAAAAAAATTCCTCTATCTTGTAGGATGTTTTTTGTTATCACCAAGAATTTTTTATGGTTGGAGAGAAATGTGATGCTTAGAGAAAAAGGATATAATTTAAAAAATTGGAGATTGTATGAGAGAAAAGAAATCTCAAGAATATGAGGTTTCAGTGGGAGAGGAAAGATTGGACCTGCATTAACAAGATTCTAGCCTAATTATAGCAGGATGTTAGATTTGTAGAATAGTCTTAATAAGGAAACTATGGTTGTTACTATTGAATTGGTTGTGAATGAATGCTATAATATATAGAAAAAATATATTCAAATATTGCATTAATGTCGTATAAGAACACTTAATGTTAACAAGAAGATAGATAATGGTACCTTATATATATACACTAGAGAGAAATATACATATTTAGATAACAAAGTTAGGAAGATTACGGGTCAACCCTGAGAAGCTCAAGCTCTAAAGTTAATTTTTAATTCTCATGTAGCCTGTCAAATGGCAACCCTTCAAGAATATTGAAGAACTAAAACAGAAATAGACATATTTAGATAACAAGGTTAGCAAGATTATGGGTCAACACTGAGAAGCTCAAGCTCTGAAGTTAATCCTTAACCCTCATGTAGCGTGTCAAATGACAACCCTTCAAGAATATTGAAGAACTAAAACCCATCATCCAGGAATATTTTTCTTGAATATAAAGAATTCCCCTAAATTATATATATATATATAGAGAGCTAGCTAGAAAAAAATAATGGCTAAGTGAGTGATAGAACCCCACCAAGATATTGTCCATTAAACAGTGAAAGAAAACTTGAACATAGAAATGCATTTTTTACTACATGGGAGGTTGCACTACTGTAAACTGATGAATATGACCATGGAAACCATTAATGGAAAATATCCCAAATGAAATATGGAACATTGCTAGAGAATTGATGACCAATTAAGAGAACTTCATTGATTTTTCTTCAATTTGGTTCTTGAAATTATCACTAAAGTTCCCTCATGGAACAATTAACTCCTCGAAGCCATCTTAGCATGTGTCCTAGTTTTTCAGAGCTTCACTGAGCCAAGTGCTTACATCTGCTATGTTGGCCATCGATAATTTGGAATTCATGGAAATTTTCTTCATCTTGCCCATTACAACATTGAGCACATACAAGGTATCTTGAAAAACCTCCACACAACCAACAACCCTTTCTGGGTCCTTTTTCTTCTAATTATGCATTATCATGTTTAGAGACAAGGCCTAGTATAGCTGTTGGACTTGATCCATGGTCACATTGAGTGTAATGTGAGTAAGATCCTTGGGTTCTCGCACTTGTTGCACACTAAGGTAAGTGACTAGCGTTGACATACAAAGCTAAGGATACAATGTCTGGTCACAGGCTATGTTGATTTCTTTAGAAAAAATTGAAGGTGAAATCTAACCTCGTACACATTGGCACTACCATTGCTAGATCTAGTCCCCTTCTTGTTTCCAAAAATGAAGATCCCGAGTGACACAGAAATAAGTGCAGCAACCACTAGTTGGCAAAATAACACAAAGAGGATAATGACTATTTTTCTCCTCTTGGCCCTAAGGATGTTGTTGGCGTCCTCTTCTGATAACATTCCATAACCCCTTAAAGGATTGAATGGCCTCATTATGGAGACAAAAGAGAAAGGACATAGGAGCGAGGCACAAGCTTCTATGTGAGAACCCAGGGGAATTTAGGCGGACTCTTGATTTTTTTCTGCAAATTAGAAATATATGAAAAGAGAGAAAATATTTGTTGTAGATATAGATGGACCAATTTTAATAGAGTGGGTAGAGTATCGTTTTTTACTCCAATGATGCGCACTATTCAACTTTTTCCTTTTTGTTGAATGTCAAGGGCTTGTCTCGATCACTTAGAGCAAACAAGTTTTCACATATTGGGAGGATGTATTAAACTATTTTTGTTCTTATATGGTTAATGGGAGTGGAAGTGAAATATTTTGGTTGTCAAAATATTTTATGATAATTAACATAACAATTTGCAGGGTGATACGGATTTTGATGCTATTATTAGCAAGCAACGCGCGAAGTTGCCTAAATTTCAGCTAGCAAGAGACAATGTTGCAGTTCCTATTTTGCCATGTCAGGAAAAGGAAAGATAGAATATGGGAAAAGTAAATTCACATGCCAAGGGAAGGCTACGTGGGCGAGGAAAATAGGCTCCTCTACAATGGATGTTAGTAAACTTTATTCATAGAGGGAAGATGTGGATATCTCACAACAATCTATTTTTTCTAAGAGTAACAATTTTGAAAATGAGGAAACTAAAATAGGTTTTCATTCCACACTAGATGGTATGGTTATATAATGAAAATTTCAAGAGATTATTGTTCTTCGGTGACATTAGTGAAGATTCATAATTCATTGGAACAAACACATATAATTCCAGGAACATCTAAATCATTAGACCAAGAAATTCGCAGACAAAGCTGCAAGAAAATCAAACTAGAATTTATTGGCAAGGTCCAGAAATTTGGGTGATTGTTGATGAGGGCCTTTTCCACTCTCCCCCTTGGAAAGCAGGGGCTATTTTGAAAGAAATAATGAGAAACATCGCAACTCTCAACAGGTTTCACATAAGTGGGTACCAATTCATTCAAAAGGTGGGAAGGCCTCTACAACTGATAAAGTTGTAGCTCACTCCCACAACGGTAAAATAATTTATATAATGATTGATGAAGTTAGAAACAAGGAAGATGATTCGTCTGGATTTTTTGAGGCTTCTTCAACTGAAACTCAAATTGGAGATTCTAGTGCTAAGACCAATGCACCTAGAATGGAATTTAGGGACAGTCAATCACATACACAATCTAATATTTTCAAATGTCCATGTAATGCAGTAAGGGAAATTGATACAAGTAATAGTGACCGTATAGAGCATGCAATTTCAAAAAATAGATTAGATTTTGATGTTGCTTGCATGAGAATTAGGAATGACTTATGCTTTCTTGATGATTCAAAAAAGAAGGCTCATTCCATTTTAAAGTCTATTGATTCATCATATGAGAATGAAATGATTTCAGAACATATTGCACATGCGATTGGCAACCCCATACCCAAGTTTGAGAAGGTTCTATATGCCATGTCTCTTGTTGTTGTGCAAGTGCCTGATAAACAAACTTATAACTCTTATAGTACTTTACTCAGTAAAAGTTTAATCTATAAATGTGAGATCCCTAACATTCCATTGAAAAGTATTTTGCAGTGGTATGAGGAACCTAGTAACTATGGTCTAGAAGTAAAGGCTCGATATCTTGAACATTCAACAAGGTTTCGAATTGACAGAGATTTGTTTTGTGCCTACTTTGTACCCTTTTTATCAAGGATGTAATTATATGGCTTCTCAAAAACCTCATGAGTAAATCATAACTTTCATGTGAATTATTGGCTAACTTAGACATAATGGTACCATGGAGTGATCCAACAAGGCACTAAACCTATAAACTCTTCGGCCAAAGCCTGCCATAGTAGATGATTCAATTGTATCAGAGTATTTGGGCACAAGTTCATATTTGTGTGCGTATTTGTGAAAAAAATGTTTGCAGTTGTGATGCAACCTCAGGAAATGTCTACCTACTATTTGAATTTTTAGAGTGTGAACAACCACATCAATGCAAACTGATGTTTGGCAAGTATGTATATCATGTAGAAACACTTATTCTATGTGGATTCTGACTCCAATTCTATGAGTCACATTAATGTTGATTATGTATTTCAGGATCAAGGAGTTAACCAGGAGTGGTGTAGCTCCTCTATAGAATAATAATCTATAGGAGTGGATGCAATTTACAACTAAAATTCAACAAGAATTATTTTGATATCTAAATTTATCATGCAATTGATTTAGTTTCTATTTTTCATCATGTTTGATAGGTTATCAGTAGCCTAGTATCCAATCTATCGAATGCTAGAGGGGTAGTTACGCGCAACATCTTTGTCTTACCATTCAATTGGTCGTTTTGCTCATATAAATTGCTATTATAACCTAGTTGGAGGCACCAATTCAAGTATTGTAGCTCTGGAAGTTGGTATGCAAAGTTATAGTGGTTAGGTCAACATATATTTTTCAATATTGTAGTGTTCACCCTTCATGGTGTTATTTCTTCTAAGGATAACATCTATCTAAAATTTCTTGTTGATAGTCAGTAATAAAGAGTCAAAACCCTAATAAACAAACTTACAACTCTGATAAGACTTCACTAAATAAAAGTTTAATCTATAAATATCAGATCCCTAACATTCCATTGAAAAGTATTTGGTAGTTAGATCTTAGACATTTTTTATCCATATTGCAAATGAGAATGTCTTTCATATTAATCACATCATTAGGATTTGGTCGACATGTCCAACCAACTAATGTGGTTCATCCTCAGGACAAAGCTGAAAAAATCCATCAATCCAAATGAATAAATAGCAAGGATACATCAGGCTCCAGAGTTAGCCATAAGGAATTATCCATTAGGAATTATTTAGAGAATTAATTAAAATAAAATTTAGTTATAAACTAGCCTTTTTAGAGGAACCTGGTAACTTGGAACATATATCAAGGCTAAGAATTGATAGAGATATGTTTTCTGCCTACTTTGTATCATTTTTATCAGGGATGCATTTATATGGCTTCTCAATAGTCTCATCGACAAATTTCATGGGTGTTCATAATAATGTAGAAATGGTTAGGAACACTATGTATGGAAACCTTCTTATTATTTCAACTCTTTTTCCAAAGCTACCTACAAACCTAAGCTGCAATTCAACTATCTAGCATTGTGTGATTATTTGTGTGAACTGCTATAACATTTTGTGGCTTCTTTTAAGTGTCAAAGGGGTAGGGCATACCAGAGCACAAAACTAGTTACAGTAGCTAACAATAAACTGTGTGGGGATGAAAAATGAAAGTTTTTTATTGAACCATATTAAACCGTCACTTCATGGAAATCTAGTCAATATCACTAATGACCACTTAACTAGGACTAGGTGTTTGTTTCCTTGAGCGCATGTTAACATCTCTCGAGATTCACTACTATATTATCTTAGCCATGTAAGATATATTGCATTATATTGTATTCACTCATAATTTTATTTTTCCTCCGTGAATATAATTTAGTAATATTTTTTTCTCAATTTTCTTTCTTATTTCCTACTTGAAAGTTTTGATCATTGTTCTCTAACTAGATCCACTTTTGTAGCTTTAGGTAAAAATTCACATTATATGAAAGCCTATAGGATATAGGAATAAGTATCATAAACAATCTATTTGTAGGTACTGAATATTGGAGATATTGAAAGAATGGAGTTTCCACCTTCCGCAATTTTAACGCCATACAATTATTTTGAATGGAAGCCAAAGATTCTACTTCAACTCAAAAATAGAGGTTTTTATTAGATCTTCATGACAAATTAGATTAAACCAAATTGTGTAGTTGGAAAAAACCAAATATTTCAACCACATTATAGTAATATTAATCTAAATGATGAAACTAAATTGAGTATATTATTGTCTAAGAATTTGTGTCTGAAATACAACTAAGTTGGCTTGATAAATCATGGGATAAATTATAAACATTTGCAACCAATCTCAATCCATCAAAATTCACCCATTCAACATGTTGCATATAATGACTCTCCTCAGGAGTTTGTTGAACAATTCTAATTCTAGGGTATTGCTGAGAAAATAATTTTTTTATGCTTCATATTTCAAGACTAGATTCAACTTTTCTACACTTTCCAAGTGTAGGGACAAATTCATCAATGGTGGAACATGATGTACGTATATATTTTTAAGGATGTTCTATGTTAAAACTTTATTATTGAACTCATGAAGATTTTTATTTGGAAATGCATTTGAATTTCCAAAGAAATCTTTGTCACTTGTTCGTGGGTTGTTGATATCATCAATTGGAA
This sequence comes from Pinus tabuliformis, assembly GCA_031772625.1. Classification (NCBI taxonomy): domain Eukaryota; kingdom Viridiplantae; phylum Streptophyta; class Pinopsida; order Pinales; family Pinaceae; genus Pinus; species Pinus tabuliformis. The sequence continues at coordinate 913,237,280 of CM062818.1, read as the reverse complement.
ATGAGTTGGTATCCTAGTCTAAGCTCATAGTTCTCTCTAATTTCAATGACTAAATGTTTCCATCGTTATTCAAGTTTACTATAATTATGGTAGATTATGGTAATATAATATTTTCAACATCCTTGAGATCAAACGAATCATATTTTTGCTTCAACTTGATCTTCTTATAATTTATCCAAAATAATTCCATGCATGTCACTATGATCTGGTCCACATACTGATCAAAAACATAATGATGCAAATGTTTTCTAGAGTTTGAATTGGGGGAACAATGTAAGTTTATCTAAATGAAACCCAACATAGCTATGTCAATTGCAAGAAATCTTGAACCCAAATAAAGTTGCCATATTCAAATGGGGTGTGGATAAATTCCAAGCATTCAAGTAGGAAAATACTTCAAACATAAGTGTTTCAAGTGAAAATGCATATGGATGTTTAACCAAAATACCAAATCATGGTCTTCTCGTCAATAACTGTTAAGGATAGAGATATTTTTTATCTTTAAATGCATTCTTTGGAAACTACACTAAATAACCAAAAAGAGAGAACCTTATATTGTGGATACTCTTGTCATGCCAATGATGCAATTCCTGAGACCCCCCTCTTTAACTAAGATCCAAAATTCTACTTACACCCTTTGGCAACATCTGGTGACACTTTCACTATCATCATGGAAGATTAATGTTTTAATGATACGAGTAACAGTTTAATGCCACTCTTTCCTAGACTACTAATAATAGTTTAATGATTTTAATGCTACTCTTTCCTATGCTACGAGAAACAGTTTAATGCTACTATTTCATATGTTATTGCCTTATGATATTTCCTATGCTACTCTTTCAGTTTGATTAAATTGTCCTCACAAATATTTTAAGTGGACACTCCACCCATTATTGATATTGTATGATAATAGTATGTTAGGCTCAAATAAACCATTTATTATGAAATTACATCAAGGTTTTTAAGCAACAAAACTGAACCCAACTTATTGTGAAAATATTTAGGGGGTATGGTAGAGCCATAGTTTCCTTTATATAAGAGTAACATTTCTCATGATTCATCAATTCCTAAGATTGTACTGCTACTACTCTGTTGTAAAAGGATTGGACCTAGGCGACAACATACTCAATATCATGATATACTACAAAGCCAAGACTCTCTGCTGATTGGTAGGCGTGTTGTAACTAGATCTACCTTCCTATTCTCTAAACTTTTGTAGGAGTTCCATAAAGAAACATGTAAAGTAAAACCTCTTCAGCTGCAACTAATTGTATAGTGCATGTGAAAAACAAAGAGATAAGCTGTGGAAAACTAATTCCTATTGAATCATCACAGGGACACCTATAAAAAAAAAATCCACAATAATAAATCTATCTTAAACGTGATTAGCAACCAATCAACTTATTAGCCGAATATGAAATTGTTCATTGATTTTTCATGAGTAACATTCAAAATTTTTAGCTCTGTATTTTATTGTAATTGAAGTTAGGGGACTTTTGATGATATTTCACTCAAACTTCTAGATTTTTATCATATTGCAATTGAAATTGGATGTGTTATTCATATTGGTAATATAGGTTTGGCATCCTTAAAAATTAGAAGGGAATTTCATATGGCTTTGCACAAGTCAATCTATATTTCTTTGTTTGACAATTGTTTGTTCTTGGTAGATATACCTAACCCTGGTGTGGCCATTGCTAGGCATTAGAACCTACATATAATAAAATTGCATGGCAACTTCGTGGGGTTGACTCCCTTGTCTTAGCTAAGATGGATCCCCATGTAGTATGGTGCAAGCTCATAACTTTTCCAAAGAATGTGGATTGAACAATGTGAAGCAAAAATTGAAAATTATTTGCTTGAAGCAGAGAAGGTACAAAAATGCACATTTAGAGTTATATTTTTGTTAAACCTCCTGTGTCACAAAATAGTCCAAATGTCCAAAATTAGTTAAACAAGGACAAGAAAAGGTAAATTCAATCACCTTAAAAGAAAGTGGTAAATGACTGTAAGATTTTAGTCAAGTGAAACAATCCAATATTGAAAAAGAGCATCTTTTTTATCAAATATTTTCTATTGGAACATGAAAGAGCATCTTTGAAGATTGAGAGGAAATCTATGGTGGAAAGGTTATAGAATCTATAAATTTGGCATAATGTAAGTGATTTCTCTTTATCTTCTAGCTTTGAATGGAATTTTCTTTTACTAATTTTTATATTTAGTGATCTTCTATATGTCACGATTCTTCTTGAATGTATTCCTTACGACATTCCTTTACAACATTTGGTGCGATTGCTAGTTATAGTCATTTCAAACTTATTGTTATGAAGTGTTAACAACATTTGATATTTTTGTGGTTTAATTTTAATGAAAATAAGTGATGATTTTTTGGTTATTTTTTTCATTTTTAAATATATTCCCAACAAAAAAAATGCTTTTAAACTCTTATTCACAATTTTTTTGTTGTATCAAATTTCAATGAAAAGTTTTGCAAGTGGATGATTCAATACACTTCTCAATAGCCTTTTGAACATAAGTTCACGTGAGGAAGTATTTCTCGATGGGGCAAAGAGAGAGCATGGGTTCCATCAAAAAGAAGATTCTTGATAAAATATATGACTTTCAATGGAAGAGTAGTGATTTTAAGGATGATTGTGTTTCCACTATTAGATTTAAGTGGATGCTCAATCATGTTAGCTAAGAACTTTTCTTATCATGATTATGTTATTTAAATATAATCAACTTTCCTCTCCTCTACCATAGGGGCTTGAAGCTCTAGATATGAAATCGAAGAAGGCAGTGTCATTATGCATGAAAAAAGAAACAGAGGCTTTGCTCCTCATTAGTTATTGGAAATCAAAGATCAAGGTTGGTTTTAAAATAGTGTAGTAGTTTATTTCCATGTACAAACCACCCATTTATTTTTAAGTGAGGGCTACACATCCACAACTTAGGATCAACTACTACTAGTATAACATATCCTAGAAGCATTTCAGCAACTATATAGACTATTCATAATCAAAATTAATTTAAGATGAAAACACACTTCAAGCCTTCAAAAGTAGGTCTTGACTCTTATATGAGGAAAAACTTGCCTAGGCCCACAATCTCTTTATTTTATTTTTTTCACTTTTATGCTACTTGTAGACATGCAGTATTGGCTTATTGTAGTGCAGCACTCTTGTTGACCTAGATTTTGCATTACCTTAACCTTGACATATCCTTATGGAACATGCATTATTATTTGAGGACATCAAGTCGATGATCCAATTATTTTATTATTATTATTAGTGAATGTGATGATGATTGTAATGTACCTAATTGATGTTATTATTGGTTGTGATGATAAATGTTACATACTTATTTGATGTTATGTGTAATCATGATGATGACTTCAATATATGCTACCACATTGATATATTCTCATGACCGTTTTATTGATTTTCGTTAGCGTTATGAGTAGTCATAATGATCTCGATAATGATATTCTAGCATGTGTAAATATATCGATGACTAACCATATGACAAAATGTTACTTATGACTATTTGAGTGTGGTAAGAGGCCACCTAGATGCACATCCATCTAATGAGTCAGCAACCTCCAATTTTCTGTTTATAAGTGTGAAGGTGTGTTATGATTGTGTTGAGCTTCAAAATATAGTAGGAAAGGTGATAATAGTGTGTGTTTTGAATAAGTTGAGGGTTTTGGTCAGTTTAGACCACTAATTTTGTGAAGAGGATTGGGATAATGGTGAAAACTATAAATATAGCTATAATTGTCATTTCTCATAGTTATGCATGATTGTGTAGATTATAGCTTTGTTTTTCCAAAGCTAAAACAAGAGTGGCACTGTAGATTGCGTAAGTCATGGTTATTAAAGTTCAAATTTATAGATTTTGGATTGTTTATAGCTAAGTAGGGCTTGCAGGTTATAACTTTGTTTTTTAGAGTTAAAACAAGGGTAGCATTGTAGATTGCATAAGTTGTGGTTATTAATGTCAAAATTTACAAATTTTGACAACTGAGAAATTGGATTTAGTGACATATCTACATTTTGTAACATATTTGTCTAGAATTATGAGTTTAAAATTAATACTCAAATATTTTAAGGCTTGTTTACTCAAAAAAGAGAGAAATAGTAAATAAAATTGGCCCAAATTTAGTAAATTTTACACCTAATTAGGGAGACTCCAATTCACAATGAAAACTCTATTTTCTTGAAGCTTTGGAGGTGGAATCCTAGTGGAACTAACCTAAACAAAGTGGTAGAAGATTAAATTAGACTAAAGTAAATATTAGTGTTCATAGATGATTATAAATTTCTAAGAAGAATAAATAGTTTTGCATATATAGCTTCAATTCAAGCTAAGATAAATTTATAAATCTATCCACCACAAAACCAATTCAAAATTCATATCTCTTTTTTTAAGATGCTTTTCTATAATATAAATGAAAAATGTTTTTCAAATCCGAGCATCATTTGTTTATGTTTGAGTCTACAAAAAATTCCATGGATTTCTTTTTGTATCCTTATGCATTCATGTTTTACCAGAATATTTTAAAACAATTTTCCATTTAAATTTTTTGAACACTAAGCTAATTTCTTTTTTCTTTCAAATATTCTTAAATATTCTTATTCTAGGTCTAGTCTAGATGATTTATTGTGTTAAGGGAAATGAACACAATAATGGTATTTAGGATAGTGAAGAAAATCTCCCCAACATAGGTGCTTCTAGTAAGGTTTTTCCCCAAAAGGATTATATTTTATAAGCCCCACCATAAAGAATAAAAGTAATTTTCCAATAACTCAGAATATGTAATGTTTTTCTATACAGCATTTATGTAAATGAAAAACTGGAAAAATTGTCACTATCACCACAAAGATCTATGACATTTCTCACTCTAAACCATTCATCATTATGATCCTTGAGTTCCCTTCCCAAGCTAGTGCAATCAAACTAAGATGAAAAAGTGGCATTTGTTCTTCGAAAACTTTCCTCCAACATGCACCTTCTCTCTCAATTTCTAACAAGCACATAGATGTTGTGAAGAGGACATAAAAGAATTAAGATATACAATTTAAGTATAGGAAAATGTTTATCTAAGCAATACTCTAAATATGTTAGATAATATGCATTGTCTTGCATTGTGTATACTTTCACCAAATGCAGGTTAATATAATGAATTAAATGTATATATATTATATAGACTACTAGATGGTTGAAAGTGATTTCTCAATTATTTTCATATATCTATTTAGACAAACAATATTAGACCCTCATAATAAAGAAAAAAATAATTACCAGCGAATTATATTGGGTAATTGTAAATTATAACTCATTATCATCTATCTAGATGGTTTATGTTTAAAGTGGAGGAAAATAGTCCTAATGCACTAGGGGTGATATAATGGAAAATGTTATCAATTTCTCTTCTTGTTTTGAAACTTCAGGATAAATTTTAATCTATGAGGGTGAATGTAGTGCCCCATTTTACCTTAACTATGAGATAGACACACTTGGTATTATGACTTCTGATATAGATACTATCGCATACACTTTACGCTTTGAGTATATCATTATGATAATCCAGACATTTTATGTATTTTGATGAGACTCGTATTTCATGATATTATGATGTTTACTATCATTACTCCGATAATGATGTTGATTATGGAAATTATATGTGATCATTAATGATGTTTACTGAATGATGGTTATATCATGTTTAAAATATTTTATTGACTATTTCTTGAGTACCATAGGAAAGGAGGACTATGGATATGATGCATATCATGATGGTTTTGAGTCATTCTATGATTTATGTTTATCATTGATATTTTATATTAACGAATATAGTGGATATGTTTATATGGATTTATACTAATGGATGTTTTCACAATCTTGTATGCATTGATAAGTGCTGGTAAGAAAGTCCACCTATGAATAGTGGGGTTATAGTTGAAGGAGTCTAAACATCTTTGGAGGTGTATGATTAGCATCCCTTGCAATGCCTACTAGCTGTCCAACCATGGTTTAAGATGAAGTATAGGGGGTGATTATCCTTGGAGTTGCATGTTGTCATGAGTTCTGGACCATTGATATGGTCATTCACAACACACTACTAATGGACATGCATCAAGGGGAGCAATGATCCTCAATCAACACAATACTATCAACAAGGGAAATGAGGATACTATTGAGTTTCCATTCTGCCAACATTTAATTATGTTTCTTAGATCACGGGTGTTTGAAGGGAAACTTGTGGCACCTTTGGAACATGAGGTTCTTGAAGGGCACGAGAGTTGGCACCCTTGGAACCATATGGAGGATAAGGAAATCTATTGATTGCATTTATTTAATAAGATCCTTAAATATTGATATGTCATGAAAGATAAAAGTGAAAAGAAACATAGCATAATAAATGAAAGAAATGGCTTGGCTAATGTTAGTAAACTAATATTTAAAAGGGGGGTTTTAGTGTAAGTTAGAACTATGTGTGTGTGTGTTGTTGGACCAAAGTTTATAGTGAGGGGGTGTTGGCTTATGATGGGTTGACCTAGGTTCAAAATTTACCGCGCACCAACAAAAACCTCAACCACTAGCCCTCTCTGCAATGACCTGCAAGCATATCGTAGTCTCACCCAACGTGATTATGGTAGGTTGCAGAACCAGGTTTCTACAACCTGAGGGATGTTTCAATGTGACACTTTTGTATTTTCTTCATGCTTTAACTCTTACTTATTACTTCGCATTCATAAAATACTCTACACTTATACTTTACTTCATAGAATTACATTCATCACTTAAACATATCATAAACATTCATGAACTTTACAGTACTGAAATAAGTGTAGATATTAAAAAATAAACACATGTAGACACATATTTTACCATGGTTCATCCCAATGTGGAACTACATCCACAAGAATTATTGCTTATAATATAGAATTTGATACAACAAATAGTTCTTCCTTGCGCATGCAGCTGCAGGGTGTCTGTGCACTAAGCTTCAGACGTTCTACACACTAAGCTACACACCTAAGCCTCTGCGCACTTAGTTGTGGATACTTTCCCCTTTCCCCACATATAGATCAACCGAATACAACCATAAACATATATTTCGATCAATACTTATATTCCTTCCTTCTTTATTATTCATCCCTATATATATTATTAGATGAGGGATTACATCACTACATTGCCATGGGCCTGATACCATGGTTTCCAAAATACAAGGGCCTATGGTCCAAAACCATCAATTTTCACAATATTCTATGCTTTTTACAAAAAGGAAGGGGCTTCTCTGTGAAGCCCCCATACTGCGTGGTGAGTTTGTTGCAAAGTCCTTTTGTTCTCTGGTGTGCGGTCCAATTCGCACTTTGTACTTATTTATCCCCAAAATTCAGCTTCCTTGCCCAAAATCCTACCAAGTTGGGTTGCACCAAACAGGCCCCCAATACTCACATGTGACTCGTCCTAAGTCACTTAGTTGTTGTGCCTCTAATATCTTAGGTAATGTTGTTACAAGCTTGGTTGAATTGTTGGAGTGCTTCTGATATCTGTTTATCCTCACTACGTGATTCCTCCAACAATGCTTCTGTTACATGATTTTCAACCTTCTATAGCAATATTGCCTCCTTTTGTCAAAGCTCATAAAGCTTCTCATCTACTGTCTATGAGAGATGAAGGGCCTCATCCTACCAAGGCTAAGTTCTTTCTATCAATGTCTACTCTTCCCACTTCATCTCTTGGATCCTCTTCTGCATGATGTTCACTTCATTTATCTTTGTGATCTTTTGTGATATAAGCAATGTCTTCGTAGCTGCTCGACTTTCCTCTAACTACTTCTTATTTTGTTGCATCTCCTCCTGTAGTTTCCAAACATTTGGATCTTCGTGCAATGAAGTAAAAATATGCATAATCTCATCCAGTAGTTTGTTGTAGTCCACCAATGCTATGGAGATGCTAACCATGGCTAACTTTAGGTCAGCCTCCATTTGGTCTCTTACATCCTATGGCATAGTTGGTTGCAGCTTTAATTACAGCTCACTGATTTTTACCTCATACTCAAACTGTACCGCGGAAACTTTGTCTTTCTGCTCCTTGATTGAAAGGTCAAGCTTTGCGACCTTTTCTTCTACATATTCCTCTTCATGGACCTCCATGTTCGGAATTCCCTTACATGTTGTTTTTATTGCATCTTTTAGCTACTAATATTCTTTCACTATATGATCTCTCTCTTATATTGTATGGTCAAGCTTTTGTGACAACGCACCTAGCTTCTTTTCCACCTGTATGTTGAGCTACAATGTGCATTCTTACCTTAGATGTAATTCCTCTATAATGTCTCCATGCAGCTTATGTAACCTTGGCAGTGGCACTGCTGCTATATTCATGTTTATATGTGTCCACTCCTTGGCCTACTACTGAATTTTTTTATATTCAAACTATAGAGCCCTTGCATGTATTTATGTCAGCCTTGCTGCAAGGGTAGGCATGATTGGACTTCCTTTTGTAATCATTTCATGTATTTGTGTTGGTTGTCTAATTGATAATACCAAAAGATTCAACTTCACGATCCTTTCCTACACACCTGTGATAAGATCGTTATAGCGATCTTCCACCCTATTCCAATATTTTTTTGTGATCTTTTGAATCTTGTCTCCAATTTGGTACAAGTATCTCTCAGTGAGAACCATTTGTGTGAAATCCTTTGACTTATCCACATTATGCTTCTTGTTGGCCTTCGTGGAAGCTTTGCTTTGGATCTTCCTTTTCTCTGCGACAGATTTCTCAGTTTCTTCCTTCTTTGTCTGCTTTTTCATTTCCTTGCCTCCTTGAGGTTCTTCCTAATGTTCTTTGTCATGGTGTTCTTCTTCATGATGTTCTTCTTCCTCTTCCTATTCCTCTGCTTCCTTATCCTTGTCTTTTCCACTACCTTCATCATGGTGTGAAGTGTCCAGCTCTTCTTCTTTTGTTGCGCTATCACTTGCCTCCTCCAACGGAGTCATCCAATCTGTGGGCCATGTCTACACAACTTCTAGTAGATCATCCTCTTTGACCATATATGGTAATGCATGACATTTCTTCTTCACATCTCTGTGTGTCTATATGTATAATCTATGAAAATCCGTGTTGAACCTTGCCACAACATTGTATTGTTTGTCTAAACTTGGTAAAAGGTGTGGATATTGGTTCACAAGCATGTGTAGATCCATCTGGTATAGTATAAAAAATATCATATTTTCCTATGCACGTAATGGTTGAGTGGTATGCTACAGTGAAGCATACCTCATGACCTCACATACATCGTCTTCTATCAAAAGAAACTGTGTATCCTTTGTTTCCTTCCATGTCAACAAAGAAATAATCAATAGTAACCAGGCATAATAGAAAGATACACCTTTCTATTGGACCTCGTGGAAATCATCCAATAATTCCTTGCATAAATACACAACCCAGCTATACTGGACTCCATTTGTGCACTGTGCGGCTAGAGCCACCATCAGCGTAGGGAATTCATTTGTGTGACACTTCCTCATAATCTTTCGAGCCATAATATGTGCTACAAAGTAGAATTCTTGGTTATTGATAGAGTTTATGTCATATCCCTATTGTCTTTGAACAACCCATACTTTTTCTTGATGCTTTCTGTCAAGCCACGATCAAGGTCCTTCCCAACAAACTCCTCCACGGGGTTCCAACCTTGGTATGGTAATATCGTGATCCTCGAGATCAACATTTGGTCTATTGGGATTTTATTCCCCATCCATAGGTGTTTGTCATGTATCAATACCAATAATTGTCGAACACACGTTGTGTTTGATGAACTTCTGCCTAAGTGCGACACATTTAACATGTTTAGAAGTCCCTACTACGCCAACCCCTTTTCCCATCACTATGGTTCTAATCTTGTCACTTCACTATCTAGGTAGTGAACCTGCTACAAGTACTGGCTTGGTGTGAACTATGGGTACTTCGTCTGGTCAATAAAATCATTATTTGTGAATTTTAGCTGTGGGATTTTTCCTAAAATATCTCCTTCAAATGGAATATCCTCCGACAATAGAGGTGTGAACATCCCATACTTCGCATATTTGGCATCCTTTACAGGCTTAGCATTTTTCTTCCTTGGTAGCAGAGGTGAGATGAACAATGCACCACCTTCCTCCACCTGAATTTCCTCCACTTCTTCTTCAATGTCGACCTGCTGAGATTTCTTTTAAGGCTTCATGGGTTTGGCAGGCTTCTTGTCATTCTATTTCTTTGTTCTTACTTCATTGGGTTGCTTATGCCTCGGTGATGTCTGCAGCTTCTGTGGTGGCGGTGCTACTACTGTGGGTTTTGCTACTATAGCCGGTGCAACAGGTGATGATACAGGTGTATCAGTTGTTGTTGCGACGACTGCTTCCATACTCCTTCTATACCTTTCTCGTTAAATATTCACACAAATTCTTCAGTCAACAAGATATTCATGAAAGAAATCTCTACAACTGCCTTGCACTATTACTCTCTCAAACTCTCGATTAAGAAAATTTCTTAATTTGAGTGGGAGTCGGTTGTGTATAACAATTCTAACCTTTGAACCTCATCATTACATTTGATTTTGTCCCAATTTTGTTCAGATTTTGTCATTAAATGTGTATCTATCATTAAATTCTGCCAACTTTCATCTTAAATTCAACTTGATTCCTGTCTTTTCCCTTTTAACGGTCATATTTCTAATTTTCCGATGAACTTTGACACATACCCTACTATAGTGCACCTATGTCTTACATTGCATCTTCCTGTGAACTTCAACATATATCCAACTATAGCGAAGTACTTTCTTCATCAAAGCTCCTTCTACAGCGTAGTTTATAGCCCAGTGTCCACTTTCAACTACATGTGACACTAAGGTTTTCCCTCTTTCTTCTTTAGGGCGAAGATGTAGGGATAGGGTTGTCCCTGTACAACTTCAATCTACTTCCATTCACTTTTCTTTAATTAAGTCTCCATTTAACTTTGCTAATTTTGTTGTGCCTCCATCAGTAATATACTTAATAACATGTGGGCATAACCAGTGTGTTTTGAATTTCCCTAGAAATTTCTCAAACTTACTGTTATAGAGGAGAACAAGGTCTCCTATTTGGAACTTCTTTTACTTAATGTGCCTATCATGCCAAGCATTTTCTCTTGCTTTCTGCACTTGTTAATGAAATCCTACTATAAACCTATCTTCTTCCAAAGAAAGTGATTGTGCCATAATTTCTTCCATTATGTCAGGGTCTTGCATATTTGTAAAAGTTTCAATTCTTAGGCTAGGGACAATGTATTCGATGGGCATCACAGCTTCTTTCCCATAAACCAACCTAAATGGTGTTTGTCTTGTCAACTTTTTGCATGTAGTCATATAAGCCCATAATACTACTAGAATTATAAGATCATAGTCATCCCTATTCACATTAAATACCTTGTTCAGTGCATTCTCCAAAATTTTATTCAATGCTTCCACAGTTCCATTTTCTTGAGGATGATAAGGAGTGCTCTTTTTGTGGTAAACTTGAAATTCCTAGTTAATGCTTCAATGGTCTTATTCAAGAAATGTGACCCTTGGTCACTCATCAATATCTTTGGGCACCCAAATATGGACAGTATGTATTCAAAGATGAAATTTTCAGTAGTTTCTACACTTCAATCCTTCAATGGTTGTGCTTCGGTCCACCTTGTCAAATAATTAGTTGCGGTGATTATATACCTCATACCAGTCCTTTTCCCTGGTGGATTGATAGGTCCAACAAAATGAATAGTCCATTTGTCAAAATCCTGCAAAGTCACTTGTGTTACTAGTGGCATCTCATCTCTCCTTGAAGGTTTTCCTGTTCTTTGGCAGATATCACAAGCTTGATAATACCTCTTTGCATCCTTTTGAAGTGTAGGCCACCATATTCATTATCTTAAAATTTTCTGTGCAGTAGCTTTCCCTACATAATTTTCACCAGCTGCGCCACTATGAGGTTTTGTTAAATTATATATCTTTCGTGCTCAAGAACATACCTACACAATATTTCATCTAGTCCCATTTTATACAAATGTCCTTCTATCAGTGGAAAATCTATTGCCTTGACCACCAATTGTTTGTTTTGTTGTGTAGTGTATTTTGAAGGAGCCATCCTTGTGGTTAAGAACTAAATAATATTAGGGAAGTGATCATCTGTTATCCTGATTGCAAATAGTTGCACATCAAGAATATTATCCCCTCTATTCATTGGTTCTTCTCCTGTCTCTAACCTTGACAAATTGGTCCAACATTTAGTCTTCTTAGCTTAACAACAACTTCAAAATCATATTCCTGAAATAATAATAACCATCTGCAAATTTTTCCTCCTAAAATAGGCTTATTGACCAGGTATTTTAGTTTAGAGTGGTCTATGAACATCTTAAAATGTGATCCCAACAAATAATGTTTGAATTTATGCAAAGCATATACCATAGCTTGTCCTTCTCTTTCTATAATTGTATAGTTATTTTCTGCTTTAGATAGTTTCCTACTTGCAAATGTTATAGGGTGATTGATTTCCCCTCGCTAGGCTATGCCAACACCACTCCTAAAGCTATGCATGAAGCATCCACATGAACATGAAATTCCTTATTCCAGTATGGAAATACTAGTATAGGAGTAGTTACCATATTTTCTTTTAGTGTGTCGAGGCTCTTTTGACATTCTTCATTCCATAGGAAAGTAACATCTTTCTTCAGCAGTTTTTCCATAGGAACAGTAATTTGTGCATATCCTTTGATAATTTTTTTGTAATATGCTGTATGTCCTAATGTGGTGCGAAGCTATCTCACTATTTTTGGTGGAGGTGAATTCACAATAATAGAAATCTTCGCAGGATCCACCATCAATCCTTGCTTGTAAACAATATGCCTTAGTAATATACCAAAAGGTACACAGAGTATGCACTTCTTAATATTCAGATAAATTTGATACTATTTGCATGTGTTGAGAATCAATCTTAAGCTTGCAACATGTTTCTTCAATAACCCAAATATTGTCCAATCATCGAAGTATACTTTTAAGAACTTGTGAATATATTCTTTGAAAGTTTCAACCACTACTCTTGAAAATATGGCAGGGGCATTCTTCAGTCCAAAACGCATCATTGTATATTGATATGATCCTCATTATGTAGCGAAAGTAGTCTTATGTCGATCTTCTGGTGAAATTTTGATCTGATGGTGTCCTAGAAATCCATCTGTGAATGAGTAGGCCTCCTTTCCACCTACACTATCCAGTACTTCATTTGTAAAGGGTGTAGGGAAGGGATCATACACACATGCATCATTTAATTTCCTTAGGTCCACACAAATCTTAATTTCTCTTTTAGCCTTTTTGTCTTGGACCACCATGGGACTTACTCACTCTGACTCCTTGATAGGTTCAATGATCCCTGCTACTATCATTTTATCTAACTCTTCTTTTACTTTCTCCTTATATTTTGGATTCAATTTGTAGGGTCTTTGCTTGAAAGGCTTCACATCAGGCTTTAAAGGATGCTTCATAACTCCCAAGTCTCATAATATGCCCTTAATATCTGAGAACTTAGTGGGGAATAACTCATGTTATTCATGGAAAAGATTTGTCACTTTGCTGACTATTTCTTCATCCCAGTAATATCCTATCGTTGCAAACTTCGGCTCATCTTCTGACCCTATGTTCACCTTCATTGTCTTTAATGGCTTTGTTATATCAATCATTTCTAATTCAGGTCCATGCAATTCATGGTAGTCTTTAGATTCTTCTATGTCAATATTGCAAGGGTATTCATCTTCTTCTATAGTGATGTTGTAGCATTCCAGTACATTATGTAGATGTGCAACCCAATCAGGCTCCCAAGTGAGTGGAATTTCATTCTAAAAAATATTCTTTTTAACTATTTTAAGGGTTGAATCTATATATGGACAATCATCTTCAAAGTTAAATTTCAATATAAACCCATCAATCATCTCTGCCTAGCTCACAGTACCATGTCAAAGTTCTATTTCCAAGTACCATTTTTGAGGAATTTTCTCCAATGTATGGATGATCCATGCACCCATTCTTCTTGTGGAATCTCCTTCCATGTTGTCATACAAAGCTAGATGTGCTCTCTAGGGTTAGTTTGACCATCATATTTATCTTCCAACTCTGCTTCTACCTGAAAAAACCTTATCCATATCAACCTTCGACATTCCTACCAAGTTCTTATATTCTTCTTATGTGTACCCGATCATCTATCAAGAGTAGATCTTAATGCTATATCCAAAGCTAACAATATTTGACACTCTGGTACCTGTTCTTCATATTATTGAAGAGAAGTATTTATATTACACAAACCATCATGAAAAGGTAAGTCACATACCTCAGTTGTCATACAGCGAACTGCTTTAGTATTTTTTTCACATCACCTTGTAAACACTTCATATAACTCGTTTTGCTAATTTTCCAATTCTTCTTCTGAATCTAAAGTGCAAGAACTGGCTTGTTCCCAGCCCAATTTTCCATCTACAGTGGGATTAATTCATTCTTCATCTTTGGCTTTTATCTGATAAATTTTGTCTATGTCTATTGCATTGTACTCTTCTTTAACTGGTTCAGTATACCTTGCTCCTTCTTATAGACCTAATGGAATAATGACTCTCATATTGTTTCTTTCAAATATCATTTGCCTTTTCTTTAAGTTGATTATAGCCATGTTAGAAAATTCCCAATCTAGTCCAAGTAATGCAGGATAGGGGTTATTGTCATCCACAATTTCTATCACCTCAAAATCAGTAGTAGTACACACCCCTTCAATGTCTACGGCAATGCCTGATAATCTTCATAGAGGAACAATCTTTTGTTGTTTCACCATTATTAGTTGAATATGTGACCATTGCAACTTCAGTTTACCCATTAATTTTCATGTTTTCTTTGTTAGGACATTAGCTTCAGATCCCAAATTTAAAATTACTTGATTCATGTCATATTCTCCTAGTTGTACACTAATCCTCATTTCTTTTCCAATTCTCTTTTGTCTATGTAAATTGTTAACTTCGTGCATCTCGCTCCACAGTACTTCTCTAGATGCACGGGAGTTTATCAATTCCTGAAGTCCTACAAATATTTGATCTCGCAACAATTTCATATAGGTTTGAAGAAAATATTTTAAAGTATCTACTTGATATGCTGCATCTTTTTCCTGTATTATTAGAGCTTGGCCTTGAATCAAAGATGATAGATCACAAATATTCTTTTGATTATGTTGTGTGCTAGATGTAAAAGCTCCTGCATCCATAAAGCTTCACTTTGCTTCCATAAAGACTTCTTTTTCCTTTTGAATATCAAGCACAAGGGATTTTTCAGTAGTATTTCTTACCCACGTAGCTTCAACTTCCTTCTTCCCATCTGCTTTATCATTCCCATCACAGCTCCACTTCTTGTTATGATATTTATGCGAGGTTCATCAATCCTTGGTTCCACAGTGATCATTTGGATGTTTTGTGTCGGTTGATGGTTCATCTTTTCTTGCATTTTTTCCATAAATACTGGATATTCTTCAACTACATGATCAAAATATTTGCAATACTTACATGTCATGGTAGGATTCTAATAGTCTCTCATGAAGTGTCCTGCCTGGCCATAGTTATAGCAAATAATTTGTCCTCGTCCTTGACCAGCTCCATCACCTCTACCAATACCTCGAACTCTACCTTGATAACTACCTCGACCACTATGGCCATGTTCCTCATGTCCATGTTCTTCGGCTTGCATCCTATATGCATAAACACTTCTATCCATCATTAGTTCATAAGCTCGATAATTGTTTTCATCATGTCCCACTAATTTGCAAAACTTGCAATACAGGTTCCTTGGAGTTTGCACATACTTATGCAATAGATAACAGTCTTTGGTGCAATGTTCACCCCTAGTTTTACATATCTTTCACCATAAGTTGGATCCAAGATTCAAAGGGTTCAGTGCTCCACTAGCCATGTAGTTTCTGAAGAGAGAACATTGTTCCAAATAATGGACTTCCCCTTTACACTTTCTGCACCATACTTCTTCTCGAACTTCTTTACTTTTCTTCATATCTTATATCTGTAGAGTCAAATTTTCTAGCTAACTCTGGATTTTTTGCATACCTACATTGGTATCCCCTATTGGCAAAGCTTCTAACTTCATCATAATTTCTAAGGCTTCGGCTTGATTTTCTATCTTCTATTAGGACAAGGGAAATCTTATATGTGGAAGCACCATAACAATAAACCACTATTTATGTTGTTACTAAGTTATTTCGAAGCTCACCTAATCCAATAGTATTTTGAATATCTGATCAAATTCCCACACAGACTCATTATGATTTTGTTTGATTTCTATAGCTCTATGATGCACTACGAATCAAACTTGGGCTTCTTGAATTCTTTTATCAGCGTTGTTTTAATGTCTACAAATTGTTTGTTCTGATTGCTCCAATACATCACATACCGTGTCAGCGCTCTATCCTGAAATGTTGTAACAAGTTGTGCTTTCTTCATATTTTCATCATGGACCTACTTTGTTATCCATACTACTTCACATAAGAACCAGAATTGCTCTGGATCCTCTGATCTAGTCCCTTTAAAAATAGGAAAATTAATATCATCGACCATATTTCTTCACGATGGGGGCGGGGGAGGGGGAGGGGGAGGGGATTCATAAGGGGAGGGGGATGAGGGGTGGGGGGTAGGGGGATGGGGAAAACCAAAAATACCCTGATTATTACTTGATTCTGGCTTCAGCGAACTTTCAGGTTGGAAGGGTGAATATTGTGGAGTTACTTCAGGGTTCTCGAGATGGTTTTCTTCACTTTCAGACTCACTTAACAGAGAGCTATATTCATATTCTATAAAATTCTTTAGATCTTGGCCATGAGATCTCTTTCTACTGTCTATTCTATATACTTTCCACTTCACGTTGTTCCAATTTCTTCTTTGGATCTTCTCCCAAACATAAGTAACTAATAATATGATTACATTCGTAAAATTCCATTTTCACACAAAATCATATTAATCCAAAGGTTCAGAGATTTTAAGAACTTACCTCATGGTCCTTTGAAAAAAATTCATTCATCTTTGTTGTAAGACACAATCGAGTCTACCTTGAACTCAGTAATGAATCCTCGTAAGATGCTATCAATTAAGAAATCAACAGCCCTTGAGATCATATTATCAATGTTCTTGAGTCGATGTATTAATTCAAGATTACACTCCATAGGTTCTTCTCCTTTAAAATAGACTTTTCTCTCAGTCAACCTTGATATCCACTCGTATAGCTCCACATGGAACGGGCCAAAGAATATTTTGTATTGATCTTCGAAAATATACTTCTCTAACCACCTCCTAGTTGACAAACGAGGGCTTCTATTTTCTTGTTCTCCAAATTCGCGTTCCTTCTATTCTACCCAATATTGAATTTCTTTCTTCGATGGATGCCACATAAAAATCCCTCAAACAGATCCCAGTCCTAACAGTAAACCCTTTTTTTGGCTTAGGATGGGTTGACCTAGGTTCAAAGTTTATTGCGCACCAACAAAGCCCTCAAACACTGGCCCTCTCAGCAATGACCTACAAGCAGATCAGAGTCTAACCCAATGGAAGGTTGCAAAACAAGGTTTCTATAGCCCGAGGGTTGTTTTGATGTGGCACTTTTGTATTTTCTTTATGCTTTAACACTTACTTATTACTTCACATTCACAAAATACTTTGCACTTATACTTTACTTCATAGAATTACATTTATCACTTAAAAATATCATAAACATTCATGAACTTTACAGTACTGAAATAAAGTGCAGATATTAAGAAAATAAACACATGTAGACACATATTTTACCGTGGTTCATCCCAATGTGGGACTACGTCCACAAGAACTTATTCTTATAATATAGAATTTGATACAACAAATAGTTCTTCCTTGCACACACAGCTGTAAGGTGTATGCACACTAAGCTGCAGATGGTATGTGCACTAAGTTACAGACCCAGGCCTCTGTGCTCTCGGCTATGGAGCCTTTCCCCTTTCTCTAAAGTATAGATCAACCGAATACAACCATAAACATATATTTCGATCAATACTTAGATTCCTTCCTTCTTTATTATTCATCCCTATATATAATATTACATGAGGGATTACCTCGCTACATTACCATGGACCTGATACCATGGTTTCCAAAATACAAGGGGCTATGGTCCAAAACCATCAATTTTTACAATATTGTATGCTTTTTAGAAAAAAGAAGGGGCTTGGCCGTGAAACCCCCATACTGCGTAGTGAGTTTATTGTGCGGTCCTTGTGTGCTCCGCTCCTTTGTTGTGCGGTTTACTTTGCACTTTGTACTGCGCGCTTTATCCCCAAAATTCAGCTTCCTTGCCCAAAATCCGGCCAAGTTGGGCTGTGCCCAAAAGTTGGGGGAGGGTCCTAAATCAGTGTGAAGTTAGTTTTACTATTTCACAATCTTAATGAATCATTCATTTAGAAGTGATCATAAACATTATATTATCAGTTATCACAATGCATCATCACATAAGAAGCATAACTAGAAATAACACAAGAAGGAATCACATCACAAGGAGACATAATTTTTTAGGTGGAAATAATACTGAGAGGGGGGGTGAATCAGTGTTAGCAAGTAAATTATTTTTCATTTCCATAATCAGATTCATATACGCTACTTCAGTTAATGGAACTCGCATGTATACGCAACCGTGTTTAAGGCAACTAGCATATATCCTGCAAACTTATGATTCAGTTAATTCATCATATGTTGATATTTAATCAATGCATCAGAACCATATAAACTATAACCAGGTGCAGTAAAAATAGAACAGACAGTCACACACATGAACACAAGATGGTGGAAACCCAATCTTGGTGAAAACCACCTGCTGCAATTGTCTCTATCTTCTTTTAAATTAGAAACTTCTTTTTACAATTTTTGTACTAGTGCAGTCGTATACCGATATGCAGGCTTCTACCTGTAGAAGGCTACAACCTTCTCTCATTCTCCAACTTCTCCTAAAAGGGAGCTACAACCCCCTAGCTCTTCTACTAGCTGATATGTTTAAGGTGTCGGCCTACAGAAGGCTAGAACCTTCTCCTTCCTTCCAGGGACCAAGTTTCATAAATTTTCAGACTGGATCCATCAATAGCATCATTCAATCATCAAATCAACCAATCTCGTTTGCACCAACCACAACTGAATAAACAAATCACTTTGACAACCCTTCAATCTGATCTTTTAGAATGTTGTAACCAAAATACAGTAACCTGACTATAGTAACCAGAACCCAAAACACTATAACAGCAAACAGAAGCAACTAAAACATTTTTGATGAGGTATACGCTACTTCAATGTGTCAAACCTGTGTGCATACGCACTTTTCTCAAGATGAACCTGCGTACAGATCTGCAAATCAAACTTAAGATGTATACGCTGTTTTGATATGCAAAACCAACGTGTATATGTGCCTTCTCTAAAGTGAACCTGCGTAACTTTACAACAATTCCAAACTTCAGTTATACCCAGATCATCATATTTATAGACTACAAGATGCACTAGTTATTCAGATAAATGATCAAATCTCATAAAGATACTTCACTTCGAGCCTTAAGATCTTGACCCATCATTAGATCTTATCCTTTATCAAGTGCTAAGGTTCATCCTTGGTTCATATCTAGCTATGCACCATAACCTAATAACCTGTATACTAGATCTTGCTCTTTATCAGATATTCAATACTTGAGTACCCTCGCCTAATGATCTTCTTCTCCTTTTATAGTCTTAGACCTTACTCAATACCATGGACCAAAAACCACTTAGGACCAATACCTTGGGTCAACACTTCGGACCAGATATCTTGGACCAATACCATGGATCAAAATACCATGGACCAAATACCACAGACCAAAACTTAGTTTTCCAACATGTATGCACCTTTCCTTCTGTGAAAGTGCGTGTGTACATTATATGTACCTTTTGGTCTGCTAACGCACATGTATACGTGGCTTGGTCAGTGGGGAACCTGCGTATACCTCTCTTTTTGTTCATTCTATGAGTCTGAACTGTGATTTGTCATCTGAGTGAGTTGCCATCAAGGGCAACACCTATGTCATAGTGCCAAATCTTTGTCATAATGCCAACACCAGATACCATGGTTTCAAAAATACAAGGGGCTATGGTCCATAACCATCAATTTTTACAATATTGTATGCTTTCTACAAAAAGGAAGGGGCTTCACCGTGAAACCCCCATACTGCGCAGTGAGTTTATTGTACGGTCCTTATGTGCTCTTCTCCTTTATTGTGCATTTCACTTCACACTTTGTACTATGCACTTTATCCCCAAAATTCAGCTTCCTTGCCCAAAATCTGGCCAAGTTGGGTTGCGCCCAAAAAGGGGGGGAGGGTCCTGAATCAGTCTGAAGTTAGTTTTACTATTTCACAATCTTAATGAATCATTCATTTAGAAGTGATCATAAACATTATATTATCAGTTATCACAATGCATCATCACATAAGAAGCATAACTAGAAATAACACAAGAAGGAATCACATCACAAGGAGACATAATTTTTTAGGTGGAAACCCAAATGGTAGAAAACCACCAACTCTTTTTCTACTATATCTTTAATTATTTACATCAATTTGCAAGCTCTACATTGCTGGAAGAAACTACCCCCAAAATATGAAAGCTACCACTTGCGGTAGGCTACAACCTGATTAAGGCTCAAACCTACTCAAGCCTCTGACCTAATTGAGGCTCCAAGCTTAATGGATGCATTGACCTCCTTCTTCAACTCCCCTGTGAACCTCTATTTCATCTCATTTTCAAATTGGATTGTTTTCATCATATATTATTGAATTATAGAAATACCATAATTTGCAAAACGTTATCACCATCACAACTTGTACCATCAACTTAACCTGCACAAATAGTCACTACCATAATCACTGTCACTACAACCTGCAAACATCGTCGCTATCACTATCACTACAAAAATCATTAAAGCTAGTTTTCATACTCTAGTCCATACTCTGCATCGACCAGATCTTAAATTTGGTCATTCGAACCCCTTCTTAGAACTATTTACATTATATAATTAAAACACCTGCAACATGATCATATCCCTTCAAAATGAGCATAAGAGATTCTTATCATCAAATAAGAGTCAAATGAGTGTCATACCCTTCTAATTGAATCCATATCTATTCTTTGATTGCCCAACTTCTTCCAGAATCAAATGTGGATCAATATTGACCCCAGAAATCCAAAATAACCATATAAAACTTTAAATTCATTTAAATGTTCTACAAACAACCCTTTTCCAGGTGCTTTCCAATAGTCCATCAAATTTCAGCACACGTTATCCGAAGTTGTAAATTGTGTGACAAAATGATATAATATATAATATAATACTAACACGTTCACTGTCATGGGTCAAACACATGACCACCCATATATTTTTCAAACGAATTACCAACTTTGTTACCATTTTGACTTGGAACACTATGCAACACTCATAAACTTATAGTGGTATTATTGTATTAAACAAACATCGTCAATTCTCCAATCCTCTTTGGCTTTATGTACTTGTGCTCATGCATCATGACCTGAGAATTACAACCATGTGGCTCCATTATAATCAGGTTGATATGTTGTGGCTTGGGCCTATGTTATTTATGGATCAAGGACACCATGGCTCAATTCTACTCAATTTCATCCATTATGGCCTATGTAATGAAGCATACAAGAGTTATGGGTTAGGTCCATTGTGGCCTAGCCTCCATTGATACACATATATAATATAGAGATGGGGTTACCATTAGATTCATTACACAAAATGTAGTGGTTTGGCTACCATCGGATCCTCTCTCTTTTATACAACAAGCAATTGTTGGGCCATCATGGTATGCCCACTCGAATCCAACCAAACCAACAAATTTTACCATAGGACTGATCAATTACATGAACTATAACCACATCCTTCGAGCAAACCCCCTATTTTTATTTTTATTTAATTTGGCCCCATCAAACTAACATGTGATCATCACATGTAAGCTAGGGTTTTCTGATCATCTATATGATGATGTCATCATGTTGTCATCATGCCATGTGGTCATCCGAGAGCATGCCACATGTCACCATTTTTCATAACTTTTTCTAATCACAAAGTGTTAAATAAAAGGATTCCACGTCATTATGTTGATGTCAACTAGCTCCATGTCACCATCCAATAAAAAGATTCCATGTGTCAACATTTGGTTGGACACACTGTGCTACTTCACTTTTATCTGACTATTGACTTGTTAAAGGCCCCGTTGATTTGTTCAAAAAATGCACACCCTTTAATGACATTAACCATTGAAGATATTTGCATGCTTGATGCCATTAATCTACTCTATCAATGGTGGATTTGCTAGGAACATTCCCACTATTTAACCCTTTAATAATTTGGGTTTGGCCCCATAGTCTTCCTTTTCAATTGGACCCAACTAATGCTAATTTTCAACTGGCCATAACTTCCTCATCCAGGAGGAATTTTTCTGAGCAGGATATATTGTTGGAAAGGTATTGATGAGATCTATGCAATCATGTTATTTGTAGGATATTTTAAGCACCATAACTTCATCAAAAACCTTAATAACTTGAAGAACCCATATCTTCATGTAATAAGACCTTGTGAAAGGTCTAGCTCTCACATTGCTTCAAAAAAGTCCCGATGCTTCTTTTATCATCAAGGATGTTCCTATTGTTGTTTTCCAAAGATCATCTTTGACATTAGTGACATATTGTTGTCAGCAATGATAACACTATGTGAAACATGTGTGTGTGTGTGTGTGATTTTTAAAAGGGGGTAGCCTAAAATTAAATGGATGTAATATTAAGTGAAATAAAATCTAAATAGACATGTGTAAGAATTGAATTATTTGAATAAATAATTCAAAGAAATTAAAATCAAGAGAACTTAACCTAATTGATAAAATCCTAGAAAAGATAACCAAATTGTGAAATGGGTAAATTTGAGAAAATAAATAAAACTAATTTGGATTCATGGTAGTTGACAATGAGTTAACTAAAATAAATTGCAAAAGAATAAGGGAAAAGGGACATAAGGGAACAACTAGGAGTAAATATAGGAACATGACTCTTAGGTGGGAGAAAATCATTATTTTAAATAAAATAATAGGAATTTATAGGAGACCGAAGTTGTGGATAGGTCATGTATCTTAGTGAATAAGAAAATTATGGATTTGAATAATTATTTTTTTTTGCATGTGAAGACAAGTTCCACACATGATCCTCACCTAAGAAACATATTCTTATGAAGGGGGGTATTTTTTTAGCTACCTAATGTATGGTGGAGGTTGTAGTGACATTTTATGTATTCATGCGAGAACTTATGATATTTTAATCTTGTGGTTGTGAAGTTTTGATCTTAAGTACTTATTGGATAGTGTGTTGGATAGAAACTCAATGATGGGGATATCAGGGCTACGATCCAATTCCTATTAGCTAGTTGGGATCTCTTTGTTGGAAATAATACTGAGAGGGGGAGTGAATCAGTATTATCAAACTCTTTTCAATTTATACAAATATTTTCAGTTCTGACTAATGAAACTTGTGTATACCTTCCAGAGTTATAATTTAATATATTCTTCAGATGTGGATCATTAATCTGAGTGTCAGAACCATATAACAGTAAACAGGAACAAGAAAAATAGAGCAACCAATCACACCAAAGAACACAAGATATAAGGTGGAAACCCAATGTGGGTGAAAACCACCTGTTGCAATATGTCTCTATCTTCTTTCAATTAGAAACTTCTTTTTACAATGCTTCTGTACTGGTGCAGTCTTATACCAACATACAGGCTTCAACTTGTAGAAGGCTACAACCTTCTCTTTTCTCTCAAGGACCACGTTTCATGAATTTTCAGACTGGATCCATGAATATCAATCAAACTTCAAATAGATCTGCAATTAATCAACTTCCTTGTGCAACTACGGAATCAATAACTTCTCAGAACACAGTACCAGTAACCAGACACCAATTCAAAACCCAAAACACAGCAGTAACAGAAAGAAGAAGTTAAAATAGATTTCAAGAAAATTCCGCAACTTCACCAATAGAAACCTGCGCACATCCGCGGCTTCTCTGAGTCTAATCTGCGGGTCTCTGCAGCAACATTGTGTCAGTCCTGCGAACTTCGCACCTGCGGTGTGCAAAACCTGCGAACCTCCGCACCTGCGGTGTGCAAAACCTACGAACCTCTGCAACTTTTCTTTGATAGACCTACGGATCTCCTCACTTTCTCCTTCACTGGCCTACGGATCTCTACACTTGCACCGTGTCGCACCTGCGGTCCTACGGTTATAGAGTTTATTTTTCAGACTTCAAGTATACCCTAGACTATCAGATTTACAGATATAATCATGCACCAAGGAGATCTCGACCCATCAGTAGATCCTCCTTATAAAGCTCAGGTTTCTCCTTGATTCAGATCCAGATCTCACTCACCAACAGATCACAAGAATTTCAGATCTTGCTCTCCTTAAGATATTCAACACATGAGTGCTCAGCCAAATTATATCCTTTCCTTTTTATAGACAAGCCCTTACTCAAACCATGGCCCAAAACCATATAAAGCCAATACAATGGACCCAAAATGGTGTTCAATACTTTAGAAACAAAAACCACGGACCAAATTCATAGGATCAAAAACGTCAGACTAAATACCATGGATCAATCATAAAATTTCCCACGTGCACACGCTTCTCTGCATGAAAGTGTGTGAATTTGACGTCTGCATTTTTTGTTGGAGAACCTGTGGGTATGTCCGCACCTCTTGTTCGGAGCACCTGTGGGTCCACGGCTTTTGTTCAGCGCACCTGCGAGTATCTCATTTTCTCTCATTTTGAGAGCTTGAACTATGATTTTCCACTTGAGTGAGTTGCCATCAAGGACAACACTTATGCCATAGTGCCACACCTATGTCACAATGCCAACAATCTCCCCCTTTGGACTTGATGGCAAACCCAAGATCCTCAAAGTCATTCTCCCCCTTTGTCATCAAGGGCAAAGGGTTATGCTCCCCCTGAGAACATGCTAAAAACTCTGTTCTGTTGTGCTGATGGTGCTCCCCCTGACTGTAGGCCAGATGTGCAAAAAAATGTTCTTCAAGAAGAACCATAATCCATCATGAATGACCTTCCTATCACCAAAAGACTCTATACATACATTCATCACCCAACCAAGTGAGGATCATCCAAAAATTTACATATAACAACCAAGAACATTATATCATTCATCCCAGGCATAGTGGGGAAACCAAAATAGGCCGTTACATGACCTTGACAAAAGAAATATAAGACATAGAGACAAACCATTAGCAGAATTATTCAGATTAGCATCCATGTTCTTCTTCTGTACTTTCTCCTCCAAGATCTTCTACCATAATGCCAACAATGCATATTTAGAAGAATATATGCTCCCCCTGAACCTGTGCCAACTGGTCTCTGACCAATCCATGTACGCGTATACCCCATATGAAATTCGCGTACAACAGACAAGATTCAACAGCAAGATGATGCATCAACTACTCCCAGCTTTTGTCTGAGGTATTCAAATGTTTCCCTGGGCAGTGGTCTGGTGAGTATATCAACAACTTATTCCTTAGAGGGAACATACTCCAACTTGAGCTTTTGTTCAAGCACTTGTTCCTGAAGAAAATGATATTTGATAGGTATATGCTTGGTCTTTGAATGCATAACTAGGTTCTTTGAAATGCTAATTGCACTTGTATTATCACATAGGATGGAGATAGGTGGAGTACAAGTGATTTGAAAATCCTGCAAAGTTTGCATCATCCAAAGAAGTTGTGTGCAACAAGATGCAGCAGCCACATACTCTGCTTCAGCTGTAGATAATGCTATTGAACTCTGTTTCTTGTTGAACCAAGATACTAATCTGCAACCCATAAAGAATGCACCACCACTAGTGCTTTTTCTGTCATCCACGCTTTCGGCCCAATCTGCATCTGTATAAGCATGAAGTGTGAGATCTGTATCTCTAGGATACCATAAGCCATAGTTTTGAGTTCCTTGAAGATACTTGAAGATTCTCTTAACTGCCTGAAGATGAGTTTCCTTTGGATTTGCCTGAAATCTTCCAACTATTACCACTGCATGCATGATGTCTGGTCGGGTACTTGTCGAATAAAGCAGACTTCCAATCATGGATCTATAGGTTGGTTGATGCACTACTGCTCATTCATCATTTGCACTGAGGCTACATCCTGTAACCATAGGGGTACATACTGGTTTCGAATCTTCCATGCCATATTTCTTCAAGATCTACTTGAGGTACTTGGTTTGAGATAAAAAGATAATGCCTTCATTTTTTTGGATTTGTAGACCAAGAAAATATGTCAGTTCTCCAAGCAATGACATTTCGAATTCTTTCTGCATTACCAAGGCAAAGTTTTGACTCATAGCTTCTTCATTGCTGCCAAAGATAATATCATCTACATACACAACAAGTATTAGCAATTTGTCATTTTCAATTTTTATATAAAGATTGCTATCTGCTGATCCTTTTGAAAAACCTTGTTGATGAAGGTATTTGTCCAAACGATAGTACCAAGTCCTTGGAACCTATTTAAGACCATAGAGAGCCTTTTTTAGTCTGCATACAAGATTTGGATCATTCCCAAGGATGAAACCATCTGGTTGCTCAATGTACACTTCTTCTTCTAAGTCTCCATTTAGAAAGGCTGATTTCAAATCCATTTGAAATACTTTGAACTTCTAAAAGCTAGAGAGAGCAAGGAACATTCTGATGGCCTCAAGTCTAGCAACGGGAGCAAAATTTTCTTCAAAGTCTATTCCTGCTTGTTGAGCATACCCTTTACAAACAAGTCTGGCCTTGTTTCTAGTTACTTCCCCATTTTCATTCAACTTGTTTTTGAAGATCCATTTTGTCCCAATGATATTCTTATCTTTTGGTCTAGGAACCAACTCCCAAGTGTTATTCTTTTCGATCTACTCAAGTTCTTCATCCATTGCCTTGACCCAGCATTCATCTTTGCATGCCTCTTTTACAGTTTGTGGTTCAGTGGAGGAGAGCAATGCCAAATAGCTTGAGGCTTCTGCAATTTTTCTTCTTGTTTGTATACCTGCCTCTTTCTGCCCCAGAATTTGAGTTTCTGGATGATTCTTTTGAACGTATCTGGATGGAGTCTTCTCTTCTATCCTTATCTGTTCCTCTAGTGCCTCTTGAGCTTCTTCTTCATTATAAGTCTGATTTTATGTTGAAGGATAGTCCTCATCATCTTCGAAATTTTTGAAATTTACTTGCCTAGGAATGTTTCCTTCTTCATCAACTACTACATCAATGCTGTCAACAATTCTTCCAAGTCTTTTATTGTAACACTTATATGCTTTTCTATGGGGAGAATAATCAAGGAGAATGCCTTCATCTGCTCTAGGTTCAAACTTGCCAAGATTTTCATCAATATTTTTAATATAGCATTTGCTTCCAAAAATTTTGAAATGTTTTACTGTAGGAGTCTTACCATACCAAAGCTCATGAGGATTTTGAGTGCTATTCACCTGAACATTTGTCTTGTTGATAATAACAACTGCAGCAAATGCAGCTTCACCCCAGAAAGTTGCGGTAGTTCCAGACTCATCCATCATAGCACGAGCCATTTGTTGAATTGTTCTGTTCATTCTTTCTACTACTCCATTTTGTTGAGGAGTCCTTGCAGTAGAGAATTCCCTTCTTATTCCATGTTCTTCACAAAAATTGAAAAATTCATTTGAGGTAAACTCCCCACCTCTGTCAAACCTGAGACATTTAATTTTGTGATCTGATTCATTTTCAACCAAGGCTTTGAAAGATTTTAATTTTTCGAAGGCTTCGTCTTTTTGCTTCATAAGTCCTATCCAACACATCCTGGAAAAGTCATCAATGAATAGTATAAAGTATTCTTCTCCTCGAGGTGACCTTTTCCTAGATGGACCACATACATCAGTATGGACAAGTTCAAGTGGCCTGCTAGCTGATCCTTCCTTCTCAGGGAAGTTAGTTCTGGTTTGCTTAACAAATTGACATGATTTGCATATTGTATTGTCTGGAAGACCACGAACTTCCTGGTATTTGCATGCTTTCCTTATCTGTGAGAAGCTTAGATGCCCCAATATTATGTGCCATAGCCATTGTTCATCATTCTTGCTTAGATAGCATTGATGTTGTCCTTCTTTGAATATGTATAAATTATTTGGAGTTCTTATGCCTTTGATCACTATTTTACCTGTATCAAGATCACGAACACTACATCGATTTGATCGAAATATTACCTCAGTTCCTTGACTGCACATCTGACTGACACTCAATAGATTATGCTTTAAGCCATCAACATACATGACATTTCCAGCTTTGACCTTTTCTTTAAACTGAATAGAACCTTTACCTTTTATGAGTGCAGGGGTGTAATTTCCAAAAGAGACCTTCTTCTCTTCTCTAAGTCACTATATGACTGAAGTTTTTCTTTATCACCTGTCACATGTTTCGAACATTCACTGTCGATGTACCATTGATTTTCTTGCCCTTCCGCATATAAAGCTATACCACATCTCTCTGGTTGGGGTTCCTTCATTCTCCATGTTTTGGCACTTGAGGCTTGCTCCTTCTGAGTTGTTTGCCGAAACCTGCTCCTGCATTCAGAATCTTCATGACCGAAATTGTTACAAATAGAACATTCTATTTCATTTTCAAGAGCAGAAAAGTTATTGTAGGTTCTTTTCATGATCCCAGTCATACTCCTCTATTTTTGAGCTTCTCTAGTCATGATTGTCTTATAGGCAACACATTGAGCTGCTTTGTGACCAAAGTTATGACAAGAGAAACATTGGCTATTGAAGAAACTCCTGTGATTATCAAATCTACCAGCCAAATGATTGTAGATTCTATTGACATCCATTCTTGAAGCAAATTGAGAAGGTTTTACCTGAGGCTGGTTGTAGCTTCTATTTGTCCTTAAAGTAGATTACCCTCGATTTACCTGGTAGTCTTTGTTCATTCTTGAGGTAAATTGTCCCTGATTTACCTAGTGATTTCCATTGGGTCTTTGTTCACTTCTCCTTGATGCATCAAGATAACTTTTGGAGGTAGATGGTTTCTGCACTTGAGTTGTTTCTTCATTATATTCCAAACCTGTCTTGATTAGTGGAGAACACTGCACTTTGATAATCTCATCTAATGTTTCAGATCCTTTAACAAATCTAAGATTAAGAGCTTTAGTTTTCTCAATCTCTTTTCTAAGGCCCACAATTTCACATTCTAACTTTTCATGATGTTTTTCCCTTTCAGCCAGTTGACATTGCAGAGTATCAATAATCATATTTTTCTCTTCTAAACAAATTTTGATTTTAGAAATCTCTTCATAAAGACCTTCTTCATCTATAGCATCCATGAAATCATCATCTTCAAAAGCCATTAAAAGTCTATAATTATTACCTTGTTCATCTTCATCACTATTTGAAAGTCCATCACTGTCTTCATGAGTGTAATAGCTTTTCTTATTTAGATTTTGTTTCTTGTTCCATCTAATAGGTTCCTTACCTTTGTCAAGCTTATCTTTATGAGGACACTTGGCAGCATAGTGACCGACTCTTCCACAAGCAAAGCATTTGAAAGGCAACTTACCTCTGAATCTTCCAGCACCCCGTTGAAGGTTCTTAACAAAATTTGATTCTTCCTCTTCTTCTGACATATGTCCTGACTCATAGTAATCTCCTTTGCCTGAAGCCTTGAATGCAGCTTCTCTCCTGTCTGATGGTCCTCCTTTCCTCATTTCGTAAGCAGTTAGAATTTCGTGCAGCTGTGACATGGTAAGGTTTTGTAGATTCTGTTTTTCTTCTATTGCAGAAACTTTTGATTCAAACTTAGAGGACAAAGATCTTAGAACCTTTTCAACCACAACAGCCTCTTTTATTTCTTCACCCAAGTTTTTCATACAATTAACAATCTCATCTACACGTAGGAAATAGTTAGCCACACTTTCATCATTGTACATTCTGAGATTTTCATACTGAATTCTGAGGGTTCGAAGTTTTACTCATTTAACCTGTTCATCTCCTTCATAGCTCAGAACGATCTTATCCCATATTTCTTTTTCGGATTTGTACTGCATAACCTTGACGAATTCTAATTGAGATAGACATCCTAATAGAGTATTGTCAGCCTTTGCATTTGTTTCATATTGATTCTTACCAGCCAAATCTGTAGGAGTTGCTGAAGGAAAAGTGTACCCTGTATATATGATATCCTAGCTTCTGTACCAAGAGATTGAAGATAGGCTGTGACTCTTACCTTCCAATAGACGAAGTTGGTCCCATAAAAAATTGGTGGCCTGATTGATGCTTCTCTCTCATAGTTGCTCATGATGATAGATCTTCCTTCAAGCAATAAAGCTTCTTCTAAAGGACCTGCTCTGATACCAATTGTTGGAAATAATACTGAGAGGGGGGGTTAATCAGTATTATCAAACTCTTTTCAATTTATACAAATATTTGCAGTTCTGACTAATGAAACTTGTGTATACCTTCCAGAGTTACAATTTAATATATTCTTCATATGTGGATCATTAATCTGAGTGTCAGAACCATATAACAGTAAACAGGAACAAGAAAAATAGAGCAACCAATCGCACCAAAGAACACAAGATATAAGGTGGAAACCCAATGTGGGTGAAAACCACCTGCTGCAATATGTCTCTATCTTCTTTCAATTAGAAACTTCTTTTTACAATGCTTCTGTATTGGTGCAGTCTTATACTAGCACGTAGGCTTCAACCTGCAAAAGGCTACAACCTTCTCTTTTCTCTCAAGGACCATGTTTAATGAATTTTCAGACTGGATCCATGAATATCAATCAAACTTCAAATAGATCTGCAATTAATCAACTTCCTTGTGCAACTACGGAATCAATAACTTCTCAGAACACAGTACCAGTAACCAGACACCAATTCAAAACTGAGAACATAGCAGTAACAGAAAGAAGCAGTTAAAATTTTTTTCAAGAAAAGTCCGCAACTTCACCAATAGAAACCTGCACACATCTGCGGCTTCTCTGAGTCTAATATGCGGGTCTCCACGCCCACACTGTGTCAATCCTGCGAACTTCGCACCTGTGGTGTGCAAAATCTGCGAACCTCCGCACCTGCGGTGTGCAAAACCTGTGAACCTCCACAACTTTTCTTTGATAGACCTGTAGATCTCCGCACTTTCTCCTTCACTGGCCTGCAGATCTCCGCACCTATACTGTGTCGCACCTGCGGTCCTGCGGTTATATATTTTATTTTTCAGACTTCAAGTATACCCCAAACTATCAGATTTACGGATCTGATCATGCGCCAAGGAGATCTCGACCCATCAGTAGATCCGCCTTATAAAGCCCAGGTTTCTCCTTAACTCAGACCCAGCTCTCACTCACCAACCGATCACAAGAATTTCAGATCTTGCTCTCCTTAAGATATTCAACACATGAGTGCTTAGCCAAATGATCTCCTTTCCTTTTTATAGACAAGCCCTTACTCAAACCATGGACCAAAACCATAGAAAGCCAATACAAGGGACCCAAAACCGGGGTTCAATACTTTAGAAACAAAAACCACGGACCAAAATCATATGATCAAAAATGTCGGACTAAATACCATGGATCAATCATAAAATTTCCCACGTGCACGCGCTTCTCTACATGAAAGTGTGTGAATTTGATGTCCGCACTTTTTGTTTGGAGAACCTGCGGGTATGTCCGCACCTCTTGTTCAAAGCACCTGTGGGTCTATGGCTTTTGTTCGGTGCACCTGCAGGTATCTCATTTTCTCTCATTTTGAGACCCTGAACTGTGATTTGCCACTTGAGTGAGTTGCCATCAAGGACAACACTTATGCCATAGCGCCACACCTGTGTCATAATGCCAACACTCTTCTCCTTCTTATAACCCCACTGTAGCTTGGGGGGACAACAGAAAGAAGAGTAGCTTGCCATTGGTAGGGTGGAAAACCAAGTGGGTCATCAACTTCAGTCTAGTGTGTTTGGAGCTATGGAATAATTAACCATTGGACATTTTTCAAGCTAGGATCTAGGATCATGACTAGCCTATACTGAAGACTCTACACTCACTTGAGTTAATGGTATCTTATTTGTAAATTATTGTAGAAAATTTCATTGAATAGTGTTGTTATCAATGGTTGTGAAATTCCTTTTTATATTAGGGTATTTATTGATAATATTTGTAGGAATGTCATCTAAAAAAAATGGGACATATCGATAGATGAATTTATTTGAAAAATATTAAAATGGGTCTACTTAGATTGTGATTTATTAAATTATACGTCAATTATTTAATCTAAATGAGTGTATAATATAAAATGTAATATGGATCTACAACAATGGATTCCACATGGTTAGTTAGATAGAGGTATTACAAACAACATAGTTTGGATAACAAGCATTATTTAGGTTTTACACTAATATGAAAACCCTTAGCTATTTCTCAATGAATGTTGCTTCATGCAATGTAAAAGGTTTAATAAATCCCAAAATAATAAAATTGAAACATTAGCTAATGATGTAATATCTCAAAAATTTTCTTGTAGGTTATCAAAGTCACCAGTTTTTATTTGAACACTACTTTCACTCTGATTTGGACTCAAACCTTTGATTTTTTGACAATTTGAGTCAAAGGAAGGGGATCGGTGGCAACACTACACTAGAATCACCCCATCTAGCCTCATTCGGTATAAATTGGGAAACGATATTAAAATTATTGCATTTATCATTGCTCCAACATTAGGCTTAAACTATACTTCCTCTTTGCTAGCCACTAGTAAGAGGCTTGTAGAATTTGCTAAATTGCTTGACCTAGAGTTTGAACTCTATATAGTCTCTAAACATATGAGTGAGGTGGAATTGTATACCCTAAAAATTATGCAAGATGACAAGGGATTGTGAAAAATCATACTAAGTACATTGTGGGTATGACCCCTCCTTAGATAGGCAAGTGGGATCATTGTTTCCTTGGAAAATTCTACTCCTATCCGCACTCTCCTTACTGGTAGGTGGGGTTAATACAATGCAAATGTCAGTGGGTTTCTCCTCTCTACATTGTTCATACTAAAAGTGAGTCAATCCAATGAAATTTATAGTGGGTTTCTCCTCTAATCACACCCTTGTTGATAGGTGGGGTCAATCAATGTAGAGGTCAATGAGTTTGGGAGTAGGTTTATTTGGTTAGAGCTTTGGTGTAAGAGTGCTTTATGTTTTAATTTTCTTTTTCTTTTCTTTTATTATTATTATTATTATTTAATTGTTAGTTGTTTGTAATATGTAATATGTTATATTTATATTTATATTTATATATAATATCTGTTATATGCTTATATATATCCCCCTTAACCCTCAAACCACCCTAACCCCTAAATATCTAAATCCTAACCCCTCACCCTAAATGACATCCAAAGTGCCAAAAAAATTATCTATGTTATAACCTTTTAATGGCTACAATATGACACTTGTAGCTCGAATATTCCATTTACAAACTAAGTAGTGGTTTTGGAGCCACATGGTTCATGCGGTGGATGAGGGTGGAGGGTTGGGAAGTTACCAAGGTTAGTTGGTGGAGGGTTAAAATCAATCAGCACATGTTCAATATGGGTTATGAGGTTATAGTTTGGTAGGTTATGAAAAAAATAAGGGTCGGTGACTTCTAACCAAGAAATGATACATACAAAATGGCATAAAACATAACGACACATAATTAACCCATATAAGGAAATACTTTAAAGAGAATAAATCATGGAAAATGTATAATCATATACCTCCTATATTTCAACAATTCAATATTGTTTATCTTGTTCTTCATCCAACTCCACATATGTATCATCCTACTTAGAATTGACATTCAAAATATTGGCCATAAAAACAAAATCATCATGTCATTTTCAATAGATGCATCATAAATATTGTTTTAAATATTGTTGTCATTAATTTCAAAGGTGAGGGGATACCACATATGTCCAAGATGAAGATCGGAAATTGAACATTGTTGACGATATTGCTTTTGGATTTTTGATGCCCAATTTATATACCCTAATTTTGAAAGAAATTTTATTCTAATTTCATAGCTCAAATTGGATCATAGGTTATATTGTTGGAAATCTTATTTTGAGACCTTTCTAATGGTATATGGCACTCCCTCTAACTCCATATGAATGAGGATGTATGGAAAAATTCATTAGGATGACCCAACCAAAGTACAAGTAGGCCAACCCAACTAATTTTACAAGTCAGCTGCATAAGTGAATGTACAAACACTATAAATAAATGGAATATGAGTTCATTTGAACACAAATCCAAGCAAGAAAATATATCAGGTCATAAAAGGAGCTAAGGACTCATTTTTGGGGTGATTCTTGGAGATTAAAAGTGGAAGCAAAAATGTGATTTATGGGGTGAATGTGTTAGCTCAGAATTTTCACTGTAGATTTTCTTTGGGGAGGTTTCAAACCATGAAACTTAGAGGAGATAGAGATAAGATCTTAATGTACCTATAATTAAAATTTTAGATCATGGGTTGCTATGATTTTGGAGATATGACATGAGGCAGTTAGGATTCCTAAATGCTACTAAAATATGCCTCAAATAAATCAACTCGCTATTGTCACTAAAGATTTTCTTCTGGGATGTTTCATACTATGAAACTTGGATGATATAGATATAATATATTAATGTACTTGTGGTTAAAATTTAGATCTTGGCTCGCTATGATTTCAGATCTGTTTTCTAATGAATTTAGGCCTCCTTAATGCTCTTGAAATTTTCTTCAAACAAGTCAACTTGGTATTTTCAAATAAATGCATTTCGGAAATATTTTAGAATACGAAATTTGGAGGATATAGAGGAAATATCTCAGGGTAATTTGGTGGAAAATTAAAATATCATTTCACTATAATTTTGGATATATGATTTGAGGAAGTTAGTGTTCTTGAATGCTCCTGAAACATGCTTCAAACAAGTTATCTTGGAATTTTTGTGTTAACTTTCTTTCTAAGATGTTTCATACTATAAAACATGTAGGAGGAAAAGAAGAGATCTTAAGGTGCCTATGGTATAAATTTTAGATTTTTTTTGCTATCATTTCGAAGATATGATCTGAGGAAGTTAGTGCTCCTGAATGCTTTTGAAACATGATTCAAACAAGTTAGTTTGTAATCTTTCCTCTAACTTTCTTTCTTAGATGTTTCAAACTATGAAATATGGATGATATGGAAATTGAATGCATTCCATGTTTCACAAATTTCATTCTTATGAAGAATCCAAAAGAAACAAGTTTTGGGAGAAGTAGACCTAATGAACGAAGAAGAGAATTCAAGATGCCTAAATTCCTTAATGCTCCTGAAAGTAGACCTAGTGAAGGTGGAAGCAACTAATAAACCTGGTGAAGATAGAACTAACAAGAAAACTTAGTGAAAGTAGAAGCAGCTAATAGAAATTGCGAAGAAGCAAGTAGATTCAGTGAAGTAGGTTAGCCCCTATAAATATTTTCTTCAGTGGGGATTGGTAATACAAGCCCAATTTAGACCTTCTTAAATCCCACATTGCCCAAAAATATTTCCAAAAAGGAACTTCCTTCAATCCTTGTATAAACCTCTCTCAGGATATAAATCCCTTTATATAAACAATTGTAGTGGTGGGATTTAAATAATATTGGGAGTTTAAAGGGGTATACTTACAATTCCCCTTCCCAAATTATGCATTTAGGTGCCAAGTTCATCTCAGACCAAATAATTCTTCTTAATACAAGCTCAGACCTTTCATATGCAATACTCTAATTCTCAGCCTTTAGAACTATCACAGTGACATGGGATTTCCTTTATAAATGTGTCGTTGGCTTTCTCTTGTTCCAAGCTCCTTTCATGATATATATATATATATATATATATATATATATATCAGTGGCCCTTAAGCTCCTCCTCAAACTCCTTATGACCATGTCTTGGGATCAAGGCTTATAAAATCCTAGATCCTACTTCTATTTATGATGCCCACTCACCAAATAAAATATCATTGGGTTAAGGCTCTAGGTGGGACCCACTCAAGTTCCCCATTTAATGCCTTAGGCCCATTCTTTAAAGCCTAGCTTGCTAGAATAAGGGTTATCAAATTCCACCAGGTAGAAGGCTCCAAGCAGGACCCACTACTCCACGCAATCTCAGTTCTGTGTTTTCGGCCTCTCCATTAAGCACCCTTCCTATTTTTTCAAAGCTTTCTCATCAGGATGATGTAAACACTGACAATGTCAGCTCGTCTCCACTTGGTTGTGTCCTTATCATTTTTCGTCATCACACTTAGGCACCCAACTAGCCCACACACTATGTTCACCCACCAACTACTCTCTATGTCAATTGTTATACCATCAAGATTAATGCTCCAACAATAACCTTTCAGGTTGACCCACTTCATTTCGCGTGTTCCATATGACAACTTCCTTGTCATCATGGCACTTTTCCCGTTGGGTGACTTCCACGTCGTCCTTCTGCTTACATAGCTTGACTTCTCCTGATGCCCTTCTTCTTTGTAATTTTGGGATGAAACCTCCAGCTCATTGAAGTCATTTGATAGATTTCTTGACAATTCTATCTCTCCTGCCTATTAATTTGATAGAATTCCATCGAGACTCAAAAACTAAGTGTTGTGTGACTCCTTTGTTCTCAACTCCTGTAGCTTTGTTCTGTGGCTTATGTCTCCTCTAATTAAAACTCACTTTGTCTTGCTCTTATCCTTAACCTTATCACAATAACTTTTGGCTTGCTTATTACCATTGTGTCACTCTGATTTCTTTCTACAACCTCTGCAATTCCCTAATCTTGGATCCTATTCATTAACAATATTTTGTGATCTTTGAACTCTCCTGTGCAATCTGCCTCGGCTCCTATGCATTCTTAAATGCCTCTCTCCTCTACTTCAAGCATTTGGACTTTGTACTCTTCTCAACCTCCTTGACTCTTAAATTGGGTGTAGACCCTGCTTCCTCACAATGATATTCCGCTTCACCTCCTCTATATTCTTCTGGTGTTTGTTTTCAAATGCTTCCCCTTCTAAACTTGGCCTCACCCAGCTTGTGATACTTAGGCCATAGTTCTATGCTCCTTTCTTGCAATCATCCTAATGTTATCACTCATGGTTTTCTGTTAGAAGTCCACGTTATAACAGTACTTTCAAACAATAGACAAAGTCTTGAATTAAGGCATTCAACAAACCATTATTATTGTTGCAAACAAAAATATATACATACAATTCAAAAAAAAGTCTCCCCTTTGGCCAAAATTAAAATGAATGGCCCTCTCACCCTTGTGGCCCCTAATTGGTCCTCAATTCCTCTCAATCCTCACTATCACGCCCTTTTATATTTGGCTCCCTTTTTATATGAAATTGGTTACATTTATATAAAATATGATTCTGAACTAATTTAGGTTCAAATCCACAATCTCCTCAACAAAATCTTATCTCTCACTTTCCTAGATCCACTAAATTATCAAGAGATATAACTAACCCCTAAATCTCTCTAAATCTCCCAAATACTCTTAAGACTTCTTCTTAGAAGAATATCTCATTCTAAAACTAATTACATTAATATTACATTTTTTCTCAAAAACATAGCAAACTATAAATATTTGTCAATTAGGGCATTAAATCCCTTAGTAAATAACACACCCCTATTCTAGTCAAAATACATTTTGACTTGGAAGTGGGATGCTCCTGCATCACACTCCCAAAGTGAAAAAAGTTCATGGTCTCTTGACCATGTCTCCTTTGAGACACTTTACTCATCAACTTCCTCATTTCCTCAATCTCTATGCCTAGTTGATCCTATGGTTGTTACATATTCTGCAAATCTTTGTTGCTCTCTTGTTGATCATTTTATTGATATTCCTCACTAGTTGTTGATACACCTTCATCTCGTCCTCCTTAAAACTATCAGAAATTTTAATGTTTGCACTTTCTTCATCAATGGGCTTGGGATTTTCCAACCAAACTTCTAGAAATCTAATTTCTGTTTCAAAATCACCAACACTTTCCATGTTATTTTTCAATTATGCCCTCCTTACCATAGGACTATTCTCCCTTACTCCATTTTCCATAACTTTATCTTTGAAGAAATTTTGTACCATCATCAGTGTCCATGGAAGCTTCCATTAATTATCCATCTTTGACATCTGCAAAATTGCACTTAAGCATAAACTTCTCAATTTCAACCTACTCCTCCAGCAGCTTCATTTCTTCATCAACCTATAAATATATTCCAGTTGAATGTTGTTCATTACCTACATTCACACACAAAGCATTAGTATAAAAAACATAAGGCTCTTTAGCCTCATTTGATGCTTCTTTTAGCACATCATCATGTTGGTTTGAACTAATCCACTAGTCCATCAAACTATCAATGAATCTCTTCTCCACATATTTGGCTTCTTCTTCAGCAATGTACAAGCCTTGTTCATAAACAATCAAATTATACACAGCTACTTTGAGTTCATCTCTCACTTTAACATACATTCTCTACCTCAACTATTTTTGTAATAAAGGCCATCTCACTTTATTTTGCCTCATCGTATATCCATATCTCTAGTTTTCCTTATTTCCCTGTAACATTTATTTCAAAAAATTAAACTCTAAGTTCAACTTAGCCATCTCTCTCTCAAACTCTTCATCACTCATTCTTTTGATGTCCGATATCTTGGTAATCCTACTTCTTCGACTGTGACTCTTCCTTGAACCCATCATATGACCATCAATATTCATTTTTCGTTTATGTTTCTTCTTCTTGTGAAGTATTCTTGTTCACCTATGAATTGTAACAAGCCACAATCTTCTTGTAACAAGTCTACTAATTGCTACAATACCAAGTTCTCCTTCTTGGTATCCTTCTCTTCTCCTCTTCACTGACTATGGAACTGCCCTCTGGCAACTTCTACCCAACTTCTGATTGTTGGAAGTTTTCCTATTATGGTTCTCTATAGTAGAACCTCTTCTCCTTCTTCAGAGCATGTCTACTCTTGAGCTTTCAAGTTGTTAGGCTCCTACAAATTCACCTACTGGCCTTTCCTCTCTCTTTATTGAATAATCCATCTTGTTGTTGGGTTTTGTCATAATCCTAATTTCAAGAACTTTGTTTTTTATATAGCTGCCACCTGTAAGCATAAATGTGTATAACCAATGTCAATCAAAAAATTTCAATACCTCTTTTTGTCCTCGTTTCTGGATAGTTCTCTACACATTTCCTCTGTCCTTGCATCTTTTTCATATATTTTCTAAATTTGAGAAAATGTAACCTGATCCAATATTTTCAACTATGTTTTGTACCTTCAACTCCTTCTCCTATCCTCAACAAATTTCTAAAATAAAATACCTCAGCGGAGATCTTTGTCCTCTGCTACAACAATATTCAAAATAACTCCCTTCAAGTTCTCTCTTTGTCCTTTCCACAGTCGCATGACTTGTTCAAACCTCCCTTAAATACAAAAATTGTTGTTGCAGGCCTTCCATGCTCTCAGCTCAATCAATCTTTATCTCTGACGAAAGCTTCCTTGTGTTTTTACAGACTCGTTTTCTTCAAATCCTCCTATATTTTCCACTAAGAGTTGTCAAGATAAAAATATTTCTAGCTCTAATACCACTTAATGCAGGCCCGATTCAGACCTGCTTTAATCCCACAGTGCCCCAAGATATTTCCAAAAAGGTGCTTCCTTCAATCCTTATATAAACCTCTCTGAGGATATAAATCCCTTTATATAAACAATCGTAATGGGAGGATTTAAATAACAGTGGGAGGAGCCAAACGTGGTACACTTACAAATCCCTTTCCCAAACTATTCACTAAGGCCTTGGGTTCACCTCATACCTAAGAATTCTTCTTAATACAGGCTCGAATCGTTTATATGCAATACTTTAATTCTCGGCCTTAATAACTATAAAAAAACATGTGCTTTCCTTTATAAATGCTTCATCGGCCTTCTCTTGTGCGTAGCTCCTCTCACAATATATGTGTGTGTGTGTGTGTGTGTGTGTGTGTGTGTGCACGCGCGTTTGTGTGTGTGTGTGTTTGTGTGTGTGTGTGTGTGTGTGTATATATCGATAGCCCTTAATATCCTCTTCAAATTCCTTATGACCATGCCTTGGGATCAAGCCTTATAAAATCCCGGACCCAGCCTTTATTTATGATGTTCCCTCGCGA
The DNA here is from genome assembly GCA_031772625.1 of Pinus tabuliformis. NCBI lineage: Eukaryota > Viridiplantae > Streptophyta > Pinopsida > Pinales > Pinaceae > Pinus > Pinus tabuliformis. The sequence continues at coordinate 913,196,935 of CM062818.1, read as the reverse complement.
AATAAATATCATCAGGTTTAAGGCTCTAGGAAGGACCCGCTAAGGTTCCCCATTTAATGCCTCTAGCATGTTCTTTAAAGCCCAACTCACTGGAATAAGGGTTATCAAAGGTTGTCAGGTAGAAGAGTTTGTGCATGACCCACTACTCTACGCATTCTCAGTTCTACGTTGTCAACCTCTCCGTTAAGCAAACTTCCTATTTTTTCAAAGATTTCTCATCAAGATGATGTAAACACTGACAATGTGGGCATGTCTCCACCCAAATTTGTCCTTATTTTTTTCTTGATCGCACTTCTACACCTGACTAGCCCATACGCCATGTTCGCCTGCCGAATATTCTTTATGTCAATTATTATACCTCCGGGGTTAATGCTCTCGATAAAACATTTTGAGTTGCCCCAATTCATTTCACTTGTTCCATATGGCGACTTACTTGGCATGCTCATTCTTCTCCCATTAGGTGAATTCCACATTGGCTCGATGCTTACATAGCTCAGTTGCTCATTATGCCCTTCTCCTTTGTACTTTCGGGATGAAACCTCCAGCCCAATGTAGTCACTTGATGAATTTCTTGAAAATTATGTCTCATGCACCTATTAATTGATGAGCTTTCGTCGATACTCAAAAAACTAAGTTTTGCACCACTCCTCTATGCACGAATCCTTTGTCTTTGTTTTATGGATTTCGTCTCCTCTCATTCAAACTTACTCTATCTTGCTCTTATCCTTAACTCCACTCCTGTGTCAACCTTATCAAAGTAAATCTTGGCTTTCTTATCACCATCTTGTTGCTATGGTTTCTTTCTATAACCTCTACAATTTCCTAATCTTGGCTTCTATCCATTAACGATATTCCTTGATCTCTGCAATTGCATGTGCATTTTATCTCGGCTCCTCTACATTCTTAAATGTCTCTCTCCTTTGCTTCAAAAATTTAGACTTTGTACTCTTCTCAACCTCCTTGACTCTAAAATTGGGTGTAGGCCCCACTTCCTCACAACAAGATTCATCTTCACCTCCCTTATATTCTTCTAGTGCGCATTTTCAAGTGCTTCCCCTCCTGAACTTAGCCTTGCCCAACCTGCAATACTTAGGCCATAGTTCTAGGCTCCTACCCTACAATCATGCTAATATAATCCCTCTTGGTTTTCTATTACAATTCCAAGTTATAACAATACTTTCAAACAATAGAAAAAGACTCAAATTCAAGGATTCGACAGGGACATGTGGTAAGGAGCATCTTAAGAGGGATTGTTTACAAAATTAGGGTGGTAGGCTCATATCTATAGTGTACATGAGGAGGCACAAATTGTTGGGGATGTTGGGCATAGAATTCCTCATACCTATGAAGCATTGGATAATGAGAAGGCAAATCATCAGGCATATATTATCGAAATGAACGGTAAGATTTGTGATCAAGTTTTTCCTTTCTTGATTGACCCTGGATCTAATTATAGTTATGTTAGTCCTGACCTAGTGGATAAGTGTGGTTTGAATAAGGAAGTGCATGCAGAATATTGGTTAGTGTAGTTGGCTACATGTACAAAGAAAAGAGTTCATCATTTGGTAATAACTTGTGCATGTAAGCTGAATGGTATGCCTACATCGGCATATTTGAATGTATTTCCATCGGGATCATATAGTATGCTTTTGTATGGATTTTTTGTATCTTCCTAGGACTAAGGTTGATTGTTATAACAAATCTATATAGTGTTTGGATGACAATGGAGTACAGAGGATCTTGTAGGGTAAGAAGAAGGAAACAATAGTTATAATGGTGACAGTTATGCAGGAAAATCATAGACGCAGAAAAGGGTGTGTGTTATCGACAGTGTATATTTCTAGTGATAAAGATAAGGATGTTGAGGATGCACAGGTATTGAGCAGGTACCCGATCTTGCAACAGTTTTAGGATATATTTTCCACAGAGACTTCAGATTTGTGCCCCATAGAGAAGTGCTAGTTTCCATTAAGTTGGTACTAGGGGCAGCACCAGCATAGAAGGCACCATACAAGATGAGCACTCCAAAGTTAGTAGAGTTGAAGTTGCAGTTGAAGGAAATGCTTGACAAAGGATACAATATGCCAAGTGTATCACCTTGGGGTGCACGAGTGTTGTTCGTAAAGAAGAAAGATGGTACACTTAGGCTATCCATTGATTACAAGTAGTTGAACAAGGTAACCATCAAGAATAGGTATCCATTGTTGAGGATTGATGACTTGTTCGACTAGATGAAGGGAGTAGCAGTGTTCTCAAATATTGACTTGAGATCTAGATATCATCAGGTACGCATCAAAGAAGAGGAAATCGACAACACTGCTTCCAGGACCAGGTATGGGCATTGTGAGCTTTTTGTAGTTCCATTTTTTTGAGTAATGATCCATCTACTTTTATGTGCTTGATGAATAGTGTATTGTGTCCTTATCTAGACAAGTTTGTTATTGTATTCATTGATGACATCTTGACATATTACAAAAATGAGGAAGAGCATGTCAAGCACTTAGCAGCATTGTTGAGATTACTGAGAGAGAATTTCTTGTATTCCAAGCTTAGAAAATGCATTTTATTTCAAACAAAGGTACATTACTTGGGACATGTTGTTTCCAAGGAAGGCATAGCAATGGATCCAAAGTAGATAAGGGGTATCATGGAGTGGGCAGATCCTAGAAATGTGGATGAGGTAAGATCATTTATGGGGCTAGCAGGTTATTATACGAGGTTCATTAGGAACTTCTCTCGCATTACATATCCTATTAAGTCAATACAGAGGCAAGGTAACAAATTTGAATGGAGATAGGAATGTGCAAGCATTTTTGAGCAATTCAAGCAATCGTTGAGAAATGCTCTAGTTTTAAAGATTGCAGATCTAGAAAAATAGTTTGTGGTGTGTACAGATGCCTGCAAGAGAGGACTTAGTGGAGTCATAATGTAGGAAGGACAGGTAGTATTCTATGAGTCGCGGAAAATGAATGAGCATGAGCATAATTATCCAACACATGATCTTGAGTTGGAAATAATCATCCATGCATTGAATATGTGGAGGCACTATCTTCTTGGCACGAGGTTTTTATTGATTAGTGATCACAATGGATTGAAGTATTTATTTTACCAACCGAATTTGAATGCCAGACAGGCTAGATGGTTGGCCACGATTAGTGAGTTTGACTTTGAGATTAGGTACATCAAGGATAAGGAGAACATGGTTGTATATTCCTTAGTAGGAAGGTATAGGTGAATCACATGGCAGCTATGAGTTCTTATAGGATATAGTTACAGGATCGGATATTACAAGCAGGACAATAGGATGATAGGTACATGGATATTATGCACATGTTATAGCAGGGTATAGGTGATCAAGATGTGGACTATCATCCTACAATAGATGGTTTGGTCAGATTTAGGGACAGGATATATGTGCCAAATGATAGTGAGCTCAACAAGACTATCTTGCAATAATTACATGCAAAACCATATTCAAGTAACCTAGGATACCATAAGACATTGACAGTGGTGAACAAGTTTTATCATTGGTTGAATTTGAAGAAGGAAGTCGCAAAGTTTGTCTCTAAATTCTTAGGCTGTCAGTGGGTGAAAGGAGAATGTAAGCATCTAGGTGGACTACTATAGCCGATTTCGATTCCAGAGTGGAAGTGGAAGGTCATTTCCATGGACTTCATCACAGGTTTTTTGAGGACATCTAAACCACATGATTCCATCATGGTTGTGGTGGACAGGTTGACAAAGGTAGTGCACTTCATTCCAGTGAATTCTACTTATTCATCTAATGATGTACCACATGTCTTCAATAAAGATGTAGTGGTTGCATGGTATTCCAAGGAATATTGTGTCAGACAGGGATGCTAAGTTCACTTCTAGTTTCTGGAAGGAGTTGTTTGCATGTTTGGTTACAGAGTTGGCCTTCAGCACAGCTTGTCATCGCAAACAGATGGAGAGGTAGAGAGGTTAAACAAGATTTTAGAGGACATGTTAGGGACATATGTGATGCAACAACAAAGTAGATTGGAGGAGTACCTTCCATTGGTTGACTTTTCTTAAAAAAATGGGTATCAGGAGTCACTAATGATGAGTCCATTTGAGGCACCATATGGGTGGAGTTGTAATACTACCATCACTTGGAGTGATCCAGTGAATAGGGTATTGAGAGGACCGTACATGTTTCTATAGATGGAATAGGAAATTCAAGTTATCAAGAAGAATTTAAAGGTAGTATAGGACAGGAAGAAAATTTATGCAGATCAAAATAGGTTGTTTAAGGAGTTTCAAGTTGGGGAACAAGCTTAATTAGACATCAAGCCGAAGAAGAGCTCCTTGAGTATTGGATCATGTGCCAATATGGCAGCTTGGTTTTGTGTACCTTTCAGGATACTTGAAAGGATTGTACTAGTAGCATATTGACTTGAATTTCCTTCGACAATGAAAGTCTATGATGTTTTCCATATGTCATTGCTTAATAAGTATGTTAAATATGTTGATCATGTGATTGAATGGTTTGTATTGCAGGTGCATCCAAATGGATAACTCCAGCTGGAAGCTCAGTGTCTATTGTATAAAAAGATTCTCATGCTCTGAATCGAGCAATCAAGTAGGTTAAAGTACAATGGAAGCACTTTGGGTCTGATGAAGCTACATGGGAGATGGTGGATGAGATGTGGGATATGTATCCTTCTCTATTCATTTGGTGAGTGAATGTTTTTGGTATATCTTTTGGTGTGATGTTTTGGTATATGTATATATGTATATGGATGTAAATACCACCATGAGTTGTGTTATAAAGCTCCAATAAGTAGTATACATGACATTATGATTGTCATGTTGTTATGTTTTCCTGTTGGTTTTCTTCTTAGCGGGTTGATCATTGTAAATACTGGATTGAGCTAAGTTATAAAGCTCCATGGGTAGTATGTTTTGTTTTCGGCAATATTGTTTTTTGTAGGTGTCATTGAACACCGAGGATGGTGCTCCCCCAAAGGGGAGGGTTCTGTAACAGCCCTGGTCAAAATTCCATGTAATAAAGTTAATAAAGGCAAAATAATAACTAAGGTCATGGGACACATATTCCAAGTTGAATGTTGGGAAAAACATCCTAGTGTGGGTGTTCATTTGGTTTATTATGGCTAAGGAAAATGGCAAAGGCAAAGGCAAAAGCTTTGGAAAGGCATGAGGCATTAATTAAAATTTTATTTATGAAAATAATGGAAATTGGGAAAAAAAAGGAAGGTGAAAGGTCATAGGTTGCATGTGAGGAGGAAAATGAAAGAAAATAATGGAAAATGAAGAAAAAAGAGGCCTCATTAATAAAAATTCTTTTGAGGATCAGTTTGTAGCTTTTTGTTAGTTTAGTTTTGGAGCTCTCTATATATTCTCTCTCTCATAATCTTGGACACTTAGAGCATTCTTGGAGTACTCTAGAATTGGATCAAAGAAAGAAATGGAAGGAAAAAGAAGGAAAAGGGAAGAAAATATCAAGCAAGGAAGAATAGGATCAAGCAGCTACAATAAGATTACTTGCAGGTATCAAATTGCATGTTTTCTTTTTTGCCTAGATTTGGCATGCATGGGTGTATTTGGTTCTCTTGTTGTCATTGGCATGGGTTTTTCTAGGTGTGACAGTGATTTTCATGCCTTGCCATTTTCAGATAGCCATCGTGTGATGGGTTCTCTTATATTTGATTAACCTGGATTGTCGAATGGTTTCAAAACTAGATGAGGTGGTCTCTAATGAAGAACACAAGGCCTAGGAATCCCTGGACCAGAGAAGGTGGGATTGCAGTAAAGTTAGATTTTGTGTACCTTAGTGGGCCTAGGAATCCTCAACCAATGAATGGTGGGATATATGGTAAATCATAGAGGTGTGTGCCCTCGATCAGGCCTAGGAATATTCGACCAATGAATGGCGATATATATGATAAATCCTAGATGGTGGAGTCTCGATTAGGCCTTATAATCCTTGACTGATGAATGGCGAGATATAGGGTAAATCCTGGAGACTAGGAGATGAGAAAAGTCCTCACGGTGTAGGTGAAGAGATATAGAGGTGTCCATGATTTCTTAGGGCCTAGTGATCCGGTGGGGATTGTGGTAAAGCCTGAGGAAAACTGGATTTGTTTCATTGTGGGTCCCACATTCATGCTTGGATTATGGCACGGGGGTGATTAGCTAAAAGAAAGAATTGGTTCATCCAAATATGTTGGGTGGTTTTTTGAAGTCTCGGACCTAGTTGGCTTATTCATTCATTAACAAATGTTCCTTCTCTTTGTTATTTCATGTGAAAATGTACTAGTTCATATGTGATTTTTTATGGTTGTTGCATCCTTGTTATTTATGTTGGTTATATGTTGGTTATGAGTATGTTTTATGACAAACTTGATGTATGGCTCTCATCATGTTTTGATTATCAAATGAATGTACAATCAATATATGACCTAATAGATGATAATGCAGTTATTGCGATAAGGTAACAATTCTTCTTTACAAATCTCAGATAAGTATGAGACCCCTATGCTTAGATCTATTGTTATGACCTATAGATTACATATTTGTGACATGTTTGATGAAATGTCTATCATGGCTAGTAGGGGTCAGATCAAGTAATTGTACCAGTGATTGAATGAGTAGTTTTATTCCATAGTTATTTATTATTTTTGTATGTTTCATGAAGTTCTAGGTAGTGGCCTGAGACCTAGCCCTAAAAAAGTGGCTCAAAATCCAAGGTTGTTGGCATGTAACTACCTAAAAAAATCCACATTCATTAGCATGCCATGCTGTGGGAGTGACTGGAAAGCCTCAATCACATGCATGTCTTGTTATGGGAGTGGTTGAGGGTCCAGATAAGTCAAATGTCAATTTTTCTTAGGGATTGGTCACCTGGAAGGGTTGGTTGGCTCTTGAAGGTTTTGTAGTATGTGTGGAAGGTCATAATGGTTTTGTTTTGTCGATTCCACTTCATTAATCGTACATGGGGAGTTGAATCACATCATAATAGCCTTGCGTCACATGTTTACCCTGGTGGACCAGTTAGCTTGGGTATATGTCGGAGGAGGGTGTTATAGAGTGGTATCAGAGCATGGTTCATCCCTTGGACAAGATGGGTGGTTTGTTGGTTATTCATAGATGTTGGCTGCATATGTGTTCTTTATACTTGTGGTCTATGTGCTTGTAGTGTATGCATAGTGTTGGTCACGGTCGTATTAGTGTCACCATGTGAAAGTTGATGGTGTTGTTGTTGGATGTGTTTGTCATGAGTGTGTGTTGGTTATGCATGTCAATGTTTATATGTTTTTATGCATACATTGACATGGTTATAGTTGTCGTGCATGAGATAAATGTATGTGGTCGACATGGTCATTTATGGTAATTGAATAGTGATTGAAATGATGTTTATGTACTGATATGATTATTTTTATACATATATTACGTTAATCTAGTTAATCTTGCAGACGAGATATCCTCTCTTGAACTATACTGAGGTATGTTGATTATGTTATGTTTTGGTTTAAGCTGACATGGTATAATTTTAGGAAGAATATCAAATATGACTAGCAAGATGGTAGACTACAATTCACAAGACTCTCCCTATGGACCATATGAACAATGTGGTGTTGGGAACTCTCCTAACATAGAAGAAACATTGAGAAGTTTGAAGGCATAAATAAGAAGTTGCAAAGCAGATAATGACATAATAATTTAGACATGGGAGAAACAAGAAGAAGTTTATGCATTAATACTTCATAGTTTGTCAGACTTGCAGAGACAGGGACCACTTAGGATCAATCATGGGCAGGAGGACAGGACTAATGGAGCATATGCCAGTAGATCTCATGGTGGGCATAGGTCAAATAGGGATGACATGATTCAAGATGGCAAGCTCTTGGATACTTCGGATAGGATAGGCGATGGACATAGGTTCTATTCTAGTTTTGGTTCTGATAGACACTATGATCATCATCGTTATCATCTGTATATGAGTAATGACAAGGGATATTCACCATATGAGTTCAAGAAATTGAAGCCACATACCTTTGATGGGGATTTGAAGAAGTCGAAGGATGCAGAGGCATGGTTACTTGGGATGAAGAAATAATTTGAGTTGCATGAATACACAGAGAATATGAAGGCTAGAATAACTATCTTCGGCCTCAAAGGGAAACCATACATCTGGTGGGAAGATGTGAAGAAGGTTAGAGACATCAGGACAAAAGAGTTGAGTTGGTATGAATTCAAGAGACTTTTTAGGAAGAAGTACTTGTCAGAGAGGTACTACGAAAGCAGAGCCAAGGAATTTTATGAGCTAAAGATGGGATCAATGACATATGAGGAGTACACAACTAAGTTCCTAGAGTTATTGAGGTATGTAGCATATATTAAGGATGAAAAGGCCAAAGTTTAGATATTTTTCCGTGGATTTCCATTAGCATTTAGAGATTGGATTAAATATGATGAGCCTCAGTGTTATGAAACCAGCTCACATAAAGATAGAAAAGATATATCAACAACTTAAGAATCAGCCTCTTCGAGGGGGAAACCTCCTTTACATTACACAAATGAACAATTCTTGGATGATACAAATGACAAGGCCTCCTTTCTGTATAGAGGAGTCGAAGGGGTCATAATATAATCAAAGCTGACATAAGAATAATAATGTAAGGGCATAACAATAACAATAGTGGGCTTCTATGGGGCACAATAATAATAATATGGGGACTACATGGGCACAAAAATATAATAAGGGGGTTGCACTAATAATAATAAGGGGTTATGTTAGCACCTGAATCTATCTTAGGCTGAAGGAAGGCAAAATTCAGGGTAACCACAAACCACGCTCAGTCTGGTAGCTAGCCCTACCAGAACAGGAGAGGGCTCTCTCTGAGTCACGCTTAGCAAATAAGTAAACAGAATGGTCTAAGATGACTAACAGTGAAATATTGATCTTAGGCTAGTAAGTAAATATGGATACAAGAAGCAATTTTTTATGAATGACTGAGTTTCTGGGATGGTATGGGACCAACAGACAGCAATGAGCCGAGAATTTAATACAAAGGCACAGATTACTTCGTGAGGCAAGACAGGTAGAAAGTCTAGCAAATTTAGTTTGAAATAACGCAGAATGGAGGAATTTCTTAGGAGGGTGAAAAGGGAATAAGTACATGAATCCTTTTCAACAGAAGAAGAACATTGAACATGAAATTTTCCCACAGGCAGAGCAATTAAAAATGAATTCTACCTTATCTGACTCAGCAAATTTCACTGGAAATGAATATGAAATGAACTGTGAAACATTACGAAATACATATGAAACCTAAGAGACACATTTTCTACACTCACAACCACATGAATCTCATGAAACAGAGTCATTGCCTTTCATTAATCCCCTGTCAAAATATACAATGAAGAACTGAGTTTCTCTCCCACAGTCTCCCAGAAATTACAAGCCAACCAACCCTTTGCAAATAGTTTGCATACAATATATAGAATGTGCCATGAAGAGATAGAACACCAAAGGGTTGGGGAGTTACTCGAATCATTACAAAATGGAGGTGGAAAGCCAACCATTAGCTACAGGTGCAGCGTTACAAACATGAAAAATGGCTTGGGTGACTGTTTGCCTTCCTTTGCCACTTGGATAGAAGCCAATCTGGAGTGAAAATACTTTAAATGCCAACTTAGGTGCCAAAAAATTGAAATGTAGATGAGCGGGCCCACTTGGAGAAGTTGCAAATCGAAATTTCGCGAAACGGAGGTGAAATTGGCCTTTTTCCCTATATGCGCCGCGCCACTTTCTATATGCACCACACCAATTTGGAGCCTGTTTTGAGGCACTTTCAGGAGTCCAAAATGTGCCCAAGTGTGCTTGTTGGAAATCCTGGCCTGTCTACTTTCCAACCCAAGTGGAATTTCTGAATTTGGTGCTCATTTTCCCCTCCAAATATTCATTCTCCCAAGACTGCTTCCTGTGTGTCAAAATAGGGGCAGAGAAGTCATTTTTTGAGTGTTTTTGACCTCCTGGAGACTCAAATCATGCCCAAATTTCTTGTCCAAGCACTAGTAGTCGTGATTTTTCATACTGAATCCAAAAATGCAAACCATTTGTGATTTGGAGCTCCCAATCCTAAGCGCCATGCCAATGGCGCGGCGCACAGGGAGAAAAAACCTGTGTTGTGACCAAAAATTTTCCATGTGACCAAAATTGCCCCAAATTTCTTGAAATTTGGGCTGTAGGTTCTCTATGAAGTGCTATGCTGGGCCAAAGAGGCTTCGGCCAATATCTGAAGTCGATCGAGCTCTCTTTGCCTCTTTTGCTTCTTTATTGCCTTCCTCAATTTAGCCTTCAAATTCCTGATTCGGGCCTTGCATACTTTGTTTCGCGCCATGTAGTGGAAAGCCATGTGTCTTAGTAGTGCATGGTCCTTGTCGGCCTTGTCCAGAAGCCTCTCCAAGTGCATGTTAACTCTCTCGACTTTGGCCTCCCGATCCTCATTAATCTCTTGCTCCAATGATGTGAGCTCAACTCTTCTCCTTTGTGCAGCTTGGCGATGCTCACGAATGTTTTGTAGCTCCATGATCACTTGTTGATCCTCCAGCTATTTGTTCCTCTGCTCCAGATATTTCATGTTCCACTTAGCCCTCTCCAAATAAATGGAAAAGGCTTCGATCTCTCATTGCTTCTCCTGGATGATCTCTTTGAGCTGTGCACTTGTCGGTTCTGTATCTGTATCATCATCATGAAGGAGAACGAATTCGGTCTCTCATTCACCTGATGGCTCACCTGAAGGCCCCTCATCATGCATTGGCTCCTTACCTCTGTCCTGTACCTGTAGTGCTGATGTCAGAAGCGAGGCCCCTTCCACCCCATGTGGAGATAACACTCGCTTTGCTACTGCAAACAAATCCCTACTGCCTCTCTGATAGGTGATGAATACTGGCATAGTAGTGGTATCATGGCGCTCATACTAATGAGAAGGACCACCTATCTCATGTTCAACCTTTGACTCTACCTATGAAGTGTTGAAGAGGTCATGGGAGATGAAGTCATCCCAAGTAATGCCCTACAATCCCAACTGATGATCCACCAAAATCCTAATAAGAGAAAAGTGATAAACACTGTTAAGTTGCTGCTGAGGGGTCTTGTGCTGCATGAAGGTGTTCATCCTCTCTTGTTCCTACAAATGAAAAATGGGATGTTCATCATCCATACCCTGGTAAAGTGCATGGGCAACTTGATGTGATAGGCATATAGACGAGAGAACCTCCCCTCACAGCTGAAATAATTCATGATCAACCTCATGAGTGGAGCATATTCATCTCTCAAATATCTGAATGGAAGGACTCTTGTGAGCTACCTCAAGCAACTGGCCTTAATGTAAGGCTCATAATGCTACTGATCAACTTTCTGTTTCTTGTGCCATGGTTCTCCAACATTTGGTATGCCAGTTGCTAATGAGACAGTTTCAGGTGTCAGTGTGAAGGTGACCTCGGCCAAGATAGAGTGATCTCCATGTAGGTGAAGCACAAAAAGATGGGCCAACTCATGATGAACTCGAACATTAGCCACTCTTTGACAAAATTCAAAACATGATAGATGCTGGAAGCATGACATGGAAAGAGGGCATGCCTGCAATTCAGTGATGGTAGTGGGCTCATCCCTAACATGTTTGCCACTCTTGTGATGTCTCCTGGGAGCCTGCTCTTCTGAGGATGAGTCACTTTGTGTTTCCATCTCATACTCTGATGAATGCTGTGATGCCATGACTGCTCTGCGTACTGTATTTAGGCTGTCCTTTGATGATGGTGTGAAGCTGGGTGCTTTTTTGATATCTACCACCAAGGGGAACAATGAAACAAAAGGGAGTATTAGGAGGGGAGTAATGTGATGGGAATAGGGGTTATGGGGAGAAGTTTGTTTAGGGATATGTAGGGGGTTTGGGTATTTGATAGGGTAGGTTTTTGGGGTGTTATGTTGACAAATAAGAGGAGGGGAAAGAGAATAGGGTTTGGTAGTGTTTTAGGGTAGGGATAATAGGAAAAATGAGAAAGGGAGGATAGGGAAAAATGGTAGGTGAGGGAAAAATGGTGGGTGAAAATGGAACCTTGGCCTCAATACGACAATTATGCAACCCTAACAACACTAGCCTTTGGTGTTTTCTTGTGGTTGATTTTATGAGTTTTGTTGCATTCAAACATAGCCATAAACCACCATATCATTTATAAACTTTGATGAACAAGTCATGTCATAGAGCCTACCTTTCAATTTGATGGGCTTCACAAGAAATTTGAGGTGATTTGGCACGGTTTTTGGCCCTTTGTGGGTGTGCGCCACGCACCAAACCCACTGCGCCGCATGATGAGCCCCAATTTTTGGTACAATTTGGGCTCATTTGGCCTACTTGCTCTGCTCAAACCATTCATTTTTTATTGCTTATGCATTCATTTCTTGGTTTATTCGTGTTGTTTGTAGGAAGAAGGGTAGGCATTCTATCTACGTGACTAATGCATGATAATTTCAGGTTTTTGGCATTAAAAGGGAGCAAAGACCACGAGAAAGGAGACAAGGAGACAATGAGGTGGCACTGCTGGTTTTTAGGAGAGGATGTCCACGGTCTTGGGGACCTTCCTCGTGATTCCCACCATAGCTCCGAGCTCCAATCCATCTCCCCACCGAGCTTAGAAGCAGCCAACTGTTCTATAGGAACAGCAGTTATAACTGTTCTACAGGAATAACAGTTATGACTGTCCTACAGGATCAGCAGTTTAAACTTCAGTTGGACAGCCAAGCTCCTCAAATCAAGGACACCTGTTGGATGATCATTTTGCATAAATACTGAGGCCGTAGCCTTGGATAGGAGCTTTTTGAACTTTTGTATTACTCTTGTAATTTGGAAGTACGAGCTACAGCTCGGGGTTTTGTTCCTTTTGTAAGCCATTTTGGCATGTCATCAGACTTTCGTTTATGAATAAAGGCAGGCAAATTTTGATCTCATTCTGAGTTTCTAAGGGAGCTATAGCTCTTAGGTTAGGGCCCAACCTGAGAGCAATAGATCTCCTTGGTGTTGTAATGTTGTTTGCATTTCGTTCCAGCACTTTGAGTTTTTACTTTCACATGCAATTCGAATTTACAGTTTGTTAATTTAGTCTTTTTCATGAGCTTAGATAGGATTAGTTTATGGTGAATTTGTTTCAGTTGCTTAGATTCTATAGGAGGATAGTTATAAATTATTGGAGCTCCAGCAAAAGGTTGTTAAGGCTCACTGCCATCTCTGTTAGGGATTGGGGTGCAGTCCATAACCAACCACCAAAAAGAAACACAGTTTTTCTCATTTCCATGCAAGCTGCAACATAGACATTTTCGTTGAAGATCCATCCATGCACTTTTGACACTGAACCATACTTCTACATTTCACTTCCATGCACGAGTTTCATTTCTTGGTTTTCCATTGCTGTTCGTAGGTTTCATGGCACAGTTATCATAGGTTAATGAATTTCTCGTTTTTGGTGCATAAGTCATTTGTTTCATTTACGCTGCTCCACACCATTCCACTTCCTTCTTCTTCTTCTTGATCTCTCCTCAAGCCCTACTCGGCCTCTGTCCAGCTCATTTACCTTCTAGCTCTCCCATTTCTCACATAGCTCCATCTGCTTAAACTTTCGTTGATCCCATCCTTCCAACTATCAACCCACTGCATGCACTCTTCCTCCATCTAATTTCTCTGCTCCTGAGCCATCACCAGCTCCATCTCCATCTCACCTATCCTCCCACACCACTCCAACACTTCACCATCTCCCAAAACTTCCACGGCCAAACATCCTGTAGAATTGCACAGACTTCCTGTAGAAACCCCTGAGTTTCCTGTAGGATCCCCTGCAGACTTCCTGTAGAAGCCTGCAAACTCGGTTGCTGAGCATCCGAACGCGGTAGACTTCTGTGGACTAATGCTAGAGACCCTCTGGGACCTCCCTTAGCCATCCTGACCTTGCCCATGCTTTCCTTCCATTCCAACCGCTCCTGCACAACCAAACCCTAATCAAAAGCATCATCACAACAAATCCAACCACTTAATGAAAAAATAAAAAAACATGTCTTTTCAGTTGCAAGTAGCTTAGATACAGGTATTTCAGTTCACTGCAAATAATGGCATTAGTGGTAGTAGTTTCATTCACAGTTTTGCATTGTAAGGGCTTAGCTAGTCAAATTAGGGTTTACTAGGGTTTTCATGCTTTGTTGGCTTTCAGTTCCTTTCTGCAACTAGATTAGTCTTCTTTCAGTTATCTTTCGTCCATCATTCATAAAGCTTCTTCTGTGAGCCTATAGAAGTTGGCTTGAGCCCTAGCGGACTTGTGCCAGCTGACCAAGTGACAGCTGCGACAAGAGCTAGTACTTGTGCATACAGCACCGTCGCTTCCAAGTTTGTACGAACTACCGGGTTGATAAAATTAGAGATAGGAAGCTCCAGGAGTTGTAGCATTATTGCTACAATACTGGAGCCCACCATCTTTTTGGCGCCGTTGCCGGGGAAGCGTCAGAGTATTAGTAATTGTTGCTTTTCTTCTACTTTCTTACTCTTGCCTTCTGCTAAGTAGTTTACTTCATTTCCATTCTGCAAAAGTAACATAGACATTTCCTGCTTTCATAGATTAGCATTTCCTGCTTTCATAGATTAACATTTCCTAATTTCATAGATTAGCATTTCCTGCTTTCATAGATTAACATTTCCTGCTTTCTGCAAGCGTAGACTAGCATTTCCATTCTTGCAATTTCATTTGAGCAAAGTAGATTAGTTCTTTCCTGCTTTCAGTCTAATTCTGCATCTTTCATAGTTAGTTGTAGATCAATCTGTCTCAGTTTTGCAGGTACCAAAAAGAAAAGCAAAGCAAAAGCAATCAAAAGAAAAAGAAAGTCTTTTCCATTTCATGCCTCGTAGGAACCGAGATAGATCAGGCAAATTCCTACCAAACACCCCCACCACATCACTAAGTCACCCTTCTCTCTTCTTTGGTGACAGTGACCCAGAAGAACCTATAGGTGAACATCCTGAGATATCCAAAGACCCTATAGTAGAAGAAGAGTTAGAGACCACTCCATCTGAAGCTATGGCTGACAATAGAAGAGAAGATGAGAGAATAGAAGGTGCCTTCCCCATCCGAGAGACCAATGGAGAGATGAAAATGAAGAACATTAGCCCCTCCGCCTTACCTCACTTCCATGGGCTGACCACTGAAGATCCAGATACCTTCCTGTTTGAGTTTTCTGTCCTTTGTAGAACCTATGACTATACTGAAGATGAGCAAAAGTTGAAACTTTTCCCTTCCACTCTTAAGGATGCAGCACTACGCTGGTTCATGGGCTTACCTGGGAATAGTATCACCACTTGGGCTCAGATGCAGCAAGCTTTCAACACCAAGTACCGGGATTACTGTAGGTCCAAGGAAACAAAGGGGGAAATCTTTCGGATGTCCATGGGAAATGATGAGTCCTTAGAGGATTATGAGGAGAGGTTCCAACTAAGCTATAAGCGGGCCAGGTGTACACTTGACCCTGAATCCCTCAAGTTGGTCCTACTCCGAGGAGTCCCTGAAGACCTCTTAGATACCCTTCACATGTTAGCTGGGGGGGACATTTACCAACTGCCTTTTGAGGACATCAAGACTGTGTTTAGAAACCACTCCAGGGCAGCTCAGAAACGAGGTAGAGGAAACCACCTCTCAACTAGTGTCCCTTTCTCCAAACATGAGCTTGCAAATCAATTAGAAGATCTTAAGAGTGAGGTGAGACAAACCATTGCCATGTAGCTTGACACATTCAGGATTCAGCAAAAGAAAGAAGAAGCTGAGAGAGCCTTGGCTATCTTCTGCCCTAGGTGCACAAGGAGACACCCTAAGAACGAATGTCCATTGCATTCGGTTGAAGTGTGTCTTGTTTGTGAGGAGGACCATCCCACAAATCAGTGTCCAACCTTACCTGGGTTTAAAGCCATGTACCAAGGGACAGAAGCTCCCACAGAGCCTCTCTATTACCTCAACCAAAGGAGGCCACAGGGATCTAGACCTTATCAGCAAGGGATGCAAGGGGCATCTCAAGCTTATTACAGCCCCAACCAATCGACTCCTATGCCTTCCTGGGGTCCCCCTGCTCATCCTTCATGGTCCATGCCGCCTCCATGGTCTTATCCACCTTAGTACCCCACTCAACCTACTTCTCATTCATATCACTCACATGCCCAGCCACAGCCTCAATGGAATGCACCTCAGTCGGGGTGGAGGCCCCAATACAACACTCCTCCTGCCATCTTGCCTCCACCACCAGTTCAACCTCAGCCATTACCTCCTGCTCCTCCAAGGCAACCTCAAATGCCTGCTCAACCGAACCCAAACCCCAACAATAGAAAGGCCCAACAGGTATACACTGGGGAAACCTCATGCCCTACCTATGTTGTGGAGATCCAGGAGATCAATCTTCGATCTGGAAAGACTCTACCAGATCGCCAACCTCCTCCCCCAGAGGATGAGGAAGATAAACAGGAAAGTGAACCAAAGGCTATTCCACCCTATCCTGAGAGACTAACAGCCACCACACAACCCAACCCAGAGGAGGAAGAGCTTCTGGGTGAGCTCAAGAAGTTGTGTGTAAAAATACCACTTCTCCAAGCCATCAAGGATGTGCCAATATACAACAAACTGGTTAAGGAGAGGTGTTTCAAACACCCAGGCAGACGGAAGAAAGATGCCTCAACTATCAATGTCATAGGACAACTGTCTGACCTTATGTTAGGACAAGTCATCTGCCCAAAGTACCTAGATCCTGGAAGTCCTGTAGTAGATGTTCACATCAATGGCACCATTATACCTCACACCTTGATCGATCTGGGGGCTGCCATTAATGTGATGACCAGGGATACCATGCTTAAGCTTAATCTTCAGGGTTCCTTGAGGAAGACCTCGACAGTACTGCAATTAGCAGATCGCTCCACCGTGACTCCCGAAGGGATGGTGGAGGATGTCTTGGTCTCTATTGACTCTTGGGAATACCCTGCAGACTTCCTGGTTCTGCAACCAAAGGCCAAGCTTACTGGATATCCTCTCATTTTGGGAAGGCCTTGGTTAGCTACTGCAGATGCTTACATAAGTTGTCGTGCAGGAAACATGACCATCAAAAATGGTCCCATGTCCAAGCAGCTTGTCCTATACCCTCCCGCCCAACCCTCCTTGGAGCATGACTTACCACTCTGGTTGGAAGAAGGAGAGGAAGACGAGGTGTACTCAGCACCTCTGTGCACCTTAGATACCACTAGAAGAGACCCCCCAACCGAGGATGACTTGATCGAGACCTTGATCCAGAATCCACCTTCCAGTGCACTACCCTTAGAGAAATTGGTGGAGGATGCCTAAGCTAGCACCCTAGTGGATCTTTGTACAACCAACCCTGTTACTCCCAGAGTCAAGAATGTGGAGTTCGGCCCTGAGAAAGCATTGAAGATCGGCTTCTCCCTATCTCCTTCCTAGGAAAAGGAGTTGTGTAGTCTGTTGGCCAACCACCTAGATGCTTTTGCTTGGAGCTATAAGGAAATGAAAGGAGTCCATCCTTCGGTCTGTACCCATCATATATACATCAAAGAGGATTGTAAACCAGTTAGGCAACCTCAGAGGATAATGAATCCAGCCCTTAAGGACATTGTCAAGGAAGAATTGCAAAAACTGTTGGATGCCGGATTCATCTACCCCATCTCAGATAGTGAATGGGTGTCCCCTCTAGTGTTGGTTCCCAAGAAAAATGGGAAATGGAGAATCTGTGTGGACTACCGAGAACTGAAAAAAGCTACCAAGAAGGACCATTTCCCTCTACCTTTCATAGATCAAGTGTTGGATGGACTGGCAGGAAAGAAGTTCTTCTCTTTCCTGGATGGGTTTAGCGGGTACAACCAAATCCAAATCAGCCCGGAAGACGAAGATAAGACCACCTTCACTTGTCCTTGGGGTACCTTTGCCTATCGAGTCCTTCCCTTTGGGCTATGCAATGCTCCTGCTACCTTTCAGAGAGCTGTCTTGAGCATATTCTCGGAGCTGGTCCATGATGCAGTAGAAATCTATATGGATGACTTTACTCCTTATGGGGCCAACTTCCAGGAAGCATTGTCCAACCTGGGAAAAGTCCTAACCAAATGCACCGAGATGAATTTGTCCCTTAGTCCTGAAAAATGTGAATTCCTAATGATTGAAGGGACCGTGCTAGGCCATACCATTTCTTGCCAAGGATTGCAGGTGGATCCTAACAAAATTGCTCTCATCAAGAGGGTTCCACCTCCTCAAAAGGTAAGGGATGTCCGGAGTTTCTTGGGATTAGCAGGATACTACCGGAGATTCATTACAGATTTCAGCAAGCTAGCCTCGCCATTGTTTGGCCTGTTGGCAAAAGATGTGGAGTTTAATTGGACTGACGATTGTCAGAGGGCTTTAAATGAATTAAAGGACAAGTTGGTGTCAGCCCCAATCCTGAGAGGTCCAAACTGGGCCCTACCTTTCCACATCCACACTGATGCCTCGAACAAAGCCATAGGTGCAGCTTTAGGACAAGTTGAGCAAAAACTTCCATATGCCATTTACTTTGTTAGCAAAAACTTGTCCAAAGCTGAGCTGAATTACACTGTAACCGAGAAAGAATTCTTGGCTGTGGTCCATGCATTGAACAAGTTCCGACATTATATTACTGGTTACCAGACCTTTGTACATACTGACCATGCTGCTATTAGATATTTAATGAATAAACCAGATGTGAATGCTCGTATTATTAGATGGTTATTGCAGCAGTTTGATTTGACCATTGTTGACAAACCAGGTAGAGAAAATGTTGTTGCTGACTTTTTATCTAGATTGGATTTGTCTGCAGATGAGGATGGAACCGTGGATGACCAGATGCCTGATGAACATCTGTTTTCTATTTCAGTACTCTCTCCATGGTTTGCTGATATAGCAAACTATCTTGTTTCAGCTCAGTTCCCTCCACACCTATCTTCCAGAGAGAAGAGCAGAATCATCAGAAAAAGTGCCTCATTTACTTGGATCGAGGGCAATCTGTTCAAGCTTGGCCCCGATCAGATCTTAAGGCGTTGTGTAAAGGAGGAGGAAGTCTTTGATATCCTCCTCACTTGTCATGATGGGCCTTGTGGAGGACATTTTGCAGCAAAGAGAACTGCCTTCAAAATCCTGCAGGCAGGCTACTATTAGCCCACACTTCATCAAGATGTCAGAAGATATGTCACTCAGTGTGACCAATGCCAAAGAATGGGGAAACCGACCCAAAGGGATGAGATGCCTCTCCAACCTCAAGTGACTCTTGAGCCATTTGAGAAGTGGGGCATGGACTTTGTGGGCCCAATCAACCCCTCTTCGAGGCAAAGGACTTACATCATTGTGTGTACTGACTATTTGACAAAGTGGGCAGAGACCAAAGCAATCAAAGCAGCAACAGAAGAAAAGGTGGCCGAGTTCCTAAGAGAAAACATCTTCTATAAGTTTGGCTATCCAAGAGAGCTGGTCACCGATCAAGGGAGCCAGTTCACCTCCAACCTGGTTGAAGATCTCCTAGCTCATCACAAGATCAAGCATAGGACTTCCACCCCTTATCACCCTCAAGCAAATGGGCAGGTGGAAGTCACCAATAGGGCATTAGAAGGGATCTTGACTAAAGTGGTGATCAGCAGCAGAAAGGACTGGGCAGATCGCCTGGTTGAAGCCACATGGGCTTACAACACCACTTGGAAGACCACCACCGGCTTCACACCGTATGAGCTGGTCTATGGGAAGAGAGCTTTGTTGTCCATTGAGTTTGAATACAACACTTTGAGGATGGCAGCTCAGCTGGACCTAGATCTCAGCCATGCACAACAAGAAAGGCTACTGCAGCTGAATGGCCTAGATGAGCACCGAATGCAGGCCCTCCTTCACTCAGAAGTGGTTCAACTTCAGAGAAAGGTATGGCATGACCAACATCTCCATGACAAGCAATTTAGTCGGGAGATTGGGTTTTGTTGTATGACTCCAGATACAAAGATTTCAAGGGGAAGCTGAGAACCAGATGGCTAGGACCATATGCAGTGGAGAAATGCCATGACAATGGATCTGTCCTCATTCGAACCATTGATGAGGAAGCCATTCCCATGCTTGTCAATGGGCATCGTTTGAAGATCTACAGGAGACCTCTCTCAAGACAAGAGTTCATCAAAACTATAGAGAAATCTGTATTGGTCATAGAGAAGGGTTCTGCCTCTGCCTCTGGCATACCCTGAAGAAAAAAAATAAAATAAATAAATAAATAAAAATAAAAAAATAAAATAAAAATAAAAACACAAAAAAGAAAAAAGAAAAAAGAGAAGAATAAATAAGGATCCTTGGGTGAAAACCTCTCTGAGGCACCCAAGGCAGGTAGTAGGGGTGAAAACCTCATTGAGGCGCCCCTATTGTCTTTCAAAAAAAAAGAGAAAAGGTGAAAAAGATCCTTGAGTGAAAACCTCTCTGAGGCGCTCAGGGCAGATGGCACGGGTGAAAACCTCTTTGAGGCGCCCCTGTTATCTTTCAAAAAAAAAAAAAAAAAAAAAAAAAAAAAGAGAAAAAACAATAAGCAAAATATGGTAAAATTGCATGCAGGTTGCAGATATTCTATGGAGGAGAGGAAGCCCTTCAACTCAAAGCCAAGGGTCCTTACCATGCTGTCAAGGAACCTCACCAGCACCTCCTCCAAGGGTAACCATGTTTTTCCAAGGTATGTGCAATTTTATCATGGTTTGAATCTTCTACAGGAAGATGCTGTCTTTCTACAGGAAGATGCAGTCTTTCTACAGGAAGGCGCGGATTTTCTACAGGAAAGTACAGACTTTCTACAGGAAGGCCGAACTTTCTACAGGAAGCTCTGTGTTCTACAGGAAACTTCCTGTAGGAGTTTTTGACGGCCAGAATTCATCTTAGAAGGAGATTTAGCGACTATGGATTGGTTTGGATGCATGCAAGCCTCTGTTGGCACCCTTGCACATTGCTGTCACCTTGCTCCACCATCCTTGTCGACATGCGACCAAGTCCCTACACCAACAAAGAAGATCGATGAGTTCTCCCGGGAAAGCCATTTTCAAAGTTAAACAAATGATGGGATCTCATACCGCAGGCATCAAGAGCTCCGGGAACATGATTGAAAGGCCAGAACCTCCATCGTGCAGCATGCACCCAAGGAGAAAGGACTATTACGAGACACCTCGCGGGAATCCTGTAACAGTTCAACCTGCTCGAGTGGATACCATTCACAACACCGCCATCTGAAATGAAATGCAGGCGCATGCAAGCAACACATCCACTCCATCGTCGGCAGCCTGTAACCACGAGCCTCCGGGTCTGTGTAAGTCGCATGCAGCAGGTAGATCCACTCACCATCGTCCAAGAACTGGAAAAATCGTGTGCAGCCACGCAGGTAAGTGTCTCAACCCTTCCTTCCATCAAATCGCATGAATTTTACTTCGAAATTGTTTGCACAGCGTAAAATTGAATGGTTGAGCGGCCGTATGGCCAATCGACTGGCCACGTCGGCTAGTTAAAGTGTAATTGGATGTTTGGGTGGTGGCCACGACAAAGAGAATGAACGGCACGCACGTGAGAACACTCTCGTCAGAAGCATGAGTTTAACAGGAAAAGGCGGCGGCAAATCTGTGGGAATGGATGCAGCAGCAAGTGAATACGCAGGCGAATGATGGATGACGTCACCCAACGGTCCGGCGGGGACATCTCATCCCCCACGCCACGGATTGCACCGATTCAAAATCTAATCGGCTAGATCATGCGCATGCATTTATCATCTAACACTTCAAACTCGGGTGGCTATTCTGATCTCCTCTGCACGTTGATACGCCGAGCTGTTGGCTACCAGAACGCCGGTGAAGCACACCTTGAACGCGGGCCAACTACAGTCCTCCCCGAGAATTGCGCACTGCTTCTACAGGAACGCAGTTCTACAGGAACGCAGTTCTACAGGAACGCAGTCTACAGGAACGCAGTCTTCTACAGGGAAGCGGGTGCCTCACGAAAAAGGTGGCCAATTAAAGAGGTAACCCTGAACTCTTCATGCAACTGGTTAGTAAAAGTGGCAAGACCATCGTCCACAGTCGGGTCATAAAGATATTGGTGGAATTGTTGTTTGCTGTGCCTATGTTGTCGTTCTACAGGATGTCGATATAGGTAGACTGTGTTGAATTTTGTGGATTATATGCATGCTCTGTCTTAATAGACCAAATATCTTTTGCATTTGCCACCTTTAATTAAAACGACCGTGTTCATCATGCCGGGTGGATTTATAAGACGAGAACCCACTGATTCAACTAAACTAAGGGAAAACCCGACAGTGGTAGAGCTCTTCACCAGAGCACAATGGATGCCTTTTTGTGATAAGCTGCAGGGCTACGATGATGAAGTGGCCGAAGAATTCTTGCAGGCTCTGAAACCTAAAT
Organism: Pinus tabuliformis; assembly: GCA_031772625.1. Taxonomy (NCBI): domain Eukaryota; kingdom Viridiplantae; phylum Streptophyta; class Pinopsida; order Pinales; family Pinaceae; genus Pinus; species Pinus tabuliformis. The sequence continues at coordinate 913,174,445 of CM062818.1, read as the reverse complement.
CCCAGACACTGGCCACAGTGAACTTCAGAGGTCTGAGCCTCAAGCTCACCCCAGAACATATCAGTCAGATCACAGAACTTCCTATGGGTTTGTCGTGGGATAAAGAGGAGAGAAAGCTGAGTCAGCAGGCAAAGAAAGAATTCTTTCCACCTGAGGAAGAATTCTCGGAGGACAAAAATGGGGTGTGAAGAACGAGCCTGTTGCCACCTTGGAATGAAGTCAGTTTGCAAATCATGAAATATATTACTTGTGAAGGTCGGTTGAGCATCGTGTATGCATATCACTTTCGGCTGCTCACTGAGTTGAGGTACCGAATTGACCTTCCTGTAGAACAAAAACTGAGCATCCCTTATTACCTCCTGCAGTCTCTAATGGAGTGTGCTACAAAGCTGAAAGAGGGTATACCAGATCAGATAGCCCACCATGGGTTGATCAAGCTTCTTGTGGAGGATGCATTGCATTCATATAAGGTTCCCCTCTCATGGGAATCCTTCCGGAATTTGACAAAAGATGGGGACATTAAAATGTTGATCGAAGAAACGGGTTCCTCCAGCAGTGAGGAACAAGAAGCAGTGGCCGAGGAACAGGAAGAAGAAGGCCAAGAGACCCCGACAACAGTACAGAAGAAGGAACAAAGGAAGAAGCATGAGGAAAAAGAGGACCAAGAAAAAGGTGGCACACCAATCCTGTCAGCAAGGGAAAAGAGGATGAAGAGCAGAATGGACAAAGCTGAGGTGGTCCACGTCAGCCCAAGTACCTCAACAGCACTTGCAACCAAAGCAAAAAGTAAAACTCAGGCAGGCAAGCAAGTGGAGGTGGAGACACCTGTGTCTACAGGAAAGCAAAAACAGGCTTCTACATGAAGCCCAAAAACAAAAACAAAGGCTTCTACAGGAAGCCTGAGGATCATTGAGAAGCAGGCTTCTACAGGAAGCCCAAAAGAAAAGACCAAGGCTTCTACAGGAAGCCCGAAAATCATTGGGAAACAGGCTTCTACAGGAAGCTCGGAATTGGAAAAAGGGGCTTCTACAAGAAGCCCGAAAGTCATCGAGAAACAGCCTCCTACAGGAAGCCTGAAGATAGAGAGAGGGTCTTCTATAGGAAGCCCAAAAGCGGGAAAGAAATAATCTTCTACAGGAGGCCCGGAAGTGGGCAAAGCAGGGTCTTCTACAGGAAGCCCGAAATCTGAAAAGGAGGGGCCCTCTACCAGGAGCTCTGAGAGAGCAAAATGCAAGAAAGAGAAGGCTCGTATTCTACAAAAGGAGGCAGCAGCGGCGCTGGCCGCCCTCAGTACACCTCCAAAGCCGAAGGAGAAGAGAGAGAGGGAGACCCCTCTACCATCTGAGGCCAGGAGAAGCAAGCGGATAACCACGGGCAAGCCACAGCCTCCACCCGGCAGCCAAACCATTTTAGGGGATGTCCCTACTTCACCCAGTGCAAGAACCCCCTCTAAAACATCAGCCACCCCCAAGAAGGGGAGCCCAAAAATAACTTCCTGGACACGAAAAATAGGCCAATCGCCTTCCGAAGCCCGGCTCAAGGAAATAGCAAAGGGGGAAGAAGCATCACCTTCGTCACCACCAGGGGCAGCGAAGGCAGGGCCGCCAAAAATGAGCAAGGAAGAAGCGCCACCCTCGGTAGAAAAGGCAAGGTCACCAAAAACAGGAAAGGAAAAGCATGCTCTGGGCTCTAGTTCTCGGCCAAAGATGAGGAGCCAGGGCAAGGTTGCTCAAGGATGAGCAAATAGTTTAGCTGGGGGGTGATGATGAGCCCCAATTTTTGGTACAATTTGGGCTCATTTGGCCTACTTGCTCTGCTCAAACCATTCATTTTTTATTGCTTATGCATTCATTTCTTGGTTTATTCGTGTTGTTTGTAGGAAGAAGGGTAGGCATTCTATCTACGTGACTAATGCATGATAATTTCAGGTTTTTGGCATTAAAAGGGAGCAAAGACCACGAGAAAGGAGACAAGGAGACAATGAGGTGGAACTGCTGGTTTTTAGGAGAGGATGTCCACGGTCTTGGGGACCTTCCTCGTGATTCCCACCATAGCTCCGAGCTCCAATCCATCTCCCCACCGAGCTTAGAAGCAGCCAACTGTTCTACAGGAACAGCAGTTATAACTGTTCTACAGGACAGCAGTTATGACTGTCCTACAGGATCAGCAGTTTAAAGTTCAGTTGGACAGCCGAGCTCCTCAAATCAAGGACACCTGTTGGATGATCATTTTGCATAAATACTGAGGCCGTAGCCTTGGATAGGAGCTTTTTGAACTTTTGTATTACTCTTGTAATTTGGAAGTACGAGCTACAGCTCGGGGTTTTGTTCCTTTTGTAAGCCATTTTGGCATGTCATCAGACTTTCGTTTATGAATAAAGGCAGGCAGATTTTGATCTCATTCTGAGTTTCTAAGGGAGCTATAGCTCTCAGTTTAGGGCCCAACCTGAGAGCAATAGATCTCCTCGGTGTTGTAATGTTGTTTGCATTTCGTTCCAGCACTTTGAGTTTTTACTTTCACATGCAATTCGAATTTACAGTTTGTTAATTTAGTCTTTTTCATGAGCTTAGATAGGATTAGTTTATGGTGAATTTGTTTCAGTTGCTTAGATTCGATAGGAGGATAGTTATAAATTATTGGAGCTCCAACAAAAGGTTGTTAAGGCTCACTGCCATCTCTGTTAGGGATTGGGGTGCAGTCCATAACCAACCACCAAAAAGAAACGCAGTTTTTCTCATTTCCATGCAAGCTGCAACATAGACATTTTCGTTGAAGATCCATCCATGCACTTTTGACACTGAACCATACTTCTACATTTCACTTCCATGCACGAGTTTCATTTCTTGGTTTTCCATTGCTGTTCGTAGGTTTCATGGCACAGTTATCATAGGTTAATGAATTTCTCGTTTTTGGTGCATAAGTCATTTGTTTCATTTACGCTGCTCCACACCATTCCACTTCCTTCTTCTTCTTCTTGATCTCTCCTCAAGCCCTACTCGGCCTCTGTCCAGCTCATTTACCTTCTAGCTCTCCCATTTCTCACATAGCTCCATCTACTTAAACTTTCGTTGATCCCATCCTTCCAACTATCAACCCACTGCATGCACTCTTCCTCCATCTGATTTCTCTGCTCTTGAGCCATCACCAGCTCCATCTCCATCTCACCTATCCTCCCACACCACTCCAACACTTCACCATCTCCCAAAACTTCCACGGCCAAACATCCTGTAGAATTGCACAGACTTCCTGTAGAAACCCCTGAGTTTCCTGTAGGATCCCCTGCAGACTTCCTGTAGAAGCCTGCAAACTCGGTTGCTGAGCATCCAAACATGGTAGACTTCTATGGACTGATGCTAGAGACCCTCTAGGACCTCCCTTAGCCATCCTGACCTTGCCCATGCTTTCCTTCCATTCCAACTGCTCCTGCACAACCAAACCCTAATCAAAAGCATCATCACAACAAATCCAACCACTTAATGAAAAAATACAAAAACATGTCTTTTCAGTTGCAAGTAGCTTAGATACAGGTATTTCAGTTCACTGCAAGTAATGGCATTAGTGGTAGTAGTTTCATTCACAGTTTTGCATTGTAAGGGCTTAGCTAGTCAAATTAGGGTTTACTAGGGTTTTCATGCTTTGTTGGCTTTCAGTTCCTTTCTGCAACTAGATTAGTCTTCTTTCAGTTAGCTTTCGTCCATCATTCATAAAGCTTCTTCTGTGATCCTATAGAAGTTGGCTTGAGCCCTAGCGGACTTGTGCCAGCTGACCAAGTGATAGCTGCGACAAGAGCTAGTACTTGTGCATACAGCACCGTCGCTTCCAAGTTTGTACGAACTACCGGGTTGATAAAATTAGAGATAGGAAGCTCCAGGAGTTGTAGCATTATTGCTACAATACTAGAGCCCACCACCGCACCCTGGGTGTGCGTCGCTCCCGTTGAAAACTTGAGCTGAGGGGTGGCTTTGTGTGCGCCATGCCCTTTGTGTGCACCACGCCCTGTGTATATGCACCACGCTCCTGGAAACTGCCTCCAACTCTCTCCAAACACGCACTTTACCTCTCAAACACTATGCAATTTCTCCCTATACACTTGATTTGCACAATGCCTCTGATTTTGGTGAAAACTTGTATATAAAGACTTGGAAGTCATGGGTTAAATTTTTGCTTCTCCAAAAACCCATTTTTCTAATGTTATGTTTTGACACTTTTTCACTGATTTAAAGCAACACTGATTTTCACTTTCCCTTTGAAATTTTAGCTCAAATGATGAAATTTTTGGCACTCTTTGCAGGGATTGCATGATAGGACATTTGGCCATGGAAACCATGCCTGCACCTGAAGAAATCAACTGACGACTTTTTTGAAAATTTTATCACCAATGACACTGTTTGACTTTTCTTCAAAACAGAGTTTTGAAGAACAGTCGAAGTTTATCAATATGACGATGAAACTCTCTGAATCATTACTTTGTAAGGGCCTCACTCTGGCCTACATGGCTTTACAGGACATATTTAAAGACCAAATTGATTAATCCCTAGACTTAATGATCGAAAATGACTTTTGTCCATTAAAGGACCAGACCTTGACTGTCATGGATTTTGGTGATCATTAACAAAAGACCTAAGCTAGCATGAGCTAGACATGGGGGGAAATGACTAGCATGACGTTTTCCATCAGATTATGGCATGCTCCTAGCGGAATGTAGCTGGGTAAATGGAGCGGGACTCCTAAAAATGATATGCATAAAGAGTTTTGATCTCTGACGGAGGACTGACCAGACCGACTCTAACAGTTTACACTAGTATTATAGGGACCTAACATTCCCCTCTCCTTTAAAAAGTGTTGTCCTCAATGCTTAAGTAGTTCCGAATTCTTCTGTATAAAGTTATCATCCTCCCATGTGGAATCTTTAGCGGGTAAGTTCTTCCACTTGATGAGATAATTTGAAATTGATCGATTTCGTAGCTATCAGGTTCTTGTTTCTATGACTGCTTCAGGTTCCAATATGATTTTTCCTTCCTCGTCAAGTTCCAACAATATTGTTTGAACTGGGAGCTTGTCACCTATAACCTTCATTAAGCATGAAGTACCAATCTTTTGTAACACCTTGTAGGGACCATAATACTTTGGTGATAATTTATTATCCTTCTTAGCTTGCTTGAGGGACATTTGTTTGTATGGTTGTAGTCGTAGAAATACCCAGCCCCTTACATCAAAAATTATTTCGCAGTGATGTTGATTTGCCTGTTGTTTCATTCTATTTTGCACCAAAGTGAGGTTATCCTTTAAGAGTTTGAGAATGTGTTGTTGAAGCTCGATGTGATCTTCCACTGCTTGAACCTTAGAATTTTCTTTTAAAGATGATGTTATGGACAGTGGATGATATCCATGAAGTGCCATACATGGGGTCATTTTTGCTACAGTATGGAAGGAAGTTTTATATCACCATTCATCCAGAGGAAACCACTTGACCCATTGTGTCTGTTTATCATATATAAAGGAACAAATATATCCTTCCAAATACTTTTTCACTATCTTAGTTTGCCCATTAGATTGAGGATGATAAGATGAGCTATGAGCTAACTGAGTACCCAAATATTCCACCTCTTGTACTCCAAAGAAACATTTGGAGCTTTTTGCATATTATTGTTTCTCATCCAATAGTTTGAGCACCCTGTCAGCATGTTGAACATGAGCCTTCCAAGGCTTGTTGTAGATTAGTATATCATCACAAAATACTAACACAAATTTTCTAAGGAAGGGCTTGAAAATGGAATTCATCAAACCTTGAAATGTAGAAGGTGCATTGGTAAGGCCAAAAGGCATGACCAAAAATTCATAATGACCCTCATGATTTCTAAATGTTTTTTTTGGAATGTCTTTAGTGTTCATTCTGATTTGATGATATCCTAAATGAAGATCCGACTTGGTAAAGTAAATTTCTCCATGTAATTCATCCAATAATTCATCAATGACAGGAAATTTATCTTTAATAGTAAGCTTGTTGAGCTCCCTATAATTTGGACACATGCTCCATGATCCATCCTTCTTGTTTACCAATACCACTGGAGCAGAGAAAGAACTTTGACTAGGTTGAATTATACCAACCTCTAACATTTCTGCAACCATACATTCAATTTCACTCTTTTGGGCATATGGATATCTGTTTGGGAAAACACTTCCTGGAATCAAATGAATAGCATGATCATGATCATGAATAGGTGGGAGGCCTTTGGGAGTCTCAAATACCTTGTAATAATTGTCCAAAACATTTTGGAGATCTGGAGAAATAGATGATTTTGATGTGGGAACCTCTAGTGAACATAATTGTGAAATTATGCCCCATTGTTATTTCTTTAGAAGCTTTTTTATCTTGTTAGAATTGATTATCTTTCCTGGTTTCCTTGTGATACCCCTTAATTCAACGTCCTTTCCTTCCCAAAAAAATTCAAGAAAAGTTCTTGAAAGTTAAAAGCTATCATACCCAAAGATTATAGCCATTGGACTCCTAGTACAACATTTGCATCACCCATTGGAACGGAAAGCATTGGATTATTCAAGACATATTCTCCCATGGATAGCTTGATATTATGGCACTTTCCAAAGAAATTTATGGTTCCTCCATTTACAACCATTACTTGACACTCTAGTGTTGGATATAGGAAGCAATTCAATTCCTTGGCTATCTTACAATGAATAAAATTATGGGTACTACCCAAACCAATCAACACTATTACCTTTTTCTTCTTGATATGCCCTTATATCTTGAGAGTTTGAGGAGTGGTAATTCCTGTCAATGCATTACAACATATGGTAAGATTCATTTCTTCTTTCTCTGGGATTGGTTCTTTGTGTATATCCTCTTCTTTTTACGTTTCTTGTTCCTTTTCTTGCTCCTCTTCCCCATATATGTAAATAAATTTCTTCTCAGCACACTTATGACCTTTAGTGTATTTTCTATCACAATTGTAGCAAAGCCCTTTTTCTATTTTTTTGGTGCCAACCTTGTAGGTGGTGAAAGGCGAGGAGCAACAACAATTCCATATTTATAGTTATGAGTGGTAGTTTCCCTTGTTGCCACAACTTGCTTTCAATTTTTCTTGCCAACCTATATGCCTTCTCCAATGAATCAGGTTCCCAAAGGTGAACCTTATGTTGGATGTTATCATTTATATTCCCTATGAATACTTCAATCATATGCTTCTCTGGAATATCATTTACCCTTATATTCAATTTTTGGAAGTCCTCAATGTGCTCTGCCATTGAACCCTTTTGTTTGAGATTTATCAATTGGCTAAAGAAGATGTTGCTCTTTGTATCCTCACAATGTGCTATCATTTCCTCCGTGAAAATTGACCAGGTGACAAGCAGTTTACGAGAAAAATTCCCTTTATACCATAAAAATTGATTCGGTTCTAAATATAAAGATGCAATACGTACCTTTTGTAACAGTTGCACATCATGTAGATCAAAATATTTCTCCATCTATAGTATCCATGTTATGGGATCCTTGCCATCAAACTTCCTCATATAAATATTTGGAATATGGTGGGTCTTCAATCCAATGTTAGATTCTATGAAATCATGATTAACATTTATTTTTTCATCATCATTAGTTTCCTCTACTAACTTTCGTCATTAGGAGGCCTTTCTTGTAGGAGCTTTGTCACACCTTCCTTCAAACCTTCCATGTCTTTCTTCAAAGCTTTCAAGCCTTTCTTCCAATATGCTTCCATACCATCGATATCAGCTTCCATGGCATAGATAAAACTATTTATCTTAGCTTCAATCACATTCTTCAAATCATTCATCCAATTTTGATTCCTAGGTGTTTCTATTTTCTTGATTCAAGTCATTCTTTTTCTTGCTTTTAGGATCTCGATCTTGAATCTGTTGTATCGCTGAAAGTTCGGATCTCCAAGGTCTCGAATTTTGACCTGTGGTAGCCCTTCTCAACCTCCTTCCCATGCCACAAGTCTGATCTAAATTGGATTCTCCAAGAAATAGTTATGCCCAATCTCCCAAGATGACTAGATTATTTACTTTTTCAGTAAAGCGAATGTGTACAAAGTGACACGTGTCACTGTTTTGACTTTCGGACCTAAAAATGATACAAAAAGAAATACCATTCATTCTATTTCTGTAATTTCTTATGAAATTTCAATCTAATGGTCAAAGAGAAAGTTATGACGATTTTCCAAGGTCACATGTTTGGGATGTAATTCGGGAGCCTGCAAAAACCCTAACTTTTTTGGACCATATCTCCGAAACTATAGTGAAAAAAGCTTTGAAATTCAAGCCCGAGCTTCATCAAGATTTCTGATCAAATGGATTTTAATTTTAGAGTCTGAACCTTCACAGAAACAAAATTATAGCGAAAATTCCATGATAACCTGTTTGAGATCGAATTCTAGAGCTTGCAAAACCCTAATTTCCTTAAGTAATATCTCCAAAAATATAGTGAGACAAGATCTGAAATTTGTACCCGAGGTTCAGAAAAAGTGCTTCTCAAATGGGTTTTATTTTTAGCTTCTGAAACTCCGTAGAGAAAAGTTTATAGCAACAATTCCATGATGGCCTATTTGGAGCAGCAAAACCCTAGAATCCAAAGCTCTGATACCAAATGTTATGAAACCAGCTCACATAAAGATAGAAAAGATATATCAATGACTTAGAAATCAGACTCTTCGAGGGGGCAACCTCCTTTACATTACACAAATGAAAATTCTTGGATGATACAAATGACAAGACCTCCTTTCCATATATAGGAGTCTAAGGGGTCATAATATAATCAAATCCAACATAACAATAATAATGTAAGGGCACAACAATAACAATAGTGGGCTTCTATGGGGCACAATAATAACAATATGGGGACTACATGGGCACAAAAATATAATAAGGGGGTTGCACTAATGACAATAAGGGGTTACACTAGTAGTATAGGGACCTAACTCTCAGTCACTTGAATAAGTCATTAGTAAATTGAACCATTGCTATGAGGAATCAAAGCACAAGGCATAATATCAACAAGGTTGGAAAGGGAAAGACAAAGTTAAAGGTAAATGGCAACTGAAAAGAACAAGGTCTCAGTATGTAGGTGAGAAAGAAAATTTTGCACCTTACAAGAATTTTAATGGGTCATGGCATGGAGGGAAGCAGAATAAAGGTGATGGTACAAGATGCTTGCAATGTTGGAGATGTGGTAAGGAGCATATTAAGAGGGATTTTCTGCAGAATTGAGGTGGTAAACCTCATATCTATAGTGCACAGGAGGCGTGGATAGTTGGCGATGCTGGGCAGAGTATTCCTCATATCTATGCAACATTGGATAATAATCAGGTGGATTACCAGGCATCTATTATCGATATGGATGGTAAGCTTTGTGATCAAGTTGTTTCTATCTCGATTGACCCTGGATCTAATTATAGTTATGTTAGTCCTAACCTAGTGCATAAGTGTGGTTTGAATAAGGAAGTGCATGCATAATATTGGTTAGTGTAGTTGGCTATGGGTACAAAGAAAAGAGTTCATCATTGGGTAAGAGCTTGTGCATTCGAGCTTAATTATATGCCTACATCAGCACATTTGAATGTATTACTGTTGGACCATATAGTATTTTTTTGGGTATGGACTAGTTGTATCTCCACAGGACTAAGGTGGATTTTTATGACAAAGTTATTGATGGTTTGGATGACAATGGATTATATAGGATCTTGCAGGGTAAGAAAAAGGCAACATCAATTAGAATGGAGACAACTATGTAGGCAAAGTGCAGTCATAGAAAAGGGTGTGTGTTATTTGTGTTAACGCTCAATATTTTTCCCAAGCCTGAGAAAGGAAACCAAAGAGGTAACCATAGACCAACTTTGGACTTGGCAACTAGCCCTGCCAAATCATAGAGGGCTCTCTCATGGCTTCAGCTTGAACTTCTTCAATAATAACCTCCTTAGGCACTCTTTTTTCTTAAGCCCTAGTCATAGGTTTAGGATTAGGCATGTATCTTTCTATCTCATGGGAAAAAAATAGCCTCTTACCCTTCTTGTATGTTTGTGAAACCTATGCCCTAGGTTGTCTTTTTGTCACTGATGGTATGCTAGATGGCTCGTGTCTTTGTGGCCCAGATGATTGAGGAGTATTGAGGCTTTTGGACTGATGAGAGATAGACAAGAGAGCAATTGCCTCCAAGAATGCTTCCCATGACATATTGACATGTGTGAGATGGTGGAGAACTATGACTTTGATAAAAGCATGATGGAATGAGCTTGTTTGATTATCTTTCCCTTTAGTCTACACCTTTTCAGTCGTCTTAATCAGGCTTCTAAACAAGTAATTTGGCGGGTTTAGTAGTTTGATGGATGTGAAATGCATCAACAACCTTATGTGATACTGATATAACCTGCTAAACCTGCCTTCACAAGTGAAATATTTCATAATCATCTTCATCAAAGGAGTATATTTATCCAATAATTTCCTGCTAGGAAAGATATGAGATGGGGTTTCCTTATATTGTGGTTTCAGGAACACTTTGTAGTTTTCAATGTCCAAATCCATCCCCTTAAACCAAATTTCTCCTTGATTGGGGATACTAGTGGCTAAAGCTATAACCTCTATTGAGACTAGGAAGTCCATCCCTACTATGGTCGTCTTGTTCCTCTTCAAATTGGTGGCATATAGACTAGTCATCTCACAATAGTAGCCCACCTCTTGTACTTTCTCACAAAACCCTAGGCAACCTACTTGTTCAAATGACCTCTTGATGAAATCTGAAGCATTGATCTCTTGCATATGAGTTGGCTCATATCTTGAGATCTGTCCACCCTTGTTGTATTTCTTCTTTTCATTGGCCATGTTGTTGGATTTTCTTGACTGAAAATCCTAGTTTGATAGGAGAAAGGGTAGGGGTCTAGGGCTGTAAAACAGGGGAAATGAAGCAACTAGTTTAAGGATGGAAATGGAGGGGATAGGAGTTAGGGAAACTTTTAGGGAAAATTTAAGGGGGTAGGGGTAGATGTTAGGGATATTTTGGCATTGAAATTTCTTAGAATGCGTGAGGGAAGAAGGGGAAAAAATGAAAAACACAGTGAAAACCCAGAAACACAACAAAAGCGCAGCGAGGGCTTGGGTTTTTGGGGGAAAATGATGGGATGAGGTAAATACTTATGGTAAATGGCTGGGGAGAGTTTAATAGGTGTATACAAGTGTATTTGGGTAGAAAACTAGGGAAATTTTCCTTGGAATGAAGCAAAGACCATTAAAACTTGAAAACGCAACAGAAACCCTAGGAGAGGAGATTTAATCACTTTCAGAGGGAAAACACCGCATCATAGGGTTGATGAAAGGTTTACTTAATTATTAAAGAGTGTTTGAAGCTTTCTGACTGAGAAATGAGCCCTTGTTTGCTTTCTTTGACCTCCAAACCTAAAAACGTAGTGAATCCTCATAAGGGCAGCAAAAACACAACAAGATGATGGAAAAAGAAATGGGTCATGGAATTTTGAAGGTTTGATGGCATTGATGAGGCACGATGGCTGTGATGAGGCCTAATGGTATAAAGGAGCTCTTGGAGAATGAAATGAAGTTTTTGAATGTTGTAGTTCCCTTTATTAGCTTGAAACTCGATTTTGGCTTGATGAAAACATGACATCATGTGTACTTTTGAGAAAATGATAATTGATGTGATTTGACTGTAACATCATTTTTTCTAGAGGAAACATTATATTTACAAGTGATATACATATACCTTTGATTCCTTTTGAGAAACTTTATTTCCTAACTTTCTAACTCTCATGACACCTTGCTAATTTTGGATGATGAATAAGATGACCCTAAATGGAGATATGATGATCACACACCAACAAGACATTCATGACACTTTCATGATCAACCTTATGACACCATGACTCTTCCTTTCAGTTTATTTAATGATGGCCCTCTAATAAGGAAAAAGTGACCTTGGTGACTCAAAGACTCATGAAATTGATATATTGACCTTGATGACCATGGCATGAGAGTAGCATTAAACCTAGATAATGACTTACGACCTTTTTGACAACCAAAATATGTCAAATTTTATTTGAAATCATAATAATTTGACCAAAGACTCTATTAACAATACAAAAGAGTAAATTTGATCACTGGGACTAAAGGACACTAACAATTTTCAATGAATATTTCTAGTGATAAAGGTAAGGATGTTGAGGATGCAGAGGTATTGAGTAGGTACCCGATATTCCAACGGTTGTAGGATGTATTTCCCACAAATATTTCAGAGTTGCAGCCTCACAGAGAAGTGGAATTTTCCATTGATTTTGTACCAGGGGCAGTACCAACATCAAAGGCACCATATAGGATGACCACTCCAGAGTTAGTAGATTTGAAGTTGCAGTTGAAGGAAATGCTTGACAAAGGATACATTACGCCAAGTGTATCACCTTGGGGTGCAATGGTGTTGTTCGTAAAGAAGAAGGATGGTACTCTTAGGCCATGCATTGATTATAGGTAGTTGAACAAGGTAACCATCAAGAACATGTATTTTTTGTCGAGGATTGATGACTTGTTTGGCTAGCTAAAGGGAGCAGCTGTGTCCTTGAATATTGACTTGAGATCTGAATATCATCAGGTACGCATTAAAGAAGTGGACATCTACAAGGCTTCTTTCTGGACTAGGTATGGTCATTTTGAGTTTCTTGTAGTTTCATTTGGTTTGACTAATGCTCTAGCTACTTTTATGTGCTGGATGAATAGCATATTGTGTCCTTATCTAGACAAGTTTTGTATTGTATCCTTTGATGACATCTTGATATATTATTAAAATGCGGAATAACATGTCGAGCACTTAGTAGCATTGTGGAGATTACTGAGATAGCATCAGTTGTATGCCAACCTTAGAAAATGCATTTTCTTTAAGATAGAGGTACATTACTTGGGGCATGTTGTTTCCAACGAAGGCATAGCAGTGGATCCAGAGAAGAAAAGGGCTATCATGGAGTGGGCAACTCCTAGAAATATGGATGAGGTAAGATCATTTATGGGGCTAGCAGGTTATTATAGAAGGTTCATCAAGAACTTCTCTTACATTGCATATCCTATTACATCACTCTAGAGGCAAGTTAAGAAATTTGAATGGACAGAGGAATGTGCAGCCAATTTTGAGGAATTGAAGCAGTTGTTGACAAATGCTCCATTTTTACAGATTGTAGATCCATAAAAAGAGTTTGTGGTGTGTACAGATGTCTACAAGAGAGGACTTGGTGGATTCTTAATGCAGGAAGGACAGATAGTATGCTATGAGTCAGAGAAACCAAATGAGCCTTAGCAGAATTATCTGACACATGATCTTGAGTTGGTAGCGATCATCTATGCATTGAAGATGTGGAGGAACTATCTTCTTGGTAGGAGGTTTGTATTGATGAGTGATCATAGTAGATTGAGGTATCCATTTGACCAACCGAATTTTAAGTCCAAACAAGGTAAATGGTTGGCCATGATTAATGAGTTTAAATTTGAGATCAGGTACATCATGGGTAAGGAGAACATGGTTGTAGATGCTCTTAGCATAAGGGTACATATGAGTCACATAGTAGCTATGAGTTCTTATGGGACAAACTTACAAGATCAGATATTACAGGAAAGACAATAGGATGACAAGTACATGGAGCTTATGCACAGGTTACAGTAGGGTATAGGTGATTTGGATGTGGACTATTGTCTTACAATAAATGGTTTGATTAGATTTAGGGAAAGGATCTATGTATCAGTTTTAGTGAGCTTAAGAAGACTACCTTGCTATAATTCCATGGAAAATCATATTCAGGTCACCCGGGATAGTAGAAGACATTGACAATGGTGAAGAAATTTTATCATTGGCCAAATCTGAAGAAGGAAGTGGTAGGGTTTATGGCTAGATTAGTATACTTTTAGTAGGCGAAAGCATAGTGTAAGCATCCAAGTGGACTAGTACAACCAATTTTGATTCCAGAGTGGAAATGGGAGGTCATTTCCATGGACTTCATTATAGGTTTGTTGAGGACATCTACACAGCATGATTCCATCATGGTTGTGGTGGACAGGTTGACAAGGTAGTGCACTTCATTCCATTGAAGTCTACTTATTCAGTTAATGATGTAGCACAGGTCTAAATCAGAGATGTAGTGAGGCTACATGGTGTTCCAAGGAAGATTGTGCCAGACAACAATGCTAAGTTCACTTCTAGATTCTGGAAGGAGTTGTTTGCAGGTTTGGGCATAGAGTTGGACTTCAGCACATCTTATCATCCGTGAACATATGGATGGACAGAGAGGGTCAATAGGATATTGGAGGAAATGTCAAGGATGTATGTGATGTATGAGTAGAGGAGATCAAAGGAGTACCTTCCATTGGTTGAGTTTTCTAACAACAATAGGTATCATGAGTCACTGAGGATGAGTCTCTTTGAGGCACTATATGGGCGGATTTGTAATGCTCCCATCAATTAGAGTTATCTAGTGAAAAAGGTATTGATATGACTAAACATGTTGACAGAGATGGAACAGGAAATGCAAGTTATCAAGAAGAATTTAAAGGAATCACAGGACAAGCAAAAAAATTATGCATATTGGAACAGTTTGTTTAAGGAGTTTCAGGCTTGGGAATAGGTGTACTTGTGCATCATGCTGAAGAAGAGATCCTTAAGGATTGGATCATGCGCAAAGTTGGAACCTCGGTTTTGTGTACCTTTCAAGATCCTTGAAATGATTGGAATAGTAGCCTATTGACTTGCACTGCCTCTAACAGTGAAAGTCCATGATGTTTTCCATGTGTCATTTCTTAAGAAGTATGTTAAATATGTTGATCATGTGGTTGACTAGTTTGTATTATAGGTGGAGCTAGATGAGAATTCTAGCTAGAAATTCAGTGGATATTACAGAAAAATATGCTCATGCTCCGGGATCGAGAAATTGAGTAGGTTAAAGTGCATTGGAAGCACTTTGGGCCAGATGAAGCTACATGGAAGAAGATGGGTCAGATGCGGGCTATGTATCCTTCTCTATTCACTGGGTGAGCCAATGTTTTTGGTATATGTTTTGATGTGATGTTTTGGTATATTTATATATGCATATGGATGTAAATACCGCCATGATTTGTGTTATAAATCTCCAATAAGCGATATAGGTGCCATGTCATTATGTTTGTCAAGTTTTTATGTTGTCATGTTGGTTTGCTTCTCAGCAGGTTGATCATTGTTATTATTGCATCGAGATAAATTATAAATCTCCATGGGAAGTATCTTTTTCTTTCAGCAGTCTTGTTGGTTGTAGGTGGCATTGAACACTGAGGATGATGTTCCCCCAAGGGGGAGGGTTTTGTAACATCCCTAGTCAAAATTCCATGTAATAAAGTTAATAAAGGAGAAATAATAACTAAGATCATGGGACACATATCCCAAGCTGAATGTTGGGAAAAACATCCTAATGTGGGTATTCATTTGGCTTATTATGGCTAAGGAAATTGGTAAAGGAAAAGGCAAAGGCTTTGGAAAGGAATGAGGCATTAATTGGAATTTTATTTATGAAAATAATGGAAATCGGGAAAAAAGGAAGGTGAAAGGTCACATGTTGCAAGTGAGGAGAAAAATGAAGAAAAATAATGGAAAATGAAGAAAAAAGGGGCCTCATTAATAAAAAGGCTTTTGAGGATCAGTTTGTATCTTTTTGTTAGTTCAATTTTGGAGCTCTCTCTCTCACTCTTATACACTTAGAGCATTCTTGGAGTACTCTAGCATTAGATCAAGGAAAGCAAAGGAAGGAAAAAGAAGGAAAAGGGAAGCAAAGATCATGCAAGGAAGAGTAGGATCAAGTGACTATAGTAGGATTAATTGTAGGTATAAATTTGGATGTGTGATTTCCTTTCTATATTTGGCATGCATGGTACATCCATAGGTGTATTTGGTTCTCTTGTTGCCATTGGCATGGGTTTTGTCGGGTGTGAGAGTGATTTTTAGCCTTGCATTTCCATTTTGAGATAGCCATGGTGTGATGGGTTCTCTTTTATTTCATTAAGTTGGATAGCTTGATGGTTTTGAAACTGAGTGAGGTGATCTCAGAAGAAGAACACAAGGCCTAGGAATCCTTGGACCAAAGAAGGTGAGATTGCAGTAAGTTTAGATTTTGTGTACCTCAGTGGGCCTAGGAATCCTCAACCAATGAATGGCAATATATATAGTAAAACGTAGAGGTGTGTGCCGTCGATCAAGCTTAGAAATCCTCAATTGGTTAATGGAAGGATATACAGTAAATCCTGGAGGGCGGAGTCTCAACTAGGCCTAGGAATCCTCCACCTGTGAATAGAAAGATATATACTAAATCCTAGAGACTAGAAGATAGGAAAATTCCTCACATTGTAGGTGGACAGATATGGAAGCATCCATGGTTGTTTAGGGCCAAGTGATCTAGTGGGGATTGCAATAAATCCTGAGCAAACCTGGATTGGTTTTGTTGTGGGTCCCACATTCATGCTTGGAATATGTCACAGAGATTATTGGCTGAAAGAAAAGATTTGTTTCAACCCAATCTATGGTCAGGTGGTTCGTGGAATTACTAGACCTAGTTGGCACATGCATTCATTAACAAAAGTTCCTTCTCTTTGGTATTTCATGTGTAAATGTACTAGTTCATATGTGATTTTTTATGGTTTTTATATCCTTGTTATTTTTATTGGTTATATATTGGTTATGAGTATGTTTTATGATAGACTTGATGTATGACTCTCATCATGTTTTGATTATAAAATGAATGTACAGTGAATATATGATCTAATAGATTATAATGCAACTATTGTAATAAGGCAATAATGCTTCTTTATGAATCTTAGATAATTATGAGACCCCTATGCTCAGATTTATTGTTATGACCTGTAAATTACATATTTGTGACATGTTCGATGAAATGCCTATCATGCCTGTAAATTACTTATACCAGAGATTGCATTAGTAGCTTAATTTCATTATTATTTATCATTTCTAAGATCTTCATGAAGTTTTGGGCAGTGACCTGAGACCTAGCCCTAAAAATGTGGCACAGAATACGAGGTCATTGGCACAGAACTGCCTGAAAAGGTCCACATTTGTTAGCATGCCTTGTTGTGGGAGAGACTGGAAGGCCTCGGTCACATGCATGGCTTCTGATGGGAGCAGCTAAGGGTCCATATCAGTGAAATGTCATTTTGTCTCAAGGGTTGGTCACCTGGAAGGGTTGGTTGTCTCTTGAAGGTTTTGTAGTATGTGTGGAAGGTCAGAATGGTTTTGTTTTGTCGGTTCCAATTCCTTAAATGTACATGGGGAGTTTAATCACATCATATTTTCCTCTCATCACATGTTTACCCCAATGTACCATTAGCTTGGGTAAATTTGGGTAGAGGGTGTTACATGTATGTTGTTGTTATACTATTGTCTTTGTCATCCTTACAGACTTCCAAACCTTATGTTGCAATTCTTCTCCTTCCTTGTTAATGTAAACATGTTCTATCAGATGTAATCTACTATCAACCTTCGTTATATTTTCAATATGCCTCCTCTAAGACACTTTACTCATAAACTTCCTCATTTCCTCAATCTCAATGCTTAGTTGATCCTATAGCTGGTATGTATTCTACAAAACTTTGATTCTATCTTGTTGATCATTGTTGTTGATATTCCTTACTAGTTTTTATTGAACCTTCATCTCGTTCTTCTTCAAATTGTCAAATGTTTTCACTTTCTTCATCAATGACCTTGGGATTGTCCAACCAATCTTCTAGAAATCTAAGTTCTACTGCAAAATCACCAACGCTTTCCTTGCCAGTTTTCAATTTTTCCCTCTTTATCATAGGACTATCCTTCCTTACTCCATTTCCCATATATTTATCTTATTGAAGAAATTTTGTACCATCATCATTGTTCATGGCAGCTTCCATTAATTGTTTATCTTTGACATCTACAAACTCATACTTAAGAAGAAATTTCTCGATTTCAACCTTCTCCTCCAGCATCTTCATTTCTTTTTCAACCTGTAAAAACATGTCATTTGAATGTTTTTCATTACCTTCATTCAGACACAAATCAAGGGTCTTTAGCCTCATCTAATTCCTTTGTTAGTACATCCTCAAGCTGGTCTGAGTTAATCCAATCATCCATCAAACTGTCAATGAATCTCTTCTCCACGTCTTTGGCTTCTTCTTCAGCAATGTACAAGCCTTGTTTATAAACAATAAAATTATACTTATCTAATCTAATTTATTCTCTCACTTTAAGATATATTATCTACCTCAACTCTTTCTATAATAGAGGCCATATCACTTTCTTCTTCCTCGTCATCTAGCCACATCTCCGGCTTTCCAAGTTTCCTTATAACATTTGTCTCAAAAAATCAAACTCTAATTTCAACTCAGTTATCTCTTTGTCGAACTCTTCATCACACATCCTTTTGATGTCCCACATCTTGGTACTCCTTCTTCTTTGACTATCACTCTTCCTTGAACCCATTATATAGCCATCAATAGTCATTTTTCCTTTCTACTTCTTCTTCTTGTGAACTCCTCTTGCTCACCTGTGAGTTGCAACAAGCTGTCTTCTGCTTGTAACAATTCTACTACTTGCTATAGTACCAATTTATCCTTCTTGGTATCCTTCTCTTCTCCTATTCCTCTTGGAAATTCTATCTACACCCACTGTGGAGCTGCCCTCTAGCAAATTCTACCTAGTTTATAATTGTTGGAAGTTTTCCTCTTTTGGTTCTCTAAAGTGGAACCTCTTCTCCTTCTCTAGAGCATGTTTTCTCCTAATCTTTCAAGTTGTTAGGTTGCGACAATTTCACCTTCTCACCTTTCCTCTCTCTTTCTTTAGCAATCCATATTGTTGTTGTAGGATACCTAAGGGGGATATTATGGAGTACAGAGGGAGGTACCAAAGGAAATAATGTAATAATGAGATGGGCCATAGTTAATAAATAAAGTGGTTAACCTGCATCATGTAAGGGACCACAAGTAGTTAGCAATAATGTAATAATCTCATTGTATTAGATATATGGTATTGAGAGAACCATGGTAATGGCCCATGGTATTGTATGTATGAGGCCTATATAGAGGCTAGAGACTCCCCCATGGAGAGATGTGAAGGATTATTGTATTCACAAGCATATGGCTTGTGGACTGTTATGCTTCCTTAAGGAGTGATTATATGGTGTTACCCTACCTCAAGGGTTTGTTCGATAAAGAGCATTTCATATTATATTATTTGATCAATATTGTTATTAAGGAATTTAGACTTCTGTGATCCATAACATTGTTCAGATAATCTTCGGCAAAATCACATAACCAATCTTTTGTCGACGCGTTTCGAACCAACCAGTGTGGTTCATCGTCAGGACAAGTTGAAGAACCAATCCGGCTTAGCTTGATTAAATAGAGTGTGCAGAGACTCCAATAGCTATAATGCTAACGACTAATTTGACCTAATGCTCCTGGTCAAACCACTAAATTAGTTAATTAATATTTCTAGAAAAAGTTAAGATAGGTAAATAAAGGAATTCATTTGTTAATTAAAAATAAATAGATATATTATTAATATTATCTCAAATATTAAGAGAATTAATATTTTAATTATAATGGTCAATATATCTCAAAATATATATTAAATAAACTATATTTATTATTATTCCAATATAAACCACACTGGTTGGTTCGAAACGCGTCGACAAAAGATTGGTTATGTGATTTTGCCGAAGATTATTTGAACAATATTGTTATTTCTGGGCATATTTTTATTCTTATACATCTGTAGGTCAAATAAATTACAAGTGATATCAGAGCACTTTCTTGGGCAAAGAGGAAAGATTTTTATTTTTATTTTTGGAGGAATTTTTTGGGGCAGTGAGTTTGCAAATCAGATTTGAAACTTCTAGTATAAAATTTGTAGAATCTAATTGCAGATCTTGATTAGTTGCAAAAAGATACCGAAATTCAAAAAAAAAAAAATCGGCCGAATCAAAGTCCGAATGAGGGAGATATCGTTGATTTAAAAATCTGTTGTGTTGTAGAAATGTTTTGATGAAAATTCGTGGACAACAGATCTCCAATTATTTTTTGTAGTTTTGTGGGAAATTTTAAGAAACTAATTGCATATCTAAGATCCTCTTGAAAAATTACCCAATTTCAAAAAAAAAATCGGTCGAATTGAAGTCCGAATGAGGGGGATATCGCTGATTTAAAATCAGTTCTTTTTCAGAATTTTTTATGACGGCGGGACAGTTGCAGCGCAAACCTAAAATTCCAAAGTGCCTAGATTAGGATTTCTATCACATGGAAAGATGCAAAATGGTTGTTCCATTTCGGAAAATAGGTTCTAATAAGGATTCTGAGCACTATTGACCGAACTATGGCCATTTTAAATTTTCGCCAAGTAAGTGATTTATTTTCAAAACCCTCTTCATGGCTTCTAGCAAGATGTCTTTTACAAGAAAAAATGATGGACCAACTATGAAAAATTTATAGAATTTCATAAGTGTGACTTCCCATGGTGTTGGAAGGACAAAATAGGGTATTATTTGAAAGATGAGGCTACTATATGGTGGAAATCACTTGAAAGTGAGATTCTGAAATTATGTCGTGCTAACGAAATTGGAAAACTATTTTTGGACAAATGGTCTCATGCTGGAAAGAAGGAAACCGAAAAGCCTAGCAAGGATTTTATTTTTACAGGAAAAGGTGATGGCCCTACTATTGAAGAATTCATAAAATGGGCAAATTTGGAAGTTGGGAAATATTGGAGACCTTTTGCATGGTTTAAGTTTAGAGGTGAGGCTGCCATATGGTGGAAATCACCTGACTACCAGAAGCATTCAATCCTTCTTGATGAAGAGTTTGAAAAAATCCTTTTAGAAAAATGGTCTCATGCTAGAAAACATGAGAATGAGACATGTAAGGGGTTATTTTCTAATGGTATCTCCTTATTACAAGTTCATTGATGTCTTTAAAAATAGAAGATAATTGTGTCTATCAATCCTAGTGGCAAGTATAATTTTATTAATGTTCATTTGGCTAAAAGATTGCAAGTCTCAGCCAAACAAATGGAGCACACACAGGTTAATAATGAGGAGGTGCAAGTTTATAAAGATTTGAAGATTTCTATGGACAAGTATGTATTACATTCTAAATTTTATGCTTTAGATATGGCTAATGCAGATGTTGTTTTGGGATACCCTTGGATGGAATCTATTGGTACTATCAATATTAACGTGTAGAAGATATTCCTGAAGCTATAGTATAAAAAGAAGAAAATTACATTATAGGATATTTCCATCAATAAACAGGTAGAGTCCAAGGAGGTTGAAGCAGAAGATGTTCCAGGGACTGACACATCAGTTGAGGAATCTGTGGTTGAAGTAATACTGGAAGATAAGAAACAACAACAGACACCACAACATGTACCAGATATCAATCAGGCTCAATCAGGTGGTGAATTAAATCAAGATACACCATTGGTTAAAACTTCAGTATATCACCACCCACATCACCCAGCAAGAAAACAACCAACAAGATGGAAATAAATCAACAACAAGAACAACAAACCCTACATGACAGATAAAGTAGTGTGACAATCCATCCACAACACATAAACACAGAGGAACCGCCAGGATCAACTCCCATCTCAAGCGAGTGAGGCACCAGCTAGATCGAGTAATCACCTGTCTTTGGGATAGCTAGATGCACGTGCATGGTACCAGTGGGCTACTCTTTTGAGTAAATCTTATTATTTGTGTTCTTCTTATGTTTCGGGGACAAAACATGTTTAAGGGGGGTGGAATGTAGTAGACATAGGGGGATATTATGGCGTACAAAGGGAGGTACCCAAGGGAATAATGTAATAATGGGATGGGCCATAGTTAATAAATAAAGTGGTTAACTTGCATCATGTAAGGGACCACAAGTGGTTAGCAGTAATGTAATAAGCCCATTGTATTAGATATATGGTATTGAGAGAACCATGGTATTGTATGTATGAGGCCTATATAGAGGCTAGAGACTCCCCCATGGAGAGATGTCAAGGATTATTGTATGGACAAGCATATGGCATGTGGAGTGTTCTCCTTCCTTAAGGAGTGATTGTATGGTGTTACCCTACCTCAAGGGTTTGATCAATAAAGAGAAGCATTTTCATATTATATTATTGGGTCAATCTTATTATTTATGGGTATATTTGCTTTATCATATATTACAATTGTTGGGTTCTATAACAATCCTCCTTTCATGAATGATGTTTTTTATATGGTTGCCACTTGCAAACATAAATGCTTATATGTTATATTTCAGACTTATGTGGTTTTGTTTTATAGAAAGAGAATTCAAATTATTGACACTAGTATTCGAAGTTTGTTAATGTTCAAGACAATGCTTGAGGAAAGAAAAGTCAACGTGGAGGAAGAAAAGAAGCACTTGAATTCTATCTTTAGAAATATAGGATACAAGGATCAGGACATTAGGAAGACTATAAGAAGAGTTGAAGGAAAGGTTAGCCCCCAAGGCCCTCACACACATTGTGGTAAAGTCTACCTTCCTTACATTCAAGGGGTTACTGATAAGATTGCAAGGATTTTGGGTAAGAAGGACATATTCACTCATTTCACAACCACGGGAATAATCAGGCAAAGAATGAGATTTTTCAAGGACAAAATTGATCAACATCAGCGTAAGGGAGTCTACAAAATTAATTTTTCTTGTGGTAAAAGTTATATTGGAGAAATAGGGTGTTCCTTGTAAAGAAGACTAAAAGAGCATGGAGCTAACATTAAAAATGAAAGATCGTGCACTTTAGCTCTTGTTGAACACTCCTCGAAGAATAAACATCATGTTTTCTTGGAAGGTGCTAGGATCATCATGAGGGAGGACCACTATCAGAAAAGGAAAATCAGGGAGGCTCTTCAAATAATGAAACATTCACAAAATCTCAACAGGGATGGTAGCATTGAGATCAGTGGAAATTGGTTTCCTCTAATCAAGCATATTAGTTCTACTGAATCCTCTCATGTAAAACATCTCAAGTATGAATCTCTATCCCTAACTTGAATTCATTTAATAATTCACTTATCATAATAATATTAAATAATAATTAAGATTAATCAACATATAAATATGCCATATAATCATTAATGTTAATAATGACATATATTATAATAAAATAGAATATTGATCTTATATTATTAATTTATAGAAGATTAGGTTCCTTAATTTGTAGATAATTAAGTCATTAATTTCCTTATTTCATATATAATTAATATAGGTACCATAAATTTAATTTAATTCATTAAATTATTAATACAATTAATATTCATTGATTTTAATATTCATAACATTAATTTAATATTCATTATATTATTAATATAATTAATAATATTAGTAACATTAATATAATCAATATTATTACTAACTTATATTATTATTAACTAATTTAATTTAATAATTTAATAATATTATTAATAACATTAATATGATTATTATTTTAGGTCTATTTAGTTTTTTCGCCGACCATTTATGGTTTTTATTTTCATTTTTGTGTTTTTATTATTTATTCCTCCTTCCTCCACATTGACTTTTCTTTCCTCAAACATTGTCCTGATGATGGATGCTATTTGGGATTCGAAATGTCGACAAACTTTGAACATTGTTGTGGATAATCTGAGTTCTCTTTCTACATAAATGATTATAATCAATGTCAATCAGAAAATATTAATACCTCTATATGACCTCAATTCTGAACAGTTCCCTGCACATTTCCTCTGTCCTTGCATCTTTGCATATATTTTCTAAATTTGAGAACATTCAACCTGCTCCAATCTTTTCAACTTTGTTATGTACCTTCAACTCCTTCTCCTAGCCTACACAAATTTCTGAAATAAAATACCTCAACTGAGATCTTCATCCTCTACTACGTCAATCTTCAAAATAACTCCCTTCAATGTATATTTATGTCCTTGCTACAGTCACACTACTCATTCAAACCTCACTTAAATACACAAATTGTTTTTGTAGACCTTCCTTATTCTTAGGTCAATCAATATTGATCTCTTTCAGAAGCTTCCCTGTGCTTTTACAAAATCATTTCCTTCGAATCTTCCTATATCTTCCACTAAGATTTGTCAAGCTAAAAATATTTCTAGATTTGATACCACTTTATGCAAGTCAGATTCAAGCTTGCTTAAATCCCGCAGTGCCGGAAGCTCTTTCCAAAAAGGCGCTTCCTTCAATCCTTGTATAAATCTCTCTCGAGATATAAATCCCTTTATGTAAACAATCAAAGTGGAAGGATTTAAATAACATTTGGAGGAGCGAAAGGGGCACACTTACAAATCCCTTTCCGAAATTATGCACTTAGGTCCTGAGTTCATTTCAAACCTGAGAATTCTTCTTAATACAAGCTCAGACCTTTTATATGCAATACTCTAATTCTCGACCTTTATAACTATCACAGAACATGGGCTTGCCTTTATAAGTGCGCCAGTGCCCTTCTCTTGTGCCTAACTCCTCTCATGAATATATATATTGGTGGCTTGTAATCTCCTCTTCAAACTCCTTATGACCATGCCTTAGGATCAAGGCTTATAAAATCTCAAACCCAAACTTTATTTATGATGCTCGCTCGCTAAATAAAATATCATTTAGGTTAAGGTTTTGGGAGGGACCCACTCATTTTCCCCATTTAATGCTTCCAAGCCATTCTTTAAATCCCATCTCACTGGAATAAGGGTTATCAAAGTCCACCGAGTAGAAGACTCTAGGTCGGACCCACTACTCCATGCAATCTTGGTTCTGTGTTTTCGACCTCACCCTTAAGCGTGATTCCTATTTTTTTCAAAGGTTTCTCACTAGCATGATGTAAACACTAACAATGCGATCCCATCTCCACCTCATTGTGTCCTTATTGTTTTTCATCATTGCACTTTTGCACCCGACTAGCCCACACACAATGTTTGCCTGCCAACTATTATTTATGTCAATTGTTATACCTCTAGTGTTAATTCTCCAACTACCACCTTCCTAGATAGCCCACTTCATGTTGTGTGTTCCATACAACGACTTCCTTGTCATCCTGAGGTTTTTCCCATTGGGTGACTTCCACATTGTCTTGGTGCTTACATAGCTCGACTTCTCCTTATGCCCTTCTCCTTTGTACTTCTAGGACGAAACCTCTGTCCCGGTGCTGTCACTTGATGGCTTTCTTGATAATTTTATTTTACACACCTATTAATTGGCATACTTCCATCGAGATTCAAAAACTAAGTGTTGTGTCACTCCTCTATTCTCGAATCTTCTGGCTTTGTTATGTGGCTTTTGGCTCCTCTGGTTCAAACTCACTTTATCTTGCTCTTATCCTTAAGTTTACTCATGTTTCATCCTCACTAAAGTAACTCTTGGTTCTCTTACCACCACTATGTCACTCTGGTTTATTTCTACAACCTCTATAGTGTCCTAATATTGACTTCTATTCATTAACGATCTTCTCTGATCTGTGCACTCACCTATGCATTCAGCCTCGACTCCTCTACATTCTTAAATGCCTCTCTCCTCTGCTTCAAGAATTTGGACTTTGTACTCTTCTCAACCTCCTTGAATCTTAAATTAGGTGTAGACCTCACTTCCTCACAACGAGATTCCTCTTCACCTCCTCTATATTCTTCTGGTGTGCATTGTCAAACATTTCCCCTCCTAAACTTGGCCTTGCCCAACCTACAATACTTAGACCATAGTTTTGTTCTCCTATCCTGCAATCATCCTAATGTAATCCCTGTTGGTTTTCTAATACAATTCCATGTTATAAAATTACTTTAAAACAAATGACAAAGACTCAAATTCAGACATTCAATAAACCATTATTACTGTTGCAAACAAACATATATACATACAATTCAAAAAAATGTCTCCTCTTTGGCCAGATTTACATTTAATGGCCCTCTCGGCCTTATGGCCCCTAATTGGTCTTAAATTCCTCTCAAACCTCACTATCACACCCTTTTCTATCTAGCTCCATTTTTACATGAAATTGGTTACATTTATACAAAATAGGATTCTGAACTAATTTAGGTTCAAATCCACAATCTCCTCAAAAAGATTCTATCTCTATCTTTCCTAGATCCACTAAATTCTCAAGAGATCTAACTAACCCCTAAATATCTCTAACTCTCCCAAATACTCTCGAGACTTCTTCTTAGAATAAGATCTCATTCTAAAACTAATTACATTAATATTATAATTTTTCTTAAAACATAGGAAATTACAAATATTTTTCTATTAGGGCACTAACTCCCTTGGCAAATAACAGCCCCTATTCTAGTCAAAATACATTTTGACTTGGAAGTTGGATTCTCCTACATCAATTGGTGTCTCATGTAATTTGGTGCCTAAAAATATGGCATTATTAGGGATTAGGGTCTCCTATAATTTGATGCCTACAAAATAAACAGAGGGGATTGGTTTCTCCTATAGGTTGGTCCCTACAAAGTAGCTGAGGGGATTGGTGTCTCCCATAGCTTGGTGCCTACAAAGGGATACAAAGTTTGTTGGGCATTTCTGGAGAACTCTTTGGAAGAAACTATGTGATAACCTTAGTTTTAGTTCAGCATACCATCCTCAAACACATGGACAGAACAAAGTGGTAAATAGAAGCTTGGGGAACATATTGAGAAGTTTAGTGTATCAAAATCCTAAGCAGTGGGATCTAGCACTTACCCAGGCAGATTTTGTTTATAATGACACTCCAAACCGAAGTACTAGAATGAGTCCATTTTAGATTGTTTTTGGAATGAATCCAAGAGGTGCGTATGAGCTTAGAAATTTGGGTAAACAAGAGGCAAAAGTGCAAAAGTTGAAGAGTTTGCAGAACAGATGCAAAGACTACAAGAAGATGTCAAAGGAAGATTGTACGAAATTAGTGGCAAATAAAAACAGAGAGCTGATATGAAGCGAAGAGAAAAAGACTTCAAAGTGGGGGATTTAGTGATGGTATACTTGAGAAAAGAGAGATTTCCTACTAAGACTTACAATAAACTAAAGATGAAAAAGATAGGACCATGTAGAATTGTGAGCAATTTTTCAAGTAATGCTTATGAAATTGAATTGCCAGAAGGGATTAGAATATCACCTATCTTCAATGTTGCAGATTTGTATCCATACAAAGAGACATAGACAGAGCTACAGAAAGAAGCTACAGAAGATGAAGTTCAAACTTTGAATTGGGAAGAACAAATTCCAAAGATAGTAAAGAAAGAGGTGGAATTTGTTTTAAAGAAAAGAGTATCCAAAAGAACCAGAGGACGGGTTTATTTTCAGTATCTAGTCAAATGGAGAGGACATCTAGTGGAGGATTCTAGTTGGTTGAAAACAGCAAAGTTGCAGAAGTATGGAGTAAACCCTGAAAGTCTAAGGGATGATTCTTTTCTTCCCCGGGAGTCTGATGTAGGAGCATCTGGACTTAGCCAGTAATGTGATTGTTTGTTCACATGTTGTGGCTAAATGAGTTGAATTTCATTGACCTGAGTGGTCAAAAGTCAGTTGTAGTAGAGAGGGTTGGATCTCTCAAAAATGATCTTTGTAATAATTAGAGAATTGTATTATTTTTAGACTAAGGGATAAGTTGTTAGCATAGGTGTGTAACAAACCTTAAGAATAGAGATTTAATTGTTAGATTGATTAAAATAGAGATTGAGTTGTTAATGCAGTTAGAATAGAATTTGACTCATAAAAGAGAAAAGAATGTAATGGAGAAGGATTAGCTGAGATGAGGGGGATTTGAGTGAGTAAGAAAGAGTTTGAGGGATAGATAGGGTTTTGAGGTTCAGACAGAGGTCAAATAAAATTGTTGTAATTGAGCCGAGAGGGCCACGACCTATAATTCCTAGTTTATTGAATAATTGAATGACTGTGGTGTTGCATGTTAATTCTGGTACAGAAGTTCATTTGTGCCTACGTATCAACGTTCTAGACCCTCAACGGGTATTTCCTCTGTTTTAATGATTTATTTATAAATCATAGCCATTATGTGTTTTACCGTAAATAGGTGTTGATTCGTGTTTAAAGTGAATATCGAGATTAAACACTAAACCTTTGTTTAAGTGCTTTATTAAATTTTTTATTTATGCACGTGGTAGTATTCAAGAAAACCATAAGTGGTATTCTGAGTCCGTGCGATTAACTTTAGAGCTCAACACGTAGCAGACAAAGGAGAGAGAAAACAACTTTTCTTGCATGCCTCTGAAGTGATAATGACCGTGATAGAGTCCGCGCAAGATGGTGCAACAATCGTTGGATCGGACGGTGTAAATTGACGGTGGAAAAGCAACGGGCTAGTTAGCAATCAGGGAAAAGTAAACCACGTATACAATCCGTTTAACGCAACTGATTGGTTATAAAGTAACCATTAGTCTATTTTTAGACTATCACCTTATTTCGTCATCCTCCTGCATCATTTTCGAACTTGAATATGAGTATATTTGTTAGCTTATTACACACATGGCACCACTAGAAATACTCCTACACTTGAAAGAGTTATTTTTTTTCAAGTATATAATGCTATAATAAAGAAATAAATAAAATAGTAAAGAGAAAAATAAGTCATGTTGTGAAGACAAGTTTGTTGGCACAACTAGACATGAACTTACTTGAAACCAAGAAATTGGAAATAAAAGCTCACAAGAAGTTCTATAAGTTCATGTTGGTTCCCATATTTTATTGTGGTTCTTCAAAATCCTTTTGGTTCTAAGCTCAAGTTGGTTGATGAGGGATTCCTTAAGGCCCACCTTCCAACAAATATTTTCCATTGACTTCAACACCTTATATGGGACCAATATCAAATATTCTTTTAAGTGCCTTGGAGTCTGCATACATTAATGGCATATTTTCTTGTTCAAAACAAGGGAATAACTCAATGTCTCTTGATTGTCAAATCTTGTAGGTGACTCGACTTTAGCATATTTATTTGCACTTGTCAAAATGCACTATGGTACCTTAACACTCATTTACATTATCAGTGATTTGTATCACATTAGTTAACAATTTTAATTAATGATTGCTAATCCAATGAATTCTTTCTATGTTTGACTTCAAGTAAATCCATTCACATAGACTGAATTGTACTAATAGGGGATAAATGTGAAGATTATATGTTTAAATATATCAACAATATCTTGTAGCAATTCATTTTCTTGTTTTAAAGTTTCCTATAGCGACATGTGCATATTTTGTTCCAATAAAGATTGTCATTCAACAACGGCATGATGGCAGCCACCGCAACTCCTTTTCATTCATTTTCTTTTCCAACAATTCAACAAATTTAGATCAGTTATCACAGTCAATAATAACTTGCTCATTCTTAGAAATTCAAATGTTCTCTCGACTCCATACACTTCATCCTCATCCCTCCATCAAGATACATCATGTTTCATGGTTTCTACTTCAGCACATAGTACCAATCCAAGACTTCATGGAGCAGCAGGTAATCAAAGGTAAAAACATTATTTCAATTTGTTTATTCATTTTAAATAAGGGAGTATATATATATATATATATATATATATATATATATATATATATATATATATATATATATATATATATATATATATATATATATATATATATATATATATATATAGATAGATAGAGAGAGAGAGAGAGAGAGAGAGAGAGAGAGAGAGAGATACGCAAACAATCAACTACACCATGCCTCTGATACATTTTACGTCCATTACTTACAAATCATGTTTCTTTCGTACCTTATCACTTATTTCTTAATAATTTCACTCATATCCATTTCACTTGCCATATATCATTTTTGCTATTTTCCATCATCTCTCAAAACTATAAACAAATTTTTCCTACTATTAGTGTTCAAAATGTCAAATAGAGCAAGAGTTTTATCGTATTTCATGTTATGACCTAAGAAAGAGTTATTTGATCAAATTAATAGAGTATGGCATTGATTTAAAAGCATATAAAAGAGGACACATATTCTATTTAAACTCAATATTAGGATTATCATAGTTGAGGCCATGACAATAATTTGGGGAAATTATGCTATGTATTATGTAGTGGGAAAATTTTAAACATTTTTTTCATTCGCCAATCAGATCTCATCCTTATTCCTTCATGTCACCATTCCCTTTATTATGCCATTGTCAATATGTTATAGAACTTCTTATTTTTAATGAATTTAAGAATTGAAATACATTTTTTAGAATATTTTGTGTTGATTAAATCAGGCTCAAGTTGAATGAGATAGCCCAAATTCATCAACAATAATACAAAAATGTGATTCCAATAGTCAAAGTTCACATTAGCACAATTTTTATAGCTACAAAAACTTGTAGTTGCATGTAGATGTCTGTGTTAGAGGAACTTTTTGCACAAAGATTGCAAGAAAAAGAGGTTGAGTTAAAAATTTCTAAGACATTCTTTTTTTCAATAATATGATAAACTGAGTAAGATGCAGGTGAAATTTCTAGAAAATGCATGTTAAGGGATGCTCAAGCATGTTATGAAGTTTATTTAATAATTTTTTGCAAAAGTCACGATTTTTTTCTGTAGCAGATTTGTAGTTTTATATAGTTGTGCAAGTCCCGAGACTAGATCTTGACTTGTAGATGGTTTCAAATCATGAACATATGGTCATCCACCTTTTAGCCAAGATTTCCAACATTTTCAGAATTGGCACAAGTTTCAAGCATGAATAAAAGATCAACACTTTTATTAGTGAAAGGTGTTTCCAAAATCATCAATAACTCAGGATTTATTCTCAAAGATTATAGTTCTAGAATCAGTGTTCACTAATAAAATGGTTTTATACAGATGCCTACAACTCCTACTTTAGCACAGTACCATTCTAAGCTCTAAACAAAGATAAGCTTGAGGACAATCTGTGTAGTTTTTTTAGTTTATTAAAAAATTAGAAATATGTGTTGAATAACCACTATAGGTGTTACCTTCTAATTAGCATTCATACACTTCATGATTATCAGCCATATTTTCTTCCATAGACCCAAATCTCATGTCAAATTTATGCTCTATTCACAAGATAGCAGAACAGAGATTTGGTCACTATAACAGCCATAGAAAACTCAGCATATAGGAACTTCACCATATGAACTTGCTTGATTATAGAGATACTTCTCAATAGTACACTTTCAAAGGGTCAAAGGCATAGCACTTTTTCATCATTAGATGAAATATGATTATGAAGAAATGATAAAAAAGGGTGAAATGTATTCAAAAATCATCATACAAATGTTATGTACAACAAAAGTGTGAGATCTTGGCATGGTAGTAGTGATCACATGTGATTACTAAAATCCAACTTGAATCTTATCACAAAATTCTTGCAATTCCTGGGTTTGAAATCTAATATCAGTAGTGAAATATTAACTTACTCGTTTATAACACATGTTGAAGCCTATGGAAATTTGTGGCAATTTCAGCAACAACGTGTAAATATCCAATATTGAATTGTCATTAGTGTTATAGACATTTTTGTGCCTTGCAGCTCCAAGCATGAAATGTCCATAAAACAAGGGCTCCTAAGCCCCTAAAAGTGTTGTTCTAACCCCTAAAGGAACAAGGTCAACAAATTATAGCTTCTCCCAGAAGTTCTCCACCAGAAACTGCTTAGAATAAGTCAAAACAGGATCATTTCAGCTGCTCCACTGGCTAGGTGCTTTGCATAGCACCTAAACACACTAGTTGGGTGTGTTGCAACACACCTAAATGCACTATGAGGGTGTGTTGGGCGAGAAATGACAAATGGCAGTGTCATTCCGCGAGGTGGAGAGACAATGAAAGATTCCAGAATCTTCTCCTATGACACTTGCCTCACTAAATTCGACCAAGGATGAGTAATAGGCCTTCAGTCTCCAAGTGGAAGCAAGAACTGACAGAGAGAAGACACTAATCAAATCACAAGCTGACTCATCCTCCTTGCATACATCTATATATGGATCCCTCATCCCAGAGATCCGGGGGCTGGAATTTTGCACATTGTAAGGAATTGCTGTTGGTTTTGAGACAAATATCAGAGTATTGGGTGATTTATGCTTTGTTGGAGGTGAAGAGGGGCTTCTTTGCTGGGAGGTTGATGCTGGGTCAGGAATCATCGGTTGTAACTCCTCCTGGATCTTCTTGTTTATCAATAAAAACTATTTGAGTTTTTCCTCCATGCTTTTGTATCATTGATGCTTGTTACATTTGTATGGTTAGCTTAAATCTGATCCTAAGTTGTTTATGAATATAGATCCATGTCTTTGTATAGTTTTCTTCTTCTATGATCTTACAGGTACTTGGTGAAGCTGGGAAAGTAAGGGAGCAAGTAGCTGGAAGCTGTCAGAGAAGAGAGGGATTGGATCAAAGGATTAGCGCAAGACACAGGTTGGTTCTTTCTATTCCTCTCTGTCTATAGTTCATAAAGGAAATACAAAAGTAGTTTTTCTCTGTTTGTTTCTAAGGCAGCTGTCACACCTTAGTGGGATAGAGCAGTTCTAAATAGACACTTTTCCCTGTAACAATTAGTGATGTGGGTGATAACAATAGGTGAATTTACTAGCTTTCCTACAACCACAACAGAAGCCACTAGTACATCACTAGGTTGTTGGGCATAATTATGTTGGGATAGAGTACATATACAAATATCACTGTCATGAAAAATATTTATTGGTATCATAAGATATACAATTTTTAACTAGCATAGATACTTCGTACATGGAAAAATCATTGCAAGCTCCATTTATTAGTGTTTTTCTTATGAAATTGTCCAATATTACCCTTGAAAATATGATGGTGCCTTCCTCCATGTTCAATTTGGAGCAATATGGAATCAACATAGTAGCCTCTTAAGTAGAATTCAATTTGACCATAAATTGGAAGTATTCATACAAGAGTTGGTTCATTTCTTTCATTATCTCTACCAAAGGATGCACTCTAGTGAAATTGAAATGAATAGAAGTGGGAAGAAATCTTTGATTGGATGAGCAAAATGGAACTTTATATTTGATATCAATGGATTTTGGGACACTTATGAAGGATATAATCATTACATTATATGGTGGAGAATATTCATTTTATCAAGGGTTGGTGGATGCCTTTGAAGGGATAATTAGGGCTACAGTAGAAAGTGTAGTGACATCAAAGCTTATGGAAGGCATCATAAGACTTGATTCCTTCTTGAAGAACCTACCCAAGGAGACAAGAATTGATAATAGTATGCACTAATTATTTTACAATCTTTTAAACTGCTATTGTGGGTGCTACATTAGAGTTGAAGGATTACTTTTATATGTGAGACCTTCTGATGGCCTTTTGCTTCTAGTTTACAATGTACTACCTAAGATCTCTTTCAATGTCCCATCAAAGATTTTGGAAATCACAGTAAGTCAACATATGCTGAATTTAGGAGTAGTTTTGTACAGTAATGAAGGATTTCTAAACATGTTAATGCATAAATTGCTAGAACAATCTCTACTAAATATGGCTAGCTAAAGTTTTTTTGTTTCCTCAACTCTATAACAAGTATCTCAATGAGGACATGACCCTTAATATATCCATTTCTTCTCAAAAAATCATAATAATTACTTTGGATGGAGTGGAGGTTGTTAGATATATGGTAGTACATGTTGTATATGGGAATGACACCATTCCACTACCATTCATATACACAGTGAGTTTTGTTAGTGGCTCTATACGAGTTTTTGGGAACAATATTATTGGTGTAGCATATTTAAGTGATCTTACTCTTAACCTTAAAAGGGGTAATATAGGAAATTTCCATATGCATTTTATTTAGGATATAGTATGTACTCTTGTGAAGGATGTCCTTTTACCTTTGGTAAATTACCACTTGAAAAGGGATTCCCTTTGCCCAGCATTGGGAACTGCAGAGTACAAGATATTGATGTACTATATGGTGAATATTAATTACTAGTCTTTACTTTGGAAGTTCAAATTCAAGGTGAAAGAATACTTTTTTTCATCCTTTGGGTAGGAAAGTAGAGTAACTCCAATTAAATTGACAAAAAAGGAGGTGGATGAGTTCATTATTGGACTTTCAAAATCATCTAATGGAAAAGAGACTCCATGATTAAAAAAGGGGTTAGATATATTTTTAGAAGACTTGTAGTACATATTCAGAAGGAGATGTAATGTTTATAATCATTAGACATAAATAGATGCACTTGATTTCATAATAAAGACAAGCTTGAAAAATCATGCTCATCAAGAATAACGTAATGTATTGTTGCCTATCTTTGAGATGGTTAATGGATCTATTTTTTTAGCTTCCTTCATTTCACAAGGAAATTCAAATATATCATTGAGGGGGAGATTTTTTTTTTATTTGTCACCATTTTACCATTGTTTACAATCAACCATTTAACCATTTTGTGTCATTCATTCACCCACTAATCACCCCATTAACACAATCTCCTGTAAAAAAACCGTGATACATATTTAATGCTCAAGTGGCCTATTATCGTGTATTTCCTTTGTTTTTGATGAATTAAATAGGATTATACTTTGATTTTACTATTGATAGTTTGTTAGTTCAATTTCAGTAGCCACCTTTGTGATCGAGAAATCAACACAGTTCTAGAATAAATTTGGGAATATGGGTTTCATCACTAGGGATCCTAGAAGAAATTTGGGAACATGGGTTTTGTCAATAGGAGCACCAATATGGACGTATGTTGTTGAAAAATCGCCCCAAGTCACACATGTGAGCCCTCAACACTTGATCAAGATCTTGGTCAGAGATTTCCTTTAATTTCCAAGTAGTGATTTTGTGGCATGATTTCTATGGAAATGAAGATGAATCTTGAACATATGGTACATGTGGTTTTTGTAGAATAGGCCCATTTAGGTTCCATGTGGATGGTTTCCTCGAAATGTAAAGAGTTTGAGAGATATTCTCGATTATTTAAACCATATTTTCCCAAACTATTATTACAACTAGGTTGAGGATTTGTGGGTTTTGGATCTCCAAAATCCCAATTTGTAATATATAAATGGTAGTCATATGAACCTATATACAAGTTGATTATAGAGAAACGTTACCTTTTAAAATACAAGTTTGGTGTTCACAGTTTAATTCATTTGGTGAGATCACATTTCATGAATTGTTTTACATTCTAAAGTTCATAACAATCTGACTCCTTAAGTAGTTTGTAATTGAGCTAGGAGGGCCCCCTGTGTAAGGGAAGCGTTTCTTTTCCTTTTACTTATGTTTAGTTAAAGGTGGTTTGATTTTATGCTTAGTTTAATGCTTCTAGTTCTTGTTAATTGCAGTTGATTTGAGTGTGTCTTTTATTTCCATTGCTTACAGTTTGGTGTGGTGCATCAACAGATTATAAGCTACGCATACAAACCATCTGATTGAATAGATATTTTTTCATTTTGCTATTGTATAATTCAATATTTAAAATATAAGTAATATGATCAATTGATTTTGTGATTGTTTCATGGAAAAACTTTACATGGCGAGGGTTTAATAATATTTAGAACCATGACAGTGTTTAATTATTTAAATCGTAATTAATTTTCATATATAAAAACTCTAATTTCATGTTGAATTTCAATAAACAAAGTTAGATGCTAGACTATGCATTACACTTCACAAGTTTACAAATTTGGATTGACGATTTAAATGTAACAAAATCCTAGTTCAAAATAATTGACTGACAATTGGCTTAGAAGAACAAAAGGCTTTGTACTTGACTCAATCATATTTGTATTAACCATGATAAATCCAGTAGTATTCTCAATAATAGTTATTTCAATATCACATTTATTCATCCATGCCATGTACCATTTGGCCTCAAATAAGGTTAATTTAAAGTCTTTAAATTCACACTCAACTATATCATCCAAATGCCCATAATATCTATTTTCAAATTCCTCTTAATGTATATCACTTCTAACAAAAACGTTAGTGACTTGAAAGAATATAGTTATACTTCAATCAAAGGTTTGCTTCTTGTCATCCAACTTTTGATGTAAAATTTATAGCCATTGCACCACATGACCATGTGGTGTCATAACTACAACCTAAAATATAAAAAATGCATTATAAATTAATAAACACATTTAAAATTATTAAATATGTTAAAAAAATAAATAAACCACATACATTAATATAATGGAAAATAGCTAAAAAATGTGGTTGAATATGATTACCTATTTATCTTTTAAGCCATATGCTAAATCAATTTCCCTCTCTGTAAAATTGGTATCTTAATTACAATAAGCCTCTTTAACCAATGTAGCCACACCTTCCCATGATAATCTACCATAAGATTGTATACATCATTATATCCTTACCTTCATCTAATCAAGATTATTTTCAATGTATAAATGTAGTGCATCCCACTCTCGACAAGATGTAAGAAAAAAAACTCATTAATAACTAGGTATCATGGTAAAGCTTAATAATTTATGGAATACTAAAAATTAAATAGCTAAAATAATAATAAAAATGTAGAATCAAAAGTATTATAGATCTATACCATCTAATACCTTTCACATTCCTCATTCTACATTTCCCCAACAAGACCTCCCCTTCAAATTTGTTGATGGAATTCACATCCCAAATGAGATTCACATTCATATATGCTAGTAATTTAGGAAAATATAGACTAATATACATCAAGGGTTAATATAACATAAATCCCTCCACCATAGAACACTTAGGATATGCTATTTCTCTAACAAAATCCTTCAAAAATTTCAAATGCATCTCCACCATCCACATTGACCTTGTGTGTATAGGGCCACACATTTCAATCTTCTCAACTTGGTGTATGAGGTAGTGTTCTTGTGCATTGACAAATGTTGGAGGTCGGTACTTTTTCATTTGACACATTAGCCTATAAATTTCCCTCCCCCAATATTGTATGTATTCTTTATGGATTTCTTTAAATGGCAATTGCCTACATAGGATCATGTAAGAAAATCATAGGTTTCAAACTTTCAATAAAAAAAGGTATATACATTGCAACTAAAAAACATGTCAACAAGTTCCATAACTAACATTGTTGTTAGAAATCATTACTTACCTCATGTATTTTCCAAAATCATATATGACATTTTATGTTGTTGTCAAAATTGTATGGAAGAGATAGAGTTAGAATATATTGTAACACAAAATGAATCATTATAAAGATTAGAGGTAGAACGTGTTGTCAAGAAAAAGTAATAATAAAAATATGTATATCAATATAGAAATATAATAAAAAAATTTCCTTAATGAAGGTATGTCAGTGATGAGTTTTTATCCCACCAAATTCACCATTCTTTGTTAAGATATTATTTATGTTTGAAGAAAATCCCACGAGAAATTTAATTTTTAGAATGACCTTTTTTACAATATTTCTTTGTTGCTCTATAAATGAACATGGAATATTATCTCAATTCCCATTGCTATCTAAATGAACAACATTTTTCATTGCATAATTGGCTTCCTCAATATGACTACAAATTTTGACAATTTCTTCCTTGTCACTCCTTCCATCTAAGATTCTCCATAAAATTTACATTACATTCCTCCCAATATTCTTTGCATCCAACAAATGATCTATTTATAGGTGCTCATAGTAGTGAAACCTATTAAAATGTTTAGGGTAACTTTTCATTCCTCGTGGAATCCCATTAATTCCTTGATGACCTTTATGAAACATAAATGAAATTACAACAATAATTGTTAGATATCATAAACATAATTCAATACAAATGAAAATTGCAAAAAATTATATATGACACATAGACTAATTGATTTCCTTCATGGTCTCTATTATATTCCAACTTCCATAGGTGAGGTGTTATCTTCATGTTTTTATTCCAATCTCTTTTTTCCCGTTGAAAAGGAGTTTTTCAATATTTATGTACCTATGGTTCTTAAGAAGGGAGTACCTATCCTCATCAAACACATCTTAACCTAAATTATTTAAACAACAAGATTTTATCCTAAGAGAACAAATTGGACATTCAAATTTACCTATGTTTGAAGACTTGTAAAATATGGATTAATGTTGATATTAATTTATACGAAGGATTTATTTAAAAATCATGCATGATATTTTCAAAAAATTACATACTATTATAGAGTAGTAGTACATTACATAACACAAAAATGTGTTACCCTAGGACTTCATGAATTGTTCATGTAAGTATTCCATGGAATTGATTTTTTTTTCCTCTATTGGTCTAGAGATGGCATACATAGCGATGTCAACCCATAAATTTAGTAGTTTGTCATTAAGAGACTCAATATATGCATTCATATCCTTAACTTGATACTTATGTAATTGATTGAAATACACATAATCACTACTTTGTGTGTGTGTGTGTGAGAGAGGGGGGGGGGGGGGGGTGGGAGATAAATTATGCAACAAACAAGACAAATGAAATGTTACATTCAAAGATATACATAACAACTACTTGGGGTGTGTGTGTGTAATAAAAAATTATGCAAAAATACAAGACAAATGAAATGTTATGTTCAACAAACTATTGTAAACAAATACGTAGAATAATCCTTGCCAACATTATGGGCTCCCTCTTTATTGACATCCAAGGAGGAAGGATATTGTTTATAAAAACAATAGGCTACACTAAGTAAACCTAACCTCTCCAAATGGATTGACACTGTCAGCTACTAGTGAAAGCCTAATGAGGTTCTTCTTTAAAAATTGGACATCTTTATTTGATGTTCCTAAATGTAGAACAATGTGCAAGCATTCGAAGAACATTGTATTCACTTATATTATGTGCATGATATTCCCTAAGTTATGTTATGCTTTGGCACTTGAATAATCACCACAAGGTGGAATTATGGTAATATGATGAAGAAAATGCGAGGCACATTTTTTGTTACTTGATCAATTCAATAGCTATTAATTTGACATTGTGAATTTGTTTCCTATGCTTATTTTCCATATATATAATATAATCATTATAACATGCATAAATAACTTAATACTTTGATCCAATATCTTTCATAATGGCAGATAAATCTCAATATGTGCAAGGCAAATTATTTGATGATGGTAAGATAAATTCACCTAAATATATACTACATATAAAATAACTAGTTAATGTATAGAATATTAATTAAATATTCCATCCTTAATTAACACTAAATATGGAGAAGAAAATGTAGACGTTTTTTTGTGACTAGAGGAATCAATAGCTGGCTAGTTTCTCACTCGCGTGATAAAGGGTTAATTTGACTTCTACCATTATAACCCCTGGGTGCCTACATATGCCCCTTTTGAAAATATGAGTAATTCAGGGGGATTTGAACCTCAAATATCTTGGTACATAGCACTTCATTTTCATGGTGCTTGCCAATTGAGCTTCCCCTCGAGGGATGAAAAATGTAAACCTTTATGTAAATGTGACAAATTATATTACATACCTTATGGTCTAGGTGAGACAAGTATTTGGAAAACCATTCAATACATTCAAGTTCACCAAAAATAATATAGTGGAGAGAAGACTTGTTCTCGAGCCTTCATAAAAGGGTTGTTGTGACTTCTCGATCAAAGGTACATCATGTATATCATTAAAATCTTCATTCATTGGAGTAAAGGTGTCCTAAATAAATCTATTTATAATATCATTCTCAATTGTATTATCATCTTCTTCCATATGACTAACTTGATCTAATATTCACTCCATCTTCCTCTGTGTGAATAAATGGATTTCTACTACTACTTCGCACATTCCAAACCTCCCATCTAGGGTGCCCTATCTTTATAATTGAAAATAATCAAATAAAATTAGTGTATGTAAAAATTATTCAAATGATAGAAAGTTTTATGAATAAAATTGATACAAAAACATATAACGAATAACTTACCAAGGGATAATATTCATTCCCCCATTGAACTTTCCCAAACTATCTACAATGACTTTTAGTGATTGCAATTAAAATTCTTATTCTATTAGAGCCCTTGCATTAAGTGATGCGGGAGCATGTGACTCAGAGGGAAAAAGTCTTCCAACTTATTCCAAAAATCCAAAAAAATCTACATGCAAGGGAGTGGGGTCCTTTAGCCTGCAATTTCCATGTTTTTTCAGTTAAAGATAGAATAAAATCTAGAAATAAAACATGCTAATATTATCACACATGGATAGGATGTAGTAAAGCTTTTACGCTTTAAATCATCCCATGTAAATCATGCTTTTGTAATGGATAAGAACCGAGAAGGCCTATCCTTTAATTATAAATAAAGAGGCGAGCGATACTTTCAACAGAGAAGAGAGGAGTGGGTGCCGAAGCATTATTAATTAAAACTTTTCTCTCGGTCTAATGGCCTTCTGTTAATTGAATGGTGTATGCATCTGTTTACTATGTATCGGAATTGATGGTTCTGTTAAATATGCGTGCATATATCAGATAGTTTATTTCACTGTGTATTAAAAGTATTGAATTTCCTTATTGTACCCCACATGATGCTTGATTGAAGATCTTATGGCCGATTCCTTTTTAGTTCAGCGTATGCAGGCTTCATGAGCTATCTTATAAAATATTATGGCTACTCTGTTTACACAGAGGATTCGCGACTTTTCCTTTAAGCGGGCGGACGTGAAAGATTATTAATATTGGTTCTTACCCTTATCGGGTCCGAACCAATATTGCATCGCATCGAGAGGGGCCTTTAAACTCTTAACTGTGAGCTCCGATATCCCAGAGCCGAAGTATTATAAAGTGTAGCATATAAAAGTGTCGGGTCCGAAAGGAGCCTTTAGTACGACTAAGTGGGAGAGCTCCGACTGACCGGAGCCAAAATATTATACAGAGTTTCAT
The DNA here is from genome assembly GCA_031772625.1 of Pinus tabuliformis. NCBI lineage: Eukaryota > Viridiplantae > Streptophyta > Pinopsida > Pinales > Pinaceae > Pinus > Pinus tabuliformis. The sequence goes on along the minus strand of CM062818.1, from coordinate 913,133,602 downwards.
AAAGGGCGTCGGGTCGGCAAGGCTTAGAACTATACGTTCCGATAACCGAACCTGAAATATTATAGAGAACAGTTTGAAGTGGTGTCGGGTCTGCAGACCCATTATATTACAGACCGCCGATAGGAAAGCACCGATAGGGAACCACCGATAGGCCGGACCCGATATCCATATAAAAGGGAGCCTATAGTGCGTCGGGTCCGCGGGGTTCATCGCATATTGGAGGCATTGTGGTTTGGAGATCCGCCGATAGCGATCGCCGATATCGCATCGAGGGAAAGGGAAAGGGAAATTGAGGCTGATATAGAAGAACTTACTGCCAGATTGGGAAGATTATCCCTAACGCCTGCAACCATGCCATCATTAGTGGTATCAGAGCCATCAACTGAAATTTAATTGAATCTCAGGAGCAGGAGAAGGATGGATTTTAGATTTGGAAGAGGACGAGGACGTGGTGGAAGAGGACGGCCTGTTGCAAATGCTGAAATAATGGAAACAGTAGAAGAGCTGCAAGCTAGATTGGATGCGTTAACTTCAGAAAAAAACATAGATGATGGAGATGACAGTGAACCCGAAGTTGAAGCTACAGAAGAGGAGGAAGCTGTACAGGTTACTCCTGAGATGAGGTTCTTTCAGTTAGTGTTGAAATCCACAGCCAGGCCAAAGACCGAGGTACCGGTATACCAAGGAGGATTGAATCCAGAAGAATTGATAGACTAGATTAATTGCATGGAGAAATTCTTCGATTATGAAGAAACAGAAGATGAGAAGAAAGTGAAGTTTGTTGTCACCAAGTTAAAAGGCCATGCAGCGCTTTAGTGGGATGGTGTGCAGGCCGATCGGAAGAGACTTGGTAAGCAACCAATCAAGAATTGGAGCAGAATGGTAACAAAGTTAAGAGGTAATTTTTTGCCAAGTAATTATCAGCAAACATTGTTTAGACAAATGCAAAATCTTAGACAGAGATCTTTGACAGTAAAAGAATACACAGAAGAGTTCTATAAGGTGAGCATAAGAGCTGGAGAAGCTCAAGATACAGATGAGAAGGTGGCCAGATATATGAATGGCCTCAGGATGGACATTCAGGATGAGATAAGTCTGTTGTCTCCAAAAACCGTAGAGGAAGCTTATCAGATAGCACTGAAAGCTGAAGAAAAACTCATGAGGAAGCAGTCTGCCAGAGGGAGAGGGACTTTTAGAGGAAAAGGAAGTCAAGGTGGTAGAGGAAGGTCTAAAACACCTAAAGATGGAGCTAGCAGTAGCTCAACCCATCATGCACCCACAGGAGGTGATGCAAGAGGCAGAGGGAGTTTTTCTAGAGGAAGAGGAGGCAGAGGAAGAGGCAAAGGAATAAGATGTTACAGATGTAACAAGCTGGGACACAGAGCTTTTGAGTGCCCAGGGAATGCAGAAACAAAGCAGAGGAATGCAATTGCTGCTCCAGTTAAGGGAGAAGCACCAATGGTAGCAGTAGCAGAAGAAGAAAATACACCAGAAAGAGGAGAATATCTGGTAGTTAATAAAGTTCTGCTTAAGCCAGCAAAGGAGGTGGCTAAACCGCCACAAAGGAAGACTTTATTTAGGACAGTGTGTAAAGTTCAAGGGAAATGTTGCCAAATGATCATTGATAGTGGCAGCACTAACAATCTGGTCTCTACAGAAGTAGTGGAGAAATTGAAGTTGAAGACAATGAAGCATCCAACACCTTACAAAGTGTCATGGTTGCAAAAGGGACATCAACTGTTGGTAAATGAATAGTGTGAAGTGGAATTTCAAGTGGGCAAGTATAAAGATAAAATTGTTTGTGATGTGATGCCTATGGATGTGTGTCACATATTGCTTGGAAGACCTTGGCAATATGACAGAGGAGCCATACATGATGGGAAAAGAAACACCTACAAGTTTTGAAAGGATGGTGTCAATCATACATTGCTGCCTCTGCAAGAAGGAGATGTACCGGGACAGAAGACTGATCCAAAAACTCTGTTACTTGGAGGAAAGGAATACCTGAAGCAGATTGAAGAAAACGAGGTAAATTTTGCTGTAATTTGCAAGCCCAAGGTAATAATGACTTCTACTAAAGTTTCTGATTTACCCATTGAAATTCAAGAAATGCTGGAGAAATATTGTGATATTATTGTTGATGATTTGCCTAATGAATTACCACCCATTCGAAGAATCAGTCATCATATAGATTTGATTCCTGGAGCAAGTCTACCTAACAAAGCAGCATATAGAATGACTCCTGCAGAAAATGAAGAAGTTAAGAAACAGGTGCAAGAATTGCTTGATAAGGGGCTGATCAGAGAAAGCTTGAGTCCTTGCGCAGTGCCAACAGTGTTGAGCCCAAAGAAGGATGGAGGCTGGAGAATGTGTATAGATTCGAGGGCCATCAATAAAATCACAATCAGGTATAGATTTTCGTTACCTAGAATTGAAGATTTAATGGATTGCTTGACTGGAGCAAATTATTTTTCAAAACTAGATCTTAAAAGTGGATATCATTAGATAAGGATAAGAGGGGGGGATGAGTGCAAAACCGCTTTTAAGACTAATGTAGGACTATATGAATGGAGAGTGATGCCTTTTGGGTTGTCAAATGCACCAAGTACATTCATGAGGCTCATGAATGAAGTTCTTAAAGAGTTCATTGGTAAGTTTGTAATAGTATATTTGGACGATATATTAGTCTATAGCAGGTCCAAGGAGGAGCACTTGAGGCATTTAAATTATGTCTTACAGAAGTTACAGCAAGAAAAACTATTGCTGAATTTGAAGAAGTGTTTATTCATGAAAGAGGAGCTGGTGTACTTGGGATTTGTTATTTCTGCTGAAGGGTTGAAGATGGATCCAGAGAAGATCAAAGCAATTATGGAGTGGCCTTCACCCAAAAGTGTTTTTGAGGTAAGGAGTTTTCATGGTCTTGCTAGTTTTTACAGAAAATTCATTAAGAATTTTAGCAAAATTAATGCACCTATTATTGAGACCATAAAGAAGGATAAACAACCATTTAAATGGACTACTGAAGCAGAGAAAAGCTTTCAGCTGTTAAAGAAGAAAATAACTGAAAAGCCTGTTTTGGTCCTTCCTGATTTTAACAAAACTTTTCAAGTAAAGTGTGATGCCAGCGCAGAAGCAATTGGAGGAGTTTTAAGCCAAGAAGATAGACCAATAGCTTATTTCAGTGAAAAGCTAAATGATGCAAAAAAGAAGTATTCTTCTTATGATAAGGAGTTCTACGCAGTTGTGCAGGCATTAAAGAAATGGAGGCATTATTTAATGTCAAAAGAATTTATTCTTTATACAGATAACCATGCATTGCAGTTCATAATGCAGCAGCCAAAGCTCAGCCAGAGACATGCTAAATGGGTAGAATATCTTCAAGGTTTCCATTTTGTGTTGAAGCATATTACTGGGCAGTCAAACAAAGTTGCAGATGCCTTAAGTAGAAGAAATGTATTGCTGCAAGAAAGTCAAATCCAAGTGTTGGGTTTTGATTTTCTTAAGGAATTATATGAGACCGATTCAGATTTTAAAGAGGCATTTGAGGCTTGTAAAAATCCTGTTTTGACAGATAGGAGCAAGTGGTTGGATTATTTCCTACAAGATGGACTGTTATTTAAGAAAAATCAGTTGTGCATACCAAACTGTTCAATGAGAGAAAATTTAATCAAAGAGAAACATAGTGGAGGACTTGCAGGACATTTTGATGCAGAGAAGACTTTTGAACAACTCAACAGATTTTATTTCTGGCCGAAGATGAAATCTAAAGTAGAGAAGTATGTAAGAAATTGTAAAGTCTGCCAATATGCAAAAGGAAGAAGCCAAAACACAGGGTTGTATATTCCATTGCCAATTCCAGATAGGCCTTGGGATATGGTAAGTATGGATTTTGTGCTAGGATTACCAAAGACTCAAAGAGGTTATGATTCAATTTTTGTTGTGGTGGACAAATTTTCAAAAATGGCACACTTTATTCCATGTTATAAAACTAGTGATGCTTCTCACATTGCTAATTTGTTTTTTAAAGAAATTGTAAGATTGCATGGGTTGCCCAAAAGCATTGTTTCAAACAGGAATTCAAAGTTCGTTGGAAATTTTTCAAGAACACTATGGAAGAAGCTAGGGACTAAATTAAGTTTCAGTTCTGCCTATCATCCACAAACTAATGGACAGACTGAAGTTGTGAACAGAAGTCTAGGCAATCTTCTGAGGAGCCTTACTGCAGAACATCCAAAGCAATGGGATCAAGTGTTACCACAAGTTGAGTATGCATATAATGACTCACCGAATAGGAGCACAGGACAGAGCCCATTCCATATTGTTTATGGAATGCATCCTAGAGGAATATCTGAATTAAGGAATTTGGGAAAAGAAGAAATGAGAAGTGCAGAGGGTGAAGACTTTGCTTCAAGAATGCAGGCGATACATGAACAAGTGAAACAATAGCTGCAGGATAGCAACATCAAGTACAAAACCAGAGCAGATATGAGGAGAAGAGAGGTGAACTTTGAAGTTGGAGACTTGGTCTTAGCACATCTCAGAAAAGAGAGATTTCCAAAGGGGGAGTATAATAAGTTAAAATCCAAGAAAATTGGACCGTGCAGAATACTGAGGAAATTCTCTGCAAATGCTTATGAGATTGAATTACCACCTGATGTGGGAATATCACCAATTTTTAATGTTGCAGACTTATATAAGTATGAGAATGAAACTGCAGATGATACAACATAGGATCAGGAGACTCCAGAGATTAACTGGGTAAAACAGTTACCCACAGCAAAGAATTTACAGCCAGAAAGAATTCTGGACAAGAAAGTGCATAAGAAGACAAGGGGATGAGAATACTTTCAGTATTTGGTAAAATGGAAGGGACAGCCAATCACTGAAGCTACCTAGGTTACAGAAGACGTTCTACAGAAACTGGGCAAATCTGTAGACGAGCTCATGGACAGGAGCCCATGAAGAATTTTGTCCTCAGGAGTCTAATGCGGGAGCATGTGACTCAAAGGGAAAAAGTCTTCCAAATTATTCCAAAAATCCAAAAAAATCCACAGGCAAGGGAGTGGGGTCCTTTAGCCTGCAATTTCCATGTTTTTTCAGTTAAAGATAGAATAAAATCTAGAAATAAAACATGCTAATATTATCACAGATGGATAGGATGTAGTAAAGCTTTTACGCTTTAAATCATCCCTGTAAAGCATGCTTTTGTAACGGATAAGGACCGAGAAGGCCTATCCTTTAATTATAAATAGAGAGGCGAGCAATACTATCAACAAAGAAGAGAGGAGCAGGTGCCGAAGCATTATTACTTAAAACTTTTCTCTCGGTCTAATGGCCTTCTGTTAATTGAATGATGTATGCATTTGTTTAATGTGTATCGGAAGTGATGGTTCTGTTAAATATGCATGCATATATCAGATAGTTTATTTCACTGTGTATTAAAAGTATTGAATTTCCTTATTGTACCCCGCATGATGCTTGATTGAAGATTTTATGGCTGATTCCTTTTTAGTTCAGCGTATGCAGGCTTCATGAGCTATCTTATAAAATATTGTGGCTACTCTGTTTACACAGGCGATTCACGACTTTTCCTTTAAGCGGGCGGACGTGAAAGATTATTAATATTGGTTCTTACCCTTATTGGGTCTGAACCAATATCGCATCGCATCGAGAGGAGCCTTTAAACTCTTAACTGTATGAGCTCCGATATCCCAGAGCCGAGGTATTATAAAGTGCAGCATATAAAAGTGTCGGGTCCGAAAGGAGCCTTTAGTACGACTAAGTGGGAGAGCTCCGATTGACCGGAGCCGAAATATTATACAGAGTTTCATAAAGGGCGTCAGGTTAGCAAGACTTAGAACTATACGTTCTGATAAACGAACTTGAAATATTATAGAGAATAGTTTGAAGTGGCGTCAGGTCCGCAGACCCATTATATTACAGACCGCCGATAGGAAAGCGCCGATAGGGAACCGCCGATAGGTCGGACCCGATATCCATATAAAAGGGAGCCTATAGTGCATCGGGTCCGCGGGGTTCATCGCATATTGGAGGCATTATGGTTTGGAGATCCGCCGATAGCAATCACCGATATCGCATCGGGGGAAGGGAAAGGGAAATTGAGGCTGATATAGAAGAACTTACCGCCAAATTGGGAAGATTATCCCTAACGCTTGCAGCCACGCCATCATTAAGTGCAAGGTCAATAACATATCCTATCATGCTTTTCATTCAATGCCACAAATAACCTTTGACGCCTCCTTTTTATTTTTCTTTGAATTAATATTATATTGCATTGTAATTAACTATTAGAACAAAATATGATGAAGCAATATAAGCTACAATATATAGATATATTCAACCAATTTTTAACATATAAATGTATTCCTATAAGACAAAATACAAAAACACATAATAGAGAGGAAGAGGAGCTATGACCCTATGAGAGATGAAGAGGAGCCATGACCCCATGAGAGAGGAAGAAGAAAGTGGAACTACTTTATGCTTTCCATTCATCAAATAGATGGGAAAATCCTTCTAACATTTTTTTAAATGGTTGGCATGCATCCTCCAACCTTTCACACTATGTCAAAATCCATTGTTTTAATTATGGAAAGGGAAATTTCTTGAAAGATTAGAAAGCAAAAGAGATTTTAGTGTTACTTTTATGTTTTTTAACTTCTCCCTTAGTTATAATATCTTTGGGATATCCTTGTAGGCTTCAAAGTGGCTATGGAAATATGTTAATTTTAGGTATGTTCTATGCTAAGAGCAATTTATTTCAATTTTCATAGTTAGCTTAGCAGTCACATCAGCATTAAAGTAAACTACAGATAGAACATAAACATAAATCGCAGAAGACAAGCCAAGACAAGAGGACACAAGATGTGGCGCTAGCCAGGGACAAGCCCCAATGTGGGGAAATCCTTGATCAATTCTTCTTTTATGTTATTCAAAGTTCAGCAGAGAGAGAGATAGTACATTTACAACAGAAGTCAACACTTTGACTTCTCTAGATCTGAGCATAGATCATCTCCTATAACGATGATACATGAGATCAGTTGAAGACATTCTTCTTCAATTGATTCTCCAAGGTTACGGCTTCACCTATTGTAGTGTTGCATTTTGTCCATTTGCTACACCTTATCGTGTAGTACCATCTCATCTGCTTTCATCATCATGCTACCCATTATTCTGCATCCTCCATCATTATGCAGCCCTATTCATCATCATGCTACTCCTTACTTAACATGCCCATTTATGCTGCATCTTTCATCATCATGAACTGAGATTGTTCATCTTTATCATCCTCATTATTTTGAGACTGTAACCATCAGAAATGTTACTGCTTATGATCCTTGTCATGGTAACTACATATTAATATGCTGAGCAAATGTATAGTATTGATATTCAGATTGAGATCACAAATCTGAATACTGTGCATCATGGAAACTTATTTCATCAACATGGTTCTGCATAGATAGTATGCCGAGAGTTTTATCACTGTTATTCATTGTGTTTGGACTGCTACAGGTATGCCACCGTATCACTCTAAACCTTTTCCTCACTGTGACTGTGTATGCACTATTGTGAGAGCACTGAGATACATGTCTATCTACTTATATGTTGAGGCTACTGTCACCCAAGTTGATGACTATTCCTATAGCAAGGTGCAGTCAAACCCTTGGTTGTAGCTCAACTTCATGTAGGGATGACTACGGCTCCATATATAACTGCGGCTCCTCTTCATAGCTGCATTGCTTTTGACTGCGTATGCATATAGGGTCTTCATTGACTGTGTGAGCATACTGTGGCTAGATGTCTTGATAGTGGTTTCATAACTGTGGCTAACTATATGCCTGCAGCTCTACTTTTTACTATGACTCTTCTGTGCTTGTTATCACTATGGCTACATACCTTGGCCTTGATATGTCTCCATTGACTGCGTATAAAGTGTCTCTATTGCCTGCGGATAGATGTCTTCATGACCTATGTTGGATTAGGGCATCATCTGCAGTTAGGGCATCACACTAGGCCAACGTATTCTTTAGTGTCTCTCCTCCAAAAACCCAAGACGTGGAGAGGAGATCACATGAAGAGTGTGTCTATAATGGCTTAAAATTCTCTCCTATTTAGACTAAAACGTAGATGATGAATAGTCATGACTATTGGGCTTCTGAGCCTACACAAGTTGTTGGCTGACTTGACAATTTGTCTTATAACATAAATAAATTCATAACTCCATGAATACTTATCAGAATCAGATGATCTTTAGATCAATCCTACACCTCTCGATGAGAGGGATCCAATAAAAATATCAGCTGCCATAGATAAGATGACCCACATGGAGTTTGGCCCTAGTTGCCAATTTTAACACTCCCTCTCAACTAAGGAGAACTCCATCTGCTGATCCATATGACCAATTGTACTATCTCTGCCATTAGTGCCCTGCACTACTCTACTCAGCTCTGCTCAGCTTTGCTAGCTCTACTCAACTCTGTTGGCTCTGCTTAGCTTTGCTAGCTCTGCTCAACTCTGTTGGCTCTGCTCAACTTTGCTAGCTCTGCTCATCTCTGTTGGCTCTGCTCTACTCTACTCAGCTTTGCTGAACCATGAAGAAAAAGAATTGATCGAGAATGTGTCGTACCATTCTCCACTGACCCGAAGTCAGTCTCAGAGTGTGTACCACTAGTCCCAAACCAGTCCTCAACTGACCTGAAGTCATTGTCATAGTATGTACTACTCTCACTGGTCCCAGACCAGTCCTCTACTAACTCGAAGTCAATCTCAGAGTATGTACCACTGGTCCCAGACTAGTCCTCTACTGACCCGAAGTTAGTGTCATAGTGGGTACAACTCCTACCACTAGTCCCAGACCAGTATCATTGATCCCATACCAATGAAGGTCATCCTAGTATTGGGAGTACAATAGATACAACGATGCATCCATCAGTACTACTATGGTCCATATCCTCATTTCCATTCTCATTGATCAGATGAGAGGTACTTCCCATGAGTCTCGGACTGCATGGGTAGGATGTCTCGACATGAGAACTAATCATCCTATCCATAAGAGAGAGAATCATCCTGTCCCACAAGAGAGCGAATCATCTTGTCCCACAAGAGAGCGAATCATCTTGTCCATAGGAGAGTGAATCGTCCTATCCACAGGAGAGCAAATCATCTTGTTCACAGGAGAACGAATCATCCTATCCACAGGAGAGCAAATCATCCTGTCCCACAAGAGAGCGAATCATCTTGTCCACAGGAGAGTGAATCATCCTGTCCACAGGAGAGTGAATCATCATGTCCTAGTGTGCACCACCATGGGAGGGTGAATCACCCTGTGGTCGTATGTTGCTCCAGTAAGAACTGCAAACCCCCAGAGCTCCTAGAGATCAATGTATGCAACATGCAGGACCCTTTTACAAGAGTCTCTCGACAACTCCAAGTCATTCGGGAAAATCACAAATTTGATCTTTCCCCAGGGCTTTGACAAAGTGTAACGACTTGTACATCATCTCAATGCGATGGAGCCTCATTACTCATCGACTTACCATATCCCAGATATGGCAGTATCTGATGTCTATTTGCTGGAGCAATCATCGAATACGGGATTCCTTAATAATCGAATCCCACCTCTAGTTGTCACAGAGAATCACAGTGGTATTCATCATGTGTACTCACTGAAGAGTTTCCACAACCAGGCAACTTCATACGAGATCATACTCATAGTTATGTATTCAGTCTCGACTTCTGCTTCCTGCTTGTCCATGATATGGAAGCAGAATCCAAAAAGAACCAACATTGAGAAGTACTCTAGTGTTCCTCCACACTACCTGCCTAGCCAGCATTCGAATAATTATGCAGTTTCATATTTACAGCAGTGTATCTCAATCCATGGGAGATTGTGCCTCGAAGATATCTCAAAGGATTCTTGGCATCAATCCAGTGAGGCTCAACCAAATATGAGCTTATCATGCTAACTGCCAAACATATGTCTGGACAGAAATTCACCAAGAACATCAACGCAAATGAGTTTATGAAACTCAGAGGCATTTCCCAAATTTGGTTCGACATCACTACCATATAACTTCTGAAAGTTGAGATCTTCAAGGTAGTCACAAATTTGCAGTTTATCATTTCACATCCGGAATCCAAATCCCTCTTACTTCTGCAAATGAGAGGGTCTACACCTGTCAGAAATAGGTCGTCCTTATAAGGTTCCAGTATGAGAGGTCTATCATCCACAACCTTCGAGTAATGGTTTGGATTGGTTTCACTCCTAGTGAATCTCAACTTCATCTGACATCTATCAATCTTCTCATACTATGCTCGAGGAGTTTTGCTTCAATCCATAGAGGGATTTCTTCCACCTATATGAGATTCCTGATCATGAATCTAAAACTCCTCGGGTTGTTCCAAACTTGTGGACCTGCTACATGAGGGGAATGGTCCCCTTGTAATATTTTCCTTTGGTACATCTCAGACATGTACTTTCATGCTCTTTTTGAATTCAGGCATCCCTGCCACCATCTGACTCATAGACCTCTGATGCTATGTGTCAATGGATATGGTCCCCAGTGGACTTCCTGCAACTTGATACAACCTTGAACTCAAAAGCATCTTTGAAAAGTCCATTTTCAAACATGTACCTTTCCATCGATGAGTGCCATCCTAAAACCTTTGACTTCCATTGCTGAAATAGACACCAAGTTCTTCTTGCGATTAGGTACATAAAAGAGATTTTGTAAATGAATCGAGTTACCCTCATTCAATTGAGGGATAACATTCCTTGCACCCTTTTCGGGATAGGTGGCATCGGCTCCAAGTATAATCCCATGATTGTTTCCATCTCTACCAAATTAGAGAGTGCACCCTTATATCCGTTGAAGTGCCTTGAAGCACTACAATCAATAAGCCAGATTCCCAAAGGATCTGAAGGAGAGGGCCAATACAAGATAACACTTTTTTATCTTATCAGAAACAACATTTGATTCTTCATACCTAGGGTTCCTTGCTTTCTATGAAGAGTCAACCATTTCCTTGATGACCTGCATTACCTATCATTCCTTTGATCATTGATTTCTATCATCATCAAGTGATGTGTCCCTACCATTTGGACACTTCTTTGCATAATGGCCGAACTAGTTATCTGCCTTTCCTTCCACCCGAAGATCCGTTCTTCCAATGAAGTGATCTTTAGGTAGGCCATATTCCACTGCACCATTCTGATAATATTCTCTTCTTCAACTTCACCCTTGGTGAATTTGAAGAGGGATGAGGAATCCACTGATCCCTTTATCCTTACCCAACTATCTTCGGTGATTGCTCTTTCTCTCTTGCTTGGGCATTGTCTTCACCTCACCTCTGATACCATGTTAATTTTAGGTATGTTCTATGCTAAGAGCAATTTATTTCAATTTTCATAGTTAGCTTAGCAATCACATCAACATTAAAGTAAACTGCAGATAGAACATAAAAATAAATCACAGAAGACAAGCCAAGACAAGAGGACACAAGATGTGGTGCTAGCCAGGGACAAACCCCAATGTGGGGAAACCCTTGATCAATTCTTCTTTTATGTTCTTCAAAGTTCAGCAGAGATAGAGATAGTACATTTACAACAGAAGTCAACACTTTGACTTATCTAGATCTGAGCATAGATCATCTGCTATAACGATGATACATGAGATCAGTTGAAGACATTTTGCTTCAACTGATTCTCCAAGGTGACATCTTCACCTATCATAGTGTTGCATTTCTTCCATTTGCTACACCTTATTGTGTAGCACCATCTCATATGATTTCATCATCATGCTGCCCATTATTCTGCATCTTCCATCATTATGCAGCCCTCTTCATCATCATGCTGCTCCTTATTTAACATGCCCATTTATGTTGCATCTTTCATCATCATGAACTGAGACTATTCATATTTATCATCCTCATTATTTTGAGACTGTAACCATCAGAAACGTTACTGCTTATGATCCTTGTCATGGTGACTGGATATTAATACGCTGAGCAAATGTATGGTACTTATATTCAGATTGAGATCACAGATCTGAATACTGTGCATCATGGAAACTTATTTCATCAACACGGTTCTACAGAGATAGTATGCCGAGAGTTCTATCACTGTTGTTCATTGTGTTTGGACTACTACAGGTATGCCACCGTATCACTGTAAACCTTTTCCTCACTGTGACTGTGTATGCACTATTGTGAGAGCACCGAGATACATGTTTATCTACTTATATGCTGAGGCTACTATCACCTGAGTTGATGATTGTTCCTATAGCGAGGTGCAGTCAAACCCTTGGCTGCGGCTCAACTTCATGTGGAGATGACTGCGGCTCCATATATAACTATGGCTCCTCTTCATAGCTTCTTTGCTTTTGACTGCGTATGTGTATAGGGTCTTCATTGACTGCGTGAACATACTGTGGCTAGATGTCTTGACGGTGGTTTCATAACTGTGGCTAACTGTATGCCTATGGGTCTACTTTTACTGTAGCTCTTCTGTGCTTGTTATCACTACGGCTACATACCTTGGAACTGATATGTCTCCATTGCCTGCGTATAAAGTGTCTCTATTGCCTGCGGATAGATGTCTTCATGACCTACGTTGTATTAGGGCATCATATGCATCTAGGGCATCATACTAGGCCAATGTATTCTTTAGTGTCTCTCCTTCTCCAAAAACCCAAGACGTGGAGAGGAGATCACATGAAGAGTGTGTCCCTAATGACTTCAAATTCTCTCCTATTTATACTAAAATGTAGATGATGAATAGTCATGACTATTGGGCTTCTGAGCCTACACAAGTTGCTGGCCGACTTGACAATTTGTCTTATAACACAAATAAATTCATAACTCCATGAATACTTGTCGGAATCGGATGATCTTTAGATCAATCCTACACCTCTCGATGAGAGGGATCCAATAAAAATATCAGCTGCCATAGATAAGATGACCCACATGGAGTTTGGACCTAGTTTCCAATTTTAACAAAATGATTGACTATCTAGAAAATATAGTTAACGTGTAGTTTAGTAATTTCATCATCCCTAAAAGAAGGCGTTATGATCATAATAATTTTTATATGGAAACCAAATCATAAGTAGATTGCTCATTGTGGGTTGGAAAATAACTTCCCAAATCCCTCATATTATATCATGCAACCATGATCGAGGTTTTGATCATGATAGGTCTCTCGATATTTTTCCCATTTAATAATTTTTGAACTATCATCCGATAATGTGTTAGGGAGATAAAAACACAAAATGTCATATGGTCACAGTACTTATGTTTTACTCAAATATCTTTAAGCCAAGATGAAAATGGTGATGCATATGTGTATAACTCAAATTCAAGAAACTTTTAAAGAATTTCAAAGTTATAAATGTAATAATACATATGGGTAAGGAAGAACCATTTAGGGTTTAGGCCATATGGGTTAACGAAGAACCATTTAAGGTTGAAGTCATTATAGGGCTACAAACATGTCAAAGGCATGCATTTTTATAGTGCTACTATGCATCTGTCATTAATAATTTCTGTGTATTCCTCCTTACTATGTAAACATGCAATACCATGGACTCATCATGCATTTTCTTCAATACCTTGTTTTCATGTAATTTAATAAGGCCGACATCAAATTACTAACACAAGGCATGCATTTTTTCTTCCTAAAGAGGGCATTTTTCTTCATGCCTTGTTTTAATGCATTTCTGTATACACATTTTTACCTTTATGCAATTTTTTTCATTTACAAGGAAGTTTATTACAAACCATGCTATACCAAATCATCATCTCTTAATGGATTACTATTCAATTTCAATCTTCTCCCCATGAATACCATTCATATGGCTAAAGAAGAATCATTTAGGATTTACATCATTACATCTTTCAACATTATATCAATAGTACGCATTTTTATAGTGCATACATGCATTTGTTCTTAGTGATATGTGCATATTATTCCTTAACATGTACAAAAACGATTCCATGCAATTTCACTTGAGAGTATGAATTTTTCCCTAACAAGCTGTGCATTTTCCTCAATTCCCTGTTTTCATGAAATTTCATAAGGACAATGTGAAAAAAGTGCACAGTTCATATAAAGATATGAACTTTACCTAAAATTATAATTTCAAGAAGTTATCAGAAATCCTAACACAAGGCTTGCATCGATTAAAAGGCAACATGCCATGTTTTTCATGCAAAAGACATATAAATTCCCATTTCAAGCATGCATTTTCTTCTTAAGGAATGAATTAGTCAATAACCTATATATCCATCATCTCATCATACAAAATTGACCACTAGGAATGCATTTCCTTTAAGCTGACATGCATTTTAAGGAAAAAAGAAATAATATTCCCTCTTTGTCGTACAAAATTTTTTTTGGTATTTTTGCATGACAAAGGGTTTTAACTTTCCAAATGAAAAAACAAACGTATAAGAAAATTTACAATATTTCTACAACCCTATAACTTGTGATATTTCCTATATGTATACACTCTTAAATATTAATAATTCATGTATACATAGAAGTTTGTTCATACATCCAAACAATCAACCTCAACTTTCTCAATGTCAAGGCATGATGAACCAAAAATAACAATATTTTGATAACTACTTAGTAATTTTTTATTGTATTCTTTATTATTTTGTATCATTGAAACTCCCTATCAAACTCACCTTAATGCATCAATATGAGGCCATAGAAAAGTGAGATAGATGCATTTTCTCTTATAAACATTTCCAAGCAAAACTCTTATCAAAATATTAAAACACTTATAGTGATTTGGAAAGTTTACTTGGAAAGCTACTTTTTTTACTAGAGAGATATTATGTAGGACCATATATCCTTATCTTATAAGTAAAATAGAGTATGAAGGTCTTGGCACTTTTATGTTGATTTTTGGAAAATTTGATGAAATGACATGAGGGAATGGGAAAATGTGATATTATGATCTGAATGGGAAAATTAGTTTTTTTGTGCCAAATTCCTCTTTAGAATATGTAAAAGTGCTTAAGGATTCATGAGGTTAATTGCAAGTTTTAACATGAGCTTTTGAATGTTTTTTATGTAAATTGCATGTACAAATTAACATAAACAAATGACTGAACAACAACATATAACAGATATGAGCATCACTAAAACAATATCACAATAGCACATGATGAAGGAGTTCACCCAGCCTAGGATACGTCTCCTTGGTCCAGCTTCCAATGGCTCGGCCCTCACTATTATGCTCAAAAGTGTGAATATATCAGTTTAGAATGCTCAAACAACTCTGAAACCTATCCCAATGGCTCCAAAATGCCCAAAATGCATGTCTAGCCTCTTTCCGCCCCAAGCCTTGCTGCTAGTCGTACCTCAATTTCCCTAAAATCTGGCACCATCTTACAATTTCGCCTCTAATTCCACTAACCGAGTACCGATTTTGCCTAATTCCAAGTGAATTTTTTGGATGGATTAAATGCCCAATGAGGCCTTAATCTTGAAAATCAGGCCACACGGGCCGGGGGGGGCACGTGCCTGGGGATAAGGCCAAAGGCCCACCCCCGCCGATTGGGCCCCCACTCTACTCCATCTGTGGTCCTGTTTGGTGGCACGCGCCCAAGGGCTGGCCCCCCGTGGACTAGCCCCTTTTCCAGATGGTGCACAAATTACAATTTAAATATATGTGGCATACCATAATATAATAAGTAATAAATTATGGTGTGTTGGTTATACTTGGCGCTTGAAGTTCGGAGGTCACAGGTTCAACCCCCGCCACTATTGCCCGGACCTTAACCCAATTTCTGGTGGCCCTCGAGCTACCACGTAACGGCCCCTGGATGGGCCACGTGGTAGCCTGTGGTTGGCCACCAACCAACCAATCAAAATCACCCAAATCAACATCAATAAAATCATTCCACTTGGCACCATCTGATTTGTCAGAGGAAAACAGTCATATTCATAGTCACCCTGTCACATAGGCATGCCCAATCAGCACCATGTCAGCAGTACAGACTACTAACTAGGTTGCCTGTATATTTTTTTTAAATTCCCTTGTTTGAAAAAGGGAACATAACATGTTTCTGGGATCATACAGAGTGTGTTTCATGTGAAACGAGTTGCATCAAATTCAAGATGACGATCACTATGCAGTCATTCAGTTCCACACCGATCCGATAACTATGAATTTTTAGCAATTTTTTTAGCACCTGATCATTCCTCCCCACTGGAAGATTTTGGAACCCAAAATATCACTTTCAGTTGTTTAGAAAGTGAGGGTACATTTCCCTCACCTTTCCAATCTTGATCCATTTGTCTTTGGAAGGATTTATTCCTTTGAGCCCCACACAAAGGTAATCCACATTCCCGTGTTTTGAAGACCTTGTTCTTCTGTCAATAATGGTGTCTTGTTGTAGTTCATCAAGGTATTTAGGAGAGAAATCTTCAATGGACGGAATTTGAACATTCTCTCCTTAATCTTCAATCAAAGGAGGCTCATACATCCTTAAATTTTCCACATTAACAATGACATAAATTTGCATATATGAAGGCAAATCCAACCTGAAGGCATTGTCACCAATCTTTTCTAGAATTTGAATGGACCATATCTAATTAGCTTAGCTTTTTACCTTCTCCTTGGAGCCTCTCTTTTCTAATGTGAAGCCAAACTTCATCACCGACTTGGAACTTGTGATCCACCCAATTCTTGTCATGCCTTGCCCTATACTTGTGTTGGCTCTTTTCAAGCTGATCTTGAACTACTTGAGGTACCATTTGGAATCATTCAATGAACTCCTTGGCTTTTTCCATGTCACCATTAATAGCAACATCCTTCTTACCAAGATGGTATAGAAAATTATGAAACAAATGGTAATCAAATTCCCCTGCTTGGTTCTCTTGACTCAAGCTTAAATGTACATTTTAAAAGTATGCATATTGTTGTCCATAACTTTCATGCAAAACAAAATTATGCTTGAGTAAAGTAGTTGCACTAACAATAGGCCTAGAAATCATATCATCAACATTGTTGTATATACCTTTATTATACCTGCTGACCAAGTGGATTTGTTTAAAGGATCCCATCTGTCGAAAGTGACTTGATTGCTACAATTTTGTCACTACACCATTGAAAATTTATGAATGACATGAAATGGGATTACCATATTGCATGAGGACTGCGCCCATGGCATAGTCTCTTGCAAGTACATGAACTGAACCGATATTTTCTTTCAAGACATCAAATGCCTTTTGTTGCTTGCCTCCCAAAAAACTTCTAACTCCAGTGACTATCTTAGGAGTTGGCCAATTCATCATGACATCGACCTTGGAAGGGTCTATCTTCAACTCACCTCCTTCAACAATATGCCTCAAGCACACCAAATAAGTTTTACTAAATTCATACTTTAACATCTTCAAAAATAATTGTTCTTTCTTCAAGACATCAAGTACTTTTCTCACATACATGACATGTTCATCAAGAGATTGTATGAAAACTAAGATGTCACCTAAATAGACTATCTCATCTATAAATGGCTCCAATAAATCATTCATCATACACACAAAATTAGGAGCATGGAAAAGACCAAAAATCATAACTATTCATTCAAACAAACCTTGTTTTTTTTTAATGTCATCGTCCATGTGTCTCCTTTAGCAATTCTACTTTCATGATAACCACTCTTTAAGTTCCACTTAGAGACATTATTTCCATTCTTCTTGGGCACCAAAACAATAGGTGACCCGTATGGTGAAGGAGATGGTTGGATGATCCCTTTGTTCAACAACCCTTGGGTTTGCCTTTGTATTTCTGAATTTTCCATTATTGACATCCTATACATGCCAATGTTAGAAAGATGACAATATTGTTGCAATGGTATTTCATGTTGGATTCCCCTCTTGGGAGGAAATCCCTTTGGTTCTTGAAACATCTCATCATATTGGTTAACTACATCAACACAATCAGATTTCAATTTTTTATCACAACCTTCAAACGCTTCATAAGCAACATCATTCTTTGGTTTACTCATAAGAAGCACTAAATTCTTTCTTGAATTCACTAGTCTTTTCATTTTCCCTACATTAATTAATGAAAGATTTAGTTTCTTGCGATGAGCTCTCACAATATACTCTACACCATCTTTGAACAAGTGGTACTTGTTTTCATGGCAATAGAATATTGATTTTCTATCATAGAGGTAAGGACTACCCAAAACAATTCCTGAAATATCAAGTGGTACAACATCTAATTCAACTTCGTCAATGAAGTTTGTTGTGATTGCAAACCAAAGAATACACTTTCTTGTAACCTATAAGTTTGTGTCCATGCATATCAAACCCAATGGATATGGCTTGGGATGTGGAATGGTTTCAAGATTAAGTTTCTTGACTAAGTCCTTAGATATCAAGTTGGCTTGAGACCCACTATCAAATAGTGTGTCAATTTTTGTATGTTTTGCAATAAGCCTCACATGAAATAATTCAATCCTTGTTCCTGCATTTGGAGTGTCGGTGTGACAATTCAATGTACTAGTGCTAGCAATGGATTATTTTCCATTCATACCCATGGCTGTAAGTTTAGTTTCATCACACAAATCGGATCCCAAATCCTCTTGAATGATTACAATTGTCTTTTCTTTTCCTTTGTTGTTGAATTTCTTTGGTTTCATCTCGAGATGAAGCTTCCAACAATAAGCTTCATCGTGACCCTCTTTGGAACAATGTTTGCATGTTATTTTCTCTCCTTCCTTCTTAATGGATGCATTTTTCTTTCCTTTCCCTTTCAAACCCTTTTCTTTTCCTTTACCCTTAAATGGCTTTTTACTACCCTCTTCTGGAGTATGTTGCCCTCTTGCCTCAAGATGAGTGGTTTGCACACAAACCTCATCTAGACTATTGGGATTAAAAATAAGGGTAGTATGCCTAAGGTAACTGTGTAAACCCCCTATATACCTCAGTAACATGTCTTGTGATTGAAAATCTGCACCTAACATTAAAAACCTTCTTCTAAATTCTTGGGTGTAATCTTGCACATTTTGACCTTTAAGTTGTCTAAATTTTTGCAAATTCATGATTGTTTTCTGCATATATGCTAGAAGGTAAAATTGTCTTTTAATTGTCGCAATGAAATAAGACCAACAAATTGAGATCTTACCTTGTTTTTTATCTCTTCTTGTGTCTTGGCTTCCCACCATACTAGTTTTGCACCCTCCAGTCTCAAGGAAGCTAGTTGAATCTTTGTATCATCATCTTGAAGATTTTGAATTTTGCAATAGACCTCCAATTGACAAACCCAATTTTCAATCTTCTCTGCATTCACTTCACCATTATACATAGGCATCTCAAATTTAATATCAAGTTTTAACATGGGTGTTTTACCAATTCTTTTTGAGGTATGTTGATGAGTATGAGTAAGGGTTGTATTAGTGGAAGAGGGTGAAGATGCATGTGAAGATGAAGATGAAGATGAAGATGATGGTGGAGATGGTGGAGGTTTACCTCCTCCTCCTAAATAACCTTCTCCTTTTGGAGGCTTGGAGCTTTCACCCTACAATCTTGTATTCATCTCTTCATAAAGGACTTTCACGGTCTCTATCATGTCAAAGAAAGCCTTCCTAAAAACCTTCTCATTCTCTGACATATTTGCAGGCTCACCTTCATGTGACTGCTTACAGAAGCTTCAACTGCAATTTGAGGTAGAAATGGTGGTGGAGATTATAGCAATATTTCGCTCCTTCTCCTTGACCCAACTTCAGGACCTTCAACCAGCTTTCCTTCTCCTCTTTTGAGCTTCAACCTTGTAAGCATCACATTCACTTGCAAATAGTTAAATCTTCCTTGCACAAAGATAACCAAGAGCTCTAATGCCAAACTTGATCTGAATGGGAAAATTAGTTTTGTTGTGCTAAATTCCTCTTTAGAATATGTAAAAGTGCTTAAGGATTCATGACGTTAATGCAATTTTTAACATGAGTTTTTCAATTATTTTTTATGTAAATTGCATGTAAAAATTAACATAAACAAATGACTAAACAATAGCATAACACAGACATGAACATCACCAAAATAGTATCACAACATCACATGATGAAGGAGTTCACCCCGCCTGGCTACGTCTCCTTGGTCCAACTTATAATGGCTTGGCCCTCTCTATTATTCTCAAAAGTGTGAATACATTAGTTTACAAAGCTCAAACATCTCTAAAACCTGTCCTAATGGCTCCAGAATGCCCAAAAATGCCTGTCTAGCCTATTTCTGCTCCTAATTTGGTAAAAAACTAAAGAATTCATGACTTCCCCAAGTCTTTTTGTTAATCGCACCTCAATTTCCCCAAAATTCAGCATGATACTACAATTTCACCTCCAATTCTACTAACTGAGCACCAATATCACCTAATTTCATGCGAATTTGTCGGATAGATTAAAGTCCCAATGAGGCCTTAATCCCGAAAACCAGGCCACATGTGGGGGCCATGTGCCCGCGGTTAAGGCCAACGGCTCTCCCCCACCGGCCAGGCCCCCACTCTGCTCCGCCCATGGTCCTGTTGGGTGGCATGTGCCCAAGGGTTGCACCCTCGTGGGCTAGCCCTTTTTCCGAATGGCGCATAACTTACAATTTAAATATATGCAGCATACCATAATATAATAAGCAATAAAGTATGGTGTGTTGGTTAAACTTGGCACTTGGAGCTTGGAGGTCGCGGGTCCGACCCCTGCCGCTACTGCCTGGACCTTAACCCAATTTTTGGTGGCCCTCGAGCTGCCATGTGGCAGCCCCTACCTGGGCCACATGGCAACCTGTGATTGGACACCAACTAATCAATCAAAATCAGCCAAATCAACATTAATAAAATCGTTCCACTTGGCACCATATAATTCACCAGAGGAAAACATTCATATGCACAGTCACCCTGCCACATAGGCATGCCCATCAATGCCACATCAGCAATACAGATTGTTGATTGGGCTACCTGCATATTTAAAAAAGTGATTAGAACATGTTTCTGGGAGCATATGGAGTCTATTTCACATGAAATGAGTTGGGTCGGATTTAAGATGATGAGCACTACGCAGACGTTCAGGTTCCACAATGATTTGATAAATTTAAATTTTGAGCAAATGTTTGAGCACGTGATCATATTAGGTGTAAGAAAAAGTGATATTCAATTTAGGTTTAAGTGGTATATAAACGTAATATTTTGACCTGTTATCAATTAAAATGTGACTTGTGGAAAACTATGATATGGGCCAAAAATATTATATCAGGCTCTTTTATTACTTTATCAATCATGCTACTAAAGCTACCATGATGATTACTAATTGTTGGTTCAAATCATCATAGGTCATTACATTTGGTCTATTAATATTATAATCGTACCTTATTATATAGCTCTTCATCATGCACTTAAGCATCGATAAACATATATTAATCCCCCCATCGAATTTTTAAGAGTTTTAACAATTACACATGGTTTTGTTTGATGTTAGAGAGGTCTTATGAATTTTGTATTGTATAATTCTCCTCCTTTATAATAAAATCTCCTAAAGAATTTTCTTTAAAAAAAAGGAATGAAATAATTAAAACAATATACACACTCATACATGTTTAT
The DNA here is from genome assembly GCA_031772625.1 of Pinus tabuliformis. NCBI lineage: Eukaryota > Viridiplantae > Streptophyta > Pinopsida > Pinales > Pinaceae > Pinus > Pinus tabuliformis. The sequence goes on along the minus strand of CM062818.1, from coordinate 913,111,982 downwards.
ATGTCTCCTCATAATTAAGTTATATTTTTTCATTTGTTAGTGTGTATAGTTACCCACAAAATCTTCTATAGTTGGCCTAGTGTTCTAAACTTATTAAATACTTGGAAAAGACAATTACTTCAAAATATAATTCAAGGTATTATGGACTCGTTTTCTTTTATTTGTCAATCCCTAATGAAAATAATAAAAGGATTTTGTACAACCCTAAATCCAGGTTACAACTTACAAGCAGTGTAACTAGTTGATATACCTAGGTATGTTTCAAGAAACCTTTCATGATTGGATTCACTTTAATTATAATCCATGACATACCAACATCGTCATCTCATAATGGAATTCCATTCATTTTCAATCCTCTTCCCATGAAAACCATTCATATGGCTTAGGAAAAATCAATTAGGGTTTACATCATTGTAGGTATGCACATTTTGTCAAGGGTGTGCATTTTTATAATGGAAGCATGCATTTATCCTTAGAAAGGTGTTCATATTATTCCTTAACATGTATAAAACCATTCCATTCATTTTCACTTGAGGGTATACATCTTTCCCTTCTTTCCCTAAGAAGGCATGCGTTTTCCTCACTGTCTTGTTTTCATGAAATTTCATAAGGTTGTTTTGCATAATGTGCCCAATAAATCTAAATATATGAATTTTAATGAAAATTATAATTTCAAGAATTTATTATGCAAATCCTAACACAAGGCTTGCATTGTTCACTCTAGGATATACATTTTACAACATGCCTTGTCTTCATGCAAAAAAAACATAATTTACATTTTGGGCATGCATTTTCTTCTTAAGGAGTACATATCCAATTTTAAGGAATGCATTATTTACTAGCCTATATATCCATAATCCCTTCATACAAAATTCAACACTGGAAGTGCATTTTCCTTAAGTTGGTGTTCATTTTAAGAAAGAAAATTTAAACAATTTACCCTCTTTCTCCTATAACACAATTTTTTCTATTTTTTTATAGAAAAGGATTTTAAATTCCCAATTAAAGAAACAAAGGTATAGGTAAATGTAAAAAATTTCTAAAACCCTATAATTTGGCATATTTCCTATAGGTATACAAACTTAAGTATCACTTATCCTTATATATTTAAAAATAAGTTTGTTCTCACATTGAAACATTCAACCTCAAATTTTTGCATGCTTGTACATGAAAGAAATATATATATGTAATTCACCAAGTTTCCCAAGTACACCAAATATGAAAAACATCATACTATGATATTTCATAACCAAACATATGGGTAATGTGTGTGTGTGTAAACCTAATGAGCAAACAGACTTGCATAAATACCCTTTTTTCCATACTTGTGAGGTCACTTACAACCTATCACCATTGTGATTCCCTTGCAAGAGTGGAAATTGTGCCCCCCAAGTGACACACTAAGCCCCTAGAGTGCATATTAGGCAGCTTAGCAAGCATAATAAGTCTCTATCGACATTTTTAATCCCTCTATTGGGCATAACTAAGCCCTTGGGGGGCCAATGCATGAACAAGACAAGCACTTTGCTAAAATTTCATGATGGACCTTCAAGGGTCCCTAATGATTTGTTATATGCATTTATTGCATACTATTAAAGGGTCGTTTCAATTTTGATAATGGTAAGCCATAGTTAGATGTATAATAAATGCCAAGGCACAAAGAGGAAAACAAATAACAAAATTATGATAATTACTTAGTAATTTCCAATAGTATGGTCCATTTTATTCGTATCATCAAAAATACCCATCAAACATAGACACCATATGTAGTATTGTATGCATGAATTAGTCCATAGTGAGCCATAATTGCACATATTGATCCGTTTTTCACTATTGAAATATATTATTTATCTTACATGGCATGCCAATTATCTACACCTATGGTAGCTTATATGTTTCAACCATCTCCTCATACTATTTGGGAGGAACCTCCCCAATATATGTACTAACATTTACAAAATATAGAAGAATAAGTATACAATTTAATCAAAGTCTTGCAATCAATTACATGTGCATTAAATAAAATAAAAATGCAACTATATTAACCAAATACAATGACTATATAACATCTCACATTTGGTGGCTTAATTTAAGTAAATAGGATGTTATGATATCCTTGCCAATACATACCTATGTACGGGTATTATATAAGATTGAGGATGTGATCACCCTCACTAACTAATAAATATAGTGCTTTTGAACTGACCAACCTACATAGTCACTCCCCCTAGTCCCTCTTGGGAAACATTTACCCCACATGTACATACACACATCAATCATTATTATAGGAGAGAGGTGGTTGAATGTGTGTCAATGCCATGAACATGAAAAACAAGTATATAACCTCATATACCTTAAAATCATGTAAATGAAACTAGACACCAACAACCTAGAAGGAACTAGATTCAATGATGATCGAACTAATATATCTATACACATATGTCAACTAGCTCCCTCTCGCAACACTAGGAAACAAATCATGGAACTAAGGAGAATATTTCCCTCTCCTAGATGGCTTGACAATAAGATAAATGTCCTCCTCTATGGGATGGTATCACAAATTAGGACTACCTAGCTTGATCCCAACATGGATCAACTATGTCAATAAGTGAAATTTCCCCTTAAAGGATGTAGCTTCATCATAAAATTTGAGGACAACATCCCTTAAAAAGAGTCAAGTAGAATGAGGATGCATATCCTTCTTCCGTTCTGTAGCCTTCCATCATGTACAAATTTATATGTGTCCACCTACTACCACAGTCATGGCCATTGTCTTTGATTCATATACAAATTTCATCAAGCACGCACACACATAATATAAAAATATATACCAAATACCAATTCTAATATCTATCAAAAATTGAAATTGATTTTTTTGTAAAAAAATTGTCTCAAACACACTAGTATGACTTTAAAATAGAGTTGCACCATCCATGTGACAAAGTAACCCTTGATGCACCATAGTCAATGCTCCTAATCAAAAATTTATGTGCTAAGGAAGTGGATAAGGTTTTTAATATAATTATTGGTAATCAATGCACAACTTGTATAGGGGGACTAACACTACAATGTTGCACCTTATATCTCCCAACGCATGGCCAATAGCATATATGTACATTCTAAAATGCACCACCAAGTTAAAAAAACAATAAATTTATAGCTTAGGACTAACAATGCACTTACAATACATTGGTGCCTACCAATAGAGCCCATATGTTTCATTTCACTCATTAACAAAGAGAGGGAATCATTTTTAATAAGTAAAATTAATGATGTTCTTTCTATGTACAACAATGATAGTGTTGGTGTCATTATAAATTTACAAATGTGCTAGCAAGCGCTTCATAATGTTTAGTTAAGATTTACTTGTAAATGTGTTTGGTATGTATGAAAGCAGTGTTGGTGATGCCTGCTTACATTTCTTAGAGCATTGGCAAGCCTTGTGTGTGTGCATGAGAAGAAGTGTTTCTTACGAGGCTTCCTCATATTATGAAAGACATAAATTAAAACATTTTATTTATTTATTATTTTTATTTTCCTGATTCATCAATGCACTACATCTAAGCAATGCACCACTAATCTTTGTCTTGTAATTTTAGTGGATGTTCCAAATAATCTAGTGTAATTTAAACAGCTTGAATGCACCGCTTGGAATTTAAAAATCAAAAAACAAATTTAAGACAAATTCAAAATTTCAACTACCTAAAAATGTAAATGAGGTAACAAACAATTAATTTACACAGTATGTTTCTTGCTAAGAAAGCATGGTTTCACATAGAGAAAAAATGAAAATATGGTACCATTTTATAACATTCAAAAATGTACCAAATCCACAACTGAAGGGAAGGACTCAAGGATCCAGGAAAACAATAGCATTGACAATAAATATGGTGAACATTAATTGTCATGCAGAAAGAGTCAATTTTGTGGACAAAACTGACCTCCCTAGAAGCTAAGGCTTTCTAGTGACAAACAAGACAATTAAACACTACCTTTCTCTAAATATGCATTTAGAATACAAGTAATCAGGTGTTTATAACATACCTTTAGTCCAATGCTTTGTAGTAGTCCAGCCTCGCCGATCCGGATGAGCTCCTCCTTCTCTTCGAAACCTACATTCACTAGCAAGGAAAAGATTACATAGCACCTGAATAACTCATAAAATAAAACATATTCATCATACAGACCAAGGAGTATATGAAACAAATCATGTATAACAACCTGTTGAGAAAAATGAGCTTAATTGTATTAAGTGGAAACAAAAGAAACCTTTACAACCTGAGCCTTGGTGTTGTGCAGGTCCCTCCTAGGGTCCAGCAAGAGTTTTCCTTTACTTTTATCAGCTCACCCACTTCCAAATGAAGCTAAGAAAGGATGGGAATCTCTCCTCTCAATCTCTATAAGGGAGTCCTAATTCCAGCAGCATCTACCCTTAGGAATGTTCAGCTTTCACTCAAGCTCTATAAGGGAGTCCTAATTCCAGCAGCATCTACCCTTAGGAATGTTCAGCTTTCAACCTCCCCTCCCTCTGGCCCAATGCCTGTATTTATAGTGCTTTAGAGGAAGTTAATCAGGTCCACCATCAATGGGATAAGCCCCTCTTTGAATGGGATAGCTCCCCTCTTGATGGGATAAGTTCATCTCTCATAGGGATCCATGAACCATCTGGAGGCGCTCAATACACATCAAACAAACTTCTAGAATGCTCTATAATCGACCACAAGTAACTTTTTTGAAGTAAAACTCCCGCCTTTTGACCTTTACAAGGGTACGCACCCACCCCTTTACAGACAGAGCGTACAAGTACGCAGGGAATGTGAACTTGAGGTGTGTACATGCAGGTAAGGCTAAGAGAAACTGCGTACCCAGAGTTATATATATTTTTAAAGACTTTCTCTTTTTTTTGGAGTTTGACATGAAGAGCAGAGGTATAAGACTTGCCAAGGAGGATAGTATGACAGTTGATGGAGCCATACTAACTGCAAATAGTCATGGTGACAAATTTTAGTGTAACAGATTGCCCCCTAAAGTGCGAAGCCTGTAGTAGATTAGGGTTTCATATCATCTAGGAAGGGTGAAGTACTTTATCATTTCAAGGATTATCTTGTGGAGAGCCCAGTCGGAACCTGCAAATATTCAACACAAAATACATATATAAGATCATATCATCGCTGAGGTAGGCATTCCCATACTCAGATTGAAAACTTTAACTAACAAACTAATTACTGCTCTGATATAGGAATGATTTCGCAATACATCATAATCATAGACTCTTGTAGACACAGTATGGACGCAACCATCTGTTTATGATTAGTCTACTGTACAATGAATACAAAACTCCTCGCAGCCTGGATGGTGGAAACTAGATCCAGGGTCTTCATTTCTACTTCCCAAAAAGGTACGATTCTATCCATGCAAATAAATGAGTTGATGTCGAGCATGGTAGAAACCACTTGATTACCAGTCGATGATGTAAACTGTTAACAAGTGTGAGAGAGACCACCAGTGATGTCAATGGTTCTCAAAGTACCCAGTACAATCCATGAGATGTGAATGAATGAGTTGATGTCGAACATTTCACGGAATCCTTCGATCGAAAGTCAATATGTAAATCGTCGTCAAAGGCGAGAAACCTGCCATTGATGCATGCAGATTTCAAGGTACTGGCGATTTCTAGGTCATCTTTCTAGATAATGTGCTGATATCGATAGAAAGCAACCCGTTGCAGGCAAGCCCACAACACAAAATCATAGATCAAGTTGAAGAAATGTAGTTGTAAGGACTGACTCAGGGATGGTCGAGATGGATGACGGGTATTTTGCAGATGAATGGTCTATTTGCAGTGACCTCTTGAACACATAACGACACAACAGATGGCTTGGTGACATTTGACCCAAATTTAATACCCGGCTGAAGACTTTCAATGTGGTTCAATCAACTGTGAGGCAAAGGATTTCCCAACCCAGGTGAATGAAAAGTGTCGTGTTCAAGAGTGGTGATAAGGTTTCTTCTGAGACAAAGGATAACAAATAGGCTCATTTTTCTCTCTTTTCCCCCACCATTTCTGGCAAGTACCTCTTTATTTTTTACAAGCTTGAGGAGGATAACATATGCTTGATTATAAGCTCATCCTTCGGATGAGTCCAACTTAGTTTAGATTCGAACCCTAAGAAGGAGTGGTCCGTTCCTGTTTGTAATCGAACAGGTCCTTTACTGTGAAATTTTAACGAGTCCAGTATAGGAGAAACTCGACGTTTTTCAATTTTAGAGAGTCTAAAAAACTTAAGAACACTCCAAGGTTGAACTTTTTCGTAAGTTTGTGTCTCCCAAGCCCGAAAAAAGTATAAAATAATACTTGAGAGAACCGCTTGATCTTGCGACCAAGGAGTACTTTCATGATTAGTGTCTTTGACCTAAAAAGTAAAAAGCAATCAAGGACACGTCGTTTTATTTCCAGTATCGAATTTGAAACGATAAAAATCCGGCAATCTTTTCCTGTTTTTACGGTCAGAAAAGGGCTATAAGGGGACCGTCTTTTAATTCCGTTTTATCGAGTGTAAAAGAAACGCTCGGCAATCTTTTCATGTTTTAGGAGTCAGAAAAGGGCTTAAAAGATGACTCTGATGTTTTTGTTTGTGAAAAATGACAATTTTCCCTGAAAATCCTTTTATCTTGCACAAAAACCAACACATTACTCATACCTGTTTAAGATAGATAAAAATACTTTGAAAAATACCTTTTCACGGTGGAAAATAAACAAATTCAACATTTATTTACTCAAAAAACCTATAAAAAGGGCTTTTACCATTTCATTTTTACCATTTTACTGTTGAGGAGAGAAAAAGGGCTTTTGGCAAGAAACTTCCCGTGGATATTGCGGAGAATCTAGCCGTCGAAACCGAACGTCGTCTCATTAGGTATTCTACAACATCCTCCCTTGCATTTCCATCCGTTTAGAATTTGTTTTTAAGCTTTAGTTTCATTTTTTGGAGGCCTTGGGGTTTCAAGGTCTGCTTTTCGGGGTACGCAGGTGCTCCACTGGTGACCTGCGTACCCCGACATTTTTTCAGTTGGGAAAATGCCGGGCGTACGCAGCTTGCCTTAAGAGAACCTGCGTACACACGCTTTGTCTCTAAAGGTGGGCTGCGTACACCGTGGAGAGGATTTTCAAACCCCCATTTCTCCAAAATGAACCAAAAAATTTTAATTTTATGGACTCTAACAGATGTTTTATGGTGTGTAGATTGCCCACCATGCTTGATTGGCACGAGAGAGAACACGAAGACGTTGATTTGGCCACCATTAATCACCAACCTTCCATTGATGCTTTGAAGGCATGTGGCCTTTACAAATACTGGGCCATACCTGGCATGAGGGCCCAGGTGCACTTTCTAGAGTGGCTGGTTGAAAGGTGGAACGTTCAGGATCAGTGCTTTTACATTGGAGGGCACCAGCTTGAGATAGAGCCCTCAGATATTTACTTTCTCACTGGTTTGCCCAAGAGGGGCAAACAATTGACTATGTCCGGGACTAGGCCGGGTGGCCAGTCCATCGCTAGTCTCCGTATAGAGTGGTGTAATAATCAAAACCAGTATAAGGGGATAGAGATTAAACAGATATCCCAACCTGAACTTATGGTAATTGCCTTTACAGTTACCAGACTTTGCAGAGCTGCCGCTTTGCACATTGCCACTGGATCCCAAATGCGGATGGCGATTGATTGCTATCGGGGCACCATTTTCAACTGGTGCGATGCTGTGTTGGCCAACTTAAAGGGCCAATTGACTAGGACCAAAAATGGACAGCTGAAGACTTTTGGTTATGGGCCTTTAGTTGTGAGTTTTTCCCTAGAGATGGTTCCGATGCTAATCCCACAGCAGCTCACTGTTGAGGTTGGGCCTCCCCGAGAGCCTATGTTGACACGATGGGTTGCGGTTATGGCCCGTCATCCTGACGAGGGCACGGAGGTTGTCCGATTTAGACTGGAGTATTTTCACTGGTTGGAGGACCAGATCTTCTCGATACAGGATTTTCCTTATGCCGGAGTTGATTTTCGTGGAGATCCGGACATGGTTCTTCCACCGAGAGAACAATGGGACAACACAGGTACTTCATTTTTCACAAGTTTTTAAATTATCTACTTTTTTTTGTTTTTATATCATCTCAAAACTGACAGTAATAATTTTCAAAATGCAGATGTAGGCCCACGACGTCCAGCCAATCTCCGGCCTTTCGAGAGGAGAGTACCAGTTGCACCGGCACCGGCCCCACAGGACGCGGCCGCAGAGACCTTAGCTGATTTGGAACAAGACCTAGAGCGTCTTACGGCAGATATACCAGAGACTACTATAGACGATATTCCTATGAGGCTTTAGCGCTATGTAGTCGCAGTCCCAGGACCTTTTAGGAGGTTCTTGTGTAGGGTGGCTCGTGCAGTGGTGTTGTATAGAGAGTATCACCAGTGATTGGATGGTCGTTTTTGTAGACACATGTGACATTTTGGTTTTTTTTACTTATCATTTTTGCCGATCATAAGGTGTTTTTCAACCTATGATCGAAGACGATGTATTTTTTGACACACTCCTATCTATATATATCATTATTACCGGCTTATCTTGTTAAACATGTGTGATGAAATGTTTTTAAATTTACATGTATGATTATCGCAAATGTCTGTCTAACATTCGAGAAGCAATTGCATCTGCTAATGTATTTAAAGACCTTGGAATATGCTGATATTCAATGTAATCAAATTCACGTTCCAAGAGACGCACTCTCAAAAATAATCTTAATAACACTGGATTTCTATTGGCATACACTCTATTAAGTTGTAATACAATGAGTTCAGAATCTAACCTCACTATCAAACTCCGAATCCCAAATGAAATAGATTCAGACAATAATTCAATCACTGCACTGTATTCTGCAATGTTGTTTGTTGTTTGACCGAGGCTCACCCCATGCATAGAAACTAACTCGTCAGAGGGCGAATAGATAACCCAAGCTACGGAAGAGATATTCCATGTACTACGACAAGCACCATCAGCAAATCCGATGTATGTTTGGAGAGGCATCGACATCTGCAAACATCAAGCGTAAAACCAAGATAAGCAGAATAACGACGAAAAACACACTTTCTAAGCTAAGCACACTGTCTAAACTAACAAACACACCAGCTAGAAAGAAAAAACCTAACTTAAAATCTCCATACCCATCACATAAGCATAATACCTCTTTAGGTAAAGACCATTTATGGGTTTACCCAAAGAGTCCCCGTCAAAATCTACTAGCTCGTAGGCCCCTTTTGCTAGCTTTCGCTTGACAATGTAGGGCCCATGCCACATAGGAACGAATTTTCCAGCACCTAATTTATCGTTAGCTTGATCATATAATAGCACTAGGTCTCCTTCCGAAAAATTTTGAGGGGTCACATTTCGATCATACTGAGCTTTCATACGTTTTGCGTGAGTCTCGATTGCCAATGCAGCGTCATGTCGAGTCTCATCTAATTGAGCTAAGTATAATAAACGCTTCTCCTCTTCGGAAGTAGCTGGAAGTAATTCGACAGCCATTTGAAGTGACGGGATTTCGCATTCAATGGGCAGCACAGCTTCCAAACCATAAACTAGTTGAAAAGGAGTGAACCCTGTTGATGTTTTCACTGAGGTTCGGTACGCCCAAAGCGCGGAAAATAACATGTTGTGCCAATTCGACCGATGAATACCAATGATTCTTCGGATCATGATAACTAAAACTTTGTTGATGGACTCAACCAGACTGTTTGCTTATGGATAATAAGGAGTTGAGCTATCGTGACGCAAACCAAGCTGGCATGTAAGTTCTGTCATCATAACGTTTCGAAAATGGCACCCATGGTCAGTGATTATCACTTGTGGGACACCAAACCTAGCAATAATGTGATTGAATACGAAAATTGTAGTTGTCTTGCCGTCTGCCTCGAATGTAGGCATCGCCTCGGCCCACTTAGTAAAATAATCAACCGCAAGGATGATATACGCATGCCCCCCGGCCGAGTGAGGGTTACATGTAATAAAATCGATACCCCATTTGGCAAAAGGACCAACGGCAATTATAGGGTGGAGAGGAGTAGGTGGAGCGCGCATCTTGCGATCAAACACTTGACAGTTGTGGCATTTCCGGACCGCAATAATACAATCTTTAAACAAGGACGGCCAGAAGTAGCCAGCGCGCAATATCTTTTGGGCTGTGGCATACCCAGACATATGACCGCCACACGCTCCAGAGTGATAGTCATTCAAAACCCTTTCAGCTTCCTCGTGAGTTAAGCAACGGCGAAAAACCAAGTCTGCCCCACGGCAATAAAGAGTATCTTCAATAATTTTGTACTGTTGGGACTGGAAGCGAATTTTCTGACGTTCCGACTTTGAAACTTCGGGCCGAAAGGATTGGGTCTAGAGATAGACGATTATATCCCCATACCACGGATCTAAAGTGCTGATGAGAAACAAAGATTCGTCCGCAATGGGCTCCTCTGCCACAGTTTCTGTGTCAGCACGCGGGAAGTCACACATTAACTCGGCAAAAACTAAAGATTTCTTAGACTTAGATTTTTCAAATTCCAAATCGAACTCTTGCAGGATAACGATCCATTTAGAGTACTTGCCCCCTAGCAATTGTTTAGTCAAAATGTAGATCATAGGGTTGCAATCTGAAATAACTGTAGTTTTACGGAGTAGAATGTAGTGACGAAAACGTTGGACAGCTTGAACGGCTGCCAATGCCAATTTCTCCACATGTGAATATTTGAGCTCAGTTGGGTTTAGGGTCCGACTAAGGTAATATATCACATGTTCCGTTCCGAATTCGTCTTCCTGTACTAAGATCATTCAAATGGTGGAATGAGCGGCGGCGACGTACAAAAAGTAATCCTGGTTGTAGTTGGGAGGATGCAGCAACGGTGCATGGGTTAACGCGTGCTTGAGTGCATCAAAAGATTTCTGAGCTATCTCATCCCAAGAGAATTGAGCGTTCTGTTTCAACAACTGGGTAAAACCCTTGGTAATCTCGGCGTAGTTAGGAATGAATCGGCATAAAAATTTTGCTTTCCCCTACAAACTTTGGAGTTGGCGAAGACTCGAAGGAGGAGGCAATTTGATGATAGCTTCTACCTTCGAGGGATCGACGCGGATGCCGGATTTTGAAACTACAAATCCCAACAATCGTCCCACTTCTATGCAAAAGACACATTTGTGTGGGTTCAACCGAATACGATAATGCCTACACCTCATGAAGATTGCTCGTAAATGGACAAGGTGATCAGCTCGATGTAAGGAGTGAGCGGGCAAATCATTGAGATACGGTTGTACAATGTGTTTGATGTCATGAAACGCATAAGACATCGCCCTTTGAAAAGTGGCTCTAGCATTCTTAAGTCCAAAAGGTAATTTGCAATAAGCAAATGTCCCCCATGGACAAATGAAAGCCATTTTTGGTTGATCGGCAGGTAGAATATTGATTTGGTTGTAACGGGAAAAACCATCCATAAAGGAAAATATTTCACTGCCGACACAATCATCAATTATTTGATCGATATAGGGTGTTGGGTAGTTGTCCTTAGGACAAGCACGATTAATATCCCTATAGTCGATACATATTCTTATTGTTCCCTGTTTTTTGTTAACCGGAACAATATTCGATACCCAATCCATTAACGGGATCGGATAAATGAAACCTGCTTTCAACAGCTTCTCAACTTCTGCTTTAATTGCAGCCGCTTTTCGTGGGTGAATCTGACGCAAAAGTTGCCGGACGGGTTTAGCGTCTGGGTAAGTCTTGATCTCATGAACAACAATCGCGGGATCAATTCCTGGCATTTCCTCATAGGACCAGGCAAACACGTCGCAGAATTCTTGAAATAGGGCCTTGTATGTTTGAATTTCATCATCTGAACACGAGGCACCTATATGAATGTTCTCCAGAATTCCAGGCTTGACTGAAATGTCAATGGGAATAGTGCGAGAAATGTTTCCTAAATTCAGCTCTGAATCAGGATGTTTCATTGGATTCTAAGCTTCTTTCACATATTCAGCTGTAAAGATTGATGAGAAATCGTTTTCAAAACGATCATCCTCAGGTAAAAACGAAGATCTATGATGGAGATCTTCCCATGGTAAATCGTCTACGCACAGGACTTCACAAAGTTGTTCATCAGATGACACAACTTCGAGAAACGTTATTAACTCCGAGGTTGACGTGAAAAGTGATTCCTCACGGACCACATTCATTTGGTCGATTTCGGTTGAACTCGGGTCGGTAAAAGACTGCACGGCTTTATAGGCAATTTCATATGGACTCAAAGGAATTGCATCACCAAATGAGTCTATCTCAAATTCAGAAGGAACGATCCAAGGATCGTCATAAACAAAGGTGTCTGAAGTAATCATATGAATAGATGCAAATGAATATACGACGTTGATTGGAGGAAAAGGAAAAGTTCCCAGTAAACCGGCATCTTTAACTAATCCTACTCCAACATCCTTATAAGGGATAGTCGTTTTACCGACATGTTGGATACTCTCTGAAGAGGCTGGGTCGGATGAAAAGTAAGCCAGCTGGTCTATGGTTACGATCTTGCCATTATGTGGAAACTTTATTACTCTGAAGACCGATGAAACGACCACTGTCATAGCGTAAGACCAACTCCGACCCAAGAGAAGGTTGTAGTATAGAGGGGCATCAACCACCTCCACATCTAGACTAATGGTTTTTCCTTCAACCCCTATAGGCAAATCCTGTAGAATGCCAAACGGATGGAACCCACGGCCATCAAAGGCCTTAAGAATGGTCGGGGATTGATTTAGTGAAGGAGAACCAAGCAATCTCCAGCACTATATCGACATAATACACGTGGAAGCTCCCTCATCAATTACAGTCCGATGAATAGGCCTATTTTTGACTATCACTGGAATCTGGAAAGCCATTTGATGAGGTAAACGCGGTGTACTATTTTCTAGATCAAAGATTTTAGGTTCGGGTCCTGAACATCAACAGCTCCTATAGACGACATTGCTGAGGGTGAAACAGCTAAATCCTCAACAATGTTGTAATTCTGGGCCGCTCTCGCATGTGGATTGAAAGCAGACCTTTGAAGTACACCCTTGGCGGGCGGTTTGATTACTAAGTCCGGGTTAGGCTTCTCGATCTGTAGTGGATCGGAACCGGGAGCTGAGGTTGATGGATTAGAATGAGAAGATTCTGCTTATTTGCCATCAACAGGACTCTTACTACCATAATCTTGCGATCGAGTCACAATCCTTACATGAGACATCATCAATATGGGTTCTTCACTGGCACTCGAGGAAGAACCTATCATCTTACTCTCCTGCTTTGGAAATGGATCTTTCAAAACAGCAGGAGTTGGGGAACCCTTGACGATTTTCACAACCTCGGCCCGATGAGGGCAATCTCTTGTAAAATGATCCTCTTCAAAAATAAGACAAGGATATCGAGGTTTGCGCTTTTCGTCATTGGTTTCCGACTTTTCAGTTTTCTCCTTTGGAGCTTTGTCTACTTTATTCTTCTTCTTACCTTTCTTTTTCCCACCGGATTTGGCCGTAGATGACTCGACAGCGTGAATATCAGCGGAAACTTCAGCAGAAGATTCTCCTGTCGGGGAGTTTGGTAAGGTTATAATAGGAGAAGAATTCTTTGAGGATTTCTTCTTGCTTTTAGTATTCACTGTACCAATCATGCCATCAGCAGCATGTGACCTCGAAGGAGCAGCAGCAATTTGATTCGACTTAAGAAGATCTGGGATCTTTTCATGTAACGTACCTGACTGAGTATAAACTAAGTCAAGGTACTCCGCTTGAGCAATCACTTGCTCCTCAGTAACTACTCTGGCCTTAGCTACATCTTCAGTAATCTTCGGTAATAATGATTTAACAAACCATTCAGCTAAGATTTGGTCCATGATAAAAACTTTCACTAATCGCCTTTGACGTCTCCATTCGTGAATATGATCGGAAATATAAGTGGACGTCGATTGTTTTAATGAAGTTAGTAACTTCATGCCATTATCATATCTGACCGGCAACTGAAAATGAGTTAAGAACGAGGTAGCTAACTGGCTAAAATTATAAAAAGAGGCCCGTGGTAATTCAATGTACCACTTGGCTGCGAGACCAATGAGAGTACGTTGGAAAAGACGTAAGCGGATCGAATCATCCGAGATGGAATTCGAGGCACACCAGAGGTGGTAAGTCATCACATGATTTGACGGGTCCTCTCCAGACTTACCTTCGAACTTGGGTATGTCACTGGGCAGCTTATTTGGCATTGGCGGCCAAAACGGAAGATAATTTATTGGATCATTCGTTAGGCGCGACAAGTCTGGTAAATCCAAAGTTGCGATAAACGGTAATTGCCAATTAGGATCCCTAAAGCTCTGGGTCACAAGACCAGTCCCAGGAGGAGGATATCCAGGATAACTTGGAATAGGAATCGCGTTCGAAATATTGTATCCTCCCGGAAAACCAGGATTAACTGGACCGTACTGGGGTTGTTGAGGTTGTTGATAAGTGTACCTAGGATACGGTTGATACTAGTAAACTGGCTGTTGGACAGCAGGCCCGTATTGGTACTGTCCCTGGTACGGTTGATAAGTGAATTTTGGTTGACTAGTGACAACCGTACTTAAACCAGGCTGTCCTACAAGCATCTGAATCGTAGTTTGAATCGTGGATCCAGGCAATGGTAAAGATGTCTGAGGAGTAGTTGCAGAGACAGTAGAAACCGGAGTTGTCGATATTCCAGAAGTAAGTGCGGTAGATTGAACAGATGTTGCAGTAGTCGCAACAGTCGTTAGAGATGGAGTACTAGGGGCAATAGGCCTAGACTGAGAAACTACCGAAGGTACAGAAGTTTGAACATTAGACTAGACGGGTTGCTGGGGTGAACCAGAAACTAAGGGTTGTCCAGTTTGAGATGACAACTGTACACTTGGCTGCAATACCTGTTGAACTTGCGATGGA
Organism: Pinus tabuliformis; assembly: GCA_031772625.1. NCBI lineage: Eukaryota > Viridiplantae > Streptophyta > Pinopsida > Pinales > Pinaceae > Pinus > Pinus tabuliformis. The sequence continues at coordinate 913,096,968 of CM062818.1, read as the reverse complement.
TCCCACACTATGTTCATTCTGGGGTATTGACCCATAACAGGTTGAGGATATTGAGATCCATAACCAGATTGAGGGTAGGATTGATAATTGAAAGGTACATTTCCCGTACCTTGAATATAAGATTGACCTTGGGGTGGTTGATAACCTTGACTCGAGTACTGACCTTGGGGTGGTTGATAACCTTGACTCGAGTACTAACCTTGGGGTAGATACCCTTGAGGTAAGTACTGATACTGGGGTTGACCTTGAGGTATAAATTGATACTGAGGTTGACCTTGGGGTACATATTGAGGCTGGGGTTGACCTTGAGGAATGTATTGCACTATGGGTACATAATGTCCTTGAGGTTGCCCCCCAGATGCAATTTGTGTACCTTGAGGTTGCCCCCCAGGTGTTAATTGAGGCTGCCCCCCAGGCGGTAACTGGCCACCTTGAGGTTGAGAACCGGGAATTGAACCTGACAACATGTAAATGTCCCCTACACCCAACGGTTTATTACCATTGTTTCCAGTTAATAACCCATGTTCAATGGGTTGAGGAGATGCTCCCGCAAAAGTACCAGAAAGTGACTGATACCCAGAGGGAACAGAAGGACCGCCGTACAAGAAAGATTCAGGAGATTGAGTAAACATAGACGACTGACCAGACATATTTACAGGAGTATAAATACCTCCAGGTGGATAAGGATTACGAGGTGGAGAAAAACTTGACTCTGAGTTGTCCAAATAATTAGTTAACGAAAGATACCAAGTAGTACTTCTAGGTGGACTGTAAAAAATGGATTCACGCTCCCTTAGATCAATAGTAGGTTGATCTTCAAGGATAGAGATGCCTATTTCTTCTTCTAGAGCAAATTCTTCAATAGCTATCAAACCAGAAGGAAGATTTTCAGTGATGACTCTTTCTACCCTAGGTGAATCAGGAGCACTAGAAGTTGGAGTAACAGGTTCAGATATCTCAAGTTCTTCGCCTATATCACTAGTAGATGAAAAACTACTAGCAAGCTCGGAAACTGCAACAACTTCGGGATTATAACCTGTTTCTAGACCTTGGTAATCTGGATGGACTACCAACGACGACTCTCCTTCTTTAGGTGAACCTACTTTACTGCCACTAGGAGTTACAAGGACTTTTAAACCTTCGTAATGACCCAGGACGTCTTCAGGAGGTTGGCCCCGAAGTCTACGGGACTTCCTCAACAAATCGGCCACGGTTACAATCTCAGGTGACTGGCCCCAAAGTCTACGGGACTGTCTCGGTAATTCAGCCACAGTTAAAAACTTTTAACTACTACACACGCAAACAAAGTAAAATCTCAAAGCAAACCGCCTAAAGTCTCTAAAGAACCAAACAAATTCGAATCACACGCCTAAAGAATCTAGGGCGTCAAACCATACACAAACAGTAGCCTTCCGAACCGAAAACACTAGTTGGTGATGAAGCCCAACATCGTCAAATTCAGTACAGAAGTGGCGGGTGGAACAGTTACCCCGACAACCTACTTAATGAATAGACCGGCACAAGTTCCTCCACTTTAACCATCTCGAGTGAAGTTAACCCCCCGAAAAATCCAAGTGATTCTAGCCGACGTCTGCTCCAGGTACAGTGGGATCTTCCCTCCACCGTCACCTTGGGTAGAACCCTAAAGATAAAGGTCACTAAGGTCACCAACAGAAACAAATACACTTGGGGGAACAGTCTACGACCCGATAGCACGCAAGGGCAGAGTAACAAGCTCAATCCCCTTGCCGGCTCCTTGACAATAATCCAAGGTTTACCGACAAGTGACCCCAGGCTCCTCGACAATAATCCAAGGTTTACCGTTTGTAGTACGTGCGTATCTGGCGTCTTTCCCAATGAAGGAGGATTGATCCCCTCACTGGTTCGGACACGGTCTCGTGCTTCTCCTTTAAGAGGAGCTTTCCCAGAGCATAAATGTAACAGTTGGATTTATCCTACTACAAGATGAGCTACTTGTTTGGTTTTGTTTCCTTGGAGAGTTAATTACTCTCCTACTCCAAGACACTAGCCTGATCTATATTGGTGTTTCAGAGCCCTAGTAAATAAAAAGTTACTAAGTAAATTTTACTTTAAGCATTAATTTTTATGGCTTTTCTTTAGGACAAAAGGTAGTGGAGATGAAACTGATGGTGTGTAGACTCGACGCAAATCCACTAAAAAGATGCACCTAGGATGATTTATACTATCTTTCCTTTTCAATGAATTTCCTAGCTAAGAGAGTTGGAGAATGCAAAATTGATATAAAAACAACTTTCTTGGCAATGAAAATCAAAGAAACAAACTCTTTATCTTTCCAAAACATACAACACATGACCACTAATTATTTCACGAAAATTCCTTTTTCTTTTCAAAGACTTCAAAAGCCACTAAAACAAACTTTTCTTCAAACGAGATTTTTTTTTCCTATATTAACAAAGCATGTAAAACTATTTTAACAAAAATCAAGTTTAAAAAAAAATCTATGACAATCAAATCAACTCAATTTCACCCAAAAGTAAATCTAAGAGGAAATTCACCTAAAAGTAAATCTAATGAGGCAAAAGCCTACCAAGTATAATTCCAGGATGTTTTACTCAGTTACAATTCAACCAAGGACTCGTTCATGCAGAATCATAAACCAATCAAAAACAAAAATCAAAATATTTTGTTCTTTTTCTTAAGAATGAAATTCACAACTTTAACCAACGAGCTTTCTCGAAATTCCGCAAAGAGACAACACAAAGGTAGGTTTCTCACACAGGTGGATTTTATGAAAGGTCTGACTCCTAAGAAGACTGAAAAGACTAGGGAGATCCAAGGTTTTACAACTTCTAAAGCCAAAGTCACTACAGGACCAATGCAAAAATCAAACCCTAGGGCTAGAATTTCTATGAATTTCACTAAAACCCTTGACACTAATGAAACAAGCTTAGGTGAAGACTTCTGACAGGTAACCAGTGGATCTAGGTAGCAAAAACAAATTAAAAACAAAATCTAAGAGGCAAAAAAGGAAAAAAATTAAACTTTTCTCAATTTTGGACAGGGTATGCAGGCAGCCTGTTTGCACAGGTGCGTGTACGCTCTGTGTACAAAGCTGCAGTCGTACAAGTACGCATTGTGCTTAACTCATAGGCTGCGTACTTCTAGCAAAACCAAGAAAAACTAAAATCTAATTTAACCCTAAGCTATCCCACCCAAATGCACAGTCAAACAGCCAAAAACCAGAAAGAAAACGACTTTTCTCAAATCAAAGTATCAATCAAAAGAGAAATCAATCAAATCCATGGATTCCCCAGTGGAGTCGCCATTTTTTCATGCGGAAAGAGTCAATTTTGCGGACAAAACTGACCTCCCTAGAAGCTAAGGCTTTCTAGTGACAAACAAGACAATTAAACACTACCTTTCTCTAAATATGCATTTAGAATACAAGTAATCAGGTGTTTATAACATACCTTTAGTCCAACGCTTTGTAGTAGTACAGCCTCACCGATCCGGATGAGCTCCTCCTTCTCTTCGAAACCTGCATTCACTAGCAAGCAAAAGATTACATAGCACTGAATAACTCATAAAATAAAACATATTCATCATACAGACCAAGGATTATATGAAATAAATCATGTATAACAACCTGTTGAGAAAAATGAGCTTAATTGTATTAAGTGGAAACAAAAGAAACCATTACAACCTGAGCCTTGGTGTTGTGCAGGTCCCTCCTAGGGTCCAGCAAGAGTTCTCCTTTACTTTGATCAGGTCACCCACTTCCAAATGAAGCTAAGAAAGGATGGGAATCTCTCCTCTCAAGCTCTATAAGGGAGTCCTAATTCCAGCAGCATCTACCGTTAGGAATGTTCAGCTTTCAACCTCCCCTCCCTCTGGCCCAATGCCTGTATTTATAGTGCTTTAGAGGAAGTTAATCAGGTCCACCATCAATGGGATAAGCCTCTCTTTGAATGGGATAGCTCCCCTCTTGATGGGATAAGTTCCTCTTTCATAGGGATCCATGAACCATCTGGAGGCGCTCAATACACGTCAAACAAACTTCTAGAATGCTCTAGAATCGACCACAAGTAACTTTTTTGAAGTAAAACTCGCGCCTTTTGACCTTTATAGGGGTACGCACCCACCCCTTTACAGACAGAGCGTACAAGTACGCAGGGAATGTGAACTTGAGGTGCGTACACGCAGGTAAGGCTAAGAGAAACTGCGTACCCAGAGTTATATAGATTTTTAAAGACTTTCTCTTTTTTTGGAGTTTGACATGAAGAGCAGAGGTATAAGACTTGCCAAGGAGGATAGTATGACAGTTGATGGAGCCATACTAACTGCAAATAGTCATGGTGACAAATTTTAGTGTAACAGATTGCAATATTGCTTGAATTGGGATCTTTTGCAACTTTTGAATAAGTGGCCATACTTCTTCGTCCTTCTTCCATTCATCCTTTGCTTCATTTATCCAATTTGGTTGGATAATATAAATAGCGCAAAACAATGCTTCCACATCCTCATCCTTGAAGAGTCTTCCCATTCGGTAAGGTCGCCATGTTTTAAATGCATGTAGTATTGCCAACATTTCCTTCTCATAAATGGCTTGCTTGAGATGTAGCAGTAAAAATACCCAATCACCTACATCAAAACATTTTTCACTACGATGTTGATCTACCTTTTGTTTCGTTTGATTTTTAATCGAAGTGGCATTATCCTTTAAAAGTTGGAGAACTTGTTGTTGATGCTTAATGTGATCTTTCTCTGCTTTAACCTTTTTCTTCTTGATATGTCCTTCTATCTTTTGAGGAGTGGTAATTTTTTCCAGTCCTTTACAAGATATGGTCGGATTCATTTCTTGATGCTCGATGTGATCTTTCACTTCTTGAACATTTTTCTTCTTGATGTGTTCTTCTATCTTGATAGTTTGAGGAGTGGTAATTTCGTCCATTGAATTACAGGTTATCGTTGGATTCATTTCTTCTTTCTCAATGTGATCTTTCACTTCTTGCACCTTTTTCTTCTTGATATGTCCTTCCATTTTGAGAGTTTGAGGAGTGGTAATTCTTGCCAATGCTTTACAATATATGGTCTGATTCATTTCTTCTTTCTCTGGGGTGGTGTCCTGGCGTATATCCTCTTCTTTTGATGTTTCTTGATCCTTTTCTTCCTCCTCTTCATATTCTATGTAAAATAATTTCTTCTCAACACACTTATGACCTTTAGTGCATTTGCTATCACAATTGTAACAAAGCCCTTTTTCCCTTTTTTCTTCCAATTGTTGTGGTGTAACCCTTGTAGGTTGTGTAAGGCTGGGAGAAACAACACTTCCATCTTTATAGTTGTGACGGGTATGCTTCCTGGTTTCCATAATTTTGCTTTCCATTATGTCACAAAGCCCTTTTACTCTCTCCAATTGTTGTGGTGTTTCTCTAAAGAAGGTGTTGCTCTTTGTATCCTCATAACGTGCTATCATTTCCTCCGTGAAAATTGACCACGTAACAAGTTTTTTACGAGAACAAAGCCCTTAATACCATAAAAATTGATCTGGTTCTAAATATTAAGATGCAATACATACCTTTTGTAACAATTGTACACCATGTAGATCAAAATATTGCTCCATCTGAAGTATCCAATTTACCGGATCCTTGCCATCAAACTTCCTCATCTTGCGTTTTCTTGATTTTAGGAGCTCGACCTTGAAATGATTGTAACTCTGTACTTTCAGATCTTTAAGTTCTAAAATTGTTACCTGTAGTAGCCTTCTGCGTCCTCTTTCCAATGCCACAAGTCTAAGCCAAATTGGATTCTCCAAGGAAGAGTTATGTGAAATCTCCCACAGTGACTTGCTTTTAGACTGGTTCAGCAGAGTGAACTTGTACTATGTGCCACGAGTCACTGTTTCCACCTTTGAACCTAAAACACATATATAAGAAACTACAATCCATCCTCTTTCTGTACCTTCTTGCGAAATTTAAATTCGATCCCCAGAGAGAAAGTTATGACGATTTTTCCCAGGTCACCTGTTTTGAATGTAATTCAGGAGTCTGCAAAAAGACCAACTTCCTCAGATCATATATCCGAAAATATCGTGCAAAAAGCTCTAAAATTCGGTCCCAAGGTTCAGAACCAATTCTTCTCAAATGGGTTTTTTTTGCGACGTCTGAAACATTACAAAAAAAAGTTATAGTGAAAATTCCACAATGACCTGTTTGGAGCAGCGAAACCCTAGAATCCAAAGCTCTGATACCAAATGTTATGAAACCAACTCAAGAAAAGATAGAAAAGATAGATCAACGCCTTAGAATTCAGCCTCTTCAAGGGGGAAACCTCCTTTACATTACATAATTTTCAAAATGCAGATGTAGGCCCACGGCGTCCAGCCAATCTCCGGCCTTTCGAGAGGAGAGTACCAGTTGCACCGGCACCGGCCCCACAGGACGTGGCCACAGAGACCTTAGCTGAGTTGGAACAAGACCTAGAGCATCTTACGGCAGATATACCAGAGACTACTATAGACGATATTCCTATCAGGCTTTAGCGCTATGTAGTTGCAGTCCCAGGACCTTTTAGGAGGTTCTTGTGTAGGGTGGCTCGTGCAGTGGTGTCGTATAGACAGCATCACCAGTGATTGGATGGTCGTTTTTTGTAGACACATGTGACATTTTGGTTTTTTGTACTTATCATTTTTGAGACGATATAAAAACAAAAAAAAGTAGATAATTTAAAAACTTGTGAAAAATGAAGTACCTGTGTCGTCCCATTGTTCTCCCGATGGAAGAACCATTTCCGGATCTCCACGAAAATCAACTCCAGCGTAAGGAAATCCTGTATCGAGAAGATCTGGTCCTCCAACCAGTGAAAATACTCCGGTCTAAATCGGACAATCTCTGTGCCCTCGTCAGGATGATGGGCCATAACCGCAACCCATCGTGTCAACTTAGGCTCTCAGGGAGGCCCAACCTCAACAGTGAGCTGCTGTGGGATCAGCATCGGAACCCTATCTAGGGCAAAACTCACAACTAAAGGCCCATAACCAAAAGTCTTCAGCTATCCGTTTTTGGTCCTAGTCAGTTGGCCCTTTAAGTTGGCCAACACAGCATCGCACCAGTTGAAAATGGTGCCCCGATAGCAATCAATCGCCATCCGCATCTGGGATCCAGTGGCAATGTGCAAATCGGCAGCCCCGCAAAGTCTGGTAACTGTAAAGGCAATTACCATAAGTTTAGGTCGGGATATCTTTTTGATCTCTATCCCCTTATCCTGGTTTTGATTATTACACCACTCTAGACGGAGACTAGCGATGGACTGGCCACCCGGCCTAGTCCCGGACAGAGTTAATTGTTCGCCCCTCTTGGGCAAACCAGTGAGAAAGTAAATATCTGAGGGCTCTATCTCAAGCTGGTGCCCTCCAATGTAAAAGCACTGATCCTGAACATTCCACCTTTCAACCAGCCACTCTAGAAAGCGCACCTGGGCCCTCATGCCAGGTATGGCCCAGTATTTGTAAAGGCCGCATGCCTTCAAAGCATCAATGGAAGGTTGGTGATTAATGGCGGCCAAATCAACGTCTTCGTGTTCTCTCTCATGCCAATCAAGCATGGTGGGCAATCTACACACCATAAAACATCTGTTAGAGTCCATAAAATTAAAATTTTTTGGTTCATTTTGGAGAAATGGGGGTTTGAAAATCCTTTCCACGGTGTACGCAGCCCGCCTTTAGAGACAGAGCGTGTGTACGCAGGCTCTCTTAAGGCAAGCTGTGTACGCCCGGCATTTTCCCAACTGAGAAAATGTCGGGGTACGCAGGTCACTAGTGGAGCACCTGCGTACCCCGAAAAGCGGACATATAAACCCCAAAGCCTCCAAAAAATGAAACTAAAGCTTAAAATCAAATTCTAAACGGATGGAAATGCAAGGGAGGATGTTGTAGAATACCTGATGAGACGATGTTCGGTTTCGACGGTCGGATTCTCCGCAATATCCACGGGAAGTTTCTTGCCAAAAGCCCTTTTTCTCTCCTCAACAGTAAAATGGTAAAAATGAAATGGTAAAAGCCCTTTTTATAGGTTTTTTGAGTAAATAAATGTTAAATTTGTTTATTTTCCACCGTGAAAAGGTATTTTTCAAAGTATTTTTATCTATCTTAAACAGGTATGAGTAATGTGTTGGTTTTTGTGCAGGATAAAAGGATTTTCAGGGAAAATTGTCATTTTTCACAAACAAAAACATCAGAGTCATCTTTTAAGCCCTTCTCTGACTCCTAAAACATGAAAAGATTGTCGAGCGTTTCTTTTACACTCGTTAAAACGGAATTAAAAGACGGTCCCCTTATAGCCCTTTTCTGACCGTAAAAACAGGAAAATATTGCCGGATTTTTGTCGTTTCAAATTCGATACTGGAAATAAAACGACGTGTCCTTGATCGCTTTTTACTTTTCAGGTCAAAGGCACTAATCATGAAAGTACTCCTTGGTCGCAAGATCAAGCGGTTCTCTCAAGTATTATTTTATACTTTTTTCGGGCTTGGGAGACACAAATTTACGAAAAAGTTCAACCCTGGAGTCTTCTTAAGTTTTTCAGACTCTTTAAAATTGGAAAACGCTGAGTTTCTCCTATACTGGACTTGTTAAAATTTCACAGTAAAGGACATGTTCGATTACAAACAGGAACGGACCACTCCTTCGTAGGGTTCGAATCTAAACTAAGTTGGACTCATCCGAAGGATGAGCTTATAATCAAGCATATGTTATCCTCCTCAAGCTTGTAAAAAATAAAGATGTACTTGCCAGAAATGGTGGGAGAAAAGAGAGAAAAATGAGCCTATTTGTTATCCTTTGTCTCAGAAGAAACCTTATCACCACTCTTGAACACGACACTTTTCATTCACCTGGGTTGGGAAATCCTTTGCCTCACAGTTGATTGAACCACATTGAAATTCTTCAGCCGGGTATTAACTTTGGGTCAAATGTCACCAAGCCATCTGTTGTGTCGTTATGTGTTCAAGAGGTCACTGCAAATAAACCATTCATCTGCAAAATACTCGTCATCCATCTCGACCATCCCTGAGTCAATCCTTATAGCTACATTTCTTCAACTTGATCTATGATTTCGTGTTGTGGGCTTACCTGCAACGAGTCGCTTTCTATCGACATTAGCACATTATCTAGAAAGATGACCTAGAAATTGTCAGTACCTTGAAATCTGCATGCATCAATGGCAGGTTTCTCGCCTTTGACGACGGTTTACATCATTGACTTTCGATCGAAGGATTCCATGAATTGTTCGACATCAACTCATTCATTCACATCTCATGGATTGTACTGGGTACTTTGAGAACCATTGACATCACTGGTGGTCTCTCTCACACTTGTTAACAGTTTACATCATCGACTGGTAATCAAGTGGTTTCTACCATGTTCGACATCAACTCATTTATTCGCATGGATAGAATCGTACCATTTCGGGAAGTAGAAATGAAGACCCTGGATTTAGTTTCCACCATCCAGGCTGTGAGGAGTTTTGTATTCATTGTACAGTAGACTAATCATAAACAGATGGATGCGTCCATACTGCGTCTACATGAGTCTATGATTATGATGTACTGCGAAATCATTCCTGTATCAGAGTAGTAGTTAGTTTGTTAGTTAAAGTTTTCAATCTGAGTATGGGAATGCCTACCTCAGCGATGATATGATCTCATATATGTATTTTGTGTTGAATATTTGCAGGTTCCGACTGGGCTCTCCACAAGATAATCCTTGAAATGATAAAGTACTTCACCCTTCCTAGATGATATGAAACCCTAATCTACTACAAGCTTCGCACTTTAGGGGGAAATCTATTACACTAAAATTTGTCACCATGACTATTTGCAGTTAGTATGGCTCCATCAACTGTCATACTATCCTCCTTGGCAAGTCTTATACCTTTGCTCTTCAAACTCCAAGAAAGAGAGAAAGTCTTTAAAAATCTATATAACTCTGGGTACGCAGTTTCTCTTAGCCTTACCTGCGTGTACGCACCTCAAGTTCACATTCCATGCGTACTTGTACGCTCTGTCTGTAAAGGGGTGGGTGCGTACCCCTGTAAAGGTCAAAAGGCGCGAGTTTTAGTTCAAAAAAGTTACTTGTGGTCATTTCTAGAGCATTCTAGAAGTTTGTTTGACGTGTATTGAGCGCCTCCAGATGGTTCATGTATCCCTATGAAAGAGGAACTTATCCCATCAAGAGGGGAGCTATCCCATTCAAAGAGGGGCTTATCCCATTGATGGTGGACCTGATTAACTTCCTCTAAAGCACTATAAATACAGGCATTGGGCTAGAGGGAGGGGAGGTTGAAAGCTGAACATTCCTAAGGGTAGATGCTGCTGGAATTAGGACTCCCTTATAGAGCTTGAGAGGAGAGATTCCCATCCTTTCTTAGCTTCATTTGGAAGTGGGTGAGCTGATCAAAGTAAAGGAGAACTCTTGCTGGACCCTAGGAGGGACCTGCACAACACCAAGGCTCAGGTTGTAATGGTTTCTTTTGTTTCCACTTAATACTATTAAGCTCATTTTTCTCAACAGGTTGTTATACATGATTTGTTTCATATACTCCTTGGTCTGTATGATGAATATGTTTTATTTTATGAGTTATTCAGGTGCTATGTAATCTTTTGCTTGTTAGTGAATGCAGGTTTCGAAGAGAAGGAGGAGCTCATCCGGATCGGCGAGGCTGGACTACTACAAAGCATTGGACTAAAGGTATGTTATAAACACCTGATTACTTGTAGTTTAAACGCATATTTAGGGAAAGGTAGTGTTTAATTGTCTTGTTTGTCACTAGAAAGCCTTAGCTTCTAGGGAGGTCGGTTTCGTCCGCAAAATTGACTCTTTCCGCATGACAAAATGGCGACATCTAGTGTAATTTAAATAGCTTGAATGCACCGCTTGGAATTTAAAAATCAAAAAACAAATTTAAGACAAATTCAAAATTTCAACTACCTAAAAATGTAAATGAGGTAACAAACAATTAATTTACACAGTATGTTTCTTGCTAAGAAAGCATGGTTTAACATAGAGAAAAAATGAAAATATGGTACCATTTTATAACATTCAAAAATGTACCAAATCCACAACTGAAGGGAAGGACTCAAGGATCCAGCAACACAATAGCATTGACAATCAATATGGTGAACATTAATGCTTGTGTTGTTGGAAGAATTAAATGAAATGTGGAAAAATAATTATGGTTGGGTAAATTTTTTTGTTTCCCACCTTAATTTTCTCTGTAGTAAGATGCATTGATCCATCTATAAAATAGTGGCACCCATTTGATTTATTGAAATATATAGGACAATGCTTTATTTCATGGGGAACACCAATGTTTCTCTTAGTTAGTAATCACACTAGTAATTTTTTGAATTTTTTTAAGTCAAAACCTATATTTTATATCAAAATGCCTGAAGAAAAAATTGTGCCTTTTACATGTAGACACACCATTGCACTTATTATTTTACAACACACCATAATGCAGATTATCAAAAAATGGGGAAAATGGTGTTCCTTTTATGGAAGTGCGCCAATTCGTTTTGGTAGCTTTTAAAATAAAAATAAATATTACGTAGAAACATATCTAAAATTTATTTGGTGCATAATAGATATTAACACACCAATGGATCACATATTAGTGGTGCATTGTTCATTTAAAATAAATGGATATGGTTCACCATTTCTTAAGGAATTTGAAGAGTTCTGTAAAAAGTGTGGTATAGCACAACATAATACTACTCCATACACACCTTAGAAAAATGAAGTTGCAGAAAGAATAAACAGGACGTTGATGTAAAAGGAAAGAAGCATGCTCAGTGGTGCCAGGTTAGGACAAGAATTCTGGGTAGAGGTGGTGGAGACTGCATGTTACCTGGTCAATAGATCACCTTCATCAATGTTGGAGGATAAGTCTCCATAAGAGGTATGGACTGGGAAGAAACCCTCTCTTTCACATCTAAGGGTATTCGGTTGTGATGCATATGTACATGTTCCAAAGGATAAAAGAAACAAGTTGGGTAGTAAATCTAAAAGGTGCATATTTATTGGGTATAAGGATGGTTTGAAAGGTTATAAGCTTTGGAACCCAGAAACATGGAAGGTTGTGTACAACCAAGATGTGGTGTTTAGAGAGGTGAAAGATGTTATTAAACATGAATTCCTACCAAAGGAACTTGAGAAGATAGAGTTTGAGCTAAACGAGGAAGAATAATACTCTACAACAGAAGAGGAATCAGAAGATGAAGAGACACAAACTCCAGCTATGAGAAGATCAGTTTAAGAAAGAAGGTCACCAGAAAGGGAGTCAGTAAATTCAAAGGATGGAAAACTATGGAAAGAGGCCATGGTTGATGAAATGGCATCTTTGTACAAAATTGAGGCTTGGGATCTAGTGCAGTTTCTGGCTGGAAGGAAACCCATTGGAAGCAAATGGGTGTTTAAGAAGAAGATGAATGCAAAAGGCAAGGTGGAGAAATACAAAGCTCTGTTGGTAGAAAAAATTTATTCCCAGGTGCCGAGAATTGATTTTGGTGATATTTTTTCTCTTATTGCTAAGGTAGCTTCTATTAGATTACTTTTATCTGTTGTTGCTACTTTTGATTTTGAGGTAGAACAGATGGATGTGAAGACAACATTTCTTCACGGGGATCTAGAAGAAGATATCTACATGAAGCAACCTGAAGGCTTTGTAGTGAAGGGTAAGAAAGAACTGGAATGCAGGTTAAAAAAGTCTTTGTATGGGTTAAAACACTCACCAAGGATGTGGTATCATAACTTTGATACATTTATACGAGGACTTGGCTTCACCAAAAGCAAAGCAGATCATTGTGTGTATTTTAAATTAATTGTGTATTTTAAATTAATTGGTGATTGTGTTATTTATTTGGTCTCTTATGTGGAGGATGATATGTTGTTGATTGGAAATAACAAAGAAATTATTTAGGATTTTAAGACCCAATTGTCCTCCAAATTTGACATGAAAGATCTTGGTGCTACAAACTATATTTTGGGCATGGAAATTAAATGAGATAAGGAAAATAGGAAACTCTAGTTAAACTAGAGGAAGTATGATGAGACAATACTACAAAGATTTAATATGAAGGATAGTAAGCTAGTGAAGGTTCCTATTCTTGTAGGTGTAAATTTATCTGCAAAATAGTGTCCCAAGACACAAGAAGAGGAAGAGGACATGTCCTGTGTTCCATACACAAGTGCAGTCGGTAGCCTGATGTATGCAATGGTCTATACTAGACCATACATTGCACATGCGGTGGGAGTATTGAGAAGGTTTATGTCAAAACCAAGGAAGGAGTGTTAGACATCAGTAAAGCGGTTTTTTAGGTATTTCTGTGGCACTAGTGATTATGGCTTGTGCTATGAAGGAAGATCAGGATTATACAGAGTTTTGGACATTTGTAGCTTCATTGATGTAGACTGGGCTGGAGATCTGGATCAGAGGATATCTACAAGTAGGTATTTGTTTAACCTATTTGGAAGTGCAGTTAGTTGGATGAGAAAGAGATAGTCTATAGTGGCACTTTCAACTACAGAGGAAAAATACATGGCACCCACTCATGCAAGCAAGGAAGAAGTTTGGTTGCAGAGATTATGTTCAAGTATGGGGTTAGTACAGCAAGCTATAAGGATAGTCTGTGATAGCCAAAGTGAATTTTTCTTAGCAAAGAACCCTGCTTCTCATTCAAAGAAAAAGCACATTGATGATCAGTATCACTTTGTAAGGGATATGGTTGAGGTCAAAAAGGTGTTGCTGGTAAAGGTGGACACTTTGAATAATATTGTAGATGCATTGACAAATTCTATGAGCACTGAGAATTTCTCTTGTTGTAGAGAAACAATGGGTGTTGCAGGGTTGAACCAATGACTAAGCTCTCCTCTGGTCCCCTATGGAAATAAAACAACAAGTGGGAGAATGTTGGTGTATGTTATATTATTTCCATGACTAGCCCTAGGCAAGAAGCTAGGGGATTAGAGGGGGGCTAGCCAGGCCCCCCTTTGTTGTGTGGGGCATAGCAGGGGAGTCGTAGGGGGGTAGCAACCCCCATATGTGGGGTTTGTAGGGGGGCAGTAGTCCCCTACATGGGATCCATGGAAACACCATGGGAAAACAAATTGGACCCTATATTAGGTGGGTGGACGTACCTATGGTTTTTTGCATGGATCTCACACATGGTTTTGGGCATGATGGTTTTCTACCCATGGTATTTTGTAGATCCATTCAAGGGAACTATAGTTATGTTCTAATCCAGGGTTAATGGATTGGGTTTTATGGATGCTTCGACATGTATATATATGTATTGTAACATTGAAATGAATATAATGAAAAATAAATTCTGTAGCCCTGTTTTGGGATCCAGGGGAAATCTGTGTGTATTTGTTTTGTGTTTCTCACCATTGTATATTTTCTATTTTTAAGAATTCCTTTGCAGGTAACTTTTTGTACATGGTTAAAACCTACAGTCCCACATGGCCTCCTTTGGCCCAAAGTGCTTCCACTGGACCTTGACTTGTTCTATGGCTCAATTCGATAGCTTCATACTCCTCTAGTCTATAATGCACATTGGTTCTGGCTAGAAATATCCTTCCAATTCCACCTATAGCACAGACCAACCAATCACATGATTAGAGTTTGACACATATATTTTATGTAAGGAAACATGGAAAACATCATGATCTTTAACGAATAGAGGTAACGATAGCCTATATGCCACTAGCCCAATCCTCTCCTGGACTTTGAATGGTCCACAATACTGTGGAGCCAACTTGGAACACATCCCAATTCTCAGGGAACTCCTTCTAGGTTTAAATCTTAAGTAAACATGTTCCCCAAATTGAAAATATTCATGTGTTTTATGTTGATTTGCATAGCTTTTATGCCTATCATGTGCCACCTTCAAATTATGCTTTATGTTCTGAACCCGTTGTTCCATATCCTTGAGTATATAAGGTATTATGTGGATTTTTTTAACTGGATCACTCCAGCTAATAGGATTGTTACAGCTTTTGCCATACAATGCCTCAAAGGGTCTCATCTTTATGGACTCTTGGTGTCCATTATTGTATGCAAATTCCACAAGTGGAAGATATTCTTCCCATTTCTTGGAATGATGCATCACATACATCCTTATCATGTCCTCAAGGATCCAATTGATCCTCTTTGTTTTCACTTCTTCTTGTGGATGATAGGATGTACTAAATACTAATTTTTTTCTCAATCCTATAAACAGTTCTTTCCAAAGCCTTGATGTGAACTTAACATCCTTGTCCAACACAATCTTCTTGGGGATGCCATGCAATCTCATAATATCATTTATGAGGATTTTTGCTACATCATTGGCAGAATTGGTTGATTTGACTCCCACAAAATAAGCTACCTTGCTAAGCTTATCCACCACTACCATGATTATATCATGTTTCTTAGATGTTTTCAGAAATCCGGTAATGAAATCCATAGAAATTACCTCCCACTTCCAATCTGGAAAGGGGATAAGCTGCAACAATCCAATCGGATGTCTTTACTCATCCTTTACTTGTTGGAATTCTATGCATACTGCCATGAACAACCACTCTTTTTCAGATTTGGCCAATAATAGGAATTTTTTATGGTTGTAAGGGTCTTTTGATAACCCAAATGACTTGAATAAGGCTTGTTATAGAATTCTTTATTTTTTATCCCTTTTATCTCGCCATTTTTAGGCATGTAAATCTTGCCTTTGAACCTAATTAGGTCATCCTCGGTGGGGATATATTCTTCATCCTCAATGTGTTGTAACAAATTTTCTCTCACTTGCTGATATTTCTCATCTTGAAGTACAACACTTTTGACTTTTTCTATCAAATTCGTTGTGTAAGAAATTATCGTTGCTAAATGAGTTTCCTAAATTCTTATGCTCAGAACATCGGTCACCTTGTTTTCCTTACCTTTTATGTACTTGATTTCAAAGTTTAATTCATTGCGCATCGCCAGCCATCTTGTTTGCCTAACATTCACCTTTGATTTCCCAAACAAATATTTTAGTCCACTATGGTTTGTCATGAGTGTGAACTTCTTGCCAAGGAGGTAATGCCCCAACATTTTCAGAGCATGAACGATGGCAACCAATTCTAAATCATGAGTGATGTAGTTCACCTCATGCTCATTCAACTTCGTGGACTCGCAGCATACCATTTTCCCTTCTTTCATTAAGACTCCACTGAGTCCCTCCTAGCAGGCATCTATACATACCAAGAAATCTATGTCAAGATCTGCAATTCTTAGCACTGGTGCATTGGTGAGTAACTACTTTAGTTGTTCAAATACTTATGCACATTGGCTAGTCCACTCAAATTTCTTCCCTTTTCTCTACAATGTTGTAATGGGATGGCCTACCTTGGAGAAATTTCAAATAAATATCCTGTAGTACCGTGCCAAACCCATGAATGAACTAACTTCATCCACATTCCTTGGAGTTGGACACTCCCTTATGGATTTAATCTTCTTAGGATCAACTATGATTCCTTCTTTAGAAACAATATGTCCCAGATAATGTATATGTGATAGGAAGAAGTCACACTTGTTGAGCTTCTTGTACAGATTGTACTCTCTCAACAATTGTAATACTACAACCAAATGCTTCTCATGTTATTCTTTTGACTTTGAGTACACTAGTCATCGACAAAAATAATGACATACTTATCCAAATAAGGACGCAACATGCTTTTCATTAGGCACATAAATATAGCAAGGGCATTGGTCATTAATTTTTAGATTTTTCTATGTTCTATCAAATACTTTAGCCAAATTCCAAACTTCAACTAGCAATATTTCAAATTACAATTAGTCTTTCCATTCATCAACAATAATTGAAGATAGAACAATATATGCAATGACAAAGAAGACAATCATCGCATCAACAAGAGACACCAGATTTCGTCAAAGACCAGGGAAAAACCCCACTAGGGGGAAACCCTTTGAAATTCTTCTTTTACTAGATTTCCATAAAATGTTCAGCAGATAGTATAATGAGCTGAATACAATATGATCAGAAATACAACCCAACAACTTCACAAACCAGTTTACAATGGAAGAATATATTATAGAAAACTTGATTCAGACTTCAAACAGCTTTAGAAAACTTCGGATTGTGGTCAACTGTAGTCAAACCCCTAGACGCTCCCTTCAGGTTAGCGTGTGTGCATTTGTAGCTTCATGGACGTTGTTTTGACAATAGCATGTGTGCGTCTAGGGATGAAATTTCCTAGTTTTGTGCTAGCATCCTGAACAAAAACCATAATTTTGTGCGAGCTTCGGATCTGAGACTTCAGATCTCCATACAACCTTTTCCTTCGCCAATGTGTTGAACCAAATGCAATAGAAAATAAGAATATACTTGATGTTGTGATGTCCAAATGAGCTTCTAGGTCACTTGTATTTATAGGCTTCTTAGGTGTCCAACAATGTCCATTTAATGTTGAAGCCAACTTGTCGAAGTGTGCACGAGAGTGAAACTAACATGATCTAATATCTATGAGTGGGTGCACAAAATCAAAAGCCAACTTCTGCTTGTCTGAACAAGGTGATCTTTAGGTTGATTTTGGTCATCTCGAAAAGAGGAACTCAATGCCATCATCATCTCCATCAAATGAGTAGTCCAAAGTGGAATTTGACCACAGTTGCATATTTTTAACATTGGTAAGTCCAAAGGGTACCATTACAAACTCATAGTTCCCATATCTCATTCTGAAGGCAGTCTTATGAATATCCTCCTCCTTGATTCTCATCTAATGCTATCCTAATCTCAGATCAATTTTAGAGAAAATTGTTGCTCCTCTTAACTGATCAAAGAAGTCATCAATTCTTGGCAATCAATAATTGTTCTTAATAATCACTTTGTTTAGTTGTATGTAATCAATGCATAGTCTAAGAGTTCCATATTTATTTTTCACAAACATTATAGGTGCTCCCCACGGAAACGTACTTGGCCTTATACAACCTTTGTCAATAATTTATTTCTGCTACAATTTCAGCTCAACCAACTCTGGGGTGCTCATTTTATATGGAGCCTTAGACTCAATGCTACTCCAGGTACCATCTCGATAGAAAAATATACCTCTCTGTGAGGAGGAAATCTAGGAACCTATGCTAGAAATACATCTACAAACTACTGCAAAACAAGGTATACTTGCAAAAATTCAGCTTTCTCACCTCCTATGTCCCAATTGGCAATCTCTTCCTTAGTAATATCTACTATAAATAGTGTGAATCCTTTTCTACCATTGCATTTGGCTTGCATAACAATAACTAACCTTACTGAAATGAGCTTTTTCTTGCCCCTACAACACTCTTTTCCCTCATTACTCATCCAGGCACTCAATTGTTTTCTCATAGCAATCCACTTTGGTTTGATGCAGGTACAACCAATCCATGCCCAATAGTATGTGATACACTCCCAATGGTAATATATTCAAGTGAGCAGTTGTGGGAATGTCACTAAGCTTAAATACACATGACCTTACCCAATGGTTGATCCTTCACTTTGTTCCAGTTTCCAACTAAACTTTCCAAGGTTCTTCATGCAATTCTCTAACTAGATTGCATTTTTTAGCGAGTTCTAGGTTGACATAGCTATAATTATAACCTAGGTCAATTAAAATGGAAAAAAAAATCTTGCAGCTTACCTTCCATCTCAATGGTGTATGACTGATGATATAATTGGCAGTTATCCACTGCTACATAGGGTATAGGAATACTTCGAACTACCACGACCACGGTGTTTGCCTGTAACACTCTCCTCCCACATTTACCCAAGCTAATTGGCCCACCAGGTTAAACATGTGACAAAGAGTTACTATTATATGATTCAACTTCCCATCTATAGTTAAGGAAGTGGAATCGATAATACAAGACCAATCTAACCTTCCTAAGAAGCTACAAAAACTTCAAGAGCCAACCAACCCCTCTAGGTGTCCAACCCCTAATACAACTTGATTTTATATTGAACTAGACCCCCAATAACTCCCATGAAAATCCTTCCATGCGAATAAGAGCCTCCAATCACTCCCACAACAAGGAATCCATGCAAATGCAACCTTTTTTAGGCAGTTCTGTGCCAGCGACCCTGAATTTTAAGCCACTTTTTTAGGGCTAGGACTCAGGCCTCTGCCCAGAACTTCATGAAACTTCCAGAAATGGTAAATAACAATGAAATAAGGATACTAATGCAAACAATTGAACAAGGAATTGACCTAACCCCTACCATCCATGACAGGAATTCTGTCAAACATATCATAAACATGTAATGTACAGGTCATAAATACACATCTGAACATAGGGGTCTCATATTTATCTGAGAATCATCAAGAAGGACTGATGCCTCCTCATAATAGCTGAAAGATAATCTATTATGCCATGCATTCATTAACATTTATCTATTAAAGCCACATAATGACAAGAAAATTTACTCATGAAATACTAAAGGAAAAGGAGCTTATATTAACATATGAAAATCCAACCAAGTCAGGCACTTCTGGTACTAATCGACCATAGATTGGGCTTAACCAAATCTCTCTTTCATCCAATCACCCTCGTGCCATATTCCAAGCA
Organism: Pinus tabuliformis; assembly: GCA_031772625.1. NCBI lineage: Eukaryota > Viridiplantae > Streptophyta > Pinopsida > Pinales > Pinaceae > Pinus > Pinus tabuliformis. The sequence continues at coordinate 913,077,355 of CM062818.1, read as the reverse complement.
TGAATGTGGGATCTCATGGAATAAACCAAGAAAACCAAACCAAGACTTCCATAGGCCAAACCACCTCAACCCTCAACCAGTGATTCCACCTCATGGTTGGACATCACTAACCATCACTAGATTGGTCTCCACCCAAACTATCTAGGGCTCCAAAGCATTTTTTCCAACCAAGGCTTCAAGGACCAGTAACTCAACCCATAGTTGTTACTGGGCTCTAGAGTGTTTTTCCAACCAGGGCTTCTAGGACTAGTAACTCAACCCCCACCAAGGGCTCTAGAGCGTTTTTCCAACCAAGGCTTCCAAGACTAGTAACTCAACCTAAGTTGTTACAAGGCTTCCAGAGTGTTTGTCCAACCAAGACTACAAGAACTAATAACTAAACCCACAGCCATAAGGAACATGAGCACCAATCAGAAAACAAAAGGGAAAACCCCCAACACTATGGCTATCCAGGAAATTACAAGGCTAGGCAAAACCACTGTCAATCTAATCAATCCTCCATGCCAATGAAATATCACAACCAAACAATCACATGCATAATCCATGCATGCCAAAACTAGCAAGGAAATCATACGTGAAACTTAGTACATGCAAAGAAAACTCGTTGTAGTTGTTGATCATGTTGTCCTCTTGCACTTTCCTACTTTTCCTTTTCCTTCTTGCTCCAAATCCCAAGTATGCCACAATACTCCAAGAGTGCTCCAAGAAAACTCTAAGTGTGCAAGAGTATGAGAGAGAGAATAGAGTAGAGAGCTCCAAGCTAAAACTGACAAAAGTTGTGAACTGATCCTCAGAAGCCTTTTTATCATTAAGGCCTCTATTTTCTTCATTTTCCTTATTTTTCCTTCAATTTCCTCCTCACATGCAACTTGTGACCTTTCACCTTCCTTTTCTCCTATTTTCCATTATTTTCGTAAATAAATGCCAATAAATGCCACTTTTCCTTTGCCATTGCCTTTGCCAATTTCCATAGCCATTAATTAATCAACAATGATCCCCATCACTATGTTGTTTCCCAACTAATCCAAGTGGATCTTCAGATACAATGTCATGGAAAATCTCAGAGATCAAAGTGATCAAAATGTAGTCAACCCAGCACCAGAACAGAGATCTTGTCATTCTAATTCCAACGACACGGATGGTACTTCAATCCAAGTTTAGATGATGAAGTTGCAAAAAGAAGGGCTCTTCAATCCTTAAGAAAATAGAGGAATTTCCTTTATAAATGGGTCTTAAAACCCTTAAAAGAAAATTGCAATCGGAGGTTGCAAGAGGGCGGACTTAAGGTTTGGGTCATGGAACCCCCGATCACCGATCTCCAATCAAATCGGATCGGCGGATTGGAGGCCATCGCAATCGGTGGTTATATGTGTGTGTGTGTGTGTGTGGATAGCGGCGAATGGACAATGCAATCAGCATTTAATCGGATTGGTGGAACCTCCGACAAACACCCGGGGCGATATATGTGCGGGATGCCGACGCTGATATTGGTGATCGGCGATTGGTGGTCGGTCTTTCCCGAGGATTAGGCCAGGGACACAGTGAAATGCCGATCCGCGACCTCAGCCCGGACCTGATACTGACTATAAGCCCGATTTAATAATATTTGAGGTTCGGGCATATGGGTTTTGGATGGATTTGTAGTGTTTTGGGGATTTTTGAAGCTTTTTCATTCAATGATAAAAAGACCATTTTGAGTGGCGGTTGCACCCGTCACTCTACCAACCTCCATTATTGACCAGGAAACCTCGATTTGAATGGGGTTTTGTCCAAAGAACCTATTATAAAACACAATCGATGGAAGAGCACGGGAGGAGGCTTTTTCTTTATGGTTGTAACACGCTATTTCGCAGAGGTCAAGAGCATCTTTTGATCTATTTTGGACAGTTATACGACTCCAGCCCTCTTCTATTGCTACAGGAAGCTTTGGTGCTGCATACTATTCCATCTCAGGCATTCATTTCATAGCCATTAGGTAGATTGGAGGTATAAACCTCTTATGGACAGATTGATAAATGTAATTCTATTTATTCATGCTATTTAATCAGAAAGGCCTCCCCATTGTTGAGTTGGGCCCGGAGATGTAGTACGAATTAGACGAACTCCGTTATCAAGCCTTAGTGTCTTATTTTTGTGTCTGTTATGTGTTTTCTTCTTCTTTTCATATGTGCACATTTATGTGTTAAGCTGCAATTTTTATATGCAATTCTTTTCTATACATCTATAAGTGAAAACATCCTAGATCAAGTGGTATCAGAGCAGGGCTTTTTAGATGTGAATTGCATGTTTGTATGCTAACAAGAGGTAGGCTTCAAAGAGGTGAAGGGAATCTAGAACCTTTCGATCCAAAGGCCGTGCGTGCACCTCGAAGAAGAAACATGGCTGAAGAGGAAGCTCGTATTGAAGAGGAGCGCAATTTCAGAAAGACTTTATATTCAATGACAAAGAATATTAGTTAGTTCGTTATAAGACTGGAAAAAGCTGAAGAGAGGAATCCAAAAGGACAAGTTCAGAACATGGGAATGATGGAGAAGAACCCCTCCTTCTCCTTCTAGTGGTGAAGGTTCTTCTTCCCCACACCACCATAATCAGAGAAATCCAAAGGATGCATCAAAGAAACCTTTTTTTAAATTAGATGTTAAATTTGATCTTCTTGTGTTTTATGGTGAAAGTAACGCATAAAAGCTTAACAAATGGATCAGGCAGATTGAGGTTTATTACAAGATTCAGCAAATCGTAGAGGATGAGATGAAAATCTAGTCGACCTCTCTACAGCTGGGCAGCACAACTCTCGTTTGGTGGGAGAGTAAATTGCATAGCAGTAAAAATGGGGGTAAGCTCTTTTCCTCATGTTTTGCATTTACTTCTGCGTTAAAGGAACAATTTTACCCCTTAAGATACAAACAGAAAGCTTTGATGAATTGGCAATATTTAAGGCAAGGCAAAGGGTAGGACGTTCAGAGTTTTACAGAAGAATTTAGGAAGAAGCACTGAATTTGGGTATTGCACTAGATACACCTGAAGTTGTAACTAAGTATATTAGCTCACTACATAGTTATATTCGGCATTCATTATTGTTGTTTAAACCAACCACTATCGACACAGCTAGTGTGAAAGCAATTCATATTGAGAACAGGGGCAAGAATGAAAGTGAGGACCAGTCTAGAAAGCCACCGTTCAAACCTCCCAGTGGCAAATCCAAAGTGAAATGGAAAGGGAAGGAGAAGAAAATAGCAGCAGCCAAAGAAGGAGAGCGGCCTTATTGCAATCATTGCAAGAAAGAAGGCCACGATGATGATCACTGTTGGAAGAAGCACCCAAAGAAATGACCAAAGAAGTATGGAGGAAAAGGGAAGTAGAAAACAATGGCAGTAGCACAACAAGACCTTGGATCAGATTCAAGAGATGAAGCGCTGGTCACAACAGCGAGAACAAAAGGTACCTTTACACCTCCTGTTAATTCTAAATCACAGGGAAGCACCAATTTTGTAGATGAGTCCATTTCAAATGATAGAAAAAGGATTGAATTATTTCATATCAGAGTATTAGTAAACCATACCAAAGTAGAAACTCTATTTGATACGGGGTCTCAAGCAAATTTAATTGCAGAATCTCTGGTAAAGAAGCTAGGCTTAGAAACAAAACTACACCCAAATCCTTACCCACTGGGATGGATACATGATAAAGCTAAATTGAATGTAACCCAGCAGTGCAAGGTAAAATTTGTGATTGCTTCTAAGCTGGTAAATGAAGTAGAGATGGATGTTATACCGCTGGAAATTTGTGGCAAGGTAGTGGGGAGCCCCTACCTGTATGATAGAAAAGCTATCCTTTTCCGCCATGAAAATAAATACCACATCACTAAGGATGGGATAGAGTACATAGTGCAGGCTCATAAAAACAAAATTAATGCCAGCCTCGTAAGCGCTAGGCAGATGAAACGGCTGGTGAAATCCAACAAGGCATGCATGCTTATGGTCGTCAGGGAAAAGGATGCTGAATTTGTAGACGTGTTCCAAGGCTACGATGGTAAGTGATGATCCTCAAAAATGGGTAACTTATTGGGCTCATTTTTCCTACTGTTCTTCATCAATCCACCATTTTTCATATTTTATGCATGTTTTTTGAGTATATTTATGTTAGTTGAACGAATGAGGGTGGTCACTTTACCAAGAAGGCTAATACGTGGTTATTTCAGGTTTTTGGACAAATTTTAGAACAAGGCCAAGCAATTATGAGCCAGATGATAGCCAAGCATGAAGGAACAAGGGTTAGGATTCATAGGAAGGGTGTCTCTTGCATTAAATGGCCCTTCCTCGAAATCTCCACCCTCAACTCGAAGCTCAGCAGGCCACCAAAATGAATCCTAAAGGCAGCCGAGCAGCTTGGTGAAAAGTGACTGTTTACTCGCAGTTTGAACAGTCGAGCCCCTTGAGCTAAGGAGGGTTGTTGAGGACCCTCGTAGGCATAAATAGGAAGGCTTTCAGCCTTCGTAGGTTACTTTTTGAACTGTTGTGTTTTGCACTATAGTGATGTCATTTTCGTAGCTACTGTTGTATAAATTTCTTGTGACATGGTTATTTTTGAGTAATGAAAAGAAGCTTTATTTGGCATCAATTCTGAGTTTTTCTTAGGAGCCTATAGCTCTTGGGGTTCGGCTCAACCCAAGTTCCAAGTCTTCCTTTGTGTACTGTTATTTGCTTTTTATGTCTTTGCAAAATAATTTCTGTTAAGTAGATTAAAATCTTTCTGGTTACATAGGACATTGTTGATGATTAGAAAGGATTTTTATGTTCAGATTGAGTTGATAGGTTAATAACAGGGAAGATATTTAGAAAAAGGCCATCAAGCACCTCTGATCTCACCTCTCCCTCAATGGGATCGTGAGCTGGTACAAAGGTGACCTTGCTGCCAACAAAAACACCATCTTTGCTTCACCATGCAATCATTAGTTTTAGATTCTCATTTGTAGAAATTGATACCAGTTGTGGTTACATGTTTAGGTTCATGATTGCTTAGTTTGCATAGCTATTTCACGTGATTTCATTGCAAATAAACTTCTGCTCATTTCTTTGCTGTTACTTGGGTCAGATTAGAGTAAAGTAGCTAGGTCATTGGTTTTCCAAGTCATTGATTGTTCAGTTTGAGAAATAACTTGCAGAGCACCTATAATACCTCTCCATCCACCCGTACTCCATCAATCCCATCTGCTCCATCCCTTAACTCAGATTCTTGCCTCACATTTGCCACATTCGCTCACGTAGCCCTAATTTTTGTGCAACATTGCTCTACTCCTCCTTGAACAAATCCAACCATCCTCATCACTCCTCAGCTCCATCCACCAAGTCCTAGACCTCCTCACACCCTTATCCTACCCCCATACTCACTTCTCCACCTTTCTCTCTCCATCCACCCTCCAAAATCCCATTTTTTGAACATCGTGTAGAAAATATAGAACATCCTGTAGAACCCCTGCAGACTTCCTGTAGAAGCTCACAAAAGTGGTTTCTTGATAGCCAAACTCTGTGGAACTCTCTAGAAGGGTGCTAGGGACCCATTAGGCCCTCTTCTAACCTTCCCAACCTCCTGCGAGCATTTCCTCTCACCAATCCACCTCTGCACAATCAAAAACCAGTTAAAGCACATGTGTGACAATTCTGACACTTTACTCAAAAATACAAAAAGATGTTTTTTTAGATTTTACTGTAGAAGTAGCTTAGATACATGCATTTCACCTTCTTAGAAGTCAATGGCATCTCTTTCAGTAGCTTTCATCCTCTTTCTTGCATCAGTAGGATTAGCTGGTAAAATTAGGGTTTGCTAGGGTTTGCATTTCCTTTCAGTTTTTCAGTTTCTTTCTGCAAGTAGATTAGCCTCCTTTGAGTTAGCTTCCATCCATCAGTTAGAAAGCTTCTTCTCATAGCTCATAGAAGTTGGCTTAAGCTCCTAGTGGACTTGTTCCAGCTGACCAAGTGACAGCTGCGGCAAGAGCTAGTACTTGTGCATACCACACCATCGCTTCCAAGTTTGTTACAAACTACCAGGTTGATAAGAGTAAAGAAGGGAGTCCCAGGGGTTGCAGCATTATTGTTGCAATACTGGAGCCCACCATTCTTTTTGGCGTCGTTGCCTGGGAAGCATCAAAGTATTTGTGATTATTGCTTTTCTTTTATTTTTCTACTACAACCTTCTGCTAAGTAGTTTATTTCATTTCCATTCTACAATTTCATTTATGCAAAAGTAGATTAGACATTTCCTGCTTTCATAGATTAGCCTTTTAATTCCACAATTTCAATTCTGCAAGCATAGATTAGCATTTCAATTCTGCAATTTCAATTCTGCAAGTGTAGATTAGCATTTCAATTCTGCAGTTTCATTTCAGCAAAATAGATTAGTCATTTCCTGCTTTCATTTCAATTCCGCATTTTCATTTCCGCAAGATAGATTTTAGATAGTTGCAATTCCATCTGTTTCAGTTTTGCAGGTACAAGCAGACAAAAAAAAAGAGCAACCAAAAATCTTTCATTTCATGCCTCATAGGAACATATACAATACCGGAAAATTCTTACCCAACACCCCCACCACATCACTGAGTCACCCTTCTCTCTTCTTTGGTGGCAGTGATCCAGACGAACCTATAGGTGAACCTCCTGAGATATACGAAGATCCTATAACAGAAGAAGAGCGAGAGAACATTCCTCTTGAGACCATGGCTGAGCCCAAAAATGGTAGAGAAGATGATGAGAGAATAGAAGGTATCTTTCCCATCCGAGAGACCAATGCGGACATGAAAATGAAAAACATAAGTCCCTCAGCCCTACCTCACTTCCATGGATTGACCACTGAAGACCCTGATACCTTCCTATTTGAGTTTGTTATCCTTTATCGAACTTATGACTATGCTGAGGATGAGCAAAAGTTGAAACTCTTTCCTTCTACCCTCAAGGATGCAGCATTATGCTAGTTCATGGGGTTACCTAGAAACAGTATCACCACTTGGGCTCAGATGCAGCAAGCCTTTAACAACAAATACTGGGACTACTGTAGGTCCAAGGAAACAAAGGGAGAAATCTTCCAGATGACCATGGGAAATTTTGAGTCTTTAGAAGACTACGAGGAAAGGTTCCAACTTAGTTATAAATGGGCTAGGTGCACACTTGACCCTAAGTCTCTGAAGCTGGTTCTGCTTCGAGGAGTCCCTGAAGACCTTCTAGATACCCTTCATTTGCTAGCTGGAGGGGACATCTACCAAATACCTTATGAGGACATAAAGACTGTGTTTAGAAACCATTCTAGGAGTCCAAAAAAGAGGTAGGGGGAATCCACTTTCAGCTAGTGTCGCCTTCTCCAAGCATTAGTTTGCTAATCAGATGGAAGACCTCAAAAGTGAGATGAGACAGGGCATTGCCATGCAACTTGATACTTTTCGAATCCAACAAAAGAAAGAGGAAGCTGAGAGGGCTTTGGCCATTTTCTGTCCCAGATGTACAAGGAAGCACCCTAAGAACGAGTGTCCATTGCACTCAGTAGAGGTATGTTTCGTTTGTGAGGAAGACCACCCAACAAACCAATGCCCAAGCTTACCTGGATTTAAGGCCATGTACCAAGGGACTGAGGCAACCACTGAACCTCTCTACTTCCTTAACCAAAGGAGGCCGCATGGGCCTAGACCTTACCAGCAAGGGATGCAAGGGACATCCCAAGCTTATTATAGCCCCAACCAATCTGCTCACATACCTTCTTGGGGCCCCCCTGCTCATCCTTCCTGGTCCACACCTCCTCCTTGGTCTTATCCATCTTAATACCATTCTCAACCCACTGCTCATTCATTTCACTCACATGTCCAACCACAACCATTACCTCCTGCTCCTCCAAGACAACCCCAGATGCCTGCTCAACCGAACCCAAACCCCAACAACAAACAGGCCCAACAGGTATACACTAGGGAGACAACATGCCCTACCTATGCTGTGGAGATCTAGGAGATCAACCTGTGATCTGGGAAGGTCCTTCCAGATCACCAACCTCCTCCCCCAGCGGATGAGGAAGAGAAATAGGAAAGTGAACCCAAATCCATTCCACCCTTTCCTAAGCGACTAACAGTAACCATGCAACCAAACCCAGAGGAGACTGAACTTCTGGGAGAAATTAAACAGTTTTGTGTGAAAATACCACTTCTCCAGGCCATAAAAGATGTACCAATATACAACAAATTGATCAAGGAGAAGTGTTTCAGGCACCCATGTAGGCGAAAGAGAGATGCCTTGACTATCAATGTCATAGGACAACTGTCCGATCTAATGTTGGGGCAAGTAATCTGTCCAAAGTATTTGGACCCTGGGAGTCCTGTAGTTGATGTCCACATCAATGGTACCATAATCCCCCATACCTTGATCGATATAGGGGCTGCCATTAATGTGATGACCAGGGACACTATGCTTAAACTCAACCTTCAAAGTTCCTTAAGGAAGACCTCAACAGTACTGCAGTTAGAAAACCGTTCCATCGTGACTCATGAAGGGATTGTGGAAGATGTCCTGGTCTCTATTGACTCTTGGGAGTACCCTGTGGACTTCTTGGTCCTTCAGCCAAAGGAAAATCTCACTGGATACCCCCTCATTTTGGGAAGGCCTTGGTTAGCTACTGTGAATGCTTACATCAATTGTCGAGCTGGAAGCATGACCATCAAGAATGGGCCTATGTCCAAACAGCTAGTCCTATACCCTCTTGCCCAACCTCTGCTAGAACATGACTTACCACTATGGTTGGAAGAGGGAGATGAGGATGAGGTCTACTCTGCACCATTGTGCACAGTAGAAGCCACCAGGGGAGGTCCTCTGACCGAGGATGACTTGATCGAGAATTTGATTCAAGATCCACCTCCCAGTGCACTGTCGTTAGAGGAGTTAGTGGAAGGTACCCAAGCCAATGCTTTAGTGGACCTATTTGTGACTAATCCGACCTCTCCCAGAGTTAAGAATGTGGAATTTGGCCCCGAAAGAACCTTAAAGATCAGCTCCTCCTTATCTCCCTCCCAAGAGAAGGAGCTGTGTAGCTTACTGAACAATCATTTGGATGCTTTCTCTTGGAGCTATAAGGAGATGAAAGGAGTCCACCCTTTGGTCTGTACCCATCACATTTACATTAAAGAAGATTGTAAACCAATCAAGCAGACTCAGAGGAGCATGAATCCAGCCCTTAAAGACATCGTCAAAGAAGAATTGCAAAAATTGTTGGATGCAGGATTCATCTACCCCATCTCTGACAATGAGTGGGTCTCATCTCTAGTGCTTGTGCCCAAGAAAAACGGGAAGTGGAGAATCTATGTAGATTACCGAGAACTTAACAAAGCCACCAAGAAAGACCATTTCCTTTTACCTTTCATAGATCAAGTGTTGGATGGACTCGCAGGGAAGAAGTTCTTCTCTTTCCTAGATGGGTTCAGCGGGTATAATCAGATCCAAAACAGCCCAGAGGACCAAGATAAGACCACCTTCACTTTTCCATGGGGTACCTTTGCCTACCGAGTCCTTCCCTTTGGGCTATGCAACGCTCCTGTCACTTTCCAGAGAGCAGTATTGAGCATATTTTCTGAGTTGGTCCACGATTCGGTAGAAATCTATATGGATGACTTTACTCCTTATGGGACAAACTTCCAAGAAGCATTGACTAACCTGGGAAAAGTTTTAACCAAGTGTATTGAGATGAACCTGTCCCTCAATCCCGAAAAATGTGAATTCCTGATGACTGAAGGGACTGTGCTAGGTCATACAATTTCTCAGCAAGGATTACAGGTGGATCCTAACAAGATTGCTATCATCCAAAAGGTCCCACCTCCTCAAAAGGTAAGAGATATTCGGAGTTTCCTAGGCTTAACAGGATATTATAGAAGATTCATCAAAGCTTTCAGTAAGCTAGCCTTGCCATTATTTTGCCTCTTAGGGAAAGATGTTGAGTTTAAATGGAGTGACGACTGTCAAGGGGCTGTGGATGAGTTGAAAGATAAGATGGTGTCCGCCCCAATATTGAGAGGTCCAAACTGGGCCCTACCTTTCCACATCCACACCTATGCCTCGAACAAAGCCATAGGGGCAGCCTTAGGGCAAGTTGAGGAGAAACTACCCTATGCCATATACTTCGTCAGCAAAAACCTGTCCAAGGCAGAGATGAACTATATTGTAACCGAGAAAGAGTTCCTGGCTGTAGTCCATTCCCTAAACAAGTTCAGACACTACATCACTGGTTATCAAACATTCGTACACACTGATCATGCTGCAATTAGATATTTAATGAATAAGCTTGATGTAAATGCTCGTATCATTAGATGGTTACTTTTGTTGCAGCAATTTGATTTGACTATTGTCGACAAGCCAGGTAAGGAAAATGTTGTTGCTGACTTCCTGTCTAGATTGGATTTGCCTGCAGGTGAAGAAGGGATAGTGGATGACCAGATGCCAGATGAACACCTGTTTGCTATATCAGTACTCTCTCCATGGTTTGCTGATATAGCAAATTACTTGGTCTCAGCACAGTTCCCTCCGCATCTATCCTCAAAGGAGAAGAGAAAAATTGTGAGGAAGAGTGCCCCCTTCACTTGGATCGGGGGCAACCTATTTAAACTTGGCCCAGATCAGATCTTGAGGCATTGTGTTAGGGAGGAGGAAGTCTTTGACATCCTCCTAACCTGTCACGACGGGCCCTGTGGAGGCCACTTTGCAGCAAAAAGGATTGCCTTCAAAATTCTACAAGCAGGCTACTATTGGCCTACTCTTCATCAAGATGTCAGAAGATACATCAGCTAGTGTGACCGATGTTAGAGGATGGGGAAACTGACTCCAAGGGATGAAATGCCTCTCCAGCCTCAAGTGACCTTCGAGCCATTTGAGAAGTGGGGCATGGATTTTGTGGGTCCTATCTAGTATCAACCCTCCTTCAAAGCAAAGGTCTTACATCATTGTGTGCACCAACTACCTGACAAAGTGGGCAGAAACAAAGGCAATCAAAGCAGAGACAAAAGAAAAGGTGGCTGAGTTCTTAAGGGAAAATATCTTCTACAAGTTTGGCTACCCAAGAGAGTTAGTCGCCGATCAAGGAAGCCAGTTCACCTCTAACCTGATTGAAAACTTGCTCGCTCATCACAAGATTGTTATAGACATTTTTGTGCCTTACAGCATTGAGCATGAAATGTCCATAATCTAAGGGATCCAAAGTCCCTAAACATGTTGTTCCTACCCCTAGAGGAACAAGGCTAACAAACCACAACAATTCACAGAAGTTCTCCACCTGAAAACTGCTCAAAACAAGTCAATTCAGGATCATTTCAGTGGCTACACTAGCTGTCTGCGCTGAATATCAAATCCAACACTGGCTACCTGCGTTGAATGTCAACTGGAACAAAGGCTACCTACGCTAAATGAGAGTGGACAAGTGGCAGGCTCATTTCTCAAGGTGTCAAAACCCAGGAAGCTTCCAAAATGACACTTGCCTCAGGGAATTCGACTGGTGATGAGTAAGAGGTTCCAAATTTCCAAGTGGAAGCAAGAACCTCCAAGTGGACTCAAGAACTGACAGAGGGAGAGGACACTAGTCAGATCTCGAGCTGACTCATCCTCTCTCCAAACATCTATATATGGATCTCTCTTCCATGAGATCTGGAGGCTGGAATTTTGTTATTGCAAAGAATTGCTGTTGGTTTGAGACTGGAACTATTGGGTGCTTAATGCTTTGAAAGGGGTGAAGATAGGAATTCCATTTGCTGGGAAGGAGATGTTGGATTGGATCCCTCTGGGTTGTATCTCTTCCTGAACCTTGTTATTCATCAATAAAGCTATCTTGGTTTCTCCTATATGCTGATGTTTTCTTGATGTATGATTGCATTAGTGTATTTGATTTATTTCTAATCCTGAATCATTTATGAATATGAATATTTGCCTTTGTGTTGTGTTCTTCTCTTGTCGCAAGTAGCTGTTCTCTTGTCGCAAGTAGTTGTTCTCTTGTGATCTCACAGGAATCAAGTAGCTGTTCTCTTGGGCGAGCGAGGAGGCAAGTAGCTGTGAACACCCAAAGGGAAGAGGATCTGGATCGAGGGACAAATGGAAGACACCTGAAGTCTATTGATCTCTCTTCTTTCACATTTCATAAAGGAAGAAACCAGTATAGCTGTGCTCGTTTGTTGCTAAGGCACTGTCACACCTTAGGTGGATAGGATCGTCCTGCATAGGCATTTTTCCCCACAACAAATTGGCGACTCCGCTGGGGAAATCTGTTTAAGTCATTTTATTTGTGTTTCTATCATTTGTTTGTTTCATAGACTTGACAGCAACAATCGAACTGCATCTTTCCCGGATGCAAAGTAGAAAGTTGCTGCTTTGATCCAATTGCTGGACTTGTCTATGATCTTAACAATGGATCCACAAATGATTTGATGATCCTTGTGATAGATCTTAGTAGCCTCTCAAAGCATCCCTTTAGTTGTACCTTGCTTGTTGCTTTTATTTGGCCTGAAATAGTTGATTGAGTAGCAATCTGTGACCCAGAACCTGAGGGAAACGAGAGTTTCTCCTTCAGCGCAGACCCAGTGAAGGGATTCTGCATTTCAACGCAGGTCCCGTGAAGGCTACCTGCGCTGAATGTCAAAACCCCTGTGTTAAGGTTGCACTGAACCAGTTTGCTCTTGTGCAGCTGGGGTTCTCTGCTCTGTTTTGCCTTGTTTTGATCTCTGATTTTTGCAGCCTGTAACCAGCATAGGTACCAGTCTGAAAACCCCTTTTCTCTACTTACATTCCGCCTCCTTTTGTACAAAAAGACTGTGAGTGTTTTTATGTGTTTGTGGCGTCATTTACAGTTTTCCTTTGCATGAGTGAAATAGTCATCCTGTAGCCCTTGATTCAGATCTATTGATTGTGATCTTAGAAGAGAGTTCATTGGCTGTTTACAGTTGATTATACATTTGCTTTTGCTTATTGGTTTGAATTTGTCTCTTTTAAGTGTATAAACAAGTCTTTATTTCGAAAATCGTTAAGTGTTGTAATCTCTTCTATCTTCTCTGATTTCGAAAGAGTAAACTTGTTTGTATTGTTCATTTAAAAGCAAATTCAAAGTTGTACAAAAAGCTTTCTTTGTAGGCATCAATATTAAGAAAGCGGAAAACAAACACTTGCATTGTGCATTTGCATTTGATAGTTTGCATGTTGGATTTAGGAAAAGTGCATTAGAGTGTGTTGATTGCTCTTTGAGAAAAGATGGTGTCTTTCTTTTCCCTTAGTAGCTAGGATTTTCAAAGTTGAAAAGATATAAAGCTTGCTTATCATCTTTAGACTGCATTTAGGAATTTGTATCATACATCTCGTGGTGAACCTTGAAAGGAAAACTTTAAAAAGATCAACCTAAAATAAATTGAATGAACTTAACAACGCTTTGTAACATAACGCACAACATAGAGGTCTAGGCTAGAGACATGTTCCGGCGTCGTTAAGCCTAGTGACTGTCGATCTCGTGGAAGGTGGGTGATTCCTCCTGAGGGACGATAGCGCTAGTACGGATTGTGCTCCCACGTACCGTCGCGTATATATTGGGAGACCCCTATAGGCATATATCCTTTATCCTTAGGAAGCCGTGTCGGCCGCCCTACTGATCGCAATGCAGTGAACACAACATTCACGAAGATCGACCGCCCGTAACCTTAAAAAGTATTCTGCGGTTTTGCGAAAAGTTTGGCACACCCTCTGCCTAGAACTCCAGAGCAGTTTCTTTTGGCCTTTTTCAGACTCTATAACAGAAAAAGTCCATCCGAGCATTTGTCACTTCGGGCTCGTTAAAACATCGAAGGAGACTAGAGTCATCTTTAGCTTTTTCTCGACTCTTTAAAACTGAAAAAGCAATTTGTGTCTAAAGCGTCGTTAAAATTTATTTTAAACGGAACAATCACCCTTTATTCCTGCGTTGATCTTTAGGTTGAAAAAATGGAGCACACCAACCAAGGAATTCCCCTTGGTGGAAATCCTAATCCCTTCTCCTCTTAGGGAGATGTTGGTGCACCCCACATGGCCACATTGTCGCTTCCAGGACTGACAATTGGCCTGCCAGTTTGGCTCTTTTCAACCAATGTCGTTCAGAACACCACCACTCCTGAATAGTTGAGTCAACAGTTAGACCAGACCAGAATTGCCAACCAGCCTTCTACTTCATCTAACTCTTCCTCTCCTCCTTCCTCTTCGCTTGATGGAACTGGTAAAACCAAAAACCGAGTTCCTAAGGAGAAGAAGGAAAAGAAGAAGAAAGAGAAGAAGAAGAAGGAGCCAAAGGCGACTGGGGGCAAACAAGTGTCATCTGACAGAAATCCACACACAGCACTGACAAGGCCTAAATCGCCATGTGTCATATGCAAGGGAGACCATTTCCACAGAAATTGTCCCTATATCCCTCGAATACTTAGGGACTAGTCTCCCCGTTTGCACAATTCGGTAGCATCAACCTCTGATAGCCATGTTGACTCCTCACCGTCGACTAGTGAAAGTGAAGTCACAGGACAGAGAGGGAAAGCTAGATTTCCCTGTAAACTGTGTGAAGGCGATCACGCCATCCACCGTTGTCCCTTCTTAGACGAGGCAAAAAGAGTTCTGGAAGATCGCCCGATTTTACGAGCGCAACTTCCTCCTGGATATCAAAAACTCTTGCCAAGTCCTTCACTAATTGAGAACCCGGCTGACCCGCCCAGATGGTCAGCCGAAGCATCTATCATTGAAGATGAACCATCTGGATCCATGCCCGATGAAAGTCAAAAGGTTGATACGGCAGTTGACCCGGTTTTGCCTTCAGAGGCTCTATCTTCGAATGATACCATCACAGAGGAGAATAAAGATGACACCGTCCAAATTCTCTTCATTAGCACTGACTCTGATGAACAAGGAGGCAATGCCCCCATTCCTTTATCGCAGGAAGGAAGTTCGTCAGAGCGATATCCGGCCGTTTATTCGGTCCCACCACCAAGCAACCTGGTTGTGTCCTTTGATTGGAACCAACTAGGCAGACCCCGGTTGCCAGCAAGTATACCATTGAGAATTATCGTTCAAATATACATAATGGTAATGGCTGGCACTATCATTGATGAGGGGGCATCTGTGAGTATCCTTTCCTCTATTGCTTGGAAAGCGCTTGGTTCGCCAGCGCTTTTGCCTGAAATGAGAAATCTATCAGGCTTTGATAAAGGAACTAGTCGACCTTTAGGGATCCTCCCTAATGTGCCTATAACATTGAAAGGGAAGACCGTTCAAATGAACATGATGGTCATTCAAGGACCCTTGGATTATAACCTACTCCTTGGACGAGACTATATATATTGCATGGGAGCTATAGTCTCCTCACTCTTTAGAGTAATGTGTTTTCCACATGAAGGAAGAGTGGTCAAGCTCGTGGACCAACTTTCGTTTCCCGGATCACGCATCGCAAATAGTCATGTACCATCCCTAAATGGTCTATACATGCAAGAAGTGTCTCAACCCACGGTCCGTCCTCCTGATGAGCGCGAGTAGTCCGGGAGGATATGACTGGAACCCAGGGGGCATGCGTCCTGGTCTGCTTCGGCAGGAAAACTTTGGGTATAGGGTAGGTTTCCGCGGGAGAATATGACTAGTCCGTACCCCATCCGTGGTTGGAAGAGGGGTTGTTCTAGAATAAGATTCTTTTGTCAAAGTTATGTGAGAGGGCGGGGGGTCGTCACTCACCTTTGTCTATTTCGGTAGACATTGCTGAGGAAGTGTTTTGTTTGAAAGATTAACAAGACAATCTTTGGGTAACCTGAAAGAGGTAGGCCTCTCCCAGTGAAACGAAAGTTTTGACGGAAATGAGGTAGAGGTAACTTTGAAATCGTGCTTTATACCTGGGGACATGCAAACCTTTTGGAGTGCAAGCAAAGAGCGGTTATTTATCTGTTTTTTGGGTTAGCCATTTCCTAACTTGCATAAAGAAAGGATGCGAAGCAAAGCTTAGGGAGATGAAGCTCCATAAAAAATAGAATCTTGATGAGACACTCTTATCTTATGACTGGGCAATCAAGCAGTTTTAGCACAAAGTTCATGCTCGTTAAAAAATAAACGCAAGATCCGAGCAGTTTTAGAGCATAGTTCATGCTCGTTAAAAAATAAACATAAGATCGAGCAAATGTTTCCACCCGCGTTTAAGCTCGTTAAAAAATGAACTATCCTGGTAAATAACCACTGTGAATGTTATATCATCAGCCATTAAAGCCTTGGTCGTGTTTGCACCTGTCACCTCCATTTTTCATTTGGCCAATTGTTCACCTCCATATGATTGTTTACCCATTTTGAGGAACAGCTGCGAAGAGTGATTTCACCTAGCCATCCTTGTGACACTGCCGTGATTGGAAAATTCCAACCTATACCTGGAATTAGCTGCTAACCCTGTTTATCACTCGTTCCTCAAAAGACGAGTCTTCTTTAACCCCTTTTCATCTGACTCGTAAAATATGAAAAGATTGCCGAGTTTTGGCCTTCCAGCTCGTTAAAGTGACCGAAAGAGCTATCCCTCCTCTAGATTTTAATCTTTTTGGACCTAAGGGATTATTGCACAAAAGGATCGAGCGCTTGTTTTATTCGACTCGTTAAAACTATTGAAAACTCATCCCTTCTGTATTGTTTTATACTTTTTCGGACTTAAGGGATTAGATGACGAAAAAGGACTTTTGGAGTTAACTTTATGTACCTTTTTAGACTCTCTAAAAATGAAAAGGACCGAGTTATCCTTGTCGTTAGACTCGTTAAAATCATTAAATAGCGACAAACTTGTCTTTAGACGAGAACGAGTTTCACTATCGCTAGGCTCGTTAAAACATAGCGATGGGCTTGCCCGAAGGGCAGGTTATACAACAAGCATATGTTATCCTCCTCAAGCTTGACAAAAATAAAGAGGTACTGGTCAGCAATGACTGGGGAAAAATTGGGAGAAACTAAAGAAAACTTTGATGGTAGCAAGTCGCTCTTGAACATGACACTTTTCCTCCTTACCACAATTGGGTTGGGTTGTTTCATTCACCAGTCAAATCCATGGTCTCACCATACCATCCATATTTGGGGTAATGCTACCGATCCATCGTATCAGTGTCGCTGTATGTTCAAGAGAAGTCGTTCAGAAAAGTCAACCGTGTCCCATCCACTGCCATACATTATCCTTCATCCTTTCATGACCGCCACCCTAAATCATATGTCACAGATCGTTTTAACCTCCATTAAAATCATTAGCTCCGTTCCGTGTCACTGATGTGGGATTCATTAAGGCCCTCCTTTGACGGATCGATTCTTGTCGACATCAGCTCATTATCCAGGAAGTTGATCTAGGAACACCCCCTTCAGTACTTTGAAGCTTGCATGCCACAATGGCAAGTTTCTCACTTCCGGCGACAGGTATACATCAATGACCTTCGACCGAAAGATTTTGCGTGGTGTTCGACGCCAAGTCCTTTATTCACACCACGTGAATTGTACTGCAGTACCTTGAGAGTCATTATCATTATCGGTGATTCCTCTCGCGCTTGTTAACGGTTTACATCATTGACCGGTAATCAAGCGATGTCTTTCCATGTTCGACTTCAGAACAATTCTCACATGGATCGACTTGTACTTAGAGTGAAGACCGAACGAGTTTGAAGACCCCGGATCTAGTTTCATCCATCCGAGCTGCGATATATATTCAGGAAAGATAAAGACATTGACATGTACATCATTGCAGCAGATAATCATCCTACTCAAAGGATGATAATTTCATCAAAATTATCAGTCTACCATCAGACGATTTTCTGTTCTATGTACAGAAAAATTAATTTATAAAGCTGAGCATGGGAATGCCCGCCTCAGCTAGATCATGAAAGCAGTATGAAAAATAACGTATTGTATTGTATTGTATTACAGGTCTCCTCCCAGCATTGGATGAACTTCGGATCCCCCGGATAAAGCATTTCACCCGATAAACAGCCTCATACTTTAGGGGGCAACTGTTATAGACATTTTTGTGCCTTACAGCATTGAGCATGAAATGTCCATAATCTGAGGAATCCAAAGTCCCTAAACATGTTGTTCCTACCCCTAGAGGAACAAGGCTAACAAACCACAGCAATTCACAGAAGTTCTCCACCTGAAAACTGCTCAAAACAAGTCAATTCAGGATCATTTCAGTGGCTACACTAGCTTTCTGCGCTGAATGTCAAAGCCAACACTGGCTACCTACGTTTAATGTCAACTAGAAAAAAGGCTACCTGCGCTGAACGAGAGTGGACAAGTGGCAGGCTCATTTCTCAAGGTGTCAAAACCCAGGAAGCTTCCAAAATGACACTTGCCTCAGGGAATTCAACTGGTGATGAGTAAGAGGTTCCAAATCTCCAAGTGGAAGCAAGAACCTCCAAGTGGACTCAAGAACTGACAGAGGGAGAGGACACTAGTTAGATCTCCAGCTGACTCATCCTCTCTCCAAACATCTATATATGGATCTCTCTTCCATGAGATCTGGAGGCTGGAATTTTGTTATTGCAAAGAATTGTTGTTGGTTTGAGACTGGAACTATTGGGTGCTTAATGCTTTGAAAGGGGTGAAGATAGGAATTCCATTTGCTGGGAAGGAGATGCTGGATTGGAGCCCTCTGGGTTGTATCTCTTCCTGAACCTTGTTATTCATCAATAAAGCTATCTTGGTTTCTCCTATATGCTGATGTTTTCTTGATGTATGATTGCATTAGTGTATTTGATTTATTTCTAATCCTGAATCATTTATGAATATGAATATTTGCCTTTGTGTTGTGTTCTTCTCTTGTCGCAAGTAGCTGTTCTCTTGTGATCTCGCAGGAATCAAGTAGCTGTTCTCTTGGGCGAGCGAGGAGGAAAGTAGCTGTGAACACCCAAAGGGAAGAGGATCTGGATCGAGGGATAAACGGAAGACACCGGTAAGTCTATTGATCTCTCTTCTTTCACATTTCATAAAGGAAGAAACCAGTATAGCTGTGCTCGTTTGTTGCTAAGGCACTGTCACACCTTAGGTGGATAGGATCGTCCTGCATAAGCATTTTTCCCCACAACAAAGATGAAGCACAGGACTTCCACCCCATATCATCCACAAGCAAATGGGAAAGTGGAAGTCACTAATAGAGCATTGGAAGGGATTTTGACTAAGGTGGTGAGCAGCAATAGGAAGGATTGGGCAGATCGCTTGGTTGAAGCCACCTAGGCCTACAACACCACTTGGAAGACTACAACAGGTTTCACACCTTATGAGTTGGTCTACGGGAAGAAAGCTTTGCTATCCATAGAGTTTGAGAACAACACATTGAGGGTGGCAGCTCAGCTGGACTTAGATCTCAACCATTCTCAACGTGAAAGATTACTGCAGCTGAATGGATTAGATGAACAGAGAATGCAGTCCCTCCTCCACTCAGAAGTAGTTCAACTCCAGAGGAAGATATAGCATGACCGACACCTTAATGAAAAGCAATTCCAGCCGGGAGATCGGGCACTGCTGTATGACTCAAGATACAAGCATTTCAAAGGGAAGCTGAGGACAAGATGGTTAGGACCATATACAGTGGAAAAATGCAATGACAATGGTTCAATCCTTATCAGGACCATTGATAAAGAAGCCATCCCCATGCTTGTCAATGGGCATTGATTTAAAATCTACAGGAAATCCCTTTCGAGGCAGGAGTTCATTGAAACTTTGGAAAAATCAGTGCTGGTAGTGGAGCAGGGCTCTGCCTCTATTCCACCCACACCTTGATCATCAAAAAAAAAAACACGAGAATAAAAAGATCCTCGAGTAAAAACCTCTCTGAGGCGCCCAAGGCAGACAATGAGGGTGAAAACCTCATGGAGGCACCCCAGCTGTCTCTCAAAAAAATAAAGAAATGGAAAAAAAAAGATCCTTGGGTGAAAATCTCTTCGAGGCACCCAGGGCAGATAGTGGGGGTGAAAACCTCATGGAGGTGCCCCAGCTGTCTCTCAAAAAAAAAAAAAAAAAGAGGAAAAAAAGAGAGAAAAAAGAAAAAGAAAAAAGAAACAAGCCTAATATTTGTAAAATAATTGCAGGTTGCAGGGAATACATTGCAGGTAAAGAGGGTCGCGCAAAACGAGGACAAGGGTCTGTACCAGGCTACAGAACATCCTTACAAACACTCCCTCCATGGCCACTCGCCTTTCCTAGGATTTGATCACATTCGGGTTGAGATTCCACCTCCTACAGGAAGTTCTGGGCTTTCTACAGGAAGTTCTGTATTTCTACAGGAAACATCCTGTAGAACCTTCGGGCGGGCCAAATTCGATTTTGGAAGGGGATCTGAAGCTTGGAATCTGTTGGTTAGGCCTGTAGCCACCCCTCTATTCCATCCATCACCGTATGTCACCCCTGTTTCATCTCTTTCCACCTCCATTGCACCCACTTGGTTATGTGTTCCTGCACAGTCATACAAGAAACCCTGTTTTCTTCAGATGGACAGAAAAAATTTTCAAGTGACAAGTTAAGCAGCACAGGCTCACACACTCTACCTGTTCAAGCTCCATCTAGACTCTTCATTAGCGAATATAGCCCTACTCGTTTAGCCTGCATCCCAAGAGGAGAAGCAGCTACAGGACATCCTACAGGAATCCTGTAGCGGCTGATCCCTTTGGAAGACATACTCTAGAGGTAGGGGCAGCTGAAACCAACAAAAGGGAACGTCTAAAAAGACTCCTCCTAGATGTGAAAACATCTTCAATAGCTACAACCAAACAGAACCTATGCATGCAACATTTCCAACCGAAGGATTGGGTTCGAAAGTCGTGCATACAACATCAACAAATGAAAGAATGGGTTCTAGCACCTGTGCACGAGGTAGCAGCAAGTGAAGCAATGGTTCCAAGTCCCAAAGCCTGTATAACACATCCACACCCACGCAGGTAAGTGTCTAACCTCATTCCTCAATTGCATAAACTATATTTCGAAAACTGCATGTCTATGAAAATGGTTCAAATTGAACGAATTTGGTGGCCAGTCAACTGGCCACCCATAGCCAGTCACATAGCTTCATGGGATCCGAACAAGCTCAGTTACATTTGAATTTTCCAACAAGACGTGCAGCCGACGCGTGTGGAGTGTCCAGTCAGGGAAAATTGGCGGGACTAGCAGTGGTGGCGATGGTTAATGGCAGAGGAGAGGTAATGGCGGTCAGGGACACGCAGAGAAATGATGGCCGTGACATTGGCTAACGGTTCGGTCCGGCCACCTCACCCCCTCGCCACGAATTGCACCATAGTTCAAAAATGCTCAGCTGAAGACTCGCGTTACCCACTGTTCATTTTCATTTGCAAATGTCCTCGACCGAAGTACGCGTCCTCTACTTCCACAATCTACTAACCCGTCGTCCTCCACCGAGCTTTTCTGCCTGTTTCAAAATTCTCCCGTGTACCAGGCTCGTTCAGAAGCACAGTGACATCCTACAAAAGCTGGCAAGAGTTCTACAGGAAGAAGCTCTATAGGAAGTATGGCATAGACTTCCAAAGCAGAGAATCATGGACTTTTCTTCGTCAAATTTGGAGTTCTGAGAGAGGTAGGCTCAAAAACACTCTTCCATGCATGGTATATTTCAAAAAAGTGGTGAATTGAGCTGTCTTGAATTGGAGGGTTAGAGACAAGTCTGCCTATGAGTCAAAAAATAGCAGTTTACCTGTGTGTTGCACAGAATTTCTCAGTTGGTTTTGCATCAAAATTCTCCTCGACCGTTCCTGTTAAGAAAATTCCTCCTATAGAAAAGATAAAGCATTGTGAGGGCTAACCTGTGTATGAAGAATGTGAATTTTACATGGTTGTATGTATGCTAGGGATGAAAATTGAGCTCTGCACTCTGTTTGTGGAAACCTAATCTTTTTATACATGGACAGCCGAGTTTTGGGCAGCAAAAGCATTAGAACCAAGGAATTGGTGCAAGTTAAAAAATAAACACCTGAGAGATCCTGTCCTGAGGTTCGAAGGAGGAAACCTTAAAACAGTTGTCCCTCTCTGCTCAGAGCATAAAACAAAGCACTCTCACTATGCCCGGGGGGTTTATCAGGAAGGAACCCTCGGATTCCAGAAAATTTCATGAACATCTCAAGGTGGTGAACCTCTTCACTCGTGCCAATTGGATGACCTTTTGTGAAAAAATTCAGGGTCAAGATGATGAGATAATGGAGGAATTATTAATGTCCTTGCAACCTAAATCAAAGACACTAGCCACTGTGAATTTCAGAGGGTTGACTCTAAAGCTTACCCCTAAACTCATTAGTCGAGTTACTGATCTGCCATTGGGGATACCCTGGAGCAAAGAGGAGAGGGAATTGGGCCAAAAAGCCAAGAAAGAATTCTTCCTACCCGAGGAATAGTTTACAGAATATAAGAACGGGGTCCGGAGAACCAGCTTACATCCTTTTTGGAGCGAAGTCAGTTTCCAAATCATGAAATACATTACCTGTGAGGGGTAGTTCAGTATTGTCTACGGCTATCATTTCCGATTGCTGAGTGAACTCATACATGGGATGGATTTACCTCCAAAATCGAAGTTAAGCATCCCCTATTTTCTTCCGCAATCATTAATTGAGTGTGGCACAAAATTGAAGGAAGGGACACCGGATCAGCTAGCCCATCATGGGCTCATCAAGCTTTTAGTGGAAGATGCCCTCCACACCTACACTGTCCCTCTCTCCTGGGAGATTTTCCACAACATGTCCAGAGATGATGATATTTGAATTTTGGCCGAGGAACTCACCTCATCTAGCAGTGAAGAAAGGGAACACACTGAGGCAGGAGAGAAAGCCAGTGGTAAAGAAACACAGGACAGACCACCACAGAAAGAACAAGAAGAGAAACGAGGAAAAGGCCAAGTTGCTAAGCCTAAAACTGTGGGAGGAACAATGGCACAAACACCCAGGGAGAAACAATTGCAGAGTAGAGCAGAGAGGATTGAAAATTTCCAAACAAAGGAGGGCACAACCAAGGCAACCACACAAAAATTAAAAGGAAAGACACATCAAACCAAGCAGACCAAAACAGTTGGAACAGTTTCTACAAGAAGCATGAAAACAGTTTCTACAGGAAGCATGAAAACAGTCGACACAGGACTTTCTACAGGAAGCATGGAAACAGAGCAGCAAAAGGAGAAATCACCTGAGATTTTGGCCAAGGAGGCAGCAATTGTGCTGGCTGCCTTAAGCACATCTCCAAAGCAAACAGGGAAGTGAAAAAGGGAGCCTTCCATGTATTTTAAGGCAAGAAGGAGCATGCGGATAAAAACTGGCAGACCCCAACCACAGTCAAAAGAGCCAGTTACGATTGTGGACACCCCACCTAAACAAAAGGAAAGGTCTCCTTCAAAGGCATCCATCACCTATGAATAGGGAAGCCCAAAAACGTCCACCTGGAGAGAAAGGATTAAAATGTTGGACACAAAGACCTCTCCACAGGATGTTGAGACTGTTCTACATGAAATGCGGGCTAGGCTAAAGGAGACCGAAGAATTGGAAGGAAAGGCAGCTAAATCATCACAGGAGGAAGAAAAGGCTGAGAACATTGTGGAACCAAGCCCCTAGCCCATCTTGGGCTCCTACTATAACTTGTTAGAGGCTGGAAAGATCATTCCCCAAAAATTCGTAGTGCCACTTTTCCTTGCACTAGAAGAAGAGAGAGCGAGGACCCACACTTGGATGAATATTGCCAAGTCCAAGGGTGTGGCAAATATAGGTCCCCTGGAGGAACAACTCAAAGAGGCAAGAAAGGAATTGGCTATGGTACGGAATGTGGAAAGTAGCCAGCAGGCCAAGCTACAGGAAGAAAACGAGCTGCTTAAGCAGCAGCTACAGCTCCAAGGATAGTATAAGGAAGACAGGCCCCACATCTTGGGAGAACAACAGCAACAGGAGGAGCCCATAACAGACAAAGAAACCCCTGATGAACAGCAGAGAAGAGATGGGTTGCAAGCTGAAATTGAGACACTAACTAGACAGCTACAGGAGAACGACTTGCAAGAAGCACAGGAGATATAGTCTCTGAAACAACAGGTGCAAGAAAAGGAGGCCCAACTAACCTGCATGGCCATCTAGGTGATGGAAGCTCTGCAATGTAGGCAACCTGCCAAATCATACGCCCTATACCTTAAGGATCAGTGGTTGCAGTTTCAGATTAACACCTTGGCCCAAAGGGGCATCACTCCATTTCAAAACTATCATCAATTTGTGGCTTTATGTGACAGTGGCTCATCTGAGGACAAGGCTAAATTATCAGAGTTTTATTTGCACAACTTAGCCCTTCCAAATATGAATTCGTAGGATCCCAACACTGTGGTAGGAGATGTCCAACTTATGGCCATGGCCTCTTGGATGAATCATGAGGAAAAAGGAGCAGCAGAGGTCCAAAATATTATGAGCAGGGAAATCAGTGAGCCACTAATGATCAGAGCAGAGTCGGAGGATCCCTCAACAGTGATAAGCACCCACCAGCACTTGGCCAATAGCCCTCAGGATTTACCAGATTACATTGAGCAATAGGCTAAAGTTATTGCCCACTTTGAGGACATGGAGAGACTGTTGGGGGATAACTGCCTTCATGCCTGCACAAGGCGGTGGAACACACTGCCCCACAGCTTGAAGATAATAGAATACCACTCTCCAACCAGGATGAGGGAGGTCTTGGCAAGGGTACCCCTCTACAAATAGTCAATGCAAAATCTGCAGGCCAATTGGATCGACCTAAAATTCAGTCCTCCCTTGCTTTTGGGATTGCTAGGAGTTAAGGAAGAAGAGGAAAACAGACGGTGGTAGGAAGTGGAAAGAAAAGCAGGATTTCACGACCGGGAAGAAGACATCACTACGAAGTCCTAGGACGTGAGAGAGGCAGTCAAATCTATCAAGGATGATGAGCTAGATTAGTTGCTCAGAGGATGAGCAACCCATTTAGCAGGGGGGTGATGATGAGCCCCAAAAATGGGTAACTTATTGGGCTCATTTTGCCTACTGTTCTTCATCAATCCACCATTTTTCATAGTTTATGCATGTTTTTTGAGTATATTTATGTTAGTTGAATGAATGAGGGTGGTCACTTTACCAAGAAGGCTAATACGTGGTTATTTCAGGTTTTTGGACAAATTTTGGAACAAGGCCAAGCAATTATGAGCCAAATGATAGCCAAGCATGAAGGAACAAGGGTGAGGATTCGTAGGAAGTGTGTCTCTTGCATTAAATGGCCCTTCCTTGAAATCTCCACCCTCAACTCTGAGCTCAGCAAGCCACCAAAACGAATCCTAAAGGCAGCCGAGCAGCTTTGTGAAAAGTGACTGTTTATTGGAAGTTTGAACAGTCGAGCCCCTTGAGCTGAGGAGGGCTGCTGAGAACCCTTGTAGGCATAAATAGGAAGGCTTTTAGCCTTCATAGGTTACTTTTTGAACTGTTTTGTTTTGCACTATAGTGCTATCATTTTCTCAGCTCATTTTCGTAGCTACTGCTGTATAACTTTCTTGTGACATGGTTATTTTTTAGGAATGAAAAGCAGCTTTATTTGGCATTAGTTCTGAGTTTTTCTTAGGAGCCTATAGCTCTTGGGGTTGGTCCCAACCCAAGTGCCAAGGCTTCCTTTGTGTACTATTATTTGCTTTTTATGTCATTGCAAAATAATTTATGTTAAGTAGATTAAAATCTTGCTGGTTACATAGGACATTGTTGATGATTAGAAAGGCTTTTTATGTTAAGATTGAGTTGATAGGTTAATAACAAGGAATATCTTCAGAAAAAGGCCATCAAGCACCCTTGATCTCACCTCTCCCTCAGTGGGATCGTGAGCTGGGACAAAGGTGACCTTGCTGCCAATAAAAACACCATCTTTGCTTCACCATGCAATCATTAGTGTTAGATTCTCATTTGCAGAAATTGATACCAGTTGTGGTTACATGTTCAGGTTCATGATTGCTTAGTTTGCATAGCTATTTCACGTGATTTCATTACAAATAAACTTCTATTCATTTCCTTTGCTGTTACTTAGGTCAGATTAGAGTAAAGTAGCTAGGTCATTGGTTTTCCAAGTCATTGATTGTTCAGTTTGAGAAATAACTTGTAGAGTGCCTATAATACCTCTCCATCCACCCGTACTCCACCAATCCCATCTGCTCCATCCCCTAACTCAGATTCTTGCCTCACGTTTGCCACATTCGCTCACGTAGCCCTAATTTTTGTGCAACATTGCTCTACTCCTCCTTGAACAAATCCAACCATCCTCATCACTTCTTCAGCTCCATCCACCAAGTCCTTGACCTCCTCACACCCTTATCCTACCCCCATACTCACTTCTCCACCTTTCTCTCTCCATCCACCCTCGAAAATCCTATTTTTTGAACATCCTGTACAAAATATAGAACATCCTGTAGAACCCCTGCAGACATCCTATAGAAGCTCACAAAAACGGTTTCTTGATATCCAAACTCTGTGAAACTCTCTAGAAGGGTGCTAGGGACCCCTTAGGCCCTCTTCTAACCTTCCCAATCTCCTGCGAGCATTTCCTCTCGCCAATCCACCTCTGCACAGTCAAAAACCAGTTAAAGCACATGTGTGACAATTTTGACACTTTAGTCAAAAATACAAAAAGATGTTTTTTTAGATTTTACTGTAGAAGTAGCTTAGATACATGCATTTCACCTTCTTAGAAGTCAATGGCATCTCTTTCAGTAGATTTCGTCCTTTTTCTTGCATCAGTAGGATTAGCTGGTAAAATTAGGGTTTGCATTTCCTTTCAGTTTTTCAGTTTCTTTCTGCAAGTAGATTAGCCTCCTTTGAGTTAGCTTCCATCCATTGGTTAGAAAGCTTCTTCTCATAGCTCATAGAAGTTGGCTTAAGCTCCTAGCGGACTTGTGCCAGCTGACCAAGTGACAGCTGCGGCAAGAGCTAGTACTTGTGCATATAGCACCGTCGCTTCCAAGTTTGTTACGAACTAACGGGTTGATAAGAGTAAAGAAGTGAGTCCCAAGAGTTGCAGCATTATTTCTGCAATACTGGAGCCCACCAGTAAGCATAAACAGGAGTTGATGGATTTAATTGCTGATTATAATGTATTATTTCAGGAGCCGCATGGACTACCTCCAAAGAGGGAGATCCAACACGAGATCCACCTATTGCATGACACCCCTCTGTCGAATATTGGCATGTACAGAATGTTAGAAATCGAAATGGAGGAGATCAAGCATCAAGTACAGGAATTATTGGACCAAGGTGTGATCATGCCGAGCTCCTTTCCTTGTAGGTCGCTGATTGTTCAAGTACCTAAGAAGGACGATAGCTGGAGGATGTGCGTGGAATATCGCATCTCAACAAAATATTAGTAAAAAATCGCTATCCCCTCCCACTCATAGATGATTTATTGGATCAATTAAAAAATGTTGTATATTTCACAAAATTGGATTTGCGTAGTGGCTATCACTAGGTTCGAATTGTAGAGCAGGACGTGTGGAAAACCACTTTCAAAACCAAGCAAGGGTTGTTTGAATGGATGGTAATTCCATTCAGGCTTTGCAATGCTCCAGCCACCTTTATGTGGGTTAGGAATAATATATTTCAGCCCTTCATTGATGAGTTTGTTCTCGTATATTTAGATGATATACTAGTTTTCAACAAGAGTTGGTTTGAACATATCAGTCATGTAAAGAAAGTGCTTCATGTGCTGAAGAAAGAAAAACTCTTTGTAAAATTGTCAAGGTGTGAGATCGGGAAAACCTCTTTGGGTTACCTAGGTCATATTGTTGGTCATGGTCAGATAAAAATTGATCCCGCTAAAGTTGAAGCAATTGTAAATTGTCCTAAACCTACTAGTGTAACAGAGGACCGTAGCTTTCTAGGTTTATTTCAGTATTGCAGGAGATTTATTGCTAATTTCTCTATTATTGTAGCACCTTTGCACACATTGACAAGTGTGAAACAGGTCTTCCAATGGGGAGGAAGACAACAGAAGTCCTTCAAAACATTGAAGGAAAAAATTAGCACCGCGCTAGTCTTAGCCTTACCCGATCTCCAACAGCCATTTGAGATTGAAACCGATGCCAGCAGTTATGCCATGGGAGTTGTACTGATGCAGCAAAAGAAGCCAATTTGTTACCATTCTGAGAAGTTTTCTCAAGTTGTGATAAACTATCCCACCTTGGTGCAGAGTGTGAAACAGTGGAAACACTACCTGATCAGCAAGGAGACCATCATCCATACAGATCATCAGCCCTTGCAGTATCTTCAGTCACAAACCAAGTTGCAGCAAACTCGTCATTTCAAGTGGATGGGTTTTCTTCAATAGTTTCATCTGTTAATAAAGTATAAGGGCACTAGTAATAAAGTGGCTGATATGCTATCTCGCCCTCCTATTTCTGCTTCTGTTATTTTGCATAATGCTTGTTGTCTTTTGAAAGTTATGCTGAACAATATACTAATGATGATGACTTTAAGGAGGTTTATGCAAAACTAACCCATGGTTCACAAGTGGACAACTATCACTTGCAAGGGAAATTGTTGTATCACCTTGGTAAATTGTGTATTCCGACAAGAGAAAGAGTGCATGTAATTCGACAGGCCCACACCTCTCTTGTGTCTAGACACTTTGGTGTCGAGAAAACTTTAAGTCATGTACAAAGATTTTTCTTTTGGCCTCATATGAAAAACATTGTGACTCGGTATGTAAAGGATTGTGTGATGTGTTCTGTTTCAAAGCCCTCTAATAGAAAACTTGGGCTCTACACACCACTCCCTATTTCAAGTCGTCCATGGGAAAGTGTTTCAATGGACTTTGTAGGAGGTCTACCTTTGTCTAGGAAGGGTCACAACTATTTGTATGTCGTCGTTGACCAGTTTAGCAAAATGTGTATTCTTATGCCTTGTAAAAAGCAGATTACTGCAAAGCAGATTGCTTCTCTTTTCTTTCTGTATCTTTGGGTCCACTTTGGATTACCTACATCAATTGTTTCAAATCGAGACTCTCGCTTTCTTGGGGAGTTCTAGACCAGCTTGTGGAGGATGATGGACACCAAACTGAAAAGGAGCATGGCCTTTCACCCACAGATCGACGGGCAGATAGAGGTTGCTAACCCTACCATGGTACATCTATTATGAGGCTATTGTGGGAAGCATCCCAAGTTGTGGGATGAACATCTCCCTATATACAACATTCCTACAACCGAGCAGTGCATTCATCGATGCAGCGTTCACCATTCAAGACTTGCTTTGGTTACCTGCCAAAGGACCCTTTAGACATGGTCTTTGGAAGGGAGGATGGCTCCAGTGGACTCCAGTGGACTTAATGATAAAGACAAAGCTCAACAGTTCATTCAGTGAATCCAAATGATTCGCCAAGCAGTGCAAGAACAGTTGGAAAATATTCAAGCCCGTTACAAGGCTCGACATGATAAAAATCACGTCGACCATCAATTCCAAGTGAGCGACAAGGTGTGGTTCCACATCAGCAAAGATAGGATGAAGGGAGAAGGAAGGAAGTTGCGGAAAATCTGGTATGGACCATTCACCATAT
The DNA here is from genome assembly GCA_031772625.1 of Pinus tabuliformis. Taxonomy (NCBI): domain Eukaryota; kingdom Viridiplantae; phylum Streptophyta; class Pinopsida; order Pinales; family Pinaceae; genus Pinus; species Pinus tabuliformis. The sequence goes on along the minus strand of CM062818.1, from coordinate 913,047,812 downwards.
TGGAGAAGTTTGGGAACAATACTTTTCATCTTGACTTACCAGTATATATGCAGATGTACTCAGTAGTGAATGTGGAGAACCTGAAGTTGTATGAACCTCCTTTGATCATGGACACTGATAAGGTGGGCACAGTTCCTACCATCAACGATTTTGCACCTGAATATCTCGATGAGTTGCCCGAATACATCATCCTCGACAGAAGAACCAGGACTTCACAGCGAGGAGATGTAGAGTACCTTCAAGTTGGATTCAAGGGAATGCATCCCAGCAAGGCCAGATGGCTACAAAAAGAGAAAGTGAGGGCATAGTTCCCTCACTTGCCAATTGACTAATGAAAAGCTTTTGGCGGTCCAAAAGCTCCTCAATGGGGAGGATTGATCCAGGTGGATCTTCAGATACAATGGCATGGAAAAAATCAGAGATCAAAGTGATCAGAATGTAGTCAACCTAGGACCAGAATAGAGATCTCATCGTTCTGATTCCAACGGCGCAAACGGTACTTCAATCTTAGTCTGGATGATGAAGTTATTGCAAAAAGAAGGGCTCTTCAATCCTTAAGAAAACAGAGGAATTTCCTTTAAAAATGGGTCTTAAAAGCCTTAAAGGAAAATTGCAATCGGAGGTCGCAAGAGGACAAACTTAAGGTTTGGGTCATGGAACCCCTGATCACCGATCTCCGCTCAGATTGGATTGGTGGATCGAAGGCCATCACAATCGACGGTTATATATATACATATATGTGGATAGCGGCGAATGGACAATGTGATCGGCTTTTAATCGGATCGGCGGAACCTCCGACAAACACCCAGGGCGATATATGTGCCGGATGCCAACTCAATCAGCCGACGCTGATATCGGTGATCGGCAGTCAGTCTTTCCCAAGGATTAGGCCCGGGACACAGCGAAACGCCAATCTGTGATCTCAGCGTGGACTTGATACCAACTATAAGCCCGATTTAATAATATTTGAGGTTCGGGCATATGGGTTTTGCTCGGATTTGCAGTGTTTTCGGGATTTTTGAAGCTTTTTCGTTCAACGATCAAAAGACCATTTCGAGCAGCTATTTCACCCGCCACTCTACCAACCTCCATTGTTAACCAGGAAACCCCGATTTGAATGGGGTTCTGTCCAAAGAACCCATTATAAAACACAGTCGATGGAAGAGCACGGGAGGAGGCTTTTTCTTTATGGTTGCAGCACGCTATTTCACAGAGGCCGAGAGCGCCTTTTGATCTGTTTTGGACAGTTATACAACTCCAACCCTCTTCTATTACTGCAGGAAGCTTTGGTGTTGCATAGTACTCCACCTCAGGAATTCATTTCATAGCCATCAGGAAGATTGGAGGTATAAGCCTCTTATGGACAAATTGATAAATTTAATTCTATTTATTCATGCTATTTAATCAGAAAGGCCTCCCCATTGTTGAGCTGGGCCCGGAGATGTAGTCTAAATTGGAAGAACTCCGTTATCAAGCCTTGGTTTCTTCTTTTTGTGCCTGTTATGTGTTTTCTTCTTCTTTTCATATGTGCACATTTATGTGTTAAGCTGCAATTTTTATATGCAATTATTTTTTATACATCTATAAGCGAAAACATTTTGGATCACCAACATTAAGCCTGGAATACGTATCCCATGACCTTGGTTATTATTTTCCTTTATTAACTTTATTACATGGATTTTTTACCAGGGTTGTTATAGAACCCTCCCCCTTGGGGGAACACTTTCCTTGGTGTTCAATGACACCTACAAGCAGCAAGACCATTGCAAAGAAAAACATATTGCCCATGGATCTTTATAACTTAGCTTGTTATAGTATTTACAATGAAAAACCTATTGAAAAGAAAACCAACATGCAAAACATAGCAACATGACATCCATAACGCTTATTGGAGCTTTATAACAAATATCATGGTGATATTTACATCCATATACATGTATACATATACCAAAATTGCTTTACCTTAACCGGAAAACAATGAAGGATACATGGCTTGCATCTAATCAGTCATCTCCCATGTAGCTTCATCAGTCCAAAGTGCTTCCACTACACATTAACCTACTCGGTTGCTTGGTTCCGAAGCATGAGAATCTTTCTTTGGAAAATGCACTGAGGTTCCAGCTGGAATTCTCCTTTTGGCTCCACCTGTAATATAGACCTTTCAATCACATGGTCGACATATTTAACATACTTCTTAAGCAATGAAACCATGAAAACATCATGGAATTTCATTGTCAAAGGTTGTACAAGTCAATAGGCTATTGGTCCAATCCTCTCAGAATCTTGAAAGGTCCACAATATCAAGGTGCTAATTTAGCACATGATACAATCCTCAACGAGGTCTTATTGGGCTTGATGCACAAGTACACCTATTCCCCAAGTTGAAAATCCTTAAACATCATGTTCTTATTTTCACAACTCTTCTGTCTATCATACGCTTCCTTTAGATTCTTCTTAATAACCTACATTTCTTGCTCCATCTCTACCAACATGTTTGGTCCTATCAACACCCTGTTCACTGTATCACTCCAATTAATGGGACTATTAAAACTCTATAGAATTCCTCAAACAGAGTCATCCTCAGAGACTCTTGATACCCATTGTTGTAAGAAAACTCAACCAGTGGAAGATACTCTTACCACTTTCATTGCTGATACATGACATAGATTCTCAACATGTCCTCCAAAATCCTTTTGACCCTCTCTATCTTTCCATCTGTCTTTGGATGATAAGCTATACTAAAGGCCAATTCTATACCCAAACCTGCAAATATTTATTTCAAAAACCTAGAAGTGAACTTGGCATCTTTATCTAACACAATCTTCTTCAGAACACCATGCAACCTCACTACATCTATGATGAAGACATGTGCTACATCATTAACTGAATAAGTAGACTTCACTAGAATGAAGTGTGCTACCTTTTCCAACCTGTCCACCACAACCATGATAGAATCATGTTGTCTAAATGTCCTTGGCAAACCTATAATAGAATCCATGGAAATGACCTCCCATTTCCACTCTAGAATCAGAATCAGTTATAATAATCCACCTAAATGCTTACACTTTTCTTTTACCTGTTGACAATCCAAGCACCTAGCCACAAACTCTACCACTTCCTTGTTCAAATTTGGCCAATAATAGAACTTCTTCACCGTTTTCAATGTCTTATAATATCCTAGGTGACCTGAATATGTTTTAGCGTGAAATTATCCCAGGATAAGCTTCTTGAGCTCACTATGGTTCAACACATAGATCCTGTCCCTAAATCTTACCAAACCATCTATTGTGAGATGATGGTCCACATTGTGATCACTTGTACCTTATTGTAACCTATCCATAATCTCCCTATACCTATCATATTATTTTGTTACTTACAATATCCGATCATGTAATTATTTCCCATAGAAGCTCATAGTCACTATTTGATTTACCTATACTCTCCTGCTAAGAGAATCAACAACCCTGTTCTCTTTACCTTTAATGTACCTGATCTCAAAGTCAAACTCACTGATCATGGCCAACCATATAGCTTATCTAGAATTCAGGTTTGGTTGGTCAAATATATATCTCAATCCGCTATGATCATTCATCAATACAAACCTCCTACCAAGAATATAATGCCTCCACATCTTGAATGCATGGACAATTGCTGCCAACTCAAGATCATGCGTCACATAATTTTGCTCGTGCTCATTCAGTTTTTTTTGTTCATAGAACACTACCTATCTTTCCTACATCATCACTCCACCAAGTCCTCTCTTGCAAGCATCTGTGCATGCCACAAACTCTTTTTCCATATTTGCAATCATTAAAAGTGGATCATTTGTCAATAATTGCTTCAACTACTCAAAATCAGTTGCACATTCCTCTGTCCATTCAATTTTCTTACCTTTCCTCTGCAATGATGTAATGGGATAGGAAATTTGAGAGAAATTCTTGATGAACCTCTTATAATAACCTATTATTCCCATGAATGGTATTACTTCATCCACATTTCTATGAGTTGCCCATTTCATGATGGCTCTTATCTTTTTCAGATCCACTGTTATGCCTTCCTTAGAAACCACATGCCCCAAGTAATGTACCTTCATGTGAAATAAACTTCATTTACTGAGCTTAGCATACATTTGATGCCCTCTCAGAAATCGCAACATTGTTGCTAAGTTTTCAGCATGCTCTTTCTCATTCGTAGAATATACCAATATATCATCAATGGATACAGTCACAAACTTGTCCAAATAAGAATGCAATACACTATTCATCAAGCACATAAAAGTAGTTGGAGAATTATTCAAACCTAAAGGAACTACAACAAACTCATAATTCCCATACCTAGTTTGGAAAGCAGTATTGTAGATGTCCTCTTCTTTAATTTGTACCTGATGATATCCGGATCTAACATCAATCTTCGAGAACATTGTTGCTCCCTTCAGCTAATCAAAAAAGTCATCAATCCTTGGCAACGAATTTATGTTCTTTATGGTTACCTTGTTCAATTGCCTGTAGTCAATACATAACCTGAGAATACCATCCTTCTTCTAAAAAAACAACACTGGTGCACCCCAGGAAATAGACTTGGCCTAATGTATCCCTTCTCAAGTATTTCCTTCAACTACAAATTCCGTTCCACTAACTCTGGTGTGCTCATCCTGTATGGTGACTTTGATGTTGGTGTTGTCCCTAGTACCAGCTCAATAGAAAATTCCACTTCCCAGTGGGGTGACAACTCTAAAATATCTATGAGGAACACATCCTGAAACTGTTGTAAAACAAGGTACCTCCTCAAGATACCTGCATCCTCAACTTCCTTACCTTTATCACTGGAAATATGTACTGCAAACAATACACATTGTTTTCTATGACTGTGCTTTGTCTGCATAGATGTCACCATTATAACTGATGTTTCCTTCTTCTTACCCTGCAAGATTCTCTATTTGTCATTGGCATCCAAGCACTCAATAGCCTTGTCATAAAAATCCACCTTGCTCTTATGAAGATATATCCAATCCATACCCAAAAGCATATTATATGATCCCATTGGAAGTGAAATCAGATGCGTTAATGTAGGCATACTATTTAACTCAAATGCACAAGCTCTTACCCAATGATGAACTCCCTTCTTAGTACCTGTGGCCAACTGTACTAACCAAGACTCTGCATGCACTTCTTTATTCAAACCACACTTATCCACCAGGTCAGGATTAACATAACTATAATTCTATCCAAGATCAACCAAAATATAAACAAATTAATCACAAATATTAACGTACATCTTGATAATAGATGCTTGGTGATATATTGTTGGCTCAAGGGACTTGGACCCAGGTTCAAAGTGTATTGCGCACCAACAAAACCCTCAACCACTGGCCCTTTCAGTAACGACCTGTAAGCATATCGTAGTCTCACTCAAAGCGGTTATGGGAGGTTGCAGAACTAGGTTTTTGATGCCAAAGGGATATGTGTGTTGTGGCGCCCGTGTGTTTACTTATGTCATAGACCTATCTACAAATTCACATGCATAAATAACTTCACGTTGATGATTTACTTCACAGATTTTCACTTATCACATAAACCTATTAGAAATAGTATAACATGTCTTCTTTCGCATAATTTAGTAAAAATCATGCATAACAATATGTATAAACACATATACATAAGATTTTGCTGGAACTTCTTCTTATTTTATTAAGATAGATCTTCACTGCATACAACTTCTTGGACCTGTGCACCCAACTGCAGATGGTTTTCATACTCAGTTGCAAACTCTTCAAGGCCTCCATGCACTTAGCTGTGAAGCCTTGTCCTAAGGCTCGAAATACAGACTAAAGACTAAAGACAAAAGATATCAATGATTCATCTATTATTTCTCTACTATATTCCTTTGACAAGGAACTATGTCCTTATATACATTTCATTACTACAAGACCATGGTCCATATACCATGGATCTGACATAACAATGAGCTAACACCCCATACCCATTAAAAAATGAGGGGCTTTGACCTACCCCAAAGCCCCTAAACATCACATGGTAAACATAACTTTGTGGGGTCCACGTGCTCCACTCCTCAAAATGCGGAGCCTTTGACCAAAACTAGACCAAGTTGGGTTGTGCCCAACAGGCCCCCAACACTCACATGTGACTCGTCCCAAGTCACTCAGCTACGATGCCCTTGATCTTTGCTGCAATACCATTGTAGACTACATTGTACTGTTGGACTATTTATGCTACTTGTTTCTCCTCTTGGTGCACCTCCTCCAACAATGCCTCTATAGTTAGAGCCGCAGTCTATAGTATTATTTCTTTGTCCATTTCCTTTAACTGCTTGAGCCTTCACTGATTGAAAAAGTAGGAGGGCCTAATCCTACCACTATTGAGGACTCGCTTGTAAGATCTGCTCCTTCCTCGAAATATCTTCTATCTGTTTCTGGAGGTTCTTTCCTTCAGTAATACTAGCAAGCCTCTGCGAGACTGGTAAGAAGGTCTTCGCATTTTCCAGGGTCTCTTATCGCTACTTTTGCTTCACCTATATCTCCTCCTCAATCTTCTGAATGTTTGGATCCTCCTGCAGTGAGGTCCAAATTTGCATAGTGTCATCTAGTAAATTTCCATAGTCTGCCACTATGTCGAAGATACCTTTCAAAGCTGATTTTATATCCTTCTCCCTTTGCTCCCGTACTTCTGGTGGTGTGGATGGTTGCAATCATCCTTTCTTCATCACAGTTCCTTCAGACTTTTTCATACTCCACAGAGTAATCTTCCTTTGGCGAAGTCCCTTTTTTCATAGCAGTTTATAGTCCTATGCCCACTTTCAACTGCAGGTGGCACTAAGACATTCTTCACTTCATTTTTCAGTGTGAATTTCTAGGGATAGAATCGTCCCTATATACTTTCAATCTTCTACCATTCACTCATCCTAGAATCAACTGACCATTTAACTTCGCAAGTTGAACTACACCATCGTCAAAGATTTCCTTGATGATATATGGCCCTAACCAATGTGTTTTAAATTTTCCTAGAAAATTCACGAATTTGTTGTCATATAATAGTACAAGATCTTTCTCCTTGAATGTCTTCTTCTTGATGTGCCTATCATGCTAGGCTTTCTCCCTTGCTTTCTGCACTTGCTGATGAAACCTTGCTATGAACTTGTCTTCTTCTAGAACCAGCAATTGTGACATCCTTTCCTTCATAATGTGAGTGTCTGCCATATTTGTGAACACTACAATCCTCAAAATTGGCACAATGTACTCCATAGGTATAATTGCCTTTTGTCCATATACCAACCTAAAATATGTCTGCCCTATCAATTTCTTGCATGTTTTCCTGTATGCCCACAACAGCACTAGAATCCTCGGATCCTAGTGATCTTTGTTCACACTGCATACCTTGGTTAATGCATTCTCCAAAATCTTATTGAAAGCTTCCACTGTTCCATTTGCCTGAGGATGATAAGGAGTGCTCTTCTAGTGGTAAACCTAAAATTCCTCAGTTAATGCTTCAATGGTATTATTCAAGAAGTGTGTCCCTTGGTCACTCATCAGAATCCTTGGGCAGCCAAATTTGGACAATATATATTCAAAGATGAACTTCGCAACAGTTTTTGCGCTGCAATCCTTCACTAGCTGCAATACTTCATCTGTAAATGGTGTAGGGAAGGGGTCATGCAGACATGCATCATTCAATTTTCTCAAGTCCACACAAATTCTTATTTTCCATTTTTACTTCTTTTCCTGAACCACCATGGGACTTACCCATTCAGACTCTTTGACAAGTTCAATGATCCCAACTACTATCATCTTGTCTAATTCTTCCTTTACCTTTTCCTTATATTTTGGATTTAGTCTATAATGTCTTTGCTTGAAAGCCTTCGCATCGGGTTTCATAGGAATCTTCGTAACTCCCAATTCTCCTACTATGCCCTTCACATCTAAGAACTTAGTAGGAAACAACTCCTGGTTATAATGCAAAAGATCTTTTATCTTGTTGATTGTGTCTTCATCCTAGTAATATCCTATCGTTGCAAAATTTGTCTCATCTTCTGATCCTATATTCACCCTCTTCATCTTTAGTGGCTTCGTTATATCAGGCATCTCTATTTTAGGTCCATTCACTTCACAGTGACCTTCAGATTCTGCGATGTCAATATTGCGAGGATCTTCCTCCTCTTCTGCAGTGATATTGTAGCATTCCATTACATTATGTAATTGCGCAGCCCAATCAGGTTGCCATGTACATGGAACTTCATTTTCAAAAATATTCTTCTTAACTATCTAAAGGGTTGCATCTATATGTGGACAATCATCTTCAAAACTAAATGTCATTATAAATCCATCAACCATCTCTTCCCAGCTTGCAGTACCATGTTGTAGTTTTGTTTCAAAACACCAATTCTGAGGAATTGTCTCCAAGGTGTGGATGAATCCATGCAACCATTCTTCTCGCGAAATTTCTTTCCATGTTGTCATACCTAGTTGTATGTGTTCTCTAGGATCAATTTGAGACATCATACTTATATTCCAATTCTGTTTCTACTTGACTAAACCTTACCCACATAAATATTCGACATTGTTGCCAATATCCTATGCTCTTATTATGTGTACCCCACCATCTAGCAAGAATAGCTCTTAGGACTAAATCAAGAGCTACCACCCTCTGACATTCTGGCACCTGTCTTTCATACTCTCTAAAGAAAGTATCAACATTACCAAAACCATCATACAAAGGTAAATCACATACCTTTGTTGTCATACATCGTATTGCTTTAGTGATCCTTGCACATCACCTTGTAGACACTTCATGTAACTTGTTTTTCCAGTTTTCTAATTCCTCTTCTGAATCTGAAGTGAGAGAACTTTTTTACTCCCAACCCAATTTTCCATTTGCAGTACGATTGATCCATTCTTCTCCTTTTGTTGTTATCTAGTAAAGGTTGTCAATGTCATATGCGCTATACTCCTCTTTGACAGATTCAGTATACCTTTCTCCTTCTGATCGATCTAATGGAACAATGACTCTCACATTGTTGCTTTAAAATATAATTTTCCTTTATTTAGGTTAATTATAGCCATTTTATCTAATTCCCAATCCAATCCAAGAAACGCAAAATAGGGATTACTACCATCCACAATTTCGATCACTTCAAAGTTTGTAATAGTGTGCACTCCTTCAATGTCTCTCATGATACCTGACAACCTTCCTAGAGGAACAATATTTTATTAGTTCACTATCTTCAGTTAGATCGCTGACCATTGCAACTTTGGCTTACCCATAAATTCCCAAGTCTTCTTCAGCAAGATGTTGGCATCAAATCCTAGATCTAGGATAATGTGATCCATGTCATATTCCCAAATCTATGCATTAAGCCTCATTTCTTTTCCAATCCTCTCCTTGTGTCGATGTAGGTTATTTACTGCACACATATCGCTCTATGGCACTTCCTGAGAACCACAAGGGTCTATCAATTCCTACAATCCCTCCACATCTTTCTATTTTCTTAACAACTTCATGCAAGTCTGTAGAAAAGACTTCAAAATATTTGGATCCATATCTTATGTCACAACTGGTACTATCTTGTAGTTATTATTTTGTGTTGGCTGCGCGATAGAGGTTGAAGACCCATCATCCATAAATCTTTGCCTCGACTCCCTAAGTACTTTATTTTCCTTCAGAATATAAAATGTAGGATATTTTTTCAGTAGTTTTTCTTACCCATGTAGCTTCAACTTCCTTTATCCCATTGGCTTTATCATTTCTAGTCGTAGCTCTGCTTCTTATTACAATGTTGATGTGTGGTTGATCCTCTCTTGGCTCAATGGTCACTATTTTAAAATTTGTTGCAGGCTGCTAGTTCCTTTTCTCCTTTATCTTCGCGATAAGGATGATGTTGTTGAATAAATTTTCCCTTTTTGCCTTATTTTATCCATTTCACCTTTTACCCATTCCATAGTTTTCGAGGTTAATTTATGTCTCAAAACAACAAAGGTATATTAATTTGGAATGTCTTTTTGAAATATTGATTAATGAAACATAATCCTAGGGTAACACTGCCTATGCGACTTGCTAATTAAAGTTCTTTTGTAGAATCAATATAATGATGACTAGCAGGCTATGACTCAGTGCAATGACTATTAAGGAGTTGGCATTGCTATTCTAGGACAGGGGTTGCAATGATGTTCAACCAATGACAAACTGATGGGTTGATACAATTTCTATATTTTGCATATTGTTTTTTTTTTAACGATTACTGTATATTTGCGAGCAAATAGAGCTATAATAATTTCTGAGTTTGTTAATACTATTTTTGTAATGATACAATGTATAACTAATGGTTATCAAGGCATAAATGCGAACACTTGATCTGAGAAGTGTAACAACAGACTTTATTGTATTTCTTTCTTGATTAATGCAATTTTGATTTCCTGAAATTCGTGCAATCTTTGATCTTTGCAACAGCCCTGATCGGAGAGTCAGTCCCACTCTCCTAATCAGGTGCTATTGGATTATTTGTGTGCATAGATTTATATTAGTTGTGTTGTTATGATTTCTTTTCTATTGCTGTTAATGATTTATCGATTTCGTATTGTTGTGAATCCATATTTTTGTTACTCTAATTTGTTGTTACTATCATTAGCTTGATGTTACTCAATTATTATGTTTATTTGAATGCTTAATGTTGGGTAGGGAACCTATGGCCTGCATAGATGTTGCACAGTATCCTTGAAATAATTAACGAGCCCCGGGTTGACAATAAATGTGGGGAAGGGTGAAATCCATAATTCATATCTGAACACCAACATTTTGGCATTGTTTCCGGGGAGGCTATCTAAGGCACAAAAGTACGACCAGTATTGACCATAGGAACACTCTCTCATCTTGATTAGGTAGTTCTTACCTCTTTCAGGACCCGAGCTTTAGATTTTGTGATTGGTTTTTTTTATTTTTTTTTCCCTTAGGAACACTCTCTCGTCCTAATTAGGTAGTTTTTACCTCTTTCAAGACCCAAGCTTTAGATTTTGCGACTGGTTTATTTTTGTTTTGTTTTCTTGATTCTAGGAACACTCTCTCGCCATGGTTAGGTAAAGTATGTACTAAACCTCTTCCAGGGCCTGAGCTTAAATTATTGGATTGTTTATTTTTCTGTCAATTATAGGGGCCATCCTCTCGTCCTAGTCAGGCAATTTTTTTTTTTCTTGGATGATTTTTCTTCACTTTCAGATTGTATGAACAGAGAAATGATCAAAAGGGGTAGAGGAGGACCCCCCAAAAAGAGGGAGGAAAGATCTAGGCAGAATTACCTATATCCCAGAGATCATTTCGAGGGTTGAGTCAAGAGCATCATCATGATCTGCTATTAGGGTTAGATTTCATACGAGATCTGGAGGATAGTTAGTTTCACAACCAGAGCCTCCCCCAATAATAGAAGCAGAACTCAGGGAAGAAGAAATAGGAAGCAAAGGATCTGAGGAATTGAGCATTGCAAGTTCAAAAGAAGAGGAAGGAGACTCAAGGGAATTAACTCTGCCATTTGATCGAGGGAGTGTTGTCAGACAAACTCAACCACGCATTATAGAATAGCCAGAACCTATTGAGATCCCAAGTGAATATTGGAAGATATTCATGGCCCATACAACTTCTACGATCGAATTTCCAATTGGATATATTAGAGGTGATGCACCTATGAATCCTATTCCTTTAACAACATTACCTAATTTCCATGGTCTCTCTTCTGAAGATTTGGACACATTCCTCTTCAAATTCAATGTTGTCTGTTGAGGATATGATTATATTTTTTATGCTCAAAAAATTAAGATATTCCCTACTACTCTAAAAGGAATAGATCTGAGATGGTTTATGGGTTTAGCGGGGGAATCTATTACAACATGGGATGACATGAAGAAAATTTTCCTTGAAAAATATCAGGACTACTGCAAGTCTTGAGACATTAAGGAGGAAATCTTTAAGATTACACAGAAAGAGGATGAGAACATGGAGGACTTTATGGAATGCTTTAAATACATCCTGCAAAGATCAGGCCATAGTGACTTGGATAAGGATATTTTAAAGATAATATTTCTATGAGCACTAAGGGAAGAATCCCTGGAACTCCTGAACATGGTAGGAAAAAGAGATATATCAAAGGAAGAATTTGACACCATCTGTGAGTTGTGTATTAAATGTTCACATAGAGCTACAAGGCATAAGAAAGGAATACGAGCTCTCAAGACATCTAGTAGTGGGGTTACAAAAGCATAAATTGGGAACTTGTTGGATAGTTTTGGGACTCATAGTCTAAGCACATTGTCCTCACAGCTAGACGTTTTGTAGGCAAAATAGAAACAGATGGAAGTCGAGAAGGCGATGGCCATTTTCTATCCTCAATGCAGGAAGAATCACTCGTTGAAGAAATGTCCACTCAACACCATTGAAGCTTGTGCAATATGTGAGTAGATCCATTCTACCAACATGTATCCATCTCTTCCTAGGCTGAAGGCATTATTTCAAGAATAAAATGAAGAAGTAGATCATCTTTGTTTCATGGGATCAAAGAAGCCATTACAATTGTGGCCACATAATATGAATCAGGGTATGTCTCAAGATCCTTCTCCGTGTTTTAATAGATTGAATTTTTTGTCTCAACCTGTACCCTTCCCACCTTTGTGGCTGTAATACTATCAGTATCCAATGCTTGGAAGTCATGGTCCCCCCAACCTGGTCTAGCCCCTTCATGGTCCCAGAGATGGCATGGACCTCCTCTTTCTACAAATCAATTTTCCCATCCTATGCCGCCACAACAGTTACAGCTTCCATGTAATGCCTCCACCAACAATCCTCCTCTTCATCCACAATTGCATGTTCAATCCAACTCGAACCTGAATAATAGGGGAGCCCAATAGGTTGAGGCACTCAATATATAATATTGCTACTGCGAAATGCAATGAATTGAATCTTCGATCCAGACAGGTGGTAAATACTAAGACTTCACTGATAATTGTTGAACATAATGATAATGAAGTCTCAAATTCATAACCTATAAACACCTATAGAAAGACCACGGGTGATTCAATACGGATTACCATGGAACAATAGTCCCCCACTCAAACAATTGTCACTCGAGGATGTCAAACCGGCCCACCTTATCCTGAGAGTATATCCTTGAGCAAACAAATTCCTGTTGGCATTATGATTCAGGTGTTGTCCTTGATGGCAAACCCATTCAGGTGATAAATCAAGAAGGACGCAGGAAATATGTTCAGCAAGTGCGTCCCCGCAGATATACCATACAGAACCCGCGTCCAGGGACGCAGGCCAGCCGTTCAGGAGGTGCGTCCGCCCAGTGCACACATTTCAAGGCAGAGAAAAGCACGTGGGGGTTTCTTGTGTGGTATCTAGCCGACGGTTTTGTGTTTCTATGGTGTCGGCTCGTGGTTTTGTTCCATGTTTTGGGGAGAAGCTTGCCTATATAAAGCAAAGGAGTTCATTTGGATTAAGGATCATCTTGGTTGAATATCTTTTGGTGAGATCTAGTCCAGATCTATGAAGGCGAATCTTCTAATGGACTATGATCTCTATGGCGCATGATCAGATCTGTGGATCTGAGTGTTTGGGTTGGTTCTGAAGTCCTCATATCTTTTATATCTGAAGGGACGCAGGTTCAGTGAAGGGAAAGTGCGCCGGGACGCAGTACAGTAAAGGCTCAGGTGCGTCTCGGAGGCAAAGGACGCGGCATGACTGTGTTATTGGGTGCGTCTCTGAAGCAAAAGACGCGGCGCGATAGTGTTTCTGGGTGCGCCGGTCGCAGCAAAGCATAGAGGAACAGTGCGTCGGCACGCAGAACAGTGGAAGGTAGACTGCGTCCAGTCGCAGGTCACAGAAAGAAAATATGCGTCCCTGTCTTAAGATGATCTGTTGACTGTATATTTCTGTTCATAAGGTGTTCTGGGTTATTTCTGTAATTACTGATCTGATATCTGTAGTGGACTGTATCTGTTGTATACTTGTTGATCATTTGATTCTTCATGAAAAGAAGTAGGGGGTTGTAGCTCCCTTCCAGGAGAGACTGGAAAACGAGAGAGAGTTGTAGCTCTCTGCAGGTTGCAGCCTGCGTGCTGGTAAAGGACTGCACCAGTACAAAATCATTGTAAAAAGAATTTCTTGAAAGAAGATAGAGACATATTGCAGCAGGTGGTTTTCTCCCGCATTGGGTTTCCACCTTACATCTTGTGTTCTTTGGTGTGACTGTCTATTTTCTTTATTCATGCTCATTATTTTATGGTACTGATATGCAAGAATAATTCAAAAGATCAAATAAGGAAGATTTGGTAAATTGCTTGATAATACTGATTCACCCCCCCTCTCAGTATTATTTCCAACAATTGGTATTAGAGCAGGTCCTTCAGAAAAGCTTGATCGCTTGAAGGTAGATCGTTCATCATGAGCAACTACGAGAGAGAAGCATCAATCAGGCCACCAGTTTTTGATGGGACAAACTTCAATTATTGGAAGGTAAGAGTTACTGCATATCTTCAATCTCTTGGTACTGAAGTTTGGGACATTGTAGAAACAGGCTATGCTTTTCCTTCAGCTACTCCTACAGATCCAGCTGAGAAAAAGAAGTATGAAACAAATGCAAAAGCAGTCAGTACTCTATTAGGAAGTATATCCCAAACAGAATTCATGAAGGTAATGCACTTCAAATCAGCAAAAGAAATATGGGACAAAATGATCACAAGCTATGAAGGAGATGAACAGGTAAAACAAGCCAAACTTCAAACTCTCAGAATTCAATATGAGACTCTCAAGATGTATAATGATGAAAGTGTGGCTAATTATTTTCTTCGGGTAGATGAGATTGTAAATTGTATGAAAAATTTGGGTGAAGAAGTAAAGGAGTCTCTAGTAGTTCAAAAGATTCTAAGATCATTATCCCCCAAGTTTGAATCCAAAGTATCTGCAATAGAAGAAAAAGAAAATCTCCGTGTTCTTACTATGTCTCAGCTACATGGAATTCTAACTGCTTATGAAATGAGAAAGGGAGGACCATCAGACAAAAGGGAGGCTGCTTTTAAAGCATCAGGCAAAGAAGATTACTATGAAGCAAGCCATGATCCAGAAGAAGAGGAAGAAGAATCAAATTTTGTCAGAAATCTTCAAAGAGGTTCTGGAAGGTTCAGAGGTAAGCTACCTTTCAAATGCTTTGCTTGTGGAAGAGTAGGTCATTATGCTGCAAAATGCTCTTATAAGGATAAAGGAAAGGAACCAGTTAGATGGAACAAGAAACAAAGCAAGAAAAGCTACTACACCCATGAAGATAGTGATGGCTTATCAAACAGTGATGAAGATGAACAAGGTAATAAATATAGGTTGTTAATGGCATTTGAAGATGATGATTATGAGGATGCTGTAGATGTGGATAACCTTTATGATGAAATTACTAGACTCAAGAGATGCATAGAAGAAAAGAACATGATTATTGATACTCTACAATTCCAAATTGATGAAAAAGAAAAACATCTTGAAAAATTAGAAGGTGAAATTGTTGGTCTTAGAAAAGAAATTGAGAAAACAAAAACTATTAATCTCAAGTTTGTCAAAGGATCTGAAACTTTGGATGAGATTATCAGTGTGCAGCGGTCTCCACTAAATAAGACAGGTTTGGGCTATAATGGAGAAACTTCTCAAGCATCCACTTCAAAAAGTTATCTTGATGCAGCAAGAAGAAATGAGCAAGAGCATAAGGAAGATCATCAGGTAAAGCAGGGACAAATGTCAAGCAGAAACTATCAGGGGCAATCCAGCTTAAGGGTGAACAAAAGCCACAACCAGCCACAGGTAAAATCTTCTCAATTTGGTTCAAGAATAGATGAAAATAGAAATTACAATCAGTTGGCTGGTAGATCCAATAATCGCAGAAGCTTCTTCAATGGACAATGCTTTTCTTGCCATAACTTTGGTCACAAAGCAGCTCAATGTGTTGCGTATAAAACAATCATGACTAGGGAAGCTCAAAAACAAAGAAGTATGACAGGGATTACAAAAAGGACCTATAACAACTTTTCAGCTCTTGAAAATGAAGTTGAATGTTCTATTTGCAATAATTTTGGACATAAAGACTTTGAATGCAGAAGCAGGTTTCCGGAAAGAAAGGTACAAGAGCAGAAAAAGGAACAAGCCTCAGGCGCCAAAACATGGAGAATAAAGGAACCTCAAACAGAAAGATGTGGGATAGCATTTTATGCAGAAGGACAAGAAAATCTATGGTACATTGACAGTGGATGTTCGAAGCATATGACAGGTGATAAAGAAAAACTTGAGTCTTATTCTAATTTAGAAAAGGGAAAGAAAGTCTCTTTTGGAAATGATACTCCTGCAACTATAAAAGGAAAAGGTATTGCTCCTTTAAAAGAAGATGTTAAGGCTGGAAATGTTTTGTTTGTTGATGGATTGAAGCATAATCTACTAAGTGTCAGCCAGATGTGTGATCAAAGAACCGAGGTTATATTCAGATCAAATGGATGCCTTGTTCGTGATCTTGATACAGGTAAAACAGTTCTCAAAGGAAAGAGAACTCCAAATAATCTATACATATTTGATGAAGGACAACAACAATGCTATCTAAGCAAGAATGAAGAGCACTGGTTATGGCATCGAAGGTTGGGACATCTAAGCTTCTCACAAATAAGGAAAGCTTGCAAATATCAGGCAGTTCGTGATCTTCCAGATATCAAAATTCCTGACAACACCATATGCAGATCATGTCAGTTTGGAAAACAAACCAGAACTAACTTTCCAGAGAAAGAAGGATCAGCCAGCATGCCTCTTGAGCTAGTACATACAGATGTATGTGGACCTTTCAGAAAAAGAACACCTAGAGGAGAGGAATACTTGATATTATTTATTGACGATTTCTCCAGGTTTGTTTGGTTAGGTCTTATGAAGCACAAAGATGAAGCATTCGAAAAATTCAAAACCTTCAAAGCCTTGGCTGAAAATGAATCAGGTCACAAAATTAAGTGCCTCAGATCTGACAGAGGTGGGGAATTTACTTCAAATGAATTTTTCGATTTCTGTGATGAACATGGGATAAGGAGAGAATTCTCTACAGCTAGAACGCCTCAGCAAAATGGAGTTGTTGAAAGAATGAACAGAACAATCCAACAAATGGCTCGTGCTATGCTTGATGAATCAGGAACCCCCGCAACCTTCTGGGGTGAGGCTGCACATACTGCGGTTATTATTCTCAACAAGACAAATGTCCGGGTGAACAGCACTCAAACCCCTCATGAGCTCTGGAGTGGTAAAACTCCTTCGGTAAAGCACTTCAAAATATTTGGGAGCAAATGCTATATCAAGAATACTGAGGAGCAGCTTGGCAAACTTGATCCTAGAGCAGATGAAGGCATTCTTCTTGGCTATTCTCCACATAGCAAAGCATACAAATGCTACAATAAAAGACTTGGCAGAATTGTTGACAGCATTGATGTAGTGGTTGATGAAAAGGGATATATTCCTAGGGAAATACATCGTGAAGACATCGAAGAAGATGAGAGCTACCCTCAAAGACAGAATGATGAAGAAGAAGAACCTCAAGAAGAATCTCAAGAAGAACCTCACGAAGAAGCAGAAGAACGGACAAGAATAGAAGAAAAGACTCCATCCAGATATGTTCAGAAGAACCATCCAGAATCTCAGATCATGGGACAAAAAGAAGCAGGTATACAAACTAGAAGAACAGTTGCAGAAGCTTCAAGCTATTTGGCATTACTTTCCTCCACCGAACCACAAAATGTGAAAGAGGCATGCAAAGATGAATTTTGGGTGAAAGCAATGGATGAAGAACTTGAGCAAATCGAAAAGAACAACACTTGGGAGCTGGTTCCTAGACCAAAAGATAAGAATGTTATTGGAACAAAATGGGTCTTCAAAAATAAATTGAATGAAAATGGAGAAGTAATTAGAAACAAAGCCAGACTCGTCTGTAAAGGGTATGCGCAGCAAGAAGGAATAGACTTTGAAGAAACTTTTGCTCCTGTTGCAAGACTTGAGGCCATCCGAATGTTCCTTGCTCTCTCAAGTTTTCAGAACTTCAAAGTATTTCAAATGGATGTGAAATCAGCCTTTTTGAATGGAGACCTGGAAGAAGAAGTATACATTGAACAGCCAGATGGGTTCATTCTTGGAAATGATCCAAATCTTGTATGCCGATTGAAAAAGGCTCTCTATGGTCTCAAACAAGCTCCAAGGGCTTGGTACTACTGGTTGGACAAATATCTTCATCAACAAGGTTTCTTAAAAGGTTCAGCAGATAGCAATCTGTATATAAAAGTTGAAAATGACAAATTGCTAATACTTGTTGTGTATGTAGATGACATTATTTTTGGCAGCAATGAAGAAGCTATGAGTCAAAGCTTTGCCTCAGTCATGCAGAAAGAATTTGAAATGTCCTTGCTAGGAGAACTGACATATTTCCTTGGTTTGCAAATCCAACAGAAGGAAGGAGGAATCTTTTTATCTCAAACCAAGTATCTCAAGCAGATTTTGAAGAAATATGGCATGGAAGATGCAAAACCAGTATGTACACCCATGGTCACAGGATGTAGTCTCAGTGCAAATGATGAATCTGCAGCAGTACATCAACCAACCTACAGATCTATGATTGGAAGTTTACTATATTTGACAGGTACCCGACCAGACATCATGCATGCAGTTGGAATAGTTGGAAGATTTCAGGCAAATCCGAAGGAGACTCATCTTCAAGCAGTGAAGAGAATTTTTAAATATCTTCAAGGGACTCAAAATTATGGCTTATGGTATCCTAGAGATACAGATCTTACTCTTCATGCCTATACAGATGCAGATTGGGCCGGAAGCGTGGATGACAGGAAAATCACAAGTGGTGGTGCGTTCTTTATGGGTCCCAGACTGGTCTCTTGGTTCAGCAAGAAACAGAGTTCAATTGCCTTGTCTACAGCTGAAGCAGAATATGTTGCTGCTGCATCTTGTTGCACCCAACTCCTTTGGATGATGCAGAATTTGCAGGATTATCAAATCACTTGTACTCCTCCAATCCCTATCTTATGTGACAACACAAGTGCAATCAGCATCTCAAAGAATCCGGTTATGCATTCAAAAACCAAGCACATACCAATCAAGTACCATTTTCTCCGGGAACAAGTACTTGAACAGAAGGTCAAGTTGGAGTATGTTCCTTCTAAGGAACAAGTTGCTGATATTTTCACCAAACCGTTGCCCAGGGACACTTTTGAATACCTCAGGCAAAAGCTGGGGGTTGTTGATGCATCATCTTACTGTTGATCATCTTCCTATTGGTGGTATAGGCTCAGGGGGAGCACATAATGCATTGTTGGCATTATGGAGAAGGAGATCTTGGAAATAGCTGCAATATGTCTCTATCTCCTTCATGATGGATTTCTGGTTACAGATCTGGAGATGCATGAGCATAGGGGGAGCATACCCTTTGCCCTTGATGTCAAAGGGGGAGAATGAAGCTGAAGATTATGTGGTTGCCATCAAGTCCAAAGGGGGAGATTGTTGGCATTATGATTCAGGTGTTGTCCTTGATGGCAAACCCATTCAGGTGATAAATCAAGAAGGACGCAGGAAATATGTTCAGCAAGTGCGTCCCCGCAGATATACCATACAGAACCCGCGTCCAGGGACGCAGGCCAGCCGTTCAGGAGGTGCGTCCGCCCAGTGCACACATTTCAAGGCAGAGAAAAGCACGTGGGGGTTTCTTGTGTGGTATCTAGCCGACGGTTTTGTGTTTCTATGGTGTCGGCTCGTGGTTTTGTTCCATGTTTTGGGGAGAAGCTTGCCTATATAAAGCAAAGGAGTTCATTTGGATTAAGGATCATCTTGGTTGAATATCTTTTGGTGAGATCTAGTCCAGATCTATGAAGGCGAATCTTCTAATGGACTATGATCTCTATGGCGCATGATCAGATCTGTGGATCTGAGTGTTTGGGTTGGTTCTGAAGTCCTCATATCTTTTATATCTGAAGGGACGCAGGTTCAGTGAAGGGAAAGTGCGCCGGGACGCAGTACAGTAAAGGCTCAGGTGCGTCTCGGAGGCAAAGGACGCGGCGTGACTGTGTTATTGGGTGCGTCTCTGAAGCAAAAGACGCGGCGCGATAGTGTTTCTGGGTGCGCCGGTCGCAGCAAAGCATAGAGGAACAGTGCGTCGGCACGCAGAACAGTGGAAGGTAGACTGCGTCCAGTCGCAGGTCACAGAAAGAAAATATGCGTCCCTGTCTTAAGATGATCTGTTGACTGTATATTTCTGTTCATAAGGTGTTCTGGGTTATTTCTGTAATTACTGATCTGATATCTGTAGTGGACTGTATCTGTTGTATACTTGTTGATCATTTGATTCTTCATGAAAAGAAGTAGGGGGTTGTAGCTCCCTTCCAGGAGAGACTGGAAAACGAGAGAGAGTTGTAGCTCTCTGCAGGTTGCAGCCTGCGTGCTGGTAAAGGACTGCACCAGTACAAAATCATTGTAAAAAGAATTTCTTGAAAGAAGATAGAGACATATTGCAGCAGGTGGTTTTCTCCCGCATTGGGTTTCCACCTTACATCTTGTGTTCTTTGGTGTGACTGTCTATTTTCTTTATTCATGCTCATTATTTTATGGTACTGATATGCAAGAATAATTCAAAAGATCAAATAAGGAAGATTTGGTAAATTGCTTGATAATACTGATTCACCCCCCCTCTCAGTATTATTTCCAACAATTCCACCCTGAATTTGACATTTTGGGGGAAATACAGAACCTATTTGTCAATATCCTATTACTTCAACCTATTAAGGACGTGTCAATATATGCTAAAACAATTAAGGAATTTTGTTCTAAAAATCCTAGAAGAAAACCGAAAGACCCACCCACTATTCATGTCATGGGAAAATTGTCAGACATAATGTTGGGAAAAACTACACCCGTCAAATATGGTGATCCAGGAAACCTGATTCTTACAGTGCAAATTAATGGAGTTGATATCCTAAATGTGTTGGTAGACCTAGGAGGTGCAATTAATGTTATAAAATCAACAACTACACTAACCCAGGGCGTCCTCGACCTTAAACCAACCCCTACAGTCCTAGAACTTGTAGACTGATCCATTGTAAGACCAGTAGGGAAGTGGGAAGGTGTTACCATCTCTATAGATTCTTGGAAATACCCTGTCGATTTTCTGGTGTTGCACACTCAATCTCCAACTGGGGGGCATCCTTTGATTCTAGGTAGGCCTTGGGTCACTACCGCAAATGCTTACATTGGGTGCCAATCGGAAATATGGTAATATCCAATGAAGAAATCACAAAGAACCTTGTTCTTTACCCACCTGCAGAACCAAGTCCGTCGGTCAAACCAAGATTTACCTTAGCACAAAAGTCTCCACCCACAGATGATCCTAAACCTGGAAATGAAGATGTTAGACCAATTATTACCATTGGTGAAGCTTTTGTTTTAAGGATGAAATGAAAGATGATGTTATTAGCACATTTATTAGTAGTCCCAATTCTGTTTCTGGTTTGACCCAACAACTATTAGAGTTTATTATGAGTTGTACTACTCAAGAAACTATTGAACCATAAACAAAAATTGAAAATGTTCCTATCACCGCACCCCATAACAGTATTCCAGTATAAATCGATCTAGGGAAAACATTGAACATTAATCCTAATATTTCACCTTCCCAGACTAAACAATTGTTGAAGGTTCTTCAGGATCAGAAGGAAGCCTTTGCTTGGGAATATACAGATATGAAAGGAATCCATGTTGATCTATGTACCCATCATATATATATAAGAGAAGAATGTCGACCTGTTCGACAACCACAAAGAAGGATGAATCCTGCTTTGAAAAACATTGTTAAGGAAGAATTGCATAACCTATTGGATATCGTGTTTATTTATACAATTTTAGACACCCATTAGTCATTGTTCCAAAGAAAAATGGAAAGTGGAGTATATTTTTTGTTTAGGGAATTGAATAAATAAACCCAAAAATACCACTTTCCCTTACCTATTATTGATCAAGTCCTCGACACACTAGCCAAGAAGAAGTTCTTCTCCTTTTTGGATGGATTTAGTGGATATAACCAGATCCAGATAGCTCCTGATGATTAGGGTAAAAGTACTTTTACTTTTCCTTGGGGAACTTTTGCATACCAGGTCCTTCCTTTTGGACTCTGTAATGCACTTGCTACCTGCAAAAGGGCGATATTGGGAATTTGTTTTGATCTCGTTAATGACAGTGTTGAAATTTATATGGATGATTTTAACCCATATGGAGATTCTTTTGAAGAAGGTTTGGAGAATTTAGAAAAAGTACTTAAATGATGCAAATAGACTCATGTTTCTCTTAGTATAGTAAAATGTCATATGATGATGGAAGAAGGGATAGTTCTGGGGCATTTACTTTCAGCTGCAGGAATACGGGTTGATCCTGCTAAGGTTGAGGTAATCTTAAATTTTCCTACACCGAAAAAACCAACGACGGTACGTAGCTTTATTGGTTATGTTGGGTATTATCGACACTTTATAGAAAAAAATTATAAAATAGCATTTCCACTTTTCCAATTACTACCTAGAGATGCAGAATTTGTGTGGATTGATGCATGTGAAGCATCTTTTTCAGAAATCAAGAAATTAGCCTGTAAAGCTCCAATCTTACATGGCCTGACTAGAAACTCCCATTTCATATCCCTACGTATGCTTCTCATATGGTAGTAGGGGTGGCCTTGGGACAACAGGAGGATAAGAAGCCGTATGAAATTTACTATGTCAGCAAGAATTTAACCCCTTTGAACTCAATTATACAGTAACTGAAAATGAATTTTTGGTTTTCATTTATGTTGTTAATAAATTTTGGCATTATATTACAGGGTACCCCACTTTCATGCACATAGACCATTCAACCATCATGTATCTAATGAAAAAACCTATAACTCCTGGTTGAATTACAAGATGGTTGTTATTGATACAAGAATTTGATATTACTATTGTAGATAAACCAAGAAAAGATAATGTGGTAGCAAATTTCCTGTCTAGGCTTAATATTAATGATGAAGATACACCTATAGAGGATAGCTTTCTCGACGAGCATCTTTTTTCAATCTCTATTCACACCCCTTGGTATGCAGATGTTGCTAACTATCTTGCTACAGGTAAGGTACCTCATCATTTGTCATACAGGGAACAACGAAGAATCATCCAGCAAAGTGCCTGCTATACATGGATACAGGGATATCTCTTCTACACCAGACCAGATCAGCAAATCTGGTGCTATGTAGGGGAGGACAAAATTTATGATATTCTGAAAGTTGCCCATGATGATCCTTATGGAGGGAGTTTTGCAGACAAGAGAACTGGTCATAAGGTGTTGCAAATGGGATACTATTCGCCCTCTATTTTCAGTGATGCTAGCAAATATGTCTGGGGGTGTGACAGCTACCAACGGATGGGTCAGCCTGGTCGATTGGATGAAATGACACTATAGCCACAATTAGTCCTTGAGCCTTTTGAAAATTGGGCTATCGATTTTGTCGGTCCATTTAATCCCCCTTATCATCAAAAAGTCCATATTCTTGTTTACACAGATTACGTGACAAAATGGGTGGAAGCCAAAGCCATCACAAAGGCCACTGAACAAGTTGTCTCAAACTTTTTATTTGAATAAATTCTCACTCGGTATGGGGCTCCTAGAGAAATAGTTTCAGATGGAGGGGCACAATTTACATCACATTTAATAGCAGCGCTTATGGAAAAATATGGAATCAAACATAGGGTGACATCTCCATATCATCCTCAGGTGAATGGTCAAGTCGAGAGCACAAATAAGGTACTGGAAAACATTCTCACAAATACCGTAGCTAACCATCACCAAAATTGGGCTGAAAAACTTCCTGAAGCACTTTGGGCGTATAGAACTACATGGCGGAATACAACAAGGTTTTCACCATATGAGCTTGTGTATGGAAAATCCCCTTTGTTTCCGGTGGAATTCAAAATTAGGACACTTAAGACAGTTTTTGAAGTAGGTCTAGATCTTACTAAAGTCCATAAAAACTGATTAGAATGGTTCAATGAATTAAATGAAATTTTTCTGATGGCTGTATAGAATACTATTGCAGTCCAGCAACAGCGAACCAAGTGGCATGAAAAAATCATCAAAGTGTTTCAAAAAGGTGATTGCACGTTACTCTATGACTCCTGATTCAAACACTTCAAGGGAAATCTCTGCTTTATATGGATGGGACCATATGAGGTTGACACAGTATTTGCTAATGGGATTGTTAAACTTACAACAATAGATGAGGCACATACCCCTTTATTTGTACATGGACATCGACTCAGATTATATCATCGTCCGACCTCTAAGGACTCCTTTATTAAGCATATTTATGATAAATTTGGTTTGAAATCATTTGTGTAGAAAATACTTCCTCTGCACCTCATATTGAATAAAAATAATAATAATAATAATAATAATAATAAATATAAAACATAATATATATATATATATATATATATATATAGAGAGAGAGAGAGAGAGAGAGAGAGAGAGAGAGAGAGAGAGAGAGAGATAAAATTCTTCTACTACTCCATCAGTAGTGCTCTATTTTTCTTGTAGGTGTTGATACTCCACTGGTGTTGTTACTCCACCGATGTTGATACTCTACTGGTGTTGTTACTCCACCGATGATGACTCCACTGGTTTTGTTACTCCACCAATGTTGATACTCCACTAGTGTTGTTACTTCGTGATGTTGATACTCCACTAGTGTTGTTACTCCACGATGTTGATACTCCACTAATGTTGTTACTCTGTCGATGTTGATACTCCACTAAGGTAAGTCGCCAGGTATGTTCCCAAACGACTCTGTGCATTTGATTGATATTTCAATTATGACATGACCAACCATAATCGAGGACAGCCATACCTTAGTTGGGGAGAGATCTCGTGTTTAATAATAATGATGTCATTTCATCATTATTAATTAAACCTCGCTTTAACTGCTCATTATTACCACTATCTGTTTATATCTTCACCGTACCCTTCACATATATCCATGCGCATTGTATTGATTTGGGGTAGCATCGGATGTTATATAGCCACGAAATTTGGTGGAGAGGTCGGGGCACATGAGATCTCCAATACCCAGAAAGGGTTTGGGAAGATTCTAAACAGTACAGGAGATATTAAAATAATTAATATTTTTAATGGAGTCTTTAAGTCTAAACTTAGGGAAAATAAAATATTAATTTGTATTAATATGAAACTGTGTTAGAATGGTCCAAAAGACATGGATCAAGATAGATCTAGTCTTAGCCATTGATATGTCAATAGGAAAAGTATAAGAGGAGGCTTGAGGGTCACTTCAAGAACACACCATAGTGATCAGTCATTCTATTCTCTAGAGCGGGGTTTGCTAAGAGAGATAGAATTAGTGATCGAGAGATACAGCTGAGGGGAATTTGAGTACAGAGAGACAGAGAGGTAGAGATAATGCTGGGAGAGCAGTGTAGTATCCAAGGAGAGTGACACAGAGCCAGCTAGGGCTCACACAGGGCCACGCAGAGGCAGTCGGGAGCTGCGCAAAGCCTTAGAGAGGCCAACATTGCTGACGTAGAGGGCTAGAGGGCTCACAGAGGGCTTCCCAAGGTTGACGTAAACCCATATGGGGTGACGCAAGTCCAACACTAAGCAAAGAAGGGTAGACGTAGTCCAGAGAGAGGCTGACGGTGGGGTTTCTGTTGCAAATTTGTGTTGAGTAGCTACTAGAAGGTTTATCCAGGGTTTCAGCCAGGAGATTTGTCAGAAACTGAGAGATATTACTGCCACTGAAATTCTCTATTGGGTAGCCCAATTTCGGCACCTAGATTGTAATATGATATTGTTTAATAAGAAAACCCTCATATAGTTGCACTGGTTTTCCCACATTGGGTTTTTCCGGGGACATTAGTCCAAAAATAATGGTGTCATATGGCGTGTTTGTTTTTGTTTCTTTTAGTTGTTAATTTGTAAAATGTTGAGCATGCACTAGTGTTTATTTTCAGTGTCTACATTGTAAATAACTTGTTAAGGAAAATAACAAGTAGGTAGGAATAAATCAGATAAAGTGCATGGAGGATTTCTAACTAAGTAAACTTAGAAACTTCACCATGGTATCAGAGCGTGATTGCAGATCACGGGAGGACTAAAGGATATCAGTTGAGCAGAGCAATAGCAACAGAAAATAGTTGTCCCGAGGTGACAGAAGTTGTTTCTAGCAGAGAAGCAACAAGGGAAGGGTGACACAGTGCTTGCGTCATCAAGGATGAGCCAAGAAGAGGCAGCACAGAGACTAAGGAAGGAAAAGGGAGCCTCACGCAGAGCCACACAGTAGCTAGGAAGGCTGATGCACTCTGATGAGGATGCGGGTTACTGGTGCCGGGATTGCACAGAGCCTAGGAGCTCTCACCTTCAGGTTGTTGAGGTTTAGAAGGTTGCGGGAATATTGCAGAGTGGAGATGGTGAGGTATTGTAGTCAGAATAGTACTTGACAGAGCAAGGCTAGAGGAGTTGCTACCAAGGGTTTCTAGCCAAGGAACTCGGATCAGCGGTGCAGTTACAAAAGACGATCAAAGTAGGGGTTGTTAGACTCCGTCTTGCTAGTCTGCTGTCTTGGAAAAGAGGCTAAGGCAAATCTCTCCCTTTTATATCACGTTTGGTTGCCCTCTGGTCGGGAATGAAAGGCTTGTTGAAGCAGTTGGGCATGAGAATTGGGGAGGCAACTTTTGTCACGTGGTTTCCAAGTATGATATTGTTCCTAGGATGCTCCTTGCACCGATTGAGTCAATTGCTAAGCCCTTTACTACTATTTGTTCTTATTGGCAGTGCATAAATGTGCCTGATTCTTTAATTCAAGATGCTGCCAGGACTCTTCTGAATCAGATCTTTGTTTCTCCAAGCAGCCCATACAGACCTTTTGGCACTTACATACTTTGCTCGAGCAATGGTGCAGCTTGTATTCAAAATGCTCAGACGGTTTTGGAGATGCTTAGTTTGACTATGCCAAGCCAACAAACTTCTTTGGATGAGATTGTACAGGCCTGTCTTTCAGAGCACATAAGGTATGATTCTGTTTTGGAGGAGGTTTTGCAAAACTCCATAAGAGGGATACGATCAATAGAGAATTCCAGTTCAGAATCTCCTTGCAAGATGGGTATCTTATTACAACTTGAAGCTATTGGCGTTGGAGCTTAGGATGACCTTGGACAGTTAGCCTTACGCAAAGGAGAGTATTCCTTCCAACAAGGGGAGTGATTTGGCCCAGCTAAGTTCAAAAGAAAGTGAACTGATCCCACAACAAGTTTGTATGTTCGAGCTTGAGTGGTATAAAATGATTTGCCATGAGAAGGGTGACGAGTATTATGACTCTTTCAAGAACCGAAATGACAAGGACTATGGTGACAGTAACACTAAATTGATGAGGGCTTCTACCCAACAACTGGGAATGAGTTTAAACCAGAGGTAGTGGCAGCAAAACGCAAACACCGTGTGCATATTCTTGTCTGCGCACCTTCCAATTCTGCTTTGGATGAAATTGTTCTCCGTTTGATGAACACAGGTATTCGTGATGAAAATGGTCAAGTCTACAGTCCAAGTATTGTGCGAGTTGGTTTGCAAGCCCATCATTCTGTACAAGCAGTGTCAATGGACTATCTTGTGGAACAGCGTTTGAGCAGCATGGATAGAGCAGCTGCTATTTCTGGGCCTAATGTGGGTTCTGCAGCAATGAATCGTGACCTCGTTCGGGCTGCAATTCTTGATGAAGCTGCAATTGTTTGCTCCACACTAAGCTTCAGTGGAGCGAGTGTTTTTAGCCGTATGAACCGTGGATTTGATGTTGTTATAATCGATGAAGCTGCACAAGCTGTAGAGCCAGCAACTTTAGTTCCACTCGCCCATGGATGCAAACAAGTAATTCTTGTTGGTGATCCAATTCAGTTGCCTACTACTGTACTTTCTTCAAAAGCTGAACAGTTTGGATATGGCATGAGTTTGTTCAAGAGATTTCAATTGGATGATTATCCAGTTCAGATGCTCAAAACTCAGTACCATATGCATCCTGAGATAAGGGAGTTCCCTTCAAGGGAATTATACTCAGAGGCTTTAGAAGATGGCGAGGATGTTCTACATCAAACAAAGCGTGCATGGCATGAATATCATTGCTTTGGGTCATTTAGTTTCTTTGATATAGAAGGAGAAGAATCTCAACCTACAGGAAGTGGTTCTTGGGTAAACATTGAAGAAGCAGAATTTGTTCTTCTCTTCTTCCGGCATTTGGTGGCAAAATATCCTGAACTTAAAGTCGGATATAAAGTGGCTGCCATCTCATAATTGGCAGCGCTATTCAAACGGAGCCAAAATACTTTAAATTGGAACGAAAATATACATCACAGCAGAAGACATAGGATTCGATTCCTATTTCAAGACTTCAGTTAATGATTCAAAGGGATCTACGCTCCAGCATTTATCTCTTAATTGGCCATCAGAGGAATTCAAGGGAAATGATGCTCTGTTTTTAGAAAAAATGGTTTTTCATCGACCTGTGGGGGAAAGGTTCTTGGTATATTTACTGTATGTAAAAATGATTTTGTTTCAAATAGTAACGTGGCTTGATTTTGCAAATGCGCTTGTCAAAAAGGCAACCTCCACATTCCACATGCCATTTTGGTCTAACAGCAAAAGGAAATGGAAAGTATAACGTGGCAGTCCAGGTCGAAAACAAAATTAGAACGAAGACATCGATCCTGAGCATAAAAATAGGGACAGATTGTCTATCCTAGTCTTCAGTTATGATTTGGAGGGTTCACACTACAGCTTCCGCCTTTGTATTGGTCACAGATATGTATGCGCTGATCTTTAGGAACCGATGAGTGGCTTTTTACTATTTTTCATATTGCCAGTTGAAACAGTTCCATCTTTTCATGGATCGATTTTCTTCTGAGCTATTTATCGTATTAAAAAACATTTTTAAAGAGAGAGAAGGAGAATTCTGAGCGCTGGTGGAGAAAAACAGAGCTTCTATTGTACAGTTTTGACAGAGATTTTAATAAAAAATGCATCTCTGACCCCTGAGGTTCCTGTGGTATGAAATTTAACATTTGTGGCATCCTTTGTTTCATATGTAGCCTGTTATGTGTTCATTTCATTTCATGATCGTTTTCAATTGAACAAATGAAGTGTTAAGGTAGAATTCATAATTTGTATGCTCTGCCTTTAAGTTTGTTCATATTTAATGTTTTCTTCTGTTTGACAAGGATTCATCTTCTATGCCCTTGTCAACTCCTCAGCAGTCTTGCTGTTCCATTTAATCTCAATTTGATGTTAAAATTTCTTGCCTACCTTGCCTCAGGAGATAATCTGTGTTTTGATTATATTTCTCTATTCAAGCTGTTTCTTTGCCCCATGTAGCCCAGAAAACCCCATCATCCATTAAAACCCCTTTTCCTATCAATTTACTAGCCTAAAATCAGTATTCCTTATCAGTCATCTCAGCCCCTTTGAAAACTTGTCTGTCGAGATAGACCTGGAGAGAGAGGGTCCTTGTAGGGCTAGCTACGAGGCTGAGCTTGGTTTGATGTTGCCTCGAGTTTTTCCTTCTTTAGCCTGAGGCAGATTTGAGCGCTAACATAGTGGCGACCATACTGGGGAAGATGGTTTGCTGTTGATGTGACATTCGACTTGTAAATTATCTTGCTCCAGTACATGAAATCAAGTTGCAGATCTGATGCTGATGGTGGACAGCAATCAGACACATATGCAGGCTGAAGCATTCACCTGGCGACTCTAACTCGAGCTAGGCATTCCAGTGCTTGCTGATCCATTCATGCAATGGTAGGGTATGTGTCAAACCCTGCACTTTGTGAAGCTGTAAAAGAGGTTAGAAATCAGTTAGCAGATTTTGAAATTAATGAAGAATTTTTCAGTGCCTTGCTTCATTGGTTGAAATCTCCAAAGTTCCCTTTTGAAACTAAAACTAGATTTTGTGAGTTAGTTGTTGAAAGAGTTGAGAAGGAGATTCAATGTTTAGATGAGCAGATCCAATCATATGATTTCCAAGACCCTAAAAAGTTCTTGGAAATCCTTCCTCCTTCGAAACAAGAAATAATAGAATTGCCTACAGATGTTTGCATTGAAAGTGTGAAGCTAGAGGTATGTATTGCAGAGTTGGGGCAGCCGACAGAGTCTGGCTTTCGCGATCCAATTGCGATGTACATGGAAATGTTTTTCAGTTTGATTGATAGATCAGGTTGTATTCTACGTGACCAGGCTCATTACGTGCATGAAGGGCTGCCAGCAATTACATCTGTGTCCTGGTGGAAGCATTTTCAACTGGCATCATTCTCAGGTTTACTTGAATGGTTGATCTGGCATTTCAGTATTACCTGATCTATTTTTTTTACAACAGAGTAGGGTAGTTTTGTAAATAAATAAGCAGCCAAAGGGCAGCATCTTATTCCAGTTTCATTGTAGCTTTAGTTTGAAGCTAGTTAAGCTAGTTTTTCAATCATTTCAGTCTTGAGATCGAATCAGTTTGAGTTCAGTTTCAGTTTGAAAATTGAGTCAAGAGTTGTGTCGATTTGTTGGAATGATGACTCCATCGCCCATTGGATGGAGGCACTATCTGCTCTCCCAAAGTTCTGCGATTCTTGGCACCTCCAAAAAGCGGCAGCTGCCATCCCCATTGGAGCCGATGTTAGACTCCGTCTTGCTAGTTTGTTGTCTTGGAAAAGAGGCTAAGGCAAATCTCTCCCTTTTGTATCACATTTGGTTGCCCTCTGGTCGGGAATGAAAGGCTTGTTGAAGCAGTTGGGCATGAGAATTGGGGAGGCAACTTTTGTCACGTGGTTTCCAAGTATGATATTGTTCCTAGGATGCTCCTTGCACCAATTGAGTCAATTGCTAAGCCCTTTACTACTATTTGTTCTTATTGGTAGTGCATAAATGTGCCTGATTCTTTAATTCAAGATGCTGCCAGGACTATTCTGAATCAGATCTTTGTTTCTCCAAGCAGCCCATACAGACCTTTTGGCACTTACATACTTTTCTCGAGCAATGGTGCAACTTGTATTCAAAAAGCTCAGACGGTTTTGGAGATGCTTAGTTTGACTATGCCAAGCCAACAAACTTCTTTGGATGAGATTGTACAGGCCTGTCTTTCAGAGCACATAAGGTATGATTCTGTTTTGGAGGAGGTTTTGCAAAACTCCATAAGAGGGATATGATCAATAGAGAATTCCAGTTTAGAATCTCCTTGCGAGATGGGTATCTTATTGCAGCTTGAAGCTATTGGCATTGGAGCTCAGGATGACCTTGGACAGTTAGCCTTACGCAAAGGAGAGTATTCCTTCCAACAAGGGGAGTGATTTGGCCCAGCTAAGTTCAAAAGAAAGTGAACTGATCCCACAACAAGTTCGTATGTTCGAGCTTGAGTGGTATAAAATGATTTGCCATGAGAAGGGTGACGGGTATTATGACTCTTTCAAGAACCGAAATGACAAGGACTATGGTGACAGTAACACTAAATTGATGAGGGCTTCTACCCAACAACTGGGAGAGTTTAAACCAGAGGTAGTGGCAGCAAAACGCAAACACCGTGTGCATATTCTTGTCTGCGCACCTTCCTATTCTGCTTTGGATGAAATTGTTCTCCGTTTGATGAACACAGGTATTCGTGATGAAAATGGTCAAGTCTACAGTCCAAGTATTGTGCGAGTTGGTTTGCAATCCCATCATTCTGTACAAGCAGTGTCAATGGACTATCTTGTGGAACAGCGTTTGAGCAGCATGGATAGAGCAGCTGCTATTTCTGGGCCTAATGTGGGTTCTGCAGTAATGAATCGTGACCTCATTCGGGCTGCAATTCTTGATGAAGCTGCAATTGTTTGCTCCACACTAAGCTTCAGTGGAGTGAGTGTTTTTAGCCGTATGAACCGTGGATTTGATGTTGTTATAATCGATGAAGTTGCACAAGCTGTAGAGCCAGCAACTTTAGTTCCACTCGCCCATGGATGCAAACAAGTAATTCTTGTTGGTGATCCAATTTAGTTGCCTACTACTGTACTTTCTTCAAAAGCTGAACAGTTTGGATATGGAATGAGTTTGTTCAAGAGATTTCAATTGGTTGATTATCCAGTTCAGATGCTCAAAACTCAGTACCGTATGCATCCTGAGATAAGGGAGTTCCCTTCAAGGGAATTCTACTCAGAGGCTTTAGAAGATGGCGAGGATGTTCTACATCAAACAAAGCGTGCATGGCATGAATATCATTGCTTTGGGTCATTTAGTTTCTTTGATATAGAAGGAGAAGAATCTCAATCTACAGGAAGTGGTTCTTGGGTAAACATTGAAGAAGCGGAATTTGTTCTTCTCTTCTTCCGGCATTTGGTGGCAAAATATCCTGAACTTAAAGTCGGATCTAAAGTGGCTGCCATCTCATAATTGGCAGCGCTATTCAAACGGAGCCAAAATACTTTAAATTGGAACGAAAATATACATCACAGCAGAAGACATAGGATTCAATTCCTATTTCAAGACAATTAATGATTCAAAGGGATCTGCGCTCCAGCATTTATCTCTTAATTGGCCATCAGAGGAATTCAAGGGAAACGATGCTCTGTTTTTAGAAAAAATGGTTTTTCATCGACCTGTGGGGGAAAGGTTCTTGGTCTATTTACTGTATGTAAAAATGATTTTGTTTCAAATAGTAACGTGGCTTGATTTTGCAAATGCGCTTGTCAAAAAGGCGACCTCCACATTCCACATGCCATTTTGGTCTAACAGCAAAAGGAAATGGAAAGTATAACGTGGCAGTCCAAGTCGAAAACAAAATTAGAACGAAGACATCGATCCTGAGCAGAAAAATAGGGACATATTTCCTATCCTAGTCTTCAGTTATGATTTGGAGGGTTCACACTACAGCTTCCGTTTTTGTATTGGTCACAGATATGTATGCGCTGATCTTTAGGAACCGATGAGTGGCTTTTTACTATTTTTCATAGTGCCAGTTGAAACAATTCCATCTTTTCATGGATCGATTTTCTTCTGAGCTATTTATGGTATTAAAAAGCATTTGTAAAGAGAGAGAAGGAGAATTCTGAGCACTGGTGGAGAAAAACACAGCTTCTATTGTACAGTTTTGACAGAGATTTTAATAAAAAATGCAGCTCTGACCCCTGAGATTCCTGTGGTATGAAATTTAACATTTGTGTCATCCTTTGTTTCATATGTAGCCTGTTATGTGTTCATTTCATTTCATGATCGTTTTCAATTGAACAAATGAAGTGTTAAAGTAGAATTCATAATTTGTATGCTCTGCCTTTAAGTTTGTTCATATTTAATGTTTTCTTCTGTTTGACAAGGATTCATCTTCTATGCCCTTGTCAACTCCTCAGCAGGCTTGCCGTTCCATTTAATCTCAATTTGATGTTAAAATTTCTTGCCTACCTTGCCTCAGGAGATAATCTGTGTTTTGATTATATTTCTCTGTTCAAGCTGTTTCTTTGCCCCATGTAGCCTAGAAAACCCCATCATCCATTAAAACCCCTTTTCCTATCAATTTACTAGCCTAAAATCAGTATTCCTTATCAGTCATCTCAGCCCCTTTGAAAACTTGTCTGCCGAGATAGACCCGAAGAGAGCCCTCTCCTGTCCTTGTAGGGCTAGCTACGAGGCTGAGCTTGGTTTGATGTTGCCTCAAGTTTTGCCTTCTTCAGCCTGAGGCAGAGTTGAGCGCTAACAGGTGGCATCTCGACAACGAAAAAAGGATTTCTAGGAGGGAAATCAAGGCTTAGAGGGATTCCAAAAGAGAACTTCCAGATAGGAAGTAGAGACTCATAAGAGTTGAACAGACAACTTCCAGGAGGGAAGTAGAGGAGCATTATGGCACTACATGGAGTAAAAGACCAGGATAAACTGGATGGAGCATCGAACTTTGCAGTATGGAAGGCTAGAATCTTATCTGTACTTGATAGAAATCATGTCAAGAACTTTGCCTTGAAGGTAATAGCTATCCCAGTCGACCCCAATGATAACGAAAAGTACAAGGAGGCAATGGCGAGGGCCAAGAGCATCATCCTTGATGGGGTCAAGGACCATGTAGTACCACACATTCTAGAGAAGGAAACAGCATATGAGATGTGGAAGGCCCTCAAGAAATTGTATCAGCATACTTCTGTGCAGAGAAGAATTCTGCTTGAGAATCAGTTGAGGTCATATCAGATGAAGAACGGAGAATCGATTGACACCTTCCTCAAAGGACTGAATGAGATCCGAGATCAGTTGACTACTATAGAGGTGACATCGGATCAGAAGCTGATGGTGAGGACAACCCTGAATGTTGTCTCAAAAGACTGGGAGGTATTTTTCTAGAGTATACTAGGTAGAGGGACTCTCCCACCTTGGGACGAGATGTGGGCAGCTCTTCGCCAAGAAGAGATCAGACGATAGTCAAAGATGGGTAGCAATAGCAAGGGGATCAAAGTCAAGCAGGAGGAGGAAGATGTGGCCCTAGCATCTGAGGGAAAGCAGGAAAAGCAGAAGAAGAAGGATTTCTCCAAGATCAAGTGCTTCCACTGTGGGGAGCTGGGTCATTATGCGACCCAGTGTCCAAGGAAGAAGAGTAAGGGAGAATCTTCTGAGACTAAGGCGGCGCCAGCAAGGGCAAAGAAGTAACTTTTGACAGAAAATGACTATGCCATGAGTGCACATGCACCACTTGAGCGAAAGTGGGGAGACATCGAGTTGTAGTCAGGTGAACCACAGGCGATGAGGGGCAGGATCCTTGAGGTACCCAGCCTCTTGGATTAGACCTTGCTACAGGAGCCCCGAAAAGGAGTAGCAAGACTGGCTGAGATGGGTAGATACAGATGTGGATGGAGCGGCAAAGAGAGCTACAGTGCAGGAGTCTAGAGACAGCTTGAGGCTAGCAGGCTGCAGTAGTTCCAAAGGCATAGGAGTGTTGCACTAGTGCAGGATGGCACATATAGGTGTGCAATGGTGCAAGATGTAGGGAGTTGTTGTAGCAATGCAAAGGTCAGAGAGGGAGCACTTTTCAGTGACAGAGGGAGCTTCAACATTAGTGGGTGTCTCTAGCCCAACAGGGAGGTCATATTGGGAGATTAGTTACTTACTTCTCAGTAACTAAGTTGCAGTGCAAGCAGTGGGCATCACGATGGAACATGACGAGAGGAGGTGCAGTGCAAATGTAGTGCTAGGAGAAAGGACCAGCAGCAGCATGGATGCAGAGGAAGCTATCATACAGATGCAGCAGTGGAAGAACCATGGGCGGTAGTACAGGATGCAATGGTGCAGAGAATGTTGGGCAGGAAGGCCTAGCATCAGTACAGGTATCGATGCCGGATGATCAGAGTGATACTCAGTGAGGAGTATTGCTAGAGCATAGTCCTCGCTAAGAGGGAGTGTTGATTTGGGGTAGCATCGGATGTGCTCTAGCCACAAAATTTGGTGGAGAGGTTGGGGCACATGAGATCTCCAATACTTAGAAAGGGTTTGGGAAGATTCTAAACAGTTCAGGAGATATTAAAATAATTAATATTTTTAATGGAGTCCCTAAGTCTAAACTTAGGGAAAATAAAATATTAATGTGTATTAATATGAAACTGTGTTAGAATGGTCCAAAAGACATGGATCAAGCTAGATCTAATCTTATCCATTGATTAGGGACTTAATCTCGACCATTGATATGTCAACGGGAAAAGTATAAGAGGAGGCTTGAGGGTCACTTGGAGAACACACTAGAGTGATCAATCATTCCATTCTCTAGAGCGGGGTTTGCTAAGAGAGATAGAATTAGTGATAGGAAGATGCAGTTGAGGGAAATTTGAGTATAGAGAGACACAGAGGTAGAGATAGTGCCGGGAGTGCAACACAGTAGTCATGGAGAGTGGCGCAGAGCTAGCTAGGGCTCACGCAAGACCACGCAAAGGTAGCCGGGAGCTGCACAAAGCCTCAGAGAGGCCAGCGTTGCTGCAATAGAGGGCCATAGGGCTTACGCAGGGCTTCCCAGTTCTGACGCAAACCCATTCGGGGTGACGCGGGGCCAGCGCTAGGTAGAGAAGGGTTGACGCAGTCCAAAGAGAGGCTAACGTTGGGGTTTCTACGGAAAATTTGTGCTGAGTAGCTGCCGGAAGGTTTATCCAGGGTTTCAACTAGGAGATTTGTCAGAAACTGAGAGGTATTACTTCCAAGGAAATTCTCTATTGGGTAGGCCAGTTTCGACACCCAAATTATACTTTGATATTGCTTTATAAGAAAACCCTCGGATAGCTACACCGGTTTTCCCACATTGGGTTTTTTTGGGGACATTAGTCCAAAAATAATGGCGTCATATGGTGTGTTTGTTTATGTTTCTTTTAGTTGTTGATCTATAATATGTTCAGCATGTACTAGTGTTTATTTTCAGTATTTAAATTGTAAATAACTTGTTAAGGAAAATAACAAGTAGGTAGGAATAAATCAGATAAAGTGCATGGAGGGTTTCTAACTAAGTAAATTTAGAAACTTCAACACATTGGAAATTGTATTATGTACGAATATGCAGGTCAACATTAAAATGCGGTCTTTTCCAATGCGTTGCAAATAATTACCATAATCATTACCCTATTTACCATCAATTTTGCCATAACCTTTGCCTGAATTTATAGTCATCCTTGTTACCGCAAATTTTACTGGCTAACAACCCCCTCAATGACTTGCTGCTACTCTGAGTGCTACTACAGAACAACTGATAGAATGGGTGGCCAAGCCATTAGACACAAGCCGAAAAACACAACGCAGGTTTGGCATCAACTAGATGTATGGAAGATCTTTCAGCACGCAGGATGGCACATTTACTTTAAAGGGTTACACGGGTTCGACGAAGGGGTGAAAATTGAGTTCGCGCTAAATTTGGAAGGGAATCGTTTTAGAGTCCACAGATTGGAAATTTAGGTAAAAGAAGAATTTATTTTGACTGTCAGCAGATTGTTGCAAGGAGGGTAGAATTGGTTTTCCCAGAAAACACCCATGCCATAATTTCCAAAATTATTCCTATAGGTAGGGGAGAATGTGGTGCAAAAGGGGAAAGGATATGATCGAAAATCAATTCCACAGCTATGGGTTGAGGTTGCATACTTCGTAATGTGGTACATCACCTGTGAAGGTCGGCTCTCTACCCTTTTTAAGTATCATTTTAATCTTTTATCATGTCTCTGATTTCGTCAAGTGCATCCCCTAGATATTCCGTTCTTCCTTTGGAACAATCTCCAACTGATGGCACGGTCTGCGCACCAGTCGTGCCAAGCATTGGTAGTCCTCACAAATCATGGACTCATTAGACTATTGGTGATGCATGCCCTATTACAAACCCCTGTGACTTGGCAACAATTGGTTGAGCTAGCAGAATAAGAGGTTGATGCCAGTAAGGGCCAAAGAAGAATTATTGGAGGAGGAAGTGATGGGACAAGTACCGAAGGAGCAGAAGAAGAGGGGGATGAAGAGATGACAAACCAGCCAGATGATTTGGGGAATGGAGGTGGAGATGGGGGAACTGTGGCAGAGGGTGTTAGTAGAATGGAAATTGAGGATGTTACTCCTCGTTCTCCACTCCTGGCCTCCCTGCCGAGAGGGGCAAGGAAATTTCATTCGCCTACTTGCAGAGAAAAAGAAAATATATTTCCTCCAGAATAGAGGTTTGTTAGAGTAATTATAGAGGAAATATCCACACTTGACACTATCCCACAAGAACTAGTGTCAACTGTTGAGCAAATGGAGGAAGAATCCAACCTTGGCACTATCCCACAAGAACCAGTGTCAACTTTTCAACAAATGGAGGAAGAATCCTCCCTTGACACTGTCCCACAAGAACTAGTATCAACCAATGAAAAAATAGAATAAAGAGTCAATGTTGACATTGTTCCACAAGAACCAGTGTCAACCGTTGAGCAGATGGAAAGAGAAGTGGTCATTGATACTGACCTACAGGAATCAATATCAATTCCTGAGAAAGTAGGAGAATAAATTATGGCCTCAAAACAACTACAGGAGGGAAATATTGATGGTACTACTCTTCAGGAATCAGTACTAGCTCCCGAGCCACCAAAAAGAAATCCGACAGTACTAGAATCTATAGAAGGGGACGCTGAAACCGCTCCACAAATATTAGTAGTCGACAAGTGGAGGAAGTGATAGTAAAGCAAGAACCAGCCAACGAATTTGTTGATGCTAATCCACCAAACCCAACATCGACCGCAAGACAAATGGAGGAGGTCGTCATAAAACAAGAATTTGTCGAGAAGTGAGTGAAAAGGAAAGACCCCATCCAGAGCCAGTATCGATTGTTGTTCAGAGAAAACATTCAGTTGAAAATGGAAATTACTAAAAAGGAAACAGGTAATATGGTCACAAAGATGGGAAAGGAAGCAAAAAATAAACGCTGGTCAAGATACTGTAACCCCTGGAACCGAGAGAACAACTTCGGTGGAAGTGAAAATAGAGGATAAGCATATGGCTTCAACATCTATGCAAACTGAGTCACTTCTTCATTTGGTAGAGGCTCGTGAGTTCCTGTTGACAACAGAGATTCAAAAATGGAAGGCCACTGCTTCCAGTCTTCAATGTAGAGAAATTCCCATAGAATCTTACTGGAAAGGAGTGAAGGAAATATGGGAGCTACCAGCAAGAGTGGTGGCTGATCATATCACCCAAGTGGAAAAGGCCAAGTAGTAGCAAGAAAAGATACAAAACAAGATTGAAGAGTTGCAGGGGAAGGTCCAGCTACTAAAGATAGACAAGAACAAGATGTTCACCCTGACATAATAGATAATAGCATGTAGACCCCTTGCTAATTTCTATGCCATGTTCCTCCATGAACAATATTTGTTTTTATGTCTAGAAAGCACCCACCAGGAAATAAGCCATGATATAGAAGACTCCATGCAGTTCTTGAGGATTTTGAGAACTCACAATCAATTAAACCAGCATTTGTTGTGTGAGCTCTATATGCATAATTACATCCTGGAAAATGATCATTCGTTCAATCTAGTACCGTATGTGGGAGACATTCAGCTGAGATCATTCACGTCCTTCGCAATTAGTCAAGTTAATTGGAAGAAGGCTTTCGACATGTTCGAAGAAAATAAAGCAAATCAGCCACTTTTGATCAAAATGGACCACTGTCAATCTATGGATATTTATAATAGACATCAAGGGTTCCTTCAGCTAGAAGGACGAAATACCAGATGTCGAGGACAGAAGGGTGGTGTGTTGATATGTGTATGCGGAAAATTTGTACATGTTAGGAAGAAGCCAAGGACACTTGTCAAAATCGTTGCATGTTGTCACTATCAGTAGTTCCGACGTGAGAACCTTTTGGGGCCCCCAATTTTGCTAGGGCATTAAATATAATTCCACATTATATTGCCTGCATACGACATTTTAGGATCTGGTAGATAAGGCTAAGGTTCCAATTTCCCATTATTTGGCTCCCTTCTGAGAAGTACGAACTAACTTATGTGGCGGATGAGGACTGGTGGAAGGACATCATTCGCTCAGATTGATTTAAACCTCCCAATTCAGACATGGCCGCATCGTATGATCTCACATAATGCCATGTCAGCCACAGTGGATCTAACTCAGACCTTCATAGGAAACGAGTTGCATGAGGACATGCAACTAAGCCAGTTGGGGGGAGTTTTTGGTCGATAAATTTTCCCATTTTTATCTGCTTATATCCATTTCACATTACCTATATTAATTTGGCATGTCTTTTTGAAATATTTATTAATGAAACGTATTCCTAGGGGAACACTACCTATACAACTTGCTGATTAAATTTCTTTTTCTTAATCGAGATAATGATGACCAACAAGCTACGAATTAGCGCAATGGTTGTTAATGAGATGGCAATGCTATTCCAGGACAGGGGCTGCAACAATGTTCAACCAGTGAGGAGCTGATGGATTGATACAATTTATATCTTTTCTCATTATGTTTATGTTTTAACGATTACTGTATATTTTGGATAAGATAGAGTTGTCGTAATTTCTGAGTTCGTTAATACTATTTATGTAATGATACAATGTACAAGTAATGGTTAGCAGGACAGAAATGCGAACACTGGATCCAGGAAGTGTAACAACATATTTTATTGTATTTCTTTCTTGATTAATGCAATTTTGATTTCTTGAACTTTGTGTAATCTTTGATCTTTGCCATAGCCTGATCGAAGAGTCAAGCCCACTCTCCTGATCAGGTGTTGTTGGGTTAGTTGTGTGCGTAGATTTATATTGGTTGTGTTGTTATGATTTATTTTCTATTTTTTTTAATGATTTATCAATTTCGTATTGTTGTGAATTCATATTTTTGTTACTCTAATTTTTTGTTACTGTCATTAGCTTATTGTTACTCAATTACTATTCTTGTTTGAATGCCTAATGTTGGGTAGGGAACATGTGGCCTACATAGACTTTGCATGGTAGCCTTGAAATAATTAACGAGCCCTGGGTTCACAGTAAATGTGGGGACGGGTGAAATCCATAATTCATATCTGAACACGAATAGATGGGACATTCTTATATTACTTTATCAAAGGACTTATAGTAACTGCAGGTTGTCATAGGGTTCTGACAGTCTCTTATGAAGTACCTTGCATGTCCACAGTTATAACAAATAATCTGGCCACATCCTCGACCAGCTCCTCCTCCTCCTCCTCCTTCTCCTCCTCCTCCTCCTCCTCCTCCTTGGAATCCTCCTTGACCAACATGCTGGCATGGCTCCTTGTGTGTATGTCCTTCAACTTGCAATCTATAAGCATTGGCAGTGCGCTCCATCATCAAGTCATAACTTTGGCAATTTCTCTCAGCATGGCTACTAATTTACAAAAGTTGCAAAACAGTTTCTTTAGGGTCTCTATGTACTTTTGTAATAAATTGAAAACTTCAGAGCTATGTTGGCCTCTCGTTCTACAAATCTCACACCACAAACATGATCCTATTTTCACTAGATTAGGTGCTCCACTTGCCAAGTAATCTCTGAACACAGGGCATTAATCCTTATAATGGCCCTCTGCTTTGCATTTTGTGCACCATACTTTTGATCTGGTCTCTTTACCTTTCTTGAGATCTTGCAATTCCAAGGTCAAATTTGCTAGCTGGCTCTAAATTTTTTGTACTCCTACATGAGTATCTCCGATCAATGAAGCTTCTGGCTTCATCACAATCTCCAATGCTTCAGCTTGAGTCATGATCTTCTGTTGCATCAAGGGCAACCTAATATGTGGCAGTAGTTCAGCTATAAACCATTCCTTATGTTTTTCTAGAGGTATGGTAAAGCTTACTTGTCCCATTAATACCTTGAATCATTGATCCAACTCCCACATGGACCCAGTAGCCGACTGTTTGATTTCCTTCAGCTCTGCAATGCACTATGATTCTAACTTTGTC
Organism: Pinus tabuliformis; assembly: GCA_031772625.1. Lineage (NCBI taxonomy): Eukaryota > Viridiplantae > Streptophyta > Pinopsida > Pinales > Pinaceae > Pinus > Pinus tabuliformis. The sequence continues at coordinate 913,006,300 of CM062818.1, read as the reverse complement.
TTCTTGAATTATGATTCCAGCGCTTTCTTAATATCATCCAGCGGAGAAGTTGGATTAGTCACACAGGCTTTCATGTACCATGTTAGCGCCCTTTCTTACAGCATCGTGATGAGCTACGCCTTCTTTACATCTCCTTCAGTGATCTATCTCTCTTTCCATACTGCATTAGCTACAAACCAAAACTGGTGAGGATCCTTTGATCCAAGCCCTTTAAAGATAGTTATCTTAATGTCATCGGCCATTTTTCTTCTTGGGGGGTTAAGGGGAGGGGGAGGTGGTGTAGGGGAATTATGGGGAGGGGGATGCGGGGTAAGGGGAGTAGATGGATGGGAAATCCCAAAGATGCCCTGATTTTTCTCAACTCCTAGCTTTGACATGCCTTCAGGGTGGGAGGGGGGATACCGCAGGGTTGCGAGGTTACTTCCTACTTATTCAGGCTCAAACCCAACTAACAAGGGACTATAGTCAGTCTCAATAAATTTCTTTGGTTCGTGCTCTACTCTATATTGCTTCGCACATCGCATAGATCCTGGTTAAGATGTATTCTCTCTTATTCCAAACATTAATATTACTGCATTCATAGTGTTATCCCCCACAATGTCCCGGGCTAAGAGGAGATCAACAGAGATAAACACAGACCAATATTTCAGTTTGGTAGCTAGCCCTACCAAACTAGAGAGGGCTCTCTCTATCATCACAGCCAATGAACTGACTGGCAAAAGGAATATATTTTAGGTTAGGTATGCTAGCCTCAAGTAGGGTTTGAAATTTTTAGGGTTTTGATGCTAGATAAGAGAGAAAAACCAGGTAGCCAGGTCAAAGGATCAAAGGGTTAGAGTAGCAAAGATATGGAGGAGCAAGGTAGCAATAATTTTGTGATGGATTTAGGGTTTTTCATTGTAGTGTATTGTTTTGAAGATGCAAAATGGTTCTAATGAGCATGAGCACATGAATTCACAGGAAGGAAATTAACACATATGATATTCCCATAAAAACAAAGATTTATGCAAAGAATTATGTTTATAAACTTCAAGGAAAACCACTAAAGAACTGATGAATGGAAAGAGAAGATGAATATATTTCATATAAAGCTATAACAGAGAAAAAACAACATCACAAACTTACTGCACATGAATTCCTAGATAATAGCTGCAAACTGTATCCTTTGATTTCCAGAAAATGTCCAAGTACAAGCTACAATAGTTCTCTCCTCTGATGTCCAACATTCAATTCACTAAGAAAATGATAGATATATACCAAAACAACATCTCCTCGCTCTCAGGGGTTCAATCCATGAGTTGTGGAGTTGTTCCCCAAAGATCTCAACCAAAACCCTAATGACTAGGGAGGTTAACAAACTCTTCCCCAAATAGAAAAATTGATTCATTTGACCAAAACAAAAGACTTACTTGCATGTATCTACCTCATTTGACTTTTACCTAACATAATTACACATCCATTTCACCATTACATCATTAATTACACCAATTTCATGAGTAAAAGTCAAACTGACTGAGAAACTTCATTTCTAGATGAAAACACAGCGAAATCTGTTAAAACGCAGCGAAATCTGGTAAAACACAACGAAACTAAAGAAAATGCAATGAATTTGGCAAAAATGGTTTTTGAAGGCCTTCCTGAAGTCCAAATTCCGATCTTGATGGCTCATTGGAAAGTTTAGGATATCTACTGCAAGATTGACTCTTCTAGAGCTCAAAAAGGTTACTCCTATCCCCTCAAAAATGCATTCTCCCACAGGTACTCTCGAAAACGTAGCGTGGCCTCCATCAGGGTGGCAGAAAGGTGGTTTTTTTATGGTTTTTTTACTTTTTCACCTGTTAAAATTTGTCAAAAGTATGTTCCCCTCAGGGAAAAAATGATGTATGGACCATGAGGAATCTAGAAATGCAAACCAAACTTCATTTGGAGCTCCCCAACTAAAGCACAACATGGGGCACGCTACATTTTCTCCTCCATGACTGTGCTAAAATATGCAAAAATTCTCAAAAAACTAAATTTCCTCCAAAACTCTTCAAAATTGGTATGTGAGGTCACCAAGTGCTATGTTATTCTATGAGGGTGGCATCAATAAGAAAATCCAACTTTACCTTCCCTTTTTACCGGTTTCATTGAGTTTTTCCTTCATTTGCTTGACTTTGACTTTTAAAATTTGAATTCATGTGTAGTAATGGGCAGCCACGTGTCTTTGTAGCCTTTTGTCCCTCTTTTCCCTTTTAATAAGTTTCTCCAAGTGTTCATTGACCTTTTCAATCCAATATTCTTTGTCTCCACTGATTTCTTTGTCAATGAGCTTTGATGTAGTGTTGGTATAAGTGGGCATCCAACTCTTGAGTTTTGAACCCTTTCTCACCAATATTCGGTATCCCTATGGTTGTTGCTATGATGTCACCTGAGATAGTGAATGTCACCCCTTGCCATTTTCCCACCCTTGTTGTAAGGCCTCCTTTCCTTCTCCATAGTAAACTTGTGAGTGCAAACCCTAGAGGGAAAAATAGGGGAAGGGAATGAGGGAATATGATGAAGGGGTTAGGGAGTAGGAATGGGTGTAGGAAGTTTTAGGAATGAGAGTGAGGGGGTGTGAGGGTTTTAGGGAGTGTGTTTTAGTGTGAGGGAGGATAAAATGTATAGGAATAGGGTTTGTATGATTGCAAACATGAAAATGAGGGCTTCCCACAGAAAACACAGCGAGGTAGCTTAAGACCAATTATTTGGAATGTCTTTGGCCATAAAAATGTTGAGGAAATGGTTGGTGTTGAATTAGATCTCTTTAGTAATGAAATGAGTGAGGAAATGAGTTATGATGATCTTTTACAACTTGTAGAAGTCAATTTCTTTTCATAGTAGTGGGGTGGCACACACTATGTCTTGTTCACTTTTGCTTTGGAAACTATGTATCTTAGGAACATTCAATGCAGTTTTCGAGCATTAGAAACAATTTTCACTTTGAAATAAAACATTTTTGACAAATTCCCTATTACTACTCCTTTATTTTCCAGATTTATGAGTGAAATGACATATTTTTATGACTATGACCCTAATGACCTAATGGTGACACTGAGCTAAATGAGGACCATGATGGTGTGACTGAGATGATGATAATAATTTTTTTGATGATGGCACATCCAAATGAGTGATGGCAATGACCGGAACATGAAAATTGTGAAGGAGCAGCAATAAACCTAGACACACTATCCAGTGACCAAATTTTATTTCTAAAAACCTAGTGACATGATAAAATTTGACTTGAGACCCCTAACAAAACTTCGTAAAAGCATATTTGATCACTGGTGACAGGAAGAATTGACTAACACTAACACATAGTACCATTTTCACATTTTAATCTATAGCTTCAAAGAGTTCAGGTACTTACCTTGCAGACCCTTGAAAAATCTCCTCTCAACTTTGTTGTAAGATATAGTCGTGTCTATTGCGAATTCAATGATAAATACTCCCAAAATTCTATCGATCTAGAAATAAACATCTCTTGAGATCCTGTTATTGACGTACTTGAGTCATTGTATCAATGCAGGATTCCACTCCTTAGGTTCGTCTCCCTTAAAACAAGTCTTATGCTCAGTCAATTTTGATACCCACTGATACAGTTCAATGTGAAATGAACCAAAGAAGATTTCGTACTTCTCTTCAAAGATATACTTTTGCAACCAGCTTTCCATCAACCCTCATGGATTATATTTTCCTGAATTGCAAATTCTCACTGTTTTTGTTCAACCTACTCTTGGGTTTCCTTATTCGACGAATGCCAAAATATATCCCTCAAACAGATCCTGGTCCCAGAAATGGAATCATTTGTTGGCTCAAAGGGCTTGGACCTAGGTTCAAAGTGTACTACGCACCAATAAAACCCTCAACCACTAGCCCTTTTGGAAACAACCTGCAAGCAGATTGTAGTCTCACCTGAAGCGGTTATGGGAGGGTGCAGAACCAGGTTTCTGCAGCCAGAGGGATATGCATGTTGTGGCACCCATGTGTTTACTTATGTCTTAGACTTATCTATAACTTCACATCCATAAATAACTTCGCACTAATGATTTACTTCACATATTTCCACTTATGGCATAAACATATCAGAAGTAGTATAACATGTCTTATTTCACATAATTTAGTAAAAATCATGCATAACAATATGTATAAACACAAATAATAAACACAGATACATAAGCTTTTTCTAGAACTTCTTCTTCATTTATTAAGATAGATCTTCAATACATACAAATTCTTCAACCAACACACCCAGTTGTAGGTGTTCTACGCACTCAGCTACAGACTCTTCAAGGCCTCCACGCACTCAGCTATGGAGCCTTCTCCTAAGGCCAAAAATATAGACTAAAGACACAAGATATCAATGATTCATCTATTATTTCTCTAATATCTTCCTTTCGACAAGGCATTATGTCCTTATATACATTTCATTACTATAAGACCATGGTCCAAATACCATGGATCCAACATAACAATGAACTAACACCCCATACCCATTACAAAATGAGGGACTTTGACCCTCCATGAAAGATTGCGCTATAAACATAACTTTGCATACTGTGCACAATTTTCTCCTCAAAATGCAGAGCCTTTGACCAAAATTGGACCAAGTTGGGTGCGGCCCAACATCTGCCTACCTATTATCCGACACTGCATAAATCTAAGGAATACATTATCGAACATCCCCCAATGTATGTTCCTCTTGAGCCCTATAGATCTTCCGTATACCACCCTAATGTTGTGGACAATCTCTCCTGTGATGCTCTCCTCCACAACTCTAACACTGCAAGGGATTCCTACCATCACCCTTGTTCTGCTCCTCAGACTGAAATCCCTATCCTCTATCAGATGCATTGAACTTCTTAGGCAATGATGCATTCTCTTTATTACCTGTGCCCTAAGGCCTTGTTCGCTTATTATCCAATTTTCCCTTATTCTTATCATTATCTTTCCAATCTTGGCTAGTCTCATATCTGCGCTTTGATTGCTCGTAACAATGTTTTATCTTCCTGATGACTTCCTTCAAGGATCTAGGCTCATCAAACTCAATCTTGTCCTTGAATTCTATGGGAAACTCACTAATGAATCTCTGATTCTTTGCTTTCTCCTCCTTAAGATAAGGCATGTACCTCAATAACTCCAAGAATATGTTATTGTACTCCTCATCGGTCATGGATCCCATATTCATCTAATATAATTATTTTTACCTATCATCATAGTATCAGTCAGATAGATACTTCTTCCTGAAAGTCTCTCGAACTCTCTCCAAGTCAACTCCTATTTATGAATACCTATAATATTCTTTACATCTTCCCACCAAATGTATACTTTAGCTTTAAGACTGAAATTCACTATCCTAGCCTTCATGTTCTCTGAGTAATCATGCAATCTAAAGAACTTATTCATCCCAATAAACCATTCTTCAGCATCCTGTGACTTCTCCATTTATCCATAAAATGTAGGTGCCTTTGCTTTCTTGAACTAATCTAGAAAATATCCCCTATCACTCTTCCTATAAGGATGATAATGAGGATTACCATGATACATGTCTGAACCAAAGCTAGAATGAAGCCCATGCCCACTACCTCGCCTATCATGTGTATCCAGGAATCTTCCATCTCTGACTGTGTCATCTCTATCTAACTAGTTCCCACCATGTGACCTACTACCATATGCTCCATAAGTCCTATCCTCCTTTCCATGACTCATTCTAAGTTGTCCTTGTCTCTACAACTCTGACAAGCTCTAAAGGATAGTTGCAATACATTCTTCTTGTTTCTTCTATACCCTAGCAAGTCTCTCTTGTGATTGAATGATTTGGTCATTATCTTCTTTGCAACTTATTATCTTTGCCTTCAAACTTCTCATAGTGTTTACTATGTGACGAGAGTACTCATCACCATGCTTCTCATATGATCTATAGGGATAATCCTGTGAACTGTAGTCTACCATCTTGCTAGTCATCTTTGATTTTATTTTCGTGCAAAGTATATCTTGTTAGATAAACCAAATTATAAACAACCTGCGTGACTTAGTATAGTGTAGGGGAGGATATCTCATCTGCAAGATCAACCCGATTAGCGCAATACATATATAATCATAATCATAACAGTATATTGATATCATCTCAATCATCATCCAAGTTACCATGCATAATGCCATAACTTTAACACCGACTAGGTACTATGCATAACAAACATATGGATGACATGCATGCATAAACAATGCGTATAAACACTGACATGAATTCATAGCGAACACATCCCAACAACAACCTCATCAACTTCTCCATGACAATACAACGTAAATAATGTCCTTAACCATGCATACATAAAAAACACATAGACCACAAGCATAATGAACATATATGCAACTGACATATATGCATGACAACATATTCATCCAAAGAGAAAGGGGAACCAGACATCACCCAAGGAGAATGGAACCATGCTCTCACACCACTTTGTAAAACCCTCCTAACACATTCACCCAAGCTAATCAGTCCACCAGGGTAAACATGTGATGATGAGTTACTATGATATGATTCAACTTCCCATGTACAGTTAATGAATTCAAACCGACAAGACAAGACCAATCTAATCTTCCTTAGAAGATACAAACCTTCAGGAGCCAACCAACCCCTCTAGGTGTCCAACCCCTAAGAAAACTTGATTTTATGTTGAACTAGACCCCAAGTCACTCCCATGACAAGCCTTCCACATGATTGAGACCCTTTAGTTTCTCCCACAGCAAGGCATCCATGTGACTGCGACCTTTTTTAGGCTAGGACTCAAGCCTCTGTCCAGAACTTCATGAAACTTAAATAAATGGTAAATAATGATGAAATAAGGCTACTAATTCAAACACTTTAACAAGTACTTGAGCTGACCCCTCCCATCCTTGGAAGGAATTTCGTCAAACATATCATAAACATAGGGGTCTCATACTTATCTTAGAATCGTCAAGAAGGACTGATGCCTCCTCATAATAGCTGCAAGATCATCTATTAGGTCTTGCATTAAATAAAATTTCATCTAATAATCAAAACATGATGAGATCCATAACTCAAGTATGTCATAAAACATGCTTATAACTAGAAAATAACCAAAGAAATATCAATGATGAAACCACCATTAAAGCCACATAATGACAAGCACATTTACTCATGAAACACCAAAGGAAAAGGAGATTATATTAACATATGAAAATCCAACCGGACTAGCATCTTCCACGTACCACCCCACCATAGATTGGGCTGAACCAAATCTCTCTTTTAGGCGATCACCCTCATGCCATATTCTAGGCATGAATGTGGGATATCATGGAATAAACTAAGAACACCAACCCATGGTTTCCAGAGGCCAAACCACCTCAACCCTCAAACAGTGATTCCAACTCATGGTCGAACATTACTAACCATCACCATATCGGTCTCCACCCAAGCTATCCAGGGCTATAGAGCATTTGTTCCAACCAAGGCTTTCAAGACTAGTAACTCAACCCACAATTTTTGTTGGGCTCTAGAGCATTTCTCCAACTAGGGCTTCAGGGACTAGTAAATGAACCCACCATGGGCTCCAAAGTGTTTTTCCAACCAAGGCTTCAAGGACTAGTAACTCAACCCAAGTTTTTACAGGGCTTCCATAGTGTTTGTCCAACCAAGGCTCCAAGAATTAATAACTCGACCCACATCCATAAGGAACATGAGCACCAATCAGAAAACAAAAGGAAAACCCCCAACACCATGGTTATCCAAGAAATACAAAGGCTAGGAAAAACCACTGTTAATCTAGGCAATCCTCCATGCCAATGACAGATCACAACCAAACAAAGAGATGCATATGCCAGCATGCCAAAAATAGCAAAGAAATCATACATGCAACTTGGTACCTACAAAGAAAACTCGTTGCAGTTTTGATCCTGTTTTCCTCTTTCACTTTCATGCTTTTACTTTGCCTTCTTACTCTAAATCCCAAGTATGCCACAATACTCCAAGAGTGCTCCAAGAAAACTCTAAGTGTGAAAGAGTATGAGAGAGAGAATAAATTAGAGAGCTCCAAGCTAAAACTAAAAAAATATGTGAACTTATGCTTAGAATCCTTTTTATCACTGAGGCCTTGATTTTCTTCATTTTTGTTATTTTTCCTTTAATTTCCTCCTCACATGCAACCTATGACCTTTCACCTTCCTTTTCTCCTATTTTCCATTATTTTTGTAAATAAGTGCTAATAAATGCCACTTTTCCTTTGCCATTTCCTTTGCCAATCTCCATAGCCATTAATTAATCACCAGTGATCCCCATCACTATGGCTTTTCCCAACATTCAGCTTGGAATACGTGTCCCATGACCTTGGTTATTATTTTCCTTTCTTAACTTTATTACATAAAAATTTTACCAAGGTTGTTACATTGTCTCCTGAGCACTGTAAAGCATTGGTCCTATGTCCTCTTAGTGTGGATAGTCTCTTCTTTTGTGGTTATCACCACAAGTCCAACATTTGAGTATCGCATGGCCTTCAAACTTGAGTTTTGTTGTTGTTAGTTGTTGCGTCATTTTCCTAATAGAAACTTTGGCCTTCAGATGAATTTGTTTCTGAGCCACGTGTTTACCTTCCTTCCTTTCTAAGCCTCTCTTGGGCCAGTTTCTCTTACTTCTAATGTTACCCTTGGCTTTCCAATGAATTTTGGTATAAAGCCTACATTGGTCTTGCTCATAGCAATGTCCTAGCTTCTTGATAGCTTCCCTCAAGGTTTGGGGCTCTGATAACTCAATTTTGTCCTTAAATGCCACCGGAAATCCACTGATGAATATTTTGATTTTGGTTTTTTCATCCTTGATATATGGCACATATCTCAATAGCTCTAAAAACTTGGTGACATATTCCTCACTAGTTAATTGGCCCATTCTGAGCTCATAAATTATATGGCCTTACCATCATAATAACGTTCAGACAATAACTATTTTCTAAAGAACTTCTCAAACTCTCCCTAGGTCAATTCTCTTTCTACAATGTCCCTCATGTTTTTCAGGTCCTCCCAGCATATATTGGCTTTTCCTTTTAAGTTGTAGGAAGATATTCTAGATTTCATATTCTTAGAACAGTCATATATCATGAATAATTTCTTCATTCCCAGCATCCATGATTCTGCATCTTATTCTTTCTTCATTTCCCCTTCAAATGTATATGGTTTTGCCTTCTTTAACTCCTCATTCATGTGATCATTTTCCTTGTGTCTCGAACGATGATGGTGACAGTGAGAATGGTGGTACCTCCGAGCAACAAAACTAGACGGTTTCCTTGAATAATGCACTTGCGTGCTAGTTCCTTCCCTCGGGGTTCTCAAAGGTACATCCTCGGGCATAGTGTCCTCACTCCCTTACTAGTTTTTCTTTTTGGGCCTGCTACCATATGCTTTGTTGATGTTCTCTTCTTATTCATGGAGGCTTTTCTTGTCTCTATGACTAGCCATCCTTTTAGATTACCTTTTCCTCTGCCAATCTGAAAGACTTTTCAAGATGACTGCATTGATCTTGATTTCTTTTCTTGGGCTCTTACCAGCCTCTCATATCGGCCTTAAGCTTCTCACCTCATCCCTTAGTCTTCTCAAAGTGTCCATCAAGTCTAGGAAGTGATTCCCTTCCCTTTGACCAATTGATCATTCCTCTTCATTAGCTCTGGCCTTATCACTTCCATGTTGTGATTGGTTGGAACTATACTCAACCATCCCAACCCTCATGGTTGTGTTCCCTTTAAGTTTTATGGTGCTTGCATGGTGTTGTCAACCACACACATTGTTAAACACATAATCACAAGTCTAAGTCTAGAATTTATGATTCTTCCATGGAAGATTATGCTATGAAAAAGAAACCACGGTAGACTCAAAACATAATCAAAATTTATATGTAGTAATTATTTAAACTTGAAACCGTAACAATCAACAGTGAAACCAATAGTAACAACACTCAATAATTCATAACAACCAAGAATCACTTAGCACATTTCACCATTATTACTAGCTCACGATTAATCCCATCCAGTCCAAGTGTTGGACTTTCACTCTGATACCACTCTATGACGTACCCATCCTACTCACCTTGAGTAAGAGGAAACCACTAGATATGTCCATCTCCCATTGTATGGTCATGGGAATGGAAATTAAAATTTAGACCTTCTTTTTCACCCTCTCATTTTCTATATCTATAATTATACCTTGTTATATATAGATATATATATATATATATATATATATATATATAGATATAGATATAGATATAGATATAGATATAGATATAGATATAGATATAGATATAGATATATATACACATTTTTCCATTATTACTAGCTCACAATTAAGCCCATCCAGTCAAAGTGTTGAACTTTCACTCTGATACCACTCTGTGACGTACCCATCCTACTCACCTTGAGTAAGAGGTAGCCACTAGATAAGTCCATCTCCCACTGTATGGTCATGGGAATGGAAATTTAAAATTTAGACCTTCTTTTTCACCCTCTTATTTTCTATATCTATAATTATACCTTGTTATATATATATATAACAAGGTATAATTATAGATATATATATATATATATATCTATAATTATACCTTGTTATATATATATAACTATATATATATATATATATATATATATATATATATATATATATATATATATATATATATATATATATATATATATATATATAACGCACAGGGATAATGGCCTCCTTCCTCTCATTACACGTGTCAGTCCGTCATTGGCCCATCTGATAGCCAAATGCGTGGATGGTCAGGACTATGTGCACTTAATCGATGTCTTGAATATTGGTTCGAACCCCGCCCCTGACTCCAACCTTGTTAGAGTCGGTCTTGCCCAGTCTTGCTCCATCCTTCCACTGCAAATCACTTTAGCTACAATCATCAGCCTAACTCCCAACCTAGTCAGGGTCGATTCCCTTTTTTGTACTCGCTATGGGATACTTTTGTGGATGTTCTGACCTTCAACCATGTCACTCACATAGGAAAGGATTCCACTTGGTTGATCTCAACACTACGCAATCTCAGCGACCAATCCAAAATTGACATGCTTAGGGTTTATCTCCTCGAATTAGGATAAGGTTTAAGAATTTTACTCATTATAATATTGAGATGCACTTCTCTTCATTGCATCAAAGTGAATCGTTGCCTTTGCCATGGCTCGATTAAGGGACTTTGTACCAATCTTCTACAATGTAACTGAGGGGGGCTTCTCTAATCATTCTTCTAATGTATATCCTCCAGATGTTGATCATCTTAATCCATCTTTCTCGACCAAGGCTCTGATTCAGAAATCTCACAAACCTCTAGAACGACTGTAGAGCTTGACATCAATGACAAGAAGCCATTAACTCTTCTCATGGTTCTACCCCTATTGAGATTGGGTAATAGATTTAGTAATAGGTTTCATCCCTTCTTAGTTTCCTCAATTTTGAACAAGGAGTTTCAGAAATGAAAATTCCAACACATTCTTGACCATTACCTACCATGTGTTTGGTGTGAACTCCTGAAAGGACTACACCTCTCCTCCCACACGCTGACAGTTCCTGGATATTCTTCAAGGCTGCAAGCAGTTCCAGGGTGCCATGCAAAACCTTCTAGTTCCCCACCAACGCCATGAGGAAGCTAGTAGCAAATACCTAGTCTACTGAAAATGTAAGGTTGTTTAAGCCCTCCTACAAGATCCTCTGACTAACCTTACGCTTTGAGGGGGAGATGCCTCTTTCGATTCTCTCACATCACACTTTGCGTAGATGCACGAGCTTTGAACCAAAATACCAAGAGTACAAAGGTAAGTTCAACCATTTCCCACACAATCAGTTTACATGTAGTCTTTTGTATGAATAAGAATGGGTCTCTAAGCCCTCTACTTCCTTTCATATTTGTTCCAAGGCCCTGAGGTCTCCCCTCCCCCCCCCGCCCTGGCCAATGGTTTATCATTTCTTGAATAATTTAAGCATTTTATTGAAATAATTTTTAGAGATGAAATTAACTCCCAATCTCAAGTTAATTACTATTTATTAGTATATCATTGGCCTGGAATCAACACCAACAATCCATTCGCACAATATTTTGATTCTTTTTTGGAAGCCCTAATTTACATGGTTTATTTATCAACGTTGTTTATTCAATAATCAACACAAATGCATAGATAGGCCTAACTTGCCATCATCATTGTTATATTTTTCACAAATATATCATCATTTATATAGGCCATAATAACATGCAATAAACACAAGTCCATAGTTGTGACAACAGCATGCAATATAATTTATCAACAAACAATATAACAAACACAAGTCTATAACTATGACAACAACATGCAATATCATTTATAAGCAGACAATATAACCTTTGAGGGTAAGTACTTATCTTTGTATTGCATGATGATGTCAACCATAGGGGATTCTTCATCATTTTTGGAGCAAAAAAGTAAAAAGATTAAAAAATAATAAAATAATAAAACTACTTTTTTCAACTCGTATTTTCAACTTATCTCCCTAAGGTGTTACTCAAATTTTGAGTGGGAGTACTCGTTGGATGAAAAATTTAGTTCCTCGTCCAAGGAGTACCCATATTGCATACTTTTGATGGAACCTTCTACATGAAAAATGAGAAATACATGAAAAAGTGTGATTGCAATCACGTTTTTCATGAATTTATCATTTTTCGTGTAGTAGGGTCCATCGAAAGTATGCAACATGGGTACTCCTTGCATGAGGAATCAAATTCTTCATCCAATGAGTGTTTTCGCTTGAAATTTAAGTAAACCCATAGGAAGATAAGTTGAAAATGCGAGTTGAAAAAATAATTTTTCTTTTTTCCCTCTAAAATTTGATGATGTAATATAATCGTATTTTATTATTTCAACTACTATTTTATAATCTCCTTAAGAGGCCCGTTTTAGACCTCAAAATTACCCTAATGCATTTGCAGCCATAGTTACTTGTTGTTTTCACCCCCGAGCCAGATTCTAGAGTCTAAGGGGGATGTTTTCTTAAGGGACTAGAACCAACTACCAACAATGCATGGACTCCAAAGGACCTCCTTCCTCAATCCTAACAGCTTTCTGCTTTCTTTTGTTAACATAGAGGGTCCATAGATGCTCCACTGCACCTTGATCATACACATAGTGATTCACTCCCTCTGGGAGTCCAGAACCCACTGTCACCACGGTCTCCAATCAAGTCTTCCTTGTGAACTGCTTCAAGTTGGTCTCTTCCCAAACTTTTGCAGGGCTTTTGAGACAACCATCTCAACCCACAGCCTCCAGGGGACCCAAGCTGTTACAAGGCTCCAAGGATTTCATCCCAACCCATAGCCTCCAATGACCCAAGCTATGACAAGACTCTAGAGACCTTTGTCTCAACCCAGAACCTCCAGGGACCCAAGTTGTTACAAGGCTCTAAGGATATTATCTCATCCCACGGCCTACAGGGACACCAAGTCGTTACAGGACTCCAAATATTAGCATCTCAACCCATAGCATCCAGGGAACCTGAGAACTGATCCCCTTCACTTGACTTCTCTTCTGTTCTCTTCTCTTTTGCAATCATGTTGAATTCCCTAACAGGATGTTTTTCATCCTTCTTCTGTGTGTGATCTGTAGTTCTCCACTTGATTGGGCTCTCCCTTCTCCCAAATGAATCCTCTTCCCATAAGTTTTTTTCTCAAATTCTCTTGGGTTCTGTAAATTCCAAGAAAAAATCCTCTTCCAAACAATCTTCTCACTGTTATATATTTATTCCTCTTCCTAGTATTTTTTGCCTAGGAATTCGTAAGTCTCATTATGTTGCCCTTCATCCTATTTTCTTGTTGTGATCTGAAATTAAAAATTTAAGGTTTCTTGGAAAATTTTGCAAGCTAGTTTATGTCTTGTGGGAAATGGATCAAAATTGCAAAAGCACATAAACTTAGAAATTTTAGTTAAGTTTTTCATATTTAACCAGAGAAAAATAAACAACATGCAACATCACAAAATATCAATTTGATGATGGAGTTCACCCCTTCTGGGATACGTCACTGGGTCCAACTTCCAATTTTGGCCCTTTATATTATATGCTCAAAATGTCAACTACATCAACATACAATGCCCAAATCACAAAATAATAGTGCCATTGTGTATAGAACGCCCAAAAAACCTTATGTAGACTCTTCTTGGGCTCAAAAAGGTTGAAAAATGGCCAAGTTAGGCCTCCTTCTCCATTTATCCGCTATAAGTCCTGGAAATTCCTAAAATTGGAAAAATTGGCAACATTTTCCTCCTTTGGAAAAACCATCAACCGACAGTTTGGCGTGTTTTCAATGCTAATTAGGTCGTTAATTGTGCAAAATGTAGGACTATTTGTTGGCCCCCACACCCAAACTCTACCCTTTCGTTTCAGTCATGTGGCGCTCATGTGACCAGGGAGTGGGGCCAGAGGGCACGTGCATCACCGCCCCAGCACGTGGTCATATTATGGGTCATGTGGCCATAATTGGGCCACATGCCAACCCTCTAGCTTTAAGCCCTCTGCTGACAATCTCGTGATTTGAATGCGACCTAGGTCAGGGCTTCCCGCCCTGCTCCTTCTACTACACTCTTGGTCATACCAACTTCCATGTGACTTGGGGCTGGGGCCACGTGCCCTACCCCCTCCGCCAATGCCAAAACGGTTTCATCTTAAACAAAACTTGCTCACTAAACATAAATGAGTGCGTCTGATGGTTCAATGATGTAGTGGTTACTTAGTTACGATGAGGTCATGGGTTCAAACCTTGTTGGGTTGATCAGTCAACCCAAAAAAATTTGCATGGAACATGAGGTCCATGTGGCGTCCTCCCATTGGGCCACATGGTGCCTTATAATTGGTCCACCCAAAATCTCAACAACCAATTAAATTTTTCCATTTCAACTTGTACAACCTACCACATGTCAGAATGGGATTGCCCCGTATGACCACCATACCTACCCAGTCATCCTGCTAACATCGGCGCCATGTCATTGTATAGCCTGCCCAGCCATTAGCTAAGTCAACCCTACCAAGTCAACTTTATAACGCGATAACTTTCACATATGGTGTCTGATTTAGTTGATTCAAGAATCATTAGAATCAAAACAACGAGATCTACAATTTGGTGTTGGCTTTGAGAGATTTTGAGCACTTTTATTTTTGAGAATATTTTTTATCCCCTAGATCATTCCTCCCCTCTTGAATCTTTTAGACCACCAAAAGTTTGTTTTTAATCATAAAGTAAGTGGCGATACAGCTCCCTCACTTCACCGATCTCAATCCACCTTGCTTTACTTAGATTGGTACCTTTGAGCCCCAATCAAAGATACTACACATTACCTCTATGTAAAGTCCTGATTCTCCTATCAAGAATTGAGTCTTCCTACAACAAGAATTGATTCTTCCTTCAATAGATGGAATATAAACATTATCTTCATGATCATCAATTATTGGAGGCTCATACAATCTCAATTTTTCCACATTCACAACAGAATAAATTTACATATAAGGTGGAAAATCTAATTAGAAAGCATTAATACCAATCTTCTACAAGATTTTGAAAGGACCATATATGATTGGCTTGAGCTTTTTACCTTCACCTTGAAGTGTTTCCTTTATGATATACAACCAAACTTAATCTCCCACTTGGAAATCATCATCAACTCGATGCTTGTCATGTATTGCTTTGTACTTTTCTTTTCTTTTCTCAAGCTACTCTTGTACTCTTTGATGCACTAGCTGAATTTTTTCAATGAAATTCTTGCCTTTTTCCACATCACTATGTCCATCTACTTCAATATATTTAGAAAATATGAATTCCAAAGGATACTTTGTAAAATAACCCAAAGAAACTTCAAATGGAGATACTTGAGTAGATGAGTGCTTGGCAGAATTATAGGAATGTTGGATGTAAGAAAATTATCATCCCAAAATTTAGGATGCTTACCACAACATCCACGAAGGATATGCACTATTGTTTTGGTTACCACTTTTGTCTGGCCATTGGATTTTGGATGAAATTCTATGCTCTTCTTCAACTTGGTGCCCATGAGTTCCCATAAACTTGACTAAAACGTCTCGAAAAATCGAGAATCTTGATTAGAAATAATAGAAGTGGGTAACCCAAAGTGAACCCATACATTTTGGAAGAACATCTTTGTAGTTTTTTTACCTGTAACTTGTTTCTTACACGGAACCAATAGCCACATTTTGCTTAAACAATTCACAACAATATATAGATAATCATGACCTTTTCTTGACATTGGTAGTCCTCCTACAAACTCCATAGAAATACTTTTCCAAGGGCAAGAAGAAACAGGAAGTGGAGTTTACAAACCCAATTTCATATTGCTAGGCTTGCCAGTAGCACACATGGAACATCCCTTTGCATATCTTGAAACAATTTCATTTGTGTGAGGCCAATAACAATACCTCTAAATTTGGGATATTGTTTTTCCTACACTAAAGTGACCAAAAATAATAGAAGTGTGATCTTCCCTTATGATATTGACTCTTTCACCCTGTGGAACACATAACTTGCCAATATGATACAACAATTTGTTATGAACATGGTAATCCAACTCTTCAACATGGTTGCCTTGAATCAAAGTTGCATAAACATCTTTAAAATCATCATCTTGAGCATATTGTTCAATATAACTTTCATGCATGATTGAGTTATGCTTAAGAATGTTAAATGCAGTAACAATATGCCTTGATAACATATCAACAACTTTGTTGTATATATGTTCTTGTACCTGATTACCAAATGAAATTTTTGTAGGAATCCATCCACCTGAAATGTCTATCTTATGTAGGTTGGTTTCCGATTGTAAATATTGCAAAGGTTGATGGTTAGCATGAATAATCGTTTCTTCACCCATCAAATAGTGCTTTCATTTCTTCATGCTTTGTACCAAAGCATACAAGTCTTTATCATAAGTTGGATAGTTAATTACTACATTGGTAGAGGTTTCAAAATGTTAACAAATAGGCTTACCATGTTGCATCAAAATTGCTCCCATGGCATAATTGCTTGCATCGGTTTGAATCTCAAATGGTTGCTTAAGATCTGGAACTACTAGAACTTGTGGTGTACTGATTTCGTCTTTCAATGTGTCAAAGGTTTTCTATTGCTTTCCTCCCCACTGAAAAACTTGTTTCACACTTGTCAAGGCATGTAATGGTGCTGCAATGAGTGAGAAGTTAGCTATAAATTTTCTCCAATATTGGGTTGCTCCCAAAAAGATCCTAACTTCTGTTACATTGTTGGGTTTAGGCCAATTCACAATGACTTCAACTTTTGAGGGATAAATCTTCAATTCACCCCCTCCTACAATATGACCCAAATAAACCAAAGAGGTTTTCCCAAATTCACACTTAGACATCTTCAAATACAATTTATCTTTTTTCAAGACATCTAAAACTTGTTTCACATGCTTGACATTCTCTTCATGAGTCTTACTGAAAATCAGAATATCATCTAAGTATACTATGACAAAATCATCAAGGAATGGTCTCAACACATCATTCATAACTCTCATGAATGTTGCAAGTGCATTGCAAAGCCCAAATGACATAACTAACCATTCAAACAAAAAAAAATTTTGTCTTGAAAGTAGTTTTCCAAATATCATCTTCAAAAATCCTTATCTAATGATAACCACTTCTCAAATATAACTTAGTGAAGTAACAACATCCTTTAACTGATCTAGCAAATCATTAATGCGAGGAAGAGGATAGCCATTATTTACTGTGATTTTGTTCAAAGCTCTAAAATCCACACAGATATGCCATGTGCCACCTTTCTTTAGAACCAAGAGACCCACAAGGAGATGTGGTAGGCCCGATGACCCCTTTGTCAAGAAACTCTTGAATTTTCTTCTTGCTTTCTGAATTATCCAAAAATGACATTTTGTACATGCCTATATTTGGAAGAGGTGCATCCTGCTGCAAATAAATCTCATGTTGGATTCCTCTTTTAAGAGGAAACCCTTCAAGTTCTTGAAACATCTTGTCATAAGTGTTAACAAATTCAACAAAATCATGCTTTAGTTTTGAATCACATCCTGTGAAAGCTTCAGATTCAGCAGTATATTTAGCTTTAATCATCAACAACACAAAATTCTTACTAGCATTTACAAGCCTTTTCATATTACTAACACCTGTAAGAGATAAGTTCATCTTCTTGCGATGTGTTCTAACAATATACTCAACTCAATATTTAAAAAGATGATATTTTTTCTCATGATGATAGAATATGGATTTTCGATCATACAAGTATGGACTCCCTAAAACAATTCCACATATGTCAAGTGGTACAACATCAAACTCTACCTCAACAATAAAATTTGCAGTGATGGTGAATTTGAGTTTACACTTTCTTGTCACTTTCAATTTGACATCATCACATACCCAACCCAAAGGGCAAGTTTTAGCATGAGGTGTAGTTTCTAGATTAAGTTTCTTGACAATAGCTTCATATATAAGGTCGACTTGGGATCCAATATCAAATAATCTATCAACTTTTGTATGTTTTGTAGTGACCCTCATATGGAAAAGCTCAATTCTTTCTTTATCATTTTGAGAATCAATATGCTTACTGGAAGAACTAGTACTTGAATTAAAATATTTACCTTTCATTCTCAACGTTGTGATTTTGGTTTCATCACCTGAATCAAATCCTAGATCTTTTTGATTTGTTGCAACAGTGTTTTGTTTCCCCTTGTTATTGAAATTCTTTGGTCTCATCGGAGTAGTTTGCAACAATGGTCTTCATCATGGCCTTCTTTTGAGCAATGTTTACACTTAAGTTTCTCTGCCTCTTTCTTGGCTGTAGAATTATTTTTTCCTTTGTTGGTAAACTTCTCCTTTAATTTGTCTCCAGACTTGGATGGTTTCTTTCTAGTCTCTTGAGGAACATTCTTTCCTCTTGATTCTAAATGAGTTGCTTGTACATGACCTCATCTATATTGGTGGGATTAAACATAAGTATAGTGTGTCTTAAATAACAATGTAATCCACCTGTGTATTTAAGGAGAGTGTCTTGTGAAGACAAATCAACACACAAGATTAAATATCTTCTTCTAAATTCTTGTGTATAACTTTGAACAGTTTGACCTTTAGCTTGTCTAAAAATTTTCCAAACCATAATTACTTTTTTCATATAAGATCATGGATAAAACATCCTTCTTAATGCAACTATGAAATCATTCCAAGAAGAGATAATTTTACCACTTTTCTTGAAATCTTCTTGAGTTCTAGCCTCCCACCAAATGAGAGTTGCGCCTTCCAAATGAAGAGAAGCAAGCTAGATCTTTGAAACATCATCCTTAATCTTTTGACTTTTGCAATAGACTTCAATTTGTCGAACCCAATTATCCAACTTTTCAGCATTTACTGCCCCATTGTACATATGCAATTAAAAATTGACATCAAGCTTAAGAAAAGGAGACTTAGCATGTCCTTTTGGAGATCTAGGAGGAGTAAGTCTATGTGTTGAAGGAGGTGAGGATGGAAGTGAAGATGGAGGTGAAGGAGGATGTGGAGGTGGAGGCTTTCTCCCATCACCACCATTACCTTTTTGTTGATTAAAACATTCTCCTTGCAATATTGTTGTCCTCTCATTGTACAAAATTTTTACCATCTCTGACATATCATAGAAATACTTTATAAAATCTCTCTCATCCTCAAGCATCAGCTCCTGTCCTTCTTCATGTACCATGAATGGAAAAGTTTTTAGAGTTTGTGACCTCCTTGAACCAATTTGAGGGTTTGTTTCTTCAAGTAATCCTTCTCCTCTCCTCAACTTATACCTTGTAATCATTCAAAAACACTTGAAAAAATAGTGAAACCTTAAAAA
This sequence comes from Pinus tabuliformis, assembly GCA_031772625.1. Classification (NCBI taxonomy): domain Eukaryota; kingdom Viridiplantae; phylum Streptophyta; class Pinopsida; order Pinales; family Pinaceae; genus Pinus; species Pinus tabuliformis. The sequence goes on along the minus strand of CM062818.1, from coordinate 912,986,388 downwards.
CAACCATGCTCTGATACCAAACTAATCTGAAATTAAAAATTGAAGGTTTCATGAAAAAAATTGCAAGCTAGTTTGTCTTGCAGGCAATGGATCGAAATTTCAAAAGCACATAAACTTAGAAATTATAGTTGAGTTTTACAAATTTAACCAGAGAAAAATAGACAAAATGCAGCATCACAAAACAACAATTTGATAATGGAGTTCACCCCTCCTAGGCTACGTCTTCAGGTCTGTCTTCCAATGTTGGCTCTTTATATTATATGCTCAAAATGTCAATTATATCAACATACAATGCTCAAATCACAAAAATAATGTTGTCGTTATGTCCATAACAACCCAAAACCTCTATGTAGACTCTTCTTGGGCTCAAAAAGGCTGAAAATGGCCAAGCTAGGCCTCCTTCTCCATTTTGCTTCTATTTGTCCTGCAAATTCCCAAAACTGGCAAAACTAGCAATGTTTTCCTCCTTTAGCAAAACTATCAGGTGATAGTTTGGCATGTTTTTGGTGCTAATTATGTCATTAATTGTGCAAAATGTAGGAACATTAGTTGTCCCACGTGCCCAAACTCCTCCCTTTTGATTTAGTCATGTGACACTCATGTGACCCAGGAGCGCAGGTAAGAGGCCACGCACCCCGCCACTCTGGCACTTTGTCATATTATGGGCCATGTGGCCATGACTGGGCCATGCACCAGCCCTCCGACGTTGAGCCCTTTGTCAATGGTCTCATGATTTGAAAGTGACCAGGGTTAGGGCTTCCCACCCCGCCCCTTCCGTCGCATTCTCGGTCATACCAATTTCCATGTGACTTGGGGCTGGGGCCACGTGCTCTGCCAACTCCAAAACAATTTCATGTTAAATGAAACTTTCTCACTATACATAAATGAGCACGTCCAATGGTTCAACGGTGCTATGGTGAGGCTGTGGAGTCGAACCCTACCAGGGCGATTGGTTAGCCCAACAAATTTTTCATGAAACCCGAGGGTGATGTGGCACGCTCCCATTGGGCTATGTGGCACCTCACAATTGGTCCATCCAAAATCTCAACAACTAATCAAACTCCACCATTCCACCTTATACAATCTGCCATGTGTCAACACGGGATTGGGCCATCTGACCATCATACCTACCCAGTCAGCCTAGTAATGTTAATGCCACATCACTATATGGCCTGCCCAGTCAACCCTACAAGTTGAATTTTTAATTGTTTGCCAAAAAATTTAGAACGTGGTAACTTTCACATATGGTGTCAGATTGAGGTGATTCAAGCATCGTTGGAGTCATAACGACAAGATCTACGCTTTGGCGCCAAATTTGAGTGATTTTGAGCACTTTAAATTTTGAGTATGTTTTTGATCCCATGGATCATGTTGTCATTCCTCAAGCACATGGGTTGTGTACTTTTTTTATAACTTATTCAATTTGGAGATTTTTTTGCATTAAATTTCTGCATCAACGGTCTTTAATGGTTGTCCAGCAATTTAGTTTCTTTGAAACCATAACTTCCCAAGCAAGCCATCCTCTTCCCAAGCTCTGGAATCAGTGTCCCTTGACTCATTTTTCCCATTTTTTCCTTTTTCGTGTCTTTTTAACATATTTACAATGCCTTTTATGAGAGAACCTCACGTGGGGTTATCACATGGTGCCTGATTGAACCCATTCAAATTATGCTAGGAAGATGTTGATGAACTCTTTCATATGTAGATTTTTTTATTAGAATTTGAGACCATATAATTGGATCAATTGTGTGGATCCTCCTAGAGAAATCATCCCCACTAAGAAGCTTTTCAACCACCAAAATTTTGATTTCATTTAGAAATTAAGTGAGGGTATAGCTCCCTCACTTTTTCAATTTCTGACTATTATGCTTTAGTTGGATGCATTACATGAAAGTATTCTACATCACCTTTTCACGAATACCTCACCCTTCACGAATAACTCATTGAAATATTTAGAATCAAGATCATTAATAGAAGGAACTTGAACACTCTCACCTTAATCCATGATCATATAAGGCTCATATAGTTTCAATTGTTCAATGTTAACCATGGAATACATTTGCATATATGGAGGTAATTCTAACTAGAAGAAGTGTCTCCAGTATTTTCCAAAATTTTAAATGGACCATACCTAATTGGATGAGTATTTTGCCTTCACTTTCAAGGTATTCTTTTCTAATATATAGTCAAACTTGGTCACCAACTTGGAAGTGATGATAACTCAATTCTTGTCGGGCCTAACCTTATAGTTAGCTTGTCCCTTTTCTAACTATTCATGTATAGCTTTATGAACCAATTGGATCTTATGAAGGAACTTCTTGGCTTTGTCTACATCATTACATCCATCCAACCTTGAGTCTTTCCTAAGAGTGAATTCCAAAGGAGACTTAGGAAAATATATGTTAGGTCCCTATAATACTAGTGTATTCCCTCATTTCTATTGTCAGTATATCCCCCTTGTTGTTATTTTTGGTCCCAGGTAGTCCCCATATTGTTATTATTGTGCCCCATAGAAGCTCAATATTGTTATTGTTGTGCCCTTACATTATTATTGTTATGTTGTCTTTGATTATATTGTGACCCCTCAGATTCCAATATATAGAAAGAAGGTTTTGTCATTTGAATCATCCAAGAATTTTCAATTGTGTAATGTAAAGTAGGTTTCCCCCTCGAAGAGGCTAGTTTTGACTTTGTTGATCTATCTCTTCTTCTATTTTGTGAGTTGGTTGCATAACATTTGGTATCAGAGCTTTGGATTCTAAGGTTTCACTTCTTCAAACAGGTCATCTTAGAATGTGTGCCATATCTTTTTTTATACGAGATTTCAGAAGATGGATTTTTTACCACGTGGTTCCGAAATATCAGAGAACTTTGTGTCAAAATTTTAGATCTTGGTTCTCTATATTTTCGAAGATATGTTCTAAGGAAGTTAGGATTATTTCGGGCTCCATAATTATGTCCCAAACAAGTGACCTAGGGAAAATTGTCATAACTTTGTTTCTACAAGGATTCAGAATCTGAAATGTTTATCACATGGATCCAAAATTGCAGATAACTTCCCTTAAAAATTTTAGATGTTGGTTTGATATATTTTCTAAGGTATGCTTTGAGGAAGTTAGGATTTTGTCGAGCTCCATAATTTTGTCTCAAACAAGTGGCCTAGGAAAAATTGTCATAACTTTCATTTCAGGCATTGAATTTAAATTCTATAAAAAGTGACTAAATGTGCATGGATTGTAGTTTTTCGTGTACTGATTTCAGGGTTGAAGGTTGAAACAGTGACACGTGGCATCTCATACAACTTCACTCTATTGAACTAGTCCATAATCAAGTCATCGTGGGAGATATGGCATAACTCTTTCCTGAAGAATCCAATCTTGATCAAACTTGTGGAGTTGGAAAGAGGACTCAAAGAGATACAATAGGAAGAAAGTTCAAAAATTAGAGATCCTAAATTATATACTTACAATCTTTTCAATATCGAGCTCCTAAAGCAAGAAAAATGTGTGTATTTTTTTAAATTGCATAACTTTTGTTTGAAAAATCAATTTCAAGTGATTCAAAGGGCATAGTGAAGCATAAATATCATTGTTTGATTTAAAAATTCCTCGAAGCAAGAAAATGGAAATACCTAGTAAGAAACCAGAATGTTCTACTATGATGCATGAAGAAGAGGAAGAAATGCAACATGATATATCAAAATTATGAGACCAAGTGAAACAAATTTCGCTCTCGCAAAGAGTAACCAAAAATGAAATGGAAGCTAAGATATATGGTTTGAAGAATGGTATGGAAGCTAAGATGGATGGTATAGAAGAAAAAATTAAAGGCAATATGGAATAATTGAAGAATGGTTTAAAAGAATACATGGAAGGTTTGAAGGAAGGTTTGACAAAGTTGCTACAAGAAATGCTTCCTAATGGCGAAAAGGTATTAGATGAAAATCATGATGAGAAAAAAAGTAATGTTAATCATGATTCCATAGACTCTAACTTTGGATTGAAGACCCACCATATTCCAAAGATTGATATGAGGAATTTTGATGGAAAGGATCTGGTAACATGGATTCTATAGATGGAGCAATATTTTGATCTCCATAATGTGCAACACACACAAAAGATATGAATTGCAACTTTATATTTAGAACCCAATCATTTTGTATGTTATCGACGGATTTGTTCTTGTAAACCACTTGTCACTTGGTCAATTTTTATGGAGGAAATGATAACACATTATGAGGATACAAAGAGCAACACCTTCTTTAGCTAATTGATAAATCTCAAACAAAACAGTTCAATGGAAAAGCACATTTAGGACTTCAAAAAATTGAATATAAGGGTAAATGATATTCCAAAGGAGCATAGGATTGATGTATTCATAGGGAATTTAAAGGATAACATCCAACATGAGGTTTGCCTTTGGGAACTTGATTCATTGGAGAAGGCATTCAGGTTGGCAAGAAAAATTGAAAGTAAAATTATGGCAACAAGGAAGCCTACCACTCACAACTATAAACATGGAAGTGTTGTTTCTCCTAGCCTTCCAAAACCTACAAGGTTGATACCACAAAAATTGGAAGATAAAAGAGAAAAATGGATTTATTACAGTTGTGATAGAAAATACACTAAACGTCATAAGTGTGTCAAGAAGAATTAATTTACATAGACTATGAAGATGAGGGAGAAAAGGAACAAGAAACTTCAAAAGAAGAGAATATACACCAAGAACCAACCCCAGATAAAGAAGAAATGAATCTGACCATATCTTGTAATGCATTGGCAGGAATTACCACTCCTCAAACTCTCAAGATAGAAGGACATATCAAGAAGAAAAAGGTAATAGTGTTTATTGATTTAGGTAATACCCATAATTTTATTCATTGTAAGATAGACACATAATTGAATTGCTTCCTATATCCAGAACCAAAGTGTCAAGTGATGGTTGCAAACGGAGGAACCATAAATTTCTCTGGAAAGTTCCATAATATCAAGCTATCCATGGGAGAATATGTATTGAATAGTTCAATGCTTTCCTTTCCAATGGGTGGTGTTGATGTTGTACTAGGAGTCCAATGGTTACAATCTTTGGGTACAATAGCTTTTAATTTTCAAGAAATTATCTTGAAATTTTTTTGGGAAGGAAAGGAATTTGAATTAAGGGGCATCGTACAGAAACCAGGAAAGATAATTATCTCTAATCGCATGAAAAATCTTGTAAAAAAAGAACAACGGGGCGTAATTTCACAATTATGTTCATAAGAGGTTCAAACATTGAAATCATCTATTTATCCATATCCCCAAAAATTATTGGACAATCATTATAAGTTTTAAGTAGTGAAAGATCACATCGAGAATCAACAACAATTTCTCCAACTCTTAAAGGATAACCTCACTTTAGCACAAAATAGAATGAAACAACAGGCAGATCAACATCGCAGCGAAAGAAGTTTTGATGTAGGTGACCTGGTATTTTTATGGCTACAACCATACAAATAAATACCCCTCAAGCAAGCTAACAAGGATAATAAATTATCACCAAAGTATTATGGTCCATAGAAGGTGTTGCAAAAGATTAGTACTATGGCATACAAATTGGAGCTTCCTGCATCTTCCCGAGTGCACACAGCTTTCCATGTTTCATGCTTAAAGAAGGTTATAGGTGACAAGCTCCCAATTCAAACAATATTTCTAGAACCTGACGAGGAAGGAAAAATCATATTGGAACCTGAAGCAGTCATGGAAACAAAAACTAGACAACTACAAAATTGATCAATTTCAGAGTATCTCATCAAGTGGAATAACTTACCCACTGAAGATTCCACGTGAGAGGATGAGAATTTTATATAGAAGCATCCAAAACTACTCAAGCATTGAGGTCAACACTTTTTTTGAAAGAGAGGGGCATGTTAGGTCCCTATAATACTAGTGTATTCCCTCATTTTTATTGTTAATGTAGCCCCTTTATTGTTATTGGTGTGCCCATGTAGTCCCCATATTGTTATTTTTGTGCCCCATAGAAGCCCACTACTATTATTGTTGTTCCCTTACATTATTATTGTTATGTCGGCTCTGATTATATTGTGACCCCTTAGACTCCTATATATAGAAAGGAGGTTTTGTCATTTGAATCATTCAAGAATTTTCATTTGTGTAATGTAAAGGAGGTTTCCCCCTCAAAGAGACTAATTTTGAATTCGTTGATCTATCCCGTCTTCTATTTCGTGAGTTGGTTGCATAACAATATCCAAAACATGTCTCGAAAGTGTTGAATTTTCTATAGTAATGCACAGTAGAAACTAATATTCTAATATAATAATTAGTTTCCAATTATTTCCAATCAAGTTATCATTATGTCACATATATCATTAAGCAATTACACAAAGAAAATAGCAATAGTAATATAATGAAAATAGTAGGGTCATAAAGATACAAGAAAGCACAATAGAGACACAAATTTACCCTAGTAAAACCCAATCTTGGGAATAACTCAACAACTTTTCTTCTAAGGAGAAATTGTTCGTTAGCAATATTTACAATTCCAAGAGAATTCTAAAAATTTGTGCTACAAATCCAAGTCCAAGGTACCAGTCAAACCTGGTCAAATACCAATTAGTCAATGTTGTTTAAACCACCAAAAATCAGAGAAATTACTATTGGTCAATGCCAGTCAATAGTCTGAAATTTCGACATGAGGTCAGCTTGGTCATATGGTCAAAGGGTCAATGTTCAATTGTGATCAACAATGTTTGACTATGGAAAAAATATGTTGTTAAAGTAATCCTCTTCTACGGTCAAAATTGCATTTTTCCCTATGGTCAAATTATTCAAAACTTCAATAAAGCATAGTAGGTTTTTCAATCAAAAGGAGCAAGTCAAACTCAATCGTATGGCAGCTTATTGATCTCAGTAAAACTTCAGGTTTCCTTCTTCTGAATTTTCACATGTGGATCAAAACAGAAGAGAGAATGATGATGTCCAAATTTTTCAAATGGGAGGAGGCTCATGTGTATTTAAATTAGTTGAATGGGGTGGATTTTGACCAAGGGTCACATCCATTCATTTGTTGGGTCAACTTGATAGTTGGGGCTTACATGAAACCAAAAAATAATAATTTTCATTTTCATAATTTTCCTTGGTTTACTTTGGGGGTTATTTTGGCATGCAGGGATGCCTCCCAATGCTACACAAAAAATAAACACTCCCTCTTAGTAAGGCAGTTATTCTCTGCAACAGATTTTCCTTGCTAAAATTTTTTTCCTAAAGAAAAGTTCATGGACTTGTCATATTGATGCATGTCTATAAATAAATCCATCCTAGAGTGGGAAATGTAACTCCTCATATATCTAGGGTTGGCCAAAGTTTTTTATGACTCTTTAGGAAAATGTATTAATCTCCTCTTCTCATGACCTAGACAAGTCCTTTTGGCATCCATTTTTTCTAACTTCTTCAGAGAGAATTTTCCTTTGGACCATTCACCTTTCTAGTCAAATTCCTTTAATGACCTAGCCAAGTCCTTTTGGTATCCAAGTCCTTCTAGCTTCTAAGGAGAATATTTGGCCGATCCTATAATTTCCCTAGGAAATTTACCTTTAGTCGACCTAGCCAAGTCCTTCTGGCTTCAAAGGTGAATGTATCCCCTAATTTCCCTTAGTAATTTCCTTATGCCATTCACCTTTTTGGTCAAACTCTTTTATGACCTAGCCATATATTTCTGGCAGTCAAGTCCTTCTAGCTTCAAAGGTGAATGTATTCATTTCCTCTTGGTGAAAGTCCTTTAAAGTCCTTTATGGCTTTAGGAGATGATCAACCCAATCCTGCAAAGACCTCATCATTCCCTTCCAGTAAGGGATACATTTAACATAAAACTAAACTCATCTTTGTCCACAATCTACTCATTTGTGAATATGTGTTGGATCTCTACTGCTCCTCTTTGCATCATGTCTCGGATGAAGTGACCTAGCCATGTCTTTCTGGCTTTTGAAGTATCATTTCTTCATTACTAGTGATATTCTTCCAAAGACTTACTTCACATTGTGATACATATCTCAGAGCACATCCAATTGTACAATATAGGTAACATGTGCTTTGTTTTTATTCATTGTATATGCCTCAGCTCAACCATAAACTAGTTCAGGATGTTCACTACAAAGAAAATATCTGGCCTGTTTGTTGGCATTATGTTATCTGGTATGACTGTATGTTACAGATGTTGTACTTGATGGCAACTCCAGTGGTAAGGCTCTCAGTTTGTTGAAAAATTAAGAAGGACGCAGGCAATCGGTTCAGAAAGTGCGTCCCCGCAGGTATACCATGCAGAACCCGCGTCCAGGGACGCCGGCCAGCCGTTCAAGGGGTGCGTCTACCCAGTGCACACATTTCAAGGTAGAGAAAAGCACGTGGGGGTTTCTTGTGTGGTATCTAGCCGACGGTTTTATGTTTCTATGGTGTCGGCTCGTGGTATTGTTCCATGTTTTGGGGAGGAGCTTGCCTATATAAAGCAAAGGAGTTCATTTGGATTGAGCAATTGTCTTGGGTTGAATATCTTATTTGGTGAGATCTAGTCCAGATCTAAGAGGGCGAATCTTCTAATGGACTGTGATCTCTATGGCGCATGATCAGATCTGTAGATCTGACTGTTTGGGTTTGTCCTGAAGCCTTCATATCATTTATATCTAAAGGGTCGCAGGTTCAGTGAAGGGAAAGTGCGCTGGGACGCAGGTACTGTAAAGGGCAAGTGCGCCGAGACGCAGCACAGTAGAGAGAGACCTGCGTGGGGACGCAGGGCGATCAAGGTTCAGGTGCGTCTCTGAAGCAGAAGGACGCGGCGCGATAGTGTTTTCAGGTGCGTCTCTGTAGCGAAAGACGTGGCGCGATAGTATCTTTGGGTGCGTCCCTGAAGCAAAAGAACGCAGAGCAGTCAAAGGAACAGTGCGTGGGCACGCAGCGGAGCAGAAGGATATCTGCGTGTGGACGCAGAGTAGCAGAAGGTTAACGGCGTCTGGTCGCAGGCCATAGAAAGAAATACTGCGTCTCTGTTTTAAGATGTTCTGTTGATTGAATTTCTCTATTGATAAGGTGTTCTGGGTTAGTTCTGTTGTTGCTGATCTGATATCTGTAGTGATCTATATCTGTTATGTACTTGTTGATCATCTGATGCTTTATGAAAAGAAGTAGGGGGTTGTAGCTCCCTTCCAGGAGTAGACTGGAAAACGAGAGAGAGAGAGAGTTGTAGCTCTCTGCAGGTTGCAGCCTGCGTACTGGTAAAGGACTGCACCAGTACAAAATCATTGTAAAAGAAGTTTCTAAATTGAAAGAAGATAGAGACATATTGCAGCAGGTGGTTTTCACCCACATTGGGTTTCCACCTTACATCTTGTGTTCTTTGGTGTGACTATCTGTTTTTCATGCTCATTATTTTATGGTACTGACATGCTAAAATAATTCAAAGATCAAATAAGGAAGATTTATTAAATTGCTAGATAATACTGATTCACCCCCCCTCTCAGTATTATTTCCAACAATTGGTATCAGAGCAGGTCCTTCAGAGAAGCTTGATCGCTTGAAGGTAGATCGTTCATCATGAGCAACTACGAGAGAGAAGCATCAATCAGGCCACCGATTTTTGATGGGACAAACTTCAATTATTGGAAGGTAAGAGTTACTGCATATCTTCAATCTCTTGGTACAGAAGTTTGGGACATTGTAGAAACAGGCTATGCTTTTCCTTCAGCTACTCCTACAGATCCAGCTGAGAAAAAGAAGTATGAAACAAATGCAAAAGCAGTCAGTACTCTATTAGGAAGTATATCCCAAACAGAATTCATGAAGGTAATGCACTTCAAATCAGCAAAAGAGATATGGGACAAAATGGTCACGAGCTATGAAGGAGATGAACAGGTAAAACAAGCTAAACTTCAAACTCTCAGGATTCAATATGAGACTCTCAAGATGTATAATGATGAAAGTGTGGCTAATTATTTTCTTCGGGTAGATGAGATTGTTAATTGTATGAAAAATTTGGGTGAAGAAATAAAAGAGGCTATAGTAGTTCAAAAGATTCTAAGATCATTATCCCCCAAGTTTGAATCTAAAGTATCTGCAATAGAAGAAAAGGAAAATCTCCGTGTTCTCACTATGTCTCAGCTACATGGAATTCTAACTGCTTATGAAATGAGAAAGGGAGGTCCATCAGACAGAAGGGAAGCTGCTTTTAAGGCATCAGGCAAAGAAGATTACTATGAAGCAAGCCATGTTCCAGAAGAAGAGGAAGAAGAATCAAATTTTGTCAGAAATCTTCAAAGGGGTTCTGGAAGGTTCAGAGGTAAGCTACCTTTCAAATGCTTTGCTTGTGCAAGAGTAGGTCATTATGCTGCAAAATGTCCTTATAAGGATAAAGGAAAGGAACCTGCTAGATGGAACAAGAAACAAAGTGCAAATAAGAAAAGCTACTACACCCATGAAGATAGTGATGGTTTATCAAACAGTGATGAAGATGAACAAGGTAATAAATATAAGTTGTTAATGGCATTTGAAGATGATGATTATGAGGATGCTGTAGATGTGAATAACCTCTATGATGAAATTACTAGACTCAAGAGATGTATAGAAGAAAAGAATGTGATCATTGATACTCTACAATTTCAAATTGATGAAAAAGAAAAACATCTTGAAAAACTAGAAGGTGAAATTGTTGGTCTCAAAAAAGAAATTGAGAAAACAAAAGCTATTAATCTTAAGTTTGTCAAAGGATCTGAAACTTTGGATGACATTATCAATGTGCAGCGGTCTCCTCTAAACAAGACAGGTTTGGGTTACAATGGAGAAACCTCTCAAGCATCCACCTCAAAAAGTTATCTTGATGCGGCAAGAAGAAATGAGCAGAAGAACAATGAAGATAATCAGGTAAAGAAGGGACAAAATACAAACAGAAACTATCAGGGGCAATCCATCTTAAGGGTGAACAAAAGCTACAACCAGCCACAGGTAAAATCTTCTCAGTTTGGTTCAAGAATAGATGAAAATAGAAATTACAATCAGTTGGCAGGTAGATTCAATAACCGCAGAAGCTTCTTCAATGGACAATGCTTTTCTTGCCATAATTTTGGTCACAAAGCAGCTCAATGTGTTGCATATAAAACAATCATGACTAGGGAAGCTCAAAAACAAAGAAGTATGACAGGGATGACAAAAAGGACCTATAACAACTTTTCGGTTCTTGAAAATGAAGTCGAATGTTCTATTTGCAATAACTTTGGTCATGAAGAATCTGAATGCAGGAGCAGGTTTCAGCAGAAAAAGGAGCAAGCCTCAAGCACCAAAAAATGGAGAATAAAGGAACCTCAAACAGAAAGATGTGGAATAGCATTTTATGCAGAGGGACAGGAAAATCTATGGTACATTGACAGTGGATGTTCGAAGCATATGACAGGTGATAAAGAAAAACTTGAATCTTATTCTGTTCTAGAAAAAGGAAAGAAAGTCTCTTTTGGAAACGATACTCCTGCAACTATAAAAGGAAAAGGCATTGCTCAGTTAAAAGGAAAGGTCAAAGCTGGAAATGTTTTGTATGTTGATGGATTGAAGCATAATCTTCTAAGTGTCAGCCAGATGTGTGATCAAAGAACCGAGGTTATTTTCAGATCGAATGGATGTCTTGTTCGTGATCTTGATACAGGTAAAACAGTACTCAAAGGCAAAAGAACTCCAAATAATCTGTACATATTTGAAGAAGGACAACAACAATGCTATCTAAGCAAGGATGAAGAGCACTGGTTATGGCATCGAAGGTTGGGACATCTAAGCTTCTCACAAATAAGGAAAGCATGCAAATATCAGGCAGTTCGCTATCTTCCAGATATCAAAATTCCTGACAACACCATATGCAAATCATGTCAGTTTGGAAAACAAACCAGGACTAACTTTCCAGAGAAAGAAGGATCAGCGAGCATGCCTCTTGAGCTAGTACATACAGATACATGTGGTCCATTCAGGAAAAGAACACCTAGAGGAGAGGAATACTTGATATTATTTATTGACGATTTCTCCAGGTTTGTCTGGTTAGGACTTATGAAGCACAAAGATGAAGCATTCGAAAAATTCAAATCCTTCAAAGCCTTGGTTGAAAATGAATCAGGTCACAAAATTAAGTGCCTCAGATCCGACAGAGGTGGGGAATTTACTTCAAATGAATTTTTCGATTTCTGTGATGAACATGGGATAAGGAGAGAATTCTCTACAGCTAGAACTCCTCAGCAAAATGGAGTTGTTGAAAGAATGAACAGAACAATCCAACAAATGGCTCGTGCTATGCTTGATGAATCAGGAACTCCCGCAACTTTCTGGGGTGAAGCTGCACATGCTGCGGTTGTTATTCTCAACAAAACAAATGTCCGGGTGAACAGCACTCAAACTCCTCATGAGATTTGGAGTGGCAGGACTCCTTCGGTAAAGCACTTCAAAATCTTTGGGAGCAAATGCTATATCAAGAATACTGATGAGCAGCTTGGCAAACTTGAACCTAGAGCAGATGAAGGCATTCTTCTTGGCTATTCTCCACATAGCAAAGCATACAAATGCTACAATAAAAGACTTGGCAGAATTGTTGACAGCATTGATGTAGTGGTTGATGAGAAGGGATATATTCCTAGGCAAGTACATCATGAAGATATAGAAGAAGATGAAGGCTACCCTCAAAGACAGAATAATGAAGAAGAAGAACCCCAAGGAGAACCTCAAGAAGAACCAGAGGAGCAGACAAGAATAGAAGAGAAAACTCCATCCAGATATGTTCAGAAGAATCATCCAGAATCTCAGATTGTGGGGCAGAAAGAAGCAGGTGTACAAACAAGAAGAACAGTTGCAGAAGCCTCAAGCTATTTGGCATTACTCTCCTCTACTGAACCACAAAATGTGAAAGAAGCATGCAAAGATGAATGTTGGGTGAAAGCAATGGATGAAGAACTTGAGCAAATCGAAAAGAACAACACTTGGGAGCTGGTTCCTAGACCAAAGGATAAGAATGTTATCGGAACAAAATGGGTCTTCAAAAATAAATTGAATGAAAATGGAGAAGTAATTAGAAACAAAGCCAGACTTGTTTGTAAAGGGTATGCGCAGCAAGAAGGAATAGACTTTGAAGAAACTTTTGCTCCTGTTGCAAGACTTGAGGCCATCCGAATGTTCCTTGCTCTCTCAAGTTTTCAAAACTTCAAAGTATTTCAAATGGACGTGAAATCAGCCTTTCTGAATGGAGACTTGGAAGAAGAAGTGTACATTGAACAGCCAGATGGGTTCATTCTTGGAAATGATCCAAATCTTGTATGCCGATTGAAAAAGGCTCTCTATGGTCTCAAACAAGCTCCAAGGGCTTGGTACTACCGGTTGGACAAATATCTTCATCAACAAGGTTTCTCAAAAGGTTCAGCAGATAGCAATCTGTATATAAAAGTTGAAAATGACAAATTGCTAATACTTGTTGTGTATGTAGATGACATTATTTTTGGCAGCAATGAAGAAGCTATGAGTCAAAGCTTTGCCTCGGTCATGCAGAAAGAATTTGAAATGTCCTTGCTAGGAGAACTGACATATTTCCTTGGTTTGCAAATCCAACAAAAGGAAGGAGGAATCTTTTTATCTCAAACCAAGTATCTCAAGCAGATTTTGAAGAAATATGGCATGGAAGATGCAAAACCAGTATGTACACCCATGGTCACAGGATGTAGTCTCAGTGCAAATGATGAATCTGCAGCAGTACATCAACCAACCTACAGATCTATGATTGGAAGTTTACTATATTTGACAGGTACCCGACCGGACATCATGCATGCAGTTGGAATAGTTGGAAGATTTCAGGCAAATCCGAAGGAGACTCATCTTCAGGCAGTAAAGAGAATTTTCAAATATCTTCAAGGGACTCAAAATTATGGCTTATGGTATCCTAGAGATACAGATGTTACTCTTCATGCTTATACAGATGCAGATTGGGCCGGAAGCGTGGATGACAGGAAAAGCACAAGTGGTGGTGCGTTCTTTATGGGTTCCAGACTGGTATCTTGGTTCAGCAAGAAACAGAGTTCCATTGCCTTATCTACAGCTGAAGCAGAATATGTTGCTGCTGCATCTTGTTGCACCCAACTCCTTTGGATGATGCAGACTTTGCAGGATTTTCAAATCACTTGTACTCCACCAATCCCCATCTTATGTGATAATACAAGTGCAATCAGCATCTCCAAGAACCCTGTTATGCATTCAAAAACCAAGCACATACCAATCAAGTACCATTTTCTCCGGGAGCAAGTGCTTGAACAGAAAGTCAAGTTGGAGTATGTTCCTTCCAAGGAACAAGTTGCTGATATTCTCACCAAACCATTGCCCAGGGACACATTTGAATACCTCAGGCAAAAGCTGGGGGTTGTTGATGCATCATCTTATTGTTGAACATCTTCTTATTGGTGGTACAAGGCTCAGGGGGAGCACATAATGCATTGTTGGCATTATGGAGAAGGAGATCTTGGAAATAGCTGCAATATGTCTCTATCTCTTTCATGGTGGATTTCTGGTTATTTGTTGCAGATCTGGAGGAGCATGAGCTAAGGGGGAGCATACCCTTTGCCCTTGATGTCAAAGGGGGAGAATGAAGCTGAAGCTTGTAAGGTTGAGGTTGCCAGGTTGAGGTTGCCATCAAGTCCAAAGGGGGAGATTGTTGGCATTATGTTATCTGGTATGACTGTATGTTACAGATGTTGTACTTGATGGCAACTCCAGTGGTAAGGCTCTCAGTTTGTTGAAAAATTAAGAAGGACGCAGGCAATCGGTTCAGAAAGTGCGTCCCCGCAGGTATACCATGCAGAACCCGCATCCAGGGACGCCGGCCAGCCGTTCAGGGGGTGCGTCTACCCAGTGCACACATTTCAAGGCAGAGAAAAGCACGTGGGGGTTTCTTGTGTGGTATCTAGCCGACGGTTTTATGTTTCTATGGTGTCGGCTCGTGGTATTGTTCCATGTTTTGGGGAGGAGCTTGCCTATATAAAGCAAAGGAGTTCATTTGGATTGAGCAATTGTCTTGGGTTGAATATCTTATTTGGTGAGATCTAGTCCAGATCTAAGAGGGCGAATCTTCTAATGGACTGTGATCTCTATGGCGCATGATCAGATCTGTAGATCTGACTGTTTGGGTTTGTCCTGAAGCCTTCATATCATTTATATCTAAAGGGTCGCAGGTTCAGTGAAGGGAAAGTGCGCCGAGACGCAGGTACTGTAAAGGGCAAGTGCGCCGAGACGCAGCATAGTAGAGAGAGACCTGCATGGGGACGCAGGGCGATCAAGGTTCAGGTGCGTCTCTGAAGCAGAAGGACGCGGCGCGATAGTGTTTTCAGGTGCGTCTCTGTAGCGAAAGACGCGGCGCGATAGTATCTTTGGGTGCGTCCCTGAAGCAACAAAACGCAGAGCAGTCAAAGGAACAGTGCGTGGGCACGCAGCGGAGCAGAAGGATATCTGCGTGTGGACGCAGAGTAGCAGAAGGTTAACGGCGTCTGGTCGCAGGCCACAGAAAGAAAAACTGCGTCTCTGTTTTAAGATGTTCTGTTGATTGAATTTCTCTATTGATAAGGTGTTCTGGGTTAGTTCTGTTGTTGCTGATCTGATATCTGTAGTGATCTATATCTGTTATGTACTTGTTGATCATCTGATGCTTTATGAAAAGAAGTAGGGGGTTGTAGCTCCCTTCCAGGAGTAGACTGGAAAACGAGAGAGAGAGAGAGTTGTAGCTCTCTGCAGGTTGCAGCCTGCGTACTGGTAAAGGACTGCACCAGTACAAAATCATTGTAAAAGAAGTTTCTAAATTGAAAGAAGATAGAGACATATTGCAGCAGGTGGTTTTCACCCACATTGGGTTTCCACCTTACATCTTGTGTTCTTTGGTGTGACTATCTGTTTTTCATGCTCATTATTTTATGGTACTGACATGCTAAAATAATTCAAAGATCAAATAAGGAAGATTTATTAAATTGCTAGATAATACTGATTCACCCCCCCTCTCAGTATTATTTCCAACACTTTTGTTAACCAAACTTCTCAAATCTAATCAACTACATGTACATCATTAGATTCAACAAATCTAAATCTTCAATCCCAAGAAATAGTGTATTTGTCATAATCGTTCTTTTCAATCTTTGAGGCAAAATTCCCTCTGTCATTGAAGTAAATCCTCTTGCCACTTTTACTCCCTTTATCACACAAGAAAATCCCCCTGTTGAAGTTATAAGAAATTACTTTTGCTGTAGTTTCTCCCTCTTACTGGGAGAACCCTCTTTGTCACAAACTTTGCTTTGTTCTTCTCAATGTTGCTAGAATCATTGCATTGGTAGCATTCACAATGTACCTACAGGAAGAAAAAATTATAAGAAAGTAAAAAATATAAATACAAGAGGTTGACCTAAGAAAAATAACAATAATCAAGGGAGAAAGATATGAAGTACTTACATCTTGATAAAAAAATTGTAGAGAATTGTAGGGAATTGTCAATTCCCTCTTGATTCTTGCCTCCTTGTAAAAATCAATGAAGTCCATTTGTAATCTTCTCTTCCTCAACATCAGTTGTTAATGTTGCATGATCTGCAAGGGATAGAGTTTCTTCATTCTATGAATTAGTCTTAGGAAGCCATTCATTGAGCTATCCATTATAGTCATGAATCAACCATTGTCTCTTGAAGGAGATTTGTCACTGGTTCATCACAAGATGTTGTCAAAACATCTCAAACCTTTGAAGAACGTTGACCATTTGTAAATAAGTATAATCACATCAAGATCATGATATAGGTAACAACTTGTGAACATGATAATCTCCTTTCTTATAAAAGTAGGTGAGGGAGTCTTCTCCTTAGCTCCTTCTGGATCTAAAGTAACTTACTTTTGATCACAGTCAAAGTCATTATTATTTACTCTCAAAGAGTTATCCACACACTTCTTTCTTTGTTGGTTGACCTTTATATGCAATCTTTTGTTATGTTATTCATAGGAGATTATGCTCAACACCTCATTCTTACTTACACTGGTCTTTTATCTGACCTGAGGCACTTCAGCCCCTTATGCTCACAAATTTGAGATTTTTCAGCCTCCTCTACTCCCAACTGAGGAATCTTGGCCCTCTTTCACTTAGTATAAATCCTTTCAACCTACTTATAGGGCTTCAACCCTCCTCCTAGGCACAAACACAATCTTGGTAGCCTCCTTTTCCTTCAAACAGTAGATGGAAACCTCTTGCCCAACCTCCTTTTCGTCCAGCAAACAGACAAAAAATACTTTGTTTAGTAGATAAGATACTCAACCTCTTCTATAGATCTACTCATCCTACTTCCCAAGATAGATAAGCTCCAGCTTGACCTCTTCTTGAAGATCTGCAGTTTACTTGGGCTACTACTTCTTCATGAGGTGAAACTTGCTATAGTATTCTTTCTCTTAGAATTATTGTCATTTGAAAATTCTCCATATTGAGTGGTATTTCATTGTCCTCTCCTTGCACTTCAACTCTAGTAGATTTTGGCTCTTCCAAAATAGATACCAATGCCTTTGCATCTCCTCCCTTATCTTTAATTTAATATTTATTTTCTAGACATGTATAGGAAAAAATATTTGGGAATAGGACCAATAAGAGTCAGAATGTAAGGGAGTAAAAACATGAAATCTCAAGATCATCTATTCCCACAATCAATATATAAGAATAAACAAACATGGCCCAAACTTGAGAACTAAGACCCTCGGGAGCAAACTAAGAACTTGAGTTTTTCTCCTTAGCTCCCTCTGGTTCTAAACTAGCTTCCTTGTCTTCCATTCTAAGAGAAATAGTCAAGTTGTTGAACATTTGTTTCTTAGGCTAAATTAAGTGGTTGCTCTTTTACTAAGCTTTGATACTGTGTTGAATTTTCTAAAATAATGCACAATAGAAATTGGTCTTCTAATTTTATAATTACTTTCCAATGGTTTCCAATCATGTTATCTTTATGTCACACATATCATTAAGAAATTACACATAGAAAATATCAACATTAATGTAATGAAAACAGTAGGATCATAAAGAGACATCCAAGCACAATATAGACACAAATTTACCCTGGGAAAAACCCAATAAATTTTTTAAAATTCCAAGAGAATTATATAAATTTGTGCCACAAAACCATGTCCAAGATACAAGTCAAACCTGGTCAAATACCGGCTATTCAATGTTGGTCAAGCCACCAAAAATCAGAGAAATTAGTGTTGGTTAACATTAGTCAATAGTCTGAAATTTTAGCCTGAGGTCAAGTCAATCCTGTGATCAAAGGGTTTGCGGTCAACTGTGATTGATTGTGGCCCAAATTTGTGGTCAAATTCTTCCTCTTATACGATCAAACTTGCCTCTTTCTTTACAGTTAAATCAGTCAAAACTTTGGTCAAGCACAGTAGATTTTTCGGTCAAAAGGAGTAGGTCAAATCGTAGCTTCTTGATCTTGATCAAACTTTAGATCTCCTTCTTTTAAATTCGCACATGTGGATCAGAATAGAAGAGAGCATGATGATGTCTAAATTTATCAAATGGGAAGAGTCTCATGTGTATTTATATTAGTCAAATGGGGTGTAATTTGACCAAGGGTCACACCCATTCATTTGTGGAGTTGACTTGATAGTTGAGGCCTTCATGAAACCAAAAAATAATCATTTTCATTTTCATTTTCAAATTGTCCTTGGCCGAATTGGGAGGCCATTTTGGCATGCAAGAATACCTCCTGATGCTACACAAAAAAAAAACAACAAAAATGAAACCTACGTGTAAAATAATCTATGGCATGGTTAGAGGAACATTCTACATAATACAATTGTCCATCCCAAGTATTAGGATGCTTGAGACAATATCCATATCGTAAATGTATCATTTTCCTATTGGCCACTTCCATTTGTCCATCAACCTATGGATGAAAAGAAGTGTGATTTTGAAGCTTAATGTCTATTAACCCCCACAATCTTAACCAAAATTCCCCAAGAAATTGGGAGTCTCAATCAAATACAATGGATGTGGGAAAATCGAAATGAAACCAAACATGTTAGAAGAATAAATGTGTACTCTTTTCTCATGTCATCTACTTCTTACAAGGAACTAAGACACATTTTTCTAAATCTATCCACTACAACATACAAACAATCATAGCCTTTCGTAGACATCAACAGACCCCCTATAAAACTCTATAGGCACACTTTCCCATGAATGATAATATACAAGAAGTGGAATGTACAAACCCATTTTTTTATTACTTGGTTTGCTAGTGGCAAACATGACACATCCTTTTACATATTTTGACATATTCTCATATATCTAAGACTAGTGATAATAGCATTGCAACTAAACTACTATTTTTCCTACATCAAAATGACCAAAAATGAGAGAAGCATGTGGTTCCCTAATTACATGCACTTTTTTGTCTCATGGATTATATATTTTACCAAGATGATATAACAATTTGTCATGAACATGATAATTTAATTAATTCTACCACTTTAGTATTGTGGACTAGTGATTCATATGCATCCTTAAAATCTACATCTCTAGCACATTATTCAATGTAACTTTTATGAGCTAATGAACTATGCTATAAAATTATGGATGCATTAACAGAAGGTATTAATAACAAATTAGAATATTTGTTTCATCTACCTTTCTTATACATGATGGAAAAATGGAATTGTTGCAAGAATGCCATCCACCAAAAATTACATGATTATTGTAGCGTGGTTGTGATTGGAGATAATGCAAAGGCTAAATCCACATGCACAATAGGGAAAATCCACATGTAGAATCACTTGGTTGAATGACTACTCTTTCCAACAACTTTTGAATTTTCGCCTTTATTTCTTCGTTCCCAAGCATAGATAACCTAGACATGCCAATGTTAGGAATAGATTTATCTTGTTATAACTAGATCTCATGTTGTATCTCTCTATTTGTAGGTAATCCTTTTGGTTCCTAAAACACTTCATCATAGTTAGAAACAATATTAACTACTTCATCTTTATGTTTAGGATCACATACTTTGAAATAATTGGATTTATCATCATCCTTAGCTTTTACAATCACGAGTACAATTTTTTTTCTTGCATTGACAAGACTTTTCATTTGTAACAAGAGACAAGTTATCCTTCTCGTGATGGGATTTTAAGATATACTCAATTCCATCATTTGTGAGATGATAATTTTTCTCCTTCCTATAGAATATATCTTTCCTATTATATAAATGAGGACTTTCTAAAAAAATTCCACAAATATAAAGTGGTATGCAATCTAATTCTACCTCATTTATGAACTCATAGGTGATTGCAAATCTGATCTTACATTGTTTATATACCTATAACTTAGCATATTTGGATACCTATCTTGAAGGATATGGTTTTGGATGAGGCTTAGTTTCCATTCCTAAAGTCTTAACAATTTCTTCTAAAATGAGATTGGCTTGTGAATCATTATCAAAGAATGGATCAATCTTTGTATGTCTTGCAAAAACTATAATATGGAATAGCTCACTTATTTTCCTTTCATCATGCATGGTTTCATATTTTAAAGAATGATTATTAGAGCTAGAATTAGCTGAAGAATATGTATCTTGTGTTCCTATGGTTGTGATCTTGGTTTCATCACCTAAATATACTCCAAGATTTTGTTGGATTGTAGCAATAATCTTCTTATCACCCTTCTTATTCCAAAACTTCTTTGGCTTTAGTTTTGGATGAAGTTTCTAGCCAATGAACAACATGATTCTATACTATATATATATACCCACGTATATTACATAAATATACATGGTACATGACTATACCATGTATTCCATTGTTGGTTGGTTCATTTGGTATTTACATTGGCATGTATGGCATTTTCAATTGGTGCATTTGGTATTTAGGCTGACCTGTATGGCATTTACATTGGCACATTAGATGTGATATTTTCCATATTTTTAGATCCTTGTATTTTAGATATGACCTTAGACTTATACCACAATGATGTTGATTCGATAACCAAAATAATTTCTATTGCACATGTAAATGAGTGTGAAGTGTAGGTGCTATGTGGAAGTTAGAATTGCAATCTTTTGGATATTACCATATATGCACCAGACCTTGCCACATTTTGCTTTCTAATTAGTCCATGTCTTAGCATTGTACCTTTTTTTTGCATTTTTATCTTCAACTTCAATAGGATATATCTCTTACATGCAATGTCTAATTGACATTGTTGAAATTGTGTTGGAAATATCTTAACAAGCTCTTCAACATTTAAACATTTTTAGCAAAGACCATTTAATTGGATTAGTTGTGGGGATCCTCCTAGACAAATAAAAAAACTTAAACACTCCCTTCTATATTACAACACAAGAAATGTAGAGGGTTATTTGAACTTGATGGAGTAAATATTTGACCCAAATAAATTTTTCAATACATAGACATTATTCTCAAGGCCACCCCAACTAGTGGGCCACCCATAAAGAAATCCTACAAAATTAGGATGATATCTAGCCAAATAAGAGATATCAATTCCTTATGTCATTATAGTTTGAGGTGAATCATATTTAGTAGCATAAACACTTTGAATTTGAGATATATGAACTATATCTAGGAAGCATTAATTATAATACCCATGTATAGAATTGTGTGGAAAGATGGACAAGGGAGCAATGTTTGAAAAAAATTGGACACATCGATTTCTATATGTAGTTAGACCCATTCCTATGACCTAGTATCTACACGAAGAGATAATATGGAATACAAAGGATTGGAATCGTGTATTCCATCGCTTTTGTGCAAACTTCTCATGTAAATGTAGGTCTCATGAAATCTATTGCTTCCTTGAGGACCATAACTAGTTTCTATTTTCATAACAATCAAAGGAAAGTTCCCTTATCATATTGTTAAACCCTATATAAGACCCATTTTAAACCAAAAACCCCTTATTAATTCCTATATATTGAGTGATTACATGTCTAATGTTATATTTTTATGTAGGCTAGAACCCTTCATGGTCCCATTTTATAATTATTGTATCCTTTATCTCATTTGTGTGTGTGTGTATACTAAGGAGACCTAGTCTTAGGATCATCAAATATTGTCTTGTTCATTGTAGGTATTGTATAAGGATGTTTTCCTCTCAAATTGGATTATAATTATTGGTTTCTTATCTTTTTTAAGGCACAAGGATCGTAACATTTGGTATCATAGCTCTTGATCCTATAGTTTTGCTACTTCAAATAGGTCATCGTGGAATTTTCACTATTATTTTTTTTTTCGGTTTTAGATGGTGAAACATGGAAAAGATTTAGAAGGCATCCCAAGAAATCTCTGGTTCAAGTTTCAGGTCCTGTTTCACTATATTTTCGGAGATATGGTCCAAGGAAGTTAGGGTTTCTGAAGGCTCTTAAATTTTGTCTCAAACAAGTCAGTTTGGCATTTTCGCTATAATTTTTTTTCTATGAGGCCTCGTATAATGAAACACTAACCATATTGGGAAATTTTGGTGCACATACAGTCCAAGTTAAAGATGTTTTTTCACTATATTTTAGGAGATATATTGCAAGGAACTTAGGGTTTCTTTGTGCTCCATAATTCAATCTAAAACAGGTTAGTTTGGTATTTGTACTATAATTTTTTTCTATAATGCTTCATAAAGTGAAACTTGGACCATCTTAAGAATAAATCTCTTCAAATATTTGATAACATTTTTAGAATTTAATTTACTATAATTTGGGATTTACACCCTATGGAAAATAGGGTTTTTGAACAATCATGAAATAAATTTTAAACAGGTTAGCTTGGTATTTTTGTTATATCTTCTTGTCTGGAAGTTTTCAGACTATGAAACCTTCAGGAATTTTAGGATATCAATAGAAGTACCTCAAGTACATGTTCCATAATTATATTTCAAGAATTTAACATGTGGCATGTTATACAAGTTTGCTCGTGGGGATAGTCCAAGAAGTCAACAAGTTTTTGGAAAGTTACTATAACTTTCAATTGGCACATCAAATTTAGTTCACACCTATGGAATTGAAAAAAATACATATCACAATATTGTATAACAAATTTTAAAATCTAGAAGGCCTCAAATATTAGAGATATATCAATAAAGCTTCAGCCATTCTGATATGTTGATATTCTCCAAGTTAAGGTGTGTGACTTACTAATGACCTAACTATTCATTAGCAAAGCCCATTTTTTTGTTGTAACAAAGAGGAAGACTATTTTTATTTTAAAACATGCCTCTAAAGAAAGATACTACACCAATTAAATCTATTGAAGGCCCATCCTTGACTCATGAAGAAAGTGAAGACCTAGAATTTAAGTTATCTCAATTAGAGAAGAAAGTTAATGAAATGGATAGTAGTATGTTGAAAAAGGTGGATTTCTCATATTCTTAAGAAAATATTAAAAGAGAAATGGAAAAGAAGATGAATGAAAATAAGGAAGAAATAGAAAAGAAGATAAAAGGAATAGAAATGAAGATGAATGAAAACAAGGAAGAAATAAAAAAATCCATGATTGCTATATTGGAAAGGCTTCCTAAAATGGATGTGCAGATCCATGGAAATCATGAAAATAAGGAGAAACATGTTTTTTAGAATCAATATCATATGGGGAGTATTGTATCATAATTAGAGAGCACAATTATTGAATCCCAGAGCCATACTCATCAATTTTCAGTACAAGATCCACATTGTTGGTGCTTCAATTCAACACCGAGGAACTACTACATTTCGAAGATCGATATGAGGAAATTTGACGGTAATGATCCTGTAACATGGATATTTCAGATGGAACAATAATTTGATTTGTATCAAGTGGAATCCTTACAAAAGGTAAATATTACATCCATTTTTTTATAACAATGCCAACATGTATGGTATCAATGGCTTTGTGAAATACAATAGGATTTTGTTATGTCTTGGTCCATTTTGTCAAATAATTGGTATCACATTATGGGGATATTAAGAGTAACACATTCTTTAGTCAATTGGTAAATATTTTACAAAACGGTCATGTTACAAATCATATTCAACAATTCTAAAAATTGAGCCTTAGAGTAAAGAATATTTCAAAGGATAACTTGTGAAACCTATTTATGGGTAATTTAGAGGAAAGCATCCAACATGAGGTGTGTCTCTTTGAACCTAAATATTTAGAGCATGCTTATAGTCTGACAAGGAAAACTGAAAATAAAAATATGGCCACTAGAAAATTGGTCTCTAATAACTATAGATAAAATCAGGCTCCCTTTCCTAAACTGAGATGGTTGACTACTTAGCAAATGGATGAAAGAAGAGCTAAGGTACTATGCTTTGACTGTTGGTAGTAAGTATAGTAAAGGGCATAATATGCAATGAAAAAAATTATTCCACATATAATGTGAAAACAAAGAATATCAAGAAGTGGAAACTTCAAGATATAGAGCTAGGAGAAACTACTCCAACAATCTCTTGCCATGCATTGGTTGGAATCAATACTCCACAAACCCTCAAGATAGAAGAATCTATCAAAAGGAAAAGGGTAATAATATTGATTTATTCGAGTAGTACCAATAACTTCATCAATTACAAATTGGAAAAACTTCTTAATTTCTTTGTATATCTAGAATCACAATTTCAAGTGATGTTTGAAAATGGTGGTAAGATCAATTGTTTATGGAAGTGATTTAAGATTAAGCTGAATATGGGGGAGTGTTTATTGGTTAGTCCCACGATTGCAATCCAAATGGGTGGTGTTAATGTTGTATTATGGGTCCAATGGCCCTTAATTTCCAAGATCTTTTCATAATATTTTTCTCAGAAGAAAGGAAATTGAACTTAGAGGTATCCAATGGAAACCCAATAAAGTGATAAGCTCTAATAGCATTAGAAAACTGTTAAAAAGGGGACACCAAGGTGTAGTTGCACAATTCTATTCATTGGATGTTCAAACATCTATATCGTCTACCGCATTGGATCTTCAAAAAATTATTAGTAACCATGCTAAGGTATTTGGATAAATGCCTAAGGGTCTTCTACCTATCCAAGATCATGAACATGCTATTCATTTGCAGCCTAAAAGTGTACCACCTAACATTAGGTCTTATAGATATGCACATGCACAAAAGAGTGGGATTGAGTGTATGGTTCAAGAAATGTAGATGCAGGAATCATCCAGCCTAACCAGAGTGCTTTCTCTTCACCAGTGGTAATTGTTATAAAAAGGATAGTTCGTGGCATATGTGTCCAGACTACAGACAACTCAAAAAAATGCAATCAAAGATGAGTTTCGTATTTCTATAATCGATGAATTTTTAAATGAATTGCATGAAGCAATTTTATTTATTAAAGCATGAATATTAAATCCTTTCTAAGAAGTAAGAAGAGGCCCCATAACCTCTAAAGTTCTATCATATAATGGAATATAGTGATGACAATGACGATGACCTTGACAAGTAAAAACACTTCAAATTAAAGATACTAAAAGAGCATGTTATATGAAAGAGATCTAAATGAATTGGATGGGAAAATATATAAATATTCTTTGAAGTTGAAGGAGTTAGTTATAAGCATAGATGAAAAACCTAGGATCACCTTAATTGGTAACTATTAGGGAAAACATATTGTATGAAAGTTTGGGGCATTACTAAGAGAATATACTAAACTCTTTCATAAGATTTTTACTAAGAACAAGGGCATATAAGGTGAGTTGGGACAAAATAAAATAGACTTGAAGCCAAATCCCAAGCCTATCATGAAAAGGTTATATAGGATGAATCCTTGGACCAAGAGAAAGGTTGAAGAAAAAATATAGTAAATGTTGGGAATCACAATTGTTGTTAGACCAAAACCTACAGGTGTTATTCAACGATTGCATCGCCATAAATAAGGATCCACAAGATGCAGTTAGTCCATGTCATGAAACACACAAGAAGCATTGGCTTATCCAATGTCCAACAATATCTCTCCCAATGCAAGTCAGATGTGTATTGAACTCATGACCTATGCTCTGATACCACTTATTGGGAATCACGATTTTTGTTAGACCAAAACCCCTAGGTGTTAGTCAACGACCGCATCGCCAGAGATAAGGATCCATGAGAGTCAATTAATCCATGTCATGAAACACACACAGAGCGTTGGTTTATCCAATGTCCAACAAAATGGACTCATATTCCTAATCAAAGTATCCAATTGGATTAATCCAAATGTGATTTGATATAAAATGATGGGAATAGGAGAGATATATTATGTGTTGACTTTAGAGTATTCAATGT
This sequence comes from Pinus tabuliformis, assembly GCA_031772625.1. NCBI lineage: Eukaryota > Viridiplantae > Streptophyta > Pinopsida > Pinales > Pinaceae > Pinus > Pinus tabuliformis. Next base: position 912,960,102 of record CM062818.1, on the reverse strand, counting down.
CACTTGTGTCCATTATTCATTCCACACACCCTTCAATGATGAAGCAATAGACCATGTCAAAGGGAAGGAAGCATATTTTTCTTTTATTGATGAGTTCTCAAGATACAATTAGGTGAGCATTGCGAAGAAGATTACAAAAAGTACAACCTTTGTAATAGAATTGGGGTCTTATGCTTAAATTGTATGCCTTTTAGTTTGAAGAATACCCCTATTATATTCTCCAGAATCATCATTCTAATATTTCATGATGATATCCATAAGTTCATGGAGTTGTATATGGATGACTAAAAAATATATAGGTTGTTAAAGTACCAAGTTGTTAAGCTTTGTCTCATATTTTAAAGGAGTCAACAACTTTAAATTTCAATAAATGTGAAGAAGAGAATCTTATGTACTCCTTTTGGGATATTATTAAACCATGTGTTCTATCATCATGGTGTTTTAGTGGATTCAACAAATATCAATGTGAATTAAATTTTCAACACCCATTAATGCTCACACTCTTTGGTCAACTATAAGATATATTGGATATTATAGGTGGTTTATTAGGGGTTATTCCACAATTACAATACTTGAGCATTTTCAAAAGAAAATAAAGAACTTTGTTTGGACAAAGGAGTGTGAAGCCTCCTTCAACATATTAACATAGAGCTTGGTTGGTGCACCAATCCTAATTTTACTTAATTGGGTGGTTAAGTTTATGTGCATGATGATGCTTTAGATATTGCATTTGGGGAAATATTGGCACAATCAAGATAAGAAAGTTTGGATAGCCACAATTATTTTTCTATTAAAAGATTGTCCTAAATAGAACACAACCACACTACCATAGAACAAGAATGCCTAGCCATGTTGTGTGCATTGCAAAAAGTTAGAAACTACTACCTTGGCCAACATTATAAGTTTTTCGTAGACCACTCAACTTTTAAATACCTATTTAATGAGTTCATGTTCAAGGATCGCATATGTATAGGGATACTCACATCCTAGGAGTTTGATTTTGAGGTGTTTGTTAAACCATGGAATCACAATTTAGGGCCTAATGACTTCTTACATCTTAAATCTAGAGAATCAAGATGCCCTATAGATAACTCACTAGCAAATGCTAATAATATCGAAATAGAGCAGTATATTGCCTTGTTTTTAACTACATGACTAGCCATGGTGAAATAATCAACAATTAAGAAAAGGCATCCTTCTATCTAAGGCAACAATTATCAACTTATATTAGGTTGGTTATATAAGCGAGGCTATTATGAAAATATTTGGTAACAGGTTATGGACCATCAACAACTAGATATAACTAACCTATTATAAGTTGATATAACTATATGGACCATGAAAGTAATTGCACCAAGAGGCCTTCTCCAACCTAGTATAGGGTAGATGTGTATGTATAATATAAGTATGTAAACAATTTAAATTTTGGCTCACTAAAAATAAAAATAAAAATAAAATAAAATAAGTTAAAATTGATATGGGGATGAGTGTAAACATTTAAATATTGGCTCGATTAATAATAAAAAGTTAAAATTAATAAACAAAAAGTTAAAAGTAATAAATAAAAAGTTAAAAGTAACATAAACCGGGATGAGTGTAAACATTTAAATGTTGGCTCAATTAATAATAAAAATATAAAGTATTAAAAATAATAAAATTCAATTTGTTATATTTTGATTTTTTTCTTAGCTCTTGTTATAATACCATGACTTATCAACACCAAATGCCCAAAAAGTATAACTTATTTCATAATCAAAATATTTATAACAATATGACAAGATTCTTAACCATAGATATTCACCTCCACTTTACGGTTGATATATTATTAACTTGTAAATCGACTTTGTTACAATACTATGGGCCAATACCATGGCTTACCAATACCACATAAAACATAACTTATTTCATGATCAAAATACTTAACAATATGACAAGATTCTTAACAATGGATATTCAGCCCCACTTTACCATGGATATTGTGAACTTGTAAATTGGATTTATTACAATACCATGGGCCAACACCATGGCTTATCAATACCACATGCCGAGAAACCACACGGGGCTTATCTCGATGAACCTCTGACATATCACGTCCATTCATGGCATACTAAACAATACCCCTAATTTGACTACATATTGGAAAATACTTCTAAAAATAACATTATTTAACCCTCTACCAATATGAACCCAATACACCTTAGCAATTTAAAAAACTCCTACTTTCACAATATAAAAACCCTTTACCCCCTAATATATGTTCAATAAATTATGTCATTTTTTCCTCAATATATATCCCCCAATATGAATGTATGTGGTATGGTATTGCTCTGCAATGAAGCCCCATGACAAACCATAACTTATTTCACAATCAAAATAGTTTATAAATATTTTAATTTTATGACATTTTTTAATTAAAGCTAAAAGGAAAAAAGTTATAATTACTTTTGAGATATATCTAAACCCTCTATCCTCGTGACTACTAAAAAGATTCCCATAGAAATTAAATCATTTTTTTAATAAAAATAAAAATGAGAATACTTTTATATATAAATATGTAAAATTTGTATAAGATAAATAATATTATCAAGAACCAGCATAGATCCATCCTAACTAAGGATCCAAGCAATGAGAGCAAGAAAAGTGACTAACAATAATAGAGGAAAGATAGTACATGATTCTTTTAAGTTTTTCATTATTGCATTTTCTTTGACATGATCAATCAAAAATATAGGTTTAATATTTTATAACTAATTGAGTTTTTTTAATTTAGATACTTTCTTAAACAGAATACAATAGGATTAAATTTGAGAGAGAAAGGGGGGGGAGGGTGACAAAGTTGGGGGTGGAGAGAGAGAGAGAGAGAAAGAGAGAGTGGTGGGGGAAGGGGGGAGAGAGAGAGGGAAGTGGGAGAGAGAGGGAGAGAGAGGAATGAATAGAAATAGGAGGGGAGAGAGGTATGGAGTTGGAGGGGGAGAGAGAGGGAGGAAAGAAACAAAAACATAGAGAGATAGAGTTGGAGAGAGAGAGAGAATGACAAGGGAGAGATGGAGAAAGAGTGAGGGAGAGGGGAGAGGAGGGAAGAGAGCAGGGAGGAGAGGAGAGAGACAAGGAGAGAAGGGTAAGAGAAAGAGAGGGAGACACAAAGATGGAGGGAAGAGAGAGAAGGAGAGAGGGGGGGTGATGGTGATAGAGTTGGAGGGAAGATAAAGAGAGAGTGATGGGGGGGGAGATATAGAGGGAGGTGGTAGATAAATGGAGAGAGAGGGAGAGAGATATGGAGTTGGAGGCAGAGAGAGAGGGAGGGAAGAATAAATACATAGAGGGATAAAGGTCACGAGAGAGAGGGAGTGACAAGGGATAGATGGAGAGAGAGTGAGAGAGAGAGGAGAGTGGGAGGGAAGAGAGAGAGGAGAGAGGGGGGGAGACAAGGGGAAGAGAGAGAGACAAGGGGAAGAGAGAGAGGGAGAGAGGAAGAGGGAGGGAGAGAGAGAGAGATAGATAGATATGCAGAGACAATGTGTATATTTGGAGGGTGAGATAGAGAGAGTGAATAAGAAAAAGACACATAGATGCAAATATAGAAATTATATAGTATTATATAACCAGCCTAGATCCATCTTAACCCTAGATCTATCAAGTGCCGAGAGGATCAAATCTCTCAAGGTGTGAACCTTTCCTCAAGTTTTTAGCTAAAAAAATAGGTGTTCACCTCGAGAGATATGATCCCTCTTGGCACTTGATAGATCCATGGTTAAGATGGATCTAGCTTGATCTATTTGCAGTTACTCCTAATGTTAATTTTATGTGAATTGAAAGTATATTTTATGTGTTGTGTTTGGAAAACCGATCTATTGAGCGAAAAGTATGAAGTGTTGTTATGATTGTAGTGGTGCATCTATTTCAAATGGAATTGAATAAAGAGGTCGGCCCCTTTTAAATCTTGTTTCCATGTCTAATTTACATAGATAATGTTTTATCTTTGTTAGTTAAATCTTATCATGTGATGAATGTGACATAGATATAATGAGTTACATCTTAAATCTTGTTTCCATGTCTAATTTACATGGATAATGTTTGTTCTTTTTTATTGAAATATTATAGACATAATGAGTTGCATCCTAGTAGAATAGAGAAAGTGTAAGGAATTTTGAATGTAATGAATGATAAAAGAAATATGATGTTGGACTCTTTTAAGTTTTGGCAATGCACCTCAGGTGAGGCTTTTCCTATCACAGGGCACTAAATTCCAATGTTAGACTAAAATGTCATTATTGGAAACCTGCATGGACACTGGACTACATTGCAAGCCAACAAATGCCTCTAAGAAAAGAATTAATTTTTCTTACAAGATAATCTATACATTTGTCAAATGATTGATGAAAATTGAATAATGATCTTACTTTTTTAACACAATAAGCATTAAATGAGTTAATATACGTGTGTGTGCATGCATCTATGTGTGTATGTGTCTACACACATTCACACACATATTTAGACACACATATGGATCAGTGGGCTAGATCAAGTAATTTGACTATTGTGAGCTTGACACAGAACCTGTTGGGGTCAATTCTCTAAGCTGGTTACTTTTGTTGTGTGCCTCAATTGATATTCATGCTGGGTAAGTCCTGTGATCAACATCAATGGGTTTGTACTAGGAAGTATTCATGAATATGGGGAAGTGCCTAGGGGTTTCCTTATAATTTTTTCCTTGTGTGTGTGTTTTATATATGTCAATACCTAAAGAGATGTTCCCTCTTCCAACATAACTTTGAATTTATCTTGATTCCTCCTTTACCAACACAATGCTCAAAATCCTTCAAGAATTGACACAAATACTAGAGTGTCAATACTATGAGCCACTGTGAGCCACATTAGCCCTCATGCTTTCATCCAAAAGAATTAATAAAAAATATGATGACTTTATCGACATAACACAATAGAAAGAATAATGTTACTCAAAAGCACTATATGTCTTTCAACATGCTTCATTGCTCAAGAATGGCACTGTGACTTGTCATGGCTAGAAAGCAAACCTATCTTTGTTAACGACACTTTTTTGCAGTAAGATTCATCTTCTTCTTTTGTTTGAGTTTTTTGTCACAACAACTTGATCTATGGAAAAGTCCAAGTTTTTGAAATATATATTGATATGTTGAAAAAATCAACATAGATATAGAGAGAGAGATACACACTTCACATCTCTTAAAATGTTCTACTATATCTAAAATATCATCACATAACATATCTTTATAGACCTCACTCTAAATCCAAAGCGACACACTACAAACTATGGTATATGAAGCTAGGAAGGCAGATCATATGCATGTTAATTTTATGGTCTTGGCAAATGGAGGAAGGTTCTAATTCCATCCAAAATAATACTTTCTACTTTGATTAAACACCTTCAAACAATATGGTTAACGAAAATGATCATGAAACAAAGTATCAAATACAATTCTTCTTGAACCAAACTTCTTATCTTCACATTGTATCATCTTAGAAATGTAATTGTAGAAACCCAATTTACTCATAAAATTTTCATCATTTGTTTTATTTATCATTCTACATTATTGACTATATCATAAAGAATATTAAGCACTATGCAGTAAGTCAATGATTGGCTTATTGTCTTTCCATCTTGTCCATTAAATAAAAATAATATAATATTTAATAGACAAAATAAAAAACCATTCAAACAATTATTACTCACTATGAATGCTTAATATTTACTGAATTTAACAATACATTAAAAACAAACAAAATTTTAAAATAATAAGATTATTTATTTATTTGGTGACTAGGCTGAGTCTACCCCCGAGCTAGTTCATATTTTGGATAGAAAAAAATCGATCCACCCATAATCCAATGGTCATATAGGAGGCTAGATTAAATTTAATAAAACGTTTAATATCAGACCAAAATAACAATATCACTCATGTGGATAACAATCCACAATCCATATATGTGTAAGAAAAGGATTTGTTATTTATTCCATTCGTGGTGAAAATCACATCAGTCCTCGCGCTCGAGGACTCGTAACATCAAGCTTCGTGGCTTGGAGATTTTAAGACTTCTGTTCAGACGCATATATCATAGGTTTTTAGATGATTCGATATGGGAAGCATCTCTAGCTCGACGTGACAACTTTCAGAAACAGACTGTAAAAAAAACACTTTCCATTCAGGTCTGTTCATGGACAGAAAATGACATGACAACTTTCAGAAACAGTTTACACTTAGCTCTGTCCATAGACAGATTTTAGAAATAACATAAAGTGGTAACTTGCTCCCACGTGGAACCATTTTACTTTCATCGATAATTCATGGGTTCTTTCATGTATAATTCATGGGTTATGTTCTCTGAAAAAGTGGGAGATGTGAACTGACACAAAGCCTGGCGACAGAGCTTGTGCCTGATCCGCCAGACAAGATAAAGTGGGAGCATCAAACAAAATTATTCACCCACTCACAAACCAACTTCAAAACAGTGAAGCTCTTAATTTTAGTACGGGGTCCTATCCTCTTCGGGAATATAGCGTGCATCTAACGTAAAAAATGATTTCCCTGTCCCACTTTGGCCTCCCTGGGAGAAGCTGTGAGGGATAGGATGGTCGATCGCCATTGGGAGGACCTAGAGGAAGGATTACTGGGATCCCGAGATATCATCGAGTACTTCATTCTGTGCAGTGCTTCGGATGAGTATGGCACCTTGTATTTCGTCTTACCCATAGACCCCACGTGATATGCAATAGATAGTTTGCAGTCCGAGGGTGTTCCAGGAGCTCCATGCCTCGCCAAGTAACCATCTTCCCATCGAATGTGTCACGCTCCAAACCCTTTTGAACAGTGACATGCTACACACATGAATTCACCATTCTTCCCCCACAAGGAAACAAATGTGGGGACCCTACTTGCCTCCCCTCGTAAGATTGTCAGGTGTAAGGATGTGGTTGTGGAGTGCTATCCATGCAAATAATTTGAGTATGAACAGGGCCTAGAGCTTCCATAACCCTGTCTCCACCACCATGGTCTCTCTCCATCACTAATTTGCATTGATAATGACTTGTATGCTAGCTTCATGGTATATATTTTTCCATTTATGTTTTTATTTCGAACTATATTTTCTTATTTTAAGAGAAGATTGGCATTGGAGATCAATGCTTGCTTAGAGTGGTTCTATATTTTTGTGTGCTATCGATCCAATTATATAGCATGTGTTGTTTTCTATCTAGCTTAAGTCTATAGCATGTGTTGTTTTCTATCTATATTAAGTTCCACCAATTGATAAAAAACGAATTGTAAATATTTAAGAGGTGAAGGATATTTCATGAATTGAACTTGCTCAATTGATCCTATAGAAATTGGTTACTTGAGCTTATGCCAACAATAACATCCTTGTTTATGAGAACTCATTGTTCATCCCTTAGTCCTAGGATAAGGGATTGTGTATAATGTTAAAAATAAGAATTGGTGCCTTCGAAAACATTAATCCTCTAACATGAATTTTTGAGAAAGATTTGATCCATTCAATAATTGGTGAAGGAAAACATATTCTAATATAGAAACTTATGTCATAAACCTTGTTTGGAGATTATGTGTCATATCCCTTTTGTTGCAAGGATATTTAAGAATTCCTAATAGGCCAAAAGATGATGAGATCAGGGATTTGGTTAGAAGAGAGTGAAAATGTTTTGATGTTGTGTTTGGGAAAACGGTGTTTGTTAAGCTTATGGGTGCCTTGAAGAGCATAAAAGGAAAAGCGATTGGGAAATAGCATGAAGTTTAAAAGCATGGATATAGTTTTGAAAGATATTGAACTTGAGATTTTAGGTATAATGAAAACAATGTCAAGGTTGTATTCAATGAGGAATAAAGGCAAAGATTAACACGCTTGAAACTTGTAAGACAAGAAAAGGAGGTTATTGGATAGTAGATAAGTTGAGTGGAGGATGAAAAATATGGATATATCGTTGGAAAATAGAGTTTGGAAAACCATATTTTTTCATTAATAAGCAAATCATAGAAAGAGTATTAATACAATTTCGGAAAATATAAAATGGTGAAGGATCACTGGTAACAAATTTTAAAGAGATTGTTAACCTAAGGGTTAGTCATTTCCACACTATCTCGAAGGAACCTAACAGAGTGAATATTATAGAAATTGTTAAAATGGATTCTTCTTACCCTCACTTGGTGACTTAGGGGAAAAATGAGAGACCATTTGAGGAGTTTGCAAAGGAGCTATTTGTAGTGCTTATCTATTTTAAGAAAGCTAAGAATATCAGCTTGGATAGCTTGACCATTGAGTTTATCTTAGATTTCTAAGATTTGGTTGAGGATGATTTGCTAAGGGTTTTTGAATATTTGAAAAGCTATAGTAAGGTCCTAGGAACCTTTTATGCCATTTTTATAGCCCTTATTCCTAAAATTGATAATATCTACTCCTTTGATGAGTTTAGGCATATATCATTATGCCACTGTGTATACAAGATAATAGCAAAAGTCCTAGCAGTTAGATTAAAAGTATTGATAGAGGTCATCTCTTCAAAGAAATTTGGTTTTTGATCAAGAAAGAAATTTCAAGAACCAATTGGGACAACCCTATAAGGGATTCTCACAATAAGGGGGAAAAAACCTTCCCATAATGGTAATCAAGTCAAACTTACGAAAGGCTTATGATAGAATTAGTTATTATATTCAAAGTTAATTCTAATATGTGTCGGTTTCAGTCTCCCAATAGGTCAACATAATGGGGCATGCTACTTCAATTTTCTTTTATTCTTCTAATTAGTGGAGTTGACTCATAGCTATTCAATCCTAGAAGAGAATTAAGGTAGGGATGCCTTTTACCACCTTCATTATTCCTTGTGGTAGTTGAGGATTTGAGCAAAATTGTCATGGAAGCTAAGAAGGCAAGCATTTTATAAGTTATAAAGATTGGTATGTTCCTCCCTTCGCACTTACTATCTATAGATGGCATTTTATCATTCTTAAATGGTTTCAACATGGAAATAAGAAAATTGTAAGAGAATTTAAATATATAATATGTTACGAAAGGAGTAGAATTGAACTATTAGAAATCTTCCTTTAGATTTAACAGGTTGAGTGAAAAGGTTGATCAAAGATTGATATTACTTTTTATTTTTAGACATTTTGTTTGCATGAAGGATTCAAATATCTAGGATTTATTCTTAATCCCAATGGTTATGGGAAAAGAGATGGGAATTTGTTGCTAGGGAGGATTGAGAGTAGGTTTCACCAGTGGTGTAATTGATGGATTTCCATAGGGCAAAGGCTAATGGTTGCTAAGTCAATGCTAGAAGTCTAGCTTGATGGCATCCTCTTGCATTTATACTAAAAGGGGTTCTGGATAAATTTAGGAATATCTGTTTTAAATTATTATGGGAAGAAAGAGTGATAGTGGAGAGATTCCTTTTGCTAGGTGGTAGTGTATTACAAAACCCAAGAATGTGGGGGACTACGGTTTAAATCATATTCACCTATTTGTAAAGTCCTTGGTTGTAAAATGCCTTTGGAATATTTAACCAACGAAATTTTATGGAAAAGGGTGGTTGAATAGAAATATAACATGTCTAGTATATTTAATGGATTGGACAAGTCCTAAAAAGAGCATGCAAAATGTCTCAAAATCAATGGAAAGTTTTAATAATAGATTACACAATTATGTGTAATCATTTAACTTTGGAAGATTGGGAATGGGGAACAAGTGTGAATTGGGATTGCCTTTTTTTTGGGTGTGCAGAAGTAATTTTTCTTATATCATGAATCAAAAACATTATGTGCAAGAAAAACGATCATTTTCTTTAAGTCAGTTCGTGGATCCCATAGCTAAAAAAGTTCGACAACAAGGTTGGAGATCCTCACAACCTTTATATTTAGAACATCATTGGATAATTACGTCAATGTATTATGGTTGAATAAAAAGGGCCATATTAGGTTAATAATGAATTGGACACACTTCGTTGGGGAAAAATCCAAAAATGAATTTATATTGTTTTCTTGGGGTTCAAAGTCTTATTTTCAACAAAGGAACATGAGGAGAGTTGGCGGAAATCAAAAGTGTGGAAGATCAAGTCCATAAAGAAGACCGAGATCTTATTGAAACTATTATTAAAAACAAGTTTTTGACTTGGGAGGTGATGCAAATAGATGTAGGCAAGGCCCAAGTTATTGTGTTTTGTGTAGAAGAGAAGTTAAGACCATTTCCCGTCTAGTTATTGATTTTCCTTTTAAACAATATATATGGAAGGATCGGGAACCATTGATAAGGTCTTCAAATGTTTGTAATAGCTGTACAATCGAGTGTTTAATGTATTGATAAAATAGAGTTAAAAAAAAACAGATCCCTCCCATATATTATTCTATGGGGTATATAGTTGGGTAAAAATGCATAGTTATTGGTTATCGATGTATTCTTATATTTTAGGTCTATCTATTGGGGATTGGACCTAAACATATAAATAGACAACAAAATCTAAAAGCAATAAACAGAATAGTACTCACGTTTCAAGATTATTGGTGGTGTCTAAAGGCATCGTTACAACACTTAAGCACAACACATTGTGATCAAAACATCACACTGCATGATTGATATGATTATGATTTGACACATTACAATTCAACCCATAGGTTCCTTTATTTGTAGTGTCCTATTCTAACTAAATCCCTTGAATTTTGGAAGAATTGATCCATAAACGAGTACCAACAGCACCATTCATTTCCTTGAAATACTCTCTATTACATTAACTAGTTGATTATTTTTCTCTATTACATTAACTAGTTGACTATCTTAGTCTACTCATCTTTCATTGTCTAGTTGCTTGCCTAATTGGACCTGACCATTTGTTCGATCACATGGTCGACTAATTCGTTGTTCGGCCACTAAATTGTCATCCATCCTTTGACTAACACTCTCTTAGTAGTTTATCCTCTATCAATTGATCCTTTGACTAATTATCTCTTGATAGTCTATCCTTTGTCGATTGATCCTTCAATTGGTTGTCTCTAGAGGTGTGATGAACCAATAGGACCTTAGGTTCCAGCGCCTCCTCCCCCACCAATCATCATAACATTGTATAGGTTTAGGAGATGAAATCAAATCTCTAGGACACACACTCCCACCTAATTGTAGCCTCCTAAAGCCTAAGCATTTCTCATGGATTAACAAGCTTGGCTTTAACCAATGGCTTTGTAAATATATCAACAAGTTAATCATTTGTTCTATAAGATAAAAGCATGATAACCTTCTCTTAAACCAATTGTCTCAAGTAGTGAGCATGAATTTCAACATGCTTCATCTTATTTTGTACAATAAGATTATCAATAACCTATATTGCACTTTTATTGTCATAATAAATAGCGGTCGAGGCCTCAAGAGGAAACCCAAGCTCTCCCGAGAGTTGATGAATCCAAACTACCTCCATCCCTACATTAATACATCCACGATATTCATCTTTCTTAATTGATACAGACACTACATGTCATTTCTGGCATTACCAAATTAGGGGTCTCGCACTATAGTGAAACATATAGCTAAAAGTGAATTTTCTATCATCACCCTCACTTGCCTAGTTGGAGTTGGTGAAGCCAAGTAACAAATGTAATATCCCCACTCTTTTATGAGATTGTAATTACACACACTTTGACTAATAGATTGGTTAGCTAGAATTATATTATGGACCAGCATGTCTATGTATCTATGTTATGTATTTTGGGGCTAGCGTGTTCGAATATAAATGTCTTTAAGATTTGTAAGGCCAGAGAGCCGAATTTGTAATTATGATGTATTAAAACAATTATTAATAATAAAATAGGATGGTTGTGAGGTACTCCACATAAAAATAGTATGAGGGGCAGTGTGACTCCATGGGGCAGGCAACGAAGTGTTGGTGACAAATGTCGATGAAAAAAGGCACCTAGGGCCTATATAGCTTTAGGAGTGCCACATGGCAGAAAGGAACCACACAATGGAAAAAGTATATATATGCTTGGTAAAGAGGCAAAGGAGGGATTATCACAGTTATTATCACAAAAATTATTATTATGATCATTAATCGGAGGAGGATGGCATGGATTAAGATATGAATCGGTTGGTGGGCCCTAAAAGGTGGGCACCGTAGAGGGACTAGCCATCTTGGAGAAGGGTTTGCCACTTTTGTTCTAGATTGACCAGTGAGCGGAACTAGTTATTATGGCCTGGAGGGTGTCTAGATCCCTAGTGGAGTATGGTTGTCGAATTGGCACCTTGATTGTTATTGTGGCCTAGAGGGTGCCTGGAGGGTACTTATAGCCCTAGAGCAGCATGACTATTGGGTAGGTACCTTGGTAGTGTTGGCATTATGGCTAATGTGTTGTCCTTGATGGCACCCTGCTTGATAGAGTTGTACCTGATGTCAATATGATGTTCATGGAACTAACACAGCTATCGGGAATATTGGTACAAATGTTACAATGGATATGGATAGAGAAATGGAAGATCAGTTATAGATAGATGAGAAAGATGATGTTTGAGAAAGTATATGTGGTTCTTGTGAAAAATTTGAAGTTTGAGAAAGTATACGCAAGTCTTGAGAGCCAAAGTTGCATACAGAATCTGAACCATGGAAATCTAGATACCAGGGGTCATTACAATTGTATTTTCCCATAGTAATTGGGGAAACAATGTTTATTTGATGTCGTCAAGAAATACTAATGACATTACCAAAGGATTTACCTGAGGTATTGGCTAAGGAAAAATCTATATAAGGAGATGGAGATCAAGGTGTTATGTGTGTAAGTAATGGGTTATTCATGTGTGATATGATCTGGAATAGGGATGCACCAGGGAGTAAGGAGAAGGCTTAGATCTAATAGATTTGAAATTGTAGTGAAGACAAATGAATAAACTTGCTTTATATGTTTATGCTTGTAGCTAATAATGATATATATGTGGTTATAATGATGCTATGATATGAATGTATGGTAGTGAAGTGTGCGAAATGTGAATTATGTTTGCAGCGAAAGGTTTCAAATATGTACGTAGGTTTGCTTCTAAATAATCGTGTAAATATGTGAATCTATTTATGTTAAAGCACATATATATTCTAAGATTTATGTTGAGATCTATATGTGGGTGTTATGTATGGTAGTAGTGTATATACACAAATATGTCTTATGGAAGGCATGTATATCTACTAAGGTTTGCAATTGCTGCTTAATGATGATAATTGATGATGTTTGTTCAATTTGTTGTTGTCTATGAATTATAAGCATTGTCTATATCTAGTAGTATTGATTGGATTGATTAGGTTGTGGCTTGGTGTATTGATCAATGATGATGTTGCACTATGATTGGTTATTCAATGAGTCAGTATTGATATATATGTGATTAGTTGTTGTTATGACTCAGTATTTTAGTCATTCAGTGATCCAGTTTGACAATATCTCAGTATTAAGTTATTTGAGATCTCTACGTAGATGTTATGCAAAGGAAATTTGTATATATGTTGGTTTTCTTAATCACACTCACGTATATATTCTGAGTTAAATCTGATCAATGTTTGTAGTGCTGCTTGATAATGACATTTGATGAGTCTTGTTATATTTGTTGTTGTCTGTCAATGATGTCTTGATCTAGATGGTTTATATATGCTATGATTTGGTTATGCATTGTTATGATCTAGTTGCAGTGGTTGATTTAGTATTCAAAGGGATGATGTTACAGTTATTCAATTGGTTCAATGGTTTTATTTCATATTCAATATTCATTTTGATATCGTGCATAATGTTGGTATGGGTCTAGTTTGAAAATATGATGAAAGGTGGCCTACAGGTTTTGATGTTTTGAGTTATGTGGATCCAGTCTGAAATATTATGAAATGTGGTCCACGAAAGGTTATTGAGGGTTGGAACCTTTAGTAAGGAAGTCAGAGCTTCCATCCAATGGTAGTTGGCAAATCTGTTCAGGGGTAGGTGCTCCCTTCCGGTAGGAGCTAGTAAATGAGATCAAGGGGTTGTAGCTCCCTTCCAATGGGTGTTGGAGAATGAGTGGAGGTTGTAGCCTCCTGTAGGTGGGTGCTTGCATACTAGTAAGAGTCTATGTGAGTAAAATATGTAATGAAGTATTTATTTATACAATAAGAAAGAATACAGAGACTACAACAGTGATGGATTTCTCCCACATTGGGCTTCCACCCAAAAATATTGGTGTTCAATGTGTGTTTCTTATGTGTTGTGATTTATCTATTATTTACTAGATACTAAATGCAATAGTTAAAGTTAACTCACTAATGGGATTTATGATAAATTATGTAAACTAGGTATACATTGTTTTCCTTCACCGAACTCGTGTACACACGCTTGTTTCATAAAGAACAATAGCGTAAAAAATTCAGAATATGACATGAAAAGTTAAAGTGAATTAAAATATTGATTCAACCCCCCCCCCCCCCCCCAAGTATTTTTCCTAAAAATTGGAATCAATGCAAGTCACTCCAATCGAAGCTTAACCTCTTGAGAGTGAATCAGAGACAATGGGAAAGAAGCGCAAGAAAAAAGCAACACAAAGGAAGCGGTCAATCCAGGAAAGCAATGACAGCGATGTATCTGATGTTGTGGAAATATTAACATTCATAGATCTAGGAAAATCAACAACAGAACAAGGAAGGTCAGAAATAATCAATTAACAATACCACATGCCCAGAAACCATAACTTATTTGAAAATAAAAATATTTTATAAGTATTTTAATTTTATTTAATTTTATGAATTTTTTTAATTAAATCTAAAAAGAAAAAATTTATAATTACTTTTAAGATATATCTAAACCCTCTATCCTCATGACTACTAAAATATTCCCATAGAAATTAAATCAATTTTTTAAGAAAATTAGAAATGAGAATACTTTTATATATAAATATGTGAAATTTCTATAACATAAATAATATTATTAAGAACCAGCATAAATCCATGTTAACTAAGTATCCAAGCAATGAGAGAAATCAAAGTGACTAAAAATAATAGAGGAAAGATAGTACATGACTCTTTTAAGTTTTTCATTACTGTATTTTCTTTGACATGATTGATAGAAAATATAGGTTTAATATTTTACAACCAATTGAGTTTTTTTTTTTTTTTTAATTTAGATACTTTCTTAAACAAAATACAATATGATTAAATTTGAGAGAGAAGGGGGGTGGGAGAGAGGGGGGAAGAGGATGACAAAGTTTAGGGTGGAGAGAAAGAGAGAGTGGTGGGGGAAGGGGGAGATAGAGAGTGAAGTGGGAGAGAGAGGGGGAGAGAAGAATGAACAGAGAGAGGAGGAGAGAGAGAGATGGAGTTGGAGGGGGATATAGAGGGAGAAAAGAACAAATACATAAAGAGATAGAGCTCAAGAAAGAGAGAGGTAATGACAAGGGAGAGATGGAGAAAGAGTGAGGGAGAGGGGATATGAGGGAAGAGAGAGGAGAGGAGAGTAGATATATAGGGAGATAAGGGTAAGAGAAAGAGAGGGAGACACAAAGATGGGAGGGGGAGAGAGAAGGAGAGAGGGAAGGAGATGGTGATAGATTTGGAGGGAAAATAAAGAGAGAGTGGTGGGGGGAGAGATATAGAGGGAGGTGGGAGATAAAGGGAGAGAGAGGAATCAAGAGAGAGAGAGAGATAGACTTGGATGGGGAAAGAGAGGGAGGGGAGAAGAAATACATAGAGGGATAAAGGTCAAGCGAGAGAGGGAGTGACAAGGGATAGAAGGAGAGAGAGTGAGAGAGAGAGGAGAGTGGGAGGGAAGAGAGAGAGGAGATAGATATAGAGTTCGAGGAGGAGAGACAATGAGGGAAGAAGAAATAAATAGAGGGATAAAGGTCAAGAGGGAGAGGGAGTGACAAGGGATAGAAGTAGAGAGGGTGAGAGAGAGAGGGAGAGAGGAAGAGGGAGGGAGAGAGATATATATAGATATGCAGAGACAATGTGTATCTTTGGAGGGTGAGATAGAGAGAGGGAATAAGAAATAGACATATAGATGCAAATATAGAAATTATATACTATTATATAACCAGCCTAGATCCATCTTAACCCTAGATCTATCAAGTGTCTAGAGGATCAAATCTCTCGAGATGAAAAACTTTCCTCAAGTTTTGAACTAAAAAAAGAGGTGTGCACCTCGAGATATATGATCCCTCTCGACACTTGATAGATCAGTGGTTTATATGGATCTCTTCCATCTATTTGCAGTTACTCCTAATGTTAATTTTGTGTGAATTGGAAGTATAGTTTATGTGTTGTGTTCGGAAAACCGGGCTATTGATCCAAAAGTATGAAGTGTTGTTAATTGTTGTAGTGGTATATCTATTTCAGATGGAATTGAATAAAGAGGATGACCCCTTTTAAATCTTGTTTTCGTGTCTAATTTATATAGATAATGTTTTATCTTTGTTAGTTAAATCTTATCATTAGATGAATCTGACATATATATAATGAGTTACATCTTAAATCTTGTTTCCATGTCTAATTTACATGGATAATGTTTGTTCTTTGTTATTTAAATATTATGATGAGATGAATGTGACATGGACATAATGAGTTTCATCCTAGTAGAATAGATAAAGTGTAATGAATTTTGAATATAATGAATGATAAAACAAATATGATGTTAGACAATTTTAAGTTTCGGCAATGCACCTCAGGTGAGACTTTTCCTATGACAAGGCATTGAATTCCAATGATAGGCTAAAATGCCATTATTGGATACATGCATGGACACTGGTCTACATTGCCAGCCAAAAAATTCCTCTACGAAAATAATTAATTTTGCTTACAATATAATCAATACATTTGTCAAATGATCGATGAAAATTGAATAATGATATTAATTTTTCAACACAATAAGCATTAAATGAGTTAAGATATGTGTGTGTGCATGCATCTATGTGTGTATGTGTCTACACACATTCACACACATATTTAGACATGCATATGGCTTAATGGGCTAGATCAAGTAATTTGACCATTCTAAGTTTGACACGGAACCTCTTGGGGTCAATTCTCTAAGCTGGTTACTTTTGTTGTGTGCCTCAATTGATATTCATGTTGGGTAAGTCTTGTGATTAACATCAATGGGTTTGTACTAGGAACCATTCTTGAATATGAGGAAGTGCCTAAGGGTTTCCTTATAAACTTTTCCTTGTGTGTGTGTTTTATATATGTCAATATCGAAAGAGATGTTCCCTCTTCCAACATAAATTTGAATTTATCTTGATTCCTCCTTTGCCAACACAATGCTCAAAATACTTGAAGAATTGACACAAATACTGAAGTGTCAATAGCATAAGCCATTGTGAGCCACACTATCCCTCATGCTTTCATCCAAAAGCATTAATAAAAAATGTGATGACTTTATCAACATAACACAATAGAAAGAATAATGTTTCTCTAAATCACTGTATGTCTTCCAACATGCTTCATTGCTCAAGAATGGAACTGTCACTTGTCATGGCTAGAAAGAAAACGTGTCATCGCTCCTCCATATCTCCAAGGCTGAGGAAGAGTCCAGCTAAGGTAACCACAGACCAACCTTTTGGCTTGGTAGCTAGCCTTACCAAGTCAGAGAGGGCTCTCTCCACAAAATCACAGCCAAGGGTGCTGGATGGATTAGGGTTTTAGGCTAGGTATAAAGTGCATAGGGGTTTTTTTGTTTAATTGGGTTGTTGGGTGAGGATTAGGTCAATTCAAATAAGGGTATGATTGTAGACATCTAATGGAACAAGGCAGTAGACACTCAAACACTTTAAGGTTCTTGAGTGATATGGATCAGACTGGCAAGGTACTAGAAAGAGCAAGACAAGCATGTATTCTTTCTAAATTGAAGAGAATGGACAAATTATGAAGATTTCCCCAAAATAGAGCATGTAAGATCTATTATGCTCATCAACTTGAAAATAAACATATCCTAGAAGTGAAATGAAACATAGGAGTACAAAGCATTCAAACATATGCAACATAAGAAGAAACTATGTCAAAATCCAATGCCACGGGTATTCCATCAAAATAGCTGCAACTCATTCATCAAATTTCTGCCAAACACTGATTACACTAGTGCCTCTGATCAATACATCAACATCCAACTCAATCCAACCTCTTCCAAGAGTGAAGAAGGGAATGATATAGACATCAAAACAACCTTCTCTCATCCTCAGGGGACGAATCCCTGAGTTGAGGAAGAGATCCACAAAAATCTGAACTGATACCTAGAGTGTAGGGAGGTCCAAGTGACTCATCCCTAACTTAAGTGAACAGATTCATTACACCTCATTGAGTCCAGTTACCTAATGTATTTACCCTAAGTAACAATAAAAACATGATAATTACATTTAATTCATCAATTACATAAGTGAAATCATCATTTCCCAAGATAAAAGTAAAAAATGCAGTGAAAATTTTGAAAAATATCATACATTTGTCAAACACACCATTTCTGTGCTAGGCACGCTATCTCTTTGTTGAAGCCAAGCTTTGAGTGACTTCCCGATGTCCAAATTGAGCTCAGGATAGTTCATTGGAAAGATTATCCTGTCTACTTTCCAGATATGTCTTTAGTTTATAGAATGGAGTTGATTTGACCCCCCAAAAAAAGTGTTTCTCCCAAGACGTCTCAATACATAGCGCCTAGGTGAAAAATGAGGCATAACTGTGGTTTTCCGGGTGTTTTTTCACTTTTTCTCCTACAAGTTGGACCAAACAAGGCTAGAAAATTGGTTTTCCTGCATGTCTTCCCTACTTTGAATCCAATGGTTGATTTCGTTTGGCAAAAATGTTCCTCAAACAAAAGCGTCTGGCATTCTAACTATCACAAAACTGTCTTGAAATGAACAAAATTTCCAAAATTTTCAAAAATGCAGCAAAACTTGTCAAAATTTGTTGATTGATGAATAATGATGAGGGTTAGGCATGGAGTGAGGCTTCAGAAAGGATATGAAGCCTCCCTTCCTCTTTTTTCATTTTTAGGGTTTCAATTTTTGCATTGGCCTTTCTTAAGTTTTGACCTTGAAATCTTGTTTCTCTTGGCATAGTGTTTTGCCATCCTCCTTTGTATGTCATTCTCTACTATCTATCTTCATCCCCACTATAATTTATGTTCTCTTCTTTTTCCATGGTGTCTTAGAGTCTAAAACCCTAGGGAGATGAATTGGGGGTGAAATCTAGGTTTAGGGAGTGGGGAATGGGATGGAAAAAATTAGGGAGATGGGGGAAGGATTATCAAATTGAGGGAGGTGATAGGCAGTAGAAATGTTGTGGGATTTGGGAATAGGAATTTTATTACAGGTATATGGATTTGGGAGCCTTGGAAATTGAATTACCTAGGTCTTAGGGTTTAGGGGATAAAGGGATTTAGCGAAAGGGAATGGTGGTGTAAGGGTAGGGATAGGGTTTTTAGATATGTAGGAAGGGTTGCAAAAGTCTTAGGAAGTATATTTGAACATTAGGAATGAAACTAGGGTTTATAGAAAAGAAGACACCAAATTTTTCATAGAACATTAAAACACCATGAAATCATTGTTTAGGAGTGCAAGGAGGTAAGAAATTTGTCATACTCACTTGCAAGATGATGAAACAAGGCTTTGCTGAAAGTTTAGAGTCTGTTTTGAAGCTTGGTGAGAAATTTAGGTAGGTGCGCATCACAATCAAAAGGCACGCCCTCCTTCTGCCAGGTGCACAGCACATAACACAAGCACGCAATGCAAAACGCAAGCACGTAGTGCAATGAATAGGCACGCAGCACTGACTTCAATTAAACTTTTGAGTCCCTTCCTGAAGTCCAAATTGAGCTCATGATAGCTTGTTGGAAATATATCTCTCTTAGCTACATATTGGACCTATCAATAACTGAAAATGATCAAGTATAGCCCCTCACAAATCAATTCTCCCAAGGCTGGTAAAAACTTGAAGAATGGGGGTGCAGAAATGTAGTGTGCTCTTGCAGGAAACTTTTGGAGGACTTCCTAAACTCAAAATTGAGTTCATGATAGCTCATGGGAAAGATATTCCAGTCTAGTTTTCATTTGACTTATCAAGAAATTCATTTGGACAGTCTAGCTAGGACAACAATTGATTTTCCCAAGGTCGCTCTAGAAGTGCAGAAAACCTCTTGTAGCACCTGTAAGTTTTGCATTTTTCCAAAACCATAACACCTGTGTAAAAAATGAAGGAGGCTTTTGTTCTTTTACCTATGATGGACAAAAACCTCTCTCACATTTTTAAAATTCATCTTTGGTTCATTGGAAACATACTTTGAAGCAAAACTGGCCCTATGTGTGGCAAATGATTTTGTCCCTTGGAATGACTTTTTTGAAAGATGATGGAGATATGATGTTTATGAGTTGGAGTGGCCTCATACATGCTGATATGACCTCCCTTATGCCTCCTCTTCTCATATGCCTCTGATTCCATAGAAAACCCTAGCTCAGTGGGAGAGGAAATTAGGGTTTAGTGCTTGTGGAAAATGATGATTTAGGCACCCTTGGAAAAAGACAAATCCCTTTGGCATTCACTTAACCTTTTGAAACTTTACCCTCTCACTTGACTATTTCCTTTCACAAATTGATCTTTTGATGGTCTGGGATCTTTGGAACACTGAGTTACTGATCATTTTGACACTTGTTGGCTATATGAAATGGAGTGGAATTTTATTGAACCACGAAAACCCTAATGACCTAATGAAAACCTTGAATCGATTGACCTTTGATGACATGACTGATGTGATGGCATGATGTCATTAAATTTATGGATAATGGATACTCAGCAAGGTATGGAAGTGTGCCAGCAAGTAATCAAATTTTAGGGAGAGTGATGATTTTTTCATTTTAGGACTCCAATGAGTGAGTGAATTTTGGAATGCAACCTAGTGGAATGACAAAATTTCTGAATGAGACTCTAATATGCAATGAAATGAGACCCTAATATACAAAACAACACTCATCTTCTCCAATGCTTGCAAAAGACTATCCAAGGGATCTTGAAAATTATGAAGCATTACCTTTTGTGAATCAATAAAAGGAGAAGAATAAGCATTATTACCATATGGCTATAACAAGTTAGCAAAAGGATCCTCCATAATATTTTCAACAGCATAAGTGTCCATATCTATGGGATTTGGGGAAAACTCCTTTTCATCAATAGACCTTTCATTTTCTGAACCTTGAGGAAGATTTGTATCTGCAAGGGGTTCTAAAACAACTTCTTCTTTATCATTGTTCTCCTCTTCATAATCACTTGGAAACTAGCAAGACCGCACAATAACATCATCATTCTTAATGGATGGAATATGCATTTGCAAATTAAGAATCTGATTTATTTCTTCTTCAGTCAAAGGAGGAAGCACTCTTTGTTTTCTTTGGACTAATTAGCAATTGTCTTCTTTCCCTCCTAAAGTTTGAAAAGGACGTTGAATATCTTCATTAATTTCAAGAAAAGGAGTATATAAATTTTCATCAGACTGTTGATTCATTTCATGTGATTCCTTTTGACTATCACAATGCAAAATTCATTCATCTTCAAGCAAAGAGGAAGATATTGTATGCTGACTATGATCTTGTGTATCAAAGTGACTGGCTTCTTCATATTGTTGTTGAAGGAAAAAATCAGAGAAGGCTTCAATGATTTCTTCATCATCCATACATTCGATATCATCAATCCTTTCAAGATATGCAATGAAACCTTCACTATATTCACAACAGCTTTGTAAAGAAAGATAAGACTTCACATAATGGTTGGAGAACATATTATGGAAATCTTTTAGAGAACAAAAGATTCATTCTGGTAACCCTTCATACCATACCCTAGATTTATCTTCAAGGGTAGCCATAAACAAATTCATGAGACAATCCTCAGGAAACTCAACTCGTAGTCTACATACATGTACATGAAACCTTACTAAATTCAAAGTAGCATCATCTTCTTGTTCATTTTTAAATATAGGAAGATTTGTAAACCAGTCAAGATGAGGCACAGGATTTGGAAATCCAGGTATCTGAGATCGATCCATAGGACCATACCTAGGATTTCTTCTTATAGTAGAACTCATCTTTACAACAATAAAGTCACCAAGAAGGTTTTCAAACTACTGGTTCTTGAAAATTGGAGTCGCCATGAAAATTCTAAACCTTTGGATTCATCAACATCGGAGTCATCGAGTGAATGATTTCAGCCTTCTTGTGCCTGATTACTGTTCACCATCAGGAATCAGATCTAAATCATTGTTTTTATTTCCCAGGAAAGATAGAGCTTCTGCTCCTCAGAAACAACGCCGGTATCTTATCACTCCTCTGTATCTCCAAGGCTGAGGAAGAGTCCAGCTGAGGTAATCACATACCAACCTTTTGGCTTGGTAGCTAGCCCTACCATGTCAGAGAGGGCTCTCTCCACAAAATCATAGCCAAGAGGGTTGTCTGGATTAGGGTTTTAGGCTAGATATGAAGTGCAGAGCGTTTTGTTTGTTTGATTGGGCTGTTGGGTGACAATTAGGTCAAGAACTAGGTCAAGGAAAATAAGGGTATGATTGTAGACATTTGATGGAGCAAGGTAGGTAGACACTAAAACACTTTAATTTTCTTGAGAGAGATAGATCAGACTCGTGAGGTGATAGAAAGAGCAATACAAGTATGCATTCTTTCTAAATTGAACAAAATGGACAAATTATGAAGATTTCCCCAAAACAGAGCATGTAAGATGTATTATGCTCATCAACTTGAAAATCAACATATCATAGAAGTGAAATGAAACATGGGAGTACAAAAAATTCAAACATATGCAACATGAGAAGAAATTATGTCAAAATTCCATGCCATAGGTATTCCATCAAAATAGCTGCAACTCATTCATTAAATTTCTGCCAAATATTGATTACAGTAGTGTCTCTAATCAATACATCAACATCCAACTCAGTCCAACCTCTTCCAAGAGTGAAGAAGGGAATGATATAGACATCAAAAAAAACTTCTCTCATCCTCAGGGGTCGAATCCTTGAGTTGAGGAAGAGATTCACAAAAATCTGAACTGATACCTAGAGTTTAGGGAGGTCCAAGTGACTCATCCCTATTTTAAGTGAACTGATTCATTACACCTCATTGAGTCCATTTACCTAATGTATTTACCCTAGGTAACAATAAAAACATAATAATTACATTTTCTTCATCAATTAGAGAATTGAAATCATCATTTCCCAAGATAAAAGTGAAAAATGCAGTGAAAATTTGAAAAATATCAGACATTTGTCGAACATGCCATTTTTGTGCTAGGTACGCCATCTCTTTTCTAGGTGCAGCCTCCATGTTGCAACCAAGTTTTGAGTGCCTTCCTGGTGTCCAAATTGAGCTCAGGAAATCTCGTTCGAAATCTTATCATGTCTACTTTCCAGATACATCTTTAGTTTGCAGAATGGAGTTGATTTGACCCCTCAAAATGTGTTTCTCCCAAGACTGCTCAGTGCACAACACCTAGGTAAAAATGAGGCAGAAATATGGTTTTTTTTGGTGTTTTTTCACTTTTTCTCCTACCAGTTGGACTAAACAAGGCAAGAAAAGTGGTTTTCATGCATGTCTTCCCTACTCTAAATCCAATGGTGGTCTGCTTTTGGCCAAAAAGTACCTCAAACAAAAGCGCAGTGCCTAGGGCGCTACACGCCCAACATTCTAGCCATCACAAAACTATCTTGAAATGCACAAAATTTCCAAAATGCACAAAAACTTGTCAAAATTTGCGAAGTGATGAATAATGATGAGGGTTAGACATGGAGTGAGGCTTCAGCAAGGATATCAAGCCTCCCTTCCTCTTTTTGCATTCTTAAGGTTTCAATTTTTGCATTGGCCTTTCTTAAGTTTTTAAATTGCAATCTCGTTTCTCTTGGAATAGTATTTTTCCATCCTCCTTTGTATGTCATTACCTATTGTCTATCTTACTCCTCTATTATATCTTCCTCGTCACTGTAATTTCTATTCTCTTCTTCTGCCATGGTGTCTTAGTGTCTAAAACCCTAGGTTGATGAATTGGGAGTGAAATGTAGGTTTAGGGAGTGGGGAATGGGATGGAAAAAATTAGGGAGATGGGGGAAGGGATTATGAAATTGAGGGAGGTGATAGGGAGTATAAATGTTGTGGGATTTGGGAATAGGAATTTTACTATAGGTATAGGGATTTGGGAGCCTAGGAAATTGAATTACCTAGGTCTTCGCGTTTAGGGGATAAAGGGCTTTGGGGAAAGGGAATGGTAGTGTAAGGGTAGGGATAGGGTTTTTAGATATGTAGGAAGGGTTGTGAAAGTCTTAGGAAGTATATTTGATCATTAGGAATGAAACTAGGGCTTATAGAAAAGAAGACACCAAATTTTGCATAGGACATTAAAACACCATGAAATCATTGTTTAGGAGTGCAAGGAGGCAACAAATTTGTCATACTCACTTGCAAGATGATGAAACAAGGCTTTATTGAAAGTTTAGAGTGATCGCACTCTATTTTGAAGCTTTTTGAGCAATTCAGGTAGGTGTGCAGAGCAATGAACAGGTGCGCCCTCCTTCTACCAAGTGTGCAACTCATAGCACAGGCGCGCAACGCAATGAACATGCACGCAGTGCAATGAACACGCACATAGCACTGACTTCAAATCAACTTTGGTGTGTCTTCCTGAAGTCCAAATTGAGATCATGATAGCTCGCTGGAAATACCTCTCTCTTAGATACACATTGGACCTATCAATCACAATAAATGATCAAGTATAGCCCCTCAAAAATCAATTCTCCCAAGACTGGTCAAAAAGTGTAGAATGGGGGTGCAAAACTGTAGTGTGCTCTTGCAGGAAACTTTTGGAGGACTTACGAAACTCCAAATTGAACTCATGATAGCTCATTGGAAAGATATTCAAGTATTGTTGTCATTTAACTTATCAAGAAATTCATTTGGACACTCTAAGTTAAAGAACAATTGATTTTCCCAAGGTCGCTCCAAAAGTGCAGAAAACCTCTTGTAGCACCTGTATGTTTTACATTTCTCCAAAACCATAAAACCTATGTAAAAAATGATGGAGGATTTTGTTCCTTGGCCAATGATGGACAAAAACGTCTCTCACTTTTGTAAAATGCATATCTATTTGGTTCAAAACATACTTTGTAGAAAAACTGGCCCTATGTGTGGAAAATTATTTTCTCCCTTGGAATGACTTTTTTGAAAAATGAGGGAGACATGATGTTTATGAGTTGGAGTGGCCTCATACTTGCTGATATGACCTCTCTTATTCCTCCTATGCTCATATGTCACCCTGCCCAATATGCTCTGGACAAACACCTCCCAGTCTTCTTAGACTATGTTTAGGGTCATTCTCACCATCAATTCTAGATCCGACGTTGCCCCTATGGAAGTCAATTGATCTCAGATCTCCTTCAATCGACTGACAAATGGGTCAATCTATTCTCCCTTCTTCATCTGGCATGACTGCAGCTGATTTTCTAGTAGCATCTTCCTCTGCACAGAAGTATGCTGATATAACTTGGTCAGGGCCTCCCACATCTCCTGTGTCGTGTTCTTCTCAGCACTATGTGGTACTATATGATCCTTGACCCCTTCAAGGATGATACTTTTATCCCTCGCCATTACATCCTCGTACCTATCGTTATCATTCGAGTCAATTGGGATAGCTATCGTCCTCAAGGAAAAGTGTTTGACACGATTCCTGTATAGTACAGATAAGATTCTGGCCTTCCAGACTATGAAGTTTGAGGCTCCGTCCAGTCTGTCATGGTCTCTTACTCTGTGCAGTGTCGTTTCACTTCTCCTCTACTTCCCTCCTGGAAGTTCTCGGTATGACTCCTCTGAGCCTCGATTACCCTCCTGGAAACCCTTCTGCCAATTTCAAGATGCCCCTCTCCAATCGTCTGTGCAACTGCAACACTGATCTGGATTCCTTGGCTAGAAATCCACCTGGGCAGCAACTCCCTCTACCTTGGTCTTGCCCTGTTAGGTATTGTTCTGACTACAGTACCCCACCGGCTCCACTCTACAACTTACCCATAGCCTCCTAAACCCCAGCAACTTGAAGGTTAGAGCTCCTATGCTCTGCGCAATCTCGGCATCAGAAAATTATCCTCCTCATCCAACTGCGTTAGCCCTCCTGGCCTCTGCGTGAGCCTGCCTTTGCCTCCCTCAGCCTCTACCTTGCCTCTTCCTGGCTCAATATTGATGACGCAAGCACTACGTCACCCCTTCCTTGCTGCTACTCTGCTAAGAACAGATTCTGTCACTCGGGAAAGCTGTTTTCTGTTGCTGCTGCTCTATTCGGCTGATGTCCTCAGTTCTCCTGTGATCTGCAACCACCCTCTGATACCACGTTGGAATTTCTAAGTCTGACACATTAGAAACCCTTCATGCACTTTACTTATTTATTCCTACCTACTTGTTCTATTAATTAACAAGTTATTTACCATGGAAATAGTAGAAATAAATACAAATGCATGCTCCACACATCACAGATCATCAACTAGAGGAAATAGAAACAAGCATACAAGTGACACCGTTGTTTTTGGACTAATGTCCCCAGAAAAACCCAATGCGGGAAAACCGATGCAGATATCTAAGGGTTTGATTTATTAAGCACTTTCAAAATACAATCTGGGTGCAAAATCCAGCTCACCCAACAGAGAAAAGTATCGGAAGTAGTATCTCTCTACTCGGAAGCAGATATTCCAGCTGAAATCCTAGACAAACACTTTGGCAGCTCCACAACTCCAATCTGCCTCATGAAACCCCAACGTCAGCCTCTAGGGACTACGTTAGTCTCTCTCTGGCCCAATGTTATCTCAGAGTTAGCCCAACGTCACTCTGGCTTGGCCTGCATCAGCCTTTGGAGGCACTGCGTCAGTCCTTTGGCCCTTTGTGTCACCCACGCTGGCCCTCTGAGGCACTGCGCAGCTCCTGGTTGCCTCTGCGTGAGCCCTGGCTGGCTCTGTGTGAACCCTTGGCTGCTTCTGCGTCGCACTCTCTAACTACTGCGATGATCCTCCTGGTGCTATCTCTGCCTCTCTACTTCTGTATTCACTACCCCTCAGCTGCAACTCTAATCATTGTCTCAACTTTCTCAGCAAACCCAGCCCTAGAAAGTCAAAATCTTGATCTCTTGGTGTGTTCTCCAAGTGACCCAAAAGCCTCCTCCTATACTTTTCTCGTTGAAAAATCAATGACCGAGATTAAATCCCTAATCAATGACTAAGATTATATCTGGCTTGATCCATGACTTTTGAACCATTCTAACACAGTTTTATATTAATTCACATTAATATTTTATTTTCCCTAAGGTTTTCAAACTACTGGTTCTTGAAAAGTGGAGTCGCCATGAAAATTCTGAACCTTTGGATTCGTCGACACTGGAGTCGCCAGGTGAATGATTTTAGCCTTCTTGTGCCTGATTACTATTCACCATCAACAATCAGATCTAAATCATTGTTGTTAATCCTGGCAACGGCACCAGTATGTTATCGCTCCTCCATATCTCCAAGGCTGAGGAAGAGTCTAGATGAGGTAACCACATACCAACCTTTTGGCTTGGTAGCTAGCCCTACCAAGTCAAAGAGGGCTCTCTCCACAAAATCATAGCCAAGAGGGCTAGATGAATTAGGGTTTTAGGCTAGGTATAAAGTGTAGAGGATTTAGTTTGTTTGATTGGGCTATTGGGTGAGGATTAGGTCAATAGGAAAATAAGGGTATGATTGCAGACATCCGATGGAGCAAGGTAGGTAGACACTCAAACACTTTAAGGTTCTTGAGTGAGATGGATAAGACTGGTGAGGTGATAGAAAGACAAAGACAAGCATGTATTCTTTCTAAACTGAAGAGAATGAACAAATTATGAAGATTTCCTCAAAACAGAGCATGTAAGATGTATTATGTTCATCAACTTGAAAATAAACATATCATAGAAGTGAAATTAAACATTGGAGTAAAAAAAATTCAAACATATGAAACATAAGAAGAAACTATGTAAAAATACCATACCACATGTATTCCATCAAAATAGCTGCAACTCATTCATTAAATTTATGCCAAACACTGATTACACTAGTGTCTCTAATCAATACAACAACATCCAACTCAGTCCAACCTCTTCCAAGAGTGAAGAAGGGAATGATATAGACATCAAAACAACCTTCTCTCATCCTCAGGGGTCGAATCCCTGAGTTGAGGAAGAGATCCACAAAAATCTGAACTGAGACCTAGAGTGTAGGGAGATCCAAGTGACTCATCCCTAACTTAAGTGCACTGATTCATTACACCGCATTAAGTCCATTTACCTAATGTATTTACCCTAGGTAACAGTAAAAACATGATAAGTACATTTAATTCATCAATTACATAAGTGAAATCATAATTTCCCAAAATAAAATTAAAAAATGCAGTAAAAATTTGAAAAATATTAGACATTGGTCAAACGCGCCATTTTTGTGCCAGACGCACCCTCCATGTTGTAGCCAAGTTTTGAGTGCCTTACCAGTGTCCAAATTGAGCTCAAGATAGCTCGTTGTAAATCTTATCCTGATTGCTTTCCGGATATGTCTTTATCTTGTAGAATGGAGTTGATTTGTCCCATAAAAAGGTGTTTCTCCCAAGACTTCTCAGTGCACAACGCCTAGGTGAAAAATGAGGCAGAACTATGGTTTTTTGGGTGTTTTTTTCACTTTTTCTCATTCCAGTTGGACCAAACAAGGCTAGGAAAGTCATTTTCCTATATGTATTCCCTTCTCTTAATCCAATGGTGGTCTTGTTTTGGCAAAAAAGTACCTCAAATAAAAGTGCAACACCTAGGGCGTTGCATGCCTACCATTCTATTTGTCACAAAACTGTCTTGAAATGCACAAAATTTGCAAAATTTGCAAAAATGTGGCAAAACTTGTCAAATTTTCCTAAGTGATGAATAATGATGAGGGTTAGGCATGGCGTGAGGCATCAGCAAGGATATCAAACCTCCATTCCTCTTTTTGCATTTTTAGGGTTTCAATTTTTGCATTGGCCTTTCTTAAGTTTTGACGTTGCAATCTTGTTTCTCTTAGCATAGTGTTTTGCCATCCTACTTTGTATGTTATTCTATGTTGTCTATATTCCTCCTCTAATCTATCTTCCTCCTCACTGTAATTTCTATTCTCTTCTTCTGCCATGGTTTCATTAGTTTCTAAACCCTAGGGAGATGAATTGGGAGTGAAATGTACGTTTAGGGAGTGGGGAATGGGATGGAAAAAATTAGGGAGATGGGGGAAGGGATTGTCAAATTGAGGGAGGTGATAGGGAGTAGAAATGTTGTGGGATTTGGGAATAGGAATTTTATTATACGTATATGGATTTAGGAGCCTAGGATATTGAATTACCTAGGTCTTAGGGTTTAGGGGGTAAAGGGATTTGGGGAAAGTGAATGGTAGTGTAAGGGTAGTGATAGGGTTTTTAGATATGTAGGAAGGGTTGTGAAAGTATTAGGAAGTATATTTGAACATTAGGAATGAAACTAGGGGTTATAGCAAAGAAGACACCAAATTTTGCATAGAACATTAAAACACCATGAAATCATTGTTTAGGAGTGCAAGGAGGCAAGAAATTTGTCATACTCACTTGAAAGATGATGAAACAAGGCTTTGCTAAAAGTTTAGAGTGATGGCAGTATGTTTTGAAACTTGGGTGAGGAATTCAGGCAACTGCACAACTCAATGAACAAGAGCGCCCTCCTTCTAAGAGGCGCAGAGTGCAAAACGCAGGCGCACAGTGCAATTAATAGGCGCACAACGCTGATTTCAAATCAACTTTTGAATGCCTTAAAGAAGTCCAAATTTCGTTCATTATAGCTCGATGGAAAGATATCTCTCTTGGATACACAATGGACCTATCAATCACTGAAAATGATCAAGTATAGCCCCTCAAAAATCAACTCACCCAAGACTGATAAAAAAGTGCAAAATGGGGGTGCAAAAATGTAGTGTTCTCTTGCAGGCAACTGTTGGAGGTCTTCCTCAACTCTAAATTAAGCTCATGATAGCCCATTGGAAATATATTCCAATATATTTTTCATTTGACATATAAATAAAGTCATTTGGAGACCCCAGCGAGGAGAAAAAATGATTTTCCCAAGCTCACTCCAAAAGTGCAGAAAACCTCTTGTAGCACCTGTATGTTTTACATTTCCCCAAAACCATAATACTCGTGTAAAAAATGAAGGAGGTTTTTGTTCCTTGGCCTATGATGGACAACAATCTATCTCATGTTTGTAAAATGCATCTCTGTTTGGTTGGAAACATACTTTGAAGCAAAATTGGCCCTATGTGTGGCAAATGATTTTGTCCCTTGGAATGAATTTTTTCAAAAATGATGGAGACATGATGTTTATGATTTGGAGTGGCCTCATACTTGCTTATATGACCTCCCTTATGCCTGCTCTTCTCATATGTGTATGATTCCATATCAAACCCTAGCTCAGTGGGAGAGGAAATTAGGGTTTAGTGCTTGTGGAAAATGATGATTTAGGCACCCTTGGGAAAAGACAACTCCCTTTCGCATTCACTTACCCTTTTGAAACTTTACCCTTTCAATTGACTATTTCCTTTGACAAATTGACCTTATGATGGTTTGGAATCTTTGGAACACTAAGTTAACGGCTTGGTAACCTTGTACTTATTACATTTAAGTGACATAAAATTACAAAATGAAAATTAAAAGTATTACATTTGAACACAAAATTACATGATGAAATAAGAATTCATATTTACAAATCATCTTCACATGGTGAAGAGAGGTTACTGATCATTTTGACACTTGCTAGCTTTATGCAATGGAGTGGACTTTTATTGAACCATGAAAAATGTAATGACCTAATGAAAACCTTGCCTGGATTGACATTTGATGACATGACTGATGTGATGGCATGATGTCAATAACTTTATGGATAATGGATACTCGGCAAGGTATGGAAGTGTGCCAGCAAGTAATCGAATTTGAGGGAGAGATGATTTTTTTATTTTAGGACTACCATCAGTGAGTGAATTTTTGAATGCAACCTAGTGGAATGACAAAATTTCTTAATGAGACCCTAATATGCAATGAAAAGAGGATTTTTCTAACTGATGGCAGGATGCAAATACTGGCACTAACATTGGCTCCAGCTAGGGATGGTAGCTCCTTGGAGGTGCCAAGAACACTGTAGACCAAGTGCCTATCCATTGGGCATGGACTCAAAAGCTAACAACCAAACTAAACACTGAAAACTTCAATCCAAACTATCATATCATCATAGCCTTCGGGCCTTCTCCTTGGGCTTCAAACCTTGTTGAATTATGTCGTCACTTGCTGAAAACTGAACTTGAAAGAAAGTCTTTGCTAAAACAAAATCCACACCCTATTCTATTCTAACTCCTAAAAATGACAACTAAATCAAGTAAAGGAAAAATTCCAATCAAGTCAATCAAGCAACTGGATACCTGATTGTCCTCTATTTACACTATCTACAAGAAACTTAAATATTGGCAACTCAACATACAACTGAAGCTGAAAACTATGATTCAAAACAAGATAACCATAATGATCTGATGACTATAGAAAATTGGTAAAAGGATCTTGAAAAGATGTGCAAAGGACAGATCTTGATGATCAGTAGAAAGATCAGAACAACTGTCAAGTTGAATTGTTTCCTCTTCATGAGCTAGAGGCAACACATTGTCACGTTCCTCCATTTTTTCCCTTCTTCCACCATTGCTAATTGGGTGAAATGATCCTTCCAGTGTAATCAATCCAGTAGATGGTTACTTACTGAAATTTTTCTCTCACTTACCTCGAGCAGGCAGATGTATATGTAGGCAACTCACAATGAAAACTAAAACCAAGATTTATGTTGATAAACAAAAAAACGTTCATCTTCTCTAACACTTGCAAAAGACTGTCCAAGGGATCTTGAAAATTATGAAGCATTACCTTTTGTGAATCAATAAAAGGAGAAGAATAAGCATTATTTCCATATGGCTATAACAAATTAGCAAAAGGATTGTCCATAATATTTTCAACAGCGTAAGTGTCCATATCTATGGGATCTAGGGCAAAATCATTTTCATCAACAGACCTTTCATTTTCTTAACCTTGAGGAAGATTTGTATCTACAAAGGGCTCTAAAACAACTTCTTCTTGATCATTGTTCTCCTCTTCATAATCACTTGGAAACTGGAAAGACTATACAATAACATCATCATTCTTAATGGGTGGAATATGGATTTGCAAATTAAGAATCTGATTTATTTCTTCTTCGGTCAAAGGAGGAAGTACTCTTTGTTTTCTTTGGAAAAAACAACAATTTTCTTCTTTCCCTCCTAAATTTTGACAAGGATGTTGAATATCTTAATTAATTTCAAGCAAAGGAGTATATAAATTTTCATCAGACTGTTGATTCATTTCATGTGATTGTTTTTGACTATCAAGATGCAAAGTTCCTTCATCTTCAAACAAAGAGGAAGCTACTATATGTTGACTATGATCTTGCATATCAAAGTGATTGACTTCTTCAAACTGTTGTTGAAGGGAAAAATTAGAGAAGGCTTCAATAATTTCTTCATCATCCATACATTCGATATCATCAATGCTTTCAAGATATGCAATGAAACCTTCACTATAATCACAACAACTTTGTAAAGAAAGATAAGACTTCACATAATGGTTGGAGAACACATTATGGAAATCTTTTAGAGAACATAAGCTTCCTTCTGGTAACCCTTCATACCATACCCTAGATTTATCTTCAAGGGTAGCCATAAACAACTTCATGAGACAGTCCTTAGGAAACTCAACTCTTAATATACATACTTGTACATGAAACATTACTAAATGAAAAGTAGCATCATCTTCTTATTCATTTTTAAATATAGGAATATTTGTAAACCAGTCAACAAGGCATAGGATTTGGAAATCCATGGATTTGAGGTCGATCCATAGGAGCATACATGGATTTCTTCTTGCAGTAGAACTCATGTTGACAACAATAAAGTCACTAAGAAGGTTTTAAAACTAGTGGTTCTTGAAAAATGGAGTCACCATGAAAATTCTAAACCTTTGGATTGGTCGACATTGGAGTCGCTAGGTGAATGATTTCAGCCTTCTTATGCCTGATTACTGTTCACCATTAACAATCATATCTAAATCATTGTTGTTATTTCCCAGGAAAGATAGGTATTTCACTCCCCGACAACGGTGCCAATATGTTATCACTCCTCCATATCTCCAAGGCTAAGGAAGAGTCCAACTGAGGTAACCACAGACCAACCTTTTGGCTTGGTAGCTAGCCCTACCAAGTCGGAGAGGGATCTCTCCACGAAATCACAGCCAAGAGAGCTGGATGGATTAGGGTTTTAGGCTAGGTATAGAGTGCAGAGGGTTTTGTTTGTTTGATTGGGCTATTGGATGAGGATTAGGTCAAGAACTAGGTCAAGGCAAATAAGGGTATGATTACAGAGATCTGATGGAGCAAGGTAGGTAGACACTTAAACACTTTAAGGTTCTTGAGTGAGATGGATCAGACTGGTGAGGTGATAGAAAGAGAAAGACAAGCATGTATTCTTTCTAAACTGAATAGAATGGACAAATTATGAAGATTTCCCCACAACAGAGCATGTAAGATGTATTATGCTCATCAACTTGAAAATCAACATATCATAGAAGTGAAATGAAACATGGGAGCACAAAACATTCAAACATATGCAACATAAGAAGAAACTATGTCAAATTCCATACCAAAGGTATTCCATCAAAATATCTGCAACTCATTCGTTAAATTTTTACCAAATACTGATTACACTAGTGTCTCTGATCAATACAAAAACATCCAACTCAGTCCAACCTCTTCCAAGAGTGAAGAAGGGAATGATATAGACATCAAAACAAACTTCTCTCATCCTCATGGGTCGAATCCCTGAGTTGAGGAAGAGATCCACAAAAATTTAAACTGATACCTAGAGTGTAGGGAGGTCCAAGTGATTGATCCCTAACTGTCAGGCGGAAAGAGTCGATAGTGCGGACACAACCAACCTCCCTAGGAGCCTAAGACTCTCTAGTGACAAACAAGACAAACAAGAGCAATCCTTCTCTAAACATGCATTTACCATACAAGAAATCAAGTGTTTAGATCCTACCTATAGTCCAACACTGTTGTAGCAGTCCAGTCTCGCTGATCCGGATGAGCTCCTCCTTCACTTCGAAACCTGCATTCACTAACAATCAAACGATTAAATAGCACTTGATAATCTCATAAAATAAAACATATTTAACACATAGACCAAGGAGTACATGAAACAACTCATAAATAACAAGCTATTGAGAAGAATGGACTCATTTGCATTAATAGGAAACAAAAGGAACAATTAAAACCTGAGCCTTGGTGTTGTGCAAGTCCCTCCCAGGGTCCATCAAGAGTTCTCCTTTACTTTGACAAAGCTCACCCACTTCCAAATAGAACAAGCAAAGATGGCAATCTCTCCTCACAAGCTTCTAAATGGGAGTCCTAATTCCAGCAGCATCTACCCTTAGAAATGTTTAGCTTCCAACCTCTCCTCCTTCTGGCCCAATGCTTGTATTTATAGTGCTCTAGAGGAAGTTATTCAGGTCCACCATCAATGGGATAATCCCCTCTTTGGGTGGGATAGCTCCCTTATTGATGGGATAAGTTCCTCTTTGGTAGGGGTACATGAACCATCTGGAGGCGCTCAATACACGTCGAACAACCTTCTAGAATGCTCTAGAAATGAACACAAGTAACTTTTTAAAGATGAAACTTACGCATTTTGACCTTTACAGGGGTACGCACCTGCCCCTTTACATACAGAGCGTACAAGTACGCAGCTTTTGTGAACATTAGGTACGTATCCGCAGGTAAGGTTGAGAGAACCTGCGTACCCAGAGATAAATACATTTATAAAGACTTTCTCTCTTTTTGGAGTTTGACATGGAGAGCAGAGGCATAAGACTTGCCCAGGAGGATAGCATGACTTTTGATAGAGCCATACTAACTGTAAATAGTCATGGTGACATTTTTTAGTGTAACAGATTGCCCCCTAAAGTGTGAAGCCTGTAGTAGATTAGGGTTTTGTATTATCTAGGAAGGGTGAAGCACTTTATCATTTCAAGGATTATCTCGTGGAGAGCCTGGTCAGAACCTGCAATTTTCAACACAAAATACATGTATAAGATTATATCATCGCTGAGGTAGGCATTCCCATACTCAGATCAAAACTTTAACTAACAGACTAACTACTCTGATACAGGAATGATCTTGCAGTACATCATAATCATAGACTTTTGTAGACATAGTATGGGCGCAACCATCTGTTTATGATTAGTCTACTTAGATAATGAATACAAAACTCCTCGCAGCCTGGATGGTGGAAACTAGATCCAGGGTCTTCATTTCTACTTCCCGAATTGGTACGATTCTAATCATGCGAATAAATGAGTTGATGTCGAACATGGTAGAAACCACTTGATTATCAGTCGATGATGTAAACTGTTAACAAGTGTGAGAGAGACCACCAGTAATGTCAATGTTTCTCAAAGTACCCAATACAATCCATGAGATGTGAATGAATGAGTTGATGTCGAACATTTCACGGAATCCTTCGATCGAAAGTCAATGATGTAAACTGACGTCAAAGGCGAGAAACCTGCCATTGATGCATGCAGACTTCAAGGTACTGACGATTTCTAAGTCATCTCTCTAGATAATGTGCTGATGTCGATAGAAAGCGACCCGTCGCAGGCAAGCCCACAACATGAAATCATTGTTCAAGTTGAAGAAATGTTGCTGCAAGGACTGACTCAGGGATGGTCAAATGGATGACAAGTATTTTGCATATGAAAGTTTTGCTTGCAGACCTCTTGAACACATAACGACACGACAGATGGCTTGGTAATGAACGACTCAAAGTTAATCCCCGGAACCCGGCTGAAGACTTTCAAAGTGGTTTGATCAACTGTGAGGTAAAGGATTTCCCAACCCAGGTGAATGAAAAGTGTCGTGTTCAAGAGTGGTAATAAGGTTTCTTCTGAGACAAAGGATAAAAAATAGGCTCATTCTTCTCTCTTTTCCCCCACCATTTCTGGCAAGTACCTCTTTATTTTTAACAAGCTTGAGGAGGATAACATATGCTTGATTATAAGCTCATCCTTCGGATGAGTCCAACCTAGTTTTGATTCGAACCCTAGGAACGAGTGGTTCGTTCCCGTTTGTAATTGAACAGGTCCTTTACTGTGAAATTTTAACGAGCCCAGTATAGGAGAAACTCGGCGTTTTTCAATTTTAGAGAGTCTGAAAAACTTAAGAAGACTCCAGGTTGAACTTTTTCGTAAATTTGTGTCCCCCAAGCCCGAAAAAAGTATAAAATAATACCTGGGAGAACCGCTTGATCTTGCGACCAAGGAGTACTTTCATGATTAGTGTCTTTGACCTGAAAAGTAAAAAGTGATCAAGGACACGTCGTTTTATTTCCATATCGAGTTTGAAACGACAAAAACCCGGCAATCTTTTCCTGATTTTACGGTCAGAAAAGAGCTATAAGGGGACCATCTTTTAATTCTGTTTTAACGAGTGTAAAAGAAACGCTCGGCGATCTTTTCATGTTTTAGGAGTCAGAAAAGAGCTTAAAAGATGACTCTGACGTGAAAAATGATAATTTACCCTAAAGTCCCTTTGTCCTGCACAGAAACAACACATTACTCATACCTGTTTAAGATGGGCAAAAATTCATCGAAAATGTCCTTTCATGGTGAAAAATAAACAAATCTAGCATTTATTTATCCAAAAAACCTATAAAAAGACTTCTTACCATGTCATTTTTACCATTTTACTATTGAGGTTGAGAAAAGGGCTTTTGACAAGAAACTTCCCGTGGAGATTGCGGAGAATCCGACCGTCAGAATCGAACGCCGTTTCACGAGGTATTCTACAACACCCCTCTCTTGTTTTCCATCCGTTTAGAATTCATTTTTAAGCTTTTATTTGATTTTTTGGGGGCATTGGGGTTTCAAGATGCGCCCTTCGGGGTACGCAGGTCATGCACTGCTGACCTGCGTACCTCGATATTTTCCCAATGGGAAAATTACGGGGTGTACGCACCCGGCCTTAAGGGAACCTGCGTCTGGGCGCTCTGTCCCTAAAGGCCGGGGTGCGTACCCCGCAAAACACAAATTGAAACCCTTGGCCCTCCAAAATAGACCAAAATTTTCAAATTTTATGGATTCTAACTGATGTTTTATGATGTGCAGGGAGCACACCATGCTTGATTGGCGTGAAAGAGAGCACGAGGATGTTGATTTGGCCGTGATAGGTCATCAACCTTCCATTGATGCATTAAAAGCATGCAGACTGTACAAATACTGGGCCATACCTGGCATGAGGGGCCAAGTGCCTTTTCTTGAGTGGCTGGTCGAAAGGTGGAACATTCAGGAGCAATGTTTCTACATCGGAGAGCACCAGCTCGAGATAGACCCCTCCGACATATATTTTCACACTGGCTTGCCTAACAGGGGCGAGCAACTTTCTCTATTCGGGACTAGGCTGGGTGGCCAATCCCTTGCTAGTCTCCGACTAGAGTGGTGCAACAACCAAAACCATGAGAAGGGGATAGAAATCAAGTACATATCCCGACCTGAACTTATGGTGATAGCCTTTACTGTTACCAGACTTTGCGGCGCGGCCGCTTTGCACCAAGCCACCGGGTCCCAAATGCGGATGGCTATAGACTGTTTCCATGGCACCATTTTCAACTGGTGTGATGCTGTGTTGGCTAATTTGAAGGGCCAACTAACCAGGGCAAAGAGAGGACAACTGAAGACCTTTGGATATGGGCCTATAGTCGTGAGCTTTGCCCTAGAGAGAGTTCCAATGCTGGTCCCCCAGCATCTTACAGTTCCAGTTGGGGCGCCTCGGGAGCCTAAGTTGACGAGATGGGTTGCGGTAATGGCCCGGCATCCTGATGAGGGCACAGCAGTTGTTCGATTTCCTGATGGTTACTTTCACTGGCTAGAGAGCCAGGTCTTTGCTATTCAGGACTTTCCTTATGCCGGAATGGATTTTCGGAATGATCCGGACATGGTTCTTCCACAGGGAGAACAGTGGGACGACAGAGGTATTTCATTTTCCATGAGTTTTCAAATTATGTATTTTTTTTTTGTTTTTATATATCGCCTCAAAACTGACAGCACAAATTTTCAAAATGCAGATGTAGGTCCACGGCGTCCAGCCAACCTCCGGGCTTTTGAGAGGAGAGTACCAGCTATACCAGTGCCAGCCCCACAGGATGCGGCCGCAGAGACCTTAGCCGAGCTGGAACAGGATCTAGAGCGTCTGACGGCGGACATACCAGAGACCACCATAGATGATATTCCTATTCGACTTCAGCGCTATGTGGTTGCAGTCCCAGGACCTTTTAGGAGGTTCTTGTGTAGGGTAGCGCGGGCAGTGGTCTCGTATAGAGAGCACCACCAGTGATTGACTAGTCACTTTTGTAGACACATATGACATTTTGGCTTTTTGTACTTATCATTTTTGCCGATCATAAGGTGTTTTTCAACCTATGATCGAAGACGATGTATATTTTTGACACACTCCTATCTATATATATATCATTATTACCGGCTTATCTTGTTTAACATATGTGATGAAATGTTTTTAAATTTACTTGTATGATTATCGCAAATGTCTGTCCAACATTCGAGAAGCAATTGCATCTGCTAATGTATTTAAAGACCTTGGAATATGCTGATATTCAATGTAATCAAATTCACGTTCCAAGAGACGCACTCTCAAAAACAACCTTAATAACACAGGATTTCTAATGGCATATACTCTATTAAGCTGTAATACAACGAGTTCAGAATCTAACCTCACTATCAAACGTCGAATTCCAAATGAAATAGATTCAGACAATAATTCAACCACTGCACTGTATTCTGCAATGTTGTTCGTTGTTTGACCGAGGCTCATCCCATGCATAGAAACTAACTCGTCAGAGGGCGAATAGATAACCCAAGCTACGGAAGAGATATTCCGTGTACTACGACAAGCACCATCGGCAAATCCAATGTACGTTTGGAGAGATGTCGACATCTGCAATATCAAGAGTAAAACCAAGATAAGCCAGAATAACGACGAGAAACACACTTTCTAAGCTAAGCACACTATCTAAACTAACAAACATACTAGCTAGAAAGAAAACCTAACCTAACTAAAATTCTCCATACCCACCATTTAAGCATAATACCTCTTTAGGTAAAGTCCATTTCTGGGTTTACCCAAAGAGTCCCCATCAAAATCTACCAGCTCATAGGCCCCTTTTTCTAGCTTTCGCTTTACAATGTAGGGTCCATGCCACATAGGAACGAATTTTCCAGCACCTAGCTTATCGTTAGCTTGATCATATAATAGCACTAGGTCTCCCTCCGAAAAACTTCGAGGAGTCACATTTCTATCATACTGAGCTTTCATTCGCTTCGCGTGAGTCTCGATTGCCAATGCAGCGTCACGTCGAGTCTCATCTAACTGAGCTAAGTATAATAAACGTTTCTCCTCTTTGGAAGTAGCTGGGAGTAATTCGACAGCCATTTGAAGTGATGGGATTTCGCATTCAATGGGTAACACAGCTTCCAAGCCATAAACTAGCTGGAAAGGAGTGAACCCTGTTGAAGTTTTCACTGAGGTTCGGTATGCCCATAGCGCTGAAAATAACATGTTGTGCCAATTTGACCGATGAATACCAATGATTCGTCAGATCATGATAACCAGAACTTTGTTGATAGACTCAACCAAACCGTTGGCTTGCGGATAATAAGGAGTAGAGCTATCGTGGCGCAAACCAAGCTGGCTTGTAAGCTCCATCATCATGATGTTTCGAAAATGGCTCCCATGGTCAGTGATGATTGCTTGTGGGACACCAAACCTAGTTATAATGTGATTGAATACGAAAACTGCAGCTGTTTTGCCGCTTGCGTCGAATGTAGGCATCGCCTCGGCCCATTTAGTAAAATAATCAACCGCGAGGATGATATACGCATGCCCCCCGGCCGAGTGAGGGTTACAAGTAATAAAATCGATACCCCATTTGGCGAAAGGACCAACGGCAATTATAGGATGGAGAGGAGCAGGTGGTGCGCGCATCTTGCGATCAAACACTTGACAGTTGTGGCATTTTCGGACCGCAATGATACTATCTTTAAACATGGATGGCCAGAAATAGCCAGCGCGCAACACCTTCTGAGCTGTGGCATACCCAGACATATGACCGCCACATGCTCAAGAGTGACAATCATTCAAAACCCTCTCAGCCTCTTCGTGAGTTAAGCAACGTCGAAAAACTAAGTCTGCCCCTCGGCGATAAAGTGTATCTCCAATAATCCTGTATTGCTGGGATTGAAACCGAATTTTTCGACGTTCCGACTTTGAAGCTTCAGGCTGAAAGGTTTGGGTTTGGAGATAGATGATTATATCCCCGTGCCACGGATCTAAAGTACTGATAAGAAACAAAGATTCGTCCGCAATGGACTCCTCTGCCACAGTTTCTGTGTCAGTGCGCGGGAAATCACACATCAATTCCGCAAAAACTAAGGATTTCTTAAACTTGGATTTCTCAAACTCCAAGTCGAACTCTTGCAGGATAACGATCCATTTAGAGTACTTGCCCCCTAGCAATTGTTTTGTCAAAATATAAATCATAGGGTTGCAATCCGAAATGACTGTAGTTTTACGGAGAAGAATGTAGTGACGAAAACACTGGACAGCTTGAACGGCTGCCAGGGCCAATTTCTCCACA
Organism: Pinus tabuliformis; assembly: GCA_031772625.1. Taxonomy (NCBI): domain Eukaryota; kingdom Viridiplantae; phylum Streptophyta; class Pinopsida; order Pinales; family Pinaceae; genus Pinus; species Pinus tabuliformis. The sequence continues at coordinate 912,919,261 of CM062818.1, read as the reverse complement.
TGCGAATATTTTAGCTCAGTGGGGTTTAATGTCCTACTAAGATAATATATCACATGTTCCGCTCTGAATTCATCTTCTTGAACTAACACCATTCCAATAGTGGAATGCAAAGCTGCGAGGTATAAGAAGTAGTCCTGGTTGTAGTTGGGAGGATGCAACAACGGTGCATGGGTCAACGCGTGTTTAAGTGCATCAAAAGATTGTTGGGCAATCTCATCCCAAAAGAATTGAGCGTTCTGTTTCAACAACCGTGTAAAACCTTTAGTGACCTCGGCGTAATTTGGAATGAATCGGCGTAAAAAGTTCGCTTTCCCTTGCAAACTTTGGAGTTGGCGCAAACTCGAAGGAGGCAGCAATTTGATGATAGCTTCGACCTTCGAGGGATCGATGCGAATGCCGGCTTTTGAAACAACAAATCCCAGCAATCGACCCGTCTCTATACAGAATACACACTTGTGGGGATTCAACCGAATTCGATAATGCCTACACCTCATAAAGATTGCTCGTAAGTGGACAAGGTGATCAGCTCGATGTAAAGAATGAGCAGGCAAATCATCGAGGTACGGTTGCACAATGTGCTTGATGTCATGAAATGCGTAAGACATCGCCCGTTGAAAAGTGGCCCCGGCATTCTTAAGCCCAAAAGGTAATTTGCAATAAGCAAATGTCCCCCATGGACAAATGAATGCCGTTTTTGGTTGGTCGGCAGGTAGAATATTGATTTGATTATAGCTCAAAAAACCATCCATGAAGGAAAACATTTCACTTTCGGCACAATCATCAATAATTTGATCGATATAAGGCGTAGGATAGTTGTCTTTTGGACAAGCTTGATTTATATCCCTATAGTCGATACAGATTCTTATTGTTCCTTGTTTCTTGTTGACCGGAACAATATTCGATACCCAATCCGTTAACGGGATTGGATAAATGAAACTTGCTTTCAACAGCTTCTCGACTTCTGCTTTAATCGCAGCCGCTTTCCTAGGGTGAATCTGACGCAACCGTTGCCGGACGGGTTTAGCGTCCGGGTAGGTCTTTATTTCATGAACAACAATGGCAGGATCGATTCCCAGCATTTCCTCGTAAGACCAGGCAAACATATCGCGGAATTCTTGGAATAGGGCCTTGTAAGTTTGGATTTCATCTTCTGTACATGAGGCACCTATATGAATGTTTTCCTCAATTCCGGGCTTCACTGAAATATCAATGGGAATAGTGCGAGAAATATTCCCTAAATTCAACTATGAATCAGAATGTTTCGTTGGATTCTGAGCGTCTTTGACATATTCAGCGGTAAAGATAGATGAAAAATCATTTTCAAAAGCATCATCCTTAGGTAAAAACGAAGATCTATGATGGAGATCTTCCCATGGTAGATCGTCTACACTTAGGATTTCGCGAAGTTGCTCGTCAGATGACAGGACTTCGGGAAACGCTATCCGTTCTAAGGTTGATGTGAAAAGTGATTCTTCACTGACCACATTCATTTGGTCGATTTGGGTTGAATGCGAGTCGGTAAAAGACATGACGGCTTCATAAGAAATTTCAAATGGACTCAAAGGCATAGCATCACCGAATGATTCTATCTCAGATTCAAATGGGACAATCCAAGGATCATCATAAATAATGTTGTCTGATGTAATCATATGAATTGATGCAAATGAAGGGTCTGCGTTGATTGGAGGGAAAGGAAAAGTTCCCAGAAAACCGGAATCTTTAACTAAACCTACGCCAACGTCCCTATAAGGGATTGTCATCTTACCGACAGGCTGGATACTCTCTGAAGAGGCTGGGTCGGATGAAAAATATGTCAGCTGATCAATTGTCACGATCTTACCGTTATGTGGAAACTTTATTACTCTGAAGACCGATGAAACGACCGCCGTCATAGCATATGACCAACTTCGACCCAGAAGAAGGTTGTAGTCTAGAGGGGCATCAACCACTTCCACATCCTGACTAACGGTTTTACCTTCTACCCCTATAGGCAATTCCTGTAGAATACCAAACGGACGGAACCCACGGCCATCAAAGGCCTTAAGGATGGTCGGGGATTGGTTCAGCGAAGGAGAACCAAGCGATATCCAACATTGAATCGACATAATACACGTAGAAGCTCCCTCATCAATCACAGTCCGATGAATAGGTCTGTTTTTTACCATCACTGGAATTTGGAAAGCCATTTGATGGGGAAGGCGCGGTGTACTATTTTCTAGATCGAAGATTATCAGATTCGGGTCCTGAACATCAACAGCTCCGATAGCCGACAAAAGTAATTTTCGCTGTGCTGGGCATGATTGCAGCACTTCTAAAGCCGACATTGCTGAGGGTGAAACAGCTAAGTCCTCAACAATGTTGTAATTCTGGGCCGCTCTCGCATGTGGATTAAAAGCAGACCTTCGAAGTACACCCTTGGCGGGCGGTTTGATTACTAAGTCCGGGTTAGGTTTTTCGATCTGTAGTGGATCGGAACCAGGAGCTGAGGTTGATGGATTAGAATGAGAAGATTCTGCTTCCTTACCATCAACAGGATTCTTACTACCATAATCTTGCGATCGAGTCGCAATCCTCACATGAGACATCATCAAAATGGGTTCTTCACTGGCAGTCGAGGAAGAACCTATCATCTTACTCTCCTGCTTTGGAAATGGATCTTTCAACACAGTAGGAGTGGGAGAACCTTTGACTATTTTCACAACCTCGGCCCAATGAGGGCAATCTCTTGTAAAATGATCCTCTTCACAAATAAGACAAGGATATCGAGGTTTGCGCTTTTCGTCATTGGTTTCCGACTTTTTCGTTTTCTCCTTCGGAGCCTTGTCTGCTTTAGCCTTCTTCTTTCCTTTCTTCTTTCCACCGTTTTTTGATTTGGCCGTAGATGACACTACAGCGTGAATATCGGTGGAAAGTTCAGGAGAAGACTCTCCTGTCGGGGAATCGGGCAAAGTGATTATAGGAGTAGTAGAAGTCTTGGAAGATTTCTTCTTGCTCTTTGTGTTCACGATGCCAATCATACCATCAGCGGCATGAGATCCCGAAGGAGCAGCAGCGATTTGATTCGATTTTGGAAGATCTGGAATCTTCTCGTGTAACGTACCCGACTGAGTATAAACTAAGTCAAGGTACTGCGCCTGAGCAATGACTTGCTCCTCAGTAACTACTCCGGCCTTAGCTACATCTTCAGTAATCTTCGGTAATAATGATTTAACAAACCATTCAGCTAAGATTTGGTCCGGAATAAAAACTTTCACTAACCTTCTTCGACGTCTCCACTCATGAATGTGATCAGAAATATACGTGGACGTCGATTGTTTTAGTGAAGTTAATAACTTCGTGCCGTTATCGTATCTGACCGGCAACTGAAAGTGAGTTAAGAACGAGCTAGCTAACTGGTTGAAATTGTAAAAAGAGGCCCGTGGTAACTCAATGTACCACTTGGCCGCGAGACCAATGAGTTTACGCTGGAAAAGACGTAAGCGGATCGAATCATCCGAGATAGAATTTGAAGCACACCAGAGGTGGTAAGTCATCACATGATTGGACGGATCCTCTCCAGACTTACCTTCGAACTTGGGTATATCACTGGGCAACTTATTTGGCATTGGCGGCCAGAACGGAAGATATTGAATTGGATCGTTCGTTAGGCGCGTCAAGTCTGGTAAATCCAAAGTTGCGATAAACGGTAATTTCCGGTTAGGATCTCTAAAACTCTGGGTCACAAGACCAGTCCCAGGAGGAGGATATCCAGGATAACTAGGAACAGGAGTCGCATTAGGGATATTATAGCCTCCTGGAAAACCAGGATTAACCGGACCGTACTGGGGTTGTTGAGGTTGTTGATAAGTGTACCCAGGATACGGTTGATACTGGTAAACCGGCTGTTGGACAGCTTGCCCATGTTGGTACTGTCCCTGGTACGGTTGATGAACAAATTGAGGCTGAGTAGTGACAACCGTACTTATACCAGGCTGACCTATAGGCATCTGGACCGTGGTTTGAATCGTAGATCCAGACAACGGTAAAGATGTCTGAGGAGTGGTTGCAGAGACAGTAGAAACCGGAGCTGTCGATACTCCAGAAGTAAGTGCGGCAGATGTAGCGGTAGTTGCAGCAGCCATTTGAGATGGAGTACTAGGTGCAATTGGCGGCTGAGTAACTACCGAAGTTACAGAAGTTTGAACATTTGACTGGACAGGTTGCGGTTGCTGGGGTGGACCAGAAACTACGGGTTGTCCAGCTTGAGGTACCAACTGTATACTTGGCTGCAACACCTGTTGACCCTGTGATGGATCCCACACTATCATTCTGGGGTATTGACCCATAACAGGTTGAGGATACTGAGATCCATAACCAGATTGAGGATAGGATTGATAATTGAAAGGTACAGTTCCCATACCTTGAACATATGACTGACCTTGAGGTGGTTGATAACCTTGACTCAAGTATTGACCTTGAGGTTGATAACCTTGAGGTAAATACGGATACTGGGGTTGACCTTGACCTTGAGGTTGATACCCTTGAGGTTGATACCCTTGGGGTTGATACCCTTGAGGTAAATATTGATACTGAGGTTGACCCTGGGGTACATATTGAGGCTGGGGTTGACCTTGAGGCATGTATTGCACCATAGGTACATACTGACCTTGAGGTTGCCCCCCAGACATGATTTGTGTACCTTGAGGTTGCCCCCCAGGCGTTAACTGAGGCTGCCCCCCAGGCGGTAATTGGCCACCTTGAGGTTGGGAAACGGGAACTGAACCTGACATCATGTAAATGTCTCCTACACCCAATGGTATATTACCATTGTTTCCAGCTAATAACCCATGATCAATGGGTTGAGGAGATGCCCCCGCAAAGGTACCAGAAAGCGACTGATACCCAGTGGGAACAGAAGGACCGCCGTGTAAGAAAGATTCAGGAGTTTGAGTAAACACGGACCACTGACCAGACATATTTACAGGAGTATAAATACCTCCAGGTGGAAAAGGAGTACGAGGTGTAGAAAAACCTATCCCTGAGTTGTCTAAATAATTGGTTAACGAAAGGTACCAAGTAGTACTTCTAGGAGGACTGTAAAAGATAGATTCACGCTCCCTGAGCTCAATAGTAAGTTGATCTTCAAGGTTAGAGATGCCTATTTCTTCCTCTGGAGCAAGTTCTTCGATAGCAATCATACCAGTAGGAAGATTTTCGGTGATAACTCGTTCTACTCTTGGTGAATCTGGAACACTAGAAGTCGAAGTAACAGGTTCAGATATTTCAGGTTCTTCGCCTATATCACTAGTAGACGAAAAACTACCAGCAAGCTTAGAAACTGTAACAGCTTCGGGATTATAACCTATCTCTAGACTTTGGTAATCTGGATGGACTACCAAGGAAGATTCTCCTTCTTCAGGTGCACCTACTCTACTGCCACTAGGAGGAGTTACAAGGACCTTCAAACCTTCTAGATTACTCGGGTCGTCTCGAGGAGGTTCACCCCGAAGTCTACGGGATGTCCTCAACAATTCGGCCACAGAAACAACTTCAGGAGACTGGCCCCGAAGTCTACGGGACTGTCTCGATAATTCCGCCACAGCTAAAAAATTTTAACTACTACACACGAAAACAAAGTAAAATCTCAAATCAAACCACCTAAAGTTGCTAAAGAACCAAACAAATTTGAATCACACGCCTAAAGAATCTAGGGCGTCAAACCAAGCACAAACAGTAGCCTTCCAGACCAAAAACGCTAGTTGGAGATGAAACCCAACATCGTCGGATTCAGTACAGAAGTGGCGGGTGGAACAGTTACCCCGACAACCTGCTTAATGAATATACCGCCACAAGTTCCTCCACTTTAACCGTCTCGAGTGAAGTGAACCCCCCGGAAAATCCAAGTGAGTCTAGCCGACGTCTGCTCCAGGTACAGTGGGATCTTCCCTCCGCCGTCACCTCGGTAGAATCCTAAAGATAATGGTCACTAAGGCTACCAACCGCAACAAATGCACCTGGGGGAACAGTCTACACTCCGACAGCACGCAAGGGCAGAGTATCAAGCTCAATCCCCTTGCCGGTTCCTTGACAATAATCCAAGGTTTACCGACAAGTGACCCCTGGCTCCTCGACAATGGTTAATCCGAGGTTTACCGTTTGTAATACGTGCGTGTCTGGCGTCGTTCCCAACGAGGGAGGATTGATCCCCTCACTGGTTCGGACACGAGCTCGTGCTTCTCCTTTAAGAGGAGCTTTCCCAGAGTACAAATGAGACAATTGGATTTATTCTATCACAAGATAAGCTACTTGTTTGGTTTTGTTGTCTTGGAGAGTTAATTACTCTCCTACTCCAAGACACTAGCCTGATCTAAATTGGTGTTTCAGAGCCCTAGTAAATAGAAGTTACTAAGTTGATTTTACTTTAAGCGTTAATTTTATGGTTTTTCTTAAAGACAAAAGGTAGCGGAAATGAAACCAATGGTGTGTAGACTTGACTCAAACCACTACAAAGATGCACCTAAGATGATTTACGCTACTTTTCTCTTTCAATGAAACTCCTAACTAAGAGAGTTGGAAAATGCAAATTTTATAGAAAACAACTTTCTTAGTAAAGACAATCAAAGAAACAATTCTCTTTATCTTTTCAAGCATACAAACATGACCACTCCTTATGTGCACGAAAATTTCTTTTTCTTTCAAAATCCCTCAAAGCTACTTGAAACAAAACTTTTCAAAGGAGATGTTTTTGTATTTTCTCTTATTTAATAAAGCATATAAATCTATTTTAACGAAAATCAATCTCAAAAGTTATAAAATCTATGAAAAATTGACTCACAAGCAAATCAAAAAGAAATTTACTCTAAGCAAACCTAACGAGGCAAAAGCCTACAAGGATGATTCTAGGTTGTTTTACTTGACCAAAATCAAGCCAAGGACCAGCTAATGCAGAATCAAAAGACCAGTCAAAACAAAACTCAAATCTTTTTGTTCTTTTTGTAAAATGGAATTCAATACTCAATCAACAAGTACGTCGAAATTTGCCAAAGAGACAACTCAAAGGTAAGTTGCTCTCACAGGTAGACTTTATGACAGGTCCGACTTCTAAGAAGGCTGACAAAACCAGAGAGATCTAAGGCTTGACAACTTCTACCGTCAAAGTCACTACAGGACCTACTCAAAAATCAAACCCTAGGGCTTAAACTTCTATGAAATCCACTAAAACACTCAATGCTATCGAAACAAGTTCAGGTGAAGATCTTTGACAAGAGACTAATGGATCTGGGCAGAAAAAACTAAGAAAAAGCAAAATCTAAGAGGAAAAGTGCAAAAAATGGAAATTTCTTAATTTTTAGCAGGGTACGCAGGCAACCTGTTAAGCCAGGTGCGGGCCCACTCTGTGCACACAGCAACAGTGCGTACAAGTACGCACTGTGCAATACTCAGAGGGTGCGTACTACTGAAAAAACCAAGAAAATCTAAATTCAATCTAACCCTAAGCTAACCCACCCAAATACAAAGTCACAGAGCCAAAAACCAGAAAATAAATGACTTTTCTCATATCAAAGTTGCATACAAAGGAAAAGACTTTCACATCAATGGATTCCCCAGCGGAGTCGCCATTTTGTCAGGCGGAAAGAGTCGATAGTGCGGACACAACCAACCTCCCTGGGAGCCTAAGACTCTCTAGTGACAAACAAGACAAACAAGAGCAATCCTTCTCTAAACATGCATTTACCATACAAGAAATCAAGTGTTTAGATCCTACCTGTAGTCCAACGCTGTTGTAGCAGTCCAGTCTCGCTGATCCGGATGAGCTCCTCCTTCACTTCGAAACCTGCATTCACTAACAATCAAACGATTAAATAGCACTTGATAATCTCATAAAATAAAACATATTTAACACATAGACCAAGGAGTACATGAAACAACTCATAAATAACAAGTTATTGAGAAGAATGGACTCATTTGCATTAATAGGAAACAAAAGGAACAATTACAACCTGAGCCTTGGTGTTGTGCAAGTCCCTCCCAGGGTCCATCAAGAGTTCTCCTTTACTTTGACAAAGCTCACCCACTTCCAAATAGAACAAGCAAAGATGGCAATCTCTCCTCACAAGCTTCTAAATGGGAGTCCTAATTCCAGCAGCATCTACCCTTAGAAATGTTTAGCTTCCAACCTCTCCTCCTTCTGGCCCAATGCCTGTATTTATAGTGCTCTAGAGGAAGTTATTCAGGTCCACCATCAATGGGATAATCCCCTCTTTGGGTGGGATAGCTCCCTTATTGATGGGATAAGTTCCTCTTTGGTAGGGGTACATGAACCATCTGGAGGCGCTCAATACACGTCGAACAACCTTCTAGAATGCTTTAGAAATGACCACAAGTAACTTTTTAAAGATGAAACTTACGCATTTTGACCTTTACAGGGGTACGCACCTGCCCCTTTACATACAGAGCGTACAAGTACGCAGCTTTTGTGAACATTAGGTGCGTATCCGCAGGTAAGGTTGAGAGAACCTGCGTACCCAGAGATAAATACATTTATAAAGACTTTCTCTCTTTTTGGAGTTTGACATGGAGAGCAGAGGCATAAGACTTGCCCAGGAGGATAGCATGACTGTTGATAGAGCCATACTAACTGTAAATAGTCATGGTGACATTGTTTAGTGTAACACTAACTTAAGTGAACTGATTCATTACACCTCATTGAGTCCATTTACCTAATGTATTTACCCTAGGTAATAGTAAAAACATGATAATTACATTTACTTCATCAATTACATAAGTGAAATCATCATTTCCGAAGATAAAAGTAAAAAATGTAGTTAAAATTTGAAAAATATCAAACATTTGTCAAACGCGCCATTTTTGTGCCAGGCATGCCCTCCATGTTGCAGCCAATTTTTGAGTGCCTTCTTGGTGTCCAAATTGAGCTCAGGATAGCTCGTTGGAAATCTTATCCTATCTACTTTCCATATATGTATTTATTTTGTAAAATGGAGTTGATTTCACCCCTCATAATGTGTTTCTCCCAAGACTGCTCAGTGTGCAGCACCTAGGTGAAAAATGAGGCAGAACTGTGGTTTTTTTTTGTGTTTTTTCACTTTTTCTCCTACCAGTTGGACCAAAAAAGGCTAGCAAAGTGGTTTTTTTGCATGTCTTCCCTGCTCTAAGTCTAATGGTGGTCTTCTTTTAGCCAAAAAGTGCCTCAAACTAAATTGTGTTGCCTGGCATTCTAACTGTCACAAAATTGTCTTGAAATGCACAAAATTTCCAAAAATGCACCAAAACATGTCAAAATTTTCTGAGTGTGAATAATGATGATGGTTAGGCATGGAGTGAAGCTTCAGCAAGGATATCAAGCCTCCCTTCCTCTTTTTGCATGTTTAGGGTTTTAATTTTTGCATTGGCCTTTCTTAAGTTTTGACCTTGCAATCTTCTTTCTCTTAGCATAGTGTTTTACCATCCTCCTTTGTATGTCATTCTCTGTTGTCTATCTTCCTCATCCAATCTATCTTCCTCCTCACCGTAATTTATGTTCTCTTCTTCTGCTATGGTTTCTTAGTGTCTAAAACCCTAGGGAGATGAATGAGGAGTGAAATGTAGGTTTAGGGAGTGGGAAATGGGATGGAAAAAATTAGGGAGATGGGGGAGGGGATTATCAAATTGAGGGAGGTGATAGGGGGTAGAAATGTTGTGGGATTTGGGAATAGGAATTTTATTATAGGTGTAGGGATTTGGGAGCCTAGGAAATTGAATTACCTAGGTCTTAGGGTTTAAGGGATAAAGGGATTTGGGAAAGGGAATGGTAGTGTAAGGGTAGGGATAGGGTTTTTAGACATGTAGGAAGGGTTGTGAAAGTCTTAGGAAGTATATTTGAACATTAGGAATGGAACTAGGTTTTATAGCAAAGAAGACACCAAATTTTGCATAGAACATTAAAAATCCATGAAATCATTGTTTAGGAGTGCAAGGAGGCAAGAAATTTGTCATACTCACTTGCAAGATGATGAAACAAGGCTTTGCTGAAAGTTTAGAGTGATGGCAGTATGTTTTGAAGCTTAGTGAGAAAATCCAGGCAGGTGCGCAGTGCAATGAACAAGAGTGCCCTCCTTCTGCCAGGCACACAGCGCATAACACATGCGGACAATGCAAAACACAGGCATGCAACGCTCACTTCAAATCAACTTTTTAGTGCCTTCATGAATTCAAAATTGATCTCATCATAGCATGTTCGAATTATATCTCTCTTGGCTACAGAATGGACCTATCAAGAACTGAAAATGGTCAAGTATAGCTCCGCAAAAATCAATTCTCCCAAGACTGGTCAAAAAGTGCAAAATGGGGGTGAAAAAATTCAGTGTGCTCTTGCAGACAAATTTTGGAGGTCTTCCTGAACTCCAAATTGATCTCAAGATATCTCATTCGAAAGATATTCCATGAGATTTTCCATTTGACTTATCAAAAAAGTCATTTGGACAATCCAGCTAGGAGAAAATTTGATTTTTCCAAGGTCACTCGAGAAGTGGTGAAAACCTCTTGTACCACCTGTATGTTTTACATTTCTCCAAAACCATAACACCTGGGTAAAACATCAAGGAGGTTTTAGTTCCTTTGCCTATGATGGAAAAACACCTCTCTCACTTTTGTAAAATTCATCTCTATTGGGTTGGAAACATACTTTGAAGAAAAACTGGCCCTATGTGTCGCAAATGATTTTGTCCCTTGGAATTACATTTTTGAAAAATGATGGAGACATGATGTTTATGAGTTTGAGTGGCCTCATACTTGTTGATATGACCTCTCTTATTCCTCCTCTACTCATATGTCTCTGATTCCATAGCAAATCGTAGCTCAGTGGGAGAGGAAATTAGGGTTTAGCGCTTGTGGAAAATGATGATTTAGGCACCCTTAGGAAAAGACAACTCCCTTTGGCATTCACTTAACCTTTTGAAACTTTACCCTTTCACTTGACTATTTCCTTTGACAAATTGATCTTTTGATGGTCTAGAATCTTTGGAACACTGAGTTAACAGCTTGAGAACCTTGTACTTATTACATTTAAATGACATAAAATTACAAAATGAAAATTAAAAATATTACATTTGAACTTAAAATTACATGATGAAATAAGAATTTCTCTTTACAAATCATCTTCACATGGTGAAGATAGGTTACTGATCATTTTGACAGTTGTTGGCTTTATGCAATGGAGTGGAATTTTTTTGAACCGTTAAAACCCTAATGGCCTAATGAAAACCTTGACTGGATTGACCTTTGATGACATGACTGATGTGATGGCATGATGTCATTAACTTTGTGGATAATGGATACTCAGTCAGGTATGGAAGCGTGACAACAAGTGATCAAATTTAAGGGAGAGTGATGATTTTTTGATTTTAGGACTACCATCAGTGAGTGAATTTTGGAATGCAACCTAGTGGAATGACAAAATTTCTGAATGAGACCATAATATGTAATGAAAAGAGGATTTTTTATCACTGATGGCAGGATGCAAATACTTACACTAACATTGGCTCCAGTTGGGGATGATAGCTCCTTGGAGGTGCTAAGAACACCGTAGATGAAGTGCCTATCCATTGGGCATGGAGTCAAAATCTAACAACCAAACTAAACACTAAAAACTTCAACCCAAACTGTCAGATCATTAGAGCCTTAGGGCCTTCTCCTCGGCCTTCAAACCCTGATGAATTATGTCATCAGTTGCTCAAAACAGAACTTGAAAGAAAGTTACTGTTGAAACAAAATCCACATGCTATTCTATTCTAACTGCTGAAAATGAATACTAAATCAGGGAAAGCAAAAATGCCATTAAATCCATTCAAACAACTAGATACTTGATTGTCCTCTATTTACACTATCTACAAAAAACTTGAAGATTGGAAACTCAGCATACAACTAAAGTTGAAAACTATGATTCAAAACAAGATAACCATCATGATCTGATGACTGTAGTAAACTGGTAAAAGAATCTTGAAAAGCATGTGCAAAGGAAAAATCTTGATGATCAGCAAAAAGATCAGAACAACTGTCAAGTTGAATTTTTTCCTCTTCATAAGCCAGAGGCAACACATTGGCATGTTCCTCCACTTTTTTACCTTTTTCCACCATTGCTGATTAGGTGAAATGATCCTTCCAATGTAACCAATCGAGTAGATGGTTACTTACTGAATTTTGCTCTCACTTACCTCGAGTAGGCATAATGATGTATATGTAGGAAACTCACAATGAAACTGAAACCAAGATTTATGCTAATAAACAAAACAGCATTCATCTTCTCTAATGCATGCAAAAGACTGTCCAAGGGATCTTGAAAATTATGAAGCATTACCTTTTGTGAACCAATAAAAGGAGAAGAATAAGAATTATTTCCATATGTCTGTAACAAATCAGTAAAAGGATCCTCCATAATATTTTCAACAGCATAAGTGTCCATATCTGTGGGATCTGGGCAAAACTCCTTTTCATCAACAAACCTTTCATTTTCTGAACCTTGAGGAAGATTTGTATTTGCAAGGGGCTCGAAAACAACTTCTTCTTTATCGACGTTCTCCTCTTCATAATCACTTGGAAATTGGAAAGACTGTACAATAACATGACCATTCTTAATGAATGGAATATGGATTTGCAAATTAAGAATTTGATTTATTTCATCTGCAGTCAAAGGAGAAAGTACTCTTTGTTTTCTATGGACAAAATAGCAATTGTCTTCTTTCCCTCCTAAAGTTTGACAAGGATGTTAAATATCTTCATTAATTTCAAGCAAAGGAGTATATGAATTTTCATCAGATTGCTGATTCATTTCATGTGATTCTTTTTTACTATCAAGATGCAAATTTCCTTCATCTTCAAGCAAAGAGGAAGCTATTGTATGCTGACTACGATCTTGTGTCTCAAAGTGACTGGCTTCTTCAGACTGTTGTTGAAGGGAAAAATCAGAGAAGGCTTCAATGATTTCTTCATCATCCATGCATTTGATATCATCAATACTTTCTAGATATGCAATGAAACCTTCACTATAATCACAACAGCTTTGTAAAGAAAGATAAGACTTCACATAATGGTTGGAGAAAACATTATGGAAATATTTTAGAGAACATAAGCTTCCTTCTCGAAACTCTTCATACCATACCCTAGATTTATCTTCAAGGGTAGCCATAAACAACTTCACGAGACAGTCCACAGGAAACTCAACTCTTAGTCTACATACATGTACATGAAACCTTAATAAATGCAAAGTAGCATCATCTTCTTGTTCATTTTTAAAGATAGGAAGATTTCTAAACCAGTCAACATGAGGCATAGGATTTGGAAATCCAGGGATCTGAGATCAATCCATAGAAGCATGCCTGGGATTTCTTCTTGCAGTATAACTCATCTTGACAACAATAAAGTCGCCAAGAAGGTTTTCAAGCTACTAGTTCTTGAAAAGTGGAGTCGCCATGAAAATTATGAACCTTTGGATTCATCGACACTAGAGTCGCCAGGTGAATGATTTCAACCTTCTAGTGTGTGATTATTGTTCACCATCAGCAATCAGATCTAAATCATTGTTGTTATTTCCTTAGGAAGATAGAGATTCTGCTCCCTGGCAACGGAACCAGTATGTTATCACTCCTTCGTATCTCTAAGACTGAGGAAGAGTCTAGTTGAGGTAACCACAGACCAACCTTTTGGCTTGGTAGCTAGCCCTACCAAGTCAGAGAGGGCTCTCTCCACAAAATCACAGCCAAGAGGGCTAGATGGATTAGATTTTTAAGCTAGTTATAAAGTGAAAAGGGTTTTGTTTGTTTTCTTGGGCTGCTGGGTGAGGATTAGGTCAAGAACTAGGTCAAGGCAAATAAGGGTATGATCGCAGACATTTGATGGAGAAAGGTAGGTAGACACTCAAACACTTTAAGGTTCTTGAGTGAGATGGATCAGAATGGTGAGGTGCTAGAAAGAGAAAGACAAACACGTATTCTTTCTAAACTAAAGAGAATGGACAAATTATGAAGATCTCCCCAAAACAGAGCATGTAAGATGTATTATGCGCATCAACTTGAAAATCAACATATCATAGAAGTGAAATGAAAGATGGGAGTACAAAACATTCAAACATATAAAATATAAGAAGAAACTTTGTCAAAATTCCATACCACAAGTATTCCATCAAAATAGGTGCAACTTATTCATTAAATTTCTACCAAATATTGAGTACACTAGTGTCTCTGATCAATAAAACAACATCCAATTCAGTCCAACCTCTTCCAAGAGTGAAGAAGGGAATGATATAGACATCAAAAAAACCTTCTCTCATCCTCAGGGGATGAATCCCTAAGCTGGGGAAGAGATCCACAAAAATGTGAACTGATACCTAGAGTGTAGGCAGGTCCAACTGGCTCATCCCTAACTTAAGTGAATTGATTCATTACACCTCATTGAGTCCATTTACCTAATGTATTTACCCTAGGTAATAGTAAAAACATGATAATTACATTTACTTCATCAATTACATAAGTGAAATCATCATTTCCCAAGATAAAAGTAAAAAATGCAGTGAAAATTTGAAAAATATGAGACATTTGTCAAACGTGCCATTTTTGTGTCAGGGGCGCCATATCTAATCCAGGTGCACCCTCCATGTTGCAGATAATTTTTTAGTTCCTTCCTAGTTTCCAAATTGAGCTCAGGATAACTTGTTGGAAATCTTATCCTATCTACTTTCCATATATGTCTTTAGTTTGCAGAATGGAGTTGATTTGACCCCTCAAAAAGTGTTTCTCCCAAGACTGCTTAGTGCGCAACGCCTAGGCAAAAATTGAGGTAGAACTATGGTTTTTTGGGTGTTTTTTCACTTTTTCTCCTACCAGTTGGACAAAACAAGGCTAGCAAACTGGTAACTGTCTTGAAATGCACAAAATTTCTAAAGTTTGCAAAAATGCAAAAAAACTTATCAAAATCTGTTAAGCGATGAATAATGATGAGGGTTATGCATTGAGTGAGGCTTCAACAAGGATATCAAGCCTCCCTTCCTCTTTTTTCATTTTTAGGGTTTCAATTTTTGCATTGGCCTTTCTTAAGTTTTGACGTTGCAATATTGTTTTTCTTGGCATAGTGTTTTTCCATCCTCCTTTGTATGTCATTCTTTGTTGTCTATCTTCCTTCTCTAATCTATCTTCCTCCTCATTGTGATTTATGTTCTCTTCTTCTACCATGGTGCCTTAGTGTCTAAAACCCTAGGGAGATGAATTGGGAGTGAAATGTAGGTTTAGGGAGTGGGAATGGGATAGAAAAAATTAGGGAGATTGGTGGTCTGGGTGCAAGTGTTAGAGATAATCGTTCAAAACTAGAAATGATCTCCTCAATTTCAGATGAGACTTATTGTATGGTTTCCTTTGGAAAATCTGTCATAAACCTCTAATTTTAGATATTCTGCTAAAAGAGCAGAACTATTGAATTTACCCGAAATAAGGCAAACCTTCACTTTTCCCACGAAATAAAAAAGAATTAAAACTTTAGTTTATAACCTTGTCACATCCATCATTCCACAAATCTTTATCGTGTTGATTCTCCATCGTCGATCTCTACACCCAATCTGACTGTTATCGCTTTCCCCGCTCGCAAACTAGCCGGATGATCTCCACCGTTGATCAATTCCGCTTGATCCAACGGTTGACACATAATCTTGCGTGGATTCTTGTGCGATGTTTAGCAAGCCGAGAGCACGCGAGAAAAGCAATTTTCCCATGCTACGTGTTGGTTGCTAAGTGGATTCGCATAAAATTTTAGAATACAACTTACCACCTTCAGACCACGCGAGAAACAGCTTTCGCCTTCGAAGACTGCCTTTCTATTCTATTTAACTTTTTCACTTGTCAGCACGCGATAACTGTTTGATATATTGGATCTGTCGATCGGACGGTTCAGACCTTTTTCTGGGTTTCTTGCGAATTTATCAAGTTTTCTTCATTCCTCCAAGTTTAAACTATTTCTAAGCTATATTCAGGATAATGCTAATTAAACTCTGTGGGTTCGAAATGCATTCGAATTAACTCAATACACAACGAACGAAGATTTAAACGTGATAACACAAAATTATATAAAATCTAGTGTTAAAGGCCAAACTGAAAATCAATAACACCCAACAATATTTCGAAGGAACTTCAAAACCTCCGGGATTGACCATTTATGCGTAGAATACACAGAAATAAATAGAGACTTCAAATTTTTACATTCTAAGCCTCCACAGCCAAATCCCCTTAAACTAATTCAAAACTTACATAATTACCATTACATACAACAACCAGATCCTCAATCAATGGATCGAATCTACCTAATTCTAGATAACATCTAATCTGCCTAATATTCTCCTCGAGAATCTCAACTAAGTCTAAATACTTCAATTAATTACAAAATAGTTCAAATCCATGAATTCTAGCTCAAATCCTATCTAGAAATCTTTGTAAAGTGACAACTAAAGGATCCCACTCCTTTGCTTGTAAATTTTTTTTGTATTTTTGGAATAAAATCAAAGCTTTTTGTCTTCAAGCCTCATGCTTTTGCATCAGAGATGGGGGAAGGGATTATCAAATTGAGGAAGGTGATAGGGAGTAGAAATTTTGTGGGATTTGGGAATAGGAATTTTATTACAGGTATAGGGAGTTGGGAGCCTAGAAAACTGAATTACCTAGGTCTTAGGGTTTAGGAGATAAAGGGCTTTGGGGAAATGGAATGGTAGTGTAAGGGTAGGGATAGGGTTTTTAGATATGTAGGAATGGTTATGAAAGTCTTAGGAAGTATATTTGAACATTAGGAATGAAACTAGGGTTTATAGCGAAGAAGACACCAAATTTTGCATAGAACATTAAAACACCATGAAATCATTGTTTAGGAGTGCAAGGAGACAAGAAATTTGTCATACTCACTTGCAAGATGATGAAACAAGGCTTTTCTGAAAGTTTAGAGTGATGGCACTCTATTTTGAAGCCTGGTGAGCAATTCAGGTAGGTGCATAGCACAATTAACAGGTGTGCCCTCCTTGTGCCAAGTGCGCAGCATATAACACAGGCACACAGCGCAAAATGCAGGCACGCAGCGCAATGAACAGGCATGCAGCGCTTACTTAAAATCAACTTTTGGTTGTGCTCCCGAAGTCCAAATTGATCTCATGATAGCTCGTTGGAAAGATCTCTCTCTCTTTTCTATACAATGGACCTATCAAACACTAAAAATGATCAAGGATGGCCCTCAAATATCAATTCTTCAACAATTGGTCAAAAAGTGCAGAATGGGGGTGCAAAAATGTAGTGTGCTCTTGCAGGCCACTTTTTGAGGACTTCCTCAACTCCAAATTGATCTCATGGTAGCTCATTAGAAATATATTCCAGTATAGTTGTCATTTGAATTATGAAGAAATTCATTTAGAGACTCCAGCTAGGAGAACAATTGATTTTCCCAAGGTTGCTCTAGAAGTGCATAAAACCTCTTGTAGCACCTGTATGTTTTACATTTATCCAAAACAATAATACCTATGTAAAACATGAAGGGTTCTTTTGTTCTGTTGGACACCTAATCCTAAATGGGTTAGTGTGGAAGCTGAATAGACTAAGTAGTCCAAGAGACCTTGGGATGTGAAACCCAACGATCACATGTTGTACTATAAATGTATATCTCTTGTTAATAAAAAAATGTACTCTCATGATTTATCATTCATATTGTTCTTGCTGCCCATGTGTGTTTAACATGGTATCAGAGTGGGCGTACTCCTGCCCTGCATAATTTCTTTGAACCATTTGTTTTATGAAAGTGTTGGATTTGAGTTATGAGCCTTAACTTGGTCGATTCGTGTATGGGTCAATTTCTGTGTTAAGAGTTGAAATGATGAATTTGCTAGTATTTAATTTGCTGGTTTATAAGAGAATAATTGTAATGTATGCTCTTCAAACGTTAGCAACAATTCGTTGTATGTGCCTATGACAGGAATTTTGTAATCGAAGTATGTTTTGTCTTCTTGGATGATGAGCGATATTTGTATTAAAAGATTGTAAGCTCTGCTCATATCGACTTTGTTTGCACATGTTGAGGAAAGGCATTTGAAGCTGGTTGAATTGCATGAAATGGGCAATCACAATTAAACTAAATGACAGCGTTGTTGAGGTTAATAAATCGATTTTTGTGCAATCGAATTTCATAATAGGAAGACAGGATTTGTTGGGTCAATTTCTGTTTGTGAGCATTATGCAGTGAATTCACACCTAGAGTTGCTTGGTAAAGTCGAGTGCTGAAGAATTACATCTGACAAAGTCATGAATTAAAGCAATTTAATTTGTTTTAGCACTGATTAATCGATGTGCAGAGGTTGATCTAGATGCAGAATTTGTCAGGATTCTGTCAGCCTGAATCGATGAAACAGTAATTGTTTAATGCAGATGTGCAGAGGGGAGTTTTCAAAAGTCGACTTGTGTTTCAGCTGAGAAGTAGAAAATAGCCTTGGAGCCGCGTTGGTGGTATAGAAGAGGTGCAGATTTTTGTTTGAGACTCCGTTTATTCTAAAATTGATTTGTTGAATATTAATGCTATTTTGCACGCAGGAAAAATCATAGCATCAAATCGATTTAATAGGCAGAGGCATTCATGAGTGTAACCCCTGCATACGTGGGTTGAATGGTGCATTACGTTGCCCATTGGTAACAGAGCCGTATGATGAACACCTAGAAGAACATTTTGGTGTCAGAACTGTTTGATGAATGCTTGGTATTTCCTACTGTTACGCTGCTCCTGGTATGCGGTATTGAATCATATTAACGTTGTCCCATATTAACGCTGCGTTTCAGTTGAATGCATTTGAATAATAAAATTTGAATGGTATCTCTGCGTGGGAGACAGCTCCTGGTATCGACATTTATATGGTTTCAGTTGAATGCGTTATTGAATGGTATTTGAATGCATTATTGAATGGTATTAACGCTGTGGTACTGAATGGTGTCAACGCTGCGTTATTGAATGGTATTGAATACGTTGTGGTATTGAATGTTATTTGAATGGTATTGAATGGTATTGAATACACTGTGGTATTGAATGGTATTGAATGGTATTGAATACGCTGTGGAAGCTACACGGCCCTTGCCTTCTTAAGCAAGCAGAGACACCATTATATACGAGGCCTCCCCTTACACGATTTCAACAACTCAGAATATGCCATTCCTATCGGTATACGCATTCCACATAGTCAGAGTTTTTGCAGCCACCTGATTGACGTCCACCGGGTCAATTGCTCTGTGTTTAATACCCAAATTTTGGGATTTTCTTTTATTTTTTTCATCAATTGCGCTGTGTTTAGTACCCATTTGGGAACTTTGGGACTTCTCTTTGATTCCATATATTGTCTACTGTGAAAACATTCCTCTCTGTGACGATAGATATAAGTTTTTTCTTCCTGTACTCTCAGGCGTGTGCGAAATTGTCGTCTGAGTTTTAACATCTCGAGGGTTTGCAATTTTCTGTGCCCCTTGTATCGCTGGTAGAAAAGGGCTCTGCCGGTGTTATTGTCTACAGTTATATATCCAGAATATTGGGCAAAGTTCGCATCTGAGGGCTGACCAGGGAGTTCAGTGATTCTGTCCTTGGCCTGCTCATTTCTCCATTCAATTTCGTTATTCTTCTTCCATGTGGCTGTGGATTGCAACGTCAAAAGCAGAACCAGAACCAATCCCAAATAAACTTCGCATCTGCTCATCGAAAATTTTTATATTGAGGGAATCTTTCCAACCAGTTGAGCAAGAAGGTGTGTGAATCTTCAGCAGTTCGTTTGTCTCCTGACTTGGATATATCTGAAGAAGTGTTGGTGTAGGTACTTCAAATAATTATTTTATTAATTTCGATACTTGCATTCGAAAGGAAGATAATCCACAAGGGTATTTCCTTTTGATAGCCATCATTTCTGCTTTGAAAGTGATTATGTTGGGGGATTTTTGGGAATGGCAGAGTTCAATGTTCATAAGAATTGGGGACTGTTTATATTCTTTAAAGTTGCAGCAATTTGGCATTATTTAGGAGTTCAGTGGAAATTGTTTCAAGCCAAGACTATCCTTTGTAGATCAAATTGGTGTATTTTCTTAAAGGTTGTTCATATCAGAGATTGTTATTAAACTAGATTGAAGTTGTTGCCAGGACAAGTTCCCTTGGATTCAGGGGCGGTACAGGAAAATATCTTTTTGAGGCCTAAATTGCTTTTAGCTTTGTTGGTAGTTAAATTCTAAGGTGAATTGAAGAAAATTCATTTTTGAATGAGGAGTCTGTTTTCCGGATATCACCATTCTTTGTGTGTTGAATCTATTGCAAGCTGATTGATTTGAAGTTGTTGCCATAAGTTTATATAAAAGAGCGGTGTCCATCTTTTCCTCATTGTTTTACTATTTTTTGAGGTTAAAAATGGCTCCAATTGGTGCAATATTAGAGTTAGTGGACAATCTAATACTCTCTACTATGGATAATACAGTCAAAATCAGCATAGGATCTCTCTTAGAAATTCAGACATGTCTACAAAATGCACAGGAAAAGATTGATTTTTTGCAGCTTGAATCACAGCTACAGCAAGAAGAGCTACATCAAAATAGACATCATTCTGAATCTGTTTTTGTTCAGAACATTGAGACAACCACCCATCAGCAACAAGTCAATAATGTTACCGTTCATGCAAATAAAGCAGCAGTTGTACATGCAGATGCAGAAACTCAGTCTGCACTTCCCAAGCCCATCATCAAACCTTGGGAACAGCTTGTCCACAACAAGCATAGAACTGGTCTTGGATATGACAAGGACTTGTCCTTTCATATTCTAGACTAAGCCAAGCCCATTCAGTTTCAGAGTGCTGGATTCATTCATGACAGTTCACCTGCTCCTCATGACAGTTTAGCTTCAGCTGTTCTAAACTCTGCCCCTCTTCCACAGCAACAACAACAACAACAGATTGTGAAATGCCAACACTGTGACCGAGTTGGCCATTTGAAAGATCATTGTTTTGATCTTCATCCATGTAAGCACTGTCATAAATCTAGCCATTCTTCACACAGATGCTTCAGCAACAAACACCCTGCAAGAACAAAGATTCATCTTGGATGGATCGCTTCTTGGCAATGGGCATCAACAGCCAAGAAGATATTCCAAACACATGTCAGAACTTGTTCCAAAGTATTGAATAGTCTTGCAGTTGAGTTTTCTCCATCATCTCACCTTGTATCTGACAGGGGGGGAAATGATGGTCATCTACAAGCTTCAAAGTCACATCAAGCAAGCCTGAGCCACAACCTGCCACGCCAGTTTCAGAGTTGTAGCCAGAAACAAAGATGCCCGTGAACATGCCTTCAGTTGGCAATCTGGGACACTTCCTCTAGCAAAAGACTTCAGCTTCTTGCCAATGTCGAAAGAATTCCAGGAAAAAAATTGAGAACACTTCCTCTAGCAGAAGACTCCAGCTTCTTGCCAGTTTTGGAAGAGTTCCAGGAATTGCATTAAGCATTCCAGAGTTGTTGGTCATCCTTAAACCATCACAGGTTGAGACTTCCCTTTTCAGGTTAAAGTTCTCCCTTTTATGCGGGGTGAGACCTCCCTTTATTGGTTGAAGGTTTCCCTCTTTAAAACAATAGGATCACTTCCTCTAGCAGAAGACTTCAGTTTCTTGCCAGTTTTGGAAGAGTTCCGGGAACTGCACTAAGTGTTCCAGTGTTGGTGGTCATCCTTAAACCACCGCGCTTTATACCAACATTTCATAGAGCACATTCAGCCTAGTGCTGCGATGCATTTTTTGCACATTTTGTATTACATCTCTCTTCTTGGACTCATACATAACCCTTCGGATTAAGGGGGGAATGTTGGACACCTAATCCTAAATGGGTTAGTGTGGAAGCTGAATAGACTAAGTAGTCCAAGAGACCTTGGGATGTGAAACCCAACGGTCACATGTTGTACTATAAATGTATATCTCTTGTTAATAAAAAAATGTACTCTCATGATTTATCATTCATATTGTTCTTGCTGCCCATGTGTGTTTAACATGTTCCCTGGCCTATGATGGACAAAACCCTCTCTAACGTTTGTAAAATTCATCTCTGTTTGGTTGGAAACATACTTTGAAGCAAAATTGGCCCTATGTGTGGCAAATGATTTTGTCCCTTGGAATGACTTTTTTTAAAAATGATGGAGACATGATGTTTATGAGTTGGAGTGGCCTCACACTTTCTGATATGACCTCCCTTATGCCTCCTCTTCTCATATGTCTCTGATTCCATTGCAAACCCTAGCTTAGTGGGAGAGGAAATTAGGGTTTAGTGTTTCTGGAAAATGATGATTTAGGCACCCTTGGGAAAAGACAACTCCCTTTGGAATTCACTTAACCTTTTGAAACTTTACGCTTTCACTTGACTATTTCCTTTGAAAAATTGATATTTTGATGGTCTGGCATCTTTGGAACATTGATTTAACAGCTTTGGAACCTTGTAATTATTACATTTAAATGACATAAAATTACAAAATGAAAATTAAAAATATTACATTTGAACTCAAAATTACATGATGAAATAAGAATTTCTCTTTACAAATCATCTTCACATCGTGAAGAGAGGTTACTGATCATTTTGACACTTGTTGGTTGTATGCAATGGAGTTGAATTTTATTGAATCATGAAAACCCTAATGACCTAATGAAAACCTTGACTGGATTGACCTTTGATGACATGAGTGATGTGATGGCATGATGTCATTAACTTTTTGGATAATGGATACTCAACAAGGTATGGAAGTGTGCCAGCAAGTAATAAAATTTGAGGGAGAGTGATGATTTTTTGATTTTCGGACTACAATCAGTGAGTGAATTTTGGAATGCAACCTAGGGGAATGACAAAATTTATGAATGAGACCCTAATATGCAATGAAAAGAGGATTTATGATCACTGATGGCAGGATGCAAATACTGACACTAACATTGGCCCCAGCTAGGGATGGTAGCTCCTTGGAGGTGCCAAGAACACCATAGACCAAGTGCCTATCCATTAGGCATGGAGTCAAAAGCTAAAAACCAAACTGAACACTGAAAACTTCAATCCAACTATAGATCATCAGAGCCTTAGGGCCTTCTCCTCGGGCTTCAAACCTTGATGAATTTTGTCATGACTTACTAAAAACTAAACTTGAAAGAAATTTTCTACTGAAACAAAATCGACACCCTATTCTATTCTAACTGTTGAAAATGACTACTAAATTAGGTAAAGGAAAAATGCCAATGAAGCCAATCAAGAAACTAGATACCTGATTGTCCTCAATTTACACTATCTACAAAAAACTTGAAGATTGGAAACTCAACATACAACTAAAGCTGAAAACTATGATTCAAAACAAGATAACCATCATGATTTGATGACTGCAACAAATTGGTAAAAGGATCTTAAAAATCATGTGCAAAGGACAAATATTGATGATCAACAGAAAGATCCTTTTACCAATTTGATCTCTAAGTGACCCTCAAGCCTTCTCTTATACTTTTCTCGTTAACAAATCAACGGCTGAGATTAAGTCCCTAATCAATGGCTAAGATTAGATCTAGCGCTATCCATGACTTTTGGACCATTCTAACACAGTTTTATATTAATTCACATTAATAATTTATTTTCCCTAAGTTTAGACTTGGGACTTCATTAAAAATATTAATTATTTTAATATCTCCCAAACTGTTTAGAATCTGCCCAAACCCTTTCTGTGTATTGGAGATCTCGTGTGCCTTAGCCTCTACACCAATTTTCATGGCTAGAGCACATCTGACGCTACCCCAAATCAACAAGAAACTCAACATACAACTAAAGTTGAAAACTAGGATTCAAAACAAGATAACCATCATGATCTGATGATTGCAAAAAACTGGTAAAAGGATCTTGAAAAGCATGTGCAAAGGAAAAATCTTGATGATCAACAGAAAGATCATAACAGTTGTCAAGTTGAATTGTTTCCTCTTCATGAGTCAAAGGAAACACATTGGCATGCTCGACCACTTTTTTCCCTTCTTCCACCATTGCTGATTGGTTGAAATGATCCTTCTAGTGTAACCAATCCAGTAGATGGTTACTTACTGAAATTTTGCTCTCACTTACCTTGAGCAGGCAGAATGATGTATATGTAGGCAACTCACAATGAAAACTAAAACCAAGATTTATGCTGATAAACAAAACATCATTCATCTTCTCTAATGCTTGCAAAAGATTGTCCAAGGGATCTTGAAAATTATGAAGCATTATTTCCATATGGTTGTAACAAATTAGCAAAAGGATCTTCCATAATAGTTTCAACAGCATAAGTGTCCATATCTATGGGATCTGGGGCAAACTCCTTTCCATCAACAGACCTTTTATTTTCTGAAATTTGAGGAAGATTTGTATCTACAAGGAGCTCTAAAACAACTTCTTATTTATAATCGTTCTCCTCTTCAAGGAGCTCTAAACTGGAAAGATTGTATAATAACATCATCATTCCTAATGGATGGAATATGGATTTGCAAATTAAGAATCTGATTTATTTCTTCTTCAGTCAAAGGAGGAAGTACTCTTTGTTTTCTTTGGAAAAAACAACAATTTTCTTCTTTCCATCCTAAAGTTTGACAAGGATGTTGAATATCTTCATTAATTTCAAGCAAAGGAGTATATAAATTTTCATCTGACTCCTGATCTATTTCATGTGATCCCTTTTGACTATCAAGAAGCAAAATTCCTTCATTTGCAAGCAAAGAGGAAGCTATCATATGATGACTATGATCTTGTGTATCAAAGTGACTGGCTTCTTCAGACTGTTGTTGAAGGGAAAAATCAGAGAAGGCTTCAATGATTTCTTAATCATCCATACATCCAATATCATCAATACTTTCAAGATATGCAATGAAACCTTCACTATAATCACAACAACTTTGTAAAGAAATATAAGACTTAACATAATGGTTGGAGAACACATTATGGAAATATTTTAGATAACATAAGCTTCCTTCTAGTAACCCTTCATTCCATACCCTAGCTTTATCTTCAAAGTCATCCATAAACAACTTCATGAGACAGTCCTCAGGAAACTCAACTCTTAGTCTACATACATGTACATGAAACCTTACTAAATGAAAAGTAGCATCGTCTTCTTGTTCATTTTTAAATATAGGAAGATTTGTAAACCAATCAACATGAGGCATAGGATTTGGAAATCCAGGGATCTAAGATTGATCCATAGGAGCATACCTAGGATTTCTTCTTGTAGTAGAACTCATCTTGACAAAAATAAAGTCACTAAGAAGCTTTTCAAACTACTGGTTCTTGAAAAGTGGAGTCGCAAAGAAAATTTTGAACCTTTGGATTCGTCGACACCAGAGTCACTAGGTGAATGATTTCAGCCTTCTTGTGCCTAATTACTGTTCACCATCAACAATCAGATCTAAATCATTGTTGTTATTTCCCAGAGAAGATAGAGCTTTCGCTCCCCCGCAACGACGCCAGTATGTTATCACTCCTCTGTATCTCCAAGGCTGAGGAAGAGTCCAGCTAAGGTAACCACATAGAAACCTTTTGGCTTGGTGGCTAGCCCTACCAAGTTAGAGAGGGATCTTTGCACAAAATCATAACCAAGAGGGTTGGATCAACTCATTCATTAAAGTTCTACCAAATACTCATTACACTAGTGTCTCTGATCAAGACAACAACATCCAACTAAGTCCAACCTCTTCCAAGAGTGAAGAAGGGAATTATATAGACATAAAAACAACCTTCTCTCATCCTCAAGGGTAGATCCCTGAGTTGAGGAAGAGACCCACAAAAATATGAACTGATACCTAGAGTGTAAGGAGGTCCAAGTGACTCATCCCTAACTTAAGTGAATTGATTCATTACACCTCAATGAGTCCATTTACCTAATGTATTTACCCTAGGCAACAGTAAAAAAATGGTAATTACATTTACTTCATCAATTACATAAGTGAAATCATCATTTCCCAAGATAAAATTCAAAAACGCAGTGAAAATTTGAAAAATATCAGACATTTGTCAAACGCGCCATTTTTGTGCCAGGTGTGCCATCTCTTTTCCAAGCGTGCCCTCCATGTTGCAGCCAATTTTTGAGTGTCTTCCCGGTGTCCAAATTGAGCTTAGGATAGCTCGTTGGAAATATTATCCTATCTACTTTCCATATATCTCTTTAGTTTTCAAAATGGAGTTTTTTTGACCCCTCAAAGATTGTTTCTCCCAAGACTTCTCAGTGCACAACGCGTAGGTGAAAAATGAGGTAGAACTATGGTTTTTGGGTGTTTTTCACTTTTTCTCCTACCAGTTGGACCAAACAAGGCTAGAAAATTGGTTTTCCTGCATGTCTTCCCTGCTCTATATCCAATGGTGGTCTTATTTTGTCCAAAAAGTGCCTCAAACAAAAGTGCAACGCCTAGGGCGCTACGTCCTTGACATTCTAGCTGTCACAAAATTGTCTTGAAATGCACAAAAGTTCCAAAATTTCCAAAATGCAGCAAAACTTGTCAAAAATTTTTGATTGATTAATAATGATGAGGGTTAGGCATGGAGTGAAGCTTCAACAAGGATATCAAGCCTCCCTTCCTCTTTTTTTATTTTTAGGGTTTCAATTTTTGTATTGGCCTTTCTTAAGTTTTGACCTTGCAATCTTGTTTCTCTTGGAATAGTGTTTTGCCATCCTCCTTTGTATGTCATTCTCTGTTGTCTATCTTCCTCCTCCAATCTATATTCCTCCTCACTGTAATTTCTGTTCTCTTCTTCTTCCATGGTGTCTTAGTGTCTAAAACCCTAGGGAGATGAATTGGGAGTGAAATGTAGGTTTAGGGAGTGGGGAATGGAATGGAAAAAATTAGGGAGATGGGGTAAGGGATTATAAAATTGAGGGAGGTGATAGGGAGTAGAAATGTTGTGGGATTTGGGAATAGGAATTTTATTACAGGTATAGGGATTTGGGAGCCTAGGAAATTGAATTACCTAGGTCTTAGGGTTTAGGGGATAAAGGTGATGAGCCTCATCATTGGGTAATTATATGAACCTTAGTTCACCTCCTAGCTTAGTCAAACCAACGTTTCTTACAAATTATTACATGTTTTTTATTATATTTTTTTATGAGATGAGTTAGAGTGGGATATCATGCCTAGTCGACTAATATGCATTGAATGCAGGTTTGAAGGAGAAAATCAAGGAATTTTGGCAAAGACTAAGGTTAAAAATCGAATGGGACAAGGGAGAGGGATTGTAGGAGGTAAATCCTCCTCATTTAGTTCTCCCCCATTTGAATATTCCTCCATTTATCACACCATCTCAGAGTGCAAGCAGCCAATTCATGAGGATTAGAAGGCAGTCGAGCAAGTGAGAGACAAAGAGCTAGTTTATCTCGAGTTTGGGAGCCAAGCCTCCCTAATTTTAAGGAAGTCATTAGGGAATTTAGTCGTATAAGTATAGAGACCTAGAGCCTCATTAGGATTCGAATTTTTATTGTAAAGCTCTAAGTTATTTTCGAACTCCAGACTTTTGGAAGATTTTGATGTAATGTTCTATTTTGGTAATAAGAATGAGTTTTGTTTTGAGCCAATACTGAGTTAACTCAGAGGGCTAAAGCTCTTGGGTTAGGGCCCAACCCTAGCAGCCAAGGCTCCTCTTTTTGTAACTGTATGTTTAGCTTAGTTTCATAGCTTCATTGTTAATTTGTCTTTAAATGTATTTTCATTACAAGTAGTGTAGATTTGATTGGTTGTTTATTAGTTTGCTTCCATTTGTGTCTTACTTCAGTAGCAGGTTGGCAAGGATAAAAGAAGCACCACAAGGCTGTCAGCAGGTGTCTACTGGTACCAGTAGCATAGGTGACAAGGGCAGGTGCAGAGGCCGAGGTAGCTAGAGCATAGGCTAGGACAGGAGAAGCATAGATAGATCCAGGCGTAGGCATAGAAGAAGCAGTCGTGAAAGCAGCTAGCATATCTAGACCAGCTAATAAGCCAAGCCCAGCATCTAAGCCAGGATAGCTGGATGGAAAGACTTACTATTCTCTTTGTGCTTCTATCCTGAGGAAAGGCTCTTGTGCTTCTATTGGAGCGGTCACTTACCCCGGATCCATCGGGCGGTAAGGATTGGAAATATGCCTCACTTCTTCCCTCCGGGATCATGATTTGAGGAAGGGACCCTTATGCAGTCCCAAAAACATAGATTTCTATTTCTTTCATAAGCTTTAGAGTTTATTGTCTTTAGGCTAGAATTTGATCAGTTCTGAAAAGTAGGATTGCATTTCCATCTCTTCTATCTTCATTCCTGCAGTAGATCTCATCCATGATTCAATTCCTTCAGCTACTTTCCTCATGCATAAGGTAGATAGTTAGATCATTAATTCTGCTTTTCTAGCTCATGAGAATGCTTCTTGTTTACATGACTTTTTGGAAATTATACATGTTTGATGCAAAGCAGGTGCTTCAGGAGTAGACAGAGACCTCATAGCCAACAATCACCTTCCACTTCATCCACCATAATCACTCATTTATTTCACCATTGCCTTCACTAATTTCATCATTTTACATAGATATTATTCCAAGTACATTGAATGAATCCAACCATCTCCTAACCTTTTTGTTGACTTCTGAGTGATCCTAGGCCTTTTCTCACTCCATTCCACCCATCAACCACCTTCCCGAAGCCTTCCATCACCTCCAACACCTCTCGTTTTTATCTCGGATGTATCGAGTAGAAATACAGGGAATCATGTAGGTTTCTAGTACATCTTGTAGGTTTTCCTGTAGTGGCATGTTTTGAGGCCGAATTGAGGGAAAACCTCTAGGAAGCGCCCAAATGTCACCCAAGGGTCTCCCACACCATCCAACCATCTCCTAAACCTTCCATCCATCCTCAAACATCCCTAAACCACCTGTCACATCACCACAAGAGATTAGTTTGCATATTTGATTTTGCATGAAAAGAACAAAAATACAAAAATAGAGTTATTTCAGTCCCTTTACTTGCACAATAGTAGATTTCCCTTTATTTCATCAAGAAACCAAGCTTCTTCTAAATCCATAGAAGTCTGGCTTGAAAACCCCTAGTGGTCTCTCGCTAGCTAAACAAGTGACAAAAGGCAGAACCATCACTTTTACTTGTGTATAAAACACTGTCACCTCCAAGTTTGTACGAACCCCGGGTTGACAAAGTAAAGATGGTAGCCTAGGAGTTGCAGCATTCTTGTTGCAATGCTGGTGCTCATCACCTTTTTGGTGTTGTTCCCAGCGAGGTGTCTGAGTAATATGTGATTATTGCTTTCTTTCTTCTATTTCTTGTTTCTAATATTCTGCCATTAGTTTTATTTCTACAAAAGTAATTTAGTTGCTTCCTTTTTCATTCTACATTCTCTGCTTTCCTTTCCATTTTGCAAGCAAGATTTCAATTCAGTAAATAGTTTTTCATTCAGTTAGTAGTTTTCATTCAATCTGCAATTTAAATTCTGTAGAGTAATTCCCAAGTTTGAAAAACACACAAACAAACCAAAAACATTTCCTTTAATGCCTCGTAGGAATAGGGATAACTTAGGGAAATTTTTTCCAAATACCCCCACTGCATCAAACAGACAACCTTCTCTCTTCTTCAGTGGTTGTGAACTGGAGGAACCCTTAGGTGAGAAACCTAACATATTTGAAGAACCTACAGGGGAAGAAGAAGAATAAGAACCCATTCCTACTGAACCAATGGCTAAAAATAGAAATGACAAAGGGAATAGAGAAAGAGTTGAGGGTGCCTTCCCCATCAGGGAAATCAATGGGGACACTAAGATGAAAAATATAAGCCCCTCTGCCATTCCTCATTTCCATGGCTTGATCACAGAAGATCCCAACACTTTCCTATTTGAGTTTGTTGTTATATGCTGAACCTATGACTATACAAATGATGAGAAGAAGTTGAAACTATTTCCATCTACGCTCAAGGATGCAACATTGCGCTAGTTCATGCGTTTACCTGGGGATAGCATCACAACTTGGGCTCAAATGCAACAAGATGTCAACAACAAGTATCAAGACTATTGTAGGTCAAAGGATACTAAAGAGAAAAATTTTAGGATGACCTTAAGCAATGATGAATCCCTAAAGGATTATGAAGAAAGATTCCAACTTAGTTACAAAAGAGCCAGGTGCACACTTGACCCTGAGTCACTAAAGTTGGTCCTGCTTAGGGGAGTAAGGGAATATCTTCTGGATACCCTACACTTGTTAGCAGGAGGAGATATCTACCAATTACCCTATGAGGATATCAAGACTGTTTTTAGAAACCATTCTAGGGCAGCTAGAAAAAAGGGTAGGGGTAGTCAACCTATGGTTAGTACATCCTCTTCCAACTCATCCATCAAAGGAGAAATTGGAAACATGCTGGAAGATTTCAAGAGTGAGATGCTACAAACCCTTGCCTTAAAAATGGACACTATGCACATTAAGAGAAACCAGGAGGAAGCAAAGAGAGCCTTAGCCGTTTTCTGTCCTAGATGCACCAGGAAACACCCTAAGGATGAATGTGCATTAAATTCTATTGAAATTTGTTGAGTCTATGAAGAAAACCATTCCACAGACAAGTGACTTCTTTTCTTGGACTCAAATTTGTATATCAAGGAGCTTAAGGGGTCACTGAGCATCTCTACTACATAAACCAAAGGATACCTCATGGGCCTAGGCCATACCAACAGGGCATGCAAGGGTCATCCCATGCATATTACAACCCCAACCAGATCACATCCATACCTTCTTGGGGACCCCCTGCTTATCCTTCCTAGTCTACACCTCCTCTTTCGTCCTTTGCATCTCAGTATCACTCCCACCCATCTAGCTAGTCATTTCAACCATATGCTCCACCACAACCTCAATGGAATGCACCGCCCCAGGGATGGAGGCCCTAATACAACAATGCTCCAGCTTTATTTCCTCCACCACCTGCCCAACCACAGTGATTACACTCTTCTCCACCCAAGCAACCCCAGATGCCTTTCCAGCCAAATCCGAACCCAAAAAACAGACAGGCTCAACAAATATACAATGGGGAGACATCATATCCAGCTTATGTTGTGGAAATCTAGGAAATTAACCTGAGATCTGGGAGAGTTCTCCTGAATAACCAACCTCCACCTCCATCTAGGGAGGTTGAGGAAGAAATACAGGAAATCATCCTTAAAGTAAATCCACCCTTTCTTGATAAATTATCCCAACCACTCTAGCCTACCCCAGAAGAGACTAACCTTCTGGGATAATTGAAAAATCTATGTGTAAAGATTCCACTTCTCCAAGCAATAAAAGATGTGCCTATTTACAATAAGTTGATTAAGGAGAAGTGCTTCAAACATCTAGGGAGGTGAAGAAGAGATGCCCCTACCATTAATGTCATTGGACAGCTATCTGACTTAATGTTGGGGCAGGTAATATGTCAAAACTTTTTGGACCCTAGAAGCCCTGTAGTAGATGTGCACATCAATGGCACCATTTTCCCACACACTTTGATCAATCTTGGGGCTACCATTAATGTGATGACCAAGGACACCATGCTCAAGCTTAACCTCCAAGGTTCATTGAGGAAGACCACATAAGTTCTGCAACTTGCAGACCGCTCCATGGTGACCCCTGAGGGGATTATGAAGGATGTGATGGTCTCCATTGATTCTTGGGAGTAACCTGCAGATTTCCTAGTTCTCCAGCCTAATGCTAAGATTACTAGTTACCATCTCATCCTTGGGAGGCCCTGGTTGGCCACTACCAATGCTTACATCAGCTGCAGATCTAGGAATATGACCATCAAGAATGGGCATATGTCCAAGCAGTTAGTCCTATGCCTTCCTACTCAGCCATCTCTAGAGCATGATTTATCTTTATGGATGGAGGAGAGGGAAGAAGATGAAGTTTATTCCGCCCAACTTTATACTTGAGAAACAACCATAGGAGGAGGACAACAGGATGAAGATTATTTGATTAAACACCTACTCCAAAGTCCAACTCCCAATACATTGTCATTAGAAGATGTAGTAAAGGAAACCCAGAAAAATCATTCAATTGACCTATGTCTAGCCGATTCGAACCCTCTCCATGTCAAAACCATAGAATTCATCCCTAAGAGAACCTTGAAAATCAATCCATCTCTATCTTCTCTCCAAGAAGAGAAGTTGTGCGACATGTTAAAGGAATATTTAGATGCCTTCAATTGGAGTTACAAAGAAATGAACGGAGTGCATACCTTAGTGTGTACTTATCACATATACATCAAGGAGGGTTGCAAGCCAGTCCAGCAACCCTAAAGGATGATGAATCTAGCTCTTAAAGATATAGTCAAAGAAGAACTGCAAAAAATGTTGCGTTGTGTTATATTCTTTCCACGACTAGCCCACGTAGTTAGCCGGGGGTTTAGAAGGGGGGCGGATCCCCCCCTTCGTTGCGCCAATTGCGTAGCGGGGGGAGTCACAAGGGGTTTGAGGGGTGCAGGTAACCCCAATATTTGGTTTTGGACCCTATATTAGGTTGGGCGGACCTACCTATGGTTTTATGCATGTTTTTTGCACATGGTTTTGGACGCGATGGTTTTCGGTCCATGGTTTTGGACGCGATGGTTTTTGGTCCATGGTATTGGATGCTTCGGCATCTATAAATATGTATTGTAACATTGAAAGGAACATAATGAAAAATCAAGCTAGTAGTCTCGGTTTTGGGATCCAAGGGAAAATCTCTGTGTATAAGTGTTTTATGTGATATGCTCTTGCATTGTTTATTTTCTATGTCTTATAATTCGTATGCAAGTAATTTTCGTAGGGGTTTAAAACCTACATTTCATATCAGAGTTGTTTTGGCTTCAAGGGGACACCATTGTTGCTGAGGGGTTTCACTTGGGCCTGTGGTAGAACCCGTTCAGTGGGAGATCTACGAGATCGATTCTGGTGGTGAAAGAAGATGGTGAGCAGTGGAAAGATAGAGATTGAGAAATTTAATGGTCAGAGTTTTGAGTTGTGGAAACTCAAGATGGAGGATCTATTGGTGGATAAAGATCAGTGGATCGCGGTAGATCTGGGTACTAAACCAACGGGAATGTCTAATGAAGAATGGAAGAAGTTGGATCAGAAGGCAAAGAGCACAATACGATTATGTGTCTCAGATTCAATATTGTTGAATATATCAGGGGAAGCTACAGTGAAGGCTTTGTGGGAGAAGTTAGGGACTTTGTACCATTCTAAGTCTCTAGTGAATAAATTGTTCCTATGATAAAAGCTGTATAACCTGAGGATGAAAGATGGAGACTTAGTGATAGAGCATCTAAATGCGTTTAATACTGTGGTAAGTCAGTTATCGTCTGTTGATATCAAAATTTCAGATGAAGATAAGTGCATTAGTTTGTTGTGTTCTCTACCAAATTCGTGGGATAGTCTGGTTATTGCAATAGGTAGCAATGCAACTGCCTTGAAGTTTGATGAAATAGTCTCATCCTGGTTGACGGAGGAAATGAGATGGAAAAATATGGAGAGCCAGAATGGTGATGCCTTGTCTGTACGAGGACGGTCCCAGAACAGAAACAAAAATAAGTCATCGAGTGGGAGATCTAAATCTCCAAGAAAACCTGTAAAGGTGGTGTGCTGGAAATGCGGACAGGAAGGGCACTACAAAAGGGACTGTAAATCTAAAGCTCCTGACAGAGGAAAGGGATCTGATGATGCTCCTTCTTCAGAGGCGAAAATCACCTCAGATGAAGGTGGGGATGTGTACTTGGATTCTTCAAGTACACATGTAGATCATGAGGCATGGTTGATTGACTCA
Source organism: Pinus tabuliformis (assembly GCA_031772625.1). Taxonomy (NCBI): domain Eukaryota; kingdom Viridiplantae; phylum Streptophyta; class Pinopsida; order Pinales; family Pinaceae; genus Pinus; species Pinus tabuliformis. The sequence goes on along the minus strand of CM062818.1, from coordinate 912,885,459 downwards.
GGTGTATCCTTTCACTTCACTCCCTATAGAGAGTGGTTCTGTGAATATGAGAGATATGATGGCGGTGATGTCTTCTTAGGGGATGATAGGAAGGCTAGAATCGTTGGTCGCAGAAAAGTAAAGTTGAAGTTGCAAGGTGGAAGGGTTAGAACACTTTTGGGTGTTCTACATATTCCTGTATTGGCCAGAAATCTGATTTTTGTAAGCAAGCTAGATGATGCAGTTGTAAAAATAGTGTTTGAGAAGGATACCTACAAGATGGTTCGAGGAGCATTGGTATTGATGTCGGGAGTTCGGATTGGAACTTTGTACAAGCTATAAGGTACCACTATTGTTGATGGGCGCAATAGTTATGTGGTTCCTGAAAGTGGAGCAGAAAATCTAGTAGTCTCTGAAGAGAAGACCATGTTGTGGCATCAAAGGCTTGGACATATTGGAGAGAAGGGCCTTTGAATACTTCATGGTAAAGGTATGGTAGAAGGTATGAGTAATAGCTCTCTAGATTTTGATTTCTATGAAAATTTTGTATATGGGAAGAAAAATAAGGTGAGTTTCCCCTCTGGTGGTAACAGGGTGAAACAGATATTAGAGCTTGTGCATAGTGATATGTTTGGACCTGTGAAGGTTCCATCACTAGGTAAGTCTGTGTACTATGTATCATTTATAGATGACTTCTCAAGGAATACATGGATATATTTCCTTAAGAAGAAATCTGAAGTTTTTGATAGGTTTAAAGAATTTAAGGCTCTGGTGGAAAACCAAACAGAGAAGAAGATAAAGGTGTTGAGGACAGATAACGGTGGAGAGTTTTGCAGTAAGGAATTTGAAGAATTTTGTAAGAAATGTGGTATAGCATCGCAGAAGACTACTCCATATACTCCTCAGAAAAATGGAGTTGTAGAAATAATGAACAATACGTTGATGGAAAGGGCAAGAAGCATGCTCAGTGGTGCCGGGTTAGGACAGGAAATTTGGGCAGAGGCGGTGGAGACATCATGTTACCTGGTCAATAGATCACCTTCATCAGCATTGGAGGATAAGACTCCACAAGAGGTATGGACTGGTAAGAAACCCTCTCTTTCACATCTGAGGGTATTTGGATGTGATGCATATGTACATGTTCCAAAGAAGAAATGAACCAAGTTGGATAGTAAATCTGAAAAGTGCATATTTATTGGGTATAAGGATGGTTTAAAGGGTTATAATCTTTGGAACCCAGTAACAAGGAAGGTTGTGTAGAGCCGAGATGTAGTGCTCAAAGAGGTGAAAGATGTTACTAAACATGAAGTCCAACCAAAGGAACCTGAGAAGATAAAGTTTGAGCTAAAGGAGGAAGAAACAGACTCTACAACTGAGGAGGAATCAAAAGATGAGGAGCCACAAACTCTGGGTGTGAGAAGATCAGTTCGAGAAAGAAGGCAACCAGAAAGGTATATTCCATATACTTTCTGTTCAAATTTTGCTTTATCTATTACTGATGATGATCCTAGAACTGTGAAGGAAGCAGTAGATTCAAAGGATGGAAAACTCTGGAAAGAGGCCATGGTTGATGAAATGGCATCTTTGCACAAAAATGAGGCTTGCAATCTAGTGGAGTTGACAGCTGGAAGGAAACCCATTGGTAGCAAATGGATGTTCAAGAAGAAGACAAATGCAGAAGGAAAAGTGGAGAAATACAAAGCTCAGTTGGTAGAAAAAGGTTGTTCCCAGATTCCAGGAATTGATTTTGGTGATATTTTTTCTCCTGTTGCCAAAGTATCTTGTATTAGATTACTTTTATCTTTGTTGTTGCTTTTGATTTTGAGGTAGAATAGATGGATGTGAAGACAACATTTCTTCACAGGAATCTGGAAGAGGAGATCTACATGAAACAACATGAAGGCTTTGCAGTGAAGGGTAAGAAAGAACTAGTATGCAAGTTAAATAAGTCTCTATATTGGTTAAAATAGTCACCAAGGATGTGGTATCAGAAATTTGATACATTTATACAAGGACTTGGCTTCACCAGAAGCAAAGTAGATCAGTGTGTGTATTTTAAATTAATTGGTGACTGTGTTATTTATCTGGTCTTGTATGTGGATGATATGTTGTTGGTTGGAAATGACAAAGAAATTATCCAAGATTTGAAGACCCATTTGTCCTCCAAATTCGACATGAAAGATCTTGGTGCTGCAAACTATATTTTGGGCATGGAAATTAGAAGAGATCGGACAAAGAAGAAGCTTTGGTTAAACCATAGGAAGTATGTCGAGACAATATTGCAGAGTTTTAATATGTAGGATAGTAAACCAGTGAAGGTTCCTATTCCTGTAGGTGTAAGGTTATCTCCTGAATAGTGTCCCAAGACACAAGAAGATGAAGAGGACATGTCCCATGTTCCATATGCAAGTGCAGTCGGTAGCCTGATGTATGCGATGGTCTATACTAGACCATACATTGCACATGCAGTGGGAGTATTGAGCAGGTTTATGTCAAAACTAGGGAAGGAGCACTGGGCAGTAGTGAAGCAGGTTTTCAGGTGTTTACGTGGCACTAGTGATTATGGTTTGTGCTACCAAGGATGACCAGCATTGGACAGAGTGTTGGATATTCATGGCTTTGTTGATGCAGACTGGGCTGAAGATCTGGATCAGGGAAGATCTACAAGTGGGTATGTGTTTAACCTATTTGGAGGTGCAGTCAGTTGGATGAGTAAGAAATAATATGTACTGGCACTATCAACTACAAAGGCAGAATACATGGCAACCACTCATGCAAACAAGGAAGCAGTATGGTTGCAGAGATTGTGTTCAAGTATGGGGTTAGTATAGGGAGCTATAAGGATAGACTATGACAGCCAAAGTGCAATTTTCTTGGCAAAGAACCCTGCATATCATTCAAAGACAAAGCACATTGATGTTCAGTATTACTTTGTGATTGATATGATAGAAGACAAAAAGGTGTTGCTGGTAAAGGTGGGCATTTTGAAGAATACTGCAGATGCATTGACAAAATATGTGAGCTCTGAGAAGTTCTCTTAGTGTAGAGAAACAATGGGCATTGCAGGGCTAGATAAATGACTAAGCTCTCTTGTGGCCCCCTGTGGAAAGAAAACAACAAGTGGGAGAATGTTGGGTTGTGTTATATTCTTTCCACGACTAGCCCACGTAGTTAACCGGGGGGTTAGAAGGGGGGTGGAGCCCCCCCTTCATTGCACCGATTGCGTAGCAATGGGAGTCATAGGGGTTTGAGGGGTGCAGGTAACCCCACTCTATAAGGTCCGGGGCAGCTCCCCGGAAAATTTTGGTTTTGGACCCTATATTAGGTTGGGCGGACCTACCTATGGTTTTGTGCATGTTTTTCGCACATGGTTTTGGACGCGATGGTTTTTAGTCCATGTTTTTCGACGTGATGGTTTTCGGTACATGGTATTGGATGCTTCGGCATCTACAAATATGTATTGTAACATTGAAAGGAACATAATGAAAAATCAAGCTGGTAGTCCTGATTTTGGGATCTAGGGAAAATTCTCTATGTATATGTGTTTTATGTGTTATGCTCTCACATTGTTTATTGTCTGTGTTTTAGAATTCATATGCAGGTAATTTCCGTACGGTGTTAAGACCTACAAAAACGGCTAGATGCAAAATTCATTTACCTTATCTCCGACAGAGAGTGGGTCTCTCCTTTGGTGTTAGTTCCAAAGAAAAATGGTAAGTGGAGGATTTGTGTCGATTATAGGGAGTTGAACAAAGCCACAAATAAGGACCATTTCCCTCTACCTTTCATCGACCAAGTGCTAGATGGCCTGATAGGGAAAAAGTTTTTTTCTTTCCTAGATGGATTCAGTGGGGAAAATCAAATCTAGATCAGCTCAGAAAGGATAAAACCACCTTCACTTGTCCTTGGGGTACTTTTGCCTATAGGGTCCTTCCTTTTGGCCTATGCAATGCTCTTGCCACCTTCCAGAGAGCAGTCCTTAGTATCTTTGCCGAGTTAGTCCATGATGCAATTGAAATTTATATGGATGATTTTACACCTTATGGCTGTGATTTTCAAGAGGCTCTGTCCAACCTAGGTAAAGTACTACACAAAGGCATTGAAATGAACTTGTCTCTCAATCCCGAAAAATGTGAATTCTTGATGACTGCAGGGACCGTGCTAGGTCATTCAATATCTCATCAAGGACTGCAGGTGGACCCAAACAAAATAGCTATCATCCAAAGGGTCCCACCTCCTCAAAAGCGGAGAGATGTCAGAATTTTCCTAGGGTTAGCTAGATACTACTGAAGGTTCATAAGGGACTTCAACAAGTTGGCCTCTCCTTTATTTGGGTTGTTGGCCAAGGACTATGCGTTTATATGGTCAAAAAGCTGTCAAGAGGCCTTAGACACCCTAAATAATAAGTTAACGACTGCACTGATTCTCCGAGGCCCAAATTGGGTCCTTCCTTTTCATATTCATGTTGATGCCTCAAACAAAGCCATAGGAGCAGCCCTAGGTCTAATAGATGAAAAATTGCCTTATGCTATTTACTTTATCAGTAAGAATCTGTCAAAGGCTGAACTGAACTACACAGTGACCGCAAATGAGCTCCTGGCTGTTGTGCATTCATTGAAAATATTTAGGCATTATATTACAGGTTATCAAACATTTGTACATACTTACCATGTTGCAATCAAATATTTAATGAATAAACCCGATGTGAATGCTCGGATTATAAGATGGTTACTTTTATTGCAACAGTTTGATCTAACTATTGTTGATAAGCCTGGTAAGGAAAATGTTGTTGCAGAATTTTTGTCCAGATTAAATTTACCTGCAGGTGAAGAGGTAATGGTTAATGATCAGTGACCGGATGAGCACCTATTCACCATTTCAATTCTCTCTCCATGGTTTGCTGATATAGGAAACTATTTGGTATCTGCACAGTTCCCACCGAACTTGTCCTCCAAAGAGAAAAGTAAGATAGTAAGGAAGAGTGCCACCTTCACTTGGATTGGGGGAAATCTCTTCAAACTTGGCCCAGATCAAATCTTGGGAAGGTGTGTCAGGGAGGAGGAAGTCTTTAACATCGTTCTGACCTATCATGATGAACCTTGTGGAGGTCACTTTGCAGCAAAGAGGACAACATTCAAAGTGTTACAAGTAGGCTATTATTGGTCCACTCTTCATCAAGATGTGAACAGACATACTAGTCAGTGTGATTGATTCCAAAGGATGGGAAGGCCTACTCCGAGAGATGAAATGCCTCTGCATCCTTAAGTGACTTTCAGGCCATTTGATAAGTGGGGCATGGACTTCATTGGACCTATTGACCCTCCTCCCAAACAAAAACAGTACATCATTGTGTGCACTAACTATCTGACTAAGTGGGCTGAAACCAAGGCAATTAAGGCAGCAATAGAGGAGAAGGTAGCTAAATTCCTAAGGGAGAATGTATTCTACAAATTTGGATACCCTAGAGAGTTGGTCACTGACCAAGGCAGCCAGTTTACCTCCAACATGATTGAATACTTGCTCAGCCAGCATAAGATCAAGCATATAACCTCCACTCCCTATCATCCACAAGCTAATGGGCAAGTGGAGGTGACCAACAAAGCACTAGAGGGCATCTTGACCAAAGTGGTAAGCAACAACAAGAAGGATTGGGCAAATAGACTAGTTGAGGCCACCTAGGCCTATAATACCACATGGAAGACCACCATTGGACTCACATCCTATGAGCTGGTATATGGGAAAAAGGCCCTGCTGTCCATTGAATTTGAGTATAACACATTAAGGATGGCAGCCCAACTAGATCTAGATCTCAGTAGGGCACAAAAAGAGAGATTGCTCCAATTGAATGGCTTAGATGAGTTCAGAATGCAGGCCCTCATACATACAGAAGTAATTCAACTTCAAAGGAAGATCTGGCATGATAAGAACATTAAGGAAAAGCAATTTCAAGAAGGTGATTGGGCTTTGTTACATGATTCTAGGTATAAATACTTCAAGTGCAAGTTAAGGACAATATGGCTAGGACCTTATGTTGTAGAAAGATGCCATGATAATGGTTCAATACAGATCAGAACCATAGATGAAGAGGTCATTCCTTTACTTGTTAATGGACACCGATTGAAAGTTTACAAAAGACCATTGTCAAAGAAAGAGTTCATTGATGGTATCAATAAAACAATGATGGTAGTGGAAAAAGTTTCAGCTCCTACCTCATCAAATGACTGAGAGGAAAAAAAAAAAAAAAAAAGGACTCAGGTGAAAACCTCCATGAGGCACCTGAGTCCCACTATTGGGTTGAAAACCTCTTAGGGCGGCCCAATGGTGTCAAACAAAAAGAGGAAAAAAGGAAAATAAAAAGATCCCGGGGTGAAATCCTCTCTTGAGGCGCCTAGGGCAAACAGCTAGGATGAAAACCTCTCAGAGGTGGCCTAGTTGTTTAAAAAAAAAAGGAAAGAAGGAAAAAATCATGAAAAATTCTATTTGCACGTCAACAAGGAGGACGATCAGAGAACAAAGGAGGATCAAAAAGGGACCTTTTCCACTCACTTTTTTATTTTTTCACCCCTTTTCATTCATTACTCCACCATTTCTTTCATTTTTTTCACTCCTTTGCTTCAGTTTACAAGGGGACTGTGTTTTCTACAGGATCCCCTATAAACCTACAAGATCCCCTGAAAACCTATAGGATGATCCTATAGGAATTACGGTGACCCAAAAATCATACATGAAATGACCCTAGGGAAAAAATGACCTGCTATGTCAAAAAAAAAAAAAAAAACACCCCTACATCACCATTTCATTACCATACCTATGTCCACCTTCATCACCCCTGCATTCACCCTTAAAAAAATCAATTTCAAAAAAAAAAATCACAATCTTCGAAAAAAGGAAGAAATAGAGGGTAGAAGGGAGCATCACCTGAGTATTTCTCATTCTCCACACTCCTAGTCTCCCTCTCAATCCATGTCACCATCCTCAAAATCCCAGCAAAGCGTATGATTAAGAGTTCTGAGGGAAAAGCAGCTACAGGACATCCTGTAGGAAATCCTGTAGCAGCCTATCCCGCATAATACCAATCATGAGAACAGCAAGCTTCCAACATGATGATCTAAGAGCGGAAGGAGCTCCACAGCAGCAGCATCACCATCATATTCAACACCAGGTACCTGCACATCAAAGAAATCAATAGAGAACAACAAAAAAGAAAAAATAACATGCAGCCAACACACAGTAAGAACCTCCGTCTTCAACAACTGTAGCAAGGTATAAGCACCACAGGTAAGTATCTCGCTCACTCTCTCATTTGCATAATGTAGTAAAAAGATGTAAAGGTTACGAGTAAGTTGGTTTATAAGCGAAAGGTGGCCAGTTAACTTGGCCACCTTCATTCAGTCAACAAAGACAAAAACAGTCAAGTCAAAAACAGAGAGGAGAAGGATAAAAGCAGTTAAGGCTACGGATGCATGAAGTGGTATTTCATTACGAGGAGTGGGGAATGATGAGGTGGTAGTGGGGACCAACAGTCCAAAAATGGAAAACGTACCTCAACTGCCAGCACACCACCTCACCCAACTTGACCATAAGAGGAAATAATCATCGATCCCCATGCATTCATGCATTCATTTCCTCGAGGCTTGCTCTAACAAGTCACTCTCATACACAGGCAACCTACAGAAAGGAAAACTCCATCATTTTGTTGCACAAGACTTCCTACAGGATTGCACAAGAAATCCTACAAGCTTACACACAGGATTCCTATAGGATACACAAAAAAAGTCTATAGGATTGGCCGAGAGGAGTTTCAAAGGGGAAAACACGGGAGTTGGCCACAACAAACACTATGAAGAGGTAGGCTCTATAATTACTTCCCTTTTTACAAGTGAATTTAACAAGAAATCCTCTAATTTGAGTGAATTTGGCAGGTGTGTAAAGGAATTGTCCACACAGTCATTTCAGTTATTTACTGTTGCATTTAAAAATTGTATCAACCATCTCATTTCCTGAAACTTCACAAACCAAGATGACAGGAGGGTTTAATAGAAGGGATCCCATTAACACTGTGAGAATTCAACAACGCCCTCAGGTGCTAGAAATCTTCACATGGCACAATTGGATGGGGTATTTCGAAAAATTAAGTGGGTATGATGATGAAGTGACCTGAGATTTTGCACTCTCCCTCATTCCACTTACCAAAGTCCATGCTACTATTGTGGTAAGAGGCCTCTCCATAGAGCTCACCCCTGAACTCATTAGCAGAGTTACCATAATTCCCCTAGGAGTACCATGGAGGAAGGAAGACAAGGGAGATAGCCAGATTCCCAAGAGGAAATTCCTTTTAGAAGGTGAGGACCCCATTGAGGACAAGAATGGAGTAAGGAGAGCAAACCTGCCATATCCCTGGAATGAGGTGAGCTACCAACTTATCAAATACATATCATGTGAGGGTAGGTATAGTGTGGTCTATGGCTATCACTTTAGGCTTCTTGAAGAGTTGAGGTTTGGAGCAGAAACACCTCCTCACCACAGGCTCAGCATACCATACTTCCTTCTGCAATCACTGATAGACACAAGCATAAAGGTGCAAGAGGGAAATTCCCAACAATTAGCTCATCATGGGTTAATCAGAATCATCATAGAAGATGCCCTCCAAAACCTCAAAATTCCTATCCAATGGTCAATTTTCAGAGACATGCAGACAGAGGAGGACATCAAGGCTCTCACATATGATGTTAGTCCTACTGTCAGTGAAAAGGATGAGGAAGAGACTGAAGCAGAGGAAGAAGAAGCAAAGCAGGATGAAGATGAGATAGATGAGGAGGAAGATGAGATAGATGAGGAGGAAGATGAAGAAGAAGAGGAGAAAGAGAAAGAGAATGATGAAGAAACAGAGGAAGATGTTAAGGAGGAAACTGATAAAGAAGATGAGGATCTACAAGGAGAAGAAGAAAGGAAAGACATAGGTGAAGAGAGAAATGGGAAAGAGGGGGCACATGACAAGGAGGAGTCACCTAGGGTGTCTCCAAAACCCACTAAGAGGGAGGTGGCAGCTTCCCTCACTGCTCTTAGCACCCCCATTAGGCAAAAAGGAAAAAGACATAGGCAAGCCCCCTTCTATTTCATGACAAGGAAAAGCACAAGAATAAGGTAGGGAAACCCCAAACACCAACCAAAATTCCCATTGTGATTGAGGACTCACCTAAATAGTAGGAGAAAATGCCTTCTCCTAAGTCCCCTATCGCCTATGTGAGAATGCCTATAACTAGATCCACCTCATCCAAGGGAAAAGAAATCCTACAGGATACCCAGTAGGACCTACAAGAAGCTGAAGCAGTCTTACAGGATACTCTGCTAAACCTATAGGAGACTCAAAAATTGGATAAGGAGGGAAGCCTACAACAAGAAACTAAAGAAGAGGACCCATAGCTAAATGAACCTAGCCCCCAACATAACCTTGACTCCTACTATAGATTTATTGAAGGAGGCAGGGTCATTCCACAAAAAAATGTTATTCCACTATTCTTCGAGCTTGAGAAGGAGAGAGCCAGAACTCATCGATGGATGCAGATTGTCAAATCCAAGGGGCTGGAAGACATTGGTCACATGGAGGAGAATCTGAAAGAGATGGGAAAAGAGCTAAGTAGCTTGAGAGACAAAGAGGCCATAATGAAGAATTAGTTAGAGACAAAAAATTCATTGTTGAAAGGATAGCTGCAAGAAAGAGAGAATCAATTAGCATTCATGGCCAGTCTCTCATTGGAAGAAATCCAGTGCAGGATGCAAACTAAGTCCTATGCTCTATACCTTAATGAATAGTGGTTGTAGTTCCAAATTAAGACCCTAGCGCAGAGGGGCACTATTCCATTTCAGGACTACAGGCAGTTCATAGATCTTTGTGATCAGCTCACACTAGAAGATAGGGCCAAGATGTCTGAGTTTTATTTGCATAATATGGCCTTAACAAGCATGAATGTATGGGACCCTAATGCTAAGCTAAGAGATTTACAGTTGATGACTTTGGCATCATGCATGAACCATGAAAAAGCAAGAGCTGCAGAAATGAAGAGGATATTGGCAAGAGAACAAACAAAACCTCTTATGATCAAAGCTGAGCAGTCCAATCCAATGGCTCTCATCAGCACACATAATTTAATTGCAAATGATCCTCAACTTGCACCCAGGTATCTTTCTACCCAAGAGAAATAAATTTCACATTTTGAGGACATGTTCAGGTTGTTAGGGGATGATAGCATACATGCTTGCCTGAGGAGATGGAACACATTGCCATACAGCTTAAATATAAGAGAGTACCACTCTCCTCAAAGAATGAGAGAAGCACTGAACAGGACACCCATGTACAAGAAATCTATGCAAAGGCTCAAAGTCAATTGGATTGGCTTGAAACTCAGTCCACCACTACTCTTAGGAATGCTAGAAGGAAGGAAGGAAGAAGAAGAAAAGAGGCAATGGGAGGAGGTAGAAAAGAAAGCAGGTTTCTATGAACAAGAAGAGGAAACCACAGTAGAGGCATGGGATGTCAGGGAGGCCACTAGAGCTATGAAGGATATGGATATTGATTGAGTTTCTCAGAGGATGAGCAATGCTTTTAGTAGGGGGCTGATGATGAGCCTCATCATTGGGTAATTATATGGGCCTTAATTCACCTCCTAGCTTAGTCAAACCAACTTTTCTCACAACTTATTACATGTTTTTTATTATATTTTGTTTATGAGATGAGTTAGAGTGGGATATCATGCCTAGTGGACTAATATGCATTGAATGCAGGTTTGAAGGAGAAAATCAAGAAATTTTGGCAAAGACTAAGGTTGAAACTCAAATGGGACAAGGGAGAGGGATTATAGGAGGTAAATCCTCCTCATTTACTTCTCCCCCATTTGAATATTCCTCCATTTATCATACCAGCTCAGAGTGCAAGCAGCCAAGTCATGAGGATTAGAAGGCAGTCGAGCAAGTGAGAGACAAAGAGATATTTTATCTCAAGTTTGGGAGCTGAGCCTCCCTAATTTTAAGGAAGTAGTTGGGGACTTCAGTTGTATAAGTAGAGAGGACTAGAGCCTCATTAGGATTTGAATTTTTGTTGTAAAACTCTAAGCTATTTTCAAGCTCCAGACTTGTGGAAGATTTTGATGTAATTCTCTATTTTGGTAATAAGAATGAGTTTTGTTTTGAGCCAATACTGAGTTAACTCAAAGGGTTGAATCTCTTGGGTTAGGGCCCAACCCTAGCAGCCAAGGCTCCTCTTTTTGTATCTGTATGTTTAGCTTAGTTTCATAGCTTCATTATTAATTTGTCTTTAGAGGTATTTTCATTACAAGTAGTGTAGATTTGATTGGTTGTTTATTAGTTTGCTTCCATTTGTGTTTTACTTCAGTCGCAGGTTATAAGGGATAAAAGAAGCACCACAAGGCTGTCAGCAGGTGTCTTGGCCTCACTTATTCCCTCTAGGATCATGATTTGAGGAAGGGACCCTTATGCAGCGCCAAAAACACAGATTTCTATTTCTTTCATAAGCTTTAGAGTTTATTGTATTTAATCTAGCATTTGATTAGTTTTGCAAAGCAGGATTGCATTTCGATCTCTTCTATCTTCATTCTTGCAATAGATCTCATCCATGATTCCATTCTTTTCAGCTACTTTCCTCATGCATAAGGTAGACAGTTAGATCATTAATTCTGCTTTTCTAGCTTATGAGAATACTTCTTGTTTACATGACTTTTTGGAAATTATACATGTTTGATGTAGAGCAGGTGCTTTAGGAGTAGAAAGAAACCTCATAGTGAGCAATCACCTTCCACTTCATCCACCATAATAATTCCTTGCTTTCACCATTGCCTTCACTGATTTCATCATTTTACATAGAAATTCTTCCTAGCACATTGAGCAAATCAAACCATCTCCTAACCTTGTTGTTGACTTTTGAGTGATCCTAGGCCTTTTCTCACTCCATTCCACCCATCAACCACCTTCAATAAGCCTTCCATCACCTCCAACGCCTATCGTTTTTCTCTCGGCTGTATCCTATTGAAATAAAGGGAATCTTGTAGTTTTCTAGTACATCCTGCAGGTTTTCCTGTAGTGGCCTATTTTGAGGCTGAATTGAGGGAAAACCTCTAGGAAGCCCCCAAAGGTCACCCAAGGGTCTCCCACACCATCCAACCATCTCCTAAACCTTCCAGCCATCCTCAAACATCCCTAAACCACCTATCACATCACCACAAGAGATTAGTTTGCATATTTGATTTTGCATGAAAAGAACAAAAAGACAAAAACAGAGTTATTTCAGTCCCTTTACTTGCACAATAGTGATGTTTGATGCTTTTAACTTCCATGCTTAGACAGTAGCATTTGGTTCATGTTAATTTAGCATTATTGCAAAGCATAGTTTCTTAGCAGTTAATTAGGAAATGATGTGATTTAGCATTGAATTTTGGTCTTTTTCATTATTGCAATAGATCGGCTCTCTCTTAGAGTAGATTTCCCTTTCTTTCATTAAGAAACCAAGCTTCTTCTGAATCCATAGAAGTCTAGCTTGAAAACCCCCATTGGTCTCTCACTAGCTAAACAAGTGACAAACAGCAGAACCATCACTTTTACTTGTGTATACACCACTATCACCTCCTGTTGAAAATAGCAACCAGAAATGTTAAAAATAGAATCCATAATATTCCAATTTTAATTTGTCCTTGAATTAAAATTGTGAATTAAATTCGAATTTAGTCTCATCAGCTACTTGGAAATAATTAATTAATTCATTATGGATTAATTAGTTGGAGAAATTCAAGTTAGAAGTATTTATTCAATCATGCAATAGTTATCCCTTAAAATAAGGAGATTATCCCTTAATTAAGGAGATAAGATTGAGTTATATTTGAGTTGTAATTAGTCAACTCAGTTTACTGAGTTAAGTCTAGTTAAATTAGTTCCAAACTGTTTGAGGAACTAATTGTGAGTTGTCAGTCAGTTGCCGCATGCATGCACTCAACCAGTGTACTCCAGATAACTGAAGATTCTCTCATCAAAAACTCATGCATGTCTATTCTAAGAAAGACCTAGTTGAGCTAAATGTCAAGGATAGGTTACTATCAGTTGCATGTGTTTTCCTATAAAGGAAACTCATCCATGCAGTCAAGGTAAGGTTCCTTGAGGATTGCATAGTTTTACAGGGTGTGAGATCAGTGTGAGTGATCAGTGTTACACTTGGTAATAGTAGGATCACCTAGGAGAAACAGCACAATGAAATAGGAGGCTTGGAGGGTAGAGGATAAGGTTTTTGAGAAGCCTTGTTTTCCTATGAGCATACAAGAGGATTGTACTGAGAGCTGGCTAGCTGTGAGAGCTAAGGCTTTGTATAATTTTGATGTATTTCCACCTTGTATGATAATACAGATAGTGGGGTTTTTAGCTGAGGCTTTCCCCTGAGTATTTTCTGTGTTTCATGTGTATTGATTCTTCTTCTTATGGTTATATGTGTTCAACTCTGATTCAGCTCGATCTTTAAGCTTCCGCAATTTTGATAGTAGAAGTACATTATAGTATTTTGCTTTGGTATATTGCATTATTGAGTTAATCTATAGTCAGATTTTCTACATAGATCTCAGAGGTAGATTTGTAGAGAATTTGCAGGAAATTCTACATGGTATCAAAGCCTAGTTTATCAGAGTTGTGAACAATGTACGGAGAAGAGAATTCAAAGTTTTAAGTTTGGGGTTGCAGGTGAAAATCAAATTATTATCATACTTCAAGGTTGGTCAATGGCATTCTATGGCTTGAGACTCGAGTATGCCATGGAAGGCAGCTCGAATTACATAGCATGGAAATATTGCATGGATGTTGTAATAGAAGACAACGGCTTGAAGGATTTCATTGATCAAGAAATCCCAAAGCCAGGTTCAACTAATGCACAAGAGTTGGCTGAATGGAAGAAGTGTGTGGCGAGGGCGAGACAAATCATCCTTGAGGGAGTTCGAGACCATATTGACTCGAGTCTCCATGGGAAGGATACTCCATATTCAATGTGGAAGACATTGAAGGACCTCTACCAAAATAGTAGCGACCAAAGGAAATTGGCGCTCAAGGACAAGCTTCGAAGAATCAAGATGGAGAACGGTGATACTATTTCCACATATATGAACAATATCACCACTTGCAGAGATGATCTTGGAAGTGTGGGAATAACTATTTCGATGATGATATGGTGAGCCTCACTCTCCTTGGCCTTCCAAAGAGCTAGAATAGCTACTAGGACTCTATGAATGGAAGGGAGAAACTGTCAGATTGGGAACGACTGTGGTCAGATCTCATGCAGGAGGAGATCAGGAGGAGCACACGAGATGATTCTTCATCCAAGGATGATGAAGAAAATATGGCCTTAGCAAGTAAGGAAAGGAAAGGGAAGGGGAAGGCATCCCATTCCGAATCGAATTCTTCTCATGGAGGGAAGAAGGTTGACAAGTCTAAAGTGGGATGCTTTAATTGTCACCAAATGGGTCATTATGCGACTAATTTTCCATCAAAGAAGTCCAAAAAGGGATCCTCGGAAGGATCAGAAAGTGAGGCATTAGCCTCTCAGTTCAAAATGGACTTTACCCTCATCGCATGCATGGTGTCATCGACGATGGGTTGTGGTTGGTTTCTTGACAGTGGAGCCTCATTCCACATGACCAGCGATAAAATTTTATTCAATACCTTGGAGGAGAAAGACCTCAAGATACGCATAGAGATGGGTGAAGATGAAAGGTATAGTGTTTCAGGAGTGGGAATAGTTGCTTTTCAGAGGGAGCATGGAGCTCTTATCACCTTGATAGATGTGAAGTATGTGTCTAGACTGAAGAAGAATTTGGTATCGATCGCAATGTTGGAGGACAAAGGTTACGATGTTGTCTTCAGTAAGGGAAAGGTTTTCCTTAGACACATCACCAAGGGACAGGTGAAACAGATCAGTTCACAATTTAAGAACATGTATGCTCTTGAGGTTCAAGATGCATGCAAAGCCTTGAGGAGCAAGGAAAATGTTAGAGACTTGGTGGTTGAGAGCGAGAGTAAATTACCTCTTAACATGTAGTCCCAGAAGAAGTCTCAAACAATTGTGGAAGACCCATAATTGGAGATTCTGAGAGAAGGCCAAGGGGAGGAATCCACTCATGCATAGACCTCCAATAGGGGGAAATTTTGAGCTAATTCAGTAGAGGGATCACATGCAACCATACCTCCAGGTGTGAGGTGGGGTAATGTGAAGTGATAGTCCCAAGAAGGTTGAAATTTGGCAGGGTTCATTGAGAAGTTTTATCTCATGGATCGTACCTTGCTACGGAAACCCAAAGTACATAGTAGCGGGAGGAATCAGTGGGATTGATGCAGTCAGAGATCAAAGTGACAGAGGCTAGAGTAGTCAGATACTGAAGAGTGCAAAGAAGGATTGACAATAGTGCAAAAAGGCTGAGTCAGCAGAAGCACAGAGTTTTCAGTCAATAGAGGCAATAGTAGTCAGAGAATTTCATGACAGAGGCATCATTCTAATTCAGATTGGATGTTTTTTTGTTTTTGGAGTTGTTGGAGCAACAACACTTGAGAGAAATGTTTCATGCAGAACATTCCAAAGGTTCAGGATCAGGATCGAGTTGAATTCCTTTCTTGTTGAGAGGGAGCGTTGAAAATAGCAACAATAAATGTTAAAAATAGAATCCAAAATAATCCAATTTTAATTTGTCCATGAATTAAGATTGTGAATTAAATTCGAATTTAGTCTCACCAGCTACTTGGAAATAATAATTAATTCATTATGGATTAATTAGTTGGAGAAATTCAAGTTAGAAGTCTTTCTGCATTCATGCAACAGTTATCCCTTAAATTAAGGAGATTATCCCTTAATTAAGGAGATAAGATTGAGTTATATTTGAGTTGTAATTAGTTAACTCAGTTTACTGAGTTAAGTCTAGTTAAATTAGTTCCAAACTGTTTGAGGAATTGTGAGTTATTAGTTAGTTGATGCATGCATGCACTCAACCAGTGTACTCCAGATAACTGAAGATTCTCTCATCAGAAACTCATGCATGTCTATTCTAAGAAAGACCCAGTTGAGCTAAATGTCAAGGACAGGTTACTATCAGTTGCATGTGTTTTCCTATAAAGGAAACTCATCCATGCAATCAAGGTAAGGTTCCTTGAGGATTGCACAATTTTACAGGGTGTGAGATCAATGTGAGTGATCAATGTTACACTTGGTAACAGTAGAATCACCCAGAAGAAAAAGTGCAAGGAAATAGGAGGTTTGGAGGGCAGAGGAGAAGGCTTGTGAGAAGCCTTGTTTTCCTGTGAGCATCCAGGAGGATTGTACTGAGAGCTGGCTAGCTGTGAGAGCTAAGGCTTTGTATAATTCTGATGTGTTTCCACCTTGTATGATAATACAGATAGTGGGGTTTTTAGATGATGCTTTCCCCTGAGTCTTTTTTGTGTTTCATGTGTATTGATTCTTCTTCTTATGGTTATATGTGTTTAGCTCTGATTCAGCTCGATCTTTAAGCTTCCGCAGGTTTGATAGTTGAAGTAGATTATAGTATTTTTCTTTGGTATATTGCATTATCGAGTTAATCTACAACCAGATTTTCTACATAGATCTCAGAGGTATATTTGTAGATAATTTGTAGGAAATTTTACACCTCCAAGTTTGTAGGAACCCCGGGTTGATAAAGTAAATCTGGTAGCCTAGGAGTTGCAGCATTCTTGCTTTAATACTAGTGCTCATCAAAAGGGCTTTGGGGAAAGGGAATGGTAGTGTAAGGGTAGGGATAGGGTTTTTAGATATCTAGGAAGGGTTGTGAAAGTCTTAAGAAGTATATTTGAACATTAGGAATGAAACTAGGGTTTATAGCAACGAAGACCCTAAATTTTGCATAAAACATTAAAACACCATGAAATCATTGTTTAGGAGTGCAAGGAGGGAAGAAATTTGTCACACTCACTTGCAAGATGATGAAACGAGGTTTTGCTAAAAATTTAGAGTGATGGCACTTCTTTTTGAAGCTTGGTGAGAAATTCAGGCAGGTGCGCAGCACAATGAACAAGCGTGCCCTCCTTCTACCAGGCGCTCAGCGCATAACATAGGCGCACAGCGCAAAACATAGGTGTGCAACGCAATGAAAAAGCGCATGATGCTGACTTCAAGTCAAATTTTTAGTGCCTTCTCAAAGTCCAAATTGATATCATGATAGCTTGTTGGAAATATCTCTCTCTTGGATACACAATGGACCTATCAAGCACTAAAAATGATCAATTATAGCCCCTCAAAAATCAATTCTCCAAAGACTGGTCAAAAAGTGCAGAATGGGGGTGCAAAAATGTAGTGTACTATTGCAGGAAACTTTTGGAGGTCTTCCTCAACTCCAAATTGAACTCATGATAGCGCATTAGAAATATATTCCAGTCTAGTTGTCATTTGACTTATCAAAAAAGTAATTTGGATACTCTAGCTAGGATAAAAATGGATTTTCCCAAGGTCGCTCCAAAAGTGCAGAAAACCTATTGTAGCACCTGTATGTTTTAAATTTCTCCAAAACCATAACACCTGTGTAAAAAATGAAGGTTTTTTTGTTCCTTGGCCTATTATGGACAAAACCCTCTCTCACTTTTGTAAAATTCATCTCTGTTTGGTTGGAAACATACTTTGAAGAAAAATTGGCCGTATATGTGGCAAATGATTTTGTCCCTTGGAATGACTTTTCTGAAAGATGATGGAGACATGATGTTTATGAGTTGGAGTGGCCTCATACTTGCTAATATGACCTCCCTTATGCCTCCTCTTCTCGTATGTCTCTGATTCCATAGCAAACCCTAGCTCAGTGGGAGAGGAAATTAAGGTTTATTGCTTGTGGAAAATGATGATTTAGGCACCCTTTGGAAAAGACAACTCCCTTTGGCATTCACTTAACCTTTTGAAACTTTACCCTTTCACTTGACTATTTCCTTTGACAAATGTATCTTTTGATGGTCTGTCATCTTTGGAACACTGAGTTAACAGCTTGGGAACCTTGTACTTATTACATTTAAATGACATAAAATTACAAAATTAAAATTAGAAATATTACATTTGAACTCAAAATTACATGATGAAATAAGAATTTCTCTTTACCAATCATCTTCACATGGTGAAGAGAGGTTACTGATCATTTTGACACTTGTTGGCTTTATGCAATGGAGTGGAATTTTATTGAACCACGGAAACCCTAATGACCGAATGAAAACCTTGATTGGATTGAACTTTGATGACATGACTGATGTGATGCCATTATGTCATTAACTTTATGGATAATGGATACTCAGCAAGGTATGGAAGTGTGCCAGCAAGTAATCAAATTTGTGGGAGAGTGATGATTTTTTGATTTTAGGACTACCATCAGTGAGTGAATTTTGGAATGCAGCCTAGTGGAATGACAAAATTTATGAATGAGACCCTAATATGCAATGAAAAGAGGATTTTTTATCACTAATGGCAAGATGCAAATACTGGCACTAACAAAACCTATCTCTGTCAATGACACTTTTCTGCAATAAAATTCATCAACTTTAAAGCATGTCACAACAACTTGATCTATGGAAAAGTCTTGAAAAAATCAACATATATATATATATATAGACACACACACACTTAACATCTCTTAAAATGTTCTACTCTATCTAAAATATCTTCACATATCATATCTCTATAGACCTCACTCTAAATCCAAAGCTACACACTACAAACCATGGCATATGAAGCAAGGAAGGGAGATCACATGCATGTTAACTTTAAGATTTTGGCAAACCTTGTAGATGGAGGAAGGTTCTAATTTCATCTAAAATAATACTTTCTACTTCAATTAAATACCTTCAAACAATATGGTTAACAAAAATGATCATGAAACAAAGTATCAAATACAATTCTTCTTGAATCAAAGTTCTTATCTTCACATTGTACCATCTTAAAAACGTGATCATAGAAACCCAATTTACTCATCGAGTGATTGTAGAAACCAAATTTACTCATAAAAGTTTCATCATTTGTTTTATTTATGATTCCACGTTATTGATTCAAGGATGGTGACCATAATTTCACAGAAAACGAAATTTACTCATAAAATTTTCATCATTTGTTTTATTTTTTATTCAACATTATTGATTCAAGGTTGGTGACCATAATTTCACAACGAATATTAAGCACCATGCAGTAATTCAATGATTGGGTTATTGTCTTTCCATCTTGTCCATTGAATGAAAATAATATAATATTTAATAGACAAAATGAAAAACCAATAAAACAATCATTATTCATTATGATGCTTAATATTTATTGAATTTAACAATACATTAGAAACAAACAAAATTTTAAAATAATAAGATTATTTATTTATTTGATGACCAGGCTAAGTCTAGCCCCTGGCTAGTTCATTTATTGGATGGAAAAATATCAATCCACCCACATTGGGATGGTCATCCCCAAAATTATACAAGGCTAAGTTAAGCTTAATAAAACATTTAATATCAGATAAAAATAAGAATTACTCATGTGGATAACAATCCACAATCCATATATGTGTGTGTCCAGAGAAAAGGATTGGAACACATCAACCTTCTATGATCTTATTTCAAGAAAACATGACTGATCAGGAAAAAGCATGGGAGACTATGCTCACTAATTGTCCATAATGGCATGTATGTGCTTTGAACATTGATGGCCTCTCCGAGGTATTGGGGGTGATGTGGAACCCCGAGATTTATGAATTAAAAGAATATTTTTCATGTGCATGTATCATTATGTCAGGTTATAAGTCAGGTTCAAGTCGACGAATATCCATAATTAACTCTTATGGTCCATTTTCTAGACGCAAATTATATTGGGACAGAGTGTCAAATTCTAGACTGTTGAGGATAAGTTCACTTATTATCGCAGGTGATTTGAACTTTTCTTTGGGTAAGACGGAGATATGGAGGAGCAGGGAAAAGGAGGATGTTCTCACTGCATATTTTGTTTATATGATGGAAACACATGCTCTGGTTGACATAATACCAGAACGCCTTGGTCCCACATGGAGGAATGGGCGGACTGGTCGGGAAGAAATTTCAAATCATATCGATATATTTATGGTGAGCCTATCTATATCACAAAATCTATCCGAATTGAAATCAACGATAATCCCTGCCAACATCTTAGACCATATGTTGATTTCTCTATCCTAGGGAGAGGAGCTCTAGAGACATTCATACCCATTTAAATTAAATCCTAGATGGCTGGGCATGAAATATTTCAAGTTTCTAGTTAACTTTGTATGTAAAGGGCCTATTCTTCCTCCTCCCATTAACTGCTTGTCATCCATATCCACTAAGCTTTCAATATTGAAAAGGGAATCTCGTACATGGATTACAGGAAAAAAGAGAGAGGAAAATCAAACTCTTAAAGAGATTGATCAATCTATCAAACTCTTTCATGATCCGTCTAACCCTCTTTATTTCTCAGAGACATACAGGGATAATATTATAGATCTTGAAGGAATTAGAAACATGATTTTACTGAACCAGGAAGTTGACATTAGGATGAAGAGACAGGCATTATGGGTTCAAGCGGGAGATTAAAACTCTAAGTTTTTTCACCGCTAGTTTAATATAAGAAAGAATATGAATTCCATGAAGAATATTCAGGACACGGAGGGTAAAACTTTCTCCTCTCATACTGCTCTAGAACATGGCGTGGTATCTCACTTTAGGAACCAATATGCAGACAGGGAGCATGATATACTATCACAGTCTGCATTTATATCACACATCTCGAACATGTTTTCGTTGGAGGAGAATAGGATTCTGGGAGGTCCTATCACAAAAGAATAATTGATGGAAATCATACGAGAAAGTGCAAAAGATAAGAACCCCAAAATGGACGATTGGGGGTTGAAATTTTTATCCATTTCTCATAATTGATTATCCCAGATCTCTTGGCAGTTGCTGGAGAATCAAGGATTTATGGGTATATTCTTAGGAAAATCAATGCCACCTTTATTTCTCTCATACCTAAGAAGAAAATTCCACAATCCTTTGCAGATTTCACGCCAACTTTAGTATGCAACAAGATGTATAAATTGATCTCTAAGTTGATTGAATGAAGGTTGAAACCGATTTTGTCTAGACATATTACTGAGGAGCAGTTTGGTTTTATTGAGGGTAAACAGATACAAGACACCATTGGTATTGTACAGGAGATTCTACACTCAATTAAAACTTGAAAACTTAAGTCTTGCCTTCTCAAGGTGGATTTGACCAAGGAATGTGACTTTATAGACTGGGAATTTCTTAAACTGAGCTTGATCAAAATAGGTATGTCTCATATGAACATTCATTGGATTATGGCCTGCATCAAGATAATGAATTTCGTTATCATCATTAATGGATTTCCTACACAATTCTTCTCTACTCGAAGAGAGTTGAGACAGGGTTGTGCTCTATCACCTATGTTGTTCATATTGGTTATTAACAGTCTGAGTAGGAAAGTAAGAGATGCAAAATATCAAGGCAGTATGTATGGGATTAAAGTATCACAACAGACTGATATCACTCACTTAATGTTCGTCGATGACCTGCTGTTTGGAGGACATGTTACTGTTACTGAATGGATAGTATTGCATAGCATTATTACAACATTTGGAGAGGCATCAGAACTATATATAAATGGACTGAAATCAATGCTTATACATAATGGTATTGCAAGACCAGAGATTATGGACATTAGTCTACTGTTTGGGGTTGAATAAAAACACATTGATGAAGGTATCACATACCTGGGTTTCAACCTGAAGCCAAACAATTATTGTAACAAGGATTGGGATTGGTTGGTAGAGAGGTTTCACAAGAAACTTGACTGTTGGAAACACAGATGGTTGACAATGGGGGGTAGGATGATCATGTTAAAAGAAGTACTTCAAAATATAGCAGTATATTGGATGCACCTTTTTCTACTTCCTAAGGAAGTCATTAAAAGGATACAATTGATCATGGGATGCTTTATCTAGGTCAGCACACTACTATCTGGGAAGTTTCACTTGGTAAAATGGTCCCTCATTGCAAGACCCATTGAGGAAGGTGGATGGGGCATCATAGATCCCTCAAATTTCAACAGGGCATTGATTGTTAAAAACATGTGGAGGGCAGTAACTGGTTCGGGAATATGGTCTCAAATTATCAAGGAAAAATATATGTTTGGGAAAACTTTCACACCATGGATTATTGGAGGGGCCAAGATGAAATCTACTACATCATACATCTAGAGAAGTATGATGAAAAACATCCACTAGCTCTTGGGGTTGGTACGGTGGGAGGCAGGAGATGGCTCAAAGATCATGATCGGATTGGATGCAATCAAAGGTATGGTGGGAAACCACTCTCTATCATTTCAGATCCTAAATTTCCTTCATGAGAAAGAGATTGTTTTCCTTAAACAAATTTTCAGCCATAATGTACTCTATATTGATCGACAATCATGGACAAGAGTTGGGGATATACAGATGCCTGGGGAGTATATTGGTGAATGGGAAGCATATATTGCAAATCTCATAAATGCAGGTATATCACTTAATGATAAGGAGGATCATATGACATGGGGGGGTAACTTAAAAAAGGGGCTTCCGATGGTAAAGGAAATATATATGTCACTACAAAAGAAAGAGAAAGAAAATCATGCACCATCATGGGTTCATCCCATCTAGAAAGGAAATCTACCTAACAAGATCAAACGTTTATGTTGGTTGGCTATCATGGATAGAACCTTGTCATGGGATAACCTCCAGTGCAGAGGGTACTCAGGCCGATGGATCTATCTACTTTGTAGGAACAACATTGAGAATAATGCTCATCTATTTCTTCACTACTCTTACACGAAAGCTATTTGGGAAGAGGTCTCAGACTTCTTTGCCATTGCGTCTCCACTACATCATACAATATTGAGGTGTTGTCTAAGGTATTAGTTCAAAACACATGATAGGTACATATTTCTTCCATTATATATTTTATGTTCCAATTGACGAAGTCGGAATGCACTTATTTTTTATAATAAGCATATGCTTGTAAGGGAAGATATCATCAAAATTGTGGCATATTTCAATGAATATGGCCCATATAAGAATAATAGCAAACCCTAGATTACCAAGCACAGAGATGTTTGGAAAACATATCCGGTGGGATTTTTCTATTGTTCTTACTCCAAAAGAAGATGTGTATGCAGGGCCTATATAGTCATAGAACCGGGGAAATTCTTTCATTTCTGGTGGGAAGGAGGACAAGGCTCAAATAATAAAGTGGATATTATTGCACTATGGGGAGTGTTGATCACGACAAAATGGCTAGGAATGGATCACATACAGGTCTACGGTGATGCAAAAGGAATAATAGATTGGATGAAAGGTTATAACAATTTCAATCCTCCCATATTAATCAATTGGATGAAATGCATCAGGACATTGGTGAGCACATACCATCACATAAATTTTGATCACATCTACAGGGAACAGAACCGGACTGCAAACTTGCTATCAAAGAGAGGAATTGATAAGGAACGGGGTAAGTTTTTCTTTTCAGCATATGAACAAAGCCATGATAAATGTTGGAAGCATAAATTTTTCATAGATATTGGAGGTATGATGGACTGTACATTTTTTGGATAATACTAGTATTTACAAGGCAATGTAAAGAGGAGAACACTCTAGACATATTGTAAGTTAAAAGATAGTTTTTATGGCATTTTGAATTCTATATGGACACAGGTAAGATCAATAGGAAAAGTAGTAAATACGAAGTAGGTATATTTCTGGGGAAAGGTTTGAATACAGAGAGAATGGAAAACCAAACAAGATGTACTATCTATTTTTATCAATATAAATTCAGAAGAGTTTTTTTCCTCTGAAAAAAAATGTATTCGATTCGTGCTGAAAATCAAATCCAATCTAGGTGCTTGAGGACTCACTACATCAAGCTTCATGGCTTGAGATTTTAAGACTTATATTCAATTATAGTTTCATGTATTTCATATGCATATATCATATATTTTTACATGGTTCGACATGGGAAGCATCTCTACCTCGACATGACTCGTGTATTTCAAATGCATATATCATTGTTGGGTGTATAGTTGTCCCCAAAACCTTGTTGCAGTTAGCGGAATTCAAGGAGCATTCAACTCCAAAAGCACAGGTAAGGAATATCGTCGATACAGGTAAGTCGTCTCCTTGCTCATACTTCTAAAATTTTTATGTACAATAGTTGAATATTTGGGTGTCGATTATTAATCATATGAATTGATAGAATTAATGCTTGTTTAATTCGGGGTTGTTACAAAGAGAGAGGAGAGGAGAGGAGAGAGATAGGGAGAGAAGGGTAAGATAAAGAGAGGGAGACACAAATATGGACAGGAGAGAGAGAAGGAGAGAGGGAGGGACATGGTGATAGAGTTGGAGGGAAGATAAAGAGGGAGTGGTGGGGGGAGAGGAAGGAAGAGAGAGAGGACTCAAGAGAGAGAAGGAGAGAGAGAGGGAGAGAGATATGGAGTTGGAGGGGGAGAGAGAGGGAGGGAAGATAAAATACATAGAGGGATAAAGGTCAAGAGAGAGACAAAGGATATATGAAGAGAGAGTGACAAAGAGAGGAGAGTGGAAGGGAAGAGAGAGAGGAGAGATAGGGGGAGAGAAGGGGAAGAGAGAGAGGGAGAGAGAGATAGATAGATATGCAGAGACAATGTGTATATTTGGAGGGTGAGATAGAGAGAGGAAATAAGAAAGAGACACATAGATGCAAATATAGAAATTATATAGTATTATATAACGAGCCTAGATCCATCGTAACCTTAGATCTATCAAGTGTCAAGAGGATCAAATCTCTCGAGGTGCAAACTTTTCCTCAAGTTTTGCACTACAAAAATATGTTTGCACCTCGAGAGATATGATCCCTCTCGGCGCTTGATCGATCCATCGTTAAGATGGATCTAGGCTAGTTTATTTGCAGTTACTTCTGATGTTAATTTTGTGTGAATTGAAAGTATAGTTTATGTGTTGTGTTCGGTAAACTGGGTTATTGAGCCAAAAGTATGAAGTGTTATTAAGTGTTGTAGTGGTGTATCTATTTCAGATGGAATTGAATAAAGAGGAGGGCCCCTTTTCAATATTGTTTCCATGTCTAATTTACATAGATAATGTTTTGACTTTGTTAGTTAAATCTTATCATGTGATGAATCTAACATAGATATAATGAGTTACATCTTAAATCTTGGTTCCATGTCTAATTTACATGGATAATGTTTGTTCTTTGTTAGTGAAATATGATGAGATGAATGTGACATGGACATAATGAGTTGTATCCTAGTAGAATAGAGAAAGTGTAAGGAATTTTGAATGTGATTAATGATAAAACAAATATGATGTTGGACTATTTTAGGTTTTGGCAATGCACCTCAGGTGAGACTTTTCCTATGACAAGGCACTAAATTCCAATGATAGACTAAAAGGTCATTATTGGAAACATGCATGGACACTGGTCTACATTACAAGCCAATAAATGCCTCTAAGAAAAGAATTAATTTTGCTTACAAGATAATCAATACATTTGTCAAATGATCGATGAAAATTGAATAATGATCTTACTTTTTTAACACAATAAGCATTAAATGAGTTAAGATATGTGTGTGTGCATGCATCTATGTGTGTATGTGTCGACACACATTCACACACATATTTAGACTCACATATGACTCAGTGGGCTAGATCAATTAATTTGACTATTGTTAGCTTGACACAGAACCTATTGGGGTCAATTCTCTAAGCTGGTTACTTTTGTTGTGTGCCTCAGTTGATATTCATGTTGGGTAAGTCTTGTGATCAACATCAATAGGTTTGTACTAGGAACCATTCATGAATATGGGGAAGTGCCTAGAGGTTTCCTTATAAAATTTTCCTTGTTTGTGTGTCTTATATATGTCAATATTTAAAGAGATGTTCCCTCTTCCAACATAACTTTGAATTTATCTTTATTCCTCCTTTACCAACACAATGCTCGAAATCCTTGAAGAATTGATACAAATACTAAAGTGTCAATACCATGAGCAATTGTGAGCCACATTAGCCCGCATGCTTTCATCCAAAAGCATTAATAAAAAAAATATGATGACTTTATCACATCACACAATAGAAAGAATAATGTTGCTCGAAAGCACTATATGTCTTCCAACATGCTTCATTGCTCAAGAATGGCATTGTGACTTGTCATGGCAAGAAATAAAACCTATCTTTGTTAATGACACTTTTCTGCAGTAAGATTCATCTTCTTCTTTCGTTCGAGTTTTCTGTCACAACAACTTGATCTATGGAAAAGTCCAAGTTTTTGTAATATATATTGATATGTTGAAAAAATCAACATAGATATATAGAGAGAGAGATAGAGAGAGATACACACTTCACATCTCTTAAAATGTTCTACTATATCTAAAATATCTTCACATAACATATCTCTATAGACCTCACTCAAAATCCAAAGCTACACAGTACAAACTATGGTATATGAAGCAAGGAAGGGAGACCACATGCATGTTGATTTTAAGATTTTGGCAAACCTAGTAGATGGAGGAAGGTTCTAATTTCATCCAAAATAATACTTTCTACTTTGATTAAACACCTTCAAACAATATGGTTAACAAAAATGATCATGAAACAAAGTATGAAATACAATTCTTCTTGAACCAAACTTCTTATCTTCACATTGTATCATCTTAAAAACGTAATCATAGAAACCCAATTTACTCATAAAATTACCATCATTTGTTTTATTTCTGATTCTACATTATTGACTTAATAATGGTGAATTTCACAAAGAATCTTAAGCACTATGTAGTAATTCATTGATTGGCTTATTGTCTTTCCATCTTATCTATTGAATGAAAATAATATAATATTTAATAGACAAAATGAAAACCCAATAAAACAATTATTACTCACTTCAGTGAATTTAACAATACATTAAAGAAAAACAAAATTTTAAAATAATAAGATTATTTATTTATTTGGTAACTAGACTGAGTTAACCCCTAACTAGTTCACATTTTGGATAGAAAAAGATTGATCCGCGCATAATGGAATGGTCATATGGGAGGCTAGATTAAACTTAATAAAACGTTTAATATCAAAGCAAAATAACAATATCACTCACGTGGATAATTATCCACAATCCATATATGTGTATGTCCGGAGAGAAGGATTCGTAATTTAAATTTTATTCCATTCGTGGTGAAAATCACATCCAGTCCTCGCGCTCGAGGACTCATATATCATTGGTTTTTAGATGGTTCGATATGGGAAGCATCTCTACCTCGACGTGACAACTTTCAGAAACAGAACGTAAAAAAAATACACTTTACATTCAGCTCTGTCAATGAACAGAAAATGACATGACAACTTTCAGAAACAGTTTACACTTAGCTCTGTCCATAGACAGATTTTAGAAATAACATAAAGTGGTAACTTGCTCCCACGTGGAGATGGAAACACTTTTGTCCATCGATAATTCATGGGTTCTTTCATGTATAATTCATGGGTTATGTTCTCTGAAAAAGTGGGAGATGTGAACTGATACAAAGCCTGGCGACAGAGCAGCTTGTGCCTGATCCACCAGACAAGATAAAGTGGGAGAATCGAGCAAAATCTATTCACCCACACACAAACCAACTTCGAATCAGTGAAGATCTTAATTTTAGTACGGAGTCCTATCCTCTTCGGGAATATATCGTGCACCCAACATAAAAAATGATTCCCCCTCTCCCACTTTGGCCTCCCTGGGAGAAGCTGTGAGGGATAGGATGGTCGATTGCCATTGGGAGGACCTAGAGGAAGGATTACTTGGATCCCGAGCGATCATCGGGTACTTCATTCTGTGCAGTGCTTCGGATGAGTATGGCACCTTGTGGTTGAAAATGGTTGTATTTCGTCTTACCCATAGACCCCACGTCATATGCAATAGCTAGTTTGCAGTCTGATGGTGTTCCAAGAGTTCCATGCATCCCCAGGGAACCATCTTCCCATCGAATGTGTCACGCTCCAAACCCTTTTGAATAATGACATGCTGCATAGATGAATTCACCATTCTTCCCCCACATGGAAACAAATGTGGGGACCCTACTTGCCTTCCCTCATGAGATTGTCCCGTGTAAGGATGTCGTTGTGGAGTGCTATCCATGCAAATAATTTCAGTATGGGCAGGGCCTAGAGCTTCCATAACCCGGTCTCCGCCACCATGGCCTCTCTCCATCACTAATTTGCATTGATAATGACTTGTATCTTAGCTTCATTTGCATTGATAATGACTTGTATCAATGACTTGTATCTTAGCTTCATTTGCATTGATGATGACTTGTATCTTAGCTTCATGGTATATATTTTTCCATTTATGTGTTTATTTCCAATTACATTTTCTTATTTCAAGAGAAGACCGGCATTGGATATCAATGCTTGCTTATAGTGGTTACATATTTTTGTGTGTTATCGATCCAATTATATAGCATGTGTTGTTTTCTATCTATCTTAAGTTTCACCAATTCATAGTGAAGGAATCGTAAAATTTAAGAGGTGAAGGATATTTTGTGAATTGAACTTGCTTAATTGATCCTCTAGAAATTGGTTACTTGAGCTTATGCCAATAATAACATCCTTGCTTATGAGAACTCATTGTCCATCCCTTAGTCCTAGGGTAAGGGATTATGTATAATGTCAAAAATAAGAATTGGTACCTTCGAAAACATTAATCCTTTAACATGATATTTTGGGAAAGATTTGATTCATTCGATAATTGATGAAGAAAAACATATTCTAATATAAAACCTTATGGCATAAACCTTGTTTGGAGATGAGGTGTCATATCCCCTTTGTTGCAAGGATCTCTAAGAATGCCTAATAGGCCAAAAGATTATGAGATCCAGGATTTGGTTAGAAGAGAGTGCAAATGTTTTGATGTTGTGTTTGGGAAAACAGTGTGTGTTAAGCTTATGGGTGCCTTGAATAGCATAAAAGGAAAAGTATTTAGGAAATAGAGAAGTTTAAAAGCAAGGATACAGTTTTGAAAGATATTAAACTTGAGATTTTAGGTATATATGAAAACAATGTCAAGGGTGTATTCAATGAGGAATAAAGGCAAAGATTGGCATGGTTGAAACTTGTAAAACAAGAAAAGGAGGTTGTTCGATAGTAGATAAGTTGAGTGGAAGATGGAAAATATGGATATATCGTTGGAAAAGAGAGTTTGCAAAACCATATATTTTCATCAATAAGCAAATCATAGAAAGAATATTAATACTATTTCGGAAAATATAAAATGGTGAAGGATCATTTGTAACAAATTTTAAAGAGATTGTTAACCTAGGGGTTAGTCGTTTCCACATTATCTCGAAGGAACATAATAGTGTGAATATTGTAGAAATTGTTAAAATGGATTCTTCATACCCTCACTTGGTGACTTGGGGGAAAAATTAGAGACCATTTGAGGAGGTTGCAAAGGAGCAACTATTTTCAATGCTTATCTCTTTTAAGAAAGATAAGTATCTAAGCTCGGATAGCTTGACCATTGAGTTTATCTTAGCTTTATAAGATATTTGCTAAGGGTTTTTGAATATTTGAAAATCTATAGTAAGGTCCTAGGAACCTTTTATTCCATGTTTATATCCCTTATTCCTAAAATTGATAAGCTCAACTCCTTTGATGAGTTTAGGCATATATCATTATGTCACTATGTATACAAGATAATTGCAAAAGTCCTAGCGGTCAGATTAAAAGGAGTATTGTTAGAGGTCATCTCTTCAAATCAATTTAGTTATTGACCAAGAAAGAAAATTCAAGAACCAATTGGGACAACCCTATAAGGACTTCTCACAATAAGGGAAAAAAAAACTTCCAATAATGGTAATCAAGTCAAACTTATGAAAGGCTTATGATAAAATTAGTTATGATATTCAAAGTTAATTCTAATATATGTCGGCTTTAGTCTCCCAATAATTTAACATAATGGGGCATGTTACTTCAATTTTCTTTTATTGTTCTAATTATGGAGTTGACTCATAGCAATTCAATCCTAGAAAATAATTGAGGTAGGGATGCCTTTTACCACCTTCATTATTCCTTGTGGTGGTTGAGGATTTGAGCAAAGTTGTCATGGAAGCTAAGAAGACAAGAAGTTTATAAGGTATAAAGATTGGTATATTCCTCCTTTCACACTTACTATCTATAAATGACATTTTATCATTCTTAAATGGTTTAAACATGGAAATAAGAAAATTGTAAGATAATTTAAATATATAATATGTTAGTAAAGGAGATGAAATCAAATCTCTAGGACACACCCTCCCACTTAATTGTAGCTTCCTAAAGCCTAAGCATTTCTCATGGATTAACAAGCTTGGCTTTATCCAATGGCTTTGTAAATATATCAACAAGTTAATCATTTGTTCTATAAGATAAAAAGATGATATGTTAAATTAGGCAACCAGGGAAAAACTTCATGTGGGTCATCTTATTCATGGCTGATAATATTTTTATTAGATTCCTCTCGTCAAGAGGTGTAGGATTGATATAAAGATCATCCGATTTCGATAAGTATTCATGGAGATATGAATTTATTTTGATTATGGAATTATTATCAAGCCGACCTACAACTCATGTAGGCTCAGAAGCCCAACAGTTGCATCTATTCACCCACAAACGTTGTGTATAAATATAAGAGGACTTTTCCTCATTTGGACTAACTCATCTCATCACATCTCTCTCTCTCTCTCTACTGCGCAGAAATGAGTCTCTTCTCTACTGCGCTGAAATGGGTCTCTCTCTCACACATGTGAAGCCGGACGCTGTTGAATTTGAAGCTGCAACTGCAGAAGTAAAGATTGACTTGTGTGGCCTAGAATATCTCCTATTTGGAATTGCGTTGTAGGTTCATCTGAACCTCCTTTGAAAGCCGCAATTTTTTGTGGTGGAATGAAGTCAATCCGACGAACGGTTTGAAAGATATCGACTGCCCTAGTTTGAAGCCGAAAACTGCTGAATTTGAAGCTGCAACTGTAGAAGTAAAGATTGACTTGCGTGGCCTAGAAGATCTCCTCTTTGGAACTGCGTTGTAGGTTCATCTGAACCTCCTCTGAAAGCGCAACTTTTGGTGGTGGAATGAAGTCAATCTGACGAATGGTTTTCAAGATATCGACTGCCCTAGTTTGAAGCCGGAAACTGCTGAAACTGAAGCTGCAACTGCAGAAGTAAAGATTGACCTGCGTGGCCTAGAAGATCTCCTCATCTGAACTACACTGTAGGTTCATCTGAACCTCCTCTGGAAGCCGAAACTTTTGGTGGTGGAATGAAGTCAATCCGACGGTCGGTTTGTGAGATATCGTCTGCCCTAGTTTGATAATGAAGTCGCTAATGCAGATGCTGCTGATCTAGGGTTTGCTACTGCTGATATGAATCAGATTTATTGTACTATTTCTCTCTGCTGAATTATTGAAGATAAAATAAGATTTGATCAAAGGGTTTCCCCACACATTGTGGGGTTTGTCCCTGGCTAGCCGCCACATCTTGTGTCTCTTGTCTTGACTTGTTTTCTGTCGATCGTTTAATGTTCTATCTGCACTTTACTTTATGTATATGTGATTGCTAATCTGTGGAATATAATAAGAAAAAGAGGTAAACTGTTATAAGCATAGAACATACCATAACTTAACATGGTATCAGAGCTGAGGTGAAGACAAAGCCTAAGCAAGAGCAAGAGCAATCACCGAAGAGAAGATTGGCAAGGCTATCCTAAAAGAACTATGGGGTCCTCAACACTCTTTCCTGCCGAAGACAAGCTCCGTGAGAAAGCTGACTATCACGGATGGAAGATGTCTATCGATCTAACCCTTAAGAATCAAAAAGTGTTGGATCATGTGAGAGGCAATATTGTTGAGCCTCCATCAAATGCATCCGCTGCTGCCTGGAACAAATGGAAAAATTGAGAAGTCAAAACAATAGAAGATCATCTGGGACTCTATCGTCAAGCACTTGGTGGCCTACATCTCTGAACTGGACACCTCTAAGGAAATCTACAATAAACTGGATTACCATCTGAATGGTACGTGTTCAGGACTACTCTTCTGAACTATAATGTAATTCCTGGTTTCAAGGAATTAATGGCTAGATGCATTCAAGAAGAAACAAGGGAAGAAGTGCAAGAAATGTCCATGCCTAAAGGTCCTCCTATTGCCTTTTCTTCTCATGCTAAGAAAAGAAATAATTCCGGGACTAAATCAAAAGGAAAGGTTGGACCTAAGGCTAGAAGAAAATGACGATGTTACATTTGCGATAAAGCAAGTCACTATGTATGAGATCATGAGCATCATGATGAATGAGATCATGGACATAAAGGGCAACATGAGATCATGGACATATAGGACAACATGATGATGATGCACACTAGTTTGAGCAGCATTATGATGGATAAAATCATGGACATGGGCAGCATGATGATAATCATGATTAGAGCAGCATGGTACAGTATGCAGTGGTGAAACTAGAAATCCCTCTTATGGCAATCAAAGGAATGACAAATTCAATAGCAAAGGTAAGAGGAGAGCTAGGAATCAAGGAAGAGGACAAGCATTCAAGAAGGCTAGAAATTCCAGGATGTATTAAATGCACCTAACCTCAAAAAGAACCTAGTGTCCATCTCGGCAACGGAAGACAAAGGCTATAAGGTAACCTTCAGTGATGGCAAGGTACGTATATGGAAAAATAATGTTAAAGATGCCTTTACTCTTGGGTTTAGTGTTGATTCATTATATCAGGTCGATGGAAGTCTGCTAGGTTTCATGTCTTATGACACATCTCTTCAGTCTGAACTTTGGCATTAGAGGTTTGCCCCCCTTCATTATAGAGCTATACTCGGTGTAAGACAAATGGTGATAGGGATGCCCGAATTCTGAGTACATAAAGAAGGTGTATGTCTAGGATGTGCCGAAGGAAAGCTCAAAAGGGGACCATTCCCCTCAAGCCAAAGCAAGACCTCCAATATATTACAGTTGGTTCACTCAGGCATACCTGAGGTTGGCATTAAGAGGGAGACTACTGCACCACATACTCCTGAGCAGAATGGTGTGGCGGGAAGGAAGAATTGCATGATTGTGGAAGCTATTCGAGCCATGCTACATGATCAAAGACTTCCAAAGTTTCTATGGGCTGAAACTACAAACACTGCCGTATATGTACAAAAATCGATGCCCTCATCAAGCATTGGGTTCCAAGAATGATGAAGAAAAGTTCACCGCAAGGTGAACAATCTTCCGACTTTGAGGAGCTCTCAAGAATCCGACACCAGAGAACCGAAAGAAAAGGATGATGAATCAATGCCTGATGTAGAAGAACCCATGGATCTGATTGATTCTCATCCACATGAGCCTTCCTCTTCTAGGAAGAGGCCTTCATGGCTTAGGGGGATACTTGATGATGCTGAAGGACATGCTGCACCCTGAGGAACCTTCCATCAAAGTAAGAAACTTAACAGGTATCAGGGATACCTGACCATCATGAGCATGACCATACAAAATAAGCCTTCATCATTCTCAGACACCGTCAGGCATCAAGTATGGAAGGATGCTATGACCAAAGAATATGAGTCTATCATGAAGAATGATGTCTGGGAAGTAGTTCCCAGACCCTAAGACAAGACAGTTGTTACTTCCGAATGGATTTACAAGATAAAGCATGCAGCAGATGGAAGTACGGAAAAGTATAAGGATCGTTTTATTGCTCATGGTTTCTCCCAAAAGGAAGGTATAGACTATGATGTGATATTTGCACCTGTTGCCAGATATACGACCAACTGCTCGATCATAGCCTTTGCTGCTTCACAAGGATGGAACCTACATTAGATGGATGTCAAGACTGCGTTCTTACACAGCTCGATCAAAGAAAAGGTCTACGTGGAGCAACCCAAAGGATTTGAGATTTATGATCAAAAATCTCATGTATGCAGGTTGAAGAAGGCTCTCTATGGGCTGAAGCAAGCACCCTGAGCATGGTATGAGAGAATCGACAGCTACTTGATGAAGCTGGGATTCACTAGGAGTGAAGCCGATCCTAACCTTTACTTTAAGGTTGAAGATGATAAACCTCTCATATTGGTGTTGTATGTGGATGACCTCTTTCTAACAGGTGCACACCCTCTCATTCAAAAATGTAAGAGGGAGTTGGCTTCTGAGTTTGAAATGAAGGACTAAGGACTTGAAGTGTGGCAGAAGCCAAGGGAAATTTTCCTATCTCAAGGAAAATATGTGGTAAAGATATTGGAAAGATTCAGTATGATGGACTGCAAGCCTATGACTACCTCGAGGATCTTAACTTTTAGAAGTTATATGGTAATGATGTCGGACCAGATTTGGGAAATGCCTCTGAGTTTCATAAACTCATTCGCATTGATGTTCTTGGTGAACCTCCATCCGAACATATGTTTTGCAGTTAGCATTGTGAGCTCATATTTGGTTGAGCCTCACTGGATTTATGCCAAGAATCTTCTGAGATATCTTCGTGGTACAATGGGTTAAGATACACTGTCGGAGATGTAAGACTACTTGGATATACTGATGCTGATTGGGCAGGCAGTGTGGTGGACCATAAGAGCACTTCCAAGTGCTTTTTCACCTTGGGATATGCTTCGATATCCTGGATGAGCAGGAAGCAGAAGTCGGTGGCTTTGAGCACCGCTGAAGCAAAACATATTGCTGCTAGCATGACCTCGTGTGAGGCAGTCTGGTTGCGAAAGCTCTTCAGTGAGCTGTTTGGATTTGCATTGGATTCCACTGTGATTCTCTATAACAACTAGAGGTGGGATTCGATTATTGAGGAATCCCATATTCGTCAATTGCTCCAGCAGATAGACATCATCTGGGATATGGTAAGTCAATGAACAAGGAGGTTCCATTGCATTAAGATGATGTAAAGGTCGATACGCCTTATCAAAGCCCCGAGGAAAGATCTAATCTGTGATTTTCCTAAACGACTTGGAGTCGGCAAGAAACCCTTGTACAAGGGTCCTGCATGTTGCATACATTGAGCTCTGGGAGCTCTGAGGGCTTGCAATTATTACTGGAGCAACATACTACCACAAGGTGACTCACCCTCCCCTAGTGGTGCGCACTGGAACAAGATGATTCGCTCTCTTGTGGGACAAGATGATTCGCTCTCTTGTGGAACAGGATGATTCGCTCTCCTATGTAGCAGGATGATTAGTTCTCCTGTGAGGCCTAGATTGATGTGTTCTCCATGGCAATTGTAGCAGGATTGATGTGTTCTCCTGTGAGGACAGGATTGATTAGTTCTCCTGTCGAGGCATCCTACCCATGCAGTTTTGGACTCATGGGAAGTACCTCTCATCTGATCAATGAGCAGGGAAATGAAGTTAGGGACCATAGTAGTACCGATGGACGCATCGTTGTATCTACCGTACTCCCTATGCTAGGATGACCTCCATTGATCTGGGATCAATGATATTGGTCTGGGACCAGTGGTAGGAGTTGTACCATACTATGACGTTGACTTCGGGTCGGTTGAAACTGGTCTGGGACCAGTGTACATACTCCGAGACTAACTTTGTGTCAGTGCAGTACTGGTCTGGGACCAGTGAGAGTGGTACATACTATGACGCTGACTTCGGGTCAGTTGAGACTGGTCTGGGACCAGTGGTACACTCTCTGAGACTGCGATACTGGTCTGGGACCAGTGGTAGGATTTGTACCATATTATGACGCTGACTTTGGGTCAGTTGAGACTGGTCTGGGACCAATGGTACATACTCCGAGACTAACTTCGTGTCAGTGCAGTACTAGTCTGGGACCAGTGAGAGTGGTACATATTATGACGCTGACTTTGGGTCGGTTGAAACTGGTCTGGGACCAGTGGTACACTCTCTAAGACTGCGATACTGGTCTGGGACCAGTGGTAGGAGTGGTACTTAATATGAAGCTGAATTCGGGTCGGCTGGGACTGGTCTGGGACCAGTAGTACGCACTCTGAGACTGACTTTGAGTCAGTGGAGGATGATACTGGTCTAGGACCAGTGGAGTTGTACTCACTATGACACTGACTTCGGGTTGGTTGAGACTGGTCTAGGACCATTGGTACATACTCTAAGACTGACTTTGAGTCTGTATGATACATCCTCGATCATTTCTTCTTCTTCACAACTCAGACAAAATCAGAGGAGAACAGAACAATGCAAGAGCAAAGAAGAACAGAGCAAAACAGTACCGATCAGTACAGGGTAGAACAAGACAAAGCAGAATAGGCAGAATAGAGCAGAGCAGGGCAAGGGTCAGGTTGTATAGGGCAGTGCATTTGATGGAGGAATAGTAACGACCGATAGACAGATTGCAGATGAAGTTCTCCCTGGTTGAGAGGTAGTGTTAAAATAGGAAACCAGGGAAAAACTTCATGTGGGTCATCTTATTCATGGCTGATAATATTTTTATTAGATTCCTCTTGTTGAGAGGTGTAGGATTGATATAAAGATCATCCGATTTCGATAAGTATTCATGGAGATATGAATTTATTTTGATTATGGAATTATTATCAAGCCGACCTACAACTCATGTAGGCTCAGAAGCCCAACAGTCGCATCTATTCACCCACCAACGTTGTGTATAAATATAAGAGGACTTTTCCTCATTTGGACTCACTCATCTCATCACATCTCTCTCTCTCTCTCTCTCTACTGCGCAGAAATGAGTCTCTTCTCTACTGCGCTAAAATGGGTCTCTCTCTCACACATGTGAAGCCGGAAGCTGTTGAATTTGAAGCTGCAACTGCAAAAGTAAAGATTGACTTGCGTGGCCTAGAATATCTCCTATTTGGAATTGTGTTGTAGGTTCATCTGAACCTCCTCCGAATGATGCAACTTTTGTTGGTGGAATGAAGTCAATCCGACGAACGGTTTGCAAGATATCGACTGCCCTAGTTTGAAGCCGGAAACTGCTGAATTTGAAGTTGCAACTGCAGAAGTAAAGATTGACTTGCGTGGCCTAGAATATCTCCTCTTTGGAACTGTGTTGTAGGTTCATCTGAACCTCCTCTGAAAGCCACAACTTTTGGTGGTGGAATGAAGTCAATCTGACGAACGGTTTGCAAGATATCGATTGCCCTAGTTTGAAGCCAGAAACTGCTGAAACTGAAGCTGCAACTACAGAAGTAAAGATTGACCTACGTGGCCTAGAATATATCCTCATCTGAACTGTGTTGTAGGTTCATCTGAACCTCCTCTGGAAGCCGAAACTTTTGGTGGTGGAATGAAGTCAATCCGACGGTCGGTTTGTGAGATATCGTCTGCCCTAGTTTGATAATGAAGCCGCTAATGCAGATGCTGCTGATCTAGGGTTTGCTACTACTGATATGAATCAGATTTATTGTACTATCTCTCTTCTAAATTATTGAAGATAAAATAAGATTTGATCAAAGGGTTTCCCCACACATTGTGGGGTTTGTCCCTGGCTAGCCGCCACATCTTGTGTCTCTTGTCTTGGCTTGTTTTCTGTCGATCATTTAACCTTGGATTATAAGTAATATAGATTTTGGATTATTGACCGTTAGGTTTAAAGGTAATTATGATTTACCATATTATTAGTTATAATATTTACCTAATATAATAACACTCTAGGAATAATAGTTTAACATATTGTTTAGATCTATCAAGAAGATTTAGATTATGTAATAAACTTTTACTAATTAATTTAATGGACCAATCTATTTAAATAATGAATATGTTATAGACCTAACTTATAAATAATAATAATAAATAATAATGACTTTGTTAACCTTAATAAATTTGGAATAAAAATCTTTTTAATAAATATTGTTTTAACCTTTAGGTACCAATAACATTAGTTTTAGTAATAAACATATCGACCTTAAATTATAAGTAATAATAGATTTACCTTGGAATAAATAATATGGATATTTAGGTAATTATGATTTACCATAATATTAGTTATAATTTTCACCTAATATAACTAAACTCTAAGAATAATAATAGTTTAACAATTTGTTTAGATCTATTAATTATCAAGAAGATTTAGATTATTTATTAGACTTTTATTAATTTATATAACTTATTGATTTAATGGACCAATCTAATTAAAAAATATTAAATATGATATAGATCTAACTTACCAAGACCATTAAATAATTATCACACAACTATCTAGTATAACTAAATTCTTAGAATAATAGGGTTTGATTACCTTTACGTTGGAATAATAATTAAATATGGATTAATTAATATATATTATGGGATATAATAACCATCTTAATTAAAATATGTACGTTTCTTGATATTTGGGATAATAAGAATAATACACCTAATTTTAAATTTACCAAATGGATTCCTTTATTTACCTAAATTTAGCTTTTTCGAGAAATATTAATTGAATTTTTTAGTAGTTTGACCAGGGTCTCTAGGTCAAATTAGCCGTTAGGAATTTAGCTGTTGGGATCTCTGCACGCTCTATTTAATCACGCTAAGCTGGATTGGTTCTTCAACTTGTCCTGACGATGAACCACACTGGTTGGTTCGAAACGCGTCGACAAAAGATTCGCTATGTGATTTTGCCGAAGATTATCTTACAATACTACATTTAATGTTCTATCTGCACTTTACTTTATGTATATGTGATTGTTAATCTGTGGAATATAATAAGAAAAATAAGTAAATTGTTATAAGCATAGAACATACCATAACTTAACATGATAACCTTCTCTTAAACCAATTGTCTCAAGTAGCGAGCATGAAGTTCAACATGCTTCATCTTATTGTGTGCAATAGGATTATCAATAACCTATATTGCACTTTTATTGTCATAATAATAGCCGTCGAGACCTCAAGAGGAAACTCGAGCTCTCCCAAGAGTTAATGAATCCAAAATACCTCCATCCCTACATTAATACATCCACGATATTCATCTTTCATAATTGATAGAGACATTACATGTTATTTCTGGCATTACCAAATTAGGGATCTAGCACTATAGTGAAACATATAGCCAAAAGTGAATTTTTTATCATCACCCTCACTTGCCTAGTTGGAGTTGGTGAAGCCAAGTAACAAATGTAATACCCCCACTCGTTTATGAGATTGTAATTACATGCACTTTGCCTAATAGGTTGGTTAGCTAGAATTATATTACGGACTAGCGTGTCTATGTATCTATGTTATGTATTTTGGGGCCAGTGTGTTCGAATATAAATTCCTTTAAGAGTTGTAAGGCCAGAGAGTCGAATTTGTAATTATGATGTATTAAAACAATTATTAATAATAAAATAGGATGGTTGTGAGGTACTCCACATAAAAAGAGTATGAGGGGCAGTGTGACTCCACGGGACAAGCAACGAAGTGTTGGCGAGAGATGCTAGTGAAAAAAGGTGCCTGGGGCCCATGTAGCTTTAGGAGTGCCACATGGTAGAAAGGAACCACGCAATGGAAAAAGTATATATATGCTTGATAAAGAGGAAAAGGAGGGATTATCATAGTTATTATTATGATAATTATTATTATGATAATTACTAGAAGGAGGATGGCATGGATTCAGTTATGAATCAATTGGTGATCCCTATAAGGTGGGCACCACAAAGGGATTGCCCATCCCGGAGAAGGGTTTTCTACTTGGGTTCTACACTGATCGGCGAGCACAACTAGTTATTATAGCATGGAGGGTGTCTAGAGCCCTAGAGGAGCATGGTTGTCGGGTTGGCACCTTGGTCATTATTGTGGCCTAGAGGGTGCCTAGAACCCTTGAGCAAAATGATTGTTAGGTTGGTACCTTGGCAGTTAGCCTAGAGGGTACTTGGAGGCCTAAAACAACATGACTATTGGGTAGGTACCTTGGCAATGTTGGCATTATAGCTAATATGTTGTACTTGATGGAAACCTGCTTGATAGAGTTGTACTTAATGTCAATATGATGGTCATGGAACTAATATAGCTATCAGGAATATTGGTACAGATTTTACAGTGGATATCAATAGAGAAATGACAGATCAATTATAGATGGATGACAAAAGTGAAGTTTAAGAAAGTATATGTGGTTCTTGTGAATAAGGGTCACGTACATACATAGGTCTTGAGAGAAAAAGTCGTGTACTGAATCTGAATCATGGAAATATAGATACCAGGGGTCATTACCATGGTATTTTCCCATAGTAATTGGGGTAGCAACGTTTATTTGATTTCGTCAAGAAATACTAGTGACATTACCAAAGGATTTACCTGAGGTATTGGCTAAGGAAAAATCAATATAAGAATATGGAGATCAAGGTGTTATGTGTGCAAGTAATGGGTTATTCATGTGCGATATGATCTGGAATAGGGATGCACCAGGGAGCAAGGAGAAGGCTTAGATTTGATAGATCTAAAAGTGTAGTGAAGAAAAATGAATAAACTTTCTTGATCTGTTTATGCTTGTAGCTAATAATGATAGATCTGTGGTTATAATGATGTTATGATATGAATGTGTGGCAATGAATTTTGCAAAATGTGAATTATGTTTGCAGTGAAAGCTTTCATATCTGTACGCAGGTTTGATTCTAGATAATCGTGTAAATATGTAGATTTGTTTATGTTGAGGTGTGTATATATTCTGAGATTTATGTTGAGATTTGTATGTGGGTTTTATGTATGGTAGTAGCATATATACACAGATTTGTCTTATGGAAGGCATGTATATCTACTAGGGTTTGCAATTGCTACTTAATGATGACAAGTGATTATGTCTATTTAATTTGTTGTTTTCTATCAATGATAAGTGTGATCTATATCTGGCAGTGTTGATTGGATTGATTAGGTTGTGTCTTGGTGTACTAATCAATCAAGATGTTGCATTATTAGGTTGTGGAATTTAGTGAGTCAGTATTGATATATCTATGATAAGTTGTTTTTGTGACTCAATATTTCAGTGATTCAGTGATTCAGCTTGACAGTATCTTAGTATTAAGTGATTTGAGATATGTACGCAGATGTTATGCAAAGGAAATTTGTATATATGTTGGTTTGCTTAATCACAATCACCTATATATTCTGAGTTAAATTTGACCAAGGTTTGTGGTGCTACTTGATGATGACAGTTGATGAGTCATGTTATATTTTTTGTTTTCTATCAATGATGTCTTGATTGGGATGGTTTATATCTACTATGATTTGGTTGTGAATTGATTTGATATAGTTATGATGGTTGATTCAGTATTTAGTGGGATGATGTTACAATGATTCAGTCGGTTCAGTGATTGTATTTCAGTTTCAGTATTCAGTTTGATATTGTGCATAATGTTTGGTTTCAGTCCAGTTTGAAAATATGATGAAAGGTGGCCTACAGGCTTTGATGTTTTGAGTCAGGTGGATCTAGTCTAAAATATTATGAAATGTGGTCAATGAAAGGTTGTTGAGGGTTGGAGCCTTCAGTAAGGGAGTTGTAGCTTTCTTCTAGTGATATCTGGTAAATTTGTTCAGGGGGTAGGTGCTCCCTTTCAGTAGGAGTTGGTAAACAAGATCAGGAGGTTGTAGCTCCCTTCAAGTGGGTGTTGGAGAATGAGTGGAGGTAGTAGCCTCCTGCAGGTGGGTGCTTGCATACTAGTAAGAGTCTGCGCTAGTACAAGATGTAATGAAGTATTTATTTATATAATAAGCAAGAATACAGAGACTACGAAAATGATGGTTTTCTACCACATTGGGTTTCCACCAAAAAATACAAGTGTTCTATGTGTGTTTCTTATGCGTTGTGATTTATCTATTATATACTGCATACTGAATGCAATAGTTAAATTTAACTCGCTTATGGGATTTATGATAAATTAAGTAAACTAGGTATGTGGTGTTTTCCTTCATTGAAGTCGGGTACACAAGTTAGTTGCATAAAGAATAGTAGTGTGCAGATTCAGAATATGAAATGAAAATTTAAAGTGAATTAAAATATTGACTCAACACATTCCCCCTCCCCCCTCCCCCACTCTTAATACTTTTCCTAACATTTGGAATTAGAGCATTTCACTCCAGTAGAAGCTTAACTACTTGAGAGTGGATCAGGGACAATGGGAAAGAAGCACAAGAAAAAGGAAGCACAAAGGAAGAGGTCAATCCAAGAAAGCAATGACAGTGATGCATCTAATGTCATGGCAATATCTACATTCACAGATCTAGGATAATCAGTAGCAAAACAAGGCAAGTCATAAATAATGGACAATAAAGGTATGCTCATGCTTAATGATACTAACTATCATGAATGGAAAGAAAATATGAAGTCTAATCTAATGGACCTTGGATCTAATGTTTGGAATTTAGTATATAATGATTGCACTAAAACTTCCCTATAAAGTGAAGAATTGCAAAATAATAGACAGGCAATAAATGTAACCTTTTGTAGCTCACTTGAATCAGTAGAAGAGACAGTCGTGCATTATGAAATCGTAAAGGAAGTATGGGATAATGTGCAGGTCATTCAGAAAGGATAAGGAAATCATATAAAGGAATATTGTTCATCAGGAGAACCAAGAGGTAATCTTGCTTCTAAAGGAAATAATGATGTGCTAGAATAGGAGTATGATAATAAAACAAACTTTGTTATGTCAGATGGAGTTACTGATTCAGAAGAAGACATGTTAAAGGAAGTACTTAATCTTAGAAGAAAACTTGTTTTTGCTTTGAAAAGAATTAACAATCTTAAGAATAAGTTGTAGGCATATGAGAACAGGGATCATGATAAATCAGTAAATACTGCAGCAAAATCTAAACAATATTGTGAAGGACTTGAAGTTGAGATCATCTCTCTAAGATCAAATCTTGAAAAGTCAAACAAACGAAATGAAGAGCTACTTCAAGTATTTGAAGAACAAGAGAATGGGCTAAAGGAAGAGATTATCAAATTAAAAGAGAAATTAAAAGAAGGAAGAAAGGTTGAAGAAGGAAT
This sequence comes from Pinus tabuliformis, assembly GCA_031772625.1. Classification (NCBI taxonomy): domain Eukaryota; kingdom Viridiplantae; phylum Streptophyta; class Pinopsida; order Pinales; family Pinaceae; genus Pinus; species Pinus tabuliformis. The sequence goes on along the minus strand of CM062818.1, from coordinate 912,842,465 downwards.
GAGGAAGCAATATCTAGAAAAGGAATAACAACGTCAAAGACTGGAGGTCGAGGTAAACATTATAAAAGGTAAATTAGAAGAAAAGGATAAACACTTGAAATTTCAAGATAGTACTAATATTTTGGATAATATTCTTAGTAGTCAAAGGTCTCCCTCCATTAAATACAGTATTGGTTTTCATGAAACTATAAAAGGAGAATCTAGCTCACAAGCTTGTATAGAAATTATGGGGTTAACAAAGAAAACTCAGAAAGACCTAGTAAAGAGATGAGAAGTGAACCAGATCAACATCCAAGGAAAATGAATTTTCAAAGGAAATCATTTTCTCCCAATAATAGAAACATTAATCGATTCTCTCCTCTGATCAATGGCATTGAATGTTTTATATGTCATAACTATGGATACGTTGCAACCAACTACAGAAGCAAATTGTTTTGATCTCAAGCAAATACCCACTTCAAAAGAAGATCATCAACTCCCAAGTATTCAAATTTATTTTAGGGTTATTGTTTCACATTCAACATGTTTAGTAATAAATCTATTAATTTTAATAGGAGGAATATGCAATAGAAGTATTACGATTCCTCTGTTTCCTTTTCTAGTTGTTGGGATGGGGTCCCTAGGGTTAAGTTTTGGTCAAAATTTGGGTTAAATTTTGTATAAAATGTAAAGTCTCTGCGAAATGTGGAAGTAGAGTGCGAAGATAGTATGAGCCAAAGAGGCTTTAGTCTCTTAGGTGGGAAAGTGATAGGGAGGTTTTGAGACCCTCCCATGGTTTGCGGACCATGGTATTGTAAGTGAAATGTTATATATAGATGAGTCATAGCGAGTCTAAAGAAGTAACTAAGATAGAAGATTATTGTTTTGGGCAAGAAGCTAAAGCAGGAAAGGTCAGTTTCTTGTACTTAGGCAAAGGGGAAGGCTCTTGCAACTGAGTACGCGGAGACCTTGGTAAGTCTGTAGGCTAAGTGCGCGAGCCCCTGCAGCTCAGTGCGTAGGGAAAAGAAGTATGTACTTTGAAGAATATCTAATAAAAAGACAGTTTTGAAGACATATTCTGTGTATTTGCATCTCTGTGTTTATTTCTACAATTTTATGTGTTCACTCTGTTATTGAAAATATATGAAAGAATGCTTAATTTATGCATGAAAGTAGCAGATATGTAGAATTTATGCATGTTATAACTATTTAAGGACCTTCGCAAAGGTATAGATACTATGTATAGGTTCTATTATTATTAACTGTTCTGGGAATATTAGGGTTCGCGAAGACAAAAATAAGACCTGAGGGTAGCAGGAACCCTTCACACGGACCTCTAGATACAGAAAATTGGTTTTTTCATCCCCCAATACTGCTTCGGGTGAGACTTCGACCTGTGCTACATGGGTTGTTTCCGAAAGGGTCAGCATTTAGGGTTTTGTTGGTTGACGCAACTAACGTTGAACCTGGGTCAGGCCCCAACAAGCCAACAAATGGTTCTGTTACTGAGACTGGGATTTTTCTAAGGAATGTGTGCTAAGTTTCTCCCCACGAAGAAAGAAATTGAGAAGTGGGTTGATCGAAAACTGCACGCGTTTGCAGCACAGGAGAACAAAAATTTGCGCATATCCAAGGAAGAGTGGTTGAACAAATACATGTACAGAGAAGAGCTTGAAATATTCTTCTGCTCTTTTCCTTGTTAATTGCATGAGTGGTTGTCTAGTTAGCGGATAGTCAGGGTATGTGGAAGCTTGACTACCCTATTGTGTGGACCCCGAAACTGGTGAAGTGCTTGGAGGTTTTAGAAAATAACATTATGTGGTTTGTTGATCATTGGATCGATCGTATCTTAGGAGGATTCATCACTAAGTTTGCGATCGATACGACCTTTAGCTATAGAGAAGCAGAATGCAGGTTATTCAAGGGACTAAGAGGTAAGTACTTAAAATCTATGAAGACCTGGATTAAGATGCTATTGTAAGAAAAGAGGGTTATGCCATTACATTGATGTTTGGGACTACACAAAACAAAAAACCCTTCAGAAGAAATGAAGAATCGAGCTCTAAATATAGTTCGTTGTTATGATCTCGTGATAGTGATGACAAAGGAACTATTCTAAGAACACCGCGAAGCGCACTACAGATAGTAAGCCATAGTATCCCGGGGATACCCCATCCATCCACTCCACCGCCACCTCCACCTCCACCGCATACACCTAAACCTCCACCTCCACCTCTGCATCAACCTTTCAACATGGAAAACACAACGAAAACGCAGATCTTTAAAGGGTGGGAAGTGAGGACCCCGCACAGTTTTGATTCATCACGAATGTTGTGTGGAAGGCAGAGCAGATTATTGATGATAATATGAAGAAAGCATAGCTGGTCACAGCGTTGCAGGATAGGGTATTGACTTGGTATATCAAGTTATGTACAGATAAACCTAATGCGACGATGGTAGAGACTTAGCAAGCACTGAACAGTGAGTTTAAAAAGCCTAAGTCTCAGGCGCAATCTATAATAAAGTTTAAGGAAATACAATAGAGGGTAAATGAGTCCACATGGGACTTCGATCAGAGGCTAAAGTGACTAATCCAACATGCTAATATGTCTATCATGGATTCTCAGCATGGGGATTGGTACATCTCTTCTCTCCTACCCCATCTAAGGTTACCATTATCACAATAGAAAATAGGAATGCAAGCAGAGGTTGTGTAGATCACGATGAGGTTGGAAGCCTCACCAATGCATGATATGAACATTGGAGTACAACAGATGCAGTTGCAGTTGGCAAGCCTGCACATGGAGTTGTAGAGCTTGAAGATAGGAAAGGAAGTGCAGCTTGAGGTGCGCACAGAAGTTTGGTGCATAAAATATAAAGACAAGGGACATGATAAGGATCATTGTCTTGTTTATCAGAGTTACCTAATTGGAGGAGGTCCTACTCCTTTGAAGCCTTAGAACATTGTGGGACCAAGCCCGAGAGTACCCTTATGGTGCGCTATATGTCAGATCGCTGGGAAGCACGTGAATGATCATTGTCACCTCTTGCAAAAGTTTGTACAAACTTCACAATAGTTGTTTGGTACCTTCTGTAAATCGGTTGGGCATGATGAGTGAAACTGCTAAAGCTACGAATTAATGATGGATTAGAGGCCTACATATTGAATGCAAGTAGAAACTCAGCCTCATGATCAGGGCATGGGTGTAGTGCGCGGAGGATTCTAGGGCCGTGGAAGAGGAAGAGGAGGAGGGGTTGGAAGAGGTCGCGGACAAGTTATTTGCTACAACTATGGAGAAGCAAGACATTTTGCACGCGACTGTCAAAAGCCAATGCATCCATCCTGCCAATATTGCAGACAGTTTGATCATGTGATAAAGAATTTCTCGGTGATGATACCCAAAATGCAAGAGAAGAAGACTGAACCAACCATGCAAAATATACAAATGATGAGGTCAGAGCCTCGCGAAGAGGGTCATAACATCAATATCGTGGTGCAAAGTGGTATTGCCATGGGAGAAGATAAAGGAAAGCAGCTAGAAACTGAAGGTTGAGTGCACAAGGCTGTCGACAAAGAGTTCATATTTGATCTCAAGAGGGCTAAAGAAACGTTTATGGAAGCCAAGAAGAACTTTGTTGAGGCTTCTACATCAGGAGGTCAGGAGAAATCGGCTAAAAAGAATGAAGCACAGTACGTGGATCCCTCGCTATTGGCTACTTTTCTGAAAACCTGTATGAAGTTGTTGCGGGATAGGATGGCGATCGAAGGACTCCAAGAGCTAATGAAAAATTGTACAGGTAAAATCAAGACTCGTATCGAACAACGTTGATCTGAAATGGAGAAAATTAGTAATGTTGTGTTAATTCCCCATTCATAATATAAAAATGTGCTTGAGGTTTGAACTCCAAAATAGTAAGTAAAAACATGAATTTTATGTGTGTTTACTTAAGTTAGTTTCATGAAGAAAACTTAAAACATGAAACCAAAACACTGAATGGAAGCATTGTTGGGCGCGGGATCCCCCAAGGGTAGTTTTGGGGCTTAAAGCCCATATTTTGGTCTAACTTTGTAATCCAAGTGTAAAGACTTTGCATTTTTTGGTCGCGGAGCGCGTAGTTGTTAAAGAGTGATAGGGTTGTCCACCCTTATTTTGATAATGTAATTTCGGTTGTAGAAGATCTACCCATGGTCCATGGACCATGGGATTGTATAAATAGAGCGAGCTCTAAGTAGTTAAGGAGACATGAACTAATTACGAATGAAGATATGATGTATGAGAGATAGCTCTAAAGTAGAAGTCTAAGTTTTGGGTCGTAGCATAGGTAGAGTCTCTGCAGCTAAGTGCGCAAAGGCCTAGAAGTCCGCAACTAAGTGCGTGGACCCCTGCAGCTGAGAGAGCAGGGCGGGTTGAGTCTGTAATAGTCCATAATTATCAATAAAGAGAAGTATTCTACAATTCTTGCGTCTTATTTCCTGTTTATGCATTTTCTATATTGGGTATGAATTTCACTTCTAATGCTTATATGATACGCGAATGTGTATAACTGTATTGGTTAAGTGAACGCAAGTAAGAAAATCTATTTACGTGAAGCTAACTAAGATTTGTTAATAAGATAAGTAAGATACTTAGCCTAGTTTGGGAGATATCGCAGTTCGCTGCCCTAGCAGCGCGAAAGGACTTCAGCCCCTGGTTAGGGCTACGCGAAAGCTGATTGTAACATTTCGCAAAGGTACTGAAGGGTAGAGTAGAGGGATAAGCAACCTGTGCGAAGGTAGGTATAGTTGGAATAAACCAACATCACAACCATCTCAAGGGTGTGGAAACTTGGTTCCAGCATCCCCCCATACTGCTTCAGGTGAGACTTTAGTCCGCGCTCCACGGGCTGATGCCAAAAGGGCAAGTAGTGTAGGGATTTGTTTGGATAACTAACATTGAACCTGGGTCAGGCCCCCTCAAGCCAACAAATAGTTTCATTGCCGGGACCGAAATTTGCATAGAGATGTGTGATGTCGTATCACTAGAATCCAACTAAGAAAGAAATCGAAGGCTAGTTGGACAGAAGGATTCACGAGTTCACGGCACAGGAAAACAGAAACCCGCAACTGTCAAAAGAACAGTGGTTGGACCAATACCTGTATACAGAGATCCATGAAATCTTTTTTGCCTCTTTCCCTACTGAGCTATACGAGTGGATCGTGAAGCTAGCAGATAGTCAAGGAAGGTGGAAACTTGACAATCCTATTGTGTGGACCCCAAGAGATAGTGCAAAGGATGGAAGCATCGGAGGATAAGATTGTGTGTGTCGTCAATCATTGGCTCAATCACATTATAGGAGGATTTGTTACTAAGTTCGCGGCTGACAGCTCAGTCAGCTATAGTGAGGCAGAGCGACGCTTTTTCAAAGGACCGTGAGGTAAGTACATAAAATCTTTGAATACTTGGATTAAAATGTTTTTGTGCAAAAATCGAGTTATGCAGCTACCTTGATGTTTGGGTCTACGTGAAGCAAAAGAATTTACAGAAACGAAGGAAATAAGGGTCCAGAGCATAGCCCCTTGATTTCACCTCCGCGAGGAGATGAAGAAGGGATCACGAAGGTCTCTCTGTGAAGTGCTATTCAGTTGATAAGACAAGGATTTCCACGAATTCCACCTCCACCCACACCACCACCAACTTCACCTCCATCACCTCCAACTTCACCCGTACCACCTTCACCACCACTGCAATTCAGTATGGCAAACATAGTAAAGTTTCCTTTATTCAAAGGCTTGGGAAATGAGGACCTAGACCAATTCTCTTTCGTTGTGAGGGTTGTATGGGAAGCTCAAGGTGTTACAAATGATAACATAAAGAAAGTGACATTGGTTAGTGCTCTGCAAGATCACGTGCTAACCTGGTATATTAAGTACTCCAGTGATAACCCAAATGCTAGAGTAGCAGACATCCAAGCAGCATTGAATAGGGAATTTAGCAGGCCTAAATCTGAAGCACAGTCGATTGTTGGGTTCAAAGAGATCATGATGCTACCAGGAGAGACGCCTTGGGAACTATATCAGAGGCTGAAATGTACAATCTGCGAAGCCAACATGAACATGACAGATGGACAACATTACGAGTGGTTTGTGGCTTCACTACTACCACATTTAAGGAGTGTGCTATTACAGTAGAAGATAACAACTTAGGCAGAGGCCTTTGAGATTTCCATGAGACTGCATGAGACACTGATGCAAGATCCTAATCTAGGAGTTCAACAGATCCATGCGCAGCTAAAATATTTGTACCTTGAGATGCAAAGCTTAAAGCAGGATAGGACGATTCGGCCAGAGGTACGCAAAGAAGTATGGTGCGTGAAATGAAAGAGTCAGGGTCATGACAAAGACCACTGCTCAGTCTTTACAAATTACCTTGTATGAGGAGGACCGATGCCTTTAAGGCCGGAAGCTCAAGCAGGACCTAGCGCGACACCTTCTTTGTGGTGTGCTATCTATCAAATAGCCGGAAAGCATGCCACAAATAACTGCCAGTTGTTACAAAAGTATACGCAAACTCCGCAATAGTTGTTTTGTAACTTTTGTAGGTTGATGGGACATGATGAGCGTACTTGCAGGAGCTATCAATTGATGATGGATAGAACACCTGCCTATAGGGTTCAGGTCGAAACACGACCCCTTGACCGGAATGCAGGGATGGCACGGACAGGATTTCATGGGCGCGAACAAGGCCGAGGCAGAGGAGGACCTGGTAGAGATCATGAACAGTTGATTTTTTACAATTGTGGAGGGCCAAGACACTATGCCCGCGATTGCACTAATCCAACGTGCCCGTTGTGCAAGTATTGCACGTTGTTTGATCCTAAAACTGAATATTATCCTACGCTGATAGCCAGGATACGTGACAAAGGAGTGCTACCACCTCCCACGACTCAGAACTTGTAGATGATGAGGTCTGAGCTGTGCTAGGAAGATCCGAACATAAATATAGTGCTCCAAAGTGGAATCGCGACGAGAGATGACAAGGGGAAATAGCCAAAAAATAGTACCTGGGTTCGTAAGGCCCCGACAAAAGAGGCTGAGTTTGATTTGGAGTGCGCTCTGGAAGTCTTCATGGAAACTAAGAAAAGCTTCACTGAGGCCTCCACTTCAAGAAGCAAAGATAAGCCTGAGCCAGAGATGGACCCCTCTATGCTCACAACATTCCTAGAAACATGTGTGAAGTTACTGCATGACAGTAAGGCTATGAAAGGGTTACAGGATCTCATCAACAGATGTGTTAGGACCACTCCAGGAGAACTGCACGTAGTCTGAAATATCGGAAAGCATAAAACAAGGACGGGGTGTGAAATGAGACTCACCGCGTAGATCAGAGAATATGAGATGGATCAAGTCATTCTGGATTTGGGATCAGATGCGAATGTTTTACCAAAATAGACATGGGAGCGAATTGGGCGACCTGCTCTACAATGGTCTCCAATCTAGCTGAGAATGGAAAATTAACAGAAAATCATACCCATGGGGTGACTTCAGGGAGTAACCGTGGATATTGAGGTAGCGAGCGTGCTAGCAGACTTTGAAGTAATAGAGATTATTGATGACAGCAATTCCTACCCTGCGCTCTTGGGAATTGACTGGGCTACTGATATGAACGAGGTAATCAATCTGAATAAGTGAAAGATGATCTTTGAGAAGAAATCATTGCGCATAATAATACCCCTGGATCCTACTGAGGGATCGTGATATATGGAACCAATCCGTGACTATGAAAGTGATGATGATATGGACTGCATCTATAAGATAACAGTGCAAGACAAATACTGAGTGAATCCCACCTCGAATGGGTGGATTACTTGGGAGCGCGAGAGTTCTTGTACTTCAGATTCTGACGAAGAAATAGAACACTGGTAGAATCGATTACACAAAGTAACTACGTTGAATTGCAATATGATGACCTAGTCGTTGCGTTGTGTGTCGTCAGAGGTAAGGAATCTGCCTACTTATGATGGTCTAACTAAGGTATATACCTTCTTAGATGCATTTGAAAGGGAGGTTCTAGAAAAGAAACGCTTCCAGGCCTTGGACTAGGTACTGCGCGTTATGCATGCAAGATGGTGGGGTACACACAAAGGAAGCTTTGATGATTGGTACGAATATAGGAGGATGATGAGAGCACGATTTGGGAAACCTAAGATGTGACTGACAGACAAGTATGATGGGTAGGAAGATCCACGCGTGCATCTGGCCGAATGGATGTAGGCTTATGGAGAAAAGCCACAACCTGAGTGGGTGCACATGTTTTGTCACACCCTGGATGTCGTCCCAATGAATTGGTATATAGAAACAGAGCTCCGCCATGGGATAGGTGAATGGGATATCCTGTGTGAAGGATTTATGATGACATTCAACTTTGAGAATGGGTTTGACAATATCGATGAAGCACTACAAGAGGTGAAAGCAACCATCTTTAAGATACCACAAGATCCTTTAGACCTAATTCAGCCTAAATGGGCTACTCAGCTGAGTCACGCGCTAGAATGTTATAATGTAACTGCTAAAGAAGAGGATGAAGATCTGTAGAAGATTAACATTCTAGAGACAGAAGACCACCATGAGGTTTAGGGACTACAGATTGAGAACCCTGATATAACCGCGCTGGTGAAAACTAAACAGGTGAACATTGGTATGGAGGCAGAACCCAAATTCGCAAAGATTAGAGACTACTAGGATGACGTGACGGTGGATAAGGTCACTGAATTACTCCACGAATATCAGGACTTATTCCCAACCAAGTTTACAGATTTGAAAGGAATAATCAGAGATCTAGGAGTGATGAAGATCACGTTAAAACCCGACGTGAAGCCAGTTAAGCAAAGGCTTTACGACTTAAATCCAAAATACAAGGATAATGTCCACGTAGAACTAGACCAAATGCTCGTAGCAGGCATCATTGAGCCTGTGGAAGAATCCGATTGGGTAATTCTAGTTAAGCAAAGGCTTTACCACTTAAATCTGAAATATAAGGAGAATGTCCACGTAGAACTAGACCAAATGCTCATAGCAGGCATCATTGAGCCTGTGGAAAAATCCAATTGGGTAAGTCCAATGGTGGTGCAAGAGAAGAAGCAGAAGGATGAGATAAGGATATGCGTGGACCTCAAAAAAATGAATGACACTTGTGTGCATGATCCTTTCCCAACTCCGTTCACGAATGAAGTGTTGAACAATGTAGGTGGTGAGGAAGCATATTCTTTCACTGATGGGTTCTCGGGGTACCACCAGATCAAAATCGCGTCGGAGGATAGGAGCAAGACAACCTTTGTGATTGAGTGGGGTTACTTTCAATATACTGTCATGCCATTTGGATTGAAGAATGCACCTGCTATCTTTTCGCATGTGGTTGTTGCGACATTAAAGCAATATATTCATAAGTTCTTGGAGGTATATTTTGATGACTAGACTATATTTGGACTGGTTAAGCGCCATGTAGTGAGCTTGCGCTTGATATTGGATACCTGTCGAAGATACCAGATCGCGCTCAAACTCAAGAAATGTATGTTTAGCATTCCTTTTTGGAATCTATTGGGGCATGTGGTTTGCAGACAAAGGTTGATGGTAGACCCCGCGAAGATTGCAATGATTCTGAACTTGGAAGTGTCAGGAAGTTTGAAACAGCTACGTGCTACTCTAGGACATACAAGATATCACAGAAAGTTTATCAAAGGCTATGCCTAGATCACCACGCCAATATAAAAATTGTTGAAGAAAGATGTCTCATTCTACTGGAACAATGATTGCAAGAAAAGCCTAGATATATTGAAAGAAAAGATGGTTTCCGCGTCGATTCTAGTCTTCCCGGACTCGAAGAAAGAATTTCATGTACATTTTGATGCATCATGTATAGCGCTAGGGGCAGTACTAACACAGGATGGAGGATAAGGCTTGGACCACCCTATCACATTCGCAAGTCGCAGATTATCCAAAGCAGAGAAGAACTATTCCACAACTGAACGTGAGGAATTGGCTATGGTGTATGTGCTCCAGAAGTATCGGCACTGCTTGCTAGGAGGCCACTTTAAGATGTATATGGATCACTCCGCGCTAAAGTACCTAGTCAATGAGCCTATGTTGGGGGGCTGCATATGCATATGGCTTTTATTATTCTAGGAATATGATTTTGAAGTTGTTTTGAAGCCTGGACGATTGAACACGGGACCAGACCACCTGTTGCGCGTTGAGACAGGGGAGGAACCCACTAATTTAGAGGAAGGATTACCTGACGCACAGCTCTTTGTCGTGCGTGTTGCAGATGGACATTTTGAATATATAATACACTTTGTAACAACTGGAACTGTGCCTCAAGGATACTCTGTCCAGCAAAAGAAGGAATTAGTGGTGCGCACTATATATTTCTCTATCATTGTTGGGCATCTATACAAGATGAGGACTGATGAGATACTGCAAAGGTATGTACCTGAGTTTGAACAAAGCAACATCCTAGTGGACGCTCATGGGGGCACCACAGGAGGACATTATCCAGGAAGAGCAACTGCGCAGAAGATTCTACGCATCAAGTTTAGGTGGCCAACCCTTCATCAGGATTCAAAAGCATATTGCAAGGCATGTGATGTATGTCAAAGAACAGGCAAACCATCGCAGAGGGATGAAATGCCTTTGAATCCACAAATGACGTTGCAACCTTTCAAAAAGTGGGCAATATATTTTGTAGGACCCATTAAACCTCAAGGAAATACAGGCGCGAGGTATATTATCACTGCGATGGAGTATTTGACTCGTTGGGAAGAAGTGCAGCCGTTGAAGGATTGCATGGGCCTGACTGCCGCGAAGTTTCTATTTGAACATGTACTGATGCGATTTGGCTGTCCAAAGATATTGATGAGCAATCGTGGTACACACTTCCTGAACGAGACGATCAGTGCACTAATGGAGGAATTTCAGGTGTATCATCAAAAGAGCACACCTTATCACCCACAATCTAACGGGATAGTGGAGGCGCTCAACAAAGTGCTTGAAAATGTGCTGACCAAGGTGTTGAGTTCCAAAACTGTCTTTCCCTTAGCTACCTTTCTCATCCTTCCTTCTCTGTTTTTCCATGAAAAATGCATCCTTATCATCAAAAACCATTACATATTGCCTCAAGGAGTATGTTTCAGTGATTTATAGGTTATGCTTTTATGTTTTCTATTTGAATAAGTTTTTGTCTTTTAGCTATGGAACGCAGCCACATTCTGCAGCTAATCGGTTGTTCCACAGCTACATCCACGCTTTTGCAGGTTCCACGTGTCAAGAGAGAAAAAGGACTATATGGGTAGCTTGGAAAACATCAGGGCATGTATCATATCCTATTCATCTAGCCTAGATCGACGAAGAAGACCCCAGTCAAAGGAAAGTTAAACAAAGAAACCTATGGCAAATAGGACTCTGTTTTGCACACGTTTCTTAGAGATAGGGATCCGAAGCGGTTTCCTGAGGCCATGGACTTCATCTGCCACCTGCACAAATAGAATCCAACAGCCATTACCATAAGATTTATGTTTCCAAGCAACCGAGGACAAGAATTCCACATACTTTCCTGTCTACGTGTTTTGTTGTAGCATGTTTCTCTTTTTAAAATGGTTGTATAATTTCCTATAAATACCTATGTGAGGAACGCAGAAGAAGTTAAATTTTTGCTTATGTATTAAGTTAAGATTTCCACTCTGTAGTTGAAGAACCCGTTCTCTGTTTTAATATAAAGACTCTGTTTCAATGGATACCTGAAACATTGTTGGCGTGTTGATTAAGTGTTGATAATCCGAGACCTTTGCAAAGGGCCCCTGCGTTGGTCAAGGTTATATTTTAATTTTTGTTTTGTCTTTCATAGTTAATTGTAAAATCACTGTGTTTTTTTCATGATGTTTATAACCATTTTCTAACTCTTTTCATAATGCATCTTGTGTTCACAAAATAGGTCTTTTGTTTCACTACTTTCTAGTTTCTTATCAGTAGCTTGAAGTTGATGTCAGTAGCATAGAGTAATTTAGACTCGCTGATCATTAGTCTAGTTTCTTTTACTTACTGTTCATTAGTCTTTCTCTGCATTTTTATGTTTACTTTTCATAAAAAAAAATAAAAATAAAAATAAAAAAAATTCATTTAACTGTAATTCCATTTTCAGTTGTTCATTAAGTTTTAATTCTGCAATAGACTAGACAGTAGTTGTAATTTCCTTTCCAGTATTTCATAGATAACTGCAATCTTATTTTTCAGTTTTAATATCTCATTTAAGCTTTGGTTTTTTAATTGATTGCTCTTAAGTCCTTTTCAATCTATGTTTTGGAAACAATCATAATAGCAAGAAGAGAAACTTTGTTTTCACTTTCTTAGTTAAAACTTTACTTCAAAATCTAGCTTAAAGCACTTTTAGCTCTCATTTCATTTCTTTAGATTTTTAGCAGCAGTAAATTTAAGATTTTGTTAAGTACATTGCAAAACATTAGGAATTAAAAATATCAAACCCCCAAAACAATAGAAAACTCAAAAATGCTGAAGTAGGAAGGGCCATCTAACGCATATAGTGCACTACACTTCATCAGTTTATGATACCCAGATTGATAATTTATGCAGATCAATTTAGGACACTAAATTGACTAAACACAAGGTATGCAACACTCAGCAAAGTAATTGGGACCTACGCATACCTACAGTGTTATGGGCTTATCGGATGACATGCAAAAAGCTGACGGGACAGACACCTTTTAGGCTTGTCTATGGAGTGGAAGCCGTAATGCCTATGGAATACATTGTACCTAGTCTGCGTATAGTAGTGCTCACAGGTATGATGGATCGTGGAGCCCTGGAAGAGAGGCTTGCACAGTTGGATGAGCTGGAAGAAGAGAGATTTTTGGTTGGATTTCACCAGCAGGTCCAAAAGCAACGTGAAAAGGAGTGGCACAATCGACATATTAAGCTGCGCACCTTTAAGGTGAATAACTTGGTGTTGTTGTATGACAGTAAGTTTGATAAATTTCTAAGGAAACTCAGAATGCATTGGCTGGGGCCATATGTTATTAATGAGATTACTGACGGTGGTGCGGTCTAGTTGGCTAAGTTAAATGGAGATCCCTTCCTAGGAAAAGTGAATGGTAGTCATTTGAATCCATACACAGGTGGCCCTGCCATCTGACTAGCCGACAAAAGCACGGTCTTAGCTCTCTAGGTAGCTGAAAGGAGGCGCGGGACTATAAACTACACTACCTGGGAACTGCACGATGTTAGGACTACGCGAAATAGCGAAGTGTCACAGGGTCCACGACAGCGCGAAGACAGTTGCAATAGCACGCAGGTTTGTCGGAAAGTGACCGTTAATGTCACTATTCATGATTTGATGGTCGGTTTGAGTCCAAATGGAGCGGGCAGCAGGCATTTAAGGCGAAATTTATGGGTTAGATTCTTGAAAATCTGCTGCCAATCTAGCATAAATGGGCCAAATGTGGGGGGAACAGTCAGATTCAGATTCAAAAGACCCTATAAATTACAAGTGGTTGTCCTATTAAAAACACTTGGCATTTGGAGAACTGAGTTGTTGCGCGCTCAAGTATACATGAACCGAGACTTATTCGAGACTCTGAAAGCGAATTCGTTGTTTGAGCAACTACCAGAGACACTGAAAGAATTGTGGAATAATGTTATGTCAACACCTGTAGAAGCCATGGACACAGGAGTAGTGACAGCCGAGGAAGTCGCACAGGAAATTGCGGAAGTAGAAGCCCCAAAGAGCACTAGAGCGATAATTGAGGTCCCTAAATCTCCCCGAACACTGAGACCTAAGAAGGATAAGCAAGCTATGATCCTGGTGCACATCTTGCCCAGAAACCCACAAAGGACTAAACTCACCCTGCAAGAAAAGGGGAAGGCCATTAATATGGAGGCCGAGGAGGAAGAATTTGAAGAAATCCTGGTAGATGAGGAGGATGTAGAAATGGAAGTTGAAACCCAGGGTGTGGACCCTATTACCCGGTTACCTGAATATGTTCCTCCGTGCAAGGGTAAAGCCAGGGTTCCAAAGGACATAGATGAGAACAAGAGATCTCTACAAAATCCGCTTCTCCCAGACGATATTGTTTCTGAGGGACCGCACTTGGGGTGGGTTCTTGTGTTGAAGTTTGAATATTAGGACCTCACAGACCATGAGAAGTTTCGCATTTAGCGACTGAGAAGCTAATGCACCAAAGGCTTGATGTGACTATTGGAACAATTCAATTGGAGTTGCAAGCATGGCTCAGAGGTGTAGAGAAAGTCGGGTTGCTAAACCTGCTCTGGGTGTCGCATTACAACTGCATCCCAGTGACTGTCTTCATCATCAGGTAGCTGCTCTACCTGGTGCATGATGGGTGTTTGTGGCTGGAGGAGCCCATCCCCATCACAGACCATCTGATTCATCGAATTACATGGATGCCTTACTCAGGAGAGGATGCAGCCAACATTTCAAAGGGAAAAGGTGGCGAGTTGGCCCTCGTGGAAGCGATGAAGAAGAATTTCAAGCTAGAGAAGAAGAAGCGAGGGTATGCCATCTCTAGCATTAACAACCCTACAGTCAAAGTCACGACACAAATACTAGCAGGGAAGGTGATGCGAAAGTGTCACGCGGATGAGGTGCCCGTGCCCATGGTTGCACTAGTGGCCCAATGTGCGGAAGGAGTCCAGTTCAACTGGGCGAACTATCTATTCGACGAGTTCCTTGTGAACTGTCATGAGGCACAGGAGTAGGGCAAAACATTTCACTACACATGGCTCCTATTATCGATAGTACTGGTGGCATGGGAGCTACCCAAAGATAGCTAATTCCCTTCGGTCGCATCGGACCTTCCAAAGGTAGAAAACTACGCTTCGCTGTGGGAAACTAAGGACGTGTAGCGTATCCGAGAAAGTAATATCTTCTGGGTCCTAATGGAGATGAACATACAGATGGGGATCAATCGCAAGCTATGTTTGTGACCCACAGTATACACCAGTCTACAGAGCTTTGCAGAGTTCAAAGCGAATTTCCACCATGTTTCTATCAGGGCATGGAAGGACCCTACAAAGACATGGCACAACTTACCGTACCTGGCGACTGACGATGTGATATTTGCAATCCTTGATTCTTGGTAACCAGAGTGGCGTGCTCCAACTAGCTCTGCGGTGGAAACGGACAAGTCCGCCACACAGCGCAAGAAGGAAGAGACAAAGGTTCAGATGGCATAGCTGGTGGAAAATCGCAGGAAAGAGGAAGCAGCAACTAAGGCATAGGAAGTGTGCGACGCTGCGAAGTTGGTGGAACAGCAAAAAACTGGAGAAGAAGAGCGCAAAGGACAGAAGTCACCTTCGCCCGAACCAGAGATAGACACAGAACAAGGTGGCGTGGACCCGTAGACGACGTCCACCCAACTCAAGCGTCTGCGACCATGAGAGCAGACAGTGCCACGAAAGAAAACAAAGGCATCGAAGACATCTTTTGACCCAATCACCCTCACTGAGGGGGATTTGCATGATATCGGTGAAACAGTGAGGGATGTCACCATGGAGGCCCTCCAACAGTTCGAAGAACAACAGCAGTTGGTATTGGGGGCTCTTTGGACAGAGTTGCAGGAGTTGCATGTTCGCACTCCACAGGGTGGCACAGTGTCCACCAGCCTCATGATCGACACTTCGGCTTCCGAGGAAATGTTGCACACAAGGGTGACCAACATGATAGTGCTACCAGATGAGGCACTTACTACAAAGAAGGAGGCTGACAGGCCCACAGTTAGCAGTTTGAAATGGGTAGGCTTGAACATGGCCACGCTCCCTCGGGAGATGCTCTACCTCTTATAGGATGGAGTCACCGTAGAACTTCGAGCCAGGGAGAGTCGCACTTTCCAGGTGATGAGCGAGCAACGCATCAACATCGAGCAGTTGGGCCTGCAGCGTAATGAAGTAGAAGAGAAAAATAAGGAAATAATGCAAATTGTGGAGAAAGCTTGCCGGATGGTCCTGGAGTTGGCCATTCAGGCAGAGCAACCAGTTGAGGCATGCGTCTGCAAGTTAGCCACAGGGGTGTGCAACGCTTGAGTAGATATGGCCAAGGTTCAGCTGGAGCTAAACTTGCAGATCGCAGAACTGCAGTTGAAGGCTCAGCCTTCAACTCTGCCAGAGGTCAGAGAACAATGTAGCACTGCAGTCACAACAACAATTGCGACAGTTGACAGTGCAGTGGCAGACTGAATTATGCTTTTCGAATAGTCATTTGAGGTCATAACCACCCTGTAGGAGGCTCGAATGTAGAGCACCTAGAGACAGAGGCACACAAGCTCCAACAAAGGTATGACGAGGTAAAAGGGACCGCGCAGACGGTTTCCCTTACACAGAGGATTGAACGGATGCAGGAGGCAAAGGCGCTCAAGGAACAGGTGGATGTCACTCGACACAAAGAAGAGGTCTTAAAAGTGCGCCTATAGCCATGGATAGACGAGGCTTATGCAATCACAACCTCCATTGAAGGAAAGCTCGCGAAACTACAGGCAGGTCAGCAGAATATTTAGAGCAAAAGTTCAGAAACAGTCACCGAACAGTGCATGGAATAAGTCTAGCAGGCGGCTACTCAATGCACTTTCGAAGTTGTGGTGATCCAAACATAGCTGGGAGGTCTTCGCGCTAAGATCTCTGCACCTGCAGAGTGACTCGAGGGCGAGTCACGATACAGAACCATTTGTTGGATTGAGGGGGCCTAGTCGAGGTTCACCTTTAGTTAGCCAAACAAATCCCTACACTACTGGCCCTTTCGGCATCAGCCCGCGGAGCATGGACTGAAGTCTCACCTGAAGCAGTATGGGGGGATGCTAGAACCAAGTCTTCGCACCCTTGAGATGGTTTTGATGTCAGTTTATTCCAACTATACCTGCGTTCGTGCAGGTTGATTATCCCTCTTCTCTACCCTTCAGTACCTTCGTGAACTGTTACAATTGGCCTCTGCGCAGCCCTAACCAGGGGCTGAAGTCCTTTCGTGCTGCTAGGGCAGCGAACTGCGATATCTCCCAAACTAGGCTAAGTATCCTACTTATCTTATTAACAGATCTTAGTTAGCTTCGCGTAAACAGGATTTTATTACTTGCGTTCACTTAACCAATACATCTATACACATTCGCGCATCATATAAGCATTAGAAGTGAAATTCATAACCAATATAACAGATGCATAAACAGGAAATAAGATGCAGAAATTGTAGAATACTTCTCTTTATTGATAATTATGGACTATTACAGACTCAACCCTCCCTGCGCACTCAACTGCAGGGGTCCGCGCACTTAGCTACAGACTTCTAGGCCTCTGTGCACTCAACTGCAAAGCCTCTACCTATGCTACGACCCAAAAATTAGACTTCTACTTCAGAGCTATCTCTCTTACATCATATCTTCATTCGTAATTAGTTCGTGTCTCGTTAACTACTTAGAGCTTTGCTCTATTTATACAATTCCATGGCTTGCGAACCATGGGTAGATCCCCCAAGGATAGTTTTGGGGCTTAAAGCCCTATTTTGGTCCAACTTTTTAATCCAAGTGTAAATACTCCGCATTTGTGGTCGCGGAGCGCATAGTTGTTAAAGAGTCACAGGGTTGTCCGCCCTTATTTTGATAATGTAATGTTGGTTGTAAAAGAGCTACCCATGGTCTGCAGACCATGGGATTGTATAAATAGAGCGAAGCTCTAAGTAGTTAAGGAGACATGAACTAATTACAAATGAACTATGTTGTATGAGAGATAGCTCTGAAGTAGAAGTCTAACTTTTGGGTCGTAGCGTAGGTAGAAGCTCTGCAGCTGAGTGCACAGAGGCCTAGAAGTCCGTGGTTGAGTGGGAAGACCCCTGCAGCTGAGTGCGCAGGGCGGGTTGAGTCTCTAATAGTCCAGAATTATCAATAAAGAGAAGTATTCTACAATTTCTGCGTCTTATTTCCTGTTTATGCATCTGTTATACTGGGTATGAATTTCACTTCTAATGCTTATATTATGTGCGAATGTGTATAACTATATTGGTTAAGTGAATGCAAGTAAGAACATCTATTTACGTGAAGCTAACTAAGATCTGTTAATAAGATAAGTAAGATACTTAGCTTAGTTTTGGAGATATCGTTGTTCGCTACCCTAGCAGCGCGAAAGGACTTCAACCCCTAGTTAGGGCTGTGCCGAAGCTGATTGTAACATTTCGCAAAGGTACCGAAGGGTAGAGCAGAGGGATAAATCACCTGTACTAAGGTAGGTATAGTTGGAATATACCAACATCACAACTATCTCAAGGGTGCGAAAACTTGGTTCCAGCATCCCCCCATACTGCTTCGGGGGAGACTTCAGTCTGCGCTCCACGGGTTGATGCCGAAAGGGACAGTAGTGTAGGGATTTGTTTGGCTAACTAACATTGAACCTGCGTCAAGCCCCCTCAAGCCAACAAGCATGCATTAATCAATAATACACCAGCCATTGATAAAGGAGTTCACCCCTCCTGGGCTACGTCTCCTTGGATTAGCTCTAAAGGCATGACCCCTTCTCATTATGCTCAAAATTCTTAAGTAATAAAGAGTACATAAGTGTGCTGACAAAAAGAGTGCCTAGTTTCCCTTTCAAGGAAACATTATTCTACAAAGAACTCTCACTGATAAGCTACAGTTAGTCATGAAACAATCAGCAAGCTAAGGGATCTCAAATCAAGACCCCATACTCCAACTTCCAAGATCATAAACAGTACTACAATCCACTTGAAGTACTTAAACAAGTCTCTTTCTCCATACACATATAGAGAAAAGAAGAAATAAACCTACAAAACTGTTGTAATGGCTGTTGTAGAAAGCACATGGAGGCTGGAAGACCCTTGCAAGGTCATCTCCATCTTTATCTCCTCCATAAACTAAATCAACACTTTGGTTGACCAAGCACCGATAGGATTCACTTTGTAAAAATCTTATCTAGAAGTTCTCCTTTAATTCTAAAACCTATTCCTATGAGTTTAGAATGTCCAAAAATGGCTATATAGCCTCTTTTTACATCCCATTTGGTTGAAAATTACCTTAGTTATGACTTCTGTCAGTCTTTCTACAATTTTCTCCTCCAAATTTGGCTTACTACAAGTTAAATTCATTATCTAGAGTTAAATCTGGCAGTTCTGTCGAAATCGGCAGTCCCACCAACTTTCCCGCCTATCTCACAGTTAAGGTCGAGTTTTCATATGCAAAGTGGTCATCTGTCAGTTAAGGCGACGGTTCCTCATCTCTGTCGCAACTCGCAATCAGCGGAAAACCTCAAGCCCAAACAACATGCACTCTGTGATACACGGACCCGTCAGGATTATAAAACACAACATATAGCATATCGCATCTAGGGACCCAATTGCAATCGGCACTTTCCCTCTGTAGATATCAAATTCCATACACTACGATAGCAGTGGACCCGTCGGGGTTATAAAATACAACATATAACAATATCGGGTTCGAAAGTCCCCCGATCGCAAATTGCAATCGGAGGTGGTCGGGGTATTACTTCATGCTCCTGTTGTGATCTATGATTGTGATTTTTTCGCATCACAACTGGGCTTCGTCGGGGGCCAATTCTCATTCCTCCTCCGTCTTGCAATATCGCAATCGTAACTGGGATCCTGCTGAGGGCCGATTCTTAACACTTTCCCTTTGTGTGATTGTGATATGTGATTATCACATCACCACTTGCCTAGGGCCGATTCTCCTTAATCCACTCCTCTGTTTTTCTCCGATATGCGATATGCGGGACCCAATGGAAACCTGCCACTTGGCGCTTCCCCATTCGCTGGGACCTTTTCCATGTCATCCAATCCTACCACTTGTCCAAGTCAAATCTGAACTTTGACTTGCTCTAACTTCTGCATACGAGCTCAGATTTTAGTGTCATTCACACCATTGGAATCAAAATAAAAAGATCTTTGATTTGAATCTAAGCTTATCAATATTCTGACACTTTGATTTTTTCTTAGCAAATTTTGAGCTCCTAATCACTCTTCCCCACTGAAAAAAATTTTGTCTCCAAAATTTTACTTTCAATTGTTCTGCATTTGAAGGTATAGTTCCTTCATTTTTCCAAACTCGATCCAATCAATGTTTGCAATGCCCTAACTTGTACTTTCCTTGGCTTTTTCTCAAGCTAAACTTAAAATATAACTTGACCAAAGAATTCAGGTTCGATGTTCTTCTCAGTTTGTCCATGTCTCTATGGCCATCCACAACAACATCCTTCCCAAGAAGAATTCCAAGGTGCTCATCTGCAAAATCCTTATCGAGGATAAGATCCTAAAATACTTTGCCAAATGAACCAAAACAAGCCTCACATAGTAAATACTTTTATAACTTGAGTGCTAAACACATTTGGAACATACTAATGTGCTGCAACTACTCATACAACAGTTTTAAAATGCTTTCTCAACTACGAATAGAAATGCATTTTACAAAATGGAATAAACTTGATTCCCAAATTGACTATCAACAAGCCAAACTAGCATTATAATTCTTAAAGAAAACACTGTTGCATATAAGTCATTTATTTATGAACATCACTTTTACAAATTACCTAACTATGGGGATATGCAACTAGTGCAAAACAAAAATTTACAAACTTTAGCTGGACAAATAGTCCACCCATTTCTTACCCAACCAGGTAAATGAACCCTCTATTTGAACTTTCTCTTCTTCTGAGTTGCTTCAGGGATGGTTGCATCTTGCGCCACTTTTTCTTTTGTCGATTCCTCTTCTGGTGCTTGCATGATTTTCTTTCCCTTACCAGGATGAAGTTGTCAAAACAATTTCCAACACTTATCAACCCAATTCCCACTGATATTGCAGTGAGTACAGAAGTTATTTTGAGCTCCTCTTGGCTCACTTGCCTTTAACCTTGGACGAGATTTTCTCTTTTTAGTCTCAATTCCAATAGACATAAACATCTTCTCGATGATTTCTTTCCTTTTACCGCACTTATCTACACAATGGTTTAGATGAAAGGAAAAAGGTGCATGGAAACATTTTCCTCAATATGTTATTCCAATCATCATGTTGTTTTCCATTATGAACAACATTCGAATTAACAGAACGGTTATACCTCTGTCTGTTGTCATTTGGCTTACGTTGTTTGTGTGAGGAACTTGTGTGGCAAGAATAATTTATTCCCTTCTGCTTCAACATTTTCATCTCTTTTTGGAGACATTTTGAACTTCAAGTCCTCCTTATGCTTGAGGAACCAAGTGGGAACCAATTTTGGATGCAACTCCCAACATCTTGCCTCCTCATGTCCTTTCTTACGGAAAAAGAAACACGATATCCACGAATTGTCACTAGAAGACCATTCTTATTTTGCAACATAGCCTAAACCTTCATATTTAGACCTCTCCTTGGCCTAAATTGGATTTTTAATGCCTTGTTGGTTTACTCCAAGGCCTCCTTCGTTGTAACCCATCTTGGTCAAGAGCTTGGATCCAATGCCTTTACTATGTTTTTCAAAGGCTACAAATAAATTTACATCAACACTTTCACATAAGGAAGAAGCAAATAAATTCTTACCATTTGCTGCATCTTTTGATTGACATACAAAGATGTTTTCAAACTCCCTTTTGATTCTGGATGTTTCCTCTTGGGCTCTTTGGCTCTCTTCTTTTAGCTCCTTGAATTTGGGTGCTAATTGAACCTAATCTTCCACATCATGTGGACAAAAGGTACAAACTTTTCCATCTACCTTCTCTGAGGGACTTTATACACTAGCATCTTGCATAAGAGTTATAGAAAAACATGAAGATTGTGGAGAATATGGTGGTTTATCACCATTCTTGTTCCCTTCCTCCCTTGGAGAACATTCTCCTCTTAGAGGTCTAGATATTTCACCTTGCAATTTGGTTTCTTCTCTTCATAGAGGATTTTCACCATTTCTGCCATGTCTAAGAAAGCCTTTCTAAAATCCTTCACATGCTCTGACATTCTTGTAGGCTCTCCTCCTTGGGACATGCTTTGCTTAAAGTTTCTACTGAAATTTGAGGTAGAACTTTATGGTAGAGATTGTAACAATCTAGCTCTCCTTTCTGAAACCTTCTCCTCAATGAGCTTCAAAACACATTCAATTGCAAACAACAATCAATTCCTCTTTGCACAAAGAAAACCTATGCTTTGATACCAACTTGATCTGAAATGAAGTAGATTAGTAATGTTGTGCTAATTCCCCATTCAAAATATAAAAATGTGCTTGAGATTTGAACTCCAAAATAGCAAGTAAACATATGAATTTTATGTGTGTTTACTTAAGTTAGTTTCATGAACAAAACTTAAAACATGAAACCAAAACACTGAATGGAAGCATGCATCAATCAATAATACACCAGTCATTGATAAAGGAGTTCACCCCTCCTGGGCTACATCTCCTTGGATCAAATCTAAAGGCATGACGCCTTCTCATTGTGCTCAAAATTCTTTAGTAATAAAGAGTTCATAAGTGTGCAGACAAAAAGAGTGGCTAGTTTGCCCTTCAAGGAAACATTCTTCTGCAAAGAAATCTCACTCTAAACACATGAAAACCTACAGTTAGTCATGAAACAATCAGCAAGCTAAGGGCTCTCAAATCAAGACCCCATACTCCAACTTCCAAGAGCATAAACAGTACTACAATCCACTTGAAGTACTTAAACAAGTCTCTTTCTCCATACACATATAGAGAAAAGAAGAAATAAAGCTACAACATTGTTGTAATGGTTGTTGCAGAAAGCACATGGAGGCTGGAAGACCCAGGCAAGGTCATCTCCATCTTCATACTCCTCCATAAATTGAAACAACACCCATGGGCTTAACTTTTCAAAAATCCTATCTAGAAGCGCTCCTTTGATCCTGAAACATGTTCCAATGAGTTCATAATGTCCAAAAATGGCTATCTAGCCTCTTTTTGCATCCCATTTGGTTGAAAATTGCCTTATTTATGACTTTTGTCAGTCTTTCCACAATCTTCTCCTCCAAATCTGGATTACTGCAAGTTAAATTCATTATCTTGAGTTAAATTTAGCAGTTCCGTTGAAATCGTTGGTCCCGCCAACTTTCTTGCCTATCTCATGGTTAAGCTTGAGTGTTCATGTGCAAAGTGGTCATCCGGCGGTTAAGGCGATGGTTCTGCAGCTCTGTCGAAACTCGCAATCGACAGAAAACCCCAAGCCCAAAAAACAGGCACTCTGCAATACACGGACCTGCCGAGATTATAAAACACAACATATAGCATATCACATCCGGGGACCCCATTGCAATCGCAATCGGCACTTTCCCTTGGAAAATATCAAAGTCCATACACTGTGATAGCAACAGACCCGTTGGGGTTCTAAAATACAGCGTATCACAATATCGAGGATGTTACTTCATGCTCCCGTTGCGATCTATGATTGTGATTTTGTCGGATTGCAATCGGGCTTCGTCGGGGGGCAATTCTCATTCCTCCTCCATCTTGTGATATCGCAATCATAATCGGGATCCTGCCGGGGGTTGATTCTTACACTTTCCCTTTGTGCGATTGCAATATGCAGTTATCATATCACCACTTGCCTAGGGCCGATTCTCCTTAAGCCTCTCCTCTGTTTTTCTCCGATATGTGATATGCGAGACCCAATGGCAACCTACCACTTGGTGCTTCCCCATTCGCTGGGACATTTTCCATGTCATCCAATCCTGCCACGTGTCTAAGTCAAATTTGAACTTTGACTTTCTCTAACTTCTACATACAAGCTCGGATTTGAGTTTCGTTCGCACCATTGGATTCATAATAACAAGCTCTTTGATATGAAGCTAATCTTATCAAGATTTTGACACTTTAATTTTTTTTGTCAAATTTTGAGCTCCTGATCAAGCATGCTATGAGGAAATTGGGTAAACATAAGACGCAGATAGAGCGCGAAATGAGGCTGGCCGCGCAGATTGGAGAGTACGAAATGGATCAAGTCATCTTGGATCTGGGATCTAATGTGAACGTGTTTCCAAATCATACGTGGGAAAGGATGGGGAGAATTGCGCTACAATGGTCTCCTATATAGATATGCATGGACAATCAACAAAAGATGATTCCTATGGGGCGCCTGTATGGGGTAACAGTAGACCTTGAGGGAGAAATTGCTTTGGCTGACTTTGAAGTAATTGAAATAGTGGATGACAACAATCCTTACCCTGCGCTATTAGGAATTTATTGGGCCTTAGACAAGGATGCGGTAATTAATCTGAAGAGGTGAAGGATGACATTTGAGAAGAAGGCACTCCGGGTTATTGTCCCATTGGATCCCACTGAAAGAGTGCGCTACACTGAGCCAGTCCATGACTATGAAGAGGAGGAGGATTTGGAGAAAATATACAAGATCACTGCACACGATGAAGATTGGATCAATCCCACTGCATAAGGGAAAATTACATGGGATAGTGATAGCTCTTGTATCTCATATTCAGATGAAGAACTCGAGCATTAGAAGAATAGGTTGCACGAAGTCTCAACGCTACACTGCAATATGTTGACCAAATCGCTTTGCTGTGTATCTACAGATGTATGAAATCTACCTCATTATGATGGTCTGAATGATGTTAACTTGTTTTTGGATCAGTTTGAAAAGGAGGTACCACAGGAATATCGATTCCAGGTGCTAGATTTGGCACTACACACTATGCCTTCACGATGGAGGGGGACACATAAGGATAGCTTCGATGACTAGAAAGAGTACAAGCAAATGATGAAGCTAAGTTTCAGGTACGTGAATACCCGCCTGACAGAGAAATACTCAGGCAAGGATGATCTGCGCGAGAATTTGGCATGATGGACTAAAGCTTGGGGGGAGGAGCCTCAACCTGAATGGGTACATATCTTTTGTCACACCCTAGATACTATTCTGATGAATTGGTACTTGGAAACGAAGCTACACCATGGGACGACTGAGTGGGATATCCTGAGGGAAAGTTTCTTGTTAACTTTCAACTTTGAGGATGGATTTGCATGTATTGATGAAGCACTCTAGGAAATTAAGGCCACAATCTTTAGGATGCTTGAGGAGCTAGTAGAATGGGTTCAACCAGACTGGAATACACAACTATGCCATGTGCTAGAATGCTACAACATGACCGTAGAAGAAGAAGAAGAGGATCCACGAAATATCAACATTCCAGAGTCTGAGGGATAGCGCGAGGTTGAAGGACCCAAAGTAGCAAACCCTGATATAACAGAACCTTTGAAGACCAGGCAAGTGAACATTGGATCTGACGCGCAGCCTAAGTTTGCAAAGATAGGCGATTATTGGGATGAAGATATAGTTGATAAGGTTGCAGAGCTACTGTGCGAATACCAAGACTTGTTTCCTACCAAGTTCTCATATCTGAAGGGAATAATAGGGGATCTAGGTGTAATGAAGATCACCTTAAAGCCCAATGCGAAGCTTGTGAAACAGAGACCCTACCATTTAAATCCAAAGTATAAGGAGAAGATGTGAAAAGAGCTAGACAAAATGCTAGAGGTTGGAATCATTAAGCCGATGGAAGAGTCTGATCGGGTGAGCTTTATGGTTGTTCAGGATAAGAAGCAACAAGGTGAAATCAGGATATGTGTAGATCTAAGGAAGCTCAATGATGCGTGACTCCATAACCCATTTCCAACACCGTTTACAGATGAAGTTCTAGAGAATGTTGGAGGGTAGGAAGCCTATTCATTCACTAATGGGTTCTCAGGGTACCACCAGAATAAGACCGTAGCAAGACCACCTTCGCGACGGAGTGGGGATGCTTCCAGTACACAGTGATACCATTCAGGCTCAAGAATGCACCTGTGGTCTTCTCAAGGGTTGTAATTGCAGATTTTAAGGAGTTCATCCATAAATTCTTAGAATTTTATTTTGATGACTCGACTTTTTTTGGGTTGGTAAAGCGCCACATTGCAAGTCTGTGCCTTATGTTGGATACTTGTCACAGATACCAAATTGCCCTGAATTTGGAGAAATGTATCTTTTGTGTTCCCTGTGGGATATTGCGAGGCCATGTAGTATGAAAGTAGGGATTAATGGTATACCCTACAAAGATAGTTGTTATTGTCAATTTAGAGGCTCCAAAGAATGTAAAGCAACTACGCGCAATACTGGGCCACACTGGATATGATAGGAATTTTATCAAAGCTTATGCGCAGATAACTACACCAATGGAGAAATTACTGAAGAAGGATGCGAATTTCTACTGGGATGAGGAGTGTTAGAACAGTTTGGATGTTTTAAAGGAAAATATGGTGACTGCACCGATTTTGGTGTTCCCAAACTGGAAGAAATAATTTCATGTTCATGTGGATGCCTCCTGTATTGCGTTAGGTGCGGTATTAACCCAGTGAGGCGAAGGCGAAATTGATCATCCTATAGCCTTCGCGAGCAGTAAATTATCAAAGGCTGAGAAGAACTAATCAACTATAGAGCGCGAAGGGTTGGAAATGGTGTATGTGCTACAAAAATTTCAACATTACCTATTAGGCGCACACTTCAAAATGTATACAAATCACTCTTCTCTCAAATACTTGGTCAACAAGCCTTTGTTGGTGGGGAAGATCTATAGGTGGATGTTTCTTTTTCAAGACTATGAATTTGAGGTGATTGTGAAGCCCGGACGATTGAATGCAGGACCATCTCACTTATCCAGAATTGAGATAAGCGAAAAGCCCACTAGTTTGGAAGAAGTGTTGCCAGATGCACAGCTCTTTGTTTTATGTGTCATAGATGATCACTTTGTTGACATAATCTAGTTTTTAACCATTGACACAGCCCCGAAGGGATATTCTAAATAGCCGAAAAAGGAATTAGTGGTCCGCGTGGCTGATTTTTCTGTGATCATTGAACACTTGTATAAGATGGGCTCCAATGAAATACTACGGTGATATTTTCCAAGTTTGAACGATCTAGCATCCTCGTCGAAGCACATGGAGGAGTGGCGGGAGGACACTATGCTAGCAGAGAAACTGTGTAGAAGATCCTGCGCATAGGATTGTGGTGGGCAACAATGCATAAGGATTCTATGGCATTTTGTAGGGCATGTGATGCTTGTCAGAGGATGGGGAAGCCATAGTAGAGGGACAAACTATCCTTAAGCCTGTAGATTTCTTTGCTTATGTTTGACAAATCAGCGATTGACTTTGTGGGTCTGATACAACCATCAAGGAAAAAGACGAGCGCATGATACATTATTACTGCAACCGAGTATTTGACACGATGGGAAGCATAGTTGATCAAAGACTATAGCACTGCTATAACTACGAAGTTCCTTTTCGAGTTTATATTAACTTGGTTTGGTTGCCTGAAGATATTAATGAGTGACAGGGGTATGCATTTCTTGAACATAACTATTGCTGCAATGTTGGACAAATTCTGAGTTTATCACCAGAAGAGCATGCCCTATCATCCTCAAGCTAATGGTATGGTTGAAGCATTCAATAAGATCTTGGAGAACACATTAACAAAGGTTTGCAACGCGAAAAGGAATGATTGGGATGTGTGCATACCAGCAGTCCTATAGGCATACAGGACAACATGTAAAACATTGACAGGCCAAACTCCTTTCAGGTTGGTCTATGGGATAGAGTTTGTGATGCCCATGGAGTATATTGTGTCGATTCTATGGATTGTGGCACTAATCTATATGGTTGATTGTGACACTATGGAAGAGCGTCTCGCTCAGCTAATGGAATTGGAGTAAGGTAGGTCTTTGGTAGGATTTCACCAACAGGTACAAAAGGAGCACGAAAAGGCCTGGCGCGATCGACATATTAAGCAACGCACCTTCCAAGTGAATGATTTAGTGTTACTTTATGATAGCAAATTCACAAAGTTTTCTGGAAAATTTCAAATGCATTGGTTGGGGTCGTATGTCATCAAACAAATTACAAATGGTGGCGCAGTTCAGTGCATGAAGTTGAATGGAGAGATGTTCCTAAGACAAGTTAATGGCAGTCGGTTGAAGTTGTACAAGGGTGATTCTACCCCTGTGCAATGACTATATGATGGCGGGATAATCTTAGTACTCTAGGCAGCTGCAAGGAGGTATGGGACTTTAAACTACTCTGCCCAAATCGTGAACAGATGAAGAAAAAGGGTTGCGCGATGGAGGAAAGCAAGGCACCAAGGGGAGTTACGCCAAGGTAACTGCGCTATGGGGATGAGTGTCATGCAGACCACTCAAAAAGTAGTCGTTGAAGATACTGTAGATGATTGGATGGTAAATTTTCTATTAGGAGGAGCGGGGGGGGTGCATTTATTGGCCAAATATTTAGCAATTTGCCACTAAAGGAGTAATGATGATGGGTTTTTGGAGGGAACGGTCGGATTTGAATTTGAAATCACCTATAAATCTAGCATGCTACCCTGCATTAGAACACTTTTCCCTCTAAAATATGATTGTGAGATTTCTCACCTTATGTTGCACCAAGATTTTAATTCTATGTCTGAGCCCGATTGGGAAGATATTTTCTCACGACCAGAGGTAGCTAGTGTGTCTGAAACTTTCCGTAAGGCCTTCCTAAACAGAATGACTGCAACTCACCTCACAGAAGATGTAAATTCTGAAGTCATGCCCTCTGAAGTTGTGCCCTCTAAAGACACACCCTTCGATGAAGTATCACCCCCTGTTCCTACGAGAGTTTTGGTGCCTACGTCTCCTAGACCTAAGCCCTCTGCAGTGGATTTGAAATAGAAGAAGCTGCAACAAGTTTCGGTGATGAAATCACCACAGAAAAACCCCACAGAGATTAACCAAAACGGGAAAACGGACAAGTCAAATCAGCTGCACGAGCACTTTGATCTCGATGAAGAAGAGCTTCGCGGAGGCATTTAGGAAATGGATGTCGAAGAGGGTGATCCTATGACTCAGCTCCTGAAGTATATTCCACCGCAGAAAGGCCAGGACAAGGTGCCTAAGGACCCAGACACTCCCAAATTCATGATTTCTACACCACTGCTACCAGAGAAAGTGGTGTTTGAAGGCGCGTTGTTGGGTCGCATTCCATCACTCAAGCTAGAGGATTGGGACTTGGCAGACCATGAGAATTTCCCTCGGCTTGTGTTGCATAAATATTTGGCAAAAATTTACTATGAAGAAACCAAAGTAACATGACTAGAGCTAATGAAGTGGGTCGCGGGAGTTGAGAAAGCAGGCCTGTTGAATATGCTCTGGGTGCCGCACTTCAGCAGAACAAACATTAACACCATGCTTGTTAAGAAACTACTCACCCTGGTGCATGATGGGTGTCTCTGGCTGGGATAATCCATCCCTATTACTGACATGTTGATCCACTAGATTACTATGTTGCCCTATCAAGGTGTGGATCCAGCAGAGGCATTTGGAAGAAAATCAAAAGAAAAGAAACTCACGAACCAAATGAAGAGCGAGTTTGACCTAGTGAATAAGTCACACAGATATTCCATCCACTCTATTACATACAAAGTGGTGCAAATTGTCATGCATATCTTGGCATGTAATATCATATGAAAGTGTCGCGCAAACGAGGTTCAGGTGTCGGTGATTTCATTAGCTGCACAATGTGCTAAAGGTGTCCAGTACAACTAGGCGTAGTACCTCTGTAAGGATTTATTAGCAAACTATCGTGAAGCCCAAGATGAGGGCAAGGCACTCCATTATGCCTGGTTATTTTTGTTGATCATATTGGTAGCATGGTGGATACCAGAGAATAGCTAGTTTCCTCCACAAGACCCAGACCTTCTAGAGGCAGTGAAGTTCATTTTGCTTTGGGCGAACAAGGATGCAGTGTGGGTCATGGAGACAAAAATGTTTTAGGTTCTTGTAGAGATGGATCTCCACATGGTGATCACCCAGAGGTAGAGGTTGTCACCAACTTTATATGAACAATTGGAGGCTTATGCACAGTTCAAGGTGGATTTTCACAATGTTTCTATTCGCGCAAGACAGGATCCAAAGAAGGCGTGGTGCAAATTACCATACCTTGTGGGAAAAGAGGATGTGTAGGAGATTGTTTGGAAATGACCAGGGGAGTGACTACACCCATCACATCTCATTTCGAGCACAAGAAAGGCTAGGGAAGTTCCTTTGCGCAATCCACAGCAGCACAAAAAGAGAAGGAGGAAGAGCAGGCTATAGCTCGAGAGAAAGTTGCGCAGCAGAAGGAAGTTGCTACTAAGGTAGTTGCTACCAAGGTAGTTGTTGCTAAGGCAGTTGTTGACAAAGAACAAGTGGCTAAGGAGAGCACAGAAGAAGTTGAGGAGTCTACTTCTCAGCACACAAAGGACTAAGAGGAGTCTGATGTTGAAGGAGGTGGGGGCACGGAACAGGGCACCCCCTTTAAAGTAAAGAAGTTCTCACAACAGACATCTTTGGGACCAAGGAAGAAGTAGAAGTCCACCAAATTCTCCTAGGTGGATCCGCTATTCCTCACATAGGTGGACTTAGATGAGATTGGAGATAAGGACCGTGACACAACAACAAAATTGGACATAGTTTGAGCAACAGTACCAACAGGTGCTGGGGAATATACAGAAGGACCTGCACGATCTACAGATCCAAACAGGGCGACTGAAAGTGAGCGTTGGTCATGCGAGCAGTATTTAGGCAAGCCTACAGCAAGCTAGCACGACAGTCGTAGTCACATATAGGACTCATGATCTCAGATTCATTCAATTACTGAACGGAGCCCTGCGCGCCCAATTAAAGGAAACAAACACCCAACTGTCAGAGATCAAGGATCTAGGTGTCAATCTTGTGGTACTCCCTATCTATACCCTCCACGAATTGCATCAAGGCATATCCGATGAGCTAAGGGTTAGGGAGTAGTGCGCGTTGCTAGTGATAAGCGAGGTCAAGACCAACAACTAGTAGATAGTCGCAGAAAAGGCGCAGGCATTGAAAGAGAAAGAAGAAATGGCCACACGCAGCCAAAACTTGGAAGCATCAATTACACAGGCATGCAATATGTTGCCAAAGCTCAACATTCCCAAAGAAGTAGAATCAGTAGAAAAGATTTAGAAGTTAGATGTAGCAGTCAGAGAATCAAAGGATGAAATCAGCTATGTCCAATTTGAACTCCAGCTACAAAGTTCTAAGCTGCAGTTGAAGTTGCAACCGACAACTTCACCATAGGTCTGGGAGCAGCACGGAGCAGCGATCAAGGAAGGGATGGCCACATTAGACATAGTAGTCAAGGACTTCACAGGCTTATTTGAGCAGGCCATGGAAGTATGGACATCTTTGCAGGAGGACCCCACTCTGTATAAGATTGGCACTGACATTCGGGACAAGTAGCAGTAGTTTGATGAAATAAGGTGGATTACGCGCACTTTGGCACAACTCCAGTGCTTCGCATGCTTACAAGAAGGAAAGCAGCTACAAATAGAAATTGAAGAGTTGCACTGGAAAGAGGCCATCTTGAGGGCCAGAACACATCCTTGGACAGAGGAAGCAAGCCAGCTAACTTTGTCTATGCATAACAAATTAAAGGGCATCCAGCAGACATAAAGAACAATGGGCCTCACGATGGAAGGCCCTACTATAGAGAAGCTCGTCGAGGAAGTACAGTAGGAAGCTACACAGGGGATAGTTGATCTGCAGATTTTGAAGATGGAGTTCCGCGAACTCCAAGCAATGATCGAAGTGCCAGTTGAGTGACTCGAGGACGAGTCACCTAATTGTGTTGGGGGCCTGTTGGGATGGGGTCCCTGGGGTTAAGTTTTGGTCAAATTTTTGGGTTAAATTTTGTATAAAATGTAAAGTCTCCATGAAATGTGGAAGCAAAGCGTGAAGATAGTATGAGTCAAAGGGGATTTAGTCCCTTAGGTGGGTAAGTGATATGGAGGTTTTGAGACCCGCCCATGGTCTGCGGACCATGGTATTGTAAGCGAAATGCTATATATAGATGAGTCATAGCGAGTCTAGAGAAGTAACTAAGATAGAATAGTATTGTTTTGGGAAAGAATCTAAAGTAGGATAGGTTTGTTTCCTATACTTAGGCAAAGGGGGAGGCTCCTATAGCTGAGTGCACGGAGACCTTGGTAAGTCCGCAAGCTGAGTGCACAAGCCCCTGCAACTGAGTGTGCAGGGAAAAGAATTCTATACTTTGAAGAATATCTAATAAAAAGACAGTTTTGAAGACCTATTCTATGTATTTGCATCTCTGTGTTTATTTCTGCAATTTTATGTGTTCACTCTATAATTGAAAATATATGAAAGAATGGTTAACTTATGCGCGAAAGTAGCAGATCTGTAGAATTTATGCATGTTATAACTATTTAAGGACCTTCGCGAAGGTATAGATATTGTGTATAAGTTTTATTATTATTAACTGTTTTGGGAAGATTAGGGTTCACAAAGACATAAATAATCCATGAGGGTCATAGGAACCCTTCACACATACCTTTGGATGCATAAACATGGTTCTATCATCCCCCAACACTACTTCAAGTGAGACTTTGGCCCTTACTACATGAGTTTTTACCGAAAGGACCAGCAATTAGGGTTTTGTTGGTTGGTGAAGCTAACGTTGAACCTAGGTCAGGCCCCAATAAGCCAACAGTAGTCATGTAAGATGTTATGCTTATAGCAAGTTTGGGCATGTAGCAAAAGAATGCAAGAACAAGTCAATGGATGCACACACACAACAAGTTGTTTTTCTCCAAGTAAAGTAACCAAACAACAATATTGTTACTAAAGGACCTGAGAAAGATGAATCCACCAGCAATTCTCATATTAAACAAAAGGAAGAAGAACAAATTAAGTGCGGCCTTGCTCTATGTTCAATTGAAGATGAAGATCAATGGTACATAGACAACAGATGTTTTCATCACATGTCTAGAGATAAGAAAAAGTTTGAATCTCTTAAGAAAAACAAATATGGTAGATGTATTCTTAGAAATACTTCTTCAGCAAAGTTTCTAGGAAAAGGTAGAGCCAAAATTGACAAGTATACAAAATAAGTTGATGCATTATTAGTTCAAAGGCTAAAGCAAAATATTCTAAGTGTAGTTCAAATAACTAATAAAGTAAATATAATTGTGTTTACATCAACCAAATTCAAAGTTACAGAAGAAGAGACTGGAAATGTTATAGCAAGAGGATTCATAAATGTAGACAAATTATATGTGCTAGTAAAGAATAATTCATGTAGAAATAAGAGAAGTGACTATGAGGTACATAACCTCATGGAGAACAGGAGATGATTATCAAGTCCACAGTATTAGTGATGTATGATCTTAGGGGGGGCTATGCATGTGTATCTAGATGATGATTCCCTATGTTGTTTTAATATTCTTATGGTGATGTTTATATTAATGACAGTGTATCTAATGAAGTAACAGTGAACAGGATTAGACATGCCATGTTCAAGGGGAGATGTGGTTATGAAAAATCAACATCTTATTTTTTGTACGTAGATCTTATGAAAGATAAACATGTATACGCATCTTCTGACTTAGGAAGTTACGTATGGTTTGGATTAATGAATGGAACAAACTTAGGGGGAGCTTCTCATATGCTTCCATCAGTTCATTCTTGGCATTCTGGTTCTGATGTTGATTTATTGCATACTATTAATGATAACCATATGTTGCTTAGGAATGATGTTGGTTCATGATGTTGTTGAAAAATGTTATTGTTGCTATTGAAATGGTTCTCTGGTACATTCACTGATTGATGAGATGGACACGATCAGGTTTGATGAAGAATTAGCACAGGTTTAGGGGGAGCATCTGCTATGATGAATTGGCATAGGTTGGCATTATGGTTTCTTGAGCACTCCTTGTTGCATGATGGGTTTAAAATAAATATTTTTTATCTATGGTTGTTACTGTTGTTACTACTAAAGATACACATGTTGATGACATTATGGCATGAGCTATCAATGATGCATGAATTGAATGTGGTGAATTTATGGATGATTTATATATGTTGCTTGAGTTTCACTTGGTGAAGTTGTCAATGGTGTGTTAATCCTACTTGATACACTTAATGAGGAAGATGTTGGTTGATGTCTTATAATTTTGGAGGTTCTCTTTATTTTCTCACATTTTGTTGATACATATGATACCTATGGTATTGACATTCAAAATTGTTGAATGTGGATTATGGCTCTTCCTATATGTGGAGAGAGTGTGGTGACCTTGATGAAATGAGGTCAAGGGGATGAGTTGAAGACAAATATTTATTGCAATATCTTATGCTTATGTTATATTTGCTTGATGATGCTTCGAAGCACTACACATTTGGTCACATGTGTATGATATTGAAAAGATTGATGCTACATTGTCTTATCTTACATATTGAGGATGTTCATGTTGTTGTTTATGTTGTTGCTATCAGATGATTATGTTATAGATGCACATTTGGTGCATGGTGGTTGTTGATGACTATCATGGTCTTGCTACCTCATTATTGAAGTTCTTGTTTATGGTTATAAGTGTCATATATGTCTCTTGATGTAAAGGTCATGAAAATACCCATGTTGTAAATCATTGTAAAATTCAGTGATGTATGGGCTATTGGGGTCAAGTCATTCTATGTATGCAATCACATTATTTTGGGACATTAATGTAAAATTTGGGTCCAATATGTAAACCCAATATGTTGGGTTTTTAATGTAACCATGATTCATTGGTGATAGGAAAATTTGTAATTTGTTGGGTCATAAAGTCTTGTACTCTTTT
Organism: Pinus tabuliformis; assembly: GCA_031772625.1. Taxonomy (NCBI): domain Eukaryota; kingdom Viridiplantae; phylum Streptophyta; class Pinopsida; order Pinales; family Pinaceae; genus Pinus; species Pinus tabuliformis. The sequence goes on along the minus strand of CM062818.1, from coordinate 912,807,789 downwards.
GAATATCTTCAGCAAGTTCAACATACACTCGGGGGGGGATGGTCAGTATGCAAATTTCATTATTCATATTCAACAGATTAGACCTTAGCGATCAACACTACATGTGAGTACTTCATTCAGCCTCATTCGGCCCTTTTCCTTTGATGTCAAAGGGGGAGAGAAGCTTGGTGTTTGGAGAGAATACTTGGAGAGTAGACTTGGTGCTTGCAAGTGTGTTTGCAGATGTCTGCAAGTGGTGTCCTAATATCAAAGTGGTTGCCATCAAGTCCAAAGGGGAAATTGTTGGCACTATGGTTAATGTGTTGTCCTTGATGGCAACCTACTTGAGAAAGTTGTACCTGATGTCAATATGATGGTCATGGAACTAATACAGCTATCAGGAATATTAGTACAAATGTTACAGTGGATATTGATAGAGAAATGGTAGATCAGTTATAGATGGATAAAAAAAGTGAAGTTTCGGAAAGTATATGTGGTTCTTGTGAAGAAGGGTCACCTACATATGCAGGAATTGAGAGAAAAAGTCATGTACGGAATCTGAACCATGGAAATATGGATACCAAGGGTCATTACCATGGTATTTTCCCATAGTAATTGGGGTGGCAACATTTATTTGATCCCGTCAACAAATACTAATGACATTACCAAAGGATTTACCTGAGGTATTCGCTAAGGAAAAAATCTATATAAGGAGATGGAGATCAAGGTGTTATGTGTGCAAGTAATGGTTTATTCATGTGTGATATGAACTGGAACAGGGATGCATAATGGAGCAAGGAGAAGGCTTAGATATGATAGATCTGAAAGTGTAGCGAAGACAACTAAATACACTTGCTTGATTAGTTTATGCTTGTAGTTAATAACGATAAACATGCGGTTATAATGATGCTATGATTTGAATGTGTGATGGTGAAGTTTGTGGAATGTGAATTATGTTTCCAGTGAAAGGTTTTAGATTTATACACAGGTTTTATTTTGGATAATCGCGTACATACATGAATCTGTTTCTATTGAGGCACGTATATATTGTGAGATTTATGTTGATATATGTACGCGGGTGTTATGTATGGTAGTAGTGTATATATGTAGATATGTCTTATGGAAGAGGTGTATATCTACTAGGGTTTGCAATTGTTTCTTAATGATGATAACTGAAGATGTTTATTCAATGTGTTATTGTCTGTCAATGATAAGCATGATCTATATATGGCAGTGTTGATTAGATTGATTAGGTTGTGGCTTGGTGTATTGATCAATGATGATGCTACATTATGATTGGGTATTCAGTGAGTCAATATTGATATATCTATAATTAGTTGTTGTTGTGAATAAGTATTTCAGTGATTCAGTTTGACAGTATCTCAGTATTCAATGATTTGAGATATGTATGCAGATGTATGCAGAGGAAATGTGTATATACATTGGTTTTCTTAATCACAATTGCGTGTATATTCTAACTTGGTCAGGATTTGCAGTGCTGCTTGATGGTGATAGTTGATGAGTCATGTTATATTTTTTGTTTTTTGTCAATGGTGTCTTGATTTGGATGGTTTATATCTGTTATGATTTGGTAGTGCATCGATCTGATCTACTTGCAGTGGTTGATTCAGTATTCAGTGGGACGATGTTACAGTGATTTAGTTGGTTCAGTGATTGCATTTTAGATTCAATATTTAGTTTAATATTGTGCATAATGTTGGGTATGGGTTCAGTTTGAAAATACGATGAAAGGTGGCCTATAGGTTTTGATTTTTTATTCAAGTTGATCTAGTCTTAAATATTATGAAATGTGTTCCACAAAAGGTTGTTGAGGGTTGGAGCCTTCAGTAAGGGAGTTAGAGCTTCCTTCCAGTGTTAGCTGGTAAATCTGTTCATGGGGTAGGTTCTCCCTTCTTGTAGGAGCCGATAAACAAGATCAGGGGGTTGTAGTTCCCTTCCAGTGGGTGTTGGAGAATGAGTGGAGGTTGTAGCCTCTTGCGAGCGGGTATCTGCATATTATTAAGATACTGTGCCAATACAAGATGTAATGAATTATTTCTTTATATAATAAGAAACAAGACAAAGACGGCGACAATAGTGATTTTCTCCCACATTGGGTTTCCACCTAAAAATATCAGTGTTCTATGTGTGTTTCTTATGTGTTGTGATTTATCTATTATTTACTGCATACTAGATGCAATGGTTAAAGTTAACTCATTTATGGGATTTATGTTAAATTAAGTAAACTGGGTATACGTTATTTTCCTTCACTAAAGTTGCATACACATGTTGGTTGCATAAAGAATAGCAGCATACAGAATTCAAAATATGAAATGAAAAGCTAAAGTGAATTAAAATTTTGATTCACCCCCCACCTCCCCCCCAAGTATTTTTCTTAACAAACAGTTAGCCTAGAGGGTACTTGGAGCCCTATAGCAGCATGGATATTGGGTTGGCACCTTGGGCATGGAGGACATGTTATTATCAATTTATACTTTTCTTGTGGATTTGCAACCCCGGGTCGAGGATGACCTATGGTTCAAATTATTGAACCATGAGTTCCATGACAGGGCGGAACATGGAGAGTCCATGGCTAGTCACTATTTTTACAGATAAACATCATACCTTATGTTCTCTATGAATTAAATGATATGTGTTGAAAATTTTATTCTGGTTTGGTGGTTTTACATGCCATAATGATTGTTTATGATAGAGTTATGTGTATATTTTATGTAACAGTGAATGTCATTGATTAAACCTTAAATTGGGTATCTAATGTAATTATGTGTGTTATGCGTTTCATATATGATCCATTTGTATGTGAACCCTAGCCAGGGTTTCTGTGTTATGAGTATTTCATTGTGTGTTAATGTTCAAGTGATTGTGTATGAGTTTAATATGGAAAAACACCAATTCTATGAATTATAATTATGTGTTATGTTATCTATCATTAATGATTTCAATGTTGGATTGATTGTGTGCCATGTATTCATTTGTTGTATTTAACAATAAACCGTAGTTGGTCTGGTAATTATGAGTATGAATAAATTGTCATGTCGTACATGTGTTTGATATGCAGGATATAAGACCTAAATTGGGTATTTTCTATATGAATATATATACTTTGTTTTGCTTTATTGGGTTTGTAATTACCCGTAGTTGTTTTGTGAAACCCTAGTTTAATATATGGAAAACCCTAATGGTTGTACAAATAATAATGGCTAAGGAATTGTTTAGATTATACGTACTTCACCAATTTGATCCATGGTTTAATAAAGAGAACCAACATTTTGTGCTTCCACAGAAAAATATAGTGAATGTGCAAATGGAATTAAAATAGTGAATGTGCAAATGGAATTTAGGTTATGGTTACGTAGTGTTTCCCAGTTGGAGGTCGGTGACATTACAAAGTAGTATCAGAGCTCAGTTTACAACAATGGGTCTGAAGTGGGCTAGAATTGGAGTAAGTTGAGGAAAAATTTTACAAGTTATAGTTTATCTACCATTTGTTTGATAAAAGTCACAATGGTGGAGTGGCATAAATTTACCCTCAATTCGAAAGCAGGTACCACGAGAAGGATTACTAGCTAAGTTGAGAGAGAATTATGGGATAGAATTTGGTGGTCTTGAGTAAAATTTAGCCACAAAAGGTTGAATTTGAATCATGATAGCATAAAGAGTGATGGATAACTTCTTGTTAATTTGTGGAAGGATTTAATTCGAAATTGTGGAATGCATGATTAATTCTCCTCTTAGTATTGTTATTTGGTATCTATTACATTTTATGGGAAGATCTCGTCTGAATTATAGTGTACAAGAATACCTAATGTGAAAGAGTACATAATATACAATAACTATTTGACATAATTCTAGAATGACATGTCCTCTCATAGATAACAACAATGTATGACTAAAACAAGTAAGTTAATGGGTCATGATAAATGTGGGAAAGGAAAGAGTCTTTTTTTTGGGGGAGCAATGTCCAAGGATTGGGCAATGCTCAAGTGGTGACTATGTTAAGAATGTTAGTAATGGAATTAATACAGGGCTTTAGTCTTATAAAATGGTGTCGGCAAGGCCTTAATCTATGAGTCTTTTTATTCCAAGGCTTTTGTCCCTCGCCACTATAATAGAGGAGAAGTCTAGTAACTAAGGCATTAAAATATGTATGTTATCCTTGTTTCCATGTCAGAAGAAAGACCTTACTAAAGAAAAATCCATTTTCCATGCACTATCTTATCAAGTGATTGTGTGCGCGCATATAAACTTTGTTATCTTGAAACTGGCCTTGCTAGTTAAGATGACTTCTTGTAAACATTTATTTTCCCATTGAGAGGAACTTATGAAAAGATATATGAGATTCTAACTTTCCAAAGAAACACCTTTATGAACATATCCCATATCACATGTTAGACATTCAAAAATCAAATGTTTGAAGGGGTTGCACCTACATAGTAATATTGATCTCAAATCTTGCATTGGAAATCACCTCTGTGTTGTGTTCAATTCATTGATTTCACCCTCAAGTCATGTGTGTCGTGTTTCTTGAGATGATGACATAAGGGTGTATTAATATAAATCTGTACTAACCATTGCTTCTGTACTTTCTCACTTCATCCATCAGCATAAATCCTGCGTTGAGGCTATATTCTTTTCCATACTTTCTTGGGCATATGGTTGAAGCCCCACTTGTTTTTGTATCCACGGGCTTTAGTAGTTGTACCAACTCTTTAGTATTTGGATTTCACAGGATGGGTGCACCACACAGTCAAAATCACATGTACTCTTAGATCTCTATGGCACGTTGCTTGACACTTAAGGCATTGCGCATGAATTTTTGAAGGAGTTTTTGGCCATGTATGGCAAGAAGTGGGATGGAAGAGGACAAAGAAAGTGTTTCCAAGGAATTTAAAAGGATTATTGAAACTTGTTCCCACAAGTGACCATGGGTCTTAGCTGTCAAATCGAAAAAATCTAGAAGTTAGTGAGAAAAAGAGGAAACAGACAAACAACTGACGTTGAACCTGCCGAGTTGTTGACATGGCCATCTATTGTATTGTGAGAATCATCTGAATGTGCAAATGTTGTAAACATGGATCAGTTAAGATTGCTCCTAGAAATGTAGAAAAATATGATTAGATAGTGGTGAAAATTATCTATTTTTATGGGGAAGGAAGATGGTATTGAGCACTGACATACACATTTTTCTCAATCCTCAAAACCACCCCATGAGGTGGTATCAAACTCTCAAAAAGTGGTTTAAGGAAGCATCGTTTGAAACCCAATCCCAACAGAAGGCTTCCATGTAAGAACAATGAGTGGGGCCATGCTTTCCAACACATGGCTTGGCTATGTTAACAAACGCACTATTTGCAACTCGATATGGCCTCCTCATCGATGATATTGTTGGAAACCTCCCCTCTATCGATCGTGAGGTGAATCATGTGTGGGCCAGGGTGACATTGGGTCTGCTATTCAATCAAAGTAATTCATTCATCATTGTATACCCACCATTGATCAACAGGGAAGGTCCCACGGATATTGCGTTAGGTTGGAGCCATGGTTATAATGCAATGAGTGGAGGGACCACATACATTTACATTAAAATATAATGTCGAATATTTAGGCCCAGAGTGTGTGGTGGGCCTAGACCGCATGGAGTGTTTGTCGAGGTGGCTTATGCACCAGGATCCACAAACATATTATTAAATTATATACGTATATATGGTTTATGATGCATGACTTTAGTGTGGTATAATTATGTTATATATATATATATATATATATATTGTGGATTGATGAGATATGGTCAGAATGTGTGGGGATTCCCCTTTTTAGGATTAGGTGGGCCACACATGAGACATAGTGGCATGTGATACTGGGTATGAGGACCACGCTATTTATGTGGTCCATGTTATCATGAGCAATGTAGACATACTCACTTGAGGAAATTTAGGGGCCACTCGAGTGCCACAAATTTTGGGAAATAGAAATTGGGCTCATGTTGGCTTGAGGGGGCTTGGACCCAGGTTTAGAGTTAGTTTCGCTAACCAACAAAACCCTACACTATTGGCCCTTTCGGCAACAACCCCCTTAGCATAGGCTACAGTCTCACCCGAGGCAGTATTGGGGGATGCTAGAACAAACTTTCTGCATCTAAAGGCTATGTGATGTGGGGGTAAGGCATTTCTTTAGTTTAAGGCTTGATCTGACCTTTGCGAACCCTTATCCTCAAAATCCCTAAACTTATAGAAATTTCCAGTTAATAGAGTTATGAGCTTCACCTAAAGGTATAATCATACATAAAATAACATATAACAGTAGATCCAAATTTTTGCGAAGTAAATAAGATAATCTTACAGATAAATAGCATTTGACTGAGCATAAATACAGAAAATACATAAGTATACAGTTTAGACACAGAATTGCTTCAAATACTCTTTATTATTCCATATCTTCAATACATATACTTTCCAGACCCTGCGCACACAGCTGCAGGGGCCCGTGCACTCAGTTGTGGACTTACCAAGGTCTCCGCGTACACAACAGTAGGAGCCTTCCCCTTCACCCGAATCCAAAGAAGAACAGTTCAGACTCTAAGCATCAATAATGACATATAACTTCCTTAACTTAACTTTTTATAGTGTTTTCATTACATTACCATGGTCCATGAAACCCGGGCGGAGCTTAAAACAACTCATCCCTTTACAAATTAAGGGGTTTTGACTTGCCTAAAATCCCCTTTGACTCTTAACAACCTATGCTACTCGCACTCCGCTCCTCAAAATGCAAAGACTTTACAATATCTTATCAAAATTTGACTTAAGACTTAGTAAAACTTAACCCTCAGGGACCCCTTCCCAACAATGCAGGATAGCTGAGAGGTAGGATGAAAAGAAGAAAAACTTTGCAGGGGCATATATTTGAACCCAAAAATCATAATTTGACCCATAAATAGTCAAAAGAAAGATAATTTTGATTACAATACAATTATAAACCTATAAATTGGGTTGCATTTCAAAATTCCATAGAAATTGCAAAGAAAACTACAACATTCTTAAAGGAGCAAAAATGACCTAATAGGTTGTAACACTCTATAGAGCATATCTTTTAGCACAAAGGTTGAAATGACACAAATAGATAGTCAATATAAATTTATTGACAAGGAGAATATTTTAGGAATCAAGAATTTAAAAGAGGGTGATATTTGTGAGGAAAATATCACAAAAAGTTACAGGTGTTGGAAAATAAGCAATTCACTTAAGACTTATAAAGGGCATAACTTTTAGCTCGAGAATAAAAATTTGGTAATAGAGTAGTCAAAAGAAAGCTATTGACTAGAAAAATACGTTGGAACCCAAAAATCAGATATGGGTATGAACTTCGAGGAAAATTTTCTGAAAAGCTACATAATTACCACAGGAACATAATGAGTATTGATAGGATCATGAACATTGAAGCATGGGTTGAATTGGGTTTTGTATCAAACTAAATATATATAAAAATAAACACAAATAATGTAAAAACAACAAAAAATATTAAATGATTAATTAGTTAGCAATTAATGAAAAGGTATGTCCCTAAAGGACATAACTGTTCATGAAAGGGTACTTACCTAGCTATATGTACAGGACCCTCATTCTCATTGTATCATCATTCTTCATACATTTTAATATATAATATTTGTATCCTCATGGATATATTATATTCCAAGTCTTCTGGAGTATTTAAACTGAAGAAGAAACTTTATTCACTTCATTTGGTATCAGCGCAGTTCGATCCTCTAGCCACTCCACCGCTGCACAGAGTCACGCTCTCCGATCTAGGCCCTTGGCCATCCAGGTTTCGTCAACATTGTTGTCGTCGAAATTGAAGCGTTTCACTACACTTTTGGGAGTTTCTTCATTGCTAATTCATCAGAGACCTTTGGCCATTAAACAAACAAAAAAAATATAGTCAAAGAAAAAAAAAATCATATAAAAATATACTATTAAAAAAAAAGATATATATATAGTCTGGTGTGAAATTTGAAGGATAACATTCATATATATAAAAAAGTTCTATATTATTGATAAAAAGTGCATGATAAAGTTAAGATGGAATCTTTCCAAATATCTTTAAAACTATACGTAAGAGAAGGAAGAGTATATAATATTATCTTAATTCTTCATTAAGTGGCTTACAAGCCCGTGGTTTGAGAATACCATGGTAATTGCCCATGTTATTTTCAAGGTAAAAGAAAAACAAAAGGAATACAAAAACTCTATATGTGAATGGTAAGTTTTACTTTTACGTGGAGAAAATTAATTTTTTGTCTAATTGTATTTAAAATTCAAAATTAGTTATATAATTTGATTTAGGAATATATCATAATGAAAATATAACTTTTTCTTTATAATTACCACCAATTACACAAGTTTTTAATTCCTTTCTTTCTGTACTATATTTCTTGTATAATTTGTATATCACCTATCGTATATTAACAACTAATTACTAATTTTATTATTGTATCATTTTTAACTATTTATAGAACTTGTAGGTTAGGGGTATTAACATAAAATAATAGTTTAGCATTCATGTACATATAGCATTAGATAATTTTAGGATTCTTATGCTTCTTTTCTTCACAAGAGGAAGATATTTACAGGCTAACAAGGCTTTTAAATTCAAACAACTGAGGCTATTTAAAAAAAATTCCTTTAATTTCAAAAGGTTTGGGCTATCTAAAACACTGACTTTTAACTTTAAATCGCTGAGACACTCTAAAACACTTCAGTAAAACACTTCAGTTGAGGCCACATCACCTTTGTTAACATATAATTCAAAAACTAATGTCAATACCTTTGAGAAAATTAATTGAGTCAAAGGAAAATAAGTGGACATATATTTTATATTATACCCCAAAGAGATGAATAGTGGTGTTTCACTAGGGTTATAACTTTTCAAAAAGAAAAAGAAAAGATTATAAATAAAATATATATAAAGATAAGTTTTATATTATAAAGGGGTATTTTAAAGAAAAGTTCAAGTCAAAAAAATGAGAGAATATAAAGTTTAAAAAAATAAAAATTAAAAACTAAAAATTAAGAAGGTTACATGAAAGCATATCTTTATATAAGTATAGAGAGAAACATTCAAATATATATAAGTGAATATAAGAAAAGGGTAGTATTAAATTTTATTCCTTAGTGGGTTATAGGGAAGATATATATTCTTATAAAACATAAAAAGGTGAATTTGGAGAATATTCCAATTGATAGCTAAGTGTTCACAATACATCAAATTAAAAGAAATTTTATATATTTAGATTACATAATACCTTAATTCATCTCGACAAACAAATGGGATCAATCATTGAAAAAAAATGATGAACCTCAATTCTAAAATGACGAAGGAAGAAACGTTTTCTTATAATGGTCTTTTAGTTACAGATCACGGAGTAATTATATTAAAAGGAAGCATCCAAGGAAGAGAAGTTAATGTCGCTATCAGCCCAAGCAATGATAAAAATTATATCAACATCAACTTGGAAAATCAACTATTAATTCCAAATCTAAGCATTGTTGTAAAGAAAAATATTTTTGACCAAAAAGAGTATAGAATTAGTGATCTACAAGTGACAATAGGTCATTATGGGTACATGTCTCGATTTCATGTTGTAAGGATGGATAAAAAGAGAGACATCATACTCAGACAACCCTGGTTTAAGGATTTGGGTACATTCATGTTAAACATAGAGAAACAAGTTTTGATGTTTCCTTATAAGGGAAGATGGTCACATTTCGAGACATAACAAGTAAATCAAAATCAGTAAAATCTTCATTAGAAGAACTTAAGTGTATCTCAAACTTGATGTTTCAAGATAGCAAAAAATTATATCAAAGAAGCAAAAAGAGATTGAAGAAGTCATCTGCAACAAAGACAAATAAATTTCACGCCTAAGAGTTCACCAAGAAAAACTACTCGAACAAGTCAAGAAAGCTAAAGCATCAAAGAAGGAACTCGAGGAGTGTTTATTAAAACGAGAAGAAGAAAATTTACGTTTAAAGAGCCTTAACCAAACATTAGTAGAACAAATCAAGTATTTAAAAGACATGAAGCGTGAAGGAAAAAATAAATTTGACTCAAAGAATGAGGAATGCTATGTCTCAAAAATCATAATCAAAATATGCTCAAACAGATAAAAAAAACTTAAGTACAAAAATAAATCATTGACAAATAGGTTCAAAGAACTTGTCGCAAAGGAAGCACCAAATATCCATATGTAGCAGTCCAAACTGAAGAAATAAACATCAATACCATTAATCCCATAGTTCAAGCGAATCCAAACCCTATTGAAGTAAAAACATACTCAGAGGTTGTCGTTCAAACAAAGGACACCCCAAATAAGGATTCAATAGTTAAGTCAACAATAACAATGCCTGATGGAAATTAGGAAACTGCCATAAAAACGTTTAAGGAAGTTAAAACAATAAAAAATCCCTATCTACATCCGAATCACAAGAGTAGACGCCTTAATAAATCTACAAATCTATATCATGCAAAACATAAACAAAAAACTTATATTCCGAAGAATACTGAAGTGAGCTTAATCCAGTCATACGATAACTATTCACCACATAGCTCCAAGGGTTAGAATATTTCCCAGAAGATTAATCTAGGATGGTCTCATCTGTTTTCAGTACGACAATTATGTCTATCACTCAGAACATCATATCGTCTTGTATCAACAAAGATGAAAGCTCAGAAATAAGAAGATATGTCGATCAATAGAAGAGAACCGATCCTTCATCGGTAAGCTTTGAGGACAAATATTTTTGAAGAGGAAGGCAATGTAACAAACTAAATATATATAAAAATAAACACAAATAATGCAAAAAAAAAAATGATTTAATGATTAATTAGTTAGAAATTAATGAAAAGGTATGTCCCTAAAGGACATAACTATTCGTGAAAGGGTACTTACCTGGTTATATATACAGGTCCCTCATTCTCATTGTATCATAATTCTTCATACATTTTAATATATAATATTTGTATCCTCATGGATACCTTTATATTCCAAGTCTTTTGGAGTATTTAACTTGAAGAAGGAACTTTGTTCACTTCAAGTTCCCTCGATAGTGTCAAATCGATAACGACTAAAATACAATAAAGTGCCCTGATGAAACCATGATATTAAGATTGTTGTTACATATGCCCAAGTCAAGGTGACAGGGTTTGTATTGTAAGGACTTAATATGAATAGGAAACCAGGATAACTTGATACTAGATGTAGGTACAACAATGAAAACAATAGCAATGGAAGATACAGGTGGTTAGTAGAGGAGTATGAATAATAAGAAAATCACAAAATAGGACAACGGTGTCAATTGAATTATGTGATCTACAAGAAAAAGGAGAAGGAAAAAATCTATAAACTTTCTCTTTCTGATGAATTATAAAATATTATTATCATGTATATCTATATGCATATGCGAATGTGTTGTATGAACATGTGCTTGGTATTTATACAATATCTTATGTGAGGGCTCATCTAACAAGTTTTGATTATTTTCACATATCTTACCTTTTTGGTGTTATGAATATATGTGTTATGAATCGTGAATTCTTAGGAATAGGATACTATAGATAGGTTATTGGTTTTACAGGTATGCTTCAGGAAATTTTAGATAACTATCCTAAAACCGAGACTTGATTTTGGTAAATATAGTATTGAGAAGATTGTTCAATGCTCTGAAACGGAAGGTTGGGATGGTGGGAAAATTTATGTGGCTATGTCATCTTATAGGATGGACATTGGATAAGCAACATGCATGACTTCAAAGCAGGTTCATGCATAAGATTGTGACAAACATAATAGTTTTGTAATAGGAATGGTATACAATAACCTTATGCATGTTGTATACATGTTTTATTACAAAGAATAAGGTGATAATAAGCAAGAAATGAGTGGATGAAAAAATTAAATACATATCAGTGATGGGTTAAGATCAATATTGTAACAATATTGTATATAGGTTTCATTCTAGGCATACAGGCAGTATACCAGATTCCCTACAAGGAATAATGGATTAGTAACAGGTTATACCAACTCAATCATAGGATAGTGACAGGTATGTTACATATTATATAAACATGTTATCATAGGTAAGTGAAAACTATAGTATAGGTAATAACAAAATGTTACAAGTGGATTAGTCACAAAAGGGTGACGAGGCCCTCACAGGTTTATCAAAAGCTTATCACAGGCAGATGACAAGTATAATTTACAAGTTGTGACAAAGTATTATAGGTAAGTTTATCATAGGTCAATATCAGGATTCCTAGAATGTTTATGATAAATTATCACTGGTGGGTGACGAGTTTACTATAGGTACTAGAACAAGTTATACCTAGGTTACCACAAGTGTGTCATGGGTTAGTGACATATTAATGCCAAGAAATCACAGTGTTTTCTCATAGGTAGGTGTAATTTCCTCTATAATTGAGGATGAATGAAGGATGAAATAGCATATCAATCTATGTATGCTACAGTCCTCAATAAAGGTGAAAACCCCTAAAATATCCAATGTCTAGGCGAGTTTTGGGGTAGATGGCATTATAAGGAAAATATCTTCTAGCGGAGGTTATAATGGAGGTTTTTAGTGTTATAAAATTGGTAAAAAATTATAAAAAAAAACATTCGTTAAAAAATTTGTTTGAGATAGCGAATGTTTTAGCTGAAGTTTTAATGGAACTTCATCCCAACTGAAAAACATTTGGGCGGTTGAAGGTTCTAGCGGATGTTTTTTTTGCAATGCGCTTAATGGAACATGTAGCATTGGTGTGTAAATTACATAAAAGCATTAAGCAACATACACAACTAAAATCACCGAGGTGTTGAATGAAAGAATATTGATGTGTAACATATACCGCATAGGTGCTAAGAGATAAAAAAAAATCCTTAGGGCATTCTTCTAAGGAATGACACCGAGGCATGCAAAAAATAATTGTTGTTTCAGTGCTTTTTTTAAACTTACAGCGTCGATGTGTATCATTAGTACAAAGGCCCTGATGCATTAATTATACAAAAGGACTGATGTTAGTTTTCATAGAGCATTGGGTTGGAATAATATTGTGTAGGACCGAGGAGTTAGTTATAATATGAAAGCATTGGTGCATTAAGAATTATAATGCACCAGGGCATTAATCTCAAACGGGATCAGAGCTTAAAGTGATAAACGCACCAGTGCTTTCATTTTCTTAAAAGGCACCAAGAATGCAAAAATATGTTGTCACAATGATTTTATATAACACAACGAACTAGTGTGTTTTTACATTATAGACGCACTGGTTTTTTTAATGATATTTTCTTTATTTTGAAAACATCGACATGTGACAGTGCAATTTTTGTAATATTTTAAATTCGTTGTTCATCGAAAAATTGACATATATCTTATAAAAGTATTGATATAAATTAAGATTTGATTAGTGCATTTATATATGATGTTTGGATTAATTTGTTATATTATCAGATTTCGCATCTCTTCGTTATAATATTTAATCATCCATATAGTTAATCAGTGGTGTAACATTTCACAGTGACATTGAATAACACAATAGAATAAATTAAAATGTATTTATTATATATCAATAAAAGGCTCTTTGTCATACAAAATGGGATTGTTATTGGTAAACCCTTGTCTTTCAATTGGGACACTATGTCCATTACATTAAACAAAATGTCTGATTTTCACTGGAAATTATTTCAAAAAATACAAACATGTTGTATTGATATCAAAATCGATCATTATTCTTCGCGGGAACTATTTCCAGTGCTTGGGCTACTTCCATGACTTGGGTTATTTGGAGGAATTATCTGTTGATTGCATCAACTGTTTTTGTCTTCTTGATCTTGCAGTTCCATCTACAAATGTAGAAATAAAGTGTAATAAGTGTATCTACATTGGTGAGAATAATGAAATTTGAACTAAATAATATACATCAATGTAAATTGAATAGCAATGTACCATAGCAAGAAATGACTCATAAATTGTGCACATGGTTTCAAAACCAAGTCTCATGCCTTGTTGCAACAAGTCTTCTGTTGGCATAGTTCCATACTTTGTTTCTTACATGTTTTAAACCCCATTATAAATCATAGATTTAATATAAATGATTTTTTTGTTCTATTAATTATAAAATCAGAGAAGTAAAACAACATAGATACTTACAAATTCAACAATTAATTTTTAATATGGCAACATATACTCACAACCCTTATTTAACCCAATGTCAATCAATTCTTCTGATGGCTCTTCTTTGTATGTTAGCACCTATTTGAAGATATTCAAGGATGGTTGTTGTAAAACAACTTAAAATATATAAAAATGAAACCATGTGTTCTTATAAGGCAATATTGACAATTACTCACAAACTTTGAAATCAACCCTTTTCTTCATTTTCGTCCTATTTTATGTGTTGAATTAGTTCCATCTTTTTCTTTTCTGCAAGAAAATACTCGAAAATTAATCTTTAATGCTAAATGATATTTTTATACGTACAAATTCAATCATGATTACATATTTTTGAAGTAAGTTCATTGTTGAGATGGCTCTTCCTGTGATGCAATTATGTCCATTTCTTTGACCATCTCCTTATACACTTTTTTAGACATTCCTACTGGCATGTTTCACATATCAGCATGTTGATCATTTGGGATTTTCATAATCTTCCTGAAAATAAAATAAAAAATAAAAAATAAATTAAAAAATAAAAAATAAAAAATAAAAATAAAAAAATAAAAATAAAAAAATAAAAATAAAAATAAAAAATAAAAAATAAACTATTTTTATAATGACATATGAAAACTAAATATAACAAAATCGATATTAAATGAATGGCTTGTAGTAATATATACATATAATTCTAGAAAATCATTTTATACAATTAGGAATATTTCCTTCTGAATGATTCTTTTTTGTTGTTGTATGTTTTTGCTATTGCAAGTCTCACATGTCTCATTGACCATTCCTTTGGAAATGCTTCGTATAGTTTAGATATAATTTAGTTCTTAGATTCATTGGATTGATTTTTGTATTGTAAGTGGAAAGTATGTCTAAATGTCTGTTCCACTAGATCCATCATAGTTTTGTTAAAAAAAAAAAAAAAAAACCCTTTTATTAACCACTAGCACCACTCCATATGAGTTAAGGACCAATTCATCGTCATTTACATGTTCTATAATTTTTCCTTTCTTAGAACGACATTGATATTTTCCTTCATTATTGCTCCCTATAGAACACTAAACATATATGAATTAAACATATATGAATTAATAGATTGTTTGAAACATGTTATGTAATATTCTTAAGTATATTATTTAATGAAAGTTCAAAAAAAATAACTCATATTGAATAGTAGTTTTTCATTCACCTTATTCATCATTTTTCAATTCTTTTATCAATCTTTTACATTCTTCTACACTTAGATTAGAAATAATCTTATCGACCTTGTTCATTTTGCAGCTCTGCATGACACACACCAACCAATGCATATTAGTTAAAATTACATATAGCTCAAACATATTAATTTTGTAACAAATTTACAAAGAACTTGCCTTCTCTACCTTTTTTGATGTGTTGATCAATAGTTTTTTTACTTGAAACCTTCCGAGACATTTTTTATCAATATACAACATGTAGCATTCAATATAGAAGCCAATTAATATATTTTACAAATAAATCAAATAATTTTCAACAAAAAAAGCTTTAGTAAATTAATTTTTGTATAATGTACTATTTATTGTGCAGTCTCATTATCATCTGTTCATGCGTGGGTGTGTGAATCATGACTTCCCCCAAGATCTATGACATGCCATATCTAACTTATCTACATTTGTACTTTAGATCACATCAAAGGAGATTCATATGGATATAATTCCATGGTGGAATCAAGAGATAGCTAAGATTGTATGTATGTTTGAGAAGGAGTTGTTGATGAGTTTCATGGATTGCGGGTTCATATTATAATTCACCTAGTAGATGAGGTTGAATTAGTTGGGGTTGTTTCTTGTCATTGGATGTTCTTCTTAGAGAGGTACATGAAGAAATTGAAATGTTTTGTTCGACAAAGAGAAAAATCCAAGGGGTCTATGGCAAAGGGCTATATATTGTATGAGTATTTCTATTATTCTAGTGAGTACATAAAGCAGATCGACAACACACCAGGTGCGGTGATTTGGGACGACAAAAGGGATGAAGAAAAAAGAGAAGGTGAGCTTCTCAAAATGAATGGAAGGAGGTGAATGATAAAGAGTAAGTGCAAGCTTATCATTTTTCAAATTACTACACAATAACTATTCACACTAAACTTCATATTAATACATATTTTGATCTCATACATACTATATATATATATATATAGAGAGAGAGAGAGAGAGAGAGAGATAGATATATGTGTGTGTGTGTGTGTGTATATGTGTGTGTGTTGGTTTTATTTGATCATCAGCGAATTCAAAAATTTAAGCCATCAACAAATTCATTCTTTAAAATAAAATATGACAATGTCATGCCCTAACAGTTGGGTTGTTGATCAAGTCATTGAGAAATATTGTGCATCTCGTCGTTACCCACGTGTTGAAGAGGATATGCTAAACATAGGGATTAGGTGCAACAACTCGATAATTATATTCTCTTTCTGTACAATTTTATCTTCATACTGCATTTTTGAATTGTAACATCTATATATATATATATATATATATATATATATATATATATATATATATATTTAATTATGTTCGAGTTATTAGACACATGACACTTTGATTTTTTCAATTTCTTATAGGTGAATTTGTTCCCATCTATGTGGGAATATGGACATCATTTTCGCACAGAGGATGTTGATGATGGTTGCATGACACAAGATTGTGGAATGGAAGTCGAGTTTGACCAATCTAGTCATGCTATCGACCGCGATCAAAACCTAATGAAGGGGATATTATGTTACATTGGAAAGATACAAGAGATCATTCAAGTGGACTTCTATTCGTTCCAATGTGTTATTTTTACGTGCAAGTGGTGGGACACCTTTAATCGAAATAATGTAAAGGAAGATCGTGATAATGGGTTGATATCTATCAACTCTAGAAAGATGTGGTGTGAATCTAGGGAGCCTTATGTTTTCCCAAAACACTGTAACCGTGTGTTTTTTTACCCAGATGTGTTGGATGAGGATTAGTGGTTTGTATTAAGACACGACCCTAAATCAAAACATATTTCTTAGAACAACAGTGTTATCATGCCAAGCGAGGAATATAATCAAGGTGATGACAATGGAGAGTGATATGTACTTGTGTTATTTCATCATTTATACTATTGTTATATGTTTTTGTTGTCATTATTTCACTAATTATATTGTTTTTTATTCGTCTTGTTGGCATTTTATAATATAATTGGTAAGATTCACAAAGTTTTTCTATTAAATGAAAAATGTATTTATTAATATGGAAACATAACTTTCAATTAAAAAAAAAAAAAAAAACATCGGTGCTCCCAAAACACAGTTATGCACCAGAGCCGATGCGCTTTAAGACACAATCACACTGGAATCGGTGCATAAATACCTTTGATGCACCATTGTTAGTTCAGAAATTTAAATTTCCGTAGTGGTGCATCACACTTATGCACTAGTGCACACGTATGACGTTTTAGCACCGATACAAAAAATTCATGTTATCGAATGCATTGGGTTATAACTATATGTTCAAGTATTATTTTTTGTGACATGTTTGATAAATATTATCGCACCAGTGTGAGAAGAACATATCAAGCGCACCAAATTTGTGATGGTGATTAATAGGCATTTGTTTGACTTTCAAATAGACTTGGTGATGCATTTTTATTTCCTATTTATATTATGTGAAATAAATATCTATTTTGAATGTATTTATAACTAAATTATTTAAAGTAGACACGTCTTTATCAATGTGAACATGATATATTATTAGCTAGGAGAAATGTGAAAAACATGAATTTTAGTGACTATCTCATGATAAGTATGTGGAAAAAATAATATTTTTGAGTTGTTATTAAAAAATAATCAAATATATTATCTGTCAAAAGTTTAAATCTGATATATTATTATTATTGTATTATTTAATTCATATTTATTATTAAAAAGAGTTAAATTTAAACTTTTACAATAGCAAATAAAGAACCAAAATAACATCAAAATGTTATATTTTTATGACTAGAAAAAAAAATCACTTGCCTCTTTAAGGAAGAACTTCTAATAGAGCAAATCTAATTTAAATTGGTAAGAGTTGTTATAAATATAAAATTTAAATTGCTTGAAAATATCATAACTTTAGTAATAAATTAAATTTTATAAAAATAGAATTTTTTAACTTATATTAAATCTAAATTAATTGCGTCGAGAGGTGCTCTACAACTCAATATGGGAGAGATGTTGTCAAATTAAAAAAAGTAATAACAAAAAAAGCTAATGTCAGCCATAATTATAATAATTCAATTTACACCTTAATCTCACATAACTTTATATAGAGATATAAAGTAACCGAAAGTTAAAAAAACTAATTTAGCATTTATTATGAGGAAGAAATGTAATGACTAAAAACACTTACATTTTACTACAAGGAAGAAATGTAATTTTTTCAAATGACAAGAAATAGTATTATTGATATTACATTATGTGTAATTAATTCTATGTTCCATTTACATGTGATATTTAAAACAAAAATATATTTATAACAAAAAATATTTTACTGATAAGTAAAATATTTCAATGTCCATATTAAATAACATAATTTTATAGATATTTTGTATAGAGAAAAGTAAAGTAATTTAAATTGAAAATTTTATTATATTTTTACTTTAGTGAGAAAGATTGAGAGAATTCTTATTTCATTAAGAGTTGCTTTCTAATTAAATGTATGAGGGACATTTGTAAATTTTTTAATGTTTAATATGGATTTGATATGTAATCTTCTAAAAAATATTAATAATAAAAATAATTAAATGTATACATACAGTAAAAACGTTATGAGGGGGCATATTTTAACATTTTAATGTAGAGAACATGAATTATAAATAAAATATTTCAATGTCAACTACATATATATTATACCAGTCTAAATCCATCTTAACTCTGGATTTACCAAGCGTCTAGACGGATCAAATATCTTTTCACTCTCAAAGATGTTTGCATCTCAAGATCAAATTTGATCTCTCTCGAAGCCATTTTCACTCTCAAAGATGTTTGCATCTCAAGATTGAATTTGATCTCTCTCCAAGTTTGGTAGATCCAGAGTTAAGATGGATCTAGGCTGCAGGTTATAAAAATTTGTGACTTAAGTTTTTTAAATTTAACAATAGATTGAACTTTATAAACCAATATTGAATTAGTTAAATTGTATTTTTGAATAATTTATTGTTAATAATATTTTATATTAAAAATTGAATGCGTTACACATTTTCATCTCATTAAGAACTAACTAAATTATTTTATCTTTAATTATTTTTTCTTTGTCGGTATTGAAATATTTTACTAATTAAGTTAGATTGAATATCAATAAACTATAGTTTGCTTGGGGTAGCTCAATTGGCAATGGTCGTGGAAATGAAGTCTCATCGAACCAGAAGTCTTGTGTTCAAATCTTGTGCTATCCCCTTGATCAGGTTGAGAATTTGGATGATGAATATTTACAAATGCCACGCTTACAAAAAAAATATCAATGAACTATCTAAGCAATAGAAAAATATTTATCATAATTTTGCAATCATAGTTTCCCCCAAACTAAACTTTGTAATTTATAAAAATATCTTTGCATTTTTTTAAAGTAAGTCGTTTTACATGCAATTTCATTATATAAGTTTGATATAAGTTCACCAATACATAATCTATAATAAATATTATTTCATAAAAATAAACATCATCATGATAACCATATAACAATCATAAACATCATCTAAGATACACATTCGAATTCACTACCATCATCTAATTATATACACGTCTAACACATATAAACATCATTAGCTAGCACAACAATCTAATAATCTAATTAGGCATCATCATTGTGATTACATCTAACAAAACACAAACATTGTAATCTAACATCATAACCACACACATCCTCAAATTAATATAAATATCATGTCAAATAATTGTTATCGCATACACATCTATGACGCAGGTCTAACCATAGGGTCTGCAAATTAAGAAAATTATCACACACAACACCAAACTGAACTAAAATCCACACACCAAGTATGCACATAAAATATTTAGAATTAATTTAATTAATAAAATAATTACAAGAGAACTATTGGCCTCATGCTTGGCCTCTCACTCCTCATACTCACTCACACACTTCTACATACTTCATGCCTCATGGCTCACCTAAATTTATAAAGATGGATTAAAGCACGAGTATGTTCTAGATCTCTAAACTAACTCCCAAAATATATCTCATACTCCATAAAATCTCTCATCTAATCCCTTATTCCTAGATAAGATCTAACTAATCCACAATTCTCTAAAACGTTCGAACATACTCTCGAATCTTCTCCTATTTACAAGAATTCTCATTGTTCTCTTAAAACTATAGAAAAAATACATTAATTAATTAAATCCTAACTTTGTAAACTAACTCCTCTAGTAAACATTTGACCTAGGTTAGATGCACCTGCATCAATCTATCTGAAAGCACATTAAATGAGCATATCTAACATGACCTAACAATATACACATCAAACCAACATATAAATTAAGTACATAAACATGAAAAAAAATGATATATATACAAATCAAATAATTACATCAAGTCAAATAAGTGCAATCAAATATTTTATAAAATAGACGTAGTGTCAGGTCGTTCTGTAGTAGAAGACGATAGATGGTTAACTACGTCTGCACCCTCAACGCGGTTTTGTGAACTATGATGTGGAGGACGAGGTGGTTGGTCTGCTCTATTAGGAGAAACATGAGGGACATCCTCTAGCTCTAGCATCTCGTCATCAGGCGACTTAGGAGGTGTACTGCCAGGTGGATCACTATCACCCTCATAGCCATGATCTGATGGGGTGGTACTACCAAAAGAATCATGATCGCCAGCCTCATCATCATGATCATGATCATCACCCCGATCATCATCATCACCACCCTCTTCTAATGTATATGTTGTTGCATGATCTTGGCTTTCATCCATCATTGTTGTCAAGACACTACTAGCTTCGATGATATGTGGCATAAGAGACATCATCACCAACAAACATTCCTAGTAGAAACCCATGAAACTAGGATCTGTGGTGATATCTCGAACCCTCGTAGAGCAGACTCCCGCATCAAATAAATCTTTGGCCAATCTATCGCAGTAGTCCATCTAAACTCGTAGACCAGCACTACGGCCCTGGACACCCACACCCCCAAAGGATGTTCCTCACCCTCTTAGGCCTTGCCCATCTCCTCATATCCTCTGACATCTGGTAGGGGAGGAGGCATGTCCGCATCTAATGTGACAATGTCTATAAAACATATAGTACAGAAAAATAATTAGACAAATTCATTAAACAATTTAATAAAACAAGTTAAAGAACATGCTAAAATAAATTTTATTCTAATTAATTAAAACAAGAAAATGAAACTAGATTAATTTAAAGAAAACACTAATATTACCTCTATCATCAGGGGGCTCATCCATTGTGAAGAATATGTTGGGACACCCTCTCCAATCAATCCCCACATATGGAAATGCCAACGTGACAAATGCATGGTTATCCTCACTGCCTAGTAGCACCAGTGCATCAGGAGAAATTCTGGCCAGAAAATCTGGCAAGCCCCTCTTGGGCATCATCTGCCCCCACATGCACATTCGAACCTCAATGATCAGCCTAGGAGGGAATAGTCAAATTTAGGCCTCGTCTTTGAAAACCTTTCAAAAAAAAAACAAAAAATATCGAAATAGAAAGGAAAGGTCTCCCTCCCATGTCTCAATGCATGACATCTATCTAAATCCATGCAAAACTACCTCAAAAAAATGAAAAAACATTTGATGCAACATGGCATCTGAATCAAAGAATCAACATAATACAAAAGAGGGAAACTAATGTGATTCCCATCACTACTAGAGTGTGCAATGGTTGTGACTAATAACAACATGCACCTAACCTCCTCTACAGCAAAAGAAGAAACCTTGAGATGTCCACCATGGACCTAAAAATATGATGGACGGACCGCATGAGGCCCGATATCTCTCTAAGTGTATGCAAGTTGACTCTCTCTTGCAACACCATGGAGGACATCAGGGAATAGGGGTAAATCCTCCCCTCTCATGGATAGGCCAGTGATAAAGTATATATCCTCCTCAGTGGGCCTATACCACATCGTAGGACCTACACAAAAAGCCTATTCTTGGGCACTCCATGAGTGGATCATATGTGCTAATAAAATAGAGTGTGCCTTCATGGATGTGGCCTCCTCATAATACTTGAGGAGGCCTACATTCCTCAAGAGTTCTTGGGTCACTGCACTAATAGGGTGAGGGTATAAATCCCTCTCTCGCTCTGTAGCCTTCCATGTTCGGACCATATTGTATGGGTCCGCTTACTACTCCTACTCCTGTTGATGATATCTATGCTGACATCTCTACTACATGATTGAAATAAAACATACATCAACATCATTCATAAGCTACAATTTTTTTATTAAGTGAAACATGTATTTATAAATATGGAAACATACTTTCAATTTAAAAAAAAATCACTGGTGTGCACCAAAACACAGTCATTCACCGACCTCGACGTGCTTTTAATTTCGACCACATTGCTATCAGTGTGCAAATAAGTATGACGCATTGTTGTTGGTTCACAAATTTAACTTTTGATAGTGGTATGAAACACTTGTGCACCAGTGCGCACGTATTACGTTTTGGCACCTGTATGGAATGTTCAGGTTATCGAATTCACCGAGCTATAGCCATATTTTTAAATATTATTTTTGCAGTGCGTTTGGTAAATACAAATGCACCTATTGTGACACACCGATGTACAATATTTCATATCTTTCCTGATGTTTTTTCATTTACAAAACACACCGCAACAATAGTGGTGCATTATGTTCATGCACCAACATGTTGTGCACCCTGTAAATTTACAGGGCGTACCGTGCCTGGTACGAGCCGAACATATCAAGCGCACCATGCGGTGGAAAAAATAATTCAAAAATAGTGGCAAAATTAGCCTAATTTTCAATTATAATCCACTAAAAAATTAAATTACAAAGAAACATAGACATTTCTTGGGTATTTGGTCGCTAGGGAGGCATTGTGGACACGTAATGGAGAAAAACCAAATTTTAACACTGTTTGAAAAAATTGGAAACTCAAACAATGAGCAAGAGAACCACCGACGTTAAGGTGCTTGCATGTGGTAAGAGTGGCATCGGTGCTTCAGATATCTCTCGCACTGTAGATGGTAAAAATAAAATTCCGACCAAGAAGGTTTTTTTATTTAACCCTCCATCGGTGCATTTAGCTAACCGCACCGAGGTGGGATATATCCAAAAGCATAAGAATATTATCTGGAAAGGAAACTAATTCTATTGGTTCTTGATCCTTTTTTGGAATGGGAAATTATCAGGGATGATAACAAATTCTCTATTGGCTATGATTCTTTATCTTGGCACAGGAAGACCATCCAGGAGGAAACTTAGCGAGGAACTCTTTGTTTCCTCAAGCTTCCTTGGTGCAAGCTTCATCCAAGCCTTTCATTCCCCTAAAAGATAAGAAGAAGAATCCCTTTCAATGTGAATGGCCCAGAAAAGACAGGTTATATGACAAAACCTGAAGTGAAGTAAACATAGGCGAAAGAATCTATGCTTTAATTGCAAGGAGCCATGGGAACTAGGATATCATTACTAAGATAAGGGAAAAGTTCACTACATCAAAGTTGTATCCAATGATGATGAGGGAGGAGAGGAGCCCATTTCAAATGTTGAATAAGAATTACCACATAGGGAAGCAAAAGAAGAAGAAAATCCTAGCAGCCCCAAGGTGGAATCACCACAAGAGGAAGTGAAAGGAGAGGAAAGGCACAATAGAGGGAAGCAAACATGACCACAAGTTAAGATTACAACCCTTTCATGCATGCCTAAGTATTACACCTTTAGAATCAGGGGAGTCATAAAAGGAAAATTCATCATAGCAAAAATTGAAGGAGGAGCCACACACAATTTCATTGTTGCAACCCCAGTGGCCAAAAGGGGACTTCCCACTAAAGAGTTTGAGGGCCTGGATGTGAAAGTTGTGGATGGGTACAAAGTATATTACACTCGAATGATCCCAGGTTTGAGCATAACTCTTGGTAACAATACTTTTACTGGTTACTTTTATGTAATAGACCTTACAGACCTCAATATGTTACTAGGGGTTCAATGGTTGTATTCATTGGGCAACAACACAATGGACTACCAAGCACTCAAAATGGAATTTAAAGAACCAAATGGTAGTAGGTAGTCTTGAGAGGCATGGATAATGGCAGCCCATAGTTCGTTTCATCCAGGAGGATGGAAGCCATATTCAGGCATGAAGATGTATCATATGTAGTATAATGTAGGATTATGAGCAAAATGACCCTTAGCAATGACAAACCACAATACAGGTTAGATATTCAACAAGTGATAGACAAGCATGCTCAAGTGTTTGGTGAGATTCTTCCAGGATTGCCCCCTAAGATAGGGTTTGCGCATACTATAGAACTAGAAGAAGGCACCAAGCCGGTAATCACCACACCAAATAAACATCCAAAGAAATTCAAGGACAATATAGAGGAGACCATAAAGGAATTATTAGTAATGGGTCATATCAGACCTAGCTCAAGTTTTTTCACCTCATCCATGGTTTTGGTGAAGAAGAAGGATGGAATTTGGAGGATGTATATTTATTACCGAGCTCTCAACAAGAAAACCATCAAAAACAAGCATCATATTCCCAAGATCGATGAGTTACTGGATGAACGTCATGGAGAAGTATATTTTACAAAGATTGAATTACAATCATGGTATCATCAAATCTGAGTTCGAGAGCAAGATGTGTTGAAAACAATGTTCTAGTGCCATTGTGGACACTTTGAGTGTTTGGTCATGCTATTTGGACTAACCAACACCCCCACCACTTTCCAATATTGCATGAACAACATCTTCAACAAGCAACTAAAGAAGTTTTTATTAGTATTTTTTTTACAACCTTCATTTACAATGAGACATGGGATGATCATTTGGAACATTTGGATAAAATCTTGAGCGTCATGAAAGAATAGTCACTTTATGCCAAGGCATAAAAGAGTGAGTTTGGATTGACAGAGATTCATTACTTGGGACACATAATCAATGAAAAGGGAGTACAAGTTCATCAAGAGAAGATTCATGCAATATTGGACTGGCCTACACCCAAGAGCCTAACTGAGTTACGAGGATTATTTGGGATTTGTAGCTATTATTGATGGCTTATCAAAGGTTTCTCTCAATTAAGTCCACCCTCAACATATTTGACCAAAAAGGAAGCATTCAGGTGGACAGAAGAATCCAACAAGAAGTTTAACAAGCTAAAGGAAGTGATGAGCTCATGTCAAATTTTGGCCCTCCCCGGCTTTAGTTAACCTTTTATATTATAATGTGATGCATCCGTAGAGGGAATTAGGGTTGTCATAAGGAAAATGGGCCATCAAATTGCATTCGAAGGTTAGAAGCTTTAGGATTTAGAGAAACTTTACTCTATATATGACAAGGAGATGTTGGCTAGCATGCATGCTTTGGCATAATGTAGACAATATTTGGGGGGAAAGAGGTTTGTAGTAAGGAAATATCACAACAACTTGCATCATTTCTTGGGACAAAGGGACTTGAACGAACAACAAAAGAAGTGGGTAAGTAAGATCCAAGCCTATTATTTTGCTACTATGTGAAAGGGAAAAAGAATATTATGGTTGATTCCCTTTCCAGGAAACCAATAACATGTACCCTTTTGGATCTTACAAAAAACTGGAAGACTCAGCTCTCAGCTGAATATGCCAAAAACTAGTTCGTGTGCACACTAACTAACATGCTCATTCAATATGATCGATACAAAATAATTGGTGAGGTTGTGCACTATAAAGATAGGATATACTTGGTTCTAGAATTTTTCCTCAAAGAAAATATTTTTAAGATCACACATGACAATCCATTAGCTAGACATCAAGGGTTCTTCAAAACATACCGAAAAATTAGGGAGCATTTTCTGTGGAAATGTCTTAAGAATGATGTGATGAAATACGTCAAATATGTGTGACATGCAAAAAATATAAGGCCGAACACACACACCCTCTAGCAATCCCAGAACAAAAATGGGAGAGCATATTGATGGATTACATCACAGGGTTACCCAAAGTGCAAGGAAAGGACTACATCTACATCGTGGTGGACAAGTTGACCAAATTCACACACTTCTTTTCCATATTAGTTGACTATTCAGCTAAACAAGTAACATAATTGTTTTTCAAATAGGTCTTCAAACTTAATGGACTACCAAAGAATATAGTCAATGATCAGTACAATAGGTTTATTGGTAATTTTTGGTAAGATATCTTTAGACTAGTGGGAACAGAATTAACCCCTAGTACTATATATCACCCACAAACTGATGGTCTAATAGAAATCGTGAATAAGCGGATTGAAAGGTACCTATGCAATTACGTGACGGGTCAGAAAAAAGTATGGATCAAATGGTTGTACCTTGGGAAGCATTGCTACAACACCCACCTACAATTTATCCATTGGAATGACACCATTCAAAGAATGATATAGGTATGATGCACCATCATTTATCGATGGGATTTTTGGAGACAAAAAGGGGCCTATTGTAAATACTGGATATAAGAGATTCAGGAAATTCTCAGGTTACTCAAGGAAAAAATGTAGTTTTCTCAAAATTGGCATAAGATGTTCACCAACCAGCATAAAATAGAACGCATCTTTTAGGTAGGAGACCTTGTTTTCTTGAGATTGTAGGCATGTAGGCAATCTGCACTCAAGAAAAGTGACACAGAAAAGTTGAAGCCTAGGTTTTATGGGCCTTACAAAGTTCACTGAAATATTGTTGAAGTGGCATATGGGTTAGAACTACTGAGGGACAGCAACGTCCATAATGTATTCCATGTGCCATGCCTCAAGAAGGTTGTGGGACAATAGGGCACCATATTTATCGAATTGTCTCCATTAGACAAAGAGGGACAAATGGAACTGATTCTATAAATAATAATGGTTATGCAAGAAAATCAGTTAAGAGGGATACTAATCCCATAATACCTTATAAAATGGAAGATTATACCAGAAGAGGACGTGACATGGGAAGGAGAATGAATTTTGTAGCACCCAAATTTGTAATTACTTGAATGAGAGAAATTTCAAGCAGGGGGTTGTAATGTCCTCTATAACTTGAGGATGAATTAAGGAAAAAATATCATATTGATCCTCGTAGGCTGAAGTCTTCAATAAATGGGAAATCCCCCAAAATAGGCAATGTCTAGGTGAGTTTTGAGGTAGTTGGGCAAAGAAACCCAAAATTCGGGTTTGGAGTAAAATTTACTAAATTAATTAAGAAGAATAGACCCCTCTAGGAAATATAAAAATACAAGAGGTTTGAATTCCTTTTGGAGCATCAATGTGGATCAATTCATATGTTTCTAGAGCATTATCTCTGAGGGTTTTAAGACCACTTTTCTTCTTGTCAATTTTGGTGGTGAAAGATTCCACCTTAGTTGACACCATTCCATTATTTTCTCTCTATACTGGCACATGAATACTATCTAGAAAGGAAAAAAAATCTATTGGTTCTTGATCCTTGTTTAACATAGGAAAATATATAGAGAATACAACGAATTCTCTGTTAGCTATGATTCTTTCTCTTAGCATAGGAAAACCATCCAAGAGGAAAGTTAGTGAGGAATTCTTTCTTTCCTGAAGCTTTCTTGGCACAAATTTGTGAAGGAGGATTGTTCTAATCAACGAACTCTCTTAAGAGCAGATGTATTTTCCTGGGACTAAGCAGATAAGGGTTTCCTAGACTGGAGAGTGTGGGTGTTGTTACTTGACTCAGAGCTCTATGGTATAATTGTGAGTTTTGTGATTGGATTTCTGAGCCTCTATGGCCAATTGTGAATTTTGTGACCTATTATGCAATTTCTATGTAGACAAGTAATTTGGGATTAAAGTTTGGGCATCATACTATTGTAGTAGCATTGTGGCAAAGGATTTGAGTTTTATGAAGTTAGGAAAGGCATTTTGCAGTGATACTTAGTAATTATGAGTGGTTCAGATACCACATAGTGGAGGAGAAGTCTTCAGCAAACTCTTTGGTTGGTGCGAATCCCAAGCTCTGAACGTATCTAAGGTACGGATCTTATAATAGAGATAGGAATCACCCTTTTACAAGCCCAAGATTATCACCAGGATTGAAACAATTAACACAAGGCAAAAAATTGGAACCGATTATCCATACCAGTATTGCATAACTATGGATAGCCTTCTACTTTGGGTACCTTTATATGTTTAAACAATTTTGTTTTATTTTCTCTATTGTATCAACTATATTGCATGTGCATCGGTGGATATCCACTAAGTGTGTTTACCATATTGAACTTGTTGTATGGCCGAATTGGGGTTTAACTAAACATGAACATTACTTGTTGAACATTGTTATTACGTTGTTCGATTGTGTGGAATTTGTTTATTCATTGTAATATTGAGAAATTCCACTGTCAAGGAAGAGTTGCCTAAAAAACCCTAGAATCCTAAGAAACCCTAGGGATAAATTACCCTAGTACACTATAGTAGGTGACAAGATCATTACAAGATACAATCGAGGAATTGGTCACAAGTGATAAAAAATTTTGAAACGGGTTCTATAACATTTTTGTGATTGGTTTATCACAGGGTGATAACAGGATTGTAGCAGGGATACTGTTAAGTTATGACAAGCTTATCACAGATTTTAACAGGCCTTTGGAAGAACATTTCCAAGTGTCATTAACATGGGTAATATTGTTATAACAAAGTATAATAACTTGTCACAAGTTTGATACAGTGCTGCCAAAATGCCCTATTATGTAAATTTAGAAATTGCAGCATGAATAAAGGAAACCAAAAACGCAACAACAAAATTCACATAAATATGTTCATATGCAAAGATCCTATGAGGATATTGTGCATGTGATTGCAGCACTTGGAAACAATTTTTGACTATGGCTTTTTACATTATATGAAAATTCCATTCATCAGGATTTGTTTTTGCTTGCGTACATTTGATTGTTGATTGTTTCTTGTTGATAGGGAGGATGTGTGTGTGTGTGTGTGTGTGTGTGTGTGTGTGTGTGTGTGTGTGTGTGTAGGCAAGCATTAACTATTAGTAATATTAATGTTATTTGTTCAATGTCCTCTAGGTGTGAGGAGGATGGTGCTGATCTTGTACACTAATCATGCATGAGGACATGGACCTACAATTACAACATTGCGATCTCTAGCCACTTTGTAGCAACTAAATCAGATTATGGACATATAATGCACTGAGGACAATGCATAAAATAAAGGGGGAAGGAATGCAATACTCGCACTCATTTATGATATTGTAATTACATGTACTTTGACTAGTAGGATGGTGAGCCATAATTATATTATAGGCCTACATGCCTATGTATTTATGTTATGTCTTTTTGGGCCAGCGTGCCCAAATATAAATGTCTTTAATGTTTGTAAGGCCAAAGAGTCGGATTTGTAATTATGATGTATTAAGACAATTATTAATAATAAATAGGATGCCTGGGTGGTACTCCACGTAAAAAGGGTTTGAGGACCAGTGAGACTGCACGGGGCAAGGAATCGAGTGTTGGCGACAAATGCCAATGAAAAAATGGTGCCTATGGCCCATGTAGCTTCAGTAGTGCCACATGGTGGAAACGAACCATGCAGTGGAAGAAGTATATATGTGCTTGGAAAAGAGACAAAGGGGTGGTTATAACAATTATTATCATGACAATTATTATTATGATCATTACTTGGAGGAGGACGACATGGATTTGCTTATGAACAAATTGGTGAGACCTAAAAGGTGGGCACCGGAGAGGGACTACCCATCCCAAATAAGGGTGTGCCACTTGGGTTCTGGACTAACTAGCAAGCCAAATTAGTTATTGTGGCCTGGAGCCTTGGAGCAACATAGTTATTAGGTTGGCATATTTTCCATGGAGAACATGTTATTATTGGTTTATTTTTTTCCTATGGTGTTGCAGCCTTGGCTTGGGGGTGACCCATGTTTGAAATTATTGAACCACAAGGTCTATGGTAGGGTGGAATGTGGAGATCCCATGGTTAGTCGCTATTTTTACAGATAATAATCATATCTTATGTTCTTTGTGAATTATATGACATGTGTTGAAAATCCTAGTCTACCTTGTTGGTTTTACGTACCATACTGACTATCTATGATATAGTTATGTGTATATTTTATGTAATAGTGAACTCTATTGATTAAACCCTAAAATGGGTATTTAATTTAATTATGTGTGCCACGTGTTGCAAATATGATTCATTTGGTTGTAAAACCTAGCCAGGGTTCTTGTGCTATGAGTATTATGTTGTGTATTAATGTTAAAACGGTTGTGTGGGAGTGCAATATGGAAAAACCCTAATTTTATGAATTATAATTATGTGTTATGTTATCCACCATTATGATTTCAATGTTGGATTCATTGTATCATGTATTCGTGTGTCGTATTTAACAATAAACCCTAGTTGGCCTAGAAATTATGAGTATGAATATATTTCTTTGATGTACATGTGTTTGACATGCAGGATTTAATACCTAAACTAGATATTTTCTATATGAATATATATACTCTACTATTCTTTATTGGGTATGTATGTACTCATAGTTTTTGTGCATGACTTTGGCTTAATATTAAACACCCCACCCCACATTTACCCACTTTTACAAGTTCACCAGGTGTTGACGGTGTTGGACACACCAACATGTTAGGGGATCTCCCAGTAGGAAGTCCCAACTAGACCTCAGACCGTTTTGAGTAGGAGTCCTAGCAGTGGGTATTACGGTATCGCCTCGACTGTGGTTGTGCGCAGAGGCAAGTAATATGTCTTTGTTGGAAGAAAGGGTGTGACCTTGCAGCAAGTCAAGGAAGGTGCATGAAAGGCTCTAACACACAGAAGGGGAGAAGAGTGCGCCCCTTAGAAACCTATGATAGCACGCAGCTTGAAAGAGAACACATGAGCTGAAATACATCACAAGATGTAAAGAAGGATAGCTGACGATCCAAAGTGATGGGTTATATCAACAACACGCTTCAATAAGATTCATACAAACACATATGGAATAGTCCATACATAAATGCGTAAATTACAACTACATACATCATTAGAGTAACCAAGATAATCAAACTATAATAACAACATATGCATGAAACGTGTTGGCTCTATTATATTAAAATATTGAAAGATCCAATCATACATACAACCATGACAACCACTAGCCTCGATAGCAGAATGTTACAGTCACAGCCGCCTGCTCCTCCAAAGAGATGTACTATCTCTGCACTATGGAGAAGCCAAGGCTCATTACAATGCACTCCAAGCTTTCTCTAAGTTATACCTATCATAAGCTTGGCTCCCACAAGCCTGTACAATGAGTTATGAGGTTCTATATATATCAAAGGGTGGGGTGACCCTTGACATTCCCCTTTGTGACTCTTCAATTACCCTCATGACTCTTCAACTTACACATGATTGTTTACATTCTACTATTGATACTTGGTCTTTCACTTTACAACATGTTTACAATACAGTCTGCACATGTACCCATGTGAGATAAAAATGGGCTCGAGTAAGCCATACAATACATCACTATGACTCGGTCAGTTGTGGGAAGACTAACTCTTCAACATCCTCTTGATGATCGACGGTGACGAACTTATGCCAAGCTTGGTAATCTGTTATGGTGTCCATGTACTCCATGGTGACATCCTTCTAAAAGCAAACTCTTGCCTCCGTTGCATCTGAGTACACTAATTTTGCACCTCTATCCAACTCATCGGATAGCATGTGCATCATGGTCTTGAGTGCAACCGAACCAGCGACATACTAGTGCATAATATCTACACTCATCTGCGAGTTTGCGCTAGTGGCTATCCACATCAACTGATCGAAGTACATGTCCATCTTCAGTCAGACTTGGTTCTTTGCTTTCACCTCGGTGAGTGTGCCAATGGATGGGATCGCATGTGTGTTCAAAATGACATCCATTCTCTTTTACAGTCATGCATGGGAAGCCTATAAGCTGGTGATGAGCTGTGGCAGTTCCTCGTAGTTCTGCATCTGAATCCGAATGCATTCCTTCAACTCCACTGCCTTTGGCTTCATCATCTTTTCCAAGTGCAACGGGGCTCCTTGTACCTCATTGTCCATATCTGCATGTGATCAAAAACAATTTCTATCTCTAACAAGATGTCTGCTCTCCTAGCACAATGTTGCTGCCAACTGTTAAGATGGACAACTGACTTATGCATGGTGACGAACTTGAAGTACAGCTTTTGCATGACCATCTCAAGAGATGATACATCATTAAGTATCGCTTTGTTCAACTCTTCTTCATCAAGTATTGCCTCTTAGAATTATGTAGAGCAAGCCCGGGAGGCCATTGTGAGGCAATCTCTGAGCAATTTTTGGGAGCAATGCAAGACCTTCCATCCCATAAATTTGAAATGCAAGTTGGGCAAGGCAAGTTTGAGGCCAAGGCAACCTAGACCTGCCGACAAGCGACTAAAATTGGTGAGTAAAAGCATGTGCAAAGTTGGGTGCAGACATGAGTGAATGAACATGCATGTAACCAGTGAGTGCAGGATTCAGTCAAATGGGAAATATAACTAAGTGTGTGAAGCAAGTCACCGCAACAGCGACCGTCAGTGAAGAAACAATGTCATGCATGCGACAGTAAGGAGATGCAATGGAAAACTTGAAACGGTGCTTCTACAAGCTAACATGCATTAAGATGACAGCAAGCATTCAAAAAAACCAAGAAAAAAACATTCACACAAATCGAAATACAAAAAGCGACAGAAAAGTTGTAAAATACATGAAAAGCAGACTTACCCAAAAAAAAACAAAAACAAAAACAAAAAAAAAAAAAAATGAGATAAGTGTGTCGAAGGTTCCTAGATGCATTGGGGATGCCAGAGCTCCAAAATCGAAGTGAAGAATGAGCTCTAGAGTGTCAAATAAATAGTTTTGACAAGATCGAGGCTTATGATGTGCATGCCAAAAGTCTAGAAAAAAATGACTTTTGCATGTAACTCCTAGCTGCTAAAAATAGATCCCTAAAATCTAGGGATGCTTTTTTCTTTTTTGCGAAAAAATTGCCCATGCATGCAAAGCAAGATTTCTCAATCTTGGAGGGAACAGGTCAACTTAGGAGCACATGCAATGGACTGCAAGTCTTGGAGTGACTTTTGCGCATTTTCTAAGCTATGTGGCTTTGGCTACCCCTTAAGCTCTACGCAATTTCTGGACTAAATCCAAGGTTGCCATCCAAAAATGTGCAAATTCTGAGAGCAAACGCAGTGATAGGCTACTCTACACAATTTGTAGGGGGAACAAAAACTGCTTTCTCTGCACATTTCTAGAGAGAAGCAGGCTTCCTTGATGCTCTCCGCAATTCTGGAGAGAAAGGTTGGTTGCCCTCTAGTTCTACGCAATTCTGAAAGTGAGCACAAGAGCCAGTTGAAAACCAAGTCACGGGATGTCAACTTGTGAGTGAAGGCAAACAAGTTAGCAAACACAAGCTGATAAGCCAAGAAACTCAACTAAAAGCATATGTACCTGGGTAGTGCAAGACATATTGCTAAGGATGGTTGGTAGGCAGGCTCCAAAACGAAGCTAGGCAAAAATTTTGGAGGATGGTTGTAGTCGTTGCAACATTGGCAACACACTAGTAGAACTCCAACTCTCTGAATGGACCTTGTTTCGTGAAAAGAAATTTGAACTCCTCTTGGAAGTATTGTTCAATTCTTTGATCATCGTGGTTTCCACACTAACTTGAGTGAAATATGTAGCACCTATCATGCTCTTGATTGGTCAACACGCATTCCAAGCCTAGTCAACTTAGTTGTTTCGATTGGGAATGAGGGGTATATTGATGCACAAGCAATATGATTGCCAGAGTTTAAGTTTCATCTCTAGTGTTGTTGCACTGCCAGCAGCCCTGGATAGTGCCCCGGTGGAGTCATGCATGAACATGAGCATCGCTCCTCTGCGAGCGAGCTTAGTTAGTACCCCGGCGGAATTACTTGCATCACCTCTCTACGCAGGAAGCCTTTCTCTTCTTTCACCTTATTCCTTTTTTTCAAAATTTTCATATTTTCATATTTTCATTTTTTCAAAGAACTATGCATAGGCACTTATTTATTTAAGAGGCGAAAGAGGGATCCCGACTTATTGAGATCAGAAGAGGTTGTTCCTTCAGATAAGTATTTTATGTATGCCTCTGACATACTTGTTAAGGTTTTCCCCCTCACCTTACTCTACTTGACTGAGCTGACAAGGGTTAACCCAAAAACAACCGACTAGAGTAAGTGGCACTAGTTAGAGCGCAAGTGTTGTGTTTTCAACAAGATTCACTTCAAATAGAACGTATTTTCCATTGGTATATCATTGACTAAAGAAAACAAGTTCTACATAAAGAGAGAGTGTTAGGTCCCTATAATACTAGTGGTTACCCCATTACTATTGTAGTTATACCCCTTATTTATATTGTTGTGCCCCTATTACCCCCATACTATTTTTTCTGTGCCCCATAGAATCCCTCTATTATTATTTTTGTGGCTTTATATTATTATTGTTAGGTCGGCTAGATTATATTGTGACTCCTTAGACTCCTATATATAGAAAGGAGGTTTTGTCATTTGAATCATCCAAGAATTGTTCATTTATGTAATGTAAAGGAGGTTGCCCCCTCAAAGAGGCTGAATTCTAAGGCGTTGATCTATCTTTTCTATCTTTTCTTGAGCTGGTTTCATAACATTTGGTATCAGAGCTTTGGATTCTAGGGTTTCGCTACTCCAAACAGGTCATCGTGGAATTTTTGCTATAACTTTTTTTTTTGTGACGTTTCAGAAGTCACAAAAAAAACCCATTTGCGAATAAATCGCACTGAACCTTGGGTCCAAATTTTAGAGCTTTTCGCACGATATTTGCGGAGATATGATCTGAGAAAATTGGTCTTTTTGCAGACTCCTGAATTACATTCAAAACAGGTGACTTGGGGAAAATCGTCATAACTTTCTCTCTGGCGATCGGATTGAAATTTGGTAAGAAGGTATAGAAAGAGGATGGACTGTAGTTTCTTGCAGGAATTTTTCAGATCCATAGGTTGAAACAGTGACTCGTGGCACGTCGTACAAGTTTGCTCTACTGAACTAGTCTATAATCAAGTCACTGTGGGAGATTTAGCATAACTCTTCATTGGAGAAACCAATTTGGGTCAGACTTGTGGCATTGGAAAGAGGACACAGAAGGCTACCATAGGTTGCAATTTCAGAACTTGATGATCCAAAATTACAAAGATACATCAGATTCAATATCAGGCTTCTACAAAGTGAAAAAAGGTGTGTAGTTTTTTATTTTTTATTTTTGCGTAAGCTTGGTTTGAAGGAATTCAAAGGGCATAGTAAAGCATTATTATCGGTAACTGATGCCTCGAGGAAAGAAAATGCAAACACCTAGTAAGGAACCTGAAAGCTCTAGCATGACTCATGAAGAAGAGGAAGAAATGCTACATGATATATCAAAATTACAAGAACAAGTGCAACAAATGTCACGCTCACAAAAGCTAACAGAAGCTAAGATAAATGGCGTGGAATCTAAGATAAATGGCATGGAATCTAAGATAAAGGGAATGGAAGCTAAGATGGATGATATGAAGACAGATTTGAAGACAAGACATGGCAGATTTGAAGGTAGATTTGACAAATTTTCTACATGAAATACATACTAATGGTGGAAAGGTTGTAAAGGAAACTCATGATGTGAACCAAATAAATGTTAATCATGATTCCATAGACTCTAATGTTGGATCGAAGACCCACCATATTCCAAAACTCGATATGAGGAAGTTTGATGGCAAGGATCTCGCCACATGGATATTACAGATGGAGCAGTTCTTCGATCTCAATAATGTGCAAAACACACAAAAGGTACGTATGGCAACTGTATATTTGGAACCAAATCAGTTTGTATGGTATCAATGGCTTTGTTCTCGTAAACAATTTATCACTTGGGCAATTTTTACAAAAGAATTGATAGCACATTATGAGGATACAAAAAGAAACACTTTTTTTAGCCAATTGATAAGTCTCAAACAAAAGGGTTCAATAATGGAGCACATTGAGGAGTTCCAAAAATTGAACATAAGGGTAAAAGATATTCCAGAGGAGCATAGGATTGATGTGTTCATAGGGTCTTTAAAGGATAATATTCAACATGATTTTCGCCTTTGGGAACCTAATTCATTAGAGAAGGCATTTAGGTTAGCAAGAGAAATGGAAAGCAAAATTATGGCAACCAGGAAGCATACCACTCACAACTATAAAGACAGAAGTGTTGTTGCCCCTAGTCTTCCACAACCTATAAGGTTGACACCACAACAATTGGAAGAAAAAAGAGCAAAAGGTCTTTGTTACAGTTGCGATAGCAAATACACTAAAGGTCATAAGTGTGCTGAGAAGAAATTATTCTACATAGATTGTGAAGAGGAAGAAGAAAAGGAGCAAGAAAGGTCAAAAGAAGAGGATATACTCCAGGAACAAAGCCTAGATGAAGAACAAATAAATCCGAACATATCTTGTAATGCATTGGCGGGAATTACCACTCCTCAAACCATCAAGATAGAAGGACAAATCAAGAAGAAAAAGGTAATAGTGTTGATTGATTCAGGAAGCACCCACAATTTTATTCATTGTAGGGTAGAAAAAGAATTGAATTGCTTCCTATATCCAGCACCAGAGTGTCAAGTGATGATTACAAATGGAGGAACAATAAATTGCTCTGGAAAGTGCCATAATATCAAGCTATCCATGGGAGAATATGTATTGACTAGCCCAATGCTTTCCATTCCAATGGGAGGTGCTGATGTTGTACTAGGGGTCCAATGGCTACAACCCTTGGGTACAATAGCTTTTAATTTTCAAGAACTTTTCATCAAATTTTCTACGGAAGGAAAGGAAGTTGAATTAAGGGGTATCGTAGGGAAACCAGGAAAGATAATCAGCTCTAATGGTATGACAAAGCTTCTAAAAAAGGAGCAAAGAGGTGTAATTGCACAATTATGTTCGCTAGATGTTTCCACATCGGAATCATCTA
Source organism: Pinus tabuliformis (assembly GCA_031772625.1). NCBI lineage: Eukaryota > Viridiplantae > Streptophyta > Pinopsida > Pinales > Pinaceae > Pinus > Pinus tabuliformis. The sequence continues at coordinate 912,770,355 of CM062818.1, read as the reverse complement.
TTTCTCCAGATCTCCAAAAGGTCCTGGACAATCATTCCAAGGTATTTGAGACTCCCAAAGGTCTCCCACCTATGCATGATCATGATCATGTTATTCATCTGATTCCAGGAAGTGTTCCTCCAAACATCAGGCCGTAAAGATATCCCTATGTCCAAAAAAGTGAAATTGAACGTATGGTTGCAGAAATGCTAGAGGCTGGTATAATTCAACCGAGTCAAATTTCTTTCTCTGCTCCAGTAGTATTGGTGCACAAGAAGGATGGATCATGGCGCATGTGTCCGGATTATAGGGAGCTCAACAAGCTCACTATTAAAGATAAGTTCCCCATTCCTGTCATTGATGAATTACTGGATGAATTACTGGATGAATTGCATGGATCAATTTACTTCACCAAGTTGGATCTTCGTTCGGGATATCATCAAATCAGAATGAAGATTAAAGACATTTCGAAAACGGCATTTAGAACTTATGAGGGTCATTATGAATTTTTGGTCATGCCTTTTGGCCTTACCAATGCACCTTCAACATTCAAGGTTTGATGAATTCAATTTTCAAACCATTCCTTAGAAAATTTGTGTTAGTATTTTTTGATGATATACTAATCTACAGCAAGTCTTGGAAGGATCATGTTGAACATGTTGACAGCGTGCTACAACTATTGGAGGAGAAACAATTATATGCAAAAATATCCAAATGTTTCTTTGGAGTCCAGGAGGTGGAATATTTGGGTCATATTGTATCTCATGAAGGAGTTAAGGTAGACCCTAGCAAAATTAAAGCCATTAAGGAATGAAAATCCCCACATCCATAAAGCATCTGCGAGGATTTCTTGGGTTGACAGGGTATTATCACAAGTTTGTTAAGAATTATGGGAGAATAGCAGCACCTCTAACAACATTATTGAAGAAAGATGCATTTTCATGGACTCCGAAAGCAACAAAGGCCTTTGAACATCTTAAAGAGGCAATGTGAGAAGCACCGGTCTTAGCTACACCGGACTTCACAAAAACCTTTATTGTAGAAGGTGATGCTTCAGGAAATGGAATTGGTGTTGTTCTAATGCAAGATGAAAGACCCATTGCTTTTGAAAGTCGTCCAATCAAGGGAAAGTTTTTAAGCAAAGCTATTTATGAGGAGGAAATGTTGGCAATACTCCATGCACTTAAGAAATGGCGACCCTACCTAATGGGAAGACACTTCAAGGTAAAAACAGATCATGATAGCCTTAAATACTTTTTAGAACAAAGATTATCCTCTGAAGAGCAACAAAAGTGGGTCACAAAGATGTTGGGTTATGACTTTGAAATCATCTACAAAAAAGGGAAGCAAAATGTGGTGGCAGATGCACTCTCAAGAAAGGACGAGGATGTGGAAGCATTGTTGTGCGCCATTTCTATTATCCAACCAGATTGGATAAACGAAGCAAGGGAGGAATGGAAGAATGACGAAGAAGTGTGGGCACTTATTCGAAAGCTACAACAAGATTCCAGTACGTCTGATACATTTAGCTGGAAAAATGATTCGTTATGGTACAAAGATCGCTTATACCTCTATAAGAATTCCCAACTAAAACAAAATATTCTTATGGAATTGCACACTTCTCCCTTAGGAGGGCACTCAGGATTTTTAAAAACTTACCACAGGGTTAAGAAGGAATTCTTTTGGGATGGCCTTAAATTAGATATTCAAAAGTTTGTGGCAGAATGTTTGGTTTGCCAACAAAATAAAGTTGAAACAATTAAGACACCAGGTCTATTACAACCTTTATCCATTCCAAGCCAACGTTGGGAGGAGGTTTCAATGGATTTTATCACAGGTTTACCCAAGTCTGAGGGAAAGAGTGTCATCATGGTGGTAGTTGACAGACTTACCAAGTATGCACACTTTTGTGCATTATCACATCCATTTAAATCCAGTACAGTTTCTACTACATTTATGGAAACAATTCAAAAGCTACATGGAAACCCAAAGATTATTGTAAGTGACAGAGATCCTATTTTCACTGGAATTTTTTGGATAGAATTATTTTCTTGTCTTGGTACTCAGTTAGCTCATAGCTCATCTTATCATCCTCAATCTGATGGGCAAACTAAGATAGTAAACAAATGTTTGGAAGGATATCTTCATTGCTTTGTATCTGATAAACAAACACAATGGGTCAAATGGTTGCCTCTCGCTGAATGGTGGTATAACACTTCCTTCCATACAGCAACAAAAATGACCCCATTTATGGCACTTTATGGGTATCAACCACCATCCATCACATCATATTTAAGAGAAAATTCTAAGGTTCAGGCAGTGGAACATCACATCGAACATCAACAACAAGTCCTCCAACTCTTAAAGGATAACCTCGTGTTGGCACAAAATAGAATGAAACAACAGGCAGATCAACATCGTAGTGAAAGAAGTTTTGATGTAGGTGATTCGGTATTCCTTCGGCTACAACCATATAAGCAAATGTCCCTAAAGAAAGCTAAGAAGGATAATAAATTATCACCAAAGTATTATGGTCCGTACAAGGTGTTGCAAAAGATTGGTACTGTGGCATACAAATTGGAGCTTCCTGCAGCTTCTCGATTGCACCCAGTTTTCCATGTTTCATGTTTAAAGAAGGTTATAGGCAACAAGCTCCTAGTTCAAACAATATTGCTAGAACTTGATGAGGAAGGAAAAATTATATTGGAACCGGAAGCAGTCACAGAAACAAGAACTCGATAGCTACGAAATCGATCAATTTCAGAGTATCTTATGAAGTGGAAGAACTTATCCGCTGAAGATTCCACATGGGAGGATGAGAATTTTATGTAGAAGTATCCAGAACTACGCAAGCGTTGAGGACAACACTTTTTTGAAGGAGAGGGGCATGTTGGGTCCCTATAATACTAGTGATTACCCCATTACTATTGTAGTTATACCCCTTATTTATATTGTTGTGCCCCTATTACCCCTATACTGTTGTTTATGTGCCCCATAGAATCCCTCTATTATTATTTTTGTGGCTTTATTATTATTGTTAGGTCGGCTAGATTATATTGTGACTCCTTAGACTCCTATATATAGAAAGGAGGTTTTGTCATTTGAATCATCCAAGAATTGTTCATTTATGTAATGTAAAGGAGGTTGCCCCCTCGAAGAGGCTGAATTCTAAGGCGTTGATCTATCTTTTCTATCTTTTCTTGAGCTGGTTTCATAACAGAGAGGATGACATGTAACCAAGTGTTGATATATGTACAAGTCCTCTTGTACTTTACCCTGCTTGTCTTTAAGGGTCACACGGTTCCATGTGAAACTAACCTACAAATGTAAACAAGAAAATAAAACAAAAATGCAAAGAGCGGAAGAAAATGCGTAATAAAAACGAGTAAGAAAAGCAGGAAGGAAAGCAAACAAACAAACAAAGTAAGAAAGAAAACATGCATGCAAGCAAACCAGACAAAAGAAAACACTACTCCTACTCCTAAGCTAACGATGCATGGGTCTGCTCACGTGAAGTGATATTTCCAATGCAGCCACTGGCGAATTGGTTGACCCATGTTGGTGAAGGCATGGTTTGTGAAAAGAACAGTCAAGCGGACCAGAAAACATGAAATATATAACAATGAATACCCACACACTCTGAGTTTAAATGCGTCCACAGAAAAGAAAATAGTGAAAGCACACGACAAGCAATCTGTGGACTTACCATGGTGCTGTGAAACATTGTGTGCATATGATAAGCATATGCACTCTCTTGACTATGACAGACAAGAAAACATGAGAAAAAGAGACAACTTACGTCTTCCAAGTGTGCTTGCTGTGTAAGATTCCTCCAATGCATGAGTGATGGGATCATGTGATTCGGGTGGAGGAAGCAAAATCTGTGTGTTGGATTGATCTTCAATGCATATAGATGAGTGATGAGGAGCCTTTAGTAGTTCAACAATTTCCTGATCGGGAGTGAAACCAACCTCAGGACAGTGAGGGCTTGACATAACCATTAGCTCAGGCTGAAGTACCTAGACAACCTATGGTGTTTCAACTTCATCGATAGATATATCATCATAAACATGTGGCTTTGAAAATTCAACAACGATTGACTCAACATTGTGATCGAATATAGGAGTAAAGAGATCATGACAACTACGATCAGAAAAATCAATGAGTTCATCGGCATCCTCATGATCTAATGAATCATATAGAGGGGTAGATGAGAAGAAAGAATGTTCACCCTCTGCATTTCCAGAAAAAGTAGATGAAAAATCAAGTGGATTTTCAATGAAATATTTTTCCTCTCCGCTGTCAAATGATGTACTGACATCGGGTGTGTTCTATGAATGATCGGAAGTAGATGCATCTATGGATGGATTTACACAAGGAAAATCAGAGATAGAATAATCACAAAATATGTCAAGAAAAAGTGGAGGAGGTGAGGACAGAAGAAGGTCATCCTTCACCACAGGTTCATGCTCAGATCCCTAGTCATACTCATCGTAAATGACAGTGCAAGTTGGTTGTACAACATCAACTCCGTCGATGGCTTGATCCTCGTTCATAATAAGTGTAGAGTTTGGAATGGAAGAACACAAGACAATACAATCCATAGGATCAGCAGAACGTGGAGACGGAGGTTGAGGTAACAAGTTCTTATAACAACCCATGGGCTTCCCAACCAAATCTGTGCAGAAATTGAGAGTAATGAGGGTGGGAGCATGTACCAGTTGAATAGTCTTGTGTGCACACTCTCCCACACCACATTGTGGGGGTGGGGTTTTTTTATGAGAGGAAGGCAGCTAGTCACTAGTGACAGCAACTGTGTCCACTTGAGATTGTGCAGCTTGATCACCGAAGTATGTTGAGCGGGGTTTGAGCTTTTTCTTCACTTTGAGACAGAGTGATTTATGACAGATATATTCAAATTTGTCCATAAGATATTGCAATTTCATCTGAATTTTCGAATATTCAAACAAGAGTAGATGGAAGCGCTTCCAAAAATCCATAGGCGATTCATGTGGGTCCTTCCATTGTTTTAACATTTTTTTTCAAGTGCTTCAGGATCAAAATGGTGAAAAACATATTCAATTAGATCACTAAACTACTTGAATGAGTGCACGCAATTAGGAGGTATTTCGCGGAACCATAACGACGGGAATTCACGAAGTGTGTGTGAAAGCCGCATACTAACCTTTACTTCATCAAAACCTTCCACATTCTCCATGAATGCAATGAAGTCATGTAAGTGCTCAGGCCAGGCCACTTCACCTTCACCATCATACCTGAGCTCAGACAAGTGATCAAAGAACTCCTTCGTGACTTCAAAAGGATGTCTATTGGACAAACATTGTAGAGGGTTAACTATAGCAATATCCATGATAGATGTGTGAAGGTTCAAAACAAGATGTGAGGACTCATATTGTCATCTGGCCCTCCTTCTAGCACCAGAAATGTTGACGGTGTTGGACCTGCCAACATGTCAGGGGATCTCCCTGGTAAGAAGCCCCAACTACACCTCAAGCCGTTTGGATTAGGAGTCCAAGCAGTGGGTAGTACGGTATCGCCTTAAATGCAGTTGCGCATAGAGGTAAGTAATATGTGCTTGTTGGAAGCAAGGGTGTGACCTTGCAACAAGTCAAGGAAGGTGCATGAAAGGCTCTAACACATGGATGGGGAGAAGAGTGCGCCCCTTAAAAGCCTGTGATAATGTTGGGTCCCTATAATACTAGTGATTACCCCATTACTATTGTAGTCGTATCCCTTATTAATATTGTTGTACCCCTATTGCCCCCATATTGTTATTACTGTGCCCCATAGAATCCCTCTATTGTTATTTTTGCGGCTTTATATTATTATTGTTAGGTCGGCTAGGTTATATTGTGACTCCGTAGAATCCTATATATAGAAAGGAGGTTTTTTCATTTGAATCATCAAAGAATTGCTCATTTATGTAATGTAAAGGAGGTTTCCCCCTCGAAGAGGCTTAATTCTAAGGCGTGGATCTCTCTTTTCTATCTTTTTGTGAGCTGGTTTCATAACATTTGGTATCAGAGCTTTGGATTCTAGGGTTTTGTTGCTCCAAATAGGTCGTCTTGGAATTTTCGCTATAACTTTTTTTCTGCGACATTTCAGAAGCTAAAAAAAACCCATTTGAGAAGAAATCGCGCTAAATCTTGGGTTCGAATTTCAGAGCTTTTAGCGCTATATTTGCAGAGATATGATCTGAGGAAGTTGGTCTTTTTGAAGACTCCTGAATTACATTCCAAACAGGTGACCTGGGGAAAATTGTCATAACATTCTCTCTGAGCATTGGATTGAAATTTCATAAGAAGGTGCAAAAAGAGGACGGACTGTAGTTTCTTGTATATCTTTTTCAGATCCAAAGGTCAAAATAGTGACTCGTGGCACGTCGTACAAGTTCGCTCTACTGAACTAGTCTATAATCAGGTCATCTTGGGAGATTGTGCATAACTCTTCCTTGGAGAATCCAACTTGGATCAGACTGGTGGCATTGGAAAGAGGACACAGAGGGCTACTACAGGTCGCAATTTCAAAACTGGATGATCCAAAATTGCAGAGATACATCAGATTCAATATCAAGCTTCTACAAAATGAAAAAAGGTGTGTAGTTTTTTTTTTTTTAATTTTTGCATAAACTTGGTTTGAAAAATAGTTTGAATCGGTAATTGATGCCCTGAGGAAAAAAAATGCAAACACCTAGTAAGAAACCTAAAAGCTCTAGCATGACTTATGAAGAAGAGGAAGAAATGCAACATGATATATCAAAATTACGAGACCAAGTGCAACAAGTGTCACTTGCACAAAAAGCAACAGAATCTAAGATGGATGGTTTAAGGAAAGATGTAGAAGCTAAGATGGATGGTTTAAAGAAAGGTGTAGAAGCTAAGATGGATTGTTTAAAGAAAGGCGTAGAAGCTAAGATGGATGGCATGGAAGCTAAGATGAATGGCATGGACGCTAAAATTGATGGCATGGATGATAAGATGGAAGAATTGAAGATAAATATGAATAAGTTGCTACAAGAAATGGTCACTAATGGTGAAAGGGTAGTAAAGGAAACTCATGATGAGAACAAAAGAAATGGTAAACATGATTCCATAGACTCTAATGTTGGATCGAAGACCCACCATATTCCAAAAATTGATATGAGGAAGTTTGATGGCAAGGATCCCGCAACATGGATATTACAGATGGAGCAATTTTTCTATCTCAATAACATGCAAAACACACAAAAGGTATGTATTGCAACTTTATATTTGGAACCAAATCAGTTTGTATGGTATCAATGGCTTTGCTCTCGTAAACAAATTATCACTTGGGAAATTTTTACGGAAGAATTGACAGCACATTATGAGGATACAAAAAGCAACACTTTTTTTAGCCAATTGATAAGTCTCAAACAAAAGGGTTCAATAATGGAGCACATTGAGGAGTTCCAAAAATTGAACATAAGGGTAAAAAATATTCCAGAGGAGCATAGGATTGATGTGTTCATAGGGACTTTAAAGGATAATATCCAACATGATGTTCGCCTTTGGGAACCTGATTCATTTGAGAAGGCATTCAGGTTAGCAAGAAAAATGGAAAGCAAAATTATGGCAACCAGGAAGCATACCACTCACAACTATAAAGATGGAAGTGTTGTTGCCCCTAGTCTTCCACAACCTATAAGGTTGACACCACAACAATTGGAAGAAAAAATAGCAAAAGGGATTCGTTACAGTTGTGATATCAAATACACTAAAGGTCATAAGTGTGCTGAGAAGAAATTATTCTACATAGATTGTGAAGACGAAGAAGAAAAGGAGCAAGAAAGGTCAAAAGAAGAGGATATACTCCAGGAACAAAGCCTAGATAAAGAAGAAATGAATCCGACCATATCTTTTAATTCATTGGCAGGAATTACCACTCCTCAAACCATCAAGATAGAAGGACAAATCAAGAAGAAAAAGGTAATAGTGTTGATTGATTCAGGAAGTACCCACAATTTTATTCATTGTAAGGTAGCAAAAGAATTGAATTGCTTCTTATATCCAGCACCAGAGTGTCAAGTGATGGTTGCAAATGGAGGAACAATAAATTGCTCTGGAAAGTGCCATAATATCAAGCTATCCATGGGAGAATATGTATTGACTAGCCCAATGCTTTCCATTCCAATGGGAGGTGATGATGTTGTACTAGGAGTCCAATGGGTACAATAGCTTTTAATTTTCAAGAACTTTTCATGAAATTTTCTGTGGAAGGTAAGGAAGTTGAATTAAGGGGTATTGCAGGGAAACTGGGAAAGATAATCAGCTCTAACGGTATGACAAAGCTTCTAAAAAGGAACAAAGAGGTGTAATTGCACAATTATGTTCGCTAGATGTTTCCACATTGGAATCATCTATTTCTCCAGATCTCCAAAAAGTCTTGGACAATCATTCCAAGGTATTTGATACTCCCAAAGGTCTCCCACCTATTCGTGATCATGATCATGCTATTCATCTGATTCCAGGAAGTGTTCCTCCAAACATCAGGCCGTACAGATATCCCTATGCCCAAAAGAGTGAAATTGAACGTATGGTTGCAAAAATGCTAGAGGTTGGCATAATTCAACCAAGTCAAAGTTCTTTCTCTGCTCCAGTAGTATTGGTGCACAAGAAGGATGGATCATGGCGCATGTGTCCGGATTATATGGAGCTCAACAAGCTCACTACTAAAGATAAGTTTCCCATTCCAGTCATTGATGAATTATTGGATGAATTGCATGGATCAATTTACTTCACCAAGTTGGATCTTCGTTCAGGATATCATCAAATCAGAATGAAGACTGAAGACATTCCAAAAACAGCATTTAGAACTCATGAGGTCATTATGAATTTTTGGTCATGCCTTTTGGCCTTACCAATGCACCTTCAACATTTCAATGTTTGATAAATTCCATTTTCAAACCATTCCTTATAAAATTTGTGTTAGTATTTTTTGATGATATACTAATCTATAGCAAGTCTTGGAAGGATCATGTTGAACATGTTGACAGGGTGCTACAATTATTGGAGGAGAAACAATTATATGCAAAGAGATCCAAATGTTTCTTTGGAGTACAAGAGGTGGAATATCTGGGTCATATTGTATCTCATGAAGGAGTTAAGGTAGACCCTAGAAAAATTAAAGCCATTAAGGAATGGAAAATCCCCACATCCATAAATCATCTGCGAGGATTTCTCGGGTTGATAGGGTATTATCGCAAGTTTGTTAAGAATTATGGGAGAATAGCAGCACCTCTAACAACATTATTGAAGAAAGATGCATTTTCATGGACTCCAGAAGCAACAAAGGCCTTCGAGCATCGTAAAGAGGCAATGTGCCAAGCACCGGTCTTAGCTATACCAAACTTCACAAAAACCTTTATTGTGGAATGTGATGCTTCAGGAAATGGAATTGGTGCTGTTTTAATGCAAGATGAAAGACCCATTGCTTTCGAAAGTCGTCTAATCAAGGGAAATTTTTTACACAAAGCTATTTATGAGAAGGAAATGTTGGCAATACTCCATGCACTTAAGAAATGGCGACCCTACCTAATGGGAAGACACTTCAAGGTAAAAACAGATCATGATAGCCTTAAATACTTTTTAGAACAAAGATTGTCCTTTGAAGAGAAACAAAAGTGGGTCATAAAGATGTTTGGTTATGACTTTGAAATCATCTACAAAAAATGGAAGCAAAATGTGGTGGCAGATGCACTCTCAATAAAGGATGAGGATGTGGAAGCATTGTTGTGCGCCATTTCTATTATCCAACTAGATTGGATAAACGAAGCAAGGGAGGAATGGAAGAATGACGAAGAAGTGTGGGCACTTATTCGAAAGTTACAACAAGACTCAAGTACGTCTGATACATTTAGTTGGAAAAATGATTCGTTACGGTACAAAGATCGCTTATACCTCTATAAGAATTCCCAGCTAAAACAAAAGATTCTTATGGAATTGCACACTTCTCCCTTAGGAGGGCACTCAGGATTTTTAAAAACTTACCACAGGGTTAAGAAGGAATTTTTTTGGGAGGGCCTTAAATCAGATATTCAAAAGTTTGTGGCGGAATGTTTGGTTTGCCAACAAAATAAAGTTGAAACAATTAAGACACCGGGTCTATTACAACCTTTATCCATTCCAAGCCAATGTTGGGAGGAGGTTTCAATGGATTTTATCACAGGTTTACCCAAGTCTGAGGGAAAGAGTGTCATCATGGTGGTAGTTGACAAACTTACCAAGTATGCACACTTTTCTGCATTATCACATCCATTTAAAGCCAGTACAATTTCTACTGCATTTATGGAAACAATTCAAAAGCTACATGGAAACCCAAAGATTATTGTAAGTGACAGAGATCCCATTTTCACTGGAAATTTTTGGACAGAATTATTTTCTTGTCTTGGTACTCAGTTAGCTCATAGCTCATCTTATCATCCTCAATCTGATGGGCAAACTAAGATAGTAAACAAATGTTTGGAAGGATATCTTTGTTGCTTTGTATCTAATAAACAGACACAATGGGTCAAATGGTTGCCTCTGGCTGAATGGTGGTATAACACTTCCTTCCATACAGCAACAAAAATGACCCCATTTATGGCACTTTATGGATATCAGCCACCATCCATCACATCATATTTAAGAGAAAATTCTAAGGTTAAAGCAATGGAACATCACATCGAACATCAACAACATGTCCTCCAACTCTTAAAGGATAACCTTGTGTTGGCACAGAATAAAATGAAACAACAGGCAGATCAACATCGCAGCGAAAGAAGTTTTGATGTAGGTGATTGGGTATTCCTATGACTACAACCATATAAGAAAATGTCCCTCAAGCAAGCTAAGAAGGATAATAAATTATCACCAAAGTATTATGGTCCGTACAAGGTGTTGCAAAAGATTGGTACTATGGCATACAAATTGGAGCTTCCTGCAGCTTCTCGATTGCACCCAGTTTTCCATGTTTCATGTTTAAAGAAGGTTATAGGCTACAAGCTCCCAGTTTAAACAATATTTCTAGAACTTGACGAGGAAGGAAAAATTATATTGGAACCAGAAGCAGTCACAAAAACAAGAACTCGACAGTTACGAAATCGATCAATTTCGGAGTATCTTATCAAGTGGAAGAACTTATCCACTGAATATTCCACATGGGAAGATGATAATTCTATACAGAAGCATCCAGAACTACTGAAGCATTGAGGACAACACTTTTTTGAAGGAGAGGGGCATGTTGGGTCCCTATAATACTAGTGATTACCCCATTACTATTGTAGTTGTATCCCTTATTAATATTGTTGTGCCCCTATTGACCCCATATTGTTATTACTGTGCCCCATAGAATCCCTCTATTGTTATTTTTGTGGCTTTATATTATTATTTTTAGGTCGGCTAGGTTATATTGTGACGCCTTAGACTCCTATATATAGAAAAGAGGTTTTTTCATTTGAATAATCAAAGAATTTCTCATTTATGTAATGTAAAGGAGGTTGCCCCCTCGAAGAGGCTGAATTCTAAGGCGTGGATCTCTCTTTTCTATCTTTTTGTGAGCTGGTTTCATAACAGATAACAAGCAGCTTGAAAGGGAACACATGAGCTGAAAGACATCAGAATATGTAAAGCAGGATAGTTGACAATCCAAAGTGATGAGTTATATCAACAACATGCTTCGATAAGTTTCATACAAATACATACAGCATATTCCATACATACATGCGTAAATTACAACTACATACATCATTAGAGTAACCAGGATAACCGAACTACAATAATAACATATGCATGAAACGTTTTGGCTTTGCTATATTAAAAGAGTGAAAGATCCAATCATACATACTGTTAGTCCTTACAATTTCCTAGGCTGTAAAGGAAATCGAGAAGGGTAACCTCAAACCACTTTAGCTCAGTAGCTAGCCCTACTGAACATGAGAGGGATCTCTCTAAGTCTCTTATCAATGGTATGACTTTAAAGCAAATTAGTTTAAGGCTAGATATATATATTTGTTTGTGTGTTTGTGAAAATTTGGGTTTTAGGGTTTGTTGAACTAGGGTTTGGAGCCACAAATAAGTCTAGGTTGTAGGAGTGCAGGAGAAAATATGTGAAGGAGCTAGATATCAGAAGCCATGGTGTATTTATAATATTGTCAGTCTAGTATAGAAGAGAAAATGTAGAAGAAACTAATTAGCATAAGTAAACATGATTTCATTAGCCTAGGAAGACATAAACATAACTATGAAAACCAGATAAACAGAGCTTGAGAAACAAGAATTATGTATATTTCACTGTAAGGAATCCATAGAAAGAATAGATATCATGTAGATAAGATGTTTTAACCTTTAGAAAACAAATACAATGAAGAACAAACACCATGAACTCACTGGGCTAGAGTCACTTGAAAATAGTTGCAACTGTCTTTGTATTAGCTGAAAAGATTGTTGGACACCTAATCCTAAATGGTTAGTGTGGAAGTTGAATGGACAAAAGCAGTCCAAGAGACCTTGGAATCTAAAACCCAAGAGTCACACATTGTACTATAAATGTATATCTAATGTTAATAAAAAAATGTACTCACTGATTTATCTTTCCTATTCTATGTTTTCCATGTGTGTTTAACATGGTATCAAAGCCGCTTGTTTTTCTGTGGCCTTTTTATGTGCATGTCAGTGCTGCACCTCTACCCATAATCCTGTAATAGTAAAACTGGCCTGGTAGATCTGCAAACTCAAATATATTGTCAGCGCTGCATTCTTTCCAAGATTTGTTTGCCATTTCTTTATTTGGCCAGTCAGCTATAGAAATAAAATTACTCTATGTTTATAATGTTACTCAGTTCAATTCTGTGGCTTTTCTCTACTGTCGGTCATGCCTCCCTGAGCGCTCTGCCAGCACTACCTGTCTAGTTGCACTAAACATTATCGCTTCTCTCTCTCACTGAAATCGGGTCTGACACTATTCCTAACGTCTCTGTCACCTACCTACCCTAGCTATAACACCTCGGCATCTTTGTTTGTCTCTTCAAACTTATCAAGCCTGTGCTGCCTCTGTCAAGTTAGCGTTACTGAAACAATAACACAACACATACCACAATAGCCATTACACCGTTCTGTCAAGTTACGGTTACTGAATTCGAGCGAAAAAGGAGCACGGAATCGCCCTAATTCCGCGGGAAGCGTTGAGGTTTTGAGAATTTGAGGCGTTGTGGTTGAAGCTTGAAGCACATGCAAAGCAGTGCTATAACAAGCGTATACATATATATCAATCGATCAGGTCATGCTCGGTGGTTTTCTATTGAGAATGCTTTGTCCTGGAGCGAGAATGTTCAGAGGATCGTATCTCGCCTTTCTCTGCATAAATATTCCCCATTTGCTCCCAAAATGATTCTTCCACTGCCATTCCTGGGAATGGTGGGCTAAGTATTGCTTCGCGCCCATGCCTGATTCGCTCTTATCGTTGCCAATCTTGTTTGCGTTTGTAGATACATCGATTATTTGCTGGTTCTGTGATAGCAAATCGTTTGAGCAGGAGGACCCGGCCAAGCACAGTGGGTCAGCGGATCGAAGAACGCCTACTGCGTAAAAGATCTCGTCTTTGTCCTCAGATATTACTGCAGAAGCTGAACTGCAGAAGCGGATCGAAGAACGCCTACATAGATCCACTCTTCTGCTATGCCAAGGCTTTTTCTCAGAGAATAAAAGAAATTTCCAGCCAAAAGACAATCCACCTTTTACATACGAGCCTGAGTTTCCGATGGAAGACACGTGGAACCCGAATTAAGCAAGCAATAGCAAGGTCATCTGGAAGACCAGGTACATATTTCTTAGCATCTATCACAGTTAGACCCATTTCCGCACCTCTCCTGAGTATTTTCTTCACTCTGTGCCTGTTGAAATCGTCCACGCTTTGCTCCATTAACCAGTACGAATTCCACCCATTTTCGTTGCCATCCACCACAAAGTGAGATCCATTCCGCTCCATTATTGTCATGTCCTTGATAGGGATCTGATCAGTGTGGGGAATGAGCCATTTGATCAGTTTGTATTGCTTATTTGGTTCGGTGCAATTACAATCAACATCGTTGCTCCGTTCTTCCTATTTCGACCTCCATTCTTGCTAGCTACGCACATGCCGGAAGTACACTCACCATGGTGACTGAAGTGGGCTTCACATCTGCCTGAGAGGCCTGGAGGTATTTCACAACCACCCAAAAGTAAAAGCACTGACTGTACCTTCTCAGGTGGCACGCTATCAAACACATAAACAATTCTGCCAGATTGTGGTACTGGGAGGTGTATGCTCTGTGAAGACCGTTTGGTATTCTATGGTATGTATGTTGCACTATATTGAACGATGATGTTTGCTTTGGTTCTTGAACTATTTTGAAGACCGTTTTACATGTGTACACTGAATAATGGTACGCTGAAAATTCATTTAAGAGGACAGTTTAGAGGCATTCATGGGGTTGAATAACAACTATAAAGGTCGAGCCAGTGGTCCCTAACGAGGTGGAATAATTTGTACCACCACATATAAAGAAATAAGCCAAACCAACGAACCATAGAGAGGAAAAGCTCGTAGAATCTAAAAGGAGAAACTGATTGATTAGATTGCGCAGAGGCGAAGGCCACTCATCGCTGGTCTGTCCAAAATATAATGATTGATGCAACCTAAGTCTTGAGGCGGACATTACACATAATTAGTTCTCGGCTCTAGGAGAACAGCGCGCACGGGGTACAAACATCTTTAAACAGAAGAATTATCTGATATTGAATCAAATTTAAATGAGAATGGTATTTATATGTTTCGGAGATATGTAGGCTCAAAACATTGCATTCATGTTTAATGAGATGAACATCATGACCGTTTCATACCTACTGTTCCGAAGAATTTCCGATGGTACGCCAATAATCCTCTGTTTTGTTTTGGTTGACTATACTTGCCCAAGTGCTACAACTTCAATGCGCTGAATTTGCTTAAATATTGTGGATGTAATCTAATTCTCATCCAATATCTTGGGTAAAGACCAAACCAGTGGGGGTGCTCTACAAAGAGCGAGTAAAGAAACTGAAATGGGAGATGAATCCTATCACTAATGGTTCTATATCAAATTTGTTGCATGACAATAATAATATAAAATATGCATCGGATGGTGAAGTTAACAACATGAATTATGCATTATGTAAGTGAGCTGAACTCATTCTTCACTAGTGTGCTGGTTCTACCTTCAGGAGTGCTCGAACTGTTTGTACTTCAACTGCAGATTGTTGTTTATGCAAAGGAGTGTTGTTCTTGCAAAGGAGTGTTGTTTATGCATGAAAGAAATCAGTTTTGTATATCACTCATTGATTTATTTGTGTGCTGACCTGGAGCTGTATTGAATGCAACGAAAACTGTGATTTAAGCTACCTGAATACGCTATGATGCTGCCTGAAATACGTTGAAGCTGTTGTTTTAAATAAGTCTGTATGAGGCCTGAATGGTATACAATCCAATGATATGGTGATTGGTTTCAAATACACTTTGAATAGTTCGAATTCCATTTGCAACCGAGATTCTGTGCTTCTGTTCCTATAGTTGGATCCGATTCAATTGCTGGTGCTATTCATATGTTTAATGCTTTGCTGAGGTTGACCGCTGCAAATTACAGTTCAAAGAATGCCCATGACATGGTGTTAAATTATTGAAGTTTTGATAGCCATCATTTAGTGAAGGAGTATTTGAAGGATCCAAGCAAGTTTGCAGTTGCTGCTGCCCCAGTTGTGGTATTAAAACTCATTATAGTATCTGTCCACATATATATGCATTGATTCATTTGCTGCACATTTATAAAGGATATTGCTGTGTACTGTGAGTGGGTATTACTTTTCTGCATTGAGTAATAGTTGTGATCAGTTTTTAAGGTGTAAATCAGACATTGAAGAAAAAAATGGCCAGAACCAGTGAAGTATTACAGTTCCTTAAAACTCTGATATTATCTAGTGTTGATGACACATTACAAATCAGCAAAGGATCTCTCTCAGAAATTCAGACATGTTTACAAAATGCACAGGAAAAGATTGATTTTTTGCAGCTTGAATCACAGCTACAGCAAGAAGAGATACATCAAAATAGACACCATTCTGAACCTGTTTTTGTTCAGAACATTGAGACAACCACCCATCAGCAGCATGTCAATAATGTTACAGTCCATTCAACTAAAGCAGCAGTTGTACATGCAGATGCAGAAACTCAATCTGCACTTCCCAAGCCCGTCATCAGACCTTGGGAACAGCTTGTCCACAACAAGCACAGAACTGGTCTTGGATATGACAAGGACTTGTCCTTTCATATTCCAGACTATGTCAAGCCCATTCAGTTTCAGAGTGCTGGATTCATTCATGACAGTTCACCTGCTCCTTATGACAGTTTAGCTTCAGCTGTTCCGGACTCTGCCCCTCTTCCACAGCAACAACAACAACAACAGATCGTGAAATGCCAACACTGTGACCGAGTTGGCCATTTGAAAGATCATTGTTTTGATCTTCATCCATGTAAGCACTGTCATAAAACCAGCCATTCTTCACACAGATGCTTCAGAAACAAACGTCCTGCAAGAACAAAGATTCATCTTGGATGGATCGCTTCTTGGCAATGGGCATCAACAGCCAAGAAGATATTCCAAACACATGCCAGAACTTGTTCCAGAATATTGAATAGTCTTGCAGTTGAGTTTTCTCCATCTTCTCACCTTGTACCTGACAGGGGGGGAAATGATGGTCATCTACAAGCTTCAAAGTCACATCAAGCGAGCCTGAGCCACAACCTGCCACACCAGTTTCAGAGTTGTAGCCAGAGACAAAGATGCCTGAACATGCCTTCAGTTGGCAATCTGGGACACTTCCTCTAGCAGAAGACTCCAGCTTCTTGCCAGTTTTGGAAGAGCTCCAGGAATTACAGAGTTGTTGGTCATCCTTAAACCATCACAGATTAAGAACACTTCCTCTAGCAGAAGACTCCAGCTTCTTGCCAGTTTTGGAAGAGTTCCAGGAATTGCATTAAGCATTCCAGAGTTGTTGGTCATCCTTAAACCATCACAGATTGAGAACACTTCCTCTAACAGAAAACTTCAGTTTCTTGCCAGTTTTGGAAGAGTTCCGGGAACTGCACTAAGCGTTCCAGTGTTGGTGGTCATCCTTAAACCACCGCCCTTTATACCAACATTTCATAGAGCACATTTAGCCTAGTGCTGCCATGTATTTTTTGCACATTTTGTATTACAGCTCTCTTCTTGGACTCATACATAACCCTTCGGATTAAGGGGGGGAATGTTGGACACCTAATCCTAAATGGTTAGTGTGGAAGTTGAATGGACAAAAGCAGTCCAAGAGACCTTGGGATCTGAAACCCAAGAGTCACACATTGTACTATAAATGTATATCTGATGTTAATAAAAAAATGTACTCACTGATTTATCTTTCCTATTCTATGTTTTCCATGTGTGTTTAACAAAGATGATTACATGCAAGCCTCCTCCACAAAAAGTTCAACCCCTCTCTCTGAAAGAGAAATGATCTATATAGAATCTCTTAGACTACTTGCCAACATTCAGGAGTTGAATTCCTTGGTGGAGCAACTCAAGATTCTCTCAACCAACAAGTGAGAGTGAGAAGGTGAAACTCAAACACTTCTTGGAGAGTTTGTTTAGGAGTTTGCCTCCTTTATGAGGCCTAATAAACATAGATAACAACCTATGATGTACATTTATTCATGCCTACATCATCTAGCCTTGAAACTAGTGCCATTACATAAAGAGGTTTGACTTTGACTAAGTCAAACTGGAAACTAGAAATTTTACACAGTGAAATTTACAAATTAAAACACAGAAAAGTGCAAAAGCGCAGCGCCGATTTTGAGCTGATTTTCAGGTGCCTTCCAGAGGTCCAAATGAAAGTCTGAGAGAACGGTCAACTAGCCCTTCAAGTATAGTTTCCATAATAGTTTTAATTTTTGAATTTGACCCATGGGAAGGCCTTCAAAAATCCATTCTCCCAAGGTCACTCCAGGTGCGCAACGCCTGTCAAAAAAGGGTCTAGAATGCTAGTTTTTTTCCACTTTTTTGCACTTTTCTCCAAAACTGAGCCACCTCTGTAAAATCTAAGAAAATGGGTTTTTAGAGGATGGCAAGAGATTTCCAAAAATATAATTTTTTCCTGAAATAGATGCTTGAGGAAAAATCGCAACGCCAAGGCACTACACTTCTGGAGCTGTTGATTTTCTAAATTTAGCTCCAAAATTCACAAAAAACAAAAAGTGCTTAGAATTTGCTCAAAATTGGCTAGAAGCTGTAAAATTATGTATTTTAAACCTTCATAGATGCTTTAGCAAGCATCTCCAAGTTTCCCTCATCCTTTTGGTCCTTTTTGGCTTCTTTGAGCTTGTTTTCAAGCTGCTTTACCTTGACATTGGCGATCATGTTTTGAGTCTGGTAGTGATGCACCATATGCCTAAGAAACCTATTATCTATGTTTTCCTTCTCAAGGAGCTTCTCCAAGTGTTAATTCACCCTATTGAGCCAATACTCCTTATCTTGATTTACCTCAAGAGAAATTTTGTCCTCTAGGTCTGTGTATTCATTCAACAGGATGTGTTCTTCCTATTTTTGTAAGGCCTTCTTTAGGCCCTTTGTTCTTAGCCTTTTCCTCTTACCTTTCCCTTTTGCTCCTTTAGGCTCACTTGACTCTATGATTTCTTTGCCCTTGCCAACCTATTGTAATAACTTGGTTTGCTCTTTTTCCATGATCAATTGCTTTGCTTTGAGCTAACTATTCTCCTGTTCAAGGAATGAAATGATGTATCTAGCTCTTGCCATATTGATTGTAAGCTCTTTGATCTAATAGTCTTTATCTCTAATCATCTGATGCATGCTTGAAGTCTGATCCTTTACTTCTAAATCAACTAGCTCAAACTCATGGTCAACTGTGTCTTTATCCCGCGTTGTTGATCCTTGCTTTGTTGATGTAGAAGGCTTGGCCCCTTTCTCACTATGAGAAGCAAACACAAGCCTATGTCCTCTCTTATACATTCTGGTCACCTCAAGCTTATGTTTTTGAGTTTTCTCAGCTGATTTGCTAGAGGACCCCACTTCCATTTTTTGTTTTGGTATGCTAGATGTTTGAGCTGCTACATTGGCTTCATGCCATCTCAGGGTTGTTTCCAAGAAGGTTTCCCAAGTCATACCTTTCTCTGCAAGCTGGTGAAGGACTATAGTCTTGATCGAACTATGATGAAACAGGTTTGGGTAGTGCTCCTTGTTCTTCATTTGTATCTTCTCTGACATTTTGGAAATGCTCCTGAATAGGAAGTTACACATGTTGAGTGGTTTCTGAGAGGTGAAGCGCATTAGGAGGCGAAAATGATAAGCATACAACCTGAAGAATCTTCCTTCACATGTAAAGAACTTCATGATAATCTTCATCAAAAGGGCATATTTCTCCAATAAGTATCTGAAAGGCATAGTGTGAGCATGTTTTTCCCTGTATGGTGTTTTTAAGAAAGGTTTATAATATTCAAGATCTAGGTTCATTCCCTTGAACCAATATTCACCTGGTTTGGTAGCCCAGTAGCAAGTGAAATGGAGGCCACTAAAAAAATGAATTCAACACTAGAAATAACAGCACTTTCACCCTTCAACTTAGTTGCCACCCAATCTATTAACTGCTCATGAAAACCCACCTCACTCACCTTGTTGCAAAAATCCAAGCAATGTGCATCTTCAAAGCATTGTTTGATAAAGGGATATGAGTTGATTTCACTACAATTTGATAGCTCATACCTGAGGATTTTCCCTCCCTTGTGATGTCTCTTCCTCTCTGGTGAAGATTCTGCCTCCATGATGACAAAAACCATGTTTCTTGGCTTAGGAAGCAATGAACTCAAGTTTGTAGAATTAAAAATCAAATTTGGGAGAGATGTGGGTGTTTTCTGGACATTTTGCCCCGTGTATAGCATAGTTAGGCTATGCGCAACGCCTGTGTGCAACGCAGTTTCTCTGTGTGTAGTGCCAAGCCTCCAAGCACAACGCCTTGTCTCTGTTCACAGTGCCTTGAGATTTTTTCCAATTTTCCCTAAAAAATCGATTGTTTCTCTCTTTTGGAGTGGAGATATCAATACTCGAGAGTGAATAAGAGGTAAATGAAACAAGTTTGGGGCTTTTGAGTTTATATAGGAAAAATTATTTCTCTTTTTAAAAAGAAACGGTGGCTCCTGACACATGCAGAAGTCCAAGAGGACTCAGGAAGGGTAAAAAATCAAAGTGTTCGGATTGTGCTTGAACTAGGTTCATGTTGAAGATCTCGTCGTCATGATCACGGTGGTGTGAACGGTTCATCAAACCAAGTCTATATGTGAAAGTTAGGAGTAGTCAAAGTTCAGGGTTGACTTGAATGATTGGGCAAGCTTAAGGAGGCAGCAATTTGGACAAAATCCGGCCACCGGATTCCGGCCAACCTGGGCCAGATTCTAGGAAAATTTGTGGCCTGTATAATTTGTCTCCTTCGGTCATTTTTCAAATTTTCAAAAATGGCCAATTGTTGTTTAAATAAAACAAAAACATATAATTTTGGGGTGGCGGGCCACCAACCCCGCCACCCCCCCCATATCCAATAATAAAAAAATAATTAATTGTGGGCCGATGGGCCATGACCCCCGCCGGCCCTCCTTTAAACACCATAACCAAAACAAAGGGTGGGTGGTCATGACCCCGCCACCCATGGAGCCTGCTCAGCAATGAAGCGTTAATGGTGTGGGTGCAGGCTGTCAACCTCGTTTCCCTCGCCACCTCCCATAATATGCAGAAATTGTCCGTGGAAAAAGGGGTGCGGACCACCAAAATAGTGGACCCACCACCCCATAGTTAAACAATAAAATGGACATGTGTTAAAAATGGGAGGGGCGAGGTTTGACCACCCGACCCCTCCTCAACGAAATTTTTAAATTAGCCAATGCACCCAACGGCCCACATTGGGTAATCCGCCCACTCAGAAATATATATGCCTTTTTGCATAGTACGCCAGGAGGAGGACAAGGGTCGGGCATGGTTTTCTATGCAGGTGGAACCCTAAGTGGTGCAGAGAGGGGGCCGGAACCATGATCTGAGCAATTTCTCCAGGGGGTCATATTTTCACTTTGTCATTTTTTGACAAGTTTATATGGTTTCAAAATTTCTCGACACCACAAACTCAATGGTGCTATCCATTTCTCCATCAGAGATCTGGAATTTTTGGGCTTTCTTCAATTTTGGAGGTATAAGGTCGTCATTTTGACTTTTGATGTATTTTCATTATTTTTCCATCTAATGAAAATAGGGCCTCCCCACTAATTCGGGCAGGGCCTAGAGACGTATTCTGTCCTGGACGAAGTCCGATATCAATCTGGTGTCTTCTATGCGTGACTTGTTATTCTTCTCTTCCTTTTTTTTGTGCACTTGTAATTCCATGAATAAATGCAAGTTTAATATGTAATTCTTAATGCATCACAAGGAAAATATTTTTGGGATCAAGTGGTATCAGAGCTAGTCTTTGTAGATGTGAATTGCATGTTTGTATGCTAACAAGAAACAGGCCCCGAAGAGGCGAAGGGAAACTAAGGTCTTTCGATCCCGAAGTGAGGCGTGCACATCGAAGGAGAAACATGGCAGATGAAGAGGCTCGTTATGAAGGGGAGCTCAATTTCCATAAAACCTTCTATACAATGGCAGAAAATGTCGGTCAGTTGCTTTCAAGGTTGGAGAAAATGGAAGGGAAAAAGGTAGAAGAACAAGGGTCAGTGCATGGAAATGGTGGAGAAGAACCCCCTCCTTCTCCTTCCATGAGTGAAAGCTCTTCTTCCTCTCATCACCATCATCATAGAAATTCAAGGGGTGCATCTAAGAAACCTTTCTTTAAATTATATGTCAAATTTGATCTTCCCATGTATAACAGTGAAAGTAATGCAGAAAATCTTAATAATTGGATTAGGAAGATTGAGATCTACTGTAGGATTTAGCAGATCGAAGAGGATGAGGCAAATATTCAGTTGGCCTCTCTTCGACTGAGTGGCACCACTCTCATCTGGTGGGAGAGAAAATTGCGAAGCAGTAAGAGCGTGGGTAATCTTCTTTCCTCATGGCTTATTTTCATTTCTGCATTAAAGGAACAATTTTATCCCTTGGGTTATAAGCAAAAAGCCTTAATGGATTAGCAATACTTAAGGCAAGGCAGAGGTCAGGATGTTCAAAGCTTTACCGAGGAGTTTAGAAAACAAGCACTTAATTTGGGCATTGCACTTGACTCACCTGAAGTAGTAACTAAGTATATTGGATCATTACATAGTTACATTAGACATTCATTATTATTGTTTGAACCTACTACCATTGACTCGGCTAGTGTAAAGGCCATTCATCTGGAAAACAGGGGAACACATGAACGAGATGACCACCCAAAGAGAACCGCAACAGCCAAGAGAAGGGGAGAAAAGCCCTCTTGTACACATTGTGAGAAAGAGGGGCATGATGAAGAAAATTGTTGGAAGTTGCACCCTGAGCTGAGACTTGAAAGGAATGACAGAAAGGGGAAGCAGAAGGTTGTCACCACCGTGCAACAAAACCAAGATTCTGAGTCAAAGGAAGATGAGAAGGTCACAGCTGCAGGATTTGCACGAGGTAGGCCCATTGACTTGGGGTCTGATTCCGGTGATGAAATGAAGTTTGCAGCCCTTGGGATCGTGGTAGGAGGACCCATAGATTTGGGGTCTGATTCCGGCCATGAATCAAGGATTTCAACAAACATAATGAAAAGGGCACTCCCCGCAGCAAGACTCCAAGAAATTGAGGAGATCAACCACCACATCCAAGCAGAGAATGCTGAGGTAAGGAGGCTTCTACAAGAGGCAAGGGAAGAAAAACAAACATTACTACGCCAGTTGCAAGCCAAGGATGAGGCCTTGGAAAAGCTGCAGCATCACTATTTAGAGGTAAAAAGTGATTCCCCGATTTCATATGATTTTCATGATGATGAATTCGCTACTTTTGAAAAACATACTATAGGGATTGGATCCAAACTATTGAAGAAGATGGGGTATCAGGGAAGGGGCCTCGACATCAAAGGCTAAGGCATCATAAACCCCATCGAAGTCGATGAATTGTCGCGTCATGCAGGACTCGAATACGTCGAAAAGGAAATGGGAGAAAGCTCCAATACAACTAGTAACCAGCCAATGACAGACGATGAAATTCCATCCTCACAATCCAGCAATAGTGAGGGCCCCATAAACACTTACCAGAGGAACACTAGGGGAAAGCGCCCCAAGGTAGCCTCGAAAGTTTGGAGGAAAAAGAATCGTTGTAGTCATTGCAACAAAGAGGGACACCAACAAACCGCATGTCCGATGCTCCATGCTCTCGAAACATCGCTAGAGGAGCCGAAAGGTGAACATGTTCAACAAATGAATCCACCCCATTCACGGTGGTCTACTTTATTAAGTTGGTTTTTCTAAGGTAGTGTCTTGTTATGGCCACCATTGTAAATCATACGTTACAAGCAAATGTAAAAGTGATGGTGTGTTTCCTATCACTTCAAAATGCAAAGATGATATTTTGGCCTTTCTTTATTAGTAGTTGAGGTATTGATTACTTTTTATGTAATCCTTAGCCAAGGAGTGTGTGCTATAAAGTCTTGGCAAGGAAGGGTTGTTAAGTCATTTGTGGTGTGCATGCTTGCAAAGAATGTACTAGTTTCGCGTGCAAGTGACCGAAAGTGTGGATTGAAAAAGACACAAACAGTGCGTTAAGTGTAAATTTTGTTGGGGTCCAAAGGCTCCTCAGTGGAGAGGATTGATCCTGGTGGCTCCAAACACATGCAGAAGTCCAAGAGGACTCAGGAAGGGTCAAAAATCAAAGTGTTTGCATTGTGCTCGAACTAGGTTCATGTTGAATATCTCATCGTCATGATCGTGGTGGTATGAACGTTTCGTCAAACCGAGTCTGTATGTGAAAGTTAGGAGCAGTCAAAGTTTAGGGTTGACTTGGGTGACTGGGCAAGCTTAAGGAGGCAGCAATTTGGACAAAATCTGACCACCAGATTCCGGCCAACCTAGGCTAGATTCCAGGTGAATTTGTGCCTTGTTTAATTTGTCTCCTTCGGTCATTTTTTGAATTTTTAAAAATGGCCAATTGTTGTTTAAATAAAACAAAAAAATATCAATTTTGGGTGGCGAGCCACCAACCTCGCCACCCCCCCATATCCAATAATAAAAAAATAATTAATTATGGGCTGACAGGCCATGACCCCTACTGACCCTCCCTTAGACACCATAACCAAAACAAGGGGTGGGCGGCCATGACCCCGCCACCCCTGGAGCTTGCTCAGCAACGGAGCGTTAATGGTGGGGGCGCGGGCTGTCAACCCCGCCGCCCTCGCCACCTCCCATAATACGCAGCAACTATTGGTGGAAAAAGGGGCGTGGGCCACCAAAATAGTGTACCCGCCACCCCATAGTTAAACAATAAAATGGACATGTGTTAAAAATGGGAGGGGCGGGGTTTGACCACCCAACCCCTCCTCAACGAAATTTTTAAATTAGCCAATGCACCCAACGGCCCACATTGGGTAATCCACCCACTCATAAATATATATGCCTTTTTCATAGTGCGTCAGGAGGAGGTCAAGGGGCGGGCACAGATTTCTATGCAGGTGGAACCCTAAGTGATGCAGAGAGGGGACTAGAACCATGATATGAGCAATTTGTCCAGGGGGTCAGATTTTCACTTTATCAGTTTTTGACAAGTTTTATATGGTTTCAGCATTTCTCAATGCCACGAACTCAACAGTGTTGTCTGTTTCTCCATCAAAGATCTACAATTTTTGGGCTTTCTTCAATTTTGGAGGTATAAGGTCGTCATTTTGACTTTTGATGTATTTTCATTATTTTTCCATCTAATGAAAACAGGGCCTCCCCACTAATTCGAGTAGGGCCCAGAGATGTAGTCCCTCCTGGATGAACTCCAATATCAATCCGGTGTCTTCTATGTGTGAATTGCTATTCTTCTCTTCCTTTTTTATGCACTTGTAATTCCATGGATAAATGCAAGTTTAATATGTAATTCTTAATGCATCACAAGGAAAAGATTTTTGGGATCATTATAATATTCAAGATCTAGGTTCACTCCCTTGAACCAATATTCACCATTGTTTGGTAGTCCTGTAGCAAGTGAATTCAACACCAGCAATAATAGCACTTTCACCCTTCAACTGAGTTGCGACCCAATCTGTTAACTACTCATGAAAACCCACCTCACTCACCATGTTGCAGAAATCAAAGCAATGTGCATCTTCAAAGCATTATTTGATAAAGGGATATGAGTTGATTTCACTGCACTTTGATGGCTCATATCTGAGGATTTTCCCTCCCTTGTGATGTCTCTTCCTCTCTGGTGAAGATTGTGCCTCCATGATGACAAAATCTTGTTACTTAGCTTAGGAAGTAATGAACTCAAGTTTGCAGGCTTAAAAATCAAATTTGGGAGAGATTTGGGTGTTTTCTAGACACTCCACCCTATGCGTAGCGCAGTTAGGCTGTGCGCAGTGCCTGTGCACAGCGCAGTGTCTCTGTGTGCAGCGCCAAGCCTCCAAGCACAACGCCTTGTCTCTGTGCGCAGCTATTGGCTTGAAGGGGCCTGACACAGATTCAGAGTTAATTAGCCAAACAAATCCCTACACTACTAGCCCTTTTGGCATTAGCCCATGGAGCACAGACTGAAGTCTCACCTGAAGCAGTATGGGGGGATGCTGGAACCAAGTTTCCACACCCTCGAGATGTCTGAGGGGCCGATTTAGTTCAACTGTGAATACCTTCGCGTAGGTCACTTCACGCACTATCCTGACCTGCAATACCCTCGCGATCTGTTATAATTTCCTTCGCGCAACCTTAACCGGGGGCTAAGGTGCTTTCGCACTGCTAAGGCAACGATCTGCACTAGATCCCCAAGTTACACCCCGGATCTTACTTATTTTTTTATAACTATTATTTAACTTCACGTAAATAGATACTTTATATTATATTCACTTAATCAACACAATCATATATGTTCACACATCATATAAACAGCAGAAATGTAATTTATACCCAATACATTCAATGCACAAAACAGGGAAAAGAAACAGAAATGATATGAAACTTCTCTTTATTACTTCTCCAATGGTTACAGACTCGACTCACCCTGCGCACTTTGTTGTAGGGGTCCGTGCACTCAACTGTGGACTACTACGCCTTTGCGCACTCAACTGCAGAGCCTTCCCCTACTCTACGACCCAAGACTCGACTCTACACTTAGATAAGACTCAATTCTTCATCCTTCATTCATGACTTCATTCTCTCTTTACAACTTAGAGCCTCTCTCTATTTATACAGTCCCATGGTCCACGAACCATGGGTAGATCTCTAAAGCCGACATTACATTACAAAAATGAGGGTGAATAACCCTATGACTCATTTACAAGGTTGCGCTCCGCACCCTCAAAATGCGGAGTCTTTACATTGGATTTAGTCAAAATCTGGGCTTTAAGCCCCAAAACTTCCCTTGGGGGATCACGCACCCAACATGCCCCCAACACAAACATCGTGACTTGCCCTCGAGTCACTCTGTCAGTGCGGAGACCTCCCAACTCTACCCGGACCGCTGCAAGGTCGGCAGCGCACTGAGCGGCTACCTACTATACCTCTTGGATGCGTTGTTCAGAGAACGTTGTAGCTGAATTGCTGCCCTACACCTGTTTATAGTCTCGCGCCTTCTTTCAGCTACCTAGCGTGCTAAGACTATGCTTCGGTCAGCTAGTCAGATAGTTTGGCCACCTCTATTTGGCTTCAACCAACTGCCATTCACTTTTCCTAGGAAAGGTTCTCCATTTAACTTTACCAACTTCACCGTGCTTCCATCGATGACCTCCTTAATAACATACGGTCCCAGCCAATGCATTTTGAGTTTTCCTGGGAATTTATCAAACTTACTATCATACAGTAACACCAAATCGTTCACCTTGAAGGTGTGCAACTTAATATGTCGATCATGCCAAGCCTTTTCACGTTGCTTTTGTACCTGTTGGTGAAAGCCAACCAAAAATCATTCTTCCTCGAGTTCCTCCAACTGCGCGAGCCTCTCCTCCAAGGCTCCGCAGTCCATCATACCTGTGAGCACTGCTATGCGTAGACTAGGCACGATGTATTCCATCAGCATTATGGCTTCCACTCCATAGACCAGCCGGAAAGGTGTCTGTCCCATCAGTTTCTTACATGTCATCCTATAAGCCCATAATACTGCAGGTACACATAGGTCCCAATCACTTTGTTACGCATTGCATACCTTGGTCAGCGTAGTCTCCAGTACTTTGTTAAATGCTTCTACTGTCCCATTAGCTTGTGTATGATACGGTGTGCTTTTCTGATGATACACCTGAAACTCTTCTGTAAGCAAGTTGATCATCTCATTCAGGAAATGTGTACCGTGGTCACTCATCAAGATATTCGGACATCCAAATCGTGTCAATAAGTGTTCAAACAGAAACTTTACGGCCATTGCGGTCGTGCAATCTTTTACTGGCTGTGCTTCTCACTTCAGCCTGCTAAATTCCTTATTTAGCGCAATTTGGATATCTGTGATTCCCGCATTCATATTGTCATTAGAATGCTTAATATACCAGGTCAGTGTGTGGTCCTGCAGGGTGCTAACTAGTGTCGCTTTCTTCATATTGTCATCTGTAACTCCCTATGCTTCCCATACAGCTCGTATGACGAACCAGAATTGGTCTGGATCCTCATTTCCCACTCCCTTGAACACAGGCAACTTTATCGTGCTTTCCATATTGACTCACAGTGGTGGCGGAGGTGGTACTGGTGAAGATGGAGGTGATGGTGGTGAAGCTGGTGGTCGTGTGGGTGGGGGTGGTATGCTCAAAATCCTCGGCCTTATTAAATGGATCGCACTTCGCGAACTCTTTCACGTCCCCTCACGGAGGTGAAACCAAAGGGCTATTCTCTGGTCCCTTACTTCCTTCGTTTCTGTAATTTTTTCTGCTTCACGTAGCTCTGAACATCAAGGTAATTGCATAACCCTCTTTTCACACAATAGCATTTTAATCCAAGTATTCAAAGACTTTACGTACTTGCCTCACGGTCCTTTGAGAAAGCATCGCTCTGCCTCGCTATAGCTGACTGAAGTGTCTACCGCGAATTCAGTGATGAATCCTCCTATAATCTGATCGAGCTAGTGATCAACAGAGTGCGCGCTCTTATCCTCTGATGCTTCCAATCTACACACCAACTCTAGGGTCCACACAATAGAACCGTTGAGTTTCCAACTTCCTTAGCTATCTGCTAGCTTCGCGATCCACTCATACAGCTCAGTAGGGAAAGATGCAAAGAAGATTTCATGGATCTCTATGTACAGGTAGCAGTATAACCACTCTTCTTTTGTCAATCACAGATTCCTATTCTCCTATGTCGCGAACTCATGAATTCTCCTCTCCAACCAACCTTCAATTTCCTTCTTAGTTGGATTCCAATGATACGACATCAGACATCTCTATGTAGATTCCTGTCCCGACAACAGAACCATTTGTTAGCTTGAAGGGGCCTAACCCAGGTTCAGAGTTAAATAGCCAAACAAATCCCTACACTACTGGCCCTTTTGGCATCAGCCCATGGAGCGCAAACTAAAGTCTCACCCGAAGCAGTATGGATGCATTCTGGAACCAAGTTTTCTCACCCTCGAGATGTCTGAGGGGTCAATTTAGTTCAACTGTGAATACCTTCGTGCAGGTCACTTCGCACATTATCCTGACCTGCGATACCCTCACGATCTGTTATAATTGCCTTCACGTAGCCCTAACCAGGGGTTAAGGTGCTTTCGCGCTGCTAAGGAAGCGATCTGCGCTAGTTCCCCAAGTTACACCCTGAATCTTACTTATCTTTTTATCACTGTTAGTTAACTTCGCGTAAATAGATACTTATCTTATATTCACTTAATCAACACAATAATGTATGTTCGCGCATCATATAAACAGCAGAAATGTAATTTATACCCAACACATTTAATGCACAAAATAGGAAAAAGATACAGAAATGATATGAAACTTCTCCTTATTACTTCTCCAATGGTTACAAACTCGACTCGCCCTGTGCACTCAGCTGCAGGGGTCCGCGCACTCAGCTGCGGACTACTAGGCCTCTGCGCACTCAGTTGTAGAGCCTCCCTACTCTACAACCCAAGACTCAACTCTACACTTAAATAAGACTCAATTGTCCATCCTTCATTTATGACTTCATTCTTTCTTTACAACTTAGAGCCTCGCTCTATTTATACAATCCCATGGTCCGCGGACCATGGGTAGATCTCTAAAGTCGCATTACATTACAAAAATGAGGGCAGACAACCCTATGACTCATTTACAAGGTCGCGCTCCACGCCCACAAAACGCGGAGTCTTTACATCAGATTTAGACAAAATCTTGGCTTTAAGCCCCAAAACTTCCCTTGGTGGATCCCGCGCCCAATAAGCGCCTTGAGATTTTTTCCAATTTTTCCTAAAAAATCACTTGTTTCTCTCTTTTGGAGTGGAGAGCTCGATACTCAAGAGTGAATAAGAGGTAAATGAAACAAGTTTGGGGATTTTGATTTTATATAGGCAAAATTATTTCTCTTTTTAAAAAGAAATGTGACCACAAACCTTTGATAAACTGATTTTTTCACTTTTGAAAACAGAGTCACCTTTAATGCTAAAACCTGAGTTGTCTTTTCACTTTCCTAAGTACTGGAACTCTTCTGGAACTTTTCAAACATTAAAACATGATGAATGTGTGATAACTCACAAATAAATAATAAAGAGTTGCTTGTCATGTTCTTTTCACTGTTGGATTTATTCATGAAAATAATGGACCTTGGAAACCCTAGCGACCTAATGGATGACCTAAAACTGAATGGAATGATGATGATGAATGACTTGCTTTTATTATGACACCTTCATAGAAATGTGATAGGTGACCAGCAAGAGTGAATTTTAAAAAGACTAACCTCATATCTAGACTGACAAAACAGTGACCAAATTTTACAGTGTAACCCTAGTGACATAAAAAAATTTGATTTTGATAGTCCTGACAAGCATTGTAAAAGCATATTTGATCCAGGTGACAAGCTAACAAGACTAACACTAAAATTGGCTCCAGCTGGGGATGGCAGCTCCTTGGAGGTGTCAAGAACACCGTATCCTTATCCATTGGGCAATGGAGTCAACATGCAAAAAAAAAACAAACAAACAAACAAACAAACAAAACAAAATAAAACAAAACAAACAAACAAACAAACAAACAAAACAAACAAACAAACAAAAACAAAAACAAAAAAAAACAAAAAACAAAAAACAAAACAAAAAACAAAAAACAAAACTAAAACTAAAACAAAAACAAAAAAATAGAAAAGAAAAAAAAAACAAAAAAAACTAAACTAGACTAAAAAACTTTTGACTTAAAACTGACTGACTTTTTGACATGACAATGACTGAAGAGTAAAATAAAAACCAAAAGAGGAACTAACCATAGAAGCCTTAGGGCCTTCTCTTCGGGCTTCAATCTCCTATGACAGCTACTTATATTGTTGGAAATAAAGTACATACAATGATGATGAATTTTCATAACTCTTTCAAACATAGTAGTGCTTGAGAATCCTACCATTGATCGCTCCTCCTGAATAATCTCCTCCATCCATTTCTTCCAATAAGAAAGCATTCTTTCCTCTGAAAGCAGAAATTTTGTAAGGTCCCTTCCATAAGTTTTCAAATTTTCCATGTTTTCCCTTCTCTTCATTTCTAGCATCCCACCGAAGAACCACATCTCCTAGATTGAAATTGTCTTCCTTGGTCTTGCAATCATAAATCTTTTTAATCTTCTCCTGGAGTTTAGATGTGTTCTGAAGAACCTCTTCCCTTGTCTGTTGTAAATGAATCATCTAATTTATCCTTCTTTGCATATCATTAGTCTCACTATCCAATTCCTGCAAAATTTTCATGACCGAGACAGCAAGAGATGAAGGAAAAATTGTATCAATCCCATATACCAACTGAAAAGGGGACATACCTATTGATTTTTTAGTGCTGACCCTGTCTGCCCATAAGGCATTGATGAGATTTTTATGCCAGTTCTTCTTGTTCACTTCTAGAACCTTCTTGATGATGTTGACCAAGGATTTATTGGAGGATTTGGCAAGACCATTCCCTTGTGGATGATAAGCAGTAGAATGTCCTAAAACAATATGGTATTTGGCACAAAAGTCCACCATTCTCTTTGACTTGAAGGTAGAAGCATTATCAATAATTATTTTCTGTGGGCAGCCAAATCTAGACAAGATATTAGACTCAATGAATTGAATGATAACAGAATCAGTAGCTTTCCTGGTTGGGATTGCCTCAATCCACTTTGTGAAGTAGTCGGTGGCTGTCAATATCCATTTATGTTGTGTTGAAGATGAAGGATGGATTTCGCCAATGAAATCAAGACCCCACTACTGAAAAGGAGCTGAAATTGAGATAGGCTGCAAGGGCAATGGCAAAATCTTTCTCTTTCCTTGAAAAATATGACATTCATGGCAGCTCATCACTGTTTTGTATACATCAAAAAAGAGGGTTGGCCAATAGAAGCCAACTCTTAAGATATTATTTTTTGTAGTTTTCCAAAAGTGATGACCACCACAGTCTCCTTTATGGAAATATTTCATGACATCCTTGGCTTCATTTTCTACCAAACAATTTAGCAGCACACCACCAGGATCTTTCCAATATAAAACACCATCTAGAATACAATATTTTGAAGCCTTCAATTTTAAAGATCTAGCTTTACCTTTGGGAACTTCCGGTGGAGGATTCAAGTGCTGCAAGACATGGACAATGTTGGAATACCAAGGAGGAAATAAATATATTAGACACTTGTAGGAAAGCATCGTCTTCTTCTTGTGCTTTAGAAAGTGCAACAATCAAATTGATGTCTAGTGCATGTAGATTTGATTCAGCCATGAGTTTAGCCAAACCTTTTCCTTTGATGAGCTTTGTAGGCTTTATCTCCAAGTCATACTCTAGCATAGCTACAATCCACTTTCCTCTTCTGCCTTCAAGATCTGTCTGCACAAGAATTTCTTTAACTGTTGTAGTAGGAACATAAGCAATGGTGTGAGAATGCAGAATATAAACTCAGAAATCCTTGAGAGCCTTCACCAAAGCCAAGGCCTGCTTCTCAATGATATTGTATCTTAGTGCTACATCTCTTATAGTGCGACTGAAAAACGCTATGGGCTGCTCATTTTTCTAATCTTTCTTCTGCATTAGGACCGTTGCTAATGTATGCTCAGATGCAAAAGAAAAGATGATGAAATCTGAAGTGTAATCTAGACTAATCAAAATAGGAGCAGTAGATAATGCAAACTTCACTGCATGAAATGATTTCTTAGCCTCTAAAGACCACTTTACCTCACTGTCCTTCTTCAGCATGTTTGTCATTTCCTTCAAATGCTTAGCTAGATTAGGAATGAATCTTCTCATAAAATTGATTTTCCCATTGAAATACTGACTATATATCTTGTTCCTTGGGAAATCTAATTGCTGAATGACCTCCACTCTTGCAGGATCAATGTGAATGCCATCTTTAGAGATGATGTGTCCCAATATCTTACCTTCTTCCATGGCGAATAAGCTCTTCTTTGGGTTGAGTGAGATGCCAAATTTTCTGCATTTCTGAAAAAACAATTCTTAAATGATGTAAATGATCTTCATCAGATTTTGAAAACATTGTAAGATCATCTAAATAGATAACCAGAAATACATCTTTTTCATTTGCAAAAGCTATGTCCATAGCCCGCTGAAAAGTAGCTCCTGCATTCTTCAATCCAAAAGGCATCTTAGCATACATGAATGTACCCCATGGCATTGTGAAGGTTGTCTTGAGCTGATCATCCTTGTGTACCATAATTTGATTGTATCCAGAGTATCCATCTAGAAATGACATCCTAGAGGACCCAACCACCCTCTAAAGTATATGATCCATCTTGGGCAGGGGATAATTGTCTTTCAGGGATACCTTATTCAAATTTCTAAAATCAA
The DNA here is from genome assembly GCA_031772625.1 of Pinus tabuliformis. NCBI lineage: Eukaryota > Viridiplantae > Streptophyta > Pinopsida > Pinales > Pinaceae > Pinus > Pinus tabuliformis. The sequence continues at coordinate 912,737,207 of CM062818.1, read as the reverse complement.
TACATAGACAAATCTCCCTGATATTCTTTCTTACAGGCACTAGATTAGACATCCATTCAGAAAATCTAATAGGGACTATGATACCAGACTTATAAAGTCTATTTACCTCTTTCTCAATTGATGGCAGCATCTTGGGATTGATCCTCCTTAGTTTCTGGCGAAATGGCTTTTGATCGGGCTTGATAGGAATGGTATGTTGAATGATACTCTTGTCATAAACCTTCAGATCTGAATAGTCCCAAGCAAACACATCAGCGAATACATAAGAAAGTTGTGCCAATGTTTACATCTTCAACTCCTTTTTCTGTAGGAACCATGGTGGGCTTCTTGGCGACATCATCATGATCAAACAACTCTTCCAAAGGAACCAAGCCTCTTGGAATGTTGTTGTCCTTGAGCTGTAATATCTCAATCTCAGCTGAGTGGATGTTTGGATCATTCAAATTGGATGCATCATCAATGTGAGAATTCTGAAATTCTCCTTCCAATTGCAGAAAATTGTCTATCTGTTTATCATCCCCAAACACTTGCCAAAATCTCATGTTATCTGGAACAGCTGGGCGATGTTTGACATGGATGGAGTACTTTTGATTAGGATGAATAGGAATCTTCACCATACTTGCTGCAATGGCGAGTGAGTCAGCTATGACATTCTAAGTTCTAGGAATAAGAGACAAAGTGTATTCTGAAAAAGTCTTGAGGATGTCAAGTATAGCATTGCGATAAGCTCTCATTCTTGGGTGCTTGGCCTGGTATTCCCCTTTAACTTGTTTGATTACCAATTCGGAGTCACCATAAATAGAAATCTTCTTTGCTCCCAACTTCTTCAGAATTTTGAGGCCAGCAATCAATGCCTCATACTCCACCTCATTATTTGAACACTCAAAAGCCAACTTGTAAGAACTCATTCTCACATTTCGAGGAATTTTATTTGACTGATGCAATGGACCATGTATCCAGACACCAATCCCAGCTCCTTCTCTTCCCGATGCACCATCGAACTCCATGGTCCAAAGACCATTTTCTTCATCCAGAAAAAGGATCTTTGAAGACTAAATTGTTTTCTCTTTAGGAAGATGGTCAGCTGTCTCAAGACTCTCTATTTTCTGCACTATTCTTTCAATCTCCTTAATAGAATTCGTTGGCTGCAAACACTATTCATTCACCTCTTTCCCTTCAACTGTAATGACTTCATGCATGTTGCTCATGACCTTAGGAACTTCTGAAATTTCCACTAGCTAACTTTCATCATCAACAAAATTCATGTCGCTAAATAAAATGAAACAATCAATATCACTATGGACAACATGTATAGGATGATTGATTGGCTTCTCCTTACTGCTAATCATGAATTTCATCTTCTTTTCCCTATAAAGTTTTTGGAGCTGACCAAAAACAAGGATAGTGACATATGAAAAGTCAAGTTGTAGAGTGCCCTTTAGTTTTTCTCCCCAAGACCTTGAAAGCAACATGCCAAACCTAGGAGCAATATCAGGAACTACTACATACATAAGCACATTCTTGGTTGGGATTTGGTCCAAGGATACTACCAAGTCTTTAATAAGTCCAAGGCATGACACTCTCCCGGAATCAAAGGAATAAAGATCATGGTAGGGTCGGGTGATACTGAGTCCTATTTTGTCCATGATGACTTTAGGCATAAGGTTATGTGAGGCACCAGAATCTAGCATGGCATTATGGAGGATAAAATCATGCAACTTAAGACTCATATAAAAAGGAGGGATTTCACTATCTTCAGGAGTACCTTCTAAGGCTGGACCAAAAAGGATGGCTGGTTCATCATTAGCTACATTAACTGTATCTGACATCTGGTCAACCTTAAGCATTTTTGCAATCTGAAATTTATATTTGTCATTATTCACTAATTCAGTGAGGGGAATAGAAACCTTAAATTTAGAAATTTCATTTTCTAAACTAAAAAGGTTAGATTGTTTTTCTACCTCCTTTGCAGTGATGTCCTTCTTTTTTGTTTATCCTTTAGCTTGAGATTCTTTCTTGTGACTTTTAGTTTGAAATTCTTTGTCCTTCCTCACATTGCTGGTAGAGGCTTCATTTGTTTTGTCCCGGTTCAGTATGACAATTTCCTTTTCTTTATTCTAACCTACAGGATTTGGTTCCTTGCTTGGTGTGTCTTTTTGTACATTTTGTCTTTTCTAAGTCAAGGTAACAAGTACATTTCTATTTCTCAAGTTGTACTACTTTTGGAGATGACTAAGGGTGTTCTGATATCCTCTTTGGTATTCTTCAGTTTGAACAGCCCACAGATCGTCACTTGCTAGCACAAGTTGTTGATCACTCGGTATGAGAGAATCTTCGGAAAATTGATCTTCTTCTGTTAGGAAAGTAGGCAGCTCATCTTCTTGAAAGAAGTGATTCACTTCCACAATCTCTTCTTCATCTTCATCCTGGCCTTCAGTATAATTTTGTTGAAATGGAGCTCTTACTTGACCTTGAGGATCTTGGTTTCGGTGCTCTTTCTGTCGATTTCTGAACTGTTGTTGTTGCTATCCACAAAAGTTAGGATTCCTCACTGAAGGTTCTGCTTGTCAATCAGTTATGGATATTCTATCCATCATCCTCTCCATAGTTTTTATCAGATTGTCAAGATTTACATCAGAAGATGATGCAGGTTCTTCTTTAAAGACAACTTTCTTCTTAGTCCTCTCAAGCTTTGATTTAGACTTCTTGATAAGCAGATTGGCTTCAACACTCACTACATTTTGCTACATTTCTTCAAGAGTAGCAGGGTCTCTCTCTCTCTGAGCTGATATGCCATGTCTGAGTCAAAGGCATCGGGATAATGGAGAAGCGCTAGACCAGGTGGAGGCTTCATATCATCAAGAATAGAATTGTATACCAAATTAAATCTTGCTGTAAATTCTTGAACTGTCTCATTTGCATTTATTTTCATTGAATTATACTCAGCCAATATCTGCAATGGATTTTTCTTCTCTTGCCAACGAGCTAGGAACAACTCAATCAACCTTTGTGAGTTATTTACAGAATTAGCAGCTAGGTTGCGAAACCACTTCTTCACATCCCCTGAAAATCTTTAAGCTATGATTCTCATTTTAGCATCATCATCATCAATTTCTTCTAGGTCAATAAAATCTATCAATTTATCAACATGATGTTGAGTTGTGATTTATACACTTCCATCAAACAAGGGGAGTCTTTGACCATAATTCTGAGGCAAAGCAGAAAGTTGAGCAGGTAGTATGAGGGGCGCAAATCGTGCCATGACTGTTGGAGGTGGTGGGGGTACTACAATGGGTTGTGTAGGTAAGGATGATGATACTGATGGGGGTGGCAGAGTTACTGCAATTGGTTGTATAGGCAAAGATGGAACAAATGGAGGTGGTATGAAAGATGATGAAACTGAAGTCTTGGGAGATGTAACAGATGTGCTTGGAGGCAAAATAGAAGATGAAGCAGTGGCTAGGTATTCAAGTTGATACTGGATGAAGGCCTTTTCAGTAGTGATCTAGAGTTGGTCAGCAAGGCTTTGAAGCTTGTCAAAATTCAACCATAGTTCATGATCAGTTTTAGCAGACAAAGATTCTAAAGAAATAGAGTGAGTTTCAACCTTTAAAGGCTCTAATGTTACTTCAGAAATACAGGACTCAGACTTTGACCTGGAAAGAGATAATTCTATCTGCTCATCAAAAGGAATTTGCTCAAAGGCAAATAGATTTTTAGGAAGAGAGGTTGTTCTTTTAATTTTTCGAACTACACTTTTAGTGATGGGTAATCTAAGTTTTCTAAGAAGTCTTTCTAGATCTTCAACAATGAAGGGTGGATTTGGGTCAGGGTTTGACCTGGTATGCCTTTTAGAAGCCAGAATGTACAAACCCTAAACTGATGAAATTTATGAATTCAACCTATCTTTGGATACTAGAAGCTGTGAACTACAGAACTAGTTCTTTGAAAGCTCTTAGATATTTCCCAGGAATGATTTAACAGTCATTCCCCAGCAACAGCGCCAAAAATGTTAGTCCTTACAATTTCCTAGGCTAAAAAGGAAATCAAGAAGGGTAACCTCAAACCACTTCAGCTCAGTAGCTAGCCCTACTGAGCATGAGAGGGATCTCTCTAAGTCTCTTATTAGTGATATGGCTTTAAAGCAAATGATTTTAAGGCTAGATATATATATTTGTTTGTGTGTTTGTGAAAATTTTGGTTTTATGGTTTACTGAACTAGGGTTTGGAGCCACAAATAAGTCTAGGTTGTAGGAGTGCAGGAGCAAATATGAGAAGGAGCTAGATATCAGAAGCCATGGTGTATTTAGAATATTGTCAATGTAGTATAGAAGAAAAATGTAGAAGAAACTAATGAGCATAAGTAAACATGATTTCATTAGCTTAGGAAGACATAAACATAACTATGAAACCAGATAAATAAAGCTTGAGAAACAAGAATTTTGTATATTTCATTGTAAGGCATCCATAGAAAGAAGAGATGTCATGTAGATAAAGATGTTTTAACCTTTATAAAACAAATAGAATGAAGAAAAAACACCATGAACTCATTGGGCTAGAGTTCCGTGAAAATAGCTACAAATGTTTATGTATTAGCTGAAAAGATGATTACATGCAAGCCTCCTCCACAAAAAGTACAACCCCTCTCTCTGAAGGAGAAATGATCTATAAAGACTCTCTTAGACCACTTGCCAACCTTCAGGATTCGAATTCCTTGGTGGAGGAACTGACTCCAAGATTCTCTCAACCAACAGGTGAGAGTGAGAAGGTGAAACTCAAACACTTCTTGGAGAGTTTGTTTAGGAGTTTGCTTCCTTTATGAGGCCTAATAAACATAAAAAACAACCTATTATGTACATTTATTTATGCCTACATCACCTAGCCTCGAAACTAGTGCCATTACATAAAGAGGTTTGACTTTGACTAAGTCAAATTGGAAACTAGAAATTTTACACAGTGAAATTTACAAATTAAAACACAGAAAAGTGCATAAGCGTAGCACTAACTTTGATTTTACTTTCAGGTGCCTTCCAGAGGTCCAAATGCAAGTCTGAGAGAATGGTCAACTAGCACTTCAAGTCTTATTTCCAAAATAGTTTGAATTTTTGAATTTGACCCATGGGAAGGCCTTCAAAGATCCATTCTCCCAAGGTCTCTCCAGGTGCGCACCGCCTATCAAAAAAGGGTCCAGAATGCTAGTTTTTTGCCACTTTTATCCAAAACTGAGCCACCTCTATAAAATATGAGAAAATGGGCTTTTAGAGGATGGCAAGAGCTTTCCAAAAATATAAATTTCTCCTAAAATAGATGCCTGAGGAAAAATCACAGCGCCAAGGCGTTGTGCTTCTGGAGCTGCTGATTTTCTGAATTTAGCTCCAAAATCCACAAAAAACCAAAATTGCTCAAAATTTGCTCGAAATTGGCTAGAAGCTGTAAAAATGTATGTTAAACCTACATAAATGTGTCATCAAGCATCTCCAAGTTTCCCTCATCCTTTTGGTCCTTTTTTGCTTCGTTGAGCTTGTTTTCAAGCTGCTTTACCTTGACATTGGCGATCATGTTTTGAGCCTGGTAGTGATGCGCCATATGCCTATGCAACCAATTATCTCTGTTTTCCTTCTCAAGGAGCTTTTCCAAGTTTTCATTCACCCTGTTGAGCCAATACTCCTTTTCTTGATTGACCTCAAGAGCAATTTTGTCCTCTAGGTCTATGTCTTCATTCAACAGGATGTGTTCTTCCTCTTCTTGTAATGCCTTCTTTAGGCCCTTTGTTCTTGGCCTTTTCCTCTTACCTTTCTCTTTTTCTCCTTCAAGCTCACTTGACTCTATGATTTCTTTGCCCTTGCCAACCTACTGTAATAACTTGGTTTACCCTTTTTCCATTATCGATTGCTTTACTTTGAGCTAACTATTCTCCTGTTCAAGGAATGAAATGATGTATCTAGCTCTCACCATGTTGATTGTAAGCTCCTTGATCTGATATTCTTTATCTCTGATTGTCTGTTGCATACTTGAAGTCTAATCCTCTGCCTCTAAATCAACTAGCTCAGACTCATGCTCAACTTTTTCTTTATCCTGCATTGTTGATTCCTACTTTGTTGATGTAGAAGGCTTGGCCCCTTTCTCACCATGACAAGCAAACACAAGCCTTTGTCCTCTCTTGTACATCCTAGTAACCTCAGGCTTAGGTGCTTTATTTTTATCAACTAATTTTCTAGAGGACCCCACTTCCCTTTTTTGTTTTGGTATGCTAGAGGTTTGAGCTGCTACATTGGCTTCATGCCATTTCAGGGTTGTTTCCAAAAAGGTTTCCCAAGTCATACCTTTCTCTGCAAGCTAGTGAAGGACTATAGTCTTGATCAGACTATGATGAAACAGGCTTGGGTAGTGCTCCTTGTTCTTCATTTGTATCTTCTCTGACATTTTGGAAATGCTCCTGAATAGGAAGTTACACATGTTGAGTGGCTTCTGAGAGGTGAAGTGCATTAGGAGGCGAAAATGATAAGCATACAACTTGGAGAATCTTCCTTCACATGTAAAGAACTTCATGATAATCTTCATCAAAGGGGCATATTTCTCCAATAAGTATCTGAAAGGCATAGTGTGAGCATGTTTTTCCCTGTATGGTGTTTTTAAGAAAGGTTTATAATATTCAAGATCTAGGTTCATTCCCTTGAACCAATATTCACCATTGTTTGGTAGCCTTGTAGCAAGTGAAATGGAGGCCACTGAAAAAATGAATTCAACACCAGCAATAACAGCACTTTCACCCTTCAACTAAGTTGCCACCCAATCTGTTAAATGCTCATGAAAGCCCACCTCACTCACCCTGTTATAGGAATACAAGCGATGTGCATCTTCAAAGCATTGTTTGATAAAGGGATATGAGTTGATTTCACTGCAATTTGATGGCTCATATCTGAGGCTTTTCCCTCCCTTGTGATGTCTCTTCCTCTCTGGTGAAGATTCGACCTCCATGATGACAAAAACCTTGTGGCGTTTTCTGGACAGTCTGCCCCATGCGCAGTGTAGTTAGGTTGTGTGTAGCATAGTGTCTCTGTGCGCAGTGCCAAGCCTCCAAGTGCAGCGCCTTGTCTCTGTGCGCAGCGCCTTGAGATTTTTTCCAATTTTGCCTAAAAAATCGAATTTTTTCTCTCTTTTTGAGTGGAGAGCTTGATACTCAAGAGTGAATAAGAGGTAAAGGAAACAAGTTTGGGGCTTTTGAGTTTATATAGGAAAATATATTTCTCTTTTTAAAAATAAATGCGACCCACAAACGTTTGAAAAACTGATTTTTTCACTTTTGAAAACAGAGTCACCTTTCATGTTGAAACCTTAGCTGTCTTTTCAGTTTCCGGAGTACTGGAACTTCTTCTTCTAGAACTTTTCAAACATGAAAACATGATGAAAGTGTGATAACTCACAAATCAATACCAAAGAGCTACTTGTCATGCTCTTTTCACTACTGGATTTATTCATGAAAATAATGGACCTTGGAAACCCTAGTGACCTAATCAATGACCTGAAACTAAATGGGATGTGATGATGACTGACTTGCTTTTATTATGACACCTTCATAGAAATGTGATGGGTTACTAGCATGAGTGAATTTTCAAAAGACTGGCCTCATTTCTAGACTGACCAAATTTTTCTGTGTAACCCTAGTGACATAAAAAAATTGATTTTGATATTCCTGACAAGCATTGTAAAAGCATATTTGATCCAGGTGATAGGCTAACAAGACTGACACTAACACATACAACCACGACAACCACTAGCCCTAATAGCAGAACATTACAGTCACAGTTGCCTACTCCTCCAAAGAGATGTACTAGCTCTACACTATGGAGAAGCCAAGGCTCGTTACAATACACTCCAAGCTTTCTCTAAGTTATACCTATCAGAAGCTTGGCTCCCAAAAGCCTATACAATGAGTTATGAGGTTCTATATATAGCAAAGGGTGGGGTGACCCTTGGAATTCTCCTTTGTGACTCTTCAACTACCCTCATGACTCTTCAAATTACACATGACTATTTACATTCTACTATTGACACTTGGTCTTTCACTTTACAACATGTTTACAATACAATCTACACATATACCCACGTGAGACAAAAATGGGCTTGAGTAAGCCATACAAGACATCACTAAGACTTGGATAGTTGTGGGAAGACTAACTCTATGACATCCTCTTGATGATCGACGGTGGAAAACTGATGCCAATCTTGGTAATCTGTTATGGTGTTTACATACTCCATGGTAACATCCTTCTGAAAGAGAACTCTTGCCTTCGTTGCATCCGGTTACACTGATTTGGCACCTCTGTCCAACTCATCGGATAGCATGTGTATCATGGTCTTGAGTGTAGTCAGACCAGCAACATACTGGTGCATAGTGTCTGTGTACATCTGCAAGTCTGCGTTGGTGGTTATGCACATCAACTAATCGAAGTACATCTCCAACTCTAGTCGGACTTGGTTCTTTTCTTTTGCCTCGATGGATGTTCCAATGGATGGGATCACATGCATGCACACAATGACACACATGCTCCTAAACACTCGGGCATGGGAAGCCTGTAAGCTAGTAATGAGATGTGGGAGTTCCTCATAGTTTCGGATCTGACTCCGGCTGCATGCCTTCAACTCCACTACCTTTGGCTTCATAATATTTGGCAAGTGCAACGAGGCTCCCTTCTACCTCATTTTTCATATCTGCATGGATCGACAGTAGTGTTTATGTCTGAAAAGATGTGTTCTCTCCTAGCACAACGCTACTTCCAACCGTTAAGATGGACAACTGACTTATGCACGGTGACAAACCTGAAGTACAACTTATGCATGACCGTATTGAGAGACGATACTTCATCAAGTATTGCTTTCTTCAACTCTACTCTGGTGGATGTTGTAGCTTTCTCTTCTCCCTGCTTGGCCACTTGTAGCTCCTTAGCCATGCACTCATTCTCAACTATCAAGAATCTAACACTTGAGCTGGTGGCTTAGACATATGCGTTTGTAGCATCAATCAATGCAGTTGGATGTCTACGCACATCAGACACAATCACTCACTCTTCAAATTGCGCAGGAGATACATGGAAATCTGGAGTGGGTAGTCTGCATGACTGCACAACTCTTTGTTTTGACTCGTCGAAGGATATGTTGTGCACTTCCGCTTCTAGATTATCCTCAAGGATTTTAGTGCATCCTTGGTCGCTTGGGACTTTCTATGCTCCCAGATCTGGTGAAGCCAGTGGAGTGACCTATTGGTTCTTAGGAATGAGGTCAATATCTTGATCTAGCTCTGGATGAACCACATTCGTGTTCATCTATTCCAACATTTCTTCAATATCCTGAGCCAAGTGCTTCTCCTAGGACTGCTCACCCTGTTTGTTATCTTCTAGCTATTCAGATGATTCAATAACTAGTATGGCCACAGTTTCATCAATGTGTGCATGTTGTGCCTCCTGTTGTTCTTGTTCTTGTTTCGCTTCCTTCTCTCTTCTGCACAGCTCTTGTTCTTCCCTCAGTTGTTGCTTCAACTCCTGCAACTCCTTTTCTGCCTCCTCCAGCTTCTTCTTCTCCCTCTATTTGTGTGCAATCCTTCTGTCGCGTTGTCACCTCTTTGCCTCACTCCCCAAAGATGCTCTTAACAAAAGTGGAGCATCTTTGCTCCATGTCTGCGATGTTAACAACCTTCCTCTTGCCTTTGTCAAGCACAGGTCTACTTCAATCTCCTGCTATTGTTGCTACACTCTTAGATGTTGCTTCCTTCTGTGCTTCTAACCACTTTATTGGCATTATGATCGGTTCATTGAGCCTTGAGAAGTTATAGCAATATCTCAATGGGTCTTCCTTAGGCCAATGACACGCCCCGTGGATCCAAGGATGATACACTCTCGTACAGTGTTCTTCCACTAAGTGATGTAGGTCATATGGATTGAAACTTCTGGTGTCGAATGTGAACCTCTTGAATTCCTTTGTCTCAACCTCAGCATGCTTGAGATTCTAGATCTCATACAACCTGATCCACAAAGGAAGAGTGGGCCAAGGTGTCTTCTTCTTCCTATGTAGTCTTGCTGACAACCCTATGAAACCTCTTGAAAGACCAACTTGTCCATAGCAAACTTCAGTAGCACATGTGGAGCCTTATCCGTGTTGTACATCCAGATGAAGGTGCCAAGGGGTGGGGCATACAAATCTTGTATGTTAACCAATTCCTCCATCACTTCCTGTGACATGCAAGGTAGATCCTACTCCTAGATCATCTTGTACACCGGGTGACGAAGTGGTCTTATAGTTTTATTATAACTCGATGGAAGTTGCATTTGGAGAACAACCTACAATAGGTGTGCACAGAGGTTTCTGAAGGTTTCCATGCCCAACCCAAGCCAGGGAACTACTGATGGGCACAGATTACATCAAGTATGTAAGTGGACATAAAGAGCTTTTCTTACTGACCCTTAGGAGGATGTCAGGTTTTGTTACTTGTCCCTTTAGCTGGAGATCCAACATGTCAGACCAATTGAAAGGTCTTCCTTCCTTCACCAGTTGATCTAGCACAATCACCCAACTTTGCAGGAAGGTTTGTGTACTTTCATGGGCATATAATCGACATGCGAAGATGACCAAGAGCTGATAAGTCTTCCGCAATATCCTTGTCTTGTATAACTGGTTGGGTGTTGTCATGAACTGATATGGATCTTTCACCCAGCTCTTGAAGATGTCTCTTGAGTTTTCACTGTTGTTGGGCCTAGTGAAGGGTGCATCCATTGTGACCACCGACTGCGGCAAGTGATACATCTCCTGAAAGTCCTTTGCCCTGAAGGTAGCAAGTTTTGTTCCACTCAAACTAATCAACACCATTGCCTCTGGATCATTATGCAAGACAATCCAGTGGATTATGTCCACTCATGGCAACACAGGATACTTGCATGAAACCTGATACAAGGCAAACTTGTTGAAAATAGCAACAAGAAATGCTAAAAATAGCATTGCTATAGATAGAATTTCGGGATACATTCCAATTTTAATTAGTCCATAAATTAAAATTGAGAATTAAAATTCGAATTTGATCTCATTAGTTGTTTGTAAAATAATTACTTAATCCATCTTGAGTAATTAGTTGAAGAAAATCAAAAATGAAGTCTATGTGAAGAGATGCAACAGTTATCCCTTTGATTGAGGAAGTTATCCCTTAATTAAGGAGATCGGGATGAGTTGTACTTTGAGTTGTAATTAGTTCGCTCATTTAACTAAGTTAAGTCCAGTTAGATTAGTTCCAACAGTTTTTGGAACTGATTGTGAGTTCAGTTAGTCAATGCATGCATGCATGCAACTAGTGTTCTTCAGATAACTGAATATTCTCTCATAAATAACTCATGCATGTCAGTTCAGACAGAGACCCAGTTGAGATCAAAGGATGGGACAATGTACTATCAATTGCAAGAATGTTCCCATGAGGATATCTCTTGCATGCAGAAGGAATTCTTTCCTTGAGTATTGCGCAGTTATTTTAGAGGTTAGTGAGTAGTGTGTGAGGTAATTACACACAAGTGGCATCTTGAGGACCCAGGAGAAACTGCGCAAGGAAATAGGAGGCTTGGAGAGCAGAGGAAAGGCATATGTGTTGCCTATTCTGTCTATGAGAAGAAGTGAGGGATTGTACTGAGAGCTAGATAGATTGAGAGCTAAATCTTTGTGTCATCCTAATATATTTCCACTTGTATGATAATACATATAGCAGGGTTTTTAGCTGAGGCTTTCCCTAGAATATTCTTCTGTGTTCATGTGTGATTTATTTCTTCTTCATCTGTTATATGTGTTCTATTTGATCTTGCTCAAAATTGATTAAGCTTCCGCAAGTTTGTTTGTAGAAGTAGATCAAGTATTTTTCTTTAGTTACATTGCATTATCAGGTGATCTATAGTGAGAATTTCTACATGGTATCAGAGCAAAGGTGATCAAAGCAGAGAATAGTATACAAAGAAAGGAGAAGTTAAAATTTTGAAGTTTTTGATTAAAGAAATCGAATTCTTATCACATCTCAAAGTTCACCAATGGCATTCAATGGTTTAAGACTCAAGTATGCCCTAGATGGCAGCTCGAATTAAATATCCTGGAAGGATCGCATGGAAGTGATATTAGAGGACAACGGTTTGAAGGACTTCATTGATCAAGAAGTCCCCAAGCCAGTAGCAGCTAATGCCCAAGAATTGGCGGAATGGAAGAAATGTGTGGCTAGAGCGAGGAGGATTCTTCTGGAGGGAGTTCAAGACCATATTGTCTCAAGTCTCCATGGGAAGGAGACACAGTTTTCAATGTGGAAGACATTGAAGGATCTATATCAGAAAAGCAGTGATTAGAGGAAGCTGGCACTGAAAGACAAGCTTCAGAAAATCAAGTGTGAAAAGGGCGACACGATCTCTACATATCTGAACAAGCTCACCACCTGCATGGATGAGCTTGGAAGTGTAGGAATCACGACAGCCGATGATGACATGGTGAGTCTTGCTCTCCTTGGTCTTCCTAAGAGCTGGCATAGCTACCAAGACTTAGTGAATGGAAGAGAGAAACTGCCATATTGGGAATGATTATGGTTAGATCTGATGCATGAGGAGATCAGGAGAAGCACCAAAGATGGTTCTTCATCAAAGCATGATGATGAAGAAAATCTAGCCTTAGCAAGTAAGGCAAGGAAAGGGAAAGGGAAGGCTTCCCATTCTAAATCCAGTTCTTCCCATGGTGGGAAGAAGATTGACAAATCTAAAGTGTGATGCTTTAATTTTCATGACGTGGACCATTATGCAATAAATTGTCCACAGAAGAAATCCAAGAAAGGATCCTTGAAAGGATCAGATGGTGAGGCACTGGCCTCACAATTCGAATTGGATTTTACCCTCATCACATGCATGGTTTCATCGATGGTGGGTTTTGTTTGGTACCTGGACATTGGAGCCTCATTCCCCATGACCAGCGACAAGAGTTTATTCAGTACCTTGGAGGAGAAGGACCTCCAGATGCTGATAGAGATGGGTGATGATGGAAAGTATTATGTTTCAGGTGAAGGCATGGTTGTGTTGTAGAGGGAGTATGGAGCTCCTCTCACCCTGATTGATGTAAAGTATGTGCCTGGACTGAAGAAGAACCTGGTATTCATCGCAATGTTGGAAGACAAAGGCTATGATGTAGTCTTTAGTAAAGGAAAGGCGTTTCTAAGACACATCGCCATAGGTCATACCAAGACGATTGGGATTCGAGTAAAGAATCTCTACAAGCTGGAGGTAGATGACTGTGTTGCATTGAGTTCCAAAGCAGAGTTGGTGCAAAGCCGAGATATTAACAAGCTATGGCATAGAAGATTGGGCCACTTGCACCATGGGGCCTTGAAGATCATGCAACAGATTTCTACCGGACTTCCCAAGGGTAAACTTGAGCAAGTGGACACATGCAAAGGTTGTACCTTGGGTAAGTATGCAAAATCTTCCTTTCATGATCGAGACAGTCGAGTTGAAGCAATCTTGGAGCGAGTTCATACATATGTGTGTGGACCATTCTCGACAGCCTCCACCACTAAAAAAATGTACTATGTTATTTTCATTGATGATTTTTCTCATAGATGTTGGATCTATTTCATGCAGAAGAAGGATCAAACCTTCTCAAGGTTTTGTGATTTCAAAGCCTTGGCTGAGAAAGAATCGGGGAAGAAGATCAAGGCCTTGCGAAGCGACAATGGTGGAGAGTATGTCTCTCAAGAGTTTAAGGACTTATGTGCAGAAGAAGGAATTAAATGGGAGTTGAAGGCACCCCATAACCCATAGCCGAATGGGGTGGCTGAAAGGAAGAACAGAATGATTGTGGGAGAATTTCGGGCGATGCTACATGACCAAGGCCTACCACTTCATTTGTGGGCTGAGGCATGCAATACAGCGGTATACTTGCAGAATAGAAGCCCACATCGCATACTTGGGATGAAGACACTAGAGGAGGCTTCTCCAAGAAGATACCAGATGTGAGTCACTTCAGGATCTTTGGCTCATCGGTATTTTTCAATGTGACCAAAGATGCCCGAAAGAAGCTAGAGCCAACAGCAGAGTTGGGGATACTTGTCAGGTACACTAGTACTCCCCACAACTATCGGTTGTATTTCCCTACCAGTCAAAGGACAGTGGTTTGTAGAGATCTTAAGTTCAATGAGTTGAAGGCCATGCGAGTTTCCCTTGAGAGGGAGCTTAAGTTGCATGCAGAGGAGGAACTTTTGGTTCCTAAGGAGGAGGAGCCTCAAACTGATGCAGAGTAACTGCATGCAGAGGATCCAAGAGTGGAGACATCCACTCATGCGGAGTCTTCCAGAGATGGGCGAAAATGCTCTGGGGAAGCTGACAGATTGTTGATGGATGCGAGAGAGAATGTGGGAGAGACATCTTCTCAGCGCAAAAAGAGGAGGTCACCTGAGCGGTACACTGGTTACATGGCCCTTGTTTGGGAATGTATAGAGACCGAATTATCTTCCTTCGAGGAAGCAGTGCAGAAACCAGTTTGGGTTGATGCTATGGTGGAGGAGTATGGCCCCATAGTTTGGAACAGTGTTTGGGATGTTGTTCCAAGACCGGAGAAAAAGTCAGTGGTGAGTTCCCATTGGCTTCACAAGGTAAAGCAAGCAGCTGATGGTAGTGTGGAGAAACATAAGGCAAGGTTTTTTGCCCGTGGTTTCTCACAGGTCGAGGGGATCGACTATGATGAGACTTTTGCTCCTGTAGCAAGGTACTCATCTATCTGATCGATGTTGGCACTATCAGCACAGATGGGTTGGAAGATCCATCAGATGGATGTGAAGACTGCATTCCTCAATGTCAAGATTGAGCAAGAGGTTTACATAGAACAGCCAGAAGGATTTGAGACCTTCGATCGTGAGTCACATGTGTGCCGAATCAAGAGAGCTTTGTACGGGATGAAACAAGCACCTTGTGCTTGGTACACCAGGATCGACAACTACTTCACCAGGTTGATGCGAACTTATACCACATCGTGGTGGAAGGTAAGCAGTTGATCATTGTTCTTTATGTCGATGATATGATATTTACAGGGGATGATTAGTTGATAATTTCTTACAAGGAGGACCTTGCAAGGGAGTTCGAGATGAAAGATATGGGTCTCATGCACTACTTTCTAGGCATGGAAGTGTGGCAGAAGGATGGGAAAGTGTTTGTGTCTCAAGGCAAGTATGCCAATGAGATAATCAGGAGATTCCACATGGAGAAGTGCAAACCTATGCAGACTCCTCTAGCAGGTAATTGGAGGAAGAAGGATGCTACTTCAGGTGAGGTAGTAGCTTCTATTGTGTATCGACAGCTTGTGGATCCATTGATGTATTTAGTGAACACACGACCAGATTTGTGCTTCGCCTACCAAGCTATTTTGGAAGGCAACTAAGCATGTGCTGAGATACCTCAGAGGCACATCTCAGTATGGATTATGGTACAGAAAAACAGAGGGAGTGAAGCTTCAGGGCTTCATAGATGCAAATTGGGCAGGGAGTCCATCAGATCGGAAGAGCACTTCAGGAGGAATTGTCAACCTTGGTTCAGCTGCAGTTTCTTGGTACAGTAGAAAACAGAGATTAGTTGCACTTAGCTCAGCAAAGGCTGAATACATGGCTGCAAACCAGGCAGCATGTGAGGCCATTTGGATGCGGAAAATTCTAGTTGGGTTGTTTGATCAGAGGATAGATCCTACTGTGATATATTGCGATAATCAGAGTTGTACCAAACTCTCTGAGAATCCAATATTTCATGAGAGGTCCAAGCACATCGATATCCAGTATCATCATCTTCAAGACTGTGTGGTGAAGAGGATCATGTTGTTGCAGTATGTTTCGACCGAGGAGTAGGATGCAGACATTTTGACTAAGGTGTTGTCAAAATGCAAATTTGAGTTCCACAGAGACAGGATCGGGGTGACAGATAATCCCTTTCTTGTTGAGAGGGAGTGTTGAAAATAGCAACAAGAAATGATAAAAATAGAAATGCTAAAAATAGCATTGCTATAGATAGTATTGCTATAGATAGCATTTCGGGATACATTCCAATTTTAATTAGTCCCTAAATTAAAATTGATAATTAAAATTCGAATTTGATCTCAGCAATTGTTTGTAAAATAATTAATTAATTTATCTTGAGTTAATTAGTTGAAGAAAATCAACATGAAGTCTATGTGAAGACATGCAACAGTTATCCCTTTGATTGAGGAAGTTATCCCTTAATTAAGGAGATCAGGATGAGTTGTACTTTGAGTTGTAATTAGTTAGCTCAGTTAACTGAGTTAAGTCCAGTTAGATTAGTTCCAACAATTTATGGAACTGATTATGAGTTCAGTTAGTCAATGCATGTATGCATGCAACTAGTGTTCTTCAGATAACTGAATATTCTCTCATAAATAACTCATGCATGTCAGTTCAGAGAGAGACCCAGTTGAGATCAAAGGATGGGACAATGTACTATCAATTGCAGGAATATTCCCATGAGGATTCTCTTGCATGCAGAAGGAATTCTTTCCTTGAGGATTGCGCAATTATTTCAGATGTTAGTGAGCAGTGTGTGAGGTAATTACACACAGGTGGCAGCTTAAGGACCCAGGAGAAACTGCGTAAGGAAATAGGAGGCTTGGAGGACAGAAGAAAGGAATATGTGTTGTCTATTCTGTCTATGAGCAGCAGTGAAGGATTGTACTGAGAGTTGGATAGCTTGAGAGCTAAAGCTTTGTGTAATCCTGAGATATTTCCACTTGTATGATAATACAGATAGCGGTTTTTTAGCTAAGGCTTTCCCCAGAATATTCTTTTGTGTTCATGTGTGATTGATTTCTTCTTTATCTGTTATATGTGTTCTATTTTATCTTGCTCAAAATCGATTAAGCTTCCGCAAGTTTGTTTGTAGAAGTAGATCAAGTATTTTGCTTTAGTTACATTGCATTATCAGGTGATCTACAGTGAGAATTTCTACAAGACTTGTGTATGTTTAAATATACTCTGCGGTCCTCCAAATTCTTCTCAAAGGTGCTTGAAAAGTGATCTAGATATCCTTGTATATGAACAACTTAGTGTCTTCATAGATGGACAAGCTCATAGACACTTGCTTGACCACATCTCCAGTTGCGATCTCAATGGTGTCCTTTGACCCTGCGCTCTTGGAATCCATTGTACCTGTATTTCTGAGAGACTAACAAACACCAGTGATACCTGGAGATAGAGCAACACTCATGGCAAACATAATGTCATTTGAAAACCAAAAGCACCCTGAGGACGGACATGCAACACACATGGGTGACGACTGCAAGATTTGCGTAATTTTCATTGGGAGGCTGAGAGATTGACTGCCAGAACTGCGCAGAACACAGTCTAGACTGCCAGAACTATGCAGAACACAGTCCGAACTGCCAGTGAGCTGTCTGACTGTTGAAATTGTGTAGAGAACAATCCAACTTGGAATGCTGAGGACTGAAACTACACAATGCGCAGTTTCAGTCAACATGACTACAACCCGTTAAAACTACATTGCGCAATTCCAGGGGCCAACTAAGTAACTGCCTCTCATAATTTCACATAGAAAGCCTAGGAGGCTAGTTTGAGGCAATATCTACGCAATTTTTGGGAGAAAGGCAAGGCCTTCCATCGCAGAAATGTGCAATGCAAGTTGGGCAAGGCAAGGTCTAGGCCAAGGCAGCCCAGACCCACCGACAGGCGACTGAAAGCGATAAGGACTGAATGCATGTGTGAAGTTGGGTGTAGACATGAGTGAATGAACATGCATGCAATCAGTGAGTGCAAGATTCATTAAAACAATAAGGAAAACTGAGTGTGTGAAGCGAGTCACCGCAACGGCGACCGCTAGTGCAGAAACAGTGTCATGCATGCGACAACAAGGAGATGCAATGGAAAACTTGAAACAGTGCTTCTACAAGCTAACATGCATTAAAACGACAACAATCATTCAACAAAACCAAGCAAACAACATTCACACAAACCAAAATATAAAAAGTGACATAAAAGCAGCAAAAGACATGAAAAGCGAACTTACCCAGAAAAAGCTGAGTTGAGTGTGTCGAAGGTTCCTAGATGCATTGGGGATGCCAGAGCTCCAAGATCAAAGTGAATAATGATCTCTTAAGTGTCAAATAAATATATTTGACAAGATCAAGGCTTATGACGCCCGTGCCACAAATCTAGGAAAAAATGGCTTTTGCATGTAACCCCCAGCTGCTGAAAATAGATCCCTAAAATCTATGGATGCTTTTTTCTTTTTCGGGAAAATTTTGCCCATGCATGCAAAGAAATATTGCTCGGTCCTGGAGGGAACCAGTTAACTTGGGAGCACATGCAACAGACTACAAGCCTTGGAGTGACTTCTACACAGTTTCTGGGCTGAGTGGCTCTGGCTGCCCCTCAGCATCTACGCAATTTCTAGACTAAAGCCAAGGCTGCCATCCAGAACTAAACAAATTCTGAGAGCAACCCCAATGATGGGCTGCTTTGTGCAATTTTCAGGGGGAAGGGAATCTTCTTGCTCTACACATTTCTGGAGAGCATCAGGCTTCCTTGATGCTATGTGCAATTCTAGAGAGCAAGGTTGGTTTCCCTCCAGTTCTTCGCAATTCTGCAAGTGAGCACAAGATCCATTAGAAAACCAAGTTACGAGATGTCAGCTTGCGGGTGAAGGAAAACAAGTTAGCAAACACAAGATGATAATCCAAGAAACTCAACTAAAAGCATATGTACCTAGGAAGTGCAAGACATGCTGCTAAGGATGGTTGGTAGGGAGGCTCCAAAACGAAGCCAAGGCAAAATTTTGGAGGATGGTTGTAGCCACTACAACACCAAGGTAAACATGAGTTGAGAGTTACTATGCATGACCTAGCATCTAATATCTAGTTATGGAGGTGGGGTCCACTTACCAACTTACTACAACACTCAGAGACACATGATCACAAACGTGTCAAACAATTTCCACTGGTGACCTTTTCCCTAAGCTAGAATCACATTTTGACCTAGATTGCAGCCCAACCACATGCATGAAGGCTAGTCAATGCAGCTAGAGGCCTCCGGATGCACACACAACCCACCTTTAGTGTGACTAGAGCCAATATTTCCCAGTTCTGAGGGTGTGGCCACGAGCTTTTCTCCTGAATTTTAGGGTTAGCCTACAGGCCAACTGCCCAAAACTTTATCAACAATCTATATGAGGCTCCAAGATTTGTTTCTAAGTTTAATTCTTGTTCAAGCTTACCAACATGTGTTAATCATTTAGACAAACACCTTGTAAACGTAGTACCTACAGGTCATGAATGCATAATCGGTTCATTGTTTCATTACTTTCATAAGATGTTCCTCAAGAAGGATTACTACCTCTCATGCTAGCTGTAACACACACATAACTACAAGGAAAAAACCTTATAGTGGAGGTTTTTGTGGAAGCCCCTATAAAAATAGCCAAAAATTAGTTTATAGCAGAGGTCACTAGTGGAGGTGAGGAGGGGGATGTTTTATCAAATGTTTTTTGGACTGTGCATTTACAATCTACAAATGCACCGGTGCTTTACCATCCATACAATCATTGGTGCCGCATAGAACATGGTGCACCATGGAAAAATTATTTTTATAAAAACAAAAAACACAATGTGCTAAATAACAAACCGCATCGGTGCTTGAACAATTAATAGCACCAAAAAAATATTACTTTTAGAAATTATCGATGTTATATACACCTGCAACATTGGTGCCCTTCATGTAGTAAAACGCCTCAGTGCATACAAAGAAGGACCATTGCTATAGTTTCTAAATTTCAAAGAAATGCGGTGTTATTTTCCAACGATGCACCAGTGTTGTAAATGTACTAAAATTCCTGGGGTGTCTTCTAAAGAGAACCACTAGGTGGTTTTAATTTTTTTTTTAAAGAGCGGTGTTATATTCAAACTAAGCACTGGTGCGATACCTATATTAGAACCCCCCGGGATGTCTTAACAAAATCACCGCTAGAGATTTTTTAATTTAAAAAAAAAAAACGTGGTGCTCTTGGATATCTTCCGCACTAGTTCAGTTATAGTAACGCATCGGAGGAGGGTTAAATAAGGAAAAAAAAAACCTCCTGGCCGTAAATTTCATTTTTACCATATATAGTGCTGGAGAGATCTGAAGCATCGATGCTACTCTTTCCTCATGCAAGCGCCCTGACATTGGTGCTTCTCTTGCTCATCATCCCTCCATATTGTTCTCACTCCCTGACTTTCCAATTTTTTCAAACAGTGGTAAAATTTAGTTTTCTCTATTACGTGTCAAAAATGCCTCCTCGACAACCAAATGTCCAGGTAATGTCTATGTTTCTCTCTAATTTAATTTTTTAGTGGATTATAATTGCAAATTAGCTTAAAATTTAAATTGTTTAAAAAAAAAAATTCCCTATGCGTTGTGCTCAATATGTTCGGCTCACACCGAGAGTAGTGCACCTTATAAATTTACAAGGTGCACCACAATTCGGTGCATGAATGTAGCACATTGTTATTGTTGCGGTGTGCTTCATAAATGAAAACACACTGGGAAAGGTAAAAATTCTATGTTGGTGCGTTACTCCAGATGCATCTAAATTTACCAAACACACCACAAAATAATATTTAAAAATATAGCTATAGATCGGTGTGTTCGATAACCTAAACGTTTCGTGTCAGTGTGAAACGGTTATACATGTGATCTGGATTTAAACAGGAATGCAACAAATTACAGATATAACCATAAACACAGAGATGCAGCAGAAATAATACTTCATTTCATTAATGTAAAATACTGAGATATGCTTACAAACATAAATGGAAATAAACTAGCTAGGGCGATGGTAGCTTATCTCTGAGAAGAGACGTGATGGCTACATGCCTTTGAACTGCCTTACAATGAGGCTCGAAGGCCTATTTATTGTTGAGAAATAATGGAAAATCATAAACATCCAAAAACCTAACACTAGGAGATGAAGTGCCAAACTATGGGCCCCGTTTTGGGTAAATTGGTACATCAACTTCCCGGGGTCGTAACTTTGGCATACGATCTCTGTTTGACGCGCACAAAACCTCGTTAGAAATATCTATATAAGAACTAAAACTTTGGGATGAGAAACATTAGACCATGGAACAATGTTGCTCCCACTTTTCTGAAAAACGTTGTTTAGGGCCTCAAAACGGCTCCGGAAGTTTAGGACCCGAAAAACTGTTAAAAATAGTAAATTGTGCTACAATTAAGGAAACTGAAAGAGAGTTGTGGGGGTCCAAGTGGGATAGGCAGGTGGCCACCAACATCCACTTGGATCATTCCTCCCCCCTTAGGAAGCAATGGTCCCCATTGTGTCGAGTTCCTCCATGATATGAGGAAACTTCTGTTGAACTTGGTCTCTAGTGAGCTGTTCTACAACTTCTGATGTGTCCAATAATGATGGAAAGAATGGTCAAGGACGGTCCACATTGAACACTTGGTGCAAGCGAAGGAATGGGGGAATGTTGTGCTCCAAATCATTGTTTCCCACAACCTTGGTAATGGTGTAAGGACCATATCGGAGTGGTTTGAGCTTCTTATGGGCTCATGTAAGGCGTTCTTTCTATAGATGCAACCAAACTTTGTCACCCACTTGAAACTTGTGTGGTACCTGATGTTGATCATGTCATTGCTTGTACTTTGCATTTTCCATAATGGAGTGGCGATAGATCAGCCCGTTCGGTAGAGGTGCTCCGAAAGTCAGATCGGACGAATGCTTGACCTGACAGTGCAATGGTACCCCTGTGGGTGAGGAGAAGATGTCCCTGTCTTCTTTCATGACCATATTCACCTGCTTATGCTGCGTAGAGGAACCCTTCTCGGGGGTCATGGATCTGGTGACGATCTTCCCCTTACTTTGAGGGTGAACCAGACAAAAAATAAATTTCCTAGTCTAGGAGATAATCTTACTGCCCTTTTTAGTAGAGATCAAAGAAGTGGTGGTAGGTGGGGCTACCTCCGGTATCCTGTATAATGTATTACACAAAGAAATAATAACAGCACGAGGCCTTGGCTCATACACAGTATGTCGCCTCCACAAGTATGATTGGCCTAATAATACATCACAAACATCAATAGGTGCAACGTCACACAATACCTCATCTGTGAAGGGCTTGATGCTATAGGGAAGACGACACTGTTGGCAGACTCAGAGATCTCATCCTTGGTGAAGCCACCAGATGTTGTACAGTTGCAGGTGTTGTGTGGTTGGTAGGCCCAGTCACTTCACAACCTCTGCTGAAATGAGGTTCTTTTGGCTCCCACTGTCAACAATGAATTGCAGCGACGAACCCTTCACCCACATCTATGAGTGGAAAAGACGTTCCCCCTCCTCTAGATCTTCGGGCTCATTCTTCTAGATCTTGGCGGTGCCAACAGTGGCACTGGGCTCTACATCAATGATTTTCTTCCCTTTTTCATTCCCCTTGTCTGGTCTGACTCAGGGTCGAAACATGCATCTGATTCTGAAGCCTTCAACTCTGCCACCAGCGACTGCTTGGTCTGACACTCACTTGTGTTATGAGTGGGGCTCTTATGGAACTCCCACCACTTTCCTGTGTCCTTCTTTGACTTCGTGGTGTTTTTCTTTTCTTGTGGCTTCGACGGGTTGTCTTGGGTCACCCTGCCTTAGCTTTTTCCTTTGTTCTTCGGATTCACAAATCCAAAGTCTCGCTTCTTTTGTTTAAACTTCTGCTTGATCTTGACAATGTATTGGTATGTCGTGTTGAGCAAGGAGATGTCCAGGAACTCCATCTCATCCTGGATGTACCTATGTAGGCAGTTGTGGTATTTGAGTACCAAATGCAGCTTATAATCCTTGATACCCAACTTTGTGCGAAGGGTATGAAAAATATTTGTGAACTCTGGCACATCTTGGTCCCTTCCCTGTCGCAGTGTGGTCCACTTTATGTATTTGTCCTCATAGCTCCTGACAGGGTAGTACTACTCCTTGATGGCATCCTGGAATGAATTCCAAGTAGGTGCGGCTAACAATAGTGAGCCCGTACTTTCATCCTTCTACTCGCAATAGGTTTCCCACCAGTCCTTGACGTGGGGGGTTGCTTTGAGAAGTGCAAAAGTGATCTTTTCCCAGCTGGAAAAATCATTAACAGAAAAATAACCATCTAGCAGATTTAACCATTTATCTACGGCATCTGCGTCTATCTGACCCTCGAATATGTGAATTTCAAAGTTAACTTGTACCTTAAAGGGTGTGGTGTTTCCAGTGTAGCTGTTGGAAACAAATGTGTCACCCCTAGGTAGCCGTTGAAGGCTCTGGGCAAAGTTTTCTATCATCGCGTTCCGCTCGAGGGCTTCTTCAAGTAAGATTTTGATAGGATCTCATGCCCCCTTGTCTTTCTTTTCATCTACCATGGGAGGTCGTCAGGATTTGTGAGGCTGGTCTTGTAAGGTTTCAACCAGTTCAATCCCTAACTCCTTATATCTTGACCTCGTTGGGGACATGCAAAGAAAAACAGAGAGAGAGCAGACCACTCTGATACCACTGATTCATATTTAAATAGGAATGCAACAAATTACAGATATAACCATAAACACAGAGACGCAGGAGAAATAATACTTCATTTCATTAATGTAAAATATTGAAATATGCTTACAAACAGAAATGGAAATAAACCAGCTAGGGCGATGGTAGCTTATCTCTTAGAAGAGAGGTGGCAGCTACATGCCTCTGAACTATCTTACAATGATGCTCGAATTTCTATTTATTGTTGAGAAACAATGGAAAACCCTAAACATCCAAAACCTAACCCTAGGAGATGAAGCACCAAACTATGGACCCCTTTTTGGGTAAATTGGTACATCAACTTCCCGAGGTCATAACTTTGGCATACGATCTCCATTTGACGCGTACAATACCTCGTTAGAAATATATATCCGAGGACTACAACTTTACGATGAGAAACATTGGTCCAAGGACCCATGTTGCTCCCACTTTTCCCAAAAAACATCATTTAGGGCCTCAAAATGGCTCTGAAAGATCAAGACCCGAAAAACTGCTAAAAATAGTAAATTGTGCTACAATTAAGGAAACTGAAAGAGACAATTGTGGGGGTCCAAGTGGGATAGGCGGGTGGCCACCGACATCCACCTGGATCATTCCTCCCCCCTTAGGAAGCAATGGTCCCCATTGCATTGAGTTCCTCGATGAGATGAGGAAACTTTTGTTGAACTTGGTCCCTGGTGAGCTGTTCTGCAGCCTCTGATGTGTCCAGTAATAGTGGGAAGCATGGTCGAGGGCAGTCCACATTGAACACTCGGTGCAAGCGAAGGAATGGGGGAATCTTGTGCTCCAAAGCATTGTTTCCCACAACTTTGGTAATGGTGTAAGAACCATATCGGAGTGGTCTGAGCTTCTGATGGGCTCGTGTAAGGCATTCTTTCTGTAGATGCAACCAAACTTTTTCACCCACTTGAAACTTATGTGGTACCTGATGCTAATCATGTCACTACTTGTACTTGGCATTATCCATAATGGAGTGGCGATATATCGTCCCATTGGGTAGAGGTGCTCCGGGAGTCAGATGGGACGAATGCTTGACCTGACAGTTCAACGATACCCTTGTGGGTGAGGAGAAGATGTCCCTGTCTTCTTTCATGACCATATCCACCTACTTCTGCTACATGGAGGAACCCTTCCCGGGGGGCCATGGATGTGGCTATGATCTTCCCCTTACTTTGAGGGCAAACCAGACAGAAAATAAATTTCCTAGTCTGGGAGATGATCTTAGTGCATTTCTTAGCATAGATCAAAGAAGTGGCAGTAGGTGGGGCTACCTCCGGTATCCTGTATAATGTATTACACAAAGAAATAATAACAGTGCGAGGCCTTAAATCATACACAGCATGTCACTTCCACAAGTATGGTTAGCCTAATAATACATCACAAACATCAAGCGGTGCAACACCACACAATGCCTCATCTGTGAAGGGCTTGATGTTGTAGGGAAGGTGGCACTGCTAGTGGACTCGAAGATCTCATCCTTGGTAAAGCCACCTTATGTTGTACAGTTGCAGGTGTGGTATAGTTGGTAGTACCAGCCGCTTCACGACCTCTGCTGAAATGAGGTTCTTTTGGCTGCCACTGTCAACAATGAATTGTAGCGGCGAACCCTTCACCCACATTTGTGAGTGGAAAAGAAGCTCCCCCTCTCTAAATCTTTGGGCTCATTCTTCTAGACCTTGGCAGTGGAAATAGTGGAGCTGGGCTCTGCATCAATGATTTTCTTCCCTTTTTCATTCCCATTGTCAGGTTCTGACTCAGGGTCGGAACATGCATCTGATTCTGAAGCCTTCAACTCGGCCACCAGTGACTTCTTGGTCCGACACTCACTTGCCTTATGAGTGGGGCTCTTATGGAACTCACACCACTTTCTTGTGTCCTTCTTTGACTTCGTGGTGTTGTTCTTCTATTGCAGCTTCGACGAGTTGTCTTGGGTCACCCTGCCTGGCTTTGTCCTTTGTTCTTCGGATTCACAGATCCAAAGTCTCACTTCTTTTGTTTAAACTTATGCTTGATCTTGACAGCATATCGGTATGTCGTGCTGAGCGCGGAGATGTCCAGGAAATCCATCTTGTCCTGGATGTACCTGTGTAGGCAACCGCGGTATTTGAGTACCAAATTCAGCTCATAATCCTTGATACCCAACTTTGTGTGAAGGGTATGAAAAATATTTGTGAACTTCGGCACATCTTGGTCACTTCCCTACCGCAGCATGGTCAACTTTTATGTATTTGTCCTCATAGCTCCTGATAGGGTAGTACTGCCCCTTGATGGCATCCTGGAATGTATTACAAGTGGGTGCGCTGAAAATAGTGAGCTCGTACTTTCATCCTTCTACTCGCAGTAGGTTTCCCACCAGCCCTTGACCTGGGGGGCTGCTTTGAGAAGTGAAAAAGTGATCTTTTCTCAGCTAGAAAAATCATGAACAAAAAAGTAACCTTCTAGCATATTTAACCATTTATCTGCAGCATCTGCGTCTATCTGACCCTCGAATATGGGGATTTCAAAGTTAACTTGTACCTTAAAGGGTGTGGCGTATCGAGAGCAGCCGTTGGAAGCAGATGCGTCGCCCCTAGGTAACAGCTGAAGGATCTGGGCATCGGTGCATAAGTGTGACACACAGCGATGAAAATTTAAATTGGAACCAACAGTGCTACATCATATGTATGTATGCATCATTATCAGTGTGATTGTTTTTTACATCACATTGGAGTCGGTGCATCATTGTGTCTTGGGTGCACCGATGATTTCTTTTTAATTGAAAGTTATGTATCCATATTTATAAACACAATTTTCACTTAATAAGAAAAAATGTATTCTATGTATGAGGTTGATGTATTTTATATGTCAAATATGTAGCAGATACGTTAGCAGAGGGAACAGTAGAAAATAGTGGACCCATACAATATGGTCTGACCATGGGAGGCTAGAGAGAGGGAGAAAACCTAATTGTTGTCCTACAATACACACTCCAGGTGTCCTACCTGGATCTCAAAGGTTCCTGCTACAACCCACCATAGTGCCATGGATTTCAGAAATGGAATTGTGAAAAGTTTATACTTTGTTAAATGTTTTCGGTTCAAATGGTAAACTAAGATTGAAACGAGAAGGCAGTGGTATGGAGAAAATATATCACATTAGGGTTTCATGGGTCTTATCAGTCACACACCAAACACCATGAAAACTTGTAGGCATGCCTTTCACGCCACAATCATATCGTACAATTGATGTCCTTCAAACCAGCGACATGATGTATATGGCTTAGGATCATGACTTTCAATGACATTATGTATATGGCTTAGGCTCGTGACTTTCAGTGACATGATGTATATGGCTTGGGCTCGTGACCTTCAATGAATATTCTTGGTAAGATATATTTTAATAATATATCACACGCAACACCTTATTATGTAGCCTTATCATTTATTATTACCGAAATTTTGTATATAATATATTATTGTTAGAAGTGTAGTAATACTCATCATACTGATTGAAAAATATTTATAAAAAAAAATCAAAACCTAAAAATATGATTACACTTTTTCTAAATATTCAAATCAATTTAAATTTAATTTTCAACTTGGAATCCTAAATTAATATTATTGTGACACCGGTAGCATCCTCCAAATTTGAAAAAGTTGTTGAATATTATTGCCAGGCCACAACAACATCCTCCAATCATCTTCTACTGCAAACCATACAGCTAGCACTACTACATTTGTTGTATCAGATATTTTATTGCAGTTATTTTACTTGTTTCTGTGTATATATATATATATGGTTCATTTTTTTGTTCATGTTTATGTACTTAATTTTTATGTTGGTGTTGATGTGTATATTGTTAGGTCATATTAGATATGTTCATTTAATGTGCTTGCAGATAGATGTGTATGTGATAGTAGTTATTTGACATGAGATGTATATTAATTTGAGGATGTGTGTGGTGATGATGTTAGATTACAATGTTTGTGTTTTGTTAAATGTGATCATGATGATGATGCAATGTTAAATTATTATATTTGTGTGTTAGCTAATGATGTTTATATGTGTTATAGGTGTATATAATTAGACGATGGTGGTGAATTCAAATGTGTATCTTAAATGATGTTTATGTTTGACGTTAGATGGTTATCATCATGATGTTTATTTTTATGAAATAATATTTATTATAGATTATGTATTGGTGAACTTATATCAAACTTTTACATGTCAAAATTACATGCAAAATGACTTACTTTAAAAAACAAATGCAAAGGTATTTTTATAAATTACAAATTTTAGTATGGTTGAAACTATGATTGTAAAATTACAATAAATATTATTTTATTGCTTAGATAGTTCATTGATATTCAATCTAACTTAATTAGTAAAATATTTCAATACTCACAAGGAAAAAATAATTAAAGGTAAAATAATTTAGTTATTTCTTAATTAAAGGTAAAATATTTTTATACATGCATAAGCCCTCCTTTTGGTTTACAAAATGTTGCAAGAACTATAATTTAAATATAGTAAACATGACTTTACCTCTCATGTCAAGAATTGAATCTTACATATTAATACACATTTTTTTCATTGTTAAAGTCCTCATAGAGTTATCACTACATGATGATTTATATTGATTTTGAACTAAACAAGAATAAAAACATGTGAATTGATTAATAAACCAATAAGTATCTAAATCGAGACTAAATCTTCAATGTTATTTCTAAATTCACTATTTTCTTCTCATTTTCCAATTTGAGAAGGATTGTGACCTTGAATCCTTATTATCATAGATATTGTACACAATTGGAAATACTTAGTTTTAAGTGTAAAAATGTTTCCACTGCCAAAAAAAAAAGTGTAAAAGCATTTGTGAACCTTACCAATTATATTATAAAATGCCAACAAGATGAATAAAAAAACAATATAATTAGCGAAATAAAGAAAATAAAAACATACAACAATAGTATAAATGATGAAATAACACAAATACATATCACTCTCCATTGTCATCACCCTAATTATCTTCCTCGCTTGGCATCATAACATGTTTTTTCTCAAAACTATGTTTTGACTAGGGTTGTGTCTTAATACGAACCAAAAATCCATATCCAACA
This sequence comes from Pinus tabuliformis, assembly GCA_031772625.1. Taxonomy (NCBI): domain Eukaryota; kingdom Viridiplantae; phylum Streptophyta; class Pinopsida; order Pinales; family Pinaceae; genus Pinus; species Pinus tabuliformis. Next base: position 912,708,523 of record CM062818.1, on the reverse strand, counting down.
CATCTAGGTAAAAAAACACATGGTTGCAGTGTTTTGGGAAAACATAAGGCTCCCTAGCTTCATGCCACATATTTCTAGAGTCAATAGATATCATCCCACTATTGTGACCTTGCTTTACATTATTATGATCAAAGACGTCCCACCACTTACAGCTAAAAATAACACATTGGAACGAAGAGCAGTCCACTTGAATGATCTCTTGTATCTTTCCAATGTAACCTAGCATCCCTTGCAATAGGTTTTGATCGTGGTGGTTAGCACGAATAGATAGGTCGAACTTGAATTCCACTCGACAATCTTGTGTCATGCATCCATCATCAGTAACCTCCATGTGAAATTTATGTCCATATGCCCATATAGATGGGAACAAATGCACCTATAAAAAAATGAAAAAATCATAGTGATGTGTCTAATAAATACGAACATAATTAAAAATATAAAATATATATAGATGTTACGTTTCAAAGGTTCAGTATGAAGTTAAAACTATACATAAAGATATTATAATTACTGAGTTGTTTCACCCAATCCCTATGTTTAGTGCATCCTCTTCAGCACGTGGGTAACGACCAGATGCACCATATTTCTCTCTGACTTGATCAGCAACCCAATTGTTAGGGCATGTCATTGGCATATTTTATTTTAAATGATCAAGATAAGGAACACTTCTACCATTCAACCATTTGAATTCTTTCCTGTCACTATCCCATTTCCTCCTCTTTTGTTCGTACAATGCGACCCATGGTTGTGTCGCTTCCATATTGTAAAGAATGAATTTTTTGATGGCTTCAATTTCTAAATTCGCTGATGAAATCAAGCTAACATATATATAGTATGTATGAGATAAAAATATGCATTAATATGAAGTTCAGTGTGAATAGTTATTGTGTGGTAATTTGACAAATGATAAGCCTGCACTTACTCTTTATCATGCGCCTCTTTCCATTCATTTTGATCATCCCCCATTTTCTTTTGTGTTCATCCCTTTTCTCGTCACAAATCACCGCAACTGATGTGTTTTCGATCTTCTTGATGTACTCACTAGCATAATAGAAGGAATCATATGATGTATACCCCTCTTCCATAGACCCCTTGGGTTTTTCCCTTTGTCAAACAAAATCTTTCAATTTCTTCATGTACCTTGTTGAAAATGCAGCAAGAAAGTCTCAATTTGGTTTTGTCTTTGCCAAATTGAGAAAATTTGAACTTCCACATCAACAAACAAATTGGATGCACTTAACTTGTGTAACATGAGTTTTGTCACTCCGTTCTCTCAGTAAATTCGAGATACAAGAGTTAGAGTTCAGTTAAGCATGTGTGATTGTTAATTTGTAGCAATCAAGGACAGTTATTTCAAGTTGTTTTCATTAAACTAGTTCTAACTATTGGAGGAACTAATGGAAGGTTTTTTGTGCAGTGAGACTTCAGTCTAACTCAGTGATCATCCAGTTAATTGATCAATCAAACCAAAATATCTATTGCATGTAGAAAATTCAAGTTCCCCAGTTGTGGTGGAGATTCCAAGGCAATGTAAGTACATCAATTGTACACTAGTCTTGAGTGTACAAGTGTTTCATGTAGTCAAGTGATCAACCTTGGGAATTGTGCAAGAATTTTGGAGGAAATTCCCAAATAATATGTGGACCTAATTTCCTCGGGAATTGCACAAGGAAATAGGGGCTCAAGTAGAGGCAGAAATTGACTAAGTCTGGGTCAGAGCTTCTCAGTGAGTAGAGAGATAGGTTATTCACTTGCAGGTTAAGCTTAGATTGAGATAGAAATTATAATACATATTTATTCATCATATTAATGGAAGCGGGCAAAGGGGTTTTTAGCAGATTTCTTTACCCTGGAAAAATATTGTGTGCATGTGTGTTATTTATCATTGCATGTTTGTGATTGATGTTCTAAATTGTGAATTTAATTTTGCAAAAAACTAGAGTAGGATTGTGTCTTGTGATTTTGATTAAAATTTCATGAGTAGTTACAATTCTACACCATGATTTCTACATTGTATCATAACAGGATCACATTAAAATAGGAATTTCAAATTTATTTCTCAGGAGGATCAAATTTGTAGTTCAATGTAGCGATATTATTCATAGTTGGGAAGATGACCTTCAATGGGCTGAGACTAAAGTATGCCTTGGAAGGAAGCTCTAATTTCATTGCATGGAATGATTACATGAAGGCAATGTTGAATGACAATGGATTTGCTAGAATATGTCAAGATAGATATTGTAAAACCACAAGCATTTTGATGCACTGAACCTAGCCCAATGGAAGAAAGACGTAGCCAAAGTGAGGAGAATAATCTTGGAGGGAGTACGGGATCACATTTTCTCAAATCTCCGTGGGAAAGAAACTCCTTTCGCAATGTGGAAAGCATTGATAGAATTGTTCAATAATAACAGCGACCATAAGAAACTAGCGTTCAAGGATAAACTTTGAAATATCAAGATGTAGAAGAATGACACTATCCCACAGTATCTAAGCAAATTTACACAAGTTCATGATGAAATTGGTGAGGTTGATGTTAATGTTGAATAAGATGATTTGATAATCCTAGCTATTCTAGGCCTTCCCAAAAGCTGGCATAGATACCAAGACTCGATGAATGGGAGGGAGAAATTATCAAATTGGGAACGCTTATGGTTTGGTTTGGTACAAGAGGAGATAAGGCGGAATACTAGAGATGGGACTTCATCCGAGGGCGAGGATGAATAAAAATTTGCATTGGTTGGAAAGGGAAAGAAGGGAAAGGGAATAAATCTCAAACCAAACTAGAATCCAACCAAGGGGGCAAGAAGAAAGATTTTTCCATAATTAAATGCTTCAATTGTCATGAATTAAGGCACTATGCCTCATGTAATAATATATATAGGGATGAATAATAAGAAGAGAATCAATCCTATGATGATGTATTGGAACAGATCTGTGTTTATGTGATACTTTTGTCATGTGTACTTTGGAGGAAGGGTGAGGCCCCGCAACTATGTGCACAGAGACCTAGGTCTGTAGCTAAGTACACAAACCATCTGCAGCTTCGTGCATAAAAATCTTACAGTTGTGCACAGGGAAGAACTATTTGTTGTATCGAATTCCAAGTTATGAGCAACAGTTCTTGTGGATGTAGTCCCTCATTGGGATGAACCACGGTAAAATCTATGTCTCAGTGTTCATTTTCTTATTATGCGCACTTTATTTCAGTTCTGTAGAGTTTATGAATGTTTATGTTATGCTTAATTGATGAATGTAACTCCACGGAGTAAAGTATACGTGTGAAGTTGTTTATTAATGTGAATTTGTTTATAAGAATTAAAGCATAAAAAAAATACAACATTGCCACAACATAGTATCCCTTAGGCTGCAGAAACCTGGTTCTACAACCTCCCATAATCACTTCGGGTGAGACTGTGGTCTGCTTACAGGTCATTGCCGAGAGGGCCAGTGGTTGAGGGTTTTCTTGGTGTGCAACAAACTTTGAACCTGGGTCTAGCCCACCTAAGCCAACAAATGGTTCCGTAGCCAAGACCAAGATCTATTTGAGGGATATGTTTCGGCATCCGTCGAAGAAAGAGATCCAGAAGTGGGTAGAAAAGAAGGAACGATAATTTGCATATCAAGAGAACAAAAACCTTAAATTGTCATCTCAAAAGTGGTTGGAGAAGTATATCTTCAAATATCAGTAAGAAATATTATTTGGTTCATTTCACATCGAGTTGTATGAGTGGATTTCAAGATTGACAGGGAGAAAGAATTGTTTTAAAGGAGACAAACATGAGCATTGGACTCCATAATTGATACAACAACTAAAGAACATTGATAACAAAATTTCAAGAGTTGTTGGTTTCTGGATTGATAACATTTTGGGAGGGTTAATTACTGAATTTGCAATAGACACAACGATGTCCTATAGTGAAGATGAATGAAAAATTTTCAAGGGACCATGAGGTAAGTACTTGATATCTTTGAAATTCTCGATTAAAATGATTTTGTGTGAAAAGGGAATTATTCAAATGCAGTCAGATTAGTAGATTATGTTTGGAAAAAGATATGAACAAGAGAATGGAACAACATGAAGTGGAAAAAGGTATAAAGTAGACACTAAGAAGGGATCTTGCGACCAAGATCTGAAGCTTTTCATAGAGATTGACTATAGCCCTCTGTTGAGTGAATCCGAAGGTGAAGGGAACCCCCCTGTGAATCTCGAAGGAACTCCAAGTATTCACCCTTTCATCCTGAAAGTGAGTCAAAGCTTGAATCTAGCCAGAGTCAGACAAATTTTGGTTTTCCCTTCCCACTACTCCCCTACCCCCCATCCCGCTCCCCCTCCCCCTCCCCCTCCTCGAGAAGAACAATGGTCGATGATATTAAGTTGCCAATCTTTAAAGGAAATGGACCAAAGGATACAGAGCAGTTCTAGCTCTTATGTGAAACATTATGGACTGCGAAGCAAGTCCATGATGAAAATGTGAAAAAGGCATAGCTCGCCCCAACATAGAGATATTGAGCATTAAATTGGTATGTGAAATATTCGAGCAACCAGATCAGGTATTATGCAGACATTAAATCATCATTAGTAAAAGAATTCAAGAAACCAAAATCTGAGTCACAGTGCATCACAAAACTAAAGGAGATCAAACAAAGGTCGACTGAGTCAATGTGGGAATTTGATCAAAGGTTCAAGGTATTATTGGATTAGGTGAGCTTCGACATAACTCCATAGCAGCACAAGGAATGGTTTATAGTTATGTTGCTTCCACACATCAAATTACCCTTGACACATCAAAAATTAGAGACTCAAGCTGAAGCTTTGGAGTTGGCAATGAAGTTACAAGTTTCTTTGATAGGTGATACAAATGTTGGTATGCAGCAGATACAGAGTCAACTGGAAAATTTGATTCTATAGTTACAGGACATGAAGAAGAGTAAAGAATTTCGCGAAGAGTTCTAGTTTATAAAATGCAAAGAAGAAGGTCACTCTAAAGAGAAATGTCCTATTTTTAGAAATTACATAGCTAGTGGAGCACCTAATCGTTTAAATGTTAGATCTAATTTTTGGTGTGAGATATGCAGAACTAGAGGTGAACATTGCTCTGAAGATTAATATTTGTTACAAAAATATGTGCAGACTATGAAGAACTTATTTTACAAGTTCTGTAAATCATTGGGGCATGATGAAAATAATTGTCGAGCCTATGAATTGATCATGGATCGTGGTGCTGATACATATATAATGCAAGCCAAAGAATAGGGGCACGAAGGAAGTGGATAGCGTGGTGGGCGAGGTGGCTATACAGGACAAGTTTGAGGAGGTAGATCTGGTTGAGGATGAGGTTAGATTATTTTCTATAACTGCAGCCAGGAAGGTCACTTCGCAAGAGATTGTCAGAATCTGACTACGACCTGTAATTACTGTAAATCATTTGACCATGTTATTGAAGAGTGTCTAGTACTTATAGTGAAAATGAAAGAAAAGAAGAACCCACAGTCGACCCAGAAAATTCAGATGATAATTGTGGAACCAAGGACAGATGAACCTCGCATTAATATTGTAATAAGGAGTGGAGTTACGGCTAGAAATGACAAAGCAGATGGGAAGAAGGTAGTTGAAGATACATGGGTTAGAAATACTATAGAAAAAAGCATCGATGTTCGATATTCACAAGGAAAAAGAAGTCTTTATGGAGGTGAAGTGAATATTTATGGATGCAGGAGCTTTGACATCTAGCGCGCAGTTGAAGTAGAAGAATAATAGTGACATAATAGAAATTGTGACACAAGATATGGATCCAGGTATTTTAAAATATTTCTTACAAACTTGTATGAAGTTGTTACGAAACCATAAAGTTGTAGAAGGAATGTAGGAATTGATAGACTCTTATGCATCTAAGGAAGTACCATGGAGTGAAATGTGCAAAGTAAATAATTTAAATAGACAAAAGAGAACTAGAAAGGAAATGAGGCTTAGTGCACAAATAGGATAATATGATATGGACCAAGTTATTTTAGATCTGGGATAATGTCTTGACGAAGAAAACATGGGAACTAATGGGTAAACTGAAGTTGCAATGGTCACCTATTCAACTGAGAATGGAAAATCAACAAAACATTGTTCCTCTGGGAAGATTATTAGGAATCATAGTGGACATTGAAGGGGTGTGCACTACTACATATTTTTAGGTAATAGAAATTGTAGATGACAGTAATCCCTATCTTGCATTACTTGGATTGGATTAGACATTTTCTAACTTGGATATAATCAACTTGAAGAAGAGGCAAACAATATTTGAAAGCAACAATATGAGAGTCATTGTTCCATTAGATCCATCAGAAGGAGCGAGGTATATTGAACCTGTTAAAGAAGAGTATAGCGCAGTTGATATAGATAACATCTATCAAATGATAGCCAAAGAAGAAGAATGGATCAACCCTACTGTAGATGGAAATTTGAGTTGGGAGTATAACATCTCTTGCACTTCAAATTTGGAAGAATAATTAGAAAATTGGAAAAAGAGGTTACATGAAGTGTTTACAAGACGATGTGCAAGAATGACTAAATCACTTCGATGTATAACCTTTGAGGTATGTAATTTACCTTACTATGATGGTTTGGTTGATATAAATAATTTTCTTGAAGAATATGAAGAACATGTACCAGAATGTTAAAGATTATTAGCCTTGGATATAGCCCTAAGAGCTACTCCTGCTAGATGGTGGGGTACACATAAGAAGAATATAGGAACTTGGAAAGAATGTCAAAGGTTTATATGGGTAAGGTTTGGTCATGTAGATATAGAATTGACAAATAAATATGATGGACAAACTGATCCTAGAGAGAACATCCATCTTTGCATGACAGCATGGAAAGATATTCCACAAGAAGAATGGGTGCATGGGTTCATCCATACATTGGAGACAATTCCTCAAAACTGGTATTTGGAAACTGAACTTCAACATGGTATTGCGAGCTAGGTAGAGATGGTTTATGGGTTTATTTTGACATTTAGCTTTGAAGATGACTATCCATACATAGATTCGACCCTTCAGATAGTTAAAAAGAAGATTTTTTAGAATGAAATTCCACTCATTTGACAACCTGATTGGGCTGCGTAGCTACAAAATGTACTAGAATGCTACAACATCTTTTCAGAAGAAGATGAAGATCCTCACAATATTGACATAACGGAATCTTAAGGTTACCAAGAAGTAAATGGACCTGAGATAGAAATGCATGATATAACCAAGCCATTAAAAACAAAGAAGGTGAATATAGGGTCATAAGATGAGCCAAAGTTTGCAACCATAGGAGATTATTGGGATGAAGAAACAGTCAGCAAGGTAACAGATATTTTGCATGAATATCAGGACCTATTCCCCACTAAGATCCCAGATATGTAAGACATAGTAGGTGACTTCGGAGTTATGAAGATTCCTCTGAAGCCTGATTGAAGCCAGTTAAACAAAGGCCTTATAGACTAAATCCAAAATACAAAGAAAAAGTGAAGAAAGAACTTGAGAAAATGATAGCAGATGGAATCATTGAACTGTGGAAGAATTAGAGTGGGTAAGTCCTATGGTAGTACAAGAAAAGAAAGCGTAGGGGGAAATCAAGATTTGTGTTGATCTAAGGAAGTTAAATGATGCATGTCTACATGATCCATTCCCTACTCCTTTTTTTGATTAAGTATTGAACAATGTAGGAGGTCAGGAAGCCAATTCATTTACAAATGGATTTTTGGATACCATCATATTACAATTGCACCAAAAGATCGACATAAGACCACCTTCGCTACAGAATGGGGATCATATCAATACAGTGATGCCTTTTGGTATGAAGAATTCCCCTTCCATATTTTCAATAGTAGTGGTCGCAACTTTCAAAGAGTATATTCACAACTTTTTGGAAGTATACTTCGATAATTGGACAGTGTTTGGGTTATTGAAGAAACATGTTTTGAGCTTAAGGCTGATGCTTGACACATGCAGATAGTATCAAATTTCTCTGAATATCAAAAAGTGTATATTTTGTGTACCTTTTGGTATATTGCTAAGACACATTGTTTGCAAGCAAGGATTGATGGTGGATATTGTGAAGATTGATATTATTGTGCATTTACCTCCACTAAAGACAGTGAGGCAACTTCGCACCACATTGGGACATACAGAATATTACAGAAAGTTTATCAAAGGATATACGCAGATCACTATGTTGACGGAAAAACTGCTAAAGAAATATGTAATATTTATATGGAATGAAAAGTGTCAAAAGAGCCTCGACACATTAAAACAAAAGATGGTAATTGTGCCTATTTTGGTTTTCCCATAATGGAATAAGGAATTTCATGTTCATGTGGATGCTTCATGCATATATTTAGGAGTAGTATTAGCATAGCCTAGTGTAGGAGAAATAGATCATCCCATAGCTTTTGCAAGTAGGAAATTTTATAAAGCAGAAAAGAACTATACAACTACAAAAAGGGAAGGTCTAGCTATGGTATATGCATTACAGAAGTTTAGACATTATTTTTTGGGATCACATTTCAAGATGTTCACAGATCACTCTACACTAAAATATTTGGTAAACAAACCTGTTTTAGGAGGAAAATTTTGAAGGTGGCTATTATTATTTCAAGAATATGACTTTGAATTTATTGTTAAACCAGGAAGACTAAATGTTGGACCTGATCATTTGTCAAGGATAGAACAAGAGAAGAACCAATAAATATAGAGGATAATCTTCTTGATGCACAACTATTTTCAATAAAATTAGCAGATGAGCACTTTATTGATATTATTCAGTTCTTAACCACAGGAATGGCCCCTTCAGACTACACTACGCAACAGAAGAAAGAATTGGTGGTTAAGGTAGAAGATTTTTCAATGATAGCAGGGAATTTGTATAAATTGGGACTAGATGAATATTGCTCAAGTGTGTTCTTGAGCACGAAAGACTACAAATTTTGACAGAAGCTCATAATGGCGCAACTAGTGGGCATTATGCAGGGAAATCCACTATGCAAAAAAAATTAAGAGTTGGACTATGGTGGCCTACATGACACAAAGATGCAAAGGAATATTATCTAGCTTGTGATATCTGCCAAAGAACAGGAAACCCTTCAAGAAGAGATGAAATCCCACTAGTACCTCAAGAAACATTGCAGACTTTGACAAATGGGCTATTTATTTTGTTGGACCGATTAATCCACCAAGGAAACTTACTGGTGCGAGGTATATAATCACTACAACTGATTATCTGACTAGGTGGGCTGACACGTAGCCTGTGAAGGATTGTATCGCAAAAACTGCTACGAAGTTCATATTTGAGTATATTTTGTGCAGATTTGAGTGATTAAGGGTCACATTTATTGAATCAAACCATTGAAGCATTAACTAAGGAATTTCAAATTTACCACTAGAAGAGCACTCCTTATCATCCTCAGGCAAATGGAATTGTGGAAGCATTCAATAATATTATGGAGAATGCACTCACAAAAGTGTGCAATGTGAACAGAAATGATTGGGATCTAAGGATTCCAACGTTTTTGTGGGCATATAGGACAACATGTAAGAAACTGACAAGACAAACACCTTTTAGGTTGGTATATGGACAAGAAGAAATCATGCTTATGGAGTACATTGTGCCAAGTTTAAGAATTGCAACCTTCACAGACATGGCAGACTCCGATATAATGGAAGAAAGGATGGCACAATTACTTGCTCTAGAAGAAGACAGGTTTATAGCAGGTTTTCATCAGCAAGTGAAAAAAGCAAGGGAGAAATCTTGGCATGACAAGCACATCAAGTAGAAGACATTCTGGGAAGGGGATCTTGTACTTTTATATAATATCAAATTCATGAAGTTCGCAGTAAAATTTAAAACACATTGGTTAGGACCGTATATCATCAAGAACATCTCTGATGGTGGTGCAGTTCAGCTCGCAAAGCTAAATGGTCATATGATTCTAGAATGAGTCAATGGTAGAAGATTTAAGGTATACAGGGACGACTCTGTCCCTAGAACTTTGTGTTAAAGGACGAAAGGAAAAGAGTCTTAGTGCCACCTACAGTTGAAAGTGGGCATTGGACTATAAACTACTCTGCAGAAGGGAACTTCGCCAAAGGAAGATTATTGTGTGATATTCAGGAGTATGTCAAAGTTTGAAAGAACCATGATGAAGGAAGGATTATTGTGCCACAAGGGAAGGTTCATCGAAGTTCACTAGAAATATGACCGTTGGAAGGAAAAATTTGTCGTTAAAAGAAACTTGTCATTAAAAGGCGCGAGAGAAACACATTTATGAAGCACAACTAGCTAGACCTAGCGCCATATCTGCATTGAATGAGTGGGATATAAGCTAATCATGGGGTTTTAAATTCAAATTCGCTATAAAATCCATGTCCTGCTCCACATTTTACACTTTTCTATCTAGAGAATTCAGTTTGAGAATTTGTGACCAACTGTGAGACAAGTGTGTTGATGTATGTCTGAGAGAAGATTCGAAGGGATTGCTAGAGAGTTTGCAAAGAAAGTGCTAGCATGCATCTTGAAATCCTAGAATGGTAAATCCGCAACATCAAGTGTACCTGTTGTTACTTCCAGTCTTCGCAGCTTGTCACTGGGGATCAAAATGGGCTCTTACTATGTCTGTTTTTTAGAGATGTTTTGCACATGATATTCAGTGCAAATCATATCCTAAGCATGTTCATCAGAAGCATCTCATAAAAATATTTCCAATGGTATATCACACTCCCAAAACCGGCTCCCGGATCGGAAGATATGATCGAAATGAATGATTGATTCTTGGTTATGCATGTTTTGAAGTCATTTGTTGCACACAAGGACAAGTTTACTACAAAATCCGTTTTTGAAGTAATGGAAATGAATTTTACAAAAATGAAAGTGGTTTTTGTCAATCACATACCAAATAACAAAAACCTCCTTCATTTTATGCACAGGTGTTACTATGTGGGAGATATGTAGTGATATTTGAAGCCTACATTAAAACAAAACAAATTTTGCATTTGTTTTACTATTTTAGTCATTGTAGTGTGGCACCATTTTACAACATATGGAAAGTAATTTTGAGAAACCCAAGGATTTTTATGTCAACCACGATCCATATAACAAAAACCTCTTTCATTTCATTTACAGGTGTCATGAATTGGAATATTTGACTAGATCTTTAGAGCCTATTTTTACAGATTTAAATATTTAATTCTTTCCTGTTTTAGAGATTATTTTGTGGCACAGATTCCGAGCAACTGGAAACTAATTTCCACAATTTGAGAGGGTTTTTTTCTCAAACATGACCTTATCTACAAAAATCTCTTTCACTTTTGTAATAGGTGTTATGGTTCAAGAGATACGACTTTGACCCCTATTTTCAGAAATTCGGTCCAAATTTAATGTAACTGTTTCTATCTTTAGGGAGATGGTTGAGCTCAACTCCCTTAGTATGGGGATGAGCTAATTGTATATATTTTATGAATTACAGAGTGTAAAAGGTTTGAATTTTTTAGCAAAGGAAATCTTCTTTGGACTGTGTAAAGTTTTTTTTTGAATATAATTTTTAATGGAGCAGTTTCTGCCCTTTAGATTTGGGATCCATCATCATGTTTAATTTGCAGCATGTGTTCCTTGTAAAATCACTTACATACTTTGTTTTTTTCTGCTAATTCTTGTTACAGCATTATCTAAGGGAAGTGTTAGGAATCCATCCATGCGCGATGCTCCTTTCGCAATGATTTTGTTGTTAGATGTAGTGGTTATCTTTGCAGAATCCATCCTCTGTTAGATGCTTTGTTGAGTAACCCGGTGTTTATTTTTCTTCTAACGCTGCCACTGTACATCTGTCCCTTGATTGATTCTTATAGGGCATCAGGCTTTCTCCTCTTTCCTTCTCTCATTATATCTTTAATCTGGGTGAACATTGCGCTTACTTTTCCCCAAGTTTGTTGGCAGAAACTAGCCTCGATTCCATAGCCCAATGGTCCCTTCTCTAGCTGTTTTCGACCCACAACTTTCAATCAAATCCCCGTAATTCATAGCTAGCCTAAGATTCACTTATTACAACCACGTTTTTTTGGCAAAGAGAGAGCCCTCTCTAGTCTGGCAGGGCTAGATGCCAGATCAAAAGCTTGGTCTATGGTTACCTCAAAATTGCCTCTTCTCAGCCTTGAGGTTCATTCTGAGTGCTAACACCTGTGACCCCAACACATGCAAGGTCACTGTGGAAGCAAGTAATCACAGAAGAACAACCAAAAATAAGACAAGAAAAGAGACCAGCTGAAAATGATGGTGAACCAACATCCCAGGATGTCACCAAGTTTGTACGTTCAGTATCACAATATAGCAGATTTTGAGGCAGATTTTCACAGGGTATATGTAAAGGCTCGGAAGTATTCGATAGAGACATGGCACCCTCTACCATATTTGGTCACCAAAGATGGCCTTCTTATCACAATACACCACTGGTCAGCAGAGTGGATGACTTCAACCATAGAACACATCAGAGCAGAGAAGGATTTCATTCCAGATGCGGGTCCAAGTGGAAAGGACAAAGGAAAAGAAGTAGAAGAGATAGAGCCAGAGTGAGAACAGGGTACCGAGGACCCTCTCAGCGAAGAAGAGAATGAATCCCTGTTCATCATCAATAAAATGATACCTACAGTGCCTACGGTGAGCGCAAGAAAGAAGCAGAAGGCGGACAAATCTAAGGGTGAAATACCACTTGTCCTTACTGATGGGGACATCGACAAAATTGGAGATAAAGTGCAGGAAGTAACAGTAGAAAACTGGGACAGGATTGGTAATCATTACATAGCACTCTTGGTAGATGTTCAGAAAGGTATTGCAAAGTTAAAGGCACTGTCACAAATAGCCAGACAACCAGAACAGATGGGACAACCATTGCAACTAGAGCGACGGATAGAAACAATATTTGGGTTAAGGATTCTGAAGATACCAGTAAGAGTGTTATAGTTTGAATCATCTGAAGATAGAGAACGAGAAAAAGGGTGGGACCGTGTCAATATCAACATCGCCACACTACCAACCTCAACATTACACGAGTTCCACCAAGGTATAACAGTTGAACTGCAGGAGCGAGAACAACGCACTTCGTTGTTAAATATTCAGGTGGAAAAGGAAAGAGCTTCATTGGAGAAGGAGCACGATCATTTGGTTAAGGAAAGGGATGGAGCACGCTACAAACAACAAAATCTAGAGGGATACACCACTAAAATCTAGAGGGATCCACGAAGAATTGTTTTAAAGGAGACAAACCTAAGCATTTGGACTCCATAATTAATACAACAACTAAAGAACATTGATAACAACATTTCAAGAGATGTTGATTTCTAGGTTGACAGTGTTTTGGGAGGGTTTATTACTGAATTTGCAATAGACACAACGGTGTCCTACAGTGAAGTTGAACGCATTTTTTTCAAGGGACCGTGATGTAAGTACTTGAGATCTTTGAAATTCTCGATTAAAATTCTTTTGTGTGAAAAGGGAATTCTTTGAATGTAGTCAAATTAGTAGATTATTTTTGGAAAAAGATCTGAAGAAGAGACTAGAACAACGTGTAGTGGAAAAAGGTATAAAGTAGACACTAAGAAGGGATCTCACGATCAAGATCTGAAGCTTTTCATAGATACTTACTATAGCCCTCTATTGAGTGAATATGAAGGTGAAGGAAACCCCCCTAAGAATCTAGAAGGAACTCCACAGTATTCACCCTTTCAGCCTGAAAGTGCGTCAAATCCCAAATCTAGCCAGATTCAGACAAATTTTAGTTTTCCCCACCTCTTATCCCCACTAACCCCCCTACCCCCCATCCCCCTCTCTCCCCCCCCCCGAGAAGAATGATGGTCGATGATATTAAGTTTCCAATCTTTAAAGGAACTGGATTAGAGGATCTGGAGCAGTTTTGGTTCTTATGCGAAGCAATATGGACCGTGAAGCAGGTCCATGATGAAAATGTGAAAAAGGTGCATCTCGCCACAACATTCAGAGATTGAACATTAAATTAGTATATGAAAAATTTGAGAAACTAGATCAAGTCTTATGTAGACATTAAATCAGCATTGGTAAAACAATTCAATAAACCAAAATCCAAGTCGCAATGCATCATAGAACTAAAGTAGATCAAACAAAGGTCGGCTGAGTCAGTGTGGGAATTTGATCAAAGGTTCAAGGTATTGTTGGATCAAGTGAGATTTTACATAGCTCCCAGTATCACAAGGAATGGTTTATAGCTATGTTGTTTCCGCACATAAGATTACCCTTGAGACGGGAAAAAAATAGAGACTCAAGCCGAAGCTTTGGAGTTGGCAATGAAGTTAAAAGTTTCGTCGATAGTGATAAAAATACGAGTATGCAGCAAATATAGATTCATATGGTGAATTTGAATATGCAGTTACAGGACATGAAGAAGAGTAAAGAAATTCGTGAAGATGTCTAGTGTACAAAATCCAAAGCAGAAGGTAACTCTAAAGAGCAATGTCCTATTTTCATAAATTACATAGCTAGTGGAGCACCTAATCCTTTGAATGTTGGATCTAGTTTATGGTGCGATATATCCAGAACTAGAGGCAAACATCACTCTGAAGATTTCTATTTGTTACAAAAATATGTGCATACTGCAAAGAGCTTATTTTGCAAGTTCTGTAAATCGGTGGGGCATGATGAAAATAACTATCGAGCCTATATATTGAGGATGGATCGTGGTGCTGATACGTATATAATGAAAGCCGAAGAATAGGGACACGAAGGAAGTGAATAGAGTGGTGGCTGAGGTGGCTATGTAGGAGGAGGTCGAGGAGGCAGAGTTAGTCGAGGATGAGGTTAGATTATTTGCTATAACTGCAGCCAGTTATGTCACTTTGCAAGAGATTATCAAAATCTGACTATGACCTGTAAGTATTGTAAATAAATTGACCATATCATTGAAGAGTGTCCAGTACTTATAGAGAAAATACAAGAAAATAAGAATCCACATTCGACCCAAAACATTCATATGATGACTGCGAAACCTAGGATAGATGAACCTCGCATTAATATTGTAACAAGGAGTGGAGCTGTGAGTAGAAATGAAAAAGCAAATGGGAAGAAGGTAGTTGAAGATACATGGGTTAGAAAGACTACAGAAAAAGCACTGATGTTTGATATTCACAAGGAAAAAGAAGTCTTTATGGAGGCGAAGTGAAGCTTTATGGACGCAGGAGCTTCGACATCTAACACGCAAATGAAGCAAAAGAATAACAATGACATAATAGTAGTTGCGACACAAGATATGGATCTAGGCTTTTTTAAATCTTTCTTACAAACTTGTATGAAGTTGCTACGAAACCAGAAAGTTTTAGAAGGACTACAGGAATTGATATACTCCTATGCATCTAAGGATTGCATTGTCGAAGGACTATAATTGATCAGACCTTGCAACGAGTACCTTGCAAGGGAATTTGAAATGAAGGACATGGGTCTCATGCACTACTTCCTCGGGATGGAAGTATGGAAAGGCGATGGGGAAATATTTGTTTCTTATGGAAATTATGTAAATGAGATACTACAGAGATTCCTCATGGAGATTTGTAAACCCATGGAGACACCTCTAGCGACCAACAAGAGGAAGGAGGATGCCACTTCAAGTGAAGAAGTGGATGCTATTATTTATCAGCAGCTAGTGGGTTCACTAATGTATCTTGTGAACACATGACTATATATGTGTTATGCAGTCAACCAAATGAGCGAAGCTATGGTTAGGTTGACCAAATTATTTTGGAAGGCAACTAATCATGTTTTACTGTACCTCAGAGGCACTAACCAGTTTGGACTATGGTACAGAAGGACAAAGGGAGTGAATTTGTGTGGCTTCACAGATGTAGATTGGGTAGGGAGTCCATCGAACCAAAAGAGTAAATAAAGTGTAATTTTCAGTGTTGGGTCTGCAACTATTTCATGGTATAGCAAGAAGCAAAGATCTGTGGCACTCATCTCGGCATAAGCAGAATACCTTACTGCAAGTCAAGCAGCATGTGAGGCGATTTTGATGAGAAGGATACTTGTGGGACTGTTTGGTCAAATGATGGATCCAACTATCATCTATTGTGATAATCAAAGTTGCATAAAGCTCTCTAATAATCTTGTGTTTCATGATCAATCCAAGCATACAGATATCTGGTATCACCATTTACAGGACTGTGTCCAGAGGTGGATAATGTTGCTACAATGCATTCTGATAGAGGAACAAGATGTTGACATCTTAACAAAGGCTTTACCAAGAGGGAATTTTGAGTTCCATAGGTGTAGGATAGGGGTGGTTGAAAATCATTTTATTTGTAAGAGGGAGTGCTTAAAATGAATAAAGAAAGTCTCATTTGATTTTGCCCTGGTCAAACTGAGAAAATTTGAATTTCCACATCAGCAAAAAAATTGGATGCAGTTAACTTGTGTGAAATGGATTTTTTCACATAGTTAGCTTATTAAATTCGAGTTAGAGGAGTTATAGTTCAGTTAAGCATGTGCGATTTCTAATTTTTAGCATTCAAGGTCAGTTATTTCAAGTTGTTTTCTGTTAAACTAGTTCTAATTGTTAGAGGAACTAGTGGAAGGTCAGTTGTGCAGTGAGACTTCAATTTAACTCAGTGACTATCCAGGTCACTGATCAATCAGCCAAAAATAGCTAGTGCATGCATAAAATTCAATGTCCCAAACTATGGTGGAGATTTCAAGGATGTGTAACATCAGTTGTAGACTAGTCTTGAGTGTACAGGTGTTGCATGCAGTTAGATGATCATCCTTGGGAGTTGCGCAAGCATTTTGGAGGAAATTCCTAAATAATAGGGGCCTAATTTCCTTAGGGATTGCGCAAGGAAATAGTGGCTCAAGCAGAGGCAAAAATTGACTAAGCTTGGGTCAGAGCTTCTCAATGAGTAGAGAGATAAGTTATTCACTTGCAGGTTGAGCTCATATTTGTGGAAATTTCTGAATCTAACAAATCAGAAATCCTACTGCAGTAAACTGATTTGTATTACCTACTTGTGTTCTTCATTATAAAAATTTATTTTTAGAATTATCCAAAAAATATTAATGAAAATACATTGCATCCTACACTAATATACAGATCAAGTACTGGAAAAAATAAATGAGACAACCACACAAAGGACACACTTATTTTTGGACTAAACATCCCTAGAAAAACCTAATGTGGGAAAACTAGTGCAACAGATATGAGGGTTTTATTATTATGCATATTTTTTAATACAACTAGGGTGCCAAATCCAGCTCACCCAATAGGGAATAACCCGGCAGAAGTACCTCTATCCAGAGACAGATATTTTAGCGGATCCAGCAACTTGATGAACAAACCCCACCTGTGACTACACTACCCCCAGAGCTATGTAAGGATGGATTCTCCCAGCTCTATGTTGGGACTGCATCACCTCCTCTAGGAGCTCCATCACCCTCCGGTGAGCCTTTCAACTCAGAAATCAATCTGATGAATTGATGCTCAATCTGCCTCACATAAACCCCAACGATGCCTTTGCGTGACTATGTTAGTCCTCTAGCCTCTGCGTCACCCTCCTGGAGATGCATTGTCTCTCCCTGGTGTTGCACTGCCTCTCTGTTATGTAGTCTCAACCTTGGATGAAAGTCTCACTGTCAAACTTCCCCTCTCTGCAATAGAAGCTTACTCCGAAATCAGCAAACCATGCCCCAGAATTTTGATCTAGCTCAAGTGTTGCTCTCCCCTATGTATATTCTCCAACTGGCCCCAAACCTTCCTTTATACTTTTCCTGTTGAGAAATAAACGACCGTGATCTAATCTCTAATCAACTGCTAAGATTAAATTAGACTTTATCCTCGTCACTTAGAAGCTTCTCACCCATATTTACATTAATTCACTTTAATTATTTTAATTTCCTGAGTTTTAACCTAGGCACCATTAAAAATAATCAATTATTTGAATAGCATGCACTCCAAGTGGAATTTCTCCAAACGATTTCTAGATCTTGGAGATCTCATGTGTTCTAGACCCTCCACAAAATTTAGAATCTAGAGCACATCCGATGATAACCAAAAAATCAACACTCCCTCTTAGCGAGGAATGTGCTCTAGCAATACTTCCCAACAGAAGTATCACATTGATCCACAACATCGGTCCTCTGTGTTGCTAATGCTCGGCCTGCTGCCCTTCATCCACTATGCCGCTGCAATCTGTACTACTACCCATGACATTTCCACTGTCATTGTTGTATCTATATTGCAGCTCCCTCTCAATATGTTGCATCATGTTTCCCATAGCACTGCCACTACTAACTGCTACACTGCAACTCATTTGCTAAGAAGTAAGCAACTGAAAATGCACCCAAACACTGACATACTGGTCAGTCTAGATGCCCCCTGACGCTGAAGCTACCTCTGCTACTAATATGTGTTGACCCTATGATGCTACTGCGTTGTTATTGTATATGATCTATGTCTTCTGCACTGCTACAACACTCCATTGCGCTACTTCAAAATTTGGTTCTCTAGCTCTGCCACTCTTGCTCCATCATCCCTCGCACCAACTGACTCCCATCATTTTTCTATTGTCATTAAGGGCTCCAATAGCCGTATGTGATCCAAGATTTTGGGCACCTCAAGGATCCTACCCCTTACTTCATTGTAGCTTCAACTACAGTTATATATCACCCCACTTCTTTTCTAGAGGTGCATGAGCACTCATGGTGCAATCATCATTGTCCTCTCCATCGGCTTGCGCTGGAACAGCCTTTGAGTCAGAATTCTCTTATTTTCCCTTCTTCTTCTGAGGGAACTACGTGGCGAAATGACCCATTTATCCACATCTGAATCATCTAACTTTGGATATGTCCTTCTTCTTTAATTCGTTTTGCCCTTGTTGTCCCACTTATGTGAGAGCCACATCCTCCTCTTCCTCCTTCTTGATTCTAATCCCTTTGCTGCTACTTCCCGCCTTGGTCCATTGTCTGATCTCTTCCTATCGAAGAGCTACCCACATTTTCTCCCAACTGGGAAGAGAAGCTCTTCCCAAGATGCTTTGGACAAAGTCTTCCTAGTCCTCAGGGACTGTATTCAGTGCAGTCTTGACCATAAATTTAGCATCTGGTGTATCCCCCAAGGAAGCTAGCTGGTCATAGATCCTTTGCAACCTAAGAAGGAAGGGATCAATTTCTTCTCCATTTTTCATCTAAAAGTATCTCAGCTGAATCTCAAGCAACATCTTCCACTAAATGGAAGTTCCCTCATACAAAGTGATCAAGGCCTCCCACATTTCCCTTACTATGTCTTTCTCAGAAATATGTGGGATCCCATGATCCTTGACCCCATCCATGATCATGCACTTTGCTTTTTCCTAAGCCTCCTCATACTTTTTAAGAGGATCAGCATCAACCAAAACAACAACCGTCTTCAAGGCATAATCCTTGATACAATGTTTATCCAAAATTGTCAGGATCTTGGCCTTCCATATGACGAAGTTGGATGCTCCATCCAACCTATCCTGATCCCTCAGTTCGTTAACGACCATCTCTACTCAAAAGAATGTCGAACTGGTTCTCTTCTCCCTATTTTGTTGTTTTTCCAGCAAAACTCAGATCTGGATTTCTTTGGTGATAGAAATCCTCTAAGGACCATGCTCCCTCTGCATTTCAATTTCCTTCGCAGAAATGCATCTGCCAACCTCTGTTGAACCACCCCACTCTGATCTCTCTTTACTACTTCTCAACACTGGATCTATATTTATTGGAAAGAAATATTCTGAGGAACTAATTCCCTCTACTTTGTTTCTGCCCCACTAGGTATTTTTCTACACCAACAGAATCAGCACCCCACCAGCAACTCCAGATAAAACCTATGTTGCACCCCTAGCCACAGAAACTTTAAAAAAATGAGACTCACGAGTCTCTGCATTGGCCCAGTAACCATTGTGTTGCCCTCTGCAACAACAACGTCACCCAATCAGGCTGACGCATGCTCTGCATGAGCCTGCCTTGGTGACTGTGTCACCCCTCCTCTGCTCTCTTGGCCTAAAACTAAGTTGTCTCTTGGGACAACTATCTTCATGCACAAAATTTTCCCCTGTCTTTTTGTTGATGCCGTTAGTCCTCCTTGAACTGCAATCGCTTTGATACCATGTGAAAAATCTTGAATCTAACAAATCAAAAATCCTACTGCAGTAAATTGATTTGCATTACCTACTTGTGTTCTTCATTTTAACAAGATATTTTCATAATTATTCAGAAAATATTAATGCAAATACCTTGCAGCCTACACCAATATACAGATCAATGACCATGAGCTCAAAATTTGCCAAAAATTCAAAGTGTTAGAATCTTGATAATCTTAGCTTTATATCGAAGAGCTCGTCATTCTAAATCCAATGGTGTGAACGACACTAAAATCTGAGCTCATATGCAGAAGTTAGAGAAAGTCAAAGTTCAGATTTGACTTGGAAATGTAGTAGGATTGGATAACATGGCAAAGGTTCCAACGAATGGGGAAGCGCCAAGTAGCAGGTTACCATTGGGTCCCACATATCATGTATCGAGGAAAACGGAGGTTGTGGGTTGCGAATCGACCCCTAAGTAGTGTTGATTTTCAATTAGTGATATCGTATATCGCAAATCGCAGGTGGATGAGTGTTATAGAATCGGCCCCCAATGCAAATAGGTTGCAATGCAATCACAATCGAATATCGTAATTGGATAAGGTAATTGGCCCCTGGAGCAATCACAATTGCAATGCGATTTATATCACAATCATAGAAAAGTCTCGCATCATATTATCGTCGGTTCTGTTAGAGTCGGTCTGGTCATCCCTCCGTCAAAGATCAAAACTCTTTTTGCATTTCATGTTTAGGTGTCCCATCTCTCTTGATCAGTTACATTTCGTTAGGAGCATGCCATAAATCTGACGGAAGGGCTTTTGTCATTCATTCCCCTCATGCTTTGCACTGATGGCTCAGGTCTGTCCATCAAAATCAAATCTTAAAAGTCATTTGTAGTCCTATTTCAGTTTCTAGGTCATAACAGTCATTTTAGTCATTAGGTCTAGGGTTAGTCAATTTGGTCTTCGACAAAGTGTAATAAAGCCAACAGGCCAGAGGGAGGTCCTTGATAAGTTGTTATTTCAAAAGATTTTTATCTTCATATAGATGGATTATGACTTTTCTTCAAAACTTTGGTTTGAAGACAAGTCGACATTTCATTTTTTATAATAATTTTCCAAAATTTTCAGTTCTTGAATTCTCCAGGCACAGCCCTAGTCTCCTTTGCCAAATCCCATGTCAGCTATTCCTGCAAAAATTTGCCAAGAAATTCATCATTTCAACCAAAAAATCAAGGAGGAAACAAAAAGTCAGAGTTCTATTAATTGTGAAAAAAGTGTCAATTGCAAAACATTACAAAAATGGGTTTGGAGAACCAAAAATCAAATTGATGTCTTTATAAAGGTTTTTCCATGAAGATGAATGTCATTGTGCATACCAAGGTCGAGGAAAAGCTTTGAAAGCGAATTGAGTGAGCAAGTGTGTGTTTTGGGGCGAAGGAGCTTGCAGCTAACCGGTGCAGCGCACATGACAGGTGGCGCGATGCACTGGAAGCGCACGGCGCACTAGGAGTTTCTACCCAGTGTTAATTTGAATGGGCGCGGCGCACAGAGAGCGCGTGGTGCATTGGGTTTTTGGTGCGGCGCACACAATTCAAAGCCCGAAATTGTTTCAAACTTCTCCAAATTGCTAATACCTTGCGTGAATTTTCCAGGTAGGGCCTTCTTTTTGACATTGCTTCAAATTTTATGATAAGAGATGGTGGTGTAAGGGTGATAAAGGTTGAAACAAAAATTCAAACCCTCTTTCTATAAACACAAACAAATTTGCTGCCAGGGTTTCAGAGCTCACAGTTTTGCCACCAAAATCATTTGTCCTTCCCCTTGTTCCCTTATCTTCACCAATCCCTAATACCCTATCACCTCAATTCATTACTCCTTCTCCTCCATACTCTATCCCAAATCCTCCAACCTCACACCTCAAAACCTATACAACTAATCCCAAATCCTAAACCTTATTCCCATACATAAAATCCCCCTCCTCTCCCTAATTAAATTTATTTCAATATTCCCTAATCCCCTGCTGTTTTCCCCTTCCTAACATTCCGTGGTTGCATTTGTTTTTTTTCCCCTTGGTGGCAGAATCACAACACAGCAGTTTTTTACATCAAAAGAGCATTCCAAGTACATTTTATATACATCAGTAGCTTTGTCTTCAAGGTATTTTGTCCAGCAGTCATGGCATCTGAGCATTCATCGGACTATGAGGTGGAAACCCAAAGTGACTCTCCCTTAGAAGAACAGGCACCCCGGAGGCCTCATAAAAGTGGTAGACATGTTAGGGAAGAACCAATCACCCTCACAGAATTGCAGGCCTGCCCTCTTGCTATGCAGTGTTTTCAGCATCAGTCTTGCTATGAGTTTTGTCAAAAGGTGGCTAGTGTCCAATTTCATCATGAGTTGGCTCGTCTTTTTGTGTTGCTCTTGCACGGAGATCAAACTATCTTGGCTGGTGTCACCTTCACACTTACACCAAAATCTGTCTCATTAGCAACCGGTATACCGAATATTGGTGAACCATGGCACAAGAAACAGAAGATTGATCAGCAACATTATGAGCCATACATTAAAACCAATTTCTTGAGGCAGCTCAAGGGAGTGTTCCCGTTCCGGTATCTGAAAGATGAATATGCTCCACTAATGAGATTGATCATGAAATATTTCAGCTATGAGGGACGTTTATCTCGTCTTTATGATTATCACATCAGGTTGCTCATGCATTTCACCGGGGTACGAATGATGAACATTCCGTATTTCATTTGCCGAAACATAGAGAGGATGACCACCTTTATACAGCATAAAACCCCTCAGCAGCAACTTAACAGTGTCTATCATTTTTCTCTTATTAAGATTTTGGTGGTTCATCAGTTTGGATTGCAGGGCATCACTTGGGATGATTTCATCTCTCGTGACTTCTTCAGAGCTTCACGAGGAGTATCAGAGGTTAAGCATGAAGGTGAACCTTCTCATCAGTATGAGCGCCATGAGACCACTAGTGTGCCGGTTTTCATCACATATTAGAGAGGCACCAGACATTTGTTTGCAGCTGCAAAGCAAGTGTTATCTCCACCCGGGGTGGAAGGGGCCTCGCTTTCTCCATCAGCATCACAGGTATAGGACAAAGGCAAGAGGCCAATGCAGGATGAGGGGCATTCAGGTGAGCCATCAGGTGAACGAGAGACCGACTTCATTCTCCTTCATGATGATGATACAGATACGGGTCCACAAAGCGCCAAACTTAGAGAGATCATCCAAGAGCAGCAATCAGAGATCGAAGCCTTATCCCTTGACTTGGAGAGGGCTAAGTGGACCATGAAATACTTGGAGCAGAGGAACAAACAACTTGAAGATCAGCAGGCAATCATGGAGCTACAAAACATTCGTGAGCATCGCCAAGCTGCACAAAGGAGAAGAGTTGAGCTCACGTCATTGGAGCAAGATATTAATGAGGATCGGGAGGCCAATATCGAGAGAGTTAACATGCACCTAGAGAGGTTGTTGGACAAGGCCAACAAAGACCATGCACTGCTGAGACACATGGCTTTTCACTACATGGCACGAAACAAAGTGTGCAAGGCCCGAATCAGGAATTTGAAGGCGAAATTGAGGAAGGCAATCAAGAAGAAAAAGAGGCAAAGGGAGCTCGATCATCTTCAGATATTGGCCGAAGCCTCTTTAGCCTAGCATAGCACTTGATAAGGAAGCTCCAGCCCAAATTTCAAGAAATTTTGGGCATTTTTTGTATTTTTGGAAATTTTTGTGCAAAAAATAGGGCTTTTCTCCCTGTGCACCGCGCCACGTGGTGCGCGCTTAAGATTGGAAGCTCCAAATGCAAAAAAGTTTATAGTTTTGGATTTTTCATGAAAAATCATGACTTTTGGTGCATGGCAAAGAGGTTTGGGCAAGTTTTGAGTCCTTGAGAGGTCAAAAACACTCAAAAAATGACCTCTCTACCCCTATTTTGACACACAGGAAGAATTCTTTGGAGATTGACGTTTTGGAGGGGCAAATGGGCACCAAATTCCGAAATTCCACTTGGGTTGAAAAGTAGACAGGCAGGGCTTTCCAACAAGCACACTTGGGCTCAATTTGGACTTCAGGAAGTGCCTCAAACTTAGCCTCAAAGTGGCGCGACGCACAGAGGTTTTTTGCCCAATTTTTCACCTTCCAGCTCAGAAATTCGGCCAGTTTGACTAGTTTTGCTTTGTGATGTAATTTTTGAATTATCTTGATGTAATTGGGTGAACATGATGTAATTTTTACACTTAGTTACTTGTTCTAGAGGATTCATTCAACAAAGAGTGAAAATTTAATGAATGAATTAGTTTCCTACCTTATAGAGGCAAGTTGTTTTGATTGCCTAGATTTTAGTGCTTTGTTTAGAATTGGTTGAAACAACTCCTAGAATGATGAGCTCGACCCCTAGAGGCAAGGGAATGGGTTGGGCTAGTCTATATCACGTATTTTCTAAGTCATTGTCAGGGTTGGACTCTTAGGAAAAGCTTGGCACTCTATTGTACATTGTATCTCTGCATTTTTTGGCTAAGGAAAGACCAGGGTTTTGTAGCACTATTTGGGATCCATGTGGCTTTATGTTTTTATGGTGTGCTTCTCTGAGTAATTGTAAGTTTATATAGTGTTATGTGTCTCATTTTCATGCTTCTTCTTCTGAATTTGAAACAAATGAGTGATTAAGGTGGAACCCATAACTGTTATGTTATGCCTTTGAATTTGTTTAAATTTCCATGTTTTCATCTATTTAAGGAGAATTCTTGAGACTCTCTTGCTCTCCTTAGCTCCTCACTAGTCTGATATATCCATCTCACTTGCTTTAAAGCATCAAAACAATTGCCTTCCTTGCCCCAATCGGAACTCTGCAAAAACTGTGCCTCATCCCCGACCCCAAATTTGCCTTTCCTATTTTTTCAACAAAACCCTAAAAAACTCAAATCAAATCCTTGCACTTAATACCTAGCCTAAGATCAGTTGCAAATTTAGTCATCTCGAGCCTCATCGATTACCTTTTGCCGAGATTGACCGGGAGAGATCCCTCTCCTGTCCTCGTAGGGCTAGTTATGAGGCAGAGCGTGGTTTGATGTGGACCTAGAACCTTGTCTTTATAGCTTGAGACAAATCTAGACTCTAACATAGTGTGGACCTAGAACCTTGTCTTTCCAGCCTGAGACAAATCTAAGCTCTAACATAGTGGCGACCATACTGGGGAAGAAAATGGTTTTCTTGTTGATGTCATTAGTTTTCTAAGCTACAGATGGAGCGTGAAGTTATGCCAGGTAGCCTTCGAAACGCTTTTGCTTTGCATTAGCACAAGTAGATAAACGTTGCTTCAGTCAATCTCCGTTCTAGCTTGTAATCGTGACACTTGACCTGTAAATCGCCCCAATACATTTGAGATTTCTAAGCTTTGGATGATAAGCTTAGAATTTGGCAGGCTGAATAAGTTGTCTATGTTCCTTTGATTTCTTGAAAATAACACGTTGGCTTCAAAGAGATATACCAGAGCTAATCCAGATCCAAATCCTCCCCCTTTCTACGAGAATCCTAATCTGATTTCAAGAATTGTTCGCCAAGAAAGCTCCATCACTCCCGTGTTTAAATCTCATTCATGTCCTACAATTTTTAAGTATCTTGAAGAGCTTGATTTTGATGAAAAGTTTGAATTGTCATTATTTGAAACCAAATCCGAAAGTGCTCTTGGTTCGATAGTTCCAAATCCTGACTTTGCTGCAGCTCTTGAAGTTGAAAGAAATAATAAATCAATTGAGAATTTTATCTTGAGGCACCTTCAGAGAGAAATTCACGTTTCAAATATCGTTGATTTCCTAGAAGCTGCATCTGCAACCCTCGGATCTTCCGTAACGGCATCCGCTTCGAAAATCCCTACCGAACCTCCCTTCATTCCCACCCTTCCCCCGTAGCCTAATATTGTTGATCAAAATTCTGCTGTAAATTCACCTCCATCTACTCCTTCTACCTACCGAACCTCCCTTCATTCCCACCCTTCCCCCGCAGCCTAATATTGCTGATCAAAAGTCTGTTGTAAATTCACCTCCATCTACTCCTTCTACATCCAAAATTGCTTCACCTCCGCATACACCTCCTCATACACCTCATACATCAGCTGCTCCCACTCCTCCAACATCCCCCAGACCAAATCCACCAAGAGCAATGGCTGCTCGGTTTGCACCTCTTGCGCTGCCTTAAGTTTTGAATGACATGCTCGTAGATTATCAGAGCAAAATTCCTTTATTTGATGGCACACCTCAGGGTATCACAACTCAACAACATGTCGACAAAATGACGGATTTCTTCGATCTCCATGAGATCGATGAAGAAAATGTGACCATGAGGTTATTCGTGCAGACTTTCGGTGGCGAGGTAAGAAAATGGTTTAGAGCTTTGCCGGCCAAAAGTATTCCTACGTTAGAAGAGCTTAAAAGATAGTTTTTGGAACGCTGGGAAGTAAAGAAAGATCTGTTGCAAATCACACATGAATATACTAAGATCAAGCGAAATGTTGGTGAGTCTGTTCAAGACTATTGTATTAGATTCAATGCGGTTTATAATGCAATTCCGGATGATTTAAAGCCAACTAGAAGATCAGATTTGCTTAAGTTCCCGGATGGTTTTTATCCGAACATTGCTTATCAGTTGAGGGAGAGAGATCCAGCTACGCAGAAAATTGTCGTTAGCATCGAGGCAAATTTGAATGACAAGCGAGCTAGATTGAAAGCAAAGAAGAAAGTCTCAATAAAAGAAGAAACTTCTACCTCAGATCAAGTGCTCCGCAAGGTATAAAAGATGTTTGAAAGGTTGACACTTGATAAGCCGGAACCGCAGATCCGGAATCCCAATTTCCGTGGTCAGCAGCAGCCACAATTCAGGATCAAACAGCGTGAGCAGCGAGCACAAGAAATGGCATCACAACAGCAGCAAGTAAAGACACCTCTTCAGTAGAATTTTGTTGGCCCTGAATATGATGATGAGGACCATGTAATAGGAGAAGAAAATCACTTCTTTAATCCTAATGATATGCCCACATTTATCACTGAAGATGATGAGTATGCAGAAAGTTCAGCAGTACAGCATGATGCAGATTTTATCTTGTCGAATCACACAGCTCTTGAAGAGGAGTCGGATGAGTATCAAAGAGGGTATATGGATGCCTTGTCCACCCAGCAGCGTCAGTATTCATTAAGAAACGGAAATGTTCCCATAAATCCAATCCAAAAGAGGAAGGAAGGTCTAACATCTAAGAATGAGCCACCAATTGCACCAAATAAAGGCAAAGAAGTTGCGGATCCTATGCCTAACAAATCTTCATCAGCAAATGAATGAGTTAATCAGCCCATTGTACTGAAAGATAAAGCTGAGAAGAAAGAAGTTCCAGCCAAAGAGGTAGAGAAGACTTCCACTTTTAGTTTAGAAAATGAAATTTCTAAATTGAAGGTTTCTATTCCTTTGACAGAGCTGATGAGGAACAGCGATTATAGAGGGCAGGTTTCCAAAATTCTGAATTTTGATCCAATGTCCGACATGGTGAGTGTGGAAGATGATAAACCTAAACTGATTTTTGGACCAACATTGAATGGTGAGTCTCCAGACAGTGATGTGCCTCCTTTTTATATCAGTTTGAGAGTGCATGAGTTTGTGTTGCATAATGCTATGTTTGATTCCAGCGCCTCCCACAATCTTATGCCAGAAGCTATTATGGAGAAGCTGGGTTTGGACATTACCAAGAAGTACCATGATCTCTATTCATTTGATTCCAGCAGGGTGAGATGTATTGGGCTTATTAAAGACTTGGTGGTCAGTTCGGATCAGATTCGGCTAAGAATATTTTGATGGATGTTGTTGTAGCAGACATTCCTCCCCGATTCGGTATGCTTCTTTCAAGGTCTTGGGGAGCTAAGATCAAAGGAACTATGCAGCTTGATTTCTCCTATGCAACGATTCTAGCGTTTGGCCAAATGAGAAAATTGTATCGTGAACAGAAAATGAAATACATGATTACAAGCAAGGAGAAACCAATTAATCATCCGATTAATTATGTACATACACATCTAGAGTCTTTTGTTTTGCATTCAGATAGTTTCAATGATATTGATAGTCAGTTAGTTGTAGCAGATGATATTCCAGAAATAGCAGAAAATTTCAGATAAGTTTTGAAGAGAGAAGGACAAGAACATGGAAATATCGTTCAGCAATCAGAAAAAGGTGATGGACAACAAGCAGAAAAAACAGAGGAAAAAGAGTTTCAGCACTTAGAAGAAGAGAAGAAGAGGAATATGGCATATGGACCATGGATTTCGATGGCGCAGTGGGAAATGATGGTGCTGGAATTGGAATTTGGGTACGCAGTCCTTTTTCCGCTCCAAACAAAGTGTCGAGTAATGTGCGGGTATGTTCTTACAAACTTGCTTTTTATTTCTCAAACAATGAAGCTGAGTATGAGGCTTTGATTGCTGGTCTAAAGATCCTAAGAAAGCTTAATGCTAAGAGGATTGTTGTATATGGCGACTCCGAATTGGTGATTAAGCAAGTTAAAGGCGAATATCAAGCAAAGCATCCTCGGATGCGGGCATACCGGAATGTTGTTCTAGACATTTTGAAGTTGTTTTCAGATTACACTTTGACGTGTGTGCCTCGTATTCAAAATAGTATTGCTGATGCACTTGCTAAGGCAGAAAGTAATTTGAAGATTCCTATGAACTCAAGCAATAAATTTGAAATCCATGTGAAGCATCGTCCGACTGTCCCGGTAAATCAGAGATATTGGCAAGTTTTCCAAGATGATGAGGAGATCAATGATTTTCTGCAAAACAAGGGTAAATTCAAAGATACCTCAATTGATGTAGAGCATGATGACGGAAAAGATGATGTGCAGATCAATCAAATGGAAGTGTTGCAGCTCAAGGATAATGTGATTCCTAAAGACTTGATACCTTTAGAAGAGCTCTTTGATCATGATGACGTAGCCCGCAAACCAACATTGCAGCCAACAGAGAAGGGAGTCGAAGACGTGAATATTGGAACAGCCGAGCATCCGAAGATGGTAAAGCTGTCCATAGCATTGTCACCGAAGGTAAAGGCCAAATATATCAGTTTTTTGTCATCTTTTGTCGATGGTTTGCTTGGGACTATTCTGATTTGAAGACATATGATACCAATATAATTCAGCACACTATTCCTATTAAGCCTAATCAAAAACCTTTCAGACAGAAGTTAAGAAGGCTTAATCCAAAATTGCTGCCATAAATTGAGAAGGAAGTTAATAGGTTGTACAAATCAGGAATCATTGTTCCCATCTATTTTTCTGATTGTATATCTAATTTGGTGCCCATGCGAAAGAAGACTGGTGAGATTCGTTTGTGCATTGATTTTCGAAATCTCAACAAAGTTTCATTGAAGGATAATTATCCGCTACCAAAAATGGATCACATACTTCAGCGAGTAGTTGGAGCATCTCGCAAGTCACTTCTCGATGGTTATTCCGGATATAACCAAATTTTAGTCCATGAAGATGACCGAGACAAAACAGCGTTCACCACTCCGTGGGGAACATTTCATTATGCAAAAATACCTTTCGGTTTGAAGAACGCGGGTGCCACTTTTCAGCGGGCAATGGACTTGGATTTTGCAAATGAGAAGGATCTCTTCTTGGTTGTGTACCTTGATGATTTGACCGTGTTTTCCAAATCAAATGAAGAACACTTGTATCGTTTGAAAATTCTCTTTGAAAAGTGCAGAAAATATGGTGTGTCGCTGAATCCTAAGAAGAGCTTGTTTTCCATGGATGAAGGCAAACTACTTGGGCACATTATCTCAAAATATGGCATCCGTATTGATCCATCACGTGTGGAAGCGATTCAGCAAATTGACCTGCCCTGGAATAAGAAGGAGATACAATCGTTTAATGGTAAGATGAATTTTTTGCGCCGCTTTGTTCCTAATCTTGTTGAACATCTGAGGGAGATTACAAACATGCTTAAGAAGGACAGCCAAGTGTCATGAACGGAAGAGGCTGTAAAATCTTTCAATTTAGTAAAATTGGCTCTTTCTTCAGCTCCGGTTCTAATCAGCCCGGATTATACTCGGGATTTTATATTGTTTTCATTTGCTTCAGAACATACTTTGGCAGCTGTGTTAATGCAGAAAAAGGATGAGCATGAAAGACCCATTGCTTTCTTCAGCCGAACTATAAGGGATGCTGCATTGAAATACAACATTATTGAGAAGCAAGCCCTTGCACTTGTAAAAGCACTAAAAGATTTCCATGTATACATTTTGCACTCCCATATTTTAGCTTATGTTCCTAATGCTATTGTCAAAGATGTTTTGGTTCAGACTGATCCTGAAGGAAGACGTTGCAAGTGGATAGCAGCTTTGCTGGATTATGATGTGGAGATAAGGCCCACAAAGCTTGTTAAAGGTCAGGGTTTGGCAAAGTTGATGGCTGAATCAAATCTGCACGTCTTAGACATAAATCTGATCGCTGCTATGTCCGATGAAAATGAGGAAAGTTCGTCACTTCAGGTATCAGAAATGTTTGTTCTTTCTCCATGGTATTCAGATATCATATATGTCCTTCAGAATTTGTCCGCACCACCTGGTATGGCTAGAAACAAAGCAAGAACTCTTAAGTTAAAGGCTGCTAAATTTTGTATTTTGAATTCTACACTTTATTGGAAAGATCCTGGTGGCGTTTTGTTAAATTGTTTGGTGGAGGAAGAAGCGAAGCAGGTCATTGAGGATTTCCATAAAGGAGATTGTGGCGGTCACCTTTTTTGGAAAACAACAGCAAATAAAATTCTGAGGGCTGGATACTATTGGCCAACATTGTTTGCTGATGTGTTCAAGACTGTTAAGAGCTGTCATAACTGCCAGATTTTTGAAGGGAAACAGAAATTACAGCCTTTGCCGCTTAAGCCCATTGAGGTGAGTGCCCCTTTTCAGCAGTGGGGGCTGGATTTCATTGGTGAAATTCATCCTTCTTCTTCAGGTCAGCATAGATGGATCCTCACAGTGACAGATTACTTCACGAAATGGATCGAAGCAATTCCCACTAGGCAAGCTACGGATGCGGTAATAATTTCATTCCTTGAAAATAATATTTTGTCTCGTTTTGGTTGCCTGAATAAGTTAATCATTAATAACGCAGCAGCGTTCAAGACAAAAAGGATGGTTGAGTTTTGTAGTAAATATCATATTGCCTTGGGGCACTCAACCACCTATCATCACAAGGCAATGGATTGGCAGAGTCTTCCAACAAATCTTTGGTTAATATCATTAAGAAGATGCTGGAAATCAACAAGAAGATTTGGCATAAGAAGCCGATCCATGCACTTTGGGCAGATCATGTGAGTCAAAAGAAATCCATTGGTATGTCCCCCTTTGAGTTAGTTTATGGAGTTGACACAGTGTTCCCTACCTCTCTTGCAGCTCCAGTAGTCAAACTTCTTCAAGAGGCTGGTAGTGAAATGGATCCAATGAAGAGAAGGCTAAATCAAATGATCCACTTGCAGCAGACACGGGAGGATGTTTTTCAAAACACATTCAAGTTGCAGGAGAGAATTAAAAAGATTTATGACAAAAAAGCAAAGGCGGACACATTTCAGTTGGATGATGTGGTGTTAAAGTGGGATGCAAGGAATGAGGAAAAGGGCAAGCACGGCAAGTTTGACAATCTTTGGAAAGGTCCTTTTAAGATTGCAGCATACTGGGGTCAGAATGCCTTTATTTTGAAGGAGATGAACGGGGAATATTGTCCAGGAGGTCCGGTCAATGGTCGGCTGCTCAAGCGATACCTTTTCTGAGTTATTTCTGTTGTCATCATTGTCATTGTAAATACCATTTTATTTCAGTTTCGTTGCAAGTTTTTGTTGTGATCTTTTCTTCAGTCCGGGGCCCGAAGTGAAGGCTATAATTCTGAAGAAAGATTTCAGTTTTGAGTTCAGTTTGTCGAGTCAGTTTTTCAGTCATTTTAGTGTTATTATCGAGTCATTTTCAGTCAAGTTTTAGTCAAATAAATTGAGTCAAAAGTCTTGTATTGTTTGTCAAAATAATGACTCCATATCCCAATGGACGAAGGCACTGTCTAGCTCTTCCAGAGATCTGCTGTTCTTGGCACCTCTAAGGAGCTACCATCCCCATTGGAGCCAATGTTAGAGTCTGTCTGGTCATCCCTCCGTTAGAGATCAAAACTCGTTTTGCATTTCATGTTTAGGTGTCCCATCTCTCTTGATCAGTTGCATTTCGTTAGGAGCATGCCATAAATCTGACGGAAGGGCTTTTGTCATTCTTTCCCCTCATGCTTTGCACTGTTGGCTCAGGTCTGTCCATCAAAATCAAATCCTAAAAGTCATTTGCAGTCCTGTTGCAGTTTCTAGGTCATAATAGTCATTTTAGTCATTAGGTCTAGGGTTAGTCAATTTGGTCTTCGACAAAGTCTAATAAAGCCAGCAGGCCAGAGGGAGGTCCTTGATAAGTTGTTATTTCAAAAGATTTTTATCTTCATATAGATGGATTATGACTTTTATTCAAAACTATGTTTTGAAGACAAGTCGACATTTGTTTTTTGTAATAATTTTCCAAAATGTT
This sequence comes from Pinus tabuliformis, assembly GCA_031772625.1. Taxonomy (NCBI): domain Eukaryota; kingdom Viridiplantae; phylum Streptophyta; class Pinopsida; order Pinales; family Pinaceae; genus Pinus; species Pinus tabuliformis. Next base: position 912,675,767 of record CM062818.1, on the reverse strand, counting down.
TAGTTCTTCAATTCTCTAAGCGCAGCCCTGGTCTCCTTTGCCAAATCCCATGTCAGCGATTCCTGCAAAAATTTGCCAAGAAATCCATCATTTCAACCAAAAAATCAAGGAGGAAACAAAAAGTCAGAGTTCTATTAATTGTGAAAAAAGTGTCAATTGCAAAACATTACAAAAATGGGTTTGGAGAACCAAAAATCAAATTGATGTCTTTATAAAGGTTTTTCCATGAAGATGAATGTCATTTTGCATACCAAGGTCGAGGAAAAGCTTTGAAAGTGAATTCAGTGAGCAAGTGTGTGTTTTGGGGCGAAGGAGCTTGTAGCTAACTGGCGCGACACACGTAACAGGTGGCGCGGTGCACTAGAAGCCCGCGGCGCACTTGGAGTTTCTGCCCAGTGTTAATTTGAACGGGTGCGACGCACTGGGTTTTTGGCGCAGCGCACACAGTTCAAAGCCCGAAATTGTTTCAAACTTCTCCAAATTGCTAATACCTTGCGTGAATTTGCCAAGTAGGGCCTTCTTTTTGACATTGCTTCAAATTTTATGATAAGAGATGGTGGTGTAAGGGTGATAAAGGTTGAAACAAAAATTCAAACCCTCTTTCTATAAACACAAACAAATTTGCTGTCAGGGTTTCAGAGCTCACATTTTTGCCACCAAAATCATTTATCCTTCCCCTTGTTCCCTTATCTTCACCAATCCCTAATTCCCTATCACCTAAATTCATTACTCCTTCTCCTACATACTCTATCCCAAATCCTCCAACCTCACACCTCAAAACCTATACAACTAATCCCAAATCCTAAACCTTATTCCCATACATAAAATCCCCCTCCTCTCCCTAATTAAATCTATTTCAATATTCCTTAATCCCCTATTGTTTTCCCCTTCCTAACATTCCGTGGTTGCATTTGTTTTTTCCCCTTGGTGGCAGAATCACAACACAGCAGTTTTTTACATCAAAAAGAGCAGTCCAAGTACAGTTTATATACATCAGTAGCTTTGTCTTCAAGGTATTTTGTCCAGCAGTCATGGCATCTGAGCATTCATCAAACTATGAGGTGGAAACCCAAAGTGACTCTCCCTTGGAAGAACAGGCACCCCGGAGGCCTCATAAAAGTGGCAGACATGTTAGGGAAGAATCAATCACCCTCACAGAATTGCAGGCCTGCCCTCTTGCTATGCAGTGTTTTCAGCATCAGTCTTGCTATGAGTTTTGTCAAAAGGTGGCTAGTGTCCAATTTCATCATGAGTTGGCTCGTCTTTTTGTGTTGCACTTGCACGGAGATCAAGCTATTTTAGATGGTGTCACCTTCACACTTACACCAAAATCTGTCTCATTAGCAACCAGTATATCGAATATTGGTGAACCATGGCACAAGAAACAAAAGATTGACCAACAGCATTATGAGCCATACATTAAAACCAGTTTCTTGAGGCAGCTCAAGAGAGTGTTCCCGTTCCAGTATCTGAAAGATGAATATGCTCCACTAATGAGATTGATCATGAAATATTTCAGCTATGAGGGACGTTTATCTCGTCGTTATGCTTATCACATCAGGTTGCTCATGCATTTCACCAGGGTACGAATGATGAACATTACGTATTTCATTTGCCGGAACATAGAGAGGATGACCACCTTTATACAGCATAAAACCCCTCAGCAGCAACTTAATAGTGTCTATCATTTTGCTCTTATTAAGATTTTGGTGGTTCATCAGCTTAGATTGCAGGGCATCACTTGGGATGATTTCATCTCTCGTGACTTCTTCAGAGCTTCACGGGGAGTATCAAAGGTTAAGCATGAAGGTGAACCTTCTCATCAGTATGAGTGCCATGAGACCGCTAGCGTGTCGGTTTTCATCACATATCAGAGAGGCACCAGACATTTGTTTGCAGCGGCAAAGCGAGTGTTATCTCCACCCGGGGTGGAAGGGGCCTTGCTTCCTCCATCAGCATCACAGGTACAGGACAAAGGCAAGAGGCCAATGCAGGATGAGGGGCATTCAGGTGATCCATCAGGTGAACGAGAGACCGACTTCATTCTCCTTCATGATGATGATACAGATACGGGTCCACAAAGCGCCAAACTTAGAGAGATCATCCAGGAGCAGCAATCAGAGATCAAAGCCTTATCCCTTGACTTGGAGAGGGATAAGTGGACCATGAAATACTTGGAGCAAAGGAACAAACAGCTTGAAGATCAGTAGGCAATCATGGAGCTACAAAACATTCGTGAGCATCGCCAAGCTGCACAAAGGAGAAGAGTTGAGCTCACGTCATTGGAGCAAGATATTAATGAGGATCGGGAGGCCAATCTCGAGAGAGTTAACATGCACCTAGAGAGGCTGTTGGACAAGGCCGAAAAATACCATGCACTACTGAGACACATGGCTTTTCACTACATGGCACGAAACAAAGTGTGCAATGCCCGAATCAGGAATTTGAAGGCAAAATTGAGGAAGGCAATCAAGAAGCAAAAGAGGCAAAGGGAGCTTGATCATCTTTAGATATTGGTCGAAGCCTCTTTAGCCCAGCATAACACTTGATAAGGAAGCTCCAGCCCAAATTTCAAGAAATTTTGGGCATTTTTGGTATTTTTGGAAATTTTTGTGCAAAAAACAGGGTTTTTCTCCCTATGTGTCGTGCCACGTTACACGCGCTTAAGATTGGAAGCTCCAAATGCAAAAAAGTTTATAGTTTTTTATTTTTCATGAAAAATCATTACTGTTGGTGCATGGCCAAGAGGTTTGGGCAAGTTTTGAGTCCTCAAGAGGTCAAAAGCACTCAAAAAATGACCTCTCTGCCCCTATTTTGACACACAGGAAGCAGTCTTGGGCGATTGAAGTTTTGGAGGGGCAAGTGGGCACCAAATTCAGAAATTCCACTTGGGTTGGAAAGTAGACAGGTAGGGCTTTCCAACAAGCACACGTGGGCTCAATTTAGACTTCAGGAATTGCCTCAAACTTAGCCTCAAAGTGGCGCGACGCGCAGAGAAATTGGAACGCGCACAGAGGTTTTTTGCCCAATTTTTCACCTTCTAGCTCAGAAATTCAGCCAGTTTGACTAGTTTTGCTTTGTGATGTAATTTTTGACTTATCTTGATGTAATTGGGTGAACATGATGTAATTTTGACACTTAGTTACTTGTTCTAGAGGATTCATTCACCGAAGAGTGAAAATTTAATGAATGAATCAGTTTCCTACCTTATAGAGGCAAGTTGTTTTGATTGCCTAGATTTTAGTGCTTTGTTTAGAATTGGTTGAAACAGCTCCTAGAATTATGAGCTCGACCCCTAGAGGCAAGGGAATGGGTTGGGCTAGTCTATATCATGTATTTTCTAAGTCATTGTCAGGGTTGGACTCTTGGGAAGAGCTTGCCACTCTATTGTACATTGTATCTCTGCATTTTTTGGCTAAGGAAAGACCAGGTTTTTGCAGCACTGTTTGGGATCCATGTGGCTTTATGTTTTGATGGTGTGCTTCTCTGAGTAATTGTAAGTTTATCTAGTGTTATGTGTCTCATTTTCATGCTTCTTCTTCTGAATTTGAAACAAATGAGTGATTAAGATGGAATCCATAACTGTTATGCTATGCCTTTGAATTTGTTTAAATTCCCATGTTTTCATCTGTTTAAGGAGAATTCTTGAGACTCTCTTGCTCTCCTTAGATCCTCACCAGTCTGATCTATCCATCTCACTTGCTTTAAAGCATCAAAACAATTGCCTTCCTTGCCCCAATCGGAACTATGCAAAAACTATGCCTCATCCCCGACCCCAAATTTGCCTTTCCCATTTTTTCAACAAAACCCTAAAAAACTCAAATCAAATCCCTGCACTTAATACCTAGCCTAAGATAGTTGCAAATTTAGTCATCTCGAGCCTCATCGATTACCTTTTGCCGAGATTGACTCGGAGAGATCCCTCTCCTGTCCTCGTAGGGCTAGCTACGAGGCAGAGCGTGGTTTGATGTGGACCTAGAACCTTGTCTTTCCAGCCTGAGACAAATCTAGGCTCTAACATAGTGTGGACCTAGAACCTTGTCTTTCCAGCCTAAGACAAATCTAGGCTCTAACAGGTTCTCCGCTGATGTGGAATACGATAGGATATCCTAGATGCGATGCCACTATAGTTGCGGTTAATACTCTCGTTGGATTCATTGATATCACATCGCACATCGCCTGCTTTGTTCACAAGATCATCCGCTGGGATTTTACACCGATTGCGAGTTGCAATAAAGTTGCGGAACTATCGCCTTAACCGTCAGACCTAACCACAGTGTGACCACTCGACCTTAACCACGAGATAGGCAGGGAAGTTGGCAAGACCACCAATTTCGGCAGAACTTCCAGATTTAACTCCAAATAATGAATTTAACCAGGTAGTAAGCCAGATTTGGAGGAGAAAATTGTGGAAACACTGACAGAAGTCTTAACTAAGGCAATTTTTGACCAAATGGGAGGCAAAAAGAGGCTATATAGCCATTTTTGGACATTCTGAACTCATAGGAACATGTTTCAGTATCAAAGGATCACTTCTGGATAGGTTTTCTGCAAAGTGAGGCCTACGGGTGTTTGGTCAACCACAGTGTTGATTTAGTTTATGGAGGAGTATGAAGATGGAGATGACCTTGCAGGGGTCTTCCAACCTCCTTGTGTTTTTTTGCAGCAACCATTACAGTATTGTTGTAGCTTTATTTCTTCTTTTCTCTATATGTGAATGGAGAAAGAGACTTGTTTAAGTACTTCAAGTGGATTGTAGTATTATTTATGCTCTTGGAAGTTTGAGTATGGGGTCTTCATTTGAGAGCCCTTAGCTTGATGATTGTTTCATCACTAACTGTATGTTGTCATGTGTTTTGAGTGAGAGTTATTTGTAGAAGAATGTTTCCTTGAAGGGGAAACTAGCCACTCTTTTTGTCAGCACACTTATGTACTCTTTATTACTGAAGAATTTTGAGCATAATGAGAAGGGGTCATGCCTTTGGAGGTGATCCAAGGAGATGTAGCCCAGGAGGGGTGAACTCCTTTAACAATGGTTGGTGTATTACTGTTTGATGCATGTTTCCATTCAGTGCTTTGGTTTCATGTTTTAATTTTTCTTCATGGAACTAACTTAAGTAAACACACATAAAATTCATGTTTTTACTTGTTATATGAGAGTACAAACCTCAAGCACATTTTTATATTTTGAATGGGGAAGTAGCACAGCATTACTAATCTGCTCCATTTCAGATCAATCAAGTACTGGAAAAAATAAATGAGACAACCACACAAAGGTTGCACTTATTTTTGGACTAAACTTCCCCAAAAAAAACCAGTGTGGGAAAACCAATGCAACAAATATGTGTTTTATTATTATGCGGATTTTTGAATACAACTAGGGTGCCAAATTTGGCTCACCCAACAGAGAATAAACTCGGCAGAAGTACCTTTATCCAGAGACAAATATTTTGGCGGATCCAGCAACTGGATGAACAAACCCCACCTGTGACTGCGTTATCCCCAGTGCTATGCAACGATGTCTTCTCCCAACTCTGCGCTAAGACTGCGTCACCTCCTCTGGGAGCTATGTCACCATCCCGGTGAGCCTTCTCGACTCATAAATCGATCTGCTGAATTGATGCTCAATTTTCCTCAGATAAACCCCAGTGTTGCCTCTCTGTGACTGTGTGAGCCCTCCAGCCTCTGTGTCACCCTCCTGGAGTTATGTTGTCTCTCCCTGGTGCTTCACTACCTCTCTGTTATGTATTCTCGACCTTGGATGAAAGTCTTGCTGCCTAACTACCCCTCTCTACACTAAAATCTTACTCTGAAATTCTCAACAAATGACGCCCGAGAATTTCGTTCTAGCTCAAGTGCTACTCTCCCCTGTGTATATTCTCCAACTGACCCCAAGCCTTCCTTTATACTTTTCTTATTGAGAAATAAACAATCGTGATCTAATCTCTAATCAATGGCTAAGATTAAATTAGACTTGATCCTCGTCACTTAGAAGCTTCTCACCCATATTTACATTAATTCACTTTAATTATTTTAATTTCTTAAGTTTTAACTTAGGCACCATTAAAAATAATTAATTATTTGAATAACATGCACTCCGGGTGGAATTTATCCAAATGATTTCTGGGTCTTGGAGATCTCATGTTTTCTATCCCCTACACAAAGTTTTGGAGCTAGAGCACATCCGATGCTACCCAAAAAGTCAACATGATTGAGCTAGAAATTGTAATACATCTCTATTCATCATATTAATGCAAGCAGGAAAATGGGTTTTTAGCAGATTTATTTCCCCTAGAAAAATATTGTGTTCATGTTTGTGATTGATGTTCTAAATTTTGAATTGAATTCTACAGAGCAGTAGAGTAGGATTGTGTCTTGTGATTTCGATTTAAATTTCATGAGTAGTTACAATTCTACTCCATAATTTCTACATACCTCTCTAAGAAGAACATCCAATGACAAGAAATGACCCCAACTAATTCAACCTCATCTACTAGGTGAATTAGAAGATTAACCTACAAGTCCATGAAACTCATCAGCAGTTCCTTCTCAAACATACAAACAGTCTTAGCTATCTCTTGATGCCACCTTCGAATGCTATCCATATGAATCTCCTTTGATGTGATCCAACGTACAAATGCAAATAATTTAGATATGGTATGTCGTAGGTCTTGGAGGGAGTCATGGTTCACATACCCATGCATGAGCAGAGGATAATGACATTGCATGGTAAATAGTATATTATACAAAAATTAATTATAAAATATGCCATTACATAAAAATAAAAATTATGTTTTTGACATATGTACTCTTAGAAGGTTCAAATGTTCATGCGATTTCAACCCTGACAAATGATCTTCCATAGTGAAGTGACATCATAGTGAAGACCCATATAAAGAAGGCACCCTCACACTCATTATAACTTCCTTTGCCAAAGAAATATCGTCTTTCTTTAAAATTCATGGGACATTACCTTCTTTGAAAGACCAAGAGGGACTAGCCTTTCCTCTAGTTTCTCATCTTGGCCAGTGTTTATTTTTAGTTTTTGAAGAAATGATATTTCTCCTAACAACCAATGTGTCACTCTCTTTCGATGATATGTGCCTCTATAAAGAATATGAGACATTTTTAAATATATGCATGGGATCTAGTAAGTGAGCAATCTTAAGATGCTCCCAATATGGGAGATCATAAAAGAAAAATATCATTTTCATCCCAATGGGTAATTTATCAATATAGGTGTTGAATAATTTTGGATCATCGAACATAGGCTACCCATTTGAATTGAACATTTATGCAAACTTCTTCTCCTTCTCTCTCTCATATGCTCTATGCCATTCAGTTGGAGTCATTATTGCAGGCCTTTGGGTTCTCTCTAGTTTACCATTAAAAGCGGATGTTGCTCTTCTGTAAGGGTGTTCTTCTCAAAGGAATACCATGGAGCAGTCATACATTAGCTTTAGTAGGTAGCCATACCACCTAGTCTTCAGAGAAGGTCCACAACATTTACATCCATGATACCATTTTGTTATAAAACTTGTGAAATTATTGTATACGGGTTGACACGTTAGCGACCATGAAGATCAAAACTATTGCAACGAATTAAATTTAATATATGTGAAACAATATTGTTACGTATATAAAAGAAAATCAATAAAAATGTAATATACTAGAGCAAACTCCTAAGCCTGGATAATAATGTATGGTGTAAGCACATATGCCATACAACGTAAAACTCTTCTATGTTGCAATGGGTCTTGATACATCATACACATGTATCCCTTCACATAAGACCTTCAATTCATCTACCAATGGTTGTAAGTAGACATCCATATTCTTCACTTGTCTTCTACTAGGGACTATCAGAGCCAACGTAATATGTTCATTCTTCATGGAAAACCATGGGGGGGAAATTGCTATTGATCACTACTATAGGCCAAACAAAATAGTTGGTGTTTTGGAGGGAATATGGGTTGACGCAATCCATTGTTATGTTGATTCATAGACTTCGTACTTCATCCTTGAATTTTTTAGGCCATGTATCCTCTATATGCTTCATGGCTATTGAATATGTTGGGATTCACTTAACTCCCGAATCACTTTTGTGTGAGGCATGCCATCCATGCAACATATCTAATTCTTTGCAACAAAAGAGCCTTTAAATCCTTGGGATTATAGGCATGTGCCTCAATATTTTATGAGGAGGACCATGTGATTTACTTGTTTTTTTAATTACGGTACCTATCATGCCCACATTTAATACATATCTCTTTTTTTTCATATTCTCCTCTATATAGAATACAATCATTCAAACATGCATGATATGATATGTTGGCTTAGTGGGCCCTGACCCATGTTCAGCGTTAATTTAGCCAAACAAATCCCTACACTACTAGCCCTTTCGGCATCAATCTGTGGAGCGCACACTGAAGTCTCACCCGAAGCAGTATGGAGGAATGTTGGAACCAAGTTTCCGCACCCAGAGATATTTATGATGTCGTTTTATGCCCTAACTTAGACTTCGCGTAGATCGATAAGCCTATTAGGGCTTATTGATATACTTCTCTTAATCAGCCTCCAGACCTTCGCAAAGGTCTACGATTGTCATTCATGGACCCTTACCAGGTGAATCAACCACTTACATGCTTCTGTAATTACTCTTACTTCTGTATTTACCCAAATCAGCGTAAGTATCTGATAACTTCAATATGCATTAATATGTTCTTCGCGTAAACAGATAGTATCACTTGCATACAGATAACCATGTAAAACATATATATTCGCGCATCAATACAACATTAAATCACGAAACCATTATTCAGCATAACATAACCATAATTATTCATTACAGAAGTAAATAGATCAAACACAGATATTTCCAGAGTAATCTTCTTTATTAGTACTTTAGATCTTCTTACAGACTCTAACTACCCTGCGCACTCAGCTGCAGGAGTCCGCGTATTCAGCTGCAGACTTCTACCCTAGGCATTTACGCACACAGCGACAGAGCCTTTCCTCTATTCTAAGACTCTTAGCTCTTTTCGCTAATGACCCATTGCATTCATCATTATTCTCTGAAAAATTGCATTAAACTCTTCTAAGACTCTCCTTTTATACAATCTCATGGTCCGCGGACCATGGGTGGATCTTCTAAATCTGACACAACTTACATAAAATAAGGGAGGAAACCCTTTATGACACTTTTACATCTACACGCTCTGTGACCACAAATTGTGGATACTTTACAATTTACATACAAAACTTGGGCTTTCTGCCCCAAAACTAGGGCTTTTAACCCCAAAATTGACCCTAGGGGACCTTGTCCCGACGGGCCCCCAACATAAATATGGTGACTGTTAACACCCAGGTTGTTCCCTATGACTCCCAAGGGAATACGGCTGGGGTAACCACTAACCAATCTTTGGATTACAGTTCCTAGCCAAACTGTAATCAGAGAGGGCTATCTCTTTATAATTTGTCTCTATTTTTGATAGTGTTTTTAGGCTAGCTATTATGCTCAGGTTTTGGTTTATGTTTTGGTTGAAGGACTTCTTTCAGTGCTTAAGGTGTAGTGTCCAGACAGTAGTATATCATTGGGCAATGGAGTCTAGAGCTGTGAAATGTTTTGAAATGCTGGAGTGATGATGTTCAGACTGCAGGGCCTATTGAGTATCTCAAACAAACAAAATTTAAACTTAAATGGTGATGTATGGTCAGCCAACAGAAAGCAATTAAGAATTCTCCATTAAGCTGGTGATGTGAAAGTGAAACATGATGCTCAGGAGCAAACTTGAATTCCTGAAACAAAGGTCACTGTGAAAGATATATTCTGAAAGTGCAGCAATTAAAAATTACACTTATCGAGATTATAGCTGAAGAAAACATTCATTAACAACACAGATTGAACTCAGGGTATTGCTTGAATAAGTCCTGAAGGTTATTCTTTTTCTTTGTTGCTAAACATTTAGGAATTAGAAACATATATGAATTGCAATAGATTGAAACACATAACAAAGGAGTTACAGAAAAACTTATTGTATTGTGAGGTACACATGAATCCTGCAGTTTCAACAAACAGCAGAACGCATTCAACACTTCGGAACTCCAAGAAATTCCATCACTTTCTTTATTAAACTTGTGAAAGGATTACAGCATAAGAACTTCTTCAAGAGAAATCAACAACAACCCCTGCAAGCTTGTGCGAGGGGCAAATATATACAATCGGTTGTTACAAAATATCTGAGTGCTAAGTTATCTCAGAAATGAATATCTTCACCAACTTTTCAAGATATTTAGATCAGAGAGTTATTACATCATTGAATACAAAGTAAATGCATCTTTATGCTTTGTCAGAAGATATTTTGGCCTTTGGAGGCCACTGAGTCGGTTGGAGTGATCTGCATTAATGCTGAGAAATGCGCTTTTGGAGCTGCTCTGCTGTAGCTTCTCGGCCTGGACACCTGTAGCTTCTCACCTTGCTTTGTTGGCCGTGAATTCTGCTGAGTTGGCTCAGCTTTAATCTTTAATGCATGCTGATTCCTTTAAACTGTCCTGTGTATGACAATTTGCATTTTCCATGAACAAAATTTGTTGAATGGCTTCCTGTTTATAAAATCGTCTGTATGGCCTTGGTCCACCATTCTAGTGTAGGTAGTTGATGCCTGAGAATTGCATCCATAGTCTCCTCCGCCTCTGTATATTTGTAAAAATTGGGAGGCACCTCAAACAGGTGTTTGATTTCATTCATTATAAAAAATAAACTTTCTACTCTATTGTAGAGAGTCTGTCCTGTGGCTGGCCCTGTTTCCTCTGAGGTGTTGGGCTTCTCATTGATCTGACTTGTGGCAAATGCATTAACCCTTTTGGCATACTGGTCATGTGTGAACAATCTCCCTGCGTTGTTCAGTAAGCTAGGGAGCCCTCTGTTTTCTAACACCTGAAATTTCTCCATAAATCTGTTTACCTCAGTCTGCATGTCCTGGGTTCTTCTCTCTAATGTCTGCACCAAGTTTCTCAGTGTAAGAACCCTCTTGATTAACTGAATGTGCTCAGTTCTGTTTGAAATTCCCATGGCAGCCAACTGAGTACTTGTTCTATTGTTAAGCACATTAATCATCCTGGTGGCAATTTCAGGCATATTGCTTAGAGCAGCTCTTGATCTCTGAATTTCAGTCTGTGCTTTTGGAATGAGGTCTAACTGCTCATGGATTGTTTCAATATATTGCCATTGCTCATTAATAGATTGGCAAATGTTATCCCACAGCACTATTTTAAGCTCAGCCACAACCTTATCTAATTTGAGCTCATTCTCTAGCTCTTTGATCTTGTCTTTGAGGGCTTTTATCTCCCTGCCCTTTTCTGCCACAGACTGCTTGGATTTGTCATATCTTTCATTGACCTTGGCTAGTTTCTCCTTGGCCTCATTCAATTCTGTCATTTGTGCTTCCAAGGCCTGGATCTCATTCCTCAGCTTTTGCATGTCCAGGCTTGGGGCCTGCTCTGTTGTTGGTGGTGCTGCTGAGGTGGATGTTGCTGCTTGTTCTTTTTGTTGAGGAGGAGGAACAGTAGTTGGAGCAATTTCCTCAAGGTTTATTACTTCAGGAGGAGGCTGGGAGGTCTGACCCTCTTCTCTTTGCTTCAAAGCTGCCTGTAATGCTGCCTATGCAGCCTCTAATTCTCCCAGCTTTTCTTGTGTCTGGATTAACTGCTTCTATAGGGACACCAGCAAGGCTGAGGCTTCTTGATCATGCCTCTGCTGGGCAACCTCATCTGTTTGAGGGTGAATTGTGGCTGGCATTTTGATCTTTTTCTTCAAAGCAGCCATGTCTGCATCCCTTAACTTCAATATCTCCTGTATGCCCTTGATATCTTTGGGATCATGCCCAATCTCGATAATTATATCTTCTAAGGACCTAATTCTGTTGTCCTTAGCTTGTGAGGATGCCCTTTCCAACTCAAGTTGGGCAGCTGTATTATTAAGGCTATTTTCCAACCTATAATTGTCCAATGTTTTGTCTGCCAAGGAGGCATACACCATCTCACCCGTTTGTTTGTGTAACTCAATTTTGTCCATCGGGTGGATGTCCTTGGCAAGGACCTCAAGATTGGTCCTTATATAATCTGCAGGAGACTGGGGTTGTGCTACAGCTGGCAAGAAATGACTCATGATCATCTTGCCTTCACTAACATCAAAAGCAGACATCAGTCTTTGCTGGTTAGTGGGAGCCATCTTCAGCAAATGATTGTACAGCTGTATTTTTATGGGCTCACTCCTTTTCTTTATGTCTATGAACTGCTGTTTAATGCTCATTTCACCCTCTCTCTGCTGGCTAGAGGAGCTGATTTCTCCTCCCACAGTTCTATTCTGTTCCTCTTGGAAGGAACTTGCAGATGCTTCCCTGCTAGGTGGGCCCATGCCCAGAGACTGCCCTGTTGGCATTTCCTCTTTAGAGAAAGGGTTCAATCTCTGTCTTTTCTCACCATGACTTTCTGATGTGGTCAAGGGAGTCTCTCTGTCCCTTTTTCTGCTAGTATCCTCCTTTTGTGGAGTTTGGAGGATTGATGCATCAACTGATGTTTCTTGCCTAGGAGGCATCGTATTTTGTGCCTGTTGTTCTGTGAAAATTGGGGCCTCAACTGCCCCTTCTTGCTGTGGGGGCTGCTCTTTATTATGTTGCCCTTCTTCTTGTTGTAATTCCTGTTGTTGTTGTTGTTCTACCTGTTGCTGTTGCTGCACCTTGTCATGAGGTGGCTGTTCAGTCTCCATTTCCTTTTCCTTGCCCCTGCTAGATATATCTTCAGTGGCTTTGGGTGCTTGCTGATTTGCAGTCGAGGAGGATGCAACTGCTCCCACTTGTGTGCTTGGAAGGGAGAACACCTGTGAACAAAGTTCAAGGTCAGCCATCTTTTTTAGATTCCTGACCGCTCTTTGGTTCAGCTCCTCTTGTGTAACCGGCTCTTCTAGGGTTCCTCTCCTCCATTTTGCTTGGTTTGCATGTTTTTCAATGTGAGGGATCTTTACATGATCATAGCCAGATAGCTTATATCTGAGCCTTCTCAAAGTGATGAAGTGGTTAGGGTCATAAGGTTTCCAGAGGAAACTGGTTTGAAGGCCAAGGGACTCAAGCATCCTGTCTGCTTCTTTCCAACCTTCCTCCCTCTGGTTATAGACAAAGTGGCCAAGTTGGTTCCTGACTTTCAACTGTGCTTTCTTGCCTTTGCCTGAAAAGTGAAGCACATCAACATTGCCAAACTGCCTGAAGTATTCTAGGGCAAACAGCCTCATAGGCACATATTTGGGTAGTCTGTAGGGAGGCAATTCACACCCATATATCCTGATGACGGTGTGGTTCTGGTAAAAGTACCAGTCCCCAATGCTGTATGATTTGGATAACTGCAGGATCCTTTGCATTTCATCAGTGAGCCTTGGAGGAGGTGAGCCCATCATCATTGACATAGCTGGGTGGATGAAGTGATCTATGAACTCACATTAAGCATAAGGAGACTCGAATCTGCAGTGGAAAACAGAGGACCAATAGACCACTGATCTTGGATTGCCTTGGGCATCCTGTCTTTTGATTGGAAAAGAGAACTTCTGATGTTGATGATATAAGATCAAGTGGTAAATGTAAGAGGTATACCTGAACACTCTTTCTCTTGCCAGGTTCATTAGTTGCTCATGTATTTTGTCTGCTATATAGGTGGCATAGTCATAGCAGATAGGAGACTTGCCAGGAGCAAACATGAGCATCATTACCAGCAAAGTTTGATCAACAAACTCAATTGAGTTGTAGCCCAAAATGGGACTAATCATGTCTGCAAGATCTATGCCCAGCTGGTTGAGGTATACTTGATTTATAGGAGGATACTTCACAGAGTCAGAGTCGATGTATAGCTGGTTTAATTTGGTGACCTGAGCATCTGTCATTCTGGCTCCTTGATTTATCAGGTCTACAAGTGATAGGGGGACCAGTTTCTTCTCAGTCCTGAAGCAGAGCATATCCTTGATAGCTTCTGGAGTGACATAAAACACCGCTGATCCTGAAGGGTCAAGAACTGCCCTCTGAGTGGGGTCATAGTTTTCAGCACACAGATGGATCAAATCAGGGAATTTTCTAACCTGAGGGAGCTTAAAAATAGGAAGGAATGAGTCCCATATGCCCAGCACATCTGTTCCAGTCTCATGCTTGGCCTTCAATTCATTGAGCAGGTGGATGTGGAACTTAGTCCTCATCAGCATTTCCTCTGAAATCTGATAGTCCATGTCTGCCAGAGACTGCCATTCCAATTGTCTCTGAGGGGCATTTAATGGAGCAACGTTCAATGCTATTGGAGCTACTGGTGGATCCATGATTTCTCCTAAGATTATGGATGGAGTTGCTATGCAGAGCAACACAAAGAGTTTTCTTCAACGAAAAATGTGAATTGTATGGAACAGAGGGTGAGTGAGACAGCTGCAGCAATTGAAATACTGCTTGAAGTGCCAATAAGACCAATGTGTGGTCTCAATCTGTCTTTTTTAACAGGTAGGTACAGTTTGAGTAAGTTGTTTCGCGATTGCGCGAACAGAGTGCAGTTTTTTATGAAAATGTGGGCAAACAAGGCTCAGCTGGTGCTTTTCGAGCTCACAGTTGTAAATGGGGGCTAGGCACAGAGATTTTGCCGGTGAATTTGCAAGTTTTTTGTCTTTTAAGCTCTTTTGAGGGAATTCATAGACAAAGTAGGTGTATGAAGGATTTATAAGGGAAAATACCTGGTAATCAGCAAGCAATGGTCACGAACGACTGTGGAAATGGCGCGTCGGAGGTCCCCGAATTGATTTCAGCAAAGGTGGTGCAAGTTTGGACGTAAAATCATGCAGAGAAAGCAACAGCTCTTGTGGCAAAAGTATGAAAAAACATGAAAATTGACCTAAATATGGATTTTTGGCATATTGGCGCGTTTTTTGGATGACGTCAGCATGACGTCATCAGGTGGGGTCAAGGTATGATGAGGTGGCGGACATATCAGCGCGGGGGCGGACGAAGGAACTGACGCGACGGCGGGGTGGCACTGACGTGGGTATGATGTGGTAGTGACGCTGGCCGGGCGGATTGACCAAAAACCGGAAACGGTTAGCGGTTTCTCATCGCACCGCTTTTGATACGGAAGGGAAGTTGTCAGGCGTACCTCCGATGAGCTGTGGCGATGACGGGTGGCGGAGACCTGACGTCACCTTCTGACAGATATCAGAAGGTATCTGTCGGACGTCGGGGCCGGTCCGATATGGATAAGGACCGTCAGATCAAAGAGGTCCGATCCGACGGCTGTCGGATCAATGAGGTGCTCGGGCAATACGGAATGGGGCGGGATTATTTAAATATTTATTTTCGGGATCAGTGCTTGGCGGAAACTCTTGGGATATGGTGGGTTTATAAAGGTTTTTCAATGCTCATTTAATATAAAAATAACCCAGCGCCCATACTTTGGATAAATGAGAAAAGTGGGTTTTTTGTTTATTTTTGCAAATTAAAGCGGGTTGTAGGTAGAACAAGGTCTAAATATGGATTTTTTTTAGCAAATGAAGGTTTTAAGGGGCCAAATGAATTCAGAAGAGGGGAGGGGGGTTAGACTTAGGTTTATCAAAGTGACCAGATGTCATTTGATCCCTGACAGAGGATTTATTGGCTATAATGCCAAGAGGAGGGATATTTATACAATGTTTGGGGTTTATACACCTTGGTGTTATAATACTAGGGAAAGGGTAACATAGGGGAATTATACAATAAAGTTAGGGGTTAATATGGATGAAGGGAGTGGATGAGGGGAGATAATACTAAGTTTATTTGAAAATAACTTAGCTTAGGGAGTAGAGCAAAATGAAAAGAGTTTTTAGACAAGAAATGTGGCTTTTGAAGGAACAAGAAACACCATGAAACCACCAAGTCTTCCATGAATCTCAACTGCTGAGGGGATATTAGTAATGAATGGGAAAGGAGATAAGTGGGAAGTTAGACATGCTTCTTTGCTTGCTGCAACCTGATAGAGAAGAAAGACTTCCCAATCCATTGACTTTGCTTTGTGAAGTAGGTTAGCACACCTTCAATTGTAAGGAATGACACTTCTGCAACCCCATCTACCTACCCATCTACTTGCCTAGCATTTTTTATTTCTTCTTGGAGGGTGCACTTAGGCTTGCAGACCCTTATTTGCCTTTTCTTTTCTTTGGCCTTTTTCTTTTGTTTTTCTATCTACTTCTACCCTTATTTCTTCCAAGGTCCCAGATTAAGCTGTTGGGAGCCTTTCTTCTCTACCTAAACTACTTGTCTGCCAAGATTAAACAGTTTGGACAGACTTCTTTCTCTATTCTACAACTGAAAATTTAAAACATGGCATGATCCAGATTACGCTGTTGGACCATCCATCAAAATTGAGTGCTCATCAAGCTATATACAGATTCTGTTCTCTTGGAAATATGTGATCTTTGCATCATCAAAGCAGAGCATATTTGGGCCTTTTCATTGTCAATCATGAAATATGAAACCTATTGATATAGGTAGCTAACAGTGGCTCCACATGGGGATGGTTTTTCTTTAGAAAGACTAAGAACAGCAGGTCAGATTGCCTTGCCCCTTGACTGCTTGTATCAAAATTTTGAAGTTTTCTGCTTTGATATGCCAAAATTGTGTGCTTCTCTTCTTGGTAGACCTCTGATCCTATTTACCTTTTGCTGGTAGTTGAGAAAACTTTGAGAAATTACATTTCTACATCTTAACAGAAAATAATATATACATCTGGATATGTACAAGGGAAAACTCCGGCCGCACTTATGGGTGATATTCAAAATAGTGCTTCAGCATCCTGCCATTCACAGGGCCTTCATCCAAATCAGTTTCATTAAGACTTTTAAGGAAATAAGTGTTGTTTCCTTGTACTGCTTGGACAGCAAACGGTCCTCTCCAAAGGGAATCAAATTTTCCATGTTTTCCCTTATCCTCTCTTCTTGCATCCCACTTGAGGACTTTGTCACCAATGTTGAAATCTTCTGCCTTAGTTCTCCTATCAAAGGCCTTCTTTAATTTTTCTTGTAGAACTTGAACTCTGCTGAAAACTTGATCTCTAGTTTGCTGTAAACATATGATTTGATTGATTCTTCTTTGCATATCATTTGGTTCAGCTTGGCTTTCTTGAAGAAGTTTCATAACAGGTACCCCTAATGATGAAGGAAATTTGGCTTCTAATCCATAAACCAACTCATATGGGCTGGTCCCAATTGATCTCTTGGTTGTTAGTCTATCTGCCCATAGAGCATTCACAAGCTTCTTATGCCAATTCTTTTTGTTCTCTTCTAGCACTTTCTTTATGATGTTTACCAAACTTTTATTTGATGACTCAGCAAGGCCATTACCTTGGGGATAGTATGCAGTAGAATGGCCCAAGGTGATGTGAAATTTATGGCAGAAATTCACCATCTTCTTGGATCTGAAAGCAACAGCATTGTCTGTTATTATTTTGTCAGGACAGCCAAATCTAGCCAATATGTTGTTCTCCAAGAACTGAATGATAGTGGAATCATTTGCTTGTCTGCATGGAACAGCTTCAATCCACTTGGTGAAGTAGTCTGTGGCTGTTAAGATCCATCTATGTTGGCCTGAAGATGAGGGATGAATTTCCCCAATGAAATCCAAGCCCCATTGTTGAAAAGGTCTCTCTGTTGCAATAGGCCTCAAGGGAAGTGGCAGCAACTGTCTCTTTCCCTCAAACACTTGACATTTATGACATGAGGTGGTGAATTTCTTGACATTGTTAGTGTCGGTCATGATGCCCTCCATTAGTGATCAAAAAATCTCTTTGCATATGCATAAGTAGGTGTCTCATCAATGTCAGTTTTGCATTCCATTAGGCATGCCATAAAACTGATGGAGGAGCTGGTCCTTGTTCCCTTCTTGGCTTTGCTGGATCAGGTCATATCCGTTAATGAACTTGTGTCACACTTGTTTTGTTTTGTCTTGAAGTCCAAAGCCTTGGGTCTAGGGTTTCAGTCAAATGTCATTGCAAGATCATGAGTCAGCAGTCCATGAGTCCCCAGCAAGCCAGAAGGAGGTATGTAAATATGTTTCATTGATATTTTTCATCATGTACAGCTTATTTATACCTTGGATTTAAAAACCCTGTTTTTAAAGCCAAGGTCATGTCAATTTTGTAAAGCAATAAGGAAATTTCAAAAATTCTTCAAAATGCCGGCAATAACCCTGGTCTCCTCACTAGAGTCCATCAGATGGTCTACCTGCAAAAAGAACGGAGCTAAAACAACCAAAAGATCAAATTCAGAACAAAGGAAAACTCAAAACAGTGTTAAAAGAAAGTGTCAAGGCAAAACATTAGAAAGTGGGTTTGGTGAGTAAATTTTTTTTTAAATTGAGCTTATAAAGAGTCAAATTCCCTCTTAATACCCTCATTGTGCATCCAAAGAGCTTGCAAGAAGAAGTGAGAGGGCGAAGAGGCGAAAGGAGGCAAAGTGCAGAGAAATTGAACCAATTTCAGGTGCGCTACCCATCAGAGGTTGTGCGCTACGTGTTGGGCTGTGAGCTACCCGTCAGGCGCCTCCCAACAGCGGTAATTTGTAACGGGCGCTACGTGTCAGGCTGTGCGCTACCCGTTGAGTGCCCTGCGCTACTCGTCAAGCTGTTAACACCAAAACCGCCCCAAATTTTGTCCAATCGCCCTCTAAGTTGCAAAATCGACCGAGGTAGGGTCTATACACTTGATGAATTGATGAATGGTGAATGATGAGCTTTCATTTATATGTTTTATCACTAAGAATGCAAAGAAAATAGATTTTGGTGATTGCTTGTCAATGTAGGCATAATGCTAGGGTTTGGTGTTTTCTTTTCAAGGTTTTAATTTCCCATTTATGCTCCCTCCATGTTTCCCCATTGATTTCACAATTGTCATCATATGTCTCTATCTTATCTTATTTGCAAAGAATATGAAATTTTCCTCCTTCCAAGTATCAAACCCTACCCCTCCCTAAACACATTCCCAAAACCCTAAATACCCTCCATTGTGATGTAAAAACACACACAGCAAAAAGAACAAAATACTATGAAAGAAAAACAAAATGATTATGTAAAAAAAGAAAGCAATATGATGATAAAATGCCAAAACAAAAAATAAAGAAAATGTGGCTGTGTATATAAACAAAAGCAAAGGAAATATTGCTATGAATATTTGATCAAAAGTGATGTTGCTGTGGTCCTAAAAAGCAAAAACCATGTTTTCCCTTTTATCCCCTAATATCCTTGTCAATAAAACCCCTTTTCCCTTTTGACAAAATGTCAAAGAAGCCCTTTTCCCCTAGCCTCAAATGTACATGAACCCCTTTGAAAAAACAGAGTGTGCCTTATGATGTACATTGAAAGACAGAAATCAAATGAGCGAGTTATCTATGTTGTCCCATTCCCCTGTTGAGCATACATGTCATTTCCCTTGGTTATTATTATCCATGTTACCCTAATAAAAACATTTCTTTGCAAATGATTTCCCGCTGATTAAGATGAGATTATATGTTTGACAGTTTGTGAATTGTCCCTTGAAAATTCCTTGTTTTCATATGTTTCCCTTTCCTTGTTAAAAAAAAAATCCCCTCCCCTAACATTTCCTTCATGATTTTTTCCCCTTGAAAACAGCATACAACTCAGCGTTTTTGCAGGCAAGGGCAGCAGTTTACTTTGTCTATTTTCTCCACTTTGCTCAAAAGCACCATGTCAACCACCGAGACCTATGAGCAAGGTGATGACCAGTCTTCTTCTACAGAGGTTGAGGTACAACGGAGGCCTCGTAGGGGGGGCAAAGGTGGTCGTCCTAAGAGAGAGGAACCCACCTCATTGGCAGAATTGCAGGCCTGTCCTTTGGCAGTGAGTTGCTTTCGGTATATGTCATGTTTTCAGTTTTGCGAGAGGCTTGCTCAGATCCAGCACCACAGGGAGTTGGCCCGATTATTTGTTTTGCACCTTCATGATGGGCAGGTCACTCTGGCAGGTGTGAACTTTGTGTTGTCTCCGGAAGTGATTTCAGAGGCTACTGGGATACCAAATGTGGGTGAGGTGTGGCCCAAGCGCAAAGTGTTGGATTATGTTCATTTTGAGCCATATGTCATGCCAGCCTTCATGAGACACTTGTCGGGGGTTTTTCCTTTCAGATTTCTCCGGAGGGAGTATGCTCCGATCTTGAGACTCATCATGCGTTACTTTACATGTGAGAGCAGGTTTTCACTGGTGTACTCTTATCACATCTGTCTGTTGATGCACTTCACCCGAGTGAGGATGATGAACATCCCAGTTTTCTTCTTCCAGAATATTCAGAGGATGGTGCCTATATTACAGAGGAAGACCCCAGCCCAGCAGTTTACGAGTTTATATCATTTTGGTCTCATCCAGCTCATTGTTTCCCATCAGCTGAGCCAGCAGGGCATTCCATGGGAAGAGTTCATCTCTCATGAATTCTTCACAGCGCCACCACAGCACACACCTGAGCCAGAGGTCATTTATGAGGAGGGAGGTCCATCTCACCAGCCAGAGATCACTGTTCCGAGACATGTAGCTTCCTCACCTCGGGTCACCTATCATAAAGGCCCAAGGGCCTTGTTTGCAGCAGCTCGGCGAGTACTTTCTCCACAGCAGGTGGAAGGGGTCTCGCCTTCATCTTCAGATCAGCGAGTGTTATCTCCACATCAGGTGGAAGGGGCCTCGCTTTCTTCATCAGCACAGGAACTGCAGAGGGGCAAAGAGCCCATGATTCGTGAGGATCTAGTGATTGATCTCGAGGCCAGTTCTCCTAGCCAAGAGGCGAAGGAGATCATTCAGCATCTTAGGGCTGAAAATGATGTTTTACAGAGGAGACTTGAGGGTGCCCAATGGACCATCACCTACCTGGAGCAGCGGAACAAACAGTTAGAGGAGGAGAAAGTACTTGATGAGTTATGGAGGATTCGTACTGACCGAGTCCTGAACCGAAGAAGACCCGGTGATCTATTGCCTGCTGAGAGAGAATCCATGCTCATCCGGGTCAATGCACACTTGGAGAGGCTGTTTGCTAAGGCCAACCAAGAGAAGAAGCTGCTGAGAAACATGAAAAATCATTATTGGGCAAGGATGCATGTTTGTAAGGCGAAGATGAAAATATTCCGAAGAAGGTTGACCGAAGTTCTTGGGAAGAAGAAGAAGGCCAACCCACTCCGTATCTTGGCTGAGGCCTCTCTCACTCACCATGATACTCATTAGCCTCTTCCTAGCAGCTAGCACAAGAAATTTTGAAAGTTTTGAGGCATTTTTGGCATTTTTGGGAAATTGACAGGTTTTGGCCTTTTAACGGGTAGCGCCCCGTGCGCTACACTACATGGGGGCAACTCAGAACGGGAAAAACTCAGTATTTTTGGAATTTTCATGCAAAGTTACACCTACCTATGGATGGACTTCAGTTTTTATGGAGATTTGGGCCTCCAAAAGGTCAAAACACACGCAAATTTTGACTTTCTGCCCCTATTTTGAGTTGCAGAAAGCTGTCTTGGGAGAATTGAGTTTTGAGGGGTCAAATGAACTCCAAATTCAAAAATTCCAGTGGGGTTGGAAATAAGACTCACAGACCTTTCCAATGAGCTAGCTTGCACCTGATTTGGACACCGGGAAGGCCCTCAAACAGGCTTCTCAATGTGCGCTACCCGTCAGGCACATGTGCGCTGCATGTCAAGGAATTTTGCCTATTTTGACCAGTTCGGCCAGAAAAACACTGTTTTCACTTGGTTTAATGTTTTGGGCATGTAAATCATGGATTTTTATGTAACTTTCATGGCTCTAAGATACTTTTACTCTCCTTGATCACTTCTAGAAGTTTCTTGAATGTAAATGGTAAATATTTAATGCATGGATAGGTTTCCTAAGTTTTAGAGGCAAGTTGTTTTGACTGCCTATTATCTAGTGCTTAGTTTGGAATTAGTTGAAACGGCTCCTAGGAAGCTGAGCTCGACCCCTAGAGGTGGGGAAAGGAGTTAGATCATCTATATTATGCCTTCTCTTGCTCATTTTCATGGTTGGACTCTTGAGGGAGAAGCTCCTATTGTATATTTTACTTGTATCTCTGCAATTTGAGGAAAGGGAAGACCAGGGTTTTGCAGACATCATTGGGATTCTTGTGGACTCTTGTGTTGATGGTGTGTTCTCTTATTGTAATTGTAAGTGTGTTTATGTGTTCCATCTCTTTCTTTACTGCATCTTATTAAACAAATGAAGTGATAAAGTTTGAATTCATGCTTGCCATGCTCAGCTTTCAAATTTGTTTAATGTTTATGTTTTCCACTGTCTAGAGAGGATTCAAAGTCATTGTTTGCCCTCTTTAGCTTCTCTTTTTTCTTCTTTGATCATCCATCTCAGCTAAAGGCATCAGCACAAACTCCTACCTTGCCCCAAAGACCCACCTGCAAAAACCGAGCTCAATCCCCGCACCCTGAATCGCACTCCCTCCAATTGCCACCAAAAACACCAAAAACTTTAAATCAACCCCTCTTATCAGTTTACTAGCCTAATATTAGTGTTCCTAATTGGGTCAGCTCATCCTATTGAAAGATCTACCGAGTTTGACCGGAGAGAGCCTTCTCATACCCCGTAGGGCTAGCTACGAGGTGAAATGGTTTGATGTTGCCTTGAAGGTTTACCTTCCTCAGCCTAGGGTGAAATCTCAAGTGCTAACATACTGGCGACCATACTGGGGAGAACAAATTGATTGTTTGCTTATTGGTGTGTTTAATTCATAAGCTTAGACGGAGCCTGAAGATACGCCAGGTAGCCTTCGAAAACGCTCTTGTTTTACATCAGCGTTAGTAGATAAACGCTGCTTCAGTTAATCTCCGTGAGCTAGTGAAGGTAACATGGAAATCTGCGCTTTTAACCCAGTGTGTTTATAAACTCTGAACTTTCGGGTGATTGAGTTGAGAGTTTTATAGGCTGATTGGTTTTTCGTTCCTTGATTTCCAAACTGGCTTCTAATTCTAGCCGCATACTGAAATCTCATTCATGCCCAGCTATTTTTGAGTATCTTGAAGATCTTGATTTCGACGAAAGCTTCGAGTTTTCCTTGTTCAAAACTAAATCTGAAAGTGCACTTGCTACTCTAGTTCCTAATCCTGATTTTGCAGCTGCTATTGAATTTGAGAGGCATAATAAATTAGTTGAAAATTTCATTTTGAGGAATCTCCAGACACGTGTACAAGCTACAACTCTTGCTGATTTCCTTGAAAATATCTCTGGTCATATTGGATCTTCTATCACGGCGCATGAACAGGCAAATCCCCCTTATATTGCTATCACTCCCATAGTTACTCATCCCCCATCTATAGTTGTTTCACCTTCGGCTTCACACACTGCTTCTCCTCCTCCTACTCCTCATACTGCCACACCTACTCCGCCTACTACTCCAAGACCTACATTACCAAGAAAAATGGCAGCCCGGTTTGCCCCACTTGTATTGCCTGCTAATCTTCATGATATGCCTGCTGATTACCAAAGTAAAATTCCCATGTTTGATGGCACTCCACAAAGTATTACAGCACAGCAACATATCGATAAAATGTCCACTTTTTTTGATCTATATGAGTTAGATGAAGAAGATGTTACCATGCGGTTGTTCGTGCAAACATTTGCCGGAGAAGTAAGAAAATGGTTCAGAGGGTTGGCAGCTAACAGCATCACCACCTTGGGAGCACTTGAGAAGCAATTCTTGGATCGATGGGAAATAAGAAAAGACCCGCTGCAAATCAATGCCGAATACAATAACCTCAAGCGCAATCCGGGTGAGTCAGTTCAAGATTATATAATCAGATTCAATTCAGTGTATAATGCTATTCCCGATGATTTGAGGCCATCTAGAAAATCAGCACTTCTCAAATTCCCGGATGGTTTTGATCCGGAGATGGCTTATTCACTAAGGGACCGAGATCCCCCTACCTTGGAGGATATGCAGAAAATTGCAGTCAGTGTTGAGGCAAATTTGAATGACAAGAGAGCAAGGATGAAGGCAGAAAAGCGAGTTACAATCAAGGAGGAAGCATCCACATCAAATCAGGTTCTTCAGTCAGTTGAACAGGTGAAGAGGTTACTTGAAAGGGTCACAATTGACAAGCCGGAACCTCAGATTCGTAACCCAAATTTCAGAGGTCAGCAGCAACAATATAGGATCAAGCAGCGTGAAACAAAGGCACAAGACACGGCAGTTCAGCAGCAAATCAAGCCACCTTTTCAGCAGAATTTTGTTAGTCAAGACTCTGAAGATGAGGGTGACAATGTTGGTGAGGAAAATCATTTTTTCACCCCTGATGATATGCCTACATATATCACAGAAGAAGATGAGTTGGTGAGTAATTCCGTCTTTCCCCAAGATGAGCATTATATTTTGTCAAGTGATACAATGCTTGAAGAAGAAACTGAAGAATATCAAAGAGGGTACTTGAATGCATTATCAGCTCAGCAAGGACAGCAAAGGCAATTGAGAGGTCGGACTATTCCTATAAATCCTTTGCAGAAAAAGAAAGATATTGCAGCAAAGAATGACTCTGTTTCATCAAAAGGAAAAGACATAGTCGGTTCTTCAACAACTCCATCATCATCAGCAGCAAAGATGGATCAGCCATCAAATGCACCAAAGGATAAAACTGAAAAAAGAGATAATCCGGCAAAAGAAGGTGAGAAGCTTCCAGTTTTCAGTTTGGAAAATGAGATTGCAAAGTTGAAGATATCCATTCCTTTGACAGAGGTCATGAGGAACACCACTTATCGAAGCCAAATCTCCAAGTTGCTGAATTTTGACCCAATGCTAGACATGGTAAATGTACAAGATGATCAGCCGGAGTTAATCTTTGGGCCAGCTTTGAATGGTGAGTCTCCTGAGAGTGATATTCCTCCCTTTTATATCAGTTTGCGTCTGCATGAGTTTGTGTTGCATAATGCCATGTTTGACTCGGGAGCTTCACATAATTTGATGCCGAAAACCATCATGGAGAAGCTGGGGCTTGATATCACTAGGAAATATCATGATTTGTATTCATTTGATTCCAGCCGGGTAAGATGTATTGGCTTGATCAAAGACTTGGTGGTGAGTCTAGATCAAATTCCAGCAAAGAATGTTTTGATGGATGTGGTAGTGGCGGACATTCCTCCACGATTTGGCATGTTGTTGTCGAGGTCATGGGGAGCCAAACTCAAAGGTACGATTCAGCTTGATTTTTCATATGCTTCAATTCCAGTTTTCGGTCAAATGAGGAAGCTATATCGGGAACAGAAGATGAAATACATGATCACTAGTAAGGAAAAGCCCGTGAATCATCCTGTAAATTATGTACAAACAGATTTAGAATCTTTTGTTTTGTTTGCGGAAAATTTCAATGAGATAGATAGTCAGTTAGTTCAGGTAGAAGATATCCCAGGCATTGCAGAAAATTTCAGAGAAGTATTGAGAACGGAAAGTGAAGAAAGGACTGTTGTCATAAGTTCAATCGCTGAAACAAATGGGCAGCAAATTATGACTTCAACAACATCAGATTTTCAGCACCTTGAAGATGATGAAGAGGGTCTTTGGACTATGGATTTTGATGGTGCAGTGGGCAGCGATGGCGCTGGTATCGGTGTGTGGATTCGAAGTCCATTCTCAGCCCAAGATCGAGTTCCAAGCAAGGTACGGGTATGTTCTTATAAATTAGCATTTGATTGCTCGAATAATGAGGCAGAATATGAAGCTCTTATTGCTGGTTTGAAAATCCTTCTGAAGTTAAAGGCAAAGAAAATAGCAGTATATGGCGACTCCGAACTAGTTATCAAACAAGTGAAAGGTGAATTTCAGGCCAAACACCCTCGCATGAGAGCTTATAGAAATGTTGTTTTAGATATCCTGAAAAGATTTTCTGAACATACTTTGACATGTGTGCCCCAGATTCAAAATGGTGTTGCGGATGCATTGGCTAAGGCGGCAAGTAATCTGAAAATACCAATGAATTCAAGCAACAAGTTCGAAATCTATGTGAAGCATCGTCCTACAATCCCGGATAATCAAAGGTGTTGGCAAGTCTTCCAAGATGACGAAGAAATCAAAGACTTTTTACATGGAGAAGGTAAATTTGAAGAAATCTCAATAGATCTAGAGCCTGAAGGAGTGAATCAAATGGATGTTTTGCAGCTGAAAGACAATTATATTCCTAAGGGGTTAATTCCTTTAGAGGAACTTTTTGATCAAGATGATGTGGCCCGCAAGCCAACTTTGATGCCAACAGACGCAGGTGTGGAAGATGTGAATCTTGGGCCAGCCGAAAATCCAAAGATGGTGAAGTTATCAAAAGCATTGCCGCCCAAGGTAAAGAATCAATACATTAGATTATTGTCATCGTTTTCTAATGTGTTTGCTTGGGATTATTCAGATTTAAAAACCTATGATACAAGCATTATTCAACACACAATTCCCATAAAGCCAAATCAAAAGCCGTTTCGACAAAAGTTGCGGAGAATTAATCCTAAGTTGCTGCCATTGATCGAGAAGGAAGTCAATAGGCTCTATAAGTCTGGAATTATAGTCCCTATTCGCTTTTCTGATTGGATCTCCAATCTAGTGCCTGTGAGAAAGAAGACCGGTGAAATACGCTTGTGCGTAGACTTCAGAAATTTGAACAAAGTATCTCTCAAGGACAACTATCCGCTGCCCAAAATGGACCACATATTGCAGCGGGTAGTGGGCGCTTCAAGGATGTCATTGCTAGATGGATACTCCGGCTACAATCAGATTTTAGTGCACGAAGATGATCGTGATAAGACAGCCTTCACTACACCTTGGGGAACATTTCACTATGCCAAAATGCCGTTTGGATTGAAGAATGTCGGTGCTACATTTCAGCGGGCAATGGACATGGCCTTTGCCAATGAAAAGGATG
Organism: Pinus tabuliformis; assembly: GCA_031772625.1. NCBI lineage: Eukaryota > Viridiplantae > Streptophyta > Pinopsida > Pinales > Pinaceae > Pinus > Pinus tabuliformis. The sequence continues at coordinate 912,648,826 of CM062818.1, read as the reverse complement.
TATTCTTAGTTGTTTATCTTGATGATCTAACCGTGTTTTCCAAATCAGATGAAGAGCATTTGTTTCATTTGACTAAAGTGTTCCAAAAATGCAGAAAATATGGCATTTCCTTGAATCCGAAAAAGAGTCTTTTTGCCATGAGTGAAGGCAAGTTGCTGGGACATATCATTTCCAAAGATGGTATTCGAATCGATCCTGCACGGGTGGAAGCAATTCAGCAGCTAGAGCAGCCCCGAAACAAGAAGGAAATACAATCGTTTAATGGCAAATAAAATTTTCTGCGCCGCTTCATTCCTAACCTTGCAGAGCATCTTAGAGAGATAACTAATATGCTTCGGAAGGACAGCGAGATCAAATGGACCGAGGAGGCGGTCAAATCTTTCAATTTAATCAAGGTAATCTTGTCTTCAGCCCCAACCTTGATCAACCCCGATTATACTCAGGATTTCATTTTGTTTTCTTTCGCTTCTGAGCATACATTGGCAGCCGTATTGATGCAAAAGAGAGAAGGAGTTGAGAGGCCAATTGCATTTTTCAGCCGAATAATAAGAGACGGGGCGCTGAATTATAATATCATTGAGAAGCAAGCATTGGCACTGATTAAGGCTCTGAAAGATTTCCGGGTATACATACTCAACTCTCATGTATTGGCATATGTTCCTAGTGCAGCCGTAAAAGATGTTTTGGTACAAACAGAGCCGGAAGGAAGGAGGGGTAAGTGGATTGCCGCTCTTTTGGAATATGATGTTGAAATCAAGCCTACCAAGCTGATTAAAGGCCAAGGTCTCGCAAAGTTGATGGCTGAAACAAACCTTCATGCCCTTGACATCAACTTGATTGCTACCTTATCCGATGGTGATGAAGAAAATTCAGCGGTTCAGGTATCGAATATTTTTATTACTTATCCTTGGTATGCTGATATAGTTTATGTGCTGAAAAATGTATCCGCACCTCCTGGAATGTCAAGAAACAAAGCAAGAACATTGAAGCTAAAGGCTGCCAAGTTTTGTATTATGAAATCTGCACTTTATTGGAAAGATCCCGGTGGCATCTTGCTGAATTGTTTGGTTGAAGACGAAGCAAAGGTAACAGTAGAGGATTTCCATAAAGGCGACTGTGGAGGTCATTTGTTTTGGAAAACTACAGCCAATAAGATCTTGCGGGCTGGTTTCTATTGGCCTTCTCTATTTTCTGATGTGTACAAAGCGGTGAAAAGCTGCCATGAATGCCAAATATTCCAAGGGAAGCAAAGGTTGCAGCCATTGCCTCTCAAGCCGGTGGAAATCAGCGCACCATTTCAGCAGTGGGGCTTAGACTTTATTGGCGAAATCCACCCAGCATCATCCGGGCAGCATCGATGGATCTTAACTGCCACCGATTACTTCACAAAGTGGATAGAGGCAATTCCCACTCGGCAGGCCACGGATTCGGTAATCATTTCTTTTCTTGAGAATAATATCTTGTCACGTTTTGGCTGTCCATTCAAATTGATCACAGATAATGCAGCGGCATTTAAGTCCAAGAAGATGGTTGATTTTTGCTATAAGTATAACATCAGCTTGGGGCACTCCACGGCTTATCACCCGCAAGGTAATGGGCTAGCCGAATCGTCAAATAAGTCACTAGTGAACATTATCAAGAAGATGCTGGAAATTAACAAGAAAAGTTGGCATAAGAAATTGATAAATGCACTGTAGGCTGATCGGGTAAGTCAAAAGAAGTCAATTGGCATGTCGCCATTTGAAATCGTTTATGGAATTGATGTCGTTTTTCCAACATCACTTAGTGTACCGGTTGCGAGATTGCTTCAAGAGGTGGGTGAAGATCCGGATCCAATACAAAGACGAATCAATCAAATGATTCACTTGCAGCAAACAAGGGAAGAGGCTCTCCAAAATTCTTTGAGGCTGCAAGAGCGCATCAAGAAAATCTATGACAAGAAGGCAAAGTCGGAAAATTTTCAGCTGGAAGATGTTGTTTTGAGATGGGATGCCCGCAATGAGGACAAAGGGAAGCACGGTAAATTCGATAATTTGTGGAAAGGTCCTTATAAAATTGCTGCATATCGTGGTCCCAATGCTTTCCTTCTCAAAGAGATGAATGGTGATGAATGTCCCGGTGGGTCGGTGAATGGCCGGCTTCTGAAAAGGTATCATACTTGAGAAATTTCTGCTCCAATCATCCTCATTGTAAATACCATGTTATTTTCTTTCTACAGCAAGTGTGAAACTGATCTCTCATCCTTAGTTTGGGGCCCGCGGTGAAGGCTATAATTCTAAGGATGGTGATTAGTTGGTGTGAAGTTTTCAGATTGTTTATCTTCTGCAAAAGTTAGTTTGTTTGTGTCGAAGTCCTTTGAAATTTCAGCTCATAGTCAAGTCCAATATAGTCATTTCAAGTTTGGTCACGTGTGTACAAGTTGACTCCATTGCCCAATAAATAAGGCACTGGTCTGCTCTCCCAGAGGTCTAAGGTTCTTGGCACCTCCAAGGAGCCACCATCCCCATTGGAGCCAATGTTAGTGTCGGTCATGATGCCCTCCATCAGTGATCAAAAAATCTCTTTGCATATGCATAAGTAGGTGTCTCATCAATGTCAGTTTTGCATTCCATTAGGCATGCCATAAAACTGATGGAGGAGCTGGTCCTTGTTCCCTTCTTGGCTTTGCTGGATCAGGTCATATCCGTTAATGAACTTGTGTCACACTTGTTTTGTTTTGTCTTGAAGTCCAAAGCCTTAGGTCTAGGGTTTCAGTCAAATGTCATTGCAAGATCATGAGTCAGCAGTCCATGAGTCCCCAGCAAGCCAGAAGGAGGTATGTAAATATGTTTCATTGATATTTTTCATCATGTACAGCTTATTTATACCTTGGATTTAAAAACCCTGTTTTTAAAGCCAAGGTCATGTCAATTTTGTAAAGCAATAAGGAAATTTCAAAAATTCTTCAAAATGCCGGCAATAACCCTGGTCTCCTCCCTAGAGTCCATCAGATGGTCTACCTGCAAAAAGAACGGAGCTAAAACAACCAAAAGATCAAATTCAGAACAAAGGAAAACTCAAAACAGTGTTAAAAGAAAGTGTCAAGGCAAAACATTAGAAAGTGGGTTTGGTGAGTAAATTTTTTTTTAAATTGAGCTTATAAAGAGTCAAATTCCCTCTCAATACCCTCATTGTGCATCCAAAGAGCTTGCAAGAAGAAGTGAGAGGGCGAAGAGGTGAAAGGAGGCAAAGTGCAGAGAAATTAAACCAATTTCAGGTGCGCTACCCGTCAGAGGTTGTGCGCTACGTGTTGGGCTGTGCGCTACCCGTCAGGCGCCTCCCAGCAGCGGTAATTTGTAACGGGCGCTACGTGTCAGGCTGTGCGCTACCCGTTGAGTGCCCTGCGCTACTCGTCAAGCTGTTAACACCAAAACCGCCCCAAATTTTGTCCAATCGCCCTCTAAGTTGCAAAATCGACCGAGGTAGGGTCTATACACTTGATGAATTGATGAATGGTGAATGATGAGCTTTCATTTATATGTTTTATCACTAAGAATGCAAAGAAAATAGATTTTGGTGATTGCTTGTCAATGTAGGCATAATGCTAGGGTTTGGTGTTTTCTTTTCAAGGTTTTAATTTCCCATTTATGCTCCCTCCATGTTTCCCCATTGATTTCACAATTGTCATCATATGTCTCTATCTTATCTTATTTGCAAAGAATATGAAATTTTCCTCCTTCCAAGTATCAAACCCTACCCCTCCCTAAACACATTCCCAAAACCCTAAATACCCTCCATTGTGATGTAAAAACACACACAGCAAAAAGAACAAAATGCTATGAAAGAAAAACAAAATGATTATGTAAAAAAAGAAAGCAATATGATGATAAAATGCCAAAACAAAAAATAAAGAAAATGTGGCTGTGTATATAAACAAAAGCAAAGGAAATATTGCTATGTATATTTGATCAAAAGTAATGTTGTTGTGGTCCTAAAAAGCAAAAACCATGTTTTCCCTTTTATCCCCTAATATCCTTGTCAATAAAACCCCTTTTCCCTTTTGACAAAATGTCAATGAAGCCCTTTTCCCCTAGCCTCAAATGTACATGAACCCCTTTGAAAAAACAGAGTGTGCCTTATGATGTACATTGAAAGACAGAAATCAAATGAGCGAGTTATCTATGCTGTCCCATTCCCCTGTTGAGCATACATGTCATTTCCCTTGGTTATTATTATCCATGTTACCCTAATAAAAACATTTCTTTGCAAATGATTTCCCGCTGATTAAGATGAGATTATATGTTTGACAGTTTGTGAATTGTCCCTTGAAAATTCCTTGTTTTCATATGTTTCCCTTTCCTTGTTAAAAAAATCCCCTCCCCTAACATTTCCTTCATGATTTTTTCCCCTTGAAAACAGCATACAACTCAGCATTTTTGCAGGCAAGGGCAGCAGTTTACTTTGTCTATTTTCTCCACTTTGCTCAAAAGCACCATGTCAACCACCGAGACCTATGAGCAAGGTGATGACCAGTCTTCTTCTACAGAGGTTGAGGTACAGCGGAGGCCTCGTAGGGGGGGCAAAGGTGGTCGTCCTAAGAGAGAGGAACCCACCTCATTGGCAGAATTGCAGGCCTGTCCTTTGGCAGTGAGTTGCTTTCGGTATATGTCATGTTTTCAGTTTTGCGAGAGGCTTGCTCAGATCCAGCACCACAGGGAGTTGGCCCGATTATTTGTTTTGCACCTTCATGATGGGCAGGTCACTCTGGCAGGTGTGAACTTTGTGTTGTCTCCGGAAGTGATTTCAGAGGCTACTGGGATACCAAATGTGGGTGAGGTGTGGCCTAAGCGCAAAGTGTTGGATTATGTTCATTTTGAGCCATATGTCATGCCAGCCTTCATGAGACACTTGTCGGGGGTTTTTCCTTTCAGATTTCTCCGGAGGGAGTATGCTCCGATCTTGAGACTCATCATGCGTTACTTTACATGTGAGGGCAGGTTTTCACTGGTGTACTCTTATCACATCCGTCTGTTGATGCACTTCACCCGAGTGAGGATGATGAACATCCCAGTTTTCTTCTTCCAGAATATTCAGAGGATGGTGCCTATATTACAGAGGAAGACCCCAGCCCAGCAGTTTACGAGTTTATATCATTTTGGTCTCATCCAGCTCATTGTTTCCCATCAGCTGAGCCAGCAGGGCATTCCATGGGAAGAGTTCATCTCTCATGAATTCTTCACAGCGCCACCACAGCCACAGCCTGAGCCAGAGGTCATTTATGAGGAGGGAGGTCCATCTCACCAGCCAGAGATCACTGTTCCGAGACATGTAGCTTCCTCACCTCGGGTCACCTATCAGAAAGGCCCAAGGGCCTTGTTTGCAGCAGCTCGGCGAGTACTTTCTCCACAGCAGGTGGAAGGGGTCTCGCCTTCATCTTCAGATCAATGAGTGTTATCTCCACATCAGGTGGAAGGGACCTCGCTTTCTTCATCAGCACAGGAACTGCAGAGGGGCAAAGAGCCCATGATTCATGAGGATCCAGTGATTGATCTCGAGGCCAGTTCTCCTAGCCAAGAGGCGAAGGAGATCATTCAGCATCTTAGGGCTGAAAATGATGTTTTACAGAGGAGACTTGAGGGTGCCCAATGGACCATCACCTACCTGGAGCAGCAGAACAAACAGTTAGAGGAGGAGAAAGTACTTGATGAGTTATGGAGGATTCGTACTGACCGAGTCCTGAACCGAAGAAGACCCGGTGATCTATTGCCTGCTGAGAGAGAATCCATGCTCATCCGGGTCAATGCACACTTGGAGAGGCTGTTGGCTAAGGCCAACCAAGAGAAGAAGCTGCTGAGAAACATGAAAAATCATTATTGGGCAAGGATGCATGTTTGCAAGGCGAAGATGAAAATATTCCAAAGAAGGTTGACCGAAGTTCTTGGGAAGAAGAAGAAGGCCAACCCACTCCGTATCTTGGCTGAGGCCTCTCTCACTCACCATGATACTCATTAGCCTCTTCCTAGCAGCTAGCACAAGAAATTTTGAAAGTTTTGAGGCATTTTTGGCATTTTTGGGAAATTGACAGGTTTTGGCCTTTTAACGGGTAGCGCCCCGTGCGCTACACTACATGGGGGCAACTCAGAACGGGAAAAACTCAGCATTTTTGGAATTTTCATGCAAAGTTACACCTACCTATGGATGGCCTTCAGTTTTTATGGAGATTTGGGCCTCCAAAAGGTCAAAACACACGCAAATTTTGACTTTCTGCCCCTATTTTGAGTTGCAGAAAGCTGTCTTGGGAGAATTGAGTTTTGAGGGGTCAAATGAACTCCAAATTCAAAAATTCCGGTGGGGTTGGAAAGAAGACTCGCAGACCTTTCCAATGAGCTAGCTTGCACCTGATTTGAACACCGGGAAGGCCCTCAAACAGGCTTCTCAATGTGAGCTACCCGTCAGGCACATGTGCGCTGCATGTCAAGGAATTTTGCCTATTTTGACCAGTTCGGCCAGAAAAACACTGTTTTCACTTGGTTTAATGTTTTGGGCATGTAAATCATGGATTTTTATGTAAATTTCATGGCTCTAAGATACTTTTACTCTCCTTGATCACTTCTAGAAGTTTCTTGAATGTAAATGGTAAATATTTAATGCATGGATAGGTTTCCTAAGTTTTAGAGGCAAGTTGTTTTGACTGCCTATTATCTAGTGCTTAGTTTGGAATTAGTTGAAACAGCTCCTAGGACGCTGAGCTCGACCCCTAGAGGTGGGGAAAGGAGTTAGATCATCTATATTATGCCTTCTCTTGCTCATTTTCATGGTTGGACTCTTGAGGGAGAAGCTCCTATTGTATATTTTACTTGTATCTCTGCAATTTGAGGAAAGGGAAGACTAGGGTTTTGCAGACATCATTGGGATTCTTGTGGACTCTTGTGTTGATGGTGTGTTCTCTTATTGTAATTGTAAGTGTGTTTATGTGTTCCATCTCTTTCTTTACTGCATCTTATTAAACAAATGAAGTGATAAAGTTTGAATTCATGCTTGCCATGCTCAGCTTTCAAATTTGTTTAATGTTTATGTTTTCCACTGTCTAGAGAGGATTCAAAGTCATTGTTTGCCCTCTTTAGCTTCTCTTTTTTCTTCTTTGATCATCCATCTCAGCTAAAGGCATCAGCACAAACTCCTACCTTGCCCCAAAGACCCACCTGCAAAAACTGAGCTCAATCCCCGCACCCTGAATCGCACTCCCTCCAATTGCCACCAAAAACACCAAAAACTTTAAATCAACCCCCCTTATCAGTTTACTAGCCTAATATCAGTGTTCCTAATTGGGTCAGCTCATCCTATTGAAAGATCTACCGAGTTTGACCAGAGAGAGCCTTCTCATACCCCATAGGGCTAGCTACGAGGTGAAATGGTTTGATGTTGCCTTGAAGGTTTACCTTCCTCAGCCTAGGGTGAAATCTCAAGTGCTAACAGACATCAGAGAACATGGTGGGCCAGTAGTAACCAGCCCTTAGTATTTTATCCACAGTGGACTTCCAGTACAAGTGTCCACCACAATCACCTGCATGAAATTCCTTTATGATATTGTCAGTTTCATTCTCAATTAGGCAGTTTAGCAATATCCCTTCATGGTTTTTCCACAATAAATTTCCATCCATAACACAGAATTTAGAAGCTTTCATTTTTAAGAACCTACATTTAGTTCTGGACAGACCTGGGGGAGCACACAGGTTTTGCAATACATAACATATATCAGAGTACCAAGGGGATTGTTCAAAGGATACATTGATCTTTGGAGTCGCCAGCTCCGGTTCACTGTCCAGCTGGTTGATGTCTAAGGCTTGGAAATTTGCTTCTGTCATTAGTTTGGCCAAACCTTGCCCTTTTATTAGTTTTGTAGGTTTTATCTCAATATCAAATTCCAAAATGTTGGCAATCCACTTTCCTCTTCTGCCCTCTAAATTTTCTTGGGTGAGAATGTCTTTGACAATAGGACTTGGTACATAAGCTATAACATGTGAATAAAGGATGTAAATCCTAAAGTCTTTAATGGCTTTGACCAAAGCATAAGCTTGCTTTTCCATGATTTGATATTTTAAAGGTGCATCTCTAAGAGCTCTGCTAAAGAAAGCAATTGGCTTCTCATTTCCTTGGTCATCTTTCTGTAACAAAACAGCAGCAATAGTATGCTGGGAGGCAAAAGAGAAAATGATAAATTCTCTGTCAAATTGAGGATTGGTCAAAACTGGGGTTTGGGTAAGGGCCAGCTTTATACCTTCAAAGGCTTGGTTTGCTTCAACTGTCCATTTTACTTTTGAATCTTTCTTTAGCATGTTATTTAGTAATCTGATTAGTTCAGCTAAGTTGGGGATAAACCTTCTCAAGAAATTGATTTTTCCCAAGAATCCTTGCAGTTCTTTGATATTTCTTGGGTGGGGCATTTGTAGGATAGCTTGTATCCTATCTGGATCAATTCTTATGCCATCCTTTGAAATGATATGTCCTAACAGCTTACCTTCTTCCAAACCAAATAGAGACTTCTTGGGATTCAAGGAAATTCCATATTTCCTGCATGTTAGGAAGATCTGTCTCAAATGTTTTATATGTTCTTGGTCAGATTTTGAAAACGGTGTGAGGTCATCTAAGTAAATGACTAAAAATTCATGAATCTCCTTGGCAAAAGCAATATCCATTGCTCTTTGAAATGTTGCCCCTGCATTTATCAATCCAAAAGGCATTTTTACATATTTGAAAGTTCCCCATGGGGTTGTAAATGTTGTTTTGTCTTGGTCATCAAGGTGCACCAGGATTTGATTGAAGCCTGAGAATCCATCCAGTAATGAGATCCTTGAGGCCCCTACCACTCTTTGGAGAATGTGATCCATCTTGGGTAAGGGATAGTTGTCTTTGAGGGATACTTGGTTCAGATTTCTTAGATCCACACACAGCCTTATTTCACCAGTTTTCTTTCTTGTGGGGACTAAGTTTGAGATCCACTCAGAGAATCTGATTGGTGCTATGATGCCTGCCTTAAACATTTTCTATACCTCTTGTTCCATTGCTGGGAGAAGCATAAGATTGATTCTCCTCAATTTTTGTTTAAAGGGTTTTTGATCAGGCTTGAGAGGGATAGTATGCTGGATAACAGAGGTATCATAGGACTTTAGGTCCTCATAACTCCATGCAAAGACATCCTGGAACTCTTTAAAGAGGTCAATGTATTTAGGCTTTTGGTCAGGAGGTAAGGAAGCAGACAATTTAATTATTTTGGGCTTGTCAATGGTACCAATGTTGCATTCTTCAATGGCTGCATTTAAGGGCTGCATTTTTGGTTTTCTGGGAATATCATTTGAATCAAAGATGTCCTCTAGTGGAGTTAGGCCTGTTGGTAGAAAATTGTCTTTCAGCTCTATGATGTCAGTTTCAGCATTGGCCACTTCTTCACAACTGATTGGTTGAATTTGCTGAATGTTTTCCTTGTTGAAAATAGTTGGATTTAGCATTTGTTTTGCTGTTCTAGGTGATATTGGGTGAGTAATCTTTTGAAACTGTATTTGTGATGGACTTGCTCCTTCAAGTATTTGTGATTGACTTGCTTTGTCAAGTATTTGTGATTGACTTGCTTTGTCAGTGTCAATATTTAATCCTGCAAACTCTTGTTGCAGCGTTAAAAAATTGTTTATTTGCATATCATCCTCAAATACTTGCCAATCTTTAACATTGTTTGGAATGGAGGGTCTGTGTTTTATCTCAGCTGTGAAACAATTGTTAGGTTCCAATGGTAATTTGCAAGTACTAGCAAATGTGGCCAAACTATGAGCATGTAGATTATGGGTTCTAGGAATTTTAGTGATTTGGAATTCAGAGAAAAAGTTTAGTACCTCAGCAACAGCAGACCTATAAGACCTTAGTCTTTTGTCATTTGTGACAAAATTTCCCTTCACTTGTTGGATAACTAAATCTGAATCACCCATGATTGAAACCCTGGCAGCTTGCAAGAATTTTACTAACTTGAGGCCTAGCAACAGAGCTTCATACTCTACCATGTTATTAGTACATCTGAAGTTTAATCTATAGGCTCTGCCTTCTGCATGACTGTTTTGTTTATTGTGTACCCAAACTCCAGCTCCTGCCCCTAATTTGTTGACTAAGCCATCAAATTCAAGGAACCACAGAATGTCTTGTTGTGAAGGAGATTTAATGATCTGTTCATGGGCTGGCAATGTAAGTTGAAGTTCTGGTTTTTCATCTGGCTTGTCTTCTAGGACAGTCTCACCATTTGATTGGATATGCTTGACAACTAGGGCAGCAGCAGTGTCCAGTGTTTGATTGACTGTCGTTTCATGAGTGATAGTTCTTTCATTAGAGTCTTTCTTTTGTATGAGTATTTTGGTTTCAACATCATTTTTTGAGAGAGTCGTGCTGTCATTAAAGAGAATGTATGAGTCTATGTCTGAATGGACAGCATATATGGGAAAGTTTTGAGGCTTTTCTTCACTGCTGACCATGTATTTCATGATTGTTTCTCTGTATAGTCTTTTTGGTTGCCCAAAAACAGAGATGGTGGCATATGACATGTCTAGTTGTAGGGAACCTTGGAGTTTAGCTCCCCATGATCTTGATAACAGCATCCCATACTGAGGTGGGATATCAGCAACTACAACATCCATCAGAATTGTTTTGTTTGGGTATTGAACCAGAGACACACATAAGTCTTTTATGAGACCTAAACACTTGACTTGGCTGGAGTCAAAGGAAAATAGGTCCTTGTAAGGTCTTGTTATATCTAGATTCAATCTCTCCATGACTGCTTTTGGCATGAGATTGTGAGAGGCACCTGAGTCAAACATTGCATTATGTAGTATTTTATCATGAATATGTAAGCTGACATAAAAAGGTAATACCCCTATGACTACTGTTTTTCCATCCACTTTTGGGCCAAACAGTAATTCTGGGGTGTCGTCCAGCACATTGACATCATCCTTGTTGCTAGTGAGTTGAAGGGACTTCTTGATTTGTAGTTTATAGGTGTCATGCTTGGCTAGTTCTGAGAGAGGAATTGCTATTTTTAGTTTGCCAATTTCAGTTTCTAGGTCAAAGGGTTTTTCAGATTGGGCCTTAGGGTTGTGGATGACAGTCCTTTCCTTGTTCACTAGATCTTCTTCTTGATTTTTATCTTGATTTTGGGACTTGTCCTTTTTACTCATCTCTTGAGGAGTAACATTTAAATTAAGGTGGGAGGATGAAGTAGCCACAGGCTGCTGTTTTAAGGACAATGGTTCAGTAATCTCTTCAATAATTACTTCTTCTGCAGGTGAATTTGTTTTGTCATTAGGCTCTGTGACTATGGCTCTTTTAGGCTGCTGATTATCCTTTATCTTTTCAGGCTGATTTACATTCACAGTTCTGCTTCTTAGCTTGTATTGTTTATGGACTTCATAAACAGCAGTGTCATAGCCTTGTTTAAAGTCAAAGGATTCACCTGATTTGGTTTGGAACAGTTTGATTTCCTCATCCTCATGGTCTTCTTGTGTTAAAAAGACTTGACTTTCACCATCTAGACCCATTAAATTAATCTGAGAATCTTCATTGGGTTCAGTTGATGTGGAAGTTTCAGCATAGTTTTCCTGGAAAGGGGGTCTTATGTCTTGGTCAGCACTGGCCTTGCCAATGCCTGGGTTTTGAGTTCTCCTAAAATTTGGATTCCTAGGAGGGTTGTTTTGTGGTGCTTCCCATGATGATTTTCTCTCAACCGATTCCACTCTATCACCCAATCTTTTCATTCCATTGAGTATTGCATCCAGTTTTTGGTCAAAAGCAGAGGGTTCCTCTTTGAAAACCGACCTCTTTTCCAACCTTGCTCTGTTTCTTTTGGCAATCAGGTTGGCTTCTACTGTGACAGCAACCCTTTGGGCCTCTGCAAGGGTTTGAGGGTCTCTTTCCTTCAGCTGATAGGCCATATCAGGGTCAAAACCACCCGGGAATTTGTACAAAGCTAGATCAGGAGGGGGTATTAAATTTTGTGGGATTGCGTTATATACATTGTTAAATCTTGCACAATACTCCAAAACAGTCTCTTGGGGACCTCTTTTGATAGTGTCATATTCCCCAAGTATGTGCAGAGGATCCTTCTTTTTCTCCCATCTGCTAGTAAAGGCTTGATAAAGCTCATCAGGAGTTGTGATGGAATTTGCATTCAGGGATCTAAACCAAGTTCTTACATCTCCAGTTAGGCTTTGAACAAACATCCTCATTCTCACACTGTCATCATCTATTTCATAGGTCTCAAAATGGTCTTGCATCCTTTTGGCATGCTGGACAGCTGTCAGAGGGCCATTAGAGTCGAAATATAAGATTTTGGTTTGGTAATCTTGGGGTAGAGCTGCAGCATTAGCTGGTATTTGCAAGGGTGCATATCTGTTTGCCATCTTTACAGGGTTTAGAGGATTAACAGGGGCAACTGGGATATGAGGAACGGTGTGTACTACAAGGGTAACAGGTGTAGCAGTACCTAGGGTGTTGTTCAAGGAGATATGTGCAGTAGATGAAGATGTGAGAGGAGGACTTTGAGATGTGGATGGTGAACTAGGGGAACTAGGGGTAGACCGGAAAAGGACCTTGCATGGAGTAGAGATGAGGCTGGGATGATCTGAATCTGAGGTTAAATCAGCAGGCTGCTCCTGCCTTTGCTGCCTCCTAATGTTTCTAGGGATAGTATTTGGATTATCAACAATGATGGGTGGATTAGGGTCAGGATTTGCCCTAGTATGCCGTGGATTTTTCTTGGGAGCCAGCTTCTAACTGTTTTTTAGGATTTTACAGGAAGTTTTTATATCTGCAAGGACTGGATAAAGATTTTGGAATGGCTATATATATTTCAAAGCTGAGATGAAGATTCACTGAAAAAGCTCTTCCCTAAAGCTGTCAATGTGACACAGAAACAGTTTTGAAGGCCTCCTGACTGATTTCAGGCTTGATTTGTAGCTTTGACAGATGAATAGAAATTGGAAAATCCTAAGAATCCCCAGTGGAGTCGCCAATTATGTTAACACCCAGGTTGTTCCCTATGACTCCCAAGGGAATACGGCCAGGGTAACCACTAACCAATCTTTGGATTATAGTTCCTAGCCAAACTGTAATCAGAGAGGGCTCTCTCTTTATAATTTGTCTCTATTTTTGATAGTGTTTTTAGGCTAGCTATTATGCTCAGGTTTTGGTTTATGTTTTGGTTGAAGGACTTCTTTCAGTGCTTAAGGTGTAGTGTTCAGACAGTAGTATATCATTGGGCAATGGAGTCTAGAGCTGTGAAATGTTTTGAAATGCTGGAGTGATGATGTTCAGACTGCAGGGCCTATTGAGTATCTCAAACAAACAAAATTTAAACTTAAATGGTGATGTATGGTCAGCCAACAGAAAGCAATTAAGAATTCTCCATTAAGCTGGTGATGTGAAAGTGAAACATGATGCTCAGGAGCAAACTTGAATTCCTGAAACAAAGGTCACTGTGAAAGATATATTCTGAAAGTGCAGCAATTAAGAATTACACTTATCAAGATTATAGCTGAAGAAAACATTCATTAACAACACAGATTGAACTCAGGGTATTGCATGAATAAGTCCTGAAGGTTATTCTTTTTCTTTGTTGCTAAACATTTAGGAATTAGAAACATATATGAATTGCAATAGATTGAAACACATAACAAAGGAGTTACAGAAAAACTTATTGTATTGTGAGGTACACAGGAATCCTGCAGTTTTCAACAGACACCAGAACGCATTCAACACTTCAGAACTCCAAGAAATTCCATCACTTTCTTTATTAAACTTGTGAAAGGATTACAGCATAAGAACTTCTTCAAGAGAAATCAACAACAACCCCTGCAAGCTTGTGCGAGGGGCAAATATATACAATCGGTTGTTACAAAATATCTAAGTGCTAAGTTATCTCAGAAATGAATATCTTCACCAACTTTTCAAGATATTTAGATCAGAGAGTTATTACATCATTGAATACAAAGTAAATGCACCTTTATGCTTTGTCAGAAGATATTTTGGCCTTTGGAGGCCACTGAGTCGGTTGGAGTGATCTGCATTAATGCTGAGAAATGCGCTTTTGGAGCTGCTCTGCTGTAGCTTCTCGGCCTGGACACCTGTAGCTTCTCACCTTGCTTTGTTGGCCGTGAATTCTGCTGAGTTGGCTCAGCTTTAATCTTTAATGCATGCTGATTCCTTTAAACTGTCCTGTGTATGACAATTTGCATTTTCCATGAACAAAATTTGTTGAATGGCTTCCTGTTTATAAAATCGTCTGTATGGCCTTGGTCCACCATTCTAGTGTAGGTAGTTGATGCCTGAGAATTGCATCCATAGTCTCCTCTGCCTCTGTATATTTGTAAAAATTGGGAGGCACCTCAAACAGGTGTTTGATTTCATTCATTATAAAAAATAAACTTTCTACTCTATTGTAGAGAGTTTGTCCTGTGGCTGGCCCTGTTTCCTCTGAGGTGTTGGGCTTCTCATTGATCTGACTTGTGGCAAATGCATTAACCCTTTTGGCATACTGGTCATGTGTGAACAATCTCCCTGCGCTGTTCAGTAAGCTAGGGAGCCCTCTGTTTTCTAACACCTGAAATTTCTCCATAAATCTGTTTACCTCAGTCTGCATGTCCTGGGTTCTTCTCTCTAATGTCTGCACCAAGTTTCTCAGTGTAAGAACCCTCTTGATTAACTGAATGTGCTCAGTTCTGTTTGAAATTCCCATGGCAGCCAACTGAGTACTTGTTCTATTGTTAAGCACATTAATCATCCTGGTGGCAATTTCAGGCATATTGCTTAGAGCAGCTCTTGATCTCTGAATTTCAGTCTGTGCTTTTGGAATGAGGTCTAACTGCTCATGGATTGTTTCAATATATTGCCATTGCTCATTAATAGATTGGCCAATGTTAGCCCACAGCACTATTTTAAGCTCAGCCACAACCTTATCTAATTTGAGCTCATTCTCTAGCTCTTTGATCCTGTCTTTGAGGGCTTTTATCTCCCTGCCCTTTTCTGCCACAGACTGCTTGGATTTGTCATATCTTTCATTGACCTTGGCTAGTTTCTCCTTGGCCTCATTCAATTCTGTCATTTGTGCTTCCAAGGCCTGGATCTCATTCCTCAGCTTTTGCATGTCCAGGCTTGGGGCCTGCTCTGTTGTTGGTGGTGCTGCTGAGGTGGATGTTGCTGCTTGTTCTTTTTGTTGAGGAGGAGGAACAGTAGTTGGAGCAGTTTCCTCAAGGTTTATTACTTCAGGAGGAGGCTGGGAGGTCTGACCCTCTTCTCTTTGCTTCAAAGCTGCCTGTAATGCTGCCTGTGCAGCCTCTGATTCTCCCAGCTTTTCTTGTGTCTGGATTAACTGCTTATATAGGGACACCAGCAAGGCTGAGGCTTCTTGATCATGCCTCTGCTGGGCAACCTCATCTGTTTGAGGGTGAATTGTGGCTGGCATTTTGATCTTTTTCTTCAAAGCAGCCATGTCTGCATCCCTTAACTTCAATATCTCCTGTATGCCCTTGATATCTTTGGGATCATGCCCAATCTCGATAATTATATCTTCTAAGGACCTAATTCTGTTGTCCTTAGCTTGTGAGGATGCCCTTTCCAACTCAAGTTGGGCAGCTGTATTATTAAGGCTATTTTCCAGCCTATAATTGTCCAATGTTTTGTCTGCCAAGGAGGCATACACCATCTCACCCGTTTGTTTGTGTAACTCAATTTTGTCCATCGGGTGGATGTCCTTGGCAAGGACCTCCAGATTGGTCCTTCTATAATCTGCAGGAGACTGGGGTTGTGCTACAGCTGGCAAGAAATGACTCATGATCATCTTGCCTTCACTAACATCAAAAGCAGACATCAGTCTTTGCTGGTTAGTGGGAGCCATCTTCAGCAAATGATTGTACAGTTGTATTTTTATGGGCTCATTCCTTTTCTTTATGTCTATGAACTGTTGTTTAATGCTCATTTCACCCTCACTCTGTTGGCTAGAGGAGCTGATTTCTCCTCCCACAGTTCTGTTCTGTTCCTCTTGGAAGGAACTTGCAGATGCTTCCCTGCTAGGTGGGCCCATGCCCAGAGACTGCCCTGTTGGCATTTCCTCTTCAGAGAAAGGGTTCAATCTCTGTCTTTTCTCACCATGACTTTCTGATGTGGTCAAGGGAGTCTCTCTGTCCCTTTTTCTGCTAGTATCCTCCTTTTGTGGAGTTTGGAGGATTGATGCATCAACTGATGTTTCTTGCCTAGGAGGCACCGTATTTTGTGCCTGTTGTTCTGTGAAAATTGGGGCCTCAACTGCCCCTTCTTGCTGTGGGGGCTGCTCTTTATTATGCTGCCCTTCTTCTTGCTGTAATTCCTGTTGTTGTTGTTGTTCTACCTGCTGCTGTTGTTGCTGCACCTTGTCATGAGGTGGCTGTTCAGTCTCCATTTCCTTTTCCTTGCCCCTGCTAGATATATCTTCAGTGGCTTTGGGTGCTTGCTGATTTGCAGTCGAGGAGGATGCAACTGCTCCCACTTGTGTGCTTGGAAGGGAGAACACCTGTGAGCAAAGTTCAAGGTCAGCCATCTTTTTTAGATTCCTGACCGCTCTTTCGTTCAGCTCCTCTTGTGTAACCGGCTCTTCTAGGGTTCCTCTCCTCCATTTTGCTTGGTTTGCATGTTTTTCAATGTGAGGGATCTTTACATGATCATAGCCAGATAGCTTATATCTGAGCCTTCTCAAAGTGATGAAGTGGTTAGGGTCATAAGGTTTCCAGAGGAAACTAGTTTGAAGGCCAACGGACTCAAGCATCATGTCTGCTTCTTTCCAACCTTCCTCCCTCTGGTTATAGACAAAGTGGCCAAGTTGGTTCCTGACTTTCGACTGTGCTTTCTTGCCTTTGCCTGAAAAGTGAAGCACATCAACATTGCCAAACTGCCTGAAGTATTCTAGGGCAAACAGCCTCATAGGCACATATTTGGGTAGTCTGTAGGGAGGCAATTCACACCCATATATCCTGATGATGGTGTGGTTCTAGTAAAAGTACCAGTCCCCAATGTTGTATGATTTGGATAACTGCAGGATCCTTTGCATTTCATCAGTGAGCCTTGGAGGAGGTGAGCCCATCATCATTGACATAGCTGGGTGGATGAAGTGATCTATGAACTCACAATAAGTATAAGGAGACTCGAATCTACAGTGGAAAACAGAGGACCAATAGACCACTGATCTTGGATTGCCTTGGGCATCCTGTCTTTTGATTGGAAAAGAGAACTTCTGATGTTGATGATATAAGATCAAGTGGTAAATGTAAGAGGTATACCTGAACACTCTTTCTCTTGCCAGGTTCATTAGTTGCTCATGTATTTTGTCTGCTATATAGGTGGCATAGTCATAGCAGATAGGAGACTTGCCAGGAGCAAACATGAGCATCATTACCAGCACAGTTTGATCAACAAACTCAATTGAGTTGTAGCCCAAAATGGGACTAATCATGTCTGCAAGATCTCTGCCCAGCTGGTTGAGGTATACTTGATTTATAGGAGGATACTTCACAGAGTCAGAGTCGATGTATAGCTGGTTTAATTTGGTGACCTGAGCATCTGTCATTCTGGCTCCTTGATTTATCAGGTCTACAAGTGATAGGGGGACCAGTTTCTTCTCAGTCCTGAAGCAGAGCATATCCTTGATAGCTTCTGGGGTGACATAAAACACAGCTGATCCTGAAGGGTCAAGAACTGCCCTCTGAGTGGGGTCATAGTTTTCAGCACACAAATGGATCAAATCAGGGAATTGTCTAACCTGAGGGAGCTTAAAAATAGGGAGGAATGAGTCCCATATGCCCAGCACATCTGTTCCAGTCTCATGCTTGGCCTTCAATTCATTGAGCAGGTGGATGTGGAACTTAGTCCTCATCAGCATTTCCTCTGAAATCTGATAGTCCATGTCTGCCAGAGACTGCCATTCCAATTGTCTCTGAGGGGAATTTAATGGAGCAACGTTCAATGCTATTGGAGCTACTGGTGGATCCATGATTTCTCCTAAGATTATGGATGGAGTTGCTATGCAGGGCAACACAAAGATTTTTCTTCAACGAAAAAATGTGAATTGTATGGAACAGAGGGTGAGTGAGACAGCTGCAGCAATTGAAATACTGCTTGAAGTGCCAATAAGACCAATGTGTGGTCTCAATCTGTCTTTTTTAACAGGTAGGTACAGTTTGAGTAAGTTGTTTCGCGATTGCGCGAACAGAGTGCAGTTTTTTATGAAAATGTGGGCAAACAAGGCTCAGCTGGTGCTTTTCGAGCTCACAGTTGTAAATGGGGGCTAGGCACAGAGATTTTGCCGGTGAATTTGCAAGTTTTTTGTCTTTTAAGCTCTTTTGAGGGAATTCACAGACAAAGTAGGCGTATGAAGGATTTATAAGGGAAAATACCTGGTAATCAGCAAGCAATGGTCACGAACGACTGAGGAAATGGCGCGCCGGAGGTCCCCGAATTGATTTCAGCAAAGGTGGTGCAATTTTAGACGTAAAATCATGCAGAGAAAGCAACAGCTCTTGTGGCAAAAGTATGAAAAAATGCGAAAATTGGCCTAAATATGGATTTTTGGCATATTGGCGCGTTTTTTGGATGACGTCAGCATGACGTCATCAGGTGGGGTCAAGGTCGGATGACGTCAGCATGACGTCATCGGGTGAGGTGGCAGGCTGTGATTGGTCCACGGATATGATGAGGTGGCGGACATATCAGCGCGGGGGCGGACGAAGGAACTGACACGACGGCGGGGTGGCACTGACGTGGGTATGACGTGGTAGTGACGCTGGCCGGGCGGATTGACCAAAAACCGGAAACGGTTAGCGGTTTCTCATCGCACCGCTTTTGATACGGAAGGGAAGTTGTCAGGCGTACCTCCGATGAGCTGTGGTGATGACGGGTGGCGGAGGCCTGACGTCACCTTCTGACAGATATCGGAAGGTATCTGTCGGACGTCGGGGCCGGTCCGATATGGATAAGGACCGTCGGATCAATGAGGTCCGATCCGACGGCTGTCGGATCAATGAGGTGCTCGGGCAATACGGAATGGGGCGGGATTATTAAAATATTTATTTTCGGGATCAGTGCTTGGCGGAAACTCTTGGGATATGGCAGGTTTATAAAGGTTTTTCAATGCTCATTTAATATAAAAATAACCCAGCGCCCATACTTTGGATAAATGAGAAAAGTGGGTTTTTTGTTTATTTTTGCAAATTAAAGCGGGTTGTAGGTAGAACAAGGTCTAAATATGGATTTTTTTTAGCAAATGAAGGTTTTAAGGGGCCAAATGAATTCAGAAGAGGGGAGGGGGGTTAGACTTAGGTTTATCAAAGTGACCAGATGTCATTTGATCCCTGACAGAGGATTTATTGGCTATAATGCCAAGAGGAGGGATATTTATACAATGTTTGGGGTTTATACACCTTGGTGTTATAATACTAGGGAAAGGGTAACATAGGGGAATTATACAATAAATTTAGGGGTTAATATGGAAGAAGGGAGTGGATGAGGGGAGATAATACTAAGTTTATTTGAAAATAACTTAGCTTAGGGATTAGAGCAAAATGAAAAGAGTTTTTAGACAAGAAATGTGGCTTTTGTGGGAACAAGAAACACCATGAAACCACCAAGTCTTCCATGAATCTCAACTGCTGAGGGGATATTAGTAATGAATGGGAAAGGAGATAAGTGGGAAGTTAGACATGCTTCTTTGCTTGCTGCAACCTGATAGAGAAGAAAGACTTCCCAATCCATTGACTTTGCTTTGTGAAATAGGTTAGCACACCTTCAATTGTAAGGAATGACACTTCTGCAACCCCATCTACCTACCCATCTACTTGCCTAGCATTTTTTATTTCTTCTTGGAGGGTGCACTTAGGCTTGCAGACCCTTATTTGCCTTTTCTTTTCTTTGGCCTTTTTCTTTTGTTTTTCTATCTACTTCTACCCTTATTTCTTCCAAGGTCCCAGATTACGCTGTTGGGAGCCTTTCTTCTCTACCTAAACTACTTGTCTGCCAAGATTAAACAGTTTGGACAGACTTCTTTCTCTATTCTACAACTGAAAATTTAAAACATGGCATGATCCAGATTAGGCTGTTGGACCATCCATCAAAATTGAGTGCTCATCAAGCTATATACAGATTGTGTTCTCTTGGAAATATGTGATCTTTGCATCATCAAAGCAGAGCATATTTGGGCCTTTTCATTGTCAATCATGAAATATGAAACCTATTGATATAGGTAGCTAACAGTGACTCGCCCCTGATTCACTCTGTTGGCATGGATATCTTGCTGCGAATACCTCCCAACTCCACTTGCACCACTGCAACTTCAGTGGTACACTGCGTCACTGCCTGCTTAACCTGCTCTACTAGCTGCTCCATTGTTGGTCCTGTGCTATCTTCCTGGATCTTCTGTTATGTTGTCTGCAGGTTAGTCAACTTTTCCTCAATGGTGGTGGTGAGCACATAAGCCTCATCCAGCCAAGGCCCCAATCTGGCCTTGAGTACTGCCTCTCTTCACTGCGCTGCATCCGCTTGTTCTTTCAATTCCTTTACCTCCTGCAGCTTTGCCAATTTTTGTGTGATAGCGACGGTATGCGCCATCGCTCTTACCTCATCATATCATTGTTTCAATTCCCTCGCCTTGGTTTCTAACCTCTGTAGGTTGGTATCTTCCTGCAGACTAGTAAGTACCTCCAGCGATTGCTCGAAAAGCACAGTGCAATCTACCACCGCAGCATCTACTACAGTGACTGTGTTCTTGACAGCTTCCTTGTGCTATTCTCTAAACTCTGGTGGATTTGAAGGTTGTGCTCGCAACTTGAGCTCTGTAATATTAAGGTTCAGCTCAAACTGAACCTTGGCGATCTATGTCTTTGCATCGCGCACACCGGCATCCAGCTTCTAATTCTTGGCTTCCACCGGTGCTTCTTCTAGGATATGAAATTCTGGAACGGTTATGCATGCTTATGCTACCACCGTTGTGTTGCGCTCATTCTTCTCCTGGACCTTCTTCTAAGTTTCTATCATTGTTTTTTCTCAGTGAATAATTTTTCGTTGGTAACCTTCTGCTCGCTGATCACACTCAGAGTGCACTGCTCTCGAGCCCTAAGTTTCGTGATCATACCTGCTTGCAGCGTGTGAAGGAATTCGCTTGGGAGCGCAGCCAAGTTGAGACCAATGTTTGTAACGCGACCTTGTCAGCATCTGGTTCCATGCTGAGGGCTCCATCAGGCAGCATGACAGCCCAAGGATCCAAAGAATGAACCATCTCCACTGCTCTGGTGGTCCCTGACGCCAAACTAGTCGACATCGTGCTACTCTGCCCTACACCTGCCTGCAGTTGAGTAGTTTGGATCTGTAGCTCATGCAGACCCATTTGAATGGTGACCAGAGCTTTCTTCTGTTGTTGCTCAAACTACTGCAACAGTTCCTTTGTCGTGTCCCTTACTTTATCCCCGATGTCATCCAAGTCGCCCTCTGTCAAGGTGATCAGGTCTAGGGATGACTTGGTGGCCTTGGAATTTTTTTGTGGCACTTTTTTCTCCTGCTCTCAATTCCACTTCACTCGGAAGGGTGTACTCTCCTGGTATCCACCACCCTATTCAGATTTATCCTCTTCCTTTGTTTGTGGTGAAGGAGACTTTTTACTTCTGTCAAAGTCACGCTCTTCCTCCCGTTCCTTTGCGGCACACTCCGCTTCTACTCTTGCTTTTTACTCAGCCTCCTTTTTCCATTTTTTAGCCAACTGCTACATTTTTTACTAGGCCTCTTCCTTCATCTACTTTCCTGCAGACTTACTAGACCCGGCTGACAAATCTAAGGTCGTGTGCCATTCGACTGGCCAACAATCGATGACCACTTCCATGGCATCATCTGTCGTAAGGTATGGGAGATCATATCACTTCTATTATGGGTTCTTTCGTGCACAGATGGAGATACAGTGGAAGTCTACCTTGAACTCCGCGTATCCCAACAACTACTCATAAACAATTGGTGACAGCCTTGGCTTGCAGTTGATGGTCGCGTGAATGCTTGCCTCCATGAGTACTCGAAATATTTTACTCTCATTGACTCGCTCAGCATCCTTTGTGGCCCATAGAGAAGCAAACTTCATTGCTTCTAGTAAATCTGACACGATCAGAGGAAACTAGTTGTCCTTCGGTAATTCCCACACGACCAACACAATTGATAACAACAACAAAGAGTAATGGAATGTCTTGTTGTGGTCCTGTGCTTCTCTGCAATTTCTGAGGAACTCGCTGCAGAGGTAGCGCGCCTAGTTAAATTGTACACCCTCCGTGCACTAGACTGCTAATGAAACAACTAGTGATGGCACCTCATCTATGTGACACTTCCTGATTACCTTCCCAGCCAAGATCTAGGTGGCTACCTTCACTGTGGGGTCGGTTATGCTTGAAATTGAATATTCGTGCGGCTTCTTGACAAGCTTAAACTTGTCCTTCATTCTCTTGGCGAGGTCATGCTCGCCCACCTTTCCATAAAATGCCTTGGCCAAATTTAGCCCTGAATGTGGTAGAAATGTGATCCTATGGATCAGCAAATCTGTGATTGGTATCGGCTCTCCCAACCACAGGCACTCATCGTGCACCAGACATAGCAATTGTTTGATCATGATCAAATTTATGGGAGCGTGGTTGTAATCTAGCACCCAGAGTAGATTCAACAATCCTGCCTTCTCCACCCCTCTAATCCACTTCACCAGCTCCAGCGCGGTCACACCTAAATCTTTATAGAATACGCGTGTCATAAATGTATCAGTTGCAAGTGGTGGAATCGCTTAATATCTGCCAAGTCCCAATCCTCTAACTTCATATGTGGGATGCACACCAAGCGCGGACCTTCAAATGTGATCTGATTGGGTAGCAGAGGTGTATTAAGCAAAAATTTTCCCTCATCTGGGTCCTTCGGGACCTTCACCTTACCCCGACGCGGAGCGATATATTCTGGTAGTTTTGAGATAGGGTCTACTCCTTCAATATCAATATCCTCTGTGCCTTCATCTACACCCTCGTTGCATTCTAGGTTTACCACCTTACCTTTCTCTTGCGCAGTGGGCTTCTCTTTCTTCTGGTGCTTTCTTGGTAACTCATGCACTGACTGTGTCGCTTTCTGTTTGTCCTTATTCGTCTTGGAAGCCTCTCCTGTCGGCGCAGGCTTCATCCTAGGCGACCTTGGTGATTTTGGTACCACAAAAAGCATCTCCACACTTACGACCTCAGGGAAAGCTCCCTCGGAGGCCATAGATCCTACAGCACTTGCGGTTTCTACGGGCATTGACATGAGGCTATTTAGGAGCTCCTGGGCTTCCTTAGGCAACTTTTCAAACACTGAACTACCCACCAAATCCTCAAAAACCGCAGGATTCATACACAATCGATAACACGACATAGAAGCTCTCAACATGTAAAGTGTTTTTCATTAGGCATCCATCTGTAATTTATAGGAAAATTCAAATTCAAATCTAACCGTTCCCCCAAAATCCGATCATAAATGCTAGATTGGCGGCAGATTTTCAAGGATCTTGCTCTTAATTTTAGCCTTAAATGTCGCTCCCCTGCTCCTCTTAGCCGTTTTCTCACTGTCAAATCATGAACAGGGACCGTAATGGTCACTTTCTGGCTGCCTTGCTGATCCAGGTGGATATTGGTGGCCACCTGCGAAGTCCACCTGGACCCCCACCATTGTTTCTCTCAGCATTTTCAGTTTCCTTAATTGTAGCACAACTTACTATTTTTAGCAGTTTTTCGGGTCCTGAACTTCTGGAGCCGTTTTGAGGCCCTAAACGACGTTTTTTGGGAAATCTGGGGGCAACATGGGTCCATGGATCGATGTTACCCTTCCCAAAGTGGTAGTGCTTGGATAGATCTTTCTAACGAGCTATTGTACGCATCAAACGGAGATCGTATGCCAAAGTTACGACCCCGGGAAGTTGATGTACCAATTTACCCAAATGGGGCACACAGTTTGGCGTTTCATCTCCTAGGGTTAGGTTTTGGAATGTTAAGGGTTTTCCATTGTTTCTCAACAATAAATAGGCCTTCGAGCCTCATTGTAACACAGTTCAGAGGCATGTAGCCACCACATCTCTTCTCAGAGATAAGCTACCATCGCCCTAGCTGGTTTATTTCCATTTCTGGTTGTAAGCATATTTCAGTATTTTCCATTAATGAAATGAAGTATTATTTTCGTTGCATCTTTGTGTATATGGTTATCTCTGTAATTTGTTGTGTTCCTGTTTAAATCCGGATCACTTGCGTGGTCTCTCCTCCCATAATGCAGCTCCCATCGCGCTTCTACTGATATTGTGGCTGGATCCCCTGTGTATGGCTTCAATCGAATGCCATTTACCTTGCCGGGAAAGGGATCTCCATTCAATTTCACCAGTTGAACTGCTCCACCATCGGTAATCTCTTTGATAACATATGGCCCCAGCAAATGCATCTGAAATTTTCCTGGAAATTTATCAAACTTGTTGTCATATAATAAAACCAAATCGTTTACCTTGAAGGTGCGCAGTTTGATGTGCTGATCATGCCATGCCTTTTCGCACTCCTTCTGAACTTGCTGATGGAATCCAACCAAAAATATATCTTCTTCAAGCTCTGTCAGCTGCGTGAGCCTCTCTTCCAGGGCTCCGTGGTCTGCCATTCCTGTGAACGTCGTTATGCGTAGACTAGGTACAATATACTCCATTGGAATCACAACTTCTATGCCATAGACCAGCCTGAAGGGTGTCTGTCCAGTCAGTTTCTTACAAGTAATTATGTAAGCCCATAGCATCGCGGTACGTGCACATCCCAATCATTCCTTTGTGCATTGAAAACCTTCATCAGCACGTTCTCCAATATCTTATTAAATGCTTCGACTGTCCCATTAGCTTGCGGGTGATATGGCGTGCTCTTTTGATGATAAACTTGGAATTCCTCCATCAGTGTGTTGATCGTTTCATTAAGGAAATGCATACCGTGATCGCTCATCAAAATATTCGGGAAACCAAACCTAGTCAGCACATATTCAAAGAGGAACTTCGTTGTTGTTTCCCCTGTACAATCCTTTATAGGTTGCACCTCCGCCCATCTGGTCAAGTCCTCTTTCGTGGTGATGATATACCATGCACCCGTCTTCTTTCCTGGAGGCCGAATTAGGCCTACAAAATCAATTGTCCATTTCTCAAATGGCTGTAATGACGCTTACGGATTCATAGGCAGCTCATCCCTCCGCGATGGCTGCCTATCCTCTGACATGCATCGCATGCCTTACAATAAGCCTTGGAATCCTTATGCAGTGTCAGCCACCACAACCCAACACGCAAAATCTTCTGCGCTGTTTTTTTTCCTGCATAATGTCCTCCCGCAGCTCCTCCATCAACTTCAACAAAGATGTTGTTCCGTTCAAACTCAAGTACACAACATCGCAGAATTTCATCCGAACCCATTTTATATAAATTTCTTGCAATGAAAAAAAAGTATGTTGTGCACACCACCAGCTCCTTTTGTTGACTAATATAACCTTATGGAGTCGTTCTCGTCATTAGAAAGTGTATGATATCTACAAAGTGATTGTCAACTATGCACACTGCAAAGAGTTGCGCGTCAGGCAATCCTTCCTCCAAATTAGTAGGCTCTTCTCCTGTTTCAATGTGCAACAGAGGATCTGGTCCTGCATTCAATCATCCTGGCTTCACAATGACTCTGAAATCATATTCCTGAAACAGCTGCAGCCATCTGCATATCTTCCCCCCCAACACAGGCTTGTTAACCAGGTACTTTAATGTAGAATGGTCTGTATACATCTTAAAGTGTCCACCTAGCAAGTAGTGTCTGAACTTATGGAGTGCATACACCATACCCAAACCTTGGAGCTCTGTCGTTGAATAGTTCTTCTCATCTTTAGACAACTTCCTACTTGAAAATGCTATAAGGCGATCCAACTCTCCCTCACCGGCCTGTGTCAATACTACTCTGAGTGCAATATACGACGCGTCCACATGCACATGAAATTCCTTCTTCCAATCCAAGAAGACTAGGATCGGCACGGTGACCATCTTTTCCTTTAACACATCCAGGCTCCGCTGACATTTCTCATTCCAACAGAATGTAGCATCCTTCTTTAGTAGCTTCTCCATCAGTGCGATAATCTAGGCATAACCCTTGATGAACTTTCTATAGTATTCCATATGCCCCAACGTTGGGCGCAACTGTTTCACACTCCTTGGTGCCTCCAAATTAATGATGGTTGCGGTATTAGATGGGTCCACCATTAATCCTTGTCTGCATACCACATGGCCCAGAAAGATTCCGAAAGGAACACAGAACAAACATTTCTTCAAATTGAGCACGATCTGATACCTCCGGCATGTATCCAGCATTAAGCGTAGGCTAGCTACATGGCGCTTCACTATACCAAACACTGTCCAATTGTCAAAGTATACCTCCAAAAACTTGTGAATGAAGTCCTTGAACGCCGCAATGACTACGCGCGAAAATATCATCGACGTGTTCTTCAATCCAAAAGGCATTACAGTATATTGAAAGCATCCCCACTCAGTTACGAAGGTCGTCTTACTTCTATCCTCCGGCGCGATATTGATCTGATGGTACCTCGAGAACCCATCAGTGAACGAATATGCTTCCTATCCTCCTACATTATCCAACACTTCATCGATGAACGGAGTTGGAAAAGGATCATGCACATAAGCGTCGTTCAGCTTTCTGATATCTACGCTTATCCTTATTCCATCCTTCTGCTTCTTTTCCTAAACTACTAGTGGGCTCACCCAATCAAATTCTTCCACCGGTTCAATAATACTTGCTGCAAGCATTTTATCCAACTCTAAGCAAACCTTTTCTTTATACTTGGGATTAACGGGGTAAGGCCTTTGTTTGATCGGATTCGCGTCTGGTTTCAAGGTAATTTTCATAATTCCCAGGTCCCCTATTATCCCCTTTAAGTCTGAGAACTTCGTAGGGAACAAGTCCTAGTATTCGCGGAGCAACTCAGCAACCTTATCCACCATAGCATCATACCAGTAGTCTCCTATCTTCACAAACTTCGGCTCCACCTCTGTCCCAATGTTCACTTGTCTTATTTTCAATGGCGCAGTGATATTTCAATTTTCTATCTACGGTCCCTCAACTTCGCAGTGTCCTCCTGTTTCTGGGATATTAATGTTCCTTGGATCCTCATCTTCCTCTTCAGCCGTCACATTGTAGCACTCTAGTGCATGGCGTAGCTGGGTGGTCCAATCTGGTTGAATCAAATCCAAGGGATCCTATAGTATTCTGAATATTGCTACTTTGACCTCTTGTAGCGCTTCATCAATGCACTCAAATCCATATTCAAAGTTGAATGTCATCAAGAATCCATATCTCAAAATATCTCATTTGTTCGTGCCATGGCAGAGCTCTGTCTCCAAGTACCAATTCATAGGTATTACATCCAAGGTGTGACAGAACAGATGCACCCACTCTGGTTGTGGCTTTGCTCCATAAGCATCGGTCCATTTGGCTAATTGATCACACGGGTCACTCCTTCCATCGTATTTCTCTGTCAATCGTACCTTTGGGCGACCAAACCGCACCCTCATCATTCTTCTATATTCACACCATCCATTAAAGTTGTCTTTATGCATACCCCACCATCTTGTATGTGTAGCGCACAGCGCCAAGTCCAAGGCTTGGAAGCAATGCTTCTTTGGCACTTCCCTTTCAAATGCATCCAGAAACTTATCAACGTCAGTTAAACTATCATATTAAGGTAGACTTCTTACCTCCGATGATACGCAGTGCAGTGATTTGGTCATCATGTTACATCTTAATGTAGACACTTCGTGCAATCTATTCTTCCAGTGTTCCAATTCCTCATCTAAATCTGGTGTGCAGAAGCTTTCGCGGTCCCACGCAAGACATCCATCAGCTTTCAAATTCACCCAACCTTGATCTCGCGCCGTTATCTTATAAATCTTGTCCAAATCATCATCAGTTTCGTAAACGCAAACTAGTTCAATGTAGCACGGTCCTTATGTAGGGTCCAACGGTACTACTATGCGGAGCGATTTTCTTTAAAATGACATCGTCCACTTCTTCAAATTGATCACCCCGTTCATGTCAATAGCCCGATTGATCCCAAGGATCACAGGGTAGGGATTGTTGTCATCCACAATCTCTATTACTTCAAAATCATCCAATGCGCTCGTGCCTTCAATATCAACTGTCACTCCCTGTAATCTTCCCATGGGAATAACCTTTTGTTGATTCACCATCCTTAATTGAATAGGAGAGCACTACAATGCAGGTCTCCTCATTCTCTCCAATGTTTGTTTAGGAAAAACATTCACGTCAGACCCTAGATCCAGAATAACTTGATCCATTCCGTACTCTCCTATCTGCATGGTGAGTCTCATCTCCTGCCATGTTCTTGCCTTATGCTTACCAATTTTCCTGACCACGCATGGTATGTTTGGAGTATTACCAACATATTTATTGATCAACTCCTGTAATCCCTTTACAGCCTTGCTATCTCGAAGCAACTTCATACAGGTCTCCAAAAATGTAGTAAGCATGGATGGGTCCATTTCTTCAAACTGCTTATCCTGACTTCCTGAGCTAGAAGCCTTAATGAATATTTCTTTGCTTCCATAAAGGTTTCCTTCACGCGCTCCAAATCAAAGCCAACCTCCTTTTCTGGAGCTTTGCGGACCCATTCACCCTCTTCAGGCTGTTTTCCCTTGTCTTCGCGAGTCGTCATTCCACTTCGTAGCACAATGTTCACATTAGGATCCTCTTCACAGGGTTCAACCCTCATCATCTGCAGATTCTGGGTAGGTTGTTGAGGTTGCACCCCCTTTTCACATATCTTAGCTAGTAATACAGGGCAGTCTTCTATCGCGTGGTCAAACTGAGTGCAGTATTTGCACGACAGGTGCATCAGGTTTGTTCATTCTCGCGCGTAGTATCTTGGTCCCCCACAGTTGTAGCAAATCACCTGTCCTCAACCTCTACCAGGTCCTCCTCCACCTCAGCCTTGTCCTCGCCCCTAAAATCCTCCTCGGGCTCCCCCAATGCCTTGATCCAGAGGATGAGTTTCCGTCGGCACTCTATATGCAGGCATTCTATCCATCATTAGCTCATAGGTACGGCAGTTACGCTCGTCATGACCCATCGATTGATAGAAGTTGCAAAAGAGTTGTTGCGGTGTCTTTACAAATTTCTGTAGTAGGTGACAATTGTCTGTCACATGTTTCCCATCTACCTGACAGATAGCACACCATAGCACGGACCTTGTACTTGGCCCTGCTTGAGCTTCTAGCCTCAGAGGCATCAACCCTCCTGCTGCAACATAATTCACGAAGACTGGACAGTGATCTTTGTCATGCCCCTGAATTTTGCATTTCAGGCACCAAACTTCTTCGCGCACCTCTAGCTGAACTGCTCTATCCTTCTTCAGACTTTGAAACTCTAGGCAAAGGTTCTACAACTGCGCATGAATCTGCTAAACTCCCAAATTAGCATCTTGCATCAGTGTCTCATGCAATCTCATCGCAATCTCCAGGGCTTCCGCCTGGGTCCCAATATTTTGTTGTGATAAAGCAACCCTCAGATGAGGCAAGAGTGAAGCCACAAACCATTCGCGGTGCTGCCCATCCGTAAGATTCATGTTGGCTTCACGGATCATGCACTTCAATCTTTGATCCAAATCCCAGGGTGTCTCACCGGGATTCATCTTGATCTCCTTGAATCCCACAATTGTTTATGCTTCAAACTTAGGCCTACTGAATTCCTTATTCAGTGCGGTCTGAATATCTGCTAATGAAGCCACCGGGTTATCAGTGCAGTACTTTATGTACCATGTCGGCGCGCATTCTTGAAAAGTAGTGACCAAGTTCGCTTTCTTCATCTGATCATCTGTTATACCCTGAGCTTCCCATACAACCTTCACGACGAACCAAAACTGGTCCGAGTCCTCAGTTCCCAAACCCTTGAAAACAAGCAACTTTTCTGCATTCTCCATATTGAGCGATGGCGGAGGTGGTGGCAGTGTGCATGAAGTTGTATGTTTCAAAGGTGGGGTGGGTGGATGGGGTATTTGCAGGAACCTACATCTTATCAACTGAACAACACTCTGCGGTGAAGCTTGTGTTGTTTCCTCGTCATCACTCAGAGAAGGTTCAATCAACAGGCTCTATTTAAGACCTGTTCTCCCTCTATCCCTAAAGATCTTTCACTTCACATAGCTCCAAACATCAAGGTAACTACATAGCCCACTTTTCACGCAATAGCATCTTAATCCAAGTATTTAAAGACCTTAAATACTTACCTCATGGTCCCTTGAAGAAGCGGCGCTATGCTTCGTTGTAACTAAGCAAAGTATCGACCGCTAACTCTATCATGAATCCCCTATTATACGATCAAGCCATTTATTGACAGCGCATGCGATCTTATCTTCAGAGGCTTCCAATCTCCGCACTAACTTTGGAGTCCACACTATCGGACCATCAAGCCTCCACCCTCCTTGGTCTTCTACCAATTTAGCAATCCACTCATATAATTCAACCGGGAAGGAACAAAAGAAGATTTCATGTATCTCTGTGTACATGTATCTATCCAACCACTATTCTTTCGTCAATCATGGATTTTTGTTTTCTTGCACCGCGAATTCGTGGATATTCCTATCTAACCAGTCTTCAATTCCCTTCTTAGTTAGATTTCAGTGATGCGACATCACACATCTCTTTATGCAGATCCCATTCCCGACAACGGAACCATTTGTTGGCTTAGTGGGCCCTGACCCAGGTTCAGCGTTAATTTAGCCAAACAAATCCCTACACTACTGGCCCTTTCAGCATCAATCCGCGGAGCGTGGACTGAAGTATCACTTGAAGAAATATGGGGGGATGCTGGAACCAAGTTTCCACACCCAGAGATGGTTATGATGTCATTTTATTCCCTAACTTAGCCTTCGTGCAGATCGATAACCCTATTAGGGCTTATCGATATACTTCTCTTAATCGGCCTCCAAACCTTTGCGAAGGTCTACGACTGTCGTTCGCAGACCCTAACCAGGCGAATCAACCACTTACGTGCTTCTGTAATTACTCTTACTTCCGTATTTACCCAAATCGACTTAAGTATCTGATAACTTCAATATTCATTAATATGTTCTTCACGTAAACAAATATTATCACTTGCATACAGATAACCATGTAAAACATATAGAGTCATGCATCAATACATCATTAAATCATGAAACCATTATTCAGCATAACATAACCGCAATTATTCATAACAGAAGTAAATAGATCAAACACAGATATTCCAAAGTAATCTTCTTTATTAGTATGTCATATCTTCTTACAGACTCTACTACCCTATGCACTCAGTTGCAAGGGTCTGGCACTCAACTGCGGACTTCTACCCTGGGCCTCTGCACACAGCGGTAGAGCCTTTCCTCTATTCTACGACTTTTTGCTCTTTTCGCTAATGACCAATTACATTCATCATTATTCTTTAAAAAACTTCCTTAGACTCTTCTAAGACTCTCCTTTTTATACAATCCCATGGTTCGCGGACCATAGGGGGATCTTTTAAATCCGACACAACTTACATAAAAGAAGAGTGAAAACCCTTTACGACACCTTTACATCTACGCACTCCACAACCACAAATTGCGGAGACTTTACACTTTACATACAAAACTTGGGCTTTCTGCCCCAAAACTTGGGCTTTTAACCCCAAAATAGACCCTAGGGGACCTTGTCCCAACATGATATGTACTCAACACCCAACATTTTCAACTACTGCTTTGCCTCTTCATAGCTACTCGGTAAGACATTATCACTCGAAAGAACCTTATCTTTGAATAACCTATAGTTGGTGGGGAATATAATTGTACAATGTCAATATTTAACGTTTGTAAAATCAACCATTTTTAATGATGTTGATTGTCTGACAATATTTCTCAAAATATAGCGGACTTGATCGATCATGCGGGTGAATTACCTAAATATTTCCGAGAAACATACATTTGACATGCAAAACTTTACTTTCAAGTTGTACAGCAACATTGTTGTCCTCAGCTAAGTAGACTTTGACTTGCCGCCAGGTCCAAAGAGAGGGATGGTGTAAGCAGATTTCAGGTTTTCGAATAAGGTATCATTGATATGAGCATCATCCCTTAGCTCATTGTTCTCGAATGAATCTAACAACATTGCCTCCATGGAATTTGTATCCCGTAAGTAATCATCCATACCAACCTCTATTTGATTGCCTCCATTGCAAACTTGTGATGAAGAACTATAATTGTTGTAGTCATTCCTAATTAGTGAATCTGTACGTAGTGGGAATTGAATAGGTGGTTGATTCAACCATTCTTTGTATGTTTCCTCTCTGAGTCTTTCTCTTAATGCAACCTTCTCTCGAGGTCACATAGTAGTGGGGTACACTAGAAGATGGTAGGTGGGTCACTCATCATCACTGTGATCCTAATTTCAAAAAATATTGAACGTCATTAGTACAATATCGATGATATTAGTAAGCAAGTTAATGAAATATTTTTGTTGAAATTGGATTATACCAAATCATTATTACCATCGTTGATTTAGGATTGCAGCTGGAAGATGCCATATTCCAATTAGCAGGGTGAAGAGCCTGTCCATTTCCATCTACCAATTGCTTGCGATATATTGCTCCTAATAAGAGCTTCTGACGTTTTTGAAATGGAGGAATACCTTCTGCATCTGAACTCGATTATGAATCAGGATCCTACAAATTTGGATACATTTTTAATTCAAAATGTCATGTATTAAAATATATATATATATATAGATTAGATAATTGAAATATAAATAAAATATGAACTTACTAGAAATGGAAAGGGAGAATTAAGTGAAGGACTTTGATCAGTAATATGGAACGAGCTAGAATTTGAAGAATTGACCATTTGATATTATTGAGATTTTGTCCCTGCATTTGAGAAAAACTAGAAATATTTTTTTGTGTGCATATCTAAAATTAATCTCGAGAACCATATAACCACAAGCTGAATTTCAATATAGTTTTCAAACCATTTGTCAAGAATAAGACGACTTTTAAGTGGAAATTTTTGGCATTATGATACAAGTGTTGTCCTTGATGGAAACTCATTCACAGATCAGTTCAGATTTGATAAAGGGCATCTCACATTGTAATAGGTCAATTCATAGGTAACAGGGCATTGATACAGAAGAACAGGAAGTTGGAACAAAGGTCTACTTATTAGAATCAATTAAAGGAAAATAATGATTTAAGATAGTTTAAGCTATATACGCAGGTTCACCTTATAAAAGAAATGTATACACGCAGATTCACAGAACAAAAAGAGCGTATACGTATGCACGCACTTTCACAAGAGGAAAAGCGAGTATGGGTTGGAAAATCAAGGAATTTTTATATTAAATAATACCAAGGGTCAATACCATGGTATTAGCCCACAATATTAAGCAGAGTAACAACTATTTGATCCTGTCCAAGAATACCACATGTTCTAAGTGTTCTTTTGGTCTGAGGTATTGAGAAAGGCCAAAAAACTATATAAGGAGGTGAAGATCAAAGGGCCAAGAGTGCAAGTAAAAGGGTTTCTTAGGAATACTTCTATCTGAAGTATATTTTATGTTGGAGGGGCTATGATTGTGATATGATCTGAAATATTTTATGCACCTTGAATTCAGTGTTGAATCAGGATCATGAGACTTGAAATGATTTATCATTGAATGATATGATATTGGTTGGGCTAGATCTAGTTGCTTACACATGTTTTATTCTTTAAATGTCATGATCTGGGTATGTATGAAATATGGAATAGCAGAGAAGTTGTAAGTTAGTATTTACAGATATATACATTGGTTCGCCTTGGTGAAGGCGCGTCGACATGCTGGTTTGAAGCTTCCAAGTAGCGTATACAAAAGAAAAGCTTGTTATTCAAAAATGATTGATCTATCTTATCAGTGTTGTTGGTTTACTGATGTCTGTCAATGATGTCTTCTTAGATCTAAAAGTAGAACTGAATGCATAAGGAGATTGAGTCTGATTGATTGATTGATTAAGTGAGAAGGGTGATCTTTACTGCTGATTGTCTAGATCTCTGTAATTTGATAGTATATTTTCATAATATTACTGGTTGGTACAAATTTGATTCAGAAGTTTTATGTTCCAGTAGTTTTGAAGTTATTCGCAGGTTTGGTTAAAGGAAGTAGCATATACACGCAGGTTGGGTTCAGTAAAGTAGCGTATGCATTCTGATGTATGATTTTTGAGGTTGCCACTGGTTCTGAATGATGATGCAAGTTTCTGGGTTCAGCACAGTATTCTGGTGAGAGTGATCTGACTATTCAGATTAACTAATTATTGGTTGATACAATTTGAGTTTCAAAGTTTCTGATGGGTCCAGTATGAAAATTTGATGAAACGAGGCCTTCATATTGTTTTTTTGTGTACCAGGAGCATCCAATTTGAAAATTTATAAAACGTGGTCCCTGGAGGAAGAGATAAGGTCGTAGCCTTATGTAGGTCAGTGCCTACGTACTAGTAAACATAACGGCTAGTACAAGAGCTAGGGGGTTGTAGCTCCCTTCCAATAGAAGCTGGAGAATGAGAGAAGGTTGTAGCCTTCTGTAGGTAGGTGTCTGCGTACTGGTATGAGTCTGCACCAGTACAAGATTGTAAACATATTTTATTTATATTAAAAAGAAGACAGAGACGACAATAACAAGTGGTTTCTTCCCGCATTGGGTTTCCACCTTAAATCTTGGTGTTCATGTGTGTTGCTTATGTGTGATGGTTTATTATGTTATTACTGCACTTAGTTACTGTATAATAAAGTACTGATGCACTGATTAAAGATCAACACATTATGAATTAACTAAATCATAAGTTCTCTGGGTATACATTGGTTTCTTTAATCACAGTTGCGTGCACACGCAAGTTCACTTCACTGAAGTAGCGTATATAAATCTGATATGGAACTGAAAAATTGTTGAATTGTAAATAAGGATTCACCCCCCCCCCCCTCTAAGTATTATTTCCAACAATTGGTATCAGAGCGGATCCTTCAGAAGAAGCATGATCGCTTGAAGGGATATCTTTCAAGATGAACAACCACGAAGGCATGGGATCTATAAGACCACCAATCTTCAATGGGAACAACTTGGTATATTGGAAAATAAGAACCAAAGCCTATCTTCAGTTGCTTGGAGCCAATGTTTGGGAAATTATGGAAGGAGCATACCAATTTCCAGCAGCAATACCTACAGATACAGCAAGTAAGAAGTTATACGAAACCAATGCCAAAGTAGTCAATACTTTATTGGGAAGTCTGTCAGAATTAGAATTTGTCAAATTCATGAAGCTCAAGACAGCCAAAGAGATATGGGACAAAATGATTCAGAGCTACAAAGGAGACTCCCAGGCAAAATGTGTTAAGCGCCAAACTCTCATAATTCAGTATGAAACTCATAAGATGCATAATGTTGAAAGTATTGCTAGTTACTTTTTACGTGTAGATGAGATTGTTAATTGTACGAAGAATTTGGGTGAAGAGATAAAAGACGCTACTTTAGTAGAGAAAACTTTGAGATCTTTGTCTTCTAAATTTGAGTCAAAAGTATCTGCCATAGAAGAAAAGCAGGATCTTCAATCTATTACCGTTGTTCAACTTCATGGAATTCTAACTACCTTTGAAATGAGGAAAGGAGGACCATCAGACATGAGAGAAGCCACTTTTAAAGCTTCAGCAAAGGGAAAAGAAAAGGAAGAGCACAATGAATCAGGATATATTTCAAAAGAAGAAGATGAGGTAAACTTTGTCAAGAAGCTTCAACGGGGTTCCGGAAGATTCAAAGGTAAGCTACCATTCAAATGCTTTGCTTGTGGTAGAGTCGGCCATTATGCTGCAAAATGTCCTCATAAAGATAATCATGAAAAATGAAAGGAATTTGCAAAAGGCAATAGAAAACGGGTTATTAATAAAATAAGTTACTATACCCATGAAGATAGTGATGGATTATCTAATAGTGATGAAGGTGAAACTGAACAAGATTATAAACTACTCTTGGCTTATGAAAATGATGATTTTTTGGATGCCTTAGAAGAGAAAGACTTTCTTGAAGAAATCACTAAACTCAAAATCTGTTTGGAAGAAAAGAATATGATCATAGACATGTTGACACATCAACTCATTGAAAGAGAAAAGCACAATGAAAAATAAGAATGTGAAGTTGTGGGTCTAAGAAAAGAACTTGAGAAGACAAAAGCTCTTAATCTTAGATTTGATAAAGGATCAGAAACTTTAAATGAAATCATCAAGGTTCAATGTTCTCCTCTTATAAAGATAGGTCTTGGATATACTGAAGAATCATCCCAGTCATAAAAGCCATCAGCCTCCACCAGAATCTGTCTTGATGTAGCAAAAACCAGTGAACAGTATGTCAATCGTCAGCAAAAGCCTAAAAGTACTCATCAGGTAAATCATGCTCAATTTACTCCAAGGATGAACATCAATAGAAGCATCAACCAAAAGGTAAACAATACCAAAATATTCTATGATCACAGAAGCTTCTTTAATGGACAATGCTTTTCATGCGATAACTTTGGGCATAAGGCTACTCAATGTGTTGCTTAAAAATTGTCATGACTAGAGAAGCACGAAATCAAAGGAGCGTAACAGGAATCAAGAAAAGTTCTTATAATATATTTTCTCCTCTTGAAGATGAAATTGAATTCTCATTTTGTAATAAATTTGGTCATGAATAATCTAAATGCAAGAGAAAATTTCCGCCAACACTTCACAAGGAATAAACATCATCAAATTCTAGGGTATGGAGAAAGAAGGAATTTCAATCAGAAAGATGTGGCATAGCTCTGTTAGCATAAGGACAATAAAATTAGTGGTACATTGACAATGGATGCTCTAAACACATGACAATTGATAAAGAGAAACTTCATTCATATAATGCGTTTGAAAAAAGAAAATAATGTCTCCTTTGGAAATGACACACCAATGGTCATTAAAGGTAAAGGTTCTGTTTATTTGAAAGAAAAGGTTAAAGTTGGAAATGTCATGTATGTTGATGGTTTAAAACATAACTTCTTGAGTGGCAGTCAAATGTGTGATCAAGGAAATGAAGTTGTGTTTCGATCAAACGGATGTGTGGTTCGTGAGCTTGATACAGGAAAGACCATAATCAAAGGTACAAGAACTCCAAGCAATCTATACATACTGAAAGGAGAACAAAAATAGTGCTATCTAAGCAAAATAGATGAAAAGCGGTTATGACACAGAATATTAGGGCATCTAAGCTTTTCTCAAATAAGAAAAGCATGTAGGCTTAAGGCGGTCCGTGACCTTCCAGATATCAGCATCCCATAAAATACGATATGCAAACCATGTCAAGTCGGTGAGAAAACCAGATTTCATTTCAATGAAAAAGAAGGATCAGCTAGTAAGCCTCTTGAACTCATATATATTGATTTGTATGGACCAACAAGTCACCTCGTGGAGAAGAATACTTTATTTTATTCATTGATTATTTTTCTAGAATGTGTTGGATAGGTCTACTAAAGCATAAACATGAAGCATTTGAAAAGTTTAAAGCCTTTAAAGCTTTAGTTGAAAATGAATCAGATCGAAAAATCAAATGTCTCAAATCTGATCGAGGGGGAGAATTCATATCAGATGATTTTTTTATTTTTGTGAATAACATGGAATAATAAGGCAATTCTTTGTTCCCATAACTCCTCAACAATATGGCGTAGTGGAAAGAATGAAAAGAACAATTCAGCAAATGGCTCGAGCTATGCTTGATGAATCTGAAACTCATGCCACCTTCTGGGGTGAAGCTGCATTTAGTGTCGTGACTATTCTCAACAAAGATAATGTTCGGGTAAATAGTGATCAAACTCCATATGAAATTTGGTATGTTAAGCCTCCTACTGTAAAACACTTTAGAGTTTTTGGAAGCAAATGTTTCATCAAAAAGACTAACAAAAAACTTGGTAATTTTGACCCCAGAGCAGACAAAGGAATTCTTCTTGGTTATTCATCTAGAAGTAAAGGATACAAATTTTAAAACAAGAGACTTAGGAAAATTTTTGAATGCATTGATGTAGTAATTGATGAAGCATGCAGAAATCCGGAACAGACAAAGGATGATGACAATGAGGAAGACGGTGAACACTTTCCCGTATCAAATCAAAATGATATAGAGGAAGAAACCAATAAAGAATCAGAAGAAGATACAACTGACAGGGAAAAGACTCCATCTAGGTATGTTCAAAAGAATCATCCAGAATCTCAAATTTTAGGAGCAAAAGGGTCTGGAGTACAGATAAGAAGAACTCTTGCAAGAACTTCTAGTTATCTAGCATTACTATCCTCCATAGAACCACAGAATGTTAATGAAGCTAGAAAAGATGAATGTTGGGTTAAGGCAATGAATGAAGAACTTGACAAGATTGAAAAGAATGATACTTGGGAACTAGTTCCTAGACCTCTTGATAAAAATGTTATAGGAACAAAATGGATATTCAAGAATAAATTAAATGAAAATGGAGAGGTTATTAGAAACAAAGCAAGACTTGTCTATAAATGGTATGCTCAACAAGAAGTTATAGACTTTGAAGAAACATTTGCACCTGTTGCCAGACTTGAAGCCATAAGAATGTTTCTTTCTCTTTCCAGTTTTCGGAAATTCAAAGTGTATCAAATGGATGTAAAATCTACATTTCTTAATGGAGAGTTAGAATAATAAGTTTATATTGAACAACCAGAAGGATTCATTCTAGGAAATGATGCAAAGCTTGTATGCAAGCTCAAAAAGGCTCTTTATGGACTGAAACAAGCTCCAAGGGCTTGGTATTATCGTCTTGAAAAATATCTACAACAACAAGGGTTCACAAAAGGATCTGCAGACAACAACTTATACGCCAAGATTGAGAATGAAAAACTACTAATTATTTTTTTTATGTTGACGATATCATCTTTGGCAGCAATGAAGAATCTATGAGTCAGAACTTTGCTTCGATTATGCAACAAGAATTTGAAATGTCCTTAGTTGGTGAACTTACATATTTTCTTGGTCTACAAGTACAGCAAACAAAATATGGTATTTTTCTTTCACAAACTAAATATCTCAAGCAAATTCTGAAGAAATATGAAATGGAAGATTCTAAACTAGTATGTACTCCAATGGTAACAGGATGCAATCTCAGTTCTAACAATGAATCACCTACAGTGAATCAATCGGCATACAGATCTATGATTGGAAGTATGCTTTATCTAACAGGTACCAGACCTGATATCATGCATGCAGTAGAAATTGTTGGAAGGTTTCAAGCAAATCCGAAGGAATCACATCTTCAAACTGTAAAAATAATATTCAAATATCTTCAAGGAACTCAAGACTTCGGTCTATGGTATCCTAAATATACATATCTTACTCTTCATGCATATACAGATGCAGATTGGGCAGGAAATTTTGATGATTGAAAAAGCACTAGTGGAGGTGCATTCTATATGGGATCACGGTTAGTGTCTTGGTTCAGTAAGAAACAAAGTTTGATTGACTTATCTATGGTTGAAGCAAAATATGTGGCTGTTGCATCTTGTTGCACACAACTACTTTGGATGATGTAAACATTGCAAGATATTCAAATCAAATGTACTCCACCCATCTCTATTCTATGTGATAATACAAGTGCCATTAGCATTTCAAAAAATCATGTCATGCACTCCATGACCAAGAACATTCCCATTAAGTACCATTTACTACGATAACAAGTGCTTGAATAAAAGGTTAAATTGGAGTATGTTCCCTCCAAAGAATAGGTTGCTGATATATTCACCAAAGCGCTTCCCAGAGAAACATTTGATTATCTCAGACAAAAGCTAGGAGTAGTTTCTGCATCATCTTGCAGTTAAATCTAGTTTTCAGAGGAAGGTTACTATACGTGGGTTTCATGAAGGATAGTCATGTACATACGCAAGTTTTTGTGGTTGTAGGAGCGTATATGTTTTTCTGATAGAAAAACAGTGGGCCGGACTCTTATATGGGTGCTCAGTCTGATATTGATGATTACAATCTACTAATATGCTTTGTTCATTGATTTTTATCTAACTGATGAAGATGCCTTGATGAATGATTTGTTGACAATGCACAGGTAGTACAGGATCAGGGGTAGCATTAGCCTTCTCAAACATTCTACATTGTTGGCATTATGGTTGCTCTTTAAGTATGGTTTCAGATATTCATATAAATTGTTGCATAGGTCATGTAAAGATCTAGGGAGTAATATGTCTCCTTCTATCATAGTCTATTTTTGAATGAGTCTTATTGGACATATGATGTAATTTGTATCCCCACTATGCATGGGAAGGATGATGCAATAATTTCTATATTTCTGTCATGTATAAATAATTAGTATATCCCCACTTGGTTGGGTGATTAATGTATGT
Source organism: Pinus tabuliformis (assembly GCA_031772625.1). Taxonomy (NCBI): domain Eukaryota; kingdom Viridiplantae; phylum Streptophyta; class Pinopsida; order Pinales; family Pinaceae; genus Pinus; species Pinus tabuliformis. The sequence continues at coordinate 912,608,290 of CM062818.1, read as the reverse complement.
ATGAGTCATTGGTGTTAGGGAGGTCATACTCGCTTAGTTGAGTTATAGAGTCATGTTATTCTTTTGAAAAATATCTCTGCAGACTCTACATGTACTCAAGGGTAGCATGAATAGCGTAGTGTATCTCAAAGGTGCACAATCTCTTGGTCCGCCCTTTTCCCTTGATGTCAAAGGGGGAGAGTATTTTGGTGTTTCTTGATATCTACAACAGTTTCTACAGCTTGCAGTAATCAACACCAATTTGGTTGTCATCAAGTCCAAAGGGGAGATTGTTGGCATTATGATACAAGTGTTGTCCTTGATGGAAACTCATTCACAGGTTAGCTCAGATTTGATAAAGGGCATCTCACATTGTAATAGGTCAATTCAGAGGTAACAGGGCATTGGTACAGAAGAACAGGAAATTGGAACAAAGGTCTACTGATCATAATTAAGAAGTTAAAGGAAAAGAATGTTTTAAGATATTTTAAGCTATATATGCAGGTTCACCTTGTAAAAGCAACGTATACATGCAGATTCACTGAACAAAAACAGTGTATGCGTATGCACGCACTTTCACAAGAGGAAAAGCGCTTATGGGTTGGAAAATCAAGGAAATTAAATATTAAAGAATACCAAGGGTCAATACCATGGTATTAGCCCACAATATTGAGCGGAGTAACAACTATTTGATCTTGTCCAAGAATACCACAGGTTATAAGTGCTGTTTTGATCTAAGGTATTGAGAACGGCCAAAAAACTATATAAGGAGGTGAAGATCAAAGGGCCAAGAGTGCAAGTAAAAGGGTTTCTCATGAATACTTCTATCTGAATTATATTTTATGTTGCAGGGGCTATGATTATGATATGATATAAAATATTTTATGCACCTTGAATTCAATGTTGGATAAGGATCATGAGACCTGAAATGACTTATCATTGAATGATATTGGTTGGGCTAGATCTGATTGCTTACACATGTTTTATTCTTTAAATGTCATGATCTGGGTATGTCTGAAATCTGGAATAGTTGTGAAGTTGTAAGTTAGTATTTACAGATATATATGTTGGTTCGCCTTGGTGAAGGCACATCTACACGCTGGTTTGAAGCTTCCGAGTAGCATATACAAAAGAAAAACCTGTTATTCAGAAATGACTAATCTATCTAATCAGTGTTGCTGGTTTACTGTTGTCTGTCAATGATCTCTTCTTAGATTTGAAAGTAGAAATGAATGAATAAGGAGATTGAGTCTAATTGATTGGTTGATTAAGTAAGAAGGGTGATCTTTACTGCTGACTATCTAGATCTCTGTAATTTCACAGTAGATGTTCAAAATATTACTGGTTGGTACAGATTTGATTCAGAAGTTTTATGTTCCAGCAGTTTTGAATGTATGTGCACGTTTGGTTAAAGGAAGTAGCATATACACGCAGGTTGGGTTCAGTAAAGTAGCGTATGCATTCTTATGTATGATTTTTGAGGTTGCGGCTGGTTCTAAATGATGATGTATGTTTTTGGGTTTAGCACAGTATTCTGGTGACATTGATCTGACTGTTCATATTAACTGATTGTTGGTTGATGCAATTTGAGTTTCAAAGTTTCTGATGGGTCCAGTATGAAAATTTGATGCAACACAGACTTCATATTATGTTGTTGTGTACCAGGAGCATCCAGTCTGAAAATTTATGAAACGTGGTCCCTGGAGGAAGAGAGAAGGTCATAGCCTTTTGTAGACTGGTGCCTACATACTAGTAAACATAACGGCTAGTACAAGAGCTAGGGGGTTGTAGCTCCTTTCCAGTAGAAGTTGGAGAATGAGAGAAGGTTGTAGCCTTCTGCAGGTGGGTGCCTATTTCGGGAATAAGTACCCTAGGGCTTTGGGTTAGAACCCCAGAAGAGCAGGAGCAAACTACAACAAGAAACACTCATAAAACTCAGGCAAAATGCTTATATAACCAAGCCACGTAAGAGCGACCGTACCTGGATTTCCTTCGTTCGAGTAGGTTCTGCAGGGTTCAGACCCTCTGCAACTCCTGATGTTCAAACCTGAAAATCATTCAATTCGAACATACATAGAAGTATAGATGTAAAGCATATTCACGAAACTTGACTTTATATCATATAAACAAATGATTGATCGTACATCAAAACAACATTCATATATGAATTATAACATAATTTGATGCATAAACAAAGTTAATTTCAGAAACAAGACAACATTTCTTTTATTGCAGTAAGCTATAAATAACATGGAGAGAATTCACCTAAGTCTTCTTCTTCTAGCTCCAAGCGGAACCATCCGCCAGATTCGTCCTATCCCAACCTTCAACAATCTTCTTCCATAACCAACACCGTGATATCTCAAGTAAGAGGGAGAATATCTATAATCAAGGAAACAAGGGTTTCCTGAAGCTTGGGGAAGTGCATGAGGCACAGGGATTCATCAGACTCAGTCAGGGATAATCTCAGTATAATAAATCTATCTCTTCTCCTCCTTTAGGCCTTCCCATAGAAGTCTATTTATACTTCTCCCAATTAGTTTTTTAGTTGGGAAACAGTTGGGCCACAGGAAATAGGAGGTAATCAATAGGTAAAACCCGTGAACTCTGCCCATAATTAAGGAAATTTAATTTTTTAAGTGTTTTAACACATATATGCGGGTTGGGTATTGACTAACCCGTGTGTACACGCTTTTATCTCAGGGAAAAGTAGCGTACAGGGAATAAAACACTGTTTTTAATATATTTGGACCAAGTCTGGAAGGAGGGGTTGCCCTAGGCCATAAACCAAGCATCACAAATACCAAGGGTGGTAAATGGTGCTATAACAGATGCCCCCTAATATATGAGGTCATAAGGGGTACATGATGGCCGAAATGTATTAAGTGTATGGAAAGAATCTTGTCGAAACTAAGAAGGACTTCACCAGAATTCAGCCTGCCAAGCCATCAAAAGAAATCAGAAAGAAAATGTTGTCTGAGGCGGGCATACCCATGCTCAGAGAAAGTAAAGCATGTTCACATATCAAGTATAAGCAGAACCAATATGTATACAAGTATAAAGAACTAAAAGTACATAATGGATCATCTATTCGTGATCGAAAAAGTACATGTCTGAATATCACATATAAGAAGAAGATCAATGATGTTGAAGGATAAAGCTAATCACTGATGTCAAAAATTGATCCCAGTAGTACCAAATGAACATGATGGAATAAAATGATACTACATCGCAACTCGGATGCCAACATATAAGATGTTGTTGTGAAGAACTACAACATATACGATGGATGGTGTCAACTAGCAGCAACAGGAGCAACTGACAAGTCAACCAAAACATGCTTATGCAACCATGGTACATTTCTACACAATGGGAATAAATGATCTGAGGTCGACCACGTGAGAAATCGTTTGATTACCGGCCATTGATGTATACCATTAACAAACGCGAAAATACACAAAGATAATGAAAATGAGAGTCAAGGTACCCAATACAATCTAACAAGTGCGAATAAATGAGCTGAAGTCGAACACTTGGAAGAATCTATCAATCAGGGGACAATGATGGTTTCCCACTATCGATAGCGAAGGAATCTGCCACTAATGACTGCAAACCCCAAGGTACTGCCAAATGGACTCTAGATCTTTGTCCCAGAGCAAATGAGTTGTAGTCGATAGGAAAAGATCCGCTAGAAGGAAGGCATTAAGGCATCCTTCATCAATCTAGTGCGAGTGTAACCCGTAGGCCAATAATGTGGAAGGAATCGGACGAAAAAAGATGTAGTAACCCAACCGAAGCACGTTTCTAGCGTACACAAGATGTAGCTAGTGCATGATAGAAACCCTCTAAACCAACCAATAATGAAAGATGACACAGAGGCGAGGAATCCACCAACAGGGTCAAATGGAAACCAAGGAACTGCACGAATCCCAATGTGTGATAATGAAAGCTAATGTCGAACATAAGGGAAACCACTCAGTCAAAGACCCATGATACTGATCGATGTTGAGCACAAGGTGACCTATCAATAATGAAAATAGGGCTAGGGTGCAGCTCTAGGCGTGCCCTCAAAGCAATCTGTCGTCATCGATAAGGACAAGACCCGCCAGCAAGAAGTCAATGGAGACCTTCTCAAACTGGCACAAGTAAAGGACCAATATAACTGAAGTGATGACAAACATGACATTGAAAACCAGGGATGGCCGACTGAAAAATAGGTCAAAAGACACTACAGAGAGGCCGACTCAGGCTTACTTCCCTTGAACAAAATCACGACTCAATGATGACTATATGGCAGCATATGATAACTCTGTATAAGTTCATCATGCAAAAGGCATGAGAAAACTCTCCATATGATTGGAAGAGGTAACCAACCGGAGGAGTACTGACTCAATAACAAGGTTAAGGCGTACCTAAGTCAAACTAAATCCCGCCCAAAATGGAGGAGAGACTTTCTTTTGAGTGCTTTGTTCAAGGGCAACACAACTGACTCTAGCTGCCAACAAAATATGGAAATGTTGTCCCGTTCCCACTCTTTTTGGAATATATAATTTTTTTGTCTTTTTCTTTAAGTTGGAAAAATAATAAAATAATTTTATAGACAGTGGAAAGAACGAGTGTAAGAGAAACATATCATCTAGTTCCTCGGAGGGGAACATTCCCATGCTCAATGCAAGGAGGAAAACTGGTCAAGGACACTCAAAGGGATGTTCTTTCCACGGGTAAAAGGATGCGTCAAGTTGCAAAAGCTAAGTGATTGCATGGTTGATTTTGCAGAAGGCATGGTCAAATAAGTGGCTTAAACACGAGTCCAAGTGAAGTTGGCTCAAGGCCAAAAAGGTGCAAATAGTCAAAATGCAATGCAGCAGTACAACTCAACACAAAGGAGCCTCTAGGGTATAAGGCCAGAAATTAGCGCAGAAGAAAAGAGAATGTGTCTTCAACGCATAAGTCATGGCGGGACTAAAGAGGACTCCCGAGCCTACTCAATATAGCAGCATGGGAAACCAATGTCAGCGAGGTTCTAACTAAGATGCCCATGTAAAGGATGGCTCTACCATCGTATCATGATTTCAAAATCAGCGAGTGAAAATGGTTTGTTAACCAAGATATGATGGGGTCGACCCTATGGCTAATGTATCGCTAAATGGAGGCTAGAATGCGAGATGCAACGAAAAAATGGTTTTCCCTAACCTAAATTCCAGTGAGTGAACAATACCTGCCATGACGGTTCAGCGGTCATGGGACCGAAATTTCATCTCGAAGAAGGTCTCCAAAATATCCTGAAACAACAACCCATTCTCAACAATCCAAGCCCACATGTCAAAAAATCCATGAGACAAAAATCCATTTTTGAAAAAATATTTTGCAATTTCAAAGTTATATAATTACTTTTGGACTCACATTTTTTTCATTTATGTTTGGAGCAAAGCGTTGTGGAGCAAAAAGGGGCAAGCTTTCCTCTGAACAATTGGACTATTCAAATCGCACCAAAGTTATCAGGTAACCCTCAATTCATGCTTGCAATAGTTTGTGATAGTTTTTATAAGTTTTCTTAAAGTTTTGACCATGGGCATTTATGCCCAAAAATCCAACTCTACGTACATGCGGGTTGGATGTGATCAACCTGAGTATACGACACACGCGACTATGTGTAAATGGAACTTGCGTGTACGCGAGTTAAAGTTTAAACATAAAAACTAATAGTTGAAACTCAATTTTTTTGCAAGATGACCATCACATGGAGAGAAAGAGAGCATACCACAATTGACAATGAGGTAATGAATGACCAAAATGCACTAGACGCTCTGAGAGGCTGTGGCTTATTGAAATTCTTCAAAATGCCAAACATGAAAGCCAACACATGCCTGCTCGAACTACTGATCCACTACTGGAGTGCAGAGGATGATGCCTTCATGATAGACCAGATGCCTCTACGGATTGAGGTTGAAGACATCTACTTTATTACAGGTCTCTCCCGAAGAGGGGAGGTTGTGCATTCGACTGGCAGGACAAGAAGTAGTCTTTCAGTAGAAGACTATGTACATATATATTGTCCTAGACACCTAGAGAAGATTGGAAGTCAGATTCCAATCAAACATGTGGAAAGTTTATCTCTGAGGATTCTGCTATTTACCATTGCAAGGGTAAATGGATCAGCTTCACTGCATCAAGCATCACGAGTGTCCATGAGCCTGGCAGTGGAATGCCTTACCATAGTTTTTGATTGGTGCACGCCTCTTCTGACCAACATGAAGAGCCAATTGACCTCTATTCAGAAGGGTCAGACAAAGAACTTTGGATATGGGACTATCTTATGCTCATTCTTCTTCGAGAAGGTACCTGGGCTACATCCCAAAGTATCTGTGTCCATCAGCAACCCTAGAGATCCACAGATGGGCAGATGGGCGGACTTGATGAAATGCCTTGGAGGCCGGGACATACCTAGGATGACTTTTGATGATGAGATTTTCGCCTGGTGGGACCAACAAATCATCGCAGTCGACGACTACTCGTATGTTGGTACGGATTTCTAAGGAGATCCAGACTTATTGTTGCCACCAAACGCAGCATGGGGAGACATAGGTAACAATTTTTTAATTTTTTGTAAATTTTTAAGATTTTTTGGATTTTTTAATATGAAATGAACTTAGAAATATTTTTGATGAGACAAAATACTGACAAAATGACCATGTTCTAGATGTGGGTCCAGTGAGACCAGATGGATTTCCGAGGCACAGGCATCACGGAAGAGGAGCCGAAGAGGCAACAGCTGAGACAGAGAGAGTCCTATATGCAGTTCAGAGAAACTTGGTGAGACTAACTCACCAGGTACCTATGATAGCCATAGAGGATCTACCTGAGGAGATGCAACGCCGCGTGGTAGGGGTACCATGGGACTGGGTCCATATACTTCGGCGTGTAGCCAATGCAGTAGTTAACCTTTTAGCCGCTCATCCTAAGTCGGGTCGATAGACAGACCGATGTATGACTAGACATGATTATGGGCATGAACCCAAATTTTGAGGGCATCTTGTCCCAATTTTGTATATTATTTTTTGAACACTTTATCTATATACAAGCGATTTTATGATATATATACAGATTCAAATTTTTTGATATTGTTTAATTTGATGAATGATTAATGTGCCAATCTAATGCTTGATTAGCAATAGAGTCTGCTAATGAATTCTCAGATCATGGAATGTGAACATATGTAATATAAATAAATGATCGTTGCAACATTCTCACTCTCAAAAATTGGCGATATAAATAAGGATCACAAACCCGATAAATGTTATTTAACTGCGACACCACCAGCCGTGAGTCTAAATAAACTATCAATGAATCAATCCCATAAGAAATTGCTTCGGATAGTAAATTAATAACGGCAGTATATTCGACAATGTTATTCGAAGCAGGGCCAATACAAACTCCCCTCGACACCATCAACTAGCCAGATGGATAATAAATCACCCAAGCCGCGGAAGCAAGATTCTGAGTGTTCCAACTAGCACCATCGAAGAATCCGAAATATATCGAATCATCCATCAACACCTGCTAAAGCATATCAAAAAAATTTCGATATCACAAAATGCCAAACAAATATGTACAAAAATACAATATATACAAACAAGCAATTGCTCAGCCGGAACCTAAGAAAAATACTTCTTAAGGTAGAGCCCATTTCGAGGCTCCGCCAGCTTGTTCCCTTCAAAATCAATTAATTCATACACCCCTTTTCCCAAAACTCGCTTGACTACAAAGGGACCATACCACATAGACTTGAATTTGCCTACCCCCAGGGCATCTTTGTCTTGGTCATGGACTAAGACAAGGTTGCCTTCAGAAAAAACCCGAGGGCAGACAACTTTATCATACTGAATTTTAATCCTCTTCTTATGGGCTTCGTTTATTATGGCTGCATCTCGATGCTGCTCATCGAGATGTTCCAAATGAATGAGGCGTTCTTCGAGACTATACGTCTCTAGAAGAAGTTCTACAGCTAGCTTAAGAGATGAAATTTCACATTCAATAAGAAAAATTGATTCCAGCCCGTAAACTAATTGAAAAGGAGTAAAACCGGTGGTAGTATTCATTGAGGTTCGGTATGCCCAGAGTGCTGGGTACAACATGATGTGCCAATTGGATTGATTTTTGTCAATTATCCTTTGTAGGATAGTCTTAAGGGACTTATTCATGGCTTCGACTTAACCATTCGCCTGAGGATAATATGGAGATGAATGCTCCTGCTGGAAACCCAACTTGAGAGCCAATTCGGTCATCAGTTGATTCTGGAAGTGACTGCCATGGTCAGTGACAATCTCTCTTGGGATACCAAATCATGAAATAACTTGGTTGAAGAGAAACAAGGTTGTTGTTTCACTATCGGTTTTGTAAGTAGGCATGGCCTCAGCCCACTTTGTAAAGTAGTCTACGGCCACATTGATGTACTTGCGATTCGTTGCAGAAGGCGGATTACAAGTAGTGAAATCAATGCTGCACTTTGAAAATGGACCAACAGTGATAACAAGAAAAAGTGGAGCTGGATGCGTGTGGATTTTCTGAGTATAGATTTGACAAGGGTGGCAACATTTGATCACTTCAATACAGTCTTTGAAAATTGAAGGCCAAAAGTAGCCTACACACAAAATTTTATGGGTTGTCGCAAGCCCTGATAAATGACCGCCACAAGCTCCAGTGTGGCAATCATTAAGTACAGACTCTGCTTCTTCCAAAGTTAAGCAACGCCTAAGGATTGAGTTAACCCCTCTGTGATATAATGTATCACCAATGATAACATAGTTTTGGCAAGGTGATGTAACTTTCGACGTTCATCTTTGGAGAAAAGAGGTGGGAACTTCGAATTCTGGAGATACATAATGATATCTCTGTACCAGGGATCTTGTGAAGAAATGAGGAATAAGTGTTTGTCAGGGAAATTTTCCTCATAAACAATGGTTTCCTCACAAGGCAGCTCTGAAATTAATTCTGCAAAAACCAATGACTTCTTAGATTTGGCTGACAATAACTCGAGATCAAATTCTTGCAAAATAACAATCCATCTATTATATTTGCCCCCAATCACTTACCTACTGAGGACAAACTAAAAAGGATTGACAGCCACTAAGACGAACATTTTGCGCACCAGAATATAATGAGAATCCATTGGATAGCATGGACATCTTCCAAGGCCAATTTCTCAATAGGAGAATAGCGTAGCTCAGGTCCTACTAAGCCTCGACTCAAGTAGTAGATTACATGCTCACTATGAGCATCATCTTCTAGAACCAGAACCATACCAATGGTTGATTCTGCCACAGCGAGATACAAAAGGAAATCTCTACCATAATCTGGTGGACTCAATAATGGAGCAGAGATTAATGCCTTTTTGAAATCATCAAAAGATCGTTGCGCGAAGTCGTCCCATAAAAATGGAACTCCTTTCTTAAGCAAACACATAAATCCTTTGGTAATCTCAACGTAATTTGCTATAAATATCCTTAAGAAATTTGTCGTTCCTTGGAGACTTTGAAGTTGACGAATGGAAGATGGGGGAGGCAACTAAATTATTGCCTCAACCTTGAAAGGATCAACTTGAATACCTTCATTTGATACGATGAATCCTAACAGTCGACCAGAAGTGACCATAAAAACACACTTATTCGGATTCAACCAGATTTTATAAAAACAACATCTCTCAAAAACTAACCGAAGGTGGCTGGGATGATCAATTCCCTTTAGAGAATGAGCAGCTAAGTCATCCAAGTATGCATCGATAACATGTTTGATGTCGTGGAAAGCATAAGACATGGCCCACTGAAAAGTAGCTCCAGCATTTTTAAGACCAAAAGGCATCTTCTTGTATGCAAACATGCCCCAGGGACAATAAAGGATATCTTGTGCTGGTCCTCTGGATGGATAGTAATTTGATCGTAACCAGAGAATCCGTCCATGAATGAAAAAATTTCATTACCCACACATTGATCAACAATTTGATCAATAAAAGGTGTGGGGTAATTGTCTTTTGGACAAGCTTTATTCAAATCCCTAAATTCAATACATACTTGGATCGTTCCTTGCTTCTCATCTACGGAACTGGATTGGAAACCCACTCAGTTAGAGGAACGGGGTATATGAAACCCACCTTAAGCAGCTTTCCAACTTCAGCTTTAATAGCTGTCGCTTTCCGAGGATTGACCGGTCGAAGTTTCTGACAAATAGGTTTGGTGTTTTCGTACATCTTGATCTCATGCTGGACTATAGATGGATCAATTCCAGGCATTTCCTCATAAGACCAAGCGAACACATCTCGAAACTCTTTAAAGAGGTCGGTGTAGATTTGAATTTCTTCAGGGGAACAATCGGCTCCGATGAAGACATTTTCTATAACGTTAGGATTCCTAGAGATGTTTATAGGTACAGTTCATGAGATAACCGACATGTTACCTTCGACAGATAATTGTGTTGGAGCCAAAGGGTTTGAAACTGTACAAACATCACTAGTAAGCATATTGGAGAACCTAGATTCAACTTCATGCAATGGAGGAAGAAAATATGAACGATGATGTAAATCTTCCCATGGTCGATCCACACCCATCATTGCCTCCAAAATTTCTTCTTCAGATGGTAAGACTGTATCCAAGCAATCCAGAGCTGAAGTAGAATCGAGGGTCCAAGATGGAGCCACATCGCCATCTAACTCCTCTTGTGAAAAAGGAGTGGGATGGTTGTCTGTAGAGTTAACAATAGATTGATAGCTAAGTTCTGTTGCAAACATGGGAAATGCCATTCCACCAACCTTCCCTCCATCTAATGTGGTGGTAGATGAAGGTAAGGTCCAAGGGTCTGAAAAATAATGAGTTCGAAAGAACTCTTTCCGTGAAGGTCCCCTAGAGGATGAAATTGCATTGATTCTAGTTGTAGGAGTAGGAAGGTCAAATATACCCATTAACGAAGAGTACATCCCAACTCCTAAATTCTCAATAGGTTGACGGGGATTATCCACCAATGGAACAGTAGAATCCGAAGTTGCGTGGGAGTCACCTGGAGAATAATCTAACTGATCAATTTTAACAATCCTCCCCTCATGAGGAAAACAAAGGATGTGGAATAAAGATGAAACTATGGCATCCATCTTGTAAATCTAATTCCTACCTAAGAGGAGGTTATAATCCAGGTTGGCATCAATGATTTCTACCTCAATGTTTACGACCTTTCCCCCAACACATATAGGAAAGGTCGAGATAATCCCATGTGGCCTATGAGAATGTCCATCAAATGTTGTCAAGAGAGTCGGTGAAACAGCTGAAGGTGATCCAATGGCCTTCCAACATGACATAGGCATTATGCATGTGGAAGCTCCCTGATCTATAACTGTTCGAAAAATATTGGTTTCTTGGTAAGTGGACTTTATCTGGAAAGCCATATGGTGAGGAAGTCTCTTTTTGACATTCAGCATATCAAAGTGAGCACTAAAGAATTATTTGGATCTACTGCACTAATTTCCGAAAGTAAAGCACTTCTCTGAGCAGGACATGACTGGAGTACCTCCAAAACAGACATAGCACAAGGGCTTTGAACCAGATCTTCTACAATCGAGTAGTTCTAGGCTTCCCTAGCATTAGGGTTAACAGTTAAGTGCTTTGCGGAACCTTTTGGTATCCGAGGTATAGACTCAGCAGAGGGTCACTCAATATGAAGTGGGTCTGTGGTTTCGGGAATAGATTTAGCCTTAGATGTTTCTGTTTCACCATAATCGCATGCTCACGTAGCAACGTCGACATGAGAGTTCATCATATAAACATTTGAGGAATTTTCCCCTTCCTGGTTGCCCCCTGCGGAGGTACCAGCGTTCGAATTTGCACCAAAAAGTAATTGCTGCCCTTGGGGAAAAGGGTTAGTCAGAACAACTTGGGAGCTAGAGGACCCTTGCTGCACTAATAAGCGTTGGGCATCTTGTATCTTAGGGCAGAGGTGATTCAAATGATCTCCATTGAATAACGCATGGAAACTTAACCTTTTTCTTGGACTCTTTTTTACCCTCACCGGCACCGTTGTCGAGTTTGTTTGCATTGCCTTTCCCTTCCTGGTTCTTCTTCTTACCTTGTCCCTTCCTCTTCCCATCGGATTGTTGATTTCCTTTGGGGTTAGAGGCCTGGATGGCGTTTATAGAGGTAGGTTGGGAAGGTGTAGGTGTAGACGGTGTTGCCTGGTTAGAAGAAGCAGTTTGTAGAGACAACTACTGCAATTGATTCAAAAGGTTCATCGTATTAGTGTCAATTGATCCAACTATACCATCAGCGTGAGGGCCTAGATTCGGTTTGGCTAAATCGACCTTAGATCTAGGAGCATCAGGTAGGATTTTCTAAAGAGTCCCAGACTGAGAATATATCAGTTCTAATTGCTAGGCTCGAAAAATAGCTTGCTCTTCCGAATAAACACCAAAAAGAGAAACATCCTTTGAGATCTCAGGTTGTAATGATTTGAGAAACCATTCGAGAAGGAACTCTAGTGGAATTTCAGCTTTGATAAGCCTTTTTCTCCTTCTCCATTCCTGGATGTGATCTGAAATGTGAGTTGTGGTGTCTTGCTGAAAGTTAGCCAGAAGTTCAATTCCGGCTTCATAGCAGACAAGCAACTGAGAATCGTTCAAGAAGATATTAGCCAAATCAGAGAAGAAAGTATAGGTGCCCCATGGCAACTCTATATACCATCTGGCTGCATTTCCGCTTAGGGTGCGCTGAAATAACCTCAACATGATCGAATCATCTATGAGGGAGTTGGATGAGCACCATAAGTGAAATGTGGTCACATGGTCTCTCGGGTCTTCACCACTCTTCCCTTCGAACTTTGGAATATCCAAGGGAAGTTTAGTTGGGACCGGAGGCCAAGCTGGATTGTACCTAATTGGATCATTCATCAATTTAGTTAAGTCTGGCAAATTAAGCATGGCCAGGAAAGGAAGTCGCGGGGGACCTTGGGAATTCCATCCAGAGCGGGCGAGTTTCCCAAAGATCTGAAAAGAATGACTTGGATTTTGAAAGGCACCAGGTTGCCCGAAGTAACTCGTAGGGCTTGTTGAACCAAAAGGCGGTCCTTGTGGTCCAGCAAAATTCGGAGTTTGACCAACTCCTGCTGAAAATCCTCCATAACCAATGAATTTACCCCCTAACGAAGTATTGAAAGGTGCTGACAGCCCCTGATAAGGATTCCATGCATTAGCAAAGGGTGGAAAACTCTAAAATGAATTAACTGAAGAATACAGCACATTCTTGTTGAAAATAACAACAAGAAATGCTAAAAATAGCATTGTTATAGATAGCATTTCAGGATATATTCCAATTTTAATTTGTCCTTGAATTAAAATTGAGAATTCAAATTCAAATTTAGTCTCACCAGTTGTTTGAAAAATAATTAATTAATTCATATTGAGTTAATTAGTTGGTGAAAATCAAACATGAAGTCTTTGTGAAGACATGCAACAATTATCCATTTGATTGAGGAAGTTATCCCTTAATTAAGGAGATAAGGATGAGTTGTATTTGAGTTGTAATTAGTTAGCTCGGTTAACTGAGTTAAGTCTAGTTAAATTAGTTCCAAACAGTTTGTGGAACTAATTGTGAGTTTAGTCAGTTAATGCATGCATGCATGCAACTAGTGTTCTCCAGATAACTGAATATTCTCTCATAAATAACTCATGCATATCAGTTCGGACAAAGACCCAGTTGAGATTAAAGGCAAGGATAGTGAACTATCAATTGCTAGAATATTCCCATGTGAATATCTCTTGCATGCAGAAGAAATTCATTCCTTGAGGATTGCGCAGTTACTACAGAGATCAGAGCAGTGTGTGAGGTGAGAATCACACAGGTGGTAGCTAGAGGACCCAGGAGAAAATGCGCAAGGAAATAGGAGGCTTGCAGGACTGAAGGAAGGCATATGTGTTGTTTATTCTGTCTATGAGCATCAGTGAGGGATTGTACTGAGAGTTGGATAGCTTGTGAGCTAAAGCTTTGTGTAATCCTGAGATATTTCCACTAGTATGATAATACAGATAGTGGGGTTTTTAGCTAAGGCTTTCCCCTGAGTATTATTCTGTGTTTCATGTGTGATTGAATCTTCTTCTCTCTTATATGTGTTCTATTTGATCTTGCTCAAAATCGATTAAGCTTCCACAAGTTTGATTGTAGAAGTAGATTAAGTATTTTGCTTTAGTACATTGCATGATCAGTTTAATCTAAGTGAGAATTTCTACATGGTATGAGAGCAAAGGTGATCAAAGTGGAGAACAGTATACAAAGAAGGGAGAAGTTTGAAGTTTGAGTTCTTGATTGTAGGTACAGAATCGATTTCTTATCACATCTCAAAGTTCACCAATGGCGTTCAATGGCTTGAGACTCGAGTATGCCCTGGATGGCAGCTCGAATTACGTAGCCTAGAAGGATCGCATGGAAGTGGTATTAGAGGACAACGGTTTGAAGGAATTCATTGATCAAGAAGTCCCCAAGCCAGCAGCAGCTAATGCCCAAGAATTAGCAGAATGGAAGAAATGTGTGGTGAGATCAAGGAGGATTCTTCTAGAGGGAGTTTGAGACCATATTGTCTCGAGTCTCCATGGGAAGGAGACTCCATTTTCAATGTGGAAGACATTGAAGGATCTATATCAGAACAACATTGACTAGAGGAAGTTGGCGCTGAAAGACAAGTTTCGGAAAATCAAGTGTGAAAAGGGCGACACGGTCTCTACATATCTGAACAAGCTCACCACCTGCAACAATGAGCTTGGAAGTGTAGGAATCATGACAGCTGATGATGATATGGTGAGTCTTGATCTACTCGGTCTTCCTAAGAGCTGGCATAGCTACCAAGACTCAGTGAATGGAAGAGAGAAAATCCCAGATTGGGAACGACTGTGGTCAGATCTGATGCAGGAGGAGATCAAGAGAAGCACCAGAGATGGTTCTTCATCAAAGCATGATGATGAAGAAAATCTAGCCTTAGCAAGTAAGGCACAGAAAGGGAAAGGGAAGGCTTCCCATTCCAAATCGAGTTCTTCCCATGGTGGGAATAATATTGACAAATCTAAAGTGTGATGCTTTAATTTTCATGAGGTGGGACATTATGCAACAAATTGTCCACTAAAGAAATCCAAGAAGGGATCCTCGAAAGGATCAGATGGTGAGGCACTACCCTCACAGTTCAAATTGGATTTTACCCTCATCGCATGCATGGTTTCATCGATGGTGAGTTGTGTTTGGTACCTGGATAGTGGAGCCTCATTCCACATGACCGGTGATAAGAATTTATTCAGTACCTTGGAGGAGAAAGACCTCCAAATGCACATAGAGATGGGCAATGATGGAAAGTACCGTGTTTCAGGTGAAGGTACGGTTGTGTTTCAGAGGGAGCATGGAGCTCCTCTCACCCTGACTGATGTAAAGTATGTGCCTGGACTGAAGAAAAACTTGGTATCGATCGTGATGTTGGAAGACAAAGGTTATGATGTAGTCTTCAGTAAAGGAAAGGCGTTCCTGAGACACATAGCCACCGGTCAGACCAAGAGGATTGGGATTCGAGTGAAGAATCTCTACAAGCTGGAGGTAAATGACTGTGTTGCATTAAGTTCCAAAGCATAATTGGTGCAAAGCTAAGATATTGGCAAGTTATGGCATAGAAGGTTGGGCCACTTGCATCATGGGGCCTTGAAGATAATGCAGCAAATTTCTACCGATCTTCCCAAAGGTAAACTTGAGCAAGTGGACACATGCAAAGGTTGTACCTTGGGTAAGTATGCAAAATATTCCTTTCAGGCTCGAGACAGTCGAGCTAAAGCAATCTTGGAGTGAGTTCATACATATGTGTGTGGACCATTCTCGACAACCTCCACCACTAAACAAAGGTACTATGTTATTTTCATTGATGATTTTTCTCGTAGATGCTATATCTATTTCATGCAGAAGAAGGATCAAACCTTCTCAAGGTTGTGTGAGTTTAAAGCCTTGGTTGAGAAAGAATCAAGAAAGAAGATCAAGGCCTTGCGAAGTGACAATGGTGGAGAGTATGTCTCTCAAGAGTTTAAGGACTTATGTGCAGCAGAAGGAATTAAACGGGAGTTGACGGCACCCCATAACCCACAGCAGAATGGGGTGGCCGAAAGGAAGAACAGAATGATTGTGGGAGCATCTCGGGCGATGTTGCATGACCAAGGCCTACCACTTCATTTGTGGGCTGAGGCATGCAACACAGCGGTTTACTTATAGAATATAAGCCCGCATCTCATACTTGGGTTGAAGACACTAGAGGAAGCTTTCTCTGGGAAGAGACCAAATGTGAGTCACTTCAGGATCTTTGGCTCATTCATTTATTGCCATGTGGCCAAGGATGCTCGGAAGAAGCTAGAGCAGATAGGAGAGTTGGGGATACTTGTGGGGTACACTAATACTCCCCACAACTATCGGGTGTATTTTCCTACCAGTCAGAGGACATTGGTTCGTAGAGATCTTAAGTTTGATGAGCTAAAGGCCATGCGAGTTTCCCTTGAGAGGGAGCTAAATATGCAGGCAGAGGAGGAACTTTTGGTTCCTAAGGAGGAGGAGCCTCAAACTGATGCGGAGCAGCCGCATGTAGAGTTTCAAGGAATGGAGACAACCGCTCAAGCAGAGTCTTCCATAGATGCGCGGAAGCGCACGAGAGAAGCTGACAGATTGTTATCAGATACGAGAGAGAATGTGGGAGAGCCATCTTCTCAGTGCAGACAGAGGAGGTCACCTGAGCGGTACACTGGTTAAATGGCCCTTGTTGGGGAATGTATAGAGACCGAACCATCTTCCTTTGAGGAAGCAATGCAGCAGCCAATTTGGGTTGATGCTATGGTGGAGTGCATAGTTTGGAACAGTGTTTGGGATGTTGTTCCAAGCCCGGAGAACAAGTTAATCGTGAGTTCCCGTTGGCTTTACAAGGTAAAGCATGCAGCTGATGGTAGTGTGGAGAAACATAAGGCAAGGTTTGTTGCCCGTGGTTTCTCACGGGTCGAGGGGATTGACTATGATGAGACTTTTGCTCCTGTAGCAAGGTAATCATCTATCAAATCGATGTTGGCACTATCAGCACAGATGGGTTGGAAGATCCATCAGATGCATGTGAAGACTGCATTCCTCAATGGCAAGATTGAGGAAGAGGTGTACATAGAGAAGCCAGAAGGATTTGAGACCTTCAATCGTGAGTCGCATGTGCGCCGACTCAAGAGAGCCTTGTACGGGTTGAAGCAAGCACCTCATGCTTGGTACACCAGGATCGACAACTACTTCACTAGGTTGGGCTTCACAAAGAGTGAAGTGAATGCGAACTTGTACCACATCATGGTGGAAGGTAACTAGTTGATAATTGTTCTTTATGTTGATGATATATATTGACAGGTGATGATCAGTTGATCATGTCTTGCAAGGAGGACCTTGCAAGAGAGTTTGAGATGAAAGACATGGGTCTCATGCACTACTTTCTAGGCATGGAAGTGTGGCAGAAGGATGGGG
Organism: Pinus tabuliformis; assembly: GCA_031772625.1. Lineage (NCBI taxonomy): Eukaryota > Viridiplantae > Streptophyta > Pinopsida > Pinales > Pinaceae > Pinus > Pinus tabuliformis. The sequence goes on along the minus strand of CM062818.1, from coordinate 912,590,780 downwards.
AAGTGTTTGTGTCTCAAGGCAAGTATGCCAATGAGATATTCAGGAGATTCCACATGTAGAAGTGCAAGCCCATGCAGACTCCTCTAGCAAGTAACTGGAGGAAGGAGGATGCTACTTCAGGAGAAGTAGTAGAAGCTACTATGTATCGGCAGCTTTTGGGTTCATTGATGTATTTAGTGAACACACGACCAGATTTGTGCTTTGCGATGAACCAGCTGAGTCAAGCTATGGTTCAACCTACCAAGCTGTTTTGGAAGGTAGCGAAGCATGTTTTGAGATACCTCAGAGGAACATCTCAGTATGGATTATGGTATAGATGGTCAAATGGAGTGAAGCTACAAGGCTTCAAAGATGCAGATTGGGAAGGGAGTCCATTAGATCGGAAGAGCAAATCAGGAGGAATTTTCAACCTTGGTTCAGCTGCATTTTCTTGGTACAGTAGGAAATAGAGGTATGTTGCACTTAGCTCAGCAGAGGTTGAATACATGGCTGCAAGTCAGGCAACATGTGAGGCCATTTGGATGCGGAAAATTCTAGTTGGTTTGTTTGATTAGAGGATGGATCCAACTGTGATCTATTGTGATAATCAGAGTTGTATCAAACTCTCTAAGGATCCAGTATTTCATGACAAGTCCAAGCACATAGACATTCGATATCATCATCTTAGAGACTGTGTGGCAAGGAGGATCATGTTGTTGCAGTATATTTCGACCGAGCAGAAAGATGTTGACACTTTGACTAAGATGTTGACACTTTGACTAAGGCATTGTCAAAGTGTAAATTCGAGTTCCACAGAGACAGGATCAGGGTGACAGATAATCCCTTTCTTGTTGAGAGGGAGTGTTGAAAATAGCAACAAGAAATGCTAAAAATAGCATTGCTATCGATAGCAATTCAGGATATATTCCAATTTTAATTTTTCCTTGAATTAAAATTCGAATTTAGTCTCAATAGCTGTTTGAAAAATAATTAATTAATTCATATTGAGTTAATTAGTTGGTGAAAATCAAACATGAAGTCTTTGTGAGGACATGCAACAGTTATCCCTTTGATTGAGGAAGTTATCCCTTAATTAAGGAGATAAGGATGAGTTGTATTTGAGCTGTAATTAGTTAGCTCTGTTAACTGAGTTAAGTCCAGTTAAATTAGTTCCAAACAGTTTGTGGAACTAATTGTGAGTTTAGTCATTTAATGCATGCATGCATGCAACTAGTGTTCTCCAGATAAACAAATATTCTCTCATAAATAACTCATGCATGTCAGTTCAGACAAAGACCCAGTTGAGATTAAAGGCAGGGATAGTGTACTATCAGTTGCTAGAATATTCCCATGTGAATATCTCTTGCATGTAGAAGGAATTCATTCCTTGCGGATTGCACAGTTACTACAGAGATCAAAGCAGTGTGTGAGGTGAGAATCATACAGGTGGTAGCTGGAGAACCCAGGAGAAACTGTGCAAGGAAATAGGAGGCTTGGAGGACTAAAGGAAGGCATATGTGTTTTCTATTCTGTCTATGAGCAGCAGTGAGGGATTGTACTGAGAGTTGGATAGCTTGTGAGCTAAAGCTTTGTGTAATCCTGAGATATTTCCACTTGTATGATAATACAGATAGCGGGGTTTTTAGCTGAGGCTTTCCCCAAAGTATTCTTTTGTGTTTCATGTGTGATTGAATCTTCTTCTCTGTTATATGTGTTCTATTTGATCTTGCTCAAAATCGATTAAGATTCCGCAAGTTTGATTGTAGAAGTAGATTAAGTATTTTGCTTTAGTACATTGCATGGTTAGTTTAATCTACAGTGAGAATTTCTACAATTCCCTTGTTGGCCGAAAAATTGACTCTTAGCTCCTATCCTACTAACCGCAGGGTTTTTCCAACTCTGGAAGGGGTTACTACCTTGACTTGTAAAAGGAAAAGGCATTGACCCTACTGTCAGATTGGAATCTGGTATATGACCACTTCCAAATGGAAAACCTTGAAAAGAAGTTGATCCACTCATCATGGATGTAGAGGCGGTCAATGGTATGTTGAAAGGAACTGAAGGAATCCCTTGAGACAACATTCCAAAAGGGAAAAACCCAAAATTGGATGTAGTTGCTTGAGAACTTCCACTCGTTGATGGAATGGAAGTAGACCCAAATATAGTCATGCTAGGAGTAATAGAAGGGATGGAAATAGTTCCTCCCCCTTGTACAGATATGGGAGTCTGCATGCTTGCAACACTCGTCATAGATGCCATGCTTCCAGCAGTGGTCATCGAAGGAATAAATGTATGTAAACCTGGGCTCGAAGGCCTATGAGTCGGAGTTCTAACATATAACAAAATGTCTAGATGGTCAGGAGGAAGAGGAGAATTCGAAGCCGCAACCAACTCTAAAATCTCTTCTACTTCGATATTATCTTCCGACTGGAAGAGTACTCGAGAAAGAACTGGTGTGTTCCTCTCTAACTCTGTACTAGTACCAGGTCTATCTTGTGAACTAATGCCCCCAAGCAGAGGATCAATCTCCGATGTGCCTGCTGCCACTAGTTGAAAACCACTGGCAGAATCGCTCCTACGCCTTCTAGGAGAAGGCTCTGGACTCGTAGGTGATAGCCCACGAAGTCTCCTAGACTGTCGAGATGGTCGGTTAGCCACTTTGAATTATTTAAAAGATCTACTTAAAGACTCAAAAAATTATAAAGTTAGGCTGACTAGGAGCAAAGAACACTCACTAAAATGTCCCTAAAGATATCAGCAATCAAACAACTCTCAAGTATTTCTGCTCCGGGTGATTAGGACCAGACACCAAAATATAAGAAAGTTAATAACAAGGGCCTTCCGAAAATAGACTAGGGTAATTACACCCCAGGCATACTAGCGAAGGTATCAGAGGTAGTTACGCTGACCTCCAAACAATAGCCTTTGCCAGTGCAAGCCCCAAAGCTTCGTAAGGGTTCCCTCCAGAAGTACTATTGAACATGATACAACGTCAACCTCAGGTGCCACGAGATTCCCCTTCGCAACCACCTGTGTGGTTCCTAGGATAGGCAACTATGGTCACCAACTCGTATTAGAAGTCGAGCGGAACAGTCATGAGGTAGGCTCCGGCAAGTAAGAGAAGGGGTATCTCTCGTCCTTATCTTCACTAACCCTCGTGATTTACTCCCAGTTATGGAGCTTTCTTGGTCTCCCTAACACTATTGGATTTCGCTCATTAATCAAACTTCTATGTTTTGTAATTTAGAGCGACCTTGGAGAGTTAACTCTCCTCTCACCTAATCCAAGGCCCTAATAAACCTAAACTTGTTGGTGTATTCTGATGACAATACAAAATTTCTAGTTTATTTTAATTAAGCGCTTGATTTTAATGGTTGTTCTTTTAAGTCAAGGGTATAGATGGAAGTGAAACCAATGGTGTTTGTATGATGCAAAAGAAATCAATGAAAAACTAACTACATGAATGCAATCATTTGTTCTTTGATGAAAAGAGATCTCTATGTGGGTTCTACAAAACTTCTATAAAGCGAAATACTTTCTCTTTTCTTTTCTTTCTTGAAACACACTTTGCACACCCAAAAACTAAAAAGACTACGAATGCTTTAACAATGCAAACTACCCTAATGCAAGGTATAATGAAGATGCAAGATCCTAAATCACTCTAAAAAAGCGAAAGCAATTGTTTATAACTATCAATGAGCCAACTTAAGTATTGAAGAGGATACAAATTTTGAATACAAAATTCTCTCCAAACAAGAAGGACAAATCGTAAAAGATCGCAATTCACTTTCAAAAACCAAAAGAAACCAAAATCAAACTTGGCAAAAGAAAACAAAAACAATGTTTTTTGAGATCTTTTCTTTTTCAAGAAACAACCAAAACAACTTTTTGAAATCACTCAAAATGCTACTAAAACTCAAAGATCGAAAAAAGAGCACAAGGAGTCTTTGCAAGTTACAAACTCGAAAATGAACGAAAACTTGAGCAGAAAAGGCTTCAACTTGTACTAAACGACCCAAACAACAGCAAAGAGCTTGACAAACTGACCAAGAAGCCAGGAAAGAAATACTTTCAAATTCGTCAAAAAGACTTTCAAAAAGAAAGAAAAGCTATAAGGCCACAAAATGAAGGAAAGAAAAGCAAGTAGATCAAAAACCGAGCTTGACACTGAGACTGAAAACAATCACCTGTTCTGGAGGACCAGAACAATCAAGAACTTCTGAACGAAGTCTTGTGTGCCAAAACACCAATTACAAACTTGCTCAAAAAGCAAACCTAGGCCAAATCTTTTCAATGAGGAAGAGACTTCGAAATAGTAAGCTTGCAGAATAATGAAATTCTTCAGATAGAAATTGACCACACAGAGACTAAACAGACCAGGCAACAAATCTTTCTAGGCAGAGAGATTTGAAAAAACAATGCAAAAATTGGTATACGCGACTGTGTTCAAGCACAGAGGCATGTACACACACTTCTGATATAGGAAACTCACGTATACGCGGGTTCACTTCACATAAACAAGCGTGTGTATGCTACTGTAAACAGAGTAAAATGTGTATACAAAGATTTGCAAGAAAAGTAAAAAAACAAAGCCAAATCACAAAGATCGGACTTAAGGTCTGAGACTCTAGTAGACCAAATAAGACTGTAACAGCAAGCAAACCAAAGACTGAGCCCTGATTGACACTGAACAACCCAAACTAGGAATAACAAGATTGTTATCCCCAGTGGAGTCACCAATTCTATTTCAAGAATAAGTACCCTAGGGCCTTGGGTTAGAACCCCAACAGATTAGGAGAAAACTACAACAAGAAACACTCATAAAACTCAGGCAAAATGCTTATATAACCAAACTACGTAAGAGCGACCATAACCGGATTTCCTTTGCTCGAGTAGGTCCCGCAGGTTTCAGACCCTCTGCAACTCCCGATGTTCTTTAAACCTGAAAATCATTCAATTCGAACATATATAGCAGTATAGACAAGCATATTCACGAAATTTGAATTTATATCATATAAACAAATGATTGATCGTACATCAAAACAACATTCATATATGAATTATAACATAATTTGATGCATAAACAAAGTTAATTTCGAAAACAAGACAACATTTCTTTTATTGCAGTAAGTTATAAATAATATGGAGAGAATTCACCTGAGACTTCTTCTTCCGACTCCAAGCGGAACCGTCCTCCGGATTCGTCCTATCCCAGCCTTCAACAATCTTCTTCCATAACCAACACCATGATATCTCAAGCAAGAGGGAGAATATCTATAATCAAGGAAACAAGGGTTTCCTGAAGCTTGGGGAAGTGCATGAGGCACAGGGATTCATCAGACTCAGTTAGGGATAATCTCAGTATAATAACTCTATCTCTTCTCCTCCTTTAGGCCTTCCCATAGAAGTCTATTTATACTTCTCCCAATTAGTTTTTTAGTTGGGAAACAGTTGGGCCACGGGCAATAGGAGGTAATCAATAGGTAAAACCCGTGAACTCTGCCCATAATTAAAGAAATTTAAATTTTTAAGTGTTTTAACACATATACACGGGTTGGGTATTGACTAACCTGCGTGTACACACTTTTATCTCAGGGCAAAGTAGCATACAAGGAATAAAACATTGTTTTTAATATATTTGGACCAAGTCTGGAAGGGGGGGTTGCCCTAGGCCATAAACCAAGCATCACAAATACCAAGAGTGGTAAATGGTGCTATAACAGGGCCTGCGTACTGGTATGAGTTTGCACCAGTACAAGATTGTAAACATATTTTCTTTATATTAAAAAGAAGACAAAGACGACAATAGCAGGTGTTTTTTCTCCCGCATTGAGTTTCCACCTTAAATCTTGGTGTTCATGTGTGTTGCTTATGTGTGATGGTTTATTATGTTATTAACGCACTTATTTACTGTATAATAAAGTATTTATGCACTGATTAGATATCAACACATGATGAATTAACTAAATCATAAGTTCTTTGGATATACGTTGGTTTCTTTAATCATAGTTGCGTGCACATGCAAGTTCACTTCACTGAAGTAGTGTATATAAATCTAATTGGGAAATGAAAAATTATTGAATTGTAAATACTAATTCACCCCTCGCGCCCCCTCCCCCCCACCATCTCAGTATTATTTCCAACAATGTATTTTAGTATTATTTCCAACAATGTATAGTATGAACTACTTTAGTTCATGTGGATGCATCCTAAAATGAAATTTGAGATTAATATGTTATTTTATATGAAAATAAAATTTCAGATAGTATTTAAACCAGATGAGTGTGCTTATCAGAACAAAGTGCACCGATGCATTTAAATAATACCCACACTAGGGCGTTTAAACAATAACCACACTAGTTTTCGACATTCCGAAAAATAAAAATAAATAAATAAAAATGTTATCATATCGGTATTCTTGTACAAAAACGCACCGATGCATTTAAAAAAACAGCACAGGTACGCCCCTGTTTCTAGATATTAAAAAAAAAAATTTCAACCAACTCGATGCTCTTATAATGTATACTATGAACTATTGTAATTCATAGCTTTTAAACCATACCGGTGCGCTTATCAGAAGAAACCAACGTGTTTAAAAAATATCAATATCAGGGCGTTCAAATAATACCTACACCAGTTTCCGGCATTCCGTTAAAAAAATGTTATCATATTAGTGCTCTTGTACAAAAACTTACTGATGCATTTAAAAAAAATATAGCACCGTTATGCGCTAGTTTCTAGATTTTAGAAAATAAAAATGAATTCAACTAACTCGGTGCTCTTATAAAAATTAGAGCACTGATATTTTTAAATAGAAGCTATATCGTTGTGTTGAAATAATTAGTCGCATTGTTTCAGGATTTCGAAAAAAAAAAAAAAAAAAAAAACAAACAAACAAAACAAAACAAAACAAAAAACAAAAAACAAAACCAATAAATAAAACAAAAAACAAAAACCATGATTTTTTTTTAATTAAAAAACGAGTGGCAATTGATTTTTCAAAATCTAATTTCATGAAGTCTTTTAAGTAGTAAAAAGTTATGCACTATTTCATTATTTACCCAAAATTTCAAGGGACATTATAAAGTAGCAGAACTATTCAAAGAATCAAAAACTGAGAGGTATGGTGATTCACTCAAAACCTTGCATAGTAAAAAAAAATTATTGTTTATTTTACTAATAAAAAAATTTACAATTTGTGCTAGGGTTTAACTAAAAGAGAGATCATTTGCAAGAGAGACAAACTGGGAGCACTTTGGAGGAGCAAAATATTTTTGAACCGTAAAAAGATCAAGATTTGAAAGGTATGGTGATTCACTCAAAACCTTGGATAACAAAAATTTTAAATTTTACTGTTAATTTTTTTTACAATTTATGTTATATTTATTCACAATTCAGAAGAAAAAATAAAATAAAATAAAAAATAAAATAAATAAATAAATTTAAAAATCCTGTATAATAAAAACTTACTATAGATTTTACTAATAATTTTTTTAACAATCTTTGTTCTTATTTAAATTTAATTAAAATTTAGAGAAAAAGAAAATCAATACTTACCTTAAACCCTTGTTTCTTCTTCGAAAATTTCACCTTAGGGTTTAACTTCCTCTAACACTTCACAATTAGGGGTTTTCATGTTAGGCATTTTAGATTTAATGAGTTTGCGTAATTACAATGTATAGGGAGTTTGACATGTAAAGTAGGGGAATCACTTATTGAATTAGATCCAAACCCTGTTGACCCTGTCCATTTTTTAAAAAGAAGCTATACGTTTCGCGGTGTGCCATGTGTAATATAACACACCGGCACACCTTATGTAATTAAATGCACCAATATATTATAACACGGTCGATTATGTCAAGTTTCATCATCATTACTCCCGATGTAATATAACACATCGACGCGCCTCTTCCAAATAGCACCGTTAAATCATTGCAATGTGTTTAGCGTTACAAATCGTACCAGCATAATTTAAACTTTTTTTTTTAACAATTTTCACTGACGGTGTCGAAAAATTAAACTCTTCGTGCGTTTAATGGGATAAATGCACCGGTGCATTTATTCAAATAAACGCACAGGTTAGCAGAGGTCTTTTTCCCCGAAAATTATTTGATTTATTTTTAAAATATTTAATGGCTTATGTATTGAATGGTAGAAGTTGTATATTGATAATAATAAAAAATGTCTCAAAGGTGTAAAGTAGCAAAAATATTGATAGACATAATGATAGCAATTTAAAAAATGTTGAGAAGGCAAGTTCTTTGTAAATTATTTACAAAATTAATATGTTTGAACAATATGTAAGTTTAACTAATATGTATTGGTTGGTGTGTGTCATGCAGAGCCACAAAATGAAGAAGGTCGATAAGATTATTTCTAATCTAAATGCAGAAGAGCATAAAGGTCTAATAGAAAAATTATAGAATGATGAATCAGGTGAATGAAAAAATATTATTCAATATGAGTTTTTTTTTTCAATTCTCATTAATAATATACTTAAGAATATTATATAACATCTTTCAAACAATCTTTAAATTCATATATGTTTAATGTTCTACAGGGAGAAACAATGAAGAAAAAGATCAATGTTGTTCTACGAAAATAAGAATTATAAAACATGTAAATGACAATGAAATTGTCCTTAGATTATGTGGAGTGGTTTTGGAAGTTAATGAAAGGGGGGGGAATTTTTTACAAAACTATGAGGGATCTAATTGAATGAACGTATAGATGTACTTTCCACTTACAATACAAAAATCAATCCAATGATTCTAAGAACCGAATTGTATATAAACTACAAGAAGCATTTCTCGAGCAATGGTCAATGAGACATGTTGGACTTGCAATAGAAAAAACATACAACAACAAAAAAGAATCATTCAAAAGGTAATATTCCTAATTAAAATGATTTTCCATAATTATATGTGTATATTACTACAAACCATTCATTTATTAATGTTGATTTTGTTATATTTAGTTTTCATATATCAATATAAAAATAGTTTATTACTTTTTTCAGGAAGATTATGAAAATCCCAAATAATCAACTAGCTGATATGTGAAACATGCCAGTAGGAATGTCCAAAAAAGTATACAAGGAGATCGTCAAAGAAATGGACATAATTGCATCACAGAAGGAGCCATCTCAACAAAAACATGCTTCAAATGTATGTAATCATGATTGACTTTGTACATATAAAAAAATAATTAAGCATTAAATATTAATTTTCATGTATTTTCTTGCAGAAAAGAAAACAAAATGGAACTCATTTAGCACATAAAACATGACGAAAAGAAAGAAAATGGTTGATTTCAAATTTTGTGAGTAACTATTAATATTTCCTTATAACAACTCAAGGTTTCATTTTTGTATATTTTAAGTTTTTTTACAATAACCATCCTTGAATGTGACTTCAAATAAGTGCTAACATACAAAGAAGAGTCATCGGAAGAATTGATTGACAATGGGTTAAATAAGGGTTGTGAGTATATGTTGGCATATCAAAAAGTAATTATGGAATTTGTAAGTGTCTATATCGCTTTATTTCTCTGAGTTTATAATTAATAGAACAAAAAAATCCTTTATATTTAATCTATGATTTATAATGGGGTTTAAAACATGCAGGAAACAAAGTATGGAACTATGCCAATAGAAGACTTGTTGCAACAAGGCATGAGACTTGGTTTTCAAACCATGTGCATAATTTATGAGTCATTTCTTGTTAAGATACATTGCTATTCAATTTACATTGATGTATATTATTTATTTCAATTTTCATTATTCTCGTCAATGTAGATACACTCATTACACTTTATTTTTATCTTTGTAGATGGAACAAGATCAAGAAGATGAAAAGTGCCAATGCAATAAATAAAACATTCCTCCAAATAACCTAATTCATGGAAGTAGCTCGAGGACTGATAGTAGTTTCAGTGAAGAATGATGATCTATTTGAATATCAATGCAATCTGTGGTATTTTTTGAAATAATTATCTGTGAAAATCATACATTTTATTTAATGTAATAGACATAGTGTCCTAATTGAAAGACAAGGGGTTATAAATAACAATCTCATTTTGTATGATTGTTTGGTAAATTAATTGTTCTTAATTTACTTCATTAATTATAAACCAAAATTCGTGTACTTGTGAAATGTATGTGCACTATATATGCTAGGATTCTTTTTAAGAATTAATTGATTCTAGAAATGAAACTAGTTCCATAAATGGACACAAATTGGAAAATAATTATGCACATGTTCTTTCAATCTAAAGTTACCTTAAATCCTAAGTAACCGAATTGAAATCCACTTCTTTGCAGAAATTGCAAATCTATCTAAGTTGCAGAATTCAAACTGTCTTCTAATTGTATGAAAGGGAAATGCTTAAAAACCAAAATTTAAGAAAGAAACAATCTATTTATATTTTGCAAAATTCAAAGCATTCTACACTAACTTACATAAGGAAACTCTTATACTAAATTGCAGCAAAAAAATTCTATATTAATTGCATGAAAGAGAAATTGCCATAAAAAATATCTACTTGCAAAAAATGAAATGAAAATATTTACAACTTAAGAATGATTACTTATGTGCGTATTTAGCCTCTAAAGAGTGTTTCATCAACAATTAAGAAATCGATTTAAGCTACGAAATGATTAAGTGCTGGAAAGAAGATGCATTCAATAATTAAAATATTTTTAGTGTTTTTTCCGTTTATGAGTGCTTTGCAATCAAAATGAGAATTATCAGAAATGTAACTACAATGGAAACAAATTGTGAAAGAAACTATAATATTCAATCTAAGCAATGCAAAACAAAACCTCACAGCTCGAGAGGGGGCCCTCCCGTGAGTGCAGGTCAGCTAGTACTCACAAGGTCTTCACGCATGCATTGAGAAAAAGGTAACTTATATTAAACTTCAACATTTGAAAACTTATGTCTCTGGTCTCGGCTTACAGCCTTTATACAAATTTCATAAAACGATTATGAGAGTTTTATGCCGACACGACATGGTTGTTTTGACATCTATGAGATAGATTTGATTTAAAACTCAATCTCTTTATGACTTGCTACTGAAAGAGCAATTCATAGGAGATTCATCTCGATCCAAAATCTAATAGTTGAATAGGTCTTCAATCTCACTCGCTCGATGTTGTTTTATTCCTTTGTTGCTTTTACTTGATCGCTACATGTCGTTTTCAGAGTTTGACTTCTAGATATCTCAATCCTTGTAGCTTTCCAACTTGTGTTGATAGGTGGTTATCCATATGGTGGAAAATTGTCATCTCCACGTAGTCTTCATCCTTTATTTGAAGTGTTGCAACCTATCTAACAATGAATATTGTTGCGGAAACCAATATTAGTTGCAGAATGTTTGTAATTCTATCATTGTAAGAATATTTTCAGTATAAATCATTATACTAGCAGAGATTCTAATTATGGATGATGAATACCTTTTTGAGAGTTTAACTTGACCTTGAACATGCCGAGATTGTTACAAAATGGTGATAAGAAGGAAAAATAAGAGGGCAAAAGGATAGTAAAAAAGAAACAATTCCGAACTTTAACAATGACAAAGAGCCTCTTATTGATATATAATAAAATACATTTTAATTTATTTTATTGTGTTATCTAATTTTGTCATGAGATGTTACGCCACTGATTAAATATATGGATGATTAAATATTATAATGAAGAGATGAAAAATTTGATAATACAAAAAATTAATCCAAACATCATATACAAATGCACTAATTAAATTTTAATTTATATGAATATTGTTATAATATATATGTCAATTTTTTTATGAATAATAGATTTTAAAAATTACAATGATTGCAAAGTCACATGTCAATGTTTCCAAAAAAGAGAAAATTTCATACAAAAAATCAATACGTCCATAACATAAAAATGTACCAGTGCGTCATGTTATATAAAAGCACTGTGACGACATCTTTTTGCATGATCGGTGCCTTTTCAGAAAACGACGGCACTAGGGAATTTATTTCTTGAAGCACTAGTATTGTTTGCAATTAACGTCATGCATTGTAATTCTTAATGCACCAGTGCTTTCATAGAACTAACATCCCGGTCCTACAAAATATTATTTCCATTCTCGGTGCATTGTGAAATCTAACAACACTAGACCTTTTATATAATTAATGCACCGGGGCATTTATACAAATGATACGCATCGACACTGCAAGTTTAAACAAAAGTGCCAACATGTTAGTTTTTGTAGCATCAATTGTTTTCTAGCCACAAAATCTGGTGGAGAGGATAGAATGCATGAGATCTCCAAAACCAAGAAATAGTTTATGGAAATTGCACCTAGAGATGACTTAATTGGATTATTAACCTCTTTTTTAATGTTTCCTAAGTTTAAACTTAGGAAAAATGGTTAATTAATCAATATTAATTAAGTCAAGGTGAGAATAGTCTAGAAACTCACACGATCAACTTCAAGATGATCCTAGCCCTTGATTAAGTTTTAATCTTGGTAGTTGGTGCTCCAACAGAGATATAAGAAGAATTCGATGGGTACTTAGAGAACACACTTCAGCAGTTCGATTTTCAGAGAGCAGCAGTAGTTGTTGGAGGGCCAAAGATCAAAGCATAGGCAGTGAGGGGCAGAGATAGTGATCCGGAGGAAGATTTCCAGATCCGGAGAGGCAGCAGAAAGGAGGTTGAGTTATTCCCAGTGAAGCAACGCAAAAGACTACGCAGTTTCTTTAGAAGAGCAACTCGATTTAGCTAGAGGAAAAATCATTTTCAGTTCCGAAGGACGAACAGAGGTTCCAGAGTTCTTAAGAAGTGATTTCCTCAGCAAATACAGACAAAAAGACTTCATCAGAAGTTAGATGTCATAAGGCTTATGCAAGAACTACATAGGGGCCAATGCAGAGGGTCTAAGAGGACGATTTTTCTGAAGGAAAGTTGTGTCGGGGTTGCTTGTGGAAGAAGGGTAATTCCCTTAAATAATTTTGCCCATATTTTCTTGTTGTTTGGATTGCCAGTTGGGCATCCATAGATTGTACTCAGATTTCACTATTGCATAATAATAAAACCCTCAATTGTTGCATCATTTTTCCTAAGTTGGATTTTTTCGGGGACATTTGTCCAAAAATAATAGGGTCATTATTTTTTTTTTGTGTGCTAGTATTTTCTCAGTTTCTAACATTATTCTTATTCCAATTTTTTTGGGTGAAAATTGCAGTAGAGAATTATTCGTTGTTTGTGTGGGAAAATAAATTATTAAAATAAATTAAAAATTAGAAGAATAATTTCCAGTTGCTGCAATAGATGAAATTTTCACACGACACAACATTTATTTTTTGTGTGCCCTAGTGTCGTTCCTTACAAGAACGCCCCAGGGATTTTTTTTATCTATTAGCATCGGTGTGGTATATCTTACGCACCAGTGTTCTTTGCATTCAATGCCTCAGTGATTTTAGTTATGTATGCAGCCCAGTGCATTTATATATGTAGTGCACCAATGCAACTTGTTCCATGAAGTGCACCACGAAAAAAGCATTCGCTAAAACCTTCAATCACCCAAATTTTTTCAGTTGTGATGAAGTTTCATTATAATCTCTGCTAAAACATCCGCTATCACAAGTGGATGTTGTAGTAGATGTTTTTTTGACAATTTTTGCCAATTTTATAACACTAAAAACCTCTATTATAACCTCCAATAGAAGGTATTTTCCTTGTAGTGCATATTAGGTCATGCACTCATATAAACTATTAAGAGCCTATCAAACCATGAGCAAGATAAATAACAAGAGAAATTCATATAATAAGAAATATACCATGCATGTAACCAGCATTTAACTAGAATGAAACCATGAAAAACCAATTACATAATCAACACATTAATTCAATACTTGTGCTCATTGATCTCATTAAAGAAATACACATGATAACTAAATTAGGGACTTCCACGTAGCATCGAACCATATATTGGACTAAACCAAATCTTTCTTTCAACCAATCACCCTTGTGCCATCTTCCAAGCATGAATGTGGGATCACATGGGATAAACTAAAACATAACCATACAAGGAATCCAAAGGAAACCACCTCCACCCTCATATCACAATGATTTCACCCTATGCCGGGTCCAGAAAACACCAAAACCAATAGAAGCTTACATGCCTTAGAATTCCTTCACCGTACCTAGAGGAATCTTCCTATCTCCACCCACTTGTCAAGAGCTTCCTGAAACCCAAGCTATTACAAGGCTCCAGAGATCTTATCCCAACCCACAACCTTTGGGGAATCTGAGGACCAATCCCCTTCACTTCTCTTCTCTTCTCTTCAATAATTCCCTGTTATGCCTACCTGTCCCAACACATTATACAACACATACACACGGTGTACAACACAACATGTACACAGTACAACATGTTCAACATGTACACAATAGTAGTATTGCAAATCCAAAGACCACACTGCCTCTAGTGTATTTCCCATGCCTTATTGTGTGCATCCGCAACCCAAATCCTAGGTCTATGGTTCTTTCCACCATCCATGCTTATCTTAACATGCCACAGATTAGACTTCTTTTGTTCTGTTGATGTATCTTTCAACATTCCCTATTCATAGTATAAACATGGGCATAATTAGAAGCACATAATTTCGAAATCATAAATCATCTAGGACTACCTCTTTCCCAATTGATTTCTCATGCACCCATGAATCTTTTCATGCCATCCATACTAGCATTCTCCCACAGGAATGATCCTTAACAAGAACCTATCAATCACAATGGCTTAACATAACTTCAGTGATCAATCATGCTCATGAATATAACACACACACACACATATATCAAGTAAGTTCAAGGTTTAGAGAACCTCCTTTGTGTCATTTCAATGTCCATTATTTCCCATGAACCCAACTAGCCTTCTAAGTGTTTTATCAGCCCCAAGGCACAACACTTAGTTGCATATATATCCCATCCTTTGACTAAGGATTCCAATTAGTATACCTATTAACATCACAGTCAATAGTTTTTGGACATAAAAATAATACCGACATGAGCACATGAATATCATAATCACATCATAATAGAAAGAATTAACATCAAGAATTCCCACTTGCTCATTGGATTCCTCATAAAATAGGGAATCTCATCAAATAACCTCATCAACCATGCCATTCATATATTCATAAATTTTATGAGCATAATCAATCATCCTTCCACAAGAATGATTTTTTACAACAACGTGTCAAATACAATGGCATTGCATATACTCATTTAATCATCAACATGTTTATGAACATAGCACATATTCACATAATGTCATACAAAATCAAGGTTAAGAGAACCTCTTGTATTCATGCAAAGCACACATTCATTTGGAACAACAGTTTCCAAACATAGCCAAAGGAATTCTCACCCAATTCCTTTCTTTTACCTTTTTACCTTGCTACAATTGAGTCTTATTATGTGCTATCACATTCACCCAACTGTTAGTTATATGAACATAAACAAATCAATTGTTACCTTGCCATGCTAATACCAAGCATGTTTCTCTGCAATTGTTCACACATGTCAGCCACGTGTTCCAATATCAAGATAGCATGCCTATTAATTTGAAATTATCCTTTTACCAAGATTAGCATCGTCAAATCAAAATCAATCTTTTACCAAGACTAGCAATGATGACATAGTCTACAATCAACTCATAGTCATTAGCCATAGCGCTACAACTAGCACCCACTTGCACTTATGTGCATATCAGTTGTCTCAACACGTACTCATATCATGCACTTAATCAAATGTTCAAACAATACTTTAAGGGTGGATATGTCAATAGTCATAATCAATAGTTCTTAGCATACCTATCCGGAGAAAACCACTTACTGGTAGCAAACTTCTCATTAATGCACTCACAGCTTGTCGCAATATGCATATCAACAAGAATAGGTGTCACTTGTGCCATTCTCTCTTTAAAACCTTATTTTCCATAGACTTGGTTCCTCAAGGTTACATACAATACTCTCGTTGGTTTCCCAATTGTGTTGTCAACCTACTCATGGTTACCTGCTCATCATTAACCATTCTTAGTCATTTGAATCATGTCATGACAACATACTAAAAATATTTATGCACACGCATCCATTATTGTATGCACCTAGCATACCTTCATGCATCTACCATATATTATTTAATATCCAATTGATGGATATGCATCTCTAAATTGATTAATATATGGCATTTTACTATGCATATACTATCATTCATCAACTTATGATAGCTTCTCAAAACATCAAATAAAATTATAAACTGGCACGAGTTAAGTTGATAGATTCCCCCCTCATAATTTCGACCACATCATTCAGTCATGAACTCTTGCAACCCCTGATTAATTTCTCTAGGGAATCTAGTCAAAGGACTGCATGTTTATCAAGCTACATCGATGCTAAGAATGTTATGAGCTACATCCCCAATTGTTTGTGCCTCCTAAGCACTGTAGATCTGAGGTCTTGCACTCTAATATGACAGATAATCCTTCATGTGATGGTCTCCACCACAAGTCCAACACCTCATTGGTTCTCTGCCACTACCTTTATTCTACTACTTCATACGCTGAGATCCATGTCCTTTGTCAATTGCATTGAATTTCTTATGAGGGGTCATATTTTCCTTCTCACCTGTATCTTGAGATCTTCCTCACTTCTCGAGCCCTTTTCCTTTAGTCTTCTTGCTACCCTTCCAGTCACGCTTAAATTCAAGGTTGCGCTTTGACTGTTCATAAAAATGTTTCAACTTCCTAATGGTTTCCTCCAATAACTGAGGCTCATCAAACTCAATATGGTCTTTGAATGATAATGGAAATCCATTGATGAACCTTTGGATCTTTTCTTTCTCATCCTTGAGATATGTAATGTATCTCAACAAATATAGAAATCTGGTTGTATATTCTTCATCCAACATGGAACCCATCCTAAGCTCATAAAATTCCTTAGCCTTTGCATCATAATAACTCTTAGACAGGTACTTTTTTCTGAAGTGTCTTTCAAAATCTTCCCAAGTCAATTTCTCTTCCCTGATGCCTCTGACATGCTTGACATCTTCCCACCATATATTTTATTTTCCTTTGAGACTGAAAGTGGCTATCTTGACTTTCATATTCTCTGAGTAATCATGAAGTTTGAAAATTTTCCTCATTCCATGCAGCATGCTTTTGCATCTTTTGATTTGGTCATCCCACCATCAAAAGTAGGGGGCTTGTATTTCTTTAATTCCTCTAGAAAATACTCCTTATCACTCCTCCTATAATGATGATGGTGACGATGATGTCTCCTAGAAGTAGATCTAGAATAAAATCCATGTGTACTAGCCCTCCTCTCAGGTGTATCCAAGAGTTTGCCACTCTTTATTGTACCGTCATGGTCCATCCTACAACTTTTCTGAGACTGGCTTCCATCTGCACCATTAGTCTTTTCTTCCTATCTATCTCCATGACTAGCCCCCAACTGTCCATGCTTCTATAAATATTAAAGGCTTTGAAGGATAACTGCATTAACCTCAACTTGATTTTCTTGAGCTTCCACAAGTCTTTCCTATCCTTCAATCAACCACTCATTATCTGCTTTACAAATTTTGATCTCTACCTTCATACTTCTTAATGTATCTACCATATTAGGAGAGTCTCCCTCTCCCTGCTGCCCAACTAATTTCTCCCATCCCATTGATTTCTCTTCAGGCCTGTACGGAGAGTCGTATGAATTGTAATCCACCATTCTTATCTTTATCTCTTAGACTTCTATTTTCCTACAACATACCACTATTAGATAAAATAAAATAGATAATCAAAAGAATTACCTTAATTTACTTCTGGTGGGGTTATTGCATCTGCACAGGTCAACCCAAATTAGCACAAAACATAATAATAATATCACGAGCATATCAGTTCATACATGAATAAAATGATAACAACATCAGGTACATATTAATAACAATAAAATAGCTAACATGCATGCATAGCAATCCACATTTATCTTGAGGTCCTTGTGAACCTACTTTGATAACAATATGTAATGCCCCACCCCACATTTTCTCACTTTTATAAGTTCACTAGGGTAAACATGAGCTGATAGTTACTATGCATGACCCAAATCCAAGATCCAATTATGGAAGTGGGGTCCACTTCTCCAACTTACTGCAACACTCAGAGACACATGATCACACAGATGTCAGATAATTTCCACTGGTGACCTTTTCCCTGAGCTGGAATCACATTCTAAGCTAGCTTGTAGCCCAATCGCACACATGAAGGCTAGTCGGTGTGGCTAGTGGACTCCAACTACATGCACAACCCACGATCAATGTAGCTAGAGCCAAGGTTTCCCAGTTCTCAGGGTGCGGCCACAAACTTTTCTTTGGAATTTACCCTGTAGGTCAACTGCTCATAACTTTTTCAACATTTTGTATGAGGCTCCAAGCTCTGTTTCTAAGTTTCACTCGTGTTCAAGCTTTCTAATCATACGTTAATTATTTAGACAAACAATTTGTAAACATAGTACCTGTAAGTCATGAATGCATAATCGGTTCATTGTTTCATTACTTTCATCATATGTTCATCAAGAAGGCTTACTTCCCTCTCATGCTAGTTGTAACAGACACATATTACCTCATGAACTCATATAAACTATTCAATAGCCTATCAAACCCTAAGCAATATCAATAACGAGAGAACTTAATATAATAAGAAATATACCATGCATGTAACCAACATTTAACCATAATGAAACCATGACAAACTAGTCACATAATTAACACATTGAATCAATACTTGTGCTCATGATCTCATTAAAGAAATACACATGATAACATATGCATAATACCAACCAAGTCAAGGACTTCCATGTACCACCCGACAATAGATTGGGTTGAACCAAATCTTTCTTTCATCCAATCACCCTCGTTCCATATTCCAAGCATGAATGTCGGATCACATGGGATAAACCAAAACATAACCATATATGGAATCTAGATGAAACCACCTCCACCTTCATACCATAGTGATTTCACCCAATACCACGTCCAAAAATCACCAAAACCAAGACAAGCTTGGATGCCTCAAAATTTCTTCACCATACCCAGAGGAATTTTCCTGTCTCCACCCACCTGTCAAGAGATTCACAAAGAAAACCATCTCCACTCTCAACCCTTGGGTTTTTCCTAAGACCACCTCAACCAAGATCTAAAATCTATTGGCAATTCAAAGCTCAACTACATAGAGAACCCACTACATCATGGCTATCCATGAAATGGCATAAGCAAGGCTATACATCACTGTTAATCAAGGAAAATATCCATGCCAATGACATAAAATGACCAATAGACCAATACATGAACCATGCATTCAAATCCCATCAAAATAATCAAACATGCACATTGTTACCTGAAAAAATCCTCCTGTTGGTTGCTCTTTCTCTGCTTCATTTACGCCCTTGCTTATTGTTGTCCAAGTCTTCCTCTTGGCTACCACTTGAACTCCTCCTCTATTTCTTGCTTTCCTTGCTTTTATCTTCCTTGTGTCTAAGTGCTCCTACTTGTTGTCGTGTTTTCTCTCTGTTTTTTCCTCTCTTTTCCTCCTCAAAGAGAATGCTAGAATGATGTCTCTCCAATTTCTTTTCTTTTTCTTTTCCTTTTTCCTTCATTTTCCCTTGCATGCATTTTATTTTACTATTTTCTCGTTTTCTTTTCTCTTCCTCTTCCCCACCTGCTGAAGTGGAATTTATTTTATTTTATTTTATTTCTTTTGCGCTTTGCCACATGTCCTTGTTAGCCTATAATAAATAATTTCATTTTGCCTCTTGCCAATGCTAATGCCAATTTCCATAGCCAATAAATAATTAACCACAAGTGGATCCCAATGTGATTTTTTCCCCTTATTAAACTTGGAATAGTTGTCGCATGACCTTGTTTTGATTTTTCCTTTATAACGTCCATATGTTACTTATTTACATGGAAGTTCAACCTGGGGTTGTTACAAATATATGGAAAACCGTTATGGTTGTGAAAATTATAATGGCTAAGGAATTGTTTATATTATATGTACTTCACCAATTTGAGCCAAGGTTTAATAAAGAGAACCAACATTATGTGCTTCCACAGAAAAATATGGTGAATGTGCAAATGGAATTCAGGTTGTGGTTACATAAATAGTACAACAAATTTAAACTGCAACAATAATTGATACGAAAGTGAGAGGTACCCTTAATGTAGCAATCAATTATTTTTGCATCTTTCCAATGACTTTCTCTCATATCCTAAATAAATTAGGAAAACACACTAACAATAAAATATATTAGGTCGATTGTAAGTTAAGTATTTAAGGTTACCGACCAACTATTGATAAAGGATAGTATCAAATTTCAGAGATTGCATTCTTTAGTCAATTTGACTCCCAATTAAAAATGTGTAGTACATGGCTTATAGTCGTCCATCTTAAACCATTTCAACAAATCACACACACACACACACACACACACACATATATATATATATATTGAGAGTGAAAAATAACAGCAGGCAATGGTAAAACTTGAAGACCAATAAAGAAATGAAGAAGCCCTTCGTCAGTCACTCTCAAGTGTATGCACTTTTTCAGGGGTGTAGAATAGAGATAAAAGAGAGACCACCAAGCTAAGTGGGAGGCTTGTTTATAGATAAATTATATGATTCTTCTTTTTTGTTTGGGGGGATGGTGTGGTGTAGAGAGGGATGTGTGTGTGTGGGTGGTGGGGGCCTAAACAAGGGCCAACTTTAGCATTGTGGGTGGTATTCTTTTCATTTTAGATAAACATTTTCTAAAATTTAAAGTAAAACTAACAAGTCGTGTATATAACAATTACACATATTTTTTGGCCTTGAGACTTCTATTAAACATTGCAATGGTAAAAGGGGTTGATTAGTTACAGATTTTTTGAGATTCTACTCTATTGATCAATGAGAACATGGAGAGATTTAGATTAAAAATTTTCTTTTGATGCCTTTAGTAGACCAAATAAAGGAGGTAATAATTTTGTTTGCTAGAGTTCATTTATTCATGTTTTTTATCAACTAAACACTGAGGTAGATGATCTTTCCAAGAAAGGCTAGTAGTTACAATCATGGTCTTATCATTAGAATAATATTTCAATGGTACCTTGACTATGTATTGTTTCCTACAACGATACTTATCATATTTTAGGGATTCCTTTGAACTATATTTATTTGTTGGAAGGAGTTATAAGGTGTTTTGAGATCAAGTTCTGGGATCTTAAACTTTAATATGCTTTTGAGAGTTGGATGTGGCTTTTGGGTCAAGAGTATATTTGGAATTATGTCGTCTTGAATAGATTATCTATAGGGCTAGGGGCATAATATAAAGGTTTTTGGTGGGTACTTGTGGGATATGCATGTGATTAAGCTTATGTAAAAGTGATTGAACATAAGAAGAATGTGATTTTCATTCTAAGTTGGAATATGTGTGTGTGTGTGTGGACCCTGTATTAGTGTATTTTGGCTTATTGATGTTTGTATATGGCCACCATTGTATGTGTATGTATAATTTACTTTCCCTTGTTGCAGCTGCTTAAGGCTTACAAGCCCATGTAATTACCAATGTACTAGGTCCATCATAGGAGAGAGTTCCCATTCTTTACTGAGTCTCATGTTCAATGAATGCATTCGTGGTGGTATATGAGAACTTCATTCATACAATTGATTTTGTCATGATAATGTAGATGCACAAAGGTGTGGGATATTTTAAACATGCCATGTCAAAACATCCTTTACTCTTGATTGTTCAACTTATCCTCTCTCATGTCATTGTCCATGTTTAATGCATTGCAGCATAAAAATCGTCGATTGGAAATTGATTATGGTATGCATGATTGGTAAATGTGGTCGTCAGTTCATACATCTTTGTAACTACTTAACATACATATAAATGTGTAGTATCTTATTGCCTTCATTAAACAAAAACAATTTGCATCGCACAATTGCATGCCTTGTAGACGTTGACGAGACTTTACCACTTCCTCTCAATAATATTTCCATTTTTTACTAATTGTGTCTACCACATAGCTTGATACTCAAAAAATTAGCTTATGTTCTTTCTTGTCATGAACGTACATGTAAAGGAATCTGTCTTTTCCCAATTCAAATGAATTGTAATAATATTTATAAATAAAAATTTCAAGTTCCTTAAGCTTGGACTTTGGTTTGCGTGAAATCATGCACAAAGTTTGTGAGGTTGGGGATTGGCTTAATTAACTTATTAATTAATTTATGTAGCAAAGCAATACCAACAACCACACCTTTGCAAAAATAGAACCATTGCATGCATAATGCCATTTTTCTATGAAACAATACAAAATGCCAAGGTTTTTATTGGTTACATGTAAGGTATGAAAATTATTAAGCTTATGGAAAGGTGCTATGAGCACAAAAAGAATGTGATTTCCATGAATTGGAATAGAGTTATGATGTTTTTCCATTGAGAGTATTATGTATGTATGTGTACATATGTGCACACGTGCACACACATATATGTATATATGTGTAAGTACACATACACATACATACATACATACAGGTATTTACTTGTGTGTATATGGGTGTGTGTGTGTGCGCACGCATGTACACATACATAGATATGTGTGTAATATATGTGTCTTTGTGTGTGTTGAAAGGGCAAGTTGACATAGTCGATTAGACTCGATAGTCAATCCTTATTATTTGTCAAGTCGAATATAAGTCAGTCGACCATGCAATTCGGGTCAACCAACCAAGTTGAAATGTAGTTCAATCAACCATGCAAGTCAATTTGATCGACAATGGTAGTTAAATAGTTATAATGACCCTATAACTGAAACATCTAGTATAAATAGTCATTTGATGTACTAGAGAGAGAGAGAGAGAGAGTTTGGAAGGAATTGTTATAAGAGTTATGCTATATATAGTGTTAGTTATACATATACATAGACATATACATATATACATACATATATATATATATATATACGTACATATACATATGTGTACATATATACATATACATATATATACATACATATACATATACATATACATATATATGCATATACATATACATACACATACACACACACACACATACTATCGATAATGGAACTGATGTTGTAATCTAAGGATATGTGAGCATTTACCAATAGTACACCAATAGAGCAAGCTACACACACATACACACACACACACATATATATATAAGCGTGTGTGTATGTGTGTGTAGCTTGCTCTATTGGTGTACTATTGGTAAATGCTCACATATCCTTAGATTACAACATCAATTCTATTATCGATAGTACCTAAACTCGAATACAAGTAAATCATGCATACATAGATGTTGGGTTTGGAAGAGATTCGTGAGTGGTGGAGAAAAAGATCCAAAATTATACCAAGAATCACACCAGGAGAAATTGACTGACACTAGCATAAGTAAGAGCACATTTCTTCATTGAGACAATAAGACATTCCTAGAAGCCATCCTAGCAGAAATGCATGCCCCCCCTTAGACACTTAGCACATATGCAGCTAACCTTTTTTTGTCTTTTCGCCCCCACCTAGGTCCCCATGGTTCACGTGGCACCTTGAATAAACTCCACCAAGATGGAAGGGTCCCACTCCATTTGCCACATTTCATTCATTTATTGGGTGAAATTGCATGTGGGGCCCATTCCCCACTTTCTCCCATAATGTGTGACTTACACACTCACAAATTTAACGATTGAACTTGGAGTAGTTCAATGGTCCACACTCCATATTGGGTTATAACATGCATGAACAATTTATGGTGAGATGTGCCCCTAATGGATCCAATGACCAATATTACCTCGATCTGACAGCTAAGATCTCATATTGGATCCTAATATGCACAAAGCTTAAAAGTGAGTTAAACCTCTAATGGATATAATGACAACGATCCATTAGATCCAATGGCCCATATCTCATATTGGGTCCCAACATGTGTAGAGGTTAAAATCAAATTACACCTTTGATGGAACCAGTGACCACGATCCACTTGATTCAATGGTCAAGGTATCTTATCGGATCCCAACACCTGTGGAGGTTAAAAGGGGGTTGCACCTTTGATGATTGAATGAGTACAATTCACCCCCATCTAGTAGTCTTGATCTCGTATCAAATCTTAACTTGCTCATGATTTAATACATAATTACACTTCTGATTGATATAACGTCTCACATCTGCTCAATCCAATGACCTAGATCTATATAAAATTTGCAACATGCATGTTATTTAGCACAAAGTTGCATTTCAATGGATCTAACGATTGACATCTGAGTAGATCAACAAATGATATTGATATCAGACTTGAAGGTGCAAGGGGGTTTAACAACCCATTGACTTCCATTAGCATTTAGTTGTGCCATCTATCCCCCTCTACATGCCAACTTAGCCACTACCTGTCTTTTGCCTCATCAATGATGTCATAATATGGGAATTTTTAAATTTTTATAATTCCTCTTTTCGTCAATAAGGTTTATTTTACAAGAATTTTCATTTACACGAAATTAGCTACTTCGCTGCTAAAATTTACGCACCACTTCACTAATTTTGAGCATGTAACTATAAATTTAACCCTTATATTATCATTCCCAGTGGATCTTATCTTGAATTGAGTATTCATCCATCTCGATTCCTTGCAACAACAAAAAATCAAACAGTTGCCTTACACCCTATGATTTTCTTTTGTAACAGGAGTTGGACCCATATGGTTCGAGTGTTGTAACCTGAGCTCCATACCACTTTTTAATGCCTCCAACCATCTATTGGGGTGTATAACTACCCCTGTAACTTTATTTTTCTAAAATATTTTTCCTATAACATTTGTTAAGCATATCTATTGCATTCTACCATGCAATACCCTGATACAAAGATATAAAATTAAATAAATGAAATAATTAAATTGTTACGCATCTACAACACATGAAAATATAATTAATTACAACAAAATTCAAATAAAAAATAAAAACAAACACTTATCTAATAAAATATATCAACTAATTATAGACCTCAGACATTCCACGTAGCCATAGACCACGTTGCTCATAATCTGTGAGAAATGGGTCACCCTCGAGTTGGGGCTTCGACTCCATAGGGCAATGACTTACACAAATCTAAGTACATTCTAATACCATACACAGTTAAGCCAATGTACCAAACCTAACAACCTCCTCCCAATAGTCTCACATCCCCCATCAATGCCACAACCCAGGTATTACACCCCATTCTTTGCACTCGTAGTCCATTAGGTTGTGCCACTACCCTTCCAACATGTCGAGTTCGACCAACCAGGGATATTTTAGAGCCCTGTGGTTTCCCAAGATTTCTTGTTACCCTCAAGGGTTACCAAGCACCTTTCTATCCTCACACAAGGGAAAATCACTCCCTTTTCCACAAGTCCCATAGATTTTACCAAGTTCCATTATCTCGAAGAGTCGCCCCTACTTACCTTTCTTGGGAATCTAGTCACCTCCTACCATTTATAATGGTGTAATAATGTCTACCCGATAACACTAACACTCTCACCTTTATGTGCATGTCACTTTCTTGACATGTGGCACCCTCTAAAGTCACTTTATGGATATTGGATAAAATCAATGCACTTTTGACTCAAGCTTATTTTAATAATTTCTTAGCCACTTAGACTTGAACCATTCATCACTTATCTTTTAACCCCCCTTTCACATTGGTGGAATCTTAGCCCCCCATACTCTCTTATCTCGCTTGTTTTGCAACATTGGCGTATTTTATTGATATGCATGTAATTTCATACTTATAAAACTAGGCTTTATGGCCTTAAAACATATAAATACATGCATAATTAGCCTAAAAAACATATGTACATGGGCACATCGGCCCCAAAGTAGTCCTTGGCTCACCACAATGGAGAATGGTGGTGGCCAACATCACCACATACACATATCTACACAATTCTCTTTAAGAGTAGTGACCAAATCACTTCATACACAAATCTGCACCTTTGTTTGTAAGAGTTGTTAAGACAACATTAACAATTACAAGAGTGAAATTCAAGGCAGAGGCTACATATTATTTAAAGATTCACATACTTGCTCTAATGAAAGCTTAATAATTTTGAAACAAAATAATCATTTGTCAAATTAGTTTAAAGCCCTGACATAGGTGACAGATGTGGCGATTGTTAAATCATTAGCGAATGTAACTCTTGATTAAAATAACTATTTATCAAACAAATTAGATTAGCATATTTAAAAACCTCACAAGGGCAATAAAGTCATAATTAAGACTAAAAACTTAGTTACCTAAAACTGTGAAATTATACTATGTTAGAATTCAAGTTATAATAAAGACTTAAAACTTAGTACATCCAAAAGTGTAAAATCACATTAAGTTGAAACTAGATAATAAGACTCTAAACTTATTATCTTATAAAATTTATTATAAAAATATATTAAATAACAAAAAAAGATTGTAATAAAAAATTAACAAATTTGATTAATAATAAATCAAATATTATAATCAAAAGAGATTAAACAAACAAAAAAATATTATTAATAAAGAGTTAAATATATATAACATTGTAATTAATTTATTCACCAATTAAAAAATCCATCTTTTTATAATTTTAAATTAAAATTTTATTTTGTTTTATTGAATATTTAAATTATTATATATTTGATTAATAAAATTAAAATATTATCAGAACTCGTAATAGTTTTATATAAAAAGTTAAATATATATAATATTATAATTAATTTATTCACTAACTAAAAAATTGCATTTTCTATAATTTTAAATTAAAAAAAAAAAAAAAAAAAAAAAAAAAAAAAAAAAAATTGTTTTATAGAATATTTCAATTATTATATATTTGATTAATAAAATTAAAATATTATCGAAACTCATAATAGTTTTAGTTATTATATATTTGATTAATAAAATTAAAATATTATCAAAACTCATAATAGTTTTATGAAAATGG
The DNA here is from genome assembly GCA_031772625.1 of Pinus tabuliformis. Lineage (NCBI taxonomy): Eukaryota > Viridiplantae > Streptophyta > Pinopsida > Pinales > Pinaceae > Pinus > Pinus tabuliformis. The sequence continues at coordinate 912,563,774 of CM062818.1, read as the reverse complement.
ATTAAATATTCACTAATTGATCTTTATCATGTTCTCAACCATTGCTCAACTACACTCATCGATGTGAATTGGTATGCTAACATTTTATTTTTATTCATTACTCAAATAAATGCTTGCAATTTAGCAAACTTAACGTAAAGTCATTGATGATTTTCTCGAGAATTTTCATACCGATAATACACCACTTTATTTAAAAAATAATCGATGCGAAGTCCAAAGTTTGTTTAGGTAAGTCATGCACATGAAATGTAGTTTTATTTATAATTAATATAATAATATTAAAAATGTTAATGTGATTGATATAGTTAAAGACTTTATTGTATTTACTGTTGATAAATATATAACAAAAAATATTATTATTAACTATTGCAATAGAATATTATTATTAAATTTGATTTTATTTAACCCTAAAGTATCTCAAGTTTTGATAAAAAACAGAAGGTTGAAGAGTTTCTATCATTTACAACCAAGATATAAGGTTGCTTTTCTAAAATTAGATATGTTTTGAAAATCCCTAAGAAATTGGTGGGCATTCTCACATCAATTTTTTTAAATTTATTAAAAGTCAATGCAACCTAATAAACTCTCTAACACACTACAATTGTTGATAAGCATTCAGATGAAGCATATGCTGAGCATATTCCCTTGAAAATCAATCTAGGTCTTCAATTAAAAAAATAAAATAAAAATGTCAACAGATCCTCATCCACCTTAAGTTGAAATAGAAGCCTTTTGGTAATAACAATTATATATATTATAATTATTAATGAAAAAATAACTATATATTAATATTATTTATATTTAATAATTGATATTATTAAATTTCATAAAGTTTATATTGAAAAAATTATATATGTGTGTGTGTTTTTAATTTGATTATTAATTAATTTAATATTATTAACTTATAGGTCTGAAATATTGGATAATTTATGGTATTTATTCATGATATTAGTATTTGATGAAACATGTTTAAAAACTTGAAAAAAATTAAAATTCTAAAATTACATTATGTTTTCACTCAAAAATGTCCTAGTTGTGAAGGAAATCTTTGAGGTAACCTTAAAACCAGTCTTTTAGATTGAAGGCTAACCCCTCCAACCCAAAGAGGGCTCTCTCTTACGACTCAATCACCCAATGTCACCTAAGCAATTGGTTGTGTACTTAATGTTGGTTGTGTACTTAATGCAATGGTTAGATCTTATGTGCAATAGGGTTTCAATAATGTGGTAGAGCGGAGAAGTAGGATTCTTTGGGAATGGAGTCAAATAAGTCTAAAAATAAGGTGCCAAGATGCTGGTGATAGTCAATTGAAATACAAGAGTATGGTAGTTGATGATTTCTTAAACAAAAAGATCGTTAAGTATGGTGGTACAAAAGAGGAAACAGTTTATCAAAAACAAAGCATCTTACAAGGTTGAATTATGCTTGAATTTAGAAAGAATGGTGATACTTAAATGAAATGAGAACATAGCATGGTAAACATGAACTATATTTCACATGCCTTCATTCAAATATATGGAAAGAAAACATCTCATGAAAACAAATAAAGAGAAACAAATACCTAGAAAACTGACTGGAAATGCATCAACACAAGAATTTTTGTCTCAAGCGATCATATGCTTCTGATCTTAAACACTTAGATTAATAATGAAGAGTTTTAAATTACATCCACAATAGTAATTTTCCTTCTCCAAATCCAGCCCTTGTACCCTCATTTTACATGTATTATATAGAATAACATATCAAGCTGAGATCCACAATGTTTGGGGAAATTAAAATTACAAAATATGATAAAATATAAAACAGATATCAAGATCCAAAATAAATGGATCTAAAAACCTCCTCATCCATCTTCAATTTGTTGTTAATTCGAATTGATGAGGTGGCTCTCCAACTGAAAGTTGATTGAGCATTTTTAGAAAATTAGAAAAAAATTAGATCTCGCAAATTTCTGAAAAATAGTCTTCAAAGAGGCAATCAGATATTCCAAACCATGCCACATATTGAACAACTGAAAGAGGTTTTTGTAAATCATACCATTCCCAATAAAAACCTCTTTTTGTTTTCTTAAATTCATTACCAACTTCTCGGAAAATCGTGCCCAAATATAATGATTAAAATAGGAAATTATGAAATATTTAGATCTGGAAAAAAGGGGCTGCAAAGATTCCTTCGTATCATCCAAACCATGACACACACATAAAAAACTGAGAGAGGTTTTTGGATATGGGTTTGTTCCCACCAAAAACCTCCTTTTGTTTTAAAACATTCATTTCCAAATATTCGGAAACTTCTCTTGAACATGGTGACTAAAACAGGGAAAAAACATAGTGTTGTTGTAGGCGCTAGAAAATACTTTTGTAGCACACCTGTAGGCACTGAACAATATTTTTGTAGCACTTTCTGAAATTGATAATTACAACACAACTCCTTATGAAACTTCGCTTGGTGCTTAGTTGTCACTTAAGAAGACCTTTGATAAACCTTGAAGCTCATGATATCTCCTTTATCAAAATTTTAAATATAGGTTATGTACCAAACCACTTAAGAAATAGTGAACTTTCTCTTCACACCATTTTGATTTTGTGAAGATATAAACAAAGTACTAACAACTAGCTCCAATGGGGATGTTTTCCTCCCTGTGAGGAAACAAAGAACCTACAGACTAGTGTCTGATCCATATAATTCTTGAACTCTAAAACCAACTCATTCTATGAATTGTTGTTTTCCATACCTATAAGTTTCTTATCTACTGAAAACTAAAACTAGAACCTCTTCTGAAAACAAAACTTTGAAGATGGCATCCTTTGGAAAAACTGGAATCCTAATGTTGAACTAAAACTTAACTGCAATTGAAAGTGAAATCAATTTGAAGACTTAAGTATACTACTAAAAAGTAAATGCTCAACTATTCAAGTTCAACCAACCCTACTATAATCACTGAAAATCATTGAAATCAGGTAATACAAAAGTGCCAGTAAATCCAATCAAGTAGTTTCTCAAATAATGTGGTTGCTTGACCATGTTTCAACAAGGTGAAAACTGACAAATGTGAAAGTTGCGGCAACATTTTGCAACCTGAATTCAAAACTTGTATTAGTGAACAAAACAAAACCCACCTCCTCTAATGACTGCATTAGATCGACAAAAGGATCCTTGAAAACATGGAAAATCACCCTGTCTTGATGATCCAAAGGAAAAGGACAAACTTCATTTATAACTGGTCCTTGTTCTATTTTGTTATGCTTAAGATCATCCTCAAATAAAATGGAAACAACAGGTTTGTCTATAAAAATATCCAAACATTCTTTAGCATCTTCAAATATAACAACCATATTATGTGCATTGAGTCTATCCTCTTGTTCATCAAACAATTATGATTTGGTCTCATTAAACTTTGGTAACTTTGTTTGAATACTATCATTTTTATCTTTAAAATAATGAAGGGAAACAATTCCTGACACCTAATCTTCTTGCAAATGTGAAAAGCTACCAACATGAACTAGTTCACAGCCTAGAATTTCCATGCAAACAATTTCAGGGATCTGATTTTCATATACTTCTTCATGAGATAATATTTCAGCAAATAAATGAGACGAAGAAGCCTTTGATTGGTTGTCCTTACTTGTATTTTTATCACACAAAAATGTGAAAATTTCTACAGAAATCCTATTGTAACAACTAGTATTATTTCTTCTAACTGTTAATTAAATTAACAGTTTATTGATACAGAAACAACGAAATAAACACACTATAGTATTCACAAAAATATTACAGAACATAATAGCATTGGAAACTGAGAAATATGCTAGCACACACATATAAAAATTTGACATGGTTATTTTTGGACAAATGTCCCGAAAAAACCCAACTTTGGAAAACCGGTGCAGCAGCTGAGGGTTTTATATTATTAAGAAACAGTGAAATTCTTAGTACAATAAATATCACCAAACTGGCGAATCTATCCAATCTAAATACTAGCCAAAATTCTCTGAGGGAATTAACCCTCTCTTTGAGCAATCCTGGCACTTGACTGTCACTGAAAAGATACCATCCAACTTGGCATGAGCAAGCCCTACGTCACTCTGGCACTACCTGCCACATGTGCTACCTGAATCGACTACTAATCTAGTCATCTTTCTTACTGATGACTGGGAAAATGCTTCTCTAACCCTCTTGAAGCTCTTCTCGACCTCTGGAACTAAAAACATATTCCCTTCCAGCAAAATCGAACTACTCACTAAAGGCTCTGCGTAGCCTCCTAGAGAAAATCGCGCCCTCCTCTTTCTGACTCTCCGAAATTGGAAAATCTTCCTCTGGACTCACTGTCTATGCCCCTCTACTTCCTTCTTTGGCTCGAACTCTTCCGGCAACTACTATTGCTCTCCGAAAATGGAAAATCTTCCTCTGGACTCACTGTCTATGCCCCTCTACTTCCTTCTTTGGCTCGAACTCTCCAAGGAAATCGACCTCAAGTGTGTGTTCTCCATCTACCAATCGACTTCTTCTTATAATCTTTTGTTGGAACTCCAATGACCAAGATTAAAACTTAATCAAGGGCTAAGATTATTTCCCAAATGTTCTATGTGAGTTTCTAGATGATTCACACCTTTCTCAATTAATACTAATTAATTATCCACTTTCCCTAAGTTTAGACTTAGGAAATATTTAAAAATAGGTTAGTAATCTAATTGAGACACTTCTAGGTGGAATTTCCATAACTATTTTTGGGTTATGGAGAACTCTTGTGTTTTAACCTCTCCACAAAGTTTCAAGACTAGAACACCTCTAATGCTACAAAAACTAACACTCCCTCTTAGCGAGGAAGGTGTTCTAGTGCTGCACCACTCCTACAACACTATGTCTCTGTATCACCCTCTGTCACATTGTTGATGTCTAGCCACTACCCACCAACCACTACACAACTCTGCTGTTGCATCTATGTTATTGCTATACTGCCGCCAACTCTACATCTACACTGCAACTCCCTCTCATTTGTTATTGTTGCAACTACATTAATTGCAAGTGAGAAGAATCCTAAATACTGAACCAATTGTGTCTGCTACATCTGTCTCTTGATTTTTGACTGCTACTAGCCACTACATTGTCTACTGAAGAAACTGTGTTGTTGCTTACTTTGCAATGTTGCCAACACTGCATTGTGCTCCTCAGCACTTGATTGCTACTAGTCTGCAATTGTCACTATGGAATCTGACTCCATCACTAAAACTGATCCATCTTTCTATTGTGATGATCTGGGCTCCTGTAGAAAAGGTGATGGTCCTGCTGCAACAAACTAGAACTGATCTAACTGATCTTCTTGTTGCAACTCTGCTAGACCCCACCCATCTAGCACAGTGGAGTCTCATACTCCTCCACCTCCTGGATCTAGTGCCTCACTATCTCATTTTGAGCTTGGTCCTTGTCTAGGACCCTTCTTTACTTTGCAACTCACACTTCCTCTGGAACCTATCTCTAACAACTATAAGTTGATCATTTGCCCAGATCTGCATTCTCAATAACTCACATGACCCCCTCTGGAAATATCATACAACCATCTATGCAAAATCTGGGAAACTCAAAAATTGGGAAAATAAACAAGAATCTTCCTCTTTCACATGCTCAGCTGCTAGCACTTCTACTCACACTCCTTCCTTGATTGAGAAAATATGTTTGTTTCTATTACCTTCTGCAACTGGGAAAATCATATCTCTAGGCTAGAAACCCTCTAAGAGAAGTTCCCTTTGTGTGTGCCTTTCTCTTCCACCCAACGTTGATTATGCTACTATAAACTGCTACAAAACCCTTTTGCACCTAAACAAGGAATCTGCTCAACGAAAATTATTGAGTTTCTACTCCCTCAGCCTATTGGAATCACTCAATATGGAAAGTTGAATTTTTGTGCAACCCTACACTGAAAATCAAACTACTCAAGCAATTTCCACTGCCTGGCTAGGAATTGTGCATCCCCTAGAAATTCGTCTTCTTACTCCCTCTGAAAAATTATTTTTTTCCTCTGCTTCTGAGCTTCCACATTTGATTAAAATCACTCTAATACCATGTGAAAATTTCAAGTACTAAAATCCTATTGCAATAATCGGTATTATTTCTTCTAACTATTAATTAAATTAGCAGTTTATTGCTACAACAATAATGAAATAAACACACTGCAATCTTCACAAAAATACTGCGTAAAATAATAACACTGGAAACTGAGAAATATGCTAACACACACACACACATAAAAATTTGACACAATTATTTTTGGACAAATATCCCCGGAGAAACCCAACTTAGGAAAACTGGTGCAACAACTGAGGGTTTTATATTATTAAGTAGCAGTGAAATTCTGAGTATAATAAATATCACCAAACTCACGAATCTATCCTAGAGAAATGCTTGGAAAATTATCTGAGGAAAATTACCCTCTCTTCGAGCAATCCTGACACTTGACTGCCACTGAAAAGCTAGCCATCCAACGTGGCTTGCGCAGGCTCTGCATTACTTTGGCACTGCCTGCCACATGTGTTGCCTGAATCGACCGCCAATCTAGCCGTCTTGCCTGTTGTTGGCTGGAAAAATGCTTCTTCGATGCTCTGGAAACTATTCTCGGCCTCTAGAACTGAAAACTTCTTCCCTTCTAGCAAAATTGAACTGCTCACTTAAGGCTTTGTGTAACCTCCTGGTGTTGTGTAGGTAAATCCTCTCTGCGAACAGAGACGATCCCTCTTGCCCAATGGGTGGGACTAGCAACCTAAGTGACAATCTACTAGACACTTTCCTAAGTTACAATTGAAATGAGAGATGAAGAAGATGGCCTACCTCATTCTGATGTTATCTCGATCCCCTTTGTTTTAGACCTTGAATCACTTGTGTCACGAGCTCGTTCCTATTGCTCACATTGTTTATGCACTTGCACAAGAGATCAGGACACAACAAGGCATGCAAATACAAATAGCATATTCAAAAACAACCTACTTAACTGATCAAGGAATGCTAAGATAGATGATACATGAGCATACACATCAATGGAAAATGAACCAGCAGTTTTATATTAATATAAAAGAAGGGGAAGCATACAACCAAGCCTTGATGTTGATAGGATCTCCTTGAATGAATGTCCAAGTCCAAGCTAAGCTCTCCAATCACTCCTTCTCCAAGCCAAATGAGTAACACATATGATGCCAGCCTAAGCTACATATGCCCTAGTGATGCAGCTTAAGCCGCATATACCCACAGTATGCAAATAAAACTGCATGTCACACTATGTGTGTCCTAGGAATTTCAAATATTCCATATTTAGTCAAACCTTCACCAATCAAGGTTTAATTCTCCTTAAATAACTCTATGCGGAAATGTTTGATTTAACTATCCAAAGTCTAAATCTTAATAAACCTTTAAGTAGAACCTTACACAACCATTCATAAACTTTGGTTAATTCTTAACTTAACCCGAAATATACTAATCCTGCTTATTTCTATTATAATTCTCGTATAATAGAAATATCTCATAAACACACTTCGTCCTTACATTTTCGCCATTCTTCAACCTTTTGCACATATTTCAATGCTCTCCTTAGTGTGTTAAATCTCTGCCATCGATCTCATTCCTCGATCCGACGATTATCGCGTCACCCGATCATTAACTATCCCGAAGGATCTCCACCGTTGATCTGCTCCGCCGAATCCAACGACTGTCGTGTCACCCGGTCGCCAACAAGCTTGGTTGATCTCCACCGTTGATCAATCCCGCTTGTTCCAACAGTTACCGCGCAATCTCGCGCAGATACTTGCATGACTGATATCAGATTGGAAGCACACGAGAAAAGTCGTTTTCTCTCTCCATTGTTTTCTACTTGTCAGCCGCTAAAGGTAATCGCGTGAAATTTTGAAAGACTGCTTACCACCTTTAGGGCATGCGAGAAACTACTTCCCGTCTTTGGAAACTGTCGACGTGCTTAATACGAAGTTAAAGAAACTCGGCTTAATAAAGGGTTATCGCTTAATCTCTGCCATTCATCTTCTTGACTTCATTTGCGTGACTTAATCTTAGTCGTCTATCTCCCTTGCTCTCATTCGTTGATTTAACTGATCTAACGGTTCCAGTGAACCATTAAGTTCTTTTGGCTCCTACTATGAAATATCTCGTTTGACTTTCTGCCTGTGTATTTTCTCCCGCCTTACGGTTTTCACTTGTTCTGATCTCGATCTATGCTCACGCCTTTACGCTTCCTTCGTAAACCTTTAGGTTTTAAGAAACCTTACAGTTATTCCTTCACTGTGAAGGTTCTCTCCAATACTGTGTGTATGCAACCACGTAACGCACTCCTCTCTGCACCTCTTCTCTGGTTCTGCACACCTACAACCTATGTTACGCAAAATTGCTCTAGATCACACACAACTTATAGATCAATTACTCAACACATCACATGAATTCATAATCGAGTTATCTGTATTAAATAACAAACATTTACACAGGAATTTCTCCCTCGGCCTAATCTTCTATATCAGTGGCCTTTCCTTTCCTTCCTGTAGGCTTACAATCAAACCTATCTAATCTCTAACTAACTAACTGACTCTCTACCTTCTCTACCTCCTACTATGCCTTTTAGGCTTACATTTATACAAAAGGTTCTGTTTAACCAATTATGGTTCAGATCCTTAATCTGCTGAACTAAATCTTGAATATCCTCTAAGTCCACTTTTAACTCCAGTAATTCCTAAGAATCCTCTCTAGTTCCACAAATCATGACACCACTTTCTAGTCTAAGACTTATAATTGATTTCCAACTCTCTCGTCATCACTCATGTTCTCCTACATTCGAGAGAATTTACAAATATCCTCACAATATCTAATTAATTCCTATTCTAATCACTCAAAACATTAATAATTACATACATAGGAATCCAACTTCCTTGAAAACACAAGACCCCTTAAGTTAATTACAGCATAATGAAATTGTTGAGTTGTATGCTCTTACATCAGACTCCTAAGGTTAAAATAATCATGATCTCCTGATCATGTGCTTCTGACCTTTCTCTTCCTGGATCCCATACTTTGTTCTGCAATTTGTCTTTGGTTGCTACTGTTGTTTGTTGTTGTTCTCCAGGTTTCCACACTCTATGTTGCTCTGCCCCACTAGTTATGCTTTCACAGTCTATTGTTGTCTTTCTCTTGCTGCTTCTTGCCCTTCTTACTGTTGTTTTCTTCTGAGGCACTTTCATCATCAATCTTATTATTCTTTCGATCTCCATGTCCAATTTATCTTTTGACTGATAATTACTTTGCCATTTGTTGTTGTACTCTGCCCACTCATCTTCAAACTGTTGTTTGTTGTCTCTTCTTTGAAGTTGTTGGATCCTTACTACTGCCCTTTCATCCTTACCCTCTTGTTACTGTCCAAACAACCTCTGTTCAATATCTGTAAATTTACTTTCACAAAGTAAATTGTCCTCCAATTTCCTTTGTACTTGATTTCCCCCAAATACATCACTATGTTGTTCATCAATTCCAGCATATTTTCCTTCCTCTTCTTTCTTTACTTGGCTTCTCACATGTGCCAAATTTTCTCCAGCATCTGCAACAAAACCTGCACTCACAAAACAATTATTAAAATGAAAAACATAAGGCCTCAGTGCCTCTTCCTCCTTTGGCAACATCGCAGTATGATGCTCTAATTTTTCCTCCTCTATCAGCACATCAGTATGTTGATTCAACCTCTTTAAAGAATTCTCTAAAGGACTCTCAAACTGTCAGCAAATCTTTCTTCCACACCATCTTCTTCAATGATGTCTTTCTGCTCTTGTCCACTGTAGTGAACTCCTTCTGCAATCATACTGTCATACTCTGAGTTTTTCAGCAAATATTCCAAAAATTCAATTTCTCTTTGACACCTCATAAGTACTTCATCATCACTTATAATTCCTACGTGTATACACAAATTATCAATTTTAAAATTACAAGGTTCAACAGTCTCAACTGTTGCTTCACATATCAACTCTTCAGACTGATTCTCATCTCCTTCTTTCACAAGAAATCGTTCCTGGATTGTAACAGCTTCAAACATCGATGTGTTACTAAATTATTTCTACTGCAATAATTCATTTCCTTTCCCATTTAAGAGACATTCTCTATCATTCTTTACTTCAGAGTATTTATCTTCTGAAAGATACTATTCCATTCTTTTAACAACTTCAAAAGATTGTTCATCCTCTGCAAAACCTTCCTTTGTTAGTGACCAATCATCAGATGTCCTTTCTCCCTTTGCTAAATATTTTGCATAGTCTTCTTCTTTCTTAACATATTTCAGTAGATGTCCTTCTTCTTCAATACACTTTGCCTTGTTGTCTCTCTATAACCCTTCTTCTAGAGCTATCCTTGTCTCATCATCTGCATTAATATTCTCTTGCATTTGTTCTTCATCAATGACATTAATCAAATTCATTAGATTACCTCTCTGAGACAATATTCCTCTGTTCTTCATCAGAATAAGATCTTGATCTTCCATCTCTTTGATAGCTTTAAATGACTGTCTTATCTCATTGAGTAACTCATCCATAGACTCTTTCTGCTGTAACCATTCAAATTCTTCATCTTTTGATAAATTTTCTTTGTCACTTTTCACTTCAAGATCTTCATCTATTCTGCAGACATCTTCATAGAGTTGCTTTTCTCCTGCAATACCTGCAATCGTACACAAACTATCAGTTTTAAAAACATAAGACCTTATGGTCTCACTTGATGCTTCAATCATCATCTCTCCTTACTGTTTTGAATTCTCATAATAATTCATAAGATCTTCCACAGATCTCTAATCTTCATCTTCACCCAGAACTTCACCCTGTTCTGCTTCACAAATGGAAACTTCCATTTCCAACTCAGCTTCTCTGAGTTCTTCCACCAGCCACTTTACTTGCCTCTGTTGTAGCCTTCTCTGTAACTCAGACCACTTCACTGCCTTTTTCCTCAAGACCCAACCTTATCTTTGGTTTTCCTCTAGTATCATCCTTAACACGTTGATTTGTTCTTTTAACTCTGCAATCTCCTTGTCACACTCCTCTTGACTCATTCTCTTGCCATTTTCCTTGGCATCCTCCTTCTTCACTTTTCTTCTGTTGTGGTCTTCCTCAGAACCTCTATTATCTCTGTTATGACTATCAGTAGTCATCTTCTTCTCTATCTTCATGAGTTCCTCACTCACTTACTATGAGCTGCATTAAAGCCTCTGCAACAACAAGTCCTCCCTGCTGCCACTTACCTCACCAAGCTTTCCTCTGTACTTGGTATTTTGGCAAGCACTTGGTTCTCTATTCTCTCGAACCTCTTTGAGCACTTCTCTCTGCTCCTTCTAGGCTTCAACTCATCTGCACCTTTTAATAACACAATTGTCCTCTTGTATTTCAATCACAAACGAAATACTAGGTTCTGACCACCTCTTCTTTCACTCAGAAATTCTTACCAGCTTCCTTCATCCCTTAGCAATTCTACCCACATCCTCTGTGGAATTGCCTTGATGATCTTTCTATGAGCTGCAACAATACCTCTACAGTAACAAGTCTCCTTCTTGCTACACATGCCTCACTAAGCTTCTCTCCTCTAAGCTCAGTCTTTTGGCATCTCTCTAGTTCTCTCCTCTGGAACCAATTGAGCACTCCTTGCTCTAGGTTGTTGCAATCATCTCACCTTCAAGACCTCTGCATGATCTTGTTCTACCATTCACCTGAACTTTGAATGGATTGTTCTCTGTTTCCTTTGCATTTGCAAATTCTGCTACACTTTATCTCTATGTGCCTACTTTTTGTCAGATTGAAAATCTGATCTCCTCTTGCTTGCATACATACCTTCAAAACATAACTTTGTTCTAAGTTTTCTCAAAGAATTTTTACACGCAGAATTTACTTGTTCTACTCTGATACCAAATGACGTTAGCCTAAGTTTCATATGCCCCAATGATGCAACCTAAGCCGCATATACCCACAGTATGCAAATAAAATTACATGTCACATTATGTGTGTCCCAAGAATTTCAAATATTCCATATTTAGTCAAACCTTCACCAATCAAGGTTTAATGCTCCTTAAATAACTCTATGCATAAATGTTTAATTTAACTATCCAAAGTATAATTTTAATAAACCTTTAAGCGAAACCTTACACAACCCTTCATAAACTTTGGTTAATTCTTAACTTAACCCGAAAAACACTAATCGTGCTTATATCTACTATAATTCCCATATAATAGAAATATATAATAAACACACTTCGACCTTACCTTTCCGCCATTCTTCAACCTTTTGCACATATTTCGATGCTCTCCTTAGCGTGTTAAATCTCCATCATTAATCTCATTCCTCAATCCAACGGTTATCGCGTCACCCGATCATTAACTATCCTGGACGATCTCCATTGTTGATCTGCTCTGCCCAATCCAACAACTGTCGCGTCACCCGATCGCCAACAAGCTTGGCTGATCTCCACTGTTGATCAATCCCGCTTGATCCAATGATTATCACGCAATCTCACGCAGATACTTGCATGACTTATATTAGATTGGAAGCACGTGATAAAAGTGCTTTTCTCTCTCCATCGTTTGCTACGTGTCAATCGCTAAAGGTAATCACGTGAAATTTTGAAAGATCGCTTACCACCTTTAGGGTGCGCGAGAAACTGCTTCCCATCTTTGGAAACTGCCGCGTGCTTAATACAAACTTAAAGAAACTCGGCTTAATAAAGGATTATCGCTTAATCTCCACCATTCATCTTCTTGACTTCATTCGCACAACTTAATCTTAGTCGTCTATGTCCCTTGCTCTCATTCGTTGATCTAATTGATCTAATGGTTCCAGTGCACCATTATGTTCTTCTGGCTCCTACTATGAAATGTCATTCGGCTTTCTGCCTATGTATTTGCTCCCACCTTACGGTTTTCACTTGTTTTAATCTCGATCCCTACTCACGCCTTTACACTTCCTTAGTAAACCTTTAGGTTTTAAGAAACCTTACAGTTATTCCTTCATTATGAAGGTTCTCTCCAATACTGTGTGTGCGCAACCACGTAACACACTCCTCTCTGCACCTCTTCTCTGGTTCTGCACACCTACAACCTATGTTACACAAAATTACTCTAGATCACACACAACTTATAATTCAATTACTCAACACATCACACGAACTTAGAATCAAGTTATCTGTATTAAATAACAAACATTTACACAAGAATTTCTTCCTCGACCTGATCTTCTATAGCAATGGACTTTCCTTTCCTGCCCGTAGGCTTACATTCAAACCTATGTAATCTCTAACTAACTGACTGACTCTCTACCTTCTCTACCTCCTACTATGCCTTTTAGGCTTACATTTATACAAAAGGTTCTGTTTAACCAATTCTGGTTCGGATCCTTAATCTATTGAACTAAATCCTGAATATCCTCTAAGTCCACTTTTAACTCCAGTAATCCCTAAGAATCCTCTCTAGTTCCATGAATTATGACACCACTTTCTAGTTTAAGACTTATAGTTGATTTCCAACTCTCTCGTCATCACTCATCATCACTCATGTTCTCCTACATTCGATATCATTTACAAATATCCTCACAATATCTAATTAATTCCTATTCTAATCACTCAAAACATTAATAATTACATACATAGGAATCCAACTTCCTTGAAAACACAAGACCCCTTAAGTTAATTAGAACATAATGAAATTGCTGAGCTGTATGCTCCTGCATCAATATAGGCACAATCTTAGTATAAGGGTGCAAATAGACATAGACCAATCATTTGGGAATGGGAGAGGATGAATATATAGGTTGGGAAAGGGAGTTAGGATCTCTCCAAAGATAGGAGTAGGCCCTCATCTCAAGGAGGTAGCTCATAGGGATAAGACCAAGAAGCCAAGTTGGGAGAACTCGACCTCATCTACATCGAAAAACCTCCAGCTCACCGCTCATGAAGCTTCTAGATCACGAAGCTTCTCATCCTCTTTAGGAAAATTGCCTTTCTGGGATCACTGCTAGTATACAAGTAAACAAAGTGATGCCATCACGGGTCGAGTATAATACAACAGGCGACCATCACGGTTTTTAATCTCATAAGAGTTATGACTCTCAAATTAGGTTTTAAGAGCTATTTCCTTCAGGGGAAGCTCAAGGCATTTTCTAATCAATGTCTTAGAGAGGATTTGAGTTGCATATATGAATTAGTACACTGCATAATTGTCATGTTTCAGGCACTTCAGCATATGTCATAGGGAAGTGTAGGAGGTGTGAGAAAATACTATGTAACAAATGCCCCCTAAAGCATGAAGGCAGAACGAGGAGTGATGGCTAAGATGCTTTACGAGCTTTTGCAAGGATAAGGACAAACACTGTCAGGAGACCTGCAAATCAAGGATGCATATACATATACATATCTGATATTAAAACATGAATCCACGGTATGGATGCAACCATCCAGATGATAAGGACTATATGAAAGGATCCATGATATGGGCACAACCATCCAAATGAGAAGGATCATCAGTAAATCTAAGATCCAAGGTATGGATGCAACCACCCAATATAGAAGGATCATCATAAATGAAAAGTCCCACGGTATGGTCACAGCCATCCATATAACAGAAACATGTGTACAATCATGAATAACACATAACTCCACACAGCCTGAGTCATATCAGACAAGACTCAGGGTCTTGCGCTCCATCCCAACCCGATCCAGGTACAAATTCTAACATGCGAATGAATGTGTCGAAGTCGAACATGATAGAAAACCGCCTAATTACCAGCCAATGATTTGGACCGTTAATAGGCACGAGAGAAACCACCAATAATGACAATGGTTCTCAAGGTACGACAATACAATCCATGAATGTGATAATGAAGCTGAAGTCAAACACTCATGGAATCACCTAATCGAAGGCCAATGATGAAAACCTGTCGTTGGATGTGAAGAACTTGCCATTAAGGCACACAAGCTCTAAGGTACTGAAAGGGAGTTTCTAAGTCATCTTTACGGATAATGCGCTAAAGTCGACAAGAAGTGACCCATCGAAGGAGGGCCATAATGAAACCCCCATCAACGACATGAAACAAGGAATAAAGTGGAATAAAATGAATAAGATCCAAGAATGTAACAATGGGTCAGACAATGTATAAGTAAATAACTGCATATAGGACTTCTCTTGACCACTGGCGACACGAATTTGGAGTGTGGCAGCATCTGACTCAACATAGGACTAAAGGTCATGATGAAAAATGGAATAGTCAAATGAGAGGCAAAAATGGATCACCCAAACCCAGAAGGACGAGTAAGTGAGCAAGGATATCTCAAACCCAACACAAAAGCAGAAGAGTGTCATGTTCAAGAGTGACATGTTGCCTATACAAAGCTTGTTTCATTTTCATTTTCCCCACTATTTCTAGCAAGTACCCCAATTATTTTTTATCACAAACTTTAGGGGGATAACATATGCTTGTCATGTAAGTTCATTCTTTCAATGAATCCACCCTAGTAAGTTTTATGAGTCCTAGGAAGGAGAAACTCGATATCATCATGGTCATGAGTCTTTTGTCATAAAATTTTAACGAATCTGATGTAAGAATAACTCGGTATCTTTTTCACATTTAGAGAGTTTGAAAAAGAGACGAAAAAGAAAACTCCATCATGTCCCTTTTCGTAATTTTTCCCTCGAACCCAAAAAGGTAGAAAACAATATTCGAGAGAACCTCTTAACCATATCGACTAAGGTGTACCTTTTTTGTAAATAGTCAATCTCAACCCGAAAAAGGGGTAAACATATACTGAGATGATGTCAATGCATTTAATTTAATCAGTTCGAAATGACAAGCACTTGGCAATCTTTTCATGTTTCGAGAGTCAGAAAAAAGCTTAAAGATGATTCCAGGGGGGTTCCTTTTTCATTTATTTTTAACGAGTCCAAAAAAGAAATGAAACAAAAAATCATCTTGAATCAGTCAATAATAATCACATGTTCAGCAGAAAGTACTTATAACTGCACAAGGAAATTCACCCATCACTGATATCAAGAAATAATAATAAAATATTGGCAAAAATGAACTCAAAAGCTATAAATAGGCCATAAGTAAAAATATTTTTACCATTTCACCAAAGTAATTTTTGAGAGTGCATTTGTGCCCTATTTGCTTGATTTTCAAATGACCATTTTGGGAGATCCAGTGCATCATTCCTCGAACCGTCTTCAGCAGGTAAAAGCTTTGCCTCTACTCTTGCAATTCATTGTATTTTATGCTTTTTCATTTAGTTTTTGCTTGTGGGTAGGAGGATTTTTGTTTTTAAATCATGTAGGTGATCATCGCAGGTTTGCTCACTGGACTCGCGATGATTGCTCCCGAGCCAAAAGGCCCTAGCAATGGCATTGCTCTGTTAATAAAAGCAGGCGCGATGGTTCCGAAGCAGAATTTTTTTAAGGAAAACCCCTCTTTAAAGCAAAAATTCTCAATTTTAATCCATGGAAATTTTACTAACTTTTGTTTAACGATGTTTTGCAGGAGATTTCCACCACCATGGTGCTAGAATGGAAAGAACGGGGCCATGAGGCAGAAGACCATCAGGCAGCCCAAGATCCCGAATGTATCAATGCTCTAAGGAACTACAGATTTCTTAAGTTCTTCAGAACTACAGGACTGAGAGCTCAAATGGAGCTGTTGCTTTATTTGATCAGCTTATGGGATGTTGATCGGGAACTTTTCATAATCAAAGACTAGGAGCTAGTGTTGGAGGAAACATACATTTATTTCATCACAGGATTATCTAAGAGGGGAGAGAGAGTCCAACTCTTTGGATCTCGTACAGGAGGTGACAGTACTAGTAGTCTAGTCTGGAGACATTGCCCATGTTTAGAGATGACCACAGGCGGGAAAGTGAAGATAGCAACAGTCACTAATCCTCCCCTGAGAACTATCATGTTCACCATAGCTCATGTATCTGGAAAACAAGCTCTTCATAAAGCCTCACAGTCACAATTCTGATATGCAGTAGAATTTCTGACTCCCACAGTATTCAACTGGTGTGGAGGACTACTAGAAAATATGAAGAGACAACTAACCAAGGGTAAACAAGGGAACCTGAAATAGTTTGGTTTCAGTTCAATACTGGTTACTTTCTTCCTAGATTGGGTGCCCTTGTTTTGGAACCAGTGTGCAGAGGTACCAGATCCTGCCCCCCAGGATCTGAGGCTAGTGTGGTGGAGTGAGCTCATGCCTCGAGGAGGAGGGGGGCAACAGATGCATTTCCCTCCACAGTTTTTTGGTTGGCTACATCGCTAGTTACTTGTTGTGGACGATTATGCTTATGCCGACACAGATTTCAGATGGGATCCGGATCTACCTCTGCCACCGGGAGAATAGTGGACTGACGCAGGTAAAACTTGTTTTTGGATTTTTTCAAGTTTTATGATTTTTTTGTAAAAGTGTAACTAAGATTTAACTTGTGATAAATGTGTAGATGTTGGACCGGAAAGACCGCCTGGCATGTCGCTAATATCACGGCAAGCAGCCCATCAGATAGTAGGTGTTGATTATGAGGAAGGGGTGGACCCCTTGGTAGAGATGGAGCGCAACCTGGACGTGATTACTTGGGGGATACCAAAGTATGCCACCATAGATGAGGTGCCACTACGATGGCAGAGGCACACTGTAGGAGTGTCAGCGAGACTGTGTCGGCTATTAGGCCGAGTGATTAGAGCAGTCTCGTGCTACCATGAGCATCATGCGGGCTGATAGCCTTTCTAGTTACTTTTACACATTTTGTAGGTTGTTCAAAGCCAAGTGTCTCAGAACACTTTATTTTTTGAGATTTTTGATGTAAACACTCTGACAGACGCTATCTATATATATATGCATGTTTTATTTTCTACTTATGTGTTCATATGTCATAATGATGTGATTGGTTTTATAAATGACACAAATGTCTATCAAGAACATAGTTTGCTAATGCATCTGTTAACGTATTCAAATTGCGTGGAATATGCTGATATGTGATAAAATCAAAATTTCTTTCTAGAAATCGAACACGTAGATATATACGCAATGTCTGTGGATTTCTTACTGAATAATGATTGTTTAATTGTAACACAACGAGTTGTGAATCTAACTTGACAACTAAATCTCTAATGCCAAGAGAAACTGCTTCTAACAAAAGTTCAATGACTGCACTGTATTCAACAATTTTGTTGGTTGTTCGACCGAGGCATATAACTTTTAAGTCAATCAACTTGCCATCAAGGGCAAAGAGTGCCCAAGATGCGAAAGAAAAATTTCATGTGCTACGACAAGCACCATTAGAAAAACCGACATAATTACTTGACGACATCTGCAAACCGAGTGGAACACAAGGTAAGCAAAAAACCACATGTTTGTAAAGCAAACAAACACACCAAAAATCAAAAAGCACACACCAATGAATTCATACACTAATGTACAAAAAGTAATTACGCGAATGAACTCGCATAAAAAGTTCAAATGGAGTCCATTTTCGGACTTGGGTAATCGATCAACAGAGAATAAAACCGAAGTTTCACCGTTGATGTGACGTGTAAGCATCGACTCAGCCAAATAATAGAGTAAAACTCATAAAAGGTTATGCCCCCATGCCCCCCCGGGCGAGTGAGGGTTACGAGTCATAATATGAAAACCCCATTGCAATAATGGGCGCATGGTAGAGACTCAGTGAAAAAATATCGTGAGAGGAGGCAAGAAAAACTTGATCTCATGACGAGGAAAAGGTGCCCCCAGTTGAAATATTTTGACAATTTCAGGTTGGACTGAAATGTCAATGGGTAGGGTTGCAGTAATGTTTCCCATATTACCCTCAGACAGGACTTCATGCACCAAAATAGGTGTTTGAAGTGGATGCGTTGGGCTATGAGAAACGAAAGCTTCAAGACACAAAGGCATCTCACCGAGGCTGGGAAGAAATGAAGAACGATGATGGAGATTGTTCCAAGGAGTTTTGTCCATAGACATAACCTCAACGATACTCTCGTCAGTGGGGAATGTCTCGTTCAAAGGATCCGGAGAATCCCATGAACCAAGCCAAGGAGATGGCACATAAGTATCCAGGTTCATACTGAAAATAGCATGACTTTTTGAAGCAGTCGTTGAAGCCAAGACAATTTCTTGATAAGCTTGTTCTAATGGACTTAACGACATAGAATCACCAAATGAATCAATTTGATTTGGAGTAGGAATAATCCAAGGATCTGTAGAAACAGAGATCATATTGATCGAAGTGATATTCAAAGGTGGGAGAGAAAAAGTACCCATTAAAGCAGAGTCTTTGAAAAGACCTACCCCCACACTCTCATAAGGAATTTCGGTATTTCCCACATATGGGACATTGTCGTTCAATGTACCGGAAGAGAAAAAAGACAGTTGGTCGACAATGACAATTTTTCCTTCATGAGGAAAATGAAGCACCTGAAACAAAGAAGAAACCACAAAAAACATAGTGTGGGTCCAACTTCGCCTGAGAAGAAGGTTGTAATTGAGATTCGCATCTACAACTTCCACTTCTAGCTCAACGATCTTTCCTTCCAACATGATAGGAAAATTTGGGAGAATACCATATGGATGGGAGCCTCTGCCATCAAAGGCCTCCAAAGTGTTCGGGGACTGATTGAGAGGAGGAGAGCCAATGGCCTTCCAACATGAAACAGACATGATGCAAGTGGAAGCACCTTCATCAATAAACAGTTTGATGGATCGTCTTTCCCTTAATGATAACTTGAACCATAAAAGAAATCTAATGAGGAAGACAAGGAATGTGGTTTTCAAGATCAAAGGTAATTAAACTCGAATCGGTAGGATCAATGGCACCTATAGCAGACAACAATGATTTCTGTTGCGTTGGACATGTTTGGAGAACTTCCAAAGCAGACATTGTCGAAGGCGCTTGAGCTAAATCTTCAAAAATATTATAATGTTGTGCAGCTCTAACATTTGGATTATAAGATGATTTCTGAAGCACACCTTTGGGAGGTGGTCGAATTGTGGATTCATTGTTAAGACGCTCAATATGGAGTGGAAGTAGAAGGTATATCAGTGACTTCTTTCTCCACAGTTTGCTTTTGGAGGTTTTGATAGTCCTTTGTTCAAGTAGCAATCCAAATAGGCGATGAACCTTGCATCATGAAAACTTGGGGACCAGAGGAGGCAGAGGATTGTGGTTGGTCTACCAACTGCATTTGCTAAGATGGAAAAGGTTCTTTCAAAACAACCACAGTCCCTTTCAATAAACGGTTAACTTCAGCACTTCGGGGACAATCCTTGGTGTAATGGTCTTCGTCACATATGAGGCAAGGATATTTCGAATTTCGCTTGGAAGTATCATCAACATATGATTTGAGTGGATCCTGTTTCAAGGTATCGGTTTTGGCTTTACCTTTACCCATTTTCTTACCTTTTGAGGCTTATCTGCTACGGTAGACTGAATAGCATGAACCTCATAGATTTTACCAGGATTTGACAAAAATTTTGAAGGATGGTTGGAGCCAATATCCAAAACAAACTTTTTCTTCAAAGAAGTCTTAGTAGAGGTTTGGGAAACTGATCCAATGATACCATCAACAGGTGGTACATCAGGAGGCTTTGAAGTTGTCGAATCTAAAGATGGTCTTGGAGTATCAGGAAACATCTCATATAATGTGCTAGATTGGGAATAGACTGAGTCTAGATACTGAGCATGAGTAATAGCTTGGTCCTCAATAACACAACCACCCATCGCTATATCCTTAGCAATCTTGTTTACGAATGACTTTGTGAACCATTTGGTTAACAAATCATTAGGAAGCGTGAATTTGATGAGGCGACGCCTATGTCTCCATTCATGGATATGATCAGAAATGTGTGTCGTAGTATCATGCTTAAGAGATGTTAGCAAATGAGTGTCAGTTTCATAATGAACTCGAAACTAGAAGTGGGTGAGGAAAGCCATAGCTAAAGAGTTAAAGTCGAAATAGGTACCTCAAGGTAACTCGACATACCATTTTGTTGTAGCACCTATTAAGGTTCTCTGAAAGAGGTAAAGACGGATAGAATCGTCAACGTAAGAATTTGAAGAGTACCATAAGTGATATGTCATCACATGGACTTGTGGGTTCTCTTTAGGTTTTCCTTCGAATTTAGGGAAATCGCTTGGAATTTTAGTTAGAACCGGAGGCCGGTAAGGCGAATCAAGAATAGGATCATTTGTGAGCCTTGAGACATCAGGTAGTTCCAACGTAGCCAAAAATGGCAATTACGGATTGAATGGCATGTAGGGCCTTTGAGGAGGCCCAAACTGCAGGTTCCAACCTTGTTGGTAAGGATTCTTCCCCCACAGTGAAGGATTTTGACCATAGGGAACTTGATTTTGCCCCCACTGAAAGGTACCTTGACCATAAGGCGGATTTTGTCCAGGGTAGGTTTGATATTGACCTACCACAGGCTGTTGATAAGCATTATATGTGGCATATGGGTTGTAAGGTTGTTTGACCTGTTGACCCTGGACCTGAAGAGATTGGCACGGTTGCTACAGGGGTTGACCTTGCTACTGCAAAGGATGGCCTTGTGGATACAAAGTTTGAGTAGGCTACTGAACAAACTGAGTTTGATGTTGCAAAGGCTGTTGATACTGCAGCAAAGGTTTCCCCTGCTGTTGCAAAGGTTTCCCTTGCTGTTATAATGGTTGCCATTGTTGCTTCAAGGGTTTTTAGATAGTTCCTTGGGATATACCCTGTGGGTATTGGTAATTTCTGAATTGAATCTGACCATATCCACCAGGAATAGTGGATTGACCAGGCTGGACATAGGCACCTGCTTGTGGAATGTAAGATGGATTGACCAGGGCTTGCGAACCATATGGGACATAAGCATGTTGGAGTGGAATCTGAGCCATATAAGGTTGTTGATACTGGATATTACCCGACCCGAATGGACCAAAAGGGTTAGGAATACCACTAGAATAAGGTTGATTGACTCCAACCATGTGAGATTGTAATCCACTCACATGGGTTTCACCTGACACAAGAGGAATGTTCAGATTTCCCCCCACAGGCGGTGGCACATTTTGTCCACTTGACGGAGGGGTGGAAGAACTGACTGAAACCTGACCTAAAATAGTCGGTTGTAACAGAATAGACGGTTGAAACGACTGCACAGGTTGCGATGGAATCGTAGGTTGAACGAGAACTGACGTAACAATAGTTTGTACAGAATTGTAGAGGTCGCGTTTGGAATAAACAGACCAGTAGTAGGCATGGCATTTGAAGACCAAATGGGATTTTGATACAAGGATGAAGCACTAGGAGTTCCTGAAACTAACTGGGCTAAGGTTGTATAACCAGGTGGAAACATAGGCCCACTAGTTTCAGGAAGTGTGTGAGATGGGACTCTTCTTATAAAAGGAAAGCCTTATAGAGGAAATTCATACCCTTGTTCATCATCGACATGAGGAGTATGAGTAGTGGAAACTTCCGAATGACCCGAAGAAGAGGTTGGGATCTCACCTTTTGAATCCATGGGTGGAAACAATTGGTGAGGAGGAATCTGAGATGTACGAGGAGATAACTCTAAAGGAACACCAGGCTGATTGTAAGGACTGTAAGGATGTTGAGGAGATATCACGACATGATCAAATAACGAATTCGGTGGATATAAGACAAACATCTGTGGACTCTCAGAGGTTTCTAGAATAGATTTTTGAGGTGACAAGGAATCTGAAGGTGGTGAATGAGAAGAAAGGGGTTGAGTACTCGAGACAATCCCAAGTTCAAAAACCTTGAGCTTTAAGTGACTAAGGAAGTTCTGGGTGAACTCCTTGTGAACACCCTTCAGTATCAGACAATGAAGGGGAATTTTGGGGTGAACTCAATGGTTCAACCACGATGACTTTCTCTCAAGAGCAGAAAAAGGAGAGGAGATTTGTTAAGGGCTAATTAAAAATAAAATTTACAAGGATTTACTCAATATTGGGCCAAGAAGCAACTGCATGGGTTCGACATGTTATCGTTGGCAGTTACTTTTATTGACATGAAATAACAAATAAATCAAAATGGGTAAAATCTAGGCAATAAGGACTTAACGTACGGTGGCCAATCTCCCCGAATTTTGTGTTTCGTGTATCACGTTTACAAGGTGGCTGACTCGGTTACCTGTGGCTAAAGGATAACAACCTAATGGGTTCTCCCAATATATACGTGATGATACGAAGAGCACAAGTCTATGTTAGTGTTGTCTAATGCAAAACCGTTCGATGAGAGCATCCTTATATACTTTCATACTGAAGTGCCTCCGATATACCTGAAAGTACTAGAGAACCTCCTATATACTTCCATACTTGGACGATATTTCATCCCCAGGATACACTACAGGCAGTTAACGCCAGTTGTTATGTTTTAAGACATCGGAACACGTCTCTAGCCTAGACCTCTAAATATTTGTGTTAAGTGACAAATGCTCCTTAGGTTAATTAAGGTAAATTTTAGGTTTAATCATGAAATAAGTTTCAGTTTTGAGGTCTCAATGATGTCACATGTTCCCAGAATGCAACTAAATGATGAAAATGAAACTTTTCATTCGATGAAGGCTATTCTAACAAAGGAAGAGAAACAACCAATCAATGCTTCAAACAATCCAAAAAGCATCAATACATTTTTTTCAATGCAATAAGTAAAAATGAAATCTAATATTTCATTCTACTAACAAATTCAATGCCATAGAAATGAAAATATTTTTCTTTTCACTAAAGATGCAATAATGATCTTCCTTTCACTTTAATGCAATCAATGCAAATTAGTGCAAAAGAGCAAAAGAAAATGCAAACAATTCACTAATCATGAAAATCTCTTTTACTTTCTGATTTGAATGCAAGAAATGTTTCGAAAATAATTCAATGATATATACTTTCACTTTTCGAAACACAAGAATAACCAAAAGCACTTTCTTTCAATTCAATAAAAAACAAACAATTTTGTAATCTATTGCTTGCTAACGGAACTAAAGTGACTTTCAAAGCATCTACTTGATTCGACACTAATGAAAACAACTTTATACCAAAGAACCAAAAGTGACTTGCAGAAGATGTCCAGTCACAAAAAGACTCTTCGAACAAAGGTAACTGATCTCTTAAGAATAGATCAATAAGTGAATGAAGGGTGACCTAGAAACCCTATGAACCCTAGAAAGCAAATCAAGCTTCAAACACACTTAAACCAAAATAAGAGGCAATTGCAGTCAGACAAACATGTCAATCAAGACAATGACACTATAATCACACTGACAAACCACTGCTAGAAGGCAAAATACTGAAATCAAGAAGAAAAAACCTAATTTTCTTTAACCTCTAGGATCATCGCACCTGTCATAGGAAAAACAGTGATAATCACGACTGTAATTAAAACATCTGCGATGTCATCGCAACTGTCAGGGAGAAAACCATGATGGTCGAGAAAGATGAGATAAAACCAAAAAATATTCAAGATCATAAAAACTAAGAACCTTCAAGCAATCACCAGTAAGTGAAAAAAAGTTACAGACAAACATACAAACCTGAAAATGAATGGTTGGTCAAACTCCACAAAAAAGCAGGATGAGGATTAAATAGAAAGGATCATAGCTTCCCCAGCAGAGCAACCATTTTGTTGTCTAGGTAAATCCTCTCTATGGACAGAGACGATCCCTCTAGCCCAATGAGTGGGACTAGCAACCTAAGTGACATCTACTAGACACTTTCCTAAGTTACAATTGAATTGAGAGACAAAGAAGATGGCCTACCTCGTTATGATGCTATCTCTATCCCCTTTGTTGAATACTTTGAATCACTTGCGTCACGAGCTCGTTCCTACTGCTCATAGCATTTATGAACCTGCACAAGGGATCAGGACACAACAAGGCATGCAAATACAAACAACATATTCAAAAGCAACCTACTTAACTGATCAAGGAATGTTAAGATAGATGATACATGAGCATACCCATCAATGGAAAATGAACCAATAGTTGTATATTAATAGAAAAGAAGGGGAAGCATACAACCAAGCCTTGATGTTGATAGGATCTCCTTGAATGAATGTCCAAGTCCAAGCTAAGCACTCCAAGCACTCCTTCTCCAAGCCAAATGAGTAGCATATAGGCACAATCTTAGCATAAGGGTGCAAATAGACATACACCAACCATTTGGGAATGAGAGAGGATGAATATATAGGCTGGGAAAGGGAGTTAGGATCTCTCCAAATATAGTAGTATGACCTCATCTCAAGGAGGTATCTCATAGGGATAAGACCAAGAAGCGAAGTTGGGAAAACTCAACCTCATCTACGTCGAACAACCTCCAACTCACCGCTTTGGAAGCTCCTACATCACAAAGCTTCTCATCCTCTTTGGGAAAATTGCCTTTTTGGGATCATTGTGGGTGTAAACAGAGCAATACCATTTCGGGTCAAGTATAATACAACAAGTGACCATCGCGGTTTTTAATCTAATAAGAGTGATGATTCTCAAATTAGTGTTTAAGAGCTATTTCCTTTAAGGGAATCTCAAGGCATTTTCTAATCAATGTCTTAGGGAGGATCTAAGTCGCATATATGAATGAGTACACTGCATAATGGTCATGTTTCGGGAACTTCGGCATATGTCACAGGGAAGTGTAGGAGGTGTGACAAAATATTTTGTAACACCTGGAGAAAATATCGGCCTCCTCTTTCCATTTCTCCAAAACTGGAAAATATTTCTTCTGACTCACTGTCTTTGCCCCTCTGCTTCCTTCTATGGCTTCAAATCTTTCGACACTTGTTGTTTCTCTTTGTAAAATCGAACTCTCCAATGAAATCGAATTCAAGTGTGTGTTCTCCATCTACCCATCAACTTCTTCTTATAATCTTATGTTGGGGTTCCAACGACCAAGATTAAAACTTAATCAAGGGCTAAGATTATTTCCCAATCCGTCCATGTGAGTTTTTAGATGATTCACACATTTCTCAATTAATACTGATTAATTAGCCACTTTCCTTAAGTTTAGACTTAGGAAATATTTAAAAATAGGCTAGTCATCTAATTGAGACACTTCTAGGTGGAATTTCCTTAAAAGATTTGTGGGTTATGGAGAACTCATGTGTTTTAGCCTCTCCACAAAGTTTCGATACTAGAACACCTTTGATGCTAGCACGCTGCGGAAATATAATAGTGCTAGAAACTGAGAAATATGCTAGCACACACATAAAAATTAACACACTTATTTTTGAACTAAAGTCCCCGAAAAAACCCAACATGGGAAAACAAACACAGTAGCTGAGGGTTTTTATTATTAAGCAATAGTGAAATAATCTGAGTACAATTTGGATGCCAAATACTACCTATCCTGCAGAGAAAATACTGGTCAAAATTATCTGAGGGAAATTACCCTCTCTTCGAGCAATCCTGATACTTGATTTCCTTTGAAAAGAAAGTCGTCCACCTAGCTCTACGCAGGCCCTGCATCATCTCTACGCAATCCCTCAAACGATTTAACTTGGAACTTCTATAGATCAAGTCTTCCTGCTTGCTATTGACTGGGAAAATGTCTTTTTGGTACTCTAGAAATGTCTTCTGGCCTCTGGAATTGACAATTAGCTTCACCCCAGCAAAATCAAACTTCCCTCTGCTTTTGTGTTGCCTTTGTGCAACCTCTTGGAGAAATTTTAGGCTTTTCTTTCTGACTCTCCAAAACTGGAAAATATTCCTCTGGACTCACTGTTTCTGCCCCCTTGCTTCCTTCTTTGGAGCTCCAACTCTTCTGACAACAACTGCTCTCTGGAAAAAAATCGAACTCTTCAAGGAAATCAATCTTCTATGTGTGTTCTTCATCTACCCATCAACTTCTTGTTATAATCTTTTGTTGGGACTCCAACGACCAATATTAAATCTTAACCGATGGATAGGATCATATCAGAGTTGATATGTGTGAGTTTCTAGATGATTCACACCTTATCTCAATACATTATGATTAATTAATCCATTTTCCTAAGTTTAGACTAAGGAAATATTTAAAAATAGGCTAATAATCTAATTGAGACACTTCTACGTGGAATTTCTAGAAACGATTTCTGGGTTATAGAGAACTCTTGTGTTTAGCCTCTTCACAAAGTTTTGAGACTAGAACACATCCGATGCTACAAAAACTAACAAAAAGTTGACAAACCAGATGCATATCTTTACCTATCTCAAGAGAAGGAACATGCATTTCTACATCAAGTTGTTGATTCCCTTCATGACTATTTGCAATACTACGGTTCTAATCTGCTTCATTTTCAAGCAAGAAAGAAAACACTGCTTGCTAAAATTGATCCTATATATCAAGGAAACTAGTCTCTAATTTCTGTTCATGATGCTGAAAAGGATTTTCATTCAAAGGCTCTAGTATCTCTTCATCCATAAACTCTTCATCACCATGAACACTTTCCAGACATTTAATGAAGTTTGAAAAATATGCACAATAGTTTTTTACTAGCAACAAGAAGGATAATGTTTCTTATATTTCTAATAAAATGTTGTGTGAAAATCTCTAAGGGAATACAAGCTACCAAGTGCCAAATTTTCATACCATGACTTTGCATTTTCCTCCAAAGAGACCATGAACATTTTCATCAAAGAATCCTCATGCAATTTAACCCCAAGTCTATGTATATGCATGTGAAATTTAAACAAATGAAGTGTATCATCATCCCCATTATGATCTCTAAATTTTGGCAAATATGATTTCCAATCTATGCACAAAATGTGATTTGGAAAACCTAGTATATGTTCACAGTTCATCAGATCATACCTTGTCGTCTTGATTAATTAGGCAACTGGATCGACAATTATGCTCTATATTCATTGGACAATGGAGTAACCATTAATTTTTTGAGTTCTAGATCATTTGACAATCAAGTCGCCAGGTGAAATATTCACAACTGATTGTGTATGATCATTGTTCACCTCCAACAATAAAAACTAAAACATTGTCATCATCTGGGGTAATTTACTTAAAGCCTTCACGTCCCTAACAACGAAGCGAAGATGTTATCACTCAAAAATATCCTGGCTGTGAAGGAAATCTCAGAGGTAACCTTAAAACCAATATTTTATATTGAAGTCTAGCCCCTTCAACCCAGAGAGGGCTCTCTCTTACACGTTAATCACCCAGTGTCACTTCAACAATTGGATATGTACTTAATGTAATGACTAGATCTTATGTGCAATAGGGTTTCAATAATGTGGTAGAGCATAGAAGTAGGATTCTTTGGGCATGGATTCAAATAAGTCTTAAAATCAATCTATAAGGGGCTAAGATGTTGGTGATAGTTAATAAAAATACAGGAGCATGGTATTTGATGATTTCTTAGACACAAAAATTGTTAAGTATGGTGGTATAAAAGAGGAAACAATCATCAAAAACAAAGCATTATACAAGGATGAATTCTGCTTGACTTTAAAAAGAATGGTGATACTTAAATGAAATGAAAACAAAGCATGGTAAGCATGAATTCTATTTCATATGCCTTGATTCAAATATATGGAAAGAAAACATCTCATGAGAACAAATAAAGAGAAACAAATATGTAGGAAATTGACTGGAAACACATCAATACAAGAATTCATGTCTCAAATTTCAATGTGCTTCTGATCTTAAAAACTTAGATTAATAATGCAGAGTTTTAAATTACATCCACAATAGTCTTTTTCCTTCTCCAAATCCAAACCCTAGACCTTCATTTTACATTAATTATACAAAATAGCATATCAAGTTGAGATCCACAATGTTAGGGAAATTAAATTTACAATATATGATAAAATATCAATCACATATCAAGATCCAAAATAAATGGATCTAAAAACCTCCTCATCCATCTTTAGTTTGTTGTTAAGTCGAATTGATGAGGTGGATGTCCAATTGAAAGTTGATTGGACGTTTTTCTAAAAGTAGAAAAAATTAAATCTGGCGAATTTATGAAAAATAGGCTTCAAAGAGGCATTCAGATCTTCCAAACCATGATACATGTTGAAAAGTTGAAAGAAATTTTTGTAAATCAACCCGTTCCCAAAAAAAACCTCTTGGTTTTTTGAAATTCATTACCACCTTCTCGGAAATCATTCCCGAATCTAATGATTAAAATAGGAAATCATTAAATATTTAAATCTAGAATAAAGGGCTACAAAGATTCTTTCATATCCTCCAAACCATGACACATGTATAAAAATTGAGAGAGGTTTTTGGATATGGATCCATTCCCACCAAAAACGTCCTTTGGTTTCAAAAATTCATTTCCAACTGTTTGGAAACTTGTCTTGAACATGGTGACTAAAACAGGGAAAAAACATAGTGTGGTTGTAGGTGTTGGAAAATATTTTCATAGCACACCTATAGGCACTTAATAGTATTTTCATAGCATTCTTTGAAATTGATAATTACAATGAAACTTCATTTGATGCTTAGTTATCATTTAAGAAGACCTTTGATAAACCTTGAAGCTCATGTTATCTCCTTTATCAAAATTTTAAATATACCTTATGTCCCAAAACACCTAAGAAACAATCAACTTTTTCTTCACACCATTTTGATTATGTGAAGATATAAACAAAGTGCTATCACATTAGGTAAAATAAGTTTAGATTTTAATGAAAACTTAAAAATATTTAAGATTTTAAATTACATTATGTCAAAGCTTGACAATAAAATTATAAACTTGCAAACCAATTACATTTATTATAAATATGATTTAAATATTATAAAAACTAATTATTTTATTTATTAGATATATAATATTAGACGATTTAAAAATATTTATAATAAATAATTAACCATACATAAATTATAATCTAAATTTGAAAAAAAACAATAAACTTATAGTATGTAAAAACATTATTACTATGATTTAAAATATAAAATATTAAACTTCAACAAAAACTAATAAACTATTTAGTAAAAACATTATAATAATTAAAAACCATCTTTAAAATTTTAAAATTTGTTTATCAAGCAATGCCTCTCCTCTGACGAACATAAACGCAATTTATCACTAATGTGTTCAAAGGAGGCAAATTTATCACTAACGTGTTCAAAGCAGGCAAGTTGTCATTTTGCTTCTTCAAACTTGTTTTTTTCAATATGAATATACATATATATTTTGCCTGTGTCGAAATGAGGAAAGTTTTGATTTCACTTCTTCTAATTGAGGTACATTATAGCGAGGTCTCACTATGTCCTTGCATTCATCTTCTACCTTTGTTGTGGAACTATTTCATATGATTCAGAGTACTTTGGTGTATTTTATGTCCCCCACACATATATATATGCAAGTATGTACACATGCATATGTATGTATATACATTTATACATCCAAATAAATATACATACATGTGTGTACATTCATACATACATATGTGTGTATATGTGAGTTGAAAGGGTTGGTCGATTTAGTCTATTAGACTTGATCACAATTAAACCTTGTTAATTGTCAAGTCGAATATAAGTTAGTTGACTATGCAATTCAGGTCAACCAACCAAGTCATAATGTAATTCAATCAACCATGCAGGTTGATTCAATCGACCATGGTAGTTGAATAGTTATAACGATCATGTACCAGAAACATCTAATATAAATAGTCATTTGACCTACCAAAGAGAGAGGTTGGAAGGAATTTCTATAAGAGTTGTGCTATATATAAAGTGTTAATTCGTTGGTTTCCAACTAATTTTGTTCTCTTTCTCTTCTCTCATCTATGTGTGTATGAATGTATGTGATCGAAATCTGGATTAGGGGCAAGAATTAGCTCAAAAATCAAAGTGTTTAGAATCATGCGAAACTTGAACGACCGCGTCCATCTCATCAAAATTATCCCAACGCAACTTGTTTCACTCAAAACCGAGTTCGTATGAGGAAGTTAGAGCTCGTTGACCATTTCAACAAACAACAAAAAAATTTGTAGGTATTGCCCAGTTAGCGGTCCATACTGTTGACGTGGCAAGTGACTGCCCAGGTGATGTGGGCAAGTCAATGCCCAATGAGGGCTCACCAAGTGTCACTATGTTATTGGTTTGCAGCTTGGTGATATGGCACATCTTGATTGGACCAATGAGAGAATGCCACGTGGCAAGCCCAAAGGCCACCACGTGGTACCTCCCAAAGGTTGAAAGTTCATCGCTTATATTTAAATGTTATAACGTTAAGGGTTGGCGGTTAGGAGGGCCAGCCCGCAAACCAGCCCTCCATGTGAACACACCTACGGAAAATGTTGCGGTTAACTCCAACCGGTGGACAACCCATACCATCCAATGGTTACGAAACCTAGAACCACCATGTGAATGCAATAAATTCGACAATTAAGGTTAAGGTGGCGAATAGTTGAAACCGGCGGATAGTTAACGGTTAATGTCAACATGTGACCACTACGGAAACTGCCAGGTCAAGGTTATGGTTTCGTAACCGTTGGGGAAACGCGTCAAAAAATGGCACATGTGACCGCTCTGAAAACCACGACTAAACGGTTAGTTAATTGTGCATAATCCACAGTTTAACTCTAATCAAACTCCACTTAATAATTAATTAAACCCGTATTAGCAGTGTGTGGTATTTTTTGCGGATTCCACCATTTTCGGGCATGCCTCCAAAATTAGCGGCTTTAACTGGAGTTCTTCTAGATTTGGAGGAGGATTTCTAGGGAAAAACTGTTTGAGCCATAACTGGAGCAATTTTCGACCAAATGGAGATCAGAAAAAGGTGTTCCTAGATGATTTCGACCTTCTAAACACAACGGAACAAGTTTCATAGGTAATGAGACACTTCTGTATGTGATTTTTCCATGTTGAAGTTTAATGAAGCCTAGGGCCACCAAAGAGGAGGTCAAGCCCAGAATAGTTGTAGTCCATTTGCAGAGTTTGGAGAGTCATCTTAAGAGTTTTTGGATGC
The DNA here is from genome assembly GCA_031772625.1 of Pinus tabuliformis. Lineage (NCBI taxonomy): Eukaryota > Viridiplantae > Streptophyta > Pinopsida > Pinales > Pinaceae > Pinus > Pinus tabuliformis. The sequence goes on along the minus strand of CM062818.1, from coordinate 912,531,834 downwards.
TCTAAGTCCATTGAATCAGGTTTCAAGAGATGTAGAACATTTCAAACCGTAATTTTTTCCATTTTGAGCAAATACAGAGGCCTAAGCCATGGAAGTTGAGCCAAGGAGATGTAGCCCAGGAGGGGTTAACTCCTTTATCAAAACACTGTGTTAAGTGTTTTTCTTAATGGTTTGCTATTCATTTGCTTGTTGTTGTTCAACAATTTACTTTCATGTTATTCTGCTCATGATTTCACATAAAACTTGACATAAAATTTACTTTGTTATGTGATTTTGCCGAAGATTATCTAAACAATGTTATGGATCACAGAAGTCTAAACTCCTTAAAAATATAATAATTTATTATTGGTTATGTGATTTTGCCGAAGATTATCTAAACAATGTTATGGATCACAGAAGTCTAAACTCCTTAAAAATATAATAAAATTTACTTGTTTCCAATCACAAAAAACATAACAGAACGATGCACATGAAGCAATTAACAAGCACATTTTTATAAATCTAAAGTTGAAATTAGCACATCAAAACTAACATTCAGCTATAGATCAATTTTGTATTGGAGAAAAGGTTTATTTGCTTGATTGCTTGAGATTTGTGCAAGGAGAATTAACAATGTGCAAGTTTATGTGATGGCAGCTTCAACAAGTGATGTCTCTAATCTCTCTTCCTTAGCAAGATTCTTTGATGAAGAGATGTTGCAAGAGTTTTTCATCATGAGAGATATGGTGCAAGAGATGATTGAAGATAGGAAGGAGAACACTATACTTCAAGAGGATTTGATGGCCATGAAGGAGGAAAAGCAAGAGCTTCTTGAAAAGATGCATGAGATGGAGATTTTACTCTATGATGCCAAGGAAACCCTAGCCAAGTATGTGCATGAACATGAGGTATTCAATTCAATTTTATCTTCAATTTCCTCTCAAAATGAATGTTTTGGTGCTTTTGAAAGACACACTAGAGGAATAGGGTCCAAATTGTTGATGAATATTGGCTATGAAGGTAAAGGGTTAGGCAAATGCGCAAGGCATAGTTGAGCCAATTTTTGTTGAGGAAAGGCCTCGGTATTTGGGTCTTGGTTATGGACAACATGATGGAGAATGCCCCAAATCCAAGGAGGCACATGAAGGTGTTACAAGAGGGAATTTCATTACAGGTTCATACCCTCAAGCTTGTGAAGTTTGTGTTCATGAGGAATGCAAAAGTTTTATACCCACTTTGCAAGAAGATGCTCATAAGGATGCAACTAGTGAAAAAGGCAAATAAGAGGATGATGAAAACTCTAAGGACATTGAAACCATTGTTGGTATCCCGAAGAGAGCCACTACCTCATCAAATTCACCTCTTCAAGAAGGCGACAAAGGTGAACGTGCAAGGTATAAATCTGCCTTTAATCGAGTTTCTTTTGATTATGATAAACATGGTAAATCTTCACATAAGAACTGGAGAAAATTTACATGTTCTTTTTGTGGTTTGAATAAGCATAATATTTCAAGATGTTGGAAGAAAATGGCCACATATAGGAAACTTTCAAAGCAAAAGCGACAGAAAACCAGAGGTCCATTGGATAATGGAAACCATGTTGCAAAGAAGATGCAATTGTTTTGCACTCATTGCCATAAGCAAGGTCATCTCATAGACAAATGTTGGACTTTGTATCCAACAACTCATCCACGACATTTGAAGATGGTGGAGAGAGATTTTGGCAAAGATGGAAAAGAAGATTCCATAATTGATGTGGGTCAAGATGATTCACAAGATGATGTGTAGCTGAAAGAAGTGCCATGGAAATGGTTTGGTAAGAGGTGGTTTGATTTCTTATCCAAATAAGGCTTGCATTTCTTTTGTTGATAGATGCAATTCTTTGCCTTAAAAATGCATTTCTTTTCCTTATGAATGCATTACTTTTCTGTTGAAAGTATGTTGCAACTTGTATGATGCAAGATGTTGAAAGTGGAGTTTTGTTTGACTCACTTAAATGCAGAAAAGAAGGCAATTTGTGGTTACAAATTTGTATGTGAATGCATTCTTGATGTTTTTCGCTAGGAAGGTGTGTGAAAGTGGGGTATGCTACTCACTTAATTTGCAACAAATTTGTCAATTCAACTCTTATGTACCCATACATGTTTTTGGGCTTATTGTACTTCTGATTATACTTGAGGAAGAGTTGAATAATTGTACACATACATGGGAGTGTGTGTGTGTGTGTGTGAACAGTGGAATTGTTGCTAGTTTCATTGTGTTTGGATACATGAATGAGTGTCGACTTGTATCGATTGTTGTCACATGTATGTCATATCGACTTGGAAGATTTGATTTTATCTCCAAAGATGAAAGGGAGATGTTGACAGGTTATTGCATGAGATGTGAAATTCTTGTTGTTTATACAAAGAATCGTCAAGTTTTTGTACATGCTTTTGCTTGACTTGAAAGTCAGTTGCTTGAAGAAGTATGTTTTGTCGACTTATATTTAGTCGACAATGTTTTTTCGACTTGTGTTTAGTAAACCATCAACTAACACACCAAAATGTTTTGTACACCAAGATGCAAGAGTACATGGCGATGTTACAAGATGTGACAATTGTTGCTTTGAAGGAGCAAAAGAAGAGGTCGTCAATTCGCATTTCTTGCATAATGTGTTTTCCATTTAATGGTTGTATTTGTGACAAGATGTCGAAGGATTTTGGAAGGTCCATTCTTGAGCAAGATGCTCATGCTTAGCCTTCATTCTCAAATCATGACATGAGCAACATGTTGAACTGGAGGATGATAGAGACAAGAAGCGAAAGTGGACGAGATGCCAAAAATTTGCAGCCATTGTAGACCATTTGTATGTGTTGATGCCAAGATTCTCAGTGGGAAGGCTATCAGATTGTGTCAGTTTTCCAAGCATCGAGGGATTGATGTAGTACATCAAAGGTATTTTGCAGCCAGAAAGTGTCCAACAAGTGCTAGATTAGGTCAACAGTAAAAGGAGAGCAATGGTTGAGGGACATAGCCATTTGCAATGCAAGGCATGTCAATGTACCCAAGTGGTTTTCATGGATACTTTTCAAGTATAATCAGTTGATAGAACTTGGGAAGGAGAAGAGTATTCAAGTCTCATCATATAACCATCTTTTGTGGGTCCAAAATCCCATCAGGTGGAAGGAGTGATCGGAATCAGGATTAGGGGCAAGAATTAGCTCAAAAATAAAAGTGCTTGGAATCGTGCAAAACTTGAACGACTGCGTCTGTCTCATCAAAACGATCCCAACGCAACTCGTTTCACTCAAAACCGAGTTCGTATGAGGAAGTTAGAGCCCACTGACTGTTTCACCAAACAACAAATTTTTTTATAGGTACTACCCAATCAGCAGTCCGTACTGCTGACGTGGGAGGTGACTGGGCAAGTGACGTGGGAAAGTCAATGGAGTCAACACCCAATAAGGGCTTGCTAAGTGTCACTATGTTATTGGTTTGCAGCTTGGTGATATGGCGCATAGTGATTGATTCTTAGTGGATCAATGAGAGAATGCCACGTGACAAGCCCGAAGGCCGCCATGTGGTACCTCCCAAAGGTCAAATGCATAATGTACATTTGGTCAAAAAACAAATTGTCCACTAGCCACACGCTTTACCAACTCCTCTACATTTGGTTCTTAACCATATAAGTTCATCGCCTATATTTAAATGTTATAACGTTGAGGGTTGGCGGTTAGGAGGGCCAGCCCACAGGCTAGCCCTCCATGTGAACACGTCGATGGGAAATGTTACAGTTAACACCAACTGGTGGACAACGCATACCATCCAACGGTTACGAAACCTCGAACCACCATGTGAATGCAATAACTCCGACGGTTAAGGTTAAGGTGGTGGATAGTTGAAATCGACGGACAGTTAACGGTTAATTCCGACATGTGACCACCACAGAAACCACCAAGTCGGGGTTATGGTTTCGTAACCGTTGGGGAAACTGCGCCAGAAAATGCCACATGTGACCGCTCCGAAAATCACGACTAAACGGTTAGTTAATTGCGCAGTAATTACGCACTTATCCGCATTTTAACACTAATTAAAATCCACTTATAATTAATTAAACCTAGATTAGCAGTTGGCGGTATTTTTGGCAGATTCCACCATTTTCGGGCCTGCCTCCAAAATTAGTGGCCTTAACTGGAGTTCTTCGAGATTTGGAGGAGGATTCCTAGGGAAAAACTATTTGAGCCATAATTGGAGCATTTTTCAACCAAATGGAGATTAGAAAAAGGTGTTCCTATATGAATTTTACCTTCTGAACACAATGGAATAGGTTTTAGAGGCAATGAGACACTTTTGTATGTGATTTTTCCACGTTTAATTTTAGTCCATTTGCAGAGTTTGGAGAGTCATATTAGGAGTTTTTGGATGCTATGAGTCCATTGAAGCACGTTTCAGGAGCTGTAAAGCATTGTAAACTGTATTTTTTTCCATTTTGAGAAAATATAAAGGCCCAAGCCATGGAAGCTGAGCCAAGGAGATGTAGCCCAAGAGGGATGAACTCCTTTATCAAAACAATGTGTTAAGTGTTTTTCTTGATGGTTTGTTGTTCATTTGCTTGCTGTTGTTCAACACTTTACTTTTATGCTATTCTACTCGTGATTTCACATAAAACTTGACATAAAATTTACCTGTTTCCAATCACAAACAACATAAGAGAACCATGCACATGAAGCAATTAACAAGCACATTTTTATAAATCTGAAGTTGAAATTAGCACAACAAAACTAACATTCAACTACAAATCAATATGGTTATATATATATGTGTGTGTGTGTAGCTTGCTCTATCAGTGTACTATTGGTAAATTCTCACATTCCTTAGATTACAACATTGGTTCCATTGTCGATAGTACTTGAACTTAGATATAAGCAAATCACGCATACATGGATGTTGGGTTTGGAAGAGATTCGTGAGTGGTTGCAGAAAAAGATCCAAAATTATATGAAAAAATTACACCATGAGAAATCAATTGATACTAGCAGAAGAAAGAGCACCTTTATTCACTGGGACGATGAGACATTCCTAGAAACCATCCCAAAATAAATGCATCCCCCCCCCCCTTAGACACTTGGCACATATGCAACTAGCCTTTTTTGTCTTTTCATCCCCACTTGGGTCTCCATGGTTTATGTGGTACCTTGACTAAACTCCACCAAGATGGAAGGGTCCCACTCCATTTGCCATATTTCCACGTGTCATTATTTTATTGGCCAAAACAATATGTAGGGCCCATTTCCCACTTTCTCCCATACTGTGTGACTTACACACTCACAGATCTAACGATTGACCTTGGAGTAGACCAATGGTCCACACTCCATATTGGGTTATAACATGCACAACAATTTATGGTGATATCTGCCCCCAATGGATCCAACGATTAAGATTACCTTGATCCAATGACTAAGATCTCATATCAGATCCCAATACATGCGGAGGTTAAAACTAAGTTACACCTCTGATGGATCTAATGGCCATGATCCATAAGATCCAATGGCCCATACTCATATTGGGTCTCAACATGTGCATAGATTAAAATCGAATTGCACCTTTGATGGATCCAATAATCGTGATCCACTTGATTCGATGGCCCAAATATCTTATCAGATCCCAATAGGCGTGGCGGTTAAAAGAGGGTTGTACCTTTGATGATCAAACAACTATGATTCACCCTCATATAGTGGTCTTGATTATGTATCATATCTTAATTTGCACACGATTTAATACATAGTTACACTTTCTATTGATCTAATAACATGCATTTTCTTGATCCAATGACCTATATCTATATCAAATCCCCAACATGCATGATATTTAGCACAAAGATTCATTCCAGTAAATTTGATGATGGACACATGAGCATATCAATAAATGATATTAATATCAGACTTCAAGGTGTAAGGGGTTTAACAACCCATTGAATTCCAATGGCGTTTGGTTGTGCCACCTATTTTCCACCTATCCCCCTCTATGTGCCAACTTAGTTGCCACCTCACCAGTGATGTCATGATATGGGAATTTTTAAAAAATTTATAATTCCTATTTTCGCCAATAAGGTTTATTTTTTAAGAATTTTCATTTACACAAAATTAGAAACTTCAATGCTAACATTTACGTACCACTTCACTAATTCTGGGCATGTAATTGTAAATTTTACCTTTATATTATCATTCCTAGTGGATCTTATCTTGAATTGAGAATTCATCCATCTTGATTCCTTGCAAAAAAAAATCAAATAGTTGCCACAAACCTTATGATTTTCTTTTGTAAGCAGAGTTGGACCCATATGGTCTGCGTGTTGTAACTCGAGCTCTTATACCACTTTGTAATGCCCCCAACCATCTATTGGGATGTATAACTACCCCTATAACTTGATTTTTCTAAAATATTTTCCCTGTAATTCATTTCCTGTAACATTTTTTATGCACATCTATTACATTCTACCATGCAATACCTTGATAGATAGATATAAAACTAAATAAATGAAATCATTAAATTGCTATGAATATGCAACACATGAAAATATAATTAATTATAATAAAATTCAAATAACAATAAAATCAAACGCTTATCTAATAAAAATATCAATTGGCTAAGACCTCAGACATTCCACCTAGCCATGGATCACGCTGCTCATAATTTGTGAGCAACAGGCCACCCTTAAGTTAGGGCTTCGACCCCAATGGGAAGCGACTGACACAAATCCAAGTACACACCAATACCATACACAATTAGGTTAATGTACCAAACCCAACAAATTCCTACCAACAATCTCACATCCCCTATCTATGCCACAACCTAGGTAGTGCACCCCCTTCTTTGCACTCTATAACACCCTCCTCCCACATCTACCCAAGTAGCCGACCAACCAAGGTAAACATTTGACGAGAAGTTACTATGATATGATTCGACTCCCTACGTGTCAGTTAAGGAAGTGGAACTGACAGAAACACACCATATAGACCTTCCACACTAGCAATAGAACTCCCAGGAGCCATCCCAACCACTCAGGTAACCAAACCTTGAGACCAACTGAAGTTTTAGACCATTAAACCCTCAGACTCTCCCTTGATATGGACAAGCATGCGTCTAGGAGGCTCCAGATGCTCCCACAACATGGGTATGCATGCGTCCAAGGACTTTTCTGCCCAGTGTTGTGCCTGCGTCTCTGGGATTTGAGTCACTTTTTTAGGCCCAAACCCCATGTCATTTCCCAAAACTCAATGACACTTTCGGAAATGAATTTACACAACATAACAATGATGCATTTGAAAAAACAAGGACAAGGTCTAGACTGGACCCCTACTAGCCATGACAAGAATTTCGTCAAACATGTCACAAATATGTAATCTACAGGTTTAAACAACATATATGAGCATAGGGGTCTCATACTTATTTGAGAATTGCTAAGAAACATTGTTCCATTATATCATTAGTTGCATTATCATCTATTAGGTCATAGATACATTGTTGATTCATTTACAAATCAAAACATGAGGAGGGTCATACATCATCATTGTCATAATACATGCTTATAATTAGCATAATAACAACATAAATATCAAGGATACATTAACCATAGAATCCACATATAAACCAATACATTTACATATAAGATACCAAGGAAATAACCTCTTATTAATTAATGCAAAAGCCAACCTAGGATGGGACTGCCACGTTCCACACGACCATAGAATGGTTGAGCCAATTCTCTCTTCAAACGTTCACCCTCGTGCCATATTCCAAGCATGAATGTGGGACTCAAACCAAAAGAACCAACCAGGGCATCCTGAGGCTAAACCACCTCACCCTCATCAATAATAACCAAGCTTTATTGTAATCCATCCTGAATCACTAGGCCAAACAATAAACATGTAATAACAGGCTTTACCATGATCTCCACCAGATCACTAGGCCAAAACAAGCATGGATGCCACCAGATTTCTCCACATATACAGTGAGGAATTTTCCTATCTCCTAGTCTCTTAGGCTTTACCGTAATCCACAATCTAATCTAGGGATCACTAGGCCCTAAATCGAGGCTCCACCCTCTAGGCTTTACCATATATCCCGCCATTCACTGGTCGAGGATTCCTTTGCCCATCGAGGAAACACAAAATTAGGCTTTACTGCAACCCACAGTCTGGTTCAGGGGTTACTAGGCCATGTGTTCTATTATTCAAAGATCCACCTCACTCAGCTTCGAATCCATCCAACAATTCAACTCAACCAAAACATGAGAACCCCATCACACCATGGCTATCTAGAAATGGCAAGGCTAGGCTGAAAAACATTGTCACGCCTAGAAAAACCCATGCCATAACAACAAAGAACCACATGTAATACCATGCATACCAAATCTAGGAAGGAAAACACACATGCAAATCGATACCTGCAAAGAATCCTATTGTAGTTGCTTGATCCTGCTCTTCCTTGCTTTCTCCTTCCTTCCTCTTGCCTTCTTTTCCTTTCTTGATCCAATGCCAAAGTGCTCCAAGAAAACTCTAATTGTCCAAGAGTGAGTGAGAGAGAGAGAGAATAATGAGAGAGCTCAAAAATTGAACTGACAAAAGGTACCAACTGATCCTCGTAAGACTTTTTATCAATTAGGCCTCTATTTTCTCCATTTTTCATTATTTTCCTCATCACCTGCAACTTGTGACCTTTCACCTTCCTTTTCTCCTAATTTCCATTATTTTCATAAATAAATGTGCCAAAAATGCAATTTTGCCTTTCCAAAGCCTTTGCCAATTTCCTTAGAATGAACTAATGAACACCCACACTAGGATGTCTTGCCTAACAGTCAACTTGTAATAAGTGTCCAATCAACCAGTTATTATTTTGCCTTTATTAGCTTTTATTACATGGAATTTTCACCAGGGTTGTTACACACTTGCAGTCCATTAGGTTGTGCCACTACCCTTCTAGGGTGCCAAGTTCGACCAACTAGGGATATTTGAGAGCCCTTTGGTTTCCCAGGAGTTCCTGCTGCCCTCAAGGGTTACCAAGCACCTCTATGCCCTCACACAAGGGAAAATTACTTCCTTTTCCACAAGTCCCTTAGATTTTACTAGGTTCCATTATCTCACAGAGTCGCCCCTACTTCCCTTTCTTGGAAGTCTAGTCACCTCCTACTAGTTAGATTGGTGTAATAATGTCAACCCAATAACACTAACAAGCTCACCTTTATGTGCATGTCACTTTCTTGACACATGGCATCCTCTAAAGTCACTTTATGGATCATGGATAAAATAAAGTGCACTTTTGACTGAGGCTTATTTTAATAATGTCTTAGCCACTTAGACTTGAACCCGTCATCACTTATCCTTTAGCCCCCCTTTCGCATTGGTGGAAACTTAACCCCTCATACTCTGTTGTTTGGCTTGTTTTGAAAAATTGGTGTATTTTATTAATATGCGTGTAATTTCATATTTACAAAACTAGACTTTCTGGCCTCAAAACATATAAATACATGCATACTTAGCCTAAAAAACATATGTACATGGGCACATCGACCCTAAAGTAGTCCTTGGCTCACCACAATGGAGAATGGTGGTGACCAACATCAACACATACATAGATCTACATAATTCTCTTTAAAAGTAGTGGCCACTATCACTGCATACACATATCTACACCATTTTTTGTAAGAGTTGTCGAGACAACATTCACAATTACAAGTGTGAAATTCAAGGCAGTGGTTGCATAGTATTTAAAGAGTCACATACTTGTTTTAATGAAAGCTTGATAATTCCAAAACAAAATAATAGTTTGTCAAATTAGTTTAAAGCCCTAACATAGGTGGCATAGACAGCGCTTGTTAAAACATTAACCAATATACTTTTTGATTAAAATGATCATTTATCAAACAAATTAGATTAGCATATTTAATACCTCAAAAGTGCAATAAAGTTATGATTAAGACAAAAAAACTTAGCTACCTAAAATTGTAAAATTATATTAGGTTGGAGCTCAAGTTATAATAAAAACTTAAGACTTAGCATATCTAAAATTGTAAAATCACATTATGTTGAAACTAGGGAATAAGACTCTAAACTTGTTATCCTATATCATTTATTATAAAAATAATTTAAATATTCTGAAAATTAATAATTTTGTTTTTCCTATATACAATATTAAATGATAAAAAAATAATTATAATAAAAAATTAACTAATTTAGTTAATAATAAATCAAAAACTATAATCAACATATATATTGAATATATTTAATAACAATGTAATTAATTAATTTAATAACTAACTAATTTTACATTTTTTTTATAATTTTAAATTAAAAAATTATTTTAATTTTATCAAATATTTTAATTCTTATATATTTGGTTAATAAAATTAATATATTATCAGAATTCATAACAATTTATTAAAATACATTAAATATTCACTTAGTGCTCTTTATCATATGTGAATTGGCATACAACATATTGTTTTTATTCACTACTAAAATAATACTTGCAATTTATCAAATTTATTCATAACTAAAATAATACTTGCAATTTATCAAAATTAAAATAATGTATAAAATGTTTTTTTGGAAGAAATCACATTGAAGATTTTGGTGGACGCATTTCGAACCAACAAGTGTGGTTCATCTTCAGCACCCAATGAAGAAGCAAATCTAGGAAGAGGGTTAAATAGGGAGCCAAGTCAACCTAACAAGACTATATTTGACCAAAAGAAGTAAAGGGAAAGTATTTTTATTATTTAAATAGTTTTAATTATTTAATTAATTGTTTATTTAATCAATATATATTAAAGTCAACTTATTGACCTAACAATTATATTTGACTAGGATTTTGATAATACTAATAAATTTATAAAAACGAATTATTATCTTATTAAAATATTGTCTTATTATCTAAAGGTTTATATTAATAATATTTTTTATTATTATTTTGTTATTGTTTCTTTCTCATATATATATATATGTTACTGAATATTAATACTAATACTACTAATAGATATCAGCTTTCATATTACTAAATTTTAATGATATTAATATTCATAATATGATATTAAGTATTATTATTAGTATTATTAATATTCAAATTAGTAATATTAGTATTATTACTACTAATATTAGTATTTGGTATTAATCGTATTATTAATATTAATGATACTAATAGTATTAATTATTTAATACTAATAATATTAAACTAGAATTTACTATTAATATTAACCATCTTTTTTTGTTTTCCAAGGAAAAAGCGTAATTTTCATTAAGAAATTTAAGAAAATTACATGTTGTATGCCAGCATTAGTGCAATGCTTTCACTACTATCAGCAGAAAGTCAGTCCAGATGTTATGAGCATTATATTTACATATCTTCCTTCATTAAACTTGAAGGGTCAAAAAACCAGGTCTGTATTTGCAATGTTAAAGACTGTAAAGCAAAAATAAACAAAAAACAAAGAGCTAGGATGATCATGTTGATCAGTCCTGTAAGTGAATCGCCTCTTTGATGAAAGGCCTATGGTAGATCTAGAAAAAGTCTCCATCCCTGTACTCCTAAATCACCCACTGTCCTCTGGTCAGTTGCGTGACCTCTTTGGAAAGAAGATCAACGACTTCATTCCTTTCCTTGTAGATATGAGAGCAGACAAAAGACTCAAACTGAGATTTTAATTCAATAGCTTCCTCCACCAAGTCTCTGAGTGTGTGCAAGTGACAGTTATAGATCCCATTTATCCAGTTAATGATGAGCTGAGAGTCTCCAAAAATTTGAAGGTTGTGGCAGTGTTTTTCCTTGGCAAAGAGGAGGAGGTGTCTAAGACTGTTTAGTTCCACGAAGTTGTTTGTGCCTCTCCCTAAGCCCACTTTTATTTTGAAACTCACAGACTCGTTTAGGTGTAGAACTGCCCCTCCCCCGCAACCCTCCGGTTGGGCCGAGCCATCGAAGTACGCCCAAGGCTGACCTCTGTCTATTACTTCTGGGATTATTACCCGAGGGGGACGCTGTATCAGATCCTCAGGGATAGAGTTGTAAGTGGCCAGAATGTGATTGCAGACAACCGCTCCCAAAATGTCTTTGTCCTGGAATATTCTATGGTTCCGGACAATCCAAATGCCCCAAAAATAATGAGAGGTAAGTTTTTTAATTTCTGGTTGGCCGTGCTAGACCACCAAGTCTGCCAGGCCTCGTTTACATTGTGACCTATCCAATGAAGAGGAACAATGAGTGCTGTGGTAATAACTTTCTAGATATCAGCCGAAACAGAGCAGTGGAGGAAGAGGTGATCGGTGTCCTCGATCGCGGCTTTGCATAGGCTGCATCTAGAAGGGCCATGAACATTTCGATTTTTCAGGTTTTGGTCTGTAGGAATTTTATTTGAAAGTATAGACCAAAAGAGTAGTCGCGCTTTATGAGGGGCTTTCAGCTTCCAAATGGAGCGCCACCACCAATGAATAGTGTCAGTTGCCCGAGATTCCATGATGGCTGCGAACCTAGCCTTTGGAGAGTATATGCCGGTAGGGACCTTGGCCCATATCAACGAATCTTCTTTTGCAATGATCTTGATGTTTGCCTCCTCCAGCGCCCCAACGAACCTCAACCACTCCCTGCTCCATCTGTCACTTATGCCCAGGTGCTCAAAAACCCGCCATTGCATAATTGACCTCTCAGTCTGCCCCTCCACCTTGATGTGTGCTAGATGTGAGAAACCAGCATCCCTGAGTTCCTGCCTCATTTCACGTGGAAAAATGTGGGCATTTCCACTTCCTTCCCAGGCATCAGCCCCAATTCTGATTTGGGATCCGTCCCCCACCTTCCAAGCTAGGCCCTGTTTAATGATATCAATGGAGTGTGTGATGGCCTTCCAGATGTTTGAGACCCCCATGTGGTTGTGGCAGGGGCTACGAATCCAATCTGAAATTGTTTGTGGATAAATGTACTTATTGTAAATCACATCCTTCCAGAGGCTGCTCGAGGTAATGATTTACCAACCCAGTTTTTCTCCTAGGGCCTTTGCAAAGTCCTGGGGTTCCTTAAGACCCCAGCCTCCCCATTTCTTGGGTTTTGCTATCCTCTCCCACTTGACCCAAGCGAAATTTTTACCTGCTGTTTGGCCCCGCCAAAGGAATCTGCAACAGATCTGCTTGATTCTGCGATGAATGCCTTTTGGGATCCAGGCCAGGGACATCCAGTAGACTGGAATAGCCTCAAGGACTGATTTTATGAGGGTGAGTCTGCCTGCCCTAGAGAGCCACTTCTGCTGCCAGATGTTTATTCGGGCTTCAATTTTTGCAAGCATCCATGCCCAATCTGCAATGCGGTACCCATTTGGCTTAAGTCTGAAGCCCAGGTACTTCAGACCATCCTCCAGCTCCTGTCTTACGAACCCGAAGTGTTGGGAGGCAAATCTTTGTTCATTTGGGAGACAAGAGCTGAAAATGATTGTTGATTTGTCAAAATTCAGCTCCATTCCTGTAGCTTTACAAAAGAGAGATAAAATTGACTTGAAACTAGAGGTATCCCTAAAGGATCCATTTAGAAAAATTAGAACATCATCAACAAAAAGAAGGTGAGAAATAATGGTCCTGTCATTGATTTCCACTCCTCCCAGAGTGCCATTTATTCTTGCTGATTTTATGAGTCTACTGAGCCCTTCCATAATCAGAAGAAATAGCATTGGAGAGAGAGGGCAGCCTTGTCTGAGTCCTCTTTCGGCATGGAAGAAGTTGGAAGCTTCCCCGTTGATTAGGACGCTGAAGGAAACAAAAGTGAAACAACTCCCCACCCACTTGATGAATTGGTGAGGGAACCCAATGTGTGTGAGCATGAGCTGAAGATAAGTCCAATTAACTCTGTCAAAAGCCTTAGATAAGTCGATCTTGAGGATGGCCACTTTTTTTGATAGGGTTTTGATGGAGTGGAGCATTTCCTGGGCAGTGCCTATAGCCTCCTAGATATGGCGGTGTCTGAGGAAGGCAAATTGTTCCTTTGAGATCATCTTGGAGAGGATTGGCTTAATGCGGAGGGCAATTATCTTGGAGGTAATCTTGTAGATGCAATTGCAGAGGGAGATGGGTCTGAAGTCATCAAAAGATTGAGGCTTGTCCACCTTGGGAATGAGGGCGATGAAGGTGGAGTTGAAGGCTTCCGACATATTTCCGAAAGTTCTGCAATCTTCGACGACCAGAAGGAGGTCCTGACCGATAAGCTCAAGGAAGGTGATGTAAAATTCGATGGGCCAGCCATCCGGCCCAGGACTCTTATCTTTACCAAGACTTTTTAGGGCTGCCTCCAACTCCTCCAGAGTGATGGGCAAATTCAACATCTCCCTTTCTTCTTCCTCAACAAATCGAGGGACTGCCTCTGCCACCTGAAGGATTTCTGCTATGTTTACATCTCTTGGGCTCTTGTAGATGTTCGAGAAATGTCGAACCCCCAAGTCTGCAAGTTGTGCGAAGGTGTTGGCCTCTCTCCCATGTTGGTCCTTTAGTGCCCAAATTGTGTTGACACCTCTCCTGCCTCTAGCATATTGTTGAAAGAACTTTGTGTTTTCATCTCCAGATTTTAGCCAAATAGCTCTACTCTTTAGGCGCCAAGTCTCTTCAGCTCTTCTCAAGAGTTTAATATTTTCTTTCTCTAGGTTAATGAGTTGGTCCTTAGTGTGAAGAGAAGCATAACTGGTCAGCCCCAATGATTCAAGCTGAGCAAGTTCCACCTCAATCTTGACCAACTTCTCCTCATCTTTTTGTTTCCTTGCCTTGACCCAAGCTATTGTTTTTCCTTTGAGACAATTGAGGTTGTTTGAAATGACTGAAGCTGGAGACAACCCAGCTTCCCTGCTGTAGTGGGTCCAATTTTCTTTAACCAAATCCTGGAAACCTTCCTCGCCGATCCATGCAACATTGAATTTGAAGGGGGAGCCTGGCTTCCTAGTTGCGTCTTCAATTTCCAGGAAAATCGGGGAGTGGTCAGAACAACCCTCAGAACCAACCCAATGCCTGATTCGGGCAAGACAGTTTAAAAGGGGCAACTTGATGAGGAATCTGTCTAAACGACGGGCTAGGGCATTCTCCCCTGTTCTGCGATTCCTCCAAGTAGGCATTTTGGGGGTAGAATTTATGCTTATATTAATCATCTTATTAATTTATTTTTTTTAACAGCAATGGTTATGGATTGTATTAGTGGGTCGGTCTAAATGCCAATCTTCTGATTACAATAGGAATGGGCACGATCCAATTGGATTCGTCCTTCTGAGACGCTATTAGACTTGTTGTCCATTTCCATCTCCTTTTGGGATCCCCAATTGTGCTTATTTCTACAATCTGCCCCAGTTTAAATATACAAACAAACAACTTTAGGATTAAGCAAAAAAACATATATGCTGAGATGATTTAAGGAATTGGGACCCGTGCTTCTTCCCCGTCTCTTTTCAATACCTCGACCGATAGCTGTGCTGCTTTATTGGCTTCAAGATCTGCCTCTTTTTTATTGTCTCTCAGCACATGAAAATAATTCAGATTTTGAAACAGCTTTGCCATGCTTCTGATTCTTTGGATCAGCCTTGCTAATCTTAAATCCCGTGGGGTAGAGTTAGTCACCATGAGTTTGATGATCACTTCGGAATCCCCTAGGATATTAGCCTCCTCGATTTCTAGCTTCAAGAGCTGCTTGAGTCCTTGGTAGAGGGCAAATGCCTCAGCTTGGATGCTGGAATTGATTCCTAAACCCCAGGCAAAGTGGAGGATCTCTGCACCATCTATGTTTTTAATTACTCCCCCTGCTCCAGCATTGCCCGGATTGCCTTTTGCTGCCCCATCGAAGAAGAGGGAGTGCACCTTTTGCTTAAGGAACCAGTTTTGAAAATCCTCGCTACCTTTTCCCCTTATTTGCCATTCCTCAGATAGAGCCATGCTTCTGACATTTTGGTGAAAATGCAGGCTCAAGGAGGACCCCCAATCTCTGTCTAGTTGGGTGAGGTTAGAGTCATCTTTATGTCCACCCAAACATTCTTTTAATTGAATCTTTACCTTGGCTACCACCGTCTTGGCATTGTGTTGAAGGTTCCTGAAGATTCTGCTATTGCGCTCTAGCCATAGCTGCCAGCAGCAAATTTTAAGTAGTGATGCCCAGGCCGCTTTGATCACTTTATTTTTGGGGGAAGGTTCGGGATAGCATGCTTTCTAGTTGGCAAACAGATCTATTATGGCGGCAGGAAGCTCGAATCTGGGGTTCCAATAATCCATCAGTTCTCTCCAGACCTGAATGGCGAACTTGCAATTGAGAACCAAGTGCGTGGCGCTTTCCTCAAAGTCTTGGCACAAGGAGCACCTGGACAGACCGTAGAAGCCGCGCCTCTGGAGTTTGTCTTCTGTTAATATCTTCCCGTGGCATAAAAGCCAGCAAAAAAATCAATTTTTGGCAGCTTAGTGATGCCCCAGACTGTCTTCCACGGGGCTGGATTTGGGGGCGCATTTGGGATTGCAGCTAAACATGCATATCCCTGGGAAACAGTATAACCTTTCGACTGATCTCTCCAGCCTCGCCTATCTTTCCTGTTGATGCTCGTGGGTGTGATTACATTCAGTAGATCGCAAAGATGGGTGATCTCTTGGTGAATGTCTGAAGGCGGATCCGACAGACTCCAGCCCGCCCACTGTGTTCCGTTCCATGTGGATATGTCCCACAACTTGGTTTTCTCGGCTGCCGTCAACCATTCCTTCAGCGATTTCACCTTTGGACAATCTCCTATAGGCTCGCGATCCATGATACGATCGTTCCATATGCTTATCTTTTTCCCATTTCCGGGAATCCAGTAGACTTTGGATTGAATCAACGGGGCAGCTTTGGAGCAGAGGTTAACGAACGGCGAGGTTCCTTGAGGTAACGGTCCATCTAGACATCTCAGTCTCGTGCCTTTGAGGTATTTTCTCCAGAGAGTTGTCTGTGCCCAGCCTGGTTTAGGTGCAATTAATCTCCAGAGGAGCTTGGTTCCCATTTGTATGTTCTATTGAGGGAGCTTTTTGAAATTGAGCCCACCCTCCATCTTTGGTTTGAGGATAGTCTCCCATTTAACAAGCGGGAATCTTCTCTCATTGTGTTTACCCCCTTTCCAAAAGAATTTTCTGATATATTGATCCATTTTCTGTAGTATACCAATGGGCGCTAGAAGCACAAAGAACTGGTATAACGGGAGGCTACTAAGAACAGTTTTAATGAGGACAGTCTTGCCTGCCATATTTAACCAGTTTACTCCCCACGCCTGGAGTTTGCTTTTGAATTTTTCTACCTGCGGCATCCAATCCCTGCTGTAGGTGCGCTTGAGGAAAATAGGCAACCCCAGGTACTTGAACGATGTCCAATCTGAGGAAGCTTCGAATCCTCGACATCTGGCGATGATATTGAGCAAAGAGGGCGGGGTTTTCCAGCAGTAAGTATGACACTTACCCTTGTTGAGGCTGCTGCCAGACTCCATACAATACTCGTCGAGCGTCTCTTTAAATCTTCTGGCTGAATGTATCGAAGCTGTCCCAAGAAGCAGAGTATCATTTGCAAATAAGGCGTGGTTTATGTTTTGGACCCCCCTCGCTATGGATATCCCTGAGATCTCCTGCTCTTGCATTTGTTTGTTTAGGTGGAAACTTAGAACTGAAGCTTGAATAACAAACAGCAGGGGAGACATGGGACAACCCTGTCTAAGCCCTCTTGTAGCTTTGAAGAAACCTGCAGATCTACCATTGACTAAAGGGGTGATCCATGGTTCTGAGATGCAGGCCCGGATCCAATTGATAAGTCTCACCCCAAAACCAAATTTTTTCAATACATTCAAAAGAAAACTATGATTAACTCTGTCAAAGGCATTTGCTAGATCCAGTTTGATAGCCATACCTTGTTCCTTGCGTTGCTGACTTGATAGAATTGCCTCTTGGACTAGTGTGAAGTTGTCCACCAAATGCCTTCCGTGTATGAAGCCTCCTTGGTTCTCAGGGATAAATTTGGGAAGTATATGCTTCAACCTGTTTGCAATAACTTTTGTAATCAGCTTATAGCCAATGTTACACAGGGATATGGGGTGAAACCTATTGAAGGAGCTGGCTCCCTTTTCCTTGGGAATGAGAGCAAGGAAAGAGGAGTTAGTACTTCCTCCTAATTTCTGGCAAGCCTGCAATTTTTGAACCATTTTAAATAAATCTTTCCCCACTATGTGCTAGCAGGCTTGAAGAAAAGATGTGGAAAAGCCATCAGGACCTGGGGATTTATCTGGGTTCATGGCATAGAGGGCCCTTTTGACTTCTTCCATTGTGACATTTTTTTCTAGATGGTGGTTCATATTAGCAGATATTGACGTGGGAATCCCTTCCAGCAAATGAAAGTTCTGATTCATATTCGTCTCTTCACTGTACAGGCATTTGAAGTGTTGATGGGCTGCACGTTTGATACTTGCAAATTCTTTGTGTATGATAGCAGCTTCCTTAATTTCAGTGATAGAGTTGAAGCCTTTTCTGGCTTCAGCTTGTTTGTGAAAAAATGAGGTATTTCTGTCGCCTGCCTTTAGCCAGAGACAACGTGATTTGATTCTCCACGTTTCCTCTTCGGCCAGGCAAGATTTATGATAGCGCTGTTGGAGGTGAACCTCTTTGTCTAAAATTTCTCTGGATATATAAGCCTCTTCTGTGTTCAATTGATGTGCTTTGAGCTGGCTTTGGATATTTTTCCTTTCAGCTGCTGGGTTGACAAGGGATTTGGCCCAGCACTTTAGGATTGATTTCAATCTCCTGAGTTTTTCTTCCCAAATATAAAATGGGGATCCAGTGACAGGCTGGGACCAACTTTCTTTGACGATCTGCAAGAAGTTGGGTTCCTTGGTCCACAAAGGGCTAAACTTGAAGGGGATGGGACCAAGGTCAGCGTGAGCTCGAAGGATAAGCCTGATTGGCTTATGATCAGAGGTGATACAAGGAAGAATGTGCATGCTAGCATCTAGACCAAGCAGAAGAAAGGAGCTATGCACCAAAAATCTATCCAGCCTTGCATCAATATGGCTAGGACCTATCCTTTTATTGGACCAAGTAAACTTACCTGAGATCGACTTGATATCTAGCAGATCCCAGTCTTGGAGGAGGTCCTCAACCCATTCCCTTGCCGGATCTCGCACAATGCAGCCTCCTCGCTTTTCAGAAGAGTGCAGGGTGATGTTCAGGTCACCTGCTATGATGACATTTTCCAGATTGCCCAAATCTGCTTGCTGCCTTAAGGAGTCCCAACAGATCTTTTTTTCTCCAGCGTTGACCGAAACATAAACATTGAAAAGACAGAAGGTTTCTTTTGTAATTAGGTGCTGCATCTTTAACATCACCCAGTGGGCATTTGATGCCTTTGCCACCAGTGAAAAGCTGCTTTCATTCCAAAGAGTGCCCAACCCTCCAGAGGCTCCTCGGGCTGAGACGGCTATTGCATTGCTCTTTTTCCAAACTTTTTTGCTTACCTGAAGGAAATCTGGTTCCTCCATTTTGGTCTCCTGGAGAAGGAGTATGTCGGGGGCCTCTATTCTTATTAGATGTCGTATAGCCTCTTCTTTGATATTGCTGCCCATACCCCTACAGTTCCAGGAGATTATCTTCATTATTTACCTTTGCTTGGTTGGGCCCCCTTGGAGCCTTGATGCTGGTTTCTTGCCATCTTCGGCTTTTTTGCTAACAACTTCTCCAATGTTGGTTGGCTACCCTGGAGTTTATCTTTGTACGTTTCGTGCTCTCTTTTCTCCCGATCCGTTTTGCGTCCTCTTGTGGATCTCCTTACCGAGGATTGGGATTCTCCTATTTCTCCTTCCTCCTCCGATTCTTCTGATTCTTGATCCTCCTCCTCAGCTACAACGGGGGTTCCTTTTGAGCTTTCTGCGGCTCCCGTGTCTTTAACATGAGAACCTTTGTCTGGGGACCCTGGCTTTTGAACTACCACTTCATGAGTGTCCTCTGGTTGGGAGCTGAGAGGGTCGAACCTGTTCTCTGGGGTGAACTTGGATTGGGACTGCTGGATCTGCTGAGCTGGATCTTGCTGGGGGCCTTTGTCGGTGGTTCCTCCCTGCTTCTGGGTCTTGGAAGACATTTTGGATCGTTTCACTTGATTCCAGCCGGCCTCCTTCCCTTGATCTGCTTCATTGACCGCTGGACAGTTTCTGGCAAAGTGCCCATAAACCTGACATCTCCTGCATTTGAAGGGCAAATGTTCATAGTCTAGCTTCTGCGCATGTGTCCAGCTTCCTACTTTGAGTTTGATGGCCTCCGGAAGACCCTCCTCCAGATCCACCTCAACGCATATCCTTGCATAGTCGTATTGATCCTTACTGTTCGCTCGGTCTATGAATTTCCCCAGGGCATTTCCGATATGCATCAGAGAATCCCAGTTCCAGCAATGAACTGGGAGGTTGGGAAGCCTAACCCATACTGGGACAGCTTTGGGTACGTCTACTGCTGGATCGAAGTCAGGGGTCCATTTGTTCAAATACAAACCCTGGGGGCCCATAAAGTAAGGACTGTTTCGGAAGATCAGCTCTTTATCTTCTTTGGCGGTGAATTCAAAGAGGAAGAATCCTCGTCCCAAAAAATATGAAGTCACGCTTTCTTTAATCAACGACGACCAGTTTCTTTTGACCCAACTCTCTATCGACTTGGGAGATGGCCATAGGCCAGTGAACTGGCCTATGAGAGCCCGCTCAGACAGGGACAGAGCAACCTGGATCGGGGTTTCGTGAGGTAGAGAGATCTTAGGGATATCGTCGAGCTTCTTTGACGAATTTCGCTGCTTCTACACTTTTCTTCTTGGGTAGCCCATCCAGAAGCCGACTGAACGCCTCAGCTGAGGAGAACGTCGACGGAGGAGGAGAGGAAGGGGCCTGGGTGGTGCCTAGCACCTCCATGGGCGCTAGATCTGGCTTGACAGGTGAGATCAAGCCTCCATGATCAGTAGGCCTCACTTGGGCAGATCCTCGATTGATCAGGCACACACGCAGTCAGGAACACGCAGGGGTCTGAAGTCAGGGGCGAGGAGCAACGATCTGGTCTGATCTCAGCAGATCCGTGAATGGTCGGCTCATGCAGGGATCTGGAAGGCCAAAGATGCCGAGCTGTGACAGCGCTGGGATTATAGAATAAATAATTAACATATGAACTTTTTTTATCTTATTAATATTAATGCTACTAATAGTATTAATTATTTATATTAATAATTATAATACTAAAAGAAAAAGTTCTAGACAAAGATAGAGCACAACTAAGAAGAGAGGGCGGGAATCCAGTAGCTACTGCTTTTCTAGCCGTCATCCCTATTAATATTACTAGAAGATCTCTCAATTTCAATGGCTTCCCTAAATTTACAATGATGAAAGTGAGGAATCTTAGCGATAACCTTAGCCTCTGGATTTAAGAAAAAAAAAAAAAACCTTAGCCTCCTCAATGCATATATGATGCTTGATCTTCTCAACATGTTCGGCCAAAGCCGAAGATTTGATCCTCTCGTGCTTGATATCAGCCGCGTGTTCCTTAATCCTTTGGTTAATAGAACGACTAGTTTCACCGATGTATGAGGTTCCACATGAACACAGGATGATATAAATACCTTTCATATCCATAGGGTTCACCTTGTTTTTGATAGACTTTAGGGAGCTTCTAATGGCGCTGAGGGGTCTAAAGGTTGAGGGAATATTATGTTTTTTTCAGGATTCTTGCAATCTTGTCTGTCGTCCCCTGGATGAAGGGGAGGTGGACTCCTGAACTGTGATCGATGGGTTCTTTCTTGACCTTGGGACCCTTACTCGCTTTGAGGAAAGCTTTGACACCCTGCTGCCTACTATAACCATTCTGGACAAAAACATTAAGGAGATGGGACTTTTCTTTAGAAAAGTGGTCGTCATCAGAAATTCTAAGAGCACGAGTGGCTAACGTGCTGAGAACACCTATCTTCTGAGTAGGGAAATGGTGGGAATTGGCATGAAGATACTGCTCAGTATGAGTCTTTTTCCAATACACCTCATGGGAGAAAGATCCATCAACTTTTCTAGAAATGAGGACATCAAGAAAAGGAAGGCAACCATCGACTTCACGCTCCATCGTAAACTTAATGGAATTAGACTGATTATTGAGATGTTGGAAAAATAGATCTAAATTATTAGGGTTGTGCTGCCATATGGTGCAGGTGTCATCAACAAATCTTTTCCAGAGCTTAGGTTTAAATAAAGCTGAGGATAAAGCTTTGGATTCAAAATCTTCCATGAATAGGTTAGCAACGATAGGGAACAAGGGGGAACCCATGGCCACACCATAGGTTTGTTCATAGAACACACCTTCGAAACAGAAAAAAGTAGAAGTGAGGCAGATCTCAACCAATATTGTTGTGTCGGGATCAGTAAGACAAAAGATGACATCTTGGGCTTCCTTAATGGGGATGCTAGTGTACAGGGAAGCAATGTCAAAACTGACAAGAATGTCATCTGGTTCAAATTTCGTATCCTTTAACTCTCTACCAAAAGAAGAGGAGTCTTTGACAAAGGAATCCGTTCGCCCCACTAGGGGCTTTAGCTTCGCGGCTAAATATTTAGCTAAAAGGAAGGTTGGCCCACTGATGGTGTTGACAATGGGTCTAAGGGGGACTCCTTTATGAATTTTGGGAAGCCCATAAATTCTAGGAGTGAAAGGGCTACTCTCAATCAGCTTATGGCTGAAGGAGCCGACAGTGCTATTGGATTTATAGCAAGAGCGACCGTCTTAGAAATAATTTTCAAGGGATTCTTGTCAAGCTTTTTGTAGCTCCCACTGTTGATCAGATGATCCTATTCTCCCGATAATCTGCCTTATCAAGGATGACAACAACCCCACCTTTGTCAACTTTTAAAACGACGACGTCAGGGTTCCTATTGAGGGATTTTAGGGCTTCGAACTCATCCTTGCTAATGTTATTCTTAGGGGGCTTTGCTTTTTTAAGAATAACAACACAGTCTTGTCGAATAATATCCTTAATATTATCAAGTAAGCCTTTAATCCCAAATTCGACGTCACACATAATATCATCCACCAGATTTTTTTGGGAACAAAGGAAAAATTCAATCCCCTCTCCAAAAGATTGAAGACTGGAAAAAGAGAAGAAAAACTGAATAAATGAACTACTTTATTATTAGGATGGTTAAAATTATTTTTAAATTTAAAAACACCACAATTATTATTATTTATAAATTTGGAAACACCCTCATTATTATTATTGGTATTATAATTATTATTAATATTATTATTACTACTAATAAGCTTATTAATATCATCTTCGTCATTATATTTATTAGGTATATACGTAGGAGTTCTCTTATTCTTTTTCTTATAGTTAAATTTGGTAATTTCACTCAGCAGGATTTAAAATCATTTATATTATCCCCTTTATTATTATTATCATTCTTATAATATATATTCGAAATGTTAATCTTATTAACATTACAAGTATCGCAGCTAGATTGATTTTCCCAATTTTTTTGGGCAGGTAATACACCACTTACATCGAAAATAATCGATGCAAAATCGAAAGTCGGTTTATGCAGTAACAAGAAGTAATGCAATTGGTTTATATTTAATCGTGGAGGTAATGAAATGTAATTTTATTTAAAATAATAATTATATATTATAGTTATTACTGAAAAAGTAATTATACATAAATATTATTTATATTTAATAATTGATATTATTAAAATTGAAAATTTTTATAGTGATTCAATTATATATGTATATTTTAAATTTAATTATTTTATAAAGTTAAAGTATAAAGTATTTGATAATTTATAATACATATATCTCTTGTTGAGCTGGGCGAAACTTCATATCTCTGGATCAGATCTATTGTTGAGCTGGGCGAAACTTCATATCTCTTGATCAGATCTACTTCATATCTCTTGATCAGATCTATTGTTTCAAATATAGTTAGATATTGTAAGATCTGCAGTTGAGTTGCGCGAACTTCATAACTTTTGATCAGATCTTTTGTTGAGTTGCGCGGAACTTCATATCTCTTGCTGAGCTGGGCAAAACTTCATATCTCTGGATCAGATCTATTGTTGAGCTGGGCGAAACTTCATATCTCTTGATCAGATCTACTTCATATCTCTTGATCAGATCTACTTCATATCTCTTGATCAGATCTATTGTGGAGCTGCGCGACATATCTCTTGATCAGATCTATTGTTGAAAGAATGGAAGAAGGCAACAGAAGCATTAAGCATTAAGAATGGAAGAAGGCTCTGCCGTCTCTACCCTTTTTCAGATAACCATATCATTCCTGGGCAAATTCTTGCTAGGCTTTCGGTATAGATCTGCAAATTCTTGCTCGGCTTTCGGTATAGTTTTTTATGATGAAAAGAATCCTAAATTAAATTAATACCTTCTCCCACGATTGGGAAGAGATCTTTCTTTAGCTTTCGGTATAGATCTGCGGTATTGAATTGAATCTGCGGTATAGATCTGGTGCAGATCTGCGGTATAGATCTGGCGCCTGCTCGCATTTACAGTTTATTTCACGGCTAGGTTTTAGATCTGAGGCTAGATCTAGGCGGCTAAATCTAATTTTCTGCGGTCAGATCTAGATCTAATCTTATCTTCTGTCTTATTTGTCTGCGGCTGGGTTCTACGAGCAAGTAAAATATGGCTCCGAGCTTCGCAAAAATAACTGGTGGCTCATCCGCCTCTGGAGGGCAATCTCCTGCCCATATCGTGAGTGAAGCCCCAGCTCCCACTATCCAAGTGGTCCAGGACTCACTTGATGAAGCTTTGAAGTTCTTCGAAAGTGCCCTAATTTGCCGATTCAATGGTTTTTGGCCGCGGCTGATAGCACTCCACAATTGGATCTCGGAGGTATGGAAGCCTATCATTTCTGATGAAATTAATATCTACCCCTGTGCTAGAGGTTTCTTTATAGTAGATTTTGAAAATCCTGAAAGCAGACAATGTATTCTAGATTCCGGCCCTTGGTTTTGGGAAAAATCAGGCCTATTCATGAAGCCATGGAACCCATCATTCGATCCCTCTACAGCAGTGATAACCTCAGCACCAGTTTGGGTGAGATTGCCAAGCCTACCCTTGCATCTCTGGAATCTCTCCTCGCTAAAAGCCATTGGAAATGCAATTGGGAAATTTTACTGCAGGTGCCCAGAAACAGAGGAATATGCCAGAACCACCTATGCACGCATCTGTGTGGAAATGGATTTCAGCGCCGGATTCCCAGCTGAAATAAACCTAACAAGTAAAGACTATGTGTGGAACCGGAAGCTTGATTATGAAAGTGTCCTCTTCAGATGTCGATCGTGCTTTGAGACGGGGCATCTAGCCAAAAATTGCCCAAAAGCCTCTGAGAAAATTTTTGCTAGAAAAAACCACCACAGATCTACATGGTGGGAAGGAGCACAAAAAGAACACTACACTGTCATCAAAGAAGAATATTCTAGAGAAAACTCTGAGTCACAAGAAATCAAAGAAGAAAGAAACAACTCTCAAAACAAGCAAGGAGAAAGCCCGCCCCAACAAATCAACAGTTATGAGGATTTGAATACCGCAGAAAATAAATCTTCATTTAACAGCAAAGCAGATCTCCTAAACCAAACTTCTTCTCCGACTATTTTCAAAAGAACGAACACAATAGATCGCGAAGCTAAGACACCAATGTCCCAAGAACCAGAAGAGATGAAGGAGATGCAAGACAAAGGAAGTTGGAAGACCATAGAGAAAAGAAAGAAAGCTACAACACCAATCTCGCCAAGAAAGACGAGGAGCCAGACAAGTAAAAATTAAGAAAATTGTAGGTCCGATAGACCAATTTGGTCTCAGTGGACGTTAACCATCATCATCATCATCATCATCATCATATATATATATATAATTATCATATTATTACAATTATCATATTTTTTTTCTCTGTAAGACTAGGCTATTTATATTACAAAAAATTCAAAAATTACAGCAAAAATTACACCAGGGCCGTGGCCCTGCATCTCCAGAGAGATTTTTCCCCATAATAGACCTTTCAGGGCAGCATCATTACAAAATTGGGACATCTAAATCGACATAGCCAACATTTGAATCGACACAATAAACATGTAAACCGCCACGATGGACATACGAACCGACACGATGGACACATAAACCGACACGATGGACACATGAACTGACACGGTGGACATATAATCCAGCATGGTTGACACATAGACAAACCGACAGAGAGAGCAGTAAATCGACAAAGAGCATGAAAGACAAACAGAGAGTTGCTTTCCTGGCAGCGAAAGACAGAGTGACGGAAGTGCTAATCCTCATCGGTTGTATGAGGCTCATCCTTCGTTGGTCCTTTGAGTTTCTGTGATTCCTCCATGTCCGAGCGCAGCGAGCTCTGAACCGGCTCAATGGGGCCAGCATCCGCAACTTGAGAGGCTTGGGGAGAGTCTGCTCTGGTTGGCCGCCGCATATCAACCGTGGGAACTTGCATGTCAACCACTGGCACATTCAGGTTGTCCAAAGGCCCCCTGAGATTGCTGCAGTGTTCCACCATGACTGAGATAATGAGAGTGTTGTTCTCCAGAGTGCAGGGGATCCGGTAGCGAACAACCGGATGTTCCACATGACCACAGTCCGGAATTTCTCCCCACCCACGCACATTGCCGCGGCCTGCAAGTCTGTTCGAGCCTCTGTTATGCTCAGAAGTGATTTCCACCGAGGAGGAAGGCGAATTGACTGGTCGCTGAGTAGCAGAGCGACCCTTGGAACCGCCACGACGACTGCTCATTCTGGGCCTCTCTCTTTGCATCTTCGAATTACCCTTCAGACAAGAATTCCTCTGAGTAATTTTGCACTGAGCCAGAGAATGTTCCGTCTCTGCCAGCTTCTGCTCGTATCGCTTGCAGGAATGAAGACAGGCGACATGGGGTGCGAAAATATTGAGCGCCATTTGCCTCGATCGCTGCTGCACATTGAATGCCGTCTGAACCAGCAGTAAAACCCAAATAACTATACCTCCCATCGTATTTAATTCACCTGCGTTCTGGTATGTCGTGGCTCGTCCGGGCTTACACCTGCCCATGTGACGAGCCACACCTGACACTTGCCCTTCACGCTGCATAGTCACCCGCATCCGGGAATTACAATTATCATATTATTATTAATATTAATATGTAATTATATATTTAAAAATTTGATAAATTTCTAAAATTCTAAAATTACATTATATAAAAACTTAAATTACCATGAAAACTTAAAAATATTCAAGATTGTAAAATTACATTCTATTAAAACTTAACAAAATAACTATAAATTTGTAAACCAATAAAATTTATTATAAACTTAATTTAAATATTATAAAAATAATTATTTTATTGTTTCCATATATAATTAAATTTCAACAAAAACTAATAAAAATATATAATTAGATGATTTAAAAATATTTATAATAAAAATTAATTAATAAATAATTAACCCTAACCAAATACATAAATCATAATCTAAATTTAAAACAATAAACTTATAATATATAAAAACATTATTACTATGCTTCAAAATATAAAATATTAAACTTCAACAAACACTAATAAAAATACATAATTAGATGATTTAAAAATATTTATAATAAAAATTGATTAATAAATAATTAACCATACATCAAATACATAAATTATAATTTAAATTAAAAAAAAAACCATTATTACTATGCTTCAAAATATAAAATATTAAACTTCAACAAATACTAATAAACTACTTAGTAAAAACATTATAATAATTAAAAACCATCTTTAAAATTGGTTTATCAAGCCATTCTCCTACTTTGACGAACATAAACATAATTTATCACTAGCGTGTCGAAAGGAGGCAAATTGTCATATTGCTTCTTCATACTAATTTTTTTCAATATGAATGTACAGTACAGATATGTTTTGTGTGCGTTCAAATTAGGAAAGTTTTGATTTCGCTTCTTCCAATTGAGGTACATTATAGCGAGGTCTCACAAGATCCGGGCATTCATCTTCTACCTTTGTGGCAGAAATATTATGATTCAGAGTACTATGGCTTATTTTCTTCCCCACCCATTTAAATTACCACTTAAACCAATTGCGGCTTCTTCGGCCAAGAGACCATTGAGCTGCTGTGCAATCTCTGCCGAAGGCAATGGTTTGTATGTCTGTGTAGAACAACACCTAGAGCACGTGTTCCTGTTACTTCACCATTTATTGGCAAATATCCCTCATATAGTTGTAAATACAAATTTGCACGCAAATTTGCAGGGGCTGCTGTGAATTTGCAGAAGACCAAGGGACCTGTTGTAGCTGAAATTCCATTGGGTAAAATCAGGAGACCATTGTCGAGGACCAGGGCGAATGACCCTCAGAAGGTCAAGGATTTAATGGACAGTATTGCAGAAATAGGTCTCCAGGAGCCTGTAAGCTTTCTCATACAACTTCTGCTATGCAGTTTATTTTTATGGGTAAAGTGTCCATTAAAATCGTCCGGAACGTTTGAAAACCCCAACACATTATTTCGAAAAGATTTATTACTACTAAAATGAAATGATTGTTAATTAAAAAAACATGCAGTTCACGATGTTTCAAGTATAGTTCCTGCCGTTAGGCAATAGGGCCCGCGAATTCTGTATCTGGATGTTTTCCGACAGTAACTTTCTGGGGGATTGACCTTGCGACCATTGGATGATACATAACAGTGCCACCCACTTATCAAAATTCACGATAAATGTAACATAGCACCATATTCTGCATGGGTTATATCTTACTAGGAGGCTAGAGTCCAGTGCTGACCCAATTGGAAAATTCTGTTTTCCCCTGTCTGTGTTGGCCATTTTAGACCTTAATGGTGTATTGGACCATATTACCATGTTTTTAACGGTGCTGCACTATGATCTAGTATTTTCTGTTATTCAATTTTCTACTACATTGAAATCCGCTTTGGGAAGTATTTTCTGCAACGTAGTTGTGTAACATCCCCATTTTTAGTATTATGACATATATTGATAAACTGCTATCCAAATATTATACTTAGTGCATTTTGTCATAGCAGAGACTATAGTATATCGTTCAACAGCATCCGAATTTTGTAATAAGCTGCCATCCAAATATTATACATAGTACATTTTGTCATAGCAGAGATTATAGTGTATCGTTCAACGGCATCCGAATTTTGTAATAAGCTGCCATCCAAATATTATACTTAGCACATTTTGTCATACCAGAGTCTATAGTGTATCGTGCAACAGCTTCCGAATTTTGCAAAATGATAGCTCCAGGGAAAGGCTTTTATGGACCCAAGACAAACAAGGCAAGAAAGTAGGCAAATGGCCAATTCTACACTAACAAAGGAGCTGGAAAGAGTTTAAAAGACACAACTAAAAACATGCAACTATGCTAATGGGTTAGTGTAAGTTGTAACAGATATGTGATATTTCGATGGTAACAGTTTAGACAACTGTAGCAACTTTTTTAAAAACTGAGAAATCAAAATATCGCATATTTATTTTGAATGATAGGTCACAAAGTTGAAAAACGTTTAGACTAAACTTTACTAGTAAATAAAAACTGCTGCCGTCATCTCGAAACCATAAGGTTTACTATTCTAATTTCTGTGCCAACAATGGTTGTAGTCTGGATTTATGTCCAAGTACATCCTAGCATTTTCACCAGCCAAGGATGGAGTCTTGCCCGCAGTAATCCGCAAGGGATGGCCTAATCCACAAAATGTTAATGGAAATCTGTTTTAAAAGTATGGGGGATTCAGTCCAAAATCAAGTTATATTACTTAAAGCTCATTCAACATTCATAATATCATAATAGCACATACAATTTAGCGATTCATCAATCCAAATAAGGAACAACACAGAAGTCACGTTCCTTCGCATCATATCAACCATGTCATTCACAACCAACAAGACAGTGAAGGGAAACATCTTGCTCTCTCTCATTCCATTAGTTCATGCATGGATAAAAACTTAGAAGTTAGAATTACATAGAATCTCTGAGAAGACCACGAGGTTAACCCAAATTCATCGAGTCTCAAGTCTCAAATACACTAAAAAACAGTTAATCAGAATAGTTATCATGAACTTTGGCACAGGATAGCCTGAAAGTTAGGCTGGCGCAACACACATATATTGATCTGGTGCAAGTTAAAATATGATCTAAACTCCTTGTTAGCACAGGCTTGTTTGGAAAAACTATGGTGTGGGACTGTGTTGTTGCAGCTCCAAAACTCTAAGTTGCACTGAAACGGATACGGGAACGGATACGACAAATTTTCAAAATATGAGGATACGATACGGCAAGGAAATGGAATGCATATATATATATATATATATTTCATATTACCATTCATCTTTTAGAATCTAGAATCTAGAATCTATATCTAAAAATGCATAGTCATCGTCATGAATTCAACATAAACAAATCATCATCATCAATTCAGCATAAAAATTGTCATCATCATTAGTGACTATGATAACATTCAACATATTATCATCATCATTAATAATGTAATAAAAAATGCAACAGCGTTTGTGCTTTCGGGTCCAACTCCTTCAAAGAACATGTCATGCATGGCTGATGATATCTATCTTCCTTGCATGACAATTAAAAGGCCCATGGGATCATTGGGATATTCCATCAAGACCTATCTGAACATTTCAATCTTCTCAATGTCAGCTTGGTCTTGTGACTATATGCAGGCACAAGATTGGCTAGAGAAGATCTTTTATATTGGAGGGATTTATGAAATCAAAAGCAAAATCAATGACAATTAACAAAACCTTAACGAAAATGAAAATTAATCGCTCAAATAAATCTCTTTACGAAGACATTCATCAAACCCCTTTATTTGCATGTTTGAACATCTATCTTTTTCTTAGTAAGAATTTTTGATAAATATATGGAGTGTTGTTGTTTCTAAAGATTTAGAAAAGATTTTATGAGACTCTGTTTATAGTGAGTTTATTTGCAAATCTGATTTCTTCATTTTTATTATTTATTTATGGCTATGCAAATTTTCAAGCTTTTTAACATTTTAAGGGTGGATTCTGATCACAATTTTCGTGGATCCTTTTTACCAGAAACGGATCCAAAAAAATTTAAATCCCTTGGAAACGTATCCAATTCCAAATCTAAAGTTTCCGATTTTTTGAAACGGCACAAAAACGTTTTTACAGTGTTTCGGACAAGAATCGTATCCGTTTATGTATCGGAAACGGGGATCCGCGTTTCTGGGAAATTCTTCAGGAGTTTCCGGTAACTTAGCCAAAACTTTTGCAAAAAGGGCACCAACATGCCTGGCTGCAATTATTCTCTTGCCCTCAAGGCAACTCAGGATAGGTACAGATTGTTTCATGCAGTTTCATGTCTTCCCTGAACTGTTCCCACTCTCCAACAGTCTTCAACATCTTTAAAGAAAGGAATTTCGTCTGGAGCAAAAAGAAACATCTTGATCAACATCCTGAAAATTTGGTATATATTTTTTCAAGACTTCTTCCACCTTTAGAATAGCCGATGCCTATAATTCAGCAAGTACTGATCACTGTTGCTACACCATTGTCTTTAAGTTTAGCAACTTTACTCTCTCACTGGCCTTGTGGCATAGTAGTCACCAACCTTTTTCATTGTTTTTCTAAGGATAACCTTGTGGGGAAACCCCTAGGTACTTCCCTGCATTTCATGGATGGTACTTAATGTAAACCCATAGGCACTGATTATGGTGCCTGAACAAGTAGGGACATCGAGTGAGGCAAGCAACAGAGGCAGCCATACCGGGGGATTGACCCGAGATCCCCCGCAAGAAGTTCAAAGTATTCAACCACTTGATCTAGCCCACTGGGCTAATCTCTTATATTATTCTTTTTGCTTTGTCAGCTTCTGTCATTTTATCCTTGATTATCCTTTCTTGGTGGGCTTCTTTTTATTTATTTTTCACAAGAACAGATAGCATTTTATTGATATATAAAAGGCTGTGGCTGAACCATTCAGCCAAAAGGTACAAATTCTTTAAAAGTTTGTATTAGTGGAACCAAAATTTCCAGTTCTGTCAAAAAAAACAATAGAGTGGATATTAAATCTACTATCTACTTTTCTATGATATCTGCACCTGTAAAGTTTTACAAACTGTCTACACAAAAATATGACGTAACAACACATAAAACCTGAGCTAATTAGGTGAAATCATGCCCATTGTGGGTTTCCTCCATGGTTTCTTATTCGTTTTGCTGAGACCCAATTGCAGGTTGAACTAGAGCTTCTTCTTCATGTTCTTCTTGAGCTTGTTTAACTGTGATATCTTCCATATATTCTTCCTCCATTGAATCAATAGAGTGCATCCATTTGACTGGCAAGACACCTTAGTGTAAAGTCCCTTCCTGGCCCTTAGAAGCAAATGGAGGTTGAGTCATAGCCTATCTAGATCCCATGGGCTATTGACAGGAAAAATAAAGGGGCCACCATAATAAGATAATTAATAATTAGATAAAAGGGGTAAAAAGTCACTTTCAGGAAATTAAGTGACCCATGGTATTACCCATTGTTTTCGGAGGAGGAAATTACTGTTAAAAGGGAGAAGCAGATTGAAAGGGACAGGAGAAGCTTTATTGAAAATTTGACCACGAGCTCGAGGAGTTGTCGAGTAAGGGGAAACCCTAATATTTTCCAGCTTTGGTATTGAGAGACATACCCTAGCTATAGATTGTTGGTTTTGGAGTTGAAAGACACTCCCTAGCCAACTCTTGTATTGCAGGTTGATCCCGTCGCCACGAATGTGGATTCAGAAGAACAATTTCCTATTTTCCCGAGGCCGAGTTGATTAAATTAGTAGAGATCGAATTCATTAATTTGAAGGGTCTGAGATTGCTGATTTAAAGAGGTTGAATTCATCACATTTTCGGTAGCCGAGTTCACCTTATTTACTGTGGTTGAATTTCTACATTCAAAGGGCTGAGTTCTATCAGTCAAAGGCATATATGAGGGCCAAAATTATATCCCTAAGGGAGACTGATCAACTATCAATCAAGGGGCAAATTAAACTTTGTCAGGGAGCTGATTTTAGTGCTAAAACAATTAATTTGGGAGGGGGGAGGGGGAGTGCATTGTTTCCTGTTGAATGGCTGGATTATTTGCAAGAGCCAGGGCTGAGTTTGCTGTCATTGCAAGGGCCGAGCTTACTATTGGTTAAGGGCTGAATTTCTCAGTTTGTTGGATCATGTGGCTTTCTCCAAACAAGTTGAATGAGTGGGAATTAAAGGACCGAAATGCACGAGTAGAGGGACCCGCGTTTGCTTGGTGCGAGTTAATGGTTCTGGAGGCCAAGTGACTGAGTCACTGAGGGTGTAAGCATTGTGGGATGCCGAACCCTCCATTTGCTAGGAGGACAAATGAAATTCCTGATCTCTTTTAGAGGCTGGATTGTTAAAGTATTTAGGGCCGAATTTCTAAGGCTGCTGGAGGATAAATTAAGGGGCTGGGTGGGACAAATTTCCTAGTTGCATTAACTGGCTGAGTTTCTAGTGTAGAGAGCATACGGTTCAACACATTTTGGCTAGAGATTTCTGGAGCATATCATCAGGTTCCATTCCAAAATTTCATGTAAAATTCTCCCTATGAATTTCCTGCAATAAAATGACGTTGGAGTTGCAATCATCATTCCTTGGGTTTGCATATTTAATTCAGTTGCTTGTATTATTTATTTGTGGATTATTTGTGAATTCATGGAAATGTTGTAATTAAATTTTCATGTTAGAATTCCCTAAATAAAACCCTTAAGTTCTTGCAAATTTAAATAAAGAGATCATTACAGTGGTATCATAATTGGTTTTCTTGCCAGCCTGAAGGGTTTATTTGGTTTAAAAATAAGAGAAAAGAAAAAAATGCTTCTGAATCATTAAGAGAAATTGTTCACAAAAGTTGCTAGAAGATTTTAGCAAAAAAATAGAAGACTGTAATAGAAAATTTCTTGAAAATTATAAAAAAAGATTTCTTGAAGATTATAATAGAAAAATTGAGGATTCTAACAGGTATTTCACAAGATTGGTAGATCGGATCAAAGCATGGGCATCATCAATGACGACAAAGGATAAAAGAAGTTGCAAATCTGCAGATGAAAAAGCAACAACTCAGTACCAGAAAGAAGAAATTGAAGTGAACCCCAAGGTAAATAATGATTCAGATACAAATATGGAAGAAAAGCCTGCTAAAAGATTGGAGGTTTGCGGCTACACTGGGCAACATAGTAGTAATGGAAACACTGTTTCAGAATTTTTAGAAGCACCTGTTTAGGTGAAATATGGGGCAGTAAGCAACAAAGGTGGCCCAACATTTTCAACCAAAAATAATTTAGCATTGCTATTGATTGCTGGTTGCAGTCAAAGGTCTTATGGTGACTTATAGACACTTGCAGGCATCAAGATGTTGCCGAAGGAGTATTCGTTATAGAGAAAGTTCAACATAAGAATAGAGTTCACTATATTAGTACTTGCACAAGGCCACCTAAATTCTTCAAGGTAATAGGGTTCATGTTTCCTGACGATGATGCTAGGTGCAGTCATGTTGGGATGGTGCTGCAGATGTATGTTAGAGCATTCTACAAGCATATATGGGATTCGGGTATTACTACGTAGATTTTGATTTTTTAATGGCAAGCAATCTTGGGAAGGGAGGACTATATTGTCCCTTTTCGAGAACAAAAGAAAGGAAAATTTAATTTAATTATTTAATGTCATCTTAAAGGTGATAGTGAGTAATTGTGCCGAGAGGTGCTCTACAACCCAGTATAGGGGTAGATGTGTAGGCGTAAATGTTTAACATTTAACATTTATATGTCGGCTCAATTAAAAAATAATAAAAGGTTAAAAGTAATATAGAACCGAGTATGGTGGAGATGTTGTGTGTAAAAATTTAAATCTTGGCTCAATTAATAATAAAATGTTAAAAGTAATAAAAATAATAAAGTTCAATTTGTTATATTGTAATTTTGTTTTGCATAAATAATTATAAGTTACATTGGTCATGCTAAATTAATAATGGTTGATAGACAAATCATCCTATGGTCTTTCTTTGACAGTAACTAATAAATTGAGATGTGAAGTGGATAAGTAAATTGCTTGCTCAAGCAGAAGAACTTGCATAAATTTTGGTGGGTAGTAACCACTTGTAAGTCTACACACTTACAATTTTACTCCTACATAAGTGTTGAAGAAAACATAAATAATGGTGGGAAGTAACTCCTGTAAGTATATTTTTTACATCTTATTGTTAAAAAATAAGAAAGGCAAAAAGATTTTCCTATATAGATAATTACTTGTGATTCTTTTATCTTTATGTTCTTTTTTTATCTTTTAGTTCATCAAGAAATTACCAAAACAATAAATATAAGGACAATAGATGTAGGTGTACAGCCAGGGAAAAACCCCTATCTAGGGGAAAACCCAATCAACAATTCTTCCTTCAATAGTTTCTTGAGATAATCCAAGATTCTTTGACCTAGACAAATACTTCCTCCACACCAAGTTAGGCCTCAATCCTTATTGCAGATGACAACCCTTCAAAAGCAACTTCAGCCTAGTAGCATCAACATGCAGTAGCAGCTTCGACCCAGTGGTCGCAACAGTAGCAGCTTTGACTAGACTAAGAGAACTTTGATCTCCCTTGATACACCTCAGAAGTGAGAGAGAGTTGGCCCAAAATTTCGATTTTTGTGTCTTCTATCTTCCTCCAAAAACTCGCATTCCTTTCCAGCTCTCCTTCCAGCCCTTTCTCAATTTCGCACTTCCCAGCTTTCAGCTTCAGATATCGAACTGTGTGAGAGAGTGAGATACTCCAAATGAATTCGAACTGCCTTGTATATATAACCTTCCAGTGAGGTCGAATTACTCTTCTTGAGGCCGACTTGATGTGGAGGAGACTAAATTCATTTTTTGAGTCAAAAATAATTCTTTTTACATGATTCGAAAGCCAAAGAAGGGTCTCTTTTAATGTACAATGACTCTAATGACAGATAAATCCTAGAAGTCCTCAATGGGGACTTTGACCTAAAGCATGATGACCCAAGCATGAAACCCATGCTTTAATAAGTCATAATAATAATAAAAATAATTTTCTTCATTCTTTTGATAAGTACATTTCATTGT
The DNA here is from genome assembly GCA_031772625.1 of Pinus tabuliformis. Lineage (NCBI taxonomy): Eukaryota > Viridiplantae > Streptophyta > Pinopsida > Pinales > Pinaceae > Pinus > Pinus tabuliformis. The sequence goes on along the minus strand of CM062818.1, from coordinate 912,495,687 downwards.
GACTCCAATACATTTATGAAGACTAAACCTAGTTACAAATTCCAACACTCCCTCTTAACTAGGGAGGTATTCATAATGACAAGTACAAGGAAGATTTCAGAACACATGAACCATGAAGAATTTTAGGCACCGCAATGCCGTGGACTAGATTCCTGACCAGGGAAATCTATCCAAGGTCCTCCAACAATTTAGGCACCGCAATGCCATGGACTAGATTCTTGACCAGGGAAACCTATCCAGGTGGGACTAAGATGGAATAAAGATTTTAGCCTCTCTAGGTACCATCAGGTTTACTTGCTAACCATCAACCCATGGATCTACGGGCATATCCGATGTTAGAGATCCATGAGCAACGCCACCCTCCCTACTTCGGGAATTAGACATCAAGTTTCAACACAAAGTGTCGGCTAGATGTCTTCCCAGTGAATGTCTCACACACAAGGCCTCAACTTCCTGATTATTCCAATCGGTAACAAATCCTCCCCGATCTAACCGATCGGCAACAAATCTCTCTCGATCAAACTGATCGACAACCCTAGAGCGTGTAAAACATGTTATGAAACCTTCGAGAGATTTAATTGTACAAACACAACCCCAATCAGTAACAAACTTTCAAATGTACATAAGTGAATATAGACCTCTGGGGTCTTTCAAACAACTGATGTTGCTTCTCAATTTTTCACAGTAGGACTTAGAGCTTTCCAAATGAATCTTGACAAAAGATTCCTCAACCATACAACTTCCTTTCCTACTTTTCATGCAGCAACATATTCTACAAATAGATCCTGCTCTTCTTATCTTAGTAGCCCTTCAAAATACATTCCCCAATTTCTTCTTTCGAGGTGTCCATCATCACTATGATATGACTGCCCTCTCAACTGGGGAGATTCCTTTTATCCAAGCTCCCTCTTAACTTAGGGAGATTTCTTTCATTCAAGCTCCCTCTTAACTTAGGGGGCTCAACTTCTTTTCTACGACATCGGAGAATCTTTCATGGCTTCCATCCTTCTCATCAAAGTTATCATGACCATCATTATTCATAGAACTTTCTTCTTCATGCTTGTCAACGAACATCTTCACCATCTTGAAGATTATTTATATGTACAACTTAGATAACAAGTACAACCAAGTCAATAGAGAAGCATGAAGTTAGCTATATTAGAATATAATAATGGAAGCATTTGACATTATACATCAGATACCCAAACCTAGTTACAAACAAGAGACACATACTCTTCAACTTCTTGCTAGGGTTTTTGTCATAAACCCTAGACTATATCATCAAGACTTTGAGTATTTCATAACAACCTTCATTACATCTAGGGTTTCAATGTTTCTTCTAGAGGTATGACATACCTTACTACAACATATTGCAAACCCTAGAAGCAATTCAAACAAATATAGATCTACAATGTATCTAACAACTTTATAATTCATATGTTAGACTTCCTACTAGGATTTAGTGCGAAACCCTAGATTTCATACATGATCTTTTAACAAACAAAACCAATCAGAACTTAATTCAAAGTAACAACATGACTAACTTCCACTAGGGTTTGTTGCGAATCTATTGTAGCGACTACAACCACCCTCCAAAATTTCGCCCATGCTTCGTTTTGGAGCCTCCCTTCTAAATCACAACAACTCATCTTGAACTGATCCAGGTACTTGTGCTTTGATTGAGCCTCACCATTTGCATCTTGGCTTGTGTTTGCTTACTTGGTTTACTGTCTAACCCATAAGCCGATCTCTTGATTTGGTTTCCATCCAGTTCTGGGCTTGCCTTAGAGAACTGCGCAATCATTGAGGGCAACCAGTGTTGCTCTCAGGAATTGCGCAGTCCAAGATGACAGTGAGCCTTGAGCTCAAAAATTGCATAGAGCATGAGAGGCAGCCCAGAGCCACTTAGCCCAGAAATTGTGTAGAAGCCTTTTTGCTCAGAAGCTGCCCAGTGTATGAACCAGAGAGTTGTCTGGTTCCTCCCAGAACTGCACAATCTCTCCGAGCAATGCATGGCAGCTTTTCTCGAAAAAGCAAAAAGCGAAATGTATCCCTAAAAAATAGGGATCTATTTTTAGTAGCTCGAAGGAGGCACTTGAGTTATTTTGGAAACCGCTGCCAAGTGTTGCTTTTTCCTTGATTTTTGGTCTTCCCATCATAAACCCTAAATTGACCAAATCGATTTAATCGACGCTGCCAGAGCTCACTTGCACATTCGATCTTGGAGCTTTGGCATTCCTGAGGAGATCAAGGAACCTTCGGTGTGATCGTCGTCGCTTTTCCGGGTAAGTTTCACTTTTCTTGTCTTTTGCCGTTTTTTCTGTCGCTTTTGCTTGTTTAGCTTGTGAGAGTGTTGTTTCACTTGTTTTGTTGAATTACTGTTGGCATTTTAAGTTGTTTTAGCTTGTAGAAGTGTTTTTTCAAGTTTTGCATTGCCTTTCCCAAGTGTCGCAAGCATTACCTTATTTTCGCACTAATGGTCGCCGTCGCAGCAACTCTCTTCACATGCTTCATTTTCCTTCAGTTTGATTGATTCCTGCACTTGTTTCACTTGCATGCATCATCACTTAGTCAGATTTGCACTCAACATCACACCATCCTTCAAATCTGCTCGATTTCACACTCCCCTTGGGAAGATCTAGGCTCCCCTTGCCTGGATCTTGTATTTCCTTGCATGCACTGCGCATTTTGGGAGCTCAAGGCCTCTGCCTTGGCTTCTGGAATTGCGCAAAGGCTGCCCTGGCCTGGGTCCAATTGCGCAGTTCCAGTAGCCAACCTCCCCGGTTGGCCACTGAGACTGCGGAATGCGCAGTTTCTCTGGGCCTTTGCCCAGACTGAACTGCACATTGCGCAGTTCTAGCAGGCAGCCAATGACCTCTGTGAACCAGAATTGCGCAGTTTGTCCCATCATGAGCTCGGTTTGTTGCTTGGTCTTGTCTTGAAGTTGCTTTTGGTTTTAAGCTAACATTTTCCTGCCATGAGTGTCCTCTCTGTCTCTAGGTACAACAGTTGTTGAGCATCTCTCTAGCAGTTACAGTTAACATGGCCTCCAAGAGAGCTGCATCAAAGGAAACCATCGAGAGCAGTACTGGGGAAGCAGTTGAGCAGACATCAGTTAATCTACTAGTTTATGCAAACACTCAGTTGTTCATTGAGAAGGGTACGACATAGCTGTTCATTGAGAAGGATACGACATTAACATGGCAGGGAATCAAGGATACTTTTGTAGAGGATTTCAAGGAAGGCTTAGAGGATTGACATGTTTACCTTAGCATCCATCGATCAAGATTATACAAGGTTGCATGTAGGGATCCCACCTTCCCATGTGCGAACATTATCAGCTGGATTGTCTCACACACAGATCCAAAGACTATGAAATTGAGTAGTGCCAGCAGGATAGAGCTTGCCACCTTCAAGGCGGAGAACTTTTAGCAGATGTATCATTTACCTCAGTCGGTGAAGTGCATGGACACATTTTTCTATGCCACCCATAGCTTTGTGAATACTAGAGATATTGTCAAGTGCTGGGTGAAAGAGTTGTCAAAGTTTAGACAGACACCCAATCATGTTTACAAGACAAAGTCTCTCAGGAAGGCTTATCAGTTCTTGATCATCTTTGCATGTAGAATATACGGTCAAGAGAACATAGAAACCTTTCCTGAAGGTTGGGTAGTTGTGTTAGACCAGTTGGTGAATGATGGGAAGCCATTCAACTGGTTGGACTTATTGGCTCATCAGTTGAAGATCCATGTGACTAATGCCCAAAATTTGCCAAAGAATGAGCAAGCGAGATTCTACATGTCCGCATACTTACTTTCGGAATGCTACTACCCTCCTCTTCCACCTGCTACTCAACCTCTGGCTCTATCTTCTCCGCTGAGTTACTACTACTGAGAAAATCGAACTGCATGGGCAACTGAGTTCTGCACTAGTGTATTTTCCATCACCACATCGACCTCTTATAATCCACTAATGAAGCACCAACAACCAAGATTAAAACTTAATCAATGGATAGGATCATCTATGGATCGATCTGTGTGAGTTTCTAGATGATTCTCACCTTATCTCAATTAACACTGATTAATTAACCATATTCCCTAAGTTTAGACTTAGGAAATATTTAGAAAACGATTAATAATCTAATTGAGACACTTCATGGCAAAATTTCCAGAAGCGATTTTTGGGTTTTGGAGATCTCATGTGTTCTAGCCTTTCCACCAAATTTCGTGGCTAGAACACATCCGATGCTACAAAAACTAACAAAGATAATAGGCTTACCTAGGTTGTTACATACATACACAGTGTTACTAGCATCATTTACATTACAAAATTTGGTTTACAATGACTCAAAATGCTGATGGCTGATGATCTTGATTCTTTGAAAAATTTGGTACATTCTTCCTTGGAACTTTGATAAAATGTGTGCAACAATGGACATGACATTTTGGATGATTTTGTATAGCCTTCTAAGCCTTTGTTGCTTAATAGAGGTGTTACCCCCTAAGAGGCAACTAACTTAGAGGCACCCTCAGAGGGGTGTATTGTTGTTGATTCCATAAGCCTTCTTGCATAGACTCTCTAGACTTAGTCATTTCTCTCATTTTTCTCCTCCATCATCATGGTAACTCAGCTATGGTATATCAGATAATCCACCATCACCTCTTAGATTATTTCTCTCATTTTTCCCCTCCATCATCATGCTAGCACAACTATGGTATATCTTACTCCAACCTCACCTCTTACTCCAACCTCACCTCTTAGATTACAGATGCAGTAACAAATGGTATAGAATTTGGTTACAACATATTCCCTTGTGATATTCCGTGCATCGGTTATTTTACTGGGATGTGGTGCCATAACTTCCTTGATCTAATGAAATCTGATAATGCTTCATAATGTATAGTTTTATTCTTTGCCTCATCGTACCATGGGGGACATGGTTTTCTTCTAGAAGTGTTGTCATTTCTTGGGTTAGCTTGTATTGTTGGAAAACTGGTTAAGTAGCATCTTACACATCTCCAACCATGCTTAACACTCTTGGCACCATGCGGTTCCTAAAAAATACTTTCCCCTTTCATGTTTGACTTATCAAAGATCACAAAAAACGTCTAAATAAAGAAAAACTTAAGTCATTAAAGCCAAAAAGGTTAGGAGGAGAGCAAATAATGTTAAAGGCCAAAAAATGTAATGCTTGAGTGAATGCCACCTTGCTATGAGGTCATGGCCCCTAGTCCCATGGTTGTCTATGAATAGAGACTTGTTAATTGAATTGAACACTTAAAGAAAAAGGAAAAATGGGTTGTAAGAAACAATGGTGAGGAGAGGCAACTCAATGCTAAGGTCCCTCTTTAAAGGCCTTTATACACAAAATTTCTAGCTCTTGAAAGCTAGATGATAAAAAATGTAAGACTTCTGCACCATTATTTGATTTTGAGGGTCATTGCATGGAAATTTTCCCTTCCCCTTTCATAAGTTTCCATCGCTTCACCTTTTGTTTACTCCCGTGTTATCAAAACTGGACCAAACCAGTTTGAACCGGCCAGTCCAACTTGTTGGAGGGAAAAAACCGGTTCAGATTGGTCTCTTGAACTGGCTTTGGCCGGTTCATAATCGAAATTCGTGTACAACGCAACATGTGGGGCTTATTTTGCTTCTTTTTTACTTTTTTTTTTTTCTATTAGCTGGCTATTGGCCCACAATAGGTGCCTAATATTCAAGCCTATGGCCCTACTATTGCTATGTAATTCATGGTAATGTTTAAGTAAAAGTGACATTCTCCTTTATCTTTCATTTTCATCCTTTTACTTAAATTTTTAACATTACCATGAAATGACTCGGGACGTTTTGAGAGTGGTTTTGAATTCATTGGATTTCTTATGGAGAAAGCAGAATTTTAGATCATACTCAAAATCTAGGAGACTTAACAGTTTTTAAGATTGGGGGGATTGCAACATTTCCATTGGATTTTGTCATTTACGAAGGTATGGAACTAGTATTTAATTAAGAACACCATGTGAAAATTCCAAACTAGAATCCTATTGCGGCAACTAGAAATTATTCTCCTAATTGTTAATTTAATTTAACAATTTATTTACTGTTTGCTATAGCAAATACTGAATAAATCAAAACTGCAATCGACGCAAATAAAACCGCGGAAGAATAAATGCTGGAAGAAATGCTAGCACCCACACATAAAAATAACATAGTTATTTTTGGACAATGTCCCTAGAAAAACCCAACTTGGGAAAATCAGTGCAATAGTTGAGGGTTTTATTATTAAGCATCAATGAAATAATCTGAGTACAATCTAGATACTGGCAGTCCTGCAGAGAAAATGCTGACACAAATCTAGTGGGGAAATTTCCTCACCCCATAGGCAAATCTGGGCTCTGACCTCAGCTCCAAGTGAGCCATCCAAACTGGCTCTGTGCAGCTACTGTGTCACCGTAGCGCAGTCCCCTGTGCACTCAGTTCGAATCAGCTTCTCCTTAAGTTGTCTGGTTTGTTGCTATCTGGGAAAATGTCTCTCTTGGCCTTTGGAACCTCTGTCCAGCTTCTAGCACTGAAACTCGTCTTTCCTCAGCAGAATCGAAACTGCCTCTAGAGGCTGTTGCGCTGCCCCAACATCAGCCTCTCTGTGGATCTTTTGCCTCTCTGCAAATGCACTCACCGGATCTGGAAATCTTCCTCCGACTTCATTGTCTCTGCCCCTCTCTCACTGCTTTGATCTCAGGCTCTCTCTCTCAGCAACTGACTGCTGCTACTCTGGAAATCGATCTTCTCATGAAATCGAACCTCTCAAGTGTCTTCTCCATCACCACATCAACCTCCTCTTATAATCCTCTGTTGGAGCACCAACGACCAAGATTAAAACATAATCGATGGCTAGGATCATCTTGGAGTCGATCTGTGTGAGTTTCTAGATCATTCACGCATTGACTTAATTAATACTAATTAATTAACCATATTCCCTAAGTTTAGACTTAGGAAATATTTAAACACTGGTTAATAATCTAATTAAGTCATTTCTAGGCGAAATTTCCAGAAATGATTTCTGGGTTTTGAAGATCTCATGTAATCTACTGTGTCCACAAAATTTCAAGGCTAGAATACATCCGATGCTACAGAAACTAACACACCAAGCCATCTATGTTAGTATGTACCTTGATGTTAGTGGCATTGGTTGTCAAACTCGTCTACCATGATCCTACTAAAAATGTACCCATTAGTCAAACAAAATCTTGAATTGACATGCTAAGCATTTTCTAGCTTATTTTAATGTTTAGAGGGTGATATGGATGATTAAGATCCTAATATAGGTAAAGATTTTGATGATATGTAAGTATTTGTTGTAGCATGTTTTTTTTGGATGCTAGAGGCCATCTAGGGCCTATTTTTTGATGTATTTTCGGTTCAAAGATGCATTGCACTCGGTGCTATTTTGATTATGTGCATCCTTGCACGCTATATAAATGAGAACTTTTGCTTATTTTTGTATAAATGGTTTGGATTCATATGGATGCACATGAATACACATGTTTTTCTTTAAAATTTGAATATTTTGTGTGTTTTTGGTTGACCGATCTGGCTTTGACCGGTTCCCACTCTGGGGGGTTTACCAGTTTGGTGATCGGTTCGATTATGTTAACGCTGGCTTACTCAGGGACTTGGAAGTTGGAAAACACACTTTGTGTAATGTCCCTTCCTAAATTATTTCGGAACAGGATTAATTTCTACATTTTGGGGTCAATTTTGGAGGTGACAGGGTCCATTTCATTTTTATTAAAAGACTTAGCAGTTAGAAGTAAGTTACTTTGGGATTTTGTTAGTAGCATTTGGGGCCACCCACACAAAGAAATACACACTCTGTAAGCCAATGGTTCAAAATGCATGAGAGGGAAAATCAAAGGCTTAGTGAGGGACCCACGAAGGAGGGAAAAAGGCTCCACGAAATCTATAAAAAGGAGGTAGCACTCTTCATTTGACATCTTTGGCATATCAAATTTCTTCTTAGTTGCTCGAGCTTCTTAGCCGGGTCACTAGATGTTTAGCATGAGTTTTCCGAGTAGAGAACTCCCCCTTTCTTCGGGGGACTTCGAGTGCCACCCTAAAGAGGTTCTTCCATAATCTTCTGGACGTGATTTTCAGTGTGATTTCCAGCATTTGCATTTAGATTTTTTTCGATGGTGCATATTTCTAGAGGACGTAGTGGGGAAATCGAGTTGAAGATTGAAGTCCTTTGCATTCTTCAGAGGTGCTATTGTTAGGAGAAATTCTGGGAGAGAAGCTTTGGTGATTTTCTGCTCACTTGGGTGAGTTTTTGGGCTGAAGGTGATAGCTTTCTTCAGTGAGGATTTCACAGTTCTTGGGGCCAGTGCAGAGGGCAAAGATTGGGCACACGTGGGTGGTGGAGACTCAACCATTGGAGTTGTTCCTTGTCGGGAGAAATAAGGGAAGTATTGGTGGAGGCAATTACTACCTTTCCGGAGTGTTTGGGGAGGATTTTGCTGGAGTATTGACAGTCAGTGTGTTTCAGTAGTTTTGGAGGGTGTAGGGCTTTTTGGGGGTCAATTTCGGAAGCTCAAAATACGGCCAAACCATTTTTGGGTTTTTGTGGGTTTTTTGGGAGGAGTCTGTGACTAAAATGTCAGAATTTTTCAGGTGATATTCGGGCATGAAATCCTAATTCTTATAACAGGGCGAATTGCTAGTTAGCTGGGGAATTTGCACCATTTTGTGGGTTCGACTTTGGCTTGGAGATAGGCCAAACCCTTTATGGGTTTTTCTGGGTTTTTGGTGGAGAGCTCAAAATAAATTTGGCAGAATTTTCTGAGCACTTTTGGAGGCTCAAACAGGGGTTTCTTCTAGCCAGTGGTTGTAGAATTTCTAGGGTCAGCGCAGAACATTGAGGAGAAGTCTTTCCTTTGCATCCGGGCAACATTTTTCTCACTTGGGATTGTCTAGCTTGCTTTGGCAAGCCAGGTGCACACATTCCATGCATTATACTCTCCTTTGATAATAAAATGGCTCAGTTTGGCGCAGTTCTGGTGCAATTTTATGGGTGTTTAATTGTTGTCTGAATTTTTTTGTGTCATATGTGTATTTTGCTTGTTTAGCACTGTTATTTCCTTTTTGGAACATTACAGTGGTATCAGAGCATGATCTTGGCCCAACTGTGGGTAACCAGTAAGATCATGGGAGATTTGGGCATGTATGCACAGTGACGGGTTACACCGTACACCACCCATGGCTCAAGGGAGATTCAGTATGCAAAAATTCTGGGGTGGAATGCATTGGAACGATGAGAGGTTGGCTCAGTTGAGGAAGGTGTCAGACTAGATCCATCCTTGTCCTTACAACATAGACATTAGAGGTGCACCAAGCTATGGGAGTAAAGCCATCTACACCATGTGGGGAAAGTCGACAGAATCAGGGCACTAGATCTCCTAAAAAGGAGCAAGCAGGCCAACGACAGTTAGAGGGTGAGTCAAGGAGACGATTTTGCTGGTGGAGACCTAGTTTTAGGCATCAGGGGCCTAAGGAGGAGATCGAGGGTATGCAGGGTCATGAGGAGCACATCGATATACCCAATGTAGCATAGGAGTCACCATTGTTAGAGACCTCTTTGATAGCACCAGTTGACACCTTGACAGAGAAACTGGAGCATACACCCATAGAACCATCGATGATGTGGTGTTTGTCGCCGATGAAGTGCCATCTGTTGTTGAGGTATCCATTGATGAGGTGTCCAGGACTGTGTCCGGATTTTCAGGTGATGGCAGCCCACAACAAATTAGGGAGGAGCCGGGAGACACATCCATTAGTGAGGTGTTGATGGGCACAGAGGCACCCAGATCTGTGACAGAGTTCTCAGACGACAACTACCTATAGCAGTATGGAGAGCACCTTGAGGAGCGTGAGCTAGATGAGGATGTTATGCTCGATGAGCTACTTGTGGAGGGACAACTCGGGACTCCTGTTGTGCCCATGGTAGAGGGGGATGGGCAATCATTTGTTGGACCTGCCATCGACGAGGAGCAGATAGATGCGCAGGCAACCAACAGAGCTGTAGTCCTTCCAGACAGTAACTCTCTTCAGGCTTATGTAGATGGGGCCTGCAGTATTGTTAGGTTACCTCTGCACGTTGGAGGGAGATTGGTTGGGTTACCTAGACAGGTTGTATATGATGACCGGGCCAGTGAGACAAGGCAACATGAGTTGCGTAGGGTGCAACACTCGCATGATGGACTTGCTATGTACTCGGGGACTCTTGCATTTGATCCCTCTCATGGGGTTGGGTGGCAAGAGATATTGAGTTGGTACCTGATAGGGCTGACTAGGTTTTTGGATACATCCATGATCGGGAGCATAGTTTAGCAGGGGCCATGGTTTGCTAGAGGGGCTCGAGGGCTGGATCATCGTTGGGACCCAGGTGGGACTCCCCACCACTCCATGGATTGGGTCAGTCATGGTATTAGCAGGATGGCAAATCCAATGATTGGACTCACCCCCATTCTCATATTCCCACCAGAGTTTTGGATAGCACCCGTGACAGGTCGAGCAAACAAAGGAGTAGGCAGACTCCATGAGTTGTCTCGGCATGTTGGCCGTATGTGGGGGCATAGGATGATCAGTGTACCTTGGCAGGAGTTTGTCGGAGGAGGTGGCATTGGCAGGCCACCAGACAGTGCCTTGTATGGAGTTGGGGATTCCTCACACTTGTGTAGGGCACGGAGGACATCGAGGAGCAGAGCAGTAGTGGCATCACTACTAGTGCCTAGAGAGATTCACTTCTTGGGCCCCTCAAGGAGGATTTGGAGGGGAGATCCCCTCATCGGAGAGCATGGTGATGCGACGGTGGAGGTGATGATATAGGTCGGGTGCGGGCCGACGCATATGGACACAACTTTAGGCCATCACATCCAGGGATGGGTAGGAGCATCTAGCGTGGAGCAGTGGTCTGCAGATGGGCATGGAGACGCATGGGGGTGTGCCATAGTATGTTGGACTGCGTTGTGGAGTGGGAGTGCCTCACATTGCATTGAGTACATGCGGGGAGTGACAGGTGTAGTGACACATGACGGTATAGGATGGTATAGTCGTAGTCGGAAGTATCCAGTGGTGTACTAGGATAGGTTGCAGCATACATTGGCATGTCGAGGAAAGCGGCGATACTAGGTGGTATGCCGTGGCAAATGATGCGGCGTAGCGGGTGTTTGGAGCGTTGCCTCCCAGGAGACTTATGGATAGGGGCACTATGTGTACCTTTGGATGCAGCCCTTGTAGGATCGATGAGGACACTGTTGAGCATCTGGGGACACCATGCTTAGTGGAGACAGGGCTTCGAGGGGGTTATTAGCAGATCTGAGACAGAGAGGGGGTCATCCATAGGATTACTCATGAGCATTCCGATGTACTCTTGATCATACCCATCCTCCTCCGGTGTTGTTTATAGTTGCAGAGTGTTTGTTTTTTGCCCCTTGACACTCTCCATTCAGGCAACATGGCTTGGGAGGTTCACCCTAGGTAGTTGTATGAGACACCTCGTGTCATGAGCCGGGAGAAGACTCTCCAGTTGAGACACTTGGTAGGTGCACAAGTTGATGAATACAGACTTAGGGATGGCGTGGTTGATTGTCAAGGTAGCATATGTTCCACCTTTGGGCTCACACTTGGGGAGGCGACTGAGAGGGAGTTGCATATTACTTTTTCAGCTGGATAGCTCGAGGCGTTGGGGGAGCATGAGGTGCAGGGGATGGTAGTCCTTGTCAGAAGGATGATGCTGAGGCTTCCAGCAGTACCCAAGCACATCATCAGGAGCTGGAATAACAAATATTGCTGTGTGATTTGGTAGGCGCAGAGTAGTTGGTTATTTGTGACACAGGTTCTTGATGCTCGGTGTCTACCTATTGGATACCTACAGGAGACAGAGACGGGGCACAAAGGGGTCCCAACAGCTAGCAGCATAACACAGCAGCAGGCAGAGAGGATTTGGGGTTGTGGACCTCCAATATGGTTATGGGATCCAATGGATTGGTGGGATACTCCACTCCTCAGTGAGCCTAGTCAAAATAATAGGCAAACTGATTCATTCATAGACACACACATGGGGAGTCACCAAAGCCCTCACCATAGGGCGAGTCAAATTGTTGCTCATGATTGGGGCCAACCATGGGGCGATAGGCGCTGGCACTATTCAGGCACTTTGGTAGGTTGGGTCTAACCTCGATCACGTAGATTGTGGTCCAGAGTTATGCGAGAGGAGGTTATGGTACAAGCGTGCTAGACAATTAGTGATGACCAGGGTGTCGCAGGGTCAATAGGATAGTTTCTTTCTACGCTGGGCATGGGGCCCTAGCATCACAGTGCTTAGCGGTTCAACTACCCATAGGGGTGAGCTGGTCTCCATAGTACAGGGTCATCCAGATTTTCCACTGCGTTTTCATGATTTGCTGATGGCGTGGGAGACTTCATCAGCATGGCAGGATGGCTAGCAAGAGGATTTCAAAAGGAGCTCATGCAGGAGAGGCTTCATTTGCATGGGGATTGAGTTGTATCTTCAGGGGCCCACAATCAGAGTGCATGGGGTGGACTATTCGGTAGGGAAACTTCATGAGGATTTGGACGGAGTTTTACATCGTCAGGATGCTCTACTTATTGGCAATAGACAGAGGGGTTCTAACGCCCCTATCTGGCAGGATAGTGAGTGGAGCAAGGGGTGCTTCATGTTGATCAGGTTGGCTTGGGATCCTGGTATTGAGGGACTCCTTCACTATAGGATAGTACAACGATCAGGGACGATCCAATGGCATATTTGGGACCCTGGTGAAGTTTGCAGAGATAGTGGGGATCCACAGTCAGAGAGGGCGCTTGTTCAGGCACTGCTTGAGGACAAGCAATTTTTGGTGCATTGGAGGAGCTTGCCGGATGAGGATGCTACTTGGGAGGGCGAGCACATACTTGAGCATCCAACATTGAAGTTGCTTGGGGACAAGCAACATTTGGGAGGGGAGGACTGTAATGTCCCTTCCTAAATTATTTTGGAACAGGATTAATTTCTACATTTTGGGGCCAATTTTGGAGGAGATGGGGCCCATTTCATTTTTATTAGAAGACTTAGGAGTTAGAAGTAAGTTACTTTGGTATTTTGTTAGTAGCATGTGGGGCCACCCACACAAGGAAATACACACTCCCTAAGCCAATGGTTCGAAATGCATGAGAGGGAAAATCAAAGGCTTAGTGAGGGATCCACGAAGGAGGGAAAAAGGAGGGAAAAAGGCTCCACGAAATCTATAAAAAGGAGGCAACACTCTTCATTTGACATCTTTGGCATATTGAATTTCTTCTTAGTTGCTCGAGTTGCTTAGCCAGGTCACTTGGTGTTTAGCACAAGTTTTCCGAGTGGGGAACTCACCCTTTCTTCAGGGGACTTCGAGTGCCACCCTAGAGAGGTTCTTTCATAATCTTTCGGAGGTTATTTTCAATGTGATTTCTAACATTTGCATTTAGAGTTTTTCCGGTGGTGTGTATTTCTGGAGGACGCAATGGGGAAATTGAGTTGAAGTCCTTTGCATTCTTCAGAGGTGCTATTGTTAGGAGAAATTCTGAGAGAGAAGCTTGGGTGATTTGCTGCTCACATGGGTGAGTTTTTGGGCTGAAGGTGATAGTTTTCTGTAGTGAGGGTTTCGTAGTTCCTGGGGCCATCACAGAGGGCAGAGATTGGGCACACGTGGGTGGTGGAGACTCAACCATTGGAGCTGTTCCTTGCCGGGAGAAATAACGAAAGTATTGATGGAGGCGATTGCTACCTTTTCGGAGTGTTTGGGGAGGATTTTGCTGGAGTATTATTGACAGTCAATGTGTTTCAGTAGTTCTGGAGGGCGTAGGGCTTTTTGGGGGTTGATTTTGGAAGGTCAAAATACGGCCAAACCATTTATGGGTTTTTGTGGGTTTTTTGAGAGGTGTCTATGGTTAAAATTTTAGGTTTTTTTGGCAATATTCGGGGCTGAAATCCTAATTCTTATAATAGGGCGAATTGCTAGTTAATTGGGGAATTTACACCATTTTGTGGGTTCGACTTTGGCTTGGAGATAGGCCAAACCCTTTCTGGGTTTTTGGTGGAGAGCTCTAGTAATTTGGCAAAATTTTCTGAGCACTTTTGGAGGCTCAAATAGGGATTTCTTCTAGCCAATAGTTGTAGAATTTCTAGGGCCAGCACAAAACATTGATGAGAAGTCTTTCCTTTGCATCCGGGTAGCATTTTTCTCACCTGGGATTGTCTAGCTTGCTTTGGCAAGCCAGGTGCACACATTCCATGCATTGTACTCTCCTTTGATAATAAAATGGCTCAATTTGGCGTAGTTCTGGTACAATTTTATGGGTGTTTAATTGTTGTCTGATTTTTTCTGTGCCGTATGTGTATTTTGCTTGTTTAGCACTGTTATTTCCTTTTTGGAACATTACACTTTGTCCTAGGACTTGGCACATGTATAAGGGTTAATTGATGTCTACGCATGGCAACACTTAGCCAAATTATAAAACTAGCTTTTGTTGTGTTGTGTTTGAAGAAATCACTAAGGGTATGCCACCTAAGTTGGACCCACCACTAGAAGTGGGCCATTTGCATTGGGTCACATTTTCCAGTCCTTGTGGAAGCCTTTTGCCTGTCCATTGAGGTTTTCCATTTCATTTTACCCTCAAACCAACAGATAGACAAAGGTGGTCAATGGGACCTTGGTCTTTGCTCTACACATCTACCATCAACAGAACAACAAACGGTTTAATTATATTCATATTTTGCAACACAACTATAACACGGCAGCTCATGTTTCCATAGGCATACTCTATTTGAGCCCTGTTATAGTTTTCAACCTCCTTTTCCTTGTGAATTCTCAACTGCTCTTCCTTCTCTATCCACATCCTACCAACAGAAGGATCAAGATAAGGCTTATTCCTTTGGGCAGAACATAGCTAAAATTTATGCCAAATTCCATCAACACAGGCCAAGTGCAAGTCACTTGATGGTTGACATTGAGTACCTTCATGTTTTTTGGTTGGCGACAAAGTTTGGCTTCATTTAGACAAGCAAATATTCATAAATTAGCTGGCTCACAAGCTCGAACTAATTATATGTGGGAGATATGCTATGATGCAACAATTGGGTTCCAATCAGTGTCTTAAAAATTGGTCGAACCAGA
Source organism: Pinus tabuliformis (assembly GCA_031772625.1). Lineage (NCBI taxonomy): Eukaryota > Viridiplantae > Streptophyta > Pinopsida > Pinales > Pinaceae > Pinus > Pinus tabuliformis. The sequence goes on along the minus strand of CM062818.1, from coordinate 912,480,490 downwards.
GCCAGAAGTGGCTAGTTTTCCTGGTTTGTTCCTAAAAGAGGATGGACTGGCCTTTGGACTGGTTTAGTGAGCTCTTTACGGAATCAGTCAATTCAGTATTGAACTGATCAGACTGGCTGGTTCAACCATTTTACATTGTTGTGTGTGTGTATTTATTAATTTTTTATAGTTTATGTAATTTTTAGTAAATTGGTAGATAAGGTAAGTTGGCAGTTGATTCCGATCTGAGTCTGGTCTAACTCTTGGCTAATTCTGACTTCTAAAACATTGGTTTCAATGCCTTAAATCTTTCATCTCAGCTCGGTATTCATGATATGGTGAATGTGAGCCAACCAAAGCCGTATGAACCTTCTCACTTAGAGGAGGTTCCAGTCACACATCGGAAGGCAACCATTCCATATGGTCAACCTATTTTTTCTGAAGATAATCTGCTTTGTGTCCACACCGGATCTACTAAACAACATCAAATCACCACATGATTGGCCGCAATGACACCTTTCCCACCAAACCAAGTGGCTGTTCTAGTCAATGTTTGAGCAACAGTTTCCTCATCTACAGTAGATATTGGGGACAATTTCCTCTAAGGACGGTGGAAATAATGAGACTTAGTCTAGTGGACTTAGTCCAAATATATGTTATATTTGTATTTTGTCCTTGTGTAGTTATATTTTGTATCTCACCTGCCTCATTGCAAATATTTCATAGGTGATTTGTTTAAAGATGTTCACTCATCTAACTGTGTATTTTACATTTGCACATCTCATAGGAGACTTGGTCAAAGATAATCACTCCAGCAAACAGTATTCATATTTATGTATATATTCAAGGAACCACATAATGTGCAACATGTATCACCAGTCTCCTTTCTTCTTGCATTCTTACATTCTTGTGTGTGAGTATATGAATTGTTGTCTAACCTTGCACATATCACCGACTAACATAGGTTGTTCAGAATATTTCAAAGAAAAAGGTATTGTTCGTATTTCTAATTTTGTATCATTCTGTATGTTCATTTGAAGATATGCTTCAAACATCAACATGATTGGTGTCTTTTGTCTATACCTTAAGTACACACACATGGTACATATCTCTAGTGTCATTGCATTCAACGAATTTTTTCCTTAAAATTCAAATTTTGTCGAATATGAAGGCAACTTGAAATAAGGTTGACCCAGATTCAGTGAATCTCATTCGGAATGTAAAATCAAGCTCGAATTTGAATTTCAAGTTAATAAAATGGGTAAAAAATCAAGGGTTTGTTCAAATTTGGCCCCAAGATACGACAAAGAAAAAAATTAAAAAATTAAAATGCTAGCCACTACCCTTTCCACATGATTTTCACATGGAAACCCCTCCGTGCAGCTGCATACTCTTCCACTCGTACACTGAACCGAGTTCCAGCTTCCTCCGCCTGAAGAATTTCCTCCCTGCTGCTGCCTAATCCGCTGTGAGTGCGACCAACCCATTTCTGGACTCCTCTACCTGACAAGTTTCCTTCCCACGGCCCACAGCCATAGAGTCCTCTGCTCTAGATGGACATATTTTTAAAATTTAAAATTTTGTACAATTGAATTTAATGCCAAATTTTATGATGGAAAATTTCACTATTGAATTTTTGTCAAATTTCAAGGTCGTCGATATCGAATTTGAATTCTAACCAGGGGACTTAGCACATCTCCAACATAAATCAATCCACATTTTCATAGACAAGTGTGAAATGACATTGGAGTGAGTATGAAAGTGCAACTAATTCCTGAATTTATCCTATATTGGCCTATTATTTAACCTTTTTATCAAGGTATTTTAATCTGGGCATTTATAATTCCATTCATATGCCTGATTTGTCACATCACTATAAAGCGCTGGCTCTGTTTCCTTTTCTCTTCCTTTTTCTTAATGTTTCCATTCCTAAATTAGTTAGGCATTTAAGCATGAAAACAGTAACCTGCCACCTGTACAAGTGCATGTTTATTGTGCAACATTGGGCTTTGTTTGCCAGTAATGGATTTACAGTTATGTGAATACAAATCCAAAGGGAAGTTAAAATATGTTTTTTATGTTCCCATGCAGTCATTTTTGGCAATATCTATGAACACGTTCCATATTGGAAGAAATGCCATCTCACCATTTTGGACAAACAATTAAATCTTTCCTTTTTTGGTTCTACTTGTTGTGATGAAAGTCTATTAATCTTGTATTGTTTAAACCAAGGTTGGGAAGGCCAATTCAAGACTAAGAAATTTTATAAGGGCACAGGGATTTCTGGGAAATTGTGTGGTTCTGAAGAATGTACTTGAACAGAACTTTTTTGTGAACACAGTCAAGGATTAGGGAAGGCATTACAATAACTTTGGCATGCCTTTCTTCAAAAGTGCAAACAAAATAATATACATTATTATACTGATTCTTCCCCGATCTTGTAATGCAAGAGGTTCACTATGAACCTCTTCCTCTTAACTAAGATAAGATACATTTTCAACAGTGCAATAACAGGAATGTGAGCACTGAGCATCTTTCTCATTGATTTATGAACTATTATAATATAATCATGTTTGGGAGTTTCTAGTAACAGTATTGGCTCTATGTTAGGGCTGTCTATACTAGTCTCTTAGAATCAAAGGATAAGAATAGTATTAGATTTTCTTTTATATTTTATTATGGATAATAATTCCTCTAAAGCTTGGTGTATTTTCGTCGTTTCTTTGCAGATAGATGTGCTTGAGGTTGATGGTACATACTACGGTACATACATAATTATGCCAGTTTATCTATCCTTCTTTCTTGATTCTTTTTTGAAGTGCATTTAATGTCTGAATATTATTAACCACAAATGGCTTCTAAGTAAGTTGTGCCAAAGTTTTAGATCATATGTAGGTCAAATTTGGTGAAGAATACTTTTAACATAAGTGCCTTGTATAATCTTATTTATTCGATGGTTGAATCACTTCAGGTTTTTCTGGTTGCCATCGGTTTGAAGCACATCAGCAACTAGGACTTCCAACTATCCGTTGTAGAATACGACGAGGAACAAAAGATACTCTGAGGCTAGTATATCCTTGACATATCTGTTGTTAATTAAAAATTAATATATTAGTAATCTTTTCTTAATTGCTTCTCTTAGCTCTCTTTATATGATATTGGATCTAGTCCACTAGGCACTTCAATCTGTTTGGATCTGTATCTGGTTCTAATATGGCTTTGTTACCCACCACTAGTGGGTGACCCCAAAGGAGAATTTTTCTCCTAGATTTGTCTTCAGCTATCAGCTAACAACCCTAGACAACCACGAGGGTAGCCGATGTTGTGCTAGATGTCTCCGCTCCCTGAGCCAGTCATATGTCCCCTCGCCCATTTGTCGAGATCGTATGTTTTAAGGTGGGCCATGCAATCCAAAAAGTATGATTTTTCATTATGCAATTGGGTGCTTATGCTTGTTTTTTTGGGCACACTTGGGTATGGATTATTGGGTGACTTGGAAGGAGGAAGGGCTTTGACTGTAGTCTTGTTCCCTTATCTTAACTGGGGATTAATCCTCAACCCTAGTCCCGTGGGATCTCCCCTACTGGCTTACAGCTTTAGGATGGGCACTACTTGGGAACCCCCGATTTTGGTAACGCGGTTCCGTTTTCCCGTTCCATATTTTTCACTCCCCTCTGCACATTACATGCCCTATTTGTGATGTTCTCACTTAGCAATATTGCTAAGGGGAAAATATCAATTTTGCCAATTTTGTCATATTTTGCATTTACACTTAGGAAAAGTAGTGGGTTATGGAACCCCACTCGAGTTTTGGAGCTAAGGGACGGCCCAACTTAGGAGAAAGAGAGAAAATCGAAATGTTGGTGGGTGGTGGGGACCACTCAAGGAGAAAATACGACCCCCCTTGGAAATACGCATTCCTTGGAGGGAAACGTTGGGGGGTTCGATGGCTGGGCCCCACATGGGCAATTAGGAGGCACAATGACAAAATAGGAGGCATTCATTTTGGGCATCTTTGATCATTTGAGCATTCACCTTGACTAGCACGCTTCAGCTAGAGGCCAAGTCTGCATGTGTTGTGTTATCGCTTAAACTAGCAGGGACTTAAAGGGGATCCCTAAAGGGCAAATGCTAGGCCAAGGGAAACAAATGGAGTTTAGCCCACTGTTACCTCAGCTAAGGCTCCCTTCTATTTACGGACTTTCATCGATGGGAGGAGACTTGGTATATTGTGGAGTCACCGATGAAGTATAAATCAATGAAAGGATGTGGAGTGACCCAAATAATCCCCTTCCTAGGAGAGTTGGAAAGATAGAGCTTGCTTGCTTTCTAAGCAAGGTACAATGTCTTCTAGGGAAAGGAAGGGAGGATTTGATGGCTAGATTTACGGGATATGACTTCTGAAGGAGTTTCCCAATCCCTAAATCCCTATTGAAATCGGTATCCTGGATGGTTCTTGAAGAATTGTCTTTTCAAAGGAGTGGGACCACATGGGACCAAGTGGACCTAGTCTAGGTCAGGAGGAAAGAGTTTGGCAACCAATGATGTCCTTAGCCTAAACAAGGTAGGGGAAATGATCAAAGGAAGAATATTCCCTTAAAGGTGTTGAATTGACCCAGTAAGGTACTACCCTTTGGGGATGCTAGGGCGAAGTTTGATTTCGGAAATAGGGCTTGGATTTTATCACAACTCCACTATCAGAATGGCCTTAAATTTGGAGGAGGTCTTGAGGAAACACCAACGCAGGAGGGGCTAGGAGATCGAACTTTTTGGAGGGCTAGTTCACTGGGAAAATGATACCCTAGGTGACCCAATTTGGCTAGACCCAGGAAAAGGTGAAATAAGTTGGTTTAAGTTGACCACCTTTTGGTAGATCAGAGCCTTAGTCTTGGGATAATAGAGTTTATGATGACTATGAGTGAGGACCTTTGGTTATTGGTCAAGGAGGTCTCGAGACTACTTCGCTAGTCTTCTAGGTCAAAGAGAAGCAATCTTGCAGCTTTTATACTTCGATGTGCAAGGGAGATGGCATATCAAGTTCAATTCGTTGATAGAATTACCCCTAGGAGATTTCGTTCACATTACATGGCCCATACATTGAGAGATGTTATAATAGAGACAAAATTACACAATTTAAGAAGTAAATGCATGCAACAATAAGCCCTAAGAATAGCAAAATTCCCATTCCAATGTATATGACAAAGCAAAGCAAGAATAACATTAAAAGCATGTACTTACATGTAATAGAATATATCCAACCATCCACAATTGACAAGAGAGAAGCTCCAAGATAAGATAGATCAATATCCACACATCAAAAATTCATCCATAAAGCTCCAATTCATCCTCTTGAAAAAGTGCGAAATTCGCAAGAGAGAGAACAGATCCAATCCAAAGTGATGATGAGATAATGAACTCATATCACTTGTATATACACTAATGAGGAGTTCGAATTAGCCTCCTTGGCCTACATAAGCCCCAAAAATCAAATAATGCTCTAAAAATTTAACTTTTGGTGACAAGCCCACCAAACTAGCTCATAAATGAAAGAATAAGCCTCTCAAGAGGTGAAGTAATAATCTATGCATGTCGTAGGACCCTAAAAGAGGCCTGATGAGGTCCATGGGTGCCATAATGAAAAGTAGGACCCTCAAAAGTGATGGACAAGGGGTTGGCCCCTTGTTTTCCAAACAATAAACCTGTGGTGCTCCCAATGGGTGTGGGGGCGCAATAATAACCTCATGGGTCTCCAAATGAGTCGAGGATGCTTGTAGACCGTCTGCAAGGGCTTTGATGATTGTGTAGGGGATGCCACATCATCTTACAAGTCCTGGGTCAACTGTTAAGTGCATGGTAGATCTTTGGGGCCGGCTGGGTGAAGGTGAACTAGGTGCATTGTCCTCGTCCAATGGGAGTATCTCAAGCATCTCTTACCATCCTCGAGGATCCAAGGAGCGCTGTCTACTGCTGTGGAGGCCCATGGCTCTCAACGCACACCCTACATGTGCCAATGTAGCCCTCTGGAGGATTAAGACCCCGTATAGGGAGATCAAACCCAAGATGGGGCCATCTGCAATCCCGCATAAGATCCAACACGTCCCCTAGCCTTCCAGTACAACAAGTCATTAGAGAAATTGAGTAAATGAGCTTACCAATCATGGATCACAGGTGGGGACTTCATAATGGTTTGCCCTTCCATAATGGGCTTTGGGATGTGCCAATTTCTCCTAAACTCCAAATGGGGTTAACCAAGAATCCTATTAGGTGGTTTCTACTTCTAAAGGGGATAATATATTCAAGGTACATCCTTCAAAAGGTGGTGGCATGTGACAGATAGGTGAATGAAGTAGGGGATGAGAAGGGGTAGCCCTGGGCCACATGCTGGGGTACAAGGGTAGCTAATAAAAGGGAAGCCCACACTTGGGTTTATAATGTATAGGAGGGAGCAATCGTGGTACATGAGGTGCCCCAACCTTGATTTTTCCACCCTTCTTTATATGCCTTTTGCCTTTTTATGATTTTCTTTGATTAACTGCTCGGGGCTCAAGGGGTAAGAGCATGATGCATAAGATATAGCAGTGAATACCCCCTTTTAAGGTAGGGCGGTTCATTGCCCACCAGGGGTTGGGACAATCATGGGTTCCTTTATGATGAAGGGGGTTCATAGAACCTGTAGGAACCAGGGTGATGGCCATGATGATGGGGTAGAGCTCATGTATTGGATTTTGCCCACGTGCTAAATGTGTTTGTCCCGACCATATTTTGCATTTTGTGGTACATTTTTCTGTTGAATGTGGCCAAATGTGCTTTTATCTTTGTTTTTAGCTGTATCAATCTGCGGGCATCATTCCAGGCCATGACCCAAAGTGTGGGCAAGGGGAAGGGGCGAGCTAACCCTATGTGGACCTAGGTGGGAGAAGTGATGAATGGTGTAATAATGAGTGGAAAGAGGGTAATATAGGCGGATGAGGGAGTCGGACCACCCAACCAAAATCGGGGTTTCCCATGAAATACCATCCCTAAAGCCAAATGGTCAGTAAAAGAGATCCCACGGGACTAGAATACAAGGTTAATATCCAGAAGGGGTCTAGGGGACAAGGGCTCAAACCTAACCCATTCTTTCCGCCGAATCCCCCCATTAATCCATGCCTAGAAGTGTCCATGATAAGCGAACTACAATATTCAATTACCAAATGACAAGGCATACCTTTAGGTTCGGGAGGCCCACCTTCAAACATACAACCATGGCAGATGGGCGAGGGACCACATGGCTGGCTCAGGTGGCAGAGAAATGGGACAATGAGCTAGTTGGTGGCTGCAAGACACTGCTGGCTGCTGGCTGAGGACCATCTTGGAGAATATTTTTTTTCTCCCAGGGATATCACCAACAAAATGGTGGGTAACATCTGGCTCCAACTGGGACGTGATCTCTCGAAGAAGTGGGCGAAGCTACATCGGACGGGAGGTCACAAGAATTCCAACAATCTCTTGGTTACCGTAGACCTGTCGCCTGCACATATAATATATGGAAAAACAAGGGGCAACATGCTTTCGCAGTGTCTCATGATCACACATGCTATATGTTAGGCCATAAAATCAACAAAAAATAAAATATGCAAATATGCATCTATCTACCATGAGAAAAATCATATGACGTTAGTTCTAATGTGAAAATCATCATGCAATGCAACCTACTCTACCATGCATATAATACAATGTCATGTCTTAGGGAAGGAGGTGGTACGACTTAATTTGATTGGCTCAGGCCAAAGTTCATTGTTAAGTTTGGCAATGTAGTAATAATCATCCCCAACCTTTCCATGAATCCTGAAAGGTATGGGATCTTTATCAATCAAGACTAAATCCCTAACCTTTATATTTTCTTAGGCTTCCACTTTTTGCTTGTATGAGAGGTTGGCTGCTTGAGGATATGGACTTCTTGAGTAGGGAGAATAGGGGAAGGTTTCTTGATCTCGCATGCCTTGTAATATGGTCCAGGCTTGATCACATGAGGTAAGTAAGTAGGTTCCCTATAAAGGATAAAAGGGGTGCCATCGGACTGCGGGATGGCTGCGTTTGATAGGTCCATTTGAACATGCCCCCCAACGGTAGCTCCCCATTTTCCAGATAATAGCATCCCCCACACATCAGGATTACAATAACAATAACATCCACGGGGAGGGATATATTGGGATTCGTAGCTAAAGAAACCTTAAGGTCTTTGATGATACCTTCCACTTCCACAGGTTTGGAATTAAAACCACACACCTTTTTATATGGTTGAGTGATGTTGAGACCCAATTGCTTCATAACAGTCAAAGGCATGATATTTGCGGAAGCCCCTGAGTCTAACATACAATTATGTAAGAAGAGGTCATTGATAGCCAAGGTAAGCAAGAAAGGTTCATGCCCAGGGTTTCGGTTAGGAATATGAATGTTTTGCAATTCTTCAGGTAGTTCTTCTTCTTAAATTCCCAGGGACTTCTTAAGTTGTTGTTGTTGCTTGGGAAGCTTAGCAATCTCCTTTAGAGGAACAGGTATAGTCATCTTTCCTATGGTAGTAGCCCCTATGTTGATGTCAAGTTTAATTTCCTTCCCGTTTTCCTTCTTCTTGATGTATTCTTTCCTAGGAGGATCCTTTTACGGAATAGATTTTGTTGGGGGATCCTTCTTGGGAGAAATTTTGGGAATGGATTCTTTGAGAGGGGCTTGGTTAGGTGATGGATCTTCCTTAGGTGATTCCTTAGGAGGTGACGGGTCTTTGCCCTTTTCCTTTTGGGAATATTGGACCCCTTTGAATCTTCCCTGGCTATCAGAGTTAAGAATGGATTCTTCCTTTTCTTCTTTAAGGGTGACCTCACTAATGGGAGGATGTGTGTATGATCCCCCTAGCAAAATGTTGAAGATGTCAGATTCCACAAGATTGGCTTGCTCATCAGTTTGTTCATCCTCACTTTCTTCCCCCTCACTTTTCTCATCCTCAGATGAAGAGTCTGACTCAACGACATTAGTTGGAGCCAAAGTGTTTGGGTTTTGAGAAGATCTTGGCCCATCTTATTCACTTTGATTTTGGGAAAAGCCTTTCCTTTAGGGATATAACTTGATTTTTGGTCCCTTTCCAAGGCGGTGATTTTGTTCATGATAACCTTGTCACGTGCATTGGTTTCTTCAGTGAAATTTTCCATCCTTTTGAGAATGGCAAGGAGAGTTTCCTCATGTTGATCTTTGGACTTCTTCTTCTTGATTTCAACTTTAGCTCTAAGGTGGTCATTGATATCAACCTTTGAGATTCATATGTTTTCTTCAACTTAGCCTCAGCGAAAGTGGAAGGTTTCTTATCCCTTAACACATAGGTGAGGTGGCCACCCAATACCTTTATGGATTTATCAAGGATGTTGGCTTCAGATGGCTTCAAATGATCAAGTATATCTTTGACTACCCTATCAAAATTTTGAATGAACTCTGGTACATCCTCCCTTCCCTTGGTTACTTGGTAGAATTTTTCAATGTTGAAGGTTCCTTGGGCATTGCATGGCCACCTCTTCATGAACAGGTCTTCAAATTCATTGGAGTCTTGTATGCATGCAGGAGGGAGGCTAAGATACCAATCTCGTGCTTGTCCCTTAAGTGATAAGGCAAAAAGCATCATGGGCCTATCTTCATCAAAGATCATTCTGGGGGACATCTGCCAATAGAATTCTTCAATGAAACCATGGGCAATCAAAGTAGCATCCCCTTTGAATTTGGGTAACCATCAGTTATATTTCTCAGGTAGTGGCTTGGGATCATTACTCAATTTCAAAGGCGAAAATACACTAACCAAGTGTCTTTCACTCTTGGTCATCTTGGGTTGATCTTTTTTGGGGTCAGTGTTTGGACTAGATGGCATCTTTGGAGATGGATCATTGACCTTCTCCAATTCAGGGAGAAGAGCGGTTCCAATAGGTGATGGAGTTTGCTCTTCCCTTTTTGTAGCAGCCCTAGTTAACGGAGGAATGTTGTCGCCTTCAAGTAAACCAGGGGATTGGACAATGAGTGGACTTGCCAGAGGAATATTTTATAAATGTCGCCAATGAATCAATTCCTCAATGATTCGCTAGGGAGGTAGACCTGCTTCCTCCCTGGCAACGACGCCAAAATGTTATCGCTCAAACTAGCAGGGGACCTAAAGGGGATCCCTAAAGGGAAAATGTTAGGCCAAGAGCAACAAATGGAGACTTAGCCCACTGTCACCTCAACTAAGGCTCCCTTCTATTTACGAACTTTCACCAATGGGAGGAGACCCGGTATATTTTGGAGTCACCGATGAAGGATAAATCAATGAAAGGATGGAGTGAGCCAAATAATCCTCTTCCAAGAAGAGTTGGAAAGATAGAGCTTGCTTGCTTTCTAAGCAAGGTACAATGTCTTCTAGGGAAAGGAAGGGAGGATTTGAGGGTTAGATTTATGGGATATTACTTGTGAAGGAGTTTCCCAATCCCTAAAATCCTTATTGAAATTGGTATCCCGGATGGTTCTTGAAGAATTGTCTTTTTAAAGGAGTGGGACCACAATGGACCAAGTGGACCCAGTCTAGGTCAGGAGGAAGAAGTTTAGCAACCAATGATGTCCTTAGCCTAGACAAGGTAGGGGAAAGGTTTAAAGGAAGAATATTCCCTTAAAAGGTGTTGAATTGACCCAGTAAGGTGCTAGCCTTTGGGGATACTAGGGCAAAGTTTGATCTCAGAGCTAGGGCTTGGCTTTTCTCAGAACTCCACAGTCAGAATGGCCTCAAATTTGGAGGAGGTCTTGAGGAAACACCAGTGTAGGAGGGGCTTGGAGATCGAACATTTTGGAGGGCTAGTTCACCGGGAAAACGATGCCATAGGTGACCTAATTTGGCTAGACCCAGGAAAAGGTGAAATAAGTTGGTTTAAGGTGACCCCCTTTTGGTGGATTAGCGCCTTAGTGTTGGGAGAATGGAGTCTATGATGAATATGAGTGAGGACCTTTGGTTCTTCGTCAAGGAGGCCTCAAGACTAATACGCTAGCCTTCTAGGTCAAAGAGAAGCAATCTTGCAGCGTTTATACTTCGATGTGCAAGGGAGATGGCTTATCAAGGTCAATTCGTTGATAGAATTACCCGTAGCAAATTTCGATCACATTACATGGCCTATACATTGAGAGATGCTATAATAGAGACAAAATTCCACAATTTAAGTAGTAAATGCATGCAACAATTAGCTCTAAGAATAGCGAAAATACCTGTCTAATGTATATGAAAAAGTAAAACAAGAATAACATTAAAATCATGTACTTACATGTAATAGAATATATCCAACCATCCACAATTGACAAGAGAGAAGCTCCAGGATAAGATAGACCAATATCTACACATCAAAACTCATCCATAAAGCTCCAATTCATCCTCTAGAAAAAGTGCGAAATTCTCAAGAGAGAGAAAAGATCCAATCCAAAGTGATGATGAGATAGTGAACTCATCTCACTTGTATTTACACTAATGAGGAGTTCGAATTAGCCTTCTTGGCCTATATGAGCCCCAAAAATAAAATAATGTTCTAATAATCTAACTTTTGGTGACAAGCCCACCAAACTAGCTCATAAATGAAAGAATAAGCGTCTCAAGAGGTCAAGTAATAGTCTATGCATGTCGTAGGGTCCTCTAAGAGGCCTGATGAGGTCCATGGGTGCCATAATGAAGAGTAGGACCCTCAAAAATGATGGACAAGGGGTTGGCCCCTTGTTCTCCAAACTATAAACTTGTGGTGCTCCCAATGGGTGTGGGGAAACAACAATAACCTCATGGGCTCCGAATGAGTCGAGGATGTCTGTAGATTGTCTGCAAGGGATTTGATGATTGTGTAAGGTATGCCACATCATCCTACAAGTCTTGGGTCAGCTACCAAGTGCATGGTACATCTTTGGGGCCGACTGAGCAAAGGTGAACCAGGTGCATCATCCTCGTCCAATGGGAGTATCTTGAGCATCTGTAACCATCCTCGGAGTTCCATGGAGCGTTGTCTTTTGCTGTGGAGGCCCATGGCTTTCAACGCACACCCTACATGTGCCAATGTAGTCCTCTGGAGGATTAGGATCCTGTATAGGGAGACCAAACCCAAGATGGAGACCATCTGCAATCCTATGTAAGATCCAATGCATCCCCTAGACTTCCAGTACAACAAGTCATTAGAGAAATTGAGTAAATGAGCTTACCAATCATGGATCACAGGTGGGGACTTCATAATGGCCTGCCCTTCAATATTGGGCTTTGGGATATGCCAGTGTCTCCAAAAATCCAAATGGGGTTGGAGTAAATGAGCTTACCAATCATTGATCACAGGTGGGGACTTCATAATGGCCTGCCCTTCCATATTGGGCTTTGGGATATGCCAATGTCTCCTAAAATCCAAATGGGGTTAACCAAGAATCATTTTAGGTGGTTTCTACTTCTAAAGGAGATAATATATTCAAGGTACATCCTTCAAAAGCTGGTGGCATGTTATAGATAGGTGAATGAAGTTGGGCATGAGAAGGGGTAGCCCTAGGCAACATGTTGGGGTACAAGGGTAGCTAATAAAAGGGAAGCCCACACTTGGGTTTATAATGTATAGGAGGGAGCAATCGTGGTACATGAGGTGCCTCGACCTTGAATTTTCCATCCTTCTTTTAATGCCTTTTGCCTTTTCATGTTTTTCTTTGATTAACTACTCGGGGCTCAAGGGTAAGAGCATGATGCATAAGATATAGCAGTGAATACCCCCTTTTAAGGTAGGGCAGTTCATTGCTCACCAGGGTTTGGGACAATCATGGGTTCCTTTATGATGAAGGAGGTTCATAGAACCTGTAGGAACCAGGGTGATGACCATGATGATGGGGTAGACCTCATGTATTGGCTTTTGCCCATGTGCTAAATGTGTTTGTCTCGACCATCTTTTGCATTTTGTGGTACATTTTCCTATTGAATGTGGCCAAATATGCTTTTATCTTTGTTTTTAACAGCATCAACCTACGGGCATCATTCCAAGCCATGACCCAAGGTGTGGGCAAGGGGAAGATGTGAGCTAATCCTATGTGGACCCAGTGGAGGAATGTGGACACAGGTGGGAGAAATGATGAATGGGGTAATAATGATTGGAAAGAGGGTAATATAGGCGGATGAGGGAGCCAGACCACGCAACCAAAATCGGGGTTTCCCATGAAATACCATCCCTAAAGCCAAATGGTTAGTAAAAGAGATCCCACAGGACTAGAATACAAGGTTAATATCCAAATGGGGTATATCCTTGTCTGAAAAGGTGCCTCTATGAGCAGAGCCAACTTGATGGTCGACTTAACAAATTTGAGGGACTAATGACACTTTAAAATTTAAAATTTTCTTCTTTTCATAGGGTCACGAAGAAAATGCCCTTTCCCCTTTTTTTGACCAAAATTAAGCATGAAGAACATGCTAGAAAATAATAATAATTTTTTTCTTTTGTTTTTTACATAAAATATATATTGATACAATGACATTTATGAAGACCGAACCTAGTTAAAATTCCAACACAAAATGGCTTGGGCATATTGTGTAGTGGAGTGATATAATGTGCCATCAAAGGCATCTACTGTTGTGTGAAGAAGCACTTGACAAAACCATCTCAAGATCAGGTGAAAGCCACCAATCATTAGGGCCAATGACCATAGTTGCATCATAGTGGATTGTTAAGGGCATAATAACACTTCAAATTGAGATCACCTTCAAATATCTAACTAGAACAAGTCTCATAAAAGTGTTCCCTCCTTGTGTTAGGGTTGGATGGATTGCTAGATTTTCCTGAACCCATATCAGATTTTATGCCCAATAAAATTATACTCAAAACATAAATAAAAATTAACTTTCAGATCAGAATTTTATGACACCAAATGCATTGGGTTCCTAACTCAACATGAATAACACAAATAGAATAACCGCAAAACCAAGCACATAATATCACATTGACACAGTTCACCCTGGAAACCCCAATGTGGGGAAAACCAATAGAGTTTGGGCTTCTATTCAACTTGGAAGTTTCGATTACAACAAATGTACAATTCAGAAAGTTACAACAACAAAAAATACTCAAGAATTTCCTTGTCATGGCCTGCCCTGTGCGACTTGTGCGGCCTATTCGACCCATAAAATTTCACTATACGACTTTAGGAAATACGACCTGTATGTCCCAACTATTTCAATCTTTACGACCTTGGTAATTTCATTCTCATACGACCCTAAGAATTTCGGGTTGTACGGCCCAAATAAACTCAGTTTGCTTGCTATCCAAACTCAGCCTGTTTGCTGCCCCTGAAACATGACCTGTTCGTTATCTTCTCTTGATGTCAGTTCAACCTCCTATTTCTTAGTTGAAAGCCTAGTCACTTGTGCCAAATCGTTTTGCCTCTCCAACAACCTATTACCCTCTTGATAATTTCTGACTTAATCTCCAAAGTGATGGAGCGTTGAGATTGCATCTCCACACTTGAGATCTATGGTCATGATATAATCTTTCATTAACCCTTCAAACTTTATAAAATTTGGCCAATAAAGCCAAAAATTTAATTAGTGATTTTATGCATAAAGTCCAAACTTAAGAAATAATTAAATTATTTTGTTGTGAGAGAATTTTGGTGATTCACTGTATGTCATGGCACTTGACTAATTTGTAATCGACTACTAAGCTACAGTTTCAACACTCCCTCTTAGTGAGGAGGGTGTTCTGTACCACCCCCAACTTGCCTCTGAAGAACACAAATCTTCCCTTCATCAAAGCATTGGTAAAGATGTCTGCTACCTACACATTTGTAGGTACGTACTGCAACTTTACTGTCCCCTTCAACACGCAATCTCGAATGAAGTGGTACCTTATATGAATGTGTTTCGACTTGTCATGAAACACTAGATTCTCCAAGAGCTTGATACAACTCTGATTATCACAGTGAATAATAGTTGGTTCCATCTCTTGATCAAATAGTCCCACGAGAAGCTTCAGAAGCCAAATTTCCTCACAAGCTACCAAGCTAGAAGCCATGTACTCGACCTCTGTAGAACTTAGAGAAATTAACTTCTGCTTCTTGCTTAACCATGAAACTGGCCCTGATCCCACGCTGAGACAACACCCATAAGTGTTTTTTCGGTCAGTTGTACCGCTTGCCCAATAAGCATTGGTGTACTCATCCACCTTTACTCCATCCATCTGAGTATATCTTAGCCCATGCTCAATTGTGCCTCGAAGGTATCTTAGCACATGCTTTGCAGCCACACAAAGAACTTGTTTTGGCTCTACCATGTGGCATGAACTGAGTAAGTGTGTTAATTGCAAAACAAATATCTGACCTGGTGTTGACTAGATACATGAGAGAGCCAATCGACTATCTATATAATGTAGGGCCTACTGCTTCTGATTTGGAAGCATCAATCTTCTTCTACTTTGTCATTAGTGGCGTGTACATGGGTCTGTAGTCCTGCATCCAGAATTTCTTAGGATCTCCACTGTGTACTTCCCTTTCCCTAGGAAGATCTCTCCATCTCTCTGCCACATCGCCAAACCTAGAAAATAGTGCATCAATCCCAAATCTTTCATCTCGAACTCTACTACTAGGTCTCTCTTGCATTTTGCTATGAGTTTCGAACAACCCACAAGAAATAGGTCATCCACATAAAGTACCAAAATGAGTGGCTCTCTCATAACTTGAATGTAGTCTAGTTTTGGGTTTGCTTCACTCTTAGTGAAGCCCATGCCTTGCAAGTAATTGTTAATTCCTAACATACCATGCCCTGGGAGCCTGCTTGAGTCCATACAATGCTCTTGTCAATCTGCACACATGGGAATCCCTTCCATGCATCTCAAAGTCCTCTGATTGCTCAATGTAAATCTCTTCCTCAACCACACCATTGAGAAAGGTTGTCTTCACGTCCATCGGGTGAATCCTCCAACCGATCTGCGCTACAATAGAAATCAATACCTTGATGGATGAGTATCTGGATATTGGGGCAAAGGTCTCATCATAGTCAATCCCCTCCTTTTGAGAAAACCCCTTAGCAACAAATCTGGCTTTGATCTTATCCACACTACCATCAGTAACCTGCCTTATCTTGTAAACCCATCTAGAACCAACCATTGATTTTCCCTTTAGTCGTGATGCAACCTCCTAGACATTGTTCTCCATGATGGAAGAGTACTCTTCCACCATAACATCCATCAACACCTAATGCTCGGATGCTTCTTGAAAGATGGAAGGCTCAGCCTCAATTAGCTCACTCATTAACACCATATCGCTAGAATGTCGTTGTAGTTCCCTACTCTGTCTGACTGAATATCTAAGAGTACCCACGTACTTTTGAGCATCTCTTAGTGTCTTGTCTTCCCACTTGGCCCTCTTCCTCCATGTGCCAGGAGTCTGCGCCTAAGTGAGAGGAGCCCTCTTCCCCTCGTCCTATTCCTCTTGCTTGCCCTGCTCATTCTACTTACAATTTGTGTCACGGTATCCTGAGGTGTTTGCACAGCTTCTATCTTTGGTGTCTCTTACTTTTGAACCTCCACTATGGAAGGATATGTGCTGCAAGACCTCCTAAGAGCCCTCTGATCCTCAAATATCACATCCCTGCATATCACTATTTTCCTGTGTAGGAATGTAAATTCTATAGGCTTTTGAGGTCTCACTGTACCCCACAAGAATCCCCTTCTTCACAGTAGGTTCTAGCTTTGTCCTCTTTTATGATGGAACATGGCAGTATACCAAACACCCAAAGATGTGGATGTGTGCCAAATCTAGTTTCTTTCCTGTGAAATCTTCCTCAGGTGTCAATCTTCCCAACACCTTATGTGGACTTTTGTTCTGCAAATAAACATCAGTGCTACAAACCTATGCCCATAAAAACATAGGAATCTTCTGGTCATGTAGCATAGCTTTGGTTGCTCCAATAATGGCCCTATATTTTCATTTCATAACCCATTCCATTGAGGGTTGTAAGGAAATGTCAATGCTTTTTTATACCCTCACTTGTGCAAAAGTCCTTGAAGGCATTCGAGCTGTACTCACCTCCATTGTCAGACTTAAGTGTCTTGATCTTTCTCCCTGTCTGGTTTTCTACAAGGGATTTGAACTCCTTAAACTGACAGAAAACCTCATCCTTATTCTTCATGAAGTATATTTAGGTCTTCTTGGAGAAGTCATCTATGAAGGTCACATAATAATGGTATCCACTTAAGGACACTATTGACATGGGCCCACATCTGAATGAATTAGGTCCAAAACGCCCTTAGTCATAGTATCGCTACGAGAAAAGGTGGTCTTGACATACTTTCACAGTGCACAACCCTTGCACATGTCATGTTGCTCGACCCTGAACTTTGGCAGTCCTGTCACAATCTCCTTGAGCACATTAAGTGCTACATGGTGCAGATGGGCCATCCTCCTATGCCATAACTCCCCCAACTCATGGTTGCAAGTTGCAACTCACTAGTGCTTGTCCTGGCTCAAACTAAAGTCTAAATAAAGTACCCTTTCTAACTCCTATCACCTTGGCTATCTAGGAATCTTTAGGTGGAATGAACACCTTGCCATCCTCAAAGGTCGCAATGTAGCCCTTGTCTTCCAAGGTTGCAATAAAAATCATATTTTTGGTCATTCCCGGAACATACAACACATCTTCCACCAACAAGGGTTTACTAGACTCCCTCTAAAACTCGACAATGGCAATTCCAGTTGCCTTGTACTTGGCATTGTCCCCAAGTTCTTCAGTTTGGTGAAATACTCCTTAATTCTTGTCTTGTGGCAAAATGCCCCACTATCAATGTACCACATATTGGTGGTCACTGAACTTTAGAGACAAGAAACGAGTGAAAGCTCATTTTCAAATCTGGTTGTAAATTCATTTATTTCAGCTGTTGCAACAACCTTCTTTTGCTTGCCCCTTTTCTTGTTAGGGAACTGGATAGCGAAGTGTCCTGGTTGGTGACAAGCAAAACATTTTAATTTGCTACTGTCTTTCTTCTTCTCTCCTTTAGAAGTCAACCCATCACTTAGCCCTTTCTTTGCCCTCGGTTTGCCCTTATCCGCTAGGGAAAGATATTCACGGATTATCTCCCCCTATAGTCGCCATCTCATCCCATGGCTAAATGATCCTAGTCAATTAACGCTCTCTCTCTTGGATGTTCTTATGCTACGTAACTAGTTCCTTAGTACCATTTTTCAACTTTGGTAGTCACTCTGGTACAACTTGGTGAATGAATCCCACATTTCTTTAGTTGTCTTCTTCTCAGACAGATGTGAAATCAAGTGGTTTGTAACCCCATCCAAAATAATCCTTTGTGCCCTCGCTTCTTTCACATCATGAAGGTCTAGTGTAGTTTGATCTGAAACTGGTGGAACTATTGTGGTGTTTGTTACCCACCATGTTAGTTTAGGTATGTTCTATGCTAGAGCAATTTATTTCAATTTTCACAGTTAGCTCAATATATTTTCCAGATTAGCAATCACATCAGCATTAAAGTAAACTGCAGATAGAACATAAATATAAATCGCAGAAGACAAGCCAAGACAAGAGGACACAAGATGTGGCGCTAGCTAGGGACAAACCCCAATGTGGGGAAACCCTTGATCAATTCTTCTTATATGTTCTTCAATAGTTCAACAGAGAGGGAGAGAGATAGTTCGTTTACAACAAAAGTCAACACTTTGACTTATCTAGATAAGAGCACAAATCATCTCTAAGAATATGATACATGAGATCAGTTGAAGACATGTTGCTTCAACTGATTCTCCAAGGTGACTCCTTCACCTATCATTGTGCTGCATTTCGTCATCATGCTGCACCTCACCGTGCTGCACCATGCTGCACCCATCATCACTATGCTGCATCTCATCATGCTTCATTAATCATGAAGGTACCCATCACTGTACTGCATTATGTGCCATTGTTGCACCATGTTGCCATACTGACCTATGTGCTAGTTGCACCTTGCTTGCTTGTTGTCCTTAGCATGCTTGTTGTTGCATGCTAGTTGTCCCTTGCATGCTTGCTGTGCCAATACATGCTTGTCCCTTGCATGCTGCTCTCCTTCGGAGATAGATGCTCCGGCTATTCCCGGTGGTTTCGGCTTCTGCCCTCTGCATTAGCTTTCCCAGCAGTTCTGGTTGTTCCCGACAGTTTCGGTTGTTCCTAGCTATTCCGGCTTCTGCCCTCTGCGTCAGCTTTCCCGGCTGTTTCGGCAGTTGCCGACAGTTCCGGCTTCTGCCCTTTGTGTCAGCTTCCTAGCTGTTCCGGCAGTTCCTGGTAGTTCCGGCTGTTCTAGGTAGTTCCGACTTCTGCCCTCTGCGTCAACTTTCCCAACAGTTCCAGCAGTTCTGGCTTCTGCCCTTTGCGTTAGCTTTCCCGGTAGTTCTGGCCTCTGCCCTCTGCGTCAGCTTTCCCCGCTGTTCCTGTAGTTCCCGACAGTTCCAGTTGTTCCTGGCAGTTCCGGCTTCTGCCCTCTGCATCAGCTTTCCTGATAGTTCCGACTTCTGCCCTCTGTGTCAGCTTTCCCGGCTGTTCCGACAGTTCCCGGCAGTTCCAGTTGTTCCCAATAGTTCTGGCTTTTGCCCTCTGCGTCAGCTTTCCCGGCAGTGCCTGCTGTTCCCGGCAGTTCCGGCTTCCACCCTCTAGATTAGAGCAGCATTATCCGTTAGGATCTCTCCTCCTACTAAAACCCAAAGACAAGTAGAGAGGAAGAGATTCCAAGTGTTTTGAAATGACTTGAAGGCCACCTCTATTTATATTAAAACGTTGAGCACAAGTGGGGTTTATTTGGTTGCTGGCCGACCTTGACGAATTGTCCCATAACACAAATAAATTCATATCTCCATGAATACTTATTGGAATCGGATGATCTTTAGATCAATCCTACACCTCTCGATGAGAGGGATCCAAGAAAAATATCAGCTTCCATTAATAAGATGACCCACATGGAGTTTGGCCCTAGTTTTCAATTTTAACACTCCCTCTCAACTAGGGAGAACTCCATCCGCTAATCCATATGTCCGACTGTACTATCTTTTCCATCAGTGCCCTGTACTGCTCAGCTCTGCTGAGCTCTGCTTTGCTTTGCTCTGCTCTGCTGAACCATGAAGAAGAAGAATTGATCGAGAATGTCTCATACCATTCTCTACTAACCTGAAGTCAGTTTCATCTGAAGAGTGTGTCATATCACTCTTATTGCCCTGAAGTCAGTTTTATTGATCCCAGATCAATATCACAAGAGAGTGTCTCAAACCACTTATACTGATCCCAAATCAGTTTCATTGATCTCAGACCAATGGAGGTCATCCTAGCATAGGGAGTACGGTAGATACAACGATGCTTCCATCGATAGTACTACTATGGTCCCTAACCCCATTTCCCTGCTCATTGATCACATGAGAGGTGCTTCCCATGAGTCCCAGACTGCATGGGTAGGATGCCTTGACAGGAGAACTAATCATCCTGTCCACAGGAGAACGAATCACCCTGTCCCACAGTTGCCACGGGAGAACTAATCATCCCGGCCCACAGGAGAATAAATCATCCTGTCCCACAGTTGCCATGGGAGAACTAATCATCCCGGCCCACAGGAGAACTAATCATCCTGTTCCACGGTTGCCATGGGAGAACTAATCATCCCGGCCCACAAGAGAACTAATCATCCCGTTCCACAGTTGCCATGGGAGAACTAATCATCCCGGCACACAGGAGAACTAATCATACTGTTCCATAGTTGCCATGGGAGAACTAATCATCCCAGCACACAAGAGAACTAATCATCCTGTTCCACAGTTGCTCGGCCCACAAGAGAACTAATCATCTTGTTCCACAGTTGCCATGGGAGAACTAATCATCCCGGCTCACAGGAGAACTAATCATACTGTTCCACAATTGCCATGGGAGAACTAATCATCCCAGCCCACAAGAGAACTAATCATCCTATTCCACAGTTGCCATGGGAGAACTAATCATCCCGGCCCACAGGAGAACTAATCATCCTGTTCCACAGTCGCCACGGGGTATGACAGGTGAAGGTTGAACCTGTCACCCTGTACATAGCGCACCACCAGGGGAGGGTGAATCACCTTGTGGTTGTATGTCGCTCCAAGAAGTACCTTGCGCCCCCCTAGAGCTCCTAGAGCTCAATGTGTGCATCATACATGACCCTCATAAGAGGGTCTCTGAACAACACCAAGTCGTTCTCGGGAAGTCAAGAATTTGACCTTTCCCTGGGGCTTTGACAAAAAGTTTGCGACCTGTACATCGGTTTCAATGCGATGGAGCCTCCTCGCTCATCGACTTACCATATCCTAGATAAGGCAGTATCTGATGTCTATCTGCTGGAGCAATCATTGAATACAGGATTCCTCAATAATCGAATCCCCGCTCTGGTTGTCACAGAGAATCACAGTGGTATTCATCATGTGTACAAATAGCTCACTGAAGAGCTTCTGCAACCAGGTAGCTTCACACGAGATCATACTCGTAGCTATGTATTCGGTCTCGGCGGTGCTTATAGCAACCGACTTCTGCTTCCTGCTCATCCATGATATCAAAGTAGAATCCAAAGAGAACCAGCACAAAGAAGTGCTCTAGTGATCCTCCACATTGCCTGCCCAGTCAGCGTTCGAATAATCATGTAGTTTCATATTTCCAGCAGTGTATCTCAATCCATGAGATATTGTGCCCCGAAGATATCTCAGAAGATTTTTGGCACCAATCCAGTGAGGCTCAACCAAATATGAGCTCACCATGCTAACTGCAAAACATATATCCGGACGGAAGTTCACCAAGAACATCAATGCAAATGAGTTTATGAAACTCAGAGGCATTTCCCAAATCTGGATTCTGGTCCGACATCATCACCATATAACTTCTGAAAGTTAATATCCTCGAGGTAGTCACGGGCTTGCAGTTTACCATTCCACATGCAGAATACAACTCCCTCTTAATTCTGCAAGTGAGAGGGTCTGCACCTGTTTGAAATAGGTCATCCTCAGAAGGTGCTGGTATGATAGGTCTATCATCCACAACCTTCAAACAATGGTTTGGATTGGCTTCACTCTTTGTGAATCTCAGCTTCATTTGACATCTATCAATCCTCTCGTACTATGCCCAGGGTGTTTTGCTTCAAGCCACAAAGGGATTTCTTCCACCTATATATATGAGATTCTTGATCATGAATATCAAACTCCTCGGGTTGTTCCAAACCTGTGGACCTGCTACATCGGGGGAATGGTCCCCTTGTAGGATTTTCCTTCAGTACATCTCAGATATGTACCTTCATGCTCTTCTTGAATTCAGGCATCCCTGTCATCATCTGACTCACATCGGGTAGGGCCCCATAAGTAGACCTCTAGTGTTATAGATGAGACATGTCAATTGACATGATCCCTAATGGACCATCCTACAACTTGGTACAAATTGCCAAACCTGAACCCATGAGAAAAAGCATCTTTTGAAAATTCTATTTTCAAACACGTACCTTTCCATCGATGAATGCCACCTTGAAACCTTTTGACTTCCATTGTCGAAATGGACACCAGGTTCTTCTTGCAATCAGGTACATAAAAGAGATTCTCGTAAATGAATAGAGTTACCCGCATTCAATTGATGAGTAACAATTCATACACCCTTTCTGGGATAGGTGGCATCGGCTCCAAGTATAATCCCACGACTATTTCCATTTCTGCTAAATTAGAGAGAGCACCCTTCTATCTGATGGAGTGCCTTGAAGCACTACAATCAATAAGCCAGATTCCCAAAGAAGTTGAAGGAGTGGGCCAATGCAAGATAATGCTTCTTTATCTTATTAGAAACAACATTTGATTCTTCATACCTGGAGTTCCTTACTTTCTCTGAAGAGTCGGTCGTTTCCTTGATGACCTGCATTACTTGTCATTCTTCGGATTATTGAAGATTTCCCTGGAATGGTTATCATCATCATCAAGTGATGTGTCCCTGCCATTCAGAGACTCCTTCGCATAATGGTCGAACTTATTGCCTTTCCTTCCTCCCTTAGATCTGGACTTCTTAATGAAGTGATATTTAGGTAGGCCATCAGAAACTTTTGCTGTGACATTTTGATAATATACTCTGCTTCGACTTCACCCTTGGTGAATTTGAAGAGGGATGAGGAATCCATTGATCCTTTTGTCCTTTCCCAACTGTCTTCGGCGATTTCTCTTTCACTCTTGCTTGGGCTTTGTATTCACCTCAGCTCTGATACCATGTTAGTTTAGGTATGTTCTATGCTAGAGCAATTTATTTCAATTTTCACAGTTAGCTCAATATCTATTCCAGATTAGCAATCACATCAGCATTAAAGTAAACTGTAGATAGAACATAAATATAAATCACAGAAGACAAGCCAAGACAAGAGGACACAAGATGTGGTGCTAGCTAGGGACAAACCCCAATGTGGGGAAACCCTTGATCAATTCTTCTTATATGTTCTTCAATAGTTCAGCAGAGAGAGAGAGATAGTACGTTTACAACAGAAGTCAACACTTTGACTTATCTAGATAAGAGCATAGATCATCTCTAAGAAGATGATACATGAGATCAGTTGAAGACATGCTGCTTCAACTGATTCTCCAAGGTGACTCCTTCACCTATCGTTGCGCTGCATTTTGTCATTATGCTGCACCCATCATCACTATGCTGCATCTCATCATGCTTCATTAATCATGACTATACCCATCACTGTACTGCATTATGTGCCATTGTTGCACCATGTTGCCATACTGACCTATGTGCTGGCTGCACCTTGCTTGCTTGTTGTCCCTAGCATGCTTGTTGTTGCATGCTAGCTGTCCCTTGCATGCTAGCATGTACCAATACATGCTTGTCCCTTGCATGCTGCTCTCCTTCGGAGACAGATACTCCGGCTGAAACCCCGGATAAACACTCCGGCAGTTCCCGGCAGTTCCCGACAGTTTCGGCTATTCTCGGCAGTTCCGTCTTCTGCCCTTTGCGTCAGCTTTCCCGGCAATTCTGACTGTTCCAGCTCTTCTGGCTTCTGCCCTTTGCGTCAGCTTTCCCGGCTGTTTTGGCAGTTGCCAACAGTTCCGGCTGTTCCCGGCAGTTCCGACTTCTGCCCTCTGCGTCAGCTTCCCGACAGTTCCGGCAGTTTCGACTGTTCCTGGCAGTTTCGACTTCAGCTTTCCTGGCAATTCCAGCAGTTCTGGCTTCTGCCCTCCGCGTCAGCTTTCCTGGCAATTCCAGCAGTTCTGGCTTCTGCCCTCCGCGTCAGCTTTCTTGACTATTCCGGTTGTTCCCGATAGTTTTGGCTTCTGCCCTCTGTGTTAGCTTTCCCCGCAGTTCTGGCAGTTCCGGCTTCTGCCCTCTACGTCAGCTTTCCTGACTGTTCGAGCAGTTCTCGATAGTTCCGGTTGTTCCCGACAGTTCTGGCTTCTGCCCTCTGCATCAGCTTTCCTGGCAGTTCCGACTTCTGCCCTCTGCGTCAACTTTCCCGGCTGTTCTGGTAGTTCCTGGCAGTTTCGGTTGTTCCCAACAGTTCCGACTTCTACCCTTTGCGTCAGCTTTCTTGGCAGTTTCGGCTTCCGCCCTCTAGATTAGAGCAGTATTATCCCTTAGGATCTCTCCTCCTACTAAAACCCAAAGACAAGTAGAGAGGAAGAGATCCCAAGTGTTTGGAAATGACTTGAAGGCCACCTCTATTTATACTAAAACGTTGAGCATAAGTGGGGTTTATTTGCTTGCTGGCCGACCTTAACGAATTGTCCCATAACACAAATAAATTCATATCTCCATGAATACTTATCGAAATCTGATCCGAAAATGGGGCACTAAAGGCTTCTTGTCGTACTTACAAGAACCTCTCCCACTCCAAAGCTTACATATTTCCAAGATCTATGCTTATGAGTGATAATTTGCGGAATTAAAGGACTTGAAATAGGTGTATGCTTTTGTTTGCCTTTAAGTGTTAAGTGCTTATGTTCGTTTGCTTAAACTGATATGAAATGCATATAACTGTGAATAAAGTAGCAAATAAGCAAACCACAGGAGACAACAATATAATATGGAGTTCACCCTGATATCTTGGGCTACGTCTCCTTGAGCACTAATCAACTCGATTAGGTTCTTTGGGATTATGGTCTGAATTCTTTTACAAGTTTTTGATTCAATTCCAATGGTTTACAACTGAACCAATGGGCTTAGAATGCCATCTTTATCCCTGGCTGTTTGGTTCTCTAGCTCTCGGCTCTCGGCTTTGGCTCTCGGCTCTTGGCTCTCGGCTCTCGGCTCTTGGTTCTCGGCTCTAGCTCTTGGCTCTGGCTCTCGGCTCTGGCTCTCGACTCTTGGCTCTGGCTCTCGGCTCTGGCTCTGGCTCTTGGCTCTGGCTCTTGGCTCTGGCTCTTGGCGTTGGCTCTGGCTCTGGCTCTTTGAGCTTCTAGTTTCGCTCGACCTCCAAGCGACTCCAAACTTCCTCTTTCAATTGTGCTCTCTGGCTTTTGTGAGGCATCCCTCCGGCTCTACGGCTTCCTGTTCGTTTCTCTGTGTGTAATCATTCCTCTGTCTCTTCGACTGGCCCTCTGGCTCTGTGGCTCTGCGACTGGCCATCTGGCTCTGTGGCTCTATGGCTCTTTGCGTATAACACATTCCTGTTACAACGCATCATTGGTACAAAATGCCCACTTACAGCGTGGCACAAATGAGATTCAAGAATAGGGGCAATTTACAAAGGAATCGACTGCCTTTCTTCGGACGAAATCCCGAAAACGACCATATTTCCAATGCACAGAAGTATTCGGACTTACACAGGAAAACATTGAAAATCCGAAAATCCGGATTTCAAATATTATGTGATCCGAATTGGATCCTAAAAACACTCTCTAAGTTTTCATAACTCTGTAAAATTCATGTCAAAGTTTCAAAGACTTGCAAAGGTCGAGCTTATCAGGAATACCCTCGGAACAGTTGTAATTGTGAGCAGTGCAGGGCAACGAGGACCCTCAGTCAAGTGCGCAGACCGTTGGCCCATGGTAACGCGTGCTGACACGAAACAGCGAAACGGGAGGTCTTTTGGAGAAATAGGGGAGTTTTCTGA
The DNA here is from genome assembly GCA_031772625.1 of Pinus tabuliformis. Taxonomy (NCBI): domain Eukaryota; kingdom Viridiplantae; phylum Streptophyta; class Pinopsida; order Pinales; family Pinaceae; genus Pinus; species Pinus tabuliformis. The sequence goes on along the minus strand of CM062818.1, from coordinate 912,454,424 downwards.
TTAGCGACAAGTCGCTAATCGCATATCGCTGGGCAAACCCCTCAGAAAAGGAAAAGCCCCGAGCGACCAGAACCGGAAAGTAAAAAACCGTACGGAATTCACCGATTCTGTCATAGGTGGGCCCCACACGAAAACCGACAGGATATCAGAAGGGCTTCGAGCGAAACAATCTGATGGGTAAAAGTGGCAGGATGTTTTCTGGTGCACCCTACACATATTTCTTCGTCGATATGCTCTGTGCCCCTGGTGCACGCATCTATTGCTGGGGCTTTCTGCTCGTGAGGCCTGGTGCTCTCTAAAGAGGAAGGTGTCTCCAAAGATCTATTTCCGTCTCTGTCCTTTCGGATCCACTAGGAGTCTGGGTAGTTGGTGTCTATTGGTTCCCCCCTTTGAGAAAATATCCGTTTTCTTTCTTTCCAAATTCCCGGGGTAAGCGGTTTCAACCGAGTCCCGCCCGATGCCACACACTGGGTGCCACGCGTCCGGCGGAAGAGAGAGAAAACTGCTCACATTGGATGGGTAAACGTCATGCAACTTACCCGCCTGATATGGACGGAGACCGTAGGATCTGGAGGCTCTAGATCGACGACGGACATGCAATCCGATGGATGACCAGATTCAACGGGGTAAACAGGCCGAGTTGTATAAAGTTTGAAGTCCGGCATGAACGATGAGTTGGCAGGGGAATCATGTTCGCGGGCAATCTGGGAGTTAAACGGAAATAACGACCGTTCAAACATTTCCAAGAGAACTGACACTCAGTTCGTTATGAAACAGGTGGCCACCTCCCTGTGAAGCGTTACATAGTGATGATGACGCAGAACAGGGGAATTCAAACGGACAGAGGCAGAAGAACCAGAACGTCGGGAAGTGGAAACGAACCGTCAGAAAGCAGATTGGCTTTAAAGCCACAAATTGACAGAAGCAGCTAGAGAGCAGTGAGAAAAGCGAGTAAGAAAGTTGAGAGTAGAGAACAGAGAAAGTAAGTCGAGCTGACCTGCAGAGAAAAGGCAGCATCGAGACAGAGCCAGAGAGAGTCAGAGAGTCTGTGCACTCCAGAGAAGGCTTGAGAGGTTCAAGCGAACTCCTCTGTATATGCCTGTCATGTATGAGTCTCAGATTGGGCTCATACTACTATGACTAGTGGAGGTCAAGTTTTAGTAAGACGAGTCTATGTACTCCAGTCCTACTGATTCATATCTGTTGAGTGAGACTCAAATTGAGCTCACTGTTGTAAAAACTTTGCCTTGGAAACATAATAGAGAGGCCCCCACTGAAGGCTAGACCAGGAGACGTAGCCTAGGAGCATTGGGTGAACTCCTTATTAAACTTGTCGTATTACATGTTTTCCTATTGTGTTTTCCCTAACTGCTTCAATGTCTATGTATTTTGCAATCTTATCGATCCGTTGCATAAAGTAACATAGGCACATCCATGCACATGAGTCTGTAATACCTTTAATTCTTTGTCTTGGATAAATTCCAGATCAAGTGGTATCAAAGCTCTAGGTTACTAAGGTTAGACAAGCTTATGCTGGATTTTGTTGTTGAATGCTAACTAGATCAAAGCTTAAATTAGGAGAAGAAGAATTGGTTGAAGCTAACCCTGAAATTGGAAGAGTCTATCCTAAGAGGAAAATGTCAGAAGAAAATCCCTTGGAATCAGACTCCCAGTTCATGGATGGTTTCATGACCATGAAAGCCATGGTAGAGGAAATGTATAGAGAATTTAAGAAAGGTAGAGAAGGAGATCCATCAAACTCCAAACAAGATAAAGGAGCAGAAGAATATCTCCTCCATGACCACTCTAAAGGCAAAGGGAAAGAAGAAAAACTTCCCACACCTCCTAGTAGCCCTGAAAACAAAAAGAAAACATCTTTGATTAAATTAGATGTTAAATTTGATTTGCCGATATATGATGGAGAGTTGAATGTAGAAAAGCTGGATAATTGGATTAGGCAGATTGATGTTTATTGCAGAGTGTAGAGCATCGATTCAGACAAGAGTAAGATTCAGTTGGCCAGCCTACGCCTTGGAGGCACTGCTTTGGTATGGTGGGAAGGCATGACACAACCTGACATGAAGAAGCATGGTAAAATTCTTTCTGTTTGGAGTGAATTTATTTTTGCAATTAAAAAGCAATTCTATCCACTAGCCTATATGCAGCAAGCCATGATGAGCTGGCAAACTCTTCGCCAATTAAAAGGGCAAAGTGTACAAGGCTACACTCAAGAATTTAGGAAAAGAGCTTTGATTCTAGGAATTTCCTTAGACTCACCTGAAACTCTGCTGAAGTATATAGGTGGTCTACACAGCTACTTAAGGCACACTATTCTCATGTTTAATCCCACTAGCATAGATGAGGTATCTGTTCAGGCTACACATCTAGAGGCTAGAGGCAAGAATGTGAACCCAGAAGTTGGGGGATCATCAAAACCCACTGCAAGCAAAAGCAAGGAAAAGAGAAAACAGAAATGGAAAGAGAGGAAGGCAAATACTGTACAAAAGACCAAGTCTTCATGCACTCACTGTAAGAAGGATGGGCATGATGATGAACACTGCTGGATCCTGCATCCGGAGCTGAGACCCAAGAAGTTCGAGGGCAAAAAGAAGAAGACTGCTGCAGCTATTCAAAAGGATTTGGGGTCAGACTCGGGAGATGAAACAACAATTGCAGCCACAGGTATAAAAGGTTGTCCGCTTTAGAGAATGCAGAAATCAAGAATCAGGTACAGGAGCTGCTCGATAAGGGGTTCATCAGACCTAGCACATCACCATGTGGGTCTCCAATTGTCTTGGTGAGAAAGAAAGATGGCTCATGGAGAATGTGCATTGATTACCGAGCACTGAATAAGATAACGATAAAAAATCGTTATCGCCTTCCTTGCATAGATGATCTATTAGATCAGTTAAAAGAAGCTGTTTAGTTTTCCAAGTTGGACTTGCATAGTGGCTATCATCAGGGCAAAGTTGCAGAGCAAGATGCATGGAAGACTGCTTTCAAAACAAAGTAGGGATTGTATGAGTGGTTGGTTATGCCTTTTGGCTTGACTAATGCTCCTGCCAACTTCATGAGAGTAATGAATGATGTACTCAAACCTTTTCTTGATGATTTTGTCATTGTATATTTGGATGACATTCTTATATTCAGTAAAACATGGGAAGAAGATTTAAAGCATGTCAAGCAGACTCTAGATGTTTTGAAAAGAGAAAATATTTATGTTAAGCTCTCAAAATGTGAATTTGGCAAAACATCTTTGAATTATTTGGGTCATATTGTAGGGGGTGGTGAATTGAAGATAGATCCCTCTAAGGTTGCAGTTATTGTAAACTGGCCTAAACCCAAATCTGCTACAGAAGTTAGAAGCTTCTTAGGAGTAGCACAGTACTGGAGAAAGTTTATTTCTAACTTTTCCTTAATTGCAACTCCCTTACATGCTTTAACAGGATTGAACAAGGTGTTTCAGTGGGGAGACAAACAGCAGAAAGCCTTCGACACCTTAAAAAAAAAGATTAGTACAACACTAGTACTAACACTGCCCGATCTTCAAAGACCATTTGAGATTGAAATGGATGCCAGTGACTATGCCATGGGAGCAGTGTTGATGCAGCACGGTAAACCCATATGTTATCATTCTGAGAGATTTAATTCTGCAGAAGTTAACTATCCCACATATGATAAAGAATTGTATGCATTAGTACATAGTGTGAAAAAGTAGAAACATTATTTAATGGGCAAAGAGACAGTTATACATACTGATCATCAACCACTTCAATATTTACACTCCCAAACTAAGTTGCAGCAATCAAGACAGTATAGATGGATGGGTTTTCTACAACAGTTTCATCTAGTCATCAGATATAAAGCATACACAATAAAGTTGCAGATATGTTGTCCATACCAATCATAAATGCATCTACTATACTTGAGCATAATTCAGTATTGCATGAAAGCTACATTGAACAGTGTGCTCAAGATATAGATTTTAAAGATGTATATGCAACTTTAAGTCATGGCATACAAGTAGAAGAATTGGATTATCATGTTAAGGACCAACTCTTGTATCATTTTGGAAAGTTATGCGTTCCACAAATTGAAAGAGTAAAGATAATTCGAGAAGCACACACTTCTCTAATATCAGGTCACTTTGGTGTAAGTAAAACATTTGCACAGCTGCAAAGATTTTGTTATTGGCCAAAAATGAATGAGACAGTTTCTAAAAATGTAAGAGGGTGTACCATGTGTGCTAAAAGCAAGCCCAGCAATAGAAAACCAGGCTTGTACACTTCACTAACAGTTCCTTCTCATCCTTGGGAAAGTGTTTCCATGGACTTCGTTGGGGGACTGCCTAAATCTAGGAAGGGTCATGACTATTTATATGTTGTTGTAGATAGGTTCAGCAAAATGTGTATTTTAATACCTTGTAACAAACAGATTACTGTTGAACAAACTGCAAAGTTGTTCTTTCAGCATGTATGGGTTCATTTTGGATTACCCACTTCCATTATATCTGATCGAGATACCCGATTTGTTGGGAAATTTTGGTCAAGTTTGTGGGAATTGATGGACACTAGACTGAAAAAGAGCACAACCTTTCATCCGCAAACAGATGGCCAAATAGAAGTGGTCAACAGGACAGTGATTCAATTGCTCAGAGGCTATTGCAGCAAGCATCCCAAGCTTTGGGATGAACATTTATGTTATGTGCAGCATGCTTACAACTTTTGAGACCTGTTTTGGTTTCACACCAAAGTCTCCCTTGGATTTTGTCTTTGGTAAAGACATAGTGGTTGATGGACACAGTGATATGGACAAGGCAATCAAGTTCATCGAACAAATCCAAGAGATTCACCAGGCAGTATAGGAACAACTGGAAAAAGCCAAGCCAAGTACAAGGCAAGGCATGATAAGCATCAGGTGGAGCATAGTTTCCAAGTTGGTGATCAAGTCTGGCTGTATATCAACAAAGACAGAATGCAAGGTGAAGGTAAGAAGCTGAAGCCAATAAGGTATGGACCTTTCAAGATACTTGAGAAAATTGGTGAGAATGCGTTTCGCCTTGATTTACCAGCTTACATGCACATCTACTCAGTTGTTAATGCAGACAGCTTGAGACTATTTGAACCTTCATTGATTGAAGATCCCGAAGAGCAGAGTCAATTGCCTTCTATTGATGATCTATTGCTTGAATATCTTAACGAATTGCAGGAAGATACAGTTCTGGACCGGAAGGTGAGAACTACGCGCAGAGGGGATGTTGAGTACCTCAAGATTGGACTCAAAGGTTCGAAACCAAGCAGTGCAAAATGGATAGAAATTGGGCAAGCGAGGAATCAGTACCCTCACTTGATGGATGCTTAAAAACCAACTTTTGGTGGTCCAAAAGCTTTTTCAGTGGGAAGGCCGTGATCTGAATTGGATCCTAAAAACACTCTCTAAGTTTTCATAACTCTGTAAAATTCATGCCAAAGTTTCAAAGACTTGCAAAGGTCGAGCTTATTAGGAATACCCTCGGAACAGTTGTAATTGTGAGCAGCGTGGAGCAACGAGGACCCTCAGTCAAGTGCGTAGACCGTTGGCCCATGGTAACACGCGCTGCCATGAAACAGCGAAACGGGAAGTCTTTTGGAGAAACGGGGGAGGTTTCTGATATGCGATAATCGCATATCGTCGGGCAAACCCCTCAGAGAAGGAAAAGCCTTGAGCGACCGGAATCGGAAAGTCAAAAACCGTACAGAATTCACCGATTCCGTCAGAGGCGGGTCCCACACGAAAACCGACAGGATATCGGAAGGGATTCGAGCGGTAAGCAGTTTCAACCGAGTCCCGCTCGATGCCACACACTGGGTGCCATGCGTCCGGCGGAAGAGAGAAAACCACTCACATCGGACGGGTAAACGTCATGCAACTTACCCGTCCGATATGGATGGAGACCATTGGATCTGGAGGCTCCAGATCGATGATGGACATTCAATCCGATGGATGACCGGATTCAACGGGGTAAACAGGCCAAGTTGTATAAAGTTTGAAGTCCAGCATGAACGATGAGTTGGCAGGGGAATCATGTTCGCGGGCAATTTGGGAGTTAAACGAAAATAACGACCGTTCAAACATTTCCAAGAGAATTGACACTCAGTTCGTTATGAAATAGGTGGCCACCTCCCTGTGAAGCGTTATACAATGATGATGACGTAGAACAGGGGATTCAAACGGATAGAGGCAGAAGAATCAGAAAGCCGAGAAGTGGAAACGAATCGTCAGAAAGCAGATTGGCTTTAAAGACACAAACTGACAAAAGCAGCTAGCAAGCAACGAGAGAGCAGTGAGAAAAGCGAGTAAGAAAGCTGAGAGCAGAAAACAAAGAAAGTAAGTCGAGCTGACCTGCAGAGAAAAGGCAGCATCGAGACAGAGCCAGAGAGAGTCAACGAGTCTGTGCACTCCAGAGAAGGCTTGAGAGGTTCAAGCGAACTCCTCTGTATATGCTTGTCATGTATGAGTCTAAGATTGGGCTCATACTACTGTGACTAGTAGAGGTCAAGTTTTAGTAAGGAGAGTCTGTGTACTCTAGTCTTACTGATTCATATTTGTTGAGTGAGACTCAAATTGAGCTCACTGTTGTAAAAACTCTTCTTTGGAAAAATAGAGGGGCCCCCACTGAAGGCTAGACCAGGAGACGTAGCCCAGGAGCATTGGGTGAACTCCTTATTAAACTTGTTGTATTACATGTTTTCCTATTGTGTTTTCCCTAATTGCTTCAATGTCTATGTATTTCGCAATCTTATCGATCCGTTGCATAAAGTAACATAGGGACATCCATGCACATGAGTCTGTAATACCTTTAATTATTTGTCCTGGATAAATTCCAGATCATTATGAAATCACATTCATAATCCTATCGGGTCCGCGCTCTGATTGCATATCGCATATCGCGCTGCCCAAGAGTCATGGTCCATTTCCCATGCCCTTTTTGTGATGCGATCAACTATCGTTGATCGCTTTATCGGCATATCGCAAGTCGCTTTATCAGCATATCAGCCCCATCGCGTGTGATCCGATCTCCGATCGCTCTTATCGGCGCCATCGGAGTATCGCAATATCGCTTGTCACAATGTCCAACGGCCTGAGTTCTATGCAACGTCCGCTGTATGGTTCCAATTTGATATATATATATATATATATATATATATATCACTGATGCCGATCGCCGATCCCATTTTATTGCTATCATAAGTCGCTCTGCCTGGGGTTCCGACATAGCATGAAGGCCTTCCTCCGATGCGGGAGGTCGCCATCAGGGATCCTTAAGGCTTGCGGTTAAGTCCTCCCTTTGAACCCTTCCGATGCGATATTTATATATAACTCCGCCTTTGACCCTTTTCTTTATCTGACTCGGTATTACAAAGGATTTGTGCCATTTAGTACCTTTTACCTCTTATATGAAGTCTTTTAGACTTAGAGGTTTATTCAAGATCCATTTTGGATCATGCCTTCCCACTAAAAAGCTTTTGGACTCCAAAAGACTGATATACTGATCTGAACAGTAAATGAGTACACATCACCCTCTTCTTTCAGCCTCTATACACTTGCCTTGCATAGTGCCTCTGAAAAAAAGCCTTTGAACACTTTCCTTCCTGGATGTGCTTTTCCTCCTGGGAAGATCTGTCTTCCTCCTTGACTTCCTGCAGAACTCCTGTTGAGAAGGTCACAAAAGGTAGTTTGAACTTCTCTGCGTTGATCATTGATCCAAGGTGGCTCAAACCAATGTGAAGTTACATCTGCTTCACAAAAAATTACATTTGTATTTGTTTGACATATTGTCAACAACAACATAATTACAAACAACAACTGGATGGCCTAAACTTCTGCGTCAACAAAAGAAACATATTTCACATCTTGTGAACACCTCCATGTCTTTACATCTGCATTTACAAATGATGGACTAGATAACCTGCCCGATATTACATGCATGTTTAAAAACAAAGCAATCAACTCTTCAAGTTAATCACACATACATGTTCAAATACAAGGAAATCATCAACGTCCCTGTGTTCATGCACATCATTCTCATGCATGCATTTCATCCTTCAACTTTTGCTTAAGCACACTGTACTTTCGAAGCTGAAATGAAATATAATGTTTCATCCTTCAACTTTCGCTTAAGTACACTGTACTTTCGAAGCTAAAATGAACATAATGTTGCAACAATAAAGTGAGTCTGCATACTCAACTTTTCCATTCACTATCTTGGTAAAACCCTGCAACTTGCTAATGCAAATAGATGCATTATATCAATAGGCATGCAATTTTTAATTAGATAAGAACTCTAACCGTTTCTTACCAATCCATTTCAAAGGTGTTTCCTTTGTCTGCACATCGTCATCAACATGTGAATCATCTTGAAACACATCATTCATGGAATCTTTCTTTCCATTCCTGCCATTTTCTCTTTCCACCTTCTTCAAGTTTCGTGGAAGCATTGTTGGATTCAGAGTCGAACACTTTTTAGCGATGTGTCTTTGCTTATGGCAGTAAGTGCAACACATGTGCATCCTCTTGACAACATGATTTGCCTTGTCGAGTGGACCTTTGGCTTCTTGCTTCCTTTCCTTCAAGAGTTTCGGGTATGTGGCCATTCTCTTCCAACATCTAGAAACATTATGGTTATTCAAATGACAAAAGGAACATGCAATTCTTTTCCCATACTTATATGGAAATTTATCACGCTTAACATAATCAAAAGGAATATGATTAGAACCACATTTATACCTTTCTCTTTCACCTTTATTGCCTTAATGAGGAGGTGAATCAAATGAAGAAGTAGCTCCCTTTGGAACACCATCAACCTCTTCAATGGTTTCAGAGTTTCCACAACTCTTTGGTTCAAGTGTATGCTTATGAACACCTTCTTCCTGCAAATGGTGTTTCAAACAATTGCAACCCCCAAGAATACAATCTTTACACTCTTGAGGTAGAAGACTTGAAATGAAACTCCTTCTAGGAACTGTTTCATTTGCCTTCATGGCTGCTTTGGAACTTTCTCCATAAGATTGTCCATAGCCAAGACCCAAATACTTAGGCCTTTCCTCAACCATTATTGGCTCAACAATACCCTGTGCATGTTTGCCCAATCCTTTTCCTTCATAGCCCATTTTGGACATTAACTTGGAACCTATGCCTCTGGTATGTTTTTCAAAAGAACCAATATAAACATTCTTAGAGGAAATTGAAGACAAACTGGAATTATTTACCTCTTCTTCAAGCTGATACTTGACTAAGGCTTCTTTGGTAACAAGGAGCTGTGTCTCCAACTCATGCACCCTTTCCAAGTTCATATTTGCAATATGAAGTTGGCCTTCCACTTCCTGCAATTTGTTAGAAAGCAACTGCTGCTCTTCCTTCATGGAATTCCACTGCTCTTTAAGTATGATGCTCTTCTTTCCATCCTCATACATTTCTCTCACCATATCCATCATGATGAACAAGTCTTGCTTCATGTCTTCATCAAAGAATCTTGTGATGAAGGAAGAATTTGAGGACTCACTTGTAGAAGTTGTCATTATCAAAATGAACAAAAGAACTTCAAACAAGATTAACAAAGAGCTTATTCAAGCAACCTTTTGCAACAAATCTCTTGTGCTTCAAGGATTGCTTTGAGGTCCTTTGGGATAAGAAGAATGCCTTCAACCCTTCTTCTTTTTTGTCCTTTCTTGGACTTAGCTATCAATAACTTTCCCTTCACCTCTGCAAACTCAAACAACAATCAGTTTACAAACAATCAAACAACTAAATTCTTTCTACTGTTTGAACACCTTTCAAGTCAAACAAGCATATAGATTGCTCTGTCAATCAAGCATTCTGATCTGATACCACTTGCATCATGATATCGTCTGCTTCATGATACCACCTGCTCTAGTATAACTTGAGCTTTGATATCACCTTCTTTGAAGGTGGGGTTAATCAACTTGATGCTCCAATATAACCGCTCTGATACCACCTGATATGAAAATGGGGCACTAAAGGCTTCTTGTCGTACTTACAAGAACCTCTCCCACTCCAAAGCTTACATATTCCCAAGATCTATCCTTATGAGTGATAATTTGCGGAATTAAAGGACTTGAAATAGGTGTATGCTTTTGTTTGCCTTTAACTGTTAAGTGCTTATGTTCGTTCGCTTAAACTGATATGAAATACATATAACAGTGAATAAAGCAGCAAATAAGCAAACCACAGGAGACAACAATATAATATGGAGTTCACCCTGATATCTTGGGCTACGTCTCCTTGAGCACTAATCAACTCGATTAGGCTCTTTGGGATTATGGTCTGAATTCTTTTACAAGTCTTTGACTCAACTCCAATGGTTTACCACTGAACCAATGGGCTTAAAATGGCATCTTTATCTCTGGCTGTTTGGCTCTCTGGCTCTCGGCTCTCGGCTTTGGCTTTCGGCTCTCGGCTTTGGCTCTCGGCTCTGGCTCTTGGCTTTGGCTCTCGGCTCTGGCTCTTGGCTCTGGCTCTTGGCTCTTGGCTCTCGCTCTAGCTCTGGCTCTCTGAGCTTCTGCTTTCGCTCGACCTCCAAGCGACTCCAAACTTCCTCTTTCAATTGTGCTCTCTAGCTTTTGTGAGGCATCCCTCCGGCTCTGCGGCTTCCTGTCCATTTTTCTGTGTGTAATCATTCCTCTGTCTCTTTGATTGGCCCTCTGGCTCTTTGGCTCTGTGGCTCTGCGACTGGCCATCTGGCTCTGTGGCTCTCTGCGTATAACGCATTTCTGTTACAAAGCATCATTGGTACAAAACGCCCACTTACGGTGTGGCACAAATGATTCAAGAACAAGGATAGTTTACAAAGGAATCGGCCGCTTTTCTTTGGACGAAATCCCGAAAACGACCATATTTCCAATACACAGAAGTATTCGGATTTAGACAGGAAAACATTGAAAATCCGAAAATTCGAATTTCAAATATTATGAAATCGCATTCATAATCCTATCGGGTTCGCGCTCTGATCGCATATCACATATTGCACTGCCCAAGAGTCATGGTCCATTTCCCATGCCCTTTTTGCGATGCGATCATTTATCGCCGATTGCTTTATCGGCATATCGCAAGTCGCTTTATTGGCATATTGGCCCCATCGCATGTGATCCAATCTCTGATCGCTTCGATCGACGCTATCAGAGTATCGCAATATTGCTTGTCGCAATGTCCAATGGCCCGAGGTCTATGCAACGTCCGTTGTATGGTTCCGATGCGATATATATATATATATATATATCGTTGATGCCGACCGCCAATCCCGTTTTATCGCTATCGCAAGTCGCTCTGCTCGGGGTTTTGACATCGCATGAAGGCCTTCCTCCGATGCGATATATCGGAGGTCGCCATCGGGGATCCTTAAGGCTTGCGGTTAAGTCCTCCTTTTGAACCCTTTCGATGCGATATTTATATATAACTTCGCCTTTGACCCTTTTCTTTATCCGACTCGGATTTACAAAGGATTTGTGCCATTTAGCACCTTTTACCTCTTATATGAAGTCTTTTAGACTCAGAGGTTTATTCAAGATCCATTTTGGATCAGAATCAGATGATCTTTAGATCAATCCTACACCTCTCGATGAGAGGGATCCAAGAAAAATATCAGCTTCCATTAATAAGATGACCCACATGGAGTTTGGCCCTAGTTGCCAATTTTAACATTTTGTGGGTGATATCCTCAGGAGAATTCTTTTCTCTAAGATGGTCCTCACCTGGCAACCAACAGCCCCTTGCAGCCACCAACTAGCTCGTTGTGCCACTTCTCCGCCACCTGAGCCATCCATGTAGTCCCTCACCCATTTGTCATAATCGTATGTTTGAAGGTGGGCCTCCCAAACCTAAAGGCATGCCTTTTCATTTGGTAATTGATTATTGTAGTTTGCTTATCATGGACACTTATGGGCATGGATTAATGGGGGCATTCGGCGGAAAGAATGGGCTAGTTATGTGCTCTTGTCCCCTAGACCCCCTTTGGATATTAACCTTGGATTCTAGTCCCGTGGAATCTTTTTTACTGACCATTTGGCTTTAGGGATGAAATTTCATGGGAAATTCTGATTTTGGTTGCATGGTCCCGCTCCCTCATCCACATATATTGCCCCCCTTTTCCACTCATTATAACTCCATTCACCATTTCTCCCACCTGGGTCCACATTCCTCCACTGGGTCCACATAGGATTAGCTTTCCCCCTCCCCTTTCCCACACCTTAGGTCAGGCCTGGAACGATGCCCCAGAGGTTGATGCAGCTAAAAAGAAAAGTAAAAACATAATTGGCCACATTCAACAGGAAATGTACCACAAAATGCAAATGATGGCCGGGGAAAACACATTTAACATGTGGGCAAAAACCAATACATGAGCTTTACCCCATCATCATGGCCATCACCCTGGTTCCTACAGGCTCTATGAGATTCCTTCATCATATAGGAACCCATGATTGTCCCAACCACTCTGGTGGGCAATGAACCACCCTACCTTAAAGGGCGTTATCCACTGCTACATCTCACACATCATGCTCTCACCCCTTGAGCCCCGAGCAGTTAATTAAAGAAAAATCATAAAAAGGCAGAAGACATATAAAGAAGGGTGGAAAAATCAAGGTTGGGGCATGTCATGGACCACGATTTCTCCTTTATATATATTATATACCCAAGTGTGCACTTCCCTTTTACTAGCTACCCTTGTACCCCAGCATGTGGCCCAAAGCTGCCCCTTTTCATCTCCTACTCCATTCATCTCTTTATCACATACCACCACTCTCTAAAGGATGTGCCTTGAACATACTATCACCTTTAGAAGTAAAAACCACCTAATAGGATACTTGGCTAACCCGATTTGGAGCTTAGAGACATTAGCACATGCCAAAGCCCACTATGGAAGGGCATGCCAAAGCCCACTATGGAAGGGCATGCCAATATGAAGTGCCCACTTGTTGTCCATGGTTTGTAAGCTCTTTTACTCAATTTCCTTAATGAATTGTTATACTGGAAGGCTAGGGGACACATTGGATCTTATGCAGGATTGCAGGTGGTCGCCATTTTGGGTTTGGTCTTCCTATACGGGGTCCTAACCCTCCATAGGGCTACATTGGCACATGTAGGGTGTGTGTTGAGAGCCATGGGCCTCTACAATAGTAGACAACACTCCATGGATCCCCAGAGATGTTCAGAGATTGCTCGAGATTCACCCATTGGGACGAGGAAGATGCACCTGATTCACCTTTGCCCAACCAACCCCAAAGTTGTACCATGCACTTGGTAGATGACTCAGGACTTGTATGCTGATGTGGCATCACTTACATCATCATCTGAGCCCTTACAAATGGTCTACATGCATCTTCAACTTACTTGGAGACCCATGAGGTCATTTGTGTGCCCTCACACCCATTAGGAGCACCACAGGTTTATTATGCGGAGAACAAGGGGCCAACCCCTTGTCCATTACTTTTGGGAGTTCTATTCATCATTATGGCACTTATGGACTTCATCAGGATTCTTAGAGAGCCCAACGACATGCATTATTGATCATTTGACTTTTTGAGAGGCTTGTTATTTTGTTTATGAGCTAGTTTGGTGGGCTTATCACCAAAAGTAAGTTATTTGCACACTATATTTATTTTAGGGGCTAATGTAGGCCCAAGTAGCTAAATCGAACTCATTAGGAGTGTATCAATACAAATGTTGAGAGCTCATTTCTCATCATCACTTTGGATTGGATCATTTTTCTCTCTTGAGAATTTCACACTTTTTTCTTGGAGGATGAATTGGAGCATGGATGAATTTTGATGTTTGGATCGGGTTATCTTATTTTGGAGCTTCTTTATCGTCAAATTGTTGATGGTTGGATATGTTCTCTTACATGTAAGTACACATATTTAATGCTATTCTTGTTTTACTTCGTCTTATGCATTTGAATGGGATTTTCACTATACTAGGGCTAATGACTGCATTGCATAATTTCGAAATTGTGGAATTATTGTTTCTATATAACATTTCTCAATGTATGGGCCATGTATGTTGAATGAAATCTCCTAGGGATAATTCTACCATTGAATTTATCTTGATAAGTCATTTCTCTTTGATAATTTCCCCAAAATAAAATAACAGTAATAAACAAGCAAAATACACATATGACACTAAAAAATTCAGACAATAATTAAACAGCCATAAAATTGCACCAGAACTGCGCCAAACTGAGTCATTTTATTATCAAAGGACAGTACAATGAATGGAATGTGTGCACCTGGCTTGCCAAAGCAAGCTAGAAAATCTTAGGTGAGAAAAATGTTGCCCAGATGCAAAGGAAAGACTTCTCCTCAATGTTTTGTGTTGGTCCTAGAAATTCTGCAACTGCTGGCTAGAAGAAACCCCTGTTTGAGCCTCCAAAAGTGCTCAGAAAATTATGTCAAATTAATCTTGAGCTCTCCACCACAAACCCAGAAAAACCCAGAAATGGTTTGGCTTATCTCCAAGCCGAAGTCGAACCCACAAAATGGTGCAAATTTCCCAGCTAACTAACAATTTGTCCTGTTATAAGAATTAGGATTTCAGGCCCAAATATCGCCTGGAAAATTTTGAAATTTCAGCCACAAACTCCTCTCACAAAACCCACAAAAACCCATAAATGGTTTGGCCTGATTTTGACCTCCCAAAATCGACCCCCAAAAGGCATTGCACAGTCCCCAACAATTCTGCATTGTCTGCTGCAAAGATACGGCTGAAAACCCCACCTCCAGTGCTCAGAAAATTCTGCAAATTTATATTTGAGGTCCTTGTCAAAACCCAGAAAAACCTAGAAATGGTTTGGCTTGGTTTTGACCTTCCAAAATCGACCCCCAAAAGGCCCTACGCCCTCCAAATCTGCTGAAGCACACTGCTTGCCAATACACTAGCAAAATCCTTCTCAAACACTCCGGAAAGGTAGAAATAAACTCCACCAATACTTCCCTTATTTCTCTCGATAAACAATAACCCTTTGGAAGAATGTTGCAAATGCCACACTAGATACACTACTGTGGTCTGCGTCCTCCAGAAATACGCACTGCTGGGGCGAACTGAATACAAATGCTAGAAATCTCTCTACAAATATCCTTTGGATGAGAATGGATGAATCTCTCTAGGGTGGCACTCGAAGTCCTCCGAAGAAAGGGTGAGTTCTCCGCTTGGAAAACTCTTGCTAAACAAGTGACTCGACTAAACAACTCAAGCAACATAATCAAATTCAATAAGCCAAGAATGATGAAATGATAAGTGTTGCCTTCCTTTTATAGATTTCGTGGAGCCTTTTCCCTCCATTTTCCCTGCTTCATGGGTCCCTCACTAAGCTATCGATTTTCTCTCTCATGCAATTCGAACTATTGGCATAGGAAGTGCTTATTTTCCTTGTGCGAACAAAACGAAAATAACTTACTTCTAACTCCTATGTTTCCTAATAAAATCGAATGGGCCCCATCTCCTCCAAAATTGGCCCCAAAATGTAGAAATAAATCTGGTTCCAAAATAATTTAGGAAGGGACATTACAATCCTCCCTGCCAAAAATTGCTTGTCCTCAAGCAATGCTTGAACAAGTGCCCTCTCTGACTGTTGATCACCACTGTAACCACCAATAATACCAGGGTCCCAAATGTACCATTGAGTCATCCCCAATCTCAGCACTGTCCCGACATGAAGGAATCCCTCGATACCAGGGTCCCAAGCCATCCTAATCAATGTGAAGCACACCTTGCTCCACTCGCTATCCAACCAGATATAGGTACCAGAAGCCCTCTGCATACTAGCAATAAGTAGAGCATCATGATAATGTAGGACTTTGCCCAACTCCCCATGAAATTTCCCTACTGAGTAGTCCATCTCATGCACTATAAGAGTAAACTCCTGAAGATGCAATCCAATTCTAGTGAAATTGAACCTTCGTCTACCTGGGCCTCCCCTGATCTCCTCATGTTGATCACCCTGCCACACTGGTGAAGTTCCCCACACCATCAATGAATCATTAAAACCAAATGGAAGATCTGGATGACCCTCCCCTGTAGAAACCAGCTCACCTCTACGGGTAGTTGAACTGCTTAGCCCTATTATGCCAGAATCCCCTACCCGTTGCAGAAAGAACCTATCTTGCTGACATCGTGACACTTTGGTCATGAATGACTGCCTAGCATGCTCATACCAGAGCCTCATCTCCCATAACTCTCGGCCATAATCTATGCTATGATCGAGGCTAGGCCAATCTTGCCAAAGTGAGTCAACAGTGCGAGCGCCTATCACTCCATGGCTAGCCCAAATCCTGAGCAACAATCTGCCTCGTCCTATGGTGAGGGCTTTGGTAATCCCCCATGTGTTCGCCTGTGAATAAATCGGTCCGCTTGTTATCCCGACCATGCTCACTGAGGAGTGGAATATCCCACCAATCCACTAGATCCCTGGATCCCATAACCATACTGGACGTCCACAATCCCCAATCCTCTCTGTCTTCCGCTATGAAATGCTGCTAGCTATTGGGACCCCTCTGTGCCCGTCTCTGCCTCCTGTAGGTATCCAATAGGTAGGCACCGAGCATCAAGAACCTGTGCCGCAAATATCCAGCTGCTTTGTGCCTGCCAAATCACACAGCGAGATCTGCTATCCCAGCTCCTAATGATGTGCCCAGGTACTGCTAGAAGCCTAGGCATCATCCTGCCAACAAGGACTACAGTCCTCCGCACCTCATGCTCACCTAACGCCTCAAGCTATCCAATTGAAAAAGCACCATGTAACTCCCTCTCGGTCACCTCCCCAAGTGTGAGGGTAGGGGTGAAACATATGCTACCTTGACAATCAACCATGCCATCCCTAAGCCTATAGTCGTCAACTCGTGCACCTACCAAGTGTCTCAACTGGATAGTCTCCTCTTGGCCCATGACATGCGCTGTTTCATCCAACTGCCTAGGGTGAGTCTCCCATGCCCTGCTGCCTGAATGGAGAGTGTCCAAGGGCAACAACCAAACTCTCTATGACTTTAAGCAACACTAGAGGATGATGGGTGTGTATGTCCCAAAGAGTATGATCAAGAGTTTGCTGGAATGCTCAAGAGTAATCCTACGGACGACCCTCTCTTTGCCTCGGATCTGCTGATAACTCCCTCGAGGCCTTGCCTCCACTAAACATGGTGTCATCATATGCTCAACAATGTCCTCATCGATCCTAGGTGAGTTGTGTCCGATGGTACGCCTACTGTCCCTGTCCATAAGTCTGCTTGGAGGCAACGCGCGCCGCATCATGTGTCACTGCATACCACCAATTACCACCGCACTCCTCAAAATGCCATGCTGCAACCTGTCCCTGTACACCACTAGATACCCCCGGCTACGACTATACCATCCCGTTTCATCCTGTGTCCTGTCTGTGTCACTGCACTTGTCACTCGCATGTTCTCAATGCGATGCGAGTCACTCCTCCTACCCCACAGTGTAAACCGGCATGCTTTGGTATACCACCATGTATCTCCATGCTCCTCTGCAGGCCACTGCTCCTCGTTGCATAGCGTTGCACACCATTGGGTGCTATGGCCTAGAATTGGGTCTGTATGCATCAGGCCACGTCCCTCTATATAACACTTGACGCTATGACTTGACTCTGTGCAGTCTTGTGTACCACTGCCTATGATCTGGATTTAAACAGGAACGCAATAAATTATAGAGATAACCATAAACACAGATATGCAGTGGAAATAATACTTCATTTCATTAATATAAAACACTGAGATATGCTTACAAACAGTAATGGAAATAAACCAGCTAGGGCGATGGTAGCTTATCTCTGAGAAGAGATGTGGTGGCTACATGCCTCTGAACTGTTCTGAACTGTGTTACAATGAGGCTTGAAGGCCTATTTATTATTGAGAGACAATGGAAAACCCTTCACATTCCAAAACCTAACCCTAGAAGATGAAACGCTAAATTGTGGGCCCCGTTTTGGGGTGAGTTGGACAGCCAACTTCCCGGGGTTGCGAATTGGTCGTATTATCTCCGTTTGACGCGCATGATAGCCCGTTGGAAAGATCTCTCCGAGGACTACGACGAAAAAGACGATTTTTTGAGAGAAAAATCGTTGCGGTAGATTTCCCAGAAAACGTCGTTTAGGGCCTCAAAACAGCTCTAGATGTTTAGGACCCGAAAAACTGCTAAAAATAGTAAACTGCGCTATAATTAAGGAAATTGAAAAACTGAAAGAGATAGTTGTGGGGGTCCAAATGGAATAGGTGGGTGGCCACCAACATCCACCTGGATCATTCCTCCCCCCTTAGGAAGCAATGGTCGCCATTGCGTTGAGTTCCTCCCTGAGATGAGCTGAGCTGGGTCTCTGGTGAGCTGTTCTGCAATCTCTGATGTGTCCAGAAATGGTGGGAAGCATGGTCGGCGATGGTCCACATTGAACACTCGGTGCAAGCAAGGGAATGGAGGAATGTTGTGCTTCAAAGCATTGTTTCTCGTAGCCTTGGTACTGGTGTAAGGACCATGTCAGAGTGGTCTGAGTTTTTGATGGGTTCTGGTAAGGCGTTCTTTCTGCAGATGTAACCAAACTTTGTTACCCAACTGAAACTTGTGTGGTACCCCTGTGGGTGATGAGAAGTTGTTCCTGTGTTCTGTCATGACCGTATCCCTTTGCTGCTGCTGTTGTGTGGAGGAATCCTTTGCGGGGGTCATGGATGTAGCAACGATCTTCCCCTTACTTTGGGAGCGAACCAAACAGGAAATAAATTTCCTAGTCTGTGATATGAGCTTGCTGCCTTTCTTGGTAGTGATCAAAGAGGTGGCGGTAGGTGGGGCTACCTCCGGTATCCTGTATAATGACTTATCCAAAGAAATAATAACAGCGCGAGGCCTTGACTCATACACAACATGTCGCCTCCACAAGTATGGTTGGCCTAATAAAACATCACACACATCCAGAGGTGTAACATCACACAATACCTCATCTGTGAAAGGCTTGATGCTGTAGGGAAGGCGACACTGCTGGCGAACTTTGAGATCTCGTCCTTCATGAAGCCACCCGATACTGTACGGCTGCAGGTGTGGTGTAGTCGGTAGGCCCAACCGCTTCACAACTTCTGCTGAAACAAGGTTCTTCTGGCTCCCACTGTCAACAATGAATTGCAGCGGCGAACCCTTCACCCACATTTGTGAGTGGAAAAGGCACTCCCCCTCCTCTGGGTCTTCTGGCTCATTCTTCTGGATCTTGGCAGTGGCAACAGTGGCGCTGGGCTCCGCATCAATGATCTGCTTCCCTTTGCCATTCCCCTTGTCGGGTTCTGGCTCAGGGTCGGAACATGCATCTGATTCGGAAGCCTTCAACTCGGCCACCAGCGACTGCTTGGTCCGACACTCACTTGTGTTATGAGTGGGACTCTTGTGGAACTCACACCACTTTCCTGTGTCCTTCTTCAGCTTCGTGGTGTTGTTCTTTTCTTGTGGCTTCAACGGGTTGTCTTGGGTCACCCCACCTTGGCTTTGTCCTTTGGGCTTCGGATTTGCAGATCCAAAGTCTCGCTTCTTCTGTTTGAACTTTTGCTCGATTTTGACAGCATATAGGTACGCTGTGCTGAGTGAGGAGATGTTCAAGAACTCCATCTCTTCCTGGATGTATCTGTGTAGGCAGCCGCGGTATTTGAGTACCAGATGCAGCTCAGAATCTTTGATACCCAACTGCGTTTGAAGGGTATGGAAAATGTTTGTGAACTCCGGCACATCTTGGTCTCGTCCTTGCCGCAGTGTGGTCCATTTGATGTATTTGTCCTCATAGCTTTTGACAGGGTAGTACTGCTCCTTGATGGCATCCCGAAAGTCATTCCAAGTGGGTGTGGCTGAAAACAGTGAGCCTGTACTTTCATCCTTCTGCTCGCAGTAGGTTTCCCACTAGTCCTTGACGTGGGGGGCTGCTTTGAGAAGAGCGAAAACAATCTTTTCCCGACTTGAAAATTCATGAACAGAAAAATACCCATCTAGCAGATTTAACCATTTATCTACGGCATTTGCATCTATTTGACCCTCGAAGATGGGGATTTCAAAATTAACTTGTACCTTAAAGGGTGTGGCATTTCCAGAGTAGCTGTTGGAAGCCGATGCGTTGCCTCTGGGTAGCCGCTGAAGGATCTGGGCAAAGCTGTCCATCATCGCGTTCCTTTGTCGCTCGAGGGCTTCTTCGAGCAAGATTTTGATAGGATCTCCTGCCCCCTCGTTTTTCTTCTCATCTGCCATGGGAGGTCGTCGAGATTTGCGAGGCTGGTCTTGCAAATGTTCGACCAGTTCAAGACCTAATTCCTTATATCCCGGCCTCGTTGGGGACATGCAAAGAAAAAACAGAGAAAAAGCAGACCGCTCTGATACCATTGATTCTGATTTAAACAGGAACGCAACAAATTATAGAGATAACCATAAACAAAGATATGCAGTGGAAATAATACTTCATTTCATTAATATAAAACACTGAGATATGCTTACAAACAATAATGGAAATAAACCAGCTAGGGCGATGATAGCTTATCTCTGAGAAGAGATGTGGTGGCTACATGCCTCTGAACTGTTCTGAACTGTGTTACAATGAGGCTCGAAGGCCTATTTATTATTGAGAAACAATGGAAAACCCTTCACATTCCAAAACCTAACCCTAGAAGATGAAACGTCAAATTGTGGGCCCCGTTTTGGGGTGAGTTGGACAACCAACTTCCCGGGGTTGCGAATTGGTCGTATTATCTCCGTTTGACGTGCATGATAGCCCGTTGGAAAGATCTCTCCGAGGACTACGACGAAAAAAATGATTTTTTGACAGAAAAATTGTTGCGGTAGATTTCCTGGAAAACGTCGTTTAGGGCCTAAAAACAGCTCCGGAAGTTTAGGACCCAAAAAACTGCTAAAAATAGTAAACTGCGCTATAATTAAGGAAACTGAAAAACTGAAAGAGACAGTTGTGGGGGTCCAAATGGAATAGGTGGGTGGCCACCAACATCCACCTGGATCAGCCTACTATCATACTACCCAGTAACATATGGTATCCCACATGTGCCAAAGTGTCCACCACTCTAATAGTGACCCCACCATGACATGCGTCATGCCCCCTCGTCCATCTTGGTAGACGTGAGCACCCTAACTCCACTCCTACTAGAGGGGCTATCTCTGTTGTGCCGAGCCTCTGTGACTCCTGAGTCCTAAACCTCAATGGAAGAACATCGTCTCCATACAATATCCGGTCCGGTGGTCTGCCCATGCCACCTCCTCCAACCAGCTGCTGCCAGAGAATGCTAATCATCTTGTGCCCCCATGCGCAACCAACATGCCAAAACAACCAATGGAGTCTGCTCACAAACCACCTGGCCACTAGCATCAACTAGAACTCCCCTAAGGAATGCATGCGCTCAGGCACGTGGTAGACTACCTCATCAATGCCATAGCCATCTTGCATGTCTGATATCGGATAGGAAGCCCTGCCTGGATCCCAATGCCAACCTGGGCCTCCAACACCCTCGATGTCTGAGAGCTCCCACTAAGCTTTACTCCGGACTATGACCATCTCCATGAGTCTAGCCCACTCCACTGGGTACCAACTCAGAATCTCTCGCCATCCAACCCCAAGAGAGGGATCGAATGCACAAACTCTAGCACATAGAACAAGCCCTCCATCCTGCGAGTGTTGCACCCTGCGCAGCTCATGTCGCCTCAACTCACCATCCTGGTCAACACATAAAATTTGTCGGGGAGTCTCTGCATCTCTCTCTATGTGGTGCAAAGGTAGTCTAGGAACGTTGCAAGCCCCATCTATATAAGCCCAGAGAGAGCTTTATCTAGAAGTACTACAACTCTATTGACGGTCTATGCATCTATCAGCTCTAAGTCAGTGGTTGGCCCCAAAGAACACTGCTCGTCCTCCACCATGGGCTCAACATGAGTCACGAACTACCCCTCCATGACTAGCTGACGCCCCTCTATGTGCTCTCCATGTTGTTGTAGGTGACTGTCATCCTGCAACTCTATCGTAGATTTGGGTGCCTCTGTACCTATCGACTCCTCATCAAGGGTGGTGATGTCTCTCAGCACCTCATCATCCTGTCGTGCGCTGCTATCACCTGAAAACTCGGTCACGACCCCAGATACCTCAACAACGGATGTCACCTTCTCAACAATGGACATGTCTGTGTCTCCTGGCACCTCATCAATGGATGGCCCTATGGGTGTATGCTCTACTCTCTCCCCCAAGGTGTCAACTGGTGCTATCAAAGAGGCCTCCAACAATGGTGACTCATGTGCCACACTGGGTATACCAATGTGCTCCTCACACTCCCGTGTGTCCTCTGCCTCATGCTCAATCTCCTCCTCAAGCCTCTGATGTCTAAAACCATGTCTTCACCAGCGAAATCGTCTCCTTGACTCACCCTCTAACTGTTTCTGGCCTGCCTGCTCCTTTTTAGGAGATCTGGTACCCTGATTCTGTCGGCTTTCCCCACAGTGTAGCTAGTTGTACTGTCACGGCTTGTGCACCTATAGTGTCTCTGCTGTAAGGAAAATGATGGATCTAGTCTAACACCTTCCTCAACTGAGCCAACCTCTCATCGTTCTAGCAGATTCCACCCCAAAATTCCTGCATACTGAATCTCCCTTGAGCCATTGGTGGTGTGCGGTGTAGCCCGTCACTATGCATACATGCCCAAATCTCCCATGATCTCACTGGTTACCCACAATTGGGCCAAGATCATGCTCCGATACCACTGTAATGTCCCAAAAATAAAATAACAGTGCTAAACAAGCAAAATAGACATATGACATAGAAAAATTAAGACAATAATTAAACACCCATAAAGTTGCACCACAACTGCGCCAAACTGAGTCATTTATTATCAAAGGAGAGTACAATGCATGGAATGTGTGCACCTGGCTTGCCAAAGCAAGCTAGACAATCTCAGGTGAGAAAAATGCTGTCCGGATGCAAAGGAAAGACTTCTCTTCAATGCTCTGCGCTGGTCCTAGAGATTCTGCAATTGATGGCTAGAAGAAACCCTTGTTTGAGCCTCCAAAAGTGCTCAAAAAATTCTACCAAATTGATCTTGAGCTCTACACCACAAACCTAGAAAAACCCAGAAAGGGTTTGGCCTATCTCTAAACCAAAGTCGAACCCACAAAATGGTGCAAATTTCCTAGCTAACTAACAATCAGCCCTGTTATAAGAATTAGGATTTCAGGCCCAAATATCACCTAGAAAATTTTGAAATTTCAGCCACAGACTCCTCTCACAAAACCCACAAAAACCCAGAAATGGTTTGGCCTGATTTTGGCCTCCCAAAATCGACCTCCAAAAAGCACTGCGTAGTCCCCAGTGATTTTGCAGTATCCGCTGCAAAGATACAGCTGAAAACTCCTCTCCAGTGCTCAAAAAATTTTGCAAATTTATATTTGAGGTCCTTGTGAAAAACCAAGATAAACCCAGAAATGGTTTGACCTGGTTTTGACCTTCCAAAATCGACCCCCAAAAGACCCTACGCCCTCCAAATCCGCTGAAGCACATTGCGTAGAAAAGGTAGAAATCAACTCTACGAATACTTCCCTTATTTCTCTCGGCAAGTACTAACCCTCTGGAAGAATGTTGCAATGGCCACACTATATACACTACTGCATCCTCCAGAAATACGCACCGCTGGGGCAAACTAAATACAAATGCTGGAAATCTCTCTACAAATATCCTCTAGATGATAATGGATGAACCTCTCTAGGGCGGCACTCGAAGTCCCCCGAAGAAAGGGTGAGTTCTCCGCTTGGAAAACTCTTGTTAAATAGCAAATGACCCAACTAAACAGCTCGAGAAATAGAATCAAATTCAATAAGCCAAGAATGATGAAATGAGGAGTGTTGCCTTCCTTTTATACATTTCGTGGAGCCTTTTTCCCTCCATTTTCCCTACGTCATGGGTCCTTCACTAAGCTATCGATTTTCCCTTTCATGCAATTCGAATTATTGGCTTAGGAAGTGCTTATTTTCCTTGTGTGAACAAAACCAAAATAACTTATTTCTAACTCCAAAGTCTCCTAATATAAAATCGAATGGGCCCCATCTCCTCCAAAATTGGTCCCAAAATGTAGAAATAAATCCCATTCCAAAATAATTTAGGAAGGGACATTACATATTTGCACATTGTTTTTATTTTAGGGGCTAATGTAGGTCCAAGTAGCTAAATTGAACTCATTAAGAGTGTATGGAGAACAAGGGGCCAACCCCTTGTCCATTACTTTTGGGAGTCCTATTCGTCATTATGGCACTTATGGACTTCATCAGGATTCTTAGAGAGCCCAACGGCATGCATTATTGATCAATCGACCTCTTGAGAGGCTTGTTATTTTGTTTATGAGCTAGTTTGGTGGGCTTATCACCAAAAGTTAGTTATTTGCACGTTATTTTTATTTTGGGTGCTAATGTAGGCCCAAGTAGCGAAACCGAACTCATTAGGAGTGTATAAATACAATTGATGGGAGCTCATTTCTCATCATCACTTTGGATTGAATCATTTTTCTCTCTTGAAAATTTCACACTTTTTTCTTGGAGGATGAATTGGAGCATGGATGAATTTTGACGTTTGGATTGGGTTATCTTATCTTGGAGCTTCTTTATTGTCAAATTGTTGATGGTTGGATATGTTTTCTTACATGTAAATACACACATTTAATGCAATTCTTGTTTTACTTTGTCTTATGCATTGGAATGGGATTTTCACTATACTAGGGCTAATTGTTGCATTGCATAATTGTGAAATTGTGGTATTATTGTTTCTATATAGCATTTCTCAATGTATGGGCCATGTATGTTGAATGAAATCTCCTAGGGATAATTCTACCATTGAATTTATCTTGATAAGCCACATCTCTTTGAAAAGCGAAGTATAAAGCTTTGAGGTCACTTCTTATTGCCATAAAGGCCAAGCGAAGTAGTCCTTGAGGCCTCCTTGACCGAGAAACGAAGTCCTTTCTCGTCATTCTCCTAGACTCCATCCCCCCCAAGGGATTAGACACTGATCTACCAATAGGTGGTCACTCAAAGAACCATTTTTCTTCACCTTTCCCTTCCTCTTCTAGGTCTAGTCAAGTTGGGTCATCTAGGGAATCACTTTCTCGACAAAGTAGTCATAGAAAGAGTTTGATCTCCTAGCCTCTACTGCGTTGGTGTGTCCTCAAGGTCCCCTCTAAAATTGAAGAAATTCCGACAGTGGGATTGTGAGATATCCCAAGCCCTAGCTCTGAGATCAAACTTTGCCCTGGTGTTCCCTAGGCTAGTACCTCATAGGATCAATTTGACATCTTTAAGTGAAAATTCTTGTTTTGATCCTTTCCCTTTCCTTGTCTAGGTTAATATCATCATTGGTTGCTAGACTCCCTCCCCTTAACCTAGGCTGGGTCCACTTGGTCCTATGTTGTCCCATACCTTTGAAAAGTTAATTCTTCAGGAACCACTTGGGAAATCAAGTTCAATAAGGATTTTAGGGATTGGGAAAATCTTTTATAAGGCACATTCCTATAACCTAGCCCTTAAATCCTCACCTCCTTATCCTAGAAAGCTTTGTACCTTTCTTGAAGAGAAAGCAAACTCCATCCTTAACCTCTTTCTAGGAAAAGGATCATTAAGGTCACTTCACATCCATTTGTTGACTCATCCTTCACAAGTGACTTTCCATATACCGGGTATCCTCCCATCGGTGAAAGTTCGTAAAGAGTAGGGAGTCTTAGCTGAGGTGACAGTGGGCTAAGTCTCCATTGTTGCCCTTGATCTAGCAGTGGTCCCTTTTAGGCCCCCTGCAAATTTGAGCGGTAACATTTTGGTGCTGTTGTCGGGGACACAAAACGTGTGTTTTTTCCCCATACGACATATTGACATATCATTATTGGTGACTCATTGGAAGAATGAACCCCTAGTTCTTCATTGATCTCTAAAGTCAATGCTTGTAGGGTGAAGCATAGAATTTGTCAAGGCAATTTCTATCATGGCCCTTCTTAAATTAATTTGGAACAAGACTAATTATTGCATTTGGGGGCCAATTTTGGAGATAGTGGTGCCCATTCAATTTTTATTAGGAGATTAGACTTATGAGAAGTTATTTTGTTGTGGTTAAATTACACAGGGGGGCCATCAACACTTGGGAAATACACACTCCCTAGTTCGATTTGCATGGAGGTGGTTAAGTTTTGCATGATGGTGGTTAAGTGAGGGCCCACGATGGAGGACAAATTGGAGGGAAAAGTGCTCCACGAAATCTATATAAGGAAGGCAACTCTCCTTATCTCATTCATGTGAAAATTTCTAAACAGAAATTCTATTACTGCAGCAACTGGTTTATTTCACCTACTTATTATTCCCAATAAGTTATTTACGAAATCTATTCAGTAAATATTAAAACAAATTCTACTGCAGATATCACATCATTATACAGAAATAAACATATGCACAAGAATCAATCACATCAACACAGTTATTTTTGGACAATTGTCCCTGGAAAAGCCCAATGCGGGAAAATCGGTGCAACAGAGGAGGGATTTTATTAATATTCAGCAGCAATCGCTTTTATAGAAAAATTTACATAGACACTGGGAAAAACACTTGAGAAAAGAATAATCACATCAACGCAGTTATTTTTGGACAATTGTTCCTGGAAAAGCCCAATGCGGGAAAACCGGTGCAGCAGAGGAGGGATTTTATTAATCTTTAGCAGCAATCTCTTTTACAGAAAAATTTACATAGACACTGGGAGAAAACACCTGAGACTTTTCTCTGAGACTTTTTGACACCTTGGAGAGTTTCCTTTCTCTATTGCATCAGCCCTGCGTCACTCTGCGTGGCTCTGCGCAACTCTGGTTCCTCTCTGCGTCATCTCTGCATCTCACTAATCTGCATCTCCCTCTGCGCTATCTCTCAGAGTCCCTACGTCACTTCTTCTGAGCTCCTCAGACTGCTGCTAATCCCCCTCTTCCTCCACCCTGCAACTCTCCCTTTGAAATCGATCTCCTTCTCTTTGAGAATCGATTTTCCTTGAGATACTGAGTATCTGCTGGTGTGTCTCCAAATGACCCTCAAGTCTTCTCTTATACTTTTCCTGTTGATGAATCAATGACCGAGATTACGTCCCTAATCAACAGCTAAGATTAAAACAAACTTGATCCTCATCTTTTAGAAACTTCTCATCCTTATCATTATTAATACCCATTAATATTTTTATTTTCCTAAATTTAGATTTAGGAACTCATTAAAAATATTAATTATTTTAATAACCCCTCATCCGGATGGAATTTCTCAAAACGATTTTTGGGTCTTGGATATCTCATGTGCTTTAGCCTCTCTTCCAAATTTCAAGGCTAGAGCACATCCGATGCTACCACAAATCAACACTCTCTCTTAGCGAGGAATGTGCTCTAGTAATGCTCCACTACTGAACATCACACTGATCCTTCCGCACTGGTACCTGTGTTGATGCTTGGCTTGCTACCTTACATCATCTGCACTGCTGCTTCCTGTACTGCTGCCTATGACACTGCCATTGCCATTGCTACATATGTCCTGCAGCGCCCTCTCAATCTGTTGCATCATGCTACCCATAGCACTGTCATTGCTAATTGCTACAGTGCAACTTCTGATACTTATCCATTTCTGAAATGGATTCTTTACCATCCCCTTCTTCTCCCTGAAATAAACGAACTTTGTTCTTCCTAGGGCTTTGGTGAGAATGTTCGCCACCTGTTCTCCTGTAGGAGTGTAGCTCAACTGTACAACTCCTCTTTGGACACAGTCTCTGACAAAGTGACACCTGATATCAATGTGCTTTGACTGATCATGAAACACTGGATTCTCAGAGAGCTTGATGCAACTCTGATTATCACACATGATCCTAGTTGCATCCATCCTTCTATTGCATAGGTTCACAAGCAACTTTCTGAGCCATATGGCTTCGCACGAAGCTGTGCTCACGACCATATATTATATGCTTCAGCTGAGCTCAGAGCTACGGATTTCTGTTTCCTACTGCACCAGGAAGTCACCCCTGATTCAATGTTGAAACAGTACCCAGTGGTGCTTTTCCGATCTACTAAACTTTCAGCCCAATCCGCGTCAGTGAACCCACTCAGCCTAATGTCCTTGCCTCTGGTGTACAATAGTCCATGATCCACTGTTCTTTGTATATACCTGAGAACATGTTTGGCTGCTGCCCAATGCGCCTTCTTAGGTTCCACCATGAACTGACTGAGGGTGTTGATAATGTAACAAATGTCTGGCCTGTTATTGACTAGATACATCAAGGATCCTATGAGCTACCTATACAAGGTGGGATCAACATCTTTGTCTTTTGATGCATCAATCTTCTTCTAGTTGGTGATCATTGGAGTAGCCATAGGCCTACAGTCTTGCATCCTGAATCTCTTCAGGATTTCTGTAGCATATCTCCCTTGTCCAAGGAAGATTTCACCCTTCTGCTGCCAAACTTCCAACCCCAGAAAATAGTGCATCTGTCCCAAATCCTTCATGTCGAATTATGTGGCTAGATTCTTCTTGCAGTCCTTGATGAGCCTAGATGATCCTGTCAGGAAGAGATCATCCACATATAATATTAAGACTAGAGGCTCATTCTCTACAACCAGATAGTAGAGATCAGGATTTGCATCACTCTTGACGAATCCCATCTTCTGCAAGTAGCCATCAATTCGACCATACCATGCTCTAGGTGCCTGTTTGAGCTCATATAAGGCTTTTTTCAATCTGCATACATGAGATTTCTTCTCATGTGTCTCAAAGCCTTTAGGCTGTTCAATGTATACTTCCTCTTTTATTACCCCGTTCAAGAATGTCGTCTTGACATCCATCTGATGAATCTCCCACCCCATCTGTGCTGCAAGAGATATCACGGTTCTAATAGATGTATACCTGGCTACTGGGGCGAAGGTCTCTTCGTAGTCTATTCCTTCCTTCTGAGCATACCCCTTAGCCACAAACCTGGCTTTGTATTTCTCCACACTGCTGTCTGCAGCATATTTGATCTTGTAGATCCATCTCGAACCTACCACTGATCTGTCCTGAGGCCTGGGCACCACTTCCCAGATATCATTCACCATTATAGAGCTATATTCCTCTACCATCGCATCCACCCATACTTGACACTAAACGACCTCCTCAAAACTGGAGGGTTCCCCAACTTGAGCTACTAAGGCCTGGTATCTGTCTGGCTGTTTTCGCTCCCTTTTACTGTTCCTGGGTGCACCAATGAATTCTTCTGCATCCCATAGAATCTGTTGAAGTTCCCGGCTCGTTCTTCCTCTGGTAGTAGGCTCATCTGTCAACTCTTCCTCTTCCTGTGATTCCTCTTGTTCTGAAGGAAAATTTCTGGTACTAGTTTTCGTTGGTTGAAGTGGTTTGACCAACGACTCATCTTGTGACTGCTCTTCGAAAGGCATTTCTTGAGATTTTCTGAAAGCTCTATCCTCCATGAACTTTACATCTTACCAAATTACTACCTTCTCGCTCCCCGGAAGATAGACTCTATATGCCTTAGCATTCTCGCTATATCCCACAAGATATCCTTTCTCTGCAGTTTGATCTAACTTCTTCCTCTTCTCCTCGGGTATACGACAATATGCTAAACTCCCAAATATCCTGAAATGACTAACTTCAGGTGTCTTCCTGGTGAAGACCTTCTCTGGAGTAATCTTGCCCAATGCCCTATGAGGAGTTCTATTCTGGACATAGACTGTCGTGTTGCATGCTTTTGCCCACAGGAATTTTGGCATATCCTGATCATACATCATTGCCCTAGCTGCTTCCACAATAGTCTTGTTCTTCCTTTCTGCTATTCCATTCTGCTTCGGATTGTAGGGAGTTGTCCGCTCTCTTCTGATGCCTTAGCGCAAAAATCGGTGAAGTCCTTATCAACATACTCTCCACCATTGTCTGAGCGCAACACTTTTATCTTCTTTCCTGTCGGATTCTCTACTGGAGCCTTGAATTCTTTGAATCGACTGAAAACCTCATCTTTGGTTTTCAGAAAGTAGATCCAAGTCTTCTTGGAATGGTCATCGATGAAGGTGACGAAGTATTCAACACCACTAAGAGCCTTTGTGGACATCGGTCCGCAGATGTCTGAGTGTATCAATCTCAGTACACTCTTGGCCCTATTTTTACTTCTTGGAAACGCTGCTTTGACATACCTGCCCAGAGCACACCCTCTGCATACATCATCTCGTTCAGTGCTAAGATCTGGAACTCCTGTTACAGTGTTTCTGAGAATTCTCAGAGCTCCATGGTGCAAGTGTCCCATCCTTCTGTGCCATAGTTCATTCAAATCCTTGTCTCCGTTACTGCTTATCAGTGCCATTGGTGATTCTAGCTGCAACTTGTACAACCTGTTACTTCTGATTCTGATCTGGACCTTCTTTTTCCAACTCGGGTGTTTGACGTATACTTTCTCCTTGATGAAAAAATGCCATAGCCCTTGCTTTGAAGTTGAGATACGGAAAGTGAGTTCATCCTCAGTCCTGGCACATGCAGCACATTGGTAGCTCAGAACTGCTTTCCTGTTTTTGTTTGAAAAACTAACATACCTTTCCCTACTGGGGTACACTTTGCCTTATTCCCCATGGTGATCTGAAAATTCATTCTTTCTTCCTGATAATCTGAAAAACATTCTCGGATTGCATGCATCTCCAGGTGGTGCATATTACTAGAAGACAGAGTGAAGAGGAGGTTGAGTTTGCTTGTGGCTTCTTGTAGAGGAGTTTGGGTGAAGGATTTTTCAGAGAGGAGGCATAGGAGGATTGTTGGCATTTGGGAGAAGTTTTGGAGCTGGAGGAGTGTGCTACTTTGCAGGGTGATTTTCGCACTTCCTGGGCCAGCGCAGAGGCAGCACTGGGTGTTCACGTGGAGGGTAGAGTATCAATCTTTGAGGCTGAACTTTACTGTGGAGGTTAAGGGAAATATTTGGAGAAGTGATTGCTGCATTTTCATGAGATTGGAGGAGGATTTCATTGGGGTTTATTGCAGGCCGTTTTCTGGAGCAACTTGGAAGGCGTGGGGGCATATTGGAGGTCAATTTTGAAAGTTCAAAATCCGGCCAAACCATTTCTGGGTTTTTTTTGGGTTTTCGACAAGGATCCCAGATATAAAGTTTCATAATTTTCTGAGCACCGGAGGTGGGGTTTTCAACCGTATCTTTGTAGCAGACAGTGCAAAATTGTTGGGGATTGCGTAGGGCATATTGGAGGCCGAATTTGGGAGGTTGGATTCAGCCCAAACCCTTTCTAGGTTTTTGACAAGGACCCCAAATATAAAGTTCAACATTTTCTGTGCACCAGAGACAGGGTTTCTTGTAGTTCCTTTCCAGCCAATAGTGTAGTTTCTTGGGACAATGCAGAGCATTAGAGGAACAATGATTTCCAGCTTCGAGATTATTGTTTTATCACCTGGATCCCGTCAAGCTTGCCCTTGAGGCAAGCCTAGGTGCATTTGTCCATATTATTGTACTTGCTCCATTTTCATTAATAAAATGGCTTAGCTGGATCTTACTTTTGGAGTTTTAATAAGCATTTGCTGATTGTTTTTATTTCCTGTGTCACAAATCGATTTTGTTTTGCATATCGCTGTTTATTTAAGTTTGGAACATTACAATGGTATTAGAGCATGATCTTGGCCCAACTGTGGGAAACTAGCCAGAAGATCATGGAAGCTTTGGGTATGAGTGCACAGTGATTGGTGAAACCGGAGACAAACCCATGGCTCAAGGGAAATCTAGTATGCAGACATTCTGGGGTAGAATTCATTGGGACGATGAGAGGTTGGCCTAGTTGAGGAGGGTGACAGACCAAACCCATCGTCACACTTACAATAGAGACGTTAGAGGTTAGCAGGCCAAGGGGTGCTATCATCTACATCATGTGGGGAAGCTCGACAAAATCAGGGCACCAAATCTCCTGAAAAGGAGCAGACAGGATAGGGATAGTTAGAGCGTGAGACCAGGGGGTGCTTTTGCTGGTGGAGACCTGGCTTTAGATATCAGGAGCCTGAGGAGGAGGTTGATCATGACGTTGAGAGCCCGAAGGATGGTGAGGAGCACATCGATATACCCGGTGTGGCGTAGGAGTTACCTTTATTAAATACATATTTGATAGTCCCAGTTGATACCTTGGCGGAGAGGGAGGATAGAGCCTACACACATAGAGCCATCTGTTGAGGAGGTGCCACCCATGGATAAGATGCTGATAGTTGCTAAGGTATCCAGAGTTGTGACTGAGTCTGCAGGTGATAGATACCCACGACAGTTTCATCAGTTCCAGGCCAACCTTCTAGCATTGAGAGAGGAGGCCACAACAGTACGAGAGGCCATTCTATGGCAAAAAGAGGAGCTAGAGGGCATGAGAGTGGTTTGCGCTGAGTCAGCGACCAAACTGAGTCCCGTTGGGGAACAGCTGGATTCCCTAATGGTATGGCTAGAGTACACATTAGAGCATCAAAGCGGCTGTCTTCAGACATACATAGATGGGGCTTGTAGCATCAGTAGTTTACCTCTGCACCTTAGAGAGGGAGAGGCAGAGCCACCTCGACATATTTTATGTGTTGACTAGGCTGATGAGATGAGGCGACATGAGCGGCGCAGGGTGCAGCATTCGCAAGATGGAGGGCTTGTCCTATGTATGGGAGTTCGTACATTCAATCCCTCTCTTGGGGTTGGATGGCGAGAGATTCTGAGTTGGTACCTGGTGGAGTGGGCTATGGAGATGGTAGTGGACCGGCGTGAAGCTCAACAGGAGCTTTCAGGCATTAGGGATACCGTAAGCCCATACTGGAATTGGGATCCAGGTGGGACTACCTATCATTCCCCGAATATGTTGGTTGACTATGACCGTGGTGGTGTAGTTGGCCTAGTAGTTGAGCACACGCATTCGCTAGGGGAGTCTCAGTCAACACCAGTGGCCAACCAGTTTATGGACAGACTCCCTAGGTCGTTTTGGTATGATGGTCATGCATGGGATCACAGGATGACCAACATACTCTGGCAGGAGTTTGTCGGAGGAGGTGGCATTGGCAAGCCACTAGACAGTGCCTTGTATGGAGCTCGAGATTCTTCACATTTGTGTGGGGAACAAAGGACATGGAGGGGTAGAGCAGTGGTGGTATCACTACTGGTACCTAGGGAGATTCACTTCTTGGGTCCCTCAGGGAGGATTTGGAGGGGAGATCCCCTCGTTGGACAACATGTTGATGCGACGATGGAGGTGATGATACAGGTTGGGTGCGGGTCGATGCATATGGACACAGGTTTAGGCCATCGCATCCAGGGATGGGTAGGAGCATCTAGCGTGGAGCAGTGGTCTGCAAATGGGCATGGAGACGCATGGAGGTGTGCTGTAGTATGTTGGACTGCGTTGTGTAGTGAGAGTGTCTTACATCGCATTGAGTACATGCGGGGAGTGACAGGGGAAGTGACACATGTGGGACACAGGACGATATAGGATGGTATAGCCATAGCCGAGAGTATCCAGTGGTGTACTAGGAGAGGTTGTGGCGTAAGTGGCATGTCGAGGAGTGCGATGATACTGGGTGGTATGCAGTGGCAGATGATGCGGCGTAGCGGGCGTTTGGAGCGTTTCCTCCCAGGAGACTTATGGACAAGGGCACTACGTGTACCATTGGATGCGACCCACCTAGGATCGATGAGGACACTGTTGAGCGTTTGGGGACACTATGTTTAGTGGAGATAGGGCTTCGAGGGGGTTATCAACAGATCTAAGACAGAGAGGGGGTCATCCGTAGGATTACTCTTGAGCATTCCGATTGACTCTTGATCATACTCTTTGGTACATACCCACCCATCATCCTCCAGTGTTTCTTACAGTCGCAAAGGGTTTGGTTGTTGCCCTTTGACACTCTCTATTCAGTTAGCAGGGCATGGGAGGCTCACCCTCGGCAGTTGGATGAGACACCGTGTGTCATGGGCCAAAAAGAGACACTCCAGTTCAGACACTTGGTAGGTGCACGAGTTGACGGTTACGGGCTTAGGGATGGCATGGTTGATTGTCGAGGTAGCATATGTTCCACCCCTAGGCTCACACTTGGGGAGGTGATCGATAGGAAGTTACATGGTGCATTTTTAGCTAGAAAGCTCGAGGCGTTAGGTGAGCGTGAGGTGCAGAGGACGATAGTCCTTGTTTGTAGGATGATGCCTAGGCTTCCGACAGTACTCGGGCACATCATCAGGAGCTGGGATAGCAGATCTCATTGCGTTAAATGGCAGGCACATAGCAACTGGATATTCGTGGCATAGGTTCTTGATGCGTGGTGCCTACCTATTGGATACCTACATGAGGTAGAGACAGGGCACAGAGGGGT
Organism: Pinus tabuliformis; assembly: GCA_031772625.1. Classification (NCBI taxonomy): domain Eukaryota; kingdom Viridiplantae; phylum Streptophyta; class Pinopsida; order Pinales; family Pinaceae; genus Pinus; species Pinus tabuliformis. The sequence goes on along the minus strand of CM062818.1, from coordinate 912,420,023 downwards.
CCCAACAACTAGCAACATATCACAGTGACATACAAAGAGGATTGGGGGTTGTGGACCTCCAGTATGGTTATGGGATCCAGGGATCCAGTGGATTGGTGGGATACTCCACTCCTCAGTGAGCATGGTCGGGATGACAGGCGGACTGATTCATTCATAGGCGGACACATGGGGGATCACTGAAGCCCTCACCATAGGACGAGGCAGATTGTTGCTCAGGATTGGGGCTAGCCATGGAGTGATAGGCGCCAACACTATTGAGTCGCTTTGGCAAGATTGGCCTAGCCTCCATCATTGCATAGATTATGGCCGAGAGTTATGGGAGAGGAGGCTCTGGTACGAGCATGCTAGGAAGTCAATCATTACCAAAGTGTCACGATGTTAGCAGGATAGGTTCCTTCTGCGATGGGCAGGGGATTCTAGCATAACAGGGCTGAGCAGTTCAGCTACCCGTAGAGGTGAGTTGGTTTCTACAGGGGAGGGTCATCCAGATCTTCCATTTGGTTTCCATGATTCGCTGATGGCGTGGGAGACTTCATCAGCATGGCAAGATGGCCAGCAAGAGGATTGCAGGAGGAGCTCATGCATGAGAGGCTTCATTCGCATGGGGATTGAGTTGTATCTTCAGGGGCCCACAATCAGAGTGCATGGGGTGGACTATTCGGTAGGGCAACTTCATGAGGATTTGGATGGAGTTTCACATCGTCAGGATGCTCTACATTTTGGCAGTAGACAGAGGGGTTCTAACGCCCCTATCTGGTAGGATAGTGAGTGGAGCAAGGGGTGCTTCACGTTGATTAGGTTGGATTGGGATCCTGGTATCGAGGGACAACGATCAGGGATGATCCAATGGCATATTTGGAAACCTGGTGAAGTTGGTAGCGACAGTGGGGATCCACAGTTAGAGAGGGCGTTTGTTCAGGCACTGCTTGAGGACAAGCAATTTTTGGTGCATTGCAGGAGATTGCCGAATGAGGATGCTACTTGGGAGGGTGAGCACATATTTGAGCATCCAACATCGAAGTTGTTTGGGGACAAACAACATTTGGGGGGGGGGAGGACTGTCATGTCCCTTCCTAAATTAATTTGGAACAAGACTAATTATTGCATTTTGGGGGCCAATTTTGGAGATAGTGGGGCCCATTTGATTTTTATTAGGAGATTAGACTTATGAGAAGTTATTTTGCTGTGGTTAAATTACATAGGGGGACCATCCACACTAGGGTCCCACGATGGAGGACAAATTGGAGGGAAAAGTGCTCCACGAAATCTATATAAGGAAGGCAACTCTCCTCATCTCATTCATTCATCTTTTTGGTAATATCGATTTCTCTTTGGTCGCTCAAGCTGCTTAGCTGAGTCACTTGTTGTTCAACACGAGTTCTTCAAGCGAAGAGCTCACCCTTTCTTCGGGGACTTCGAGTACCACCCTAGGAATGTTTTCTTTCATTTCTTCAAGAGGAGGATCTCAGTGTGATTCCCAATGATTGCATCCATCTCCAGGTGGTGCGTATTACTGGAAGACACAGTGAAGAGGAGGTTGAGTTTGCTTATGGCTTCTTACAGAGGAGTTTGGGTGAAAGATTTTTCAGAGGAGGCATAGGAGGATTGTTGGCATTTGAGAGAAGTTTTGGAGTTGGAGGAGTGTGTTACTTCGCAAGGTGATTTTCGGACTTCCTGGGCCAGCGCAGAGGCAACACTGGGTGTTCACGTGGAGGGTAGAGTATTAGTCTTTGAGGCTAAACTTTATCGTGGAGGTTAAGGGAAATATTTGGAGAAGTGATTGCTGCATTTTCATGAGATTGGAGGAGGATTTTGTTGGGGTTTATCACAGGTCATTTTTTGGAGTAGCGTGGAAGGTGTGGGGGCATATTGGAGGTCGATTTTGAAAGTTCAAAATCCGGCCAAACCATTTTTGGGTTTTTTTGGGTTTTCAACAAGGATCCCAGATATAAAGTTTCATAATTTTCTGAGCACCAGAGGTGGGGTTTTTAGCTGTATCTTTGCAACAGACAGTGTAGAATTGCATAGGGCATATTGGAGGCCGAATTTGGGAGGTTGGATTCAGCCCAAACCCTTTCTAGGTTTTTGACAAGGATCCCAGATATAAATTTTCAAGATTTTTTGAGCACCAGAGACGGGGTTTCTTGCAGTTCCTTTGCAGCTAGTAGTGTAGTTTCCTGGGACAACAAAGAGCATTAGAGGAGCAGTCATTTCTAGCTTCGAGATTATTGTTTTATCACCTGGGTCCTGTCAAGCTTGCCCTTGAGGCAAGCCCGGGTGCATTTCTCCATATTATTGTACTTGCTCCATTTCATTAATAAAATGGCTCAGCTGGTTCTTACTTCTGGAGTTTTAATAAGCATTTGTTGATTGCTTTTATTTCCCGTGTCATTTGACAAGGATCCCAAATATAAATTTTCAAGATTTTTTGAGCACCAGAGACGGGGTTTCTTGCAGTTCCTTTCCAGCTAGTAGTGTAGTTTCCTGGGACAACATAGAGCATTAGAGCAGTCATTTCTAGCTTCGAGATTATTGTTTTATCACCTGGGTCCTGTCAAGCTTGCCCTTGAGGCAAGCCCAGGTGCATTTCTCCATATTATTGTACTTGCTCCATTTCATTAATAAAATGGCTCAGCTGGTTCTTACTTCTGGAGTTTTAATAAGCATTTGCTGATTGTTTTTATTTCCTGTGTCACAAATTGATTTTGTTTTGCATATCACTGTTTATTTAAGTTTGGAACATTACAATTTCATTCGCCTTGGCAACTGCCATGTCACTAAGGACCCAACAACATGTTCACCACTTGTATTCCTGCCATAAAAGTGACAGGGATCCCGTAGTATCCCTCATCGGAATGCATGAAGAATATGCCAATGTTTGATGGGGATCCACGTTCCGCAGTCAATCACATTGCAAGGTTCATAAGGTATCTTTCAAAGCAAAATATAACTCAATCTTGTGACCAAATGGGATTATGTGTCCTATCTAGTGCCCCAAATATTGATTGGCTTGAGTCATGTGAACCTAAAAGCATTCTTTCTCTTCCAATGTTGACTACGCACTTCTTGTTACATGAAGGGCCGAGTTTCCAATCTCATGAACATATATGCCAAATGTTGTATGTGGCCCTTCGAGAGGAGGAAGTTATTGAATATGGTTTATGCTTGAGGAAGAGTGTCTTATTGATGCATACTTTAAGGATGGTGCCAAAGGAGAGCCTCATGAATTGGAAAGCATGTCCTCTAAGGATAATGAGGAAGATCTCAACCCCGAGAGCCTTCAGACATTGCAAGAATGGATGATGGAATATGAAAAGTCTTGCAGGAAACTGATAGCCACATATAACTCCCAAGAGATTTTCTCCCACTATTGTGAGCAATCGGAAAGGCTCTGTAACACGAAGAGTGAATATAAAGAGAGTCCTACCGATGACCTTCTTCTTGAGGCATTTTATCAAAATCATGTAGTAAATACCTTGGATATCATTCTTTGGGAATGAATGGAGGAAAATTCCTCCCTGTCTAAAGAAGAGAATGAATGGCATCCTAACCAACACCAAATATATAGTGAAGAATGGGAGGATTCTGAGGAAGATCATGATAGTCAAATAAACGAAGAATCTATGAGTGACTTTTGGGTTGTTGATTGGGGAATTGGGTATGATTATAGAAATGAAGACCCCATGGTTTCTCAAGTCCATAAGAATGAGCTCAGGGAAGAAGAAAATGCTCTGCCCCTTCTGAATAACAATGTTGGTCCTTATGAAGCCCTTCCTAGTGGTTGGAAAGGTCTCTTCTTTATGTTCCAAGATGATTCAATCAAAGAAGAGCCTTCCAAGATTGTGGGAAATTTTGATGACTCTAATATAGAAGAAATTGAGGAAGATGCTTCCCTAGGCCATGCCACCGATAAAGGGTTTTTCTTCATGTTTGAGCGTTCCTCCCCTACCTTGGAAATAGATGTTTGTGATGATGTTCATTCCCCTAGTCTTGATGAAGAGTTGCTTTCCCCTATGAAGAACCAGGAATCATGGTTTTTCCCCAAATACAATGATGAGTCCACTTCTTGTTTTCCCAATGACCAAAATGGTACCATCCTAAATATGTCTGAGTCTTTTACTCCTTACCCTAAGGATGATAGGACTGAGATAGTTCTTCATCAAAGATTCATATACTTGGTTATTAACATTTCCATCTCCTGGTTGGAGGATCAAATCCAATCGTCTCGACTGATGTCTTTTCCTTCTTCCAAGGTTCCTTTCTATGGCATATGGGTCTCTTGTTTTCCCACCTCCCTCCCTCGCAACCCCTCATATCATTATTCCCATTTGTATTGTCAGGTCCACTGCAAAAATAATCATGGAAGCATGCATTCTTGTATTGATCAATTGACATGTTGGTTGCATTGGGTCTATGATTATATCTAGCACTTGACATTGTATGTTATGCAAGTTAGATTAGGATGCATTGTATGTTGATTTTGCATTAGAACTAACCTCATATAATATTTCTCATGGCAGATTAGATACATTTAAATTAAAATTTGCATATTATATTTTTCTGTTGATTTTACGGCCTAATAATAAGCATGGGTGATCATAAGACACTGTGAAAAAAATGTTGCCCCATGGTTTCAATTGTTGATATGTGCAGGTAACAGGTCTACGGTAGCCAAGAGATTGCTGGAGTTCTCGTGACCTCCCATTCAAGTAGCTTCATCCACTTCTTCGAGAGATCACGTCCCAATTGGAGTTAGATGTTACCCACCATTTTCTGGGTGATATCCCTAGGAGAATTTTTTTCTCCAAGATGGTCCTCAGCCAGCGACCAACAACCCCTTGCAGCGACCAACTAGCTCTTTGTGCCACTTCTCTGCCACCTGAGCTAGCGATGTGGTCCCTCACCCATTTGTCATGATCGTATGTTTGTAGGTGGGCCTCGAAAACCTAAAGATATGCCGTGTCATTTGGTAATTGAGTATTGTAGTTTGCTTATCATGGACACTTCTAGGCATGGATAAATGGGGGGATTCGACGGAAAGGATGGGCTAGGTTTGTGCTCTTGTCTCTAGACCTCCTTTGGATATTAACCTTGGATTCTAGTCCCATGGGATCTCTTTTACTGACTGTTGTTGCACAAAATGTCTAGGACCGCGACAAAGGCTTAGATTAGGGGCTGTCACCCTGATCCCCAATCTCTCCGTTTAAATCGTCTCCCTACAGCAGGCTAAGGGGGGTAGACCCTGTGGAAAAGTGGAATGAAGAAGAATTAGTTGGGAATCAACTAGTTTGGGAGACACAGTGAAGCGATCAAGTACTTGATTAAGATTCAGTAAGACTTATAGGATTTGATTAGATTTTAAACGATTGATACCAGTGCCTTATGGAGTCAATGATCTTGCTAGGGAAATTAAGACCAAGTAATCGATTAGCAACTACTACTTAGATGAATGACTATTTTATATGAAATGCAGATCCTAAAACTAATGTGAGATGCAAGAATCTTTGTTAATTTTAGTTAAATACTTATTTAAACGTGAACCCTTCAATCCCTTTTGTGTTGAGCCTGTTTTCATAGTAATTGACAGAGAAAAGATTAGGAGAAGCACACTGAGGTGTGATTAATGATACCTCTCTTGAAATTCTAACATACTCGGTGCCTCCGGCGCTGCAGAGAACTGTGGTTCTGACGACTGCAAGGTCACCGTTTTAAGTACTATTAAATCAGGCTTCTCAAGAAAAAACGGATGAAGATCTATCTGTCTATCGACCAAGCTTATGCTCGGAGTTAATTTTATCTATGCAAAGTTAACTTATATGCAAATGCATCGGAAAATGAGATGAAGTTAGACTCAAGAATGAGAAAACACTTATGCCGCAAAAGCCTTCAATTACCCAAATGAAATGCTTACCTTTTTTTAGATGAAGACTTAGAAAATAAACTCTTGAAGATACTATAGTTAAAACACCAACTTATTTCAAATCTTCTTGATACAATTTAGCTCTCAGAGAATAAAAACAACTTTGCAATTCGATATCAATGTCAATAGATGCTAAAAAAAATACTCAGTTTATGAAACAAAGGATATGCATTTTATCACAATTCCATGACAAAGTACTTAATTTTCAGAAATTAATCTTTAGGACAGTAGTAAGAAAAACTTTATGATAGCAGCAATATGACAATGAAAACAGTAAGCTATCAATGATATTTTTATGCCAAAAATTTACCGAAAATTTTCCAAATTTGTCCACAAGAATTATAAAATTTTTTCAACCTGTTGTGATGTGATTTCCGGAATTATATCATATCTGATATACTTATTACAGCCAACAATTAAAACATGAAATAAGCCTAATGATGAATGTCCAACTCAAGAAATTAATTCCTTAATGTATTAGACAACTTAAGAACTGATTTTAGGCTAACCCACATGAAATTTTTCCACTGTTATATTTCAGACTTCAAAAACAGAATTATTCAGAGATAACAATGATCCAATATGTAGATTTAGGCCAAATTCTTGATACACATCAAACATAAATGACTTATTAATGTATTTAACAGTTTTTTAGTTAATTTCAAACCACCTAGATGTGTTTTTCACCACTACTAGAAAGGTATATGACTATTGTAGCAAATAGTGAGGAAAAATGATGGTTTAAAGATCAAAGCCTTAGGCCTTAGGCCTTGAAGATCACTTGCCTAAGTTGCCAAAAAAATTTCAATATCTGAAACACAAATTTTTACCAAATTTTCTGCAAAACCCACCAATGATTAGCTTCAGAAAATCAAATATTCAAATCAGAGATAGAGCAAGGGAATCTGGAGCCAATGAGAGCTAGCACTAGGCCCAATAGAACTAGCGTTGGGCTAGGAGAAGGCAGATCTGGGCTTAGGAGCCCAAAAACTTGAAACCCTTGTTCTGGAAAAAATTTATTTTGCTTCAGATCTTCAGATTTATTGCAAAATATTTAATGGTTGGCCTTGTAAAAAGATTTGGGATAACATAGTGCCCTCCAGGGCCTAGATCTGTCTCAAACCCCCAGATCTGTTTGAAAAATCTCAGATCTGAAGATTTACTTGGTTGATTTCTCAGATCTATTCCTGCAAACAATATTTGAGCCCAGATCTTGCCCTCCAGGGTGTAGATCTGGCTCAGATCTGAAGATTTACTTGGTTGATTTCTCAGATCTATTCCTGTAAACAATCTTTGAGCCTAGATCTTGCCCTCCAGGGTCTAGATCTAGCTCAGATATGAAGATTTTCTTGGCTGCTTTCTCAGATCTATTTCTATACAAGTGAAAAGAGAAAAACCCAATACCCAATATGTACAAAAATAGAGAAAATCCCAAAAACCCAAGTGTTAAAATTCAAAATTATGTTACAAAGTTTCAGATCTACACAAGTAAATAACAGATCTATACAAATAATTTACAGATCTATACAAATAATTCATAGATCTATCAGATCTGAGGAGTATGAGTCCAACTCCGTTCCCAGATCTGATAATCTAAGGCTCTTAATAGACAAATCTATCAAAATTTCCACAAAATATTTAAAAGATTTTGAAATTTTAGAAAGGTACTAGCCCAAAAACACCCCGCAAAAAAAAGATTACCGTTAGATAAATCCCGAGGCTTATATGAAGTAGGCTCTTCAGAAAATATGTGTTGAGAGTTGGTTGGTCCAACCGAGAACTATCCCCAAAGGCTCAATGAGAACCTGAGAGATCTTCTGCAAACACTAGATCAACCATTAAATCAAGTAGAGAAATAGAACAATAAAATTCTGAAGAAATAGAGATACCTACTACTTCAATCAAAATTAAAAATGTTACCCTAGATCCAACATATTGAATAAGATACCTGTATTCAGATTATTCTAAAAGAGCTATTGATTGATGGTTTTCACATAATATTAAGCAGAAATTAAAACAATGTTACCATAAATTCATGAAGAGGAACACTACAGCACTTTGAAACCCTAAAGACTTTTGCATTAATTCATAAAAGTATACAAGAGAACTTGAGAGCTTAGTATACGATCCAGAGATCGGATGACACTGACTGACAAATGACCTCCTATTTAAAGATAAATCTTCCAACGACTAGTTCGAGTGATCCTTGTCCAAGTGATCTCGACCGTTGATGAGGATCAAAATTTCTTTTAATCTCATCCGTCGAAATTTTAGATATTGAAGAAATTTCAAAATTTTCAATTAAATGCATTTTAATAAATTCAAAAATTAAAATTTTGCATTTATTTCCTCAAAATTTTGACTTTGACTTAACCCCAGGGACCCAAGGCATAAAATTTAGCAAAATAATCAATTAACCTTAGTCCCTGGACCTGTTAAGATTTAATTTTTTTAAACGATCCACGAATTTTACCTCTGGAAAACTTAAGTTTACCTGGGACCTAGGACCTATGAGGGGATAAATTATTTTTCTAACCCTCAAGACACTTTACATCATGATTTTTTACATTTTTACATTTCAAGGGGGAAAACCCATTTGCAAAAGACGCTCATAGATTACCTAGTTCTGCGACACAAATATAATCTAGCAGATCAAGCTATTTGTAATAAAATAACCTAACCAAATAGTTAGGAATATTCCCAAATCACTTTTACATAGACTCGATTTAGAACACTAGGACTCCCCTAAGATTCTAGTGACAATATCCATTCCAGCTTTGGGGTAGACTGAAGGAAAACTCTGCCGATCATCTGAGAATGGATCGGTGAGACAAAAAACCTCCCAGAATGTAGATCATTACCAGAAAACTAGGTTTACTTAGGTGATTACATACACGACACGGATCTGCTGAGATTATTTACATTACACACATGCAGACTGGGTTTACATTATAAGATGATCCTCAGACTGATGATGGTAGCTGGATGGCAGGAACACGTCGATCAGGCGCTATCCCTTTTGAAAAAAAGGGGGTGTACTCCTATGGGTCATTGACACGTAGTGGTCAACATCTGGCTCTACTTGGGGACACGTTGTTGCACTGGAGGAATGTAAGAATCCAGAATCTACATCCAAGCAACACACAACAAAACATAAGTAACGTCCATCCAAAAATCATCATATAACGTTAAGCACAGGAAAGATATAAGCTCTTCATTCATTAACTAGTCTAACAACATGAAAAACCAAATCTAACTACAAAATGAAACGCTGAAATAACAGGGCATAAGGTTAGAAATACAATACAAAGATGCCCATGGCATCAGATGCGTTCAGTATAGTGTATACTGAGCATTTGCCTACTTTCAGGCAAATCTGTCGGCTGTTTTTCAGATGTGCCACGTCTAATTCTGCATACGGTAGGACTTTTTCCTATCCGAAAATCAAGCTGCTTGCGGCCATTTGATGCATCAAATCGCTTTCTCATTCTCCTTCTCTTGCATCTTTTCTTTGTGGCAGGCTGTATTACTGATGACGTGGAATATTCTGCTTCAAAACTCTCAGATGAAGTATGTAAGATATGCGTGACATGTCTTTTTTCATTTTGCATCTGATTTTTGATCATTTTCAATTTTATCTGGGTCACCTTCAATTAACCACTTTTCAATGGAACAAATGATCTCCTCATAATAAGATGGAGCTTGCTGCAGCAGATAAGGAGGCTTCTGATCTATCAACGTCTCCTTGTTTCTTTCATCCTCTGACCGATGTTGAAATTTCTGTACCTGTATTATTGTGGCATCCATCTGGTTAGAATGTTCAAGCTTCGTAGCACTGAATTCCTTGGCATGGTTTTCCTTTATGGTTAATAACTTATTCTGAAGACATATCTGACCAGCCTCCACATCTTTTGTTACTTTTTCATTTTCTTCTTTCATGCCCATGAAACAATTTTGCATATAGCTTATCTCTTTCTTATGATTTGCTTGCATGGTAGCCAACTGATTATTATAATCGAATATCATGATGGTCATTTCTTCATCCATAGTTAATAACTTGTTTTGCATAGAATTAATTTCCCTGTCATGATTAGCTTTCATGGTTTCCATCTCCTTATCTCGCTTTTGCAGGTGGGTGTATAAAGTTCTCATATCCTTGACGTAATCAATTACAAATTTTTCTTGATCAAGCTCCAAATTTTTTACCAGCCGCATTAGTTCTTCTATAATTTGCTTTTGATTTTCTCTTTCATTGTTGACACTGATTTGACAACTTGTCCATGTTTTTTCACTGTCATGGATTTGATCTGCTACAGTACAAGTGGATGGCACATTTTGATATGGAGAATTGTCTTGAAATCCTTCATCGACAGTTGAATCTTTCACAAAATCACTTTCATTCTGTTGCATAATTTTAGGGGCACCATATCTATCTTTAAAAGCATTGACGATGTTTTGTAAAGAAGCGAAAGAATTTTCAGGACAATTATTAAACCAATTCAAAGCATCACCCTCTAAAGAAAAGGCAAATAGACGCATTTTGACATCTTCATGATCATACTGGGGAGAACTACAATATATGAGCATTATACGAGTAAACCTGCATAAATGCTTTCTAACAGCATCTGAATCACCACCCGAGAACAAAGACAATTTATGAATGGCCACTTCCAGAATATCATGGAGAACATCAGTAAAATGACACGGGGTAAACGAATAATCCATGATGAATAATGAGGGACCAAATGGATGATAGAGAGAGACCTCTGCTCAAGAAATTCAAGAGATCCACAAGAAGGGAGCTTCTAATAGAAATTCTTGTAGAAATGAAAGAAGTGGAGTCGCCACTTGAACATGAATCTAACTCTAATATCCAAAAGGCAACAAACAACCGGATATAAGGGAGGGCTTCTTGTTTGAGAAATAATAAATGGAAGAAGTGGAGTCGCCACCCAAACAAGAAACGAACTGAAATGTTCAGGTGCTAAAGGTGCAGATGAAACAATTAACGAGATTACGAAAGATACAACGATGAAAAGATCAAATGACGCCAGGAAATGTTGTGCCGCTTGACAGGCTAATGAATGGCAGAAAATTTGAGATGATTAAAACGATGTCAAGAAAACCAGGGACAAAAAAACTCTATCCCCGGCAATGGCGCCAAAAATGTTGTCGTTGCTGGCTGAAATGAAAAGATGAAAAATGAGAAGAATGATGGGGAAATGTTGTAGAGCCAAGGCGTCATTGCTGGCCCAAATGAAAAGATGAGAAATGAAAAGTCGTTGAAGCGTCGAGAATAAAATATCCTCGGCAATGGCGCCAAAAAATGTTGGCGTTGCGGTAAAAATGATTAAGATGATATGAGGAGAATGAAAATAAGATGTCATTGAAGCGTCGAGAATAAAATATCCCCGGCAACGACGCAAAAAATGTTGGTGTTGCTGGTAAAAATGATAAATATGATATGAGGAGAATGAAAGATAAAATGTTGTTGAAGCACCGAGAATAAAATATCCCCGGCAACGGCGCCAAAAAATGTTGTTGCACAGAATGTCTAGGCACCGCGACAACAACTCAGATCAGGGGTTGTCACTTTGATCCCCAATCTCTTTGTTTAGGTTGTCTCCTTACAACAGGCTAAGGGGGGTAGACCCTATGGAAAAGTGGAATGAAGAAGGACTAGTTGGGAACCAACTAGTTCGGGAGACACAATGAAGCGATCAAGTACTTGATTAAGATTTAGAAAGCCTTATAGGATTTGATTAGATTTTAAATGATTGATACTAGTGCCTTATGGAGTCAATGATCTTGCTAAGAAAATTAAGACCAAGTAATCGATTAACAACTGCTGTTTAGATGAATGATTATTTTATATGAAATGCAGATCCTAAAACTAATGTGAGATGCAAGAATCTTGGTTAATTTTAGTTAAATGCCTATTTAAACGTGAACCCTTCAATCCTTTTTGTGTTGACCCTGATTTCGTAGTAATTGGCAGAGAAAAGAGCAGGAGAAGCATACTAAGGTGTGATTAACGATATCTCTCCTGAAATTCTAAGATACCCGGTGCCTCCGGCGCTGCAGAGAACTGTGGTTCTGACAATTGCAAGGTCACCGTTTTAAGTACTATTAAAACAAGTTTCTCAAGAAAAGACAGATGAAGATCTATCTGTCTATCAACCAAGCTTATGCTTGGAGGTAAATTTTATCTATGCAAAGTTAACTTATATGCAAATGCACTGGAAGATGAGATGAAGTTAGACTCGAGAATGGGAAAACACTTATGCCGCAAAAGCGCTCAATTAACCAAATGAAATGCTCACCTTTTTTTAGATGAAGACTTAGAAAATAAACTTTTGAAGATACTATAGTTAAAACACCAGCTTATTTCAAATCTTCTTGATACAATTTAGCTCAAAGAGAACAAAAACAACTTTGTAATTCGATATCAATGTCAACCTAAGTCACCGGATTCGTCCTAAACCCCCTACGAATCCCAAATCCAGCGAATCCGACACGATTCGGTCCGGATTCGTGTCCTTTTCCGACACGTCGAATCCGAGTTCGTGTCACGATTTTCAAAAGCGTGTCGCGATTTTGGGAAATGTGTCCTGTTCATGGTAATGTTAAATTCTTAAAGTAAAAGTAATATTCTCCTTAATCTTCATTTTCATCATTTTACTTAAATTTTTAACATTACCATGAAATGAATCAGGATGTTTGAGAGTGGTTCCGGCCTCATTGGATTTCATATGGAGAAAGTAGAATTTTAGATTTCATTCAAAACCCAGCAGACTTATCAGTTTTTCAGGATTTTAGGATTGGGGGATTGTAATGTTTCCATTGAATTTTGTCATGTATTAGAGTATGGAACTCGTATTTAATCAAGAGCACCAATCCCTCTATGTACCTTGATGTTAGTGACATTGATTGTCGAACTCCTGTATCATGACCCTCCTAAAAATGTACGCATCACCCAAACAAAATCTTGACTTGACATGTTATGCTTGTTCTATCTTATGTTAATGCTTAAAGGGTGATATTAATGACAAAGATCCCTATACAGATACAGAGGTAATGACAAAGATACCTCTGGATATTAATGCTTAGAGGGTGATATTAATGACAAAGATCCTGATTTTCCAACAAAACTAAAAGAATAGACATTTCTCGGGGTGGCAAGAGGGCCAAGCATAAGAAATAGATAATAGATTGACATGTATTTGAATTTTGTATGTACTATGCATGCTAATAGCTATAGATGAAGATCTATGTTTGAAATCAATAAATTTGTATCATTAATTAAAATTTGTGTAAGAAATATGATAATATCTAATTTTTAATATATATATATATATTTTAATAAAATAATATATAACGTGTCCTGTTCCGGGGGGTCAGCGTGTCCGAATCTGACACCACGAATCTCGAATCCTACGTGTCCCGAATCCCCGTGTCAGGTGACTTAGATGTCAATAGATGCTCAAAAAAATACTCAGTTTATGAAACAAAGGATATGCATTTTATCACAATTCCATGACAGAGTACTTAATTTTCAGAAATTAATTTTTAGGACAACAGTAAGAAAAACTTTATGACAGCAACAATATGACAATGAAAACTGCTATCAATGATATCTTTATGCCAAAAATTGACCGAAAATTTTCCAAACTTGCCCACATGAATTATCAAAAATTTTCAGTCTGTTGTGATGTGATTTCTGGAATTATATCAGATCTGATATACTTATTACAAGCAGCAATTAAAACATGAAATAAGTCTAATGATGAATGCCCAATTCAAGAAATTAATTCCTTAATGTATTAGACAACTTAGGAACTGATTTTAGGCTAACCCACATGAAATTTTTCCACTATTATATTTCAAACTTCAGAAACAGAATTATTTAGAGATAACAGTGACCCAATATGTAGATCTAGGCCAAATTCTTGATACACATCAAACATAAATGACTTATTAATGTATTTAACAATTTTTTAGTTAATTTCAAACCACTTAGATGTGTTTTTCACCACTATTAGAAAGGTATATGATTATTGTAGCAAACAGTAAGGAAAAAATGGTTTAGAGATCAAACCCTTAGGCCCTATGTCTTGAAGATCACTTGCCCAAGTTGCCAAAAAAATTTCGATATCTAAAATACAAATTTTTACCAAATTTTCTGCAAAAACCCACCAATGATTAGCTTCAGAAAATCAAATATTCAAATCAGAAATGGAGCAAGGGAATCTAGGGCCAATGAGAGCTAGCACTAGGCCCAATAGAACTAGCGTTGGCCTAGGAGAAGGCAGATCTGGGCTTAGGAGCCCAAAAACTTGAAACCGATGTTCTGAAAAAAAATATTTTGTTTCAAATCTTCATATTTATTGCAAAATATTTAATGTCTGGCCTTGTAAAAAGATTTGGGGTAACATATTGCCCTCCAGGGCCTAGATCTGTCTAAAAACCCCCATATCTGCTTGAAAATTCTCAGATCTGAAGATTTACTTAGTTGATTTCTCAAATCTATTCCTGCAAACAATCTTTGAGCCCAGATCTTGCCCTTCAAGGTTTAGATCTAGCTCAGATCTGAAGATTTTCTTGGCTGATTTCTCAAATCTATTTCTGTACAAGTGAAAAGAGAAAAATCCAATACCCAATATGTACAAAAATAGAAAAGATCCCAAAAACCTAAGTGTTAAAATTCAAAATTATGTTAGAAAATTTCAGATCTACATAAGTAAATAACAGATCTATACAAATAATTTACAGATCTATTAGATCTGAGGAGTATCAGTCCAACTCTGCTCCCAAATTTGATAATATAAGGCTCTTAATAGACAGATCTATCAAATTTCCACAAAATATTTAAAAGATTTTGAAATTTTAGAGAGGTACTAGCCCAAAAACACGCTTCAGAAAAAAGATTATCGTTAGATAAATCTTGAGGCTTATATGAAGTAGGCTTTTCAGAAAATATGTGTTGAGATTGGTTGGTCCAACCGAGAACTATCCCCAAAGGCTCAATGAGAACCTGAGAGATCTTCTGCAAACGCTAGATCAACCATCAAATCAAGTAGAGAAATAGAACAACAATAAAATTATGAAGAAATATAGATATCTGTACTTCAATCAAAATTAAAAATGTTACCCTAGATCCAACAAACTGAATAAGATACCTGTATTCAAATTATTTTAAGAGAGCTATTGATTGATGGTTTTCACATAATATTAAGCAGAAATTAAAACAATGTTACCATAAATTCATGAAGAGGAACATTATAGCACGTTGATACTTTAAAGACTTTTGCATTAATTCAAAAAGTATACAAGAGAGTTTGAGAGCTTAGTACACGATCCAGAGATTGGATGACACTGACTGACAAATGACCTCCTATTTAAAGATAAATCTGCCAACGGCTAGTTCGAGCGATCCCTGTCAAAGTGATCTCGACCGTTGATGAGGATCAAAATTTCTTTTAATTTCATCTGTCGAAATTATAAATATTGAGGAAATTTCAATTTTTTCAATTAAATGCATTTTAATAAATTCAAAAATTAAAATTTTGCATTTATTTCCTCAAAATTTTGAATTTGACTTAACCCCAGGGACCCAAGGCATAAAATTTAGCAAAATAATCAATTAACTTTAGTCCTTGAACCTGTTAAGATTTAATTTTTTTAAAGGATCCACGAATTTTACCTCTGGAAAACTTAAATTTACCTAGGACTTAGGACCTATGAGGGAATAAATTATTTTTCTAACCCTCAAGACACTTTACATCATGATTTTTTACATTTTTACATCTCAAGGGGGGAAACCCATTTGCAAAAGACCCTCACAGATTACCCAGTTCTGCGACACAAATATAATCTAGCAGATCAAACAATTTGTAATAAAATAACCTAACCAAATAGTTAAGAATATTTCCAAATAACTTTTACATAGACTCGATCTAGAACACTAGGACTCCCCTAAGATTCCAGTGACAAAATCCATTCCGGCTTTGGGGTAGGCTGAAGGAAAACTCTGCCGACCATCCGAGAATGGATCGGTGAGACAAAAAACCTCCTGGAATGTAGATCGTTACCAGAAAACTAGGTTTACCTAGGTGATTACATACACGACACGGATCTGCTGAGATTATTTACATTATACATATGCAGACTAGGTTTACATTATAAGATGATTCTCAGGCTGACGATGATAGCTGAATGGCAGGAACACGTCGATCAGGCGCTATCCCTTTTGCAAAAAAGGGGGTGTACTGCTATGGGTTGTTGACACGTAGTGGTCAACACTAACCATTTTGGATTTAGGGACGACATTTCATGGGAAACCCTGATTTTGGTTGTGTGGTCCTACTCCCTTATCCACATATATTGGCCCGCTTTTCCATTCATTATAACCCCATTCACCATTTTTCCCACATGGGTCAAGATTCCTCCACTGAGTCCACATAGGGTTAGCTTTCCCCCTCCTTGCCCACACCTTGGGTCAGGTTTGAAATGATGCCCCAGAGGTTGATGCATCTAAAAAGAAAAGTAAAAGCATAATTGGCCACATTCAACAGGAAATGTAACACAAAATGCAAATGATGGCCAAGACAAACACATTTAGCACGTGGACAAAAGCCAATACATGAGCTCTACCTCATCATCATGGCCATTGCCCTGGTTCCTATAGGCTCTATGAGCCTCCTTCATCATATAGGAACCCATAATTGTCCCAACCCCTAGTGGGCAATGAACCGCCCTAATTTAAAGGGGGGTATCCACTGCTATATCTCACACATCATGCTCTTACCCCTTGAACCCCGAGCAATTAATAAAAGAAAAATCATAAAAGGGAAAAAGACTTATAAAGAAGGGTGGAAAAATCAAGGTCGGGGCACCTCATGTACCACGATTGCTACTTTTATACATTATATACCCAAGTGTGGGCTTCCCTTTTACTAGCTACCCTTGTACCCCAGTGTGATATTCCTACTTAGTATTTTACTAAGTGAATATCAATTTTGCTCAGTTTTGGTTTGTTACATGGCTACAGTTAGGAGAAGTGGGCTTAGTGATCGACATTTGATTTTTGGCATAGGAGGCACTTCAACATTAGAGTTCGATGAAAGATTGCGACCTTGGTGGAGCGTGGGAGCCATCACAAGAGAATTTTGGCCCATAGGGAGAGTACGCTCTCATTGGAGTGTAATTGATGAGAGGAATTTGATGTGGGCCCACATGGGCAATCTTGGGGGCAACTTGACAAAAGAAAGGATGGACTCTCATTTTGCTCATTCATCTATCATTTCAGAATTTGTCTCTTGACTTAGCACGCTTGAGCAGTGAGCCAAGTCTGCGTGTGTTGTTCAACACACCGAATGTTTCTGAGTGGAGATCCCAACCCTTGCTTTGGTGGAATTCGAGTGCCAGCCTAAGGAGGGAGTTCTACTTAGTACCAAATCATACAAGCAACAGTGAGGCCGTACCATAGTAGAGAGGAAGCTACAATAGTGCAGGGACTATGCAGTCTTGGGTAGAGACACTCCGGGAGGTTAAGGAGTGAATCAAGTTTGAGGGGGAAACTTGGAGGCAAGGCCTAGGGAGCCTTCTAACAGGGATTGCAGACATTTTTGGAGCATTTAGCAATAGATTCTATAGGTGGGTCGATTTGCCCAGCAGCAGAGCTACTCAAGCCAAAGAGGGTCGAGTTTTCGGGGTTAAGCTTTGGCCAAACCTTTCGTGGGTTATTCTGGGTTTATTGAGGAGAGGTCGAGGTTAATTTCCCAGAATTTTCTAAGCAGTGGAGAAGGCCCTAGCAGCAGATCCTTTCAGGCAGCAACACATTTATGGGCATCTACAGTGCAGTACTTGGGCAACAGAGAAGCGATTTTGGAGGAGGGTGCCTCACTTGTTATTTTGGGCTTTGCTAGCTTGCCTAGAGCAAGCCCAGGTGCACTCATTCCAACATCTATTTGTACACCTTTTTCCATTAATAAAAAGAGTACACAAAGCAGTTTTTGGGTGTTAATTTGTGGACTGATTGCTTGTTATTGTTTCATGGTGTTTTTGTTTATTTTAATTTGCATATTTACTGTTAATTTTCCTTAGGGATGTTATAGTGGTATCATAGCTCATAGACTTGGAACAGCCTGTGGGAGCAGCACAGTCTATGACATTGGAGGATAAGCAGAACTTGACATACCGAAGGCAAAGATACAGAAGCAAAGAAAGATAGTTAGAGATCACCCCTGATCCTGTGACTACAAAGCCTGAGGTAGAAGAAGCCAACTTGGGGGACAATGAAGGAGAAAAAAGGGATGACAAAAAGGAGTTTGCCCAACTCGTACTGAAGTTCATGCAAGACTTGTCCTAGAACATTGAAGGAATGGGCCGATGAAATGGCAATGGCAACAAGGGTAAGGGAGTCCAAGGGGATTTCCACTATGGAGAAGGGTCTGGCACCTCATATCTCTCAATGCCAACATGCCATTGATTCCGAACACACCCCCTAGGTCCACCATTCCTACATTCCTACAATCTGGAGCTGGTGGGCAATCGGAGCAGGAGGAGGCACCTTATGGGGACTATTTCCTGGAGTATCAGTCCTATGGACCTGATTTTGGGAGGGCCATTACTTTCAAGGATTTCTGCCAGTTAAAGGGCAACAATAGGCCCAAGGGACAAAGTGGAGGAGGCTACATGTAGGGGATAAACTTGCAACGCATTGTGGGGAGGTTATTTCTCCCAACTTTTGATGGGTCCTCCAAGAGCTCGGCCAAGGCATGGGTCGAAAAGTTGGATGTCTATTTCCAGCTGAATCAAATGACGGAAGGAGAGGCAATCAAGATTGCCACATTGCATTTGGAGGGGGAAGCCCATGACTGGTGGTTCCATGGGTTGACCACGTTGGGACATGCAGGAGTAACTGCTTATGATGATTTCACCAGGAGGGTGTTGGAGCGGTTTGAGAGGAAAGATCCGGAGGAGTATTTTGGGGAGTTGACAAGGCTCAAGCAGACCGAGAGTGCAGAAGCCTACATTTCAGAGTTTCTGTGATTGTTTGTGATGGTGCCTGACTTGTCAGAGTCTAGGAGGATCTACATGTTTGTGGATGGGCTAGTAGAGCCATTGCGCGGATTAGTGAGGTCCAATAGGCCCACTACATTACAGGATGCGGTAGGGAGAGCTCGAGATTTACAGGATGCCCTACCTAGGGCTTGAGCACCACTACCCCCTAGACAGGGTTTCCAGCAGAGGGGGAAAGACACCAGGGCTCCACCATCGAGGGCCAATCAGGGGCATGGGTAGCTGGATGAGGAGACCTGGAGAGACCTCAAGAGGAGGAAACTGTGCTTCACTTGTCAGGAGTCATGGGCACCAGGCCACAGATGTGCAACGGGCAAGGCCCACTACATCGAGGTCTTCTCTGACAACGATGCAGATGATGAGACCTATTTTGAGATGGGTGGAGATGATAGTGCAACACCTCAGGAGGGAGGACCACCACCACCACCAAGGGGAGTTTCTTTTGCACCTTCTGGAGGGGTCCTTGCATGACTGCGTGGGGTACCTAATTTTTTACTTTGAGGATCAGAGGCACTGTTCTGGGGAAACGTGTATTAGTTCTGGTGGACAGTGGGGCTACCCACAATTTCATTGATCCTCAGTTGGTTCAGAGGAGAGGCATCACAACTGAGGAGTTTGAGGGATTCTTAATTCTTGTGCTTGGGGACAGAACCATGCAGTGCACTTGCTATGTGCCAGCTTTGACAGTGACCATGGAGAACTACTCCATGACAGATCATTTCTTTGTAGTAGATGTAGCAGACACCAACAAGGTGTTGGGAGTCCAATGGCTCTGTGTGCTTGGCAGAGTCACAACAAACTGGAGGAAGTTGGGGATGGACTTTGTAGGGCCAGATGGCAAGACCGTGTTGCTTCAGGGAATGCACTCATACCCACCACAAATTGTTTTGGCCCACAGGATGGACGCTGACTTGAGATATGGATACATTGAGTGCGCTGTGGAGTTGAGGATCTCAGAGGCTGGGGGCAAGCCCAAGCCACCACATCCAGAGATATAGGCTATTTTCCACAGGTATCTAGTTGTGTTTGGGGAGATGCCACCGCTTCAACCACCTGATCAGGGGTTTGAGGACACTATCGAGCTGGAGTCGGGAATGTAGGTCGTCATCACCACTCCTTATTGACATCCCAAGGCATATTGAGATGAGATAGAGAGGGCCATCCATGAGCTATTGGCACTTGGGCATATCAGGCCCAACTCTAGCCCTTTTGCTTCATCAATTGTGCTGGTGAAGAAGAAGGATGGGTCCTTATGGATGTGCATCGATTATCGGGCCCTCAACAAGAAGACACTGAAGAACCGCTACCCCATCCCACGCATAGATGAGCTGATAGATGAGTTGAAGGGAGCTAAGTTCTTTTCGAAGATTGATTTGCGGTCGGGGTACCACCATATCCGGTTGAGGGACCAAGATGTCCCGAAGACAACATTTCGGTGTCATTATGGGTACTTCGAGTTTTTGGTTATGCCCTTCGCACTGACCAACACACCAGCTACATTCCAGTCATGCATGAACCATGTGTTTCGTGGGCAGTTGAGGAAGTTCATGCTGGTGTTCTTTGATGACATACTGATTTATAGCCGGACTTGGGAGGAGCATTTGCAGCACCTTGAGACAATACTGTGCATTCTGGAGGAGCAACAATTCTATGCTAAACTGTCCAAGTGTGAGTTTGGGCTGACTGAGATGCTCTACCTAGGGCACATCATTGGGGTGGATGGTGTTAGAGTACATGAGGAGAAGATCAGGGCTATCTGGGATTGGCTAGAGCCCCGAAATGTGACCGAGTTGAGGGGTTTCGTAGGCATTTGCACCTATTACAGGAAGTTCGTGAAGGGATTCTCCCATTTAGCAACACCCCTCACAAACTTGATAAAGAAGGGGGCTTTCTAGTGGACCACTACAACACAGGAGGCATTTGACCACCTCAAGGAGGTCATGAGTAGCTGTTTGGTGTTGGCACTCCTTGACTTCACCCAACCCTTAGTGTTGGAGTGTGATGCATCAAGAGTGGGTGTGGGGGCCGTGTTGATGCAGGGAGGGCATCCCACAACTTCTGAGAGTCGGAAGCTACTGCTCCATGAGCTACTGTACTCCATCTATGATAAGGAGATGCTGGCCATCATGCATGTGTTGGCCAAGTTCAGGCAGTATTTGTGGGGAACAAGTTTAAAGTCAAGACAAATCACAACAACCTCAGGTTCTTCTAGTTCTTGGAGCATAAACAGTTGCAGGAGAGGCATGCGAAGTGGGTGAGCAAGCTCCAAGCATATGACTTTGACATTGAGTATGTCAAAGGGAAGCACAATCTAGTCGCTAATGCATTGTCTAGGAGGTCAGCCACTCTTTCTTTGATGAGCATTGCCTCGGATTGGAGGTGCAGTTACTATGGAGTACACCAAGGACTAGTTCGCGTGTGAGGTCCTTGATGGGTTGGTGACAGATGACTAGTATCTGGTGATGAACGAGGTGATCTACTATTAAGATCGGATCTACTTGGTACCCAACTCCTCACTGAGGGAGAAGATTCTACAGGTTGCCCACGCTTCACCATTATGTTGATTTTTGTGTAGCATGGGAGGTACTCCAAGCCCTAGGGTTTGCGGTTTGGAAGGGCAAAGTGCCACAAGGGTCACTTGCCGGCTTGGAACCTAAGCGTGGGGTTTTGCACCCATCAGGATTTGGGCCGAAACCGTGATGAATTTGAGCTTGAGAAAATTTGAGGTGATAGAGATTGGTGTGCCAGTTCCAACGCTCCAAAGATCACTCAAATCGGAGCTCTAGAAACGAAGATATGAATTTTTGAGGTTGACAAATAATTAATGGACAGTCAAGTCATGTAGGCTTGACGTGAATTCGTCCAAGAGACATGTCTCTTCATCAATTTGTGGACCCCCTCATTTGTGTATAAATAGAGGGTGAGTTGATGTCATTTTCTCATCCATTTGTGCAGCACTTAACTCACAGAATTTGTTGGAGAGGGAAACACATCTGTTGGAGGCCGCAACAAGAAGAGGACAGACAACGAGGGTACAAGGTTGTTTCAGAGCTGCTGCAGGGTGACCGAGTTCATGGAAAGAGGGTCGAGCTGCTATTCTTGAAGGTCGAGGTCATTGGAGACTGTTTTGTGGTGAAAGGAAAGTCGTCTGACCCTTGTGGAGCATGCTGCAAGCTTGGAGGAGCCTGTTGTGTTGATTTTTGGTAGCATCAGATGTGCTCTAAGTCTAAAATTTTGCAGGGAGGCTTAGGCACATGTATTCCAAAGAACCCAGAAAGCATATGGGAAATTCCACCCAGAAACAATTTTATTAATAATTAATTATTTTTAATGGGACCCTATGTCTGAACTTGGGAAAATAAAATAATTAAAGGGTATTAATATAAACTGTGGGTGTAACTTCTAGAAGAAGACGAGGATCAAACAGAAATGATCTTAGCCATTGATTAGCATCTAATCCGGGCCGTTGAATTTCAACGAGGAGATTATTTAAGGAGGCTTGAGGGTCACTTGGAAAAACATACAGAGAGTTGAGAAGTTCGATTTTTTGAAGCAGAGCAATTGCTGGGAGAATTTCGATAGTGAGTTGTTGCAGAGGGGCATAGAGAGTTTTGGCTGGAGGATCTTCTTCGGAGCCTAGAATACTCAGCAGAGAGGCAAAAAGACACACAGAGGAGGCAGCACAGAGGGCAAAGAGGGTGACGCAGAGCCAGAAGGGCTCACGCAGGGCCCATGCAGAGCAGCGCAGCAGCTTCCAGCGTAGAGGTCCAAATTTGCTGAAGGATCTAATGTTTCTGAGTCGGGAGGGCTGGAAAAGGCTCCTTAAGGCAGATTGATTCTCAGTTGGGCTGACGCGGTGACTTAGAGCCTGACGTAGGGCCCACGCACGGGTAGCGCAGAAGTAGTTGGGGAACTCGCAGTTTATCAGTCGGATCAGTCGGGATCAACAGTGTTGAGTGAGGTAATCTCACCAGTGTTTCTTGCCAAGTAATTTTCTCTGTAATTGGATTGCCGGTAAGGCATCCAGAGTTGTATTCAGAATACTTTTGTATAATAATAAAAACACTCAGATTTGTTGCACCGGTTTTCCTGCATTGGGTTGTTCCGGGGACATTTGTCCAAAAAATATTGTGTCACTTGTGTGTATCTTTCTCTATTGTTCTGTTCTTGTTTTGGGAAAATTAATTAATTAATTGAAGGCTGCAGTTGTATTAGCTTCGATATTTGTTGTAGGAAGCAGTAAATAATTTGTTTCAGAAATTAACAAATAGGAGAAGTTTAATCAGTTGCCACAGTAGTAGATTCGGGTGGCATTCTCGAATTTTCACATGTTGTAGTTAACCGTAGTTAATTGAAGGGAGGCAGAAGGGTTGATGAGGGTTGGAACAACCCAAAACCACTGCCAAGGGTCATATCCCCTCATGGAAGGGCAACTGCACTTCTTTAGTGCAATTCTGGGTAGAATTTGAACGCTGGTAGGGGCTGAGTTTCATGCCCTAACCAGGCCTAAGTTGCAGCAGTGGAGCTACAACAAAACAATCAACAAGGTATGTGTTTTTGGTGAATGTTTGTAGGTGTTGGATCCTAGTTTAGGATCAGTCTACATTGCAGTTTGTTGGGAGCCATTTGTTGGAGTTGCCTTGGGCATGAAGGAACTCAAACTAGGAGCAGATCTTGCTATGGAGTGATGTAGGTGTCCTAGTGTGGACAGATTTGTTGCAGCCTATGGAAGCCAAGGAGGTAGGGCTGACGTGGCATGTTAGAAGCCCTAACCAATGGGCAGTTTCACAATGAAGCTTGGAGCCTAGATTTGTGCAATAGCTCCTCTATTGTAGAGAAAAGGGTAGATAAGTCTGTTGGTAGCGGTGTGTAAGGGCCTCCTAGGTGTGGGAATGCCCTAACTAGGTGCAGATGCTACAGCGTGGACTTGGTCACTCGTGGACTGTTGGAGGGCAGCGTGAGAGGAGACCAAGTGTGAGTGTGGATTGGGCACTTATGGTCCGCTGGAGGACAGAGTGATAGTGTCCAAGTTGGAGCCTGTGAGCAACACCTTGATGGACAAAGGTAGTTGCGAGAGAGGTAGTTGTTGAGCTCAAGGTCTGATCAACCAAGAGCAGTTTGTGGGGCCGAAGACTCGTGTGTGGAGAAGGACTTCTACAACAGATGATGGTAGTCCTCCTAGCCCATGTTCATTGTGGGAGATGGACATCTTGCAGTGATAGGTGGTAGCCCTTCGTGCCGTATGTTGGTTTTCATCGGTGCAACACAGGAAGACCATAGTGGGCGGAAGTAGTTGAGGAGTAGCAGTGGATAGATCGAGAGTTGTTTACAAGTGGAGCTGTGAACAACTTGACAAGAGTCTGGATGAGTTGATGCGTTGATGGACGAATGATCAAATAGAGAGAAGATTGATAGCCGAGATTCAGTGGCCAGATGGACTTGGAGCATTGATAGAGGCAGGAGTTGCAGATCGGGAGCCGAAGGACTAGGAAGGTACAGGGTACGACCAAGAGGAGTTGAGAGAGTCGACTTCATCAGGCAGATGGTCAGAGTATCTTGTTAAGGGCAGATTGGTTGTCAATGTACTGACACCAAGCCCCAGTTTGTATCTTGTACTAGTGGATGTATGAGGGCCATTATCCCTGGTACGGGAGCCCTAGACTGTTGTATTATATGTTGTTTAATATAACAAAGTTGGGTTGAAAAATGTAAAAAGTTGTCTATATTCTGTGCATGTGTGATTTACTGTTGTTTATATTCCGTTGTGCAAAGTAGTATCATTGAGATTCTTGGTTTGGTAGCATCAGAGATTTTAAGATTCTATCCTAGACCCAAGATCATGGAAATTCAACATGGTATTAGAGCGTATCTGAGCTACTTTGAGGGACAATGAATCAGAGTGTGCACAATGAAGCAACTCAGAGGGAGTTGTGGGTGTCTGGATCATGGAGCAGAGGGTTCAGCTGAAGACATGGAGATGTGGTCTTGATAGACTACATGATGAGATGGGTTGGGAGTTCTGGTGGATCGGTGGTGAACTTGGTGCACTTCAGTATGTTGTGTGGCGGTTTGTAGATCGTGGACTTCTTATGTCTTGTCATGGATGGTTGGGACAACTTGAGGGTTTCTTTGGCATGGATGAGATCAGGTTGATCGAGATGGCTTCATGTGATGGACTGGATATTGGCAGGCTAGAATATTCATCAAATTGTGATGTTGCATATTCGAGATTGGTGGGATTCACATGAGTGGTATTTGATCCAGGAGGATGAGTGCTTGTAGGATTGAGCTAGTGGAGATCGTGTAGGCTCAGAGGGAGCAACCCTGTGGAGGTTTGGGATCTTCAGGTTCAGATGTGATGAGGCAGAGGCATTACCGAGATTCTAGATTCATCTACAAGGTATGCTGTAGTGATGGGTGCCAGATGGTCTTGTGTCGTTGTCAGATGATGGTTACTTCCTAGTCTTAGAAGTACTTCCCTCGCTAAGAGGGAGAGTTGATTTTTGTGTAGCTTGGGAGATACTCCAATCCCTAGGGTTCGGGGTTTGGAGGGCAAAGCGCCACAAGGGTCACTTGTGGGCTTGGAACCCAAGCGTGGGGTTTTGCACCCATCGGGATTTGGGCCAAAACCATGATGAATTTGAGCTTGAGAAAATTTGAGGTGATAGAGCTTGGCGTGCCGATTCCAATGCTCCAAAGATCACTCAAATCAGAGCTCTAGAAACGAAGATATGAATTTTTGAAGTTGACAAATAATTAATGGACAGTCAAGTCATGTAGGCTTGAAGTGAATTCGTTCAAGATATCTTCATCAATTTGTGGAGCCCTTCATTTGTGTATAAATAGAGGGCGAGTTGATGTCATTTTCTCATCCATTTGTGCAACACTTACCTCACAAAGAACTCGTTGGAGAGGGAAACACATCTGTTGGAGGCCGCAACAAGAAGAGGACAGACAGCGAGGGTACAAGGTTGTTTTAGGGTTGTTGGAGGGTGACCGAGCTCATGAAAAGAGGGTCGAGCTACTGTTCTTGAAGGCCGAGGTCATTGGAGACTGTTTTGTGGTGAAAGGAGGGTGGTTTGACCCTTGTGGAGCATGCCGCAAGCTTGGAGGAGCCTGCTGTAGGTAGCCGCAGTCAATTGAAGGGAGGCCGAAGGGTTGGTGAGGGCTGGAACAACCCAGAATCACTGCCAAGGGTCATATCCCCTCATGGAAGGGAAACCACACTTCTTTAGTGCAATTCTGGGCAAAATTTGAAGGCTGGTAGGGGCTGAGTTTCGTGCCCTAACCAGGCCTAAGTTGCAGCAATGGAGCTATAGAAAAATAGTCAACAAGGTATGTGTTTTTGGTGAATGTTTGTAGGTGTTGGATCCTAGTTTAGGATCAGTTTTGGATCAATCTACATTGTAGTTTGTTGGGAGCCATTTGTTGGAGTTGCCTTGGGCATGAAGGAACTCAAACTAAGAGCAAATCCTGCTATGGAGTGATGTAGGTGTCCTAGTGTGGACAGAGTTGTTGCAACCTGTGGAAGCCAAGGAGGTACGGCTGACGTGGCATGTTAGAAGCCCTAACCAATGGGCAGTTTCATAGTGAAGTTTTGAGCCTAGTTTTGTGCAATAGCTCTATTGTAGAGCAAAGGGCAGATAAGTTTGTTGGTAGCCGTGTGTAAGGGTCTCCTAGGTGTGGGGATGCCCTAACTAGGTGCAGATGCTACAACGTGGACTTGGTCACTCGTGGACTGTTGGAGGGCAGCGTGAGAGGAGACGAAGTGTGAATGTGGATTGAGCACTTATGGTCTGCTGGAGGACAGAGTGATAGTGTCCAAGTTGGAGCCTGGTGAGCAACACCTTGATGGAAAAAGGTAGTTGCGAGAGAGGTAGTTGTTGAGGTCAAGGGTCTGAACCAGGAGCAGTCTGTGGAGCCCGAGACTTGTGTGTGGATAAGGACACTTCTATAGCAGATGATGGGTAGTCCTCTTAGTCACCAGATTCGGCGAATTTCAACCATTAAATTCGAAATTCGGCGAATTTTAATGAGAAACAAATAAATTCGTTCGAGTTAGCCGAATTTTATGGCGAACTCGAATTTCAAGCCGAATTCGAATTTTTATCGAACAAAATCGTTTGACATTCGATGAAAATCGATTGACGTTCGATGAAATTTGCCTGACGTTCGATTAAATTCGTTTTTTTTTTTCGCGCATTTTAGGCTTTAGGCTGTGGGTTTTATCGCTCGTCGGTTTCATTGTTGCATTTCGTTGCGAAGGGTTTCATTTCGTTGCGCGGTCCAGACTCCATACTCACAGTCACCAGTTGGCAATCACAGCAAACGACTCTACACAGCCTGCTCCGGTTTCATAAGTTATAAGTTATAACTTCATTTCAGTGACCAGTCCACTACCAGTCTGCCCGACGCGTCTCGACTCTTAGCTGCCGACGCGTATCACTGTGCACTGTGCAGTGTGAAGTTCACAAGGCCTCAGCGTTCACGGTTCAGCCTTCAGGTAGGAGTTCAAACTTCAAACTTTATGGCGAACTTTATGGAGTTCTGACTGTGTATATATATTAATATAAATAAACCGAGACAGTAAACACATGTCCAAATGTGATGAATGTGATGAATGTCAATCATTGTTGAAAATGGGACAGGCTAGAAATCAAACTCGGAACTTGCCTCTGGCCAGTACGCTGATCTACCAGTTGTCTGATACATACCACTGGTGCACTGGTTTTAATAATAACAAAGGTCTGAGATAGGAAATACCAGTGAGCAATGAAGGAAACAATGGCTGAAGATGAACACTATAAAATCAAAGTACCACCAGCAATACAGATAATCCTCCACAGTAGCAATACATATATATTCAGCCTCATAAAGCAGAAATAGCAAGTGATATCATCATTTGAACCAATGAACATTCAGCCAGCTGGCTTGAGGAGAAGCGTGGCCCCTTTTAGCAAGGGTATAACATTGAATTTTCATTTCAGATTGCCCAGGTACACCCAAAAATAAAAACACAGGTACAGCAGCTTGTTGTCCCACTGAGAATAGCTCAACGTTAATGAATTCGTGTTCCCTTGAGTTAGAGAACCTCTACGCAGTTGGTCCCTTACACAGATAAACTCTTACAGACTATCTACATGCTCCCTTCAGTCTTCAGATAGGAAACCCTTATGGATTTGATGTCAATGTGTGGATTGCTATTTCCAATCACAAGTTTGAAGTAGACATGCCACTGTAGGGCAAATGGAAGAAGCCTGCTATGCCGTTTTCAAAAGCCAAGAAAAGTATATAGAATTTCCTTTTATCCTTTACTGAAAGTCTGAATCTGATAAATGGATTTTGTGGAATTGGCAACTCTGAGAAGATTCATCCTTTTTCTTCCGAGCTTAAGAACAGTAATCATTGGAATTTGGCCTATTGAGAAACCCCACTTCAAATCAATTAGGGCATGCGATCTTGAGGTTTGGATTAGCATGCAGCTAAGAAACTGTAGATGATATGGAAGTAAGGGGTCTATCTCCTAACTATTACCCTTGAAGTCTTGTTCCTTGAATAAAATAAAATAGAAGAGGCATTGCAAACAGAAGTTGGTGGCAAATTGTTACTAACTTACTGCATGATGCATCCAAATTCCAATTGCCAGAGTGCCAGTAAAACTGTAAATTAAAAGAATATTTATGTATAAATGTAATAAAATTATAAAAAATTCTGATAAGAACATTTAGCAGTATCACTGTGCCATCAAAACAGCAGCCAATATAACACCTGTTCGTTCTGTGTGTACGCCAGCCTATAACAAATGCTGGACTTGGAATTTGCCCAGAAAAAAATCACTGCATTATATTTACATAGATCTATATATTCGTGTAGTAGCTACAGCCTACAGGCCTGTGAGCCTAAATCTTGAAACATACTGATACAAAAGCATAAATATGTGTGCAAACTGCAAACTGTTTTTAATCACTTTTCCTTTTTCTAAATTCTAACTAACGAAAATGTAATTTCAAAAAAAATTGCAGACATTTCAGACATTGCAGTGCCAGACATTTCAGACTTCTAAATTCCAATGGCACCCCCAAAATCAACTGCTGTAGCTTGGAATTTTGTCCAAAAAGATGGTTTTAATCTTTCATGTCAGCTGTGTGGACATAATTTCACTGGCACTTTGACTAGAGCAGTGGATCACCTTCTCGGTATTAGCAATGGAAGTGGAGGTGGTGTTGAAGCCTGCACTAAGATCACCGATGAACAAAAAGCCAAAGTGGAGAAAGACCATTCCAATTCACAGATGCAAAAGCAGAAAATGGTAAATAAGAGGCAGCGAATTGAGAGGGAGATTGGCATGTCTTCCTCCAACACCATTAATTCAGTTTCAAACATTGGTGGATCAAGTTCTACAGCTCCTCAAGCAAAAATAAGTGGACCGAAAACATTAAATCAATTCTGGAAACCTGTTGAGAAACAGGAAGTTGATGATGCTGTTGCTGAGTATTTTTATGCATGTGCAATTCCCTTTAATGTGGCGAGGAGTCCGTATTTTAAAAATGTAATTAAAAAGGCCATTGATTTTGGGAAGGGCTATGTTCCTCCTAGATCTGAAGCTTTAAGGACAACTTTGCTAAAGAGAGCGAAAGACAGAGTGACAGGGAAGTTGGCTGATATTAAAGAGTCCTGGAAGCTTACAGGATGCACAATTTTGAGTGATGGTTGGTCAGATTTGTGTCATCACCCATTGATCAATGTGCTTGTTTATTGTCCTCAAGGGGTACTTTTCTTGAAGGCAGTAAATGCAATGGATCGAGTGAGGACATCAGAATTTATTTTTGGAATTTTGGATGAAGCGATTCAAGAGGTTGGGGTGGCAAATGTTGTCCATGTTGTTACAGATAATGCATCAAATTGTGTTGGTGCAGGGAAGCTGATTATGGAAAAATATAATCAGATTTATTGGACCCCTTGTGCAGCTCATTGCTTGGATTTAATGTTGCATGACTTAGCAAAATTTCCTTGGGTCAATGAAACAATCCGAAGAGCCAAAACAATTTCAAACTTCATCATCAACCATCGTCTCACTTTGAGCATATACAGGAAGAATGCATCAAAAGAGTTGTTGAGGCCTTGTGATACAAGGTTTGCCACTTTTTATATTACTCTGAAAAGAGTTGTTGAGGCCTTGTGATACAAGGTTTGCCACTTTTTATATTACTCTGAAAAGAGTTGTTGAGGAAAAAGCGAGCCTAAGAGCTGTTTTTTGCAACACTGAGTGGGAGAGATCTACCCTCTCAAAAGAAACTAAGGGGAAAAATGTTGAACAAATAGTGCTCAATAATGGCTTTTGGGAAAATGCAAACAAGGTTTTAAGAATTTGTGGCCCAATTGTTAATGTGCTCCGCATGGTTAATGGTGACAAACCTTGTATGGGTTTTGTTTATGAAAGCCTTGATCGTTGCAAAGAGGCCATTGCAATTGCTTTTGATAATGTGGAAGCTGATTACAAGGAGATATGGGATTTAATTGATCATAGATGGAAGATGATGCATAGTCCATTACACGCAGCAGCATGCTATTTGGACCCCAGATTGTTTGGGATACCAAGTCATAGGGATGAAGAAATCATGAATGGACTTATCCAGTCTATTGAGAAGCTAAATCCAGATCCAGAGATTGCAGGTTTGATTAGAAGTCAGTTGAGAGCATACAGGTTAGAAGAAGGATTATTTGGAACAAAATCAGCAAAGTATGATAGGAGCAGAAGTGATCCAGCACTATGGTGGAAATTTTATGGTTCAGGGGCACCAGAATTGCAAAATTTTGCAATTCGTATCTTAAGCCAGGGAACAAGTGCATCAGCGTGTGAAAGGAATTGGAGTTCCTTTGACCACATTCATTCCAAAAAAAGAAATAGATTGTCATCTGGAAGATTATAAGATCTTGTTTATGTCCGTAGTAACTTGTAGTTGGCATTGAAGAATGTGGCTAAAGAGTCATCCAATTCTTCTACTCCGTGGATCGATCCTGTTCCAAATGCAACAATGGATGATGCTGATTTGTACATTGATAGTGACATAAACACTGACAGGGAATTCACTGATGAATCTGGTGCTGAAGCATCTAGCGGATTCACATCTCATATTGCTCTTGATGACATAGAACTTTTTGATATAACAAGTGGGCAACAGGAACATCAAGAATAAAACTTGTGTTCCTGTTTTAGATTTCTAGTTTAGTTTTTGCATGAACAATTTTCTAAAACTGCCAAGCTACTTTAAAGTTTAAACTTTAAACCGTCTTTTGCATGTGAAATAGAGTTACCTTTATGCAGTTCTGTTTGGTTTTTTCTGCTTCTGATTTTGTTGCTATCAAGCTATTTCACTACTTTATTTTTCATGTCAGCACAAAAGCTTTTTCTTGGGAAATGTCAGATGGTTTTGTATCTTATAAATTATAATGCAGAGTTTTTCATTGAACTGCCAAAAGAATATCTATTTGTATGTGTTAGTGGATGTATCATGTGTCATATTTAAACCAATATAAGTGAATTTTTTTGGCCTTTGCTGTCTTGTACTTGTTCCAGCATAAGAACAATAACTCCATCTTTAGTCAGCAGGGGTTTGAAAGGACAATGAAAATGCTTTAAAACTGTTTTGTATATTTTTTATGCCAATCTATCTTTAAAAGATTGAAGTATTTTAAGATTCAGATGTATTTTATTTTTTGAACAGTTATGAATGGTTGCTCACAGGACTTGTTGCCATACCATTTCTCATATGCATATCTATCTTTAATATACATTTTTTTTTTTCGAATTTCTATATGTCGAATTTGATGTGGAATTTTATCGACAAAATTTTAGTTGCCGAACTTTATTCGAATTTCATGGTCGCCGAACTCGAACTCGAACTTGAACCTGGTGACTAAGGTAGTCCTCCTAGCCCATGTTCATTGTGGGAGATGGACATCTTGCAGTGATAGGTGGCATCCCTTCGTGCCCTATGTTGGTCTTCATCGGTGCAGCGTAGGAAGACCATAGTGGGCGGAAGTCCCTGAGTAGTTGAGGAGCAATAGTGGGCAGATCGAGAGTTGTTCACAAGTTGAGCTGTGAACAACTCGATAGGAGTCTCAATGTGTTGATGCATTGATGGATGAACGATCAACTAGAGAGTAGATTGATAACCGAGATTCAGTGGCCAGATGGACTTGGAGCATTGATAGAGGTAGGAGCTACAAATTGGGAAGGTACAAGGTACGACCAAGATAGCTGAGAGAGTCAACTTAATCATCCAGATGGTCAAAGTATCTTGTTGTGGGCAGATTGGTTGTCGATGTACTGACACCAAGCCCCAATTTGTGTCTTGTACTAGTGGATGTATGAGGGCCATTATCCCTGGTATGGGAGCCCTAAACTGTTGTATTATATGTTTTTTAATATAACGGAGTTGGGTTGAAAAATGTAAAAATTTGTCTATATTCTCTGCATGTGTGATTTACTGTTGTTTATATTCCACTATGCAAAGTAGTATTGTTGAGATTCTTGGTTTGGTAGCATCATAGATTTCAAGATTCTATCCTAGACCCAAGATCATGGAAACTCAACACATTAGCGGGGCACCAAGAGTTCACAAAGACATATTGGGCCATTAGAGAGCGCTTTGCGTGGAAGGGCCTCAAGAATGGTGTTCTGAGACATATCCGGGAGTGTGACACATGCCAGCGGAACAAGGGAGAGTAGACACATTTCGCGGGCCTATTGCAGTCGCTTCCCATTTCAGAGGGGAAATGGGAGAGCATATCGATGTATTTCATTACCTGGTTGCCCATAGTACAGGGCAAAGATTGCATCTACGTAGTGGTGGATTGCTTGAAGTATGCTCACTTCTTCGCCATCCCAGCTCGGTACTCGGCCTCACAGGTGGCCGAATTGTTCTTTAAGGAGGTGTTTCGGCTACATGGTCTCCCAAATACCATTGTCAATGACTGGAATAGCTGGTTCATGGGTGGATTTTGGCAAGAGCTATTCCGGTTGATGGGTGTTGAGCTTACCCCGAGTACTAGTTACCACCCTCACACAGAAGGGCAGACGAAGATAGTTAACAAGTGGCTGAAGGGCTACTTGCGTAACTATGTGGCAGTCAAGAGAGGACATGGATATGGTGGCTACACTTGGGTGAATACTGCTACAACACTACGCACCACTTGCACATAGGTATGTCACCATTCTGAGCTATGTATGGTTATGATGCATTGTCTTTCGCTAACATTATGTATGGAGACAGCAAGGACCCAAGGGCAAAGGACTGGATATAGGAGAGCCAAGATATCTTGAGGGCTCTGAAGGACAACATGCGAATGGCCCAAAACCAGTAGAAGCTTTATGCAAATAGGGGCAGAGTTGAGAGGCAGTTCGAAGTAGGGGACTCGGTGTTTTTGAGGCTCCAACTGTACCGACAGTCTACACACTAGCAGAAGGGGGCCGAAAAGCTCAAATCCCGCTTCTGTGGGCCTTATCGTGTCACTCAGAGGGTGGGGGAGGTAGCATATGAGCTGGAGCTACCCCCAAGGAGCCGAGTGTACAACAGTTTTCATGTGTCTTGCCTTAAAAAGTCACTGGGACAACATGTTACAGCAACTATAGAGTTATCCCCTATGGACGATGAGGGGCATTTGGTGTTGGAACCAGAGGCCATTTTGGATACCAGGGAGAGGCATTTGCGTAACAGGGTCATAAGGGAGTTTTTGACCCGATGGAGGAATCTGCGAAATGAGGATGCCACCTGGGAGGGGGAGAAGATACTACAACATCCTTCATTGCAGTTGCTTGAGGACAAGCAACATTTTGGTGGGGGGGATTGTGATATTCCTACTTTCCAACATTAGAGATTGATGAAAGATTGTGGCCTTGGTCGAGTGTGGGGGCCACCACAAGGGAATTTCAGCCCACATGGAGAGTACTCTTTCATTGGAGCGGAATTGGTGAGAGGAATTCAATGTGGGCCCACATGGGCAATCTTGGAGGCAACTTGACAAAAGAAAGGAGGGACTCTCATTTTTCTTATTCATCTATTATTTCAGAATTTGTCTCTTGACATAGCATGCTTGAGCAGTGAGCTGAGTCTACATGTGTTGTTCAGCACACCAGGTGTTTCCGAGCGGAGATCCCAACCCTTGCTTCAATGGACTTCGAGTGCCAGCCCAAGGAGGGAGTTCTTCTTAGTCCCAAATCATACTAGTAGCAGTGAGGCTGTACCGCAACAGAGAGGAAGCTACAATAGCGCAGGGACTATGCAGTCTTGGGTAGAGACACTCTCGGAGGTTGAGGAGTGAGTGGAGTTTGAGGTGGAAACTTGGAGGGAAGACCTCAGGAGCCTTCTAACAGGGATTGCAGGAATTTTTGGAGCATTTAGCAGCAGATTCTATAGGTGGGTCGATTTGCCCAACAACAGAGCCACTCAAGCCAAAGAGGGTTGAATTTCTGAGGTCAAGCTTTGGCCAAACCCTTCGTGGGTTATTCTGGGTTTATTGAGGAGAGGTCGGGGTTAATTTTCCGGAATTTTTTGAGCAGTGGAGAGGGCCCTAGCAGCAGATCCTTTCAGGCAACAACACATTTCTAGGCATCTACAACGTAGTACTTGGGCAACATAGTAGCAGTTTTGGAGGAGGGTGTCTCACTTGTTATTTTGGGCTTTGCTAGCTTGCCTAGAGCAAGCCTAGGTGCACTCATTCCAGCACCTATTTGTACACCTCTTTCCATTAATAAAAAGAGTACACAACGCAGTTTTTGGGTGTTAATTTGTGAACTGATTACTTGTTATTATTTCATGGTGTTTTTGTCTATTTTGCTTTGCATATTTACTGTTAATTTTCCTTAGGGATATTACAAGCCTAGAGATGCCCCATTTCATCCCCTACTCTATTCATCTCTTTATCACATGCAACCACCCTTTAAAGGATGTACCTTAGACATACTATCCTCTTTAGAAGAAGAAACCACCTAATTGGATACTTGGTTAACCCCATTTGGAGCTTGGAGACATTAGCACATGCCAAAGCCCATTATGGAAGGGCATGCCATTATGAAGTGCCCACCCGTTGTCCATGTTTTGTAAGTTTTTTTACTCAATTTCCTTGATGACTTGTTGTACTGGAAGGCTAGGGGACGAGTTGGATCTTATGCAAGATTGCAAATGGTCTCCATTTTGGGTTTGGTCTCCCTATATAAGATTCTAACCCTCCAGAGGGCTACATTGGCACATGTAGGGTGTGTGTTGACAACCATGGGCCTCCATAGCAGTAGACAAAACTCCATGGATCCCCAAAGATGTTCAGAGATTACTCGAGATTCACCTATTAGACGAGGAAGTTCCCAGCCAACCCCACAGTTGTACCATGCACTTAGTAGATGACTTAGGACTTGTATGCTAATGTGGCATCACTTACACTATCATTTGAGCCCTTACATAGGGTCTACAGGCATCTTCGACTTACCTGGAGATCCATGAGGTCACTTGTGTGCCCTCACACCTATTGGGAGCACTACAGGTTTATTATGTGGAGAACAAGGGACCAACCCCTTGTCCATTACTTTTGGAAGTCCTATTCATCATTTCATCATATGGCACTTATGGACTTCATTAGGCTTCTTAGAGAGCTGAACGACATGCATTATTGATCATTCAACCTCTTAAGAGGCTTGTTATTTTGTTTATGAGCTAGTTTTGTGGGCTTGTCACCAAAAGTTAGTTATT
Organism: Pinus tabuliformis; assembly: GCA_031772625.1. Lineage (NCBI taxonomy): Eukaryota > Viridiplantae > Streptophyta > Pinopsida > Pinales > Pinaceae > Pinus > Pinus tabuliformis. Next base: position 912,384,275 of record CM062818.1, on the reverse strand, counting down.
TGCACATTATTTTTATTTTTGGGGCTAATGTAGGCCCAAGTAGCTAAATCGAACTCATTAGGAGTGTATAAATACAAATGATGAGAGTTCATTTCTCATCATCACTTTGGATTGGATCATTCTTCTCTCTTGAGAATTTCGCATTGGAGGATGAATTGGAGCATGGATGAATTTTGATGTTTGGAATGGGTTATCTTATCTTGGAGCTTCTTTATTGTCAAATTGATGATGGTTGCATATGTTCTCTTATATATAAGTACACAAATTTAATGCTATTCTTGTTTTACTTTGTCATATGCATTGGAATGGGTTTTTCGCTATAGGGCTAATTGCTGCATTGCATAATTGCGAAATTGTGGAATTATTGTTTCTATATAGCATTCTCAATGTATGGGCCATATATGTTGAATGAAATCTCCTAGGGATAATTCTACCATTGAATTTATCTTGATAAGCCATCTCTCTTTGAAAAGCGAAATATAAAGCTTTGAGGTCACTTCTTGTTGCCCTAAAGGGCAAACGAAGTAGTCCTTGAGGCCTCCTTGACCGAGAAACGAAGGCCCTTCTCATCATTCTCCTAGACTCCATTCTCCCCAAGGGATTAGGCACTGATCTACCAATAGGTGCTCACTCAAAGAACCATTTTTCTTCACCTTTCCCCTCCTCTTGTAGGTCTAGGCAAGTTGGGTCACCTAGGGCATCACTTTCTTGAAAAAGTAGCCATAGAAAAAGTTCGATCTCCTAGCCTCTACTGTGTTGGTGTGTCCTCAAGGTCTCCTCCAAAATTGAAGAAATTCCGACAGTGGGATTGTGAGATATCCCAAGACCTAGCTCTGAGATCAAACTTTGCCTTGGTGTTCCCTAGGCTAGTACCTCATAGGATCAATTTGACATATTTAAGTAAAAATTCTTGTTTTGATCCTTTCCCCTTCCTTGTTTGGGTTAAGATTATTGTTGGTTGCTAGACTCCCTCCCCTTAACCTAGGTTGGGTCCACTTGGTCCGGTGTGGTCCCATACCTTTGAAAGGTTAATTCTTCAGGGACCACTCGGGAAATCAAGTTCAATAAGGATTTTAGGGATTGGGAAAATCTTTTACAAGACACATTTCTCTAACCTAGCCCTTAAATCCTCACTTCCTTATCTTAGAAAGCTTTGTACCTTGCTTGAAGAGCAAGTAAGCTCCATTCTCAACCTCCTTCCAGGAAAAGGATCATTAAGGTCACTTCACATCCATTTTTGACATATCCTTCACAAGTGAATTTCCATATACCAGCTCTCCTCCCATCGGTGAAAGTCCGTAAAGAGTAGGGAGTCTTAGTTGAGGTGACAGTGGGCTAAGTCTCTATTGTTGCCCTTGTCCTAGCAGTTGTCCCTTTTAAGCTCCTTGCTAGTTTGAGCGATAACAGTGTTGACAAAGTTCTACAGTTTGTTCTCCTTGAGAACGACTGTGATTTGAAACCTCCATTGAAAATAGTTCGAGGAGCCTTCCAGTCTGTGTTCATATCGAACGTTGCTAGCCATGGTGGATTAAACCCTTGAATAAATTGTTTGCTGAAAGCTTGAACTCCTTTGAGTTGGTACCTATGTCAAATGCCTTTGGTTTTGTACTCAAAGGCTACTGCTCTGATACCATGCTAAATTTTCTTGAACCCAGATCAGATTTTATGCCCAATGAAATTGTACTCGGAACATAAATAAAAGCTAACTTTCAGATCTGAATTTTATTACACTAGATACACTGGGTTCCTAAATCAGCATGTACAACAGAAATAAAATAACCAGAAAACCAAACGCAAAAATATTTTGACACAGTTTTACCATGGAAACCCCAATGTGAGGAAAACCAACAAAGTTTGAGCTTCTATTCATCTTGGAAATTTCAATTACAAGTATACACTTCAAAAAATCACAACAACAAAAGATATTCAACAATTTCCTTGTCATGGCCTGCCCTAATTCAACCTGTACGGCCCTGGTAATTTCATTCTGTATGGCCCTGGTAATTTCATCCTATATAGCCCAGATAAACTCAGTTTGCTTGCTATCCAAACTCACCTTGTTTGCTTCCCGAAAGTTGTCCTGTTCACTATCTTCTCTTGCTATCAGTTCTACCTCCTATTTCTCAACTGAAAATTCAGTCACTTGTGCCAATTTGATTTGCCTCTCCAACAACATAGTTCCCTCTTTATAATTTTTGTCCTAATCTCTAAAGTGGAGGGCTAAGACTGCATCTCCACACTTGAGGTCTACGGTCATGATATAATCTTTTGTTGACCCTTTTAACATTATAAAAGTTGGTCAATAAAGTCAAAATTTTAATTAGTGAGTTTATGCCTAAGGTCCAAACTTGGGAAATAATTAAATAATTTTGTTGTGAGAGAATTTTGGTGATTCACTATATGTCTTGGCACTTGACCAATGCAGAATCACCTACCAAGCTACAGTTTCAACATGGATAGTTAACCCTATTAGGTGTTTCAACTTTCCATCCCTTAAGGGGAGGTGACATGTCCTAGGTCAACCCTTCAATCCATAGGTGCTTGTGATAATAGTGGCAATGGAGGGGAAGGACTTAAAGGCAAGGTGTTATGGCTATGGGACCAGCTAATGGAGGTCCATCATCCCGAGTTTATAGATGTAAGGAGGGACTAATCATGGAGGCATTGGTGATCCCTTTCCTCGGCTTGCTTTTCCACCCCTTTGGTGTGCCTTTTACTTCTTTTTGATAATGCTTTGACAAGGAGCAGAGCTTAGGAGCCTGAGTTTACTTTTAATGATTTAGCCTTTATTTACCCCTTAATGATAAGTTAGTTTATCGCTCATCAGGGTTGGGACACGCAAGTGTTCCTTTATTATGTGATGGAGTATCAACTTCTCAAGGAATTGGGTGATTGCTAATGAGGGGGGTAGAGTTCATGCTAGACTTTTTCCCACATGCTAATTAATGTCCTGGTTGTCTTTTGCATTTTAACTTTCTTTTTCTTTCATTGTGGCCATTTTATGCTTTTAACTTTCTTTTAGCTGCATCAACCTCGAGGGCAAAATTTTCGACCAAGACTCAAGGATGATGATAAGAGTGCCAATCCCAATAAACCAATGACCACAAGACCGAAGAATGGAAATGACATCTAAGGAATGATGGAAAGTGGTAAGTACAGAATTACCATGGACACACTACTTCAATCCAAATCTCCCAAGTAGTACCCCTCCTATAACCCTAAGTTCTCAAAGGAGGTCATACTGGACTAAGGTCGAAAATTGATCTCCCTAGTAAAATGAGAGAACATGTTTACAATCAAGATTTGTCAATCATACAGATCACCGTGCAATCCATGTTAGAATGCGCAAAACATTAAGTAAAAACACATGATTACAAAATGGTTTAATGTACTTGCCAAATGATGACCCACCTTCCTTCAATAGGAATGTCAGATGGTGAGAGGTGTTTGACTGGTGCACGGTGCAAATGGTGGATGATCATGGCATGTGATCATGTACTAAGCAATGTAGGGCTGCTGGCAGGCTGGCTGTCCAAGGGAGAAAACTTTTCTTCTATAGGGTTACCCGCTTTTTGGTGGGTAACAATAGGTATAGGGATGTTGTTGTTCCAAGCATGTAGTGGTGGGGTGGTTTCTTGGTTCTGGTGGTTGCAAGAGTGATGGGTAAAAATCTACATTGTGCAGGTGGATTGTCTCGTAGGGTGATGTGGCAGCTTGCTATAAGATGTCCAATTTACATGAGAAGTCTAAGTTTGACTCATGTTAATGATCAAAGACTCTTTGTGACTTCTAACGTGTTGTTTAACATGGTAGTTTCAACTACTCGACATGCATACAAATCATTATATCCTAACAGATGCACTGAAAGATTTGGGATTTCAATCATAGTAGACAAAACACATTTTTAATGATTTCTTATGAGAACCCACATCAGATTTTGGTATTACAAGTTGATTTATTCTACAATAATCAAAGCCCTTGTCATGCTTTTCCTTTTCTTTTTCATCATCAGGTGTACATTTTGTATAATTTGTACAATAGTTATATTCCTTTTCCATTTCCCAGAATGCACAACTTCAACACTTAACAAACATAAAACTATACACAAGTGACAATTAATAAATGGTTTTGCAATCTAGGATTTCATTGTTTATCTCATCTTACGATAGCTCTAAGGAAACGATAGGAGATATACCTCAAGGTTGTAGAATCTCTTCTCGTCCATGTCTTTATTTCTTCTTGAGCTCTCGGGCTCCCTCGTGTAACAATATTTCTTCCAAAAAAATTCAAATTTCAGGGATGGGTCCAGAGAACATCATTTCTAAATCTCAATTGATCATAGGATTGACGTCATGCACAATTTCAATATATCCTGCACCCCAGAATAACTAGAATCTTCCCTTTCTAACTGGCCTTTTTCTTTAAGGACAAATATGTTTTGGAGGAATAATTCTCCATTATGCCTTGATAGCCACCTCTCTCTCTCTCTCTCTTATTGAAGCCTACGGGAGGTGTGGTTAATTCTTCCAATTTACATCACAAACTTTAGTTGTCTCCACTAAGTGTTTCAACATAAATCAAACTCGAGTACCCGAGAATGCTTTCTTGGGTCCTGTTGTACATTGCAAAAACCATCCTTTATTTGTACAAGATAGACAAACACAAGGTGCTCTCAGAGAATTCGTCCTCTCCATTCCCTGTCTTCATTTCTTTTCTTTTGATATCTATATCGGGAAATTTCTCTTAGGTATAAGATAATTGTGTTGGTTTGAATGGTTCTACTTATTTTGAATGTGGCTTTTTTAGATAGTTCATCACTCTGTGCGCTTTATGACTCACCACCTTCATAACCGTTATGCTCATAACTTCCACATTTAAAGATCACATGCTATTGGCATTAGTGTCAATTTAGAAGGCTAGCTTCATGCTTTAATAGAATCGCATTAAGTTGCTTTACACTGTTATTAACTTAATCAAGGTATAACGTTGGCTTGTGCAGGCATCATATGCGTTGAATAGCATTGATGAAACATGAAGGAATAATGATGTTTCACATAATGCTTTCAAGATCTGTTAGGATTACATAATTTCTCTTTCTACTACAATAGTCGAATTTTTTAACTTGTATGACAATGTATAGTAGTGAATGAATTTCTACAATGGTACTTTGTGCTTATAAGAAGATGATTTATTTTTCCATGAGATATCTCTTGGCTATTCCTCACTAGTACGGTTATTTGGCCTTAAACCTCCTTTTAACTGTCAACAAATATAACATTTCTAGTATACAAATGCTTATTTTTATTTTTATAATGTAATATGTACTTTGGAGTATTTATTCTTTCTGATTGATAAGTATACAAATGGTTGTCTGATTTTGTGTTCTGTACTTGTTCTCCACATGTTCTACACAGAGATCTTAATTTTTATAATATTAAACATTTCCTTTATTTTTATTACTATCATTAGTTTTTCATGATTGAGCAGCATTATTGCTTTAATTATCACAGGTGGCATTGGAAGATATTTTACAATAGTTTTCATGACATTTGCAACTAAAACCAAATGCAATCGATATCCCTTTCCTTTGATTACATTCTCAAATGCAATTGTTAAAGAGATTAATGAACCCACTGAGTCACCACGGGGTGCAGTGGTGAGCAAAGATTTTGGAGACAATATAATATGGCTATGAACATAGCTCTATGAAGGATGAATGTCCCATTGTCAGTGCCATTTGACATTCATCGTCGTTCCCTTGTTAGGAGTTGGACTAATCTACGGCTTAACTTACTTTATTTACCCATCCAAAAACCAGAATATATGAGGATTCGAAAACGGAATTATTTGTTAAGAAACATAGAAACAACATCCTCATAACTCAAAAGAACTACCCCTAGCTCTTGAAGGAAGAGAAAAGAGGATGGAAACATAAAAAAATGAAGTCACAATCCTTTTCGCCCTTGCTTTATTTGCCCATCCAAAAACTAGAATATAGGAGGATTCCCAAGGTTGCACGAAACGGGGAAACGGGTACGAGTTTCCGAAACGGGAAGCGATACGAAACGCGACCTCCCCAAATTTTGGAAACGGGGAAACGCGAACATATATATATATATATATATATATATATATTAGGAATTTAAGAAATATGTGCAATCATAAAGCATATATGATACATTCTAATTTATTACATTATGATAAAATTGTCAATTGTCAATGCATAGACTATAAGTATCTAAATTTACATCACATTTACTCATGAATAATCACATAATGAAAATAGAAATATCCAAAATCAGCCACGAGAAATTTCTAATTTTTTGTCTCGTGGTTGATTGGGAGTCTCCTCCTACATAGTCGAATGACCTTAGTGCTCTTGATTAAATACAAGTTTCATACCCTAGTACCCTACATTCTCTTGATTATTGGGAGTCTCCCCTGCATAGAGGGCTTTGTTCTCTCGATTAAATACAAGTTCCATACCCTAGTACATGATAAAATCCAATGGAAACATTGAAATCCCCCCAATCCTGAAATCCTGAAAAACAGATAAGTCTGCTGGATTTTGAGTAAGATCTAAAATTCTACTTTCTCCATATGAAATCCAATGACGGCGAAACCACTCTCAAACATCCTGAGTCATTTCATGGTAATGTTAAAAATTTAAGTAAAAGGATGAAAATGAAAAATAAAGGAGAATATCACTTTTACTTTAAGAATTTAACATTACCATGAACTGCATATCAACACTAGGGCAAACAAATGTAAGAGATCTACATTAGAAAAAAAAATTTAAAAAACAAATGTTTTTTTGGGGAAACGTGGCCCGTACGGCCTGGAAACGCGTTTCCGGCCGTACGGCCACGTTTCCGTTTCGGGAAACGTGGCCGTACGGCCGGAAACGCGTTTCCAGGCCGTACGGTACGGGGAAACGCGTTTCGTTTCGTTTCCCCTGGCGAAACGCCCCCTAGGGCCACGTTTCCTGCAACTTAGAGGATTCCAAAACGGAATTATTTGTTAAGAAACATACAAAGAGCATCCCTCCTTATAACTCAAAAGAACCACTCCTAGCTCTTGAAGGAAGAGGAAATAGGATGGAAACATAAAAAAATGAAGTCACAATCCTTTTCGCCCAGAATCCACATACACAATTTCACACCACAAAGGCATTGAACTTAAACATACATGTTTATAAATAAAAATATAATAATAATAATCTAATTTTAATGTTATGGTCAAGCCAGACACACCAAATTGGTCTATGAGACTCACTTGTTTATGGGACAAGGAACCCGTCTTTACACAACGATTTGACTGCTAAAATCTACAAAGGTGTACATACTCTACCCCTATAGATAGAACACTTGGCACAACATAACTTTCACAACAATCTATGCCCCCACTGTGGACTTTCATCATCAACCTTATAAGTGGTACCTCTTCAACTAAGATGCGTTAACCCTCCGTGGTATAACTTCCCCGTCAAGCTTCATTAACTCTTCAAATCCATTTTCATGGAAATTCTGTAGTATATATGATCCATTTTTTTTAAATCCCAAAGTTGTACCTCTAATGATCTTGTATCGACACATCTTTTCTACACAACAATCATTGAATAGAACACCAAAAATCCATCGAGACCAGGGACCAAAAAGCCATGCACCAACTGGTATAGTAATAATAATATTATAAACTATATGCAATGCCCTCATAGCGCACCCCAACTTATATCCCAATCTGCAAACTTTTCCAAAGAATTGACGATGATTTTCACTGGGAATTTTGCTTGCCCATTTGCTCAATATGACATGCTAGTTTGATGATGAATCATGAACTGAGCATAAAACTCTTGACCAAGTTGGGTGATAATATTCTTAAGAAGAACTTAAAAACGACTTTAATCGAATTATTCCATTCAAAACGACTTTAGCCAAATTATTCCATTCAATAACTTTAGTTCATTTGGCAAATTAGCACATCTTAATTAGAATTTAGAGTATATTTTTTTCAAGTAGCTAGCAATTTTTTTTCGAAAAGCGCTAGTAAAATCAAATGCCTGTTTCTCAAATGGTGCCATAGACAATACATGGTGAATGGTTACATAGTCCTTACCCATCGAGTGGCCCATTCATTGAAAAATCGAGTGGCCCATTCATTGAAAAATATAAGTGTATTGGGCCGACTAGTGCGTCCTTCAAAACTGATAGCCACCAAAAACCTTCAAACAAAATTTTGTATGTTTCTCCATTAGCAGCATATCCTCCACCTAAGACGTTGTCTCCCTCTCACAAAATTTTTGATACTTTTGACGTTGAAACACGTCTATACGACATGCCCTCAATCCCCAACCCATCAACCGAAATTTTCATAGATTTTTCTGGAGCGTCCTCTTTTTCTGCAACACATCGGATTTTGTAATTTTGTTTATCTTTTCAAGTTCAAAAAAGCCATAAGTTTTATAAATAGCTCTAGAAGTTTTATATCGTTGTTATTTATGTTACGTTTTTTAATTAATTTATAAGTTTCATTGTAAACAAATTATACAGTCTTTTCAAATAATTATATTTCAATTGTTGGAATGATGATAATCTTCGCATGTGGCTTATTTTTTTTTAATATTATTATATAGTTGACTAGGTTGGCCTAGTCACCCTCTTAGGATGTGTCATTGTTTTGTGGCTCAAAACTCTATTTTAAAGTGGTACCTTGCTTGCTTGAGTTGTGTATAAATATATAACTCGAACTCTCATTTGTATTATCTTAGTTGTGAATATATAGTCTTTGGGCATGGTTTTTCATTATGATGAGCTTATTTGTTTATTGGTGGTTCCATTTAACTTTTTTTTCTCTCTTGTGATTTCAACGTGGTATTAGAGTGGGAGCAGACTTCCTATTCCTTATTTAACCATTGTTATGTTTGGTGTTTTCTCTTGTGTGTGGTAATGGTAGCATTGCTTTTTCTCTCCCAATGCATTGATGTGAGGGCTATGTGTGGTTGTACATGTTGGTATTTTTACCCATAACCTTAATTTAGATACTCTTTTGAAATTGATTTCGAGTTGTGGCCAATAAAAATTTGCTAGAGGTTGGTTATCGGTCTATACATGGGATTTAGGCGTGTTTTTAGCATTGTTCCAAGACTGAAATTTAGGGTTTTCAACATTTTGTATGACAACACAATTTTCTAGGCTTTCTACCCTATATTACACCAACACTCTTCTTCTTTGCCACTTTTTTGGTCCTTTCAGTGGATTCAAGGAGTTTATTCACAGATTTGTACCTTCTTCTAGGACAACATCCTCCATTTTTGGCATCTTTCAACCAACATCTGCAATATTTTTTTTGGTAGTGCTGATTGTATTTATGTAGAGAATTGCTTGGTGGCAACATTTTCTCATGATCATTGTTATTATAGGGTTTCAAACCCATTCCTCGTCACTTTAGTGAGTTCTTTTAAGCAATGTTACATTTATCGTTATCAGAAATTTATTGTTGGGGTCCAAAATTTAAATTATCAACAATATCAGGGAAAATATTGGAAATTATCGGGAAACATAAAATACAAAAATATTTTTTTTTTCAAATTTTTGTTCTTTTAAGCAACATGAACATTAAACAAATACATTGTCACACAAATATGAAAATAAAATTATTGTGCAAAATGTATAAGATGTCAAGTGGTACTTCAATCATTGATAGTAGATGTTGAAATATGATATTTGTCCCTAGTCATAAGTTTTGACAAAATAATAAAAATCACATTAAAACAAAAATAAATGTATCTCATGAGATGATCATCATGAGGCATCTAGAGACTATAACAATAATCTGACAATAATAATGCACTAAGAATGTGTGACTAAGGATTAGGTTTCCCTCGCCCTTGAGAAGCTTGTGGTTCTTGTTACCGCTCAAACTAACGTGGGTCCTAAAAGGGGATCCTTGAAGGGTTCCTACTAGGCTAAGGGCAACAATGAAGCTAAATCCCATTGTCACCACAAATAAAGCTTCCTACTCTTTACGGATTTTCATCGAAGGGAGGAGACCCGATATATAGAGAATCACTTATGAAAGATGGATCAACTAAGATGGGTGTGAAGTGATCTCGATGACCCTTTCTTAGGAGAGACTCAAGAGTGGGACTTGATTGCTTCTTAAGTAAGGTGTAAGGTTCTTTAGGATAAGGGAATAGGGATTTGAGGGATTGGCTTAGGGAATGTGACTTGTAAACGAGCTTCCTAAACCCTAAAATCCTTGTGGAATTTGGTTTCCCAAGTGGTTTTTGAAGAGTTGACTTTGATAAGGTATGGGACCACATGGGACCAAGTGGACCCAGGTTAGGTCAAGGGGAGGGAGTTTAGCAACCAATGATACGCTTGACCTAATTAGGGAGGGGAAAGGGATCAAGGAATGATTTTTCAATGAAAGGCAATGCAAGGATCCCAGTGAGGTTTCTAGCTTAAGGGAAACCAAGGGCAAGAATTGGTCTTCGAGCCAGGGCTTGTGATATCTCAATATCCCACTGTCGAAATCTCATGAAATTTGGAGGGATTCTTGAGGACACACCGGCGCAGTTGTGGACCAAAAATCAAAGTATTTGGATGGCTAGATCATGAGATAATTGATGCCCTAGGTGACCTAGAGGACTAGGCCTAGAGAAGAAGAATGGGGAGAAGGATAGTAGGTTTAAGGTGATCACCTTTGGGTGGACCAGTGCTTAATCCTTTGAGGAGATTGGAGTCAAGTAGAATTATGACTATGGAACTTTGAATTTTCTAGGTCAAGGAGGCCTCAAATACAACTTCACTTGGCACTAGGGAAGCAACAAAAGCAACTTTAAAGACTTTATACTTCATTTTGCAAGATAAATGGCTTTTCAAGATGAATTTCATTAATGAAACATCCCTAGGAACATTCATTCATTATACATGGCCCATACATGAAACATTTACTATCCAGAAACAAAATTTCCACAACTTCGCATAAGAGATGTAACAAATAAGCCCTAATATAGTGAAATTCCAACAATAATGTATGTCACAAAATTAGAAAGAAAGAATAACATTAAAATGTACTTACATGTATAAGAATATATCCAACCATCCAAAATATTTCCATCAAGAAGCTCCAAGACATGAAAATTATCCAAACATCAAAATTCATTCCATGCTCCAAAAATTCATCCTTCAAGAAGGATAGCGAAAATCTCTAAAAATATACTAGTTCCAAATCCAAGTGATGATGAGAAATGAGTTCTCATCATTTGTATTATATACTCCTAATGAGTTTGATTTAGCTACTTGACCTTACATTAGCCCATAAAATAAAATAATGTGCAAATAACTAACTTTTGGTGACAAGCCCACAAAACTAGCTCATAAACAAAATAACAAGCCTTCAAGAGGTCGAATGATCAATAGTACATGTCGTTGGGCTCTCTAAGAGTCCTGATGAAGTCCATAAGTTCCATAATGATGAATAAGACTTCTAAAAGTAATGGACAAGGGGTTGGCTCCATGTTCTCCACATAATAAACTTGTGGTGCTCCCAATGGGTGTGAGGGCACACAAGTGACCTCATGGGTCTCCGAGCAGGTCGAAGATGCCTATAGACCATCTGTAAGGGCTCAAATGATGGTGTAAGTGATGCCACATTAGCATACAAGTTCAGGGTCATTTACCAATTGTATGGTTCAACTATGGCGCTGGCTGGGCAAAGGTGAATCAGGTGCATCTTCGTCATCCAATAGGTGAATCTCGAGCAATCTTTGAACATCTCTAGGTATTCATGGAGTGTTTTCTACTGCTGTGGAGCCCATGGCTCTCAACACACACCCTACATGCTCCAATGTAGCCCTCTGTAGAGTTAGGACCCTGTATAGGGAGACCAAACCCAAAATGGAGACCACCTGCAATCTTGCATAAGATCCAATGCATCCCCTAGTATTCCAGTACAACAAGTCATCAAGGAAATCAAGTAAAATAGCTTACAAACCATGGACAATTGGTGGCAACTTCATAATGGCATGGCCTTCCATAGTGGGCTTTGGCATGTGCTAATGTCTCCAAGCTCCAAATAGGGTTAACCAAATATTTTATTAGGTGTTTTCTACTTGTAAAGGGGATAGTATGCCCAAGGTACATCCTTTAAAGGGTGGTGGCACATGATAAAGAGATGAATGGAGTAGGGGATGAAAATGGGTAGCCTTGGGCCACATGCTAGGGTACAAGGGTAGCTAATAAAATGGAAGACCACACTTGGGTATATAATGTATAGGAGGGAGCAATCGTGGTACGTGAGGTGCCTTGGCCTTGATTTTTCCACCCTTCTTTATATGTCTTTTTCCTTTGATGATTTTTCTTTAATTAACTGCTCGAGGCTCAAAGGGATAAGAACATGATGTGTGAGATATAGCAGTGGATACCCCCTTTAAGGTAGGGTGGTTCATTGCCCACTAAGGGTTGGGACAACCATGGGTTCCTAAATTATAGAGGAGAGTCATCTAGGGCCTGTAGGAATCAAGGTGATGGGCATGATGATGGGGTAGAGCTCATGTATTGGCTTTTTCCCACGTTTTAAATGTGTTTGTCCTAGTCGTCTTTTGCGTTTCGTGGTACATTTTCCTGTTGAATGTGGCCAATTATGCTTGTACTTTTCTTTTCAGCTGCATTAACCTCCAGGGCATCATTCCAGGCCTGCCCTAAGGTGTGGGCAAGAGGAGGGGGGAAGGTTAACCCTATGTGGACCCAGTGGAGGGATGTGGATCCAGGTGGGATAAATGATGAATTGGGTTATAATGAGTGGAAAGGGGGAAATATATGTGGATGAGGGAGTGGGACCATGCAACCAAAATCAGGGTTTCCCATGAAGTACCATCCCTAAAGCTAAATGGTCAGTAAAAGAGATCCCACGGGATTAGAATCCAAGGTTAACATCCAAAAGGGGTCTAGGGACAAGAGCACAGGCCTAGCCCATTCTTTCCGCCGAATCCCGCCATTAATTCATGCCTAGAAGTATCCATGATAAGCAAACTACAATACTTAATTACCAAATGAAAAGGCATACCTTTAGGTTCAGGAGGCCCACCTTCAAACATACAATCATGGAAAATGGGTGAGGGACCACATCGCTGGCTCAAGTGGTGGAGAAATGGCACAATGAGCTAGTTGGTGGCTGCAAGGGGTTGTTGGCTACCGACTGAGGACCATCATGGATAAATTTTTTCTCCTAGGGATATCACCCACAAAATGGTGGGTAATGCCTGGCTCCAACTGGGACATGATCTCTCAGAAAAGTGGGCAAAGCTACTCAAATGGGAGGTCATGAGAACACTAACAATCTCTTGGTGTATCGTAGACCTATTACCTACGCATATCAAAGACTAAACCCACAGGGCAACATGTTTCTATGACGTCTTATGATCACCCATGCTTAGTGTTAGGCTGTAAAATCAACATGGAAGTAACTATATGCAAATTTAATCTAAATGCATCTAATCTACCATGAGAAATATCATATGATGTTAGTTCTAATGAGAAAATGAGCATGCAATGCATCCTACCTTAAAACGCATATGACAAAGCTAATATTAAGTGTAATCATAAAGCCACTGCAACCAACATATCATCAAAACAATATAAATATGCCTTCCTATATGATTACTCATGCAACAAATCCCAAAGTGAATGAAAACCCAAACACAAGGAGGATGTTGCGGGCGGGAGGTGGGAAGATATGGTTTCCATGTGAGGTAAGAAGAATCCCTAAGAGAAGGAACACACATCAATCTAGAAATGCAGAGCCTTCCTCTAAGTACACAATGGTGGAATGAATGATTATTCTTAAGAACTTCTTATCACAATCATTGCTCATAATATTGTGCTTTGTAGTTGCCACAGGGTTGTGATGAGAGGGGAACAAAGGGTGAAGGAAATAAGGAGTGCAACAAATAGGTTGCTCAAGGTGATGGTCACATTGGAGAGGGGAGGTCATGGAGTGATCGCAAACCTGAGGGTGTGTCCAAGGAGGTAAAGTGTAATCAATGAGGGACTCTTCCTTGAAACTACACTCAGAAGGGGGAAGGGCTCACAATCACTTGAGATCATATGACAAGGGGTGAGGGAATCACTTGATGAACACTCAAGATGACGAATAATAGAAAAGGGAAAATGGGAAGGTGAAGTCTCAACGAGATCCTTTTCTTGAAAATCCAACTCTAGACTCCCAAAATCAAAAGGAAGGTAGGTATGAGCAAGGGCCTTATCAACCCTATCATTGTTGGTATCAAAGATAGGGTAGTCCCAAAAAGGAGAATCACTCATATTTAATTGCTCTTTTTCATGTAAGGGAAAACAATAGTTCTCCTTCCCAGGGGTATCGGTGGATATGTCATCATAAACAATGCCCAAGAGAAAGGGAGGACCACTCTCAACCTCATCCTCCTTGTCGGTGTCATAAATGGGAGCACAGTCAAATTGAGGACCAACAATTTCCCATTTCTCCTTTTCAATATGGAAATAATCTCCAATGTCATCTTCCAAGGGGCTAATGGGATCACCTTCCTCAAGGTTCTCAAAAGGAGAATCATCGGGAGTACTATCCTTGAGAAAGGTAAGGTTAGTCTCAACTTCACTTTCCATAGACTCATTCTTTCCTACACACATGTTGTTAGAATCATCTTTTTCATTGTGTGGACCCAACGATGACTCATCTTCCTGCTCGTTACTTAGATTCTCAATGTCTTGATGATGCTCAATGAAGGCTTCCTCTTGGATGCTTAATGCAGGGTATACTTGAAAGTGTCTAAGAAAGCCATCAACAAACTCCTCAATAGATGAGATGCTCTTAGGTTCATGATCATGCAACCATGAGTTATGACCACCGAGAGATCCCATAAATAACAACATAAGGACATCCTCGTGAACCACTTTCTCTTCTTTTGAAGCATGTGCATTAATTCTTTCTACTTGGTCAAGTGCGGAGAGTGGATCACCATCAAACACAAGCATCCACGTACCATCCTTCCCGTGACATGATTAGGGTGCCCAGGGATGTTAGTGATATCCAAAGCGGGAAAATAATCAAAGAAAGACAACATGTTTGAGATATACATGTAAATTATTTAGGAGTTGCTAGGGTGAATTTAAAGATGCCTAAAAAAACTGCTTGCTTCACCCTATAAGCATTGACCTTAAAGTTCAATGAATAACTAGGGCTTCATTCTTCCAATGGATTCGCCAATAATGATATGTTAATATGTCATATGGGGAACAAAACACACATCTCGTGTCCCCAACAACGATGCTAAAATGTTACCACTCAAACCTAGCAGGGGTCCTAAAAGGGGATGCTTGAAGGGTTACTACTAGGCTAAGGGAAACAATGAAGCTAAAGCCCACTGTCACCACAACTAAATTTTCCTACTCTTTATGGACTTTCACCGATGGGAGGAGACTCGATATATAGAGAATCACTTATGAAAGATAGATCAACTAAGACGGGCATGAAGTGATCTCGATGACCCTTTCCTAGGAGAGACTCAAGAGTGGGACTTGCTTGCTTCTTAAGCAAGGTGCAAGGTTCTCTAAGATAGGGGAATAGGGATTTGAGGGATTTTCTTCGAGAATGTGACTTGTAAAGGAGCTTCCTAAACCCTAAAATCCTTGTGGAATTTTATTTCCCAAGTGGTTTTTGAAGAGTTGACTTTAATAAGACATGTGACCACACAGGATCAAGTGGATCCAAGTTAGATCAAGGGGAGGGAGTTTAAAAACCAATGATATGCTCTATGTAATTAGGGAGGGGAAAGGGATCAAGGAATGAATTTTCAATGAAAGGCAATGCAAGGATCCCAATGAGGTTTCTAGCCTAAGGGAAACAAAGGGAAATAATTGGTCTTCGAGCTGGGGCTTGCGATATCTCAAGATCCCACCGTCAGAATCTCATGAAATTTGGAGGGCTTCTTGAGGACAAAACATCGCAGTCATTGACAAAAAAATGAAGTATTTGGATGGCTAGATCATGAGATAATCGATGCCCTAGTTGACCTAGAGGACTATACCTAGAGAAGAGGAAAGGGGAGAAGGAACATAGGTTTAAGGTGATCTCCTTTGGGTGGACCAGTGCCTAATCCTTTGGGGAGATTGGAGTCAAGTATAATTATGACTATGGACCTTTCAATTTTCTAGGTCAAGGAGGCCTCAGAGACAACTTTGCTTGACACTAGGGTAGCAACAAAATCAACTTTAAAGATTTTATACTTCGTTTTGTAATATGAATCGCTTGTCAAGATAAATTTAAGTAATGAAACATCCCTAGGAACATTCATTCATTATACATGGCCCATACATGAAGCATTCACTATCTAGAAACAAAATTTCCACAACTTTGCATAAGAGATGTAGCAAATAATCCCTAGTATAGCTAAATCCCAACAAAAATGTATGTGACAAAATTAGAAAGAAAGAATAGCATTAAAATGTACTTACATGTACAAGAATATATCTAAGCATCCGAAAATTGACATCAAAAAGCTCAAGATATATGCAAATTATCCAAACATCAAAATTCATTCCATGCTTTAAAAATTCATCCTCCAAGAAGGATAGCAAAACTCTCTAAAGAGATGCTAGTTCAAAATCCAAGCGATGATGAAAAATGAACTCTCATCATTTGTATTTATACACTCCTAATGTGTTTGATTTAGCTACTTGAGCCTACCTTAGCCAATAAAATAAAATAATGTGCAAATAACTAAATTTTGGTGACAAACCCACCAAACTAGCTCATAAACAAAATAACAAGCCTCTCAAGAGGTCAAATGATCAATAGTACATGTCATTGGGCTCTTTAAGAGATCTGATGAAGTCCATAAGTGCCGTAATAACGAATAATACTTCCAAAAGTAATGGACAAGGGGTTGGCCCCTTGTTCTCCACATAATAAACTTGTGGTGCTCACAATGGGTGTGAGGGCACACAAGTGACCTCATGGGTCTCCAAGTAGGTTGAAGATGCTTGTAGACCATCTGTAAGAGCTCAGATGATGGTGTAAGTGATTCCACATCAACATACAAGTCTTGGGTCATTTGCCAAGTGTATGGTACAACTGTGGGGTTGACTTGGAAAAGGTGAACCAGGTGCATCTTCATCGTCCAATAGGTGAATCTTGAGCAATCTCTGAACATATTTGGGGATCCATGGAGTGTTTTATATTGATGTGGAGGCCCATGGCTCTCAAAACACACCCTACATGCACAAATGTAGCCCTTTGGAGGGTTAGGACCCCGTATAGGGAGACCAAACCCACATCGGAGACCACTTGAAATCCTGCATAAAATCCAATGTGTCCCGTAGTATTCTAGTACAACAAGTCATCAAGGAAATCGAGTAAAATAGCTTACAAACCATGGACAATAGGTGTGAACTTCGTAATGGCATGGCTTTCCATAGTGGGCTTTGGCATGTGCTAATATCTCCAAGCTCCAAATGGGGTTAACCAAGTATCCTATTAGGTGGTTTCTACTTCTAAATGGGATAACATGCCCAAGGGAGATCCTTTAAAGGGTGATGGCATGTGATAAATAAATGAATGGAGTAGGGGATGAAAAGTGATAGTCCTGGGCGACATGCTAGGGTACAAGGGTAGCTAATAAAAGGGAAGCCCACACTTGGGTATATAATGTATAGGAGGGAGAAATCGTGGCACGTGAGGTGCCCCGACCTTGATTTTTTCACCCTTCTTTATATGCCTTTTGTCTTTTATGATTTTTCCTTACTTAATTGCTTAGGGCTCAAAGGGGTAAGTGCATGATGTGTGAGATATAGTAGTGGATAACCCCTTTAAGGTAGGGTGGTTCATTTTCCACTAGGGGTTGGGACAACCATTTCCTAAATCATAAAGGAGGCTCATCTAGGGCCTGTAGGAACCAGGGTGATGGCCATGATGATGGGGTAGAGCTCATGTATTAGTTTTTTCTCACGTGCTAAATGTGTTTGTCCCGACCTTCTTTTGCATTTTGTGGTACATTTTCTTGTTAAATGTGGCCAATTATGTGTCTACTTTAATTTTCAGCTGCATCATCCTCCAAAGCACCATTCCAGATCCGACCTAAGGTGTGGGCAAGGGGAGGGGGAAGGCTAACCCTATGTGGACCTAGTGGAGGAATGTGGACCCAGGTGGGAGAAATAATGAATGGGGTTATAATGAGTGGAAAGGGAGAAATATATGTGGATGAGGGAGCGGGACCACACAACCAAAATCAAGGTTTCCTATGAAGTACCATCCCTAAATCCAAATGGTCAGTAAAAGAGATCCCACGGGACTAAGGTCCAAGGTTAACATCCAAATTACGTCTAGGGGACAAGAGGACAAACCTAGCTCATTCTTTCTACCGAATCCCCCCATTAATCCATGCCAATAAGTGTCAATGTTAAGAAAAATATGATATTTAATTACCAAATGACAAGGTATACCTTTAGGTTCGAGAGGCCCACCTTCAAACATATGATCATGGCAGATGGGTGAGGGACCACATGGTTGACTTAGGTGGCAGAGAAACGACACAACAAGCTAGTTGGTGGCTGCAAGGGGTTGGTGGCTACCAATTGAGGACCATCTCGGTGAAAATTTTCTCCAAGGGATATCACCCACAAAATGGTGGGTAACATCTGGCTCCAATTGGGACGTGATCTCTCGAAAAGTGGACGAAGCTACTCGAACGAGAGTGTTATAGACATATTTGGGCACTTCAACCCCAATCAAATATGTCCATAAACCAGGGGCTTCTAAGTCCCTAAAAGTGTTGTTTCATACCCTAAAGGAGCAAGGTCAGCTGATTACATCATCTCCCAGAAGTTCTCCATGAAAAGCTACTCAAAACTGGTCAAAGCAGGACCATACAGACTGCCCAGTGCTAAAGTTGCGATGTATCTCACCTGCCACATGCAAAAAGTGTGATGCATACTAGAAATCCCTTCTATAGGGTGCAATGAGAGAGCAGACAAATGGCACAAGCAGTTTGCTAGGTGGAAACCTAGAGAATCTTCTAGACACTGCTCATTTGACACTTGCCTCTCTGAGTTCGCCCAGGGATGAGTAAGAGATCTAAAATATCCATGTGGAACTAAGAACTATCAGAGAGATGACACTAATCAAAATCCCAGAAGCTGACTCACCCCCTTGCAAATATCTATAAATGGATCTCTCATCCAAGAGATCCAAAGGTTGGAATTTGGTAATTTGCAAAGAGGTGTTGCTGGTTTCTCTTTGAAGACATTGTTGGGTGATCTTGCTTTGTGTGAGGTGAAGAGGGCTTTTAAGCTGGGAGGATGGCGCTGGGTCAGACCAAGTGGTTGTAATCCTCTCTTCTACGACTTTTACTAATAAAGCTATTTGAGTTTTCCTCCATATTCTTGTGTATCTCTGAATATTGTGTTGTTATATGAATTTATATGGTCAATATATATCTGATCCTATATTGTTTACAGTGAAGGATCTCTATGCTTTGATGGTATTATGCTACTGTGAATCTACAGGTGCTCTTTGAAGCTGGACAAGTAAGGAAGCAGTGGCGACATTCTGTCAAAGGGGAAAGGAAACAAGCAAGGAGCCAAGCAGAAGATTGAGGTTGGTACTCTCTGCTTCTTTCTCATCTCTCTCTCGTAAAGGAAAAACAAGTGACTTTAATCTGTTTGTTTCTAAGATAGCTACCCGTCTTAGTGGGACTAGCAGCTCTGAATACACACTAGATTTCTCGATAAAAAATGGCGACTCCACTGGGGAGCGATTAGTTTGATTGCTTGTCTCTATTTGTTTGATTCATAAACCATAGACGGAGCCTGAAGTCAAGCCAGCTAGCCTTCGAACTGCATTTGCTATGTAAGTGCAAAGTAGATCAACGCTGCTTCCGTCAATCTCCGGGTTTGTTTATGAAATGAACAATTGATTTGAAAACATCCTAAGTGCCCTAGAGGTAGCTTGAGTAACCTCATTAGATCAACCCTATACTTTGTAGTTACTGACTATCATTTGCTCGGCCTAAATCCCTGAACTAAACTGCAAACTGTGACCAAAAACCAAGTTAAAGTCTCGTCCCTGGACCATCGCACTTTTTCTTCTTGGCAATCTGGATGCATCGCACCTCCTGTGTGCAGTAGGTGGGATGCATCCCTGTTTCCCTGTGTTACAGGTGTGATGATCAGACAAGACTAGATCTACCTCCAGATTTTGGTTTTTCCTTCACTCTCTTCAGTTTTATTCAGGAGTTTTGCTGTTTGTGATCAGTAAACCACTATTGAAACCCCATTATTTGCATCATCCAACCTCCATTGTACAAAGAATTGTGAATGTTTTTATGTATTGTGCGCCATTTACAGTTCTCTTTTACAAAGAAGTAGCTTAATCTAACTGTCGTCTTTTGATTTGGAAGTGTCGCAAGTGTCATTTTCAGTCAAAGAAAAGAATCCTACTGTTCTTGATGGTCGATTGTACTGTTACTCTTGTATTTGATCTGAATTTATAAGTATTTCAAGTGTCGAAAGCAATTTTCAATTCAAAATCGCAAAGTGTTGTCTTGCCTTCCTGTCGTTTTTTGAAAAGAAAATCGTTAGTACTGTCGCTTTGAAAGAAGAGATAATTCAGATTTGTATTTAGCATTCTTTTTGCCATTCATACATTAAGAAAGCGGAAAACAAATACATGCATGTGCATTTGCATTTAGACTTCTTGTTGATTGTGATTTAGGACAGTGCATTTAGTGTGTGCTCTCTGCTCTATGTTGAAAGAATTTCATTTCTCTTTCCTTAGTAGCTAGGATTTTCATTGCAAAAAGAAGATTAAACGACTGTTTATCATCTTAGATTGCATTTTAGGAATTGTATATCTACATCACACGGTGAACCTGAAAGGCAAATTTCTTAAGAAAGATCAACTGTAAAATAAATTTAATGAACATAAAAATGCTTTGGAACCTAACGCACAACATCTAGAAGTCTAGGCTAGAGACGTATTCCGACGTCGTAAAGCCTGGTAATTGTCGCTTTCATCGTAGGTTGGGTGATTCCTCCTCTTTGAGACGACAAGTGCTAGTACGGACTTGTGATCCCACGTACCGTCGAGTATATACTGGGAGACCACAATAGGCTATATCCTTTATCCTTAGGAAGCCGTGTCTGCCGCCCTATCGATCGCAATGCACTGAACATAGCATTCGGGAAGATTGACTGCCGTACCGTAAAAAGTATTGTGCAGTTTTGCGATTGGTTTGGTAATCCCTCTGTCTAGATTTCCAGAGCAGTCTCTTTCGTTCTTATTCAGACTCCTTAAAGGAAAAGGTCCATCTGAGCACTTGTCACTTCAGGCTCATTAAAAATCGAAGGCGACTAGAGTCATCTTTAGCTTTTTTTCGACTCTTAAAAATTGAAAAAGCAAGTTGTGTCAAAGCGTCTAAAATTTATTTTAATCGAAATAACGTCACTGTTCCCTCATTGGTCTTAGGTTGAGAAATGGAGTCCACCAACCAAGGATTTCCCCTTGGGTGAAGTCCTAGTCCTTTCTCCTCTTGGGGAGATGTTGGTGCACCTCATATGGCCATATTGTCCCTTCCAGGACTGACAATTGGCCTGTCGGTATGGCTTTTCTCGACCTCTGTCGTTCAAAGCACTGTGATTCCTGAATAATCGAATCAACAACTAGATGATACCATAGTTCCGCCCCAACCTTCTACTTCGTTTGTCTCTCCCTCTCTTTCTTCCTCTTCACTTGGTAAAACTAAAAACCAAGTAACTGAGAAGAAGAAGAAGGGGAAGGAGAAGAAGAAGAAGGAGCCAACAACAAAAAGGGGAAACCGTGCATTGTCTAGCAAAAATCCACACACTGCACCGTCCAAACCTAAATCTCCATGTGTCATCTGCAAAGGAGAACACTATCACCGAGATTGTCCTTGCATCCCACGGATCCTAAGGGACTGGTCTCCCTGCTTGCACAATCCGGTGTCATCAACCTTTGACGATCATGTTGAATGTACACCGTCAACTAGTGAAAGCGAAGTCACCGGACAGAAAGGGAAATCTAAATTTCCTTGCAGACTGTGTGAAGGCGATCATGCCCTTCACTGTTGTCCCTTCTTGGACAAAGCTAAAAGAGTCTTGGATAATCGTCTTGTATCACCGCAGCGACTCCCTCTTGGGTACAAGAAACTCTTGCCAAATCCATTGCTAGTTGAAAATCCGACTGACCCACCTTTGGAGTTGGTTGAAGCACCTATCATTGAAGATAGACCCTCTGAGTCCACATCAGACCAAAGTAAACAGGTCGAGACGACAGTCGACCCCATCTTGACTTCAGAAGATTTACCTTCAGATGATACAGTCACCAAAGAGAATGAGAATGACATCGTTCAAATTCTTTTTGTAAACACAGACTCCGATGAACATGGGGGCAATCTGCCCATTCCTTTACTACAGGAAGGAAATTCGTTGGAGTTGTATCCCACCGTTTATTCAGTCCCACCTCCAAGCAACCTAGTCATTTCCTTCGATTGGAATCTACTAGGCAGACCCCGTTTACTATCTAATGTACCATTTCGAATCATAGTGAAAACTTATAAAATGGTCATGGTTGGTACCATCATAGATGAAGGGGCTTCTGTGAGTATCCTTTCCTCAACTGGGTGGAAAGCACTTGGTTCGCCATTGCTTTTTCCTGAGATGCGATATCTGACAGGCTTCGATAAAGGAACCAATCGACCGTTAGGGATCCTTCGAAGTTTGCCTATAACTTTGAGAAGGAAAACTGTTTATCTGAACGTAATGGTAGTCCAAGGACCTTTAGATTACAATATACTCCTTGGGCGCGACTACATTTATAGCATGGGAGCCATCGTCTCCTCACTCTTTTGAGTAATGTGTTTTCCGCATGAAGGCAGAGTGGTCCAACTCGTAGACCAGCTTTCATTCCCTAGTTCACACATAGCTAATAGTCAAATGCCATCCCTAACAGGTCTTTTTGCACAAGGAAGTCTCATCAATCTCCAGTTCGTCCACCTAATGAATGCGAGTGATTCGATGGTTGTGACTAAAACCCAGGGGGCATGCACCCTGGTCTGCTTCAGCAGGGAAACTTCAGGTATAGGGTAGGTTTCCGTAGAGGATATATGACTGGTTTGACACACCCGTCCGTTTAGGAAAATGGGATTAGATCGGAATAAGATACCTCTGTTAGAAGGTAGGCCTTTCTCGATAGAACAAATGTTTTGTCTGCAAATTGAAGGGTAACCTGGAAAGGTAGGCCTTTCCTGATAGAACAAGTGTTTTGTCTGCAAATTGAGGGGTAACCTGGGAAACTCTACTTCGCTATACCTGGGGGCATGCAAACTTTTTGCGTGAAAGTGAAAAGAGACCATTTATTTTCTTAGTTTGTAGGTTCTTAACCCTTTAAACTCGTAGGATTGGTCGTTCCTAGCTTACATAATGAAAGGAGTCGGAGCATAATTTCGAATGGTGCAAGCTCCCTAAAAAATGAACCTATCGATGAGACATCCTTATTATACGACTGGCACGAGCAGTTTTACGCGAAGTTCAAGCTCGTTAAAAATTAAACCTAGCAATGAGCATATGTTCCACTAGAGTTTAAGCTCATTAAAAAATGAACCCATCTCCGGTAAATAACCATTGTGAATGCATTATCATCAGCTTTTGAGCCTTGGTCGTGTTCTTACCATCACCTCCACTCTATTGTTGTCAATCATTCGCCTCCATTTGATTGTTTACCCCTTTTGAGGAACAACTGCGACGAGTGATCCTATTAGCCACCCTTTTACACTGCCGTGATTGGAAAGTTCCAAACCTTACCTGGAACCAGCTGCTATCTGAAAACATCACTCGTTCCTCAAAAAACGAGTCTCCTTTAAGCTCTTTTCATTTGACTCGTAAAATATGAAAAGATTACCAAGCGATTGGCCTCTCCAGCTCATTAAAGTGATTAAGAGTGCTATCCCTCCTCTAGATTTTAATCTTTTTAGACCTGAGGGATTATTACACAAAAAGATTGAGTGTTTGTCTTGTTCGGATCGTTAAAACTATCGAAAAGTCATCCCTTTCACATTGTTTTATACTTTTTCGGACTTAAGGGATTATGTTACGAAAAAGGAATATTGGAGTCTTCTTTCCATCTCTTTTCAGACTCTCTACAATTGAAAAGAATTGAGTTATCCTTGTCGTTAAACTCGTTAAAACAATAGCAACAAACTTGTCCATTCAGACAAGAGCGAGTTTCACCGCTGCTAGGCTCGTTAAAACATAGCAACGGGTTTGCCCGAAGGGAAAATTATAGAACAAGCATATGTTATCCTCCTCAAGCTTGACAAAAATAAAGAGGCACTGGTCATAAATGACTCAGGAAAATTGGGAAGAAAACTTGAAGAAACTTTATTGGTAGCAGGTCGCTCTTGAACATGACACTTTCACTCCATCACCATGATTGAGTCAGGTTGGGTCATTCTGTTCACCGGTCATATCACCATTGGTCCACCGTACCATCCACTTTTGGGGTTAACACTACCAATCCATTTCAGTGTCGCCGATATGTTCAAGAGAAGTCGCTCAGAGCATTCACCTGCCCATCTTGTGTCTCATCCGCTACAATACCTTCAAGCTTTATTCTTTCATGACCGCCACTCTGAACCTTGTATCATCAGATCGTTTTCACCTCTACAAAATCATTTGCTTCGTTCCGTGTCATAGATGTGGGATCCATTAATGCCTTCCTATGACGGGTCACTTCTTGTCGACATCAGCTCATTATCCAAGAGGCCGACCTAGGGACAACCCTTCCAGTACTTTGAAGCTTGCATGCCTCAATGGAAAATTTCTCACTTCTGGAGACAGGTTTACACTAATGGCCTTCGACCGAAAGACTTTGCGTGGTGTTCGACATCAACTCATGTATTCACACCACGTGAATTGTACTGCAATACCTGGAGGGTCATCATCATCATCGGTGATTCCTCTCGCGCTTGTTAATAGTTTACACCATTGACTGGTAATCAGGCGATGTATTTCCATGTTCGACATCAGAACATCTTTTCACATGGATCGACTTGTACTTCGGGCGAAGATTGAACGAGTTTTGAAGACCCCGGATCTAGTTTCATCCATCCGGGCTGCGATATAATCAGGAAAATAAAGACATCAAATGTACATCATTGCTGCACAGATAATCATCCAAACTAAGGGATGATGGCTCTACCAGAATCATTAGTCTGCACACAGACGATTGTCTGTCCTATGTACATGAAAATGAATTTATCAAGCTGAGCATGGGAATGCCCGACTCAGCTAGATCATGAAAATATTATGAAGATAATGTACTGTATTGTATCTTATTATAGGTCACCTTCCAGTGCGAAAAACCTCAGATCCTCATTATAAAGCATTACACCCGACATCAAAAGATTTACAACCTCATGCTTTAGGGGGAAACTGTTATAGACATATTTGGGCACTGCAACCCCAATCACATATGTCCATAACCAAGGGCTTCTAAGTCCCTAAAAGTGTTGTTTCATACCCTAAAGGAGCAAGGTCAGATGATTACATCATCTCCTAGAACTTCTCCATGAAAAGCTACTCAGAACTGGTCAAAGCAGGACCATACAGACTGCCCAGTGCTAAAGGTGTGATGCATCTCACCTGCCACATGCAAAAAGTGCGATGCATACTGGAAAGCCCTTCTATAGGGTGCAATGAGCGAGAGCAGACAAATGGCACAAGCAGTTTGCTAGGTGGAAACCCAAAGAATCTTCTAGAAACTGCTTATTTGACACTTGCCTCTCTGAGTTCGCCCAGGGATGAGTAAGAGATCTAAAATATCCATGTGGAACAAAGAACTATCAGAGAGATGGCACTAATCAAAATCCCAGAAGTTGACTCACCCCCTGCAAATATCTATAAATGGATCTCTCATCCAAGAGATCCAAAGGTTGGAATTTGGTAATTTGCAAAGAGGTGCTACTGGTTTCTCTTTGAAGACATTGTTGGGTGATCTTGCTTTGTGTGAGGTGAAGAGGACTTTCAAGCTGGGAGGATGGCGCTGGGTCAGACCAAGTGGTTGTAATCCTCTCTTCTACGACTTTTACTAATAAAGCTATTTGAGTTTTCCTCCATATTCTTGTGTATCTTTGAATATTGTGTTGTTATATGCATTTATATGGTCAATATATATCTGATCCTATATTGTTTATTGTGAAAGATCTCTACGCTTTGATGGTATTATGCTGCTGTGAATCTACAGGTGCTCTTTGAAGCGGGACAAGTAAGGAAGTAGTGGCAAGATTCTGTTGAAGGGGAAAGGAAACAAGCAAGGAGCCAAGCGGAAGACTGAGGTTGGTACTCTCTGCTTATTTCTCATCTCTCTCTCGTAAAGGAAAAACAAGTGACTTTAATTTGTTTGTTTCTAAGATAGCTACCTGTCTTAGTGGGACCAGCAGCTCTGAATAGACACTAGATTTCCCAATAACGGAGAGGTCATGAGAACTCCAACAATCTCTTGGTTACCGTAGACTTGTTACTTGCACATATAATTGATTGAAAACACGAGGCAACATGATTTTGCGACGTCTCATGATCACACATGCTTAGATTAGACCCATAAAATCGACTCATAGAAATAAATGCAGTTTTAAAACCTAAATGCAACTAATCTATCATGAGAAATATCATATGTCATTAGTTCTAATGCAAAAATTAGCATGCAATGCATCCTACCACAACATTCATATAATAATGCTAATGCTAAGTGTAATCATAAATCTAGTGCAACCAACATATCATCATATCAATATACATATGTGTGCCAGTATGACTACTCATATAGCAAATCCCGAACCAGATGCAGATACATTTGTATAGAGGATGAAGCGGGTGCGAGGTGGGAAAAAATGATCTCCATTCGAGGTAAAGGGAAGCCCTAAGAGAAGGAGAATAGGCCAATCTAGAAGTGTATAGCTTTCCCTCTAAGTACACAATGGTGGAATGAAAGATCACTCTCAACATCTCCCTATCACAATTATTTCCTATAATATCATGCTTTGTAGATGCCACAAGGTCGTGATCAGAGGGGAACGAAGGGCGAGAGAAGGAAGGGGTGCAATAAATAACTACTTTAACATTTTTTCATGTTCTTCACATTTTTCCTGTAGTAGGGTTCATTGAAAGTATGCAACATATCTACTCCTTGGATGAAAAATTAAATTTCGCATCCAACGTGTGCTCCCGCTCAAAATTTGAGTAAATTCATAGGGAGATAAGTTGGAAATAAGAGTTGAAAAAATAGTTTTTCCTTTTTTCCACTATTCTTTTATAATATTCCTTAGGAGGCCCATTTTATACCTCAAAATTTCTGTAATGATAAATAGATTTTGATGTATGGAAAATTTTCACTATCTCCCTTGGAGATTCTTGTTGGCAAGATTGTGGATGGATATACTCTTCTTTGTCTTGTTAGTGCAATATAATGATATATTTATGTTTTAATCGATGTCTAATGCATGGAATTATTTTCTTATGGTGAAGTAATGTGCCCTAATTAATGCTAAATAGTGGAATAATTGAAACTATTCGAGATTTTTGCATGTGTTACTCATTGGACAAAGAATGAATCAATGTTCCTAGGGGATGGTTTGCATTTGTCGTGCTTGAAAGTCCATACTAATTTCCATCGAAGTGTAAAAATATAAAGCTGCCACGTAGCTGCATCATAGATAGTGAAGCTCCTTCTTTAGGCCTCCTTGCAAAGCGAAGTTCCCATATCTCAATCATTTGACTCCAATCTTCCCAATAGCTAGGAACTAGTCTTAGATCCTTGGTGATCACATTAACTCAACGGAATATCATTCTTTTACCTCTTTTATTCCTATTTTCTTCATCCCTCTAAGGATAAATAGATTTTCTAGGGATTGGTGTGAAATTTTAGAGAGGAGGAATTTTTGGATTCTGTCCTGACAAATTTCTTCATTTATGTCTCCCCTAGGCATCCTCCAATTTTGAACGTAGTCTGACGATGGAATTTCAAATAAATTAATGCCCTAGCTATCACACCAAGTGGGAACCCTTGAAGCTGCTTTTCACTTGAGAATTTCTTGAAGGTTTATGCTTAGCTACTTGTTGAAGTACAACATACAAAACCTTTTCTCTTAACTACCTTGACCTTGGATGAACCCATACTTTGGCATACACATCAACCCTAGGTCTTGTGTAGCTATCTATTACAAGGGGTTTTTCATAGAAATCCTTTCTAGCTTCTCCCAAAGCTTTCACCTTTATTGAGCCTTTCCTTTGAATGAGTCATCTTGCCTCACTTTAAACTTATCCTAGGAAATATCTACACAATTGAAGGATATTGGGACTCTTCCCATTGGTGAAAATATGAGAAGAGAAGGGGGCATGGGCTGTGGTGACAGTGGGAATTTTTCCCATATTGTTGTTGTGCCTCTATTAGTTGTCCCTTTAGGTTCCCCTTTAAGACCCCCGCAAGTTTGTGGGGTAACATGTCATGTGCACTTTTGTGTCCTTATGGGTTTTCACATTAAAAATATATTTTTCCTTGACCAAATTAAATTCTTCCAAGGTCAAAGAGTGTCTTCTCTAGATGAGGAAGGCTATCCAATGGAGGGAATTTATCCCTGAGCTACCAAATTAACACTCCCTCTCAGCTAGGGAGAAATTTATGAATATCTACCATCTCAAATGTCTCGTCATAATTAAGTCAAATGTTGTCTTTTCTCATATTTGCTCATCTGTTGAACGATCTCAAATTTAAAAGAAGAATAATTTGACATCATAGGGGAGCTCAAGCTACCACCCTCTATCCAAGGACAATAGGCAGGATACGACTTACCTTGAGGTAAGGATCACATATATCCTATTGTATGTTTATCTTCCCAACTTTACCCTCAAGAGTCAGTGGTAGAACACCTACATCCACTACCTTGTGGGGAGATACACACTTACCATGAGTGGTAAGGATCAGATAAAACCCAAGGCACTTGGGGGAGATACACACTTACCATGAAGGGTAAGGATCAGACATGCCCAAGTCTCCTCACCCATTGGCCAAATGGTTGGAAATATCGACAAGCCCAACTCGTGGTTAGGATGCATATTGGGGTATACTTAGTAGGGGGAGATACACACTTACCATGAGGTAAGGATCAAACACAACCCTACAATGGAAATAGGGGAGATACACACTTACCCTAACGTAAGGATCAAACACACCTATTATCCACATGTTCCCTCAACCAGAAAAGCTCTCTGGATCAATTCCTCACCCAGGGAGCTTAGATAGGGGGGAAGATCATAGCTCAATGTCCTCGATCAACTGGGACCATTACCTAGGAGGGTCATATCCATCAATCCAAGTTTCTCTCTAAAGACCAAGAACATCCTTTTCGATAAAGCCTTGGTGAGTGTGTCTGTTATCTGCTCACTAGTCGAAATATGATGAAGTCTCACTACTCCTTTTTGTACCTGTCTTGTATATAATGATATATGATATTGATGTGCTTGAACTTGTCATGAAATAAATGATTTTCTACCAATTAGATCCCACTCTTGTTGTCACAATATATCACAGTCATATCTAGGATCTGCTCAAACAACTCTCCAAAGAGCTTTCAACCAGACTACCTTGCAGTTAGCTGTGGTAGTAGAAATGTACTCTGCCTCAGCCATGCTCAAAG
Source organism: Pinus tabuliformis (assembly GCA_031772625.1). NCBI lineage: Eukaryota > Viridiplantae > Streptophyta > Pinopsida > Pinales > Pinaceae > Pinus > Pinus tabuliformis. The sequence continues at coordinate 912,354,535 of CM062818.1, read as the reverse complement.
CTATGAACTTCTGTTTCATTCTCATCCAAGATATCATGGCAGAAACCAAACTAAAGTAGCACCGACAAGTGCTCTTCCTATCAATAACATTTCCAGCCCAATCAACATCAATGTATCCATGTAGCCTCACATCTCTAGTAGTATATCTTAGATCAAGATTAATCATCCCATGCAAATATCTTAGCACGTGCTTCGAAAGATCCTTAGTATCAAATGTCTCTATGGAGGATCAACATGTTGAAGGAAAAGTAACTAGGTTCGGTCTTCATAAATGTATTTTTTGATATTTGTACTTATTCAAGAAAATAAATATTATTTTTATAATACATGTCAATGAGTTTCTTACTCATTGAAATAGGTCTAGCACTATTTAAAGTGCTATAGGTGAGTCAAATAGTCAAAAGAATAAGTTGAAGACCTTAAGGGAAGGTTATACCTTGTATGTATATGTATTATGGTCAAGAGAACACCTCCAAGCAAAGTCACAAGTCTCCTCCTAGCAATGGCACCATCAAGAAGCTCATTCAAGCTCACAACTCCACCAAAGAACCATCTGAAGTCCACTCTACAAGTCGGCCTACAAGCAGCCAGACAAGTTGGCCTAAGAGACAGTCAAGTCAGCCTAAAGAGGAGGGACAAACCTCTATTTATAGAGGCTATCCACTCCTCATACAACGCACAACAAGAGCTATGAAATCATTGAAGGATAAAACAAGTAAGACGAAGTAGGAAGGTCTCCAAAGACAACGAAGAGAAAGGGTACATCGCCGAAGTCTTGAAGGATGTTCCAAGGGCTACTATAGTCACATGTGCAGAAATATGAGAGCCGTCCCCCTTGCTAGGACAACAATAAACCACAGTCACTTATCTACCTTCGGTTGGGGCTACAACTAGGCCTATAAGGCCTACTACTGTAGCGTAGAAGAAAGACCCTCAAGCGAAGAGGAAGGGCACTCAAGCAAGGAAGGAAAGAGGCTACAACAACAAATAAACAATCACACGTGTGAGAATTTAGGGCTGTTGGACAGTCAAATGCAGTATGCACCTACACTTTGAAGAAGAAGCTCATTTGGTTAATAAGGTGAAGGAATCATCATTTGGAAGGGTTCTCATCAAAGGCTCGTTCTCTAGAGAAAGTGAAACAAGGTTTACTAACAAGTTAAAAGAAGAAAGAAGTGTCGGAAGTAGGAGGACAAAGTGTCGGAAAAAGTGTCAGAAGAAGTGCCAAGGTATATGTTGCAGAAAGGAGGGGAGACTTGACTTGTGCATGGAGGATCTCATTTTCAGGGTCTAGGGTTTGACATTGATCAAAACAAGCTTCAATAAGAGAAATTTACTAAAGAGTTTTCCTCTCAAGAGTAGAGAGGTTTTGGCTTTGACAGAGAGCCAACATCTTGTGTTCTTGTTTTATGTTTTGATAGCAGTTTGATGAAGTAGACACATATGCACTAATAATAATAAGAAGAAGAATAATCTATCAAGAAAAAGTTAAAAAGACTCCACAAATTGTTATCAAGGAATGAAGAATATCACTACACTACATTGCCCTAGATTCTTCAACATGGTATCAGCGGGTAGGTGACACATCAAGGAAAGGGAAACTCAAGAACACTCATCAAGGGGAAGCATCTACAAAGTTGAAGCATCAAGCCTAGAAGTATCAACCACTTCAAGGTCAAGAAGGGTCTACAATCCGTCATTCATCAAGGAGGTCTACAAAGCTAGAAGAAGAGCCTTACATAAAGGCACCTACAAAGAAGAGCAGATTGAAGCAGGACCTACATCAAGCTACAAGTCATCAAAAAAAATCTCATCATCAAGCAAGCCCACTTGGAGAAGGCAACTTGAAGAACATCAAAATCCAATGAAGGCAAGCCATCAATTATTCAAGAAGGAAACAAATCTGTTACATCTCAAAATATATCAACTAAGTACATGTCCCCTTTTGAATATACATCAATGTATTTTTGCAAGGAAAGAAATAAATTGGTAGGTACCAATAACTTTCTTGCATGGAGGAAGAGGGTTCATCTACTTCTCAAGGAGAATGAATTCCTAGAACATGTCAAAGGGAATATCACTATCCCTACTAAGGAATAGACTCAAGCCTTAGCCAAGTACAATAAGGATGAGACAAGAGCTCAACAGATTCTGATAGAATCAATCAAAGACTCTCTCATTCCTTATGTCTCCAAGTTTGAGACATCAAAAGAAATATATGATAAGATAGTAGAGCTATTCTCGGTATCCACAATCAAAGAAGTAATATCTCTGAGGAATGAATTATACAAGATTAAGATAACAAAGGAAGGAATAGCTCCCCACTTCATGAAAATCTCTGAAATGAGAGATCAACTTGAAGAGCTTGGGGAAGTCATGTTTGAGAGAGAGATGACAACTGTAGTACTCAATGCTCTACCTGAGGAGTGGGGAAACTTCACATCTAGCATATATGCCAAGAAATAAGCAACCACTCAGTGAAATGTGGTCTCTATGCAAAATAGAGGAAACTAGAATTAAGGAAAAAGAAGATGTGGGATCAAAGGGGGAAGCATTTGCTACCATGGCCAAAAGAAAGGGTAAATTTGGGAAGTTTGGTCCACGAAGAACAAAAAAAAAAAGACATGTCCAAAATCCAATGTTTTGGATGCCAAGAATATGGACACTACAAAAGGAATTGTCCTAAGCTTAAAAAGGACAACAACAAAAGGAAGAGGGAAGAAGCTCGCATAAATCAAGAGATGAAAGAAGAAGGAAAGAAGCAAAAGGAGGAATATCCTCCGGATCTCTACTATGACTAGGTCAAACTCTTTACTTCTGGACTTCTTTCAAAGTTTTGAGTAGGATAGGAGCATGTAGGAATAAATTAAAATTGCATGGCTAGAAGCATCCTCTAGAATCTAGCAACATGATATACATATAGTTCTAGATACTCATTTAGATGTAGCATTTATGATAAGAACACAAATTCATAAGTAGAAATATCTTCTAGAATATAGGAGCATGACAGATATAGCTCAAGATATTCATGTAGAAGAAGCATACCCAGCATAGACCTCATACATGATGAAATAAAATTGATCATGATAAGAATCTTAGAAGACCTAGATCATCAAAAGAAAGGAAACATTTGCAAGGAAAGGATCTTTAAGATCCTATGTTGGAATCTTCAAAATAAGGTTCGTGGACCAAAGCAGATGTCTCATTGGGAATCCCATTCATGGGTTTCAAGAAAAGAATGATATGTAGGCAAGCTAAGATGAAGAAAGAAGGGCCACACCAAAGGATGATCAAAGGAGAATCAAGATGCGGTATGTATGCATTAAAGTTTAATCATGTTATCATTTATATATTATTAAGTCATGGGTATAGTTCTATAACATGATGAAGCATGAAAGAATCTCTTTCACCAAGAACATGCTTGAAGGCATGTACCATGATGCAATGAAGGTCAACAAAAGAATATGCTCACATAAGAAGTATAAGATTGTTGACTAGGAATCAAGAAGAAATGATGACAAGTCCAGAAAGCAAGCAATGAAGGAATGCTCTCACAAGAAGCATTATATGGTTTGCCTATCTATCTGAGAAGAAGCAAATGAATAAAGAGATCAAGCATGTGAAGAACACCATGATCACCAAGAATCTCTATCTGACAAAATGCCTTGAAAATATATCCCGAAAGAAGGCAGGACAACTTTGATAAAGAAAGAAAGAACCCTTGACACCTATGAAGGCCTTGGAGATACAAAAGGTGCAAATAACTGATTCTACTCTACAAATATGTCATGATGAAGAAGCCATCCAACAAAACAAAAAGAAATGTTGAAGCAATATCAAGATGAAGTCATGATGAACTACTAGGTCAAAACATGTAATCAAGCAAGTACAATGAAGCATCCATGAGAAAAGTATTATGAAGCATGGACAAGTTGACAAAGGAGTAGCCAAGATGACAAGAAAAACTTGATAGTCACTTTCCACGAAGCAATGACATGACAAACCAAGAAGGAAAGTGATTGATGGATGGTTCCCTACCTAGAAGAAGTTCGAACAAAGACTTCATGACATCAAGAAAGGAAGGAGATGAAGCAGCTAAAGGACCCATGAAGAAGAAGCTGTTGATGAAGGAAAGAGTCCCTAGTTAAGAGGGAGATCTGATAAGTCCTTGATCAAGAGGGGGTTTTGAATCACCCCTGATTACAAAGGAGTGACAATTGTGTTTTCCATTTCATGGGTCATGCACTAGACCAGGATTAATAGCTGTAAGTCTCGATGAAGGCCATGAATGGAAATTTAGACACAACATTCTTGTCTTCACTTGGAAAGAAAGAATGGGAGGATTAGGCAATCATTTGGCATCTGATACTCTTTGAGGATGTGTAGGGCATCCGAGACAAGAGTAGGCAAGAGGACCGATATTCTTTGAGGGCTAGGAACCCAAGATAAGAATAGTCCTAGAAGGTCATACTCGAGAACACCCGGATGGGTATGTACCTTAAGCGACAATGATGAAGCTGTATATAAATCATTGGTCTCGCTAGCATTGTAGCTTATGGTCTCGTAAAGAGATGGAGCTGTTAGTCAAGGACTTGCACTATGACAATGTTGATGAATATGATGCTATAAAAGGTGGATTGCTAATCTGGTTTCTCTTATGTGAATTCTTCAAGATTGATAATAGCCAAACACCTTGTGATGTTGTATGAATATCTCCCTAGTTAAGAGGGAATGTTGAAGGAAAGGTAACTAGGTTCGGTCTTCATAAATGTATTTTTGATATTTGTACTTATTCAAGAAAAGAAATATTATTTTTATAATACATGTCAATGAGTTTCTTGCTCATTGAGATAGGTCTAACACTATTTAAAGTGCTATCTGTGAGTCAAATAGTCAAAAGAATAAGTTGCATACCTTAAGTGCAGGTTATACCTTGTATGTATATGTATTATGGTCAAGAGAACACCTCCAAGAAAAGTCAAAAGTCTCCTCCTAGAAATGACACCATCAAGAAGCTCATTCAAGTTAACAACTCCACCAAAGAACCATCCGATGTCCACTCTACAAGTCGTCCTACAAGTAGCCAAACAAGTCGGCCTAAGAGACAATCAAGTTAGCCTAAAGAGGAGGGATAAACCTCTATTTATAGAGGCTTTCTACTCCTCATACAATGCACAACAAGAGTTCTGAAATCAACGGAGAAAGCAAGTAAGATGAAGTAAGAAGGTCTCCAAAGATAGTGAAGAGAAAGGGTACACCACCGAAGTCTTGAAGGTTGTTCCAAGGGCTGCTACAGTCACACGTGTAGAAATCTGAGAGCTGTCCCTGTGACTAGGACAACAGTAAACCACAATCACTTATCTACCTTCGGTTGGGGCTAAAACTAGGCCTACAAGGCCTACTACTCTAGCGTAGAAGAAAGACCCTCAAGCGAAGAGGAAGGGCACTCAAGCAAGGAAGGAAAGAGGCTACAACAACAAATAAATAGTCACACATGCGAGAATTTAGGGCTGCTGGATAGTCACATCCAGTCTGCACCTACACTTTGAAGAAGAAGCTCATTTGGTTAAGAAGGTGAAGGAATCATCATTTGGAAGGGTTCTCATCAAAGGCTTGTTCTCTAGAGCAAGTGCAACAAGGTTTACTAACAAGTTAAAAGAAGAAAGAAGTGTCGGAAGTAGGAGGACAAAGTGTCGGGAAACAAAGTGTCAGAAGAAGTGCCGAGGTATATGTTGCAGAAAGGAGTGGAGACTTGACTTGTGCTTGGAGGATCTCATTGTAAGGGTCTAGGGTTTGGCATTGATCAAAAGAAGCTTCAATAAGAGAAATTCACTAATGGGTTTTCCTCTCAAGAGTAGAGAGGTTTTGGACCTGGTAGAGAGCCAACATCTTGTGTTCTTGTTTTATGTTTTGGTAGCAGTTTTATGAAATACAAACATATGCACTAACAAGAAGAAGAAGAAGAATAAGCTAACAAGAGAAAGTTAAAAAGACTCCACAAATTGTTATCAAGTAATGAAGAATCTCACTACACTACTTTGCCCTAGATTCTTCAACACAACGGACAATAGGATAGATTGCGACCCTTAAGTTGATCTCACCTATTGTCACTAGACTATAAGATAGAGTGTGATCCTTAAGTCAATCTCTCCTATTGTCACAAGTCAATAGGACAAAGTGTGATCCTTGCCCTTGTGGTAAGTAGATATCACCTATTATCCTTGGATATAGGGTGGTAGCCGTATCTCCCCTACGATGATTCTTATTCTTTAGATAGAGACATTATTGTTTAGCTAATGATCAAAGGAAACAATTTGAGACACGATATGATATGGTTGTCTTGTTGATGTAACCAAGATGAAAGTCATGGGTCTTGACCTAGGAACAGGTAGAGTTTGGAGGACCGATCTCCCCTACCATTGGTTATGGATTCCTCTTCTTGTACGAGATGATATGAGATGGGCCTTGACTGTTTGTCTTCCTTATGATTGAGATATATACACTCGAGATACGTCATGATGCAACTATAATGAGACATCCTAGATGAGGCTTATGATGTTGATGGAAATTCCTCCCTAGTTAAGAGGGAGTATTGAAAATCGGGTAGCTATGGGACAAATTTCCCATAGACCTCAAATGAAGCCCATCTTACCCTGAAGGAAATTTCAAATAAGATAAAAGAAATATTATTTTAATATGGTGTCAAATCAACATGGGCAAACAATTTCTAAGGGTCATGAAAATATATTATTATGGGCAAAATTTAAAATTATGGTTTTTCCCTCCAAATGTGTAAAGTTAGCTTCGCTCTTTTAAGTTATGCATACAATTGTGAAAAGAATACAAATAAAGGATCATTCCATATCCAATGTGTGGAATTAGGCTTGCGAATTATTTCTAAGGTCCGATATATATTCAATCATGGCTTGCTACATGTTTGTCAATTTAATTGTCTTAAATTGTTACATGAATTATCGACTGGAGTTGGTAATCTTGTGAAGTGAAAGTGCACTATATATGCTAGAAGTCCTTTTATTAAATCAAATCAAATTGTTAATGTGAGTTATTGAGATTTACTTCTAAGGGTGCAATTTATTCCTATCTTACTCTTCAAAGAAAATGGATTTTAACACATTAAATATTCCTGCGCTTTTCTAATGAAATAAAAAATGCTCCTCACTGCTAAATGAAACTTAAAGCAAACTCACACTATCTTATTAAGAAAACTTAACTGATCTATTGCAACACAAATTTAATCTCTAAAAGCAGAATTAATCATCTAACATTCTAGCAATCCTTTGCATAAAAACCAAAATGAAATTAACTTCTATTCAAAATGAAAAACCACACATCTATCATTATCAATCACTCATATTTGAAATTAAAGGTTTTGAAATGAAACTACAACAAAATCACTCATACTCTGAAATTGAATGCTTTGAAATGAAAACCATAAAGAAATCACACATACATTGAAATGAAATATTGTAAAATGAAACTCTAAAGAAATCTATTAACTCTGAAATGAAACACTCTGCAATCATAAGGAAATCTATGAAAATAAATTACATTACCATTAACATCATTATACATCAACTTGAAAAAATAACGATTAATGAAATATTTCTATTGCTATTTGAATGAAATCAAGACTGCAAATCAATTCTAAAACGTATGAATAACTGTAACAAACGATAAAGAAAAGATATGTGAATGCATAACCTTCACTGTTTGTAGGGGCCCTCCACAAACAGGCGGTTATAGAACTTCAATCGAATAGTCACCTACACATTGGAACTTCAAAGGATTTTCTTCATTAATAGAGTAAAATCTGAGTTTCAAAACATCACTGTCGCATACATAAAAATCAACCTTCTGTTCATGTTTGCTGCATGATATTTATAAAAGCCCGTGCCAATAATTGTTCGAGGCTTTTATGCCTACCTTAGCTAACGCAATTTGAAATTAATCTTCTAACAACTATCGAGATATCATTGCTCATGATTTTCTGTTTGGCAAAACAAATCGTGAAGCATAGGAATTTCGAACTCTCGCTCGCTTGTTCAGCAACCACGTTGACTTTATCCTTTGAACATGCAATCGAATGATCCTCTTGATGATCTGGTTCAGATGAATAGGAGGAAATCGTTAAAGGGATCAATATCCACCTGCCCATATCTTTCTCCTCTTAGATAGCACCTTCGATCCTGGTAAACCATGGAATTGGCTACATAAACAGAGATTAGCTGCAGAATTGTGCGAATTCGGTAGCTAATACAAATATTAATTCAATAATAAGGAGCATTATAAAATATGAAAGATAAGACAATTAAATACCTTACTATGTCAAAAACCTTGTAGTTTGATGCCTATTGAGTTGATGATGATGGTCAAGGAAAGGAAAAATAGGTAAGGGAGAGTGTCAAAATGAAGCAATCATGAGGCTCAACATTCCCCCACACAGAGGCCATTGCATGTCCTCATGCAAAAATTCAAAACTAGAAATATTTCTCTGTCACTGCTCTCTCTCAGAAACTTGGGCCAAAACATCCAAGTTTGTCCTTCTTATCTTCTTTCTTGCAACTGTCATTCTGGGCTTCTTCATCAAAATCCTACATTTTAGACTCATGACCTTCTTTCTTAGAGATTCGTTCTTTTTCCTTAACTTTTTGTTCTTTCATACCACAAGCCCATATGTAGAAGAATGTAATCATTCTCAGTCCTTTGTATCTCATTTTGCATTTTTAATGTTTCATGTTCCTTCTTCAGATGTCTATTCAGTGTCTCCAACTCAAAGACTTCTTGTTTTAGAGTTTTCACGAGTGGAGGTTCTTATGGACTGTTAGACTGGATTTATTTTTCATGGACTGTAGAACAAGATGCCTTTTTTGCAGTTCTCCTCTTTAGAGACTCTATGTAGTTATAAATTTCTTGTTGTACTGGATCTATTCGTGGTGTTTTTAGGCCTAGGCTATGAACAAGTGAAATGACAGTAGGTGATGGTGTTAGAAAATTATATATTACGGAGCAATGGAACACATAAAATATTGTAGAAATATAAACACAGAAAACACATAAAACAAGAGAGACACAGATATACGTGGTTCACCCAGTTTGGGCTACGTCCACCCCAAACAGCCAGTCCTTCCTTTCTATTATCCAGCAAAACGAAGAGACACAACCAGATCCGCTGTAATATCCTTTGTTTTCTCTCACAATCTCACCTCTCTGTTTCTCACTCACCGAATACACATCTATTACACAGCCTCAAATACAATGCCCTCATACAAAGAGAGGGGTTGCCTTCTAGGGAAAAAAAAAACCCTAAACTAAACATAAGTTCTACCGTTAGATCATCCGCCTAATGAATGGCCCAGATTGACTAGAAATTATTATACTCTTATAAGGCAATTTTACATCTGTTTTTAGCTTCGGGGGCGCTGCCCCGAGCCCCCACCGAGGGACCGTTGGCCCCCGGACCCCCGCGGGGGGGACAAGTCCCCCCCGCACTCCCCCACGTTGTACAAACTTCCTGGGGTATACATCCGACTGAAACAAATACCTCTGAACAATCATGCTCCACATACAACAATCTCCCACTTGGAGAATGATTGTAGCAACTCCACCGCTGCTTCATTTGCTAGACAATGACTCCTCTTTGGACCTGGCTGTTTCTCATCTTCATCGTCATCCTTGAAGACCAATTGAAATTGAGCATATTCTCAGTTTCTCCCTGGTTACAACTTTTGTTAGCATATCTGCAGGATTCTGGCTAGTGTGTATCTTTTCCAGCTTCAACTCTCCATCTTCCAACACTGATCGTATGAAATGGTACTTAAGCTATATGTGTTTAGTCCTGGAATGAAATGCTGAGTTATTTGCAAGATGAATGGCACTTTGGCTATCACTGTATAACGTGCCCATATCATGCTCCTTACCCAATTCACCCATAAACCTTTGTAACCAAGTCATTTCTTTACTAGCCTCTGTAGCAGCAACATACTCTGCTTCTGTTGTTGAAAGTGCAACAACACTTTGGATTTTTGAAACCCAACTGACAGCTGTTCTACCAACAGTAAATACATTTTCTGTAGTGCTCCTCCTGTTATCTCTGTCACCTGCCATATCTGCATCAAAATATCCCTGTAGGGAAATGTTTGAACCACCAAAGCACAATGCTTGATTTGTGGTACCTTTTAAATATCTGAGAATCCATTTCACTGCCATCCAATGTTCATTTCCTGGATTTTTCATGTACCTGCTTACAACTCCCACTGCATGTGAAATATCAGGTCTTGTGCAGACCATTGCATACATTAAGCTTCCAACTGCTGATGCATATGGAACTTTAGACATATAATCCATGTCTTCTTGGGTCTTTGGGCACATTTCCTTACTAAGTTTGAAATGGCTAGCAAAAGGTGTACTAACTGGTTTTGCATTGTGCATGTTAAATCTTTTCAACACCTTTTGTATGTACTCATTCTGAGACAATGTTAATTTACAATTTTTCCTGTTTCTAGTTATTCTCATACCAAGGATTTGTTTTACAGCTCCCAAATCCTTCATTGCAAATGAATTTGCCAAATTTCTTTTGAGCAAATTTATTTCCTGCATGTTAAACCCTGCAACAAGCATGTCATATACATACAATAACAATATAATATAGCTGCCATCATTTTGCTTTTTTAGATAAACACGATGATCAGAGTGACATCTAGTATAACCTTGTTCAGACATAAACTTGTCAAATTTTAGATACCACTGCCTTGGAGCCTGTTTTAAGCCATACAAGCTATTCTTCAACCTACACACTAGTTTCTCCTTCCCTTTCACTTCATATCCTTGTGGCTGCTACATATATATCTCTTCCTCCAAATCCCCATGGAGAAAGGCTGTCTTTACATCTAGCTGCTCAAGATGCAAATCTTCAGTTGCTACTAGACTTAAAATAGTTCTGATTGAAGTCATTTTAACAACAGGAGAAAATATTTCATCAAAATCAATACCTTTCTTCTGTGCAAACCCCTTCACCACAAGTCTAGCTTTGTACCTTTGTTTTCCTCCATCTTCTTCCTTCAGCCTGTAAACCCATTTATTCTGCAATGTAGTTTTACCTGTAGGCAACCTGACTAAGTCCCAAGTCTGGTTATGCATTAAGGAGTCCATCTCTTCTTCCATGGCTACCTCCCACTTCTTCCTGCTTTCAACCTGCATTGCTTCTTCATAACATTCGGGTTCACCGGAATAAGTCAACAATAAATAATATAATGAAGGAGAGTATCGTTCAGGGGGTCTACTTATCCTGTCTCAATCTCAACCAAAGCTTTCCATTTCTTGAAAGTATCAAATACATTAGATTTATTATTAATACAATAAATCCGAGTTTTTCTAGTTGCATCATCAATAAAAGTAACATAATAATGAGAGCCACCGAGAGATGATACCTGAGCAGGTCCCCATACATCTGTATGCACAAGCTCTAATTTTTCATTCTTCTTTTCTTTCCCAACTCTGAGAAATCTGACTCTCTTCTGTTTTCCATAAATGCAATTCTCACAGAAGTCCAAATCAACATTCTTCAAACCCAACAACAAATTCCTTGAGTGAAGAATCTTCATCCCCTTTTCACTCATGTGTCCTAGCCTATGATGCCATAATGCTGCATCTGCTCCTTTGGAAGTTAAAGCATTAACAGAGTTAGAAATGCCATTGCATAAATACAATGCACCAACCTTTTCGCCTTTTGCTATTACCAGGGCTCCTTTGGTGACCTTCCAAGCTTTATCTGTGAAAGTTGTCACACAACCTTCATCGCCTAACTGCCCTGTTGAAATCAGATTTTTCTTTAGATCTGGAACATGCCTTACCTCCTTTAGTAGCCATTGGTTTCCATTCTGCTATTTTACAAGAACCTTACCCATTCCAACAATTTTACAAGGTTTATCATCACCCAAAAGAACTTGTCCAAAATCTCCTTGAACAGATTCATGAAAGTATTTCTTATCAGGTGTGGCATGGAATGAGGCCCCTGAATCTACCACCCACGAATCAATAATATTTTCGAAAAAAAGAATCAAAGCATCTTGTAACACCTCACCTGTCACATTTGCTTCATGATTGTTTTCTTGCTGTGAATCTCCTTCTTTTCCCTTCCGAGATCTACAGTCTTTCTTTAGGTGTCCTTTCTTTCCACATTTCCACCACACTATCCCCGATCTGGACTTGGATCCGCCTTTCCTTGATTTACTGTGATATCCTTAGCTCTTTCCTCTTTCCATTTTTCTTCCCCTAGACTCTGCACTCAAAGCATTTCCCGATGTCTCACCGGAGCTTTTCTGTCGCATTTCCTCGCTAAGGATAGCACCGAAAACATCATCAAACTTTAAAGTACTAGATCCAGCCACAGAGTTACTAATGGCCATTACTAAACCATTCCAACTTTCTGGCAATGAGCACAACAATAACAGAGCTCTAACTTCATCATCAAAGTTTACCCCTACAGAACATAACTGACTTGTAACAATATTAAAATCATTTAAATGATCTGCAATATATCCACCTTCCGACATCTTCATATTAAATAACCGTTTCATAAGAAATACCTTGTTTGATGCCGAGGGTTTTTCATATAGTTCTCCAATGTCTTAATCAAACCCTCTGTCATTGTTTCCTTCGAAATGTTGAAGGCGACTGACGCTGCAAGGCACAACCGTATTGTTCTGAGTGCCTTTCTATCGAGAAGGTTCCATTCTTCATCTTTCATACCTGCCGGCATCTTTGCTTTTCCGCCCAATGGTAAGCATAGATCTTGTTGATATAGATAATATTCCATCTGCATCTTCCACAGTGAAAAGTTTTGGCCATTAAATTTCTTGATCCTAGACTTACCATCTTCTGCCATTTCTCCCACTTGAACGAGGAACCCTTATTTCCTGCGAGTTTATCAGCCAAATAGACCTTCGGCTCTGATACCAGTTGTTAGAAAATTATATATTACGGAGCAATGGAACACATAAAATATTGCAGAAATATAAACACAGAAAACACATAAAACAAGAGAGACACAGATATACGTGGTTCACCTAGTTTGGGCTACGTCCACCCCGAACAGCCAGTCCTTCCTTTCTATTATCTAGCAAAATGAAGAGACACAACCTACAATAGATCCGCTATAATATCCTCTGTTTTCTCTCACAGTCTCACCTCTCTGTTTCTCACTCACTGAATAAACATCTATTACACAGCCTCTAATACAATGCCCTCATACAAAGAGAGGGGTTGCCTTCTAGGGCCAAAAAAAACCCTAAACTAAACATAAGTTATACCGTCAGATCATCCGCCTAATGAATGACCCAGATTGACTAGAAATTACTATACTTTTACAAGGCAATTTTACATCTGTTTTTAGCTTCGGGGGTGATGCCCTTGAGCCCCTGCCGGGGGACCGCTGGCCCCCGGATCCCCTAGCCGGGGGGGATCGGCCCCCTCAGACCCCCGCGAGGGGGACAAGTCCCCCCCGCACCCCCCCGCGTCGAGGGGTGTACAAACTTCCTGGGGTATACATCCAGCTGAAACAAAGACCTGTGAACAATCATGCTCCACACACAACAATACATGCACCTACACTTGACGTACAACACATACACCTACAACTAGTGTACAACACAATGCATCCATCTATACCCGATGTGCAATACTACCCAATACATGTACCTACACAGAGTACAACACAACGAGTACACACGTCGCAATACCACGACTACATGATGCACATACATAATACCGCATGCCCTCAACACAGCATGTATGACAAGCACACAATACCACACGTGAACCAGTACCATATGTACAACATGTACACAATACCACCGATACACTGCAACACCTACACAACGTGTGCACATCATCACATGTACACGACACCACCTGCACAACATGTACACAACGCCACATGTACACCACACCACTTGTACAACGTGTACACAATACCACATGTACACAATACCACATGCATGACATGTATGTGACACCACATGTACACAACACCACATGAAAGACATGTACACAACACCACTTGCACACAGCACCACTTGTACAACATGTACACAAAACCACATGCACACAACACCACTTGTACAATTATGCACATCACACCATATGCACATAGCACCACATGTACAACATGCACGCAACACCACTTGTACATAGCATTTCATTCCCAACATGTACATAGCATTATCTGTACACAACACTGCATATCCAACATGCACAGAGAACCATATGCACACACGCCACATATACATCATGAAGACAATACAATATGTATACAGTACCCCATATGCAATATTCACACAACCTTATTTGTACCATCTTGTACATAACATTGCATAATAACATGTACACATGATATGAATACACAACACCACAAGTGCACACATCATAGATGCAACATGTACAACATATACAACATATACAACATATGTGTTGTGGGGGAAAGTATCCAACTCGGAATGACCCTAACCCACTCTAAGGGTGACAGTTCCTTAGCAACAGCTGAAAGCAAAGCTATCTAAAGTTTCTTCTTTATGACATGCAAGAGATAAAAGGGAGAGATCCACTTACCGATGTCTTGCGCAAATGGTCGATCCAATCTCCTTTGTTTGCCGCTTGCTCCCAGCTCCAAGTCTTCTCACGGGCCCAGCTACACGAGATCCTGCGAACAAGACAAGAAAAGGAAACTACAAGAAGCATGCATTCATAATCGATTCAAGGATTAGCATAAATCAAAAACGCAAGTAAGACAATTCACCATTGAAACACATGCGAATAGAAGAACCTCAAATGCTTTATTAATATATGGAAGTAAGGTTCAGGCGGTGATACAACCATGAGAGGTCCAATCCAGCATCACCTTCCCGACGGAGAGAAATCTCTTCTTCACCTCCCTCAAGCAATCACCCAATACTCACAACTGTAAACCAACAACAATTCTTTGCACAAAATTCCGCCCCCAGATCCCATGGGATGAGATCCTTATATAGAGTTTTGGAGTGAAGATAAGTCAGCTTGATGTGTGACTTGTTGTCCTCTTCAACTCCAGTTGTTCTTCAGTTCTTCACTTGGAGTTTCTGTCTTCCACTTGGAGTTTTAGAAGCTCTCAACTCATCATTAGGCGAATCTTATGATCAAGTGTCTTTTTGGAAGCTTCCTGGGCACTGGCACATTGAGAAAAAGATTCCTCCACATGTCCAAGTACGCCCAACGCAGGTAGCCTTTGTTGCACCTGCTATGCAGCGCAGGTAGCCCTTGTTGCACTTGCTATGCAGCGCAGGTAGCCTTTGGAGCAGCTGCTTTGATCCAAAATTGACCTGTTTTTGAGTGTTTTTCAGTGGAGAACTGATTTGCAGTGCTGTGGTTTGCTGACCTTGTTCCTCTAAGGGTAAGAACAACATGTTTAGGGACTTTGGATCCCTTAGATTATTGACATTTCATGCTCTATGCTGTAAGGCACAAAAATGTCTATAACAGTTGCCCCCTAAAGTATGAGGTCGTTTATCGGGTGAAATGCTTTATTAGGAGGATCCGAAGTTCATTCAATCGCCGGGAGGTGACCTGTAACAAAATACAATACAATACATTATCTTTTCATACTTTCTTTTCATGATCTAGCTGATGCGGGCATTTCCCATGATCAGCTTTATAAATACATTTGCCGTACATAAACAGACGATCGTCTGATAAGAGACGGATAATTCTCTGCTTTTAATTATCATCCTTTTAGTAGGATGCTCGTCTGCTGCACATGTCTATGTTTTTATCTCCTGAATATATATCGCAGCCCGGATGGATGAAACTAGATCCGGGGTCTTCAAACTTGTCCGATCTTCACTTTAGTACAAGTCGATCCATGTGAGAATTTCTTGAAGTCGAACATGGAAAGACATCGCTTGATTACCAGTCAATAATGTAAACTGTTAACAAGCGCGAGAGGAATCACCGATAATGATGATGACCCTCAAGGTACTGCAGCACAATTCACGTGGTGTGAATATAGGATCTGACGTCGAACACCACGCAAAGTCTCCTGGTCGAAGGTCATTAATGTATACCTATCGCCAGGAGTGAGAAACTTGCCATTGAGGCATGCAAGCTTCAAAGTACTGAGGGGGTGTCCCTAGATCAACTTCTCGGATAATGAGCTGATGTCGACAAGAAGTGATCCATCAAAGGAGGGCCTTAATGAATCCCACATCAGTGACACGGAACGGAGCTAGTGATGATGGTGAAAACGATCTGTGAAATATGATTCAGGGTGGCGGTCATGGAAGGATGAAAGATGATGTACGGTAGTGGATGGGACCCGGTTGACACTTTCTGAATGACATCTCTTGAACATATAACGACACTGATGTGATGGATCGGTAGCATTACCCCATGTATGGATGGTATGGCGAGACCATGGTGAATGGACCGGTGAATGATAATAACCCAACCCGATATTTACGGAGGCAAAAGTGTCATGTTCAAGAGCGACTTGCTACCATTAAGCTTTGAGGTTCTTCCCAATTTTTCCCCAGTCATTTCTGACCAGTACCTCTTTATTTTTGTCAAGCTTGAGGAGGATAACATATGCTTGATCTATAACCTGCCCTTCGGGCAAGCCCATCGCTATGTTTTAATGAGCCTAGCGATAGGGAAACTCGTTTTCGTCTAAAGACAAGTTTGTCGCTATCTAATATTTTTAACGAGCCCAGCGACAAAGACAACTCGGTCCTTTTCATTTTTAGAGAGTCTGAAAAGGGTACATAAAGTGGACTCCAGGGGTCCTTTTTTCGTCATCTAATCCCTTAAGTCCGAAAAAGTATAAAACAATACAGAAGGGATGAATGTTCGATATCTTTATCGAGCCGAACTAGACAAGCGCTCGATCTTTTTGTGCAATATTCCCTCAGGTCCAAAAAGATTAAAATCTAGAGGAGAGATAGCTCTTCCGGTCCTTTTAACGAGCTGGAAGGCTAAAACTCGGCAAACTTTTCATTTTTTACGAGTCAGTGAAAAGAGCTCAAAGAAGACTCGTATTTTGAGGAACGAGTGATAAACAGGGATAGCAGCAGATTCCAGGTACAGGTTGGAATTTTCCAATCACGGCAGTATTACAAGGATGGCTAGTGGGATCACTCTTCGCAGCTGTTCCTCAAAATAGGTAAACAATCAAGTGGATGTGAATGATCGGCCAAATGAAAAGTGGAGGTGACGGTGCACAAACACGACCAAGGCTTTTATGGCTGATGAATTTACGGTCTCAAATGGTTATTTACCGTTTCATTTTTTCTGAATGAGCTTGAACACTGGGGGAAGCCTGCTCACAAGCTTATGTAAATTTTTTAACGAGCATGAATTTCCGCATTAAAACTGCTCGGATCTTGCGTTTATTTTTTAACGAGCATGAACTTTGCCAAAACTGCTCGTTTTTACCAGTCATAAAGTAGTAAGGTCTCATGGAAGATTCCTATTTTTTAAGGAGCTTCATCTTCCTACGCTTTGCTCCATATCCTCTCTTCATGCAAGCTGGGTATCGGCCTATCCTACGGGTTAGAGGGGTTAGTCCTACCTAAAACTAAAAAGCCGCCCGCGCTTGCATTCCAAGAGGTTTGCATGCCCCCATGTGTAAGTCTAATTTCAAGGCTGCCCCTACTTTTTCCGTCAAAAACCTTTGTTTTCAACAGGTGAGGCTTACCTCTTTCAGGTTACCCAAAGATTGTTCTGCTAATTCTTTCAAACAGAAACTTTCTTCGGCGATGTCTATCATTAGGATACACAAAGATGGTTACAATTTGTTGCAGCAATTGAATCCCTTTCTTTGGAGGCTACCCCTACTTATCCTCTAAAACATTTGTTTTAATGGGTGAGGCTTGCCTTTTATCCAAAGATGGTTACTACTTGCTGCTGCAAACGGATCCCCTTCTTTGGCAGAGCCTACTTATTTAGACAAAGGTGAGTAACGGGCCCCCGTCCTCCCACATAACTTTAACAAAAGAATCTTTTTCCAGAACAACCCCATTCCTAACAGCCCCTTCTTCCGCATGAGAGCTCTTCTCGGCTCTTCTGTTTTACGAAGAAGAAGGAGGGGACGGGGTACGGACTAGTCATATTCTCCCGCGGAAATTCTACTCTACACCCAAGGTTTTTTCTGCCTCCAGAGCAGACCAGGATGCATGCCTCCTGGGTTCCGGCCTTCCTTTCCCGAATTACTCACACTCATCAGGAAGAAGAACCGGAGGTAGAGACCTTTCTTGATCAAATAGACCATTGAGGATAGGTACGTGACTACTTGCGATGCGTGATCCCGGAAGTGAAAGTTGGTCTACGAGCTTGACCATCCTTCCTTCGTATGGAAAACACATTATTCGAAAGAGCGAGGAGACTATTGCTTCCATGCAATATATGTAGTCTCGTCCAAGGAGTAGGTTATAATCCAAGGGTCCTTGGACGACCATCAAATTCATCTTGACAGCCTTCCCTTTCAGTGTAATAGGCACATTAGGTAGAATCCTTAATGGTCGACTGGTTCCTTTGTCAAAACCCGAGAGATGCCTTGTCTCGGGCAAAAGCGCCGGGCAACCCAGTGCTTTCCAAGCAATAGAGGACAGGATACTCACAGATGCCCCTTCATCAATGATAGTTCCAGCCATCACCATTTTGTATATTTGGACTATAATTCTAAATGGTATACTGGCTGGTAACCGGGGTCTGCCTAGTTGGTTGCAATCAAAGGACACAACTAGGTTGCTTGGTGGTGGGACCGAATATACGGCCGGATATGATCCTGACGACGCTCCTTCCTGCGATAAAGGAGTGGGCACATTGCCCTGATGTTCATCAGAATCGGTGTTGATGAAGAGAACCTGGACGGTGTCATCCTTACTCTCTTCGGTGAGGGTGTCAACTGAAGATGAATCCTCAGTGACTGTGGTATTTGAAGATGAAACTTCTGAAGGGAGAACCGGGTCAACTGCCGTTTCGACCTTTGGACTTTCGTCCGGTCCGGATTCAGTAGGTTCACTTTCAGTGACTAACACTTCAGCTGGCCCTATGAGCGGGGCAACTGTATTTTCGACCAACGAAGGACTTGGCGCGAGTTTTTGGTGTCCAGGAGGAAGTAGCAACGGTGCAACC
The DNA here is from genome assembly GCA_031772625.1 of Pinus tabuliformis. Classification (NCBI taxonomy): domain Eukaryota; kingdom Viridiplantae; phylum Streptophyta; class Pinopsida; order Pinales; family Pinaceae; genus Pinus; species Pinus tabuliformis. The sequence goes on along the minus strand of CM062818.1, from coordinate 912,335,356 downwards.
GGTTGATCTTCCAAAACTCTCTTTGCTTCGTCTAAAAAGGGACAACGGCGAAGGGTGTGATTGCCTTCACACAGTTCGCAGGGGAATCTCATTCCCCTTCGTCGTCTAGAACCTTCACTTTCGCTGGTCGACGGTAAGCATTCAACCTGGTTGTCAGAGGTTGACGCTTCCGAACTGTGCAAACGAGGGGACCAGTCCCTTAGTATCCGGGGAATACTGGGACAATCACGGTGGAGGTGGTTCCCTCTACATATGACACATGGCGATTTGGGCCCGGTCCGTGCTGTGTGTGGGTTTTCGTTAGATACCTTTTGCTTGCCCCCAGGCGCCTTTGGCTCCTTCTGCTTCTTTTCTTTCTTCTTCTTTTCCTTCTTCTTTTCTATGGGAGCCGCGCTTTTGGCGGCTTGACCTTTCGAAGAAGAAGGATCGGAGGAAGGCGTATAAGAAGTGGAAGGCTGGAGGGTAGCTCTAGACTGGTCTAACTGTTGACTCGACTGTTCAGGAACCGCGGTGGTCTGAACTACAGCGGTTGAGAATAGCCAAACTAGCAGGCCAATTGTCAGCCCTGGAAGCGACAATGTGGCCATGTGGGGCGCACTAACTTCTCCCCAAGAGGAGAAAGGGCTAGGGGTCCCATCATGTGGAATCCCTTTGTTGGTGTGTTCCATGTTCTCAACCTTAAGATCAACGCAGGAATCAGGGGTAATATGTTTCGTTTAAGATGAATTTTATATGACGACGCTTTAGACACAACTTGCTTTTTCACTTTTTAAGAGTCGAGAAAAAGCTAAAGATGACTCTAGTCTCCTTCGATGTATTAACGAGCCCGAAGTGACAAATGCTCGGATGGACTTTTTCAGTTATAGAGTTTGAAAAAGGCCAAAAGAAAATACTCTGGAGTTCTAGGCAAGGGTGTGCCAAACCTTTCGCGAAACCACAGAATACGTTTTACGGTACGAATGGTCGATCTTCGTGAATGCTGTGTTCACTGCATCGCGATCAGTAGGGCGGCCGACACGGCTTCCTATGGATAAAGGCTTTGTTCCTATAGGGGTCCCCCAATATACGCGACGGTACGCGGGGGCACAAGTCCGTATTAGTGCTGTCGTCCCTCAGGAGGAATCACCCACCTTCGTAGAGATCAACAGTCACTATGTTTAACGACGCCGGTTCACGTCTCTACCTAGACCTCTACTGTGTTTCGTTATGTTTCAAAGCGTTGTTAGATAAATTGAGTTCTTTTTAGGTTGATCTTGCTTAGCAGTTTGCCTTTACGGATCACCACGTGATGTATGATACAACTCCTAAATGCAGTCTAAGAATGATAAGCAAGCTTTTTCAATTCTTTCAACTTATGAAAACCTTAACTACTAAAGGAAAAGAAAGACATCATCTTTTCAAACAGATCATAGAGCACTCACTGATGCACTTTTCCTAAATCGACATGCAAACTGTCAAAATGCACATGCACAATGCAAGTATTTCTTTTCTTCTTCCTTAATGTTGGTGTATTACAAAAAGAAAGCTGTTGTATAATTTCGAATTCGATTTCAAGCGTAAGCAAACAAGTTTTTGTCCAATAATCAAAAGAACACCTTAAGATTCACTCGTTTCAACACAAGAAATACTGAAATTCGAACCATATAACGAAAGCAAATGCTCAAGCAGCTATGAACAGCAATAAACTAACTCTTAGAATCACAACGACACTTTCTCATAGGTCTAGATCCAAGAGGTCATAGCAAGACTAGTTCACTTTAGCTATGGGAAACTGTGAATGACAACAAGAAATACAATAAGAACAATCACGGTTTCTTCATACAACTGAGGCGGAATGAAGGCAAAGAGAAGTGGTTTCAGCTGGGTATACAGGTTGACAACAGGCTGCAAAAGCAATACTGAAAACTGGGCAACAGACAGTGGGGAATCCTAGTTGCACAAGGCAAAACTGGATCAGCGCAGGTGCTGCACTGTCAATCTGAGATGCAGCGCAGGTAGCCCCTTCGGGACCTGCGTTGCAGTGCAGGTAGCCTTTGTTGCAGCTGCACTGATGAGACAACTCTCGTCTCTCTCAGATTCCGGCTCACAGTTTGCTCAAAAATCAATGGTTTTTGGCCAAATCAGAGGCTGTCAGTCAAGTATACACTAGAGGATGATTAAAGGAAGATGAACACTATCACAAAGAGCTAAAAAGAGTCCTTGTGGATCAGCTCTTCAAATCATAAACATGCCCAGCACTGGGCTAGAGTAGCTGCCCTCTACTTTGCATTCGAAGGACTCGAATGCAGTTCGATTCGGTACTCTCTTTGTTCAAGAAATGAATAGCAAGAAACACAAGCTACCAACAAGACACGGTCCCCAGCGGAGTCGCCAGTCTGTTGTGGGGGAAAGTATCCAACTCGGAATGACCCTAACCCACTCTAAGGGTGACAGTTCCTTAGCAACAGCTGAAAGCAAAGCTATCTAAAGTTTCTTCTTTATGACATGCAAGAGATAAAAGGGAGAGATCCACTTACCGATGTCTTGCGCAAATGGTCGATCCAATCTCCTTTGTTTGCCGCTTGCTCCCAGCTCCAAGTCTTCTCACGGGCCCAGCTACACGAGATCCTGCGAACAAGACAAGAAAAGGAAACTACAAGAAGCATGCATTCATAATCGATTCAAGGATTAGCATAAATCAAAAACGCAAGTAAGACAATTCACCATTGAAACACATGCGAATAGAAGAACCTCAAATGCTTTATTAATATATGGAAGTAAGGTTCAGGCGGTGATACAACCATGAGAGGTCCAATCCAGCATCACCTTCCCGACGGAGAGAAATCTCTTCTTCACCTCCCTCAAGCAATCACCCAATACTCACAACTGTAAACCAACAGCAATTCTTTGCACAAAATTCTGCCCCCAGATCCCATGGGATGAGATCCTTATATAGAGTTTTGGAGTGAAGATAAGTCAGCTTGATGTGTGACTTGTTGTCCTCTTCAACTCTAGTTGTTCTTCAGTTCTTCACTTGGAGTTTCTGTCTTCCACTTGGAGTTTTAGAAGCTCTCAACTCATCATTAGGCGAATCTTATGATCAAGTGTCTTTTTGGAAGCTTCCTGGGCACTGGCACATTGAGAAAAAGATTCCTCCACATGTCCAAGTACGCCCAACGCAGGTAGCCTTTGTTGCACCTGCTATGCAGCGCAGGTAGCCCTTGTTGCACTTGCTATGCAGCGCAGGTAGCCTTTGGAGCAGCTGCTTTGATCCAAAATTGACCTGTTTTTGAGTGTTTTTCAGTGGAGAACTGATTTGCAGTGCTGTGGTTTGCTGACCTTGTTCCTCTAAGGGTAAGAACAACATGTTTAGGGACTTTGGATCCCTTAGATTATTGACATTTCATGCTCTATGCTGTAAGGCACAAAAATGTCTATAACAATATGCATAATAGTAGTACCACACATCCAAAACCACACTGACTCTACCAAGCAACCCTACTTCTGGTGTCTTATCCATGCTTGTCTTAGCATGTTGCAGACCACATTACTTTCATTCTGCTAGTGTATCCTTTGGTATAACCTATCCACAACATAGACATAATATAATCAGATAATATCAAATCATAACCTTATGATGTTGACCTTGTATATTTGTCATGACTACTCTTCCCACTTGATTCCTCATGAACCAAGAACCTCTTCATGCAATTCAGTGGCGTAAGCAATTATTCCTTCACAAGAATGATCCCTGAAAATCCCTATCAGACAATGACATAGATACATACATACATACATAATCGTTAGCATGAAACAATCATCACCTTGTTAGACAACGACATACATACATTCATGTATACATATATAAACATTAGCATAATCATGATCATAACATAATTACCAAATAACATAAGGTCTACGTTAAGAGAGCTTCCTTATTTATGCACAGGCATTGAGAGAAACAGTTCCCAACATAGCCAAAGCATATGACACCTCAAATCCATTTACTTTACCTTTTCCTGTTACCTTTCTCATGACTATACCGCTATCGTCCATTTACCACAATGGACCCAGCCAGTCCAACCAACTGCCATAGCCTTACCTTCCGCTGTGCTTACTCATGCACTGAGCTTCATCTGAATCTTACATTACCTTTCGGGTACCACACAAATCTCCCCGAGCTCCATCAAATTTCCTCTTTCCCAACCAATTCCCAAGACTCAAAACAATAAAAGAGAAGACAAGAAAAAACCAAGAACAAGACCATGAAAGCCCATAAGGATATGAAACTACAACAAAGTGGCAATGCCTTGCACCAAACATAAACAAAACCGCAAATCAAGCTCAAAATACCAAAAGCACAAGACTGACACCATGACTCAATCCCCATGATTCCCAAGTAAAGCTCAACCTGAGCCATCTTCAAGATTTGATGGCAACCTGTCTTGCCATGAAACTCCCTACGTCATGCTGCGATATACACATAACTGTCAATGTATAATTAATAATAATAATACACCAGTTACCTCATCTTATTGTTCCAAGCACACTACTTGCAATTGAACAAATCCACGCCATCTCTCAAGGGACTGCAATCCTTTAACAGATCCACCTGTAGCTAAAGACTAGCTAATATACCTGTCAAGTGCATGTTCATGAATATAGCACATATTCGCATAATGTTAGACAAAATCAAGGTTAAGAAGACTTCCTGTGTGCAAAGAACTCATTCATTCAAAATTAGGGTTTTCAAACATAGCCAAAGGAGTTCTTGCCCAATTCCTTTCTTTTACCATTTTACCTTGTTGGAATCGAGGCTTACTATATGTTGTCACACCACCCAACTATTAGTTATATAGATACATCAACTATTACCTTGTCATGCTAATACCAAGCATGTTACCCTACAAATGCTCACACATGTCAACCACATGTTCCAAATATCAAGACAATCATATCTATTAATTTGAAATCAACAGTTACCAAGACTAACGATCATGTCATAATCCATATTCAACTCATAATCATCAGTCATAATACTACAACTATCACCTACTATACTCAAGTACATATCAATTGTCTCAACACATATATTTTAGTACAATCATATTAAAACAAGATCATTTGAACACATACTCATATTATGCAAGTCATCAGACATTCATACCATGTTAAATAAATCAACTAGATGACATAATCAATAGTCAAGCACCAAATGTATGACATAAGAAACTAATACCTTAATTTATCTTAGGGGAGGTGATCTTGTCTGCACAATCAATCTAGTTAGCACGATATAACTTTACAACACATCAGCTCAAGCACTCATAAGATCATGATATCCATAACAATATCTAACTAACATGTTCACATCGTAAACTCATACACATATGCAAAGTCAATCTAGATTAGTATGACACCATCTCACAAATATGTCGGTTCATACCTGAATATCGCAACCATAACCATCTGCATAGGTCAAACCAGGTTAACACAATACATATAACATCAAGATCTTCAAGGCAATGAACATAACCATCACGCATATGACCAATCCAAATTATAACATCACAATGAAATTACCCTAATCATCAAGTTAATATCATATAACAACAATAGGCTATATATCATACTCATCAATAACATACAACATAATCACCAGGTTATCTAATATAAACAACAATAGCAATGCATACAACTACAGGCTATTATCATTCTTGACTATCTGACACGTGCATATAACCACACTAATCATATAACATCTATCATGAATGTAACCATAACATCAAATACATGTTCATAAACCTAATGTATATAACTCTAATGCATATAATAATCCTTAACTGACATACCTACATGCCAAATATACACTACCTGTATGACAATCTTCTTTTATCCCAAAGTCTAATGTTGCAACCTCATTATGATGATCTGCATCCCTTGCTCTATCTCAAGTATCTCATTAGCATCATAACAACCAATAGCATCATGATGACCTAAATTGCATACAGTGACTTCACAAGGCATATTTGACCTACTATACATGCATAATCATAGCCACAACCATACATGCATAACAACAACCATTACTCCATTTTACACATTGCCACATGCAACCAACAATATGCATAAGAAATTCCAAATCAACTACACCTACGCATAAACGCATGTAGTTGAACATAAGTGATCAATTCTTGTAATCAACCTACAATATTGATACATGTAATCAAAATATTAAAAAATGTAACCTAACATACAAGGATGTAAGTAGGTATCATGAAATCAACATGTAAGCGACATATAATTCATACATAGTCAGTCACATAAAAATCAAGACATCGTGTCTATTAATTTGAAATCAACATTCACCAATACTAACAACCTATAATCATACCCCCTTACTATCCATGGTCCACACTAAGGTAGAAGGAGGAAGCTACTATAATGGCCTGATCTCCAATGTCCAACTATGGAAACAGGATCTCCAAAGCTCTACTAAATTTCACCACACTTGAAAAGAAATTGATTTTTATTTCTCATACATTTGTATGAGACTAAGTAAAAAAACATTGCACTTATTCCACTTGTAACATAATAACTAAAAACATGCCACTTTTCCATTTCCTTACATGGAATTTTTCAAATTCCTTGCATGCAACCTTTCAAATTCCCTACATGCAACTCTTCAAATTCTTTGCATGCAAATAGGCATAGATCAGCTACATCCATATTATCATACTACAATACTATCCCATCCAAAAAAATAATATTTTCTTCAAACAATTACCATACTTTTACATTTTTCTTCAAACAACTACTGTACTATTACATTTGCATGTAAGCATTTCTTCAAACACTTTACATGCAAACTAATTTAGAAAATTGTTTGCATACAAGTAAGCATATATCAACTACATAAATACTATTACACATCAATACTATCCCCAACCACAAACAACATACTCATTGGGGCATTTTATCAAATGGTTTGTATGCAATTAATCATTGAATCATTTAAGCATTTCATCAAACACTTTGCATGAAAACTAATATAGTGAATGATTCAATGCATATATCATAAAATGTAGTAGTACAAGTTATGGAAATTTAACCATATGATCAGTGGTATTTTCCCTCACTATGGTTCAAGTTTCAACTTTTGATATTTCATAGATTAAAAGTTATAACAAAAGTACCAACACAATCTTATTTGGTGCACAATTCTAGGCATATCCAGAAAGCTCGACTTCCACTGGTCATATATCCTAACATATAGTGAATAAATGTCTAAAATTTTTATCATAATATCAGTGGGATTTCCCCTCATTTTGGAAAAAATTTCAGCTCCTGAGAATTCCCAGAAGAAAAGTTATAACATAAATGTCAGCGTGACTTGTTTGAGACCTAGTTTCAGGAGCATTCAGAAGGCTCAACTCCCTGTACTCATATCTCCTAAAATATTGCGACCCAATATCTGAAATTTCTACCACATCATAAATGTTATGTCCCCTCAATGTGGACAATGTTTCAGCTTCTGAAAGCCTACAAAAGATAAGTTATTGCAGAAAATCCAACATGACCTATTTAAAGGTGCATTCAAGAAGGTCATCTTCCTTAGATCATAATTCCTAAAGTATTGTGAACCAATATCTAAAATTTTTACCACATTATCAGTGGGATTTACCTTCAATATGGACAAATTTTTAAGTTATAATATGCCACAGAAGAAAATTTATAACAGATATGACAAAAAATTCTAAAATTTAACCTTCGTTCTTCATTTCACCTATGATAGAGCCCATCCAGTCCAAGTGTTTGAACTATGCTCGGATACCACTCTGTAACACCCTTCAGGGTAAATGTGCATACAAACAACATAATAGGAATAGAAATACAATAAACATATCATCCATCAAAATCCATATATACATCAGTACATTTGCACATGAAAATCAAGGGAATGAATTTTTTCATTAATAAGTGCAATGAACCAACCGGTGATGGGACTACGACGTTCCACACGACCATAGATTGGTTGAGAAAAGTATCTCTTCAGCCAATCACCCCCATGCCATATTCCAAGCATGAATGTGGGATTTCAGAGAACACATCAATAAAAATCATCCAAGGCTTCCAGAGGCCACCCACCTCAACCAATCAAACAATGATTCCACCTCACAATCAGACATCACCAAAAACCATCATCAGATTGGTCTCCATCCAAGCCTTCCAAGGCTTCCAGAGTGTTTTTCCAACCAAGGCTTCCAAAACTAGTAACTCAAACCACAACTTATATAGGGCTTCCAGAGAGTTTGTCCAACCAAGGCTTCCAGAACCAGTAAATCAATCCACAACTTATACAGGGCTTCTAGAGCGTTTGTCCAACCAAGGCTTCCAGGACTAGTAACTCAACCCACAAAGGGATTCCAGATCATTTTTCCAACCAGGGATTCCAGGACTATTAACTCAACCCAAGCTGTTATAGGGTTTCCAGCGTGTTTGTTCAACCAGGGCTTCCAGGACTAGTAACTCAACCCAAGTTGTTACAAGGTTTCCAGTGCATTTGTTCAACTAGGGCTTCTAGGACTAATAACTCAACCCAAGCTAAGGAAACATGAGAACCAACAAAAACAAAGCAATGAAAGTAAACCCACAATCATCATGGCTATCTAGGAAATGGCAAGGCTAGGCAATCCAATGTCGATCCAGGAAATCCTCCATGCGAATGATAGATCACAACCAAGAAACCACATTCATGTGTCATTCATGCCAAAACTAGTGAAGAAATCATACATGCAACTCAGTACCTGCAAGCAATATGATGTAGCTGCTGATGCCAATGCACTCTTGTGCTTTCCTGCTCTTCCTTTGCCTTCTTGCTCCAAGAATCCAAGTATGCCACACCCTCCAAGAGTGCTCCAAGAAAACTCTAAGTATCCAAGAGTATGAGAGAGAGAGAGAGAATAATGAGAGAGCTCCAAAACTAAACTGACCAAGTCCTGCCCACTAATCCTCATAAGAATTTTTATTAATGAGGCCTCTATTTTCTTCATTTTCCATTATTTTCTTTCATTTTCCTCCTCATATGCAACATGTGACCTGTCACCTTCCTTTTCTCCTAATTTCCATTATTTTCATAAATAAATGTGCTAAAATATATTTTTGCCTCTTTAATGCCTTAGCCATTTCCTTTGCCAATTTCCTCAACCACAAACAACCAAATGAACACCCCCTAGGATGTCTTGCTCACCATCCATCTTAGGAATACATGTCCCATCATCTGTGGTATTTATATATTTTTACATGGAATTTTCACTAGGGCTGTTACAGATTCCTCATTATTTTTAGTCATACACACTTTGAATTCTTTCTTAGATGTCTTCAAGGAACAATATTACCCTGTCGAGAGCCATAAAGGCATCTACATAAATGGACCACACTACGGCAGGAAAGGGACCAAGATGTGCCAAAGTTCACAAATATTTTTCATACTCTTCTGTTACATAGTATCTTGTCACGCCTCCTGCACTTCCCTATGTCATACCCCGGAGTGCCCGAAACTTGGCAATTATGCAGTGTACCCATCCTGATATGCAGTCCAGATCCTCCCTGAAGACTTAATGAAAACATGCCTTGAGCCTTCCCTGAAGAAGTAAGCTCAAAACCATAATTTCAGGGTCAATGCAACTGTGACACTGGCAACTCGTGCTGATGGCGAGTTGCACTATATTAGCCTCGCATTTTTTACTTGGATACTCACACTGATCCCTAAAAGGTAAGTTTTCCCAAAGAGGACACGAAGCTTCATGATATAGAGGCTTCCATAACTATGAGTTTGAGGTTGTTCGTTGTGGATGTGGTTGAATTCTTCCAATATTTCCCTTTGATCTTATCCCTATGATCTTCCTCCTTGAGATGAGGACTTTCCCCTATCTTTGGAGAGATCCTAACTCCCTCTCCCTGCCTATATATTCATCCTCTCCCATTCCCAAATGGTTTGCCTCTAGTTATTTGCACCCTTATGCTGAGATAGTTCCTAAATGATACTCATTTGGCTTGGAGAAGGAGTGCTTGGAGAGCTTAAGTTTGGACTTGGAAATTCACTCAAGGAGGGCTTATTAACATCAAGGCTTGGTTGTGTGCTTCCTCTTTTATTCATTAATATATACAACTTCTAGTTCACTTTACATAAATTCTTGTGTCAATGCATCATTTATCTTAATGCTCCTTGATTTGTTAAGTGGATTACATTCGATTATTCTTGTTGCACTTTTATGCTTTGTTTTGTCTTTGGCCTCTTATGCAGGTATTCAAATGTTGTGAGCAGTAGGGCTGAGCCTGAGGAGCAAGCGATCAAGATCTTCAACAAAGGAGTGCATTATAGCATCAGAATGAGGTAGGTCTCCTTCCTCTTCTCTCATTTCGATTGTAATTTAGGAAAGTGTCTCGTAGATTGTCATGTTGGTTGCTAGTCGCACTTATTGGGTTAGAGGGATCATCTATGTCCACAGAGTGGATTTACCTAGAAAACAAAATGGTGACTCCATTGGGGAAGTTATAACCTTTCCAGCCATTCCTTCGATCAGATTCTCTGATGAGTTTGACTAAATGTTGATTTATTGCCTTGTATGCATCACTATAGATTTATGCATTTACTGGTTTTTGATTAAGAGTGTTGAGCCTACTCTATTTTTGAAGATTTTTTGTTTTTTCATTATTTTCCTCACCCATCATGTTTTCTTCTCTGACAGAAGTGCTGCCGGCGCTGATTTTAAATTTACAGTCACACTACTTTTCCTTTCATTTCCCTTTTTCTTTTAATAGGCACGCTAATCCCAGAGGATAGAAGAAAATTATGGTTTCTTCTTGTTTTCAGTGGTTTTCAACCTCTATGAGTGATTTTCTAGTGTAATTATAGTGTGTTTGTATTCATTGTTATCCTTGTGAGATTGAAAATGTCTCTTGGCTTTTGTTGATGTGTGTTTGAAGCTTGATTTCCTTCTAGGGTTTCTAGGTCACCCTTCACCCATCGCTTGGCTTGTCTCTGTGAGATTGATTGCTTCCATTCAGGAGTTTTGCCGTAGTCGCTTGGATTGTCTCTGTGAGATTGATTGCTTCCATTTAGGAGTTTTGCCACAATCAGGACATGTTTTTCAAGTTGCTTTCAGTTCATGATTGTGAAGTTATTTTCATTAGTGTTGGATCATTTTGGTACTTTAAAAATTGCTTCTACTCCATTATCAAATGTCTATTACAATTATTTTCTTTGGTGGAACTGAAAGTGAATGCTTGTTTTGATTTCTTTGTTTAGAAAAGAAAATTGAAAGGATTTTCTTAATTTAAGTATTTTTGAAACGATTTGTATTTGAAACCAAAAATGAATGAAATTTTAATTTTAGGTGTTTTGGATTGCTTTTTCCCCTTTACTTGTGCATTACCTTGCATTTTTTAATCAAATTGAAAGGAAAAGAACAAAAAAATTAGTGCATCTTAGTGAAATAAAAGTGCTTTTTGTTTCTCATAGGATTTCATTTTGGCATTGCATTTGTTAGTGAAAGTGAAGGAGTAGATTTCCTTTTTACATTTTGCATTGGAAATTTTAAAGAGTTATGTTTTGATGCATTTTGATTGATTGATGTATTTGTTTGGTTGTCTCTCTTCCCTCATTAGTCTACCCTTCATCGAATTAAAATATTTCATTTTTATCATTTAGTTGCATTGTAGGAATTTAGGTGACATCGTTGAGCCATAAAACTGAAACCTAATTCAAGATAAACTTAAAATTTACCTCAATCAACCTAATGAGTATTTGTAACCTAACGCAAATATCTAGAGGTATAGGCTAGAGATGTGTTCCAACGTCTTTAAACATAATAGTTGTCGTTAACTGTTTGCATTGTATCCTGGGGGTGAAATCCCATCCTAGTATAGAAGAATATCGAAGGTTCTCCAGTACTTTCGGGTATATAGGAGGCACTTCAGTATGGAAAGTATATTGGAACGCTCTCACCAAATGGTTATGCATTAGACAACGCTAACACGAACTTGTGCTCCTTGTACCATCGAGTATATATTAGGAGATCCCACTAGGTTTCTATCCTTTAGCCACAGGTAACCGAGTATGCCACCTTGTAAACGTGATACATCGAACATAGCATTCGGGGAGATTAGTCGTCGTACATTAAGTCCTTGGTTTCGGCTAAGGTGTATATTGCGGTTCACAGATACTTGGTAAACCATTTTGCCTAGTTACCCCTTTTTATTTATTTTTTGTTAATTTCTAAAATTAATTAACTGTGGAACAACATCCTTCCTATGGAAATACTCCTTAGTGGATCTTAGGTTGATACCAATGGAAACATTTCCTAAGTCTACAAGTCAAGGAAACCCCTTTGATGGGAATTCTAGTTCTTTTCCTTCTTTTGGAAATATTGGTGCTCCGTATATGGCAACATTGTCCCTTCCTGGATTGACCATTGGTCTACTAGTTTGCTTATTTTTGACCTCGGTGATTTCGAGTGTCCAAACTTCTTTTCAACCGTGTTATCCTCCACCTAAACAAAATCAACCACATGATGATCCTAAAATTGTCCCCTCACCTTCCTTTCCTATTTCTTCACTGAGTGAAAGTCTATATTCTAGTAACCAGGAAGTTAAGAAGAAAGAGAAGAGGATGATGAAGAAGAAGCAAAATAAGCAAGGGGGAAACCAAAAAACTATTATTATCAATGAAAATAATGAACAAAAATCTTCCAACCAACCTCAGAAAGTAAAATTCCCTTGCATGTTATGTAAGGGTGATGCAGGAGCATGAGACTTAGAGGGAAAATCTTCCAAATTATTCCAAAGATACAAAAAAATATACAAGAAAAGTAGTGGGATCCTTTAGCCATCAATTTCCATGTTTTTTTTAGTTAGCATAGAGATAGAATCTAGGAATAAATCATGATATAATAAATACTAAATAGTTAAGCCATAGCGGAGGTTCTCGAGGAGATGTCCTCGTTGAATAGATAAGATTATCTAAGCATAGTGGAGGTTCTCGAGGAGGATGTTTCGCAGAACTGGTAGTTGTATTAAATAAAGCCCCTGTTTTAGGAAATGTTGTTAACATGAACCAGTACATATGTAAGTTTAATGTTATTGTAATGGGGATTTGGACAGCAGGCCTTTATCGCATATTTTCAAAGAAAAAGGGGTATTTTCTCTGTGTATTGGTCAATCCTGGAGGCGTGGTGACCTCTGAAACTTTTCTGTGCATCTGAACAGTATTGTCTAATAAATTGGTATTTGTACATGTAATTGGGTTCATTTCTTTTCTTCTGAGTTTTTATATCAATGATTTGGCCTTAATTTCCAATTAATGCATCAGTTGAAGCCTTTAGACCGTGTTTCTCTCATACCAGCGAGCCTTGGCTTCTTTATTTGCATCACAGAGTTCTGCAAGAAAAACTCTGTTTTACACAAGAAAATGGTGAAAAACCTTAGCAAGAACTGAGTTTCGGACTTGAAACTCTACCAAATAGGGCCAATAACCTTATTGGGTCCGAAACCTTTATCGCATCGCTAAGTTGGAGCAGGAAGGAACTAACCTTTAAAAGTGCCAAAGTCTGACTTCTAGATCCAAAACCTTATAAGTGTGGTTCTATAATATATCGGGTTTGTGGCTTATTAGATCGCAAGACCCAAAGTGGAAAGAGGTTGGCAAGGAGACTTTGGAATCGCCGATTGCGATTTTCGATAACACTACGTGTTATCGCATCGAGGGTAGGAGCATTGAAAGGGCCGAGAGTTGAACCGCTGATAGTGTTATTTGCATATAGCGCATTTCCTTGAAAACTGGTGTCGATAGTGTATTTCTGGGTATTAGTATTTTCCTTTGTATAAACCCGCTGATAGTGTAATTCTTTGGAATTAACACTATGACCATTTATAACTGCCGATAGTGTATTTCCATGGGTAAACACAATATGGTAGTGTTAAAAGTGCTGATAGTGTATTTTATACACAATAGTATTAAATCCATTCAAAAAACCCTCCGATTGTGTAATTTATAATTCCTATGGAATTATAGGCCCGAGAGAAGGAAAAAAGGCCTATGGTATAAATTGTGCCAAATAACAAGGGCGGGGGTGATTAAAGGAGAAAGAGTGGTGATTTTGAAGAAAAAGGGAATCTTTATAACAGTGAGACTAGAAATAGATGACTGATACTCCAGTGGGAGAAGAAGAAGGATTTTAGCCAGAATTGAAGAAATTATATCAGGATTTGGGCGTTTGTCTATAGAGGAATGAAATTGTTGCTCCAATTGAGGGAGAAGCAACATCAACAACAGTGGAAGAAGAAGAAAATATACCAGAGAGAGGAGAATCTTTCGTAATCAATAAAGTCTTTCTCAAGCCAGCAAAGGAGATAGCTGAACCATCACAAAGAAAGACCTTGTTCAGAACAGTGTGTAAGGTTCAAGGGAAATGTTGTCAGATGATCATTGATAGTGGCAACACCGATAATTTGGTCTCTACAGAGGTGGTGGAGAAATTGAAGCTGAAGACAATGAAACATCCAACACCTTACAAGGTGTCATGGTTACAAAAGGGACATCAACTATTAGTAAATGAACAGTGTGAATTAGAATTGCAGTTGGGCAAATATAAGGACAAAATTGTATGTGATGTGATGCCAATGGATGTGTGTCACATATTGCTTGGAAGACCTTGGCAATATGACATAGGAGCTATGCATGATGGAAAGAGAAACACCTACAAGTTTGGTAAAGATGGTATCAATCATACATTGCTTCCTATGAAAGAAGAAGATGCATCAGGAAAGAAGACTGATCCAAAAACTTTGTTATTGGGAGGAAAGGAATACTTGCAGCAGATTGAAGAGAATGAGGTAAATTTCACTGTAATTTGCAAGCCCAAGGTAATAATAACTTCCACTAAAGTTTATGATTTACCCATTGAAATTCAAGAAATGTTGGACAACTATTGTCATATCATAGTTGATGATTTACCTAACGAGTTGCCACCCATTAGAAGAATCAGCCATCATATAGATTTAATTCCTGGAGCAAGTCTACCTAACAAAGCAGTTTACAGAATGAATCCTACAGAGAATGAAGAGGTTAGGAAACAGGTGCAGGAACTGCTTGAAAAAGGGCTAATCAGAGAAAGCTTAAGTCCTTGTGCAGTACCAACAGTTTTGAGTCTAAAGAAAGACGGAGGCTGGAGAATGTGTAAAGATTCAAGAGCCACCAATAAAATCACAATTAGGTACAGATTTCTTTTACCTAGGATTGAAGATTTAATGGATTGCTTGAGTGGGGCAAAGTGTTTTTCAAAACTAGATCTTAAAAGTGGGTATCATCAAATAAGGATAAGAGAAGGGGATGAGTGGAAAACTATGTTTAAGACAAATGAGGGATTGTATGAGTGGAGAGTAATGCCTTTTGGGTTGTCAAATTCACCAAGTACGTTTATGAGACTCATGAATGAAGTTCTTAAAGAATTCATTAGTAAATTTGTGATAGTATATCTGGACGATATATTAGTTTACAACAGGTCTAAGGAGGAGCACATGAGACATATGAATTATGTCTTACAAAGGCTATAACAAGAGAAATTATTGCTAAATTTGAAGAAGTGTTCATTCATGAAAGAGGAGCTAGTGTACTTGGGTTTTGTTATTTCTGCTGAAGGGCTGAAGATGGATCCAGAGAAGATCAAGGCAATCATGGAGTGGCCTTCCCCCAAGAGTGTTTTTGAGATAAGAAGTTTTCATGGTCTTGCTAGCTTTTATAGAAAGAATTTTAGTAAGATCAATTCACCTATCATTGAGACCATAAAGAAGGATAAACAACCATTTAGATGGACTGCTGAAGCAGAAAAGAATTTTCAGCTGTTAAAGATGAAAATCACTGAAAAGCCTATTTTGGTTCTACCTAATTTTAATAAACCTTTCCAAGTGAAGTGTGATGCCAGCGGAGAAGAAATTGGAGGTGTTTTAAGTCAGGAAGACAGACCTATAGCCTATTTTAGTGAAAAGCTTAATGATTCCAAAAAGAAGTATTCTTCTTATGATAAAGAGTTCTATGTAGTTGTGCAGTCATTGAAGAAATGGAGGCATTATCTAATGTCAAAGGAGTTCATACTTTATTCAGATAACCATGCACTACAATATATTATGCAGCAGCGAAATGTTAGCCAGAAACATGCTAAATGGGTAGAGTATCTTCAAGGTTTTCATTTTGTATTGAAACATATAAATGGCCAATCAAATAAAGTTGCAGATGACTTAAGTAGAAGAAATATATTACTTCAAGAGAGTCAAATTCAAGTGTTAGGATTTGATTTTCTTAAAGAATTATATGAGACAGATTCAGATTTTAAAGAGGCATTTGAAGCTTGTAAGAATCCTATTTTGATGGATAGGAGTAAATGGTTGGATTATTTCTTACAAGATGGACTATTATTTAAAAGAAATGAGTTGTGCATACCAAACTGTTCTATGAGAGAGAATTTAATCAAAGAAAAACATAGTGGAGGACTTGCGGGACATTTTGGTATAGAAAAGACTTATGAACAGTTGAATAGATTTTATTTTTGGCCAAAAATGAGATATGATGTGGAAAAGTATGTGAGAACTTGTAAAATCTGTCAATATGCAAAGGGAAGAAGCCAAAACACAGGTTTGTATGTTCCATTACCAATTCCAGATAGGCCTTGGGATATGGTAAGTATGGATTTTGTTTTAGGCTTACCAAAGACTCAAAGGGGTAATAATTCAATTTTTGTTGTAGTGGAAAGATTTTAAAAAATGGCACATTTTATTCCATGTTATAAAACTAGTGATGCTACTCACATTTCTAATTTGTTTTTCAAGGAGATAGTAATATTGCATGGGTTGCCTAAGAGTATTGTCTCAGACAGAGATTCCAAATTTGTTGGACATTTCTGGAGGACATTATGGAAGAAATTGGGAACTAAACTGAGTTTAAGTTCTGCCTATTATCCACAAACTGATGGACAGACTAAAGTTGTGAACAGGAGTTTGGGCAATCTTTTGAGAAGTCTTACTGCAGAACATCCAAAATAGTCAGATCAAGTGTTGGCACAAGCTGAATATGCATACAATGACTCACCTAATAGGAGTACATGACAGAGTCCATTCCATATTGTTTATGGAATGTATCCAAGAGGAGTATCTGAATTGAGAAACTTGGGAAAAGAAGAGATAAGAAGTGTAGAGGGAGAAGATTTTGATTATGAAATGCAAGAAATACATGAACAAGTGAAACAACAGCTGCAGGATAGCAACATCAAGTACAAGACCAGAGTAGACATGAGAAGAAGAGAGGTGAACTTTGAAGTTGGAGATTTGGTTTTAGCACACCTCAGAAAGGAAAGATTTCCAAAAAGGGAGTATAATAAATTAAAGTTCAAGAAAATTGGACCATGCAGGGTACTAAGGAAGTTTTCTGCAAATGCATATGAGATTGAATTACCCCTTGATGTTGGAATATCTCCAATTTTCAATGTTGCAGACCTGTACAAGTATGAAGGTGAAACCGTAGACGATACAACACAAGAACATGAGACACAACAGATTGACTGGGTAAAGCAGTTACCTATAGCAAAAGAGTTACAACCAGAAAGGATTTTAGACAAAAAGTTGTTCAAGAAGACCAGAGGACAAGAGTACTTTCAGTATTTGGTAAAATGGAAGGATCAGCCAACTGCTGAAGCTACTTGGGTAACAGAAAGCATGCTACAGAAGATGGGCAGTTCTGTAGAAGAGCTCATGGACAGGAGCCCATGAATAATTTTGTCCTCAGGAGTCTGATGGAGGAGCATGAAACTTAGAGGGAAAATCTTCCAACATATTCCAAAAATACAAACAAATCTACAAGCAAAGCAGTGGGATCCTTTAGCCATCAATTTCCATGTTTTTTTTAGTTAGCATAGAGATAGAATCTAGGAATAAATCATGATATAATAAATACTAAATAGTTAATCCATAGTGGAGGTTCTCGAGGAGATGTCCTCGCTGAACAGATAGGATTAGTTAAGCATAGTGGAGGTTCTCGAGGAGGATGTCTCGCAGAACTGGTAGTTGTATTAAATAAAGCCCCTATTTTAGGAACTGGTTGTTAACATGAACCAGTACATATGTAAGTTTAATGTTATTGTAATGGGATTTGGACCGCAGGCCTTTATCACATATTTTCAAAGAAAAAGGGGTATTTTCTCTGTGTATTGGTCGATCCCGAAGGCGTGGTGACCTCTGAAACCTTTCTGTGCATCTGAACCGTATTGTCTGATAAACTGGTATTTGTATGTGTAATTGGGTTCATTTCTTTTCTTCTAAGTTTTTATATCAATGATTTGGCCTTAATTTCCAATTAACGCATCAGTTGAAGCCTTTAGATTGTGTTTCTCTCATACCGGCGAGCCCTGGCTTCTTTATTTGTATCACAAAGTTCCGTAGGCAAAACTCTATTTTACACAGGAAAATGGTGAAAAACCTTACTAGGAACTGAGTTCCGGACTTGAAACTCTATCAAATAGGGCCGATACCCTTATCGGGTCTGAAACCTTTATCGCATCGCTGAGTTGGAGCGGGGAGGAACTAACCTTTAAAAGTGTCGAAGTCCGACTTCTGGATTTGAAACCTTATAAGGGTGGTTCTATAATATATTGGGTCCTTGGCTTATCGGATCGCAAGACCCAAAGCAGAAAGAGGTTGGAAAGGAGACTTTGGAATCGCCGATTGGAGCATTGAAAGGGCTGATAGTTGAACTGTTGATAGTGTTATTTGCATATAGCACATTTCCTTGAAAACTGGCGCCGATAGTGTATTTTTGGGTATTAGTATTTTCCTTTGTATAAACCCGTCGATAGTGTAATTATTTGGAATTAGCACTATGACCATTTATAACCACCGATAGTGTATTTCCACGGGTAAACGCACTATGGTAGATTTAAAAGTGCCGATAGTGTATTTTACACAAAATAGTGTTAAATCCATTCAAAAAACCCTCCGATAGTGTAATTTATAATTCCTATGGAATTATAGTCTCGAGAGAAGGAAAAAAGACTTATGGTATAAATTGTGCCTGATAACAAGGGTGGGGGTGATTAAAGGAGAAAGAGTAGTGATTTTGAAGAAAAAAAGAATCCTTATAACATTCAGTCTAGAAATAGATGACTAATACCCCAGTGAGAGAAGAAGAAGGGTTTCAGCCAGAATTAGAAGAAATTATATCAAGATTTGGGCATTTTTCTATATCGCCTACACCTAGGCCACCAAAGGGTGACCACGTTCTTCGGAATTGTCTTAGTATTCCCAAGATCTTAGAAGTGTGGTCCACAAGTTCATATCGACCTTTGTCATTAACCTCTAGAGATCATGTTGGTGATAAACATTTAGTTACTAATAATAAGGTCCATTGGAAAAGGGAAAAGTCAAATTTCCTTGTAAGTTGTGTGAAGGTGATTATCATCCCCTTCACCTTTGTCCTCTTATGGATGAGGCTTCCAAAGAGTTGGAAAACCTTACAACTTCCCAACCTTCTCTTCTGGTTGGTTATCAAAAGCTTTCCCTTGATCCTTCACTAGTTGATCCAGTGATTGATCAAAATTCATATTTTCTCAACCCTGCTCTCTCTGAAAGTGAATCTTTTGAGTCCATTCTTGACCAACCATTGGTTAATAAAATGGTAGACCTGGATCCACCTTCAGTTAACTGTACCTTTCAAGTAGAGAGTGAACCTTGTACTGCTCAGGTTCTTCTGGTTTCTTTAGTTTTGAATGAAATGGAGGGAAATCCTCCCATTTCCGAGGTGCATGAGAGCAGTTCTCCTGTTCCCATAGCATAAGAGGGAAACTCTCATGTTCCTACGACACCCCCTCCGAGTAGTTTAGTCATTTCTTTTGATTGGAGTAGACTGGCAAGATATTGACTTCCATCCTATGTGGCTTTCCAGATTACAGTACAAGCTTACCATATGGCCGTACCTAGCATAGTCATAGATGAGGGCGAATCTGTTAGAATTTTGTCCTCAACTACTTGGAAAGGTTTAAGTTCTCCTCAGCTTTTCCCCGTTACCCAGAATCCGTTAGCTTTTAACACAAGAACTATTCACCTATTAGGGATCCTTCCTAAGTTACCTATTAATTTGGCAGGAAAGATTGTCTATATAGACGTGATGGTTGTCCAAGGACCGTTGGATTTTAATCTACTATTTGGTCGTGACTATGTTTATGTCATGGGAGCTCTTGTCTCTTCCCTCTTTCGAGTGATGTGTTTCTCGCATGAAGGAAGCATTGTGATCATTGATCAACTTACATTCATTGGTCCTGAATCAACTCCCACTCAACCATCATCCCTAAATGATTCTTATATGCAAGTGGTATCACCCTCACCACAGGTTAATTATGTGGTCACTTGTTCCATGCCCACATCTACTAATGATCTAGTAGGTGATGTAGTATATCATGTACTAGGGGCATTGGATATCGATTTTTCATTTTGGTCCCTAGACATGTATCCATTCCATAGTGTTGTTCTCCCATCTGATGAGAACCTCTTGGAGGCCATGGCCTCTTTTGGTCTGTGATCATAGGTGTTGGAGCAGAGTTCCTTGTCTTATGTAAAGCTCGTTAAAAAATGAAACAAGGGATGTGAGGATAGTCCTTTTACTACGTAAACCTCTTAAAAAATGAAATAGGTCCCCATGAGGATACTTATTTTACTATTTCCAACTCGTTAAAAAATGAAATAGGTGTCATGAGAAAAGTTCTTTTAGTTGTGTCAAGATCGGTAAAAATGAAACAAGGTGTCATAAGCATGGCTCTTTTCCTATGTCAAGCTCATTAAAAAATGAAACAAATCCCCTTCCAATTTGAGTCTTTGATTAGATATCGTAAAATCTGAGTCGAGTCTTTCACTTGATCTCGTAAGTGAACCTTCATTCTATTCACCTGTTAGTAACCAATAGTCTACTTAGGTGAATGAAATGAAGCTTGGGGTTGGGGGGGGGGGGGCGTGTTCCTCGAATTGAGTCATTATACTGGGGGCATGCAAACTTATCTCAGGTATAGCTTATCTTTGTTTCAAGCTTGTGTAAAAATGAAACCAAACCCAATCATAGTTTGTTTCCGTTTTAAGCTTGTGTAAAAATGAAACCAAATCCAAGTATAGCTTTTTCCCATGTTTGAAGCTTGTGAAAAAAAAGAAACCATCTTCAAGTATACTCAAGCATAGTTTCCCATGTTTCAAGCTTGTGTAAAAATAAAACCATTCCCACTTTACATCTCGTGATTTTCGTTTTTATCAGCCGATCTTTTCCAGATGAGCCTTGGTTTGTCCATTCCATCACCATCATCTCTTTGGTTGATCATTCGCCTTCACTTGGTTGTTTTACCCTTGCCTGAAGAACATTTGCGATGAGTGGTCTTATTAGCTAGCCTCCTTACCTTTATATGTTTTGAGTAGTTCCATCATGACCGGAACCAGTTTGAATCCTTTTATACCACTCGTTCCTCCAAGTAGAGTCATCTTTAAGCTCTTTTTTGACTCTCGAAAGATGAAAAGATCGTCGAGTACTTGTCTTTTCAAACTTGTTAAATTAAATTAATTGACATCATCTCAGTATACGTTTACCCCTTTTTTGGGATGGGATTGACTATTTACAAAAAAGGAACACCTTAGCTGATATGGTCAAGAGTTTATCTCGAATATTGTTTTCTACCTTTTCGGGTTCGAGAAACAAATTACGAAAAGAGACTTGATGGAGTTTTTTTTGTCTCTTTTTCAAACTCTCTAAATATGAAAAAGACACTAAGTTACTCTTCCGTTGGCCTCGAAAAAATTAAACGAAGAAATATTTGTCACCATGACGAGACCGAGTTTTTCCTTCCTAGGACTTGTAAAAGTTACTTGGATGGATTCATTCAAAGAATGAACTTATACGAAAAGCATATGATATCCCCTTCAAGCTTGTGATTAAAAATAATTGGGGTACTCACTAGAAATATTGGGGAAAAAGTGAAAGTGAAACACCTCTTGTATATGCAGTATGTTTCTCTTGAACATGACACTCATTTGTTTCTCGTGTTGGGTTTGGGATATCCTCACTCAGACACTTGAATTTCTGGGTTTGGGTGATATATTTTTCCTCTCATCTAACTATTCCATTTCATCATCATGACCCTTGGTCTTATGTTGAGTCAAATACTGCCACACACTGGAGTCGTGTCGCCAATATGTTCAAGAGAAGTCCTATTTGTAGTTTATTACCTATACATTATCTGATATTTTGCTACAGTCTTGGATCATACTCATTTATTCCACTTTATTCCTTGTTTTGTGTTGATAATGAGGGAATAATTATGGCCCTTCTTCGGTGGGTCACTTCTTGTTGACTCCATCTCATTATCCAGGAAAATGACTTAGAGTCCCTCTTTCAGTACCGTAGAGCTTGTATGCCTTAATGGTAAGTTCTTCTCATCTGATGATAGGTTTTCATCATTGACCTTCGATTGGGTGATTCGACGAGTGTTCAACTTTAGCTTCATTTTCATATTCACGGATTGTACTATCATACCTTGATAGCCATTCTCATTATTGGTGGTTTCTATCATGCCTATTAACGGTTCACATCATTGACCAATAATCAAGTGGTTTTCTAGCATGTTCGTCTTCGAAACATTCATTCCCATGTTAAAATTTGTACTTTGATCGGGTTGGGATGGAGCGCAAGACCCTGAGTTTTGTCTGATATACCTCAGGCTACATGGAGTTATGTATTTTTCATGATTGTATACATGTTTCTTCTATACAGATGGCAGCGACCATACTATGAGACTTTATATTTATGATGATGTTGATCCTTTTATATCAGGGGGTTGCATCCATACCTTGGATCTTAGACTTCCAGATAATCCTTTTCATTCAGATGGTTGCGCCCATGCCGTGGATCTTTTCACATAGTCCTTTCTATCCAGATGGCTGCATCCATACCGTGGATTCATGTTTTGATATCAGATATGTATATGTATATGTGTCCTTTATTTGTAGATCTCCTGATAGTGTTTGTTCTCGTCCTTACAAAATATTGTAAAGCATCTTAGCCATAACTCCCTATTCTGCCTTCATGCTTTAGGGGGCATCTATTACATAGTATTTTGTCACGCCTCCTACACTTCCATGTGTCATACCCCAGAGTGCCTGAAACTTGGAATTTATGTAGTGTACCCATCATGATATTTAGTCCATATCCTCCCTGAAGACTTAATGAAAACATGCCTTGAGCTTTCCCTGAAGAAGTAAGCTCAAAACCCTAATTTCAAGGTCAGTGCGACTGTGACACTGGAAACTCATGATGATGGCTAGTTGCATTCTATTAGCCTCGCGCTGCCAGCGCATTTTTTACTTGGATACTCATGTTGATCTATAAAAGAAAAGTTTTCCCAAAGAGGACAAGAAGCTTTGTGATCTAGAGGCTTCTAAAACGATGATCTAGAAGCTGTTCATTGTGGATGTGGTCAAATTCTCCCAATATTTTCCTTTGATATTATCCCTATGAGCTTCCTCCTTGAGATGAGGGCCTTCCGCTATCTTTGGAGAGATCCTAACTCCCTCTCCCTACCTATATATTCATCCTCTCCCATTCCCAAATGGTTGGTCTCTGATTATTTACACCCTTATGCTGAGATAGTGCCTAAATGATACTCATTTGGCTTGGATAAGGAGTGCTTGGAGAGCTTGAACTTGGACTTGGACATTCACTCAAGGAGGGCTTATTAACATCAAGGCTTGATTGTATGCTTCCTCTTTTATTCATTAATATATACAACTGTTGGTTCACTTTCCATAACTTCTTGTGTCAATGCATCATTTATCTTAATGCTCCTTGATTTGTTAAGTAGATTACATTTTATTATGCTTGTTGCACTTTTATGATTTGTTGTGTCTTTGGCCTCTTGTGCATGTATTCAAACGTTGTGATAAGTAGGGTTGAGCCTGAGGAGCAAGAGATCAGGATCTTCAACAAAGGGTGCGTTATAGCATCAGAACGAGGTAGGTCTCCTTCCTCTTCTCTCATTTCGATTGTAATTTAGGAAAGTGTCTTGTAGATTGTCACGTTAGTTGCTAGTCCCACTAATTGGGATAGAGGGATCATCTCTATCCATAGAGAGGATTTACCTAGACAACACCTTCACATGAAGTTGGGTATCAAAGATTTTGAGTGGAATTTGGTACTCAAGTACCATGGTTTTATACAAAAATAAATCAATTTGGAGATGAAGTTCTTGAACATCTCCTCGCTTAGCGTTTCATACTGATATGTTGTTAATATTGAACGTAAATTTAAATAGAAGAAAAAATACTTTGGATCTACAAATTCAAATCAGGGAAAAGGCACCCCCAAACTACAGAAAAAAGGATAGAGCCAAGGTGAGGTGACCTAGTACAGCCCTTCGAATCCACAAGCAAATAATTGCACCACATAAATGAAGGACACAATGAAAGGGTGTGAGTTCCACAAGATACCCACCCACAACACAAGTGAGTGTCACACCAAGTAGTCACTAGTGGCCAAGATAAAAGCTTTAGATTCATATGCATGCTTTGACTCTGAGTCAGAACCTGACAAGGGGAATGACAAGGGGAAGAAGAATATTGATGTAGATCCCAACACCATCATTGCCACAACCAAGGCCTAAAATATTGAGCCTAAAGATCCTGAAGAGGTGGAGCATCTCTTCCACTCACATATGTGGGTGAAGGGTTCTCCATTATAGTTCATTATTGATAGTGGGATCCAAAAGAAACTCATCTCAGCTAAGGTCGTGAAGCAGTTGAGACTTCCGATGACACTACACTCGCAGTCGTACACCATTGGATGGCTCCACCAAGGGAAAGATCTTCGCGTCAGCCATTAGTGTTTCCTACCCTACAACATGAAGCCCTTCATAGATGAGGTATTGTGTGATGTTTCTCCCCTTGAATTTTGTGACGTATTATTAGGCCAACCATACTTGTGGAAGTGTTATGTTGTGTATGAGTCCAGGCCTTGCACTGTTATTATTACTTTGGGTAGTAAGTTTACAAGATACTAGAGGTGGCCCCTCCTACAACCATTTATTTGATCTCTACTAAGCAATGTAGTAAGACCATCTCCCATACTAGGAAATTTGTCTTCTTTCTAATTCTCTCTTAATGTAAGGGGAAGATCGTGGCCACATCCATGGCCCATGTGAAGGGTTCCTCCACACAGCATAAGCAGGTGGATAAGGTCGTGGAAGAATACAATGAAATCTTCTCCTCACCCACAGGGTACCTTTGCACTGCCAGGTTAAGAATTTGACTGATTTGACCCCTAGAGCACCTCTACTCAATGGGTCGATATACTGCTTCTATATTCTAGAAAATAAATAAATAAAGTGGCAGATCCAGGAATTTCTACAAAAGGGGCACATCCAACCAAATTCCTCACCTTGTGGGAGCCCAATTGTACTCATATAGAAGAAGGATGGGACCTGGAGACTTTGCATTGATTATTAGGCACTAAATAAAATCACTATCAAGAACAAGTATCCAATCCCATATATTGATGACCTTCTTTACCAACTCAAGTGGGCCAAGTAATTTAACAAGATTGATTTGAAGTTTTACTATCACCAAGCTCCAATAGATCCCATAGATGTATGAAACACCACCTTCAAATCCAAGGAGAGCCTTTTTGAATGGTTGGTTATGCCCTTCAAGTAAACAAATTCCCCTACAACTTTTATGATGCTGATGGATGATACCTTGTGGCCTTTCACCAACTCGTTTGTGGTTGTATATGTGGACGACATCCTCATCTTCAACAAGAGTTGGGAAGAACACTTGCAACATATTCGATAGTTCCTTCATACCCTACGACAACACAAGCTATGTGCCATCTTAGAGAAGTGCGTATTTGGCATGAAAAAGGTCCAATATATGGGTTACATCATTGATGAGCAAGGAATTCATGTGGATTGACTAACTAAGGTCCAATTCATTCAGGATTAATCAACCTTGACCACTCTAATAGATATTTTTGTAACTTTCTAGGCCTTACCAATTTCTATATAAGGTTCATGTTGAGATTCTTGTATATCACTTGCCCTTTGAGTCAAGTTACCAAGGGAAAAGAAAAAGAAAATTTTTTCTGGTCTAATTCCCAACATAAGGCATTCGTTGAACTAAAGCACTACCTTTTCTTTGCACCAGTGCTCACATTTCTAGACCTGCAACAACCATTTGCAATTGTGACATATTACTCTGACTATGTTATTGGTGTAGCCCTCTATCAACAAGGGAATCTGGTGGCTGAGTCATAGTGAGAAAATCTCTGATAAAATTTAGAAATACCCCACTTACAATAAAGAGATGTATTCCGTTGTGCAGTCTTGTCGGCAGTAGAAACATTACATTCTAGGGAGGAGACGATCATCCACATAGATCACAACCCTTTCAAGTTTATACTGACACAAGGGAAGTTGCAGAATGCTTTCCATCAGAAATGGTCCACATATCTGTAAAAAATCCATTTGAACATTAAGTACAAGAAGGGAAACACCAATAATGTTGCAGATTGCCTCAGTCGACCATCATTTGTGGCACTGACTACTGTGTTGAACTCTTGTGGGAATGAGACTTTTGAATGGCCGCAACTTTACAAAACGATCCATAATTCTCCACCACATACCAAATGTTGATGAATGTCAAGAAAGTTCTAGACTTCGACCTCTAGGACACACCATTATGCCACCTGTGACACCTTTGTGTTCCTTCAAGTGAGGGTGCCAAGATGATTTGGGAGGTGCACTACAATTCGGTTGCGAGACATTTTGGTGTAGAGAAGAAAATGCCAGTATTGGAAAAGTATTTTTTTGGCCAAGTCTCCAACAAGATGTTAGAAAATATATCAGATCCTACACTACCTGTGCCATCACCAAGCCAACCATTAAGGAGCAATGCATGTATACTCCTCTGCCTACTCCTAGTCATCCCTGGGAATCCATCTCCATGGAATATATATTTGGCCTTCCTTTTACCAAGCATGGTAACAAATATGCATTTTTGGTCATCGATATATTTTCTAAGATGGCCATATTGAATGTCTGTAAGAAGAGTATCACAATAGAAGCCATTGCCAAACCCTTCTTTGAACAATTATGGGTACATTTTGGGGTCCCACAAACCATTATATCATATCAGGATATCAGGTTCCTAAGCGCATTTTGGTTGAGCCTCTGGTCAATGTTGGACACCAAGCTTGCCAAGTTGACTACATTCCACCCCTAGACTTATGGCTAGATAGAGGTCATCAACAGGATGATTGTGCACATACTACACATGTACAACTCTAAGCATACACAAACATGGGATGAGAGTCTTCCCTATGTGAAACATAGATATAACAGATCTCTCCATAACTCGACTAACCACAACCCCTTTCAAGTATGGTTGGGATTTCAACCATTATGACCTCTTGATGTTGCACTGCCCTTTGAAACTACATAGGATGAATATGCCCATGTTCAGTCTGAAGCTAATAAAGCCACCAAGTTTATTGAGCCCATTCAACACATCAACCAACAGGTTCACGACATCTTAGATAAAGCCAATGCCAAGTACAAACAATGACATGATCAACATTGAGTGCCACATAAGTTTCAGGTGGGTGACAAAGTTTGGTTACATCTGCATAAAAAACACCATGCCAAAGACAATCGAAAGCTTTGACCACTCTGATACGGGCCTCACACCATCACCAAGGTTGTGGGGTACAATTCTTTCTAGCTCAGTATCCCCCCATTCCTTGGCTTGCACCCCATATTCAATGTGGACTACCTTTGGCCATACTTTCTGCCGTTGTTTGACACATCAAACATTGTTGAGCAGTTGACACCAATAGACCTCAACCTAGATTGCATTGAACAAAACACTATTGATCAGATCATGGACACACATATCAAGAAAACTTTCAAATAGAGGATCCAACTGTATCGAGTTGTCAAATCTATCCAGCTTCTGCACCAAGGCAAATGACTCAATAGGGATCAAGTTCAACAAAAATTTCCCCATCTCATGGAGGAACTCAATGCAATGGGGACCATTGATTCCTAAGGGAGAAGGAATGATCTAGGTGGATATTGGTGGCCACCCGCCTATTCCACTTGGAGCCCCAACTCTGTTTCTTTAAGTTTCCTTAATTGTTGCACAATTTACTATTTTTGGAAGTTTTTTGGGTCCTAAACTTCCAGAGCTATTTTGAGGCCCTAAACAATGTTTTTTTGAAAAACAAACAGACCTATGGTATATAAGAAGGGTTTATAATAATTTTTTTTTGTCTCAGATAGATATTTCTAACGAGGTATCGTACACATCAAATAAAGATCGTATGCCAAAGTTATGACCCCAATAATTTTATGTACCAACTAACCCCAAAGGGGCCTACAAACGTTTGTTGGTTCATCTCCTAGGGTTAGGTTTTTGGGTGTTTAGGGTTTTCCATTGTTTCTCAATGATAAATAAGCTTCTAAGCCTTAATGTAACAAGGTTTAGGAGGCATGTAGTAGTCACATCTCTTCTTAGAGATAGCTAGCATCACCTGAGCTAGTTTATTTCCATTCCACATGTAAACAATTTTCAGTATTTGTAATTAAAGAATTGAAGTTCAGTTTCTGGTGTAGCTCTATTTCTATTTTAATCTATATTTCATTTCATTCATGCATAAATATGGATCATTTGGATCATTATGCTAATATGGTAATATCCCAATATTTGATATTCAATTGTGTGTTTCCTAATATGTGGATACTTATTGATAGTTGATGGTCGATAGTTGATAAGTCACTAATGGGTCCTTTACTAATAGGTTATGCCTTCTTGTTTACTAATAGAATTACTGGTTTCTATCAGTTTTGGGAGATTTTCTTCCATTGTTGTCTGGAGAATCTACTAAAACCTATCTTCTTGATAAATTGATTACCTAAGGTTTTGACACATTATTGCTAAATGACTGGGGAAAACCCCCATTAATTGAATGATTTCTATCAAGGTCTTTCAATGTCAAGAGTTCACGCTACCACTACTAGTTGAGTCTTTCTCGATACCAATAACCCAGTATTTGATAATCCCCTTTCCAAGTAATTCTTGGTAATGGCCCTCTTATTGACCATACAACCAAGGTCTGAGGGTGGGATCCCCAAACCCCAACTCCCAAATAACTCGAAAATATGAAGGGAAATTAGCCCATGAAGTTCTCCAAGGAAAAGTGGGCTTGTAGAAGGGATTTCCTTAGTCTTCCCTAGGGCTAGAAAATATTTTTAAGTGAGGGATCAAATCAAGGACCTCATATATTTTACATAACATTTATACATGATTTTCCAAGTGAGCTACCCTCAAGGACACTAATTTTTACTATTATTGTTTTTGGTTTAGATGTTGATTTTTTAAGCATTTTTCATTTTTTTTTTTAATATTGGTTTGTTAAGGGTTTTTAAAGTTTGTTCTAGATAAGAAGGTTTAAAATATCAAAAATTGCCTCCTAAAAAAAGGATGATGTTGTATTGCCACTTTTCAAAATAAACATAAAGATTTAACACTAAATGTGACTTTTAAAAAATGCGAACTTTATAAATTTTTTAATAGGAAAAATTGTTTTTTTGGAAAATTTAAAAACTACTTTTCCATTTTCAAACTACTTAAAAACAAACTTTCTTAAAAAATTACAGGGAAAAAAACAAAAAAATAAACTAAATTTTATTAAAAAAATAGAGAAAAAATAAATTCAAAATAGTAATTAGATTTAAAATTAAAATTAAGACAGCCCTATGCCAGTGAACTACCCATTGCAAGCCATATGACAATCAAGCTTACTACGTGACACATGGCTTGATTGTGGTGGAGGGGAGTGCAGGGGTGTGGATATTGACGGTAATGCATGACATCACCCCATTATTATATGATGGTTTTTTTGTGTTTATTTCTTTTTTAAACATTTATTTTTTATTTTTTTGGTATTGTTTTTCCTTTTAAGTTATTTTATATTTTTGTCTTTTAATTTTTTTTTCCTTTTATTTTTTAATTATTATTATTATTATTTTTAAATAAAAAACAAATTGGTATTAAATTTTTTTATAAATTTTATTTTTATTTTTTACTTTTCTAAATGATTTTTTTTATTATTTTGTTTATATAGAAATGATTTTATAGACTATAGTTAAAATAAATTGTAAGTTTGATGCCCCATTCAGAAGGGGGTCAATCTATCTCAGGTTAACCTTTCAAATGCGATAACTTTTTAAAGCACCCCCATTTCACCAAAACAAATAAACAAATAAACAAACAAACAAATAGAAAACAAAAACTCTTTCTAGAACCACTCTCTTTTTTTATATGTTAACTTTTAAAGTTTTTTGTAGTCATGATATTTGGTATTTAATGCCATGGTTGAAAAATGTTGAAATTTTAACCCTAAAAAAAGGGTGATGTTGCATCACCACTTTTGCATTTTGGAGTGTTTATTCATGTTTTTCATAATCGTGATATTTCGTTTCTAATGCCATGGTTGAAACACGTTGGAATTCTAACATTTAAAAAAAAATGGAGATGTTGCACACCACTTTCGCATTTGGTTTTGTTTTTAATGCAAAAGATGGTTTTTTAAGGGACACAATTCTCATTTTGAGGTCACAATTCTCATTAAGTTGGTAACTTTGTTAAAATATCAACTCATCAATTTGTTGTATTTGAATCATTATACTAGGGTATTAGACTTTATTTCTTCAATAGTGCCATTTGTTATCTCTCAATCTTGCACCTTAAAATTCAATCAACATAAGGTTCACATAAATTAGGAATATTTTCCATTGTCAGCATAACAATCACTCTTATTTTATGATCACTAACGCAACTAAAGAGGGAAATCCCTATTTTTAGTTTGCATCTATTTATAAGATCTACAGATTATGGATGTTCAATAACCTCAAATTAGAAACATCATATAAGTGATAATGGTTGAATAAGTCATGAATAGGGCCTACTGTTTGAGCCATGGAGTCAAATTAGTCTAAAAATGGATATGAAATGGTAGCAAAGAAATAGGGTACACTCCCTTGGTAATCCCAAAAGAAATAACACATAGTCTACATATCAAAGTTGAGTATAAAAATCTAAATATTCAAGGAAAGAGTTTTGTACTCAAGTTCCTACTACAATGAGATCGAGTAAATGAATGGAATTATGTAGAAATCTAATACAAATTGCAATTGTTCAAGATTTCAAACTGAAAAACAAGAGACACAATTCTACTCTATTGATTTGTGGAATGGAAACCACAATTTAGAACAACATGCATAGACATGTAATAAGAAAAACCATAAATACATGGTGCTTTCTAGGGGAACCCAACTCAAAAAAACCCCTCAAACCTCTTTGCATTAATTAGTTGAATAGAGAAATTATTACAATTGCTAGCTCCAACTCTCACCTCAACCTACAATAGAATATTTTTTCTCTCTGCTCAATGAGAAACTCTAGCCAATACTTAGCCAGTTATTTTCTCACCAAGCCTTGTATTTCCTTGCGCAAATCTTGAGGAAATTAGCCCCTAAAAGATAGGAATTTCCTCCAAATTGATTGCACAATTCCCAAGGATTGATATTTGATTCATTCAACACCTATACACCCAATACTAGTCTACAACTGATGTTACACTACGTTATCATTTCCACTTCAGCTGAGGAATTTGAATTCCTTTCATGCACTAGATATTTTGGGTTGATTGATCAATTAACTGACAGATCTCTAAGTTAGACTATTGCCCCACTACACAACTAGCCTTCAATTGACTCTATCAATAATTAGAGGTCAGTTAACTGAATACAATTGAAAATCACTGAACTAGATTGCTAAAATTTAGAAATCACACATGCATAACTGAACTCCAAGCCCTCTAACTCAAATTTACTAAGCTAACTAAGTGACAAGAGCTATGTCACACTAGTTAACTGCCTCCAAGTTGTCCCGTTGATGTGGAATTTTTATTTACTCAATTTGACTAAGGATAAAGTCAAATTGAGCCTTTCTTGCTACATTTTTTTAACACTCCCTCTTAGCAAGAAATGGATTTTAAAAATCCACCACCCCTATCCTGCACTTGTGGAATTCGAATTTACCTCTTGACAATGCCTTTTCATGATGTCAACATCTTGCTCCTCAGTTGGAATGTACTTCATCAACATAATTCTCCTTTGCACACAGTGCTGCAAATGATGATATCAAATATCAATGTGCTTGGATCTGTCATGAAATATCAGATTCTCAGAGAGCTTAATGCAACTTTTATTATTAGAATATCACTATCAAATCCATCTCTTGACTAAAAATACCCACAAGTATTTCCTCATCCACATGGCCTCACATGCTTCTTGACATGCAGTGATGTATTCAGCCTCTACTGAGCTAAGCACCATAGACCTATGCTTCCTATTGTACTAGGAAATAGCTGTGGACCCAACACTAAAGATAACACATGAAGTAATTTTCATATTTGATGGAATCCTTGCCCAATGTGCATCACTGAAGCCTTGGATCTTCACTCCCTCTATCCTCATGTACCATAATCCATACTTGATAGTGCCTCTGAGGTACCATAACACATGCTTTGTTGCCTTCCAATATAGCTTGGTAGGCATCACCATAGCATGACTTAGCTAGTTTACTGCATAGCACATGTCGGGTCTTGTTTTCACAAGATACATTAGAGACCCCACAAGCTCCCTATAAATGGTAGCATCAAGATTTTCACCTGAAGTGGCATTCTCCTTCCTCCAGTTTGTAGATAGAGGTATGTCCATGGGCTTACAACTCTCCTTGTGAAATTTCTGGAGTATTTTAGAGGCATACTTCCCCTGAGACAAAAATAATTCACCATCACCTTACCATACTTCCAGCTTAAGGAAGTAATGCATCAAGCCCATGTCTTTCATCTCAAATTCCCTTGCAAGATCCTCTTTGGAAGAGCAAATGAATTACTCATCACCTGTCAATATTAAATCATTAACATACAAAACAAGAATAAGAAACTTACGTCTACTACAATTTGATAGAGGTTCAGATCTTCTTCACTTTTGGTGAAGCCCAATCTAATAAGATAACTTTGAATCCGAGTGTACCATGCGCAGACACCTATTTGAGACCATACAATGCTCTATTGAGTCTACACACATTTGACTCTTGATCATATGTCTCAAATTCTTTTGGCTGCTCTATGTAAATTTCCTCCTCAATAACATCATTGAGAAAGGCATTCTTCACATCCATCTAGTGTATTTTCCACCCCATCTACGCAACTAATGCTAGAATGGATCTGATTGAGGGATATCTTGTAATCGGTGCAAAAGATTCCTCATAGTCCACTCCCTCTATTTGAGAGAATCCTTTGGCCACAAATCTATCCTTGTAATTCCTGATACTCCCGTCAGCTACATCTTTCACTTTGTAGATCC
Organism: Pinus tabuliformis; assembly: GCA_031772625.1. Taxonomy (NCBI): domain Eukaryota; kingdom Viridiplantae; phylum Streptophyta; class Pinopsida; order Pinales; family Pinaceae; genus Pinus; species Pinus tabuliformis. The sequence goes on along the minus strand of CM062818.1, from coordinate 912,301,820 downwards.
ATCTCGAACCAGCCACTGATTTCCCTTATGGTATTAAATCACCACCCATACATTGTTCTTCATGATGGATTCATATTCTTCCACCATGGCATCAACCCAAATAGGTTGAGAAATTGCTTCCTCAAATGAAGAAGGCTTTGTCTCAATCAATAAAAACAACATAGTAATTATGTTTTGTTGGGGAGGTTGTAGAAAAGGGTCCACAAACATTAGGGTGGACTCTCTCCAATATTTCATTTGCTTTGATCTCTCGGCCATGGAAAGTGGATTTGACATATTTCCCCAATGTGAAACCCTTGCAGACATCATGTTGGTCAAGGGAGCTGTAGGGATAACAGTGGTAAGTTTTTGCATGATTTTTAAGGCACCATCATGTAGATGACCCAATATCCTATGTCGGACTTCTCCAACCTCTCATCTCTGCGCTTTTTTAGCATTACTGCTCAATGCAGTGTAATCTCCCACCTCATGTTTGTATAGGCACTTAACACGAAACTCGATCTGCTTCACTTTCCTAGTAGCTATGTGTCTCAGAAAGGATTTCCCTTTACTAAAAATTACATCATAGCCTCTATCCTCCAATACTGCTACAGAGATCAGGTTCTTCTTCAGCCAAGGTACACACATAACATCTTTGAGGCAAAGAGGAGAGGCTTTCTCACTCTCAAAGGTGATAATACCAATTCATGTAGCACTGTATCTCCCATCATCCCCCATTTTGATATGTATTTGGATATCCCTTTCCTCTAGGCTACTGAAAAACTCCTTGCACCCTGTCATATGGAACGAGGCACCAGAATCAAGGTACCACACTCTCCCCATAATAGTGTTTTCCATGAATGTTATTAGGGTGAAGTGTAATTTGAATTATGAAGCCAGTGCTTCACCTCCTGCTCCTCTTAAAGGCTTCTTGGTAGAATTATTATGAAAACATTTTTTTGCATAGTGCTTGAATTCGTGGTAGTGGAAGAATTTTATCTTGCTCAAGTCTTTCTTCTTGCCATTATTTTGGCTAGATTCAGATTTTCTTTGGGTCTTCTTCCCTTTTCCCTTTCCAACCAAGGCAAAATTCTCTTCATCCTCATCTTTGGAGGATGTTCCACATTTGTTCTTTCTCCTAAACTCTTCTTGAACCAAATCAGACCATAACCTTTCCCAGTTTAGTAATTTTTTCCTTCCATTCACAGAGTCATGGTAGTTGTGCCAGGATTTTCGAAGTCCTAGAAGAGCTAGGATCACCAGGTCATCTTCTGCAACATTCACCCCAAGCCCTCCAATATCATCTCGAACTTGTGTAAACTTAAATAGATATTGTGGAATAGTATCATTCTTCTGCATTTTAATGTTTCGAAGTTTGTCTTTTAGGGCCAATTTTCTATGGTCACTGCTATTTTCAAATAACTTAGTCAATGTCTTCCACATAGAAAATGGTGTCTATTTTCCATGGAAATTTGAGACCACATGGTATCTCACACAACATCCTTCTTCCGTTGGGCTAATTTCTGTGCATCAGACTGTTGGGGTTTTGCAATGTCAGTTTTAACATGTTCTAAAGCACCATTTTCATCAAGCACTAATTCCATTCAATCCTTCCAGTCTATGAAATTCGATCTACACCCCAGGGCGTACTCCAATATTAGTTTGTTGAAAGTCATCCTCCTGATCCTGAAGAAAAACCACAGCAGAGAAGCTGTGAAATCAAAATTTCTGAGAGACAAGTTTGAAATACTGGTTCTAATGTGATTTCAAGGCTCTGATACCATGTATAAATTTGATATAAATCACAACTACTCAAGATTTCAAACCGGAAAATAAGAGACACAATTCTACTCTATTGATTTGCGAAATGGAAACCACAATTTAGAACAACATGTGTAGACATGCAATAAGAAAAACCACAAATACACAGTGATTTCTAGGGGAACCCAATGGGGAAAACACCTCAAGCCTCTTTGCATTAAGCAATTGAATATAGAAATTATTACAATTTCTAGCTCTAGCTCTGATCTCAACCTGCAAAAGAATAGTTGTTCTCTTTGCTCAATGAGAAACTCTGGCCAACACTTCGCTAATTATTTTCTCACCAAGCCTCTTATTTCCTTATGAAAATCCTGAGGAAATTAGCACCTAAAATATAGGAATTCTTCCAAATTGATTGTGCAATTCCCAAGGATTGATCTTCTAACTCATGCAACACCTGTACACTCAAGACTAGTCTACAACTAATGTTACATTGCCTTGTCATCTCCACTTCAATTGATGAATTTGAATTCCTTACATGCACTAGCTATTTTGGGTTGATTGATCAGTTAACTGATAGATCTCTGAGTTAGGTTGTTGTCCCACTGGATAACTGACCTTCAACTGACTCTATGAATAGTTAGAGGTCAGTTAACTAAATACAATTGAAAATAACTAAACTAGATTGCTAAAATTTAGCAATCACACATGCATAACTGAACTCCAAGCTCTCTAACTCGAATTTACTAAGCTAACTAAGTGACAAGAGCCATGTCACACTAGTTAACTACCTCAAAGTTGTCCCGCTGATGTGGACATTCGATTTAATCAATTTGATTAAGGCTAAAGTCAAATTGAGCATTTCTTGCTATATTTTTTAATAAATTAAACCACATTATTCCAAATTTGTAGATTTAGCAAACTCTAGTTTAGTGAGAAAATCTACAAGAGTCCTTATATAATTAGCTTCCAAGAACTTAATAGTAGCTTTTATTTAGAGATGCTTTATAAAATATGGAGAAAATTTTCTACATTAGATTACGAAAACAAATCAATCCATTGAGAAAGGGAATTACCACATTGCCTAATATACCAATATGTTGAAAAGAAAGAACCAAATGGTGAAGACATAATTGTTCGTTTCATTATCCTCTCAAAGGTAAAACAATGTTCCAATACATGGGGAATCATCACCGAGAAACCAACCATTACATAGTCTTCAATATAATGTTAGATAGATTTTCTAGTGCTATCCTCCACAATATCCCAAGGCTAAGAAAGGAGATCGACGGAGGTAACCTCAAACAACTTAATGTTCAGCAGCTTTTGCTAGGTCAAAAAGTAAAAAAAGTACCAAAAAAACACCTTTTTCCATGTTTTTTGGAGGCACACTATTTTTTTAGAGTAGCTATGGGAGAAATGGTTTTTGGAGGTCTAGAAGCAGTCGTTTTCAATGCTTGAAGATTCTATGGTGTAGTAGATAGGTAGATCTTTCTCCAACATTTTTCAGATCTTGAGTTGGAGCTCGGGAACCCCTCCAAAAGTCACTTACAAGAAGCATGCTACGTTTTCTCTGGGCATGCTACATTTTCAGGCAATTCTCTACGTTTTTGCCTAGAACTCATTTTTCTCAGTTTGCTCAGTCTAGTTTAACTTTTTATGATGTAATTTGTCATTTTAGGGGTTGTGATGATGTATTGAGGTGTAATTATGTTTTTCAAACTAAAAATTAAGTAGATTCATGCTTGCATAGGTTCTTATGGTCAAATGAATCAGCTTTGCACCAAATTGGGAGTTAGTTTCTAAACTCCCTAGTCTTAGGTATGGTTGGAGATATTCTTGTAAGAAATTCCTTGAATGTTGGATTCGACTCCTAAGAGGGGGAAATTGATATTTTGATCTATATGTAACCCAATCTAAGTTAGAGAAAGGGTTGGACATCAGTGTGTGGAACTCTTGGAGCTTGTATTCAATTATCTTTTTACAGGAAATCAAAGGACAGTTACAGCTATTAATCAGGAATTATTGTGTTGTGAGTTTGTGATAATGTTTTCTCTTTGATATAGTTTTATATGAATGATATACAAGTCTCTTTTTCATATATTCCATCTTCAGTGATTTTCCTAAGAGGTTTTAAGCATAATTCTTTTAATTAAGCTACGTTTTGGTTAGGAATATCATTTTGTGTACTTAGTATTCTGATAAATGAATTCATGCTTGCCATGATCATTTTGAATCTTTTCTTTATAACCCTACACTACATCGAAAAAACCCCAAAGTACCACAAAGACATACCTACCTTGCTCCTTTATATCGCTTGCAACTGAAACGTTAGATCTTTTGACCTAGTTCCCTGATTTTCACTCCTGATCCAACAAAACCCTAAAATATTTAAACCTTAGAGCTGAAACAGACCTAGCCTAATATCTTTTTCCCACTCTATTATAGACATATTTGGGCACTGCAACCCCAATCATACATGTCTAAAAACCAAGGGCTTCTAATTCCCTAAAAGTGTTGTTTCATACCCTAAAGGAGCAAGGTCAGCTGATTACATCATCTCCCAGAAGTTCTCCATGAAAAACTACTCAGAACTGGTCAAAGCAGGACCATACAGACTACCCAGTGCTAAAGGTGCGATGCATCTCACCTACCACATGAAAAAAGTGCGATGCATACTGGAAAACCCTTCTATAGGGTGCGATGAGCAAGAGAAGACAAATGGCAGAAGCAGTTTGCTAGGTGGAAACCCAGAGAATCTTCTAGAAACTGTTCATTTGACACTTGCCTCTCTGAGTTCGCCCAGGGATGAGTAAGGGATATAAAATCTCCATGTGGAACCAAGAACTATCAGTGAAATGACACTAATCAAAATCCCAGAAGCTGACTCACTCTCCTGTAAACATCTATATATGGATCCCTCATCCAAGAGATCCAAAGGCTAGAATTTTGTAATTTGCAAGGAAGTGCTATTGGTTTCTGTTTGAAGACATTGTTAGGTGATCTTGCTTTGTATGAGGTGAAGAGGGCTTTCATGGTGGGAGGATGGCGCTGGGTCAGACCAAGTGGTTGTAATTCTCTCTTCTACTACTTTTACTAATAAAGCTATTTGAGTTTTCCTCCATATTCTTGTGTATCTCTGAATATTGTGTTGATATATGCATTTGTATGGTCAATATATATTTGATCCTATATTGTTTACAGTGATAGATCTCTATGTTTTGATGGTATTATGCTGCTATGAATCTACAGGTGCTCTTTGAAGCGGGACCGGTAAGGAAGCAGTGGCGAGATTCTGTCAAAGGAGAAAGGAAACAAGCAAGGAGCCAAGCGGAAGACTGAGGTTGGTACTCTCTGCTTCTTTCTCATCTCTCTCTCGTAAAGGAAAAACAAGTGACTTTAATCTGTTTGTTTCTAAGATAGCTACCTGTCTTAGTGGGACTAACAACTCTAAATAGACACTAGATTTCCCGATAACACACTCCAGTCATAATTGGTTGTGAGATTTATAGAGAGAGTCCTCTCTGGTTTAGCAGGGATAACTGCTGAACCCTAAGTGGTCTGAGTTTACCTCTGTCGATCTCCTTTCTTAGCCTTGCGATATTGTGGAGGATAACATTTTGGCACCGTTGTTGGGGAACACGAGATTATATCTTCCCTGGGAAAGAACGACAAGGATCAAATCTGATTTGCTAATGGTGGACAGTGGTCAGACACATATGGGAAGATCAGGTATTCAAATTGAACTTTCATCCAAGACTTCATGTTCTTTATTGTAAATTGTTTCTTCTCTTTTCTTGAGAATGTCAAGAAGGTTTTCCAGAGTATATTGTATTTGATAAAATATTCCAGGCTCACATTTGATTCCTTTCCTTTGAAGATTGTGAATACAAATTTTGATTTTGATCAAGACCCTTCTTTTGAATCTTATGTTGACCATCTTCAACTTGATAAGCCTCAAGACATCAAGGCTAATCCTACAGCTTCTGTACATACTCCTACACCTTGTAAAATTCCAAATAGATACAAGCCACTCATCTTACCTCCTGTACTCCATGATTCCCTAAAAATTATTACAAATATCTTCCTAGGTTTGATGGAGAATATGGTAACATCACTGTTGAAAAACACATTCAAAATTTTGAAACTTTTCTCGGCCTCTTTTAGGTTGAATAATGTTATGTCAGTATCACGATTTTTTCTTTCTCTTTGCAAGGCGAAGCCAAGAAATGGTTCAAAGACTTACCAACTACAAGAATTTTTTATTTCCATCAGTTTGTGAAAGTATTTCTTGATAAATGCGTGATCAAGACTAATCTTTTTTTTTTTTAGAAGAATATAATCATTTGAAAAGATATCCAGGAGAAACAGTGCAATTTAATCAAGTATACCATTCAATCCCTGCTGATATCAAACTGCCACCCAGTTTAACTCTCTTACACTACCCGAATTCCTTTGATCTGAAAATGGAATTTCAATTGAGAGAAAGGGACCCTAAAACACTCGAAGAAATGCAGGACATTGCAATAGCTGTGGAAGCTAATATACTAGTCAAAAGGTCAAAGTTGAAAGAAGAAACAAAGAGGGAGAACATAGAGAAGGAACACCTAACAGCTTCAGAAGTGAAGCTCGACATTTTGGTAAGTAGAATGGAAGAAATGATACAAAATATCACCATGAGAGATGAATTTGTTGTTCAGAAACATCATGTCCCACTTATTGCAGAAGAAGAAAAGGTTGTTGGCCCTAATCATTTTCTTGCTAATTCCAGTTACCATAGATCAGAAAATGATTGTTTTATGTATTCATTTATAGATAGTCATGAAAATGGATTTGTAGATCAATCTATGGAGAAGAAATCTGTTGATCCAATGTGTATGCTTGATGTTATTCCTTATAGTGATGAGTTACCCAAGTATGATCAGTATGATGATGATTATATTGTTGAAATAGAGGTTGACTCTTCAAGGAAATCAACAGCATGTTGGTGGGAGGAGGAAGTTCAATTACAACAACTCAAATATAGAACTCAACTTATGCATATCAATCATGACAGCAATGAAGTGAATCTAGAAAATTTCAAATCAGGTGAAAGGTCTTTCCCTTTGTGTTTTACTTCATTTCAATTACTGAGAGAAAACTTTCCTAAGATTAGAAATCAAGGGTCTTTCAATTGTGATATTGAGCACGAAGAAGCCAGTGAACTTCTTGATGAAGACTCCTTACCCTTGTGTTTCTCCTCATTTGAAAAAATAAGAGAAAACTATAAGCAAGCAGATAAGAGAGTTATCAAAAACATAAATGGGCAGCCTTCTCATGAATCGGTTGAGGATGTCACTTGTGATATGGAACCTTCTTTCACTCCAGAATCCCAACCGCTACGTTATATTGAGTTTCAAATCACAGATGAAAGTTTAGAATCTGAAACATATTGTGAAGTAATGTAGGATAATTCTATACCATTTAGTTTCGATTCATTTCAGTTTTTGAAGAAATTTTTTGATAATATCTCTGAAGCAAAGAATGAGAGGCTTATAGAAAATCATGTAGTCTCATTGGAACCAATAGTCCTCTCAAGTTCTTCATAATCCAATAGCTGATGTTTTGGATGAAATAGACCAGGATCAAAATAGAGAAAGGCCTATTCATGATATTGAAAATAAAAATCACCAAGCCAATGTTGATTTCTATAAAACTCAATGTTCTCCTCTATCTGAAGATGAAATAGACTAGCTCCTAAAAAGCCATGTTACAGCCCAAGTTAAGGTAGGTTAGCAGTGTTCACACAGTCAACAATGTGTGAGTGAAATTTCTTCGATTATTGAAAATGAAAATCTAGGTTTAAATGATGATAGTCATGAGACTGATGAAACTATACAGGAACAATTTGTGATGTAGATTTCCTGCAAGGAGGTAAGCTAACAGGGATTGTTTTCTTTCATGAAGAGGATAGGGTTGGCATGTTTAATAATCTTGAAGAATGTTTTCTGTTCAAGGATGATTTAGACTATGAATTGAAGAAGTATGAGTCTGAGATAGACAATATTCCAAAGGTAGAATAATAGTTGCTCATGCTTGAGGAATTTACAGCCAATACTCAGGTAGCAGAAATTCATACTTCCCTATGCCTTCCTATGTATCAACAACCAAGTATTCTTTCAGATCAAAATGAAAGGAGTACTTGTATTTTTGTTGGATTTCAAGACAAGGTAACATTTCATATTTTTAAGGATCCTTACACTATTTTGCTACAGTCAATAGAGAATATGGATTTTCTTGTATTAATGGATCATGAGCACATTTTCAGTGGATACTTGGAGTTGCCTAGGTTTTGTTATTTCTGCCTGCTCAAGGAAAGTGTGAGTAGGATTCAATTAAGTAGCCATTTGTTGGATTGGTTACATTGGAGAAATCATTTCACATGATTGTATATATATCTTTAGCGGTGGATGGTTATCATCAGGATTTGAAGCCCGAGGTGAAGGCCCTAAGATCTCGATGGTCTGCTGCCATAAATAAGTTCAGTCAGTAGTCAGTTTTAGATTTAAGTCAGTTCAGTTTGTTGGTCAGTTTTCAGTTGTGAGTTTTGTCTTTGTGTTTTTGACCTCATGCCCAATGGATCAAGCTACTTGGTCTATGGTGTTCTTGACACCTCCTAAAGGAGTTTCCATCCCCAGATGGAGCCAATGTTAGTGTATGCCATTCTTGTCAGTCACCAGTGATCAAATGTGCTCTTTCAATGTTTTCGTTAGGGTCCTAGGTCAAGTTTTTTATGGTTTCAGTAGGCCTTTAAATAAAAATATTTGATCATTGGTTGGTGTGTCTAGGTTAGTGCTACTCCCTTCAGCATTCATGGTTATCATTATTCATCATGGTCATGTCATTTTTCAAGTGTTACAGGTCATGGATTAGTCAAATTTTCATATAGGTCTTGGTCTGGGTCATCACTTGTAATTGTCATCATTATGTTAGTTTTAAGCTAAAAAAGTCATGTTTATGGTCTTGAGTCCACACATAAGGGAGTTAGCATCTTAGGAGGCATATGTAATAAAGGTAAAGGTACTACTTCAATTCATAAAGGTATTACTACAAAACACGTTGCTTTTGGTTTCAAAATGAAGGATGATGTCATGTCATGACATATGCAAAAAAGTTAATTTAACTCTTACAAGAGACCATACAAGCATTTATTTCACTCATTATATTGGTATTGAGCACTAATTCACTATAAAATTCCATATTAGTATATAAAGCATCGAAGGACCCTCTCAAAAGGTGACTGGCACCCCCTCCAAAGCTCCACGTTGCATTTTTAGCCAACCACACTGTGTTTTTTACACTTCGCTACGTTTTCACTTCTAAAGGCAAAGGATACATCTCTAGAGGTTTTATGTGGCCAATGAAGGTTCCATAGTCCTATTGACAAGTAAGTTAAATCTCTTTCCACCTCCTATCAACATTTATTTCATCTTTTCAGTGGAGAAACCCTCCCATAGTCCCCACGCTATGTTTTTTGTGGGTGAGATCCATAGTTTGGGTTGCAAGAAAATATACCTAGTTCACTACCTATTCTACCCTTCTCCACACCCAAATACACTTCCCACGGCCTTTATTACCCTTCCTCCCTCATTTTGTGATCCGGATTTAAACAGGAACGCAACAAATTACATAGATAACCATATACACAAAGATGCAGCGGAAATAATACTTCATTTCATTAATGGAAAATACTGAAATATGCTTACAACCAGAAATGGAAATAAACCAGCTAGGGCGATGGTAGCTTATCTCTGAGAAGAGATGTGGTGGCTACATGCCTCTGAACTGTGTTAAATGAGTCTCGAAGGCCTATTTATTGTTGAGAAACAATGGAAAACCCTTAACATTCCAAAACCTAACCCTAGGAGATGAAACGCCAAACTATGGGCCCCGTTTGGGGGTAAGTTGGTACATTACCTTCCCGGGGTCGTAACTTTGGCATATGATCTCCGTTTGACGCGTACAATAGCTCATTAGAAAGATCTATCCGAGCACTATCATTGTTGGAACGGGCAACATCGGTCCATTCCGTGGACCCATGTTGCCCTTGGATTCCCCAAAAAACGTCATTTAGGGCCTCAAAACGGCTCCGGAAGTTCAGGACCCGAAAAACTGCTAAAAATAGTAAGTTGTGCTACAATTAAGGAAACTGAAAATGCTGAGAAAGACAATGGTGGGGGTCCAGGTGGACTTGGCAGGTGGCCACCAATATCCACCTGGATCATTCCTCCCCCCTTAGGAAGCAATGGTCCCCATTGCGTTGAGCTCCTCCATGAGATGAGGAAACTTCTGCTGAACTTGTTCCCTGGTGAGCCACTTTCCCTGCTGAAGGAGTTGGCCTGCTTTGACAACTCGATACAGTTGGATATTCTGTTGGCGAGTGTTCTTGATCTGTGTGTCCATGATCCGATCAGTTGCAGCTTGTTCCATGCAATCTGGATTTAATTCTGTGGGTTTGAGCTGTTCTGCAATGTCGGATGTGTCTAGCAATGGTGGAAAGTATGGCCGAAGGCGGTCCACATTGAACACTGGGTGCATGCCAAGGAATGGGGGAATGCTGAGCTCAAATGCATTGTCTCCCATAGCCTTAGTAATGGTGCAAGGACCATATCGGAGTGGTCTCAACTTCCGATAGGCTCCAGTAAGGCGTTCCTTTTGCAAATGCAACCAGACTTTGTCGCCCACCTAAAACTTGTGTGGCACCCGATGTTGATCATGTCGCTGCTTGTACTTGGCATTTGATTTCTCAAGAATGTCATGAACCTGCTGGCGAATATGTTGGATGCGCTCAATGAAGCTGGTGGCCTTATCTGTTTCGGACTGGACATGAGCTGAATTCATGTGAGTAGCTGCAAGGGGCATGGCCACATCAATGGGGCATAGTGGCTGGAATCCCAAACCCACCTGAAGAGGGCTATGGCCAGTGGAGCTGTGAAGAGCTCGGTTGTAGCTATGCTGAACATAGGGGAGGCTCTCGTCCCATCTGCGTGGATGCTTTGAGTTATACATGCACAGAATGTGCACAATCATCCTGTTGACAACCTCTGTCTGACCATCAGTTTGAGGATGGAAGGCTGTGGACTTCGTGAGTTTGGTGTCCAGCATTGACCAGAGACTGGACCAAAATGTGCTGAGAAACCGACTGTCCCGATCTGAGATGATAGACTGTGGGATCCCAAAGTGTACCCACACTCGTTCAAGGAAGAGTTTAGCAGTGGCTTCTGCTGTGATATTCTTCTTGCAGGCCATCATAATGGCCATCTTCGAGAACCTGTCGACGACCACAAAAACACAGTCATTTCCATGCTTAGTGGAAGGAAGGCCTGACATGTAATCCATGGAGATGGATTCCCAAGGTCGACTAGGGGTAGGCAACGGGGTATAGAGGCCGCGCTTCTTAATGGTCGGTTTGGCAATGGCATAGGCAGTACATGATCGGATGTACTTCCCAACATCCTGTCGAAGATTCGGCCAATAGAAATGATTTTGCAGTACTGCCACTGTTTTCTCGACCCCGAAATGCCCAGCATCCCGACTGTAGTGTTCTTCCCAAATCATCTTGGCACGCTCGCTTGAAGGAACACAAAGGTGCCCGAGGTGGCATAATAGGGCGTCCTGGAGGTGAAAATCTGCAACATGCCGACCTTCCAAGAGTGTCTGGTATGTGTGGCCGAATTCTGGGTCGCTTTTGTAGAGAAGCGGCCAATCAGCAGTCTCGTGCCCATAGGAGTTGAGCACGGTGGTTAGTGCCATGATCGGTGGCCGACTGAGGCAATCTGCAACATTATTGGTGCTGCCCTTTTTATACTTGATATTCAAGTGAAACTGTTGCAGGTATGTAGACCACTTCTGATGGCGATCATTCTGCAATTTCCCTTGGGTCTGTATGAACTGCAGAGGTCGGTGGTCTGTGTGGATGACCGTTTCCTTCCCCAAAATGTAATGCTTCCATTGTCGGCAGGCCTGTACAATGGAATACATCTCTTTATCATAAGTGGGGTACTTCCGGACTGTGTCTGAAAGTGTTTCACTGTGATATGCCACTGGATGTCCATGTTGAGTAAGGACTGCCCCAATAGCATAGTCAGAGGCATCTGTCTCGACCTCAAATGGTTGTTGTAAATCTGGTAACGCGAGCACTGGTGCTGTGCAGAGGTGATCCTTCAATTCCCTGAATGCCTTCTGTTGAGATTCAGAACAAAAGAATTTTGCTTTCGCCCCGCCCTTGGTGACTTGACTCAAGGGCCAAGAAATATGAGAAAACCCCAACACAAACCTGCGGTAGAAGTTGGCAAGACCTAGAAAGCTGCGGAGCTCTGTTAGAGTGGTTGGAGAGGGCCAATCCCGAATGACTTGGATCTTGGCCGGATCGACATGTACCCCCTGTTCATCAATGATGTATCCCAGATACTGAACCTGGGTCATGCCAAAAGTGCATTTCTCCAAATTGGCACATAGCTTGTGTTGCCGCAGTGTTTGGAGAACCTGTCGGATGTGGTGGAGGTGCTCTTCCCAACTCTGGCTGAAGATCAGAATATCATCCAAGTATACTACTACAAAGGAGTTGGTGAATGGCCGCAAGATGTCATCCATTAGCCTCATAAAGGTTGCAGGAGCATTCGTCAATCCGAAAGGCATGACCAACCATTCAAAGAGGCCCTCCTTGGATTTGAAGGCAGTCTTCCACACATCGGAGGGTTCGATTGGTACTTGGTGATATCCTGACTTCAGATCAATCTTGCTGAAATATTTTGCCCCCTTTAGTTGGTCTAGGAGGTCATCAATCCGCGGGATCGGGTACCTATTACGGACAGTGATCTTGTTCAGCGCCCGATAGTCAATACAGAGTCTCCACGTCCCATCCTTCTTCTGTACCAACACGATCGGGCTCCCACAGGGCGATGAACTCGGACGGATGTGACCTTTTTGCAGGAGCTCCTGAATCTGCCTCTTGATTTCATCGTTCTCCAGAACGGAGCGCCGATAAATTGGTCCATTGGGTAGCGGCGCACCTGGGGTCAGATCGATGGAGTGCTTGACTTGACAGTGCAGAGGAACCCCTGCTGGGGAGGTGAAGATGTCCTCGTACTCCTCCACAACCTTGTCCATCTGTAGTTGTCGTGCAGAGGGACCCCGTTTGGAGGCTGCGGCCACTGTCTTCTTCTTTCCTTGAGGGCGTATCATCAGGAAAACAAATTTCCTGGTTTTGGAAATGATCTTACTGCATTGTTTTGCAGTAATCAAAGAGATGGCGGCAGGTGGTGCTACCTCTGGTATCCTGAACAACTTATTTCCCAATGTGATAATAACAACACGGGGCCTTGATTCATACACAGCATGTCGCTTCCACAAGTATGGTTGTCCTAGTAATACATCACAAACTTCAAGGGGAGCAATGTCACACAATACCTCATCCGTGAAGGGCTTGATGTTGTATGGAAGGCGACACTGCTGGCTTACGCGAAGATCTTTCCTCCTTGGTGAAGCCACCCAATGGTGTATGGTTGTGGATGTGCTGTGGTCGGTAAGCCCAACCGCATCACGACCTCTGCCAAAATGAGGTTCTTTTGACTCCCGCTATCAACAATGAACTGTATCGGGGAGCCCTTTACCCACATCTGGGAGTGGAAGAGACGCTCCTCCTCCTCTGGATCTTCGGGTTCATTTTTCTGGATCTTTGCGGTAGCAACAGTGGCGCTGGGATCTGCATCAATGATCTGCTTCCCTTTTTCATACCCCTTATCGAGTTTTGACTCAGAGTCAGAACATGCATCTGATTCGGAAACCTTTAGCTCAGCCACCAGTGACTGCTTGGCCCGACACTCACTTGTGTTGTGAGTGGAGCTCTTATGGAACTCGCACCATTTTCCAGTGTCCTTTCTCGGCTTCGCGGCGCTGTTCTTTGCTTGCGGCTTCAGCTGGTTGTCTTGGGTTGTCCCGCCTTGGCTTTGTCCTTTGTTCTGTGGTTTAGGGGCACCTTTCCCCTGCTTTGGATTCGCAGATCCAAAGTCTCGCTTCTTTTGTTTAAACTTCTGCTCGACCTTGACGGCATATCGGTATGCTGCGCCGAGCGAGGGGATGTTTAGGAATTGTATTTCTTCCTGGATGTACTTGTGCAGGCAGCCACGGTATTTGAGTATCAAATGTTGCTCCGAATCCTTGATACCCAACTTTGTGCGAAGGGTATGGAAAAGATTGGTGAACTCCGGCACATCTTGGTCCCTTCCCTGCCACAGCGTGGTCCACTTTATGTATTCATCCTCATAGCTTCCGACAGGGTAGTACTGCTCCTTGATGGCATCCCGGAACGAATCCCAGGTGGGTGCGGCTGAAAATAGTGAGCCAGTACTTTCATCCTTATGCTCGCAGTAGGTTTCCCACCAGTCCTTGACGTGGGGGACTGCTTTGAGAAGAGCAAAAACAATCTTTTCCCGACTCAAAAATTCATGAACAGAAAAATAACCCTCTAGCAGATTTAACCATTTATCTACGACATCTGCGTCTATCTGACCCTCGAATATGGGGATTTCAAAATTAACTTGTACCTTAAAGGGTGTGGCGTTTCCAGAGTAGCTGCTGGAAGCCGATGCGTTGCTTCTGGGTAGCCGCTGAAGGATTTGGGCAAAGCTGTCCATCATCGCGTTCCGTTGTCGCTCGAGGGCTTCTTCGAGCAATATTTTGATGGGATCTCCTGCCCCCTCGTCTTTCTTCTCGTCCGCCATGGGAGGCCGTCGGGATTTGCGAGGCTGGTCTTGCAAAGGTTCAACCAGTTCAAGCCCTAACTCCTTATATCCCGACCTTGTTGGGGACATGCAAAGAAAAACAGAGAAAAAGTAGACCGCTCTGATACCACTGATCCAGATTTAAACAGGAACGCAACAAATTACAGAGATAACCATATACACAAAGATGCAGCGGAAATAATACTTCATTTCATTAATGGAAAATACTGAAATATGCTTACAACCAGAAATGGAAATAAACCAGCTAGGGCGATGGTAGCTTATCTCTGAGAAGAGATGTGGTGGCTACATGCATCTGAATTGTGTTACAATGAGGCTCGAAGGCCTATTTATTGTTGAGAAACAATGGAAAACCCTTAACATTCCAAAACCTAACCCTAGGAGATGAAACACCAAACTATGGGCCTCGTTTGGGGGTAAGTTGGTACATCAACTTCTCGGGGTCGTAACTTTGGCATATGATCTCCGTTTGACGCGTACAATAGCTCATTAGAAAGATCTATCCAAGCACTATCATTGTTGGAACGGGCAACATCAGTCCATTCCATGGACCCATGTTGCCCTTGGATTCCCCAAAAAACGTCGTTTAGGGCCTCAAAACGGCTTCGGAAGTTCAGGACCCGAAAAACTGCTAAAAATAGTAAGTTGTGCTACAATTAAGGAAACTGAAAATGCTGAGAAAGACAATGGTGGGGGTCCAGGTGGACTTGGCAGGTCACCACCAATATCCACCTGGATCATTTTGCTAACCCATAGACCTAACCCTAGCTTCTACACTGTGTTTTTGGCAGTTTTTAGTGTTAGGATTGTGTTTAAATTCCTACACTAATCCCTACCCTCTACTTATCATTTTAAACCTCCCTAGGTTTCCTAACACACCTCTCTACCTCCCCAATTTTTCTTACTCACATATATTCTCCCTAACCCTTTCATCCACTCAACTAAATACATTAATCCCAATCCCCTACTCCCTCTAAAAACTCTGTTTTTTTCCCATCTCTTACACTAGGTTTTTACTTTGCAATCATAAACAATGGAGGGAGGAAAGAAGCCATACAAAAAATGATGTAAGTGTCAAGGTTTAAGCCACTTTACACCAAATAATTGAGGTATTCATCATTTTCCAGACAATGTTTTGAAAAGGTGGGCTATTTAGGGTTTTGTGAGCAAATTCAACAAGTAGGATATCATGCCAAGTTAACCAGTCTTTTTGCCACAAACCTTAGGAGTGATAAGGTCAAAATTGTAGGGTTCAACTTCATCATTTCAACTGAGGCCTAGAACAAAGGCATGAAGAGGAAAGGAGACCAAATGAGTGAGCCATCTACACCTTTGGAGCAGCAAGACATTAACAAATCCATTGAACAAGATTTTGAGAAAAATAGGGAGTATTGGCTGGATAAAGTTAATTTCCACTTGGAGAAGCTCCTTAAAAGGGCTAACGGGGCCACCAAATTTCAAAGGCATATGGCTAGGCATTATTACACAAGAACTAGGGTTTCCCAAATCAGAATTCAAAACTTGAAGAGAAAACTAAGGGAAACCCTAATTCAACAAAACAAGGGGGACAAGCTTGAGTTGTTGGCTGAGGCTTCACTCATAGCTTGAAGAATCATTACCTAGCTCCAAGGAACAAATTTCAAACACTTTGAACAAATTTTGGAATTTTTTGAAGATTTTGGGCATTTTGGAAATTTTACATAGTTTTTGGGCAGAAAAGGTAGCGTGTCCCACACTACGTTTTTGCTGGAGGCCTCCAAATCACGAAAATTTTTCATTTTTGGATTCCTTATGACCTGCACATTAAATTTATGTAACCAAAGATCCATGTCAGCAACTTTTTCTAGGTCAAAAAGTACAAAAAAGTACCAAAAAACACCTTTCTGCCATGTTTTTCAAAGGCACACTACGTTTTTAGAGTAGCTGTGGGAGAAATGGCTTTTGGAGGTATAGAAGCAGTATTTTTTAGTGCTTGAAGGTTCTATGGTGTAGTAGACTGGTAGAGAATTCTCCATGGTTTTTTATATCTTTATTTAGATCTCGAGAACCCCTCCAAAAGTCACTTACAAGAAGAACGCTATGTTTTCTCCAGGCACGCTACGTTTTTAGGCAATTTGCTACGTTTTTGCCTGGAACTCATTTTTCTTAGTTTTTTCAGTCCAGTTCAACTTTGCTGATGTAATTTGTCATTTTAGGCGTTGTGATGATGCATTGAGGTGAAATTATGTTTTTCAAAGTAAAAATTAAGTAGATTCATGCTTGTATAGGTTCTTATGGTCAAATGAATCAATTTTGCACCAAATTGGGAGTTAGTTTCTAACCTCCCTAGTCTTAGGTATGGTTGGAGATATTCTTATAAGAAATTACTTGAATGTTGGATTAGACCCCTGAGAGGGGAAACTGATATTTTAGTATATATGTAACCCAATCTAAGTTAGAGAAAGGGTTGGACATTAGTGAGTGGAGCTCTTGGAGCTTGTATTCAATTATCTTTTTATAGGAAATCAAAGGACAGTTGCATCTATTATTAAGGAATTATTGTGTTGTGAGTTTGTGATCATGTTTTCTCTCTATTATAGTTTTATATGAATGATATACAAGTCTCTTTTTCATATATTCCTTCTTCATTGATTTTCCTAAGAGGTTTTAAGAAGAATTATTTTAATTAAGCTTTGTTTTGGTTAGGAATATCATTTTGTGTACTTAGTCTTATGATAAATGAATTCATGCTTGCCATGCTCATTTTGAATCTTTTCTTTTTCACCCTACACTACATTGAAAAAACCCCAAAGTATCACAAATGTATACCTACCTTGCTCCTTTATATCTCTTGCAACTGAAACCTTTGATCTTTTGGCCTGGTTCCCTGATTTTCACTCCTGGTCCAACAAAACCCTAAAATATTTAAACCCTAGAGCTGAAACAGACCTAGCCTAATATATTTTTCCCACTCCAGTCATACTTGGCTGTGAGATTTATAGAGAGAGCCCTCTCCGGTTTAGTAGGGCTAGCTGCTGAACTCTAAGTGGTCTGAGGTTACCTCCGTCGATCTCCTTTCTCAGCCTTGGGATATTGTGGAGGATAACAGTTAGTATGATCATTTATCAACCTTTTACAATAAATTCAGCCCAACATTACATTAGATATCTCAAAGTGAATGGATTTAATAATATAAATTTGATCACTCTATGCCTTAAACCCCACCCTTCCATATAATTGTGTCTACCTTGTTCCTCTCTTGTCATGAATGATTGGCATTGTCTAATTTAATCACCCCATTATGCTTACACCAAGTAATTTGTTTGACCTACTACTGGGAATCCCTTGTCTACTTGTTGGCTTCAATGGTTAGATTTTGAGCCTCTATAATGATGTGGAGGTGGACGGAAGTACACATGGAACAGATATTGAAGTGCTCCACAATATGAATCCCACACGGGGATGTTGAAATGTTAATAGTGCAGTAAGTGGAAAGTATGGAATGTGTAGAGGGTTGAATGAAACATATTATGTAGGGAAGTAATACAATGTGTAGAGTGAATGTGAAGAATAGGATTTGTAATCCTCATTCAAATAGGAATTTGATGTAGATGTAGGGTGAAATGGAAAATGTGGAGGAAAAGGACCTTTACATCCACACTTCAACATGTAAATTGTCTTAAATAAGGAAGGAAGAAAAATGGGAAGCGTCAAGGACACTAATATTTCATAAAATTTATATGATTAGCCACAAAAACTACCTTAGCTTTTTGTGTTCTACTGGAGCGGACAAACCCAACTTAGTGTTATTGAGAACCAACCTATGGTTTGAACTTGTCTGCACAAATTCTTAGAGTTGTTTGATGATGAGATGGTGAGACATGATCAAAGAACCCATGGGTGAAGGCCTAGGAAATACTCATATCAATGCTGATGGCAACAAAATAGTTTTTAATGCACACTAAGAAATCAAAAGGGATTTTGACCAAATAAAGATAACTTTATTTTATGTTTTTTTTTTGTACCATTATTAACATATTATTTAAGATTTAATATTTTTTTACTATTTATGTATAGTCGCATGTTTCTTGGTCTTTGTGTATGGATATTTTTTGATGTTTAACTTCTAAATAACTCTTTATTATGATCCTTTTTTCATGAGCTTGATTCACTACATTCTGAAGTAGATTGTTGTGGAGGTAATTGTTTTGTTGTACCTCATAATGTTCAAGTATTCTACGTTTCAATATTCCTATTTTATTTGTGTTATGTGACATGAGTTTGGGGAGACTGATTTTTGGGGCAAGATCATGGGAGATGTGATCTGACTAGAAACTTTAAGATATATTGCAATAATGTTATTTGTTATAGGATGTTTTCATTAAGAGTTGACACTGGGATGATGAAATATTAATATATCCTCCAAGTTGTGTTTATGGAAAGATGTGAGAATAATGTAAACCCAACTTAAGGGTTTTTTTTTTACCTTTGGGACTACTTCATTCATATTACATCACTTTATTAGTCATTGTAGTTCCACCCTTTGAGATATTATGGGTAAACCATAGGACTATTTATTGGTGAGGCTATGACATCATTCACCATGCACAATATACACATTTCATGCACAATGCATTACACTCTTTTGGATCTTCCTAATAAAATGGGATTCAATGTTTAAAGGTGGTTTTGAATGCCATTAGAATACTTGATTCAACAAGTTCAGCATTGCAACCCTAACAATAGTTTTTCCTTCACCCAAATGATACATTTGATAGAATAAAAGACTTTTATAGGAAATAGTAGGAGTAAATAGTACATTATCGAAAGCACCATCATATAATTGAATCGTTCTGGAACCTACGATGCTTAAGGACCTATCACTAGCATCAAAGACATGTTTGGTGTCATACTAATTAAGAGAATAAAGAAAGGATTTATCTTTAGACACATGATAAGATGAGACTAAATCTAAAATCCACTTATTCCAAGAAGTTTTTAATTTGGAAGAAAAAGAAGATGCAAAAATAAAATGTTCATTAGAAGGAGTGGAAGAAGAAGAGTTAGAATGAAAATCATCTAGGCGAATGTTGTTATTTTGCACAATTGTTTCTAGTTTTTTCGTCTTCTTGAAATACTACATCTCTAGATGACCATCTCAACTGAAATAATATAGTGTCCCCCTAGACTTATTGCCTTTATCCTTAGCTCAATGATCAACACTTGAGTCGGAGGAAATTGAGTGGGTTTGAAGTCATTTTTCCTTTTTCTATTGAGAGGATATTGCTCCTTATATGCTAGGGGCCTTGTTTTTTTTTTTTTTGACAAATTCAGTTGCTATTATATATCTGCAAAAAAGAGGGAGACTGAGCTCCTGAAATACATGCTGAGGTGCCAATAAGAGCTAGGGAAGAAGGAGTTACAACTTAATCCTGCCTTTTGGGCTTCTAAAAACCAAAGACCAAAGGTAAATCCTAACAAACTACAATAATAAATAACTGCATTTACAAATCATATCAATATATATCTTCAGGTTTGTCACCGACTTGCTTCAAGCTTGACGAACTTGTTTCTTTTCTGCTGTTCTATTTTTTCTGTTGTTCCTTTTCTGCAGTTCCTTTTCTGCTGTTCCTTTTTTGTAGAAACCAAAGGTGTTGTTCCTTTAGATCGGCAAAAGAAAAACTAGCGGGAGGAAAACTCTGGAATACCTGAGGACAGAATGAGAGGGGGAAGAGAGGAGTGCGAATAAGATGGGAGGCACAGAGGATTAAGCAGGTAGGAGGAGTCATGGGAGGGAGACAGCACGTGCGGAACAGAAGTCATGAAATGAGATAAGCTAGTGGGTTTCATGTTTGCAAAAGAGGGGAATGTATTTTCTGAAAGAAGGCAGATCATCGAGCAGATAGAGTCTTGGACATGGACCATGAGGATCTTGAACCAGTTCCAGGTATCAGGGATTTCTGATTTGAGGGCTTGGAAAGAACAGAGGAGGTTCGGTGTCATGGTAGATATTGATGAGATTCCTCATTATTGCAATGTAGGCTACCCAGTGCTCTATTGCATGCCCTTTTGGCAAGAAGGTCGGCATCCTTGTTGAATGTACGAAGGATGTGATGGAAGGTCAGAGTGATGAAGGACTGGCTCAAGTTTTTGCACCTGCTGATGGACTGATGGAGAAGGATGTTGGGCGAATCTTTGTTTTGGGCCATGAGGCCAATAACAACTGCTGAATCTCCAAATATGTGAGCTATGTCTATACCGAGCTTGCTGAGATGAATGAGGCCTTGATACAGGGCTAAAGCCTCATCCCTGTTGTTGGAAAGGTGCCCGAGCCCCCATTCATATGAGACCATACAATCTCCATTGGCATTGCAAATCACTCCACCTGCTCCAACAATCCCAGGGTTTGATTTCGAGGCACCGTCGAAAAAAAGATAATAAGTGTTGCAGTTTTTAAGCCATGTAGCAAATTCTTCCTCCTTAAGACAGATTTTCCAACTGTAATACCTTTTACTTTGCCTGCTGCTGGTGGTGGCCTCAACCTGATTACTATTATTTCTGTTCAGTATATATCTAATGAAAATTCACTCTTCCACAGTAAGATCGGTGATGTCTATGCTTCTGCAGTTTTTGATTGAAATAGTTTCCAAAGCAAGACTCCTTGCTTTGTTGCATAGATTCCTAGTGATTGTGTCCTTGTCCTTAAAAACTTTACAGTTTCTGGCGAGCCAGATAGACCATAAAATAGTGAGGGGTAGGGCATCCCAGACCCTTTTTACTGTGTTGTGTTTTCTTTGTTTCCAAGGGTAATTTTTCCTCCATTGTTGGATAACCTCTCCTACGGAGTCCTGATCACTCCAAGGGATGCGATTGTTATGGGATATACTTCTCCAGCAGACTTTAGCAAAAGGGAAGGCAATAAAAAGATGCTATATAGATTCTTCGTCAGATTGATAGTTAGGACAATGTGAAGGACCGATAATACCCCGCTTCCGAAGGTTATCAACAGTGAGTATTTTCCCTTTCAGAAGGGTCCACAGAAAGAATTTAATTTTGGGCAGAGCTTCAGATTTCCAAACCATTTTCCAACGGTTCCAAGTGGACATGGGGTAATGGCTGTTGCAAATGTACTGATGAGCAAATTGAACAGTATACTTTGAGCCTGACAGGTCCCAGCGAAAGCCATCAGGTTCATTCTTTTTAATTGGAGCTATACCATGCAAATGGTATTGAAGAGCTTGAAGACTAGCCATGAGATGAACAGGAATGGCTGGGAATGTCCATCCTGACCATAAATTGGAGTGGTTATCCCACAGAGAGATCTGGTCTAGGTGGTGAATTCCTATATTATTAAAATAGGTGAGAATGGGAATGACTCCAGCATGGCTGTTTAATGGTTGCCTACCCATTATTTTGTCTGATCCAATATTGATATTAGCACCTCCTTTGGGAACTTTGGAGATATTCTGGGTCATGGGTGGAATTGATTTTTTACATAGACGCCAAATTTTGGAAGAGTCTCTGATAGGGATATCCTGATCAAGGAGTCGCTACCTTGGGAAATTTAGGTATTTGACCTCCAACACTCGTTTCCACCAAGCTGAGAGACCAATGATAAGCCTCCAAACAATCTTGCCTCCAAAGGCAAGGTTAAGAAATTTGGGGGATCTAATCCCAAGACCACCTCTGTCTTGAGATTGGATGACCTGCTTACAGCTAACTAAATTGAATTTCTTTTTGTCATTTTCCCTCCTTGCCAGAGGAATTGGTGGAGGATGACTTCCATTTTGTAGTGGAAAGAGGCTGGAGCTTGAAGAAGAGAAAATTGATATAGAGGTAGGGAGGAGATACCTGATTTGAGAAGGATGAGGCAGCCAGTTGGGTTGAGCCAGATGGAACCCCAACGCTGCACCTTTCTCTTCATCTTGTCAATAACTGTGTCCCAAACTTCAACCTTCAAGGGACCTATACTTATTGGCAGGCCCAGGTAAGTGAAATGTGACCATTCATAATTGCAGGAGACCCCAAGGATACTGGCTATGCTGTGCAAAACCTATGCTGAAGTGTTCCATCCATAAATACAACTTTTCTGCTGATTGACTTGACCACCCGAATACCTCATGTATTTGTCCAACAGAGACTTAAATCTCCAGGCTATTATCATGGATGCTCCTCCAAGTAAAAGGGTGTCATCAACAAATTGAGAGTGGTTAATGTTCTTTACACCATTCCCAGCTTTTATTTCAGTGATGAGACCAACTCTCCGCTTGAAGTCCAGCGCTTTGCTGAAGGATTCAACCATTAGAATGAAGAGGTAAGGTGAAAGAGGGCAACCTTGCCTAAGACCCCGTGAAGATTGAAAAGCAGTTCTAGGTCGTCCATTAACAAGAGGAGAGATCCAGGGCCCAGAGATGCAAGCTTTGATGAGATTTAAAAAGGCTGCATCAAATCCCATCTTTTTTAAAACAGCTAAAAGATAGGTGTGCCTTACTCTATCAAAGGCATTGGCTAAATCAAGTTTAAGGACAAATCCTTTCTCATTCCTAATTTGGCTTGAATGAACAACTTCTTGGACGAGGAGGATAGAGTCTGTAATTTGTCTATTGGCCAAAAAACCCCCTTGGTTTTCAGAAATGAGAGAAGGGAGAAAAGATTTGAGGCGAGAAGAAAGAATTTTTGTTAAAATCTTGTAGGACGAGTTGCAAAGGGAGATGGGATGGAATCAACTAAAAGAAGAAGGCCAGTTTTCTTTGGGAATGAGGGCTAAATGAGTGGATTGGTGTAACCACCGATTTTGGCTTTCCACTGGACCCATTTGAGCGTTTTAATCAGATCTCTTTTTATAATTCCCCAGAAAGTGCGATAAAAGAAAATGGGGAAGCTATCAGGTCTTGGTGCTTTATTTGACTGAAGAACCCATATGGTTTTTCTAACTTCCTCCTCATCAATTTCCTTATTCATGGTATCATTCATTTCCTTGCTGATGGTTTTGGGAAGGAATTGTAGCAGGTCATCGTAATCCTCTTCATCTGCTATTTCAGTTAGAAGGTCCCGATAGTGGT
Organism: Pinus tabuliformis; assembly: GCA_031772625.1. Classification (NCBI taxonomy): domain Eukaryota; kingdom Viridiplantae; phylum Streptophyta; class Pinopsida; order Pinales; family Pinaceae; genus Pinus; species Pinus tabuliformis. The sequence goes on along the minus strand of CM062818.1, from coordinate 912,278,257 downwards.
TGGTAGCAGCCTGTCTGATGGCTTCTTGGGCGGTTTGAAGGTTACCTTCAGCGTCCAAGATTGAGCTGACGGTATTGCTTACTCTCCGCACAGTAGTCTGTTTGTGAAAGAAAGCTGTATTCTGGTCCCCTCCTTGCAGCCATAGTTGCCTCGATTTAATCCTCCATTTAGATTCCTCCTCTATGTTTACACGGCAAAGCTAAGAATATAGTTCGCTTTCTAGCATTTTTCTCTCTTGGGTGAGGCCCTGCTCTTCTATCTCCTTTTGGACGCTGTTTAGTGTATTTTTGATCTCCTTTTTTATCCTTTCAGGCTCCTTATAACTGATTTTCACCCATTCTTTAATCGTCTATTTGGTGTTTCTAAGCTTGGATTCCCAAATGAATCTAGGAGATCCTTCTACATTTCGCCTCCATGATTTCTCCATAATGTCTTTAACTACTATAATACCATTCCAAGCGGGTTGTACTTAAACGGGATGGGTCCGAGAGGGCAATGCTTTTCCAGATTAAGAGAAATTGGATAATGGTCGGAAGCTGAATAGGGAATAATATTAGAGTACCCAACAGTGAAGGAAGAGAGAAGCATGACGTTAATGAGAATTCTGTCTAGTCTCTCCATTATGTTGCCTGTACCTAGCCTGTGGTTGCTCCAAGTGTATCTCCTATTTTTTAGGATGATATCGACTAGATCGTGGTCATGCATAATGTCTTCTAGCTGAGTTCTGAAAGGATCCGGGGAGAAAATACCTCCTCTTTTCTCATTAGCATGGAGAACAAGATTTAGATCTCCTCCTAGTATGACATTGGTATTCTCCTCTGCGTTCATGCTGACTTTGATTTCCTCACAACAACACTCCTTATCCCTGAAGTGGTTAGGTGCATAAATGTTGTATATAACTAGAATTTGCCAATATTCTTTGTTTTCTAACACTGTTTGGATCCAATGCTGGTTAATAATTTCTGACTTATAATTCCAAATGTTTTGATTCCATATTGTAGTGATTCCTCCGGAAGCTCCCCTGGATTCACTGATGCTTCCATTGTATTTCTTGTTCTGTTCAATGATTTTAGTCATATCCTGTAGGCTTTGCTTTGTTTCCTGTAACAAAAAGATCCCTGGTTTTTCATAATAAATAAGATCTTTCAGGGCTGCAACTTTGGAGGGGTGCCCTATACCCCTGCAATTCCAAGATAGGATTTTCATCATTAGGAGAGTGGTGTGCGGAGAGGTGCTCGCCCCCCTTGATCCTTGTGAGTTTTCTCCTTATCATGTTGTCCTAAGATGTAAGATTCAATAGGGCTTTGAATGCCCATTGCTATGTCCTTTTGGGAATTCTCATCTCGGTGTTGTTTTGCAGATTTTCTGCCTAGGCCAGGTTTCTTAAGAGAGTCGCTAGAGGCTCCATGGTCTTTGGATGAGCTCTTGGTGATTCTGGAGGGGGGGTTCAAGGGAATATTGGGAAGGGATAACCAAAGGAGGGGAAGGATCAGAGGCAGCTGAATGAATCGTGCAAAGATGCAAGGGTTCCAAGGGTGGAGCATCGAATAAAACTGAGAAGGGATTGGAGGTAGAAGGGGGCAGGGGAGGGGAGAGAGAAGGAAGGGAGGATGAGGAGGGGCAGGCAATATTAGAGGTAGGGGGTTCAGTTTCTGGCGGTGCTTTAGCTGAGGGAGCCGACTTCTTTTTTTTGACTGTTTCCCATTGTTCTTCTTGTGGGTCATTTTCAACATTAGCAAGAGAGGGACAATGATTGGAAAAGTGGCCGTATTCGTGACATACCTTACATTTGAACGATATTTGCTCGTAATCAAGCTGTTGAATATGACTCCAATCGTCCACTTTGAGTTTGATGGCTTCCGGTAGGCCTTTGCCGAGATCCACTTCCACACAAATGCGCGTGCATGCTTGCATATTATCCATTGGTTCACTGTGATCTATATACTTGCCTACATCATTTCCAATAGCACAAACCGAGTCATCTCCCCAGCAGTGAAGAGGGAGATGAGGGAGTCTGACCCAGATAGGGATAGCATTGGGGACATCCAGTTCTAGATCAAAATCCAGGGTCCATTTGTTTAAATAAAGTCCTCTGGAGTCCATGAAGTAAGGCCCATTCCTGAAGATTAAATCCTTGTCTTCTTTAGATTCAAAGTGGAAAGTAAAGAACCCCTTTCCACAGAATCTGATGGAGATTTTACCTTATATTTTTTCAGACCAATTTCTTTCAACCCAACGTTGCATAGTTCTTGAAGATGGCCAGAGGCCCATGAACTGGCCGATGAGACCTTTTTCTGCAAGAGAGAGGGCTACCATGCAAGGAATGGCTAGAGGTAGATTAACTTCTTGGAGAATGTCCAACTTTTTGACAAACTTCGATATTGCTGGGTGAGGCTGTTGTGGAGGGAGAGATTTGATGAGAGCAGAGAATGCATTCTGGGGATCGCCCCCCTCCGGTGAGTAGTCTAGAGGGGCCATGGGAGTCGAGGAAGGTCAAGAGAGCACGCAGCAGGGTCTCAGCAACAGGAGGTTGCCGAGTAAAGGAACAACGTGAGTCTGCAAAGGGGGAAGGAGGAACAACTCGCAGACATGAGCGTTCAAAAGATCACTGAGGGGAACGAGCAGGGCCAAGAGGAGCTCAACAGCAGGTGGCTTCCAAGCAGGGGAGCCACAGGAGGCAGCAATGGCGGCTAGGTCAGGATGCGCGCGCTCTAGTTTTTTTCTCCAAAAATCTTCCAGGGGCCTTGTTTTACTATGGCATTAAGTAGTTATTTTCATTCCTACAAAACTGATCACTCCAAGGTGCCTGAACTTATCCTACTATCATGTTAAATAAGTATAAAATGGTTCAAAAGTGGGCATATTATAAGTGATACATTGACTAATGAAAGCATCTTTATTGAATTTAAAAGTGGCTATAAATATAAAAAAGGAATCTCCAAGTTTATAAAGTGTAGAAAAAATAATATGCTCATCATCTTTTGTAATTACACAATCTTCAAGTAAAATCCATAATTAAGTTCTAAACTTTGATTTAAAAAAATTGATTTTAAAATCAATTGATCCAGGTGGATATTGGTGGCCACCCGCCTATTCCACTTGGACCTTCACCATTGTTTCTTTCAGTTTTTCAGTTTCCTTATTTGTAGCACAATTTAGTATTTTTGGTAGTTTTTCGGGTCCTAAACTTCCGGAGCCATTTTGAGGCCCTAAACGACGTTTCTTGTGAAAACTGGGAGCAACATGGGTCTATGGGCCAATGTTTCTCACTCAAAAGTTGTAGTCCTCGGATAGATCTTTCTAACAAGGTATTTTGCACATCAAATGGAGATCGTATGCCAAAGTTACGACCTCGGGAAGTTGATGTACCAATTTACCCAAAATGGGGCCCATCGTTTGCCACTTCATCTCCTAGGGTTAGGTTTTTGGATGTTTATGGTTTTCCATTGTTTCTCAACAATAAATAGGCCTTCAAGCCTCATTGTAGGATAGTTCAGAGGCATGTAGCCGTGTTGGGAAGGGGATCCCCCAAGGATAGTTTTGGGGCTAAAAGCCCATGTTTTGGGTCAAAATTTGTAGTAAAGTTGTAAAGTCTTTGCATTTTGTGGTCGCGGAGCGCGAAGGTGTCAAGAGTCATAACGGGTTGTTCGCCCTTATTTTGTAAAGTATAAAGTCGGATGTAAAGATCCATCCATGGTCCGCGGACCATTGGATTGTATAAAAGGAGCTAAGTAAGTAAGCTCTAAGTAGTTTTTGGGAAGTGAGAAGTCTTTAGCGAAGAATGGAGTGAAGAGTATTGGTAGAGAAGTCTAAGTGTTTCAGGTCTTAGTGTAGGTAGAGGCTCTGCAGCTAAGTGCGCAGAGACCTAGGGTGGAAGTCTGCAGCTGAGTGTGTGGACCCCTACAACTGTGTGTGCAGGGTGGATAGAGTCTGTAATAATTTGAAGATATCAATAAAGATAAGTGTTCTACAAATCATGTATCTTTATTTCTTGTTAATGCATCTGGTTATACTGTGTTTCGGGTTTAATTTACAACATTTATGTGATGCGCGAATATATGTGATTATATTGGGCAATTGAATGCAAGTAAGAATATCAGATTACGCAACACTAACTATGATTATTTGGTAAGATAAGTAAAACACTTAAGATAACTTGGGAACTTGTAAATACGTTGCCATAGCAGTGCGAAAGTACCTGGACTGTGGGTTCGGGTTGTGCGAAGGTCAATAGTTCACCTTCGCGGAGGTACTAAAGGGCGGAATAAAGGGCTAGACTGGTAGAGCCTGAAAGCTTAACGACCTTCATGAAAGCAAGAACAGAGGGTATAAACCGACATCATGACCATCTCAGGGTGAAAAAACTTGGTTCCAGCATCCCCCCATACTGCTTTGGGTGAGACTTCAGTCCGCGCTCCGTAGGTTGATGCCAAAAGGGCCAGTAGTGTAGGGATTTGTTTGGCTAACTAATGTTAAACCTGGGTTAGGCCCCATAAAGCTAAAAAATGGTTCCGTTGTTGGGACTAGAATCTACATGAGAGATGTGTGATGTCATATCATTGGAATCCAACTAAGAAAGAGATCGAATACTAGTTGGACATGAAGATCCACGAATTCACGGCGTAGGAGAGTAGAAATCCGCAACTGACAAAGGAACAATGGTTGGACAGGTACTTATATACAGAAATCCACGAGATCTCTTTCTATTCCTTTCTAGTTGAGTTATATGAGTGGATTGCGAAGCTAGCGGATAACCAAGGAAGGTGGAGACTTGACAGTCCTATTGTCTGGACCCCGAAGCTGGTACAGAGACTGGAAGCCTCTGAGGATAAGGTTGCCCATGCTATCGATCATTGGCTCGATCGAATCATAGGAGGATTTGTGATTGAATTCACGGTCGATACCTCAGTTAGTTACAACGAGGTGGAGTGACGCTTTTTCAAAGGTCCACGAGGTAAGTACTTGAAGTCTTTGAATACCTGGATTAAGATGTCATTGTGCGAAAAACGGGTTATGCAGCTACTTTGATGTTTGGAGCTACGTGAAGTGGAAAGACTTACAGAAACAAAGGAAGAAAGGGTCCTAAGTATAGCCCACTGATTTCACCTCCATTGGGTGACAAAGACGGAGTAACGCAGGCTTCTCCACGAAATGAAATTCAGTTAATAAGATAGGGATTCCCGCAACTTCCACCTCCACCCACACCACCTCCAACTTCACCACCATCGCCTGTGACTTCACCCATACCACCACCAACTCCACCGCAGTTTAGCATGGAAAATTCAGTAAATCTGCCTTTGTTTAAAGGCTTGGGAAATGAGGACCCGAACCAATTTTGGTTCGTCGTGAAAGCTGTGTGGGAAGCTCAGGGCGTTACAAATGATCACATGAAGAAGGAAACATTGGTTAGTTCTTTGCAGGATCGTGCACTAACCTGGTACATCAAGTACTCTAATGATAACCCAAATTCTGGGGTGGCAGACATCCAGACCGCGCTAAATAAAGAGTTCAATAGGCCCAAATCCGAGGCACAATTGATTGTGGGGTTCATGGAAATCGTGATGAAACTAGGCGAGACACCTTGGGAATTGGATCAGAGGTTGAAGTGTAAAATCCACGAAGCTAATATGAACTTAACAGATGGACAGCATCGTGAGTGGTTCATGGCTTCACTCCTGCCACACCTAAGGGTTGCGTTGTCACAACAGAAGATTACGACTCAGGTAGAGGCCTTGGAGATTGCAATGAGACTGCATGAAACACTGATGCAAGATACGAATATGGGGGTTCAGCAGATCCATGCACATTTGAAAAATCTTTTCCTTGAAATGAAAAGTTTTAAGTAGGACAGAATAGTTCGACCAGAGGTGTGCGAAGAGGTATGGTACCTGAAATGTAAGGGTCAAGGGCATGAAAAAGACCATTGCCCAGTCTTTGTGAACTATATTGCAGGGGGAGGGCCGATGCCTTTGAGGCCGGAGGGCCAAGCAGGACCAAGCGTAGGGCCTGCGTTGTGGTGCGCTATATGTCAAGTAGAAGGAAAACATACGATGGATAACTGCCATTTGCTGTAGAAGTTTACAAACACCACAAAAACTGTTCTGCAACTTCTGCATATCGGTTAGGCATGATGAGCACAACTACAAAAATTATGAATTAATGATGGACAAAACACCTGCTTATAGGGTTCAGGAAAAAACGTAGCCCCCTGACCAGAGTACTGGGATGGCATGAACAGGATTTCAGGGGCGCAGATGAGGCCGAGGCGGAGGACGACCTGGCAAAGGTCAAGGACAGCTAATCTGCTACAACTGTGGATGACCAGGACACTATGTCTGTGATTGCACTAACCCAACGCATCCATCGTGAAAATATTGCACTTTGTTTGGTCATGAAATGGAGGACTGTCCTACGCTAATAGTGAGGATATGTGACAAAGGGGCACTACCACCATAGCCAACTTGGAACCTGTAGATGAGGTCTCAGCCTCGTGAAGAGGATCTGAATGTGAATATAGTGCTTCGAAGTGTAATTGCAATGGGTGATGATAAGGGGAAACAACCTAAAGACAGCACATGGGTTCACAAAGCTTCGGCGAAGGAGGATGAATTTGATTTTGAATGCGCACGTGAAACGTTCATGGAATCAAAGAAGAGCTTCGTTGAGGCCTCTACCTTGAGAAGCAAAGATAAGCTTGATCAAGAGATAGACCCTTCTATGCTTACGACCTTTCTAGAAACTTGGATGAAGCTATTGTGTGATAGCAAGGCTGTGAAGGGGTTACAGGAGCTTATAAATAGATGCACTAGAAACACTCTTGAACCGCAGGTGGTACAGAAGATTGGTAAGCACAAAGCAAGGATAGGACGAGAGATGAGACTGATCGCACATATAGGAGAATATGAAATGGATAAGGTTATCTTGGATCTGGGGTCAGGCGTGAACGTGTTATCAAAGCAGACTTGGGAGCAGATGGGAAGACCCACACTACAATGGCCTCCGATTCAGTTAAGGTTGGAAAATCAACAGAGGATCATCCCCATGGGGCGGCTACAAGGGGTGACTGTAGATATTGAAGGAAAGAGTGCGTTGGCTGACTTTGAAGTAATAGAAATTGTGGATGACAACAACCCCTACCCTACACTCCTTGGCATTGATTGGACTACTCACATGAATGGGGTAATCAACCTAAAGAAGCGGAAGATGATATTTGAAAATAAATCGCTTCGCGTAATAGAACCCCTAGATCTTGCTGAAGGATCACGCTATATTGAACCAGTCTGCAATTATGAGAGCGATGATGATTTGGGTTATATATATAAGAAAACAACACAAGACCAAGATTGGGTGAGTCCAATAGCAGATGGATGAATTACATGGGATCGCAAGAGTTCCTACACCTTAGACTCTGATGAATAATTAGAGCGCTGGAAGAATCAGCTACATGAAGTAACCACGATAAGTTGTAACATGATGACTCGGTCGCTATGCTATGTGTCGTCAGAGGTAAGAAGTCTACCCACTTATGATGGCCTGAATGATGTAGATGTATTTTTGGATGTATTTGAGAGGGAGGTACCAGAAAAGCAGCGCTTCCAGGCTTTGAACTGGGCACTGCACGCTACACCCGCAAGGTGGCGGGTACACACAAGGGTAGCTTTGATGATTGACACGAATGTAGGAGGATGATGAGAAAACGCTTTGGGAAGCCAAAGGTAAGAATGACAGACAAATGTGATGGGAAGGACGATCCGTGCGCACACTTGGCCAAATGGTCCGAGGCTTATGGAGCGAAGCCCCAACCAGAATGGGTGCACTTTTTCTGTCATACCTTGGATGTCATCCCGATGAACTGGTACTTGGAAATAGAGCTCCGCCATGGTACAGGTGAATGGGATATTCTACGTGGAGGATTCATAATGAAGTTCATCTTTGAAGACGGGTTTGACTGTATTGACGAAGCGTTACAAGAAGTGAAAACAACAATCTTTAGGATACCACAGGATCCTTTGGATCTGATTCAACCTGCTTGGACTACTTAGTTGAGCCATGCGCTAGAATGCTATAACATGACTACTGAAGAAGAAGATGAGGATCCACGAAAGATTAACATCCATGAAACAGAGGGTCACCGTGAGGTCGAGGACCGCAGATTGAGAATCATGATATACCGTGCCACTAAAAAAGAAACAGGTCAATATTGGTACAGTGGTAGAGCCCAAGTTCGTGAAGATTGGAGATTACTAGGATGACGCGATGGTGGATAAGGTCGCTGAATTTATCCACGAATACCAGGATTTGTTCCCTACCAAGTTTACAGAGCTAAAAATGATAATAACAGACCTAGGCGTTATGAAGATCACGTTAAAACCCGACGCAAAGCCGATTAAGTAAAGACCTTACCGTCTCAATCCAAAGTATAAGGAGAAGGTCCGCTTAGAGCTAGACAAGATTCTCGTGGCAAGCACCATTGAGCCCGTAGAAGAATTTGATTGGGTAAGCCCAATGGTGGTATAGGAAAAGAAGCAGAAGGATGAAATAAGGATATGTGTAGATCTCAGGAAGTTTAATGACACTTGCATACATGATCCTTTCTCGACTCCGTTCACTGATGAGGTATTGGAAAATGTAGGTGGCCAGGAAGCGTACTCCTTCACTGATGGGTTCTCTGGGTACCATTAGATCAAAATCGAGCCAAAGGATAGAAGCAAGACAACCTTTGCGACTAAGTGGGGATGTTTTTAGTACACTATAATGCCTTTTGGATTGAAGAATGTGCCTATGATTTTTTCGCGCGTAGTCATTGCTGTGTTCAAGGAATTTATTCATAAGTTTCTAGAAGTGTACTTTGATTTCTTGACTGTGTTTGGGTTGGTCAAACACCATGTCATAAGTTTGTGCCTGATGCTAGATACTTGTCGACGGTACCAGATTGCGCTCAATTTGAAGAAATTCCTATTTTGTGTTCCATTTGGGACCCTTCTGGGTCATGTGGTTTGTAGGCAGGGACTATTGGTAGATCTCACAATGATCATGGTGATACTTAACTTGGAGGTGCCAATGAGTGTGAAACAGTGACGTTCAACCTTAGGACATACTAGGTATTACAGGAAGTTTATCAAGGGCTATGCCCAGATCACCACGCCTATGTAGAAGTTGTTGAAAAAGGATGTCACATTCTGTTGTAATAAAGACTGTGAGGAAAGATTGGATGTATTGAAAGAAAAGATGGTCACCACGCCGATTTTAGTCTTCTCGGATTGGAAGAAGGAGTTTCATGTACATGTTGACGCGTCATGTATAGCGCTGGGAGCAGTACTGACACAGGCTGGCGGAGGAGAATTGGACCATCCTATAGTGTTTACAAGCAGAAGGTTATCCAAGGCTAAGAAGAACTATTCCACCACCGAGCGCAAAGGGTTAGCCATGGTATACACGCTCCAGAAGTTTAGACACTATTTTTTGGGTGGACATTTTAAGATGTATACGGATCATTCCACGTTGAAATACCTGGTCAATAAGCCTGTGTTGGGGGGGAGAATCTGCAGGTGGTTGTTATTGTTCCAGGAGTATGATTTTGAAGTTATTGTGAAGCCTGGACGACTGAACGCGGGACTAGACCATTTGTCACGCATCGAAACAGGGGAAGAGCCCACTAATTTGGAGGAGGTATTGCCTGACGTGTAGCTATTTGAAGTGTGCATCTCGGATGGTCATTTTGAAGTCATCATACACTTCCTAATGACAGGAACCGCCCCGAAAGGTTACATCGTCCAGCAGAAGAAGGAGTTAGTGGTGCGTGCAACAGACTTTTCTGTCATTGCCGGGCATCTGTACAAAATGGGGTCTGATGAAATATTGTGACGATATGTACTGGAGTTTGAAAGGAGAAGTATCCTCGTAGATGCTCATGGGGGTGCCACGGGAGGTCATTATGCAGGGAGAGCGACCACACAGAATATTCTACGTGCAGGGTTGTGGTGGCCAACCCTCCATCAGGATTCAAAAGCTTACTGCAAGGTGTGTGATGTGTGTCAAAGGATGGGTAGTCCATCGCGGAGGGATGAGATGACTCTGAATCCATAGATGATGTTACAACCCTTTGAGAAATGGGTGATAGATTTTGTGGGACCCATTCAGCCCCAAGGGAATAAGACGGGAGCATGGTACGTTATCACTGCGACTGAGTATTTGACTCGATGGGTGGAGGAACAATCTGTGAAGGATTGCACAAGTGCGACTGCTACAAATTTCCTCTTTGAGTATGTACTGAGGCAATTTGGGTGTCCAAATATTCTGATGAGCAACCGTGGTACACACTTTTTGAACGAGACGATCACCGCGTTGATGGAGGAATTTCAGGTATATCACCAGAAAAGCACGCCTTATCACCCACATGCTAATGGGATGGTGGAAGCATTCAATAAGGTGATGGAGAATGCGCTGACCAAGGTTTGCAATGCTCAGCGAAGTGATTGGGACCTATGCATACCCGTAGTTCTATGGGCCTATCGGACGACATGAAAAAAGTTGACTGGACAAACAACCTTTAGGCTTGTATATGGTGTTGAAGTAGTAAAGTCCATGGAGTACATTATGCCTAGTCTTTTCATAGTGGCACTCATGGGTATGATGGATCGTGGAGCCCTGGAAGAGAGGCTTGCACAACTGGCTGAGCTTGAGGAAGAGATATTTCTAGCTGGATTCCACCAACAGGTCCAAAATTATCGCGAAAAAGCAAGTCATGATTGGCACATTAAGTTGCACACCTTTAAGGTAAATGATCTGGTTTTGCTATATGACAGTAAATTTGATAAATTTCCTAGGAAGTTCAGAATGCATTGGTTAGGGCCCTATTTCATTAAGGAGATTACCGATGGTAGAGAAGTTCAGTTGGTTAAATTGAATGAAGATCCCTTCCCAAGAAAGGTGAATGGCAGCCAATTGAAGCCATACATCGGTGATCCGGCCAGGTGACTATATGAGGGTAGCATAGTCTTAACGCTCAAGGTAGCTGAAAGGAGGCGTAGAATATAAACTACACTTCCTGATTTGGGGAGCTGCGTGATTGGAGGATTGTGCGAAGGAAGGAAGTGTCATAGGGTTCACGACAGTGCGAAGGGAGTTGCACTACTCAGGGAGAAATGGCACAGGTCAGCTGGAAGGTGACCATTAAAGTCATTATTCATGATTTGATGGTAGAAATGCGGCCAAATAGAGTGGGCGGCCAACATCTAAGACGAACTTTATGGGTAATATCCTTGGAAATCTGTCGCCAATCCAGCATTAATGAAGTGAATGTGGGGGGAACGGTCAGATTTGAATTCAAAATTCCCTATAAATTACAGGTGGCTGCCCAACGAAAAACACTTGGCATTTTGAGAATTGAGTTGTTGAGCTCTCAGGCACACATGAACTGTGAGAACTTCGAAGCTTTGATCACCAGTTCAATATTTGAGACATTACCAAAGGGGACACAAGAGTTATTGTAAAACATCATGTCGACACCCACAGAAGCTATGGACACCGAAGCAGTGACAGCTGAGGAGGCTGTGCCAGAAGTTGTTAGGGAGGTAGAAGAAGCTACCTCGGAGGTTGTAGAAGTATTAGCGAAAGTTCCCAAATCACTGCGGACACCTAGACCAAAGACGACCCCAACCAAGGAGAGTGCGAAGCATAAAAATGGAAAGTAGCCTACAATACTGGTGTGCGCATCGCCGAGGAGAAACCCACCAAAGGACAAGCCCACCGCACAGGAAAAGGGAAAAGCCATTAACCTGGAGCCGGAGGAGGAAGAAATCAAAGACATCCTAATGGATGATGAGGCATTGGGGATAGATGTGAAGAAAGTTGAAGTCCAGGGTGCTGACCCTATCACTCGGTTGCCTGAGTACGTCCCTCCGTGTAAGGGAAAGACCAAGGTTCCAAAGGACATTGATGAGAGCAAGGTCCCCTTGCAAACCCCTCTGTTGCCGGATGAGATTGTCTTTGAAGGACCGCGCTTGGGGTGGGTTCCTCTGTTAAAACTAGAAGATTGGGACTTAGCTGACCATGAAAAGTTCCTGCACTTAGCGACAGAGCAGCTAATGCATCGCATTATTGACACAACCACTGGGATGACCACATTGGAACCGCAGAGGTGGCTCAGAGGAGTAGACAAGGCAGGTCTGCTCAACATGCTATGGGTGTTGCACTACAACCGCACCCTGATTACAGTCTTGGTCATCAAGCAACTACTATGCTTGGTGCACGATGGGTGTCTGATGAGCCCCAAAAATGGGTAACTTATTGGGCTCATTTTTCCTAGTATTCTCCATAAATCCACCATTCTTCATAGTTTATGCATGCTTTTGAGTATATTTATGTTAATTGGATGAATGAGAATAGTCACTTGACCATGAAGGCTAATACGCGTTTATTGCAGATTTTTGGACAACTTTTGGACCAAGGTCAAGCATTTATGAGCCATTTGATAGCCAAATACGAGGGAACAAGACTGAGGATTTGTAGAAAGGGTGTCTCCTGCACTAAATGGCCCTTCCTCGAGTTCTCCACCATCAACTTGGAGTTCAACAACCCACCAAAGTTGATTTCCAAGGGCAGCCGAGCAGCTTTTGTGAAGTGGCTAAGTACTTGCAGTTTTTAGCATCCAAGCCCCTTGAATTAAGGAGGATTGTTGGAGGTCCTCGTAGTGCATAAGTAGGAAGGCTTCCAACCTTTGTAGTTTACTTTTGGAATAGTTTGTATTTTGCACTTTAGTGTTGCTCTGTCTTTCAGCTCATTTTGGAGCTTCTACTGTAAAACATTTGTTGTGACATGGTTATTTTCTGAGTAATGGAAATCAGTTTCAGTTCACATCAGCTCTGAGCTTCTTCTTAGGAGCCTATAGCTCTTGGGGTTGGGCCCAACCCAAGTGGCAGGTCTTCCTCTGTGTATTGTTTTATGTTTTTGCTGTCTTCATAAAATAATTTCTGCTAGTAGATTAAAATTTTGCTTGGTTACCTAGGTCATTTTTTATAATTAAAAAAATATTTTCATGTTTCAGAGTGATTTTATAGGTTGGTAATAGAAAAGATCTTCGTAAAAGGCCATTAAGCGACCCTAGATCTCACCTCTCCCTCCTCGGGACCATGAGCTGACACCAAGGTGTCCTTGCTGCCCCAAAAACATCATTCTCGCTTTTTCATGCAATTGATAGTGTTAGTTTCTCAGTTGCAAAAGCTGATACTAGATGCGATTACATGCTTAGGTCCATTCTTGCTTGCTTTTCATAGTTATTTTACATTATTTTTTGACAACGAATTTTTGTTCATCATGGTTGCTGGTTCCTAGGTCAAAGTAGGTTAGAATAACTATATATTTGGTTTGCGTGGTATTTTTTTGGTTAGTTTCAAGAAATAGTGTGCAGAACACCTGTGATACCTTCCTGCCTACCCTTCCTCCATCAGTGCAACCTGCTCCATCCCCTAACTCAGATTCTTGCCCTTAGTTTGCCACATTTTCTCACTTTGACCTAATTTCCATATTTTTGTGCAACATTTCTCTATCCATCCTTGAACAAATCCAGCCATCCTCATCACTTCTCAGCTTCATTTTCTAGGTCTTAGACCCCTCCACATCCTCATCCAACCTCCATATCCACTTTTCCACCTTTCTTCCGCCATCAACCCTTCAAAATCCCCTTTCAGAACATCCTGTAGAACCCCTGCAGACTTCCTGTAGAATATCACGTGAGCGATTTTCGAGGTCTGAACGCTGTGAAACTCTCTGGAAGGGTGTTAGGGACTTCTTAGGCCCTCTTCTTACCTTCCCAACCTCCTGCAAGTGCCTACCCCATCTCCTTTCACCAGTTAACCTCTGCACAGTTAAAAACAGTTAAAGCACATGCACATATGATTTTTACAAAATTACTCAAAAATACAAAAAGATGTTCCTTTTCAGATTTCACTGCAGAAGTAGCTTAGACACATGCACTTTACCTCCCCAAGAGTCAATGGCATCCCTTTCTGTAGTTTCATTCTCCTTTTTTTTGCACTAGTAGGGGTAGTCAGTAAAACTAGGGTTTGCATTTCCTTTCAGCTTTCAACCTCTTTCTGCAAGTAGATTAGTTTCCTTTGAGTTACTTTCATCCATCACAGTTAAAAGATTCTTCTAAGAGCTCATAGAAGTTGGCTTAAGCTCCTAGCGGACTTGTGCCAGCTGATCTAGTGACAGACTATGGCAAGAGCTAGTACTTGTGCATATAGCACCGTCGCTTCCAAGTTTGTTACGAACTACTGGGTTGATAAAAGTAAAGAAGGGAGTCCCAGGAGTTGCAACATTATTGTTGCAATATTGGAGCCCACCATCTTTTTGGCGTCGTTGCCGGGGAAGCATCAGAGTATTTTTTATTGCTACTTTTCTTCTATTTTCTTCTACAATCTTCTGCTCAATAGTTTATTTCATCAAGCATAGAGTAGTTGTTTCATTTCCATTCTGCCATTTCATTTCCACAATTTCAATTTTGCAAGCGTAGCTTAGCATTTCATTTCCGCAATTTCAATTCTACAAGCGTAGCTTAGCATTTCATTTCTGCAATTTCATTTCAGCAATATAGATTAGTCATTTCCCGCTTTCATTTCAATTCTACATTTTCAATTCAGCAAGATAGATTTTAGTAAGTTGCAGTTCAATCTATTTCATTTTTGCAGGTACAAGTAGAAAAGAAAGACCAAAACTCCACCAAAAATATTCCATTTCATGCCTCGTAGGAACAGAGACAATACAGGGAAATTCTTACCCAACACCCCCACCACATCATTGAGTCACCCTTCTCTCTTCTTCGGTGGTATTGATCCAGAAGAACCTATAGGTGAACCTCCAGAGATATACGAAGATCCTATAACAAAAGAAGATCAAGAAAACATTCCTCTTGAGACCATGGCTGAACACAGAAACGGTATAGGGGATGAGGAGAGAATAGAAGGTGCCTTTCCCATCCGAGAGACCAACGGGGACATGAAAATGAAAAACACAAGTCCCTCAGCCTTACCTCACTTCCATGGATTGACCACTGAAGACCCTGATACCTTCCTGTTTGAGTTTTCTGTCCTTTGTCGAACTTATGACTATGGAGAAGGCGAGCAAAAGTTGAAACTCTTTCCCTCTACCCTCAAGGATGTAGCACTACGCTGGTTCATGGGGTTACCTGGAAACAATATCACAACTTGGGCTCAGATGCAACAAGCCTTTAACAACAAATATCGGGACTACTGTAGGTCAAAGGAAATGAAGGGAGAGATCTTTTGGATGACCATGGGAAGTGATGAGTCTTTAGAAGACTATGAAGAAAGGTTCCAACTTAGTTATAAAAGGGCTAGGTGCACACTTGACCCCGAATCTCTGAAGCTGGTTCCGCTATGAGGAGTCCCTGAAGACCTTCTAGATACCCTCCATTTGCTAGCTGGAGGAGACATCTACCAACTACCTTATGAGGACATAAAGACTGTGTTTAGAAACCACTCTAGGGCAGCCCAGAAAAGAGGTAGGGGGAATCCACTTTCAGCTAGTGCCACCTTCTCCAAGCATGAGTTTGCAAATCATATGGAAGACCTCAAAAGTGAGATGAGACAAACCATTGCCATGCAACTGGATACTTTCTGAATCCAACAGAAGAAAGAGGAAGCTGAGAAGGCTTTGGCCATCTTTTGTCCCAGATGTACAAGGAAGCATCCTAAGAACGAATTTCCATTGCACTCAGTGGAGGTATGTTTCGTTTGTGAGGAAGACCACCCCACAAACCAGTGCCCAACCTTACCCGAACTTAAAGCCATGTACCAAGGGGCTGAAGGAGCCACTGAACCACTCTACTTCCTAAACCAGAGGAGGCCGCATGGATCCAGACCTTACCAGAAGGGGATGCAAGGGACATCCCAAACTTATTACAACCCCAACCAATCTGCTCACATGCTTTCTTGGGGCCCCCCTGCTCATCCTTCCTGGTCCGCACCTCCTCCTTGGTCTTATCCATCTCAATAACATACTCAACCTACTGCTCATTCGTTTCACTCTCATGTTCAGTCACAACCTCAGTGGAATGCACCTCAACCGGGGTGGAGGCCCCAATACAACTCTCCTCCCACTATTTTGCCTCCGCCGCTTGCTCAACCACAACCATTACCTCCTGCTCCTCCAAGACAACCCAGATGCCTGCTCAACCAAACCCGAACCCCAACAACAGACAGGCCCAGCAAGTATACACTGGAGAGATGACATGCCCTACCTATGTTGTGGAGATTCAGGAGATCAACCTTCGATCTGGAAGGTCCTTCTAGATTTCCAACCTCCTCCCCTGGAGGATGAGGAAGGGAAATAGGAAAGTGAACCCAAAGCCATTCCACCCTTTCCTGAGAGACTAACAGTAGCCACGCAACCAAACCCAGAGGAGACTAAACTTCTAGGAGAACTTAAACAGTTGTGTGTGAAAATCCCACTTGTCCAGGCCATAAAAGATGTACCAATCTACAAAAAATTGATCAAGGAGAAGTGCTTTAGGCACCTAGGCAGGTGCAAGAGAGATGCCCCAACTATCAATGTCATAGGACAACTGTCCGATCTGATGTTGGGGCAAATAATCTTTCCAAAATATTTGGATCCTGGGAGCCCTGTAGTTGATGTCCACGTCAATGGCACCATAGTCCCCCACACCCTGATTGATCTAGGGGCTGCCATTAATGTGATGAACATGGACACTATGCTCAGACTCAACCTTTAGAGTTCCTTAAGAAAAACCTCGACAGTACTGTAGTTAGCAGACCACTCCACCATGACTCCTGAAGGGATTGTGGAGGATGTCCTCGTCTCTGTTGATTCTTGGGAGTACCCTGCAGACTTTTTGGTCCTTCAGCCAAAGGCAAAACTCAATGGATACCCCCTCATTTTGGGAAGGCCTTGGTTAGCTACTACAGATGCTTACATCAGTTTTCGAGTTGGGAGCATGACCATCAAGAATGGGCCTATGTCCAAACAGCTAGTCCTATATCCTCCTGCCCAACCTCTACTAGAACATGAATTACCTCTCTGGTTGGAGGGCGAAGATGAGGATGAAGTCTACTTTGCACTAGTGTGCACAGTGGAAGCCACCCGGGGAGGTCCTCAAACCGAGGATGACCTAATTGAGAATTTGATTCAAAATCCCCCTCCCGGTGTGCTGCCATTAGAGGAATTGGTGGAAGGTACCCAAGCCAACGCTTTAGTGGACCTTTGTGTGGCTGATCCGACCTCTCCCAGAGTTAAGAATGTGGAATTTGGCCCTGAAAGAACCTTGAAGATCAGCTCATCCTTATCTCCCTCTCAGGAGAAGGAGTTGTGTAGCTTATTGAACCGCCATTTGGATGCTTTCGCTTGGAGCTATAAGGAGATGAAAGGAGTCCATCCGTTGGTCTGTACCCATCACATTTACATTAAAGAGGATTGTAAACCAGTCAGACAGCCTCAGAGGAGAATGAATCTAGCCCTTAAGGACATTGTTAAAGAAGAATTGCAAAAGTTGTTGGATGCAGGATTCATCTACCCCATCTCGGACAGTGAATGGGTTTCTCCTCTGGTGCTTGTGCCCAAGAAAAATGGGAAGTGGAGAATTTGTGTAGATTATCGAGAACTTAACAAAGCCACCAAGAAGGACCATTTCCCTTTGTCTTTCATAGATCAAGTGCTAGATGGGCTGGCAGGGAAGAAGTACTTTTCTTTCCTAGATAGGTTCAGTGGGTATAATCAGATCCAAATCAGCCTGGAAGACCAAGATAAGACCACTTTCACTTGTCCATGGGGTACCTTTGCCTACCGGGTCCTTCCCTTTGGGCTATGCAATGCCCCTGCCACTTTCCAGAGAGCAATACTGAGCATATTTGCTGAGCTGGTTCATGATTCGGTAGAAATCTATATGGATGACTTTACTCCTTATGGATCCAACTTCCATGAAGCATTAATTAACCTGGGAAAAGTTTTAACCAAGTGTATTGAAATGAACCTATCCTTTAGTCCTGAAAAATGTGAATTCTTGATGACTGAAGGGACCGTGCTAGGTCATACAATCTCTCAGCAAGGATTACAGGTGAATCCTAACAAAATTACTATCATCCAAAAGGTTCCACCTCTTCAAAAGGTAAGATATGTTCGGAGTTTTCTAGGCTTAGCAAGATACTATAGAAGATTCATTAAAGATTTTAGTAAGCTAGCCTCGCCATTGTTTGGTCTTTTGGGGAAAGATGTTGATTTTAAATGGACTGGCAACTACCAAGAGGCTCTAGATGAGTTGAAAGATAAGCTGGTAACTGCTCCAATCCTGAGAGGTCCCAACTGGGCCCTACCTTTCCACATCCACATTGATGCCTCAAACAAAGCCATAGGGGCAGCCTTAAGACAAGTTGAAGAGAAGCTACCATATGCCATATACTTTGTCAGCAAAAACCTGTCCAAGGCATAATTAAGCTATACTGTGACCGAGAAAGAGCTCCTAGTTGTAGTCCATTCCCGAAACAAGTTCAGACACTACATCACTGGTTATCAAACATTTGTACACACTAATCATGCTGCAATAAGGCATTTGATGAATAAACCTGAGGTGAATGCTCGTATCATTAGATGGTTACTTTTATTGCAACAATTTGACTTAACCATTGTTGACAAGCCAGGAAAGGAAAATGTTGTTGCTGATTTTCTGTCTAGATTAGATTTGCCTGCAGGTGAAGAAGGGACGGTGGATGACCAGATGCCAGATGAACACCTGTTTGCTATTTCAGTACTCTCTCCATGGTTTGCTGATATAGAAAACTACTTGGTCTCAGCACAGTTCCCTCCACACCTATCCTCAAAAGAGAAGAGTAGAATTGTGAGGAAAAGTGCCCCCTTTACTTGGATTGGGGGCAACTTGTTTAAACTCAACCCAGATCAGATCCTGAGGCGTTGTGTTAGGGAGGAGGAAGTTTTTGACATTCTCCTAACCTGTCACGATGGACCTTGTGGAGGCCACTTTGCAGCAAAAAGGACTGCCTTCAAAATTCTACAGGCAGGCTACTATTGACCCACTCTTCATCAAGATGTCAGAAGATACATTAGCCAATGTGACTGATGTCAAAGGATGGGGAAACTGACTCCGATGGATGAAATGCCCCTCCAACCTCAAGTGAATTTCGAGCCATTTGAGAAGTGGGGCATGGATTTTGTGGGTCCTATCAACCCTCCTTCAAAGCAAAAGTCTTACATCATTGTGTGCACAGACTACCTGACAAAGTGGGCAGAAACAAAGGTAATCAAGGCAGCGACAGAAGAAAAAGTGGCTATGTTTTTAAGGGAAAATATCTTCTACAAGTTTGGCTACCCAAGAGAATTAGTCACAAATTAAGGAAGTTAGTTCACCTCTAACCTGATTGAAGACCTGCTCGCTCATCACAAGATCAAGCACATAACTTCCACCCCTTATCATTCGCAAGCAAATGGGCAGGTGGAAGTCGCTAATAGGGCTTTAGAAGAGATTTTGACTAAAGTGGTGAGCAGCAGCAGAAAGGATTGGGCAGATCGCTTGGTTGAGGCCACCTGGGCCTACAACACCACTTGGAAAACAATGACAACTTTCACACCTTATGAGCTGGTCTATGAGAAGAAGGCTCTGCTATCCATAGAGTTCGAGTACAACACATTAAGGTTGGCAACAACAGGAAAGGTTATTACAGCTGAATGGATTAGATGAACAAAGAATGCAGGCCCTCTTCTACTCAGAAGTAGTTCAACTCTAGAGAAATATATGGCATGACCAACACCTTAACGAAAAGCAATTTCAGCCAGGAGATTGGGCATTGTTATATGACTCAAGATACAAGGATTTCAAAGGGAAGCTGAGGACAAGGTGGCCTGGACCATATGCAGTGGAGAAATGTAACGACAATGGTTTAGTCCTTATCAGGACCATTGATGAAGAAGCCATCCCCATGCTCGTCAACGGGCATCAATTGAAAATCTATAGGAAGCCCATTTCCAAGCAGGAGTTCATTGAAACCTTGGATAAATCAGTGCTGGTAGTGGAGCAGGGACCTATCTCTACTCCACCCACACCTTGATCATAAAAAAAAAAAAAACAGAAAATAATAAAAAGATCCTTGGGTGAAAACCTCTTAGAGGCGCCCGGGGCAGACAGTGAGGGTGAAAACCTCCTGGAGGCACCCTAGTTGTCTCACCAAAAAAAAAAATCGGCCTAATTTTTGTTGAATAATTGTAGGTTGCAGGGAATACATTGCAGGTTAGGAGGGTCGCACAAAGCAAGGACAGAGGTCAACAACAGGCTACAAGCATCCCTCACAGACACTTCCTCCATGACCACTCCCCTTTCCTAGGATTTGATCACATTCGGGTTAAGATTTCACCTTCTACAGGAAGTTCTGGGCCTTCTACAGGAAGTTCCATGTCTTCTACAGGAAGATCCTATAGAACCTTCAGACAAGCCCAAATTGATCTTGGAAGGGAATCCAAAGGTTGGAATCTGCTTGCTAGGCTTGCAAACGCCCCTGTTTCCGTCCATCACCACATGTCACCCTGTTTCATCTCTTTACACCTCCGTTGCACCTATCCTGTTATTTGTTCCTGCACAGTCACACAAAAAAACCTTGTTTTCCTCATACTGCCAGCAAAAACTTTTATTGACAAATCAAGGGCAGTTTTTTTTTCACTTCCCATACCTGTCAATCTCCATCTAGACTCCTCGTCATCTAAACCCCTCGATAGTAGTATAGCCCTGTTCATGTTAGCTTGCATCCCAAGAGGAGAAGCAGCTACAGGACATCCTATAGGAATCCTGTAGCAGTCGATCCCTCTGGGAGACATATTCTGCAGACAGGGATGGCCGAAAACGACAAAGGAAACATGCAAAGAGTTCATCTTGAATGAGAAAATATCATCAGCAGCCGAAGCCAAGAAAAACCTGTGCATGCAGCGGTAGCAACGAAGGAATGGGTTCCAAAACTTGTGCATGCAACATCAACGAAGGAAGGAAAGGGTTCTACCACCCGTGCACGAAGCAACAGCAAACAAAGGAGTGGTTCCAAGACCCGAAATCTGCATAACGCGGTCGTGACCATGCAGGTAAGTGTCTAAACTCATTCGTCAATTGCATAAACTATATTTTAAGAGCTGCATGCCTATGGAAATGGTTTGGATTGAATGGAATCGGTGGCCAGTTACATAGCCTCATGGGATTCGAATGAGGCAGCTACATTCAAAATTGTCAACGAAGTGTGTAGCCGACATGTGTGGAGTGTCCATTCAGGAAGAAATCGTCAGGACAGGCAGTGGTGGTGGCGGTTAACGGCAGAGGGGAGGTGATGGCGGTCATAAACACGCAGAGAAATTATGGCCGTGACGTCAGATCAACGGTTCGGCCCGACCACCTCATCACCTAACCACGAATTACGTCGCAGTTAATAGATGCTCGGCTGAAACTCACACCACCTTCTGTTCATTTTGCACTTGCAACATCCTCGACTGAAGTACACGTTCTTCGCTTCCAAAAACTCTTAACCAGTCATCCTCCACCGATTTTTCTACTTGTTTTCAAGAATCTCCCGCGTATCGGGCTTGCTCAGAGGTACAGAGACATTCTACAGGAACCACGGGGGTCTTCTATAGGAAGGGTTCTACAGGAAACCCTGCACAGCTTTCTCGAGCAGAGAAGCTTGGGATTTTTCTTCGTCGAATTTGGAGCTCCAAACGAGGTAGGCTCGAAAAACTCTTCTATGCATGGTATGATTTGAAAAGGTGGTGAATTTAATAGTATCAAATTGGGAAATCAGAGAAAAATCTGCCTAGGAATTGGGAGTAAAACATTTGCCTATGTGTTGCACTGGGTTTCTCAGTTGTTTCTGCAT
Source organism: Pinus tabuliformis (assembly GCA_031772625.1). Classification (NCBI taxonomy): domain Eukaryota; kingdom Viridiplantae; phylum Streptophyta; class Pinopsida; order Pinales; family Pinaceae; genus Pinus; species Pinus tabuliformis. The sequence continues at coordinate 912,256,364 of CM062818.1, read as the reverse complement.
CAAGATTCTCTTCCACGTCCCCATTTTTAAAATTCTCCTATAGGGAAGATATGCAACTATGGGGGCCAGCCTGTGTATGAAAAAATTTGAATTTTCATATCTGTATGTGTGCTGAGAAGAAAATTGAGCTCTGTACTCTGTCTGTAGAAACAAAATTATTCCTTTCATAAATAGACAACCGAGTTCTGGGCAACAAAAGTCTTGAAAAACAGGGAATAGTTACTAATTAATAGTGGATACCCGAGAAATCCCTTCTTGAGTTCAGGGGGAAAACCATAAACATCAATCCTTTTTCTGATCAGAGCATAAAAAAGAATACTCTCACCATGCCAGGTGGATTCATAAGGAAATAACCCTCAAACCCCAGCAAATTGCAGAAGCATCCTGAGGTGGTGGACCTTTTCACCCGAGCCAATTGGATGTCATTCTTTGACAAAATTCGGGGTCATGATGAGGAGATAACGGAGGAATTTTTAATGTCCCTGAGACCTCAATCAAAGACACAGGCCACAGTTAGTTTTAGGGGTTTGACCCTAGAACTTACCCCTGAGCTCATCAGTCGTGTTACTGGTCTACCATTAGGGCTCCCTTGGAGCAAAGAAGAGAGGTCATTGGGCCAAGTTGCCAAGAAAACATTCTTCCTACCCGAGGAACATCCTGTAGAAGACAAAAACAGGGTTCGAAGAACCAGCTTGCCTCCTCTCTGGAGTGAGGTCAGTTTCCAAATTATGAAGTACATTACATGTGAAGGGAGGTTTAGCATTGTCTACGATTATCATTTCAGGTTTCTGTGTGAACTACGACATGGAATTGATTTACCTCCAGACAAGAAACTAAGCCTCCCCTATTTTCTTCTTCAGTCACTAATTGAATGTGGTACAAAATCGAATGAAGGGATCCCAGATCAGTTGGCCCATCATGGGCTCATCAAGCTATTAGTGGAAGATGCCCTGCACACCTACACTGTCCCCATATCTTGGGAAATCTTCCGAAACATGTCCCGGGATGACGATATTAGAATTCTGGCCGAAGACATCACCTCATCCAACAGTGAGGAGGGAGAACACACTGAAGAAGGTGAGAAAACCAATGGTGAAGGAACATAAGACATTCCAACACAACAAGGACAGAAAGAAAAAGGGGGAAAGGGCCAGATTGTTGAGCCTAAAATAGAGGAAGAAACAACAACACAAACACCAAGGGAAAAGAGAATGCAGAGGAGAGCAGAGAAGGCAGAAAAACCCCAAATGAAGGTTGTCACAGCCAAAGCAGACGCATTGAAACAAAAGGGAAAAACACATCCTGAAATGGCCGCAATACAGACAGAAACAGTTGACATAGGGACTTCTATAGGAAGCATGGAAAAAGGACAGCAAAAGGAGAAATCACCTGAAATATTGGCAAGGGAGGCAGCAGCTATGCTTGCTGCCTTAAGCACACCTCCAAAACAAAAAGGGAAGTGAAAGAGGAAAACCTCCATGTACTTTAATGCAAGGAGGAGTACACGGACCAAAGTGGGCAGACCCCAACCACAGTTAAAGGAGCCAATTATCATTGACGACACAACACCTAAACCAAAAGAAGGGTCTCCTTCAAAGATATTCGTCACTTATGAATGAGGAAGCCCAAAAACTTCCACCTGGAAAGAGAGAATTAAGGCGATGGACTCAAAGACAATTCTACAGGAAGCTGAGAAATCTCTACAGGAAACTCGGGATAAGCTAAAAGAGACCGAGAAATTGGAGGAAAAGGCGGCCAAACAATCATAGGAAGAAGAAAAGGGAGAGGAAATATTGGAACCAAGCCCTCAGCCTAGCTTGGCCTCATACTATAACCTGTTAGAAGCCGGGAAAATAATTCCCCAGAAATTTGTGGTGCCACTCTTTTTTGCACTGGAAGAAGAAAGAATTAGGACTCACACTTGGATGAGGATTGCCAAGTCCAAGGGTGTGGAAGACATAGGCCACCTGGAAGAACAACTCAAGGAGTCAAGGAAAGAATTGGCCATGGTGAAGCATGTGGAAAGCAGTCAAAGGGCCAAACTATAAGAAGAGAACGCGTTGCTGAAATAGCAACTACGACTATAGGGACGTTATAAGGAAGACATGCCCTCCATTCTAGGAGAACAACAGCAACAACAAAAGCCTCTAGCAGACAAAGAAACCTCTGATGAACAGAAGAGAGTGGATGGGCTGCAGGCTGAGGTTGAGGCGCTAACAAAATGGCTACAGGAGAAGGAGTCACAGGCAGCAGAGGAAATATAGTCTCTAAAGCAATAGGTACAAGAGAAGGAAGCCCAACTGGCCTGCATCTCCAGCTGGGCAGTAGAGGCCTTGCAGTGTAGGCAACCTACCAAGTCATATGCCTTATATTTAAAATATCAATGGTTGCAGTTCCAGATTAACACCTTGGCCCAAAGGGGCACCATTCCATTTCAAAATTACCATCAATTCATGACTTTGTGTGACAGCAACTCAACATAAGATAAGGCCAAGTTATCCGAATTCTATTTACACAACTTGGCCCTTCCAAACATGACTCTGTGGGACCCCAATGCTACATTGGGAGATGTGCAACTTATGGCCATGGCCTCTTGGTTAAATCATGAGGAAAAAAGGGCAGCAGAGATTCAGAATATTACGAATAGAGAGCTAAGTGAACCACTCATGATCAGGGTAGAACCAAAGGATACATCAACTTTAATATATGCCCATCAGCACCTGGCCAACAACCCTCAAGTTCTACCAGATTACATTGATCGACAAGCTCAAGCCATTGCTCACTTTGAGGACATGAAAAGAATGTTGGGGGATAACTGCATTCATGCTTGCACAAGGAGGTGGAACACATTTCCCCACAGTTTGAAAATAAGAGAATACCACTCCCAAACCAGGATGAGGGAGGCCTTGGCAAGGGTACCCCTCTATAAACAGTCAATTCAAAATCTACAGGCCAACTGGATTGGCTTAAAGTTCAGTCCTCCCTTGCTTTTAGGACTGCTGGAAGGAGTCAAAGAATAAGAGGAACACAGGCAGTGGGAGGAAGTATAAAGAAAAGCAGGATTTCATGACCGAGAAGAAGACATCAACTCGGAGGCCTGGGATGTGAGAGAGGCAGTCAAAGCAATCAAAGATGATGAGCTGGATTAGTTGCTCAGAGGATGAGTAACCCATTTAGCAGGGGGTGATGATGAGCCCCAAAAATGGGTAACTTATTGGGCTCATTTTGCCTATTATTCTCCATAAATCCACCATTCTTCATAGTTTATGCATGCTTTTGAGTATATTTATGTTAATTGGATGAATGAGAATAGTCACTTGACCATGAAGGGTAATACATGTTTATTGCAGATTTTTGGACAACTTTTGGACCAAGGTCAAGCATTTATGAGCCATTTGACAGCAAAATACGAGGGAACAAGGTTGAGTATTCATAGGAAGGGTGTCTCCTACACTAAATGGCCCTTCCTCGAGTTCTCCACCATCAACTCGGAGTTCAGCAGCCCACCAAAGTTGATTTCCAAGGGTAGCCGAGCAGCTTTTGTGAAGTGGCTGAGTACTTGCAGTTTTGAGAAGCCAAGCCCCTTGAATTAAGGAGGACTATTGGAGGTCCTCGTAGTGCATAAGTAGGAAGGCTTCCAGCCTTCGTAGTTTACTTTTGGAACATTTTGTATTTTTCACTTTAGTGCTGCTCTGCCTTTCAGCTCATTTTGGAGCTTCTACTGTAAAACATTTGTTGTGACATGGTTATTTTCTGAGTAATGGAAATCAGTTTCAGTTCACATCAGCTCTGAGCTTCTTCTTAGGAGCCTGTAGCTCTTGGGGTTGGGCCCAACCCAAGTGCCAGGTATTCCTCTGTGTACTGTTATATGTTTTTGCTGTGTTCATAAAATAATTTCTGCTAGTAGATTAAAATTTTGCTTGGTTACCTAGGTCATTTTTGATGATTAAAAAAGCTTTTCATGTTTCAGAGTGATTTGATAGGTTGGTAACGAAAAATATCTTCGAAAAAGGCCATTAAGCGACCCTGGATCTCACCTCTCCCTCCTCGGGACCATGAGTTGAGACCAAGGTGTCCTTGCTGCCCCAAAAACACCGTTCTTGCTTCTTCATGCAATTGCTAGTGTTAGTTTCTCAGTTGAAAAATTTGATACCAGATGGGATTACATGCTTAGATCCATTCTTTCTTGGTTTTCATAGTTATTTTACATGATTTTCTGCCAACGAATTTCTGTTTATCATGGTTGCTGGTTCCTAGGTCAAAGTAGGTTAGAATAGCTAGATATTTGGTTTGCATGGTCTTTGTTTGGTTAGTTTCAAGAAATAGTGTACAGAACACCTGTGATACCTCCCTACCTACCCTTCCTCCATCAGTGCAACCTGCTCCATCCCTTAACTCAGATTGTTGCCCTTCGTTTGCCACATTTTCTCACTTTGACCTAATTTCCATATTTTTGTGCAACATGCTCTATCCATCCTTGAACAAATCCAGCCATCCTCATCACTTCTCAGCTTCATTCGCCAGGTCTTAGACCCCTCCACATCCTCATCCAACCTCCATCTCCACTTTTCCACCTTTCATCCACCATCAACCCTTCAAAATCCCCTTTCGGAACATCCTGTAGAACCCCTGCAGACTTCCTTTAGAAGATCATGTGAGCGATTTTTTGAGGTCTGAACACTGTGAAACTCTTTGGAAGGGTGTTAGGGACCTCTTAGGCCCTCTTCTTACCTTCCCAACCTCCTGCAAGTGCCTACCCCATCTCCTTTCGCTAATCAACCTCTGCAAAGTTAAAAACAGTTAAAGCACATGCACATATGATTTTTACAAAATTACTCGAAAATACAAAAAGATGTTCCTTTTCAGATTTCACTGTAGAAGTAGCTTAGAAACATGCACTTTACCTCCCCAAAATTCAATGGCATCCCTTTCTGTAGTTTCATCCTCCTTTTTTTTGCACTAGTAGGGGTAGTCAGTAAAACTAGGGTTTGCTAGGATTTGCATTTCCTTTCAGCTTTCAGCCTCTTTCTGCAAGTAGATTAGCTTCCTTTGAGTTAATTTCATCCATCACAATTAAAAGCTTCTTCTAAGAGCTCATAGAAGTTGGCTTAAGATCCGAGCGTACTTGTGCTAGCTGATCTAGTGACATCTTGCAGCAAGAGCTAGTACTTGTGCATATAGCACTGTCGCTTCCAAGTTTGTTACGAACTACCGGGTTGATAAAAGTAAAGAAGGGAGTCGTAGGAATTACAACATTATTGCTGCAATACTGGAACCCACCAGTGTCTGTGGCTGGAGGAGTCAATACCCATCACCGACAGATTGATCCATAGGATCACACAGTTTCCCTACATAGGAGAAAATTCGGCCATGATGTTTGGCGGAAAAGGTGGCGAGCAGGCCCTCGTGGAGGCCATGAAGGAGAAATTTAAGCTTTTGAATAAACCATGCAGCTATGCCATCTCAAGTATCAGTGACCCTCCAGTCAAGGTGGCCACGTAGATTTTGGGAGGAAAGGTGATGGGGAAGTGTCGCGCATATGAGGTTCTGGCACCTATCATCGTGCTAGAAGCCTAATGTGCCAAAGGAGTCCAGTTCAATCAGGCACACTATCTCTGTGGTGAGTTCCTTATGAACTGCCGCGAGGCACTGGAGCTCATCAAGAAATTCCACTTCGTGTGGCTCTTACTGTCTATTGTGATGGTAGCATGGGAGTTGCCAGAAGACAGTCAATTCCCCTCAATCGCACCAGAACTACCAGAGGCAATGAAGTACGCTTCGTTGTGGGTGACCAAGGATGCACAATGCATCAAGGACAACAAGATATTCTAGATCTTGATGGAGATGAACATATGCATGGCTATCAATCACAAATCGCGGTTGTCACCTACTGTGTTTGCCAACCTGTAGAGTTATGTGGAGTTCAAGGCAGACTTCCACCATGTGTCGATCAGGGCACAGAAGGACCTGTGCAGACATGGTATGACTTGCCTTACCTGGAAACAGATGATGTAATTGATGTAGTGCTTGATTGTTGGCCGGTAGAGTGGTGCACTACATCAAACATGGCGATGGGTGCGAGGAACTCCACTACGCAATGAAAAAAGGAGGAGGCTAAGCTCAAAATGGCGCAGCTGGCCGAGAAGAGGAAGAAGGAGGCCGTTGACAAGGCCTAGGCAGAGCACGATGCTACCCAGCAGATGATAAAGCAGATAGGCATAACAAAGCGAGGCTCTGATAAAGGTACGAGTTCGCCTTCACCCGACACTGAGGAGGAAATGAATGAGAAAATAGAGCAACACAACGCAGACCCACAGGAGACATCTATCCACGTCGAGCGTCCAAGGGAACAAGAAAAAGGAGGGTCAAGGAAGAAATCCAAGGCCACTAAGATGTTGTTGGACCCAATCAACCTCAAAGAGGGAAATTTGCATGACATTGGAGACATGGTGCAGGATGTCACCGCGGCGGCCCTACAATAGTTTGAGCAGCAGTAGCAACTAATATTGGGGGCCATCTAGATAGGTCTGCAGAAGCTACAGACCCATGCATCATAGGCTGCCACGGTGTCCACCAGCCTCACTATCGACACTTTAGAAGCTACCGAGATGCTGCATGCAAAGGTCTCTAGCACGATAGTGCTGCTAGGTGGAGCACTAACCATAGAGAATGAAGCTGACAGGCCCACTATCAGTGCCCTCAAGGGAGTGGTGTTGAACTTGGCAGTGCTCCCTAGCGAAGCGCTCCACCTATTGCAAGATGGAGTGGTTGTGGAGCTGAGGGCCCACAAGAAGCCCGCCCTACAGGTGATCAGTAAGCAGAGGATTAATAATGAATAGATGGCCCTACAACAAGACTCTACCATCACTGCCATAACCGAGGTAACTGACCAAAACAAGCGAATAATTCCAGTCGTGGAGGAGGCATGCCGAATGGTCTCGGAGTTGGCCATTCCTAATGAAGAACCAGTTGAGGTGCGCATCCGCAAGCTTGCTATAGGGGTGTGCAACGCTCATATAGAGATGGCTAGGATTCAGCTGGAGTTGAACCTATAGATTACATAATTACAGTTGAAGTCCCAGCCTTCAACTCCACCAGAAGTAAAGGAGAAGTGTGCAATCACTGTCACAGAGGCAATAGCGGCAGTAGACAATGCAGTAGTAGACTGCACACAACTTTTTGAATAGTCATTCAAGGTCCTGACAAGCTTGCAGGAGGACCCTAATGTACAAAAACTGGAGATAGAAGTGTGAGAACTGCAACAATGTTATGAAGAGGTGAAAGGCACAGCGTGAACTGTCATGCTTACACAGAGACTAGCAAATCTGCAGGAGGCCAAGCAGTTGAAAGAACAGGTAGATGCAGCGCAACATAAGGAGGCAGTGCTGAAGGTGCGATTGAAGCCTTGGTTGGATGAGGCTTATGAGGTTACAGCCTCTACTGAAGGGAAGGTTACTACTCCACAAGAAACTTAGCAAAAGCTTCTTCAGGCCAACAGTTCAGGGCCGGTGACTAAGCAAATGGTTGAAGAAGCGAAGTAGGCGGCTGCACAGTGCACTATTGAGGTTGCGGTCATACAAGTCGAGCTAGGAGGTCTTCATGCCAAGATCTCTGTCATCGCATAGTGACTTGAGGGAGAGTCATGATGTTTGTATTGGGGGCCTGTTGGGAACGAGATCCCCCAAGGATAGTTTTGGGGCTAAAAGCCCATGTTTTGGGTCAAAATTTGTAATAAAGTTGTAAATTCTCCGCATTTGTGGTCGCGGAGCATGAAGGTGTAAAGAGTCATAAAGGGTTGTTTGGCCTTATTTTGTAAAGTGTAAAGTTGGTTGTAAAGATCCACCCATGGTCCACAGACCATGGGATTGTATAAAAGGAGCTAAGTAAGTAAGCTCTAAGTAGTTTTTGGGAAGTGAGAAGTCTTTAGCGAAGAATGGAGCAAAGAGTCTTGGTAGAGAAGTCTAAGTGTTTCGGGTCTTAGCGTAGGAATAGGCTCTGCAGCTAAGTGCGCAGAGGCCTAGGGTGGAATTCCGAAGCTGAATGCATGGACGCCTACAACTGTGTGTGCAGGACGAATAGAGTCTGTAATAATCTGAAGATATCAATAAAGCGAAGTATTCTACAAATCCCGTGTCTTTATTTCTTGTTAATGCATCTAGTCATACTGTGTTTCGAGTTTAATTTACAATGTTTATGTGATGCGTGAATATATGTGATTATATTGGGTAATTGAACGCAAGAATATCAGATTACGCGGTGCTAACTATGATTATTTAGTAAGATAAGTAAAACACTTAAGATAACTTGGGAACCTATACAATACGTTGCCATAGCAATGCGAAGGTACCTGGACCATGGGTTAGGGCTGTGCGAAGGTCAATCATACACCTTTGTGGAGGTACTGAAGGGCAGAATAAAGGGCTAGACTCGTAGAGCCCAAAATCTTAGTGACCTGCATGAAAGTAGGAACAGAGTGTCTAAACTGACATCACGACCATCTCAAGGTGTGGAAACTTGGTTCCAGCATCCCCCCATACTGCTTCGGGTGAGACTTCGATCTGCACTCCACAGGTTGATGCCAAAAGGGATTGTAGTGTAGGGATTTGTTTGGCTAACTAACACTGAATCTGGGTCAGGCCCCATACAGCCAACAAGCTGCCACATCTCTTTTCAAAGATAAGCTACCATCGCCCGAGCTAGTTTATTTCCATTTCTATTTGTAAGCATATTTCAGTATTTTACATTTATGAAATGAAGTATTATTTGTGTTTCATCCCTATATTTATGGTCATATCAGTCATTTTTTGCGTTCCTGTTTAAATTTGGATCAGTGGTATCAGAGGGGTTTGCTCTTTCTCTATTTTTCTTCGCATGTCCCCAACAAGGTCGGGATATAAGGAGTTAGGGCTTAAACTAGTCGAACCTTTGCAAGACTATCCTCGCAAATCCCGACGACCTCCCATGGTGGATGAAAAGAAAGGCAAGGGGGGAAGGAGATCCTATCAAAAGCTTGCTCGAAGAGGCCCTCAAGTGACAAAGGAACGCGATGATGGCTAACATTGCCCAGGTCCTTCAGTGCTACCTAGGGGTGACACATCTACTTCGAACAGCTACTCTAGAAGTGCCACACCCTTTAAGGTACAAGTTAACTTTGGCATTCCCATATTTGAGGGTCAGATAGATGAAGACACTGTAGATAAATGGTTAAATATTCTAGAAGGGTATTTTTTTGTTCATGATTTTTCCGGCCGAGAAAAGATTACTTTCACTCTTCTCAAAGCCGCCCCCCACGTCAAGGACTGGTGGGAAACCTACTGTGAGTAGAAGGATGAAAGTACGGCCTCACTGTTTTCAGCTGCACCCACTTGGAATTCTTTCCGGAATGCAATCAAGGAGCGGTACTACCATGTCAGAATCTATGAGGATAAATACATAAAGTGGACCATGCTGTGGCAGGGAAGGGACCAAGATGTGCCGGAGTTTACCAATATTTTTCATACCCTTCGCACAAAGTTTGGTATCAAGGATTGTGAGCTGCATTTGGTACTCAAATACTGCAACTGCCTACACAGGTACCTCTAGGACGAGATGGAGTTCTTGGAAATCTCCTCGCTCAACATGACCTACCGATACACTGTCAAGATTGAGAAAAAGTTTAAACAAAAGAAGTGAGACTTTGGATTTGTGAATATGAAGCAAGGGAAAGGGAAAGGTGCCCCCAAACCACTGAACAAAGGACAAAGCCAAGGCGGGGTGGCCCAGGACAACCTGCCAAATCCGCAAGAAAATAAAAACACCGCGAAGCTGAAGAAGGACACGGGAAAGTGGTGTGAGTTCCATAAGAGCTACACTCACAACACAAGTGAGTGTTAGGCAAAGCAGTCACTGGTGGCCGAGATAAAGTCTTCAGAATCAAATTCATGTTCCGACTCTGAGTTAGAACCCGATAAGTGGAATGAAAAAGGGAAGCAGATTATCGATGAAGATACCAACACCACAGTTGCCACCACGAAGATCTAGAAGGAGGAACCTGAAGATCTAGAGGAGGAGGAGCGTCTCTTCCACTCCTAGATGTGGGTAAAGAGTTCCCCGCTATAGTTCATTGTCGATAACGGGAGCCAAAAGAGCCTCATTTCGGCAGATATCGTGAAGCGTTTGGGCTTACTAACCACAACACATCCACAACCGTACACCATCGGGTGGCTTCAACGAGGATGGGATCTTCGCGTGAGCCAACAATGTCACCTTCCATACAACATCAAGCCCTTCATGGATGAGGTATTGTGTGATGTTGCTCCCCTTGATGTTTGTGATGTATTATTAGGCCAACCATACTTGTGGAAGAGACATGTTATGCATGAGTCAAGGCCTCGTGTTGTTATTGTTACTTTGGGAAATAAGTTTTACAGGATACCGTAGGTAGCACCACCTACCGCCATCTCTTTGGTTACTGCAAAACAATGCAATAGCTCATTTCCAAAACTGGGAAATTTGTTTTCCTGATGATATGCCCTCAAGGAAAGAAGAAGACGGTGGGGATGACCTCCAAACAGGGCCCCTCAGCATGAAAACATCATATCAACAAGGTCATGGAGGAGTACGAGGAGATATTCACCTCCCTCGCAAGGGTGCCTCTGCACTGCCAGGTCAAGCACTCCATCGATTTGACCCCAGGTGCACCACTGCCCAATGGACCAATCTATCGGTGCTCTGTTCTAGAGAAAGACGAAATCAAGAGGCAGATTTAGGAACTGCTGCAGAAAGGTCACATCTGACTGAGTTGATCACCCTGTGGGAGCCTGATTGTGTTGGTACAAAATATGGATGGGACTTGGAGACACTGTATTGACTATCGGGTGCTGAACGAGATCAATGTCTGAAATAGGTACTCCATCCCATGAATTGATGACCTTCTGGACCAACTAAAGGGGGGAAAATATTTTAGCAAGATCGACTCGAAGTCAGGATATCACTAGGTACTAATCGAACCCTTCGATGTGTGGAAGACTACCTTCAAATCCAAGGAGGGCCTTTTTGAATGGTTGGTTATGCCTTTTGGGTTGACGAATGCTCCTGCAACCTTCATGAGGCTGATGGATGACATCTTGTGGCCATTCACCAACTCATTTGTAGTGGTATATTTGTATGACATCCTGATATTTAGCCAGAGTTGGGAAGAGAACTTCCATGACATCCGACAGGTTCTCCAAACACTGCGGCAACACAAGCTATGTGTCAATTTGGAGAAATGCACTTTTGGCATGACCAAAGTTCAGTATCTGGGATACATTATTGATGAACGGGGGGTGCATGTGGATCCATCCAAGACCCAAGTTGTTCAGAATTGGCTAGCTCCAACCATTCTGACTGAGCTCTGCAACTTTCTGGGTCTTGCTAATTTCTACCGCAAGTTTGTGTTGGGATTCTCTCATATCACTTGGCCCATGAGTCAAGTCACCAAGGGAGGAGTGAAAGCAAAATTATTTTGTTCTGAATTTCAATAGAAGGCATTTACAGAGTTGAAACATCGTCTCTTCTTGACACCAGTGCTCGCATTACCAGACTTGCAACAATCATTTGAGGTCGAGACAGATGTGTCTGACTATGATATTGGGGTAGTCCTTACTCAACACGGGCATCCAATGGCATATCATAGTGAGACATTTTCAGACACAGTCCGGAAGTATTCCACTTGTGACAAAGAGATGTATTCCATTATGTAGGCCTACTGATAATGGAAGCATTACATTTTGGGGAAGAAAATGGTCATCCAAACAGACCGACGGCCCCTACAGTTCATACAAACACAAGGGAAGTTGCAGAATGATCGCCATTAGAAGTGGTCCACATACCTGCAACAGTTCCATTTGAATATCAAGTATAAGAAGGGTAGCACCAATAATTTTGCAGATTTCCTCAACCGACCATCAATCATGTCGTTAACCACCGTGCTCAACTCTTGTGGGCATGAGACTTCTGATTGGCCACTTCTCTACAAAAGCGACCCAGAATTCAGCCACACATACCAGATGCTCTTGGAGGGTCAGCATGTTCTAGATTTTCACCTCCAGGATTCCCTGTTATGCCACCTCAGTCACTTGTGTGTTCCTTCAAGCGAGCGTGCCAAGATGAATTGGGAAGCACACTATAGTCAAGCTGCTGGGCATTTTGGGGTCGAGAAAATGGTGGCGATACTGCAGAAGTATTTCTATTGGCTGAATCTTCGACAGGATGTTAGGAAGTACATCAGATCCTGCACTGCCTGCATCATCGCCAAACCAACCATCAAGAAGCAAGGCCTCTATACTCTGATGCCTACCCGTAGTCAACCTTGGAAATCCATCTCCATGGATTACATGTCGGGCATTTCTTCTACTAAGCATGGCAACGACTATGTTTTGTGGTCATAAAAAAATTCTTGAAGATGGCCATTATAGCGGCCCGCAAGAAGAATATCACAGCAGAAGCCACTGCTAAACTCTTATTTGAACGATCGTTGGTACACTTTAGGATCCAACAATCTATCATCTCATATTGCGACAGAAATTTCCTTAGTGGATTTTGGTCCAATCTCTGGTCGATGTTGGACACAAAGCTCACTAATTCCATAGCCTTCCATCCGCAAACTGATGGCTAGATAGAGATCGTCAACAGGATGATCGTACACATTTTGTGCATGTACAACTAAAAGTATGCATGCACATGGGATGATAACCTCACCTATGTCCAGCAAAGCTATAACTAGGCTCTACATAGCTCGACTAGCCACAACCCCTTTCAGGTGGGCTTGGGATTCCAGCCACTATGTCCCATTGATGTGGCCATGCCATTTATAGCTACTCAAGTAGATTTGGCTCATGTCTAGTTTGAAATCGATAAGGCAAAAAAATTCATTAAGCACAACCAACATATCCGCCAGCAGGTACAGGACATTCTGGAGAAATCAAATGCCAAGTACAAGCAGTGACATGATCAACATTGTGTGCCACACAAGTTTTAGGTGGGTGACAAAGTCTGGTTGCATTTGCAAAAGGAACGCCTTACCGGAGCCTATCAGAAACTCATACCACTCTGATATGGTCCTTACACCATTACCAAGGCTATGGGAGACAATGCATTTGAGCCCAACATTCCCCCATTCCTTGGCCTACACCCATTGTTCAATGTGGACCGCCTTCGACCATACTTACCACCATTGCTAGACACATTAGACAGTGCGGAACAACTCACACCTACATAGTTAAATCCAGATTGCATGGAACAGGCCACAACTGATTGGATCATGGACATGCAGAGCAAGAACACCCGATAGCAAAGGTTCCAACTATATCATGTTGTCAAAGCAGCCCAACTCCTTCACCAGGGAAAGTGGCTCACTAGGGACCAAGTTTAGCAAAAGTTTCCTCATCTCATGGAGGAACTCAACGCAATGGGGACCATTGCTTTCTAAGGGGGGAGGAATCATCCAAGTGGATATTGGTGGCCACTCACCTATTCCACTTGGACCTTCACCATTGTTTCTTTCAGTTTTTCAGTTTCCTTATTTGTAGCACAATTTACTATTTTTGGCAGTTTTTCGGGTCCTGAACTTTCGAAGCCTCTTTGAGGCCCTAAAAAACGTTTTTTTTTGGGAAAAGTGGGAGCAACACAGGTCCATGGATTGATTTTATTCACTTAAAAGTTGTAGTCCTCGAATATATCTTTCTAACGAGGTATTTTGAATGTCAAACAAAGATTGTATGCAAAAGTTATGACCCCGGGAAGTTGATGTAACAATTTACCCAAAACGGGGCCCATAGTTTGGTGCTTCATCTCTTAGGGTTAGGTTTTTGGATGTTTAGGTTTTTTCATTGTTTCTCAAAAATATATGTCTTCGAGCCTCATTGTAAGACATTTCAGAGACATGTAGTCGCCACATCTCTTCTTAGAGATAAGCTACCATCGCCCAAGCTAGTTTATTTCCATTTCTGTTTGTAATCATATTTCAATATTTTACATCAATGAAATGAAGTATTATTTCTATTGCATATCTGTATTTATGGTCATATCTATATTTTTTTTTGTTCCTATTTAAATCTGGATTAGTGGTATTAGAGGGGTCAGCTCTTTATTTGTTTTTCTTTGCATGTCCCCAACGAGGTCGGGATATAATGAGTTAGGAGTTGAACTGGTCGAACCTTTTCAATATCAGCCTCGCAAATCCCGATGGCCTCCCATGGCAGATGAAAAGAAAGACAAGGGGGCAGGAGATCCTATCAAAATATTGGTTAAAGAGGCCCTCGAGCGACAAAGGAATGTGATGACAGACAACTTTGCCCAGATCCTTCAGTGGCTACCTAGGGGTGACAAATCTACCTCCAGTAGCTACTTTGGAAGCGCCACACCCTTTAAGGTACAAGTTAACTTTGACATTCCCATATTTGAGGGTCAGATAGATGCAGACGCTATAGATAAATGGTTAAATCTGTTAGAAGGGTATTTTTCTGTTCATGATTTTTCTGGCCTGGAAAAGATTACTTTCAGTCTTCTCAAAGCCACCCCCCACGTCAAGGACTAGTGGGAAACCTACTGCGAGCAGAAGGATGAAAGTACGACCTCACTTTTTTTAGCTGCACCCACATGGAATTCATTCCAGAATTCCATCAAGGAGTAGTACTACCCTGTCAGAAGCTATGAGGATAATTACATAAAGTGGTCCACGCTACGGCAAGGAATGGACCAAGACGTGCCGGAGTTTACCAATATTTTTCATACCCTTTGCACAAATTTGGGTATCAAGGATTCTAAGCTACATTTGGTACTAAACTACTGCGGCTGCGTACACAGGTACATTCAGGATGAGATGGAGTTCCAAGACATCTCCTTGCTCAGTACGACTTATCGATACATTGTCAAGATCAAGCAGAAGTTTAAACAGAAGAAGCGAGGCTTTGGATCTGCGAATCCGAAGCAAGGGAAAGGTGCCCCCAAACCGCTGAACAAAGGACAAAGCCAAGGCAGGGTGGCCCAGGACAACTCGCCAAATCCGCAAGCAAAGAAAAACACCATGAAGTTGAAGAAGGACACGGGAAAGTGGTGTGAGTTCCATAAGAGCTCCACTCACAACACAAGTGAGTGTCGGGCCAAGCAGTCATTGGTGGCCGAGCTAAAGTCTTCGGAATCTGATGCATGTTCTGACTCTAAGTCAAAACCTGATAAGGGGAATGACAAAGGGAAGAATATTATCGATGTGGAGCCCAATGCCAATGTTGCCACCACGAAGATCTAGAAGGAGCAACTTGAAGATCCAGAGGAGGAGCGCCTCTTCCACTCACAGGTGTGGGTAAAGGGTTCCCCACTACAGTTCATTGCCAACAACAGGAGCCAAAAGAACCTGATTTCAATAGAGGTCATGAAGCAGCTGGGCTTACCAACCATAGAACATCCACAACCGTACACCATTGGGTGGCTTCACCAAGGACGGGATCTCCACATGAGCCAACAGTGTCACCTTCCATACAACATCAAGCCCTTCACGTATGAGATATTGTGTGATGTTTCTCCCCTTGATGTTTTTGATGTATTATTAGGCCAACCATACTTGTGGAAGTGACATGCTATGTATGATTCAAGGCCTCGTGTCGTTATGGTTACTTTTGGAAATAAGTTGTATAGGATACCGGAGGTAGCACCGCCTACTTCCATCTCTTTGGTTACTGCAAAAGAATACAGTAAGCTCATTTCCAAAACCAGGAAATTTGATTTCCTAATGATACGCCCTCAAGGAAATAAGAAGATGGTTGCCACAACCTACAGACAGGGCCCCTCTGCACGACAACAATAGATGAACAAGGTCATGGAGGAGTGAGGAAATATTCACCTCTCTCATAGGGGTGCCTTGGCACTGCCAGGTCAAGCACTCCATCGATTTGACCCCAGGTGCACCACTTCCCAATGGACCAATCTATCAGTGCTCCATTATGGAGAACGATGAAATCAAGAGGCAGATTCAGGAACTGCTATATAAATGTCACATCCTACCGAGTTCATCACCCTTTGGTAGCCTGATTGTGTTGGTAGAGAAGAAGGATGGGACTTGGAGACTCTGTATTGACTATCAGGCGCTGAACAAGATCACTGTCCGAAATAAGTACCCCATCCCATGAATTGATGACCTTCTAGAATAACTGAAGGGGGGAAATATTTCAGCAAGATCAACTTGAAGTCAAGATATCACCAGGTACCAATTGAACCCTCCGATGTGTGGAAGACTACCTTCAAAGCTAAGGAGGGCTTTTTTGAATGGTTGGTTATGCCTTTCGGGTTGATGAATGCTCCTGCAACGTTCATGAGCCTGATGGATGACATCTTGCAGCCATTCACCAATTCATTTGTAGTGGTATACTTGGATGACATCCTGATCTTCAGCCATAGTTTGGAAGATCACCTCCATTACATCCGACAGGCTCTCCAAAAGCTGCGGCAACACAAGCTATGTGCCAATTTGGAGAAATGCACTTTTGGCATGACCCAAGTTCAGTATCTGGGATACATTATTGATGAACGGGGGGTGCATGTGGATCTAGCCAAGATCTAAGTCATTCAGGATTGGCCAACTCCAACCACTCTGACAGAGCTCCGCAACTTTCTGGGTCTTGCCAATTTCTACCGCAGGTTCATGTTGGGATTCTCTCATATCACTTGGCCCTTGAGTCAAGTCACCAAGGGAGGAGTGAAAGAAAATTTCTTTTGGTTTGAATCTCAACATAAGGCATTCATAGAGTTGAAACATTGCCTCTGCTCAGGACCAATGCTTGCATTACCAGACTTACAATAGCCATTTGAGGTCAAGACAGATGCCTCTGACTATGCTATTGGGGCCGTCCTTACTCAACACAAGCATCCAATCGCATATCATAGTGAGACACTTTCAGACACAGTCTGGAAGTATCCCGCTTATGAAAAAGAGATGTATTCCATTGTGCAAGCCTGCTGAAAATGGAAGCATTACATTTTGGGGAGGAAACAGTCATCCACACAGACCACCAGCCCCTGCAGTTCATACAAATGCAAGGGAAGTTGTAGAATAATCGCCATCAGAAGTGGTCCACATACCTGCAACAGTTCCATTTGAATATCAAGTATAAGAAGGGCATCATTAATAATGTTGCAGATTGCCTCAACCAACCACTGATCATGGCGTTAACCACTGTGCTCAACTCTTGTGGGCACGAGACTCCTGATTGGCCACTTCTCTACAAAAGCGACCCAAAATTCATCCACACATACCAGACGCTCTTAGAGGGTCAGCATGTTCCTTATTTTCACCTCTAGGAGGCCCTGTTATGCCACCTAGGTCACCTGTGTGTTCCTTCAAGTGAGCGTGCCAAGATGATTTGGGAAGCGCACTATAGTCGAGCTGCTGGGAATTTTGGGGTCAAGAAAACGGTGGCAGTACTGCAGAAGTATTTCTATTGGCTGAATATTCGACAGGATGTTAGGAAGTACATTAGATCCTGCACTGCCTACGCCATCGCCAAACCAACCATCAAGAAGCAAGGCCTCTATACTCCGCTGCCTACCCCTAGTCGACCTTGGGAATCCATCTCCATGGATTACATGTTGGGCATTCCTTATACTAAGCATGACAATGACTGTGTTTTTGTGGTCGTCGATAGATTCTCGAAGATGGACATTATGGCAGCCTGCAAGAAGAATATCATAGCAGTTTCCACTACTAAACTTTTCTTTGAATGAGTGTGGGTACACTTTGGGATCCTACAATCTATCATCTTAGATCGGGACAACAGGTTCCTTAATGAATTTTGGTCCAGTCTCTGGTCAATGCTGGACACCAAGCTCACTAAGTCCATAACTTTTCATCCCCAAACTGATGGCCAAATAGAGGTCGTCAACAGGATGATCATACACATTTTGCACATGTACAACTCAAAGCATCCACACACATGGGATGAGAACCTACCCTATGTCTAGCACTGCTATAACTGGGCTCTCCATAGCTCGACTGGCCACAACCCCTTTGAGGTAGGCTTGGGATTCCAGCCACTATATCCCATTGATGTGGCCATGCCATTTACAATTACTCAGGCAGATTCCGCTCATGTCTAGTCTGAAACCGATGAGGCAAACAACTTCATTGATCACATCCAACATATCCGCCAGTAGGTACATGACATTTTGGAGAAATCAAATGCCAAGTACAAGCAGTGACATGATCAACATCGAGTGCCACACAAGTTTTAGGTGGGTGACAAAGTCTGGTTGCATTTGCAAAAGGAACGCCTTACCGGAGCCTATCAGAAACTAAAACCACTCCGATATGGTCCATACACCATTAACAAGGTTGTGGGAGACAATGCATTTGAGCTCAACATTCCCCCATTCATTGGCTTGCACCCAGTGTTCAATGTGGACCGCCTTCGACACTTCCCACCATTGCTAGACACATTAGACATTGCAAAACAACTCACACCTAAAGAGTTAAATCCATATTGCATAGAACAGGTCACAACTGATCAAATCATGGACACACAGAGCAAGAACACCCGACAACAAAGGATCCAACTATATCGAGTTGTCAAAGCAGGCCAACTCCTTCACTAGGGCAAGTGGCTCACCAGGGACCAAGTTCAGCAGAAGTTTCCTCATGTCATGGAGGAACTCAACATAATGGGGACCATTGCTTCCTAAGGGGGGATGAATGATCCAAGTGTATATTTGTGGCCACCCACCTATTCCACTTGGACCTTCACGATTGTTTCTTTCAGTTTTTCAGTTTCCTTATTTGTATCACAATGTACTACTTTTGGCAGTTTTTTGGGTCCTGAACTTCCGAAGCCGTTTTGAGGCCCTAAACAACGTTTTTTGGGAAAAATGGGAGCAACATGTGGGCATGGATAGTTGTTTCTCACTTAAAAGTTGTAGTCCTCAAATAAATCTTTCTAATGAGGTATTGTGCGCATCAAACGGAGATCGTATGCCAGAGTTACAACCCCGGGAAGTTGATGTACCAATTTACCCAAAACGGGGCCCATAGTTTGGCACTTCATCTCCTAGGGTTAGGTTTTTGGATGTTTAGGGTTTTCCATTATTTCTCAACAATAAATATGCCTTCAAGCCTCATTTTAAGATAGTTTAGAGGCATGTATCCACCACATCTCTTCTCAGAGATAAGATACCATCGCCTGAACCAGTTTATTTACATTTCTGTTTGTAAGCATATTTCAGTATTTTACATCAATGAAATGAATTATTATTTCTGTTTCATCTCTGTATTTATGGTCGTATCTGTAATTTGTTGCGTTCCTATTTAAATATGGATCATCAATGTTCTTACATTTGGTTTTGTTTAACGAAAATCGCTCAAGCTTCACCCATGATTCATCTGGAATATCAATTCATTTAAATATGAAACTTCAAGGCTTTGAGATTAACGTCCTTATAGATCAGTGAGATTCCTCCTTTTTATTGTTCCATTTGGAGATATTTAATGAATCCAATGTGCAAACTTATGTTCCCAATCTGACTTGGTAAAATCCCATACTTCTCAATAAATATTCCTTACAATATTTCCAAGAGAAATAATTAGTACTATCAAGTTGCATCTCACATGGATTCACCATATTAAACATAGTATGGAAAATGGCACCAGAGCTAGAAACTAGCAAAACAACCATAAAATTCTCCAACACATGCACTTCCAAAAAAAATGACACTAAAAAGTGCACCCATATGACTAAGATATGCCTCTTGGAAGTCACAAAAATTAGGATTAGGGAGGGGTTTATGAGAAAATGAAGAGATAACACACACAAAATAATCAATTTTCCAAAACCAACCACTCTAGTGTGTAAAGTATAAGTCATTAGCCCAAGATATAATATATTGCATCAAAATTGAACTCAAAATAGAAAATTTATGGCCCTTAAACAATTAATGTCAAATTCCAAAATGCCAATGGAGCAAGGTACTCTAAAAATATCCTACGAAAGGTTGAGAAGGTGCAACGTGGAAGTTTAGTTGCATTGTTGATGTTTTTATTTTCTTCACTGACATGTGGCAATGCCATATAAAAGGATGACGATGTGGTAGTGATTTGTTAAATATGATGGCAAAAAATCATATAGGGCATGTCGAACATTGTGTCATTAATGGTGATGTGTATTTAGTTGATAGACCCATGTGGAAATGGGTGCATAACAAGGTTCCAATTCCATTTAGTCAAAAGATGGTCCACATGGAATACAATGGTAATCACTAGTAGAGGTTGTTGAATTATCTAGGGCAAAGTAGTGTAAAGTGATTCTTCGTTACTTGATAACAACTTGTGATTCACTTTTGCAATTTGTCTTCTTCTTCTTATGAGTGTGTGTGCTTCATCAAATTGTTACCAAAACAAAATAACAAGAACACAAAGTTTGGATCTTTTCCAGGGACAAAACCTCTCCACTCTTGAAAGGAAAACCTGTTCTAAGTTTCTCTTATTGAATCTTCTTATTTGAAAAATTTGCAAACCCTATACCCTTGACTAGGATATCCTCCAAGCATGAGTCAAATCCTTCCTCTTTCTGCACTATAACTTCCATCACATGGACCTCTTCCTTCCGGCACTTAGCTCCTCAGTAGTTCGTCCTTCTTTTGTTACTTGTCCAAGTCAAACTTCTCTTCTTCTTAGGAGAATCCCTAGAACATTAGGGCTTCTTTACTCCGCTATAGGGAGAACCTTCTTCGCTTTCCTTAGAGACCTTGTAGACCTAGTTATACATCTAAATGAGATCTCTCAATGTGCTGCCTTCACCTACTGTCAAATCCACAATAGTTCACTTCTGAAATCTCGACACGTGTGGATAGAAACCCTAAAGAATTCCTCTTATATTTGTTGTCTTTTCCTTCCTTCTTTGTTGGATGGGGAGGCCTTATAGGCCTTGTTTACTAGCCCAAAACAAGGATATTTTTCCACTGTGATTTCCTGCTATAATGACCATAGGTAGAACTTCATTCCCTTGCACATGTGACTGTGTGAACCCTATAGACAGTCCCTTCAAACTTCGTTGTTATTCCTCATTGCTTCACTGCCCTTGTAGACCTTTACCTTAGCTTTTCTTCGTCCATCTTTTTCTCTTTTTCTTGTGGATTTCATAGCACAATTGATGTGCTGTCTTTGGAGTGGAAAAATTGTATAAATAGATGTTTGTCCCTCCTCTTTAGGCCGACTTGACTATCCATTAGGCCGACTAGATAGTTTCATCATAATTAAACTTTTATTCATTATTTTGCTGCTTGGATACTTCATTGATGCTAGGAGAGGATTTGACTTGGCTTGGAGGTGTTCCCATGACCTTGTCTGTTGACATACATGATGTAACATGCCCTCAAAGGGTATCATCATAATCACATTTTGACTTTGACTCTCTAGAAGCACTTCAAAATGTGCTTGACCTATTTTCAATTAGCAAGAAACTCATTGACAAATAATATCAAAATAATTTCTCTTTTCTTGAATAAGTACAAATATCAAAATTACATTTATGAAGACCTACCCTAGTTACATTTCCTTCAACACTCCCTCTTAACTAGGGATGTATTCATACAACATTACAAGGTGTTTGGAAATTTTCAATCTTGGAGAATTCACATAAGAGAAACCAGATTAGCAATCCATCTATTATAGCATCATATCCATCAACATTGTCATAGTTCAAGGCCTTGACTAACAACTCCATCTCTTTATGAGACCATGAGCTACAATGTTGGCGAGACCAATGATTTATAGACACCTTCATCATTGTCTCTCAAGGTACATACCCACCCAAGCGTTCTTCGAGTATGACCTTCTAGGAATATTCTTATCTTGGGTTCCCAACCCTCAAAGAATATCGGTCCTCTTTCCTACCCTTATCTTTGATGTCCTACACATCCTAAAATAGTATCAGATGCCAGATGATTACCTAATCCTCCCATTCTTTCTTCCCAAGTGAAGATAAGAATGTTGTGTCTATCTTATGTCTACATTTCCATTCATGTCCTTCATCTAGAATTACGATTGTTAGTCCCGGTCTAGTGCATGACCCATGAAATGGAAAACATAATTGTCACTCCTTTGCAATCAGGGGTGATTCAAGACTCCCTCTTGATCAAGGACTTGTCAGAGCTCCCTCTTAATTGGGGACTCTTTCCTTAATCAACAACTTCTTCTCCATGGGTGCTTCAGCTACTTGATATCCTTCCTATCTTGATTTCATGAAGTCTTAGTTCGAACTTTTTCTAGGTAGGTCACCATCCATCGATCACTTTCCTTCTTGGTTTGTCATGTCATTGCTTCATGGAAATTGATTATTAGGTTTTTCTTGTCATCTTGGCTACTCCTTTGTTATCTAGTCCATGCTTCGGAATACTCTTCTCATGGAGGCTTCAATGTACTAGATTGATTACATGTTTTGACCTAGTAGCCCATCATGACTTCATCCTGATATTGCTTCAACAAAGCCTTTTGTTGGATTGTTTCTTCATCATGACATCTGCGTAGAGTAGATCAGTTATCTGCATCTTTTATATCTTCAAGGCCTTTATAGGTGTCAAGGATCCTTTCTTTCATTATTAGAGTTGTCTTGCCTTCTTTCGGAAGATATCTTCAAATTATCATGTCATAATTCCTGGTGATCATGGTGTTCTTCCACATGCTTGATCTCTTTCTTCATAGATAGATGGGTCAACCATCTAATTCTTCTTGTGAGATAACTCTTTCATTTCTTGCTTTCTAGACTTGTCAACATTTCTTCTTGCTTCTTAGTCAACAATCTTATACTCCTTATGTGAGCATATTATTTTGTTGACCTTCATTGTATTTTGGTACATGCCTCCGAGCATGTTCTTGGTGAAAGAGGTTCTTTCATGCTAGATCATGTTATAGAACTATACACATGACTTAACAATATAGAAATGATAACATATCTTAAACTTTGATGCATACATACCTCATCCTGATTCTCCTTTGATCATCCTTTGGTGTGGCCCATCTTGCTTCATCTTAGCTTGCCTACATATCATTATTTTCTTGAAACCCATGAATGGGATTCTCAAAGAGACATCTACTTTGGTCCATGAACCTTCTTTTGAAGGTTACATCATAGGATCTTAAAGATCCTTGCCTTGAAAATGTTTCCTTTCTTTTGATGATGTAGGTATTCTAATATCATTAATTATGATCAATTTTTCTTTCATCATACATGAGGTCCTATACTGGGTATGCTTCTTCTACATGAATATCTTGAGTTATATCTGCCATGCTCCTATATTCTAGAAGATATTTCTACTTATGCATTTTTGTTCTTATCATAAATGCTACATCTACAAGAGTATCTATAACTGTATGTACATCATGCTGCTAGTTTCTAGAGGTGTTTCTAGCCATGAAATATTAATCTTATTCCTACATGCTCCTATCCTACTCAAAACTTTGAAAGAAGTCTATAAGTAAAGAGTTTGACCTAGTCATAGTAGAGATCTGAAGGATCTTCCTTCCTTTGCTTCTTTCCTTCTTATTTCACCTCTTGAGTTAAGTGAGCTTCTTCCCTATTTCTTCTGTTGTTTTTTTCCTTCTTAAGCTTAGGACAATTCCTTTTGTAATTTCCATATTCTCGGCATCCTAAGCATTGGATCTTGGACATGTCTTTTTTGTTTGTTATTCATGGACCAAAATTCCAAAATTTACCCTTTCTTTTGGCCATGGTAGCAAATGCTTGCTCCTTTAATCCCACATTTTATTTTAACTTGAGTTTGGTTTCCTTTGTCCTGCATAGAGACCACATTTCACTGAGAGTAATTGCTTCCTTCTTGGCATATATGCTTGATGTGAAGTTTCCCCAATCCTCAAGTAGAGCATTGAGTACTGCAATTTTCATCTCTCTATCAGACATGACTTCCCCAAGCTCTTGAAGTTGATCTCTCATTTAAGATATTTTCATGAAGTAGGGAGTTTTTCCTTCCTTCGTTATCTTCATCTTTTATAATTCATCCCTCATAGATATTACTTCTCCGGTTGTGGATACCGAGAATAACTCTACTTATCATAAATTTCTTTTGATGTATCAAACTTGGAGACATAAGGAATGAGAGGGTCTTTGATTGATTCTATCATAATCGTTTGAGCTCTTGTCTCATACTTATTGTACTTGGCTAAGGCTTGAGTCTGTTCCTTAGAAGGGATAGTGATATTCCCTTTGACATGCTCTAGGAGTTCATTCTCCTTGTGTAGTAGATCAGTCCTCTTCTTCTATGAAAGAAAGTTATTGGTACCTACCAATTTATTTCTTTCCTTGCAAAAAGACATTGGTGTGTATTCAGAAGGGGACATGTACTTACTTGATATATTTTGAGATGTAATTGATTTGCTTCCTCCGTGAAGGCTTGATGGCTTGTCTTCCCTGGATCTTGATGTTCTTCAAGTTTCCTTCTCCAAGTAAACTTGCTTGATGATGAGGTTTGCTTGAAGACTTGTTACTTGATGTAGGTCCTGCTTCAATCTGCTCTTCTTTGTAGGTGCCTTTATGTAAGGCTCTTCTTCTAGCTTTCTAAACCTTATTTATGAGTAATGGATTGTATACCCTTCTTGACCTTGAAGTGATTGAGATTTCTAGGCTTGATGCTTCAATTGTGTATATGCTTCTCCTTGATGAGTGTTCTTAAGTTTCCCTATCCTTGATGAGTCATCTTAGCTCTGATACCATGTTGAAGAATCTAGGGAAAAGTAGTGTAAAGTGATTCTTCGTTACTTGATAAAAATTTGTGATGAACTTTTAAAATTTATCTTCTTCTTCTTATTAGTGTGTGTGTTTCATCAAAATTTTACCAAAGCAAACTAACAAGAACACAACTTTTGGCTCTCTTCCAGGGACAAAACCTCTCCACTCTTGAGAGAAAAACCCTTTATAAGTTTTCTCTTATTGAAGCTTCTTATTTGAACAACTACCAAACCCTAGACCCTGTTGAGTTATGCAATGGGTATGTGTTTACTCTTAATTCCATCACCTTTTTCCTCTTTTCTTATCTCTTTCATATCTTGATACACTAACATATTGATGGATTCTGATAAGAAATGAATGAACTACTCTCGATTAAGATTTAGCCTCTGCAACTAACTCGTATTCCTTTTTATGCAGAGAAATGACGAAAGGAACAGTTGTTGTTCCCTAGAGACAGAACAACATAAACCAACAAAGGAAGAATAAGGTGCGTCGGTTGCGGTCAAGTTGGAGGACGAATTAGGAGGATCAACGCTAAATATGAAGGGTGTCAGAAGATAACATTTAGTTGTGAATCCCTCAGGATCTCCCGATCTTGAGGGATCACATTTATCTTTTACCTCTTTCTTACTATAAAAGTAAAAACTGTAGGAGGAAAGGGGATCGACTTTCTGTTCATTTCAAATTGTAATTTTAAAGTACAGACTCTTGCTTTGGAGGAACACGACCATATTGTAATGAGAATTGAGTTCAATGGTTAATATATAATTTACATTGCTGTTCATTCGTATTCTCTGAAGTAGCTCAGCAGTATTCGCTGGTGGCTAAGGGCCCGGCCTCTAGTGGATCAAACTACTCTCCCTTGTGTTATATCTTTCTGACTCATGCAAGTTTGATTGGTTTGATATTTTTCCCATTTTTTGTGAGTTTATCTTGTTTTCTATTTACCGATTTCCTATATTGAAGTTAGTACATTTTCTTTACATGCTTCGCAGCATTGTCATTTGATTCTATTTATGCTTATTGTAGATTAAATTAATTAGCAGTTAAGATAGTGAACCTTGTTGATTACAATAAGAGTGTGGTTAGTATCTAATCAGCTGAAAGAGTTTGGTTACCGCTACTGAACTCTCGGTTGACCTCATCCCCATATAAATTGCTTAATTGGGATTGAATGTGATTTAGATAGAATCAGCTAGAAGAGATTGGTTACTACTACTGAACTCTCGGTTGACATCATTTCCATTTGAATTTCCGGTTTGAGATCTGATTATGGTTTCAGTTGAAGATTAAGTCTTGATGTAATATTTCCATTAACAGTTGTAGTTTTTGAGTTGTACAATGCATCTGCTTACTCTTGTATCAAAGTTTTATATTTCATTTTAAAGAAACATTACTCTCTGTATTCATAGCATGCACATATTGTGTACACTCTTGGAATAAAAGGACTTGCCTGGGTTGATGATTAATGTGAGGTAATTAGGAGTTTTAAAAGACACCTTTTAGCACCCAACATTTTGGCACCGTTGCCGGGGAGAGTGTCGCCATTTTAAAAAGAGTGATGTATATATGATAATTGCCGCTGGGAAAGAATTGGGTATTGAAAACGGAAGGCAAGAACCTACGTAACAAGCAAGTAAAGTTCTTGCTCCTCCGCTCGCTTTTCAACATAATTACAGAAAAGTAAAGTAGGTGTTTGATGTTTGTCTGCTAAGAGAGAACTCGATATTAAAAACAGAAGGTAAGAACCTACGTACGGAGCAATTAAAATGCCTGCTCCCCCGCCCACTTTCCAACAGGACTGATAGGAATTTAAGGTAGAAATAATTATTTGAATTTTCGCCTGAATGACTAAGAAGAAAAGACCAGAAAATAATGCAATCCCACACCCCAAACCTAAAAAATCTAAGGGATCGGTGACCCTTGGACGATCAACTTTTATCAACAACATCTTAAGAAAAGCTAAATCTCAGCCATCAGTAGGTCCCCGAACTGTTGCTTCTAGATATCCTTTCCCTTCAGGCCACAGGCTCACCATCTGTAGCCTAAGCTGAGGTCCATAGTAAAACTGAAGGGATTGAACAAAGTTTTCAAGATATTGAAAATTTGAGATCAATTCCATCACAAGAAGGGAATTCTTGCAACGTCCATGAAGGAGAAGGAGAAACAGGGGAATCCAAGGTTAAACCAGCAGAACCAAGATCTCCTGAGGTAGTAATTAAGAAAAGGAAACCCAGTGTCCTAGATCAAGGGAGTGTTGTTAGGATCATTCCCACCTCTTCTAGACATCCTAGGGACAACTCTCCAGCTCTAGAGATCCCAGAAGGATACTGGCATATCTTTGATCCAATGGCCAATAATCCACAACCAACCCAGACCTCTACATTACAGTATCCTATTGTTGACACAGCTGTCAACACCCCCATGAAAGCTATCCCTCTACAAAATATTCCCACCTTTCATGGACTCACTTCAGAAGATGCAGATGTGTTCCTGTTTGAATTCGACGTCTTATGTCGGGGTTATGATTACACCATCGACCCCCAGAAACTGAAGTTGTTTCCCTCCACTTTAAAGGGAGCAGCCCTGCGTTGGTTTATGGGACTGGGTGGAGGCACCATCAATGATTGGGACCAAATGAAAACTACCTTCCTTAAAAAATATCAAGATTATTGCAGATCTAGAGAACTAAAAGATGAGATATTCCAAATGGTAGCAAGGCCTAGCGAAACTTTGGAAGAGTATGTGGAGCATTTCCAATATAACCTCCAAAGGTCTCCCTATGAAAATATGCCTGATAATGTTCTAAAAACCACGATGATTAAGGGGATGAAAGACCAGTGGATAGAGACACTAAATATCATGGGTAAAGGTGATATCTATCAAGAAGACTATGCTAACATTATTGATTTGTGTATCAGGTGCTCGAGGGGCAGTACAAGACTGAAACCAGCTGGACGCAATGCGATCACCAGGGATAGAAAAGTCTCTAGCGGAAGCATTACTCATACTGAAATCGACAACCTGCTGGAAGATTTCAAAACGGATATCTTAGGAACCTTGACAACACAATTAGACATCATACAAGCCAAGCAGAAGCAGGTTGAAGCAAAACAGAACCTCGTTATCTTTTTCCCTTGATGCAGGAAGAAACATAGTCATAAAGAATGCCCACTGAATATGTTATAGACCTATGCCATATGCACTAAAGAACATGCCACAGAAAATTGCCTATCACTCCTAGGATTAAAAGCGGTCTTCAAGGAGGCAGAGGAAGAAGCGAAACGAGTCTACCTGTTAAACCAACGTCGCCAATGGCAAGCACAACAAACAGGTATGCCTACCAACCCATCTTCATTCTTTCAGCCTTCACAATATAATTCTCAACAATACACAGGAGCTACATGGTAGAACCAACCACCTTTTCCTAATTGGTCACCACAAGCATTCTCTATGCCACCTTGGTCCAATCAGTCAAATCCGAACAATAGTTGGCCAAATTCCTCTTACTTTCCATCATTCTGGCAGAACAACCCATATCCATCTCAATGGTCCCCCTCCACTTCACAAAACCAAAACTGGCAATCAAGCTGGCAAAGACCCACGAACCAGCCAATAGGGACAGTCCCCCTACCTCAACCTACGCTACCAGCACCTTACACGTTGCAGCAAAATCCTCAACCCAATCTACGACTGCAACTCCTAGCCCAGCCCAACCCAAATCCTAACAACAAACCAGTCCAGTCGGTACAAATTATTGAAGGTCTGGATCCGGAAACCGAGTTGAGAGAATGTAATGAACTCAAATTGAGGTCTGGATGAATAATCGCGCCAGAGGATGATAAAAATATGCAATTGGAAGAACCACTACCTGTAGAACAAACACCTCAAAGGGAGAATACAGTCAAGCAGAAAAGCCACGAATAGACTATTACCTCTTCTCCGCCATTCCCAGAAAGATTGATTATACCTCGCCCAATTGAATATCCTGAATTCAATCTCCTGGGAGAATTAAAAAATCTTTGTGTAAAAATACCCCTCCTCCAGGCTATTCAGGACATTCCAATCTATGCAAAAACCATTAAGGAATTGTGTACCAAAAAGCCTACGAGGAAAATAAAGGTAACACCAACTGTCCATGTAGTCGGAACTTTGTCTGATTTATTATTAGGCAGAGAGATACTGGTGAAATATGAAGACCCAGGAAACCCTATTGTCACAGTACAAATAAATGGATGCTCCTTTCCCAATGCGTTAGTCGATCTAGGGGCAGCCATTAATATTCTCACAACAACAACCTGTCAGAGACTTGGCATCACAGCCTTAGATCCAACTACGACCTTGCTGGAACTTGCTGACCATTCAGTTATTAAACCAGAAGGGACATTACAGGATGTAATGGTGTCTGTAGATTCTTGGGAGTACCTAGCAGATTTCTTGATTATTAATCCTAGAAATCGGCTAGATGGACATCCTCTAATATTAGGAAGACCTTGGCTAGCGACTGCAGATGCTTATATAAGCTGTCGAATAGGCAATATGACTATAGCCAGAGGAAATGATGTGAAAAACCTAGCTTTATACCCTCTAGCTCAGCCAAGCCTAACCATAATAAAAACTAGGAAGCAACTTGTAACATATTTAACCAAAAATATTCAATCACCACTAACTGTAACAGATGCTCTTGAATTTAAGAACCAAACAGAAGATGATATTATTAACACTTACATCAACCACCTAGCTGCCGTATCTAATCTAAAATGTCACATGATTTAACAAATTGAAGAATATCCCTTAAAAGATATCAATGACCAAACAATACCAACAACAATTGTCCATAATAGCAAACCTATTGAAATTGAGCCAAGGAAAGTCCTTAAAATTAACAAAAACTTGAGTGATGACCAGCAGCAGAAGCTTATTCAAATCCTTAGGAAATATAAAGGGGATTTTGCTTGGGATTAACCAGATATGAAAGTGATTGACCCCCAATTATGTATGCACCACATCTACATTGAAAAATATGCGAGACCCATTCGACAACCTCATCGAAGATTAAACCCTCACCTAAAGGATGTTGTTAAAGACGAACTACAGAAATTGTCAGATGTAAATTTCATCTATCCTATATCTGATAGTAAATGGGTTTCTCCATTAGTTGTGGTTCCTAAAAAGAATGGGAAATGGCATATATGTGTCGATTATAGAGAGCTTAACAAAGCAATGCAAAAAGATCATTTTCCCCTTCCATTTATCGACCAGGTTCTAGACACATTGGCAGGTAAAAAATTCTTCTCTTTCCTGGACAGCTTCAGTGGCTACAACCAAATCCAAATTGCCCCTGAAGACCAAGATAAGACTACCTTCACCTACCCTTGGGGGACGTTTGCTTACAAGGTATTACCTTTCAGACTGTGCAATGCACCTGCTACATTCCAGAGAGCCATACTTAGTATTTTTGCAGACTTGATAAACGAGGGATTAGAGGTGTACATGGACAATTTTACACCTTATGGAGATGACTTCGAGCAGACATTACAGACACTGAAGAAAGTCTTGAGAAGATGCATTGCTACTAGGCTCTGCTTAAGCCACAAAAAATGCCACATGATGATGACAGAAGACCTGATCCTGGGTCATTACATTTCCACAGCTAGAATTTAGGTAAATCCAACAAAAATTTAGGTAATCCTCTTACTAGCTACCCCCTGCACTCAAACAGAGGTACGTATTTTTTTGGGATTTTCTAGATATTATCGGAGATTTATAAAAACTTCTCCCAAATTGCTGCACCATTATATGCTTTGACAGGAAATATCAATTTTATATGGACTGACAAATGTGACATTGCCTTTGCAGAATTAAAACAACTACTATCAATAGCTACAGTACTATGGGGCCCGAACTGGGATTTACCATTCCAGATTTCATCCGATGCATCAAATACAACCATTGGAGCAGTTCTTGGCCAAGAAGAAGACAAGAAACCCTCTACGATATACTACATCAGCAAAAACTTAACTCTTGCTGAGTTGAATTACACAGTGACCAAGAAAGAGTTTCTAGTTGTAATCTATGCTATTAAAAAATTCATACACTATATAACAGGATACTCCCCATATCAGCTGGTGTTTGGTAAGGAACCTATATTCCCCATAGAATTTGAAATTCAGACATTGAGGATAGCCCAAGAAGTAGGGCTGGATTTGAATGAAGCACAGATTAACAGATTACAACAAATAAATGAATTGGATGAAATCCGGCTATCGGCTCTTTAGCATACTGCACTTATTCAACAACAAAGAGAAAAATGGCATGATGCCCTCATCAAGAAAAAGATATTCCATGAAGGCGACTGGGCACTTCTGTACGATTCCAGGTTCCAGGATTTCCCGGGAAAACTCCAGACTAGATGGTTAGGTCCCTACGAGATCAAATAGGTGCACGATAATGGCACCCTTACATTAGCCACCATCGATGGGTCTGACTACTCTTTTAAAGAAAATGGGAATCGGGTACGCCTCTACCACAAACCACTTACAAGGGAATCATTTTGCCAACAGATACGTGAAGATTCTACGATACAAATTCTCACTGCAGAAGGCAACTCTTCGACAGCACCAGTCCCGTAAAGAATTTATTTTTGAAACTTGTACATACAATTGTTTTTCTGTTTTTTTCTATTCGATTATATTTTCTTAGAACAGTAGAGATGATTGTTATTTTTGTTGTTCCCTACAGGGAAGATCTGCTGTTCCCTATAGGGAACAACACTTTTGCATGTGTTTTTCTTTGCTATTCCCTACAGGGAACAGTTGTTGTTCCCTATAGGGAACAACATTTTTCGTGTGTATTTTTCTTTGTTGTTCCCTACAGGGAACAACTGTTGTTCCGTACAAGGAACAACACTTTTCAAGTGTGTTTTTCTTTGTTGTTCCCTACAAGGAACAGTTGTTGTTCCCTATAGGGAACAACACTTTTTGTGTGTATTTTTCTTTGTTGTTCCCTACAAGGAACAACTATTGTTCCCTACAAGGAGCAGCACTTTTCGTGTGTATTTTTCTTTGATGTTCCCTACAGGGAACAGCTGCTGTTCCCTACAAGGAACAACACTTTTCACGTGTGTTTTTCTTTGTTTTTCCCTACAGGGAACACATGTTGTTGCCTACAAGGAACAACACTTTTCGTGTGTATTTTTCTTTGTTGTTCCCTACAGGGAACAACTGTTGTTCCCTACAGGGAACAAAAGTTTTTGTGTGTATTTTTCTTTGCTGTTCCCTACGGGGAACAACTGTTGTTCCCTATAGGGAACAACACTTTTCATGTGTGTTTTTCTTTGCTGTTCCCTACAGGTAACAGCCGCTGTTCCCTACAGGGAACAGCTGCTGTTCCCTACAGGGAACAACTGCTACTGTTTTTCTTTGCTGTTCCCTACAGGGAACAACTGTTGTTCACTACAGGGAATAGCTA
Source organism: Pinus tabuliformis (assembly GCA_031772625.1). Lineage (NCBI taxonomy): Eukaryota > Viridiplantae > Streptophyta > Pinopsida > Pinales > Pinaceae > Pinus > Pinus tabuliformis. The sequence goes on along the minus strand of CM062818.1, from coordinate 912,224,154 downwards.
TTGTTCCCTATAGGGAACAACACATTTTGCATGTATTTTTTTCTTTGTTGTTCCCTACAGGGAACAGCTGTTGTTCCCTATAGGGAACACCACTTTTGTGCGTGTTTTATTTTTCTATTCCCTTCAGGGAACAACACCTTGTGAGTATTTTTGAGAACACCCTTTCTTCCCCTTGCATGATCATTCCTAGCCCATCCTAGTTCACTCTTTACGATCCTCTTTATGGCATAAAAGTAAAATACATACCTAAGGACAACAAGTATGGAGTCTACTGAAGCAGGCGAATATCTTGAATATTATCATCTTTAACAAGATTGCTTTGTGATGATCAAAAAAGAAAGGACACAATTACCTATATCACTTCATTGTCCTCATTTCCACTATAAATGAAACTGATTAATTATCTTTACCATGCTGGTTCTCCCCTGTCTCGTATAATTCTCTCTGTTTATTATCAATAAGATTATGGGTATATTTTTTCTATTGATATGTTCAAACTTCTTCCACCATCCCTACTCTTAAGGAGTACTGAGCCACCCTCTATATATAAAATGGGGAGTGTTAAAAAAAAAAATAAAAATATATATATATATATATATATATATATATATATATATATATATATATATATATATATATATGCTAACAATATTATCTATTGACGCATCCCCTGATGATGGACTCACTTGGTAGTTCGAAATGTTGGGTTCATAAAACTCTATAACAGGTCATTCCTCCTCTATCTAAAACTATCCTCACCTGTATGGATTCATTATTTAACAACATCAAGTCCTACCATGGAAGGGACATGATGGATAGTGCATCAGAATTCGAGAAATTAAGATTATCCAGAGCGAAACTGATTTCCAATCTAAATTACCCTAAAATATAGCTCATGGATACATCATTAATATCTTTAGAATATCTATTGACGCATCCCCTGATGATGGACTCACTTGGTAGTCCGAAACGTTGGGTTCATAAAACTCTATAATAGGTCATTCCTCCTCTATCTAAAACTATCCTCACCTGTATGGATTCATTATTTAACAACATCAAGTCCTACCATGGAAGGGACATGATAGACAACACATCAGAATTCAAGAAATTAAGATTATCCGGAGAAAAAATGATTTCCAATTTAAATTACCCTAAAATATATCTCATGGATACATCATTAATATCTTTAGAATATCTATTGACGCATCCCTTGATGATGGACTCACTTGGTAGTCCAAAACGTTGGGTTCATAAAACTCTATAGTAGGTCATTCCTCTTCTATCTAAAACAATCATCACCTGTATGGATTCATTATTTAACAACATTAGGTCCTACCATGGAAGGGATATGATGGACATCATATCAAAATTCAAGAAATTAAGATTATCTAGAGTGAAACTGATTTCCAATTTAAATTACCCTAAAATATAGCTCATGGATACATCATTAATATCTTTAGAATATCTTTTGACGCATCCCCAGATTATGGACTCACTTGGTAGTCTGAAACGTTGGGTTCATAAAACTCTATAATAGGTCATTCATCCTCTATCTAAAACTATCCTCACCTATATGGATTCATTATTTAACAACATCAAGTCCTACCATAGAAGGGACATGATGGACAATGCATCAAAATTCGAGAAATTAAGATTATCCAGAGTGAAACTGATTTCCAATTTAAATTACCCTAAAATATAGCTCATGGATACATCATTAATATCTTTAGAATATCTATTGATGCATCCCCTAATGATGGACTCACTTGGTAGTCCGAAATGTTGGGTTCATAAAACTCTATAACAGGTCATTCCTCCTCTATCTAAAACTATCCTCACCTGTATGGATTCATTATTTAACAAAATCAAGTCCTACCATGGAAGGGACATGATGGACAACACATCAGAATTCGAGAGATTAAGATTATCCAAAGCGAAACTAATTTCCAATTTAAATTACCCTAAAATATAGATCATGGATACATCATTAATATCTTTAGAATATCTATTGACGCATCCCCTGATGATGTACTCACTTGGTATTCCGAAACGTTGGGTTAATAAATTTTTATAACAGATCATTCCTCCTCTATCTAAAACTATCCTCACCTGTATGGATTCATTATTTAACAACATCAAGTCCTACCATGGAAGGGACATGATGGATAACACATCAGAATTCGTGAAATTAAGATTATCCAAAGCGAAACTAATTTCCAATTTAAATTACCCTAAAATATAGCTCATGGATACATCATTAATATATTTAGAATATCTTTTGACGCATCCCCTGATGATGGACTCACTTGGTAGTCCGAAACGTTGGGTTCATAAAACTCTATAACAGGTCATTCCTTCTCTATCTAAAAATATTATGATTTTTTTCCACAGATGGAGGATAGGGAGTCTCATTACGATCCAGCCTACCATGATCATAAGGAAGGAGCGAAGTGGCATTCCCACTATGGCCACCACACCAGGGATATGATCCAATGGATGCATCAAGAAACAAAGTCCCTAGAACAAGTGATCTCATCACGAGCCGACTTGACCACTTTAGCTACTTCCCAGTGAATGGAAATGTGTTCATCTGGTTACCATGCCAGCACATTGGTCTCTACTATGGACATCATAATGCACTTCCCTAATTATACATAGAGGACCCTGGCTCCCAAGGGTTAGAAATCAACTCTGTCGAGGCTATGGATGCCTGTAGGCAACAGAAGCTTTGCTTATGGTATTGAAGTTTTATTTTCTACATCAATAATTATTACAATACCCTCTTCTTATTTTTCTATTTTTTTCTACGGAGAGATTATTTCCCTAACTTACCTTGAACCTTTATGCATGAGTTAATATTTTAAAATCAATCACAACATTTTCAAGTGGAATAACGGTGGTAAGGTATCATCTCCTATGTATGTTGTCCTTTTTATTTATCGCATCACCTCACAGCATCTTATCACTTATTAATAATTCTCGTTACATGCCTTGTTTTCATTACTCCAATATCCTTTTATGATCCTTTCATTAATATACGTACCCTACCACTTTTATTACCCAATCCATCACCCCTGTACTTCGCTGCCAGCACGTCATCTTTTCATCCATTCGGTCATAGGCGACCTATCATTTCGAGAGGAGGCGAGGACCTCCAGTATACTCATGCATGTGCTGTCATCTTTTCATTTGATTTTGTAGAATAATACGACATCCCATAATCACAGAGCGTGTGGTATTATAACAGTCCTCGATTTAACGATATTTATGTTTATAAAACATCACCTGATAGAGCCATTACAACCATTTGTTGTTCCATCTCTCGGCTCTGCTCGTTGTTGTGCTTTCTCCACTACACTAATCGTTTGCAGAAGAGGGAAGAACTCAAGCATCATGGGAGGAAAAATAGTGCGCCGAGAACCTTTAACACTGGCTGTCTCCGATGAAGCTAGGGAAATTCTAGCTCACATAGGATGGATAACATATTTTACAAGATTTCAACCCCCCAATGAGGAAATCGCCATTGAATTTTTACAGCATCTACAGAATGGACAATCCTTGGTGAGAGGTAGACAAATCACCGTAACAGATGCTGTGATAGCATAAGTGTCTGGGTTGTCGGTAGAAGGACCAGTATGGGCTGACAAGCGATTAAGGCTGCATGACGCTATGGAGATTTTTAGGGATGAAGGACAAGAGCTAATCAAGAAGGGTAAAGGCATTCGACCATCTTCTCTTGGAGAGCCATGGGGAGAATTGGCATGAATTGTCCAGAACTATATTACCTGCGATGGGCGTAGAGACGTGGTAAGGCCGCGACAACTCAAACTTTTAGCAATTTTAAAACAAAAATGCTCTGTTAATTTGCTTGCACTGTTGAATTCATTATTGCATGACACTGCCAAGAGGCTGAGACAGTCTCAACATCTAGAAATAGTAGTTAGCCACCATTGTCTGATCAGGTTAATAGTTAGTCACAACCTTTCCCAACAACAATCAATCTGGGATGATCTCATATCGGCCCTCGAAAGAGGTGAAAACCTACCAGCACCTAACCCTGTTCCAAAAAGAAAAAGGATTGCCCTTTCAGGAAGTAGATCTCTGATTGCATCTAAGCTCAGATGGATGATCTCCACTAATAGTGTGAAAGATAGGGAACCATTTAATTACCGAAATTTTAAAGTTGTTGCGGCCCGTATGGTCACCTACAACAATCTTATTTTGAGAGAAGGACCTTATTGGTTGGTTAGGATTTCAGTTTCGGAGTCCCATTATTTGGTACCCCCCGGAAGGATATCGAGCTGACTACGAATTTCCTGAAGGACAGGAAGGGCCTGCCTTTGCACTCTTGGCTCAACATCATGGTTTTAGACCAATTTTTGACGCTTTCTCTCCAGGCTACTCTTTAACTACACTGCATAAGAACTATTTAATTTTCATGAGGACATGAAGCCAGGTAAGCAGGGGAGTATGTTGAGTTACACAATGGGTATGTATTTACTCTTAATTCCATCACCTTTTTCCTCTTTTCTTATCTCTTTCATATCTTGATACGCTAACATATTGATGGATTATGATAAGAAACGAATGAACTACTCTCGATTAATATTTAGCCACCGTAACTAACTCGTATTCCTTTTTATGCAGAGAAACGACGAAAGGAAAATTTGTTGTTCCCTAGAGACAGAACAACATAAACCAACAAAGGAAGAATAAGGCGCATCAGTTGTGGTTAGGTTGGAGGAAAAATCAGGAGGGTCAACACTAAATATGAAGGGTGTCAGAAGATATCATTCAGTTGTGAATCCCTCAGGATCTCTTGATCCTGAGGGATCACATTTATCTTTTACCTCTTTCTTACTATAAAAGTAAAAGCTGTAGAAGGAAAGGGGATGGACTTTCTATTCATTTCAAATTGTAATTTTAAAGTACGGACTCTTGCTTTGGAGGAACACGACCATATTGTAATAAGAATTGAGTCCAATGGTTAATATATAATTTATGTTGTTGTTCATTCGTATTCTCTGAAGTAGCTCAGCAGTATTCGCTGGTGGCTAAGGGCATGGCCTCTGGTGGATCAAACTGCTCTCCCTTGTGTTATATATTTCTGACTCATGCAAGTTTGATTAGTTTGATATTTTTCCCATTTTCTGTGTGATTATCTTGTTTTCTATTTACCAATTTCCTATATTGAAGTTAGTACATTTTCTTTACATGCTTCACAACATTGTCATTTGATTCTATTTATGCTTTTTGTAGATTAAATTAATTAGTAGTTAAGACAGTGAACCTTGTTGATTACAATAAGAGTGCGTTTAGTATCTAATTGGCTGAAAGAGTTTGGTTACTGCTAATGAACTCTCGATTGACCTCATCCCCATATAAATTTCTTAATTGGGATCGAATGTGATTTAGATAGAATCAACTAGAAGAGATTGGTTACTACTACCGAACTTTCAGTTGACATCATTCCCATTTGAATTCCAGTTTGAGATCTGATTATGGTTTCAGTTGAAGATTAAGTCTTGATGTAATATTTCCATTAAAAGTTGTAGTTTTTGAGTTGTACAATGCATCCACTTACTCTTGTATCAAATTTTTATATTTAATTTTAAAGAAACATTACTCTTTGTATTCATAGCATGCACATATTGTGTACACTCTTGGAATAAAAGGACTTGCCCGAGTTGATGATTAATGTGAGGTAATTAGCAGTTTTAAAAGTCACCTTTTAACACCCAACAGACCCTTGACTAGGATATCCTCCAAGAATGAGTCAAATCCTTCCTCTTTATACACTATAACTTCCGACACATGGAACTATTCCTTCCGACAGTTAGCTCCTTAGTACTTCTTCCTTCTTTTGATGCTTGCCCAAGTCAGACTTCTATTCTTCTTAGGAGAAACCATAGAACATTAGGGCTTCTTTACTTCGCTATAGGGAGAACCTTCTTCGCTTTCCTTAGAGACCTTGTAGACCTAGTTATACATCCAAATGAGGTCTCTCAATGTGCTACCTTCATCTGCTATCAAATATGCAATAGTTCACTTCTGAAATCTTCGCACGTGTGGATAGGAACCCTAAAGCAGTCCTCTTATATTCGTTGTCTTTTCCTTCCTTCTTCGTTGGATGGTGAGGCATTATAAGCCTTGTTTATTAGCCCAGAACAGGGATACTTTTCCACTGTGATTTCCTGTTGTAATGACCACAAGTAGACCTTCATTCCCTCGCATGTGTGACTGTGTGAAACCTAGAGATAGACCCTTTAAAATCCGTTGTTCTTCCTTCTTGCTTCACTACCCTTGTAGAACTTTACCTTAACTTTTCTTTGTCCTTCTTTTTCTATTTTTCTTGCATATTTCAGAGCATAATTGATGCGTCATCTTTAGAGTAGACAACCTCTATAAATAAAGGTTTGTCCCTCCTCTTTACACCGACTTGATGGTCCATTAGGCCAACTAGACAGTTTCATCATAATTCAACTTCTATTCATTATTTTGTTGCTTGGAAACTTCGGTGATGCTAGGAGAGGATTTGACTTGGCTTGGAGGTGTTCCCATGACCTTGTATGTTTACATACATGATGTAACATGCCCTCAAAGGGTCTCATCATAATTACATTTTGACTTTGACTCTCTAAAATCACTTGAAAATGTGCTTGACCTATTTTCAATGAGAAAGAAACTCATTGACAAATAATATCAAAATAATTTCTCTTTTCTTGAATAAGTACAAATATCAAAATTACATTTATGAAGACCTAGCCTAGTTACATTTCCTTCAACATAGGTCTTACTATTGTCTCCAAGGTGAGGATTATTACTTGGAGTATTTATTGAGGTAGTAACCCACATGATATATTCTATGGAGAGGAGTTGTTATATATCCGTAATTAAACCAAGAACACCCACGAGGTGAGTATAATGATTGTTCTTAGTTAGGATATTCAAAAAGGATATGAGGGAGCTGTTGGTGGAAAGGATAAAACACTTCAACAAGAATGAAAAGCTGTGAAGCAATTAGAAAGGAAAAAAATGGTTTTCACATGGAGAGAGTCAGCTAGTTAAAACTCAAAATAAGCACATGAGATGAGGCTTAGGTAGAGTGACACTATGGTCATTACATGGTAAGTTGGAAAGGTTACACATGGAAGTCTAATTTTATTATTAGTAAGGAACTAGCCTTTTTAATAATAAGGTAGTGCCATGAAAAGGGATGATGATGTGGTAGAGATATGAAAATTGTGATGGCATGGAGACCTAGTTGGATGAAATGCAATATGCTTTGTGTCAAAAATAATAATGTGTCATAATTTGATAGGACCATGTGATAGTGGGTACATGGAGATGTTCCAATACTATTTGGTCAAAGGGTATTCCATGTAGAATAGAGTGGAAAACATTGGTTGAGGTTTTGTTTTTACCTCTAAGGTGATGATCATTACATGGTGTGCTTCTGAGGGGAGTAACCTACATGGTGAATTCTATGAAGAAGACTTGTTATGTAGTCTCAATACCCACCCTGAGGAGAGTGTAATGACTTCTCATGGGTGGGAACATTGGAAAATAGAAGAGATATAAGCTTGTGAAAAGGAGCAACCACTTCAAGAAGTTTTGAAATGTTGTTATGCACCTAGAAAGGAGCATTAGGACTTACATAATGAGAGAATTCATGTCCAAGAACACAACAATAAAAACTTGTGATGAGGCTTATTTACTTGGACTCCAATGAATCCAACAAGGAATAAGATGAGTCTAGACCCTAAAATAAAAATTAGTCTACATAATAATTTCCTTACATCCACAATGAACTAGGTGAAAAAAACCAAACAAAGCTAAAACAATGGTGAGAAATATAAATAAGATATTTTTGGCAAGAATATTAATAGTGACTAAAAAAATTCAATGAGGCAAGGAAAAATTACTAAGATCTATTTATAGTTTGTTAAGATCATTTGAATTTCAAAGAAAATACCATATAAAAATAAAGAAAGAGAAACAAAAAACTTATCAAGCTATGAAAACATGAATGGGGAAATTTTAAATAAAAAATTTATAAAATGAAAATTACATCCCTTTCCAAATTATTGGAGAAAAATGAGTAGATATTTTGGGAAAATAGAAGCCTTTCAAATGAAATCAAAGGCATTTTACACATGGATAAAATGATATAGATGCAACGGAATGGTCCACATGGGACAATAAGGCATGGAAATTATAGAAACATAAATAGTATTAATGCATAAAGGATGGCAAATTCATGTTGATTATACAAAAGATGAACCTAAACTTTAATTCACACAAAAAATATCGTGTATTTGTCCCATAACAATGTTTTAGAAACATGTATAATCACACAAGGATAAACCCATTAGAGACATTTAATCACACACATAACAAAGATAGTGCAAAATATTTGTGGTTAAAAATACTCGAGGGAAACCAATCCATGATACTGAAAATAATTTATTAATACAAAGAATAATTTTCATCATAACATCTCTTTGATCACTCATCAAAAAATGATCCTCCATGCTCTTTGAATATCATTGATGGACCAATCAGTTGAGAATACACATATCAAATGTCATTATAATATAGGAGGTTTTGACCCTTAGGATCAGTCATGCATAATACATGATCATTAATGTTGAATTGTTAAAATACAAAAGTGCACTTAAACAATATAAAAAAAATAAGAAGAGAGAAATTGATTCAAGAGTACATCAAACCAAGCTGAACTAAATGAAATACTAGTATCAAAATATCTTAATAGGAATGAGATTATTTCTCTACAATAGAGGATTAAGATTTTTTTCCTCAATAGTTCAATATAGGATTTGCAAAAGGAAACACTACGAAAAATAAAATAAAATGTATGGGCATAAATCATTATCTATATTCCTTGTCAATGTTTACAATACATAAATATCTAAATTTGAATCCAGATTAATTTTCTTAGGATTTAGGACTTTTTAATTCTCAAAACCATTTATTTCCAAATATAAACTCTACAAGAGATTACATTTGAAATTGAAAGAGCCAAAATATAACCAGGCATTTCTTAATGTCATGTTGCAAAACCCCTCTACACTTTATACTAGTGCTTGATAGCCTTAGGGGGAGCCTTAATGCAATATGAAAATAAAGTGTGAAATTAGGAGACCAAAAATAAATCCAAATTGAAGTATTTGTTTGTTGTTATATAAAAGTAAGAGCTAAACTATGGAATAAATGAATCCAAACAAGAAGTTAAGATGCAAATTTACACCTAATAATGAAATTTTATCACAGTAGCCATGCAAAATCTATTGCTAGAACACCTCAATTATTCCCCTAAAAGTACAATTCTTAACAATAAGGCTAGAATCCACCACATCAAAGTTCATCATGTCACTTACGAGAATTGAACCTAGGTGGAAAGGATCCCAATCATTCCTCCCAACCATCTAAGATCACACACACACACACACACACATAAGTGAGTGTGTGTGTGTGTGGAAAAGAAAAAAAATATATTTAAATACATAAATCATCAATTATAACCATAGTGCCTTGCCTTTCATGACTTATGAAGTTATAACTAAGAGGGAGTAATTCCAAATGTTAATGAATCGGATAAATTTGAATCTAATGAATATTTATAAATAAAAATTTATGATTTCTTAATGACATAGGTCAATCCTACCAAAATAATTCTAGGACTTGACTTAACTCAACATGACATATCCACCTCAAGATACATTTTTTGACTCTAAAATTCTAATATTCAACATGAGACATTGTCGTAGATTAAACCATGGAGGTCCCAAGAATGTTTTTTTCTTATAACTAGAATTAAGACATGTAGAAATCATCTCATGGATGACCCATCCTAGTGACCTAGTATGTCCAAACACATTTATTTTAACTTTAAATCACAACCACCATCCCAAAGTAAACCTAATCTACTAATACCACTTATTGAGTGAAAATGAATATGATGAGAAAGAAAGAACTCAATAAAAAATGGAAACTGAAACCTAAAGGAAATTAACTATAGACTTTGGTCAAACATGAAACTATCAAAACATCCAATCAAACGGGGATTAAATCTATCAACCTAACCCTTTAATCCTTATGGATAGAAAGATACCTCTTCTTTTCTTTTCTTTTTTCATTTTTTCCCCCTTTTTTTTGTGTGGCACGCATGACATTCATGACTAATCAACATACTATGGAAACCAATGAAGCGAGTCACATAAGTGATTGGCAGTAAAAAAATGATTTAGTAATCGAGGCTTTGGTGAAGCCAAGCATGAAGTCTAATAATTTGAACATGTGTCCACATTAGTGAAATATCAAAGAAAATAAATAAACCGGGGATAACTTACTAGGCACTTCATAAAATGGCATATCCTTATCTAAAAGAGGTAAGAAACCTTAGGTTATTCTTTGTTATCCTTTGAAATATATTCTTTATGTGTTACTCAACTAGGTCAACAAAAACTTCCGAAATCTAGGAAATGCATAAAATCAAAAATAATATTTGAAATAAAATCAAGTTGAAAAACCATTACTAAATATATAGATTCTTCTTGCAGAGCAGAAATAATAATAGTTGTTATCACCTTCTCACTACAAAAAACCACTTTAAATTTGCGGTGGAATCTTTTATGTCATACTGTAAACATACTTCATTTATAACTTCAATACAACTATTAAAGGATATTAACATGATATGTTTTATAATGTGTTCATTGTAAGTAAAACATCAAAGGCAGGGCATGCACCTTTATTCATAGTCAAAATATAATCAATCACCTCATCCCCATAACATTCAATCAATTCTATTTCAACAAGGGAACAAGGGGTGCTAGAAATAACCTCGACATCATCATTCCATTATCAATAATCAACAGAATCAACATCATAATCTTAATTAGGGTCCCTCAAACTACATATAAGCAATGCTTGCAACATTAACAAATATATAATAGAACTAGAATGTCACATGTGAATGAACCATTGCTTGGTGTCTAGAAAAAAGGACATTGTAAATCAATTCATCAACACATCTTCATGTTGCACACTATAACAATGTTTAGACCTATCAAAATATGTTAGTTAACTAATTCACCTCCAACCCTTCATAGTGAGCCCACTTCCTTTCCTCACTAAGAAATAAATTAAGATACCCATATATGACATCAAATCCTATTGGATCAAATATTTAATAATCTTTAATTTGTATTTTCCACTACTGATATCACTATAAATCCAAGCAATATGAACCCTCAATATGCATGGTCCCCATGCAATAATAACTATCATAAAAACAAGATCTTAAATCCAATGGACTCATCAGATTACAAATATGGAATATGAAACACTCATTAATGTCATAGTATCTTGATGCCAAAAATACAAAGAAGCTAGGCTCACTTCTGACAGTGGTACTAAAACTTTAATGCCCAAAATCCTAACAGTGGTGCCAAAATTTTAATGCCCAAAATCATCTAGCTTCAATCATAGACTCTATGAAAGTTAACACTTGAAACTAGAAGAGTTAAAAGGGAATTAGGGAAGGTTTTGATGTCATGTTTCATAAAACATTTGGATTTTGGGTTAGTACTTGATATCCTCGAGTAATCCTTCTGAAATATAGTCACAAAGTGTAAACCTAAGAGACCAAAAAAACTTCCAAATTGTCAGATGTATTTGTTGCTATACAAAAATAAAAGATGAAAATTCCAAGCAGTCAATGCAAATGGTAAGTTAAAATACATATTTACATCATATAATGAAAATTTCCTTAGGGACCATGAAAATATGCTATTAGAGAATTAATTCAATGTTTTGTGGAGTTAAAAAATCAATTAAGAGAGATTAGTTTATAAGGTTAATTGATTAAACTTTAAGCAAAGAAAAATACACATCCAACAATTGAGATATAGAAACCGAATAAAATGTTTCCTTTGTTCCAAAGATGCAAGTACAAGAAAATTTTGGGGCTATTGACCTCAATTACAAAGAACTCTAAGGGATGCCAAATCACTTTTGTTACCATCCAAATTAGCATACTTATGGAAGTCCCAAATACAATACCATGGGGGTAAGAACGCTTGGGAAAGGTACCAATGTCACCTTAGCACAATTTCCCCTTCACTTTAGGCCAACTCCTTAAAGCCATGGGGGTTATACCAATCTACAAACATGGCCTTATGGCATATATCATTGTATGTAAATGAAAAACTACTTCAATGAGACACACCTCAATACATAATTAGATAGCTCATTGCCCATAAGATGTCTTTAGAATATTCCACAAGAAACCATGACATAAATTGTCACAATACAATGAGGCTTAAGAGTTGATTATTAATAATTACAGATGAGAGCTTAGAGAATGAGTTAATACATGAATATATGGTGAAAATAGGACAATTTTATTGTTTTTCATAAATTCCAAAATCTAATTTATGTTGAAAAAAAGTGGAAAATGCATGTTTTGGGTGAAGAAAAGTAACCCCAAGAGTGCATAAAATCACTTAGAACAATGAACCTTGGTTTATTTTGATAATAATATAAAAATAACATGTATAAACAACTCAACAATGAAAAATTACAAGTCTTAACAAATAATAGTCTTGAAATTAACATAGCTTGTAAAAGAGAGGTCGTGAATTCCCCCAAGGTTTCACTAGAAATCTCCAAATTGAAATATAAACGAAATGAAGCACATAGGAGAATAATTCTACCATTCTATTGTGTTATATAATCTTTAGAAACAAACTGAAAATTAGAAATGAAATATAAGCTAGATTAAGGTTGGAATGAACCTTTTAGGGTCAAAATCTAGCTTTTAGGGTTTCACAAATTTTGTTTTTTATTGCTTGAATTCTAGAATTAATAAATTCCTTAAATCAACCCAAAAACATTAGCTAACACCTTTGAGCACAAATGTGTGGGGTCATTTTTCCTTATTATTGTTATATTTAACAATTAAGTATAAATACTTAAACAAAATTGTCTAAAAAGATTAAATAAACCATTAAATTTGCATTGGACAATGAATCAATATTTTTGGTGGGATTTTTCTTTAAAAAAATTTGTATTTTGATATTTTACAAGACAATAAATAAAATAATTTGGACTTTTAGGATTTTTTTTTTTTAGTTGTTGTGAGTAAGCTTAGTGCCTTATATCCACTTAGGGTTGATGGGGTCAAGTAGAATGCCCCTATAAGATTTTATTTTTCAATAGTTATGGATTAAAATGAGATACTAGGGTTTAGTGACCAAATAAACCCTTGCCTTATCAAGAAAAATTATGAAAACCAAGGCTTTACAAGAAGTGTTTCCTTAAAATGAGCAGCCTTCACCAAAAATATCAACAAGAGATCGAAAAGGAATAGTTTAAACCTTTGTCAAGGAGCAGAAAAATAGACAAGGGTAGAGATTGAGCACCTACCAAGCCAATTAAGGAGAATGGAAGAGAAGAAAACCCTAGATGTATTCCTTCAAAGTGACAAAGTTACCCTTCAAATGGATCAATCTTGTTATCTAGTACAACTCTTGAACATTCACAAATATATCTTAAATGAACCAAGAAAAATAACTAATAAAGATAGAGCTCCAATTAGTTTTGACACCAAAACACCAAGAAAGTATTTTTTATCAATGGATTATGAGAGTAATCTACAACAATTCATAATAATTTGGAATGAGAGGAGTGTCTATATTTTTAGATGAGGCTCCAACTCCTTCTCATTTTTTATTTCGTAAATCTTGGTTAATGAAACAACATAAAATGGCTTTTCATCCACATAAATTGAAGAGTAAGTTAGAAACATAATTACAATGACGCTTTTACATGTGTAGAACCCTCTTATATAGGTGACATCACCCTTAAAGGAGATTTGATTTGATGAATATTAAAAACATTCTCATGAATAATCATTGGAGAGACATCAAAAAAAGGCTAAGTTTCCTTGCCCATTCTCCCACCAACGTCTATCTCAAAAAGATGTAACAACCTCTCCACAAGTCAATGCAGGCCTTTTCAAGTGGATGACTCCTTTATTCTAGTTATTAACTCTTCAAATAATGTGTTTAAAGTCACCTTCACATCATCAAAGTGATTTTAAGTGAGTTTCATGTTGGAACCTCACTCAAGTGACCCTTCCACATAATAATATGAAAAGAAGATGCCATGTTGCTGCCATAAGTGCTCATACATGTAGGATGTGTTAGAAAATTATATATTACAGAGAAATGGAACACATAAAATATTGCAGAAACACAAACATAGAAAACGCATAAAACAAGAGAGATTGTTAGATGACCCAAGATACATATTTCATAGTTCACAAAGTTAGGATAGAATATTTAAATAAATATTGGAGACACTTAGAAATAAAATATTGTTGTAAAAGATATGACATCTAGAATAATGTCGTATCTTAGGCTCCAATTTAGGAGTAGAGTTAGTAGATTGGTTAGAATTGCATTTATTGTAAATGGACACTTGTTAATTTAATAAGTAGTCCATAACTAGAATAGGTTAGGACATTAAGATTATATATAGCTCATTCTCCTGATTGCAAGTGTGTTGGAGTGTGTGTGTAAACTCTTGCAAAATTATTATGTAATTTCTTTTCTTGATTAATAAAATTGTGTGTCTGAGGACACTTATGCCATTATTGTGGTATCAGAGCTTCAGTAATGCAGCTGATGTGAGGAGGAGATTCCAGTTCTACAATTTCTTGGAAAACTCCATTGAATTTATCAACAAATGGTTGGTATGAAAATTGTCTAGTTTTTTGTTTAAAAGGAAAAGAAATTTTATTATTGATTTTAGATTTTTAAATCTGAAAATCATTTTTTATTATTATCAAAATTTGCTTATGTATCTTGAATTTCTATTATCTGCTTCGCTTTTGGCCATGATAAGCACATCCTCCACAGTCAGATCTAGCCCACTTTCAACTGCCGTATCCCCTGATTGCCTTAGGCAATCCTCATTCTCAAATTGTTGCCTTTTCTTTTTCTAGATCTCGGCCTAGCAATTCTAGTTCTTGAAACATACCCAATTTGTTTTCTTCCCAGTTCCATCCGTGGATCTCACAACAACCAGAGAGAATCTCACTTAGTCCTCTGAGACAACAACATATTCTCTTTTGCCAAGTCCTTTGCTGGAATAAGGGTTCGACTTCTTCACATGTTTCTAATAAAACCTCGGCCTTACCGATGTCGCGTTTTCATCTACTTCACCTCCCACTGAAATCTTTCAACAATTCATGAATTTTGTTCAATAGAAGGCAATGAGAGGCCAAAGCAATCGAAACCCCTTTTAAAAACGAACAACAACCCAACCTATTTTTAGCAACAACAATCACTATTTCAGACCTGCGTTGGACAGAAATTACATTGCCTCAGGATTGTGGATGTGGGTACCTTAAGAAATGGTTGGATGTGATGGGCGAGTGGTGTTCTTGGTTTATTTTTATGCTCATTTATGTATATGCATGTGGATTTTGAAGGAACAACCAAGCAGTCCAGAGTGGTGTGAACCGGATCCGATTTGGTGGCAAGAAGGCCCAATGTTTCTTTTTTAGAGCAAGGAGCTTTCGTTATCTGCGATAATATTGAAGAAATAAGTATTGTGTTGCGAGAGAATTGAAGATGGTGTCAGGGACTGAAACAATGGAAGACGTGCTTCAGGTGAATGCAAGGAGGTTGTGGAAGCCAGCGTGAGCCAACCAACAAGCAGTGTGAAGGCCAACTTGAAAACCAATGTGAGCCAGTCAACAACCAACATGATCCAGTGTGAAAACCAACGTGAGCCAGTCAGCAACCAACGTGGAAGCTAGCGTGAGCCAGTCAGCAACCTGCGTGGAGGACAACGTCAGCCAGCGTAAGGACAAATTTGAGCTTCTTAAAGTGCCTTTTTTTCAAGTTTAAATTTGATCGAAGAGTGAAGAGGAGTTTGTTGGAGAGATAAGGAATATTTTTTAATTTTGTAAATTTTTATTGGAGAGATAAGGAATATTTTATTTTGGAGAGATATGGTGAGTTTTTGAATTTTGGGAATTTATTTTTTGTAAATTTGTGGAGTAATAAGATGTACTTCTAAATTATAATTTTTTTTGGAGTAATAAGGTGTGAGGGGTTATTTGTAAATGTTTGGGGTAGTAAATTTTGTAATTTTTGGAGTAATAAGGAGATTTTATCTGTAATTTTTTATTTGGAGAGATAAGTGCGACATTGTAACTCAAAGTAATTTTTTACTTTGAGGGGGGGTTAGAGTACATTTTTCATAAAACTTTGCAAGGGATTGTAAATCAGTCAAATTTTGAAAGATTTCATTGTAAAATTCTTAAGAGAAATTGACTAGAGCCAAGTGCAAAGCTCAGTCATTTTTCTCCTTCAATGACTATATGAGGGTCAAGGCCAAGCCCCGATAGATCATTTTTGCGTGGTGTGTTTCATGTGACATGTTGCTCATCTTTTTCTTGTGCTTGATTCTTTTTGGTGCAAAGCTTCAAAACTACAATGTCGAAGTTAATTAATCTGTTCTCTGATTTTGATAAGCTTGAAGGGGTAAAATCATACAAGACATGGAAACGTCTCATTGAAAGCACTCTAATATATAATGAATTGTGGCAAGACATATGTGATGGAGACATTAAGCCTAATAAACCCACAGATGTAACTTCACTTGCAAAATGGGAAGTTAAAAATGTCAAGGCACTAGCTCTTATAAAGTCTTCAGTTAATGATGAGATGTATATTCATATTGAAAACACCTCAGATGCATGGTCTGCTTTGCGTACTTTCAAATATCTATTTGATACACAACCTGAATAAAAAAAGGTTGATCTACAACTTAAGTTGCTTCAACAAAAACTAACTGAAGGAGGAGATGTCCTTGAGTATATCTCCAGGCTTAAAAATATTAAGCAAGAAATAGTAAAATCTAGATTTCCAACAATAGATGACAGTTTCATGACCACAATTCTAATTGTTGGATTGCCTTCTTCCTACACGCATTTTTTGGAAACTCTACAAGTGATCGGAAAGTTAGATAAATTAAAGTTTGATGAGCTAAGTGAGATGTTGGCTCAACATGAAAAAACTTTTGGGAAGAAGAAACAAGGGGAAGATGTCTTCTTCACAGAGGCCAGCACAAGTAAATCATCAACTGACAATTCTAGAGATAGAGGAAGAGGACATTTCAATCAACATCCAACAACACATAGTGGGAAAGGTCGTGGAAGAAGCCAAAGTAGAGGAAACAGTCAAGGCAGAGGAAACTTTCAAAATAGAGGCAACTTTCAAGGCAGAGGAAACAATCAAGGAAGAGGTCAAAGTCAAGGCAGAGGGAAAACTCAAAGTAGAGGTCAAAGCAGAGGCAAAGGACAGTATCAAGGAAGAGGCAGAGACTTGAATCAAATTGTCTGCAGAAGATGTAACAGAGTGGGCCATTTTGCAGAAGATTGTAGAACTTCCATTGATAAAATTCCAAAGTTCCATCAAAACACAACTCAATTTTCCATTGATCAAGATAATGATGGTTTGGAATATGTCTTCACATCAAGTCAAAGATCAGAATCAACAACATTAGTTTCCACTTTTCTTAAAAGTGATTATGAAGATGCATGGATTTTAGATACAGGAGCAACTCAACACATGACTTTTCGACAAGACTTCTTTTGGAACTTCCAACCATGCCACCTTAGTTCAATCTTTCTTGCTGATGATACAAAACATACTCCTTATGGAAAAGGTGTCGTTAAAGTTTATCTTCTTGACATTGGAGAAAGATTGATTTCAAATGTATGGTATGTACCCACCTTTAAAAAGAATTTGTTGTCTTTAGTATCGATCCGACAAGATGGACATCAGGTGGTTTTGGAGGATGGCCTAGTTAAAATTAATTCAATCAAACAGAACATGAAAACAGTGATGACAGGATATGAAGATGGAAAATTGTTAAGAATGAAAGGAACAGTTATTCCAAGGAATTCTAACTTTGCAGGGGCAGAAAGCACAAACATTTCACCTATCAAATTATGGCATGTGAGATATGGACATCTAAACTTTGACAGTATCTCTCAACTGCAAAAACAAGGAATGGTTAAGGGACTTCCTACCTTCAAGAAAGAAAATGCAAGCTTGCATTTATGGAAAAAATGTTGAGAGACTTTCCTGACAAGTTCATGGTGAGCAAACAGGCATTTGCTATTAGTACACAGCGACATTTGTGGACTCTTGCAAGCTTCTCTAGGAGGTTGCAAATATTTCTTACTCTTTATTGATGATTTCAGTAGAATGACATGGGTTTACTTCTTGAAGCATAAGTCAGAGGCATTTGAAAAGTTTAAAACTCTTCGTCATCTTGTTGAAAATGAAGTCAAAGAAAAGATTGGCACTCTTAGAACTGAAAATGGAGGAGAATTCACTTCAAATTAATTCCAAAGTTATTGCAGAGACAATGGGATCAAACGACATCTTACAAATGTCTACACTGCACAAAAAAATGGAGTAGTAGAAAGAATGAATCACACTTTGTTAGGAATGTCGAGTTCTATGTTAAATTTTAAAAAGTTAAGTCCTATTTATTAGGTAGAAGCAATCCATATAGTTGTTTACTTAAGGAACATGTCTCCCACTGCTTATTTGGATGGAATCACACCTTATGAAGCATGGTTTGTTTCACACATAAAGTTAAACACCTTAGAGTTTTTGGTTCTGTGTGTTATGCCTTAGTTCCAAAAGAAAAATGAACTAAGCTTGACTCACGAAGTTTGAAATGCACAATGATTGGATATTTAAAGGGTACAGGTCTCTGTCAAATGGGAAAGTAATTATCAAAAAATATATAATCTTTGATGAAATTGAGAGTAAGAGTGTTGAAGAAATAGAACATCTTCTTCAAAAATTGGAAACAAAAGGAGATAAAAGGAAATGAAACATTCAAAGTCAACCAAGTTCACAAAATTGGTATGAACTTGATTTTCCTTCCTCTGGAGATGATTCATCCAGTCCATCTACTTCACCAACATAGTCTTCTAGCAATTCATCAGAATCTCCTAGTAGCATTTGTTCTTCTGACAGTGATTCTCTGCCTCCAGAATCTGCAGTTGATCAATGTAGCTCTGTTTACATTAATCCTCTTTATAATGATGGTGACTTTTCAAAATCTCAAACAAGTGAACATCAATTGCCAAAATGGGTTGTTCAACTTTTGAAAGATGTAAGGCTGGATTAGAAAAATAAAACAGGAACAAGGGGATCAACCAGGAATGAAGGAAATTTTTCCTTGATCACGAATGATTTTACTGAACCCTCCACGTACAAAGAGGCAGTAAAATATAAAGAATGGAAACAAGCAATGGTTGAAGAATATAAGGAAGTTCAAGATAATAACACTTGGAAATTTGTTGACTGTCCTCAAAGTGTTAAACCCATCAAATGCAAGTGGGTTTACAGAATTAAGTACAACCAAAATGGAGAAATCGACAAGTACAAATCTAGACTTATGGTTAAGGGTTTTGCGCAGCAAGAAGGCATTGATTATAAGGAAACTTTTTCTCCTACAGCAAAATGGAACATTATCCACTTAACGTTCGCATTAGCAGCACAACAAGGATGGAAGGTTCACCAGATGGATGTAAAGAGTGTTTTCCTCAATGGAGATTTACAGGAAGATGTATATATGACACAACCGCCAGGTTTTGAAATTGAAGGGAAAGAACATATAGTCTGCAAAATGATCAAGGTTTTATATGGGTTAAAACAAGCTCCACGAGATTGGTATGCCAAAATGGACGAATACCTTCGGAAAGTTGCCTTTCAACGAAGTGAATCTGATGATACTTTGTATGTACATCAACAGGGTAATAATATGGTGATTATTTTTATGTATGTAGATGATTTGATCATTACTGGAAACAATGATGATCATATTTTACAAGTGAAAAAGAAGTTACATGCAGGATTTAAGATGACAGATTTGGGACTACTTCACTACTATCTCGGGGTTGAACTATTCCAACGTCCACATCATATTTTCATTTCTCAGATTAAGTATACAACAGAAGTTCTTTAGTGATTTGGAAAGCAGGATTGCAAGCCTGTTCTTACCCTCATGGAACAAAACTTGAAACTTTCAAAATTTGAAGGGGGGGAAAGGTGGACAACACTACTTATAGACAGATGATTGGTAGCCTGATTTATCTGACAACCACTCGACTAGATTTATCTTATGTAGTTAGTGTTCTTTCACGCTTTATGTAGGAACCTTGTGACAGCCACTGGAATGCAGCCAAAAGGGTTCTATGATATATCCAAGGAACAAAATATTTTGGTCTTCTTTAAAAAAAGACTAAAAACTTTGTACTTGGCGGATTTTCAAATGCCAACTTTTCTGGCAGTATTGACGATCGAGCATCAACCTCCGGTTATTTAATGAACATGGGGTCAGTTGCAGTATCTTGGAGTTGCAAGAAACAAGCTACAATGGCCACTTCTTCAACTGAAACAAAATACATATCAGCATGGGAAGCAGCATGTGAAGTTGTTTGGTTGCACAGAGTTTTGTAGGATTTGGGCATTCATCAAGTAGAAGCTACATCATTATTCATCGACAGCCAGTCAGCCATAAAGCTTGCCAAGAATCTACTTTTTCACTCCAAAACAAGACATGTGGACACCAAGTATCATCACATCAGATCGCTCATTACCAAGGACGTCATCAAGCCAGTTTACTGTCCTTCGAAGATCAGGTCTCCTATATTTTCACAAAACCACTTGGTAGGATAAAATTTACTAAGTTCAGAGATGAACTTGGTATCTATTATAATGTATATTTGTATAATAGGGGGGAATGTTATATGATCCAAGATAAATAATTCATAGTTCACAAAGTTAGGATAGAATATTTACTTATTTAGAATATTTAAATAAATATTGGAGACACTTAGAAATGGAATATTGTTGTAAAAGATATGACATCTAGAATAATGTTGTACCTTATGCTCCAATTTAGGAGTAGAGTTAGTATATTGTTTAGAATTGCATTTATTGTAAATGGACACTTGTTAATTTAATAACTAGTCCATAACTAGAATAGGTTAGGAAATTAAGATTATATATAGCTCATTCTCCTGATTGCAAGTGTGCTGGAGTGTGTGTGTGTAAACTCTTGCAAAATCATTATGGAATTTATTTTCTTGACTAATAAAATTGTGTGTCTGAGGACACTTCTGCCATTAGAGACACATATATACCCAATTTGGGTACATCCACGAAGAAACAACCAGTCCTTCCTTTATATTATCCAGCAAAATGAAGAGATACAACCTACAACAAATCCACTGTAATTTCCTCTTCGCTCTCACACAATCTCCTCTCTTTCTCGCTCAGAATACTAATCTACCCAGTCATAATACAATTCCCTCATATATAGTGAGGGGTTTCATTATAGGGAAAAAAAACCCTAAATTAAACATAACTTCTACCATCAGGTCACGCGCCTAATGAATGGCTTAGATTGACTACGAAATTACAATATTTTACAAGGAAAATTTACATCTATTTTTAGCTTCATGGGCTCTACCTCCGAACCCCCACCAAGAGGGAGCTCATAAAAATCCCCTTGACAGTGATTAAACAAGCGGTGTTTCTTCCCCATTATGAACTGGGGTCCAATGCAATGATACCTCTGAATATAGAAGATAATCAAGCTCCACACCTAACAATCTCCCACTTGGAGACTGATTATAGCAACTCCACCGCTGCTTCATTTATTAGATAGTGACTCCACTTTGGACCTAGTTGTTTCTCATCTTCATCATCTTACTTGAAGACCAATTGAAACTGAGTAGAATCTCATTTTATCCCCGGTTACAACTTTTGTTAACATATCTGTAGGATTATGGCTAGTGTGTATATTTTCCAGCTTCAATTGTCCATCTTCCAACACTGACCATATGAAATGGTACTTGAGCTGTATATGTTTAGTCTTGGAGTGAAATGCAGAGTTCTTTGCAAGATGAATGGCACTCTGGCTGCCACTATATAACCTTCCCATCTCCTGCTTCTTACACAATTCATCCATAAACCTTTGCAACTAAATCATTTCTTTACTAGCATCTGTAGCAGCAACATACTTTGCTTCTGTCATTGAAAGTGAAACAACACTTTGCATTTTTGAAACCCAACTGACAGTTGTTCCACCTACGGTAAACACATACCTTGTGGTGCTCCTCCTGTTATCTTTATCACCTGCCATATATGCATCAACATGTCCCTGTAGAGAAAAGTTTGAACCACCAAAGCATAATGCTTGATATGTGGTACCTCTTAAATACCTAAGAATCCACTTCACTACCATTCAATGTTCTTTTCCTGGTTTTTTCATATAAATGCTTACAACTCCCACTACATATGCAATATCAGGCCTTGTGCAGACCATTGCATACATTAAGCTTCCAACTAGTGATGCATATGGAACTTTAGACATATAAGCCATCTCCTCGTTAGTCTTGGGACACATCTCCTTACTTAGTTTAAAATGGCTAGCCAAAGGTGTAATAACTAGTTTTGCATTCTGCATATTAAATCTTTCCAACACCTTTGCATGTGTTCACTCTGAGACAATGTTAATTTGTGATTTTTCCTGTCTCTAGTTATTCTCATACCAAGGATTTTTTTTGCAACACCCAAATCCTTCATTGAAAATGAATTTGCCAATTTTTCTTTGAGAAAATTTATTTCCTGCGTGTTAGACCTTGCAACAAGCATGTCATCTACATACAATAACAATATAATATAGTGACCATCGTTTTTCCTTTTGAGATAAAGACAATGATCAGAGTGACATCTAGTATAACCTTGTTCAGACATAAACCTGTCAAATTTTAGATACCATTGCCTTGAAGCTTGT
The DNA here is from genome assembly GCA_031772625.1 of Pinus tabuliformis. NCBI lineage: Eukaryota > Viridiplantae > Streptophyta > Pinopsida > Pinales > Pinaceae > Pinus > Pinus tabuliformis. The sequence goes on along the minus strand of CM062818.1, from coordinate 912,201,222 downwards.
TTTAAGCCATACAAGTTCTTCTTCAACTTGCACATTAGTTTCTCCTTCCCTTTGACCTCATATCCTTGTGTCTACTGCATATAGATCTCTTCCTCCAAATCCCCATTGAGAAAGGTCGTCTTTACAATTAACTTCTCAAGATGCAAATATTCTGCTACTACTAGAATTAAAATAGTTCTAATTGAATTTATTTTAACAATAGGAGAAAATATTTCATCAAAGTCTATACCTTTCTTCTGTGCAAACCCCTTCACCACAAGTCTAGCTTTATACCTTTTTCTACCTGCATCTTCTTCCTTCAATTAGTAAACTCATTTATTCTGCAATGTTATTTTACCTATAGGAAACCTGACTAAGTCCCAAGTCTGGTTATGTACAAAGGATTCCATCTCTATTTCCATGGCTAGCTCCCACTTCTTCTTGGTTTCTACCTACACTGCTTCTTCATAACATTCTGGTTCACTAGAATCAATCAAAAATGCATAATATAATGAAGGATAGTATCGTTCATGGGGTCTACTTATCTTGGTAGATCTTCTAACACCACTTTCATGTGTTTGAGGCGCCTGTTGCTATTGTGGTTGTTGTTTTTGTTCTGGTTGTTGATCATTATGATTTTCAGGTACCTTTACTTTTTCTGTGATCTCATGAAGCACTATGTATTCTCTATTTTCTTTTTCCTGTTACTTTTCCTACATTTTATCCTTACACAAAAACTTTTCATTGAATATGACATCTCTTCTCCTAATGATTTTGTGATTTTCATAATCATATAAGTGATAACCAAAATCATTAACACCGTATCTAATAAAGGTACATTTCTTTGATTTTGGCGCAAGATTTGTTCTATCTTCTTTATTAATGTGGACAAAGGCTTCACAACCAAAAGTCTTTAAAAATGAGTAGTTTACCTTTTTACTTGTCCATGCCTCCTCTGGAATACCTCCATGCAAGGAACTTGAAGGCCCTCCGTTTATTAGATAAAAAATAATATCTACAACATCTGCCTAAAATTGTAAAGGAAATCCTCCATGAAATCTCATGAACCTTTCACGCTCCATGATTGTCTTGTTCATCCTTTCTGACACACTTCTTGTGATGTTCCTAAAACTGTCTTCTCCCTACGAATTCCATGCTCTGAACAGTAGTACTTATCAAACTCTTTGCTACAATATTCACCTCCATTTTCTGATTTGAGACAATTCAACCTTTTCATGTCTCATTCTCAACCAAAGCTATCCATTTCTTGAAAGTATCAAATACATTAGATTTATTTCGAATACAATAAATCCAGGTTTTTCTAGTTGCATCATCAATAAAAGTAACATAATAATGAGAGCCACTGAGAGATGATACCTGAGCAGGTCCCCATACATTTTTATGCACAAGATCTAATTTTTCTCTCTTATTTTCTTTCCCAACTATGAGGAATCTGGCTCTCTTCTATTTTCCATAAACAAAATTCTCACGTAATTCCAAATCAACATGCTTCAAACTTGACAAAAAATTTCTTGAGTGAAGAATATGCATCCCCTTCTCACTCATGTGCTCGAGCATATGATGCCACAATTTTGTATCTACTCATGTAGAGGCTAAAGCATTAACATAATTATAAATACCATTGCATAAATATAATATACCAACCTTTTCTCCTTTTGCTATTACCAGGGCTCCTTTAGTGACCTTCCAAGTTTTATCTGTAAAAGTAGTTACAAAACCTTCACCTCCCAACTACTCTGTTGAAATTAGATTTTTCTTCAGATTTGGAACATGCCTTACCTCCTTCAATATCTATTGGTTTCCATTTTGTTGTTTTATGAAAACTTTACCCATTCTAATGATTTTACAGGGTTTATCATCACCCAAACAAACCTGTCCAAAATATCATTGAACATAATCATGAAAATGTTTCCTATTAGGTGTGGCATGGAATGAGGTCCTGAATCTACCACCCAAGCATTAATAATATTTTCTAATGAAAGAATCAAAGAATCTTGCAATACATCACCTATCACATTCACTTCATGATTATTTTCTTGTTGTACGTCTCCTTCTTTTCCCTTCTAATACTTACATTCTTTCTTTAGGTGTCCTTTCTTCCCTCATTTCCAGCACACTATCTCCAATCTAGACTTGGATGTTCCATTCCTTGACTTACTGTGATATCTTCGGCTCTTTCCTCTTTCCATTTTTCTTCCCTTAGTCTCTGCAGTCAAAGCATTACCCGACGTCTCACCAAAGCTTTTCTGTCGCATTTCCTCGCTAAGGATTGCACCGACAACATCATCAAACTTTAAAGTACTAGATCTAGAGATGGAGTTACTAATGGAAAAACTAAACCATTCCAACTTTCTAGCAATGAACACAGAAATAACAGAACCCTAACTTCATCATCAAAATTTACCCCTACAGAACTTAACTGACTAGTAACCGTATTAAATTCATTTAAATGATAAAAAACAAATCCACCTTATGACATCTTCATATTAAATAAACACTTTATAAGAAATACCTTATTTGAGGCCGAGGGTGTTTCATATAGTTTGGCCAATGCTGACATTAAACCCTCTCTTGTTTTTTCCTTTGAAATATTAAAGGCTATTGATGCTGCTAGGCATAGGCGTATTGTTCCAAGTGCCTTTCTATTGAGAATATCCCATTCTGTTTCTGACATACTCATCGTCTTCTTTGTCTTTCTGCCCAATGGAAGGTACAGATATTTCTGATACAGATAATCTTCCATCTGCATCTTCCACAGCTAGTAGTTTTGGTCATTAAATTTCTCGACCCTCAACCTACCATCTTCCACCATTGCTCCCACTCAAACCAAGAACCCTTCTCTCCTGCAAGTTTATCACCCAAATATACCTTCAACTCTGATACTAGTTGTTAGAAAATTATATATTACAAAGCAATGGAACACATAAAATATTCCAGAAACACAAACATAGTGTTAGCGCTTGAAATTTCACCTCAGGCTGAGAAAGGCAAACTCCAAGGCAACATCAAACCACTTAGCCTCGTAGCTAGCCCTACGGGGCAGGAGAGGGCTCTCTCCGGTATATCTCAACAAAGATCTTCAAAGGGCGGAGATAACCAATAAAGAACACTGATTTTAGGCTAGTAAACTGATAAAAGGTTTGATTTGTGATTTTTTAGGGTTTCGGTGGAAAGTTGGGGAAAGGCAATTTTGGGTGCGGGGATTAGACACAGTTTTTGCAGGGGGTTCTTTGGGGCAAGGTAGGAGACTGTATTGATGCCTTTGAAAGAGTCAGATGGGCAAGAATGACTGGTGAGGATCTAAGGAGAGCAAGTAAACACCTTGAGTTTTCCTTAAACAGATGAAAACATTGATATTAAGCAAACTTAAAAGCAGAGCATGGCAATCATGAATTCTACTTTAACACTTCATTTGCCTAATTTGTAGAAGGAAAAGTAAGAAGATGAATCACATAAAAAACTTACAAGTACAAATAGAAACACACCATCAATACATGTAACCACAGGAATCCCAAAAAGGACTGCAAAACCCTGGTCTTTCTTCCTTTGCCAAAATTGCAGAGATACAATGAATAATACAATAGAAGCTTTCTCCCTCAAGAGTCCAACCATGAAAATGACCAAGAAAGTACATAATATAGGCAATCTAACATCTTTCCTTACCTCTAGGGGTCGAGCTCACTATCCTAGGAGCTGTTTCAACCAATTCTAAACTGAGCACTGAAAACTAGGCAGTCAAAACAACTTGCCTCTATAAGCTAGGAAACCAATTCATTCATTAAATTTTTGCCTATCTCATGAATGAATCTTCTAGAAGAGATAAATGAGTGTCAAAATATCATAAAATTACATCATTTACAACAAGGAGGATCAAAATCCACTCCAAAAAGTCAAATCCAGTCAAAACTGCGTTTTGCTGAGCTGTAGGTGCATTTCTGTGAAAATTGCCCAACGCGTAGCGTCCTGATTCTGAACGCGTAGCGCGCCTTTGGAGCCAGTTTTGAGGCCCTTCCAGGTGTCCAAATGATGCAAAAGTGGGCTTGTTGAAAAGGTCTGGATGTCGAATTTCCAACCCAAGTGGAATTTCTGGATTTGATGTCCATTTGCCCCTCCAAAATTGCAATCTCCCAAGACTGCTTCTTGTGTGTCAAAAAAGTGGCAGAAAGTCATTTTTTGCATGTTTTTTAACCTTCTGGAGGCTCAAAACTTGGTGAAATTTCTTGGCAACTGCTGAGCAAGTGTATTTTTGCATGAAAAATCCAAAAATGCTGAGTTTTCCTGAAATGGAGTTGCCCATCTTAAGGGTCGCGTGCGGCGCGCTACTCGTTGGTGAAGAAAACCTGTTTTTAGCCCAAAAAATTCACAAGCGACCAAAAATGCTCAAAATTTTCTGAAATTTTTGCTGGAGTTGATTCATTTAGCATCATGCTCCTTCAAGGAAGCCTCAGTCAAGATGTGGAGGGGATCAGGCCTTTTTCTTCGTTTTAGTGATTTGGCCAACCTCCTTGGATCTGGTGATTGTATTTTTAACATTTCTTTAAAACCATGACACTTGTGAAAAAAGTGAAGGAGGTTTTTCTTCCTTGGCCTGTCGTGGAAAAAAACCTCTCTCAGTTTTCCCAAATTCATATTTGATTGCTCTGAAACATCTTTTGAGTGAAACTGATCCCGATGTGTGAAACAAGGAATTTCGTGGAAATGAAGCGAAATGAAGGGATAGGGGGCTTATAAATTCTTGGGGAAATTTTTGGGAGTGGGGAGGGATGTTAGGAAGCAGGGGAAAGAGGAATCTCAGAGATTGAGCGAGGGGAAGGGGTCCAAAATGGAAAAACACAGGCCAAACCTAGAAAATTGCCAGGTTGTAGCTAAAAACTAGGGTTTGTGCAAAAATGAGGAATTTGGGGGATCTCAGTGATGGAAAGTGTTTGATAAGGTACATGAAGGATAGGGGAAGGTGTATGAACATCTGGATACAAGTTTTGCTAATGATTTGACCATTCAAGAGAAATTAGCTTTCAAAACCCTAAGAGAGGGAAATGAACTTGCCTAGGTGCAACTGAAGCATGAACAAGGTGTAAAATGACCCAATGGAACCTAATATGATGATGACAACCCTCTGAATGATGATACACTCAGCTGAATGATGACATGGACTGACATTTGGGCAAATTTGAAAGGAGTGAAAACAAACCCTAGACCTAATGCCTAGTGGCCAAATTTTGCTTGAAGACTCACTGAAATGACAAAATTTGACCTTGACACTCTGAGACCACTTTGTAAAAGCATATTTGATCACTGGAGGAAGGCTGGAAAGACTGACACTAACACATAGAAAACACATAAAATAAGAGAGACACCGATATACATGGTTCACCCAATTTGGGCTATGTCCATGGAGAAACAGACAATCCTTCCTTTATATTATCTAGAAAAATGAAGAGATACAACCTACAACAAATCCACTATAATTTCATCTTTGCTCTCACATAATATCCTCCCTCTTTCTCGCTCAAAATACTAATCTACCTAGCCGCAATACAATTCCCTCATATATAGTGAGGGGTTGCCTTCTAGGGAAAAAACCCTGAATTAAACATAATTTCTACCATCAGTGTTAGGATATTCCGACACATAGGATATAGTTAAGTTCAACTTGGTCTAGCATAGAGTTAGGTTAGAGTTAGGTAAAGTGTGTTTCTTTACCGTTGTACATTTTGTAACTTACAATCCGACGGTCACGATATGTAGTGATCCGACGGTTCACTCTCACCTCGGTATTACCGACACTTGATCCGTGGCTTGACACCCGATTGGTCCATGAGTTCTATTTAAAGCGCATGGAGGGTCATTGTTCGGGTAATCCGTGCATGAGAGAAGCTTATGTAAATTTTCATTCTTTGATTAATAAATTGTCTGTACCCACGTTGGGACAGGCCGTGGACTGTTTCCCTCCTTGCACTCTGAGGGTTTTAACCACGTCAAAAATACTGGTGTATTGATTTGAGATCTGGTTGTGAGCGGTGTCCTTTTGGTATTCTTTCTGAGGAACTTACCCTGTAAATTCCTACATGGTATCAGAGCGGTTTGGTCACTTAAACTATCGCTCCCTTCAGCATCTATGTAAAGAAAATATGGTGACAGGTCTTCCTATGGTATCTTGCAAAGATGGTGTTTGTTCCGGATGTGTACTCGGAAAACATCATCGGGACAGTTTTGACAAACGTGCCTCTTGGCACGCCTCAGCCCCTTTACAGCTTGTGCACAGTGATTTATGTGGTCCTCTTCCTATTGCTTCATTCTCTGGCCGCAAGTACTTCTTAACTTTCATTGATGATTTCTCTAGACGCACTTGGGTATACTTCTTAAAACTCAAGAGCGAAGTATTTAGCACTTTTTTGGCCTTCAAAGCATTTGTTGAAAAACAATCTGGACATCAAATTCTTAAGCTAAGAACTGATAATGGTGGAGAATATGTTAAAAACGCATTCATCAACTTTTGCACCGAAAATGGAATTCAAATGCAACATACTGTTCCATACACTCCACAACAAAATGGTGTAGCTGAAAGGAAAAATCGCACCTTAAAGGAAATGGCTAATTGTATGCTGCAATCTAAAGGACTCAGTCTTAGTTTTTGGGCCGAAGCAATTAATTGTGCAAATTATATAATCAATCGCACTCCTACTAAGGTTCTAGAGAATATCACTCCAGAAGAAGCTTGGAGTTCCATTAAACCAGATGTAAGTCACTTTCGTGTGTTTGGAAGTGAAGCATGGGCCCATATTCTAGATGAAAAGCATAAAGCTTTAGAACCTAAGAGTGAGAAATGTACTTTTGTTGGATATTCTGAAGATGTAAAAGGTTATAGACTTATTCCATTTAAGTCCAAAAATGTTATCATTAGAAGAGATGTAAAATTTGATGAAAATAAATCGGCCTGCGAGCCTAGTCCGGCGGATGTGCCACCTCTTCCTATCTCTTCTATCTTTGAAAACATTTCTTCTTCTGATGATGAAAGCGAGGATGATAATCCTCCCCCACCTTCTCAGGATCCTCAACTTCCAAGATGGGTCCGTGCTACTCGGGATGCAGCAGGTGATCTTGCCGGTGATCCTACAGATCAGCGACGTACACGTTCTCAGTTTGAAAGAGCCTCTTCTTTACTGGCTCAAGCTCCAGTAAATCATGATCCTGACACTTTTGCAGAAGCTTCAGGCCATCCACATTGGGAAGCAGCTATGAATGAAGAATATCATTCATTGATGACAAATGATACATGGGATCTTGTTCCTCTACCAAAGGGACGCAAACTTGTTAGATGCAAATGGGTTTACAGAACCAAGTATGGACCAGATGGGAAAGTTGATAAACATAAGGCTCGTCTAGTTGCTAAGGGCTTTTCACAGGTTGAAGGCATTGACTACACTGAAACCTTCTCTCCAGTTGCCAAAATGAACTCTATCCGCCTTGTTCTTTCCCTTGCTGCCTCTTTAAAATGGGAAGTCCATCAAATGGATGTTAAATCTGCCTTCTTGCATGGGGACTTGCAGGAAGAAATCTATATGGAACAACCCATTGGCTTCATACAAACAGACTCCAGCCTTGTTTGTCGACTTAAGAAATCCCTTTATGGCCTCAAACAAGCTCCTCGGGCTTGGTATGCCAAAATGGATAGCTTTCTTTTAGAATCTGGCTTTTCTAGGTGTCATTCTGACAATACTGTCTACACCAAGAAAGTGGGCAACTCTCTTATCATCCTTGTTCTTTATGTTGATGATCTTATTCTTACTGGTAGTGATCCCAACCTTATAAACCATGTGAAGTCCAGCCTTAAAAAGAAATTTGAAATGACAGACTTAGGACACTTACACTATTTTCTCGGTCTTCAAGTCTTGCAATCCCAAGAAGGTATTTTCCTTTCCCAGTCCAAGTATGCTTGTGATATTCTTCGTCATTTTCACATGGAAGACTGTAAGCCAGCCCCTTCTCCCTTTCAGTCTGGAATCAAACTTTCAGTCTCTTGTACTTCTCCTGAAGTTGATGCTACCTTATACCGTCAACTTGTCGGAAAACTCTTGTATTTAACCCATACTCGTCCTGATCTTTCCTTTGCTGTTGGCCTTGTTGCTCGTTTTATGCAAAACCCCCGTGAAAGTCATTGGAAAGCAGCTAAAAGAATACTTCGTTATGTTCGAGGTACAGTACAGTTTGGGATTCATTACAGTGCCAAAGCAGCTCCTCTGTTAGTTGGTTTCACTGATTCTGATTGGGCTGGTGACCTTGATGATCGGAAGTCTACTGCCGGTTATGTCTTCACTCTTGGTTCAGGACCTATTACATGGGCTTGTAAGAAACAGGCTGCCATTTCTCTCTCGTCAGCAGAAGCAGAGTATCGTGGTGCCGTGGAAGCTAGTAAGGAAGCCTTGTGGCTTCGTCAGATCCTAGCAGAATTTGGCTTTGAGCAGCAGCATCCAACCACACTTTGGTGTGATAATCAAAGTGCCATTCAGCTATGCAAAGATCCAGTCCAGCATCAGCGCAGCAAACACATTGAACTACACATGCACTTCATCAGAAAGCTCATTCATGACCATGTTCTTGAAGTGCAATATTGTCCAACGGATGATCAGGTTGCAGACATCTTCACAAAGGCTCTCACAGAGGCGAAGTTCACTAAACTTCGATATATGCTTGGAGTTCAGGAAGTTGTCACTAAGGGGGGATAGGCTCTAGTGCCTCCTTCCTTCTCCTATTGTGTCATATTTGTAAATCCTTCAATCCTATCCCAAGTTGTTCTTAAGGGGGGATGTTAGGATATTCCGACACATAGGATATAGTTAAGTTCAACTTGGTCTAGCATAGAGTTAGGTTAGAGTTAGGTAAAGTGTGTTTCTTTACCGTTGTACATTTTGTAACTTACAATCCGACGGTCACGATATGTAGTGATCCGACGGTTCACTCTCACCTCGGTATTACCGACACTTGATCCGTGGCTTGACACCCGATTGGTCCATGAGTTCTATTTAAAGCGCATGGAGGGTCATTGTTCGGGTAATCCGTGCATGAGAGAAGCTTATGTAAATTTTCATTCTTTGATTAATAAATTGTCTGTACCCACGTTGGGACAGGCCGTGGACTGTTTCCCTCCTTGCACTCTGAGGGTTTTAACCACGTCAAAAATACTGGTGTATTGATTTGAGATCTGGTTGTGAGCGGTGTCCTTTTGGTATTCTTTCTGAGGAACTTACCCTGTAAATTCCTACAATCAGATCATTCGCCTAATGAGCGGCTCATATTGACTACAAAATTACAATATTTTACAAGGTAAATTTACATCTATTTTTAGCTTCAGGGGTGCTACCCCCAAACTCCTGCCAGGGGGGGGCTCATAAAAATCGTTGTCGCTCCTCCCTAGATCCCCCTGATAGTGATCAAACGAGTGACGTTGTCACCCCATTACGAACTAGGGTCCAATGCGGTGATACCTCTGAATAAAGAAGTAATCAGGCACCACACCTAACATGATGGCCCTCAATACATATAAAAGTGAGCTCAAAAACTTCCAAATGAGGGAAATACTCTAGGTTCTTCTACACAACATTTGTATAGAGTATCCATGTGGATCCAAGTAGCACATCTATGCGTTAGGTAGTATGAGAAATACTTTGATATATGTGATATGCCTCAAGAATTATAAGAGTTCCTTAAGAAATGTGAAACTGGATGATCATGCGTAGAATCATCCCCAAGGATTATACCCAAACTGTGGTATATACATAAGAGACGATCCATGTAGTCTAAAATAGGTGTTCTAAACCATGGGTGTGACAACATTTAAACAATGCAATCACCATTACATGGAAAAAAGAAGTGAGAACCTAGGGGCTCCAATAAATCATGTATACTATTATATCCATCTCAATATGCCCGAATACCTACCAACGACATAAAATATTGACTTTATGGGAAGTATAACCACCAAACGATAGTTGACTAGAGTAATAAAGCCAAGCCCCATGAGGATGGGAACCAAAATTTCTTGCTATTACCATCCACCAAAGGGAATCTAGGATACCAACTAACCAACACTTGTATATTAATCATCCCAAAATGTCCATACATAAAACAATTAATGAAACTTTTGGCTCATTATTAAGGTCACACTTGGAGAAAAATATAGCTTACACTACAAATAATTTGAGGTGTAACAACTTCCAAAGAACCTCCTCTTCACCCACTGGTAAGTATGAATTCACATGAACATGATGAAAGTGACCTCCATGTCACAATGAAAAATATGATCTTTCACATTCACTCAAACTAAAATGTTGGGTGTGCAAACCAAAGAACTCAAACAAATACAAAATTCAATCACAAAAAAGGAAACACTCCCCACTACCCCTTTATCCTTTATAGAATGGGCTTAGAGGTGTAAAATAAAATTCCTATGAATAGAAGATCTAATGGTATAAATAAGTCAAATTAATACCTCCTCAATTAGGGTGCATGAGTAACATATGGAAATATCCTTATAATAGAACAAATATTACTAAGAATAGGCCTTCACAAGGCACACACCACATCTCTAAGCATAAATACAATGTGTAAAACAAGAAAATCCATGAAATGTTCCTCCAACGCATACATTCCATCTCTAAGGACTAATATATAGTGTAAAATAGGTATGTTTCTCCATTAAAATATCCTCCAAGTCATAAATAGCCTCATGCACATCACTCTTAGGCCAAGAATATTGTGTATAAAATACAAAATTCCACACAAAGGTCATCCTCAAGCCATGTGCTCCACCTCTTGATATAACTAGCATGCATATCTTAGAAGTCAATAAATTCAATCTCAAAATATGAGAACTCCTCTCCCTAGGATCGCAATCCATAACCAAATATAAATCTTGGGGCACCTCTTCTAGTGAAAATATTAGTAAGTGGAGTCTCAATCACACTTCAAGAATGATAATTCTAAAAATAGTTAAAATAAAAAATGGATATAAATATTGAAAAATAAAACTCCTCAAAATTACTCAAAATCCAGTATTGATGATGTACATTATACTAGATCTCAAAACATATAATCATCACACTAGAAATAGAATGCCAAAAATAGGTCAAAATTTCGTAGTCTCAAAATAAACTAAAATTCGAACCATGAACATATTTCCATAGCGGCTACCAAAAATGTAATCACCCTACCATGTGAACCAAATTTCCATAAAATATAAATATTGTTAAAATACAAGTCTTCTTAAAGTAAAAACTTCTATCATTTTCCTCAAATTTGAACCACAACCTCCTCGATGGATACTATCCAAATATACCAACATTTTCCATTGAAAAAATTGAAGTTTCTAATAATAGAAATTATTAAAAATAGTAGAATAAAGAATTTTAAAGTTCCCATCTAACTATCTTCACGTCCCTATGCATATGGCAAGGTATACATGTAAATATAATGCACGGAGAAAACTATTAAAAATTTATCTCTTAAAACTTGAACTAAAAACTAGCTAAAAATAACACAATATGTGATAATGTCTTCCTAGGATACTAATATTTAAATACTCCCAAAAACTAATAAATTACACATATGGAATGAAGTCAAGATGGAATAAATATATGCACAAGGTACCCATATGGCGAAGGTACTCACCAAATGTCAATGTTGAATGGAAAACTCTATAGAGTTGACTCTACAACATATAATATCCATGAACATATATTAAAACATAGAGCCCGAGAACCTATAGGAAAAAATAGTGTTAAAATTTGTTATAATCAAGGAAAAATATCCCTGATCCAAATTGGATCATTATATTGTTTTTCATCCATCTGGATGCTTTTAGGGTGGAAAAGGTGGAGGAATGATCTCATGATATCATTTTTACTAGTGGTCTCAATTTGGAAAATTTTCATTCAAAAACATTAGGATCCATTGTGAGGCCTTAAATGAACACATTTTTTTGGTCTCAACATTACTATGATCTTATTTTCCATAATATACACAATGATACCTTTCTAATGGTGCAAGAATTGCCTCAATGAAAGCTCCAATGGGAAAGTTATGCCTCACAAAAGTTGACCTATTGAAATTGACCACAATAATTCGAGAGCATGCCACGCCATCCCCCATTACTCATGGAAAAAGGGCTAGCCACATGATCATGATGAAGAAGACTCTAGAAGATTCCATATTGCAAATCTAGTTAAGAGTTTAAGTATTCAAACCTAACCACTAGTAGGGTGTTGAGCTATGTTATAATAGGGCCACTAGGACGAAAAGGGGTTCTATTGTTTTTTAGTGCATTTTGTTGCATAGATGAGCAGAGTTTTCGAGAGGGATAGGGAGAGTGAACAAAAAGGGTATTTATGCATAGTAGTAGCCCATGGGCAAAGACCTTACCAGTGAAAATTTTAGGGGCTAATATTTGCAGGTGGGCTGATAATCCATGGTTTGTGAGTTTTTATTTTTTTGTTCTATATTTTCTACATAATTATAATTTTCATGCATATACAATAAACAATAATTTACAGATCCAAAAATCTAAAGAGAAATAACTGTCATAGTGTAGATTTCATATTTTTAAGTTTATTTTATCGGATATATTATAATTAATTGTCTAGTGGAGTATCCATGATAATTTATAGATAATATTGGTAACATAGCATGTTTCTTTGGGTATATTGTGTATATTTGTTGGGGATCTATATCGACTAAGACAAAATTCATCAAATCCCAGTCATGGCTGAAAAATTTATGAATAACCCTCATGATCCTATAAAGGATAGGTTTTCACAGCTAAAAGCACAAGTGGAAGATATGAATCGCAATGTGAATTTTCTCATGGAAACCCTAAAAAATAATCTCAGGATATTCATAGAATATGGGGGTTCTAATGTAGAGGTCCAATTAGAGGGGAGATCGGGAGATTGAGAAGAAATAAATAATGAGCTAAAGAAAGGACCTGAGAATATCAACCAAGTTCGAATGTTGTGAAACATTCACAGTCCATATTTAAAATGGAAGTGAAATTTAACATCAAGTTGTATCAAGTTGAGATTGGCACTCTTAAGCTAAAGTTGTAGCAATTAAATTTTATTTCAATGTTTATTAAAGCGAGGAAGAACATAAGATTTCATTTGTGTGCCTAAAATCAGAAGGCCATGCGTTGACTTTGTGGGAAAGCCACATATAAACATTGAGGTTGGAGGGAGATCATCCAATGACTAAGTGGGAGGACATTAAAACACTCATAAAGTCACAATGTAAATCTATTTACCCTATCGGGTATGTTGAGGACTAGTGGAGCCAGTGGCACTATTTTATGCAAAAGTATGGTCAGGTTGTATAGGAGTACACCACATAATTTAGAAAGTGGCCATAACGATGGGTATCTCCTCAAATAACCCTGATATACTCCTCAATTATTTTGAGGCTCTACACAATCATCTACAAAAGAAAGTGATGTTGTTCAAGTCCAAATTGGTGGATGAGGCTTGTGTGCAGGCACAATACCTAGAGAACATAGGCTTGAAAAAAGTGAAATGAAGTGGATCAAAGCAAAAGGAGCACTAGGATGCTTCTAAGGAGGGGAAGAAGAAGTAGAAAGGGGGGAAGATAAAAGGATGACAATCACAACACACCTGTGTAAATATCCTAGAAACCAGTGTAACCACTATAACATTGATGATGATACAAAGGAGAAGTGCTACAAGTTGTAACTATAGCTTAACCTGAAGAACAAAAAAGAGATAATAAGAAGAAGAATCTCATGGCTAATGATTTAAGAAACAAGGTTGAAAGAAACTCAGATGTGGATGAGAATATATTATGTACATCAATGTAGAAGGAGGTGAATGTGAGTAGCCATCAGCAATAGGAGGAGAATAAAAGGACCATGGTATTTTGTATTAAGACACAGGTTAACAAAACCAAGACTGATGCTCTTTTTTTACTCAGGATCACAAGAAAATCTCATTATAGCATAGATGGTCAAAAAATTAGGATTGGAAGTTTATGATCATCTAAGCCCATATCTATTGGGATGGGTAAATAAGGATGCAGAGATAAAAGTAGCAAAATAGTTGAAAAATAAATTTTTTATCAATGTTGATTGTATTGATGAAGTGCAACTAGATGTGGTTCCCCTTGATGTATGTGGAGTGGCATTTGGAAGTCCCTACATGTACATTCCTGATGAAATATTCATGTAGAGAGCCAACCAGTACCAACTTGTCAAGGACGGAAAATTGTCCATCATCAACATGCATAAAGCCAAGTAAAAAATTTCATTGGTAAGTGCCAACCAAGCCAAGAAACGGATCAGTTATAGAAATAAGTATGTTATTCTATTTTATAAAGAAAATTGGTCTAACTAAGAGTCACTAAGAGAAAAGATATCACTGGAGGGGTGTACTAAGAAACAAAAACAATAACTTGAAGAGTTTCTATAGACATATAGGGATGTGTTCTATGAGCCTAAAGGGATACCACCGAAGAGGTAAGTGGAGCATCATATATAGCTATTGTTAGACTCCCCATTCACAAACATTGGGTTTTACAGGTAATCTATTTGATCTAGGAAATTTTCGTGAATGATTTCAAAAGAAATCCCCATTATATCAGACCTTTTACTGACACTTACATTTGCTTGTGAAATCATGAGCAATCCATATTCTAAAAAAACCATCAACATGAAACAAGAAGCAATAATCATGAACAACCATAAACACACGATATGATAATGGAGTTCACCTAGTGTGGGCTACATCTTTGAGCCCTGGGTCAAGAGTGGGGAGGCTGTTTCATTAGTTTATGCAAGAATATGATGAGTACATGATGTAATCTCTATCAATGATTAACCCCCTTAACTAGAGTGGCATGTCTCTCAATGAGGCGTTCTCCTATAATAACTGTCACTCATAAAATATCTCCTCCAACATGATAAAGGAAAAATCTCTCACATGAAGTGGCATACAATGATCCCCTCACAAAGTGGCATACATGGATGTCAAATGAAAATCATCATCTCAACAAAAATCAAATGAAGACATGGAAAAAATGCATATTATACCTCCAAGTATGGGGACAACCTAAAAATTAGCTACTCGAATGAAGTATTTGCTACGCCATCAAGTTCCTTGCAAAAAACCGTGAAATATGATTGTAAACTCGACCCCTTTCTGACTTGGTCAAATCAGGTCTCCCCAAGAATCTCAAATATTCCTCAAATATTCTCTTCTACGAGTTGACTAAAATTCAGCTACTCAGATGAAGGAACTGATCATTCTATCATATTCCTTATTAAAAATTGCTTCAAATGGGTATAAACTCAACATATTTCTGACACCTTCAAAATTCTGCCCCCAGGGAACCTTAAGATTCCTCAAATATTCCTCATAGAGAATATTCTTTGACATATTCCCTAACATGTGCTCTAACAATATTCCTAGAATATTCTTGAGATTCATGTCTTCATTGGCTTCTCTGTGCCCTCATCTCTCATGTATTAGCTATGGTTCCCTTTGAACCATTTGAATAGCATTTTATAACAAAGTGTGGAGGTGAATAAGACAAAGTGTATGGTTGGCACAATGGTTGGCATAGTCATATCAAGTTACTTGTTTTAGGGTTGGTTTTAGGTTCAAAACCCATGGACTCCCAATTTTGCTTCAATATGGTTTTAAAGCCCATTTTTGGTTTTAATATAGGTTTCAAACCATTTAATATATGGTAAACGTATGTCCATATTGTAACGACTACCCAAACCATGAGAATAAGACCAAAATGGAGCTTGCACCATCCCAAGGACACTTGGGCCTAATTTGAGGTTCCATGTGGCACCATGTGATTGGGCCATGTGGCAGTCTCTCATTGGTCCACATCATATGCCACTTCTGTCACCTACTTGCCATGTGTCAACTTGTGGTGTTGCCACATCACTTGCTTGTGGGTCCACCTAGTTTGTTGACTAGGTTGCCACATTAGCTCTGTGAGTCCCACTAGGCCTATTGAATTTTCTACCATGTTTCATTTGTACAACCTGCCACGTGGTAGAATGTTGACTTTGACTTTGAGTTTTTCTCAATTTGATTGAAATTTTGACTGAGCATAACTTCCGCATACGAACTCAAATTGAGGTGTCGTTTGTGCCATTGGAATTAGGAAGATGAGCTCTATGATCTCATCTTATTTTTAATGAAATCCATAGACTTTGATATTTTATCCTTTTTGAGCCACCGGGATCACTGTTATAGAAGCAAGTGAGTTAAAGAAACAATGGAAACAACTACTGGAACAAGGTATCATTTGGCGAATACATCACCATGTTAGTCACCCATCATCAGTGTACCAAAGAAGGATGGGACTTGGTGAATGTGTATATATTATAGGGCATTGAGCAAAAATATGCTCAAGCATAGGTACCCCCTTCCCAGAATAGATGATCTACTGGATCAGATTCAATAAGTGAAATTCTTCACCAAGATGAACTCAAAGTTTGGATATCACCACGTTTGAGTTAGAGAAGAACATACCTGGAAGACTGCCTTCAAAACTAGGAAAGGTTTGTATGAGTGGTTGGTCATGTAATTCAGCCTATGTAATGCACCAAATACATTTATTAGGTTAATGAATGATATACTACGCCCTTTTATAAATTATTTTTTTATCGTCTATTTGGATGATATACTAGTATACAGTGCTACTTGGGAGGAACACATCACACATTTAATGTAGGTTCTAGAGATATTAAAGAAGCACCAACTGCTAGAAAATCTCAAGAAGTGTGAATTATCACAACAATATTTTGTGTATCTAGGCTATTTGATAGGTGGAAGAGAGCTGAAAATAGATCTTGCCAAGATGCATGCTATCATGCAGTGGTTAATGCCTACTAATGTTTCTGACATTACAAGTTTCGTTGGGGAAGCATACTACTTGAGGAAAATCATAACCTCACTTTTAGTGTAGTAATACCACTCCACTCCATAATGGTAAGTGGCGAGAGCTTCTAGTGGGGAAAGTTCCAGTAGAGGGCCTTTTAAGAGTTAAATAAGAAGATCAATCAAGCAATGGTTCTAGCATTACTAAACTTGCAACATTATTTTGAAGTGGAGATAGATGTGAGTGGGTATGATATGGGTGTAGTTTTTATGCAGGGTGGAAGGCCTATATGATACCATTATAAAGTATTTCATGGGGTAGTTCTTAACTACCCTCCCCATGATAAGGGGCTCTATGTCCTAGTGCAAGCTGTGAAGAAGTGGAAACACTATTTGATGGAGAAGGATATAATAATCCACACAGATCACTAGCCATTATAGTACTTGCAGGCCCATAATAAACTAAAACAAACAAAGTATTATATGTGGCTGGGGTTTCTACAATAATTTCATTTAGTGATCAAATGTAATAAGGGAAACACAAACATGTTGGCCAACATGCTTTTAATTCCACCCACATTAACAATCACAACTTTGGGAACTTTGATGCACATGCAACCATTCAACCATGATACATAGAGAGAGGTATATTCATAGGATGAGAAATTCAAGGAGGTGTTTGTACAGTTGCAGAGCCAAGGTCATGTACACGATGGTGAAAACACAATTGACTACCATATTTAGAATGAGTTACTCTACAGGTTGGATAAGTATGTGTTCTTAAATGTGAGTGATTGTAGTTAATCATAGAGGCTCACACCTCCAAGGTTGTAGGGTACTTTAATCTAGGGAAGACAATGGATGAGTTTTCAAAGTGTTGAAACTTCTAGGGGGTCGATATTTCTAGGTTTCATTTTGTTTTTAGTTTTTGTATTTCTCTTAGTCCCATTTTCCATATTAAGGGAGTCCTTATTTTTCTTGAGCAATTTAATGAAGGATAAATTGGAGGGAAAAAAATTGTGCTATGTTTGTGATTGATTTTATACTTGTGCTTCTGTGGAAAATTTTAATTGTTAAAAAACCAATTTGTTTTTTATTCAACAACTCAAAAAAATAATTTATTAAGTCAAATAATTTATATGAATACAAACTTTTGGGAATATTAAATCATATCAAGTGTTGGAAAATTAGCAGGATAGAGGCAATATAACAAACCAATTTTTACTATTTTGACCTTATATGAAAGCCCTTGATAGATTACAAGTCATGCAAAAATTGTCATCTTATAAGATAGTCATATGGTACAAACATTGTGCAGACACATTATGCAATGCTTGTCTTAATCCTTTGAGAACAACTGATTGTTAAGAAATGAGGATCAGGGACATATTAGATGAATAATTGAACCAAATTAGCGTGGATTATATTGTAGTAATAAATGAACAAAATTCCAACCCAATCTCTCTAAAAGGGCCTGATCAGGGAAAATTTTAAGAACCACCATAAATTTATATGTATAATAAATGGGCGAATCCCCATGATACATAGGAAAAATGGGAGGCGATTTTATCAATAATATAATATGTATATATAATTTTTTGGCGAATCTCTCACTAGATTATATTATCTTGTAAAGTCATGGCGAATCTTTCACTGAATTATAAAATATTGTAAGATCTTGGAAAATCTTTCACTAAATAATAAAACATTGTGAAGTCTTGGCGAATGTTTTGTTAAAGTATGAAACCATATATGATAATAGGAAAACATATTCATTAAACTGTAATATACTAACATACATGTTTGGAAAAAAGAAACATAATTTTCTCTTCCTACAAACAATGTTGCAAGTTTCAGTGGCCGTGTTTGTCAAGGTTCTTACTGTACACTCTTTCATATACTTCTTTGATAATATTCCACAACAAAGTTCTTGTAGGTGTTGATCTTGACCACCAGTTCTGTCAAGGTAGGAGAGATATCTTTTCTGTACCACTTTTGTCAAGCTATGAAATTTCTTTCTTATTCCATAGACTCCAACTGCGAGATAAAAGAAAAGAACACATCAAGTTTATTTACCCCAACACGCCAACAAGTAGCAATCCCCAACTATATAATATAAGAAAGTAGTAGGTATCCCAAAGGCTTGAAGGGGATATAATGGAAAGAAGTGACCGTTGTCAAAAGCCTTCCAATCAAGATATAAATATATAAATGTAGATTTATTATTATTTTTATTGGAAATCTTCAATTAAATAATAAAATTTAAGTCTCTCATGATCTAAATTGTTTATTAGCATAATTCATTACCTTCATAAGTCTTGCATTTTTTAACAACATTGTGACATGTGGATTAGTTTCCTTTTTGGTGCACAATCTCTGCCTTTTAGGACAATATGGTGCAGTGGCCCAACCCCTACAGATCATTACGACAAACTAAGAATAACAGAGAAGATGAAAGGTTGTATAAACCAGCATATTTTTCAAACAAATAATCCAACATCAGTACCTTAACTTTTTCATGAAAATATCATGTTGAGAACGTTTGAAAAATGGTGGGAATTTTGGGCCAGTGACTATCTCTCTTCTATGAGGGTGATGCGGAAAGAGTGATAAGGTTTCATTGTTTTGAATTTTTTTTTGTTAAATCAGAAAAACCAATATTAATTAAGATATTGGTATTTTTTACTAAATTTTGTGAAGTGACTAAAGGTAGCTTTAATCATTCACCTTAAGATGTTTTTTCCAATATAATTTCCTAAGTCTATTTAATATCTTCATTATCATAAAAACCAACCTATATCCATTTTAACTCCACATCTACCACTCTTAGAGGGATGAAATCTATTTATCCCTCTCAGCACTTGGTAGACCTGGAATTAAGATGGATCTAAGCTGATAGAATTTCCCCTTTAAATAGTCTATGCTCACATGAATAGCATGGCATTACCATGGGTCAATACCATGGGTTATCATAAACCTGGAGCTTAAAAACTACTATTGGTAATTTATAAAAATTAATAAAATTAATAATTGATTTTTATTTTATTCTTTTCTTTTAACCAAGTTAAAATGTTTAAGTGACATTAAATTACAAGATCCATTTTTACTCTTGATCTACCAAGCCCCGAGAGGGATCAAATATTTTTTCACTCTATGCTAGTTTGCATATCACTATATTTGATCCTCTCGGCGCTTAGTAGATCAAGAGTAAAGATGGATCTATGTTGGTTTAATTCCCCCTTTAAATAAGCTACATTCCACGTGAATACCATGTGCCATATTTATTTTATTAATACTAATATTAGGGTTAATAATGCTTTTTTGCATGGTATTAATAATAATTTGGCCCTTAGTATTTGGCCCATAGGCTTCACCTAAATATAACACATTTTTTGTGTCCTTAAATATAAGGTGACTTATGGAGTAAATATAAAAAAATGTTTTATTTCTCTACCATAGCTCTCGTTTATTTATATTTTTATTAATTTATCATACCTCTTTTATAAATATTTTATTTGGCCCATAAGATTCACTTAAAGAAAACCTCTTTTTTGAGCCTTCTTAAATAGAAAGAGGGTTATGGATTAAATATAAAAAGAGGTTTTATTTATTTATCATACCTCTAGTTTATTTATATTTTTATTTATTTACCACACCTCCACTTTATTTATATTTTTATTTATTTACACCCTTGTGTGTTCGTAAATATAAGGTGACTTATGGAGTAAATATAAAAAAATGTTTTATTTATTTACCATATATCTCGTTTATTTATATTTTTATTAATTTACCATACCTCTTTTATAAATATGGTATTTGGCCCCTATGGTTCACTTAAATAAAACCTTTTTTTTAGCCTTCTTAAATAGAAAGAGGGTTATGGACTAAATATAAAAAGAGGTTTTATTTATTTACCATATCTCTAGTTTATTTATATTTTTATTTATTTACGATACCTTTGGAGTAAGTATACAAAGAGGTTTTATTTATTTACTATACCTCCAATTTATTTATATTTTTATTTATTGGGACCAAATACAACCTCCCAAACCAAAAAATGGGCAATTGCAAATGAATTTAACATTGCAAAGCAGAAAATCAGGCGATTGTAATGGAATATAATCTCCCAAACCAGGAGAATCGGGTCAAATGAATCTTTTCATAGTTTATCCGCTCCTTTTTTTTGGGCTAAAATGAAAAAAATAATTATTTTTTAAATAAAAGTTGGGCTAAATATATGAAATGGGTGTTTTATAAAAATTTCACCCCTCTAAAATGAAAAACCCCTTAAATTTTGCCCTTGGGCTAAAATTCGCCCCTAAAATTTACCATGGGCCCCATTTCATAGTGGAAACTATGGAGGAATTAGCTCATAGGACCATTTTTACAAGCGGGTCTCAGTTTGACAAATTTGGGTTCAAAACCTTCTGAAAGTAGTTTAAGGCATAAAATGGCCTTTTTTTGGGTGTAACACTTTCCAATTAAGCATGCACACTGTAGAACTATTCTACACACATATTCCTTTCCATGAGAATAATAATCACGTCAATTTGAGTCGTTATATAAAAGTTATGCTGCCTAGAAGTTGACCTTCCTATTTTGTCCACCATGATTTGCAAGGATACGACATCAACCCTCATTATTCATGGAAAATGGGTCAGCCATGTGATCATGATGATGAAAACTCTTGAAGAGTCAACACTGTAACTCTATTTAAGAGTTGAAGGAGTCAAATTTAACCACTAGCAAGCTATCAGGTTGTGTTATAACTAGGCCATTAGGAGGAAAAGGAGTTCCATTGTATTGGAGTGAATTTTGTGCCATAGATGAGAAACTTAGTTGAGAGTGGATAGAGAGAGAAAGAAAAAAGAGAAATCCCATAGGCCAAAGGTTTCAATCCCTTGTACTTGCATCCATTTGTATTCAGAGAAAGAAAGAGAATAGCAACCTCACCTTCCAGCTAAGTTTTCTCCCAAAAGGTTTTCTCAAGTCATATTTGTTGTTCATTATGGTTGGTGGTTTTTATTTTGTTGTCTCTATTTTCAACATATTTTATCCATTGCATGCATAATCATAACATATTAATTAACGAATCCATAAATCTAAGGAGAAATGAACCCTCATAGTGTAGATTTAATATTTTTAAGTATAATTGCATCATATCTCTTATAATTAACTCTCCATTGGAATATCCACAACAATTTACAGATCATATTGGTAACAAAGTAAGTTTCTTTGGATATATTTTGGGGAGTTGTAGGTCATCTGGATTGGTTAATTTGAAATTCATAAAACCATCCATGGATGAAAAATATATTTATAACCCTCAAGGTCCCATATAGGATAGGATTTTGCGGTTAAACTCAAATATATAAACCATAATGTAAGTCTCCTCATTGCATCCCTGACCAATAACCTTGGGTTATTCAAAGAATACGCAGTTTCTAATGAAGAGATCATATCAAAGGGGAGATTGGGGTATCAAGAACAACCAAAGAGGGATTCAAGAAAGAACCCAAAAAGGATTATCTCATTTTAAGTATCGTGAAACATTCACAGTCCTTGTTCAAGATGGAAGTGAAATTAGACATCAATTTGTATCAAGGTGAGATTGACACTATGAAGTTAAATCACAGGTTATAGTTGTTAGAAGTTTATTTTAGTTCATCATATACATTAGAAGAAAGTTTAGCCTAAAAGTGGCCTCCTAAGGAAAAATAATAAAATAATAGTTAAAATAATAAAATAAGGGTTATAAATTTTGGAGGGAAAAGAAGAATCCTACTTTTTTTTAATTGTATTTTTGGCTTATTTCCTCGTAGGTTTACTCAAATTTCAAGTGTATACACTCGTTGGATGCGGAATTAAATTCCACATCCAACGAGTACCAATTATGCATAATTTTGAGAAGACTCACATTGATAAAAATTGAAGATACATTAAAAAAACGTGTTGAACATGTTTTTTTAATGTATCTTCAATTTTTATCAATGTAGGACTTCTCAAAAGTATGAATAATGGATACTCGTTGGATGTGGAATTTAATTTTGCATCCAGTGAGTGTCTACACTTGAAATTTGAGTAAAGGTTTACTCAAATTTCAAGTGTATACACTCGTTGGATGCGGAATTAAATTCCACATCCAATGAGTACCAATTATGCATAATTTTGAGAAGACCCACATTGATAAAAATTGAAGATACATTAAAAAAACGTGTTGAACACGTTTTTTTTTAATGTATCTTCAATTTTTATCAATGTGGGTCTTCTCAAAAGTATGAATAATGGGTACTCGTTGGATGTGGAATTTAATTCCGCATCCAATGAGTGTCTACACTTGAAATTTGAGTAAACCTATAAGGAAATAAGCCAAAAATACAATTAAAAAAAGTACTTTTTTTTCTTTTCCCTCCAAAATATTTACATGCACCTCTTTCTAAATCTAGATTACTTTGATTGGTTTACATATTATGACATAGAAATTACGTGAAAATTTCATGGGCACTTTTAGGCTAAAATTTCCTCTAATGGAGGAAAAACAAAATATTGTGTTTGTGTGACTAGAATTATAGGGCCATATCTTGACCTAGTGGTAAAGCCACATGGAAATCCACTGACTAAGTGGGAGGATTTTACAAGTATCATAAAGTATCAATTATACCTTATTGGGTATGTGGAAGACGAGTTGATCTGGTGGCATTTCTTCAAGTAGAAGGATGGGAAAAGTGTATAAGAGTACATCACAGAATTTAGAAATATGGCCATAATTATGGCTGTCTATCCAAAGAACCCAAACATACTCCTCAAGTATCTAGGGGGCTCTACAAAACCATCCACAGAAGAAAGTGATGTTGTTCAAATCCATATTGGTGGATGAGGCTTGTGTACATCCACAATAATTGGAGAACAAAGGCAAAAATAAAGGGGAATCAAGTGGATCAAAGCACAAGGAGAATTAGGATGCCTCTAAGGAGGGGAAGAAGAAGTGGAAAGTGGGGGAAGACAAAAAGACAACAACCAAAACACATTAGTGAAAAGATCCCACCAAACACTACAACCATTGCAACATTGATTGTCGTACAAATGAGAAGTGTTGGAAGTCACCTCTAAAGATCAACCCGAAGAAACAAAAAGAAATATGCGAAGAAGAAAAATATCATGGCCATATATTTGAGTAATTAGGTGGAAATCAATTTAGACATGGATGGGAATATTGTATATACATCGATACAAAATGAGGTGAATTTGAGTGGCCTTCAACAATAGGAAGAGAATGAAATGACTAGACTCTTCCATATAACTTATAGAGGTCAAGAAGTCGAAAATTAATGCTCTATTTGGCTTAGGATCATAGGCGAATCTTATAGTATCAAATATGGTCAAGAAGATAGGAGTGGAGACTCATGATCATCCGAACCCATATTTATTGGGATGGGTCAACAAGGAGGTAGAGATAAAGGTAACCAAATAATGCAAAATCAAATTTGCTACCAATGTTGACTTTAATGATGAAGTAGAATTGGATGCAGTTCAATTAGATGTATGTGGTTTCTTGTTTGTGAGTCCCTATATGTACATGAAATATGTTATCTTAATGTGGAGAACCAACAAATATCGCCTCGTCAAGGAAGGAAAATTCTTTGTCATGGATGCACAGAAGGGAAAGTTGCACATCTCACTAGTAAGTTCTAATTGGGAGAAAAGGTTGATCAATTCTAGCAAGAAGTATGTCTTATTGTTTTTAAGAGAAAACCAATCTATAGAAGCTTATATGAGAGCTAAGTCATCCCTAGAGGGGTGCACCAAGGAAAAAAAAATACAACTTGAAGAGTTGTTATAGGAATACAAGGGTGTGTTCTGGGAGCCTAAAAGGATACCACCCAAGAGGGAAGTGGAGCGCGAGATCCAATTGTTGTCGAACTCTCCGTTGCCAAACATTGGGATATGCAAGGAGTTCTTTATAGAGGTAAACGAGGCGAGGAAGAAATTATAGTAGCTATTGGAACAAGGTGTCATTCAACCAAGTATCTCAGCATGTGGGTTACCCATCATCAATATTCTAAAGAAGGACGAGACTTAATAGATGTGTATTGACAACTAGGCATCAAACAAAATTACACTCAAGACTAGTTGCCCCTTATCGATGATATATGGTATATTGGATCAATTGCAACAATCCAAATACTTCACCAAACTAAACTTAAAGTCAAGATATCACTAGGTTTGGGTCAAAGAAGAAGATAACTTGAAGGATGCCTTCAAAATTAGGCAATGTCTATATGGGAAGATAATAATTTTGTTTGGCCTATGCAATTCACTAGCTTTTCATGAGGTTAATGAATGATATACTGTGCCCTTTTATAGATTTTATTTATTTATTTATTTGAATGATTCACTAGCATACAGTGACTTGGGAGGAGAACATTTCACATTTGATGTAGGCAATAGAGAAATTAGATAAGCACTAATTGTTGGAAAATATCAAGAAGTATGAGTTTGTACAATAGTATTTGGTGTATCTGGGATATATGATAGGTGGAGTATATTTGAAGATATATCCTACCAAGAAGGAGGCCATCGTAAAGTGGTTGATGCCTACTAATGTTTCTAAGGTCAGTAATTTCATTAGGGAAACACTATACCTGAGGAAATTCATAGCCTCACCTTCAATAGTAGCAACACCACTCCATGACATAACAACGAGTGGCAAGAGTTTCCAATGGGGAAAGGGTCAATAGAGGGTCTTTGAGGATTTAAATTACAAGGTCAGCCAAGCACCAATTTTGGCATTACCAAACTTGCAATAGTCATTTGAAGTGGGGAAAATTGTGAGTGGGTATGTTAAGGGAGAAGTCTTGATGCAAGAAGGAAGACCTATTTGCTACCATTCTAAAGTATTTCATGGGGTGGTTCCTAACAACCTTACCTACGACAAGGAGATATATTCCCCAGTGTAAGCTGTGAGTAAATAAAAACACCATCTCATGGGAAAGGAAACAAAAATCCACACTGATCACCAACCACTATAGTATCTATAGGCCCAAAGTAAGCTATAACAGAATAGGAATTACAAGTGGATGGGGTTTCTACAACAATTTCTTTTAGTGATCAAGTACAACAAAGGAAAATTAAACAAGTTGGTCGGCTTGCTTTCAAGGCCACCCACATAAAAGATCACAACTTTGCAAACTCATATGCACATGGATATTTTCACCTGTGATGCATATAGAGATGCATACATAGAGGATGAATACTTATAGGAAGTGTTTTAGTAGTTGCAAAGCCAAAGTCATGTGTGTGATGGTGACAACAAAGTTGACCACCATCTCCATAATGGATTACTCTATAGATTAGATAAAATATGTGTTCCTCAATGTGAGTGACTATAATTCATCATAAAGGCTCACACATCCAAGGTTGTAGGGTATTTTTATGTAGGAAAGACAGTGACGAACTAGTAGGGGTGTGTGTATTCCCATATGCAAGAAGAGCTAGCTAGTTTCATAAGGGGATGCAAGATTTGTTGTACTAGTAAGCCTAGTAACAAGAAACATGGTCTATGCCATCCCTTTCTTGTACCCACTTGTCCTTCGGAAAGCATTTCCATGGAATTTGTGGGAGGTTTACCAACAACCAAGAATGAAAATGACAGCCTATTCATGGTAGTTGATAGGTTCATAAGATGTGTGTTTTAGTGCCCTGTATGAAGACCATTAATGGGAAAATATGCAACAAACTTGTTCTTTAGACAGGTCTGGGTGCGCTTTGGGATACTAAGGAGCATCATCTTAGACAGGGAAAAAACATTTATGAGCACATTTTGAACTACATTGTGGGATAAGATGGACATGAAATTGAAGAGGTATAAATCATTCCATCCATATACATGTGGGAAAATAAAAGCAATAGATAGGACTTTGGTGTAGCTTTTGAGGAGTTACAATCAAAAGCATCTAAGGACTTGGGATGAAAAACTAGATAACATTCAACAGAAATGGTAGAGCAATCCACACTTCTACTAATAAGTCCCCATTTGAAACATTTTTTGGATATTTTCCACCTTCACCTTTAGATATTGCATATGGAAAATGAGGAGGAGTGAGGAGGATCTTATAGGAGATACCTTAAGGGAAGAATTTTTTTTTAAAAAGATCAAGTAGATCCATCTACAGGTATAACAGACACTACAAAAGTCATAAGAAAAATACAAGGCTAGGAGTGATCAACATAGGATAGAAAATTCATTCAAGGTGGGAGACGGAGTATGGTTACAATTGAACATGGAGAGGCTACAAGGTTTTGGTATGAAAATAAAGGATCTGTGATATGGTCCCTTTAAAATATTCAAAAAGGTGGGAGATAACGCCTATGTACTTAGTCTAACCCCATACATGCAAATTTACTTAGTGGTGATTGCAGAGAATATGAAACCCTATGAGCCTTTTACGCTTGATTAGGAAGAGGAATATGTACTACCTTTTGTAGAGGATTTGGCACCAGATGCTCAGGTAGACTTGACATATGATACCATTTTGTAGAAGTCTAGGAATATAATATAGGGACATAATTACCTTTTGAAGATTGGGTTGAAAGGATTGCTTCTAAGAAAGGTTAAATGGTACTCTATGGAGAAGGTAGAGGAAAATTTCCCTCACCTCATTTAGTGAGTGTTTTGGGGGAACAAAATCCTCCCAAAATTTGTAGGTATGATCTATATTGGATCATTATATTATTTTCCATCTATCTTGATGCTTTCAAAGTGCAAAAAGGGGAGGAATTGACTTAAAAGAAAATTATTACCAACATGTCTCAACTTGGAAAATTGAGGTCTGAAACCTTCTTAAATTAGTTTGAGGCATCAAATGATTTTTTTTTGGGGTAAAACTTTGCTACTTCAATTGACACCCACCAATGATATTCTAAATAGAAACACTTTTCCAATGGCATAAGTATCACCTCCACTAGAGTTGAAAAATTTATGCCACTCAGAAGTCAACCTTGATGTTTTGTCCACCATGATTGAAAGGATGCTATGTCAACCCCCATTATTCATGTAAAGGGGATAACCATGTGAGCATGATGAGGACGACTCTAGAAGAGTCAACATGGTAACTCTAGTTAAGAGTTAGAGTCAAACTTAACCACTAGTAAGTTATCGAGTTGTGTTATAACTAGGCTACTAGGAGGAAAAGGGGTTCCATTATATTGGTTAATTTAGAAGCTCAGTGACAAATTCTAAACATTGGAAGAGATTCCTCTTTTCGAGAGGACCAGTTTTGACTATTGAAGTGCTCAATTTGGACAAGGGAAAGTGCATATTTGAATTAAGGCCCACGTGTGCATATTTGATCAAGTCGGCCCAAAAGATAAATGGGACACCCATGGATGGATATAAATACAAGTCAAGTGACCCTCATTTGGAAATCTTCATGAAGAATTCTTCTATTCTTCTTTCTTTGGTTTTGGCTCGCACAGGTCTAGGATGGTTCACGGAAGTTTGCTTGCACAGGTTTGAGATTGCAAGGTCTGAAGCTTGCACGTGTGCTAGGGTTTTGGTTTCTGACCACAGGCATGACACAAGAAGTTTTCGATCACAACCACAAGCACGTAGACTCATGCATGCGGTTGGGACATAGGTTTTGGTTTTATCATTTGACTGCAGATTCCACTCGTTTGACCACAGGGTTCGGTAGTTGAGCATAGATAGTGACAGTTGATTGCAACCTTATGAAGCAGGATTTTAATTATTAGCATTATTGATGAATATTATTTAGCTAATTTTTCTGGATAGGATTATGTTTCATGATATAAATCATTTTACTCTCTTTTTCTAAATCATTTAATGACAATGTTATGAAGAAGAATTTGAAAGGGTTTCCCCATAGTGGGGTTTTCCTTGGTCTCGGACCAATCCTAGTGTGTCTATGTGTGAATATTTTTCTTCTATTGTTCCTTTATGTTCCGCTGCATCGATGATGATGTTTTTATTTCTATGTAATTGCATATGTTGTAAATATGAATAATTTTATGATGCTACAGGGTGAATTATATATGTAAATGATGAAATGAAATTATCAAAGCAAAGAACAATATAACCCTAAGAAAAATCAACATGGTATCAGAGATGGGCTGAATAAAAGTTATTGAGATCACCCCTAAGAAGACACCATTGATGGATGCAGGAGAAGATGGTGGAGACCTAAAAGAATGCTAAGGTTTGAAGGTAATCCTAGGCAATTTGTGTATTAGGGTTTCATGGATATTATGAGGTTAGGGTTTGGAAGAAACCATGGATTATGAAAAAGGTTTGATATATGCACTCTAGAAACCCTAGCATGATCAACATGAAGATGTTCAAGCACTTGTGATAGGTTTGATGTAGCCTTAGATGGGATAGTCTTATCTAGGCCTCATTATTGTTGAATTTGATGAATATATTGAAGGCATCAATGTTATATGGTCAATGGAAAATCATGACTCTTGAAGGCTGGTTCAAGAGGGAGAGCTCACCTCTCATTAAGATAAGTACCTTTTAGATTTATGTTACCTCTTTGTGATTCTATTCCTATTTGAGTTTATTTCTTTGATTATTACTTATACTTCCTGCATGTATATTTGAGTATTTGGATACTTCTAACCTCCTGATAAGTTGTGATAAGTGGATCCTTCTTGAGGATCATGGATAGTGCAGGAAGAGAAGAGCTAGCATTGGAAAAGGAAAAGAGGCACCTGATGAAAATTTGAAAAAGTGTTACAACTTCCTATGTGAAATAAGAAGGTGCACAATTATTTGAATACTACAAGGTATGTATGGTGCTTTATTTCAATGTTGTGTTTTAGCTGCAATATTGGATGACAAGGTAAGCTCTAAGGTATGATGAGAACATCACCTTCAAAAATGGCTCATGCATGCATATGAAAGTAAGTTTTATTCATGGTACTGTTGACAGTGCTAGAACCACCAACATGTCAGGGGATCTCCCCAGTAAGAAGTCCCAATTAGACATCAGACCGTTTGGTGTATGAGTCCCAGCAGTGGGTCGTACGGTATCACATTAACCGCGGTTTCTCGCAGAGGCAAGTAAGATGTCCCTATTGGTAGCAAGGGTGTGACATATGTGGCAAGTCAAGGAAGGTGCATGAGATGTTTTAACACATGGAGGGTGGGGTGAGTGCACCCCTTGGAAACCTGTGATAGCATTGAGTTAAGAAGGGAACACACAAGCAAAGATACATCATAACATGGAAGGAAAGTTAGCTAGCAATCCAAAGTGATAGTTAAACCAACAACACATTTCAGTAAGATTCATACATACATATACGAAAAATAGCTACACATGCATGCGTAAGAAAACATATACATATATCATTTAGAGTAAACAAGATAGCTGGAATACAATACGACATATGCATGAAACGTGTTGGCTCTGTTATATTAGGAAGTGTAAGTTCTAGTCATACAATACAACCATGACCAACCACTAGTTCCGACAGTAGAACGTTACAGTCATTGTCGCCTGCTCCTCCAAAGAGATAAACTAGCTCTGCGCAGTGGAGAAGCCAAGGCTCATTACAATATTGTCCAAGCTTTCTCTAAGATATTCCTATTAGAAGCTTGGATGACCAAAAGCCTTTACAATGAGTTATGAGGTTCTATTCATAGCAAAGGGTGGGGTGACCCTTGACATTTCCCTTTGTGACCATTCATATATCCTCATGACTCTTCAACTACTCTATGATTGTTACATTCAACTATCAACACTTGAACATCCACTTGACAAGACGTTACATACAATATGCACATGTACCCATGTGAGACAAACTAGTTTGAGCAAGCCATGCAAGACATCACTAACATTCAGACCGTTGTGGTGAGACCAACTCTTTGACATACTTGTGATGGCCAGTGGTGGTGAACTGATGCCAAGCTTGGTTGTCTGTGAGGGTGTCCATGCACTCAATGGTGACATCCTGCTGAAAGTCAACTCTTGCCTTCGTTGCATCCGAGTACACTGATATGGCTCCTCTATCCAACTGGTTCGATAGCACGTGCATCATCATCTTGAGTGTGGCTGGACCAACAACATATTGATGCATAGTGTTTGTGTTGATCTCCAAGTGGGTGCTGGTGACCATGTGCATCAACTTGTCAAAGTACATTTTCAGCTCCAGTCGGACTTGCTTCTTATCTTCACCTCCTTGAGTGTGCCAGATGGGTGGGATCACATGTGTGCGCACAATGACATGCATGCTGCTGAATTCCCTTGCATGCGATCAAGAACACTGCTCACCTTGTCTGCTCTATGCTAACTGCTGGGATGGATCTATAACTTGTGTGGGCACAGTTTCATTCGTCTGTGCATGTTGTGCCCCCTGTTGTACCTGTTCCTGCTACAACTCATTCTCTCGTCTGTGCACCTCATATTCTTCCTTGAGTTGTCACTTTAGCACAACAACTCCTTCTTTGTTTCTCTCTATGCCTTCACATGATCTTCATGTCGCGCCGTCACCTCATAGCCTCAGTCTCAAAATTTTCTTTCATCACAAGTGGACCTTCTTGAGCTTGCAACTTTGTTCTGCCTCTATGTTGTCAACAACCTTCCTCTTGCATTCACTGCGTGCAGGCGTGTTGCCTTTTGTTGTTGCTGATGGTGTTTCTCATTGTGATACTTCTGCCATATTATCTTGATGTCCTTGTCTATGAACAACTTGATGTCTTCATAGGTAGGCAAGCTCATAGACACTTGCTTGGCTGTAACCCCAGTTGTGCTCTTAACGATTTCCTTTGACTCTACTCTCCTGGAAGCCATTGTACATGTGCTGCTAAGAGGAAAACGAACACCTGTGATACCTAGAGACATAACAACACTCATGACAAGTAATCCATCAGTCAAAAACCAAAACAAACTAGAGGACTGACATGCAACATACCTGTCTAACTGTCTGTGAAGATTGCGCAATTTCTACTGGGAGGCTAGGAGACAGACTGCCAAAAATGCACAAGGCACAATCTGGGCTGTCAAGAGGCCGACTGACTGCTGGAACTGCGTAATCTATAGTCCAGCTTGGCCTGCTGAGGACTGAAACTGTGCAATGTGTAATTTCAGTGAGCAGTGACATGCAACCAGCAAACTGCATTACGCAGTTTCTGGGGCCAGTAGGACACTGCCTCCAAGAATTGTGCAATGCAAGATCGGTGGTCATTGTTGGTCCATACTTGGGCAATTTCTGGAGGGAAGGTAGAGCCTTCACTTTCATAAATGCGCAGTGCTAGCCGAACAAGGCACGGTCCGGGCCAAGGCAGCCTAGGACGGCCGTCGGGCGACTGAAAACATGAGAAGTCTGAATAAATGATGATATGAGTGCAAACAAGAGTGAATGATCATACATGAAAAAATCAAGTGCAGGATTCAAAAAACAGGAAAGCATTCATGTGTTTGAAGCGAGTCGCCGCAATGGCGACCATTCGTGGAAAAACAATGTCAGGCATGCGACAATGGTGAGATGCGAACGAAAACTAAAATGGTGCTTCTACAAGCTAACATACATCAAAACAACAGCAAGCACTCACTAAAATAAAGCAGACAACACTCACACAAAGAGAAACACAAAAAGAGATGGAAACGCAACGTGAGACATGAAAATCGGGCTTACCCCGAAATAGCTGAGCTGAATGTGCCAACAAATCCTAGATGCAATGTGAGATGTCAGAGCTGCACGGTTGATGTGAGGAATGAGCTCTATAGTGTCCGTTGATGAGTTTTGATAAAATCGAGGTTGCGACACGCTTGCCACAAATCTAGGAAAAGCGAAACTTGGCAGGGGGTTTTTGAAATGGTCCTTGCATGTAACCTCCAGCTGCTAAAAATAGATCCCTGAATCAAGGGATGCCTTTGCATGCTGCCTTGGGAGAAGTAGTCCATGCATGCAAATCAATTTTTCTCGGTTCCGAAGGGAACCAGTCATCCTGAAGGCACATGCATAGGTCTGTGAGCCTGGGATGAATATTTGCGCAGTTTCTGGGCTGAGCAGAAATGGTTGTCCCAAAGGGATTACGCAATTTTTGGGAGCAACAGGTGATTGCTGCCCAAAATTGTGCAATTTCTAGGCTAAGCAGTTGTCCTCAGATGAATTGCGCAATTTTTGAGACGAAGACTGTCAGGAAGAATTGTGCAATTCTAGAGCCCAACTGGGTGTCCAGCTAGGTTTGCGCAATTTCTGGAGGGAAGGTTAGTTCCCCTCTAGAATTGCGCAATTCATAGAGGGAGCTACTCAAATAGCAACTGCCATTAAGTTTGGCAAGCAACATGTGAAGGGGGTGGAACAAACCTTCATGCACATGCTGATAAGACTATGAAATAGTTGAAGCTGATGTGCTTGACAGTGCAAGACATGCTGCTGAGGATGGTCGGTAGGGAGGCTCCAAAACAAAGCTAAGGCAAAATTTTGGAGGTTGGTTGAAGCCACTACAACACTTGGTGACACACTAGTAGAACTCTAGCTCTCTAAATGGATATTGTTCGTGAAAAGCAAGTCTAACACCTTCGAAAGTATTCTTCAGCTCTCTGGTCATCTTGGTTCCACACTTGCTTGATTGTAAGATTTAGCATCTGCCAAGCCCTTAATCGGTCAACACACATTCCAAGCCAAGCCAACATAGTTGTTTCGATTGATGATGACGGGTATATTGGTGCACAAGCAGTATAATTGTTAGAGTTTTAGTTTCATCTCTGGTGTTGCTCCGCTGCTAGCAGGCCTAGACAGTACCCCGACAGAGTCACCCAGGAACACAAGCATCACTTCACTACCAATGAGCCTGGTCAGTACCCTGGTGGAGTTACTTGCATCACCTCTCTGCGTAGGAAGCCTTTCTCTTCTTTCGACTTATTCATTTTTCATTTTTTTTTAATTTTTCACTTTTTCATTTTCATAACTATGCAAAGCACTTATTCATTTCAGACGCAAAAGAGGGATCCTAACTTATTGAGATAAGAAGAGTTTGTTCCTTCATATAATTATTTTATATATACCTTTGAGGTGCCTATTAAATATTCCCCCCTCACCTTACTCTACTTGACTCAGCTGCCAAGGGTTAACCCAAAAACAACCGACTAGAGTAGGTGACACTAATTAGCGCACAAGCATTGTGTTTTCACCAAGGTTCACTTCGAACAATACTTTTTTTTAATTGATGTATCATGGACAAAAGATAACAAATTCTTCATACAGAGGCAGGACGACAGATAACCAAGTAGTGGTAGCTGCGCAAGGCCACTTGTACTTTACCCAACTTGTTTCAAGAGTCACACACGGTTTCATGCAAAACTAACCTACGAGCACAAAATGAGCAAACAAACACAAAACAAATAAAAAGTAGGAGAAACTGTGAAAGTAAAGCAGAAAGAAAACAAGCAAGAAGAAAAACAAACATGTGAGGTAAGTAAGCAAACAAGCATGCAAGAAAACAAACAAAAGAAAACACTACTCCTACTCCTAAGCTAGCTGTGCATGGGCTCGATCACATGAAGTGATACTTCCAATGCAGCCATCGGTGCATTGGTTGACACATGTTGGTGAAGGCATGGTACGTGAGCAACCTGGTTGTACAAACTAGCAAACATGAACGATATAACAATAAAGATAGACACACTCCATGTTCAAAAGTGCTCACGGGACATAAGTGAGTGCAAGTGCATGACATACAGTCCATGGAATTGTCATGGTGTTGTACGACATTCGTGTAGCCCTGATGCATATTCATACTCTTTACTGTGACATGCAAGCAAACAAAATAAACAAATACAACTTGCGTCGTGCACATGTGCTTGCAATATAAGATTCCTCCAATGCATGAGCGATGGGGTTGTGTAATTTGAGTGGAGGAAGTATGATCTCTGTGTGAGATTGATATTCAATGCATACAGATGAGTGATGAGGAGCCTTGGGTGTTTCAACAATTTCCTGATAGGAAGTGAAACCAACCTCAGGACAACGAGGGCTTGATATAACCATCAGCTCGGGCTGAAGTGCCTCGACAATCTGGGGGGTTTCAACTTCATCTATAGATAGGTCATGATAAATAGGTGGCTTCGAAAAATTGACTGTGATAGAATCATCATCGTGATCAAATATAGAAGTAAATAGATCAGGACAACTATGACCATCAAAATCAATGATTTAATCGACATCCTCTTGATCTGATGAATCAAACAGAGGGTCAGATGAGAAGCGGAAAAATTCACCCTCTGTGTTTCCGGAAAAAGCAAATGAAAAGTTAAGTGGATTTTCAATGAAAAGCTTATCCTCTCTGTTGTCAGATGATGGACTGGCATCTAGTGTGTTCTGCAAGTGACTAAAAATAGGTGCATCCATAGATGTAGATACACATGTGAAATAAAGGATGGAAGGTTCACCAAAAATGTCAGGAAAGAACAAAGGAGGCTCGAACAGAAGGGAGTCATCCTTCACCGAGTGTTGATGATCAATCTCCCAGGCATACTCTTCATGAATGACAGCGCATGTTGGTTGCATAACACCCACTGCGCCGATGTCTTGATCCTCATTCAAAACAAGTGTAGAGTCCGAAATGGAAGAACACAAGGCAGTATCATCCAGAGGATCATCCGAGTACGAAGACAAAGGTTGTGGTACAAAATGCATGTGACAACTCAATGGAATCACAACCAAATCTACACGAAAATTAAGCGAAGTGATGTTGGGAGGATGTGACAGTTGAACAAATGTGTGTGCCTGTTCTCCCGCATCACCCTGCAGTGGTGGAGTTACTTGATGAGGGGACAACAGACAATCACTTGTGACAGTGACCATGTATGTCTGTGACTACGCAACTCCATCACTGAAGTATGATGAGCGAGGCTTGGGCTCAAGCTTCTTATTGGGATGGACTGATATGTTAAGATAG
Organism: Pinus tabuliformis; assembly: GCA_031772625.1. NCBI lineage: Eukaryota > Viridiplantae > Streptophyta > Pinopsida > Pinales > Pinaceae > Pinus > Pinus tabuliformis. The sequence goes on along the minus strand of CM062818.1, from coordinate 912,165,402 downwards.
TACTTGAATCTATCCCAAAGATATGAAAATTTCATCTGGCTTTTCAGAGCTTGAAACTGCAAATCACGGAAGCACTGCCAAATATCCATAGGTGACTCATGCGGGGCCTTCCTTTCTTGTAATAGTTTTTGGTCAAGATGTTCTAGATCAAAATGATGGAAGGTATCTTTAATGAGATCACATAAATGCTCAAGTGAGTGCACGCTATCAGATGGTAGGTTGCAGCACTACCATCGTGGGGATTCACGAAGTGTGTGTGAAAGTAGAAGACTGGCTTGTTCGTCACAACATCCATCTTCCTCATCAAGCATGGCAAGGAAGTCATGTAAGAACATGGGCCAGGCCACTTCACCTTCACCATCATCCACGAATTTGGACAAGAGATCAAAAAACTCCCTCATGATGTTGAGATATCCAGCATGCGAAAGACATCATGGAGGGATGAGAGTAACATATTCCATGATAGATGTGAAAGGTTCAAAACAAGATGAGAGGACACAACTTGTCGTCTCGCCCTCCTTCTAGCGCCAAAAATGTTGATGGTGCTGGATCTGCCAAGATGTCAGGGGATCTCCCCGGTAAGAAGTCCCAGTTAGACCTAAGACTGTTTGGTGTAGGAGTCCTAGCAGTGGGTCGTACGGTATCGCCTTGACCATGGTTTCACACAGAGGCAAGTAAGATGTCCCTATTGGTAGAAAGGGTGTGACATATGTGAAAATTCAAGGAAGATGCATGAGTGGTTCTAACACATGGAGGGTGGGGTGAGTGCGCCCCTTGGAAACCTGTGATAGGACTAAGTTAAGAAGGGAACACACGAGAAAAGACACATCACAACATGGAAGGAAATTTAGCTAGCAATCCAAAGTGATGGTTAAATCAACAAGACATTTCAATAAGATTCATACATATATATATATAGAAAATAGCTACACATGCATTCGTAAGCAAACATATACATATATCATTTAGAGTAAACAAGATGGCTGAAATACAATATGACATATGCATGAAACGTGTTGGCTCTTTTATATTAAGAAGTGTAAGTTCCAGTCATACAATATAACCATGATGAACCACTAGTTCCGATAGTGGAATGTTACAGTCATTGCCACCTGCTCCTCCAAAGAGATATACTAGATCTGCATAGTGTAGAAGCCAAGGCTCATTACAACATTGTCCAATATTTATCTAAGATATTCCTATTGAAATTTTGGTTGAACAAAAGCCTTTACAATGAGTTATGAGGTTCTATTTATAGCAAAGGTTGGGGTGACCCTCGACATTCCCCTTTGTGACCGTTCGTCTATCCTCATGACTCTTCAACTACTCTATGACTGTTACATTCAACTATCGACACTTGAACTTCCACTTGACAAGACGTTACATACAATCTGCACATGTACCCATGTGAGACAAAATGGCTTGAGCAAGACATGCAAGACATCACTAACACTCGAACCATTGTGGTGAGACCAACTCTTTGACATCCTTGTGATGGTCGATGGTGGCGAACTGATTTCAAGCTTGGTCGTCCATGATGGTGTTCGTGCACTCAATGGTGACATCCTGCTGAAAGAGAACTCTTGCCTCCATTGCATCCGAGTACATTGATATGGCCCCTCTGTCCAACTCGTCGATATCATGTGCATCATCGTCTTGAGTGTGGTTGGACCAACAACATACTGATGCATAGTGTCTGTGTTGATCTCCAAGTGTGTGTTGGTGACCATGCGCATAAACTTGTCAAAGTACATGTTTAGCTCTAGTCGGACTCGCTTCTTGTCTTCGCCTTGGTGAGTGTGCCAAATAGGTGGGATCACATGCGTGCGCACAATGACATGCATGCTGTTGAATTCCCTTGCTTGCGATAAACATCACTACTCACCTTGTCTGCTCCATGCGAACTACTGGGATGGATCTATAACTTGTGTGGGCACAGTTTCATATGTCTGTGCATGTTGTGCCCCCTGTTGTACCTGTTCCTGTTGCAACTCATTCTCTCATCGATGCAACTCCTATTCTTCCTTGAGTTGCCACTTCAGCACATGCAACTCCTTCTTTGTTTCTCTCTCTGCCTTCGCACAATCTTCGTGTCACGCCATCACCTCATAGCCTCAATCTCCAAAGTTGATTTCATCACAAGTGGATCGGCTTGAGCTTGCAACTTTGTTCTGCCTCTGTGTTGTCAACAACCTTCCTCTTGCATTCGTTGCGTGTAGGTGTGATGCCTTCTGCTGCTACTGATGGTGCTTCTCACTGTGATGTTGTTACCATATTATCTTGATTTCCTTGTCTACGAACAACTTGATGTCTTCATATGTAGGCAAGCTCATAGGCACTTACTCAGTTGCAACCCTCATTGTGCTCTCAACGGTGTCCTTTGACTCCGCTCTCCTGGAAGCCATTGTACCTGTGTTGTTGAGAGGTAGATGAACACTTGTGATACCTGGAGACATAGCAACACTCATGACAAGCAATTTGTCAGTCGAAAACCAAAACAAATTAGAGGACTAACATGCAACATACCTGTGTGATTGTCTGTGAAGATTGCGCAATTTCTAACAGGAGGCTGGGAGACTTATTGCCAAAACTGCACAAGGCACATTCTGGGTTGTCAGGAGGCCGAATGATTGCTCGAATTGTGCAATGTAGAGTCCAACATGGCCCTATTGAATACTGAAACTGTGCAATGCGCAATTTCAGTCAGCAGTGACATGCGACCATCAAACTGCATTGCGCAGTTTCTAGGGCCAGCAGGACACTGCCTCCAAGAATTACGTAATGCAAGCCCAGAGGTCAGTGTTGGGCCATATTTGTGTAATTTCTGGAGGGAAGGCAAAGCCTTCACTTCCAGAAATGCACAATGCTATCTGGGTAAGGCACGGTCTAGGCCAAGGCAGCCCAGGCTGCCCATCGAGCGACTGAAAACATGAGAAGTCTGAATGCATGATGAGATGAGTGCAAACAAGAGTGAATGATATACATGTAAACAGTAAGTGCAGGATTCAGAAAAAGGGAAAACATGCATGTGTGTGAAGCAAGCCGCTGCAATGATGACCGTTCGTTAAAAAATAGTGTCATGCATGTGACAACAGTGAGATGCAAACAAAAACTGAAACGGTGCTTCTACAAGCTAACATACATCAAAATGATAGAGAGCACTCACTGAAATCAAGAAGACAAAACTCACACAAAGTGAAACACAAAAAGTAATAGAAACACAACGCGAGAGATGAAAAGTGTGCTTTCCCCAAAACAGTTGAGCTGAATATGCCGACGACTCCTAGATGGAATGTGGGATGTCAAAGATGCAAGGTCGATGTGAGGAATGAGCTCTACAACGTTCGATTGATGAGTTTTGATAAAATTGAGGTTGTGACACGCATGCCACAAATCTAGGAGAAGCGACACTTGGTGGGGGGTTTCTGAAATGATCCTTGCATGTAACCTCTAGCTGCTAGAAATAGATCCCTGAATCAAGGGATGCCTTTGCACGCTGCCTCGGGAGAAGCAGTCAATGCATGCAAATTAGTTTTGCTCGGTCCCAGAGGGAACCAGTTAACCTGAAGGCACATGCATCGATCTGCGAGCCTGGGATGAAAATCTGCACAGTTTTTGGGCTGAGAAAAGATGGTTATCCCAAAGGGATTGCACAATTTTTGGGCTAAGCAATTGGCCTAGGATGAATTGTGCAATTTTTTAGAGGAAGACTGTTAGGAAGAATTGCGCAATTCTAGAGCCCAGCTGGGTCTCTAGCTGGGTTTGCACAATTTCTGGAGGGAAGGCTAGTTCCCCTCCATAATTGTGGAATTCCCAGAGGGAGCTGCTCAACTAGCAATGGACATTAAGTCCGAAAAGCAACCTATGAAGGGGGTGGAACAAACCTGCATGCACAAGATGAAAAGACTCTATGAAATAGCTGAAGCTGATGTGCTTGACAGTGGAAGACATGTTGCTGAGGATGGTTGGTAGGGAGGCTCCAAAATGAAGCGAAGGAAAAATTTTGGACGGTGGTTGTAGCCGCTATAATAGGTACTTATGATGATATGGTGCATTTGGTATTGAGCAATGGTGAAACTACTTAGAAACATTGATTTTTGATATATTGGTATATTTGATGTTTGGAAAATCATCTCACATTTTATACATGATGGATTTATTAGATGCATTTTGATCTTGATACCATTGTTAATGCTTGTGATAGGCATGATAACCATGATGATAGAAGTGTAAATAAAATTGATATTCAGGATCTTCTTGTTAACCTTTCTTAGCTTAGCATTTGGATGCCCTGACCTAATGGTTGAGTAATATGATAAATAAGTGATGTAGTGATTATAATCTTTAGATTATGATGATAAACCTGTCAACTGTCTTAATAATACGGCTCTAACCCTTGATGAAAATTTGATGTCATGTTCATATGTGATTGATGAAGTAGTTGTTGTTAACATGTTATGGTGATGATGGATATATGTTTTAAAACATGATATGGTTTGATTTCATGATCTAACAGTTATGATGATGTATGACAATATTATGATAGACAGGTTAATATTTTGAATGATGATGACTGAAGTAGCTTCCCATTCAGAGGGTGAAACTCTCCATAAGATCCCTGCACCTATTATCATTTGCATTATATGTATAGAATATTCTTTATTGTTGAAGTTTTTTTACATAAATAGAAAAATATATGATGTTGTTGGTCTACATCAAGTTCTGATCTTGGAAGCGAGGGTTTCCCTAAGTCTTAGCCCCAACCACATGGAAGCAATCTTACCAGTGCGGTTATAAGCCTCACAACCACACAAAAGAAGTTATATGGGTGGGGTTGTGCCTATAGGTCACAAAATATAAAGCCTCATGCACAAAATAAAAAGTGCACTAGGAGTATGACAATCCTATAGATATGGAGCAGACATCAAAAAGTTCTATAAGTAGGAAAGTTTGAATATTTGACTTACTGTAGAGAATGTTAATGTGTTGACTAAACTTGTGTTTGCATGGGACCAAAATATGGATATTAGTATGTTATTTCGATTTGTTCATTGAAGCTAGTACATGATAGTATCTGATAGCTTTTGTAAGGGTTTGATGAGATTTGGCATTAATGAATTTTTAGAACTTTGAAATGAGGCTTGATAGTTCATTGATATGTTTTGGCTTATGGATTGTTTGAATTCACAGTGATAACATTTTTAGGTTTTGACTTCATAATTGATGAGTTGCCTTGATGACAGTGCTATGTGGGCATATTGACTTTCAATGATTAATGTTGCCATTGATTTTGTATTGGCTTCATTGGATTTGGCACATTGGTTGAAGTATAAACAATTGTGACTTATCCTTGGTATATGCATTTGCATCTAGTGACAAAATAACTTGTGTTATGATTATATGGATGGCTTAATGGATTTTGATATTGCTTAATAACAAAATTTTGACATGACAATAGATGAAGCCATGACTTGGTATTTGGATTTAACTTTTACCTGAAATTTGGTTCGAAGAGTTTGTCACAGAGATATTGGCAGAAACTTTTATGATTTTTGATATTAGTTTTCATCTAGCATCTAAGGTTTGATAAGTTGGCTTAATTGATTTGATTACATAGTATTGATTTGTGTGAGGTCGAGCATATTGGTTTGGTAAAGTGTTATGCTTGTAAATAAAATTGTATGGTTTGAAGAAAGTTTCCCAAGCCTAGTATGTCCGCATTGACAGTGACCTCGTGAAGCCAAGAAGATGTGTAAATCCAAACCTCTACTTCGAAAGTATTCCAAGGTATGACTTTGATTTTGCTTTTATATAATGATGGTCTGTTCTTGACAGGTAATGAGCCTCTGATGATCAAAGTAAGAGGGAGTTGGCCTTTGAAGTTTGAAATGATGAATCATGGCATGATGAATTAATTTTTGAAGTCTAGGAAATAAAATCTATATCATGAAGCTATTGAAGAATGGAAATGCAAATCCTTGGACACTCCAATGGAATGAAACTTCAAGAAATTATGTAGAGATCTTCTTGAACCTACCTTGGTAACCAACAGTTGATTGAAGCATTGATGATCTCTGTGAACACCCATCCTTATATATATGTTTTTCATAGAATCTAAGTGAATTCATGATTGAGCCTCTTCATACACATTGAGTTTTGCCAAGCACCCTTCGAGATATTTGCATGGGATGATCAATTTTTGGCCTGAGATATTCTTCCTATGATATGTGACTACATGGATGTATTGATGTTGTTTGGGATTGTTGTTGATAAGATGAGCACATTTGTGTGCTTCCTTAGTATGAGATCTACCATGAAATTTTGGATGAGAAATCCATAGCTTTAAGCACAACCGAGGTTGAGTACGATGTTGCTAGCATGGCTAGCTATGAGGAAGGTTGAAGAATCTCTTTATTGAGTTGTTTTGAATAGGTTCTATATGTGACAGTAATACATTGCAATAATAATGAGTGGGATCCAATTGGTAGAGAATCTTGTATATAGCTTGAAATGAGATATCTTCAATCTATTGTATGAGACAAGCTTAGGCTTGTAGTTGCTTCCTTCGTGAGAGGGAGGATAAATAAGGTATCCTTTTTGAGATATATATATTTGTTCTAATATAATATTTGATTTGATGTCATGTATGAACAAGAGACTACTGCTATTGAGACATGATGTTTGAACTCTTCAGTGAGTTGGTCAAATTGATACCAAATATGAGCATGATGATATGTTTTTGATCTACAAAGAGCAGGACTGGTTGAGAACACTGATCCAAATTTTCCCCCCTATATGAGCTCCTAGGGTGAAGAATTGAGAAACATGGCTCTTAGGGTTGAAGGATATCTAGAAAATAGGGTTGTAGATGTTGCTCCCCTATCTCTCACCCATAGGGCCGAAGATGTTAGCTCCCCTATCTTGGTCTATGCGGAGTACACCCCAGTTGGCATCATACCCACAAGCTAGGCTTGTTGGGAATACCACTCCCTGTCTAACCAAAAGGTTGAGTGAGTGCTTGGAGGTGTACAACCCAATCTGATTATGATGTAGGTGTTATACCACACTACTATTGAGTTTCATTGTTGGGAAGATCATTAGGAAATAAGATGGTTGTGATCCTTACCTTGTATAGCAAGTGGTATCTCGCCCATTGATTGCATCATGGGATGGTTGTGATCCTTGCTTGGTAAGTGGTATCTCACTTATTGCTTGAAATGGGGTGAGAGTGTCCCATAGGAGCTTACCCATTATCTTGAACATAAGGTGAGAGTGTCTAATAGGAACTCCCTCATTGTCACTAGATTCTAGGTTGAGACTGAGCTCCCCGAAGTGGTTTTAGGTTGAGATGTTCTCCTTGATATTGTTTCGGATTAAGATGTGCTCTCTAATGTGATAGAGGATGGTAGCTTAGGCTCCCCTCTAATTTCAAATTCTTATTCTTTTAGATTCAAGAATGTTCAATGCATGAGCAAATACAATGAAGAGATAAGTTGGGATAAGAAGAGATGAGTAGTGTCAACACTTGATGACGAGATACTTGAGAGATGATATGATTTGATGACAATATTCTTGCAATGATTACATGATATAGTTGGAATTCCTCTCTAGCTGAGAGGGAGTGTTAATTTGGTAATTCAATGATAAATTCCAACCATGGGATGAGTTTCCTCTTTTCGAGAGGACCAATTTTGATTGTTGAAGCACTCAATTTGGACAAGAGAAAGTGTGTTTTTGAATTAAGTGTTGGAATTTCTACATCTAATTGTTAGAAACCCTTCATGCATTTTTCTGATTTATTTATGCCTACTTGTTCTGATTAATTAACAAGTTATTTACCAAGTAAATACTGAAAATAAATACAAGTACATACTCAACATATTACAGATCATCAACTGAAGGAAAAAAAACAAGCACACAAGTGACACCATTGTTTTTGGACCAATGTCCCTGGAAAAACTTAATGTGGGAAAACCGGTGCAACTACCTAAGGGTTTTATTATTATGTAGTTTCTAAATACAATCTGGGTGCCAAAACTAGCTCACCCAAAAGAGAATAATCTCAGCAGTGGTATCTCTATACTCGGAAATAGATATTCCGACTGAAACCCCGGATAAACACTCCAACAGCTATCAGCTCCAATCTGCCCCACGAAAACCCTAGCGTCAGCCTCCAGGGACTGCGTCAGCCCTTTCTAGCCCAGGGTCTGCCTAATGTCACCCTAGCTCGCCCTGCGTCAACCTCTGGAGGCACTGCGTCAGCCCTTAGAGCCTCTATGTCACCCGCGCTGGCTCTCTGAGGCACTGCGCAGCTCCTAGCTGCCTCTGCGTGAGCTCTGGCTAGCTCTGCGTGAACCTCTAGCTGCCTTTGCATCCCTCTCTCCCGACTTCTGTGATGATTCTCCTGGTGCTATCTCTGCCTCTCTACTTCTATATTCACTACCCCTCAGCTGCAACTCTGATCACTTTTTCAACTTTCTCAGCAAACCTTGCCCTAGAAAATTGAAATCTTGATCAACTCAGTGTGTTCTCTTAGTGACCCTCAAGCCTCCTCTTATACTTTTCTCGTTGACAATTCAAAGGCCAAGATTAAGTCCCTAATCAACGGCTAAGATTAACTTTGGCTTGATCCATGACTTTTGGACCCTTCTAACATAGTTTTATATTAATTCACATTAATATTTTACTTTCCCTAAGTTTAGACTTAGGGACTCCATTAAAAATATTAATTAATTTAATATCTCACAAACTGTTTAGAATCTCCCCAAACCATTTTTGGGTATTGGAGATATCATGTACTTTAGCCTCTCCACCAATTTTCGTGGCTAGAGCACATCCGAGGCTACCCCAAATCAACACTCCCTCTTAGCGAGGATTGTGCTCTAGTAATACTCTTCACTAAGCATCACCTTGATCATCTGGCATCAGTTCCTGTGCTGATGCTAGGCCTACTACCCAACATCCTCTGCACTGCTGCATCATGTACTACTACCCATGGCCCTACCTGCCACTGCTGCATCTGTATGGTCTCATCATGTTGCATCATGCTTCCCATAGCATTGCCACTGCTAACTATTGCACTGTAACTCAGTTACTGAGAAGTAAGTAATTGATCTCCCAACTTTGACATCTCTGTCAGGCTAGAGACACCCTCGATGCTGAAACACCCTCTGTCACTGACAAGTTCCCCTTCTCTGACCTTTGCGCTACTGCAACAACTCCATGCATCTCGCATTGCTGCCTCACGTTGTCCTGGGAATCCTACACTGTAGCTCCCTCTGTCGCTCCATCCACATCTGTCTCTATTGACATCCGCCAGTACTACTACTCCTCTTCGAGACTCCTGTAGCAAGGTATAATCCAAGAGGCTGGGTACCTCGAGGATCCTGCCCCTCATCGCCTATAGTCCGTCTAACTACAGCTCGATGTCTCCCCACTTCTGCTCAAGTGGCGTGTGAGCAATCATGACACAGTCATCATCTATCTCCACGTCCTTCTCCTCCCTTGCTAGCGTTGTCTTGGTCTTAGAAACCTCTCCTTTGCTCTTCTTCCTCGAACACTCGCTCGCATAGTGCCCTAGTTCCCCACAGTTAAAGCATTTGACCTTGGAGAGGTCCTTCTTCTTCTGTTTCTCCTGCTTTCCCTTAGATGCTAGGGAAAAATCCTCCTTTTCCTCCTTCTTGATTTTGATCCCCTTGTCACTGCTTCCTGCCTTGCTTAAACTTCTGATCTCTTCTTGGCGAAGAGCCACCCACATTTCCTCCCAATATGGAAGGGTCACCCTACCCAGTATGCTCTAGACAAACACCTCCCAGTCTTTAGAGACTGTGTTCAGGGTTGTTCTCACCATCAATTCTTGATCCGGCGTGACCCCTATGGAAGTCAGTTGATCCCAGATCTCCTTCAATTGACCAAGGAAGGTGTCAATCTGTTCTTCCTTCTGCATCTGGTATGACCACAACTGATTTTCTAGTAGCATCTTCCTCTGCACGGAAGTATGCTAATACAACTTCTTTAGGCCTCCCACATCTAATTTTCCATATTCTTCTCGACAATGTGTGGTACTACATGGTCCTTGATCCCATCAAGGATGATGCTCTTGGCCCTCTCCATTTCATCCTCATACTTATCATTATCAGTCGGGTCAACTGGGACCGCTATTGTCCTCAAGGTGAAGTGCTTGAGACGGTTCATGTCTAAAACGGATAATATTTTGGCCTTCCAAACTGTTATCACTCAGGTTGTCCCTTTTGACTCCCAAAGGGATACGACTGAGGTAACCACAAACCAATCTTTGGACTGCAGGTCCTAGCCTACCTGCAGTCAGAGAGGGCTCTCTCTTTAGGATTTAGCTTTGTTTAAGGGATGATTTTAGGCTAGATATGATGCACATGGGTTTTGTTTCAGTTTGGTGGGATGGTTGATCTATTCAAGCAGAGTTGGCATGCAAAGTGTAAGAAGTTCAAACCATTGGGCATGGAGTCAATGAATGTGAATTGAAGTGTGTGTTTTCCTTGGCAGAAGAGGGGAATATGGAGCAGGATAGCTACACATGGCACAATGATTAATGCTGGAACAAAGATGAAATGGAGGTTAGGGGATGAGAGGCAACTAAGGATCTCTCATCCAGCCAAAGAGGGAAAGTGAATGAAGACTATATAGGAGCAATGAAGGATTCCTAAACAGCATTCAGAAATCAGAAATAGCTTAAACATGATCAATTAAGTATGCATATTTATCACTAATTCAGAGGAAAACATAGAAAAGTTACAAGAATTGAGCACAGAGGGCATGAAAGCCAGCTCTGAACTATTCCTTCTTCCTGCAACTTAGATTATGATATACAGATGATACAGATACATATAAACTGATAAACAGAGGGAGGAAAGACTTATTGAACCATGAGCAAGCACATGAATTCCACATCAAAGCTCTTCAGCCATTGAAAGCACAACCAGCCAGTTCAGATGCAAATATTCCAGCAATCTTTGATTACAGAAGTTCTTAAGCTTATAGCGCAAGTCTGGAATGAGAAATACAACCAACCCACCCTTTACACTATCCAGAGGGTGGTATAAATAGAGAAAATATCTACAAAATATCTACAACAGCAGATCTGATAAGAGATCTGGAGAACTCAATGCTTCTAACCTAACATTTAATGCAAATAAATGAAAGAATTCCTATCTACCAGCTGCGCAGGAACAGCAGCCATAAGAATGAATAAATTATGCTCCCTCGAGCCATGCGCTGTCCTCATTGCCATAACTGCGCATGGGGCTCAATAGCGTTGCTCCAAAATGTGGCTTGATACACTGTTCTGTAATAACTCTGCCTTAAACTCCCTTTACCCGCGCCTTTAAGTGGTCCTGCTGCCTTAAATGGCAAAAAATGTGAGTTGGTGAGCCTTTATGGCTCAATGATGCTTTGCTACCTTTGCTGGGGCTTTTCTGCTTTCATCTGCTTTGGAAGATCTCCACTGATACACTTTACCGCTTCCTCTGATCTTCTCTGACATTGAATCGGGCCTTATCTTTCCTCTGATACTCTTTAACTGTCAAAACTGCCCCATTCTGCTCTTTAATGCAAAATAACTGCTGCAAGTGCTTTCCATGGCTTTTGGGATGCTATCGGCGCCTGGCTGATCCAAAATGGTCTTTAAAATGATAAATCACTGGGCGGGCGCGGGCGTCGCATGTAAAACCTTTGAAAACGACCCTTTTCACAAAATAGGCGGAAATACCTTTAAAACATGAATTTTATTGAAAAATTGGCGCTGGAGGCAAACTGTTCACTGGATTAAATCCTGGTCGTTCGATTCGGCGCGGGCCGATCCAACGGCTGGCGCTAAATCACAATATCGGAATCGGGGCAGACCGAGGGGCGGCCACATACAACCTCCGAAATGCGCGGACCCGAAATCCTCTATAAGCCCACTTTTTATTGATATCGGGTCCGGCCCATCGGCGAAACTCTTATCGACGGGACAAACATATGACCCCCGAAACCATCGGACCCGAAATGCTTTTACAGGCCCTCTTTATTTTATTTCGGGTCCGGCCCATCGGCGAACCCAAATCGGCGGATTTTAATAAAAATGATAAGCGGACCCGAAATCCTTCAAAACTGCATTTTATTTCTTTTCGGGCCCGGTATATGGAACCTACAGTAGCGACCCCTTTCGGACCCGATATTCATTAAGCTCTGCTTTATTGTATTTCGTCTCCGGAATATCGGAGCACTCCCATTTCGCTGTACAAAGGGCTCCTTTCGGACCCGAAACTTTTATATGTCGTGCCTTATTATTATTTCGGCTCCGGCCAGTCAGAGCAATATATGGGGCAATGCGATAAAAAACAAGTCGTTGATTTGAGGGCCCAAATGGACGGCGGAGATTAAGTCGGTGCTTTGGCATCGGCGGGGACATGAGATTTACATATGTGCGATCGCCGAAATGGGTGATCGCCGAAATGATGCAGACTGTGGATGAGTGGGGGCGATGGACGGTGTTAGCGCTTGAAATTTCACCTCAGGCTGAGAAAGGTAAACCTCAAGGCTACATCAAATCATTCAGCCTCGTAGCTAGCCCTACGGGGCAGGAGAAGGCTCTCTCCGGTCAATCTCGACAAATCTTCAATGGGATGAGATGACCAACAAGGTAACACTGATATTAGGCTAGTAAACTGATTTGAAGGTTGATTTGGGGGTTTTTGGGTTTTTGGTAGCAAATTGAGGAGCTGCAATTTAGGGTGCGGGGATTTGACACAGTTTCTGCAGGGGGGTCTTTGGGGCGAGGTAGGAGCCTGTATTGATGTCTTTAGCTGAAGTGGATGATTAGGAAGAAAGATAAGAAGGCTAAAGAGAGAAAACAATGGATTTGAATTCTCTTTAGACAGCAGAAAACATAGAAATTAAACAAATTTAAAAGTAGAGCATGGCAAGCATGAATTCATACTTTATCACTTCATTTGTTTAATGTGCAGCAGTAAAGAAAGGAAATGAATCACATAACAAAGCTTACAAGAACATGAAGAAACACACCATCAACACATGAGTCCACAAGAATCCCAGAGATGACTGCAAAACCCTGGTCTTCCTTAGTCAAAAATTGCAAAGATACAAGTGAAATATACAATGATAGCTCCTCCCTCAAGAGTCCAACCATGAAAATGAGTAAGAGAAGGCATAATATAGATGGTCTAACTCCTTTCCCCACCTCTAGGGGTCGAGCTCAGCTTCCTAGGAGCTGTTTCAACTAATTCTAAACTGAGCACTAGATAATAGGCAGTCAAAACAACTTGCCTCTAAAACCTAGGAAACCTATCCATGCATTAAATATTTACCATTTACATCAAGGAAACTTCTAGAAGTGTTCAAGGAGAGTAAAAGTATCTAAGTGCTATGAAAATTACACAAAAATCCATCATTTACATGCCTCAAAAGTCAACCAAGATGAAAACAGTGTTTTGCTGGCCGAACTGGTCAAAATAGGCAAATTTCCCTGACAGGTCGCGCACATCACTCTGACTGGTCGCGCACATTCACAGCTCTGTTTGAGGGTCTTCCCGGTGTCCAAATCAGGTGCAAGATAGCTCGTTGGAAAGGTCTATGAGTCTACTTTCTAACCCCACTGAAATTTTGAATTTGGAGTTGATTTGACCCCTCAAAAGTCATTTCTTCCAAGACAGCTTTCTGCAACTCAAAATAGGGGCAGAAAGTCAAAATTTGCATGTATTTTGAGCTTTTGGAAGCCCAAATCTCCATAAAATCTGAAACCCATCCATAGGCAAGTGTATTTTTGCATGAAAATTCCAAAAATGCAAAGTTTTCCCCGTTCTGAGTTGCCCCCATGTATGGTCGCGCGCGGGGTGAGACTAGTCAAATGGCCAAAACCTGTAAAATTCCCAAAAATGCCAAAAATGCTTCAAAACTCTCAAAATTTCTTGAGTTTGCTGCTAGGAGGATGCTAATGAGTATCATGGTGAGTGAGAGAGGCCTCAGCCAAGATACGGAGCGGGTTGGTCTTCTTTTTCCGTTTTTGTGCCTTGGCCAAACTCCTTGGATCCGACGACTGTAATTTTGGCATTGCTCTAAAACCATGACACCTGTGCAAAAAGTGAAGGAGGTTTTTCTTCTTTGGAATGTTATGGACAAAAACCTCTCTCGTTTTCCAAAATTCATCTTTTATTGCTCTGAAACATCATTTGAGTGCAACTTGTCCCGATGTGTGAAACAAGGGATTTTGTCGAAATGGAGCGAAATGAAGGGGATAGGGGGCTTCTAAATTCTTGGGGAAATTTTTGGGAGTGGGGAGGGATGTTAGGAAGCAGGGGAAAGTGGAATCTCAGAGATTGAGTGAGGGGAAGGGGTCGAAAAGGGCAAAACACAGGCCAAACCTAGAAAATTGCCAAGTTGTAGCTAGAAACTAGGGTTTGTGCAAAAATGAGGAATTTGGCGGATCTAAGGGATGGGAAGTGTTTGATAAGGTACTTTAAGGACAGGGGAAGGTGTATGAACATCAGGAAACAAGTTTTGCCGGTGATTTGACCATCCAAGAGAAATTGCCTTCAAAACCCTAGGAGAGGGAAATGACCTTGCCTAGGCACAACTGAAGCATGAACAAGGTGTGAAATGACTCATTAGACACTGAGATGATAATGACAACCCTATGAATGATGATATACTCAGCTGAATAGTGACATGGACTGACATTTGGGCAAACCCTAGACCTAATGCCTAGTGACCAAATTTTGCTTGAAAACTCTTTGAAATGACAAAATTTGACTTGGAAACTCTGAGACCACTTTGTAAGAGCATATTTGATCACTGGAGGAAGGCTGGAAAGACTGGCACTAACATTGGCTCCAATGGGGATGGTAGCTCCTTGGAGGTTCCAAGAACCTTAGACCTCTGGGAGAGTAGACCAGTGCCTTACAATCATTGGGCAATGGAGTCATAAACTCAAGCTGAAATGCATGACTGAAAATCGACTCAAACTAACTTAACAACAAGACTGAAAATGGACTAACAAAGGACTCATGACTCAACTAAAAACTGACTCAATACTTAAACACAATCGACCAACTGAAAATGATGCTCAAAGGGGAGCTTATTCATCACAACCTACTCTAACAGTTTCATTCGTCACCTGATCAAGTGAAATGAAACAACCAATGTAACCAAGCAAGTATCCGATCTGCTGTTCGATTTCTCCACAAGTTCTCGCTTATGAATAACAAGAAAGAACTATTGAAAGGCAACTCCCATGACAACTTAGAAACAGATCCGTGGAATGATATGAATTCTCTATCCACCTCCAAAAACACTGCATAAGGATCTTGAAATTCAAGCACACTGGAACTTAGCCCATCCAATGAATTACTTCTCGTTTCCTCATATGAATGCAAATTGTGATCTGAGCCTTGTGACGAGACCTCTGCTGAAAATGACAAAGAAACTGACTGCCGGATCAAATTCATATCAGCCCATGTTTCAAGCTCACATGTGGTCAATGGAGAAAGACTTTGACTGCAAACCTCATCCAAAACATCAGCAATTGGATCATGAAAAGCTTGAAAAGACTGTTGCAACCCATTTTCTATTGGTTCCAATGTGATTACGTGATTGCCTACATGCTGCTCATTCTTCACTGAAGATGGACTATGCAAATTTCCCTTCAAATACTGAAATGATTCAAAACAGAAAGGTAGGGAACCTTCTTGTATCATTTGATCAAATATGTCAGCTTCCATGCTTTCATCTGCAACTTGACAACCAATGGCATTTGGGGACTGCAAATCTGAATATGTAAAGTCTGGAACGAGGTTTTTATTGCCTTCAAGATGGTCTAGATCAAGACTTGTTGACAGCTGATTTCTAATTTCATGGAAGTTGTCTCTAATGAACTGACATGAATCAAAACAAAAAGGCAAAGATCCACCACTTACTTCAAACTGTGCTGCACTTTCCTCGTCAATGTCATAGCTGATATGTGATGGCTGAACATTGTATTCAAGCTGCTGAAAATGAACTTTTTCCTTCCACAAACTAGCTGCTTGTTTGATTGCAAAATTAGCCTCTGTTTGGAGAACATAATCATCATCATACTGATCAAAACGAGGCAAATCATCACTATAAAACACATCATCAAGCATGCATGTCATATCAATAGATCTCTCTTCTCCAAGGTGATCTACAAAACAATCATTATCAGATCTATGACAACTAGGGTAAGAAACAAAATGTTTTGGATCAGCAACTTGTTCTTCTTCAATCAGCGAGCCATGATCTTGAACATCATAAGCATTTCTTGTGTTGATCTTGTCCATCATCTTTTCCATGGCACTTACCAAAATGTCAAGCTTCACCTCTAAAGATGCCGATTTTTCCGGATCTATGTTTTTCATTTCTTCTTCCTTCAACCTTGCCCTTCGGATCAGCAGATGCGCCTCTACACTTACTGCACTGTTTTGCATCTCGTGAAGTGTTGCAATATCCCTTTCTCTCAGCTGAAACTCCATCTCCGGATCAAAGGCACCCGGATAGTGCAAGAGAGCAGATCTAGGAGAAGGTCTTATATCAACTAGCATCGAATAATAAACTTGATTAAATCTGGCCGAAAACTGTTGTACTGTCTCACCTGGCAGTCTTTTCAGCTGGTTATACTCTTCTACAATCAAGAGAAGGTTTTGTCCGATCATCCACCTGTCGAGAAAAACTTTGACAAACTGCTGGAAATCTGAGATGCTTGCATCAGGCAGGGTTTTGAACCAACTCTTCACTTTGGCTTGCAAAGAAAGAGCAAAAAGCCTTATACTAACATCTTCTTCATCAACTTCAAAAAGATCTAGAAAATTCTCAAAATTCTGGACATGTTGCTCAGCGTTGACATTCTTACATTCACCATCAAACATCGGCAAGTATAGATCATAGTTTTTGGGAAAAGCATGAAGAACAGAAGGTAAAACAAGAGGTTTATACCGATCCGAAATTGTACAAGGTATAGGGGTATGTACAGCAGGTATAGGTTCATCACAAAATTCGGAAAAAGGATCTTGATCAAGCTCAAAAGCATGCAAATCTTTGGTATTCACAATCTTCAAAGGGAAAGAATCAACGGCAGGCCGAGGATCTTTTCTCAACCATAATATACTTTGCAAAGCCTTCTTGACATTCTTGGGAAAAGAGAAGAAATAATTTATGACAAAGAACAAAATGTCTTGGATAAAATTCCAACTTGAATACCTGATATGTCCATGTTGTCCTTTCATGTTTCTGCTGGTCGGGATCATCCTCCAGTGGAGTCTTTGGATCTGATCTTGAAAATGATTTAGAGTCGCCAAGTGAATGATTTTAGCCTGTCAAGTGTCTGATCGTTGTTCACCATCAACAATCAGATCTGAACTTGATACATGTACTGGGGTAAAATGCAAATGAAGCGTTATATCCACAAGCTCACGGAGATTGACTGAAGCAGCGTTTATCTATTAACGCTGATGTAAAACAAGAGCGTTTTCGAAGGCTTCCTGGCGTAACTTCAGGCTCCGTCTAAGACTTATGAAATAACACGTCAATGAGCAAACGATCAGTTGTTCTCCCCAGTATGGTCGCCACTATGTTAGCGCTTGAAATTTCACCTTAGGCTGAGAAAGGTAAACCTCAAGGCTACATCAAACCATTCAGCCTCGTAGCTAGCCCTACGGGGCAGGAGAAGGCTCTCTCCGGTCAATCTCGGCAAATCTTCAATGGGATGAGATGACCAACAAGGTAACACTGATATTAGGCTAGTAAACTGATTTGAAGGTTGATTTGGGGGTTTTTGGGTTTTTGGTGGCAAATTGAGGAGCTGCAATTTAGGGTGCGGGGATTTTACACAGTTTCTGCAGGGGGGTCTTTGGGGCGAGGTAGGAGCCTGTATTGATGTCTTTAGCTAAAGTGGATGATTAGGAAGAAAGATAAGAAGGCTAAAGAGAGAAAACAATGGATTTGAATTCTCTTTAGACAGCAGAAAACATAGAAATTAAACAAATTTAAAAGTAGAGCATGGCAAGCATGAATTCATACTTTATCACTTCATTTGTTTAATGTGCAGCAGTAAAGAAAGGAAATGAATCACATAACAAAGCTTACAAGAACATGAAGAAACACACCATCAACACATGAGTCCACAAGAATCCCAAAGATGACTGCAAAACCCTGGTCTTCCTTAGTCAAAAATTGCAGAGATACAAGTGAAATATACAATGATAGCTCCTCCCTCGAGAGTCCAACCATGAAAATGAGTAAGAGAAGGCATAATATAGATGGTCTAACTCCTTTCCCCACATCTAGGGGTCGAGCTCAGCTTCCTAGGAGCTGTTTCAACTAATTCTAAACTGAGCACTAGATAATAGGCAGTCAAAACAACTTGCCTCTAAAACCTAGGAAACCTATCCATGCATTAAATATTTACCATTTACATCAAGGAAACTTCTAGAAGTGTTCAAGGAGAGTAAAAGTATCTAAGTGCTATGAAAATTACACAAAAATCCATCATTTACATGCCTCAAAATTCAACCAAGATGAAAACAGTGTTTTGCTGGCCGAACTGGTCAAAACAGGGAAATTTCCCTGACAGGTCGCGCACATCACTCTGACTGGTCGCGCACATTCACATCTCTGTTTGAGGGCCTTCCCGGTGTCCAAATCAGGTGCAAGATAGCTCGTTGGAAAGGTATGCGAGTCTACTTTCCAACCCCACTAGAATTTTTTAATTTGGAGTTGATTTGACCCCTCAAAAGTCATTTCTCCCAAGACAGCTTTCTGCAACTCAAAATAGGGGCTGAAAGTCAAAATTTGCATGTATTTTGAGCTTTTGGAAGCCCAAATCTCCATAAAATCTGAAACCCATCCATAGGCAAGTGTATTTTTGCATGAAAATTCCAAAAATGCAAAGTTTTCCCCGTTCTGAGTTGCCCCCATGTATGGTCGCGCGTGGGGTGAGACCAGTCAAATGGCCAAAACCTGTAAAATTCCCAAAAATGCCAAAAATGCTTCAAAACTCTCAAAATTTCTTGATTTTGCTGCTAGGAGGATTCTAATGAGTATCATGGTGAGTGAGAGAGGCCTCAGCCAAGATACGGAGCGGGTTGGTCTTCTTTTTCCGTTTTTGTGCCTTGGCCAAACTCCTTGGATCCGGCGACTGTAATTTTGGCATTGCTCTAAAACCATGACACCTGTACAAAAAGTGAAGGAGGTTTTTCTTGTTTGGCATGTTATGGACAAAAACCTCTCTCAGTTTTCCAAAATTCATCTTTTATTTCTCTGAAACATCATTTGAGTGCAACTTGTCCCAATGTGTGAAACAAGGGATTTTGTCGAAATGGAGCGAAATGAAGGGGATAGGGGGCTTCTAAATTCTTGGGGAAATTTTTGGGAGTGGGGAGGGATTTTAGGAAGCAGGGGAAAGTGGAATCTCAGAGATTGAGTGAGGGGAAGGGGTCGAAAAGGGCAAAACACAGGCCAAACCTAGAAAATTGCCAGGTTGTAACTAGAAACTAGGGTTTGTGCAAAAATGAGGAATTTGGCGGATCTAAGGGATGGGAAGTGTTTGATAAGGTAATTTAAGGACAGGGGAAGGTGTATGAACATCAGGAAACAAGTTTTGCCGGTGATTTGACCATCCAAGAGAAATCTCCTTCAAAACCCTAGGAGAGGGAAATGACCTTGCCTAGGCACAACTGAAGCATGAACAAGGTGTGAAATGACTCATTAGACACTGAGATGATAATGACAACCCTATGAATGATGATATACTCAGCTGAATAGTGACATGGACTGACATTTGGGCAAACCCTAGACCTAATGCCTAGTGACCAAATTTTGCTTGAAAACTCTTTGAAATGACAAAATTTGACTTGGAAACTCTGAGACCACTTTGTACGAGCATATTTGATCACTGGAGGAAGGCTGGAAAGACTGACACTAACAGACGGCTGTGATCCAGTCGGCATATCGGCGATCGGCGGCCCATTATAACCCATGCCTTAACCCCGAATATTTGCGATATGCCGATAAGCAATATCGCATCGGCCATTGTTGATCGGACATGCAAAAAATGTTGTTGTTTCAACACAAGACCTCCCTCCCGACTGCGATATTGCATCGGAGGGGGTCCAAAAGACTCTTTTTTACATCGGAGCAATTTATTATAAAAAAAGGCAAGGCAAATGAATTCGGAGGGGTCTCCTTTATGCTTTTGAATGGTTTATAAGCCATCGGAAGGGGTCCGATGGCCCAAAAGGAGGAATTCTCATGCATTGAAGGTTTTAACATGGTTTTTGCATGGTTTGGGTACTCTTATGCCTCGGAAGGAGTCCAAAGGCACTTAGGAGGAAAGTGATGAGGTATTGGGAGGGCTTAGTGGCCAAAGAGGGTTTCATTCCTTCTAAAGGCAAACCAAGGTCAAAGGGGTGATTTTTCAAACATGTGAAGGAGAATTGTGCAAAGGAATGAGTCCTTATGCACTTGGAAGATAGTTAGGGGGAGAAATGAGGATTCTTGCTGAGTTTCAGATAAACTTAGCAATTTCCAAGGATGTATATGGTTATTTTTCAACCAGGGGGAGGGATAAATATATAGGGGAGTTATATACATAGTTTTAGTAGGGGAAGGGGAAATAGATAGGGAGCTACATAGTAAATTTAATTGTTAACATGACAAATGATCAGAGAGCGCTAAGTATGCAGATATTAGGCTATTAAGGGGGAAAATGATTCATATAAGCAGTATGGACATTACTTGAGTGAAGCAGATCTTCACCAAGGTAAATGATATGGAGAATGATGAAACTAAGAGGTACCAAGCAGATCTTGACCTCTTTTAGGGAAGTTAGTGAGTGATTTGGGGGAGAGGAGGAAGGGGGAAGTTAGACATGCATTTCTTGAAGTCCTCCAACTGAAAACCTGCCTTCAACTTGTGATATGATAGATATAACACTTGACAATATGAAATGGATCACAAGCCATGATTCTGCAACCACAAAGCTACCTACCTGACCTACTCACCTAACATTTTCTCTTCTTTTTGGTTTGGGTGCACTTGAACTAGCATACCCAGCTTTTCACTCTTTCTTCTTGCTGTGCTCCTATCTACTTCTACACTTATTTCAGCCAGGGGCTCAGATTAAACTGTTGAGCACCCTTGTTTCTCTACCTATCTACAAATCTGCCAAGATTAAGCTGTTTGGACAGATATTTATTCTCTATATTCTACAACAAGAAATTGAAACCTAGGGAGGCCAATATTAAGTTGTTTGGCTTACCCTTAACTGAACACTGATCAAAATGGATTACTTATCAAAACTGGAACAAAGTAGTAGCATTACAACTGGCACACCTTCATGGATACTTCTCTGGTCATCTGTAGCAAATATGGAGCATTGCAGCATGCATAGTACGACATATTTGGCATGTAAAAATGTTGATCATGAAAGATGATTAACCTACTGCAGCAGGAGGTTAACACAGACTATGAAGTTTAAGGCTCCGTCTAGTCTGTCCTAGTCTCTTACCCAATTCACTTCCATCTCGTTGCTCCTCTACTTCTCTTCTAGAAGTTCTCATCGTGACTCCCTTTGAGCCTCGATTTCCCTCCTGGAAACCCCTCTACCAATGGCGGGATGCCCCCACTCTGATCCTTAGTGCAGCTGCACCATTGATCCGGGTTTCTTGGCTAGAAATCTTCGGCAACAACTCCCTCCTCCTTGGTCTTGCCCTGTTAGGTATTGTTTTGACTACAGTACCCCACCAAATTCACTCTGCAACTTACCCAAAACCTCCTAAGCCCCAGGAAACTGAAGGTTAGAGCTTCTATTCTCTGCGCAATCCTGGCACCAGCAAAATCTGCACCTCCTGGCCATGGGCATCAATCCTTCCTAACTGAGAAAGATGACTGAACACTGCATAGGTCGAGTCTGCTCCCATTTTCCACTACGTTGATCCTCTTCCCAGCTCAAACTTGATGATGTAGGCACTGCATCATCCGTTCCTTGCTGCTTCTCTGCTAGGAACAACTTTTGTCACTCATGATAGTTGTTTTCTGTTGTTGTTGCTCTGCTCGACTAATGTCCTCAGTTCTTCTGTGATATGCAACCATGTACTGATACCATGTTGGAATTTCTAAGTCTAACTATTAGAAACCCTTCATGTACTTTTCTGATTTATTTTTGCTTACTTGTTCTGATTAATTAACAAGTTATTTACCATGTAAATACTGAAAATAAATTCAAGTACATGCTCAACATATTACAGATCATCAACTGAAGGAAACAAAACAAGCACACAAGTGACACCGTTGTTTTTGGACCAATGTCCCCGGAAAAACCCAATGTGGGAAAACTGGTGCAACTATTTGAGGGTTTTATTATTATGCAGTTTTTGAATACAATCTGGGTGCCAAAACTAGCTCACCCAACAGAGAATAATCTCAACAGTAGTACCTCTCTACTTGGAAGTAGATATTCCAGCTGAAACCCCGGATAAACACTCCGACAACTCTCAGCTCCAATCTGCCCCACGAAAAACCCAGCGTCAGCCTCTAGGGACAACGTCAGCCCTTTCTGGCCCAGCGTCTACCCAGTGTCACCCTAGCTCTCCCTACATCAGCCTCTGGAGGCACTGTGTTAGCCCTTAGAGCCTTTGCATCACCCACGCTGGCTCTTTGAGGCAATGCGCAACTCCTGGCTAGCTCTGCGTGAGCTCTAGCTAGCTCTGCGTGAACCTCTGGCTGGCTCTGCGTCCCTCTCTCCCAGCTTTTGCGTTGATCCTCCTGGTGCTATCTCTGCCTCTCTGCTTCTATATTCACTGCCCCTCAGCTGCAAATCTAATCACTCTTTCGACTTCCTCAGCAAACCCTACCCCAGAAAATCGAAATCTTGATCAACTCGGTGTGTTCTCCAAGTGACCCCCAAGCCTCCTCTTATACTTTTCTCATTGACAATTCAATGGCCGATATGAAGTCCCTAATCAATGATAAAGATTAAATTTTGCTTGATCCATGGCTTTGGACCCTTCTAACACAGTTTTATATTAATTCACATTAATATTTTATTTTCCCTAAGTTTAGACTTAGGGACTCCATTAAAAATGTTAATTATTTTAATATCTCACAAACTGTCTAGAAGTTTCCCAAACCATTTATGGGTATCTAATATGCTTTAGCCTCTCCACCAATTTTCGTGGCTAGAGCACATCTGATGCTACCCCAAATCAATATTAAAACCCACATGTCCATATTTGATCAGGTCGGCCCAAAAGATAAATTAAACACCCATGGATGGTTATAAATACAAGTCAAGTGACCCTCATTTGGACATCATCACGAAGAATTCTTCTATTATTCTTTATTTTGTTTTGGCTTGCACAGATCTGAGATGGTTTGTGGAAGTTCGCTCGCATAGGTCTGAGATTGCAGGGTCTGAAGCTCGCACGTGTGCCAGGGTTTGGTTTCCCACTGTAGACATGACACAAAGAGTTTGTGGTCACAATTGCAGGCATGCAGGCTCATACATGCGATTGGAAGGTTTTAGCCACACGCACATAAATATTTATGTGTGGTTGGGACCTAGGGTTTGGTTTTATCAATTGACCACAAATTTCACTTGTTGACCGCAGGGTTTGGAAGTTGACTGCAGATAGTGACAACTAATCGGAAGCCTCTGAAGCAGGGTTTTGATTATCAACATTGTTGATGAATATTGTTTACTTAATTTTGAGAGATAGGAAAATGGTTGAAGATATGGATCATTGTAATCTATTTTTCTAAAATGACAATCTAATAAGAAGAAGAAATTGAAAAGGTTTTCCCAATAATAGGTTTTTCCCTGGTCTCCGATCAATCCTTGTGTCTCTATGTGTGAATGATTTTCTTCTATTGTTCCTTTATGTTGATGTTGTTTTTTCTATATAATTTCATATGCTACTGAATAATGTTGTAAATATGGATAATGTTATGATGGTATGGGGTAAATTCTATATGTAAATGATGAAATGCAATTATCAAAGAAAAGACCAATATAATGCTAAGAAAAATTAACAATTGGAGTGCATTTTGTTCCATAGATGAGTAGAGTAGCTAAGAGTGGATAGAGAAAGAGAAAATAGAGTGTTTGTATAATGTAGCAACCCATGAGCCACAAGTCTCACTCCTTTGTACTTGAACCCATTTCCATTCAAAGAAAGAGAGGGAAGAACAACCTCACCTTCCAATCGGATTTTCTCCCAAAAGGATCTCCCAAGTCATATCTTATGTTCATTGTGGTCCTTGAGTTTTATTTAATTGTTCTATATGTTTTGCATATTCATCTATTGCATGCATAAGCATAGCACAATAATTAACAAATCCAATGGTAAATTAACCCTCATAGTGTAGATTTTGTATTTTAAGTATAATTTCATCAAATTTGTAGTGACGAATTGTCTAGTGGAATATCCACGATAGTTTATTGATAAAACTCCCTAATCATAATTAGTCAAAATAAGAATATTGTGGTTCTTAGCAAGAGGTTTTCACTCTTTCTTGGCTTGAACACTTGGATCCCATAGATCATACCAATTAGGGTAAATATTCATGAAACCTATAGGTTTAGAGGTGAAATATATCTCCAATTCAAAAAAATTATACATGGTATGAGAGCTTGTTGAGGTCAAGATCACTCTAGAGTAAGAGGGGTTTTTGTATTTTAGTTGAGGATTACCTTGAAGACGTGATTACCCTTGTTGAGGTTGTTGGATTAGAAACTATAGGTTTCTTGAGAGAAGCACCTTAACCCTTGGAATGGTTGTTCCTTCTTCATATTATATATTTTTTAGGATGGATATGGATGTGGTCTCTTGCTTTTCATCTAACACAATGTTTAGTATTGGATGTTATGTGAATAGTGGAGCTTTGAGACATATGAAATATGGTAAATATTTAATTAGTAGGGTTCATGAGAAAAATGGAGGCATGAGTGTGGAGCTTAATGATGATGCCACTTATCATGTGGGAGGGGTTGGCTCCATTTCCTTACAAATGCCTTCAAGTGATGTTCTTGAGTTGAGTAATGTTTTATTTGTTCCTAGGTTGAGGGATAATTTCTTTTAGTATCTTGTAGGAAAAATATTCATTGTATGGATTAGTTTGGTGCTCATGAGG
Source organism: Pinus tabuliformis (assembly GCA_031772625.1). NCBI lineage: Eukaryota > Viridiplantae > Streptophyta > Pinopsida > Pinales > Pinaceae > Pinus > Pinus tabuliformis. The sequence goes on along the minus strand of CM062818.1, from coordinate 912,140,229 downwards.
TCATCCTTATAAAACAAACCCAAGTTGTGGTAAAATGGGTTTCCTATTTGAGGTCTTTACATTTTGTAGGTAGATCTGATAAAGCATTATGGTTTGGCGCATAAGAGTATCGATTTGTGTGAGTTACGACACAAGCATCTTGGTCAGTTGCATTGTGGGGGGCTTCCTACCTTGAATATTTTTCTACAAGGATTTCCAAACATCAAGATAAAAGAGGAAGATGTCTACAATTCTTTTTTTTATCTTAGTAAGCACATCAATAATACAATTTCTAATAGTGAGCAGAGATCAAGACAAAGTCTTCACCAAATTTGTTTAGATGTATGCAAATATATGTATTCCACCTCCTTGAAAAGTAGTTGGTATTATGACACTTTTGTTGATAGTCTCTCATAGGACCTGGATATATTTTTTTGAAGAGGAACAATGAAGTGTTCAATGAGTGATTTCAAATCCTTAGTTGAAAATCAAACGAGGGAGATCAAAGTACTTTGCATAGATAATGGAGAAGAGTATACCTTCATGAAATTTGATTATTTATGAAGGAAGCTAAGATCAAGAGGCGGTTGATGATATCTCACAACCCAATGCGAGAATGAGGTTGTTGACAGGAACATTAGTTCTATTATCAAAACTACCTAGTTCATGACATGGATTTACTCTTCATTTTTGGGCTAAGCCTTGCAATATAAATGTATACATTCTGAACAAGTGTTCTCACATGATCTTGAAGTAAATGATGCAACATGAGATATTTATTGGTGTAAAACAATCCACATGTTTAAGATTCTAGTTTATATTCATGTGCTTGAGAAGAAGAAGACAAATCAATTATGAAGTGTATCTTTGTTGGATAAAGTGACACTTCAAAGGCTTATATGATTTACATTCTGACATATAAGACCATTATAGTAGGAAAAATGGCGAAGCTTGATGAGGATGTAGGACTTCTAGTTCACAAGATTATCGTTTCGTGATTGAGGAGAGTCAAGAGGATGTCATTCTAAACATTGATCATGAGATTTGTGATGACTTAGATTCGGTTTGGATGAGGTGAGGCTAAGCTCATATGTGTCCTCACTTTCTACCATAACCCATAGGAGACCAAGATGATTCACTCATACAATGCAAAAAGATCAAGAGAATGTAAGTGATCTGAATGGAAAGTGGCATCTACCCATGGTATTCATTCACCCATGGTATTTATCAACCCATGGTATTCATCCACCCATGGAATCTACCCATGGTATTGTAAGTGGCATCCACCCATGGTATTCATCCACCCATGATATTTATCCACCCATGGTATTCATTCACCCACATAATCTACCCATGGTATTGTAAGTGGCATCCACCCATGGTATTGTAAGTGAAATCCACCCATAGTATTGTAAGTGGCATCTACCCATGATATTCATTCACCCCTGGTATTTACCCACCCATGGAATTTACCCGTGATATTGTAACTAAAAAAAGATTATAAGTAACAAGTCACATTTTGTAAAATGGCAGATTGTCCACCACAATGTAGCTTTTACAGTTATTCTTTATTTTAATAAAAAATTTCTTGGTGGTTTTGTTTAATGTGTGTTCTCCTATTTTGTTCTGGAATTTCAATTTTTTAGATCTTGGGGGCCTCCCCCCAAGATCCAGATAAGTGGTATCAGATTCTAGGTTACGACTGCATCAATCTTCAATAAACTTCACGCATGTGCTACGACCTCCACAGAGCACTTTCTTGGGCAAAGCAGGAAGGAAGTTCGCTGATTTAAAACCAGTTGTGGTGTAGAATTTTTTCTAATGGTAATTCATGGATGGCGGATCTTCTATCATTGTTTGCAGTTTTTGTGCATAATTTCAGAAAAATGATTATATATTTGAACTCCTTTTGAAAAATCACCCAATTTCAAAAAAAAAAATGGTCGAATCAGAGTTTGGATGAAGGAGATATCATTAATTTAAAATCAGTTATTATTTTAGAACTTTTGTGATGGTCGAATAGTTGCAGCACGAATATGAGTTTCCAGAGTGTCTAGATAGGTATTTCAATCACACGAGAAGATGCAAAATGGTCATTCTATTTCCAAAAACAAGTTATAATAAATATTTTTAGTTATATTGACCGAGTTATTCCCATTTTAAATTAGTTTTTGTATATGGAGTAGCATTCAGAGTGGGTTCCAATTGGAGACGTGCCCTCCCACCCCTTTTTAGTAGGCACCTACTTCACATTCATCAATTCCAACATAGCAACATTCGGCTTGGGTTCTTTGGAGGTGTCTCTTCCCACCCCAGGCTATGTATGCACCTGCTACTTCATCAACAATCAACATCACAGTTATGGGTCATGTTAGAGTCGGTCTAGTAGCCCTCCATCAGCGATCAAAGCTCTTTGCATTTGCATAGGTAGGTGTCTCATCAGTGTCATTCTTTGCATTCCGTTAGGCATTCCATAACCCTAATGGAGGAGCTGGTGTCTTTTTCCCCTTCTGGGCACTGCTGGATCAGCTTGTTTCAGTCATTAAACTTTGTCAAGGTTACTTGTCTATTGTCTTGAGATCAAATTTTTAGGTCTAGGGTTTTTGGTCAAGTTTGTCTTCAAGCTCATGTCTCTGAAGGTCAATAAGTACCCAGCAAGCTAGAGGGATGATTTTTAAAGTGTTTTTTCAAAAGATTCTATCTTGTACAGTTAATTTTCACCTTGGATTTAAAAACCTTGTTTTTAAAGCCAAAGTCATTTCTCAAAATTTTTGTGAAAATTGTAAAAAAATCAAAATGATTCAAAGGATAGCATATAACCCTGGCTCCCTTGCCAAGATCCGTCAGAGCCTATCCCTGCAAAAATTATCAAAGAAAAGCATCAAATCAATCAGTTTCAGGACAAAAGGAAACCAAAAAGTCAGGTTTACAAAGTGTCATGGAAAAAACATTATAAAGTGGGTTATGATATGAAATTAATTCAAACAAGGCTATAAAAGCCCTAATCTCCCTCTATCAATCCTCATTATGCATCCAAATGATAGAGCAACTGATTGCAAGAGAGTTTGAGTGAAATTTGTGAGTTGGGAAGGCGCGCAACCCGTCGAACCAGGCGCGCGACCCGTCAGGCACCCTTCGCCAGTGTTAATTTACAACGCGCGTGACCCGTCAGAGGCGCGCGACCCGTTGGGTGAGGCGCACGACCCATCAACGCTCTCTCTGCAAAACCGCCAGCAAATTTTCCAAGGAGCGACAAATTGCTAAATTGTGCAAGGTAGGCCCTCCATCATAAAAAATTATTGCTTGTTACAGTTCAAGAAGGTCATGATTATATTTGTAAAGGTCTCCATTTGCAAGTAGAAGTCTCTATTATGCTTTGGCTTGAAGTTGTAAAAATTGCTAGGGTTTATTATGCTGTTTTGAGGTATCCCATTGTTCTCATTTTTTCCACCTCCCATTACATTTCCCTTATCATTTTATGTAAATTTCCCTTCCAAATTTGTTAAAGAGCCCTAAACCCTACCCTTCTTCCCAAGAAATCAAAAGAAAAATTAAACCCTAGCCCTTCCTCCCATATCATTATTGTAAATAAATTTGGAAAATAATGTATATGCAATAATCCTTTCCCTAAACTCCCTATTTCATTATTATTCCCAGTTTCCCTTTAAAATATCCCTTCCCTAACATTTCCCTTGTGCTCCTTGTCCCCTTGAAACAACATTTTAATCAGCAGTTTGCAAAGCAGAAACATCAGTACATTTCAGCCACTTTGCTCCTAAAACAATGTCAGAAACCGAAACCAATTATGAGCAAAGTGATGACCATGCATCAGCTTCAGAGTTTGAGGAACAGAGGAGGCCTCACAAGGGTGGAAAGGGCGGTCATCATAGGAGAGAGGAGCCCACCTCTTTGACCGATTTGCAGGCTTGTCCAATGGCAGTATCATGTTTCTGTTATATTTCTTGTTATGAGTTTTGCGAGAGGATCTCTCGGATTCAGCATCACAGGGAGTTGGCTCGCTTATTTGTTTTTCATTTGCATGATGGACATGTGAACCTTGCTGGGGTGGATTTTACATTAACACCTGAGATGATTGCTCAAGCCACAGGGATACCGAATGTCGGAGAGGTGTGGAACAAGCGCAGGATGTTGGACAGTGTTCAGTTTGAGCCTTTCATTAGACCTGCATTCATGAGACATTTGACGGGTGTATTTCCCTTCAGATTTTTGAGGAGTGAGTATGCTCCCATGATGAGGCTTATCATGCTCTTTTTCACCTGTGAGGGTAGATTTTCACAGATATATTCGTACCATATTCGCCTGATGATGCATTTCACACGGGTACGGATGATGAACATCCCTGTTTTCATGTGCCAGAACATTGAGAGGATGGTGCCCTTGATGCGGAGGAAGAGCCTAGCACAGCAGTATAGGAGCCTCTATCATTACGGTTTGATTCAGCTTGTGGTCAGACATCAGTTGGCTCAGCAGGGCATCACATGGGAGGAGTTCATCTCTCGTGAGTTCTTTACAGCACCACCACCACATCCAGAGATTGTTCATGAGGAGGGAGGACCATCACAGCAGCATGATATCCCTGGGACTAGCCATGTCAGCTCTTCTCCATTGGTCACTTATCAAAGAGGCCATAGGGCCTTATTTGCAGCAGCTAGGCGAGTATTTTCTCCACACCAGGTGGAAGGGGTCTCGCCTTCTTCATCAGCACAACGAGTGTTATCTCCACACCAGGTGGAAGGGGCCTCGTCTCTGACAGCAGCACAGGTATCAGAGAGGGGCAAACAACCCAGGATTGATGAGGGGCCATCAGGTGTTCCAGATATAGAGCTTGTTGATCTTGATGTCAGTTCTCCTAGCCTAGAGTCAAAGGAGATCATTCAGCACCTTAGAGCTGAAAATGATGCATTGCAGAAGAGATTAGAAGGGGCACAATGGACAATCTCATATCTAGAACAGCGCAGCAAGCAGTTGGAGGATGAGCAAACTCTTGATGAGTTGTGGAGGATTCGTAGTGACCGCAACTTGAATCGAAGAAGACCCGGTGATTTAGTGCCAGTTGAGCGAGAGGCTATGCTTATCCGGCTCAATGCTCATTTAGAGAGGCTGTTGGCTAAGGCCAACCAAGATAAGAAATTGCTGAGAAACATGAAGAATCATTATTGGGCACAGATGCACGTGTGCAAGGCAAAGATGAAGGTGCTCCAAAGGCGGTTGGTCAAAGCACAAAAACGGAGAAAAAGGCCCGATCCCCTCCACATCTTGGCCGAGGCTTCCTTGAAGGAGCATGGCACTAAATAGCTCAGCCCCAGAACAAATTCCAAGAAATTTTGAGCATTTTGGGTGATTTTTGGTTTTTAAGGCAAAAAACAGGTTTTTCCGCTTGACGGGTCTCACCCCCCGCGCGACCCTTTCACTTGGCAACTCTATTTTCAAAAAACTCAGAACTTCTAGATTTGGCATGAAAAGTTACACATTCTCACCCATTTCCAAGAGATTTTATGAAGTTTTGGGCCTCCTGAAAGTCAAAAAACAAGCAAAAAATGACTTTCTGCCACATTTTTGACACACAGAAAGCAGTATTGGGAGATTGCAATTTTGGAGGGGCAAATGACAACCAAATTCAGAAATTACAGTTGGGTTAAAAGTAGACTCCCAGACCTTTCCAACAAGCCTACTCTTGCCTCATTTGGACACCTGAAAGTGCCACAAAAGTGCTCTCAAAGGCGCGCGACCCGTCAGGCAAATTGCTCAGGATTTCAGCCTACAGCTCAACAAAACGCAGTTTTGACTGTGTTTGACTTTTTGGAGTTGATTTTTATCCTTCTTGTTGTAAATGATGTAAATTTATGACACTTTTACACTTATGTATCTCTTCTGGAAGATTCATTCATGAGATAGGTGAAAATTAAATGAATGAACTGGTTTCCTAGTTTATAGAGGTAAGTTGTTTTGACTGCCTAGTTTTCAGTGCTTAGTTTAGAATTGGTTGAAACAGCTCCTAGAATAGTGAGCTCGACCCCTAGAGGTAGGGAAAGATGTTAGATGATCTATATTATGTACTCTCTTGCTCATTTTCATGGTTGGACTCTTGAGGGAGAAGCTCTTATTGTATTACTCACTGTATCTCTGCAATTTTTGGCAAAGGAAGACCAGGGTTTTGCAGTCCTTTTTGGGATTCTTGTGGTCACATGTATTGATGGTGTGTTTCTCTTTGTATTTGTAAGTGTGTTATGTGAATCATTTCCTTACTTTTCCTTCTGCACATTAGGAAAATGAAGTGTTAAAGTAGAACTCATGACTGTCATGCTCTGCTTTTAAGTTTGCTTAATATCAATGTTTTCGACTGTTTAAAGGGAATTCAAGGTTATTGCTTGCTCTCTTTAACTCCTCACCGGTCATTCTCATCCATCCATTTCTATTAAAGGCATCAATATTGTTTCCTACCTCGCCCCAAAGAACCCCCTGCAAAAACTGTGTCCAATCCCCGCTCCTAAAATTGCCATTTCCCCAATTTTCCACCAAAAACCCTAAAAATCCCAAATCAACCCTTTTGATCAGTTTACTAGCCTAAAATCAGTGTTACCCTATTGGTTATCTCGCCCATTGAAGATCTTTATCGAGATAGACCGGAGAGAGCCCTCTCCTGCCCCGTAGGGCTAACTACGAGGCTAAGTGGTTTGATGTTGCCTTGAGGTTTACCTTTCTCAGCCTGAGGTGAAATTTCAAGCGCTAACAGGTCAACTGCAGAAAATCCTTGTCATCGAAGTCCATTTTCTAGGTCGCACATTGTTAGTATCACAGTTGGTCAAAAGCATTACAGGGTATCTCTATCATTGGATCTTCGATTGTCATGGTTATGGGTCATCCACAAACCCACACTTCTTTGAAATCCATTTGCTAGGTGGCACATTGTCAATATCACAATCAGTCACAAGCATTACAAGGTATCTCTATCCTCGGATCTTCATTCATCACAGTTATGGGTTAACCACACAAAACCCTTCTCTTCAGTGACTCCTCAGATTCAACAAATGCTTCTCAAGAGGGAACTTCACGCAATGGAGACCATTGCTTCTTAAGGAGGGATGAATGATCCGAATGGAAAGTGGCATCTACCCATGGTATTTATTCACCCATGGTATTTATCCACCCATGGTATTCATCCACCCATGATATTGTAAGTGGAATCTGTTAGCGCTTGAAATTCACCTAGGCTGAGATAGACAAACTCTCAAGGCTACATCAAACCATTTCACCTCGTAGCTAGCCCTACGAGGTATGAGAAGGCTCTCTCGGGTCAGATTCGGTAGATCTTTCAATATGATAAGCTGACCAATTAGGGATAAAGATATTAGGCTAGTAAACTGATGAGGGGGTTTGATTTGATGATTTTTTAGGGGTTTTGGTGGCAATTGGTGGAAGTGCAATTCAGGGTGCGGGGATTGAGCACAGTTTTCACAGGGGGATCTAAGGGGCAAGGTAGGAGTGAGTGCTGATGCCTTAATCTGATGATGGATGATAATAGATGATAGAGGATAAGCTAAAGAGGGAAAACACACAATTCGAATCCTCTCTAGACAGTAGAAAACATTAAAATTGAACAAACTAAAAAGCTGAGCATGCTAAAACATGAGTTCAAACTTTACCACTTCATCTGTCCAATTTAGAAGCATAAGAAAGATGTGAAACACATAAACAAACTTACAAGAACATGTAAAGAACACACCATCAGCACATCAATCCACAAGAATCCTCAAAGATGTCTGTAAAACCCTGGCTTTCCTGGCTTTAAATTGCAGAAATAGATGCACAATATACAATGAAGCTTCCTTCCACAAGAGTCCAACCATGAAAATGAGAAGGAGAGAGCATAATATAGACCATCTAGACCATCTAACTCCTTTCCCCACCTCTAGGGGTCGAGCTCAGCTTCCTAGGGGCAGTTTGAACTAATTCTAAATCAAGCACTAGATAATAGGCAGTCCAACAACTTGCCTCTATTACTTAGCTAACTGATTCATGCATTAATTATTCACTTTTTACATCAAGGAAGCTTCTAGAAGGGTAAAGAGAGATAAAATCTATCAATGTGCCATGAAAATATTACATTTATCCATCATCTACACGTAGAAATCATTAACCAATGTAAAAACAGTGTTTTCTGGGCTGAAAAGTCAAAATTGCCAAAATTCAGCTCAAATGGTCGCGCCCCCTGTTCAAATGGTCGCGCCCCTTTGCAGCTACTTTTGAGTGGGTTCCACTGATCCAAATCAGGTGCAAGATGGCTCATTGGAAAGCTTGATCTGTCTACTTTCCATCCCAAGTGAAATTTCTGAATTTGGAGTTGTTTTGCCCCTTCAAAAACCATTTCTCCCAAGGTCACTTTCTGCAACTCAAAAAGTGGGCAGAAAGTCATTTTTTTGATGTATTTTGAGCTTTTGGAGGCTCAAATCTCAAAATCAGGCTTCTCCCAAGTATTGGTAATTTTCCTCTTTGCATGCCCTTTCCAAAAATGCCAAGTTTTCAAAATTCCGAGCAATCCTCCAGAATGGTCGCGTGCGGGGCGCGACCATTTCATGAGCAAAAACCTGTAATTTTACCAAAAATTTGCAAAATGCTCCAAAATTCTCAAAATTTTCAGATTTTGATGCTAGATCAAGGCTGATCAGTACCATGATGAGTGAGGGATGCCTCAGCCAAAATGCGGAGTGGATTTGTCCTTTTCTTCTTCTTCTGGGCCTCTGACAGCTTCCTTTGGAGAATTTTCATTTTTGCCTTGCAAACGTGCAACCTTGCCCAATAGTGTGTTTTCATGTTGCGTAGCAGCTCTTTGTCACGATTTGCCTTCTCCAACAATCTCTCCAAGTGTGCATTCACACTGATAAGTATGGACTCCCGGTCAGCAGGCAATGGGTCACCGGGCCTCCTACGGTTCAAAGTTCGATCATTGCGGATCCTCCATAGCTCATCAAGTTCTTTTTCTTCTTCTAATTGTTTGGTGCGCTGTTCTAGATAAGTGATGGTCCATTGAGCCATTTCGAGCTTCCGCTGCAACACGAGGTTCTCCTCCTCTCTCTGTCTGATAATCTCATAAAAATCTGAAGGAGGAGAGCGGGCATCACGACCAATGAAATCATCATGTGCCTCGCCAACTGCCTCATCCTCAACCATGGGCTGCTTGCCCTCTCGTACTGCCTGTGCCGATGAAGAAAGCGAGGCCCCTTCCACCTGGTGTGGAGATAACACTCGCTGCTCTGAAGATGATGACGAGACCCCTTCCACCGGCTGTGGAGAAAGTACTCGTCGAGCTGCTGCAAATAAGGTCCTCTGACCTCTCTGATATGTGACCCTAGGAGAAGAAACCATGTGTCTCGGAATGCTGGTCTCGGGCTGATGTGATGGCCCTCCCTCTTCGTGAACTGCCTCTGGCTCTGGATGTGGCTGTGTAAAAAACTCTCGGGAGATAAAATCTGCCCAAGGAATGCCCTGCTGGCTCAGCTGATGGGAAACTACTAGCTGGATAAGACCATGATGGCATAGGCTCCGAAGTTGCTGTACTAGGGTCTGTCTCTGAAAGATAGAGACCATCCTCTGAGTGTCATGAAATAAGTATGCTGAGATGTTCATCATCCTCACTCTGGTGAAGTGCATTAGCATGCGGATATGACCAGGACCTACCCGTGAGAATCTCCCCTCGCATGTGAAGTAGTGCATAATGAGTCTCATGATATCTACATACTCCGCTCGGAGGAACTTGATAGGAATGTTTCCTGATAAATTATGCAGATATGTAGGCCTGACATATGGTTCATAGTATACTAGGTCCAGCCACTTGCGCTTCGGCCACGGCTCACCCACATTGGGTATCCCGGTAGCCTTTGTAATAGCCTCTGGAGAAAACACAAAATTCACCCCTGCAAGGGTGACCTGCCTATCATGGAGATGTAGAACAAACAACCGGGCCAACTCTCTGTGATGCTGAATGTGTGACAACCTCTCACAAAACTGATAACAACCCATGTACTGAAAACAAGTCACTGCCAATGGGCAAGCCTGCAACTTTGCCAATGATGTGGGCTCTTCTCTCCTGTGGTGACCACTTTTGCCTCCCCTACGAGGCCTTTGTTGTGTCTCAATCTCAGAAGATGATGATCGGTCATCACCTTGCTCATTAGTCTCAGTGGTTGACATGGTGTTATTGAGCAAGGTGGAATAAACAAGTCAAAATGACCGCTGCCCTGCCTGCAAAATGCTGTGAAGTATGCTGTTTTCAAGGGGAAACATCATGAGGGATTATGTTAGGGGAGGGAATTTATATATAGGAAAGGGAAAAATATATATATAAACAGGGAATTCTGAAGGAAAACATCACAAAATGCTAAACATGTCATTCCATCTTTCAACATTTGCAAATTAATACTTTATTTAGGGAAACTGTGTTTTTAAGCACCGCGGGAAAGGACAATGAAAATCTTCATCATGGAGGGGAGGATGTCATGGGCATAGGGGAATAGGGCAGCATCACTTATGTACAAGTAACAGGCAGCTCATTTCATTTTGCTTTGAATGTCTTTTAAGAGAATACTCTGTTTTTTCATGACTTTAGAATGGCCATTTGATGCTTTGGGAAACAGGGATTTAGGGTATTTGATTGCAAAAGGAAGGGAAGGTTTGCTGTGATTATGTTACAATGGAAGGGAGAGGGAATTGGTAACTTGGGAATTAGGGAAAAGAGAGGATATTAGGAATTAGGTTTAGGGGGACAATGAAACCCATCAACAAAGTCTGCCAACTAATTTTCATAACAGCAGTTCATTTAAAACAGAGGCAGCTTCATCATGTTTTTGCCATGAGAATTAGGGTTTCACTGTATGCTTTGACCATAGGGAGGGACATTCAATTGCATAAGAAGTTTTACATGAAGGGAAATGCAATTTGACATAGATTTTCATACAGGGAATAGATAGGGAAAAACAGAGTTTTGAAGATGGGGAAGAATACCATGTTAATGTAAAACCCTAATCACAGCAAAACTAATTCCTTTGACAACTATGCAGCTGTATTTTTAATGAATTTTGTCATGACTTTTATTGAGCTTTCAAGTCTTTGACATATACACAAGATGACCTTTTTCTTTATTTTTTCTAAGGCTATGCAAATGGCATTTTCACTGTTTTTTACAATTTCTTGTGTGCATGCCTTGTCATCACTTTTCTTTTTATTTTTTACAATGTTTCTTCTTCATTTCCTTGCTGTGCATTTCATATATTTGCTGTGTGTCATAATGGTGCTTAGGGTTTTAGCATGATGCATGGAGGAACTAAGGTTTGAATAGGTTTAGAAGGGATTAGGGTTTCATAGGATTTGGGGGTAGGGTTTGTATGGTTAATTTGCAAATATGATTAATGAATATGACATTTTAACACATGTGAATTTATTATGGGAAAATAAATGGAGGGACTAAGGAAGAAGTTGCCTTGAAAAACAAACACACTACCTAACATATGCATTCAAAACAACTATCATTTCAACCTATCTTCTATTAATTTTCACATGATAAAATGAGCACAAAACAACCCTTGAATCCATGGCAGCATCATAAAAGTCGTTTGGGAGGCATACCTTGCAGAAACCGCAAGCAAATTTGGGAGAAATCTGAAGTTTAACAAGTTTTCTGAGTTTGCTGGACAAATGGTCGCGCAGCTTCTTCAAATGGTCGCGCAGCTCCCAGGTGGTCGCGCCTGACCAAAATTACAAAGGAAAATGGCGCTGGAATGGTCGCGCACCTCCCAGGTGGTCGCGCACCCTGTGAAATGGTCGCGCAGCCTGAAAAAAGCCCGAAAATTGCCTGAACTTACCAAATTCGTATTGCTGCCTCTCTCACTTGTGTTTGCTTGCTATCAAATGCACAATGAGGCTCTTTAGAGAGGGAATTAGTCTTTATAGGGTCATTTAAAAAAAATTTAACTTTAGAACCCACTTTATAATGTTTCCAACTTGCTTTTCTTTTTAACACTGTTTTAGAGTCTTTTTGTCCTGAAATGAACTCTCTTGAAGCGTTTGACTCCATTCTTTTTGCAGTTTGACCGCCTGATGGATTGTAGTGAAGGAACCAGGTTTGTTGCCGGCACTTTTACAAATATTTGAAAATTTCTTTATTTTTACAAATTTTCTCATGACCTTGAATTTAAAAAACAGGGTTTTTTTTTTTAAATCCAAGGCATAAAATGAACTGTAGATGATAAAAATAATAATGAAACATCTGTACATACTTCCATCTGGCTTGCTGGGGCACTTACTGACCATGACTCATGAGTTTGTAGTGATTTTGACTCAAAACCCTAGACCTAAGACTTAGGACCTCAAGGCAAAAATAAAAACAAGTATGACTCAATTACATTGAAGTATGTCCTGATCCAGCAAAACCAAGAAGGGAACAAAGACCAGCTCCTCCATTCAGTGTTATGGCATGCCTAATGAGATGCAAAATTGACTCTGAATGAGACACCTAACTATGCATATGCAAAGAGCTATTGATCACTGATGGAGGGCTCAAGACCGACACTAACAGAATCCACCCATGGTATTCATCCACCCATGATATTTATCCACCCATGGGATCTACCCATGGTATTCATTCACCCATGGAATCTACCCATGGTATTGTAAGTGGCATCCACCCATGGTATTGTAAGGAGACATCCACCCATGGTATTGTAACTGGAATCTACCCATGATATTCATTCACCCATGGTATTTACCCACTCATGGAATTTACCTGTGGTAATGTAACTAAAAAAAGGCTATAAGTAACAAGTTACATTTTGTAAAATGACAGATTGTCCACCACAATGTAGCTTTTACAATTATTCTCTATTTTAATAAAAATTTTCTTGGTGGTTTTTTTTAATGTGTGTTCTCCTATTTTCTTTTGGCATTTCAATTTTTCAGATATTGGGGGCCTCCACCCCCCAATATCCATTTCAATTTTTCAGATATTGGGGGCCTCCACCCCCCAATATCCATTTCAATTTTTTAGATCTTGGGGGCCTCCCCCGAAGACACGGATCAGTAAGAGCACCCAAAACTTCAATGAGAGAAGACACACCTTGTAAGTGATAAGCTAGTCATGTGGCATTGGATTTTTCCATCTATATGATTATCCATTGGAGGAGAGGTGTGATACCTTGATGGAGGATGATGCTAAGATTGACTCCAAGTACGTAGCTAATAGATGTGTTGTAGAGTATGAAGATATTGTTGATGGATTCTATTAGAAAGAGAGAGTTGCCCATGAATTCTCTTAGACAAAGGACCTTGACCATGATGTTACTTTTGCTTCAAGGTTGTCTCAAGATGGGGGGCTTGACCTAATTTAGGTTGATATTTTAGCTATTGGAGGATTTGAGATGCATTAGAGGGAATTTGATGTTGAACTGTTGGTGATAGCCTTACATAGGTTGTTACCTATGTCATGTTGGTATTCCAAGATCAAGGAGTTGACTTATGTACTTCTCTTTCTTTGATACTATGACAAATGTTATCCACTTGTATTGATCTTTCATAGAGATGTGATTATATTTACAGGATGTTGTAGATAGCTCATGACATTGTGCTCATTGATTTTTGTAATATCCCTAACCTGGAATATTCCTAAAACCCCAACAAAAATCCCAACCAAATATGTGCAAATGATATAATAACCCAGAAGTGATAAAATAATAGTGGAACAACATATAATAATGTAAACCGGAAATATAAGCAAATACACGAGAAATGCAGCGAGAAAATGCTAAGCCATTTTATTATACTGAGCAATAAACTGAGTACAACAGGTGAATAGACAGATGGCACCTAAACTTGCACAAGACAAGTGAAGAAATACTCTCAGAATGAAAAATTGGCCTCTCTGCGTGGATGATGTTGATGTGCTACTATTGCTACTAGGAAACAAGTGATGATTTGGGGCTGCTCCCCTACTCGGAAAAAGTTGAAACTCTGGATTCGAGCTCTACTCAAGAAACCCAGAAAAACCCAGAAAGCTTTCCTGAAATGACTGACCCCCGTAAAACACCCCCTTAGGGTTCTGCGCAGCTCCTCGATGTCCTGCTCTGCCACTGAAGAAAAGCCCTCTAAACTCTACCTGGAACATTGCCTGAAACCCTGCCAAAATCTTCCAATGAGACAGGAGCTGGACCCCTACTCAATCTCCCAGTAAAAATCCACCTGCAAGACCCCAATCCAGCACAACAACCAAACAGAATTGCATCCCTTTCCTAGTGCTGCGCAGTCCTCCAAAACACTGATAAAAATACTGTTGGAATGTTAATGAAACTACTGCTGAAACACCAAAGGAAATACCTTGCCCGATCAGGCACTCAAAGTCCCCCGGGGCTAAGGGTGAGATCTCCGAACGGAGACACTCAATGCACTAAACAATGCTGCAGACTAGCTAAACAGCCAACGTGCTCAGAAGTCGAAATGATTAGCCCAAAATGCACATAACTGAATGATCCAAAATTAGGGGGATCCTATCTATTTTATAGCCTCTTCCTCTCACAATCCCTACGCTCACCTCCTCCTGCGTGAGTCCCTTCTTGCCACGTGTTCTTTTCCTCCTGCGCAGTTCCTCCATGGTCTGCGTGGGCTCCATTTCTGCGTCCCCCTTTGGCCCCCTTGGCTCCCCTTTAAGTCACAACGTTGTGCTACCTACGAAGTGAATTTTTATTCTAAAGTGATTTATGTTCCCCCTTCCTCACTTTTTATTTACAAATAACTATAGAAGGCAAAAATTGAACAAAATCGAATATTCCAATTAGCCATAGCTAATTAGGAATATTACAGTCTCCCCCAACAAAATGTTGCTTGTCCTCAAGAAACTGAAGTGATGGATGCTGTAAGATATTCTCACTCTCCCAAGTGGCATCCTAATCCGGCAAATTCTTCCACCTCACCAAGAATTCCCGGACTGTCCTGCTCCGCAGCTGCCTCTCCCTAGTGTCAATGATAGCCTCCGGCTACAATACCAAATGCCCCTCATCATCCATGGGTGGTAGCTCATCTGTCACGGTCACCTGCTGCCCCAATGCCTTCTTCAGGCATGATACATGAAAAATGTTATGAATCTTGCTGCCTTGGGGCAGCTCCAACTCATATGCAACCTGTCCAATCCCGCGTATCACCCTGTATGGCCCATAAAAGCGAGGCTTGAGCTTCTCATCCCCCTTCTGCTTCAATGATGACTGTTGATATGGTTGTAATCATAGGTAGACCATGTCCCCTACCTCGAATTGCCTCTCCACCCGACCCCTGTCGGCATACAGTTTTTGCTGGTTCTGCGTTGTAGCCATGTTATCCTTGAGAGCTCAGAGGATATCTTGACTCTCTTGGATCCAAATCTTGGCTCTAGGAGCCCTGCTATCACCAAACATCACGTCGTCAAAAGATAAAGGATGATACCCATATAAGGCATAGAATGGTGACATACCAATGGACATGTGATGTGAAGTACTGTAGCAGTACTCCCCCAGATGCAGCCACTTCAACCATGCTCGTTGTTGCCCATTGACATAGTTACACAAGTAGCCCTCCAGCCACTTGTTAACTATCTCCGTCTGCCCATCCGTCTGTGGGTGATAGCTGGTACTCACTGTCAACTTCGTCCCCACCAATTGGAAAAGCTCCTGCGAAAACCCGCCCATGAAACGACCGTCCTTGTCACTGATGATGGTCATAGGAAGACCATGTAGCCTGAAGATCTCCCTGAAGAATAGCTCGGCCACCTGTTCTACAGTATAGTGTGTGGATATGTCAAAGAAATGTGCATACTTCGTCAGTCAATCAATGACGACAAAGATATAATCCTTGCCCTGTACTGTGGGAAACCCTGTGATGAAGTCCATCGAAATGCTCTCCCATTTCCCCTCCGGAATGGGAAGAGGCTGTAATAAATCCGCGGGATGGCTCATCTCTCCATTGTTCCTCTGGCAAACATCGCATTCCCAGATGTGCTGGAGCACGTCCTCCTTAAGGCCCTTCCATGAGAACCTCTCTCTAATGGCCTTGTAGGTTTTGGTAAACCCATGATGTTCTGCCAAAGGTGAATTGTGTGATGCCTGGAGTACCTTCTTCTTGAGCTGAGACCCCTCAATCAAGAAGATCCAGTCCCTGTAATAGATGATCTCATCTATCACCCTGTACCTGTCATCTGCCACCTGCCCATCCAGAACCTCACATGCAAACCTGTCCTTGGAGTACTCTCTTAAGAGTTGAGCCCTCCAATCTATATCCAAGCTCATAAGAGACAACATGGCTGGTCTATGTGAAAGGGAATCTGCTACCACGTTTTTCTTACCCTTGACATACTCAATGTCAAAGTCATATGCTTGGATCTTACTAATCCACTTCTACTGCCTCTCCTGTAACTGCTTTTGCTCCAAAAATAACTTGAGGCTGTTGTGATCAGTCGTCACCCTGAACCTGTTGCCTACCAAATATTGTCGTTACTTAGCCAATGCATGCATGATGGACAGCATATCCTTGTCGTATATGGAATACAACCTCTCGTGCGGAAGGAGATTCCGGCTCTCAAATGCTATAGGGTGACCTCCCTGCATCAATACTGCGCTGATCCCCTCCCCCAACCCATCACACTCCAAGACAAATGGCTACGTAAAATTTGGCAACGCAAGCACTGGGCAGCTGCTCATAATCTCCTTGAGCCTGTCAAAGGCTCGTTGTGCTATATCGAACCATCTTAATGCCCCCTTCTTCGTCAAATCTGTCAGGGGTGCAGCAAGCTGTGAGAAACCTTTGACAAACTTCTAGTAGTAAGTGCAAATGCCAATAAATCCTCGAAGTTCCGTCACGTTTCTCGATTCTGGCCATTCCCTGATGGCCCTGATCTTCTCCTCGTGGACCTTCACTTCGTCCACCCCTATGATGTGTCCCAGATACAACATCTCCGTCAATCCAAACTCACACTTGGAGAGTTTGGCATATAACTGCTGCTCCTGTAAGATACACAACACTGTCTCAATGTGTTGGAGATGCTCCTCCCAAGTCCTGCTGTAAATGAGAATATCAACGAAGAATGCCAACACAAACTTCCTCAAATGACTATGGAAGATGTGATTCATGCAGGACTGAAATGTAGCTGGGGCGTTGGTTAGCCAAAAAGGCATCACCAAGGACTCAAAGTGCCCATAGTGACACCTGAAGGCGGTTTTGGGAATATCCTGCTCCCTCACACGAATTTGATGGTACCCCGATCTCAAATCAATCTTTGAGAAGAATCGTGCTCCCCTCAACTCGTCCATCAACTCATCGATCCTGGGTATGGGGTACCTGTTTTTCAGGGTCTTCTTGTTCAGGGCCCTGTAGTTAATGCACATCCTTAATATATCGTCCTTCTTCTTCACCAACACCATAGAAGAAGCAAAAGGACTCGTGCTTAGATGAATGTGCCCAAGTGCCAGCAACTCCTGGATAACCTACTCAATCTCATCCCGATAGGCTTTGGGGTGCCTATAGGGGGTGGTGATCATTGCCTGGATGCCCTACTCAAGCTCGATAGTGTGCTCAAACCCCCGATCTGATGGTTGTCCTAGTGGAATCTCTCCAAACACTATGGCATACTGATCAAGGATGGACTGGATCTCTGGATGTATCGTCTGCCCTGTAGGTCCTGCCTCTTATGCACGCAGCTCCACTGCCCACTCTATGTCTCCCTTCCGGAAGACTGCCTCCATCCGATGAGCTGACACAGTCTGAGGCGGATATGTGTGTTGTCCCTGTATCTTCTCATGCCTCCCTGTCTTCTCATCATCCCACTCCATCTCTAGGGTATTCCAATCCATCGTGACCTTCCTTAGAGTAGTAAGCCACTGAACACCCAATATCATGTTAGTGTCCGTAATATCGACCACAAAAAAGTGGTTAGTGAATGTGTAGGTGCCCATTGCCACTGAAAGCTCTGGAACATAACGAGCACACGTTATGGTCTGATCTCCTGGGACCAATACCGAAAACCCATCAAAACTCTTTGTTTGAATACCTCTCTGCTCAACCATCTGTGCATCGATGAAGTTGTGGGTTGCCCCACTGTCAACCAAAACTGATACGCGTTGGCCACGTACTGTCCCTCGTACACGCAACGTTAGATACTTGGGAACTCCCTGCAACGCTACAAGGGCCCCTCCGGTGGGTGCAAAAGATGCACTACCTGCTGCTGGTGGTGGAGGTGGCAAAGGTCCCTGAATGGCATGGCTATCTCCTGCCTCCACATCCTCCTCGTCATCCTCTTCTCCACTGCTCTCGGAGAAGACCTCAATAAAATGTGCTTTGCCAGCAGCACATCTATGTCCTGGTGTCCATGGCTCCTGATAGGTGAAGCACAACTGCTGCTTCTTCAGCTCCCTCCTGGCATTGTCGTCAAGCTGTACTCATCCTGGATTCCCCTTTGGAGGAGGAATCCTCACATCCTTCCCCGTAGATTGAAAAGTCAGTCTCTGGGGGTAAGGTGTCCGGGTCTTGGGTAAGACATCCTGTAAGTCCCAGGTCCTGCTGATAGTGTCCTAGAGTGTGGCTGGTTTAGTGGATCGGACTAAACCCCGAAGTGGCTCTGCTAACCCCTCAACATACATATAGACCCTCTGTGCCGTGGACAGGTCTGGTACCATCACGGAGACCCTTAAGAAATCTGTAATGTAGGTCTCTAGGCTCCTTGTCTGTTTGAGCCTCGTCAGCTCAACGAAATGCTGCTCTGGATCCCTCCGTCAAATCGCTCCATCAGTCGCTTGGTAAACTCGGCATATGTCGTCACTGTGGAGTGCCCCAGTGTAATCATCCCATGAAACCACCAATCCTGGGCCTTGCCATCCAAATGAAATGTTGCCACCTTGATGGCCTCTACCTCCGACATCTGGTTAAGTTGGAAATAAATGTCCAGCTTCTCCACCCAAGACTTTGCTGAACTGTTTGATGAGCCATCAAATGTAGGCAAGTGGAACCTACTCGCTGCACGGTGGGTATCGCCATCATGGTAATGCCAGTACCCTTTGTGATGGTCCCCGGGTTTGCTATCCCGCTGGAGGTAAACAAAATCTCTGAATGAGAGGGCTTCCCTGAACCCCTGCCCATAGGCTTGGTACTCTGCAAAATAATTGCCCATATGTCCGGGTTCTTCCTCCTGTTGGGCTACAGCCCCCATGTCTGCTCCTAAGAAAGTGGGCATGGTAGAGCGTGTAGGGGCATGTGAGGCCACCTGCTGCGCAGTATCACACTGCTCTGGCAAGTGATGGGATGCACCTGATCCATCACCAATCTGAAAAACTCGTGGGTTCTCTCGCTATCTGGCCTCTACTGCCGTGAATCTCTGCCCCATCACCTCAATCTGCCTCGACAGATCCTGCACTGATTTGAGGAGCATATCCGCAAATCTCTTCCCATCCTCATCGGCCATCTGTTCTGCGTCCACTACTGGCTCTCTCTATTCTGCGTCTGCCACAGGCTTCTCCTATTCAATGTCCACTATAGGAACACAGTCTCCCTCCCCGTAGGTATTCTCCAACCTACGTCCAGTGTCTCTGTACCTCCTACCTCTATAACAAACGTAGGGTTTTTCCCCTAGTGTCATAGATTGCTAGCTCCACGCGCTGAGCCAGATCTATGCTCTGATACCACTGTAATATCCCTAACCCAGAATATTCCTCAAACCCCAGCAAAAATCCCAACCAAATATGTGCAAATGATATAATAACCCAGAAGTGATAAAATAATAGTGGAACAACATATAATAATGTAAACCGGAAATATAAGCACATACACGAGAAATGCAGCGAGAAAATGTTAAGCCATTTTATTATACTGAGCAATAAACTGAGTACAAGAGGTGAAAAGATAGATGGCACCTCGACTTGCACAAGACAAGTGAAGAAATACTCTCAGAATGACAAAAATGGCCTCTCTGCGTGGATGTTGTTGCTGCTAGGAAACAAGTGATGATTTGGGGTTGCTCCCCTCAGAAAACGCTGAAACTCTAGATTCGGGCTCTACTCAAGAAACCCAGAAAAACCCAGAAAGCTTTCCTGGAATGGCTGAACCCCGAAAAGCACCCCCTTGGGGTTCTGCGCAGCTCCTCGATGCCCTGCTCTGCCACTAAATAAAACCCCTCTAAACTCTGCCTGGAAAACTGCTTGAAACCCTGCCAAAATCCTCCAATGAGACAAGAGCTGGACCCCTACTCAATCTCCCAGTAAAAATCCACCTATAAGACCCCAATCCGGCACAACAACCAAACAGAACTGCATCCGTCTCCCAGTGCTGCGTAGTCCTCCAAAACGCTGACAAAACTGCTGCTAGAATGCTGATGAAACCACTGCTGAAACACCAAAGGAAATACCTTGCCCGAGCAGGCACTCGAAGTCCCTCGGGGCTAAGGGTGAGATCTTCGAACAAAGACACTCAATGCACTAAACAGTGCCGCAGACTAGCTAAACAACCAGCGTGCTCAGAAGTCGAAATGACTAGCCCAAAATGCACATAACTAAATGATCCAAAATGGGGGGGCTCCTATCTATTTTATAGCCTCTGCCTCTCACAATCCCTAGGCTCATCTCCTCCTGTGTGACTCCCTTCTTGCCACATGTTCTTTTCCTCCTGCGCAGTTCCTCCATGGTCTGTGTGGGCTCCATTTCTGCGTCCCCCTTGGCTCCCCTTTAAGTCACAACGTTGTGCTACCTAGGAAGTGACTTTTTATTCTAAAGTGAGTTATGTTCCCCCTTCCTCACTTTTTATTTACAAATAATTATAGAAGGCAAAAATTGAACAAAATCGAATATTCCAATTAGCCATAGCTAATTAGGAATATTACAATTTTGGCCTCTCACAATTGACTTGAAGGATAATGGAGTTTGGTAGGTGGTTGTTGTTCCGAGGCTATGCTCCTTCATATTCACAAGTGTCAATATTCATGCTCCTTCATATTCACAAGTGTTCAATATTATTTTAAGATGTCATGATAGCATGGGTGAATAGTTTCTTTTATGAGTGAATGGTTGATTCCAAGATTGTAATAGGTACAAATTTGGAAGTAGTAAGTTTGGGAGTTGCAAAGGAGTAAATAGAGGTGAATGCAATATCACTCTAGAGAGATATAGTTAGGAACATGCACTAGTATTTTCTCTTTCTCTTGGTATTCAATTATGCTCGATCTTTCTCTCTCTCTCTCTCATCACTAGGGTTTCTTTGTCTTCTTAGAGTATCTTGGAGCATCTTAGAAGTCTAGGGTTAGGATTTATGCCTTGGAGGTTTGAGACTGGGATTTATTGATAAAAACCTAGGTTATATTTGGTGAATAAGAAGAGAAGAGGGCATCTTGCCTTGGAGGACTTGTTGAAGTTATTCTTCTATGTTGGATCTCCTTAGTTGAGCTAGCGTTTTTCTTGTTTTTCCCCTTGGGTTTTGAAGAGCTAGTGATTCTATTAGCCTTGAGTGAAGGATATGATATGTGAAATTCAATTTAGGAATATTAATGAAGTTTTTAGCATTCCAAAACTTGTCAACTTTCCATATTTGATTTTTAATTAGCCATATATTTTATTCATCTAATTTTATTTACAACTATATATGTCTTGTTGATTTGACATAAATAAAAGGACAATTCATTGAGTGATTTGACATCATCGTTGAAGAATTTAAGAGTTAACTTGTTGCCACTATATCTATTGTTATACATTTTTTATCACTAATGTAAAATTGAATTTTCAAATTTAATTTATGTATGATAAGTTTCCCTCAAGGGCTAAAACTTATCAAGACAATTTGGTATTACTTCTCGTTGGATTTCCTAGAAGATTGGGCTATTAGGAAGTGAAATATTGTTATCTTTTCATTGTTTTATTTGACATTTCAAAATAGCCCTAAGGACAAAATTCATAGGGTGAAAATATAGGAAACCTCTAAGTTTAGAGGTGAGATTTTTGTTTTGCATTAAATATCCAATTTAGAAAAATTTTGTACTTAGGAGACTAATCAACAACGTCTTATGTTTAAGATTGACTTTGAAAAGGCTCATCACGAGATTGATTGGTCCTTTATTTCAAAGATGTTGCATCACTTGGGCTTCTATTCCAAGTGTGTTGCTATGGTGATTACTCTCTTCACCAACGGTTTAGTTTTTTTTAGGTCAATAGCTCCTTCTCTTCATGCATTTCCCTTCACCCTTTTTCTCATCAAGGATACCCCTGTGCATCTTATTTATGTGTATTAGCTACATATGCAATGGGATATTTGTTGGGGGTAGTGAATATTGTAGGACATGTTAGAGATGTTTTTCTCTTGGATGACTCAGAGATGGTCCATAACCATTTCACAAATGATTCTCTCCTCTCTAACCATGTTAATTAAGAGTCTATTAATGGAACTCTTTCTTGCTTGGACACTTTTTGTGTTGATTTAGGTGATGTAGTCAATACTCATAAAAGTGATTTTTGGATTCTTCTTTTGGATTCCCCTTTTGAGTGGATTCTCACTACTTGGTCCCATAATTATCCAAGATTTAATGTCATATATCTGGTTATCCCATTTGGGATTGGTTTTTCTCTTGCTATGTGGGATTGGTGCCTACAAATGCCACAAAGGAAGTTTCATATTTGGAATTTTAAGGACATCCCATTTGCAAGGATGTTGACTATGGTAAATTGCATCCTTAAGACCTTACATATGTATTACATGTCTTCTTGGTGCCCCAACAAGATATAATTTTAGTAGTATAAGTAGCTCTTGAGGTCATATTTGTGGTTGACATATTGTGGGGAGCATGGCCAACCTCACATTCCTTGGAATGTTTGCATTATTCCCAAGGGTGAAGGGGATTTGGCTTGCTTGAAATCATTTTTCATGGGAGTGCCTTGGCAACTAAGTGGGTGGTGTTTGGAGGGATTAGTGTCTTGTTCGATTCTGGGCACAACTTTTTATGATATTAGGCTTGGTTTTAACTACCACTGCTAAAGAACTAAAACTAAACAAGAATGCAACCTGGAGCAAGTAGTTGCTTTGACAATGTTATTTGAAGACCTTGAATATTTGCATAAATATGGTTTAAATTTACACTATCTATATTTCAATCTACTTTAAAGGTATGATCAAGAGTAAAATGAAATAAGATAATTTCAGTACTTTAGTTTTTAGGTTTTCCAAAATTTAGGTTTACCATGTTTTTTAATAGAAATTGTTCAACAAGATTATGAATTTCTATATTTATTCCAGAAAACATCTTTAAGGATTTTTACTTTTTAATATCAATACAAAGCTTAAAAATGGGATAGTCCAATATGATGAGAAGATACAACTTTATACAAGTAATGGAATAGTCAACATTTAAGACACTATACAATGGTCTTAGATCTACTTCTACCTAATAAAAAAATACATAACAATAAATAAAGAATAAATGCACGAAGAAGTTTTGTGATATCATAATCCTTTAGGCACTACTTGTGCTTTGAATGAAAATAAAAACAAAGGGATGAGTGTTATCAACCTAGGAAGAGAAGAGTGCACTAAAGAACATGTGATTACGTGCATTGTAGTGTCCTACAACAAGCTTATAGTTGTAAACCCAAACCTAGCTTGAAGTCCCTACCTAAAAGTATTTTTCCCCAAAATGACTCCTAAGGAATGAATGATAAGGGGTAAACTCAACAAATGAAAGACAAGAAAACCTATGAGTTGTATAGAAGTAGACTAACATTTCAATTAACGGTGGAATCTAATGCTAAAACTAAGATAAAGAAATCATGTATTCATAAATAAGGAAGAGATGTCCTCAATCCTATGGAAAAATGAACAACCTTATCACAATCATCTAGTTGTATCATGTAACAATGACAAGGAAACATAGTTTAGGTCACACATACCTTGAGGGGCAATGATCAAGAGAATCAAAATGATGACATCTAATCAAGTTTGACAAAGGTTGGAACAAACAAATGGCGCCCAAAGTCACTAGAAAAATGGTTGACTAAGCAATGTAATGCCTAGGACTTATTTATACTTCTACCATGATTAAATAGGATCAATGAGGGTCTACATGACAAATAAAGACATACAAAGACTACCTTAAAGTTGAAAGAAGAAAGAAATTATTTTAACGTCCACGAGGCTAAAAATAGCCCATGGGACAGATTGCTTCTTCATCTGCTTGATGTATTCGGCCCTTTTTTGTGAAGCTTCACAATAAATACTCCCATCTTCTTGACAAACCCCTCGTTAAATAGATTATCCCAAGAGCTAGCTGTCAGCGTATCTGCATAACTTTCCCTGTTGTCTTTGAAGGCCTCACATTCTAAAATGAAATGTTTTTCTGTTTCCACTTTTCCGGAAGAACAAAAAATGCATACCCTTTCCTCCCACACTTCCTTTGGCCTTTTCCAGCGCCCTGTTTCACAACGGAGTTGATGAGAATTAGTCCTTAACTGAGCAATAAGAATTTTGGCTCTCCAAGAAATATTGGCCTCTATGTATGCTTTTGGTTGATGATTATGAGTGGGATTAAACACTTCAATATAGTAATTTTTCTTTCTTCCTAGCTCCTTCTCCCAAGTACGTTTGTGGAACTTTTCCATAACAAAAGCTTTTATCTCTTTGCTGTTTATGGGGCACACATTCAAGCAAATATCCCATTTACTAAACCATTTGTTATTTTGTTGCATCCAAGTTTTTTTGCTCTTACACAATCTATCATTAAAGACAACCTTAGGCCATCTACCCTCTTCCATTTGCTCAAATTTTTTTAAATACCTTATGACTCGCACCATAGCAATTGCTTCAATAGGAGCAGTCCCTGTTTCACTTAACAAGATATCATAAGGAACTGCACTTTTAATCTTAAAATTGTTTGTAATCAAACGCTTCTGAATTTTCTCAATTTGTCTCCACTGCATGTCGGAAGTACTGCTAGCCCACAGCTCACAACCATATAGAATCACTGGAATCACTAGAAGCCCAAAAAGAGTTTGAGTGGTCTTCCAGTCCCATAACTCTGCCTCTCTACACCTATTTTGAAAAGCATAAAATGCTTTCCAACCCCCCAAAGTTCTTTTCTTTCTACAACCATTCCAGCTTAGATTTTTGTTGAAGTCAATTTCGAGATATTTGTAAACCGCAACTTCTTCCAGAATGTTGCCTTCAAAGTAGAACTTATGTTGGTTATGTTTTCTTTTCTTAGAGAAGACCACTACTTTCATTTTGCTGATATTGACTTGCATCCCCACACTTCTACAAAAATGCTCAAGATATAGTAAGTGCTCTTGCAAACCAAGAGCCGATTTAGCAATCAAAATAAGGTCATCTGCATACAAAAGAAGCCTTATAACAAACTTGCACAAATAGATACCATCACCCCCTTGCGAATTTAACCACTCCTCAAGCTTGTCGATATATAAACCAAAAAGGGTAGGAGATAGTGGGAAACCTTGCTTGACCCCGATATCGCTTCTAAAACTTTCAGAAATGCCTGCTGAAGTTCTAATTTTGACTTTCACCTCTTCATACAGCCTATGCACAACTGCTCTCAAATGTTTAGGAACCCCAAGTTCCTCCATTCTTTTCCAAAGTTTATCCCTAGGAACCGAGTCAAACGCTTTTCTGAAATCAACAAAGCAACAAAAGACTTCTTCCTTCTTCTCCCAAACTTTTTCAATGATGTGCCTTAAAGTTATGCAATGATCAACTGTGGAATGCTTAGGTCTAAAACCTGCTTGCCCTTTAGCATGCTTATTTCTTTCTTCTGCCCAATTGCTAATTTTGTTTTCTAGCATGCTTCCAAATAGCTTTGCAAACAAAGGGTTTATCATGATGGTCCTATAATTGGAGGGATTATTGATGTCGCCGCTCTTGAAAAGAGGTATTGCCAGACTAGTTGTCCAATCTATGGGGAACCCTTGTTGTATGATGTTGTTGAAGATTTTTGTAATGTGAGGTGCAAGAATCTTTGATCCCCACTTTAGATATTCTGCTTGGAGTTCAGCTAAGTCTTTTGCTTTTCCAACACCCAACTTCTTGATACCCATCTCTACCTCTTGTACCGTGAAGAGTTTAGTATCAATGTTGACCAAGGGGGGAGGGTCAACCTTGGGAACTTGCTCATAGAGTTGTCTTGCATAGTCAAACCATTTAGAAGCTGTAATATTATTTCCAATTTGTATCTTTTTCGGTTGGAGCTCCTTCCAAAATAATTTGGGATTATTTTTCCCAAGGAAGATTAGTTCTTCCCTTCTTGAAACCATGAAATCCGCGTTTTTCTTGCTTAATAAATGCTTGTAAGATTTGAGCTTTATGTTATCCTTGTTTGACTCTTTCCACATTCTCCTTGCCTTTTTGCATTCCTCATCAAACCAAGCATTAACCGGAAAGCAATTTGTTTCAGACTTCTTAATTTTTGTTCTTTTGCACTTTGCAAGTGCGCATTGAATTAAATGTGTTAATTCATGACTATGAAGGCTGTGAGTTGTAATTTTCTCCTTCTCAAAGAGTCTCTCTAGCGTCATTTTGAAGGTATTACAATTTTCTGGGGTCAAAAGAATTCTGCCCTGTGGGAGATTTTGTTGGACATGCTGAATTTTTGACTCTAATTGTTTCTTTCCAATCTAAGAGAAACATAAATAAATTGGCTTGTGATCTGATTTCAAATCCCACAGCTGATCTCCAACCAAAACTTCTTCCATTTTCTCACACAAACCATGCGAGCAAATTACATAATCTACCACACTTGCTCCATTGTAAGTATTGCAAGTGAAATTACCGGACTTTGCCCATCTAGTCAAGCCATTACAAATGACTAAATCAAAGGCCCCACATAGAGTAAGCAATTGTTCACCAAAGAGATTGCAGCCCTTGTCCTCTAAAATTCTTTCCCACTGATGATTGCTTTCTTCTGTAAGCCAAATAGGGTCACAATCATCTTTACAACAAAGAATGCTAGCTTGCTCACTTGCAGTACTAGCATTGAAATCACCCACTATAAGGACTTCACCTAGCTGAGAATATGTTCCAATATCCGCTTTTAAAGTTGCAAATGGATCTTTGTGGTCAAGCCCTCTACCTTTGTAGATTTTTGAGACCTGTGGCGCAAAATAACATGCTGCAATTCTGATGTGGTTTCCATTTTCTGATATTTTAAACAAAATGAATTGCTTATTTGAGTCTTCTTTTTCTAACTAAATGAGACGACCTTCTTTCTCCCTGACTAAAACCATGATACCCCCGTGTCCTTTGCCATTCCCTGCTGCCTTGTTCCACACTGCCATATTCCACTATCCTTCAAACAAAGGTGTCTTGCACCCTTCATGCTCATGTGTTTCTATGAGGCAAATTATGTCTCTATTTTCCGCAATAGGCCCTAACCCAGGTCCTCGTCTCCATGGGTAACCTCTGCAGTTCCAACAAACTAATCTCAAGGAAACCTGGGTATGGCTTGATTGCTATTTATTTTGACATGCAAGACTCACATTTGAGTCTTTGTCCCTGTTTTCCCATACTGACCTTGCTTTCTGATTTCCTGTTGAAGAGTTTGTTGCCTCTTCTTTATTACCAACTTGCTGCTTTGTTCTGGAAGGAGGTCCAAATTGCGCTATCACAGCTTTGCCTTTATAAATCCATGCTCTCTTTCCTTCATCTCTTGTTGCCCTAACCTTTAAAATTTCCTCTCTTCTTTCCTCCTGTTGTTTTACAATTAAATCTTCTTCTAGGAAAAAACGAGAACCCCTCAAGAGATGCTTCTTGCTTAGAATAATATATTTATCACACAAGCTAGGCATAATGACTTTTATGGGCTTGGCTCTCTTCCCGTTAAACTTACCCACCCTCCATGCTTGGCATACTTGTCATTGCCATAGCAACTTGTCTTTCAAGAAGTCTCTTGCAAGGTCAAGAGTACATTCATTTTTTCCATAGTCTTTCACCCCTTTAATAATTATGTTTGCTGTCCTATTTTGTCTTTCCTTGCCTTTACTATCTTGCATGTTGTCGACCTGAATATTTGTTTCTCCTTCCTTATTAGCAGAATTGCTAATAACTTGAGCCCAAGTTTTGGAAACTTTGGTGGAATCTTCTTTCATTTCTTCTCTTGCGTTCTCTTCATGGTTGTTTATTTGGACAATCATTTTCCCTTTATCCTGGGATGATTTCACATTCACCACCTCTATACTTTCCACTACAGATTTCTTTACATTTTGCACATCTGCCTTCATGCGTTGCCATTCTGTCTTCCCTATGTTCATTTACATCGCTTGCTTTGGTCACCTTACCATGCAAGGAAGCTATTTGCCTACAGCCCTCGTGAAACTGATGCCAAATTATGCCAGTTTTTTTGCTAATGGAAAGAAAAGTCGGAAGAGAAATAGATACAGTGATGCTTCAATCCTTCGTCGACGTGAGTAAGAATGGTTGGATATCCATAAAAAAAAAAGGAAAGAAAGGTAATTGATCATGGCTCGACTGTTAAGGAGAGGACCTTTAGGGTGCGTAAGCACGCTCAACTAATAAGGAGAGGAGCTCGACCATAAGGTCCGTTGCCTATCTGCCTATCTGCCTAACCTACCTATCTTACCTACACATCTCACCTTCTACCCATATATCCCATCCATCAGACTATCAGACTAAGACACTTTATACTGCTTAGACCAATCAGACTAACTCTATATCCATATATAACCCATAGCTTTCTAGCTATATATAGACCAGCATTACATACATATCTTATGATTCTTATTACACCGCGACACATAGCGACTACTTTACACTTCACTTACACTCTTAGCCTGACCTAGTGCTTATCTTGCTACCTTGACTCAGACCAGCTATGACTATTATCACGCGTGCACACACACATACACACACATACACGCACGCACACCCATGCTACTTCGTTATCTCCTTGGATTGATCGATCGATCAATCAGTTTCATTTGTTAGTAACTTGGGATACATCTCCTTTCTATCTCTGGTCTGTTGATAACATGGGGCCTTCTATCCCCGGTATTCGTTGATGTTATTATCCTTCTCCTCTCTAGCGAT
The DNA here is from genome assembly GCA_031772625.1 of Pinus tabuliformis. Classification (NCBI taxonomy): domain Eukaryota; kingdom Viridiplantae; phylum Streptophyta; class Pinopsida; order Pinales; family Pinaceae; genus Pinus; species Pinus tabuliformis. Next base: position 912,111,156 of record CM062818.1, on the reverse strand, counting down.
TACCCCCTAGCAATGAAAAAGGTACTTCTCTTCACTCTGGTCTGGTGGCAACTTGGACTGGTGGAGTTAGGTGAATTGTGCTAAGTCTCACCTCACGCTGGGGGCTACACCTATTCCCCCCTTGACTGGAACTGCCTGACTAGCATGAATGACTATGTGTATGGCGTATGATCTTTGAATGGTGAATCAACGTATGTAAGCATCGTCATAGCATCCAGTCGAGGTAGAAACCCTGTGTTCCGTAGCGGTAAGTGATGTAGGAACTATTGTTTCGTAGCGAGCCCCAAAGTAGGAACTTGGTTCCGTAGCGAGCGGTGCCTTCCTTCCCTGCGGTTCCTTCTCCCCCGGGTATCTAGTGATGGGGGAAGTGTGGCTCTTCTTGTATAGCTACTCCTGTTATTCCTGGCCATGCATGACGAACCTCTTGTGAATTAACGTATATAACGACTCTCTTTCTCCCTTTCTCCTTAGCTCTTGACTTACTCTCCCCTTAGCTCTTGACTTCACTTACTCTCTACAGAACCAACCTTCGGCGAACACCCCGTATGCTATTCTATTCCCTTTCACTTGGACAGATGGGTTTGGTTCGCGAGCAATTGTTTTACGTGACAATGGTTCTTCCCGTTACAATTGGTTCAGCTTCGCAATGTTTCTTCCGCAATGGGTTCAGTGAGCAATGGTTGGTTCGGGTAACCGAGTTTGCTTGGGCAACTTCGCCAGTTTGCTTAGACAACTCTACTTCGGGTAACCCATTAGACAACAGTACTAGGTACGGGTAACTGAGTGTAACTAGACTATTCCCTCTATTCGTTTGGTCAAAGTCAATCCCTCCCTTTGGTCGGATTAGAGGCACCTATTCCTCTTATCCCTCTCTTCGTTCGGTCACGGTTCACGGGGATACCTCACATGGTTCGGCCACTTCTAAACCGTAACATTCGTTGGGCACCATTTCATCCCTGCCTTTGGTCGGTCACTTCACTGGCCTATTTCATATTCCCGGAACTACTATACTATCCGATCGATACCTCGCTTTGGTTGGCCATTTCATTGGCTCCCTCACATTCGTTGGGCACCATTTCACCCCTCCCTTTCCCTTTGGGGGGTTAAGCCAGCTAGGGAGAATTACCAGCCCATAGTTCATAGAAGGTGGAGTGCTCCCCCATTATATATGGTCATGAGCGCATAAATGTACGGTCGAGAGAGTCCGAAGGAGAAAGACCGGAGAGAGGGAGGGGAAAATGTAGATTATATACGTCATTTTCAAAGTACAGTAATGCCGGCCGTTGCTCTCCCTATCGGTCTAAAGGCCCTTACCCCAAGACAGGGCAAGCCGAAGGTTCTTCTTTCACAATAGAGCTAGATGGGAGCCCCGCTTGCTAGAAGTAAGGGGTTGAGCGAGTGCCGCTTGGAAGTTCCTAATTTCGTATGTATATCATGTTCGTTCTGGAAGGTGCGAAGAGAGGAAACGAAAAGCAAGGTTCGATGAGCCTGCGAAGATCATCTCGTTGGTTCGATGGCTCGCCTATCTAGATAGGGTCGTGCGGTTGGTTTAGAGATGGACTAGTCATTGCCGTTAGTTGGCTTAGCTGGTTAGTAGGAGATCGAGAAACTGCTGTGATACTGGAATGACTTTGGGTTGTGGGTTGAAACGTACAGCTTGCCAGTGATATTGTTGGTTCTGCTCTCGTTTATCTCTTTGTCCCGCCGGTGGGGTTAGTGAGTTCGCTGTCGCTGCACTTACTCAAAGGAAAGGCCTCGACCAACGTTATGCACTCGCTCGACCCACCTCCCCTTGATTAACGTGAAGTTGTCCCCTTCCACACGTATACTCAGGACACTCGACTCTTTAATAGGGTTCAGAGCACTCGATCAACAAGGTCCCGGAGGGGCTTGCGCTTCCTAGTGCAAGGACCCGACAGGGGGCTCGACTGATAAGGATGCGTAAGCAAGCTCGACTGATAAGGATGTGTAAGCAGGCTCGACTGTTAAGGAGAGGACCTTTAGGGTGCGTGAGCACGCTCGACTAATAAGGAGACGTGCTCGACCATAAGGACCTTTAGATGTTCGACTGTTAAGGATGCGTAAGCATGCTTGACTGTTAAGGAGAAGACCTTTAGGTGCTCGACTGTTAAGGAGAGGAGAGGGAGAGGAGAGGAATTCTTAGATTAGAGTTGGTCGATCTTTTCGTTCCCGGGAGGTAGATGTCATTTATCTTCCCGACCCGTCGGATGATGGAAGTTTTGAAACATATTCAAATGGGTGGCTCAGCATTCAATCTCCTGGCTGGGCTTAACGCTAACCTTTCAAGCTAACCCACCCAAAAGAGAAGGAAAGATATCCGGACACACCCCCATACGAACCAACCCATACTAACCCTTTACTTATACGAACCCTTTGCCTCAAGGTGAAATTGATCGGGTAAAGTGAACAGTTGCGGGTAACTCACAGATAGATCGCATAGATGAGCAGGTCTCAACCACCAGCCAGGTCTCAACCCCTCATGTGGGATAACCTAATGATGCGGGTCAATATCTGAATGGAGGTACATTAACCCTAGAAGGAGGTGGAATCCTAGGCATCCTTTAGCTTTCCTGGTGGCATCCTTATTAACATATTTGTCTGTAGCACACATTCTATGTTCCTGGGAATACCACCCTTAACGTTCCTGATTGATGATAAGCCCCTCCTATAGGCCACTGTAACCCATTAAAAGCCCGAAGGAGAATACATGACTGATGATAAGCCCTGATTATAAGCCCTGCCCTGATGATGATGAGAAGGCCCTACATTAAGGCCACTGAAGGGGAATACCTAGATACGAGAATCTCAGCAAGCCCGAACCACGTTAGCCTTAGCTTTGTTAGCCTTCTGAATGTCTTTCCTTGGCCCAGAGACTTCACTTATATGTCTTTTATTGGTCCATAGACTTCGGTAACTATGCCTTCCTTTAGAATAGGAGGGGAGTTGCCTGGAAATCGAACCCAGAGTACTGCTATTGGGGTGGGACAGTAAGAGAGCAGTTATGGAGAGACGCCATTAGAGATAAGAGGAGAGACGGTTTGCTGGTAACCCTTCAAGAGAAATCAAAGTATGTATTTCCTTGCCCTCAGAAGCGCAAGCCCCTCCGGGACCTTGTGTCTTTCCAAGGCTCTCGAAAATGTATAGCATTGAAACCTAAGATGCGGGAAAGAGAAGCATTAGAGAGGCCCCTCTGGCATAAGCTAAGCATTCTCCTCTATTTGCTAAGGTAAAGGTTGCTTGGTTGAATCGCGGTCCCACCACTGCCTAGGTCGGATGCGTGCTCTCGCTACCAAGTGGTGTGATTTATTCAAGCTGATGCGGCTGCTTCAGTGGGGCGGGTGACAAAGACCATAATCTAATCTCAAATACCATCCATTCAGTTGGGGTGGAGCTGAGACAAGCTGCTCGTGACGGTATGTAGCGCACACACTAATCCTGTCATTTATAGCCGGATCCTATCTATTCTACCTGCCCCCGCCTTATATCTACGATGCCAGGTTGAAGAGAGAGACTAGCAGATTCTTAAGCACCCCCCGCCAGTATAGCACATGAAAACCTTATCCATGCAATTGAAACCTGCCATAAGTGAAACTACATGCAAGTATAGTATTTGAAAACGTCTATATGCAAGTATCACGTAGATATGCAATTCTAACATCTACATGGCGACATCATATATGAACACGTAGTATTCTATTTTCTTTTATACTTCTTCAGAGCAGCGGGACACAACTGGGACTTACTTCTTCGGAGAGGCCGGTGAAAGGTAAGGCAGATTGCTTGGTTTCAATCGAATTTCATTAGTCAATCACTATATCTCTCTTGTCTTTTGGTAACTAGATAGAGACGAAATAAAGATCATTATATATGTAATTACGCTATCGAATAATTGATCGAAAGAGCGGCTCGTCCATGCCGAATCAATTCCGAGATGATTTCCCCCCCCTATGACTATTGAAGGGGAAGCAGCATCAATTAGTAGAGGGCTGCTGGTTTACTCTTTCCCTCAATCAGAAGCGGCCTACTCATGCTGACAAGGTCCCTTTTATGAATAAATTGGAGGTGGAGGTAGGGCTGGGCAACTCAACTCTCCAATGCTTTGGAGAATCAAACCCCGTGTGCACCCCTCGATTCCTCTGATTCTTATCGATCCAAGTCCATTCGGCCATCTCTTCCTGGTTGTTTCCGGAGATAACTACCACTCCCTTCCAATTCGATTTCCCGCATTGCTTATTATATAGAAAGGGGGGGCCAGCCACTGCCTTCCCACTTTCTACGTTGGCCCTCCTACATCCCCATACCCACCGTATTCTTCGACCATATCCCCCCTATTCTCCCCATTCAAGTACGTTTCGACCATTCCTTATCTTTCGATTCATCTGATCGGCCACCCTCCTTTATTTCTATCCTGAACCCTCAATCAATAAGTAAATGCCATTGCGTAGGCCGAGCAATAGCGACAACCTGGCAAGCGGTTCCTAGTAGGTCGGGTCTATCATAGTGTCAGAAGTGCTGTCATAGAAGGGGCAGTACTGGTAAGCCTTAAACTATAATGGGACTTTGGATTTCCGCCATTCACAACCCGGGCCGGGAGCAACTACTCCTACTATACATGTTTTTGTACCGTGTTCGCATGGAGTAGCCGGCCCGGCAAGTGAATCCCGCAATAATCTCCTTATTAGTCGAGCGTGCTTACGCACCCTCACCATCGGAATAGTGAGTGACTCTATCCCTCTCCTCTCCTTCACAGTCGAGCACCTAAAGGTCCTTGACAGTCGAGTGTGCTAACGCACCCTAAAGGTTCAATTTACTTATTGGGTTGGGGTGCGTTGGTCGAGCCTACTTACGCATCCTCTCCCTCTCCCTCTCCTCTTGATGGCGGCCCTCTCCCTCTCCTTAACAGTCGAGTACCTAAAGGTCCTATGGTAGCTTCCTCTAGCGATGCCACTTGTTCTTTTAAAATTTTATTGCTTTCTGCTAACGCCTTGTTCTCAGCCGTTATTATATGAATTTTATGATCTCTTTCCTGCCCTTTAGCTTCTAAAACTTCCAACTTTGTTTTGCATTTAACAATTCTTTCACATAAAGATCAGATGACCAGGTGAGAGGGGTGGATGTGGGACTATATAAGGCAAAATCATCAATGGTTTTTCCTTTGGACTTCTTGTTGCCACGTGCTTGTGGAGGAGACTTGTTTGGGTGCTTTTTGCGAAGGAGTTTCTTCCTTGTTTGCTCCCATTTTAGACGAGCTATTCTTCGTTTTAAAATGCCCCGATATTGTTTGGCATTGACCCAAACCCACTTCCCAGCTTTGGCGGATGAGGCAATTTTCACTTGTCCTAAATCATTTGTCTCCACATGTTCTGAAATTTCTAGTTCCTTTGTCATGTTTGAATGCATTTGTTGTTGCTTGCTCGCTGCTCAATACTTCCGCTGCATAAAAACTCCCTGCTTTCACACTGCTCACTGTTCGCTGCTCGCTGCTCTCACTGCTGCCCAAATTGCTCTGCTTATATCGCTGACCACACTGCTCACCACGTTGCTCTGCTCATAAATGCCCTGAATATATGTTTGTCAGAGGTGACGCCAGTGTGAGTGCAACCATTTTTCAGAAGTGAATGCCTTACGGGAACTAGGATAGCACGTCCCCTTGAGCAATAGGTAATTTTCTCAGGAAAAGTTCTGTTGGAGAAGGATTAGCTCAACCCCTGCTACTGTTCCTGGAAATGAATTTGACCTGTTAACAATAACTTCGATTTCAACAGGAGCACAGATTTGTCCTCAAACAGGAATGATCCTCCTCACAATTTCGACTCTTATTTCTGAAGATGCTTGGTCTCCTTGCAAGTGAAAACTTTTGGGAAATAAGCGCTGAAACCCTTATCACGCAATTCTGCAAATATTGAGAACCGATGTGCCTCTGATCGAAGTTGATTAGAGTTCCACTGTCTGTGCTTCACCTTCACGCAAGCTTGAGATGCCTGTTCAAAGACTCATTTCAGCAATTTACCCAGAGATCTGGATTTTACACGTTCCGTGGTCGATTCCTGCGGGAAACTTCGCCAGTCCAATCCCTAGTGCAAGAACAATTTCAGCCACACTTGGCACCAACGTTAACTCGATCTCTGCAAAACAATTCTGTGTCTTCAGATTTGACCTGCGGCTCCTTCAGATGAGTTGATTCTACCTTTCCACGGTGCTTCAACCAAGTAGTTGGTCCTTCAAAATACCATGTGCACGTAAACAAGTGTGAGACACATTTATACATTTCATTCCTTTGATCTCAATACAAATTCCTTAGCAATGCCCAAGATTTATCGTTATGGATAGAAGAGTGGCAAGGATTGCATTATGATGGTCCAAAATAATGGAGACTTAGGTCATGAAGAATGTTATACACATCGATACACTTAACTAAAAATGATTGAGTGACATCAATTCATGGACACTAGTAATTGCCACTCACTATATCAATATGTTTAATTATATAAATCTCCACAATTAGATATTTCTAAGTGAATTATAATTTTAAATTGTCTTTACGCAAAACCACATTATCTTATTTGTGAGAAATTGGTGTGTTTATCAACTATTGTTGATTTTGTAGGTACATTTATGAGAGATTGACCTAAAGTCACCATCTAGTTGGTAAAAACTAGCAAGTCACATGGCAATTAATAAGTTATCATAAAGTCACAAAATTGATTGGAAAATTAAAACTTTCTAGAAGTGCATTTTATATATTGGGGTAGTCTTTCAATAAATTAAAATGATGGAAAAGAAGTGATTTGTAGAAATTTTAACCCATGTATGGAATTGTTACAAGACTTCATTGATAAGTGGACAATTTGTTATATTGCAATAAGTAGACTAATGTGTAGATTGAATGTTAAATAATAAGACGGGGTTTTACTTCAGCTAGTGTTACAAAATTATCTAGAAAAAGTAATTGTTGCAATAGCCATTAATAAGAATGTTTTGATGAGAAATAAGGATCATAATTTGAGAAAAATCTTCATATAAATGAACATTTAAATGCGTGAATAAATAAACCTAGACATGGAACAAATCTTGTTGTGATGTGGAATCTATCATAAAATGAGGAATGTGATTATTTGTCTCCAACATAAAATAATAAAAAAGTTTTCATAATAATAATATATAGGTTATATAGAGGTAATGTGGGGATAACAAAGCATAAGGAAACAAATCAATATTTCTGGTCTACAAGAGTGGCTACATTACCTAAACCTACAAAGCTAATTCTCATATGAATTTTTCTTAGGTTTTAAGAACTTTGGTGCAATTTAGAGATCTTGTAAATTTATATTGACTTCAAAATTGTTGGGTCTATCTTAGGCATTAGGCAATAGTAGTTAAAAAATTTAGGACTTAGGACTAAGAATTTTTCAAACCACAACAATATTAGTGAACTAAATAGAGTTTCATCAACATAGAAATGTTCATCAAGTTAATGCCCTACGTCTAGCATATAAATATAATAACTTCAAAAAATGATATTTTAAAATACATTATCAATTATTTATTTTCTAGATATTTTAGTAAGTTTCCTTATTATATTGAGGATTATCATACTCATTGGTTATAAACTAGCATTGTTATTGTTTACTTCTCTCCCATTTCAAAGTCAAAATTCAGTACAATGGAAATCATTTGTACATCATGCAACTAATATGGTTTAGTCCATGAAAATTATCAAAACTTATGGATATTAGACCTATCATTTAACTACACACTAGTTTCCCAATATCAAAGTTTAGCAAAAATTGCACAATCTAGAATTTTTTTTGAGAGACAACATTATAAAATTATGTCTTTGACAAGACTAATAGTTGCTAGTTACATTTTGTTAATTGATATATAATAAATGAAAATTTAATATCCAATGTTGAAGCAAATTCATCTATTAAATACATCTCTTTCTTGATAATCTTGGACAAGCAATGTTTTTGTACTATATCTAGTTGGGTAATATTCGCTGCATAAGTTATCATGAACTTAATTAAATTACTTTTGAACATCATGCTTTGATAGCTCATAAAATGCACACATAATATAAAAGTTATTAAAAGTATTTTAAAAGATGTAAGTTACCCTACAGTGCTTTCCAATGCAATTTAGCTCTTCATTTGTGTTTCTGCATCTATAATAATTGATTTATAACATTTTTGCAATAACAAGATTTTCCAAATTTCCTCAAGGATATTTGATCCCTATACAAACCCTATCCAAATCAATATAACTTAATCTTATATATTGCACTTGTATTACCATCAATTGTGAGAGTTGTTTTTCATTATGAACTTGAAACATTATTAACCAAATTAATTATGTATTGTAAATAGTCCAACCTATGAATTCTTGTGCAAACATATTCAAACTTATGACTCATTCATTAAACTTATATATCCATTCCATATTATATAATATCACATAACCAATATAATACAATGTTAATAAATTCACGTAACCTTGAAGAATACTTATATGAATTTAATATATTTTATACCTTCTATAGTTTTATATAAAATCAGAACTCATTCATTAAACTTATATATCCATTCCATATTATATAATATCACATAACCCAATATAATACAATGTTAATAAATTCATGTAACCTTGAAGAATACTTATATGAATTTAATATATTTTATACCTTCTATAGTTTTATATAAAATCAGAACAAATGTATATTTATTTTTATATTTTTTAAAATCCCCATTCCATATTAGATAATATCACAAAACCCAATATAATACAATGTTAATAAATTCACGTAAACCTGAAGAACACTTATATGAATTTAATATATTTTATACCTTTTATGATTGTGTCGAGGGGCTCTCTAGAACACTTATAGGAATTTAACATTTTTTATATCTTCTATGATTGCGTCGAGAGGGACTCTCCAATCCAGTATGGAAAGGATGTTGTAAGGTTATGTTATGTAAACATTTTGACTCAATCAAATTACATAACAATACAAATAAAAATAAAATATAAAAAAAATTAATAATTATAATTATAAAAATAAAATTAATAATTATAATTATTAATTAAAATATTTTGACTAGGTCAAATTACATAAAAATAAAAATAAAATAATATAAAAGAAAGAAAGGAAAAAGAAATTAATAATTATAATTATCAATTATTAAGAATTAAACTAGTCTAGATCCATCTTAACTTCAGATCTACCAAAGGTCAAGAATTAAAATGGAACTACTTTAATTTTATATAAACTCTGGTTCTATATAAACTCAAGAACAAATTTATAGTTTTTTATAATTATTTTAATCCCCATAATAATATCACAAAATCCAATAAATACAATTTTAATAAATTCACATAAACCCTGAAAAACACTTATATGAATTTAATATCTTTTATAATAATAATAATAATAATAATAATATCCATTTTTAAGGTCACAACCAAGCCAGACACCAAATTGGTGTATGAGACCCCCTTGTTTGTGGGACAATGGACCCACCTCCGCACAACAATTTGACTGCTAAATCTACAAAGGCATACATACTCTACCCCCTCTGGTTTTGAACCTGTGACCTCTTAGAAGGAAACACATGCTCTTAACCATTAGGCCCGTTCAAGTTGTATAAAAATCACGAACAAATATATAATTTTTTTTATAATTTTTTAAATTCCATTTACTCAATTTCATTAAACAATAAAAGAACAAGTTGGATTATCCAAATCTCTTACACATAAAAAGCAACTATAAAATAAGTCATATTGACCCCATTCATTATTTGCACAGTTTCTCTTACACATAAAAAGCAATTATAAAATAAGTCATATTGACCCCATTCATTATTTGCACAGTTTCTCTTACACATAAAAAGCAATTATAAAATAAGTCATATTGACCCCATTCATTATTTGCACAGTTTCTATAGATGGGACTTGATCATGTTTCCGTCCTCCCAAATCTCATTTGGGAAATTTTAATATTTCTTTGGTAGTTGAGCTGAACTGGACGAATCAATTCCCTCCATACAAAGCATCAACTATCACAAGTGTAATACATGCAATTCCATTATAACTGTTGACGTTACCTACAATGACGCATTTTGATGTCGTTCATTTTACATGGGAATACAAACAAGCATCTTACAAAAATGAATACAGTCAAAAAAATGTTAGCTAAATATGGTCAATGGTCCAGCATGACATATGAGAGGGAAAACTGCATTAGCTTGCAGTGGAACTCTTGATTGAGTTGGAGCTTGAAAACTTAACCAGTCCAAAAAATTATATATGGGGTCCTTAATGGGGTAGTTTCCTATCTTGCAAGAATGCCAAGGCAATAAATTTTATCAAATTCTACAGAAATCGGCTGTCTTTGACTTTCTAAACTGCTCAATTTCTATAAAGAGATTCCTGATTTATTTCTTTCAATTCTGTTCTAATGAAAAATCAGAGAATAGCATGTTTCTCAACGAGCTATGACTGCCTTCCTGTAAAAATAGTAAGAAGAATCTAGGGCACTTGAAACATGCAGTTCACTTCCAACACTGGAAGCATTGCACCTTGCTTGAAAAGATCTCAAAAGTTCAACTGTACAGGTCAATCAAGTGCAAGTTGTTGCGATTGCTGTTAATTAACATAAAACTTCATCTCAGAAAATTCTATATTACACTCATTTGATATTTCCTATTCTCCTACTTGTATGTTATAGGCCCGGATCTGGACATAACAAACCGACGAAGAGGACTAGGCCCGGATGTGCCATCGGAACTCGGGGTATCTATGAAGGAAACCTTTCTCATTCCAGTGTAGTCAAGTGGCCCTGATAGGCGGACACCACCACCAATAGGTTTGATGTCTGCATCACTGGAAGATTCCAAATCCAGAAGTGGAGACTTTCTCTGGGCTGAAAACTTAAGTGTGCTTGATGTTGCTCCCTCGCTGGAATCCACAGTATGATCACTATAAAATTGTCCATTCCTTGAAGGTACATGGCTTAGTGGTATGCCCAAAGAATGTCTCCTTGACGGACTAATCAGTACCAAAGTGGGTACAGAATTTTCATAGTACTGTTGGTAGATTGACCTTAAGATTGCATAGGGTACATGCACTTCCAGTGTGCTTCGTGAAAGATAATTTGAGAGCTCACATAATTGATCCAGGAATAGTAACTTTGCCACTAATGGGGACCTGTTCATACAATCATTTATAAACATGTTTTTTTAGCTTAGATTGAAACGGATTGCCGTGCAGTTGAACTTGTAAGTGACAAAAAAGACCATACCTGTTACTGTCACTCCAGGATTGAAGTATAATCGTTGAAGCACATTTAATGAAGATTTTCATAGATGCCTTTATGTTCACCTCAACAGATGTAATTCCCTCCAGGTTCTGTAATTCTGCTTCCAGGTCCTTAAGTTCAGTACCATTCCTGTTTGACTGTTGCTGAGAAAGAAGCTGCCTCTCAAGTTCTTTCCTTTCTGCCCTAACAAATTCACTTGCAGCAGTAACTGCATTTATGCACCTGAAAATTTCCATAATCATCAGTGATGCTGACCCAGATGCTAAAATATACAGACTTTTAATTTCTGTAATTAACTAGACTTCAGAACAATAGATTCTTTAAATGGCAGCATGGAAAAATATATGAGAACAAAAATTCGATATACCTTGCCAAACAATGGACATTATTGTTGAAGCCTCCAGTACTAACATTAAACGTAGAAGTACTCCAGATGTTGGATGTCATACATGTTGCATAGAGATATGGCAACAAGCCCCATGTAACATCACCAACACCAACCATGTCCAAGAGGATGGAGTTAACTAATGCAGTATCATGTTCTGTGGTCACACCCAAAGTGTTGGTTAATGTTTTCAACCTCCGAATATCTTCTCTCTCCGGCAGAGAAGCTGGTAAGTGTTTTGTGAAGTCTGACAATAGTGAGAATAGCAGAGGAGTATTTGCATCAAGGACTTGTCCAGCAGCTTCAGCTAACAGAGAACTAAAGCACAATGCTTGTCCTACCTGAATTGAAAAGTTAATCAGAGGCTCTAACTCATGAACCTGTTTCAAATAATAATCCCTTTCCCTCCAATTATGCATACGTGCAGAGAGGGCCTCAAGATATTCCTTGTTGGAACGCAATGTAGTATCGATGCAGCTCAAAAGAGCAGTCAGATGCTCTCGAATGATACCATCAAGTTTATCAACACCATATGGACCAAACAACCGAACAAAAGCCTTGAGTTCGGAAAGGTCTGTTACCGCCTCAGCAAAGTACCCCCCAACTGGTCTTGCACTCTTGAAGCACTTATCTATAGGTGTAAATAAAATACCAGCACCATTTACATCTTTAACAACATTCTCCAGGTACCAATCACAGATAATTGAAATCGCTGTGCCTGTGTTCTGTACAGGTTTCTCAAAAGTATGCAAACCATGTATGGGTCCAGAAAATGCCTCACACAACAACACCTCCCGCATACCCTGAGTTAAATCCATACTTACATGCTGTTCAACCAGATGAACTATATTCATATGACGGTGAACCAATGACTCCAGAACAGAAGGCCGCTGAAGGTCCCTATCAATCTTTAAAATTGTAATCAACCTTCTCTTGAAGTTGTTTAGTACACAATCCCTCAGGTACTGTAAAATGAAATCCAACAATCAATGTGCTAGAATTGAAAAGCTTATTTGTATTATAGTAAGCAGCTCGACATTCATAAACTACTAGAAAATAAATGCCCAAAGGAAGAAAAAATTTGGAAATTGTAATCAATCTTCTCCTGAAGTTGTTTAGTACACAATCCCTCAAGTACTGTAAAATGAAATCCAACAGTCAATGTGCTAAAATTGAAAAGCTTATTTGTATTATAGTAAGCAGCTAGACATTCATAAACTGCTAGAAAATAAATGCCCAAAGGAAGAAAAAAATTGGAATATATATATATACACACCCTTCAGTGGTCTGCACTTTAATACACATTCTAGTTATTGTAGTCTGAAGAGCCTTTTAGAATCATTTAACTTCCACTAAAGTAAAGGAACTGATAAAACGATGGGGCAATCACTGGCAAAACATAAAATAACTACACAAGTATTTGATACAATGACAATTACTGTGATGATGTCAGGAAAAATAATAATAATAATTCCATTTATCTATGCGGAAGATTTATGTACTCTATATCCATGTCCTTATCAGTATATTGACCCCATCTCCATAAGCACTTACGAATAATGTTTTCACGGCCTGGACATGGTTGTCTTCATAAGAATCTGTCAGATAAATACCACTTAGCAGCTTAGTAATATTATAAGGTATAGTCCAAAGAGAATTAGGACAAGCAGAAGAAAAAAGGCATAAATTTTGTCAATCATGTAATTTAAATGAGTTTTGGAACCCACTAGCTACTTCATTATGATACTGAATCGAATCAATGAACTGATTAGAGCCCAATTAGCTGCTTAATAGCATGATCATGGACTTGCTGCCTAATAGTCAACTTCAAACAGCTCCAACTGTCATAGATGTGAACTATCACACAGCATCATCTCAGATATTCTAGGGTTTATATACTGTTGATGAGAGTAGCTAAGGCAGGTACTTCTGCACAGGTCTATGTGTCTAGACATGCAAAAGTCACCCAATTGACCCTTAACCTTGGAAATTACTTAAATTATTAAAGTAACTAACTTTTATAAGATAAAGTGAGTTAATCTAAAGAAATGCAAAGGTTATTTGCATTAGTGAATTAGATAAATCTCAACCATCGATCTCAAATGATGATGAGACTTAATCTCAACCATCAATCACTTACGAGATTAGGGTCATGGATTTGGTCAATAACTCAAACTTCTAAAAGGAAGGCTAGTCTAAGGGAGAAAACACATCTTTTAGCACAAGAAACAGTGAAATAATGAGATCTCAATGATTAGATGAAGGACTGTTCTCCACTCTGTGTCAACTACCCTATAGCAGTGCACATTATTTTTCAAAGCATTCCATCATGTTCAAGCAGTCAGAGATCTAGAGATCATCATCTTTCAGCAATTTTGTCGAGGTTGTCAATCCAAATTCTGCAGCACAGTGGGCCATCACTGTAAAAATGATGCTAGTATGTTTATAAAGCCATGTAACACACCTAGGTAAACTTAAGAATTTTCAGCAAAGAGTTTCACTCTAGGGAGTTTTTTAACCTCAACTAATTATTTATGTTTTTCCTAAACATCAAATAATTAGCGGAGTTTTTCTCCCAAGCATACCCCAAAGCTAGAGCGGGTCTCGATGGTGTTGTCTTATTTGAGTCTTAGTGTATAGAGTCATTGTATAATGTCATACTAGATCATATCTAAAGTCTTGCAGAATTTGGTTAAGTTTAAGTGTCTAATTTTTATTATTAAAATTTCCCACTGGTCGAGATTTTAATAATTATTTTGATGTAAATTTTAGAATGTAATGTCTATAGAAGTTGATGGGGGCATGAGTAAGAACCTCTACACCTCAACTTTCTATTTAGACAAATTTTGAGGGTTAAAATTATGTCTAGCCCCCAGATTATTATTATTTCTATTTTCCAGCAAAAAAATGGCAAAATAATTAACCGGAAATTGGTCAGAAAATAAAAATGAGAGAAAATAAATTCTCTCCAAGTGAAAATATTTAAAAAAAGGAATGTGCACTTTCCAAGAAGGGAATCTCCACAAATCAGGGAAGCAAAAATTCAAGAAAAATTCGTTGGGCCAGAAAAGAGGAATTAATTCCTAGAAAAGTCATTTTTTTAAGGAAAATTGAATTTATGGTCCAAGTTGGTTAAGTGAATGGGAGTTTTTCGAGGAGAAAAGATCAGAAAATTTATTTTTTGGACCAAGAAAAAAGCAATTATCAAGGACTTAGAATTTTTTCTCAAGCAATCAAGGGTGGAGATTATTTTGACATGGATCAAGCATTTAACCAGCTAGGATCAAGTCAAATTTGTGCACCTTCATGGACCTAGTCATTTTTCACTTGGAAGAGTCTCTAGAACTCTCATTTTTTCTATATAAGGAAGCATATGCTCCTCATTGTAACATCTCTTGATATTGTACTTTGGCTTTTGGCTCTTGAAGCTCTCTATTTTGAAATAATAAAACACAAGTCTTTGGGGTGAAGTATTGTGGCTCTTCTTCTATGGATATGGTAATGATTCTTTGAGTTTTAAGTTTCTACTGGTAATCACATTTGTTATTTCCATTTGCTCATGGTAGAATTATTAGTGTATAGCTATCTTATACTGGTAATTGGATTTGAAGAATATTTTAGGATTGGACGTGGCTAGTGTGTTTTTATTTAAGTTACTAGAACTTCCTTCCATTGTATTTTTCCTATCTCATTTGGATATAACAAAACTTCTCTGAGTTGTATAGAAAATCATTTGTTTGAATCAGATCTCATGTATGAGGGGATGGTTTTGTTTAAGTTAACCCACTCTTGAGTGATGAAGTGGGTGTTGATTTGGGGTAGCATCGGATATGCTCTAGCCATGAAAATTGGTGGAGAGACTAAAGCATATGAGATCTCCAAGACCCATAAATGGTTTGGACAGATTGTACACGGTTTGGGAGATATTAAAATAATTAGTATTTTAATGGAGTTCCTAAGTCTAAACTTAGGAAAAATAAAATATTAATGGATATTAAAATAAAATTGGGTTAGAAGGTTCCAAAAGTCATGGATCAAGCCAAATCTAATCTTAGCCGTTGATTAGAGATTTAATCTCGACCGTTGAAGGACCAATGAGAAAAGTATAAGAGGAGGCTTGAGGGTCAGTTAGAGAATAGACCAGAGTGATCAGTGATTCATTTTGCTAGAGCGGGGTTGCTAAGCAAAAGTGAATCAGTGATCAGCAACCAAGGGTAGTGAGTACTGGGTAGAGAGGCAGAGACAGTGCCAAGAGACCAACGCAGAAGCAGAGAGTGAAAGCAGCAGCCAGAGCAGGGCACGCAAAGCCCAGTAGAGACAGCGCAGAGCCCAGAGGGACTGCGTCATCCACGCAGAGGGCAGAGGAAGTGACGTAGAGGGCCCCAGAGGCTGCGCAGTGCCTCAGAGGGCTGATGCAGAGGGTCCTGGGGCTGACGCAGTGTAGCAGGAGGTTGACGAAGAGGCTCGAAGGGCCAGTGTTGAGCTTCAAAGTCATCGGAGAGGGTTTTGTGGGACAAGTTTTCTAAATGCATGTTTCCGAATAGAGAGGTATTGCTACGATGTAATTTTTCTTTGTCGGGTGAGCTGATTAGGCACCCAGTTGTACTCAAGGAAACACTGCATAATAATATACCCTCAAAATAGTTGCACCAGTTTCTTGCATTGGGTTTCTCCAGGGATATTTGTCCAAAAATAACGGTGTAACTTGTGTGTTTGTTTTCTTTCAGCTAATGATCTGTAGATGTTGTGACTGTATTGTGTTTATTTCGGTATTTAAAGGTTTTAAATAATTTGTTCAGAATTTACAAATAGAAGAAATAAACCAGGATTAATTTCCTAACGGATAGACTTAGAAAATTCAATAGTCGGAGAATCCACTATATTTCACTAGACGATTTTTCTAAGGAATTTGTTGTAGGGTTTCTAGACCTGGGCTTGGGGAAAATTATTTATTTCATCTACTTCTCTAAACCACTGTGCTTAATTGAATAAATCTGCTAATAAGAGCTTTGTTTGTTGATTGTAGGAACCAAGTTGTACTCGTATTCCTTTGATCTCACCCTTGTATATTTGTAAATAAATTTTTGTGAATAGATCTAGCAATTATATTTTAGTTGATTTGTATATATATTTTGCCTTGGGTTCTATTTCACATTTTGTTTGCAGATCTGTGAGCCAGGGTACGGATTTCTCTAGCAAATTTTTTGCAGGTGGATCTGGCCCCAAATGCTAGGAGAAACAAAGATTTTTTGAAGGTCGTAGACCTATCCTACCCTCTGATCCAAATCAAATTTTTCTTTGAGGGCTTTAAGTACAAAAATTTTACAAATCTTTCTGGTTTTTTTCTCATTAAAATCTCTTAAACATATTTTTTTAGGCCCCTTTTTCAACATTGGTTTGGTGAAAATCATTTTTTAATCTCAGATCTGATTTTGTTTGAAAGTCGTGTCTGTTGCAGGAGTATTTTCTGTCCAAGACCAAGGGCAAACCCTTGACATTTTGTGCAAACGCTAAGCTTTTTGTTTGCAGAGAATTTCTTTGGGATTTTTAAGCCCGGATCTTACTGAGTAAAATTTATTTAGAGGTTTGAAATTGTTTGCAAAAATTTATTGAAGGAAGCCGTAGGGTTTTCTAGCCTTTTTTCTGCAAGACAGAGCCTTTAGAGGCCTACAAACCCTGGTGCAAGGCTTTGAAACCCTAACAATTTCTGTATGCATTTTCAAACAAATTTCTGGAGAATCCAGTGTCAAAAATTTGAAGTTGATCCAATATTAACATTTTAAGTTTTCAATTGCAACATTTTTTGGGGGCCTATTCCTCCTTGGCCGAGAGTCTATTCCTCGACGTTTTGCAGTGAAAATCACAACTTCCTTCAATGTTATTTACCATAAATTTGGAGGAGGGCCATGCCAGAAGGCTTGGATCCTATCGTTACTATTTGAGGAAAGCTGCAAGCATTTTGAGGTTTGTCTCTTGGAGCTGCAAGCTCTACAAGTCTGCCATATTCACCTGTCCGAGAGCCATTCTTGGCCTGAGCATTTTTGTTAGTAAATCGAATTTCTGGAAGCTGTCCACAAATTTTTTGGGGCCATTCTCTTTGTCAGGGCCATTTTCAATTTTTTGAAGTCAATCTTTTGGAAGTCATCTTCAATTCTTGGATCAGAATCGAATTATTGAGGAGTCGTCTTCATCTTCTGAATTTCTTTGACGTCCTGCAATTGGAGCCAGAAAAAAATTGGGGCAAAGGAAAAAAAATCCATTAAAAAGTTGAGGCCATTAAAGTTAAATTCTAATTCAACAATTGCGTTAATTATTTCCTTGAGATTGGACGTCAATTTTATTAGAGGTAATTTCATTTGGGAGAATCGATTGAACATTTACATTTCTCTTTTAATAATCAAAGTTGCTAAATAATCTTTAATCAAGTTACCTAGATAAATAATTGTCTTGCCCTTAGATCTCCTAGACTTGTTGCAACAAGTTTTCCCTTTCTAACCGTCCTTAGGGACTACCCCCCTTAGCTTACCTAGGAGAGAGCTTGAACGAAGTGAGTAGGGAATAGGTGACAATCCCTACTCTAAGGGTTGCACCATAAAAGATTATACCTTGCGGGGTTAGAAACTTTTCGCGTATTTAGGTATACATCTTAGGTGACAACAAGGACTATTATGTAAGTTTGCAAGGTTCAAGGAAGATTGCAATGGGAAACAAGGGAGAAGGAACTAGATCAGCGAGCAATATTGAAAGACAGATCTGCAAAAGGTTTGATTAGTTGGATCATTTCCAGGTTTTGTTGTATTTGTATTTTTCCTTGGAGGGCCAGTTTCCTAGGAAGGGAGCCCTTGTATGCTGTAGATTATTGATAATGAAACAACAAATTTTGAAGGGAAGAAATTAAGTGTGCTTGTGCTTAAGATTGGTGCTTTAATTTGCTTCTGCTGTTATATTTTATTTACGTGTTAAAAATCTCAGCCGTACTTTTTATTCAGCAGATCTGCATAATAATCTGCTAGGAAATCATTAGTCAGGCTACCAGGTTTAGAAAATTAACATATACAAACCCACAAATCCCACTAAGAAAAAAGAAATCATACTCTCTCTAGGCCCTAGGAACACCGCTCCAAAACATCCCTTAAATTGTTGGGGGAAACTTCATTCTTATCATTACTTTCAACGAGAAAAGGGGAGGCATTCTTAGGTTCATCGAGGATAAATGAATCAAAGAAATCAACAAAGAGCTTACGATGTGAGCATGATAAAGGGTAATGGATGCCACATTGGCAAAATGAAAAGTGGTGGCCTGCAACATAGAGCAATTCACTTAGACTGATTCATAGTTTTTGAATCCTACATGGGAAGGAAGACAATGATGGCAGCCAAAATCATTCCAAGTACAAGGTCTAACCACTAGCTGAAATGCACAAGATGAAAATGTCAAGGCACTCATAAGGCTCTGTAATTCTACTTTGAGAAATTACGGATAACACATACGGACATCCAAAATAATATAGGGACTAGTGGGAGGATGCTGGAAGATTGGCCAATAGAAAAATGTATATTTCAACACAAATTTAAGCACTTGAAATTGAAACTAAAATCCTAGAACGTAGACTTTTCGAAATATATTCCAAGCCAAAGGAGAATTGGAGAAGAGCATGATGGACATTCAAAAGGTAATATTGGCCAAGGGAATAACAACATACCCAAAAACTCAAGAGACTCAACCTCAAGAAAATTTGGACTGTTATCAAACAAACTCACACTTCTTGAGATAAAGTCCGAAAACTTCAAGTGCAGGTCCAGTGAAACTAAGAGGGGGCCACCGTCACCTCAACGACCCTCTTCTACACTTTAGGTCAGCTCACCTCTAGCTCAATGGGGGATTCCCTAGGTTAAAATTGATGGGATTTAAGGTAATGAGTTCCAAGGATGTGAAGAGTAAATCCAGCAAAATGGTTTTGAAAGAATTTCAGGGTATAGTTTGACGGAAGGACTAGTGCCTTAGCCTACTACCTCAGTTTTGGGGCATATGTGGTCAACTAATGACTCCTTTGGAGGAAGGCGAGTGGATCTAGGGTGATATTCAGGGCTATTCACTACCGGTCATAGAATATCCACCTGGTATCTTACAAAATCCATGAAGTTCAAGGGAATATTCTCCACTAGAAATCTTCCACTACAAAAGTACAATTATACTTGATAATCATCCATACATAAATCCAGCAAGATTAGAATGGAGACTTCAAAATAGTTATATTTACCTCAGAATCTCGGATCTGTGGTTGCTGTAGGATTGACTTCATGTAATGGTGCCAATAATCAGACTTTAATTCCCTTTTATAGTAAATTCTGGTCTTCAAAAGATGGTTGACTTCTTTTCTTCAATATCTTGGCTCTTGACTGTAATTCGGTGCTTATTTTAGTGGAGGATGCCCTAGATACTCCATGAGTGAGAGGAGTTATAGCCCAGAAAATTAATCCTCGTCTCTTTGGTCTCCCTTCTTCTCTTCTTGATGATTGATGCCCTTGATAATCTTTTTGTGCTTTGGTTCTTGAATGTCCTTTATTGGGTTGCCCTTCTTTGACTTGTCACCTTAGCTCTAATACCATGTTGAGAAATCTAGGGGCAACAACATAGGATGATTTCTCTTGTAATGATAATTGTTTGTGATGTATTTTAACTTCATTTGCTTAGCTTCTTCTTTTACTTATTGTCATTAGTGTTTTTCTTCATCAAACAACTACCAAATCATAAATAACAATAAGACAAAGGATACAAGATATAGGCGAACAGTGAGGGCCAAAACTTCTCCAATCTGAGAGAAAAACCCACGAGAAATCTTCTTCTTATAGAATCTTCAATCGACAAATTCCAAGACCTAGACCCTTGACAAGATCTCCTAGACAAAGACACCTTCAAGACCAAGTCCAATTTCTTCCTTGTAGAAGTTTCTCCTCACAATGTTAACCCAAGTCAAGCTTGCAATTATGACTGCAACTTTGGCCCTCTAAGTTTACAATTTCATCCCCCTATTCTAGAAGTTTGACCATATTTGGAGCAGTTTGACTAGAGTTGACTTTGACCTTGGAAGGGAATTTGAATGAGGGTTTGACTTGGTATGTAGGTGAAAGTTTGGTATTGGTTCTTGGCTTGGATATCTCTCATTTTGATCTAATTGGATAAGGAAAGCATTGCAGGGCTTTTCCCATTGTGGGGTTTCCCAAGGTAAAATTGTGTCTTGTCTCTTATGCATTGTGATCTCTATTTCCTTGAATGATTGAACAAATGTATAATTGCTTGATGAAGAAAACATTAGAATTAATAAGAAGACATCTAGCTCTCACAAGTAATTATCAAGAAGAAGAATTAAGTGTTAGACTATGTTGAGAAATCTAGGGGCAGAAACATAGGATGATTTCTCTTGTAATGATAATTGTTTGTGATGTATTTTTACTTCATTCGATTAGCTTCTTCTTTTACTTATTGTCATTAGTGTTTTTCTTCATCAAATAGCTACAAAATCATAAATAACAATAAGATAAATGACACAAGATATAGGTGATCAGTCACGGCCAAAACCTCTCCAATCTGAGAGGAAAACCCATGAGAAATCTTCTTCTTATAGAATCTTCAATTGACGAATTCCAAGACCTAGACCCTTGACAAAGTCTTCTATTCAAAGACACCTCCAAGGCCAAGTCCGATTTCTTCCTTGTAGAAGTTTCTCCTCATAATGTTAACCCAAGTCAAGCCTGCAATGATGATAGCAACTTCGGCCCTCTGAGTCTGCAATTCTCGACTAGACTGCAACTACTACAATTGTTGCACATATGGATGACTTATGGTTAGAATGATCTCTTATTCCTTCGCTTGGTGATCTCCCTTCTCTTCATCAATTCCGCCTCTAGATCAAGTTATAATGATCCCAAACCTTGACTCTAGATTGTGATCTTTCTATAATTGTATGTACTGTGAAGCCCTAATTGCCTTGCATGTGTGAAGAGAATAACCTAGAAATAGACTTGAAATGATGCTTCTTTTTATTAGCTTTTGTCTTATCTTTTTTTCGTTTCTTTCTGTGCTCCTTGGACGAATTTCTTGTATCTAATTGATGCCTTGACAAATGAGGTCGATCTCTCCTTCTATAGTCTTCATGTCACTACCTTTTGAGCTGACTTGTTGTTATCCTTAGGACGACTTGTAGCTTGTATTTCAACTTGGTCTTGGAGGGTCATTTGACTCTTATTTGACTCAAATAAAATCTTCCATGCAATATGTAACATGCCCAAGTGGGTCTTACATACTTGACAATGAATCAATTGACTTTATGACAAACCTAAGAGTTCACAATGGGAGCTTGACCTAAAATAAATTTCCTTGAGCATGAAACCCATTCCTCAAGATCACCAATAAATAAAATCATGATTACATCTGTCACTATGAAGACTGAACCTAGTTACATATTTCAACACATTGCCCCTGGTTTCTCAATAGATAAAACTATAGTTATTTGTCTTGATCTTGTAGAAGGTTGACTTCGCTCTTGGTGGATGGTCATCTTGTTGGTTAGTTGACTTTGATGTATCTCTTGTTGTATTAATTCTCTAAGGAAAAAGTTGGTTGGGGTTTTCCCCTATTCTGGGTTTTTCTAGGGTAAATCTTCTCGTCTCACTATGCACTGTGATCTCTATTGCTCTAATGCTTTCTATGTTTGAATTTCTGAATGTATAATTGCTTAATGACATCTTGAAAGAACAAATAATCATCTACGTCATTAGAAGTAATTATAAAGTTTCAGAAATAAGTGCTTGCATCTATTGTACTGGAAAAATCAACATGAAGGAGTATGTAAAGGTTGTGCGCTTGGGAAAAATGTCAAGAAGTCATTTCCAAGCAGTGATAGTAGGTCCAAGGAAATCTTGGATCTAGTTCATTTTGATGTGTGTGGTCCAATGCCAATGTAACTTTTATTGATAACTTTTCTCACAAGACATGGATTTACTTCAAGAAGGAAAATCAAGATTCTGAAATCAAATAATGGAGGAGAATACACTTCCAAGGAATTCATTGTCTTTTGTAAAGAAGTTGGGATTGAGAGGGAGATGATAGTCCCTTACAATCCACAAGAAAATGGGGATGCTAAATGAAAGAATAAGTCCATTGACGAATTTGTGAAGGTAATGATGCATGATCAAGACTTTCCAATGTTCTTATGGAGTGAAGCATTCATGAAAACAATATATATTCAAAATAGAAGTCCTCATCCAATCTTGGAAGATAAGATTCCTAAAGAAGCATTCATTGGACAGAAACCAAAGGTTGGGCATTTGAGAATCTTTGGTTGTCCAGTTTACATTCATGTACCCAAATATAAGAGGAAGAAATTAGAGCCATCAGGAAAGAAAGGAATATTTGTTGTATCCAACAAATAATCAAAGGCCTATAGAATTGATGTTCCAGGACAACTATAGGTTAAAGTTAGCAAGGATGTTACCTTTGATGAGAATGTTGCCTATTGGAAGTCCAAAGAAGCTTCCATGGACTCTGATGATGACAAAAAGCATGAAGCTCCCAAGGAAGAGAGTCCAGGTCCTTCCAATTCTCTAGAACATCCCATAGATCATCAAGAAGAGCCAGAAGGGCCTAGTGAACTAATGGATCCAGTTGTTGTTCATGAAATTAGGAAGAGACCAACTTGACTTTGATTTACATTACAAGAAGCAGAGGGACATGCAACTCCACATTACATCTTTAGGGAAAGCAAGAGACCTAAGAAGTATTCTGGATATGCATCACTAATGACTAATATCATTGATTTTGAACCTTCCAACTATGAGGAGGCAGCTAGCTAGCAAGTTTGGAAGGATGCTATGATAGAAGAATACCAATATATTATGAAAATTTATGTATGGGAGATTGTGCCAAAACGAGAAGGAAAGTCAATGGTGACCTCCAAATGGATATACAAGACTAAGCATGCAGTGGATGGTAGTATTGACAAGTACAAGGGGAGATTTGTGGCTAGAGGATTCTCCCAATAAGAGGGAGAGGATTACGATGAGACATTTGCTCCAACTGCCAGGTACACTGCAATTAGATCTATTATTTCAGTTGCTTCTTTTGTGGGTTCGAATTTACAACAGATGGATGTAAACATTGCTTTCCTCAACGGTGTGGTTGAGGAACCTCAAGGTTTTGAGGTTCATGGGAAGAAGTCTCACAATTGCAAATTGAAGAAAACCTTGTATGGACTTAAGTAGTCACCTAGAGCCTCGTATTCTCAAATTGATGGCTACCTGACAAGACTTGGTTTCTTCAAAAGTGATGTTGATCCAAATCTATATATCAAGGGTAAGAAAAATGAATCTGTGATTTTATTGTTATATGTTGCTGACTTATTTCTGATAGGTGTAGAGCATCTCATTATTTAGTGTAAGAGGGAGTTGGCCTCTGAATTTGATATGAAGGATCTTGGCTTGATGCTCTACTATTGGGACAAGAAGTATGGCAGAAGCCTAGTGAAATCTTCCTTGGTCAAGGAAAGTATATTATCAAGATCCTTGAGAAGTTTGGAATGAAGGACTGTAAATCTATGGCAACTCCCAAGGTGACTAATTTGAGGAAGTTGAGAGACATTGAGTCAGATTTGGTAGATCCATCTTGTAGAAAATTTGTGTCCTATAGCCACACTTGGTTTCAATTTGTTTTTCTCATCATGTGTAATGCTCAAACCCTATGTTCATTGCTGATTTAAACATGAATATAAAATTGCAATTAAAACATTGAGACTACCACTACATTTTCACTTTCACTTTCAGCTGATAAATAGCATGCACAAAAAATTTGGAAACTGATTTTTGGTCAACATGACTCTGAAAAAACCCCAAAGGGAAAACCAGTTGGAAGAGGATTTTATTTGCTTTTATCTCAAAGAAATTTACAGCATTAATTACAAACACAGAGGTACTTTTCTTGGAAATCAGGTCAGCCTCTAGAAACTCGAGCTGGTGTCTAGAAATTCGTGCCACAATCAGATTTTGACCCCTCGTGCCACAAACCAATAATAAATGCCCTTGAATTTCTTGTTTCTATCAGACCTATGACCCTCGAAATTCATGTAATTGCTCAGCAATATCTGCCTCGAATTTTGAGCTGCTAGACCTGACTTTTTGCCTAGCAATTCATGCCTATCAAACTAATTTTCTGCCTCGAAAATCACACACTCTAACTAGAATTTTCTCCTCATTTTTCAGGCCTATTATTCCAGCAAATCCCTCCTTGAAATTCGTGCCTCAGCTGACAATTTCTGCCCTTGAAATATGTGCAAAAGCTGCCTTGAAAAATGCATTGAGGTACCTCGAAAAACTTATTGAAGATGCACCATTGTACCTTGGTTTTCGTGCCACTGTCTCAGCCTTGGGATTCATGCTAGTACTTGCTTTCTCCTTGCTGCAAATTGGTTTCTCCTTCAACAAAAGTTTGCTATTCCAGCCTTCTCCTCTTCCCCCTCCTCTTCACTTCTCCAACTCTACAAATGAAGAATAAGCCTCCTCTTGCCTTTTTCCTCCTTTTTAGTCTTGATAACGATAAGAAGCCCTATCACTCAGATCAAAGGCTGAGATTAGAACTCAACTTCCCTTGATGAATCTCACATTGACCCCCTCATATGTCTCCCCATTAATTCGTGAGCTCCCCTAGTCACTTTAATAACCTTTTTCTCATAAAATCACTTTAATATAATAAAGTACAATGTACTTTTTGAACCTCATAAAGTCACTAAAAAGTCACATGACTCTAATAACCACATAAAGTCACACTAAAAAGGTGGGTTCACATGTTCAAAAAGCACTAGGAAACCTTTTCAACACATCCATGTAGCGAAAACCTGATTGGCTCCTTCACGTATTTGGTTGATAGTAGGTCGGACATTTGCTTTGCAGTGAACGCTCTGACCCATTGTAGGTGGAACCAAGACATGATCATTGGATTGCAGCAAAGCATGTATTGAGATATCTACGTGGTATTGTTGTTTATGGTTTGAGATATGTCACAAACGGTGATATACAGCTGCATGGATATAGAGATTTTTGTTGACAAATGTAACTAGGTTTGGTCTTCATAATGACGTGTAATCGTGATTTTATGTAATTGATGTAAAGAAGAAAATAAAATTATTTTTGTAATGCTTGAGTCATGGGTTTCATGCTCAAGGAATTTTATTTTATAGTTAAGGCACCCATTGTGAGCCTTTAGGGTTGGTCATCAACTCATAAAGTCTAGGAAGTCAATGTCATGTATTGAAGAAATGTTACATATTGTAAAAAGTAATTTTGATTGCGTCAATAGACCTCCAAGACCTTGTCACAAGCTATTACTCATGTTGGCCTTCTAAAAGGATGAAGATGTTTCTAGACAAGCATGTCGGCCTATGTACAAGGAGAAGTCAGCTTATTTTGATGGACAAACCACTATATATAGGGCAGCTAAGCCTCACCCATGACAGAAATTCGGTCAAGCATCAAGGACAAGAAAAGAAGAGCGAAGAGAAGAAGCCTATAACCAAGCGAAGGAAGAAGGACCATAACGGAGTTTATTTTCTGATCTGTTTTGGGTTATAATCCACTCCACAAGTGCGAGGAATTGATGTTGTATACTGCAGAAAGAGCCGAGATATCACAGTCACACTTGAAGGTCAAATCGGGGAGAAAGTTAAGGTAGATCTCAAGTTGAGTTGTCAAAGAAGAAGCCTCCACTTGGAGCGAAGGAGATAAAGGGATCAAATCACTGTATATCCCTCACACATGCTGCAGCTAGGGTTTTTTGAAGAAGACAAGGGTTGCAGGTCTGAATCTAGAAGCTGAAATCTTAAGGGAAGACGAGTCATAAGTTGAAGCAAGCAGTTTGATCATCATTGACTCAAGGAAGAAGAAAGGAGCCTTGTCACATGGTCTTAGAGTGGTCAATAGGTCAAGGGTCTTGGTTTTGGTATTTGTCAATTGAAGTCTTTATAAGAAGAAGAATTCATTTGAGTTTTCCTCTCAAGTTGGAGAGGTTTTGGCCTTGGCTGATCGCCTACATTCTGTGTCTTTTGTCTCTTTATTGTTTATGCCTTGGTAGTTGTTTGGTGAAGAAGAACACTATAATAATCTAATTAAAGAGAATATTCTAATCTAAAGAAGTAAAAAGAATTCACAAGCAATTATCATCAAAGAGAAATATCCTAATCCTAATGCCCTAGATTTTTCAACAATTTCAATTGGGCAGGGAGTGCAGAAGATAGGAAGAGTACATCCGAAGGTTGCTTCAGTTTGGGCTCTGGTATGATTTCTTGAATGAGCAAGAAGCAGACAATTGTTGCACTCAACACTATCAAGGCCGAGAATATTGCAGCAAGTTTAGTGAGCTGTGAAGCAGTGTCGCTTGGTAAGTTAATCGCAAGACTATCTGATCAAGTGTTGGAATTGACCATGATATAGTGACAATGAAAGTTGTGTGAAACTTTTAGTTAATCGAGCTTTACATGACAGGTCGAAGCACATCGAGATCAAGTACCACTTCATCCGTGACATGGTGTCGAAGGGAGTAGTGAAGCTCCAATACATCTCTACTGATGAGCATATAGTTGATTTTCTTAGAAAGCCTTTGTCCAAATCGAAGTTTGTATACTTCAGGGACAAGCTTGGAGTTGTTAAGAATGCTTCTCTCAGTGAGAGGGAGTACTGATGTGATAGCATCAGGGACAAATTCTCCCTGGTGTTGATTACTGGTAGCATCAGATGTACTCTAAGTCTCAAATTTTGCAGGGAGGCTTGGGCACATGTATTCCAAAGAACCCAGAAAGCGTTTTGGGAAATTCCACCCGTAGATAGTTTTATTAAAATAATTAATTATTTTTAATGGGTCCCTAAGTCTAAACTTATGAATTTAAAATAAATAATGGGTATTAATCTAACTATGGGTGTAACTTCTAGAAGAAGACAAGGACCAAGTAGAAATGATCTTAGCCATTGATTAGCTTCTAATCTGGGCCATTGAATGTCAACGAGAAGGTTATTTAAGGAGACTTGAGGGTCATTTGGAAGACACAGAGAGAGAGATCAGAAGTTCAATTTTTTGAAGCAAAGCAACTGCCAGAGAGATTTTCGATAGTGATCTTTTGCAGTGAGGGTAAAATATAGTATCAAGAAGAGGGAAGTTTTCATGGGCTAGAGAGTACAAGGCAGAGAGGGTAGAACGACATCCAGAGAGACGTTAAAGCTGGCCCACACAGTGGTAATGCAGAGCCTAGAGGAAGATAGAATTCCTGTAGAGGAAATCGAGTTTCAGAAGCCAGGAACCGGGGTGTGAGACCAGGAGGTTGGAAATCGAAGTTTCTGGGCAGCAAAGGATCCATAGGAAGAGCAACGCAATCCCCAATTGAGGTTACGCAGACACTGCATAGGGTTGACGCAAATCTGCGCAGAAGGGACACAGAGCCTCCTTCCAGCGAGATCAACGTCAAATTTTTCCAATGATAGGGTGAGATCATCTCACTATTTGTTTTGTCCAGTTTCTCTCTATATCGGATAGCCAGTTGGGCTTCCAACGAATTGTACTCATATTTACTACTGCATAATAACAAAACCCTCAAAGCTGCTGCACCGTTTTTCTCGCATTGGGTTTTTCCAAGGACATTTGTCTGAAAACTAAGTTGCAGGAAACGTTGCCCAGGGGTCTGTTTCTGGCCGGAAATGAAACGGAAATGAGGAAACTCGTACCATACGCCTTGGAAACTCGTACCATACTGGCCCATTTCACGCTGGGGAAATGTGGCCAATACAGCTGGAAACGAGTTTCCAGGCCATACGACGGAGTTTCCAGTTAACATTACCATGAAATGACTTAGGATGTTTGAGAGTGGTTTCGCCCTCATTAGATTTCATATGGACAAAGTAGAATTTTAGATCTCACTCAAAATCCAACAAACTTATCTGTTTTTCAGGATTTCAGGATTGGGGGGATCGCAATGTTTCCATTGGATTTTGTCATGTACTAGGGTATGGAACTTCTATTTAATCAAGAGAACCAAGCCCTCTATGTAGGGGAGACTCCCAAAAGTCAAGAGCACCTAGGGTACTAGGGTATGGAATTTGTATTTAATCAAGAGCATTAAGGTCATTCGACTATGTAGGAGGAGACTCCCAATCAAGCATGAGACAAGAAATTAGAAATTTCTCATGGCTGATTTTGGATATTGCTATTTTCATTATGTGATCATTCATGAGTAAATGTGATGTAAATTTAGAGATTTATAATTTATGCATTGACAATTGACAATTTAATCATAATGTAATAAATTACAATGTATCATGTATGCTTTATGATTGCACATATTTCTTAAATGTCCTATTATATATATATATATACATAATATTACATTTCCCCGTTTCCAAAATTTCGGGGGGGTCACGTTTTGTACCCATGCCTGTTTCGGAAACTCATACCCGTTTCCCCATTTCGTGCAACTTAGTCCGAAAATAACTGTCACTAGTGTTGTATCTTTTCTTGTTCAGTTTCTTGTTTCGACATATTATTTTTAATTAAGTGAATGCTACAGTAGTATTTACTTCGATATTTACCGTAGAACACAATAAATAACTTGTATGGTTTAACAAGTAGGAGAAGTAACATCAGTTCGTTGTAGTAGGAGTTCTGAGTTTTAGGAATTTTCACATGGTATCGAAGTAGTGCAGGTGAAACAAGAAGAGCAGTGTTAGAGAACCCAACGCTAAGCAAGGAAAGAGGTCGAATTGTTGCAAGAGGCAGCAGTTCAAATATCCAGTGGGATTGCACAGTCCAAGCTAGGAGGACTGAATTTTCGAGGAAAGTCTCTCTCTGAGTGAGTTGACAGAGACAAAGGGCTTCTAGACCAAAATTTTTATTTGCTAGAGGGAGCAGCGCGGAGCCCTAGCGTGAGGAAAGCGCTGGTGGGACGCAATTTTTAGCAGGGAGATTGTTGGGTTGAAAGACGTCAGAGGGAAGAGAGAGACACGGTTGAGGGAATTTTTCCTCAGTAGACTTCCCGCCAAGAAGTCCGCTTTCTTATTGCCTAAGCAGCTGCAGTAAGAGACAAAGAGGAGCAATTTGACATTTTCGTGGCAGAGATGGCAGCTAGTGGATTGAGAGATCAGGACAAGTTGGATGGGGCATCCAACTATGTGATCTAGAAGGCAAGGATGCTGTGCCTTCTAGATGAGCATTTTCTCAAGGTCTATGTCAACAGTGTGATGGTTGAGCTCGCAGATCTAGATCAGTTGAAGAAGTATAAAGGAGAAATAGCGAAGGCCAAAAGGATGATGCTTGATGGAGTAAAGGATCACGTGGTATGTCACATCGCTAGCAGAGGGACTGCTAAGGAGATGTGGGATGCCTTGGCAACGTTGTATCAAGGATCTTCTGAGCAGCAGAAGATGTACTTAAAGAAAAAATTGAGATTTGCACAGATGCAGAAAGGGGAGTGCATTGATCTGTTCGTCACAAAACTTCAAGAGACCCGGGATGAGTTGGCAGCTGTGGGGTCTACACCTCAAGGTTCTGATATGGTGAGACTAACCCTAAACTCAGTGTCACAAGAGTGGAAAGTATTTGTCCAGAGCATCCTGGGTAGGGCAACTTTGCCAGATTGGGATAGTATGTGGGCAACTCTCAAGCAGGAAGAGCTGAGGAGAGATCTAGTCAAGTGTAAGCTTGACGGAAGTAATAGTAGTGGGTCGAAGCCCAAGGAGGAGGAAGTGAACGCAGCCATTGCATCCAAGGAGCTGCAGGAGCAGCGGAGGCGGAAGAAGGACGTCTCAAAGATCAAATGCTTCAGGTGTGGTGAAATGGGTCACTACGCAACACAATGTCCTCTCAGAAAGAAGGACAAAGATGAGAAGCACAATCCAAAGGCTGCACCTGCGAAGATCGAGGAGGAGTTTTCCATGACAGCCGACATACCTCCAAGTGGGAGGTGGTTGATTTAGAGTTGTAGTTCGAAAGTGCTATAGATGGGCAGGATCCTTGAGGAACCCACCTCTCGGATGAATTCGTTGCTACGGGAGCCCAGAGCAGAAATAACAGGATGGACTAGTGTCAGTTGGTGCAAAGGAGTGTTGGAGCGACGGATGCAGTGGCCAAAATGCCAAGTTTAAGTAGCGTAGTGCAGAGTTGCAGCAGTGCAGGGAGGCACAATGCAGTAGCAACAACAGCACAATGGCTTCAGAGGGATAGCGTGGGACTAGCAGCAGTCAGATCTTCAGCATCGAGATGCATCTATGCTGAACACTTGTTCAGATTTTGGGATGTTTTTCAGTTGCAGTGCAGATGAAGTGTTAGCAGTGGCAGTGCTAGCAGCAACACAGATGCAACACTCGATAGGGAGTTGTAGTATGGATACAGTGTTGATGGTGGTAGTGTTAGCAGCAGTACAGTTGCAGCAGTAGCACAGTAGTTGGTGGACAACATGTCAGACATCAGCAGCGCAGAGGACGATGTTATGAAGTCAGGGTGATGCTTCAGTGGGAGGCATTGCTAGAGCACATTCCTCGCTAAGAGGGAGTGTTGATTTCTGGTAGCATCAGATGTGCTCTAAGTCTCAAATTTTGTAGGGAGGCTTGGGCACATGTATTCCAAAGAACCCAGAAAGCATTTTGGGAAATTCCACCCGGAGACAGTTTTATTAAAATAATTAATTATTTTTAATGATTCCTAAGTCTAAATTTAGGAAATTAAAATAATTAATGGGTGTAACTTCTAGAAGAAGACGAGGATCAAGCAGAAATGATCTTAGCCATTGATTAGCTTTTAATCTGGGTCGTTGAATGTCAACGAGAAAATTATTTAAAGAGACTTGTGGGTCATTTGAAAGACACAAAGAAAGATCAGAAGTTCTGTTGGAGAGATTTTCGATAGTGATCTTTTGCAGTGAGGGGTAAAGATAGTATCCGGAAGAGGGATGTTTTCCTGGGTCAGAGAGTACAAGGCAGAGAGGGCAGAATGACGTCCAGAGAGAGGTTGATGCTCGCCCATGTAGAGCTAACATAGTGGCAACGCAGAGCCTAGCGGAAGATATAATTCCTGCTGAGGAAATCGAGTTTCAGAAGTCGGGAGCCGGGGTGTGAGACCCAGAGGCTGGAAATCGAAGTTTATGGGCAACAGAGGATCTGAAGGAAGAACAACAAAGTCCCCAGATGAGGTGACGTAGAGACTGCGTAGGGTTGACGCAGATCTGTGCAGAGGCTGATGTAGAAGGGACGCAGAGCGTCCAGCGAGATCAAGGTCAGATTCTTCTAGTGACAGGGTGAGATCATCTCACTATTTGTTTTGTCCAGTTTCTCTCTATATCGGATAGCCAGTTGGGCCTCCAACGAATTGTACTCAGATTTACTACTACATAATGATAAAACTATCAGAGTTGCTGCACCAGTTTTCCCACATTGGGTTTTTCCGGGGACATTTGTCCAAAAAATAATTGTGTCACTTGTGTTGTATCTTTTCATGTTCAGTTTCCTATTTCAGCATATTATTTTTAATTAAGTGAAAGTTGCAGTAGTATATACTTCGATATTTACCGTAAAACACAGTATATAACTTGTATGGTTTAACAAGTAGGAGAAGTAACATCAATTTGTTGCAATAGAGATTTCGGGTTTTAGGAATTTTCACACCTGGGTCAAGTTGAATGACATTCTAGCTGGGTCAGGTTGACCAAGATTAGGGAGGATTGTTAGTTGGTGTAACTCGAATAGGTGTTTTACTCTGAAATTATGTCTATGAGGCTAAGGAACACATTTTCTCCAATACCCAGAAAAGGTTTCACAAGAAAAGGCCTTGATTAGATTTAATTAAGCAGTTAATTAATTTTCCTAAGTCTAACTTAGGGAAATAGCTTAATTAATCAATATTAATTGGGGTAAATCAATTTTCCTCTAGAGACATCTAAAAAAGTCACTTGATGGAGTCAAGATGATCTTAGCCATCGATTGTGATTAGATCATGGTCGTCAATTCTTCAAAGAAAGATAATAAGAGGAAATCGATGGGCATTTGGAGAACACAGAGAGACAGATTTGCAATGCGAGCAAGGTCGCAAAGGCAATGTAGGGACATCAGTAGCAAGGGTTTCAGCAAATATTGTCGGAGAGATTGTTCAAAGAGATTTCCAGGGAAATTAGGAGATCAATTCTTTTGCAGTGAGAGGTCGATTTCCAGTAGTGCGAGTTGCTCCAATAGGGGGGTGTGAATTATCCACACAAGCAATGTGAATTTCTCAAAGGAAAATTTTCAGAGCAAGGATATTTGCACAGGAGAGATCAATTTGCACAGAAGGATCAATTTGTCAGAGATAGAGATTTCTCAGTGGAGGCCAAGATTATTTACCAAACCAGTGCGAGTTGCCAGGAGAGGCAAGTTCCTCAGCTAGGACGCACGTGTGAGCTGAAATTAGCTTCAAAGAGAGGCAGAATTGATTTTGGTGAGTCAAATAGCTTCTAGGAGGTCAGGGGAGTCTTGCAGAAATGAAGAAATAATTTTGTCAAAGCTTTGCCAGTGTTAGGCAAGCAATTGTAATATTTTTGCTAAAGAATTAATAATAAAACTCTCATTTGTTGAACTGGTTTTCCCTTTGGGGATTTTCCAGGGACAATTGTCCAAAAACACTAGTGTTCATTATTTGTTTGTGTACATATATTTCTCAATTCCTGGAGTCTTTATTTTCATGAAGTTGTAGTTGTGCTTTATTCAGTATTTGTCACAAGTTAATTACAATTGACAAATAATCTGAAAAGATAGGAGAATAATATCCAGTAATTGCAAAAAGATTTAAAATTTTGCATGGTATCAGAGCAGATTTGAGGGAAAAAGGAGGAACTATGCAGATCTAAACACAGAGGGTTTATAGAAACCAGCACAGGGTACAAGAAGAGAAAGCACAAGGGTTTTACCCAAATTGAAATTCTTTAGGTTATTTCCCTAGTTTATTTGAGATCATAGAATTTCCACTTTTCTAGAGATGGTCGTAGTAGGATTGAGAGACCAGGATAGGTTGGATGCAACCTCCAACTTTAGAGTCTGGAAGGTCAAGATGTTGTTCTTATTGGACGAGTATGGTCTGAAGGAGTTTACTATAACAGTTATTGGTGTACCATCAGATCCCATCAAGTGTCATGAGTATAGGGGAAATGCCAAAACAAAGAGGATGATTCTTGATTGAGTGATAGATCATATTATTCCACACATCGTAGAAAAGAATACAACGAAGGAAATGCTAGATGCCATAGTAAAGTTGTACCAAAATCCTACAAAAAATAGGAAGGCAATTCTCAAGGAGAAGCTGAGGACCATTAAGTTGAATAAGGGAGAAGACGTGACTTCATATCTCACCAGAGGTCGACTTGCCAGAGACGAGCTAGTTGTAGTGGGTGATAAACCCATTGATGATGAGGTAGTGCGAATAGCACTCAATAGGTTTAACAAGGAGTGGAGTGTCTTCGTCCAAGTGATAAATGGACGGGATAAACTTCTAGATTAAGAACGCCTTTGGAGCGACTTTACTCACGAAGAGCTTAGGCTCAACTTGTTAAGTGGGAGCAGTAGCAGCGGGAAGGCACTGAAGGTTGAGAGGGAGCATGAAAACATGGCCTTAGTAGGGGAATTAAAAGCGAAGATGTGATATTGTTTTTTCTGGTCTTCCTTATGGCATGGTTAGGGTGGACTTTTAGGGTTGGAGGCAGACAAGTCATAGGTGCAGGTTTACCTCATCAATGGGCCCAAGGGTTTTTGGAGATGTTTTATGGGGTCTGGAGGAGTTCACTGACCATATTCCATCATCAGGATTGATTCCGCACAACGCGCTTCTTGTTCCATAACATTATGATAATTCCCGTAAAACAGGGTTATTATTGTGCCTGTCAGGCCAGGAGGTAACTCCTCAAATGAAATTGTGATTTTGCATTGAGGTTGATCATAGATATATACATGGAGGGAGAGACTCTTGGGCTTCATCTCCCAGTGTCTTTTCATATTCCAACTCTCCTTATTTTGAGATTTACATTATTTTACACATATTCACCCAATCCCAAGGATTAGGTGTCAACATTCCCCCACTTAATCTGAAGGGATGTTGGGGATTCCAAGCATCGTTCTGAATCTTTCGAACTTTTCTCTTCCAAGTGCTTTGGTGAAGATGTCTGCAATCTGCTCAATTGTGGAATAATGGCATAGATGGATTGTCTTGGCCTCAACATGATGTCGAATCAGATGGTATTTTGTATTGATGTGCTTCGTTTGATCATAGAATTTGGGTTCTTGGCCAAGTTTATTGCAGAAGTGTTGTCAATCATCCATGGCGTTGAATGCACTTGTTTCACCTGCAAATCTTCCAGAATTTTCCTGAGCCACACAATTTCCTTTGTTGCTTCTGCTACTGCCACATATTTTGCCTCTGTTGTGAAATCTGCTGGAACTGATTGTTTGCGTGACCTCCAAGAGACACCTCCTGATCCAAGATTAATAGCATAACCTGAAGTAGATACCCTAGTTTCTTTATCTCCATCGAACTCTGAATCAGAGTATCCAATCAAGCTGAAGTCGCCCACCTATGTATACTTAAGTCCAAAGTCTTGAGTTCCCTTCAAGTACTTTAGAACTCTTTTTGTAGCAGACCAATGTCCCTCACAAGGCTTTTGCATAAACCTAGAGAGGATTCCAACAACAACTAAAGTGTTCAGTCTGGTAGTAGAGACTTCCTACAAGTTGTCTATACTTTGTTGCATCCTCCAATTCTTTTCTTTCAGTGGATGTGAGCTTTAAGTTTTGTTCCATTGGAGTAGTCAAAAGATTGCACTCAGCCATGCCAAACTTGTTCAACAGATCTCCAATATACTTCTTCTGAGAGAGGAATATAAACTTCGGATGTTGAGTTACTTCAATACCAAGATAGTAGTGAACATACCCCAAGTCTGTCATTTCAAAACCTTTCCTCAATTCCTTCTTTATGGATGCAATATAGCTCTCATTGTTCCTTGTCATCAAAAGATCATCTACATACACCACAAGATATACAACTATTTTTCCAACTTTCTTGACAAACAAAGTTGCATCATCAAGATCATAATGTTTGAAGTTGAGTTTCAGAAGATGCTCAGTTAACTTCTCGTACCAGGCTCACGGTGCTTGCTTGAGGCCATACAAGGATTTTACAAGCTTGCATACTTTATGTTTTTGACCCTTCACAACAAATCCTTCTGGCTGGCACATAAATCATTCTCTTTTAGATCTCCATTCAAGAAAGCAGTTTTTACATCCATTTGATGGACTTTCCAACCGTTCTAAGCTGCCATGGCAAAGAGTGTCTATATGGTAACCCATTTTTTTGTGGGAGCAAAAGTCTCTTCATAGTCGACCCCTTCCTTCTGTGCAAAACATTTTGCCACAAGCCTGGCTTTGTGCTTGCCAAGTGAGCCATCAACTTTATACTTGTTCTTGTAGACCCACTTGCAATGTATTGATTTGGTTCCCAATGGAGAATCAACCAACTTCCAAGTTCCATTGGAGTATATCCAACCATCAAAAACTTGCAAAACAAGAAGCTCCAAGGCAAAAGAAAATGATCCAAACATCAAAATTCATTCCATGCTCCAAAATTTTGTCCACCAAGAAGGATAGCGAAGTTCTCTAAAGAGATACAAGTCCAACCAAGTGATGATGCTAAAATGAATTCACATCACTTGTATTTATACACTTTTAATGAGTTTGATTTAGTTAATTAAGCCTACATTAGCCCCTACAATCAAATAATGTGCAAAATAACTAACTTTTGGTGACAAGCCCACCAAACTAGCTCACAAACAAAAGAATAAGCCTCTCAAGAGGTCGAATAATGAATAGTGCATGTCATTGGGCCTTGGAGGCGGCCTAATGGAGTTCATATGTGCCATAATGTGTAGTTGAACTCCCAAAAGCAGTGGACAAGGGGTTGGCCCCTTGTAATAACCTGTGGTGCTCCAAATGAGACGTGGGGACACACAAGGGTTCTCATGGGTCTCCAAACAAATCGAATATGCTTGTAGATCGCCTGTAAGTGCTAGGATGATGGTGTAGATGATGTCACATCAGCATGTAATTCCTAGATCATCTGCCAAGTGTATGGTGAAACTCTAAGGCCAGCTGGGCATGATGGATCAAGTGCATCTTCCTTGTCCAATAAGTGAACCACGAGTAATCTTTGAATGGCTATGGGGATCCATGGAGTGTTGTTTGTTGTTGTGGAGGCCTATGGCTCTCTACACATGTGACACACCCTACATGTGCCAATATAGCCCTCTGGGGTCAAGACCCCGTATAGGGAGACCAAACCCAAATGGAAACCACTTGCAATTTTGCATAAGATCCAATGCGTCCCCATGCCTTCCAACACACCAAGTCATTAAAGAAATCAAGTAAAAGAGTTTATAAACCATGGATAACAAGTGAGCACTTCATAATGGCATGCCCTTCCATAGTGGGCTTTGGCATGTGCTAATGTCTCCCAGCTCCAAATAGGGTTAACCAGGCATCCTATTAGGTGGTTTCTACCTCTAAAGGGGGTGGTATGTCCATGGTACATCCTTCAAATGGTGGTGGCATGTGGCATAATGATGGAATGGAGTAGGGAATGAAAGGGGGCAACCTGGATCACATGCCATGGTACAAGGGTAGCTAATAAAAGGGAAGCCCACACTTGGGTAAATAATGTGTAGGAGGGAGCAATCGTGGTGCATGAGTTACCCTGGCCTTGATTTTTCCACCCTTCTTCATATGCCTTTTTCCTTTTTATGATTTTCTTTGGTTAACTGCTCGGGGCTCTAGGTAATGAGAGCATGATGCGTAAAGTATAGTAGTGGATACCTCCTTCTAAGGTGGGGCAGTTCATCGCCCCTCGGGGGTTGGGACAATCATGGGTTCCTGAATGATAAAGGAGGCTCATCAAGGACCATGTAGGAACTAGGGTGATGACCATGAAATGGGGTGGAGCTCATGTCATGGTTTTTTCCCACGTGCTAAATGCTTTTGTCCCGGCCATCTTTTGCATTTTGTGGTACAATTTCCTGTTAAATGTGGTCAATTATGCTTTTTTCTATTTCTTTTCGCTGCATCAACCTCCGGGCATCATCCCAAGCCCAGCCCAAGATGTGGGGCAAGGGAGAGGGTGGCTGACCCTATGTGGACCCAGTGGAGGAATGTGGACCCAGGTGGGAGGAGAGATGATTAGGGTTTTAATGAGTGGCAGCGGAGTAATATATGTGAATCGAGGAGCGAGACCATGCAACCAAAATTAGGGTTTCCCATGTACTACCATCCCTAAAACCAATAGGTCAATAAAAGAGATCCCACAGGACTACGGTGCAAGGTTAATATCCTAAAAGGGACCTAGGAGACAAGAGCATAGACCTAGACCACTCTTTTCGCCGAATTCCCCCATTAATCCATGCCCAAAGTTTCCATGATAAATAAAATAGAATACTCAATTACCAAATAACAAGGCATACCACTAGGTTTGGGAGGCCCACCTGCAAGCATACAATCATGACAGATGGGTGAAGGACCACATGGTTGGCTCAGGTTGGGGAGAAATGGCACATCGAGCTAGTTGGTGGTTGTGAGGAGCTGCTAGCTACTGGATGATCATGCAGAAAAATTTTCTCCTAGGGATATCACCCACAAAATGGTGGGTAACAGGCTTGATAGCGAAAAGGGAGAACCTCCAAAAGTTTGTAGCGAACCACTTTAACGGAAACAAAGTTGACGAATTTTGACGGCCAAAGACTTGGATCGAAGAACACGGCTTTGCGCAGCGATTGAGTGATCAGAGGATCGAATAGCTCTGACACCAAATGGTACGAACAAAGTTCGTACTTCAAGTTAAACACCCCAAAAGACTTGGAATATGTAGATCTCCATTAAGGATACAAGAATATATATTAAAATGTATGAATGAGAATGATGTTACAAATGAGAGTGAGGCCTTGCTTATATACCCTAGGCATGTGTATATTTATGAACGGTCATGTCCTTAGGGACATACCTCTTCATTAACTAATTGATCATTATTTATTATGTGTTATTACTATTTATATTTCCATTATTTATATCTATATTTTATTCATAACAATGTTATCGAGATGTTCACAACATTACAAGAGAACATATGGATAGTCATTACAAATGCCTCATAGCTAAGAGGGAGCATTAAATTTTATAGCTATGACGGTCTTCATAATTGATATTTTAGCCTTTGAAATATATGTAATAATCTAAGTCACAGGATTCGTCCTAAACCCCCTACGAATCCCGAATCCAGCGAATCTGACACGATTCGGTCCGGATTCGTGTCCAAATCATATGACACGTCGTGTCCTTTTCGGACACGTCGAATCTAAGGTTGTGTCACGATTTTCAAAAGCGTGTCGCGATTTTGGGAAACGTGTCCTGTTCATGGTAATATTAAATTCTTAAAGTAAAAGTGACATTCTCTTTAATCTTCATTTTCATCCTTTTACTTAAATTTTTAACATTACCATGAAATGACTCAGGATGTTTGAGAGTGGTTCCGGCCTCATTGGATTTCATATGGAGAAAGTAGAATTTTAGATTTCATTCAAAATCTAGCATACTTATCAGTTTTTCAGGATTTTAGGATTGGGGGATTGCAATGTTTCCATTGAATTTTGTCATGTATTAGGGTATGGAACTCGTATTTAATCAAGAGCACCAATCCCTCTATGTACCTTGATGTTAGTGACATTGGTTGTCGAACTCCTGTATCATGACCCTCCTAAAAATGTACACATCACTCAAACAAAATCTTGACTTGACATGTTATGCTTGTTCTATCTTATGTTAATGCTTAAAGGGTGATATTAATGACAAAGATCCCTATACAGATACAGAGGTAATGACAAAGATACCTCTGGATATTAATGCTTAGAGGGTGATATTAATGACAAAGATCTTGATTTTCCAACAAGACTAAAAAATTAGACATTTCTCGTGGTGGCAAGAGGGCCAAGCATAAGAAATACATAATAGATTGACATGTATTTGAATTTTGTATGTAGTATGTACTATGCATGCTAATAGCTATAGATGAAGATCTATGTTTGAAATCAATAAATTTGTATCATTAATTAAAATTTGTGTAAGAAATATGATAATATCTAATTTTTAATATATATATATATATACTTTTAATAAAATAATATATAACGTGTCCTAATGTGTCTTATTCCGGGGGGTCAGCGTGTCTGAATCCGACACCATGAATCTCGAAACCTATGTGTCCCGAATCCCCGTGTCAGGTGACTTAGGTAATAATTAATATAAGACAAGTTCTTCATGTTAGTTTCAAAAGAGAAAATTTTGAATTTTTGGCTCCAAACTTGTCAAGTCGGCCCTCCCTCAAGTCAAGTCAGCCCTAGTTGAAGTGGCACCCATTTAGGCTAGGAAGAAGACTATATATAAGTCACTCGACCTCCTCCTTCTAGCACATTCGATCTCACCAATGTTGCACGACTCTTATAAGACCCATAAGTACCCGCAAGTCTTGACGGGTTATATAGCGAGACAGGTCACTCGCATAGGACCTGCGGTCTCTACCCGTACTCATCCAAAGCCTCATAGAACCCGTATACTCATATTGAACCCGTGAAGAATTGTATGTGACCTGCATAAGACCCATGGACCCACTAAAATTCGTATTTTTTATTTTTATTGGAGATTGTGTTTTTTTTAAGTTTTTTTTTGTATTTTGCCGAGTCTGATACGAGTCTTATACAGGTCGTTCCCGAGTCTTATATGGGTCATCGAGTCAACAGCAAGACAAGTCGTGCAACATTGGACCTCACACACAATAAGATATTTTTTGGGCATACAAGCGATGGAGAAGAACGTTAAGAAGGACGAAGAAGGACACAATCATCTCAAGAATCTCTATCTCGTTGACTTCATACATGTGATTTCTCTCACTCTCTACAGCTTCATACATGCCGTTTATGGGAGGCAGTTTCTGGGCAACAGAGCCAAAATTCTGTGCAGCAGTTTCTGGGCACCAGGGCCAAAATTCTAGACAACAGGGCCAAGTTTCTAGGCAGTTTCTTGGACGTCGAATTTCGGCCTAGGCAGATCAGGTAGAGCCGAGTTTGTTGGGCTGATTGGAGAATTGACAAGAGGGGAGTTTGACCAGGTTTGACCATTGTATTGTTGGTCAGTTTGAACATCATATTTTCCTAAAAGAATTAATTGTATATCTTGTTAAACTAAAGAATTTCTCTAAGGAAAAGGTTGTTAGGTTTTTCCTCCAAGTGGGTTTT
Source organism: Pinus tabuliformis (assembly GCA_031772625.1). Taxonomy (NCBI): domain Eukaryota; kingdom Viridiplantae; phylum Streptophyta; class Pinopsida; order Pinales; family Pinaceae; genus Pinus; species Pinus tabuliformis. The sequence continues at coordinate 912,070,073 of CM062818.1, read as the reverse complement.
CCTAGGGTAAATCTTGTGTTGTCTTTGTGCATTGTGATCTCCATTGTCCTACTGCTTTTATGGTTGAATTTCTGAAGTGTAATTACTTAACGGTAAATAAAAAGTCCTAAAAGAATATCTAGATCATTAGAAGCAATTGTCAGTTTTCAGAAATATTTGCTTGTATCTATTGCACATGAAAAAATCAACACTCTTCCTTCCATCTTACCAAAGCCAGCATTTGCTTTCATTGTGAATACTAATAGGTGAATAGATAAATTACAACAAAAGCAAGGCCATTCAGTACTTATGCTCATAAGTCCCAAGTTTATAATTCATTTTTGCACTCTTTAATTCCTAAATGTAGATCTAATTAATGATGGTTATTTCTTACTGGTATTGAAAATTTAGGATCAACTTTTATTTTATAAACTCTATCTAATAATTTTGTAAATTGTCTAGAATTGTATTTCACCTTCTGCTTTTGCAAGAGTAGCAATAGGAGATGCTTTGGCACTCCCACTGTTGTACTTACACTGGATGTGCATTTGAGTCCAAATGATTTACTATTGTGGACCATCGGCAGACATTAATAGAAAATTATCTATCTTATTATCCTTGTCAACCCTGTCAGATAACTTAGACAAAACCTGTTCCTTATAATTTCCCAATTTCAGAGCATTTTGAAACTTCAGTTATTCCTTGTTTCAGGTATTGCAACAAAAAGCAACCTAGATATAACCACTAAAAAATTAAACAAAGACAAACAAGCCAATGTGGTGTAGTAAATCACACATTCATTTTAATGTCAACAATAGGAATCTGACTTTTACCTCTCTTAGAACAAAGACATGGTTCAGAATACATATTGGTTCCATTTCATTCAACACTGAGCAGAGACTTGTCAACCTTTGCACTGCAGCCTCCAACCTGAAATTTCATTGATAAACCATTTAGAATCTATATAGAATTAATACAAAACACTCACATAAACTAATAACAGACATCAATCCATACATTTTAATGGTATCTCTATTTGCAGGTTCACTCTCATTTCCTGGCAAAGGCAAATCTGAACTGTTCTTCATTGACTTGGTAGAAGGCATGGCAACTTTGGCTGCATGATTCATGCGAATAGCTGCTTGCTCTGGTAGGAGCTATCAGAGACATGATGAGAAAGATATTAAACTTTTGTTCAAAAATCATAAACTAACAACTCTCTTTTTCAAGAAACGATTTCTAATTCTCGTTGAATCAAATATTTTAAACAAACCTTGGATTCTAGGGAACCAAAACCACTTTCAGAATCCAGAATATTGATAAGCCCTTCCAATCCTCCCATGATGGATTCTATAAGCGACTCTACATATGACACTGCATCCCGACCTATTTTTAAAAACTGCATTTAAGAAATAAAAGAGAACATTAGAAAATGCATACAATTCTTGAAGCTAAAAAGAAGCATAATTGGAACCCTCCTGAAACATACACATCGCATAACACAGCTATGGTGTTCTTGTTTTAGATGCCAACCTTCACTAATTACTGACTGACATCCTTACCAAAAGGCCATGTTAATATCTCCCTTTCATTCTAAGTTTAACTCAAATTCATAACTTGCATTAACAAATGTAATGCACTAAGCTATTCCCCATCAAATGTTTATAAAATAATAAAGGTACTTTGGTTGGGATAATTTATCACTATTCTGCAATGCCCATTTCCTGATTGATTTCAAGATTAGTATCATGTGTTGGAAGGCGGCTTATGTCAGGAGGGGATTAAGAAGGCAGAATATAGGAGACAATAGAGTGTATCAATTGAAGCTAAAAAGAAGCATAATTGGAACCCTCCTGAAACATACACATCGCATAACACAGCTATGGTGTTCTTGTTTTAGATGCCAACCTTCACTAATTACTGACTGACATCCTTACCAAAAGGCCATGTTAATATCTCCCTTTCATTCTAAGTTTAACTCAAATTCATAACTTGCATTAACAAATGTAATGCACTAAGCTATTCCCCATCAAATGTTTATAAAATAATAAAGGTACTTTGGTTGGGATAATTTATCACTATTCTGCAATGCCCATTTCCTGATTGATTTCAAGATTAGTATCATGTGTTGGAAGGCGGCTTATGTCAGGAGGGGATTAAGAAGGCAGAATATAGGAGACAATAGAGTGTATCAATATATTAGACTGCTGCTTGTTACAAGAAAGGCTAACGTAATAAGCAAGAAGATAAAACAATGTCTGTGCTTATCTGATTAAGGCCCTACGTTTGCCTGAAATTTGTTTTTCCCATATACACAATCTCTAATTCTTGTATTGCTTGCACAGGGCTGGAGCTTGAGGTATGAAAAATATGATCCTGATCAATCCATCTAATGAAAAGATGCCCCTAGATTTCAGGTGAACCCACCATCTGGCTTTTAGTCTTTGCTTATCCATTCAGAAACTGTTGCAAAATTGTCTTATTGAAAAGTTATAACTGTATCTGTTGACACCCAGATAAAGCCAAGCGACCTTACCAGAACGACAATTGACCCAAGACCTGATTAGACCTTGTAGGGCTGATACATAACCATATGATGCCATAAACCATTCATTTTTTAGGAAAAATGTCTGCATAAAATTCCTCCATCTCTTCACATAACTTGACAAGCATGCAATTAAAACTCAAGATAAGATTCTGCACAATATTTTTTGTTTCATTCATCTTTCTAAAACCACTTATGGCAGGCTTTATGCTGGTCTCTCACTGCTATACAGATATCTATTCTGCATTGTATTGTCTAAGTTAATAGCATCTAGCTGTTAAATGAAATGAGTTAGAGATTGGAGCAGAGATGAAACTGGGTTTGGACTGACAATATGGAGGATAGATTGTTATTTAAGATTAAGTCGTATATAACCATATGTGCATGACAGAAGTTCTATGCTATCAACAACATGTTGATAATATGTCATCAGTTATAAATAATAAAGTTAAGATTATTCACATCTATATGCATAACTTAACAAGCTTTGTAGCTCTTAAATGAAATGAGTTAGAACTTGGAGCAGAGATGAAACTGGGTTTGGACTGACAATATGGAGGATAGTTTGGTATTTAAAATTAAGAACGTGATATAACCATATGTGCATGACAGAAGCTCTATGCTGTCAACATCATGTTCATAATATGTCATCAGTTATCAATAATTAAGTTATGATTATTCATATCAATATGTATAATTTAACGAGCTTTGTAATGGCAGATATTCAGAATGCAAATTACAATCAATAGTTCTTCTTCCCCCCCAGCTCCAGTATAGCAGGGTATTTTTACACAGAATGCTTTAGTCTTAATTTAATCAAGGGATTGAGAGGCAGCCAAAAGAATCTTCAGATTCTTAGGGTGTTCCTTCTTTGTTATATAAAAATTAGTTAGTTGTAATCATTAGCAGCACCCAAGGGTGTATTTAAGCCAGGGCCTCTCACTCTTTAATTCATCATTCAGTTATTAATAAAATATATATATAAATATGGATTTCTATTTAAGCTGAGTTTTCATGCTCCATTTGGTATCAGAGCAGTCGATCCTTGGCTGTCATCTGCTGCAAGAAATCGTGTCCAGACCTCGTCCTCTGCCATCTTTAGATTATGATGTCGTTCTTTCACACTGTCGGAATCCTTGTCTTCGTGCGTCAGCCTAATTCCTTTCCATCCATTGTCTGTACACCTCACGCTATCCATTCCCACTGTGAAATCGCTACCTTCCCCACCATATAACCAACTCTGTTCTCTGCCCTATCCGATCAACGTCGTTGTTGGCCCGCTGTGTCCACATCGTCGTTAGCTCGTTGTATCAACACCATTTTATCTATTGTCAACACCACACCCTTCGTTTCCCTCGACCATAATTTTTTCCATAGTCTTTCCCCTCGTGCCTTTTAAGTTTATCATAAAAGGTTATAGCTATATAGTTATACTATATAGTATAAAAACCTTATAATTAAAAATAATTAATTAAAATATATATATTTACTTAGTTATAAAATAGAAAAAATAAAGAAAAAAAATTATATATATATATAGAGATATAAACAAATTAGGTCAATTTCAAAAAAAAAAAATTACACTAAGTATACTCCACCTCATACTCGCCCAATGGCTTCATCAATGTTGATGACCGATTTCAATAAAGGACTAATAGACCTTGAGTCAGCTCGAGGAGAACAAGAATGAATTCAAAAAGGATCAGGCAGACCTTTTAGTTAAGGTGGATCAAGCAATGGTGGTGTTGGGTTGTATTTGTACCATCCTGAAGATTACACTCAATCAAATACTCCAAAATAATGAGGCTATGCAACATCTCAATTCTCCAGATTCGTCAAAATCATCAGACGCACATGAGAAACCCGAGTCCCCAAAGACATCTTCCACACCTAATCAAGGAAATAGTAACACGAATTTTGATAATAGGCAACTTTGGAATCCATACACCAATATGTCGTTTTCAAATCAATACCCCTTCTTCGTTCTGCCAATAGTGACATATCAACGAAGAGCAAAAATCGAGCTATCCAAATATGATGCTAAAGGAAAATGCAGCGTTGTTTGACTCAATAAAGCAGAAGAATATTTTGAGATTTACGATATTGACAATAATGACAAAACGATCAGGCATGTTTCCATGAAAATGGAAGGCGAAGCATATAATTGGTATATGTGGTGGAAGAAGATGACACTTGCTATTAGTTGGAGGATATTTAAGGATGTGTTCTTTAAAAGGTTCCAAGGTGTCAAGGAAGAAGAGTTCTTCTCAACACTCACCAAATTGCGACAAAAAGGAGATGTGGATTGTGAAAATTCCTAATCCTCAAGGAACCCCTACTGCAGCAAATCTAAATCTACTTCACCTACTTGATTTTAATATGCATAATCAAGTTATTCTCTGGAGTCTGAATACTGAAGCAAAGTACTTCTACGGCCTACACTACTTTAATATTTGATTACATGAAACAAAAAACTGAGCAAAGAACAAGATACATAGGACACAGTTATTTTTGGACAAAATAGTCCCCGGAAAAACCTAATGCAGGAAAACCGGTGCAATAGCTCTGAGGGTTTTCTATTATTAAGCAGTAATTTTGAATACAAATGTTGGTTGCCCTTCCGGCAAACCAGTGACAGAGAAATACAATGGCGGAAAAACTAAGTGAGTTTTACCTCACTTCACCCAACAAATTCTGGTTGATCCTGCAGCAAAACTGGCTAACCCCGGCCACTTCTGCGGTAGCCCTACAAAAGCCCTACGTCAGCCTTACAAGCTCTGCGTCAACTCTGTGTTGTCTCTTTTGCCTTCTGCGTCAACCTTCTTGGCTGTTCTGACAGTTCTGGCTTTTTGCGTGGAGGGCACCTTCTGCGTATGTGCTGGCCCTTCTGGCTCCACATCAAGCCTGCGTGGGTCCAGCGCCAGTCCTCATAGTTGTTGCACTGCCTCCAGTAGCTTCTCTCCACCTCTCTGTCAATGCTCTCGAACTATCCCTGCCCCTCTGCTGCAACTGAACACCTAGTTCGAATTTCTCAACTTCCTAGCCCCAAAAATCAAACTCCAAGTTAATCTATTTTCTCCATGTGTGTTTCTAAATGAACCCCAAGCCTCCTTATACTTTTCTCGTTGAGACTTCCACGGTCGAGATTAAGTCTCTAATCAACAGCAAAGATTAAAACATGACTTGATCTGCATTTTAGATCATTCTCACACATATTTTGATTAATACCCATTAATATTTCAATTTTCCTAAGTTTAGACATCGGAACCCCATTAAAAATATTAATTATTTTAATAAAATACAATCCGGGTGGAATTTCACCAAACGGTTTCTGGGTTCTTTAGAACTCATGTGCCTTAGCCTCTCCACCAATTTTAATGGCTAGAGCACATTCGATGCTACCAAAAACTAAAACTCCCTCTTAGCGAGGAATGTGCTCTAGCAACAATGTCCAACTGCATGTTGCTCTGTCTCTAAAGCACCTCCTTTCTGCAGTGTTGCTCCCACCAACACTGTGTTGTTGCTACAACTGTACTGCTACCCATGACACTGCCACTACTACTACCGCATCTATACTAAAACTCCCTCTCAAATGATGCATCTACTATGCTGCCAGCATTGCCACTGCTAACACTGCATTCATACTGCAACTCATATGTTGAGAGAAGCAGCTGAAAAACATCCAAAATTAACTAAACTTAACTGTGTTCAGCATATTACCATGAATGTTGGAATCTGACTGCTCTAGTCTTTGACCCTCTGAATCTTCTACGCTGCTGCTGACTCCTGCACTGTTGCTAACCTTGCTCTGCGTTGATCAGTCTCTAGTCTCAAGCTACTGCATTTGTCCTCCAAATAATCCACTGCATCATTTGACACTAAGTCCATCTCGCTACTGCTGAATCTCGGGCTCTTGTAGTAAGGAACTGATCCAAGAGGTGGACTCCTCAAGGATCCTACCCATATGTAGTCTTCCCTACTATAGCTCAATATCGCCCCATTTCCCTCCTGGAGATGCATGGGCACTCATGGAAAACTCATCTTCGTCAATCTTTGATGGAGCAGCCTTAGGATCATCGTTCTCATCCTTATCCTTGCTTCAAAGGGCACTGGGATGCAAAGTGGCCCATCTCGCCACATCTGAAACACATCTAAAACATTTCACCTTCGAAATGTCCTTCTTTCGCTTCTACTTCTATTGTCCCTTTGATGCTAGAGCTACGTTCTCCTCCTCCTCCTTGGTCTTCGTGCCACTCCCACTGCTTCCATTGAGGTTGACCTTTACAAGGTCCCTCCTTAATTCCTCCTGTTGAAGAGTTGCGCACATCTCCTCCCATGAAGGTAGTCTTTTCCTACCCAATATACTTTGGACGAAGACTTGCCATTCATCCGAGACTCCATTCAAGGTCATCCTTACCATCGCAGTAGACTGAGGAGTAGACCCCACTACAGCAAGCTAGTCTCTAGTGTCCTGAAGACGTTGAAGATAGGAGTTAACCCCTTCTCCCTTCTACATCAATGTCTGCTGCAACTTTTGTTCTAGGTACATCTTCCGTTGTTCGGAAGAGCCTTCATACAGTGAAGACAAAGCTTCCCACATCTCTCGGGTTGTATCTTTTCCTTACAAGTGTGAGACCACATGATCTCGAACTCCATCAAGTATGAACCTCTTCGCTTTCCCCTGCTTGGCCTTGTACTTCCTCTTCTGATCATTGTCAACAAGAACAGCCACAACACTCTTGACATAGGCTTCGAGATCGTATTCCTCTAGAATAGCTAAGATTCTGGTCTTCCATATGACATAGTTGGAAGCCCCTTCCAACTTGTCCTGATCTCTAAGACCATGTGATGCCATCTCACCCAAACTGTCGAACTGACGCCTCTAGTCCCTGCTCAGCACTGCTGCCTAGCAAGTGAGAAATTCGAACTTTTGGTGAGAAGTTCTCTGAGGAGACAATTCCCTTTCTATGTGACTTCGCTCTTTTTCCGATGGATTTCTGCGTCGGCAGAAACTACAGCTTTCAAGCACTGTGTTGATGCTCTATGTCACTCCCGCTACCTCTGCAAACTCACGAACTGGAAATCGTACCTCTTTGTCGACTCTCTCGGAGAGAGATTTCCTCGGAATCTCTACTTCCTAGCAAGGAATGCACAATCCCTTCAATGGGATTCGAATTACTGCCAAGTGCAGCTTTTGGCCGCTCTGTTCAGTGTTGGAGTTACTCTTCCTGTTTCAAAATCAATGCTTCGATACCATGTGAAAATTCCTAATCGTCAAGGAACCCCTACTGCGGCAAATCTCAATCTACTTCACCTACTTGATTTTAATATGCATAGTCAAGTTATTCTCTGAATACTGAAGCAAATTACTTCTGCAGCCTACACTACTTTAATATTTGATTACATGAAACAAAAAACTGAGCAAAGAACAAGATACATAGGACACAATTATTTTTGGACAAAATAGTCCCCGGGAAAACCCACTGCGGGAAAACCGGTGCAGCAGCTTTGAGGGTTTTCTATTATTGAGCAGTAATTTTGAATACAAATGTTGGTAACTTGGTTTCCCTTCCGGCAAACCAGTGACGGAGAAATACAGTGGCGGAAAAATTGAGTGGGTTTTACCTCACTTCCCCCGGCAGATTTTGATTGATCGGCAGCAAAACTGGCTAACCCCCTCTACTTCTGCGCTAGCCCTGCGTAGGCCCTGTGTAGGCCCTGTGTTGTCTCTTTTGCCTTCTGCGTCAACCTTTCGGGTTGTTCTAACAGTTCCGGCTTTCTACGTGGAGGGCAGCTTCTGCTTCTGCACTAGCCCTTTTGGCTCTGCGTCAGGCCTACATGGGCCCAGATTGGCCCAGCGCCAGTCCTCTTAGTTGTTGCACTGCCTCCAGTAGAGTCTCTCTGCCTCTCTGTCAGTACTCCCGAACTATCTCTGCCCCTCTGCTGTAACTGATCACCTAATTCGAATTTCTCAGCTTCCTAGCCCCAGAAATCGAACTCCAGATCAATTTGTTCTCTCCGTGTGTGTTTTTAAATGAACCACAAGCCTCCTTCTTATACTCTTCTCATTGAAACTTCAATAGTCGAGATTAAGTCTCTAACCAACAGCTAAGATTAAAACATGACTTGATCCGACTCCTATCTCACCCATATTCTAATTAATACCCATTAATATTTTAATTTTCCTAAGTTTAGACTTAGGAACCCCATTAAAAATATTAATTATTTTAATAAAATACAATCTGGGTGGAATATCAGAAAACGGCTTCTACGTTCTTCAGAACTCATGTGCCTCAGCCTCTCCACCAATTTTCATGGCTAGAGCACATCTGATGCTACCAAAATCTAACATGGATGAATACACTCGAGAATGGGAGACTTTAGCAACAAGAGTACCTGGATTATTAGAAACTCATCTCATTCAATCATACACCTCGAGACTTAAACCCCATCTACAAGTAGAACTTGAGTTTCATGACATTACGTTGATAGAAGCACCAAGACAAAAAGAAAAAGTCGCTGAAAAGAAATTTGACAAGATGTTGTGGTCAAAGGCTGAAAGGGTATATTCGAAACGAAGATTTCCCCAATCGGCGAACACGGATAACACAAAATATGTTCCACCACATCTTTGTGAAGGAGAAAAAATGAACATGGAAATGCAAAGGATGAAAGAGGGAAAATGAAAACACTATGGCAAAAAATGGGACCCTAAACATACGTGTGCTAAAGGAAAAGAGACCAAAAACCTGTATAAATGCAAAGCAACTAATGACTCAGACAGTGATGAATCAAACGTAGAAGAAGTCAAAGATTCCCTAGAATTCCCTCCAGAACTAGATGACGAAAGCATTCCGAAAATATTATTATCGACTATGACAGGTATATCACAACCCCAAACATTAAAATTAAAAGGACATATCAAGAAGAACAATGCAATGGTTCTGATCGATACCGATAGCACCCACAATTTTTTGGACTCAACCATGGTGAAGAGACTCAACATTGTCTTGTTTCCCATGCCCAACATGAAGGTTACAGTAAATGACGGTAAGAGAATTGAAAAGGCAGGGAAATGCCATAAAGTCAAATTATAGATTCAAGACTTTAATTTAGAATCTTTGGACTACACTGTACCATTAGGAAGAGTGGATGTGGTCTTAGGTATCCAATGGGTACAAACCCTAGGCACTTACTCTGCCAACCATCAAAAGCAATTTATAAGCTTTAAATGGGAACGGCAGAGGTACAGTTTATATGGATTTCAAGCACCTGAGAATCAAATCATATCATCATCCCAGATCATGAAAATGATTCGAAGAGGAGCACTAGCCTATGTAGTATAATGTCACCAATTAGAAATGTTAACTTCAAAATTGATCAGCGAAGAAGCACTAGAAGTACAAGAGTTAATCTAGAAGCATGAAAAAGTATTCCGAGACCAGCCCATGAAAATGCCTCCTAACAAAGAAATTGGGCATACAATACAAGTCAAAGCAAGATCAAACCCCATCAACATCAAACTGTATTGATACCCACATCATAAAAAAACGGAAATTGAGAGATTAAACCAAGATCTTTTAAAGTGTGGCATCATCTCGAAAAGTAAAAGTCCGTATGTTGCTCCAGTTGTATTGGTGCGGAAGAAAGATGGATCTTTCAGGTTATGCATTGATTATCGAGGGCTAAACAAAATAACAATTAAAAACAAGTTCTCAGTTCCCTTCATCAATGAAATGTTGGATGAACTACAAGGCGCTAAATATTTCTCAACATTGGACTTAAGGTTAGGGTATTACCAAATTAGAATAAAGTTGGAAGACATACCAAAAACTGTGTTCCGAACACATGAAGGTCACTATGAATTTAAGGTAATGCTTACTGGGTTAACCCATGCACCAACAACATTCCAAGCTACTATGACCGAGTTATTTTGTCCATATATAAGGAATTTTGTGTTAGTGTTCTTTGATGACATTTTAATTTGCAGTAAAACTTGGAAGGAGCACGTACAACATTTGGAGAAAATTCTTATGCTATTGGAAGAGCATCAGAACTATGCCAAGAAGTTTATAATCATTTTTATAACATTTCTCTCGGATGATTTCGATGATGACCAAGGTTAACTCCCTCCTCCTTCTGACAATTGCATCTTAGTTCAGGGAAGTACCCTGGTTTCTGTTTGTGTCTGAATTCGGGGATAGATGAAGTTTAAATAAAGTTCCCAAATGTAAAGAAATGACAAAATTCGCCAAAATGTTTGGCAAAGATAGTTAAACAAATTTCATTATAACTTCATATATTCAAATATAAAAAATAAAACATTTTATTTTTATTTTCAAAGTTAACCTAAAAGTATGTTAATACTAAACTAATGTTAAAACATCATTAAATTTTTCAAAAGTATGTCTATCTATCGATATAGGTATATATGTTTTCTTTTAATTTTTAAAGTTTAAGAACAAATGAATATTAACATTTTCTTTCATATTTTATTTCAGAAAAATTCTACCCGGTTAAATTCATCATTGTCTAAGATTCAATGAAATTTGTGCTTTTTAAGAGACAAAAAAAAACATCAGCAAATGTGATCACTAAGGTTCAAGCTATATTTGTTTATCGACACTCCTTTACTTTCTATGATTTCCCTTCTTGGGCTAACCTACTTGTACTGCTATGTTTCTAAGTTGTACTAAAATGGCTATGGAAACGGGGTTTAAAACGAATGCAATGAATTTTCAGAAAATATGGATACGATACGGCAACGAAACGGCATATGTGTGTGTGTGTGTGTGAGAGACAAAATAAAGCGTTCATATTAACATTCATCTTTTAGAATATAGATTCTATATTTAAAAATACATAATCATCATCATGAATTCCACATAAACAAATCATCATCATCAATTCAGCTTAAACATTGTCATCATCATTAGAGATTATTATAATATTCAACATATCATCAAGTTTTTGTTTCCAATTTCAATCATCAACACCATCACCAAAATTAATAATGCTAACTACACACTACATAGTACAAATTACAAAATTGAACTATGACTGGCAGTCTACTATCATATGACATATTATGGTATTCTATGTCTATTGTTCAAAAGTTTAAAATGTCATCATAACTTACATTTACATATCATCAAATATGTTTTTTATCCATGTAATTAAGATTCACATCATCATTTGGATCCTCTCCATGAGTGGGAGCATTGCTGCCATGTCCACTTGAAGATGCAATTATTGTTGCCTCCTCATCAAACAAATTCATATGAGCCATGGCATTCAAGGTCATATCGAAGTCAGTAAACTCTGGAAACAGATCCAAAACCCTTAAAAATGCCCGAAACGTTTCAAAAATAGGATCCTGCATTTCCAAAAAACGGAAACGCTTCAAAATTAGGATCTCGCGTTTCCAAAAAACTGAAACATTTACGTGCCATTTCTGTGCCGTATCGTGCCCGTTTCCGTTTCTGAAATGCCAAACGGCGTTTCCGGGCTTTGGGAGTGACATTTCCGGTAACTTAGCTATGTTTACATCATTTCATTTCATGCTACTTTTCGACTCTCTATTCATCTCATGTCATTTTTTAGGGATGATTTTTAAAAAGCATCCCTCTTTTGCTTGGCTGTTATCACTGTTTGTAGTCACCAGCCCCTTGACCTATTTTGGTCTTTAGCGCACATAAATACGAATTTCAATTTCAATTTTTCCTTGCAAATGTACCATCTTGCTGTTTAAAGTTTAAACACATAAGTTGATTAAGGATCTTTTCTTGCAAACCATTCATTCATATCTTCTATCAAGCATCCACACTAAATTAGTCGGTTAATCATGGGATTTTCTGAAAGAATATTGGACTCTGTAATTACTAATGACTGTTCATTAGACCTCTCTTTCTAATGAATTATATGAAACAACTATTGGATGAGGTTGTTGTGTGAGAATTAGAAACCATCCTCAGGAAATATCCATGGCTTGAGAAGAATAGTTTAAAGGTAAAGCATAATAAGAGGGTAAAATAATCTATAATGATCCTTAGGCGTTCCATTAAGAGGCAATAGATTTAGTAATTACTGATTAGAATCTCTCAAATTTTGTTATGAAACGACTATGAAAGACAATTTAAGATTTAATATGCATGTGAATAGGAAGGGCATTAGATACAAAGGTACAAAATGTCACTGTTGTCTTGACCACATTATTAATTGACGCATTTTCTGAATCCCTGTGGTCTTAATAATTAACCAATTTGTTCTTCCAGATGAACCATTCTGTGTTACTTTAGACTTCCCTATCTCCTAAGTACCACATCTCACATATAAGATCACAAAATATATTAATATTTATTTGATGGAGGAGAAAATGTTCTTGCATGTTTCAAGCTTATGCATTGGTTTATATTTGAGTTACCAGAGGAAACCCTAGCTTTTGAGCTGAAATTATTTGTATAATATCAGATTCCTCTTTTACAATATTGGGTTAACTCAATGTGTCATGGATTTTGGCAATCTAAAATATGTTTGTAAGTTCCAAGTTCTGCAGCAGTAAAGAGAACTAAAAGCAGCTTTCTCAAGGACCTTAATTGCATAATCTTTTAGAGTAGTGTTACCTCCTCAGGCACACTGACAGTGGCATTATCTGGAAAACTGCTGGCGACACCAAGCCATGCACAACAGTGTTGTGGCCGCCCCTCTGGGCCAAACATAGTATTGCGGAAAACCTGATCAAAGAGGAGCACAACAGAATAATCAACAAAGAAAATATACACTGAAAAGAAGATCAGTAAATATTTCTGTAAATGTCCCCAAGAGAATAGCAACACTTCTGTAAAACATAACAACATGAGAACTTACAACTGTCAAATGCTGGCGATAGTAGTATAGCTGTTTTACACAAGCATGTGTAGACAACTGGTCTTCGAGTTCATCAACACTCCTGCAAGTAAGAAGGATACGATTTGTTCTGAGATATTTTTGTGGATATTTTATGCAAATTAGTGGGTAAAAGGAAATTGTAAGATATGTTTGCCTCTGCAGATTTAAGTTTTCCCTTTTCCTTTTTCTGGTTTCCCTTATAGAGTGGAGGCAGCTAGGTCACAAGAGAAGGTTTACTCCATTAAAGGGCCCAAGGGCTTCTAGAGGGGCTTTTTGGGGTTTTGAGGAGTTTCTATGGGATCTGATGGCATTCGCTTGCCATATTTCATCATCTGCACAGCTTGCCTTTTGTTCTGTTGCATTCTGACAACTTTCGAAAAACGGGGTTATTATTGAGCCTAACTCAATTAATTACACTTAAGGTGGCATTCCAAGAGGAATACATGACAGAACACCTTAGTGCAATAGATGGTGGGAAGTGGCTTTCAGTGGCCTAAGGAGGGATGGTGTCCGATTTATCATTTTCCTGAATTTAAAAGGTATTTAGTTAAATTAAAGGAGGAAAAAAGTACTAAGTGATTAAAATAATAATAAAACATATCTATAAAAAGAGGAGGAGACCATTTGAAGACATCTTTGAGTTGAGTATTTTTTCCTAAGTTACCGGATCTGGCCCTCTGGGGTACAGGATCCACGGATCCACGGATCTGATCCGGATTCGGATCCGGATCCGCGTAAATACGCCCAAGAACCGGCACGTGGCGGATTAATATTTGTTAGAAACGGATGTTGAAATCTGGAAACGGATCCCGTGTCACTTTTCCGGATTTCTAAGTTTTTTTGCCATGTTTTTTTTACTTTGTAGACATTCGTGGTACATTTCCAAGGGTTTCGAACGCCGGACCTTGGCTTCAAGTTACACGATCTCCGGAATTTTTAAACGTGCAGAGTTTCGAGCACGCAGGCAGGGTTTAAAGTTGCCCTAGTTGCGGTGTTATGACCCATGACCCGAGCTTTTACGAGCTATTACGATTTTACGAGCTATATTTTGACTTATAGATTGAGATTTTAACATATAATTTTTTTGCTAATTTTTATTAATTAATTTAAAATTTAAAATGATATATAAAATTTATACAAACTTCAAATATATATATATATATATATGTTTTTAAGTTTAGTTTTGTCTTAATAAACTTAAAATATAGGTATGTATTTTTTAAATTATATTGCTTTTTATTTATAATTTAGTTTTTATTTATAATTTAGTTTTGACTTATAGATTGGAATTTGAGCATATATTTTTTATTTTAAAATATTTTTTTTTCTAATTTTTATTAATTAATTTAAAATTTAAAATGATATATAAAATTTATACAAATTTAAATATACATATTGATATATAGATATAATTTAAAATTTAATTTTGTCTTAATAATCTTAAAATATAGGTGTGTGGGCATAAACTAATGATGGTGTTTTATGAATGCAAACTTAAAAAACAACAATTTGTTAATTTGAAGAGATAATTAAAGATGAACTTGAATATATGGTAAAAGCACAAAATGAATGACAATGATTTAGCTTTATATATATATATATATATATAAATGGATGATTTTGTGTCTATTATTAATTTTATTATATTTTTAATATTATTATATTTTTTGTACTTGTCGTATCCTTGCCGTATCCAGATCCTGGATTTTCAAAAAACTAGCGAATCCGGATCCGGATCCGGATCCGTATCCGAATCCTGGTAACTTAGATTTTTTCTTGTGGAGAGGTTTGCAGAACCAGGAATTCCCACCTTCAGCAATAGCCCCAAGACGGAAACCCTCGGGTGATTCGGTGAAAGTGGGTGAGTACCCATCTCTCCCATTGGTGAATTCATCCAAAATTCATAAGAGAGCTTAGCCATTGCAGTTCAGTTCAGTTTTTGGAGGGTCAATGCAATATTGGAGCATATTCTTGTGGCCAACTTTTCCATCTTGGCTATATTAGTTGTATCAGTATGTAAAACCCAATTTATCTTTTATAATAAAAGTTGAGATTATTTTTGCTCATCGTATTGTTGAATTGTCGAACTCTATTTGTTATATTTTACATGGCAATGTTCTATTAAATGAATGAAATTTTATATGTAGCATTTTTGTTGAGTTAAATTCCAAGAATTTGCCAATCTTTTCTGTTTGGGATATTACAATGGTATCAGAGTTGGTTTTCCTACCAGCCTGAGGGGTTTAGCAATGAAAGATTGAACGAGAAATTTTAACAAGATTGAAACCCTAGCGCGAGCAAGCCAAAATTAATGTGCAATGCAAATCGACACCACTGGGGAAAGGATCACATGGATCTTTCATTGGGTGTTTAGTTGTGAAATCAATATTGCTTAATCAAGTCACAGTTGTGATTCGTCTCTTTATGCAAGCTAGAAAAACTGTTGTGGGATGAAATCCAGCGGATCTGGGTAGTCGAATTGTTGAGACATGTGGTTTCTTTATTTTGTGGTGTTCCCCACCAGCTGAGCCACTCTTCTTGTTGGTTGCATCTACAATCTGAGGGCTCATTACAGTCCAAGAGATCAATTTCTTTGTGGCAGGGAGAACTCACATTGAGAAAGTGTGTTGATCAACGTTCCTACGTCTGAGTAATCGATCTAGATGGCAAATGTCCAAGTCTGCACACAGGGGAGAAGTCCATTATGCGTCTGGCTGACGAATGAGAGAAGGGTCATTCGGTAGACGTGTTGAGAGTGTGGGCCAGACATCTGCAGGGTGAGCGGTTTCCTACGGCTGCAAGTGAATAAAGGCAACTCACGAAGAGGTAGCAAGTTGATTCAAGTTGCCACGAAGGTTGTAATGTAACCAGTACACAAGAGATAGATCACAGCCAAGCATCTCAGTGTGTAGCACAGCACTACCATCTGAGCCGAGCCATATCAAGGCGATCGCAAACATAAAAAGGAAGGTCGAGTGTTGTACGTGAACATACCAGTTTGTGGAGGTGCGCTTACAAGGTTGTTATCGACCAGAGTTTAGAGACAGCATGTGATTTGAAGCAATATTCTGCGAGTGACCTATGAAGGAGTGCAATGAATTCTGAATTCAATCGAGCATGGAATGAGGCGATCTAGCTCTATGTGGGTATGATTGGAGTATACAGTGATAATTTTGCTGATGAGCATGAGCATTCGAATACGAAGTATTGAACTGGTGCGATGACATTCAATGGACAATAATCTACATGAATTCCAAATCAACGTGTTCGAAAGCCAGCGTGGAAAGAGTGCAACCTATTTAAGCTGCATTGGGCCAAGGATCGAGCCACATTGACACAGTGATTCACAGGGCCCAGCATCTGTAACAAGAAAAGGTGTCGAAGTTCAAAACCAACAGTCAATTTATAAACCAATCCATGGGATGATTTTGAAACCTGCAATTTATATATTTCTGTAATATTGTGCATCGTTGATTGGGTGAGGTAGAGCATTGGTGTGGCCAAAGTCTGGAGTGGATGCCAAGAAGAATTATCCTTGAGCGTTGAATCTTCTAGCCATATGCATGTAGTCTGCAGTTGCCTGTGCCTTGTAATAAATTTGTTGTGTTGTTGGTGATCTAAGTTGGAGAGAATCGAGATTGTAATGTGTCATTCTTATTAAGGCCTACATATTATTAAAAGCTAAACAGAGACGTAATCCTAACTTGCTGCAAAAGGGCACACGGAATCGGCACACTCTAGCAAACAATCTTTTGAGAGCATGTGTTCAGGTTCCATCTAAGCGATTTAATAATACCAAGATTTTCTATTTTTTATTTTTTTTGGATTGCATGTTCATTTGTTCGTAAACTCCAATGTGTAATCTAAAGTAAACTTGTGGCGGTTTTGAGTAGAAAACTTATGTCTGTCAATAGTGCTAGTGTGCCCAAGGTTGAGTGGTGGTGTTGGAGTTTGTCTGATCTTGTTGCCATGTGAAGGGAATGTGTATGTTGGTTTGCTGCCACTGAGGTTGACAGTATGTTGTCAGCATGTGTGTGTCTTGAGAGCACATTGTTGTAGCTCTATTGCTATCAGTATTTGCCAAGCTAAGAGGGAGAGAGAAGGATTGCTGCTCAGTTTGACTAAGTAGTTTATGTTATAGAGCTAGGGTTCGAGGTTCTCATTCATTATTGTAGCTTTTGCATTCCACCATGTATTTGTCAATGCTAGTGGTTACCAGTTATGAATAGCATTGTTGAGTATTGGGTTGTGAGTTGGGAGAGTTTGTCAGTCAAAGTCATGTATAAAATAGCTTGGTGTACCTGTCATCATTAAACTAAATCATGGATAACACCTTCATAAATTCCCTTAACAAATTAGTAGCAACAAATAGTAGAACCTTTTCAAAGGGGATACGTGTTATTTTTCAGCAAGAGCAGCCAAATGATTTGCAGGAAGAACATGTGATGGGGCACAAACTCTTTGCACTTAGGACGGGTTTGAAATTCATGAGGGTTAAAGCTAAAGCCCATCTCAAATTGGAAGAACTAGACTCACTCCTTGTTAGTTTTTGTAGCATCGAATGTGTTCTAGCCTTGAAATTTTGTGGAGAGGCTAGAATGCATGAGATCTCCAAAACCCGAAATCATTTCTAGAAGTTCCGCCTAGAAATGACTTAATTAGATTATTAGTCAGTTTTTAAATATTTCCTAAGTCTAAACTTAAGGAATATGACTAATTAATCATAATTAATTAAGTTAAGGTGTGAATGTTCTAGAAACTCACACGGATCGACTTCAAGTTAATCTTAGTCATCGATTAAGATCTAATCTTGGTCGTTGAAGTCTCAACAAAGGATTATAAGAAGAAGTCGATGGGGCTTGGAGAAATCACTTGTGCAATTCGATTTCATGAGAAAATCAATTTCCTGAGTAGCAGCATTCAGTTGCCGGAGAGAGAGCCAAAGAAATCGAAGCAGTGAGAGAGGGGGCAGGGACAGTGAAACCAGAGGAAGGATTCCAGTTCTGCTTATTGCATTTGCAGAGAGGCAGAGAAGCCACAGTGAGCCTGACGTAGAGCAGCACAATAGCTTCTACTAGAGGTCAGGAGAGACGTTTTACCAGACAACAGTTGATCAAACGGCTTGAGGAGAAGTTGTCCCAAGATGAGTGCAGTGGCAACTGCGCTAGGGTGACGCAGTGACTGTGCAAAGGCAGTTTGGATGACTCAATTTGAGCTGAGGTCAGCGCACAGATTTGCCTGTGGAGTGAGGAATTTCTCCTCAATAGATAATTTTGCCAGTATTTCTCTGTAGGTTGTCAGTTTCGGCATCCAGTTGTACTCAGATTATTTCACTATTACATAATAATAAAACCCTCAGCTGCTGCACCGGTTTTCCCAGGGACATTGGTCCAAAAATAACTATGTTATTTTATGTGTGTGTGCTAGTATTTCTTCCAGTGTTTATTTCTTCCGTAGTTTAATTGTGTAGGTTGCAGTGTGATTGATACAGTATTTATTGTATCAAACAGTAAATAAATTGAGAAGAATTAATTTAACAATTAGGAGAATTATTTCCAGTTCCTGCAATAGGAATCGAGTTTTCGGTTTTTCACATGGTATTAGAGCACAGATGATCAGCCGAAGAGCTTAGTAGCAAAGGAAGAGGGAGTTCCGCCATTCATTGAGGAGCAACAGGTCGAAACCCCAAAGGCAGCGCAGTCACCTTGCCCAAGAGGTCAAATTCTTAAGGAGAACTGATTTCTCTGAGAGAGGGACAGAAAAATTCGATCTCTCTAGATTGACGGTTTCTAGACGCAGAGGGAGTAGCCAGTATTTTTTGCAACACAAATCTCTAGCTGGACGCAGCAGTTTGCTAGAGAAGAACTAGCGTCGGGAGGAAGAAGAGCACACACTAAGGGAAAAATTTCCTCAGGGAACTTCTAGTCTCAAGAAGTTTGATTTCCCCTGCAGATCAGCAATCGTTGTGAGCAGAGTTTCTCACTCCAGAAGGGACTGCTAATAGCCTAGCAACAATTGAGCAGAAGGCAAGAGGATATTTTCGACATCATCTGAGATGGCCACTACCGGACTACAAGATCAAGACAGGTTGGACGGTGCTTCAAACTATGTCATTTGGAAGGCAAGGATGTCCTTCCTTCAGGATGAATATGGCATGAAGCCATTTATAGATACAATGGTAGCTATCCCCACGGGTGCAAATCGGCGAAAGGAGTATAGAAAGGAGATCGCGAGGGCGATTAGATTGATCCTTGATTGTGTCCCGGATCATGTTGTATCACACATAGCGGCCAAGGGAACGGCCAAAGAGATGTGGGATACACTTTCCACACTGTACCAGGGCACTTCCGAGCAGTGGAAGACGTACTTAGAGGAGATGTTGAGATGCACCAGGATGCAGAAAGGGGAACGCATAGACCCCTTCCCCACCAATATTCAAGAGATCCAAGACCAGTGTGAAAATTTTATCTCTGCAGCAGCTGATTTATTTTTCCTACTTATTCCACAATAAGTTATTTATGAAATTACTTCAATAAACATTAAAATAAATATTGCTACAGCTATCACACCGCAATACAGAAACAAACATATGCACAAGCATTAACACATTGACACAGATATTTTGGACAACAGTCCCTGGAAAAACCCAATGTGGGAAAACCGGTGCAGCAAGGGAGGATTTTATTATTCAACAATTCTTCTGTACAACAGGGTGCCAAACTGGCTTACCCACAGAGAAAAATAATTCTCTAGCACTTCTCCCAATCCCAGCATTAGCACGACTGACCTCTGCATGGCTCTCAAACCCTTTGCGTTAGCCCCTGCTTAACTGCATCAGCCCTTGGCCTCTCTACGTCACTCACGCAGGCCCAACAAGTGACTGCACAATCTGCCTTTGCGTCTACCTGAGAAGCCCTGCGTCTGCCTCTCCTGCCACAGCGCTGATCTCCAGTGGCTGATCCTGCCTCTCTGCTCTGTACTTGCTGCCTCCTGACTACTCACCATACCACTGGTTCAATTTCTCAGCTAACCCCGCTCCACAAATTGAACTAACTCGTCTCCCTTAGTGTGTTCTCCAAGTGACCCTCAAGCCTCCTCTTATACTTTTCTCGTTGACAAATCAACGGTCGAGATTAAGTCCATAATCAATGGCCAATATTAAGTCCATAATCAACGGTTAAGATTAGATTTGGCTTGATCCATGACTTTTGGACCATTCTAACACAGTTTTATATTAATACACATTAATGTTTTATTTTCCCTAAGTTTAGACTCAGGGACTCCATTAAAAATATTAATTATTTTAATATCTCCCAAACTATTTAGAATCTGCCCAAACCCTTTCTAGGTATTCAAGATTTCATGTGCCTTAGCCTCTCCACCAATTTTTGTGGCTAAAGCACAGCCGATGCTACCCCAAATAAACACTCCCTCTTAGCGAGGAATGTGCTCTAGTAATAATCCTCACTGAGCATCACTCTGATCATCTGGCATCGGTCCCTGTGCTGATGCTAGGCCTGCTACCCAACATCCTCTGCATTGCTGCATCCTGTACTGTTACTCATGGCTCTGCGACTGCCACTGCTGCATCTGTACAACAACTCCCTCTGCATTCGTGTTGTTGTTGGTCCTTTCTCCCAACACTGCATCCGCACTGCAACTCCCTTTGCATCCTTGTAGTTATCACTCCCATTTCTGCTACTGAAACAGGTTCTTTACCATCCCATCTTGTCCCTGAAGTAGTCAAATTTTGTCCTTCCAAGGGCCTTGATGAGGATGTCCGCCACCTGTTCTCTTGTAGGAGTGTACCTCAACTGTACAACTCCTCGTTACACACAGTCCCTGACAAAGTGATATCGGATATCAATATGCTTCGACCTATCATGAAACATTGGATTCTCAGAGAGCTTGATGCAACTCTGATTATCACACATGATCCTGGTCGCCTCCATATTCCTTCTGAATAGGTTCACAAGCAGTTTTCTAAGCCATATGGCCTCACACGAAGCTATGCTTGCCGCCATATATTCTACCTCAGATGAGCTCAGAGCCACGGACTTCTGTTTCCTACTGCACCAGGAGGTCATTCTTGATCCAATGTTGAAACAGTACCCAGAGGTACTTTTCCGATCCACTAAACTTCCTGCCCAATCTGCATTAGTAAATCCACTCAATTTGATATCCTTAATCCTGGTGTACAAGAGTCCATAATCAATTGTTCCTTGTAAATACTTGAGAACATGTTTGGCTACCGCCTAGTGTGCCCTCTTCCGTTCCACCATGAACTGACTGAGGGTGTTGACAGAGTAGCAAATGTCTGGCCTGATATTGACCAAATACATCAAGGACCCTATGAGCTGCCTGTACAATGTGGGATCGACATCCTTGTCTTCTGATGCATCAATCTTCTTCCAGTTCGTGATCATTGGCATAGCCATAGGTCTACAGTCCTCCATCCCAAATCTTTTCAGGATTTCTGTAGCATACCTCCCTTGCCCAAGGAAGATTTCTCCCTTCTGCTACCAAACTTCCAACCCTAGGAAGTAGTGCATCGTCCCAAATCCTTCATATCGAATTGTGTGGCTAGATTCTTCTTACAGTCCCCAATGAGTCTAGATGATCCTGTCAAAAAGAGATCATCCACATACAATACTAAGATTAGCGACTCGTTCTCTACAACCAGATAGTAGAGATTCGGATTCGCGTCACTCTTGACAAACCCCATTTTCTGCAAGTAACCATCTATTCGACCATACCATGCTCTTGGTGCCTGTTTCAACCCCTACAAGGCTTTCTTCAATCTGCATACATGAGACTTCTTCTCATGAGTTTCAAAGCCCTCTGGTTGTTCAATGTATCCCTCCTCTTCTATTACCCCGTTCAGAAATGTCGTTTTGACATCCATCTGATGGATCTCCCATCTCATCTGGGCTGCAAGAGATATCACGGTCCTAATAGATGTATATCTGGCTACTGGGGTGAAGGTCTCCTCATAGTCAATCCCTTCCTTTTGAGCATACCCCTTAGCCACAAACCTGACCTTGTATTTCTCAACACTATCGTCTGCAGCGTATTTGATCTTGTAAATCAATCTTGAACCCACCACTAATCTGTCTTAAGGTCTTGGCACCACCTCCCAAACATCGTTTACCATTATGGACTTGTATTCTTGTACCATCGCATCTAGCCAAACCTGATGTTGAGTTGCCTCCTTAAAACTGGCAGGCTCTCCATCCTGAGCTACCAATGTCTGATATCTATCTGCTTGTTTTCGCTCCCCCTTATTGTTTCTTGGAGCACCGACGAAGTCCTCTACATCTCGCAGAATCTGACGGAGTTCCTTGCTAGTTCTTACTCTGCTAGCAGGTGCTTCTGTTCGCTCCTCCTCCTCATCCTAAGAATCTTCCTATCCCGAGGAATAATTCTTTACTTCTGTTGGTTGAAGAGGATTAACCAACGGCTCCTCTTTCGACTGCTCCTCAGAAGGCATCTCGCGAGATCTTATGAAAGCTCTATCCTCCATGAACTTTACATCTCGTCATACTACTACCTTCCTGCTCCCTGGAAGATAGATTCTGTATGCCTTAGCATTCTCGCTATATCCTACCAAATATCCCTTTTCCGCAGTCTAATCCAGCTTCTTCCTCTTTTCTTCGGGTATGCAGCAATATGCTAGACTCCCAAATATCCTGAAATGACTAACTTCAAGTGTCTTCCCTGTGAAGATTTTCTCTGGAGTAATCTTGCCCACTGCCCGATGAGGAGTCCTGTTCTAAACATAGACTGTTGTGTTGCATGCTTCTACCCACAGGAATTTTGGCATATCCTAATCATACATCATGGCCCTAACTGCTTCTACAATAGTCCTGTTCTTTCTTTCTGCTACCCCATTCTGCTCCGGATTATATGGAGTTGTCCACTCTCTTCTGATGCCCTCCTTAGCGCAAAAATCAGTGAAGTCCTTATCGACATATTTTCCACCATTATCTAAGTGCAGAACTTTTATTTTCTTCCTAGTCAGATTCTCCACTAAGCCTTGAACTCCTTGAATCAACAGAAAACCTCATCCTCGGTTTTCAGAAAATAAATCCAAGTTTTCCTCGAGTGGTCATCAATGAAGGTAAGGAAATACTCGGTACCACTGAGAGCTTTGACGGACATAGGTCTGCAAATATCAGAGTGTATCAATCCTAATACACTCTTGGCCGTGTGTTTGATCCTAGGAAATGTTGCTTTGGCATACTTTCCTAGAACACATCCCCTGCATACATCATCTCGTTCCGTACTCAGATCCGGAACTCTTATTACAGTGCTCTTGAGAATTCTCAGAGCTCCATGGTGTAAGTGACCCATTCTTCTGTGCCATAGTTCATTCAAGTCCTTGTCTCCATGACTGCCTATTAGCGCCATTGGTGACTCTAGTTGCAATCTATACAACCAATTACTTTTGATCCCGATCTGCACTTTCTTTTTCCATCTCGGGTGTTTGACGTATACCTTCTCCTTGATAAAGTAGACGTCATAGCCCTTGCCTTGTAGTTGCGACATGGAAAGTAAGTTCATCCCCAATCCTGGTACATGTAGTACATTTGTAGCATGGAATCGTTCTCCTGATTCTGTTTGAAAAACTATGGTACCCTTCCCTACTGGAGTACACTTTGCCTTGTTCTCTATGGTGATCTGAAAGTTCATCTTTTCTTCTCAATAGTCTGAGAAAAACTGTGATTCCCGTCATATGGCACGAAGCTCCACTGTCTATATACCATACCTTTGATGATGCAACACTAGTCATACACGCTACTTCTTCTTCCAACCTAAAAGCCAACATAGAGAAATCAAAATCTCTTTCTCTGGTGCAATCTTCAAAAAATATGTGTGAGTCCCCTGACGTTAATGCCTCTGCGTCGTGGTCTCAACCCATAAATGATTTTCCTTTTCTGTCTCTGATCACTTGCTCTGATACCATGTGAAAATTCTATCTCTGCAGCAACAGATTTATTTTTCCTACTTATTCCACAATAAGTTATTTATGAAATTACTTCAATAAACATTAAAATATATATTGCTGCAAATATCACACTGTAATACAGAAACAAACATATGCACAAGCATTAACACATTGACACGGATATTTTTGACAACAATCCCTGGAAAAACCCAATATGAGAAAATTGGTGCAGCAAGGGAGGATTTTATTGTTCAGCAATTCTTCTGTACAACAGGGTGCCAAACTGGCTTACCCACAGAGAGAAATGTTGATTTGGGGTAGCATCGGATGTGCTCTGGCCACGAAATTTGGTGGAGAGGTTGGGGCACATGAGCTCTCCAATACCCAGAAAGGGTTTGGGCAGATTCTAAACAGTTCAGGAGATATTTAAATAATTAATATTTTTAATGCAATCCCTAAGTCTAAACTTAGGGAAAATAAAATAAATGTGTATTAATATGAAACTGTGTTGGAATGGTCCAAAAGACATGGATCAAGCCAGATCTAATCTTAGCCATTGATTAGGGACTTAATCTCGGCCGTTGATATGTCAACGAGAAAAGTATAAGAGGAGGCTTGAGGGTCACTTGGAGAGTGCACCAAAGTGATCAATCATTCTATTCTCTATAGTGGGGTTTGCTAAGAGAGATGGAATCAGTGATTGGAGTTGCAGCTGAGGAGCATTGAGTACAGAGAGATAGAAAGGCAGAGATAGTGTAGAGTGACACAGTAGCAGCGAGAGCTCACGCAAGGCCACGCAAAGGTAGCCAGGAGTTGTGCAGAGCTTCAGAGAGGCCAGCGTTGCTGACGCAGAGGGCCAGAAGGCTGACGCAAACCCATTTAGGGTGATGCAGGGCCAGCGCTGGGCAAAGGGGCTAACGCAGTCTAGAAAGGCAAACGCTGGGGTTTTTGGGGCAGATTGGAGCTAAGGAGCTACGAGAAGGTGTTTCCAGGGTTTCAGCCGGGATATTTGTCTCAAACTAAGAGGTATTACTACCAATAAAATTCTCTGTTGGGTAGGCCAGTTTCGGCACCCAGATTGTACTCTGATATTGCTTAATAATAAAACCCTCAGATAGCTGCACCAATTTTCCCACATTGGGTTTTTCTGGGACATTGGTCCAAAAATAACGGTGTCATTTGGTGTGATTGTTTATGTTTCCTTCAGTTGTTGATCTGTAATATGTTGAGCATGCACTAGTGTTTATTTTCAGTATTTACATTGTAAATAAATTGTTAAGTAACAGAACAAGTAGGTAGGAATAAATCAGATAAAGTGCATGGAGGGTTTCTAACTAGTAGACTTAGAAACTTCAACATGGTATCAAAGGGTGATTCCAAATCACAGGAAAACTGAGGACATCAGCCGAGGGGAGCAATAGCAATAGAAAACAGTTGTCCCGAGTGACAGAAGTTGTTCCTAGTAGAGCAGCAACAAGGGAAGAGTGACGCAGTGCCTGTGTCATCAAGGGTCAGCGAGGAGGAGGTAGCGGAGAGGCCAATGGAGGCAAAGGGAGGCTCACTCAAAGCCATGCAAAGGGCCAGAGGGGTGTGATGCAGTTGGCTGAGGAGGCTGAGTTGCTAGTGGCAGGATTGCGCAGAGCCTAGGAGCTCTCACCTTTACGGTGCTGGGGTTTAGGAGGCTGTGGGTAAGTTGCAAAGTGGAGCTGGTGGGGTACTGTAGTCAAAACAATACTTAACAGGGCAAGGCCAAGGTAGAGGGAGTTGCTGCCGAAGCGGATTTCTAGCCAAGGAATCCGGATCAGTGTTGTTGTTGCACAGACGATCAGAGAGGGGCAACTTGATGTTGGCAGAAGGATTTCTAGGTGAGAAATCGGGACTCAGAGGGAGTCCAAAAGAGAACTTCCAAACAGGAAGTAGAGAGACTCAGCAGGAGTCGAACCGAGAACTTCCAGACGGGAATTAGAGAGACTCAGCAGGAGTCTAACCGAGAACTTTCAAACAGGAAGTAGAGAGACTCAGCAGGAGTCGAATCGAGAACTTCCAGACGAGAAGTGGAGAGACTCAACAAGAGTCAAACCGAGAACTTCTAGGCAAGAAGTAGAGAGACTCAGCAGGAGTCAAACAGAGAACTTCCAGACGGGAAGTAGACTCAGCAGGAGTCGAACCTAGAACTTCCAGGTGGAAATTAGAGAGACTCGGAGGCAGTGTTGCACGAAGCGCCTCCCCCCCCCCCCCCCCGGTTCCAAGCCCCGAAGCGCGTCCCGTACGGAAGCGCCTAGGAAGCTTGGCCGGAAGCAGCGCTTCCGAATTCGGACGCGCCGCTTCGGCTTTTTTAGCCGCTTCCTGGAAATTTGGAAGCGTTGTACGGAAGCGCCGCTTCCGAAGCGCGCTTCGTACGGCGCTTCGGGCGTCGGAAGCATGGCGCTTCGGAGGAGGAAGCATACGCTTCCCAGACGCTTCCGTACGCTTCCCAAACGCTTCCGTACGCTTCCAAAAAAGCTTCCGGAAAAGCATTTAGAAAATCGTTTTTTTTTTCAATTTTTTTTTAAATTTTAGGTGAGTTTGCTTGTTGGGGGTGGGTCCACCTTGGGTTAGGGTGACAAATGAAGGCAAAAAAAATATAAATATAGCAGATGCTCCCTCATGGTAATGTTAAATTCTTAAAGTAAAAGTGACATTCTCCTTTATTTTTCATTTTCATCCTTTTACTTAAATTTTTAACATTACCATGAAATGACTCGGGATGTTTGAGAGTGGTTCCAGCCTCATTGGACTTCATATGGAGAAACTAGAATTTCATATCCTATTCAAAATTCAGCAGACTTAACAATTTTCAGGTATTCAGGATCAATGGGATTGTGGCATTTCATTAGATTATATCAAGTATGAAGGTATACAATTAGCATTTAATCAAGAGCACCAAGCCCTATATGTACCCTGGTGTTGGTGGTGTTAATTGTTGAACTCCTTTGTCACGCGGCACGCCCTTAGCAAAAAATTACCTTTCAATGAAATCAAAATCATCGATCAAACATGTTAAGCTTTTTCTACCATATTTTAAGTCTTGAATTAGGTAGTTTGATCAAAATTGGGCAATGTTGACTAATATCCCTAGACAATCGAGGTAGAGGCAAAGGCTAGACAAGAGGAGAAGAATCTAGATTCTAGATCATTAATGTACAATGGATGTTATATCTATCTTGATTTATGCAAAAATATGCATGTTTTCATGTCTTCTACAATTAATTTGGTATTTGGGATGTTTGTTTTGAGTATAAATGCAAAAAAATATAAAAATATATATATATATATATAGCAGACGCTTCCGCGGACGCTTCGCTTCCTAGATTTTTGGAAAATGACGCTTCGGCGTCCCCGCTTCCAAAAACCGCTTCCGCTTCGTGCAACATTGCTCGGAGGAGTCAACAAGAAGAGCAGAGAGACGGCCATGAATGGGCTGAGGGATCAGGACAAGTTGGATGAGGCAAACAACTTTGTCATCTGGAAGGCCAGGATCCTTTCAATTCTGTGTGCCATGAGTGCACACGCACCACTTGAGCGGAAGTGGGGAGACATGGAGCTATAGTCAGGCGGACTACAGGCGATGAGGGGCAGGATCTTCGAGGTACCCAGCCTCTTGGATTAGACCTTGCTACGGGAGCCCCGAAGAGAAGTAGCAGGACTGGCTTATGTGGGTAGAGATGGAAGCGAATGGAGCGGAAGTGGTGAGACATGGAGCTATATTCAGGCGAACTACCTGCGATGAGGGGCAGGATCTTCGAGGTACCCAGCCTCTTGGATTAGACCTTGCTACGGGAGCCCCGAAGAGAAGTAGCAGGACTGGCTTATGTGGGTAGAGATGGAAGCGGATGGAGCGGCAGAGAGAGCTACAGTGCAGTAATCTCGAGACAGCGTGAGGCTAGCAGGTTGCAGCAGTGCGAGAGGCACGGGAGTGTTGCACCAGTGCAGGATGGCACAGAGAGGTGTGCAACGGTGCGAGATACAGGGATTTGTTGCAGCAGCGCAGAGGTCAAAGAGGGAGCACTTGTCAACGGCAGAGGGAGCTTCAGCATCAGGAGGGTATCTAGCCCAACAGAGAGGTCAAAGTTGGGAGATCAGTTACTTACTTCTCAGTAACTAAGTTGCAGTGCAGCAGTGGGCAGCAAGATGCAACATGATGAGAGGAGATGCAATGCGGATGGAGTTCTGGGAAAAAGGACCAGCAACAGCACGAATGCAGAGGGAGCTGTCGTACAGATGCAACAGTGGCAGTGGCAGAACCATGGGCAGCAGTGCAGAGGAGGGTGGGCAGCAAGCCTAGCATCAGCACAGGGACCAATGCCAGATGATCAGAGTAATACTATAGCATCAGATGTGCTCTAGCCACGAAATTTGGTGGAGAAATTAGAGCACATGAGATCCTGAATACCCAGAAAGGGTTTGGGCAGATTCTAAACAATTCAAGAGATATTAAAATAATTAATATTTTTAATGGAGTCTCTAAGTCTAAACTTAGGGAAAATAAAATATTAATGTGTATTAATATGAAACTGTTTTAGAATGGCCCAAAGGACATGGATCAAGCCAAATCTAATCTTAGCCGTTGATTGGGGACTTAATCTTGGTTGTTGATATGTCAATGAGAAAAGTATAAGAGGAGGCTTGAGGGTCACTTGGAGAGTACACCAAAGTGATCAGTCATTCTATTCTCTAAAGCGGGGTTTGCTAAGAAATATAGAATCAGTGATTGAAGTTGCAACTGAGGGGCATTGAGTACAAAGAGGCAGAGATAGTGCTGAGAGAGCAGTGCAGTAGCCGAGGAGAGTGACGCAGTAGGAGCCAGAGCTCACACAGGGCCATGCAGAGGTAGTCGGGAGCTACGCAAAGCTTCAGAGAGGCCAGTGTTGCTAACACAAAGGGCCATAAGGCTAACGCACGGCCTCCTGAGGCTGATGCAAACCCATTCAAGGTGACGCAAGGCTAGCGCTAGGTAGAGAGGGGCTAACACAGTCCAGAAAGGCAGACGTTGGGGTTTCTAGGGCAGATTGGAGATGAGGAGCTGCCGGAAGGTGTTTCTAGGGTTTCAGCCGGGATATTTGTCTCAAACTGAGAGGTATTACTACCAAGGAAATTCTCTGTTGGGTAGGCCAAATTTGGCACCCAGATTGTAATCTAATATTGCTTAATAAGAAAACCCTCAGATAGCTGCACCGGTTTTCCCACATTGGGTTTTTCCGAGGACATTGGTCCAAAAATAACGGTGTCATTTGGTGTGATAGTTTCTGTTTCCTTCAGTTGTTGAACTGTAATATACTAATATGTTGAGCATGCACTAGTGTTTATTTTCAATATTTACATTGTAAATAACTTGTTAAGTAACAGAACAAGTAGGTAGGAATAAATCAAATAAAGTGCATGGAGGGTTTCTAACTAGTAGACTTAGAAACTTCAACAAGAAATAATTCTCCAGCGCTTGTCCCAATCCCAGCATCAGCCTGGCTGAACTCTACATGACTCTCAAATCCTCTGTGTCAGCCCCTACTTGACTGCATCAGCCCTGGGCCTCTCTGCATCACTCATGCAGGCCCAGCAAGTGACTACACAGTCTGCCTCTGTGTCTGCCTGAAAAGCCCTGCGTCTGCCTCTCCTGCCTCAGCGCTGATCTCCATTGGCTGATGTTATGAAACCAGCTCAAGAAAAGATAGAAAAGAAAGATCAACGCCTTAGAATTCAGCCTCTTCGAGGGGGCAACCTCCTTTACATTACATAAATGAACAATTCTTGGATGATACAAATGACAAAACCTCCTTTCTATATATAGGAGTCTAAGGAGTCACAATATAATCCAGCCGACCTAACAATAATAATATAAAGCCACAAAAATAATAATAGAGGGATTCTATGGGGCACAGAAATAACAATATGTGGGTAATAGGGGCACAACAATATAAATAAGGGGTATAACTACAATAGTAATGGGGTAATCACTAGTATTATAGGGACCCAACATGCCCCTCTCCTTCAAAAAAAGTGTTGTCCTCAACGCTTGAGCAGTTCTGGATACTTCTGCATAAAATTTTCATCCTCCCATGTGGAATCTTCAGCGGATAAGTTCTTCCACTTGATAAGATACTCTGAAATTGATCGATTTTGTAGCTGCCGAGTTCTTGTTTCTGTGACTGCTTCCGGTTCCAATATGATTTTTCCTTCCTCGTCAAGTTCTGGCAATATTGTTTGAACTGGGAGCTTGTCGCCTATAACCTTCTTTAAACATGAAACATGGAAAACTGGGTGCAATCGAGAAGCTGCAGGAAGCTCCAATTTGTATGCCATAGTACCAATCTTTTCCAACACCTTGTACGGACCATAATACTTTGGTGATAATTTATTATCCTTCTTAACTTGCTTTAGGGACATTTGCTTATATGGTTGTAGCCGTAGGAATACCCAATCACCTACATCAAAACTTCTTTCACTGCGATGTTGATTTGCCTGTTGTTTCATTCTATTTTGTGCCAACACGAGGTTATCCTTTAAGAGTTGGAGGACTTGTTGTTGATGTTTGATGTGATGTTCCACTGCTTGAACCTTAGAATTTTCTCTTAAATATGATGTGATTGATGGTGGTTGGTACCCATAAAGTGCCATAAATGGGGTCATTTTTGTTGCTATATGGAAGGAAGTGTTATACCACCATTCAACCAGCGGCAACCATTTGACCCACTGTGTCTGTTTATCAGATACAAAGCAACGAAGATATCCTTCCAAACATTTGTTTACTATCTCAGTTTGCCCATCAGATTGAGGATGATAAGATGAGCTATGAGCTAACTGAGCACCAAAACAAGATAATAATCTTGTCCAAAAATTTCCAGTGAAAATGGGATCTCTGTCACTTACAATAATCTTTGGGTTTCCATGTAGCTTTTGAACTGTTTCCATAAATGCAGTAGAAACTGTATTGGCTTTAAATGGATGTGATAATGCACAAAAGTGTGCATACTTGGTAAGTCTGTCAACTACCACCATGATGACACTCTTTCCCTCAGACTTGGGTAAACCTGTGATAAAATCCATTGAAACCTCCTCCCAACGTTGGCTTGGAATGGATAAAGGTTGTAATAGACTCGGTGTCTTAATTGTTTCAACTTTATTTTGTTGGCAAACCAAACATTCCGCTACAAACTTTTGAATATCTTATTTAA
Organism: Pinus tabuliformis; assembly: GCA_031772625.1. Classification (NCBI taxonomy): domain Eukaryota; kingdom Viridiplantae; phylum Streptophyta; class Pinopsida; order Pinales; family Pinaceae; genus Pinus; species Pinus tabuliformis. Next base: position 912,038,506 of record CM062818.1, on the reverse strand, counting down.
GGCCATCCCAAAAAAATTCCTTCTTAACCCTGTGGTAAGTTTTTAAAAATCCTGAGTGCCCTCCTAAGGGAGAAGTGTGCAATTCCATAAGAATATTTTGTTTTAGCTGGGAATTCTTACAGAGGTATAAGCGATCTTTGTACCATAACGAATCATTTTTCCAGCTAAATGTATCAGAAGTACTTGAATCTTGTTGTAGCTTTCGAATAAGTGCCCACACTTCTTCGTCATTCTTCCATTCCTCCTTTGCTTCGTTTATCCAATCTGGTTGGATAATAGAAATGGCACACAACCAGTGATGCAGGAATCGCCCCCCCCCCCCGCCGGATCCAAACCCGGAACCGCGGATCGGAGCGAAGCGTCCCGGAATCCAAGTTGGAAGCGCGGATCGGAGGAGGAGGTGGCGCGGATCCGTTTAAAAAATGCGATTCCTGGCATTTTGGGTTGCGGCCGCCCGGAACCGCGGATCGGAGGGCGGTTCGGGCACGGGGTGGCGCCACGCTTCCGGCCCGGAACCGCACGCCACCCGCACGCCACCCAGGCGCTTCCAGATGCAACCCCGCGGCAGCGGATTTTTAATTTATTTTTTTTAAATTTGTTTTAACATGTAACTTAACTAGCATGAGGGGGTGGGTTAGGTGAGTTTAGGGTGAGTCTAGGGTGACTTTAGAAAAGAATAAAGCCCCCATTCTCTTCTCATTTTCTCACTTTGAGTTTATGAGAGTTGGAGAGAGAAGAGAAGAGGAGAAGAGAGGAGAGGAGAAGAGAAGAGAGGAAGGAGAGGAGTGAAGAGAGGAGAGCTGGAGGAGAAGAAGGAGGAGCTAGGAGAAGGAGGAGGAGCTTGGAGCAAGAGCTTGGAGGACTTCATCTACAAGAGCTAAAGAGGTAAGTTCAAACCCCAAACTCCCTTGTTTTTTTGAAAAAAAAATTGTATTTTTCTCCTCCCTCTCCTACTCTTTCCCATTGTTTCTACTTGCTCCTTTATTTACAGGTTGTCCACCACCTATATCCATATTCCAAGATGGTGTTCTTTTGGCTTCTATGTATCATTAGACTTGTAGACTTGTGAATTTGAATTTTGAACCTTTTTGGCTTGGCGGTGACCAAGTGACATATTTTGTAAACATTATTATTTGAATTTTGGACATGACAAATGTTGACAGTTGCTCACTTGCTAGATAAATCATAATATGCTCTATGTTTTATGTTTTATAATATGCTTAAATGTTTTATGTTTTATAATATGCTTAAAAATTTGATGTATGTTTGTAATAGCTAGAATATAGATGATTGTTGTACATACTAGTAACTACAATGGAATCATGGATGCCATATCTATCTTGATTTATGCAAAAATATGCATGTTTTCATGTCTTCTACAATTAATTTGGTATTTGGGATGTTTGTTTTGAGTATAAATGCAAAAAAATATAAAAATATATATATATATAGCAGACGCTTCCGCGGACGCTTCGCTCCCTAGATTTTTGGAAAATGACGCTTCCGCGCTCCGCGCTTCCGCTTCGCTCCCGCTTCGTGCAACATTGCACACAACAATGCTTCCATATCCTCATCCTTTCTTGAGAGTGCATCTGCCACCACATTTTGCTTCCCTTTTTTGTAGATGATTTCAAAGTCGTAACCCAACATCATTGTGACCCACTTTTGTTGCTCTTCAGAGCATAATCTTTGTTCTAAAAAGTATTTAACGCTATCATGATCCGTTTTTACCTTGAAGTGTCTTCCCATTTGGTAGGGTCGCCATTTCTTAAGTGCATGGAGTATTGCCAACATTTCCTTCTCATAAATAGCTTTGCTTAAAAACTTTCCCTTGATTGGACGACTTTCAAAAGCAATGAGTCTTTCATCTTGCATTAGAACAGCACCAATTGCATTTCCTGAAGCATCACATTCCACAATAAAGGTTTTTGTGAAGTCCGGCGTAGCTAAGACTGGTGCATGGCACATTGCCTCCTTAAGATGTTTAAAGGCCTTTGTTGCTTCCAGAGTCCATGAAAATGAATCTTTCTTCAATAATGTTGTTAGAGGTGCTGCTATTCTCCCATAATTCTTAACAAACTTGCGATAATACCCTGTCAACCCAAGAAATCCTCGCAGATGCTTTATGGATGTGGGGATTTTCCATTCCTTAATGGCTTTAATTTTGCTAGGGTCTACTTTAACTCCTTCATGAGATACAATATGACCCAAATATTCCACCTCTTGGACTCCAAAGAAACATTTGGATCTTTTTGCATATAATTGTTTCTCCTCCAATAGTTGTAGCACCTTGTCAACATGTTCAACATGATCCTTCCAAGACTTGCTGTAGATTAGTATATCATCAAAAAATACTAACACAAATTTTCAAAGGAATGGTTTGAAAATTGAATTCATCAAACCTTGAAATGTTGAAGGTGCATTGGTAAGGCCAAAAGGCATGACCAAAAATTCATAATGACCTTCATGAGTTCTAAATGCCGTTTTCGGAATGTCTTCAATCTTCATTCTGATTTGATGATATCCCGAACGAAGATCCAACTTGGTGAAGTAAATTGATCCATGCAATTCATCCAGTAATTCATCAATGACAGGAATGGGGAACTTATCTTTAATAGTGAGCCTGTTGAGCTCCCTATAATCTGGACACATGCGCCATGATCCATCCTTCTTGTGCACCAATACTACTGGAGCTGAGAAAGAACTTTGACTCGGTTGAATTATACCAGCCTCTAGCATTTCTGCAACCATACGTTCAATTTCACTTTTTTGGACATATGGATATCTGTACGGCCTGATGTTTGGAGGAACACTTCCTGGAATCAGATGAATAGCATGATCATGATCATGCATAGGTGGGAGACCTTTGGGAGTCTCAAATACCTTGGAATGATTGTCCAGGACTTTTTGGAGATCTGGAGAAATAGATGATTCCAATGTGGAAACATCTAGCGAACATAATTGTGCAATTACACCTCTTTGCTCCTTTTTTAGAAGCTTTGTCATGCCATTAGAGCTGATTATCTTTCCTGGTTTCCCTGCAATACCCCTTAATTCAACTTCCTTTCCTTCCACAGAAAATTTCATGAAAAGTTCTTGAAAATTAAAAGCTATTGTACCTAAGGATTGTAGCCATTGGACTCCTAGTACAACATCAGCACCTCCCATTGGAATGGAAAGCATTGGGCTAGTCAATACATATTCTCCCATGGATAGCTTGATATTATGGCACTTTCCAGAACAATTTATTGTTCCTCCATTTGCAATCATCACTTGACACTCTGGTGCTGGATATAGGAAGCAATTCAATTCTTTTGCTACCCTACAATGAATAAAATTGTGGGTGCTTCCTGAATCAATCAACACTATTACCTTTTTCTTCTTGATTTGTCCTTCTATCTTGATGGTTTGAGGAGTGGTAATTCCCGCCAATGCATTACAAGATATGGTCGGATTTATTTGTTCTTCATCTAGGCTTTGTTCCTGGAATATATCCTCTTCTTTTGACCTTTCTTGCTCCTTTTCTTCTTCCTCTTCACAATCTATGTAGAATAATTTCTTCTCAGCACACTTATGACCTTTTGTGTATTTGCTATCACAATTGTAACAAAGCCCTTTTGCTCTTTTTTCTTCCAATTGTTGTGGTGTCAACCTTGTAGGTTGTGGAAGACTATGGGCAACAACACTTCCGTCTTTATAGTTGTGAATGGTATGCTTCCTAGTTGCCATAATTTTGCTTTCCATTTTTCTTGCTAACCTGAATGCCTTCTCTAATGAATCAGGTTCCCAAAGGCGCACATCATGTTGGATATTATCCTTTAAAGACCTTATGAACACATCAATCCTATGCTCCTCTGGAATATCTTTTACCCTTATGTTCAAGTTTTGGAACTCCTCAATGTGCTCCATTATTGAACCCTTTTGTTTGAGACTTATCAATTGGCTAAAAAAAGTGTTGCTTTTTGTATCCTCATAATGTGCTATCAATTCTTCCGTAAAAATTGCCCAAGTGATAAACTGTTTACGAGAACAAAGCCATTGATACCATACAAACTGATTTGGTTCCAAATATAAAGTTGCCATACGTACCTTTTGTGTGTTTTGCACATTATTGAGATCGAAGAATTGCTCCATCTGTAATATCCATGTGGCGGGATCCTTGCCATCAAACTTCCTCATATCGATTTTTGGAACATGGTGAGTCTTCGATCCAACATTAGAGTCTATGGAATCATGATTAACATTTCTTTTGTTCTCATCATGAGTTTCCTTTAGTAATCTTTCACCCTTAGTGACCATTTCTTGTAGCAACTTATCCATCTTATCATCCATGCCATCAATTTTAGCGTCCATGCCATTCACCTTAGCTTCCATGCCATCCATCTTAGCTTCTACACCTTTCTTTAAACCGTCCATCTTAGCTTCTACATCTTTCCTTAAACCATCCATTTTAGATTCTGTTGCTTTTTGTGCAAGTGACACTCGTTGCACTTATTCTTGTAATTTTGATATATCATATAACATTTCTTCTTCTTCTTCATGAGTTATGCTAGAGCTTTCAGGCTCCTTACTAGGTGTTTGCATTTTCTTTCCTCGGGGCATCAGTTACCGATAATAATTCTCTAATATGTCCTTTGAATTCCTTCAAAATAAATTTTCAAACCAAGCTGAAGCAAAAATTAAAGAAAATCTACACACCTTTTTTCACTTTGTAGGAGCTCGATATTGCCTCCGATGTATCTCTGTACTTTCTGATTATCTAGTTCTGAATTTGTGACCTGTAGTAGCCCTCTATGTCCTCTTTCCAATGCCACAAGTCTGACCCAAATTGGATTCTCCAAGGAAGAGTTATGCGAAATCTCCCACAGTGACTTGATTATAGACTAGTTCAGTAGAGCGAACTTGTACGACGTGCCACGTGTCACTGTTTCAACCTTTGACTCTAAAAAATATATAAAAGAAAACTACAGTCCGTCCTCTTTCTGTAACTTCTTACGAAATTTCAATCCGATTCTCAGAAAGAAAGTTATGATGATTTTCCCAGGTCACCTGTTTTGAGTGTAATTCAGGAGTCTGCAAAAAGACCAACTTCCTCAGATCATATCTCCAAAAATATCGCACGAAAAACTCTGAAATTCGGACCCAAGGTTCAGCGCAATTTCTTCTCAAATGGGTTTTTTTTGCGACTTCTGAAACGTCACAGAAAAAAAGTTATAGCGAAAATGCCACTATGACCTGTTTGGAGCAGCGAAACCTTAGAATCCAAAGCTCTGATACCAAATGTTATGAAACCAGCTCAAGAAAAGATAGAAAAGAAAGATCAACGCCTTAGAATTCAGCCTCTTCGAGGGGGCAACCTCCTTTACATTACATAAATGAACAATTCTTGGATGATACAAATGACAAAACCTCCTTTCTATATATAGGAGTCTAAGGAGTCACAATATAATCCAGCCGACCTAACAATAATAATATAAAGCCACAAAAATAATAATAGAGGGATTCTATGGGGCACAGAAATAACAATATGTGGGTAATAGGGGCACAACAATATAAATAAGGGGTATAACTACAATAGTAATGGGGTAATCACTAGTATTATAGGGACGCAGTAGTAGCCAGAGCTCACACAGGGCCATGCAGAGGTAGTCGGGGGCTACGCAAAGCTTCAGAGAGGCCAGTGTTGCTGACACAAAGGGCCATAAGGCTGACGCACGGCCTCCTGAGGCTGATGAAAACCCATTTAAGGTGACGCAAGGCTAGCGCTAGGTAGAGAGGGGCTAACACAGTCCAGAAAGGCAGACACTGGGGTTTCTGGGGCAGATTGGAGCTGAGGAGTTGCCGGAAGGTGTTTCTAGGGTTTCAGCCGGGATATTTGTCTCAAACTGAGAGGTATTACTGCCAAGGAAATTCTCTGTTGGGTAGGCCAAATTTGGCACCCAGATTGTACTCTAATATTGCTTAATAAGAAAACCCTCAGATAGCTGCACCGGTTTTCCCACATTGGGTTTTTCCGAGGACATTGGTCCAAAAATAACGGTGTCATTTGGTGTGATTGTTTCTGTTTCCTTCAGTTGTTGAACTGTAATATACTAATATGTTGGGCATGCACTAGTGTTTATTTTCAATATTTACATTGTAAATAACTTGTTAAGTGACAGAACAAGTAGGTAGGAATAAATCAAATAAAGTGCATGGAGGGTTTCTAACTAGTAGACTTAGAAACTTCAACAAGAAATAATTCTCCAGCACTTGTCCCAATCCCAGCATCAGCCCGGCTGAACTCTACGTGACTCTCAAATCCTCTGTGTCAGCCCCTACTTGACTGCATCAGCCCTGGGCCTCTCTGCATCACTCATGCAGGCCCAGCAAGTGACTACACAGTCTGCCTCTGTGTCTGCTTGAAAAGCCCTGCATCTGCCTCTCCTGCCTCAGCGCTGATCTCCATTGGCTGATCCCACCTCTCTGCTACGTACTTGCTACCTCCTGACTACTCACCAGACCACTGGTTCAATTTCTCAGCAAACCCCGCTCCAGAAATTGAACTGACTGATCTCCCTTAGTGTGTTCTCCAAGTGACCCTCAAGCCTCCTCTTATACTTTTCTCGTTGACAAATCAACGGCCGAAATTAAATCCCTAATCAACAGCTAAGATTAGATTTGGCATGATCCATGACTTTTGGACCATTCTATCATAGTTTTATATTAATACACATTAATATTTTATTTTCCCTAAGTTTAGACATAGGGACTCCATTAAAAATATTAATTATTTTAATATCTCCCAAACTGTTTAGAATCTACCCAAACCCTTTTTAGGTATTGGAGATCTCATGTGTCTTAGCCTTTCCACCAATTTTTGTGGCTAGAGCACATCCACTGCTACCTTAAATCAACAAGAAGTTGTCAACTATTGGAGTAGTGCCTCAACTCATAAAGCTAGTGCAATTGGCACTAAATAGTGTCTTAGAGGAGTGGTAGGGATTTGTCCAAAGTATCTTGGGCAAAGAAACCTTGCGAAGGTGGGACAGGATGTGGGCCAATTTGCAGGAGGAGGGGTTGAGACGAGACCTAGTGAAGAACTCCATCAGTGGTAGCAACAGCGGATCAAAGCAGGTGAAGGAGGAGGAGAATTTGGCCCTCACATCAAAGGGTCCTAGTCAGGGACAGGGGGAGCAGTGAAAGAAGAAGAATGACCTGACAAAGGTCAAGTGCTTCAGACATGGTGAGCATAGTCACTACAGTACCCTATGTCCTCTCATGAAGAAGGACAAGGAGGAGAAGTAGGACCGGCAGGCAGCATCAGCAGAGATATAGGCTTTCCTCCAGGCTAGAGGAAGACTTCGCCGTGTTTGCTGACATACCCCCAGGAGTTAAGCGGGGTGACTTGGTTTTGTAGCCTCATAATAATACAAATGGGCAGGATTCTTGAGGAGGTCCACCTCATGAATCAGTACCCTGCTACGGGGACCCACAGTATTCAGTAACAGGATGGATCAGTGGCAGTTGATGCAGTCAGAGACCGAGTGACAGTTACAAAGATCAGTAGAAATCAGATGCTAGGGAGCACAGTGTAGAGTTGGTAGCAGTGCAGTTGGCACGGTGCAAAGTCAGCAGCAACGCAGATTCCTCAGTTATAGTGCAGATGCTAGTAGCAGTCAGAGACTCGAGAGACAAATGCATCATACTGATCCCAATTGATTCATTATTTAGGATGCTTCTCAGTTGCAGTTGTTGCAATTGCAGCAACAACAGATGGAGAGGGAGTTGCAGTGCAGATGTAGTGTTGGCGGAACTTCAAGAGGGTCAGCAGCAGCACAGATGTAGCACATATCAGAGTTTTTCAGTAGTTGGTGGACAGCAGCAGGCAGGCATTAGCAATGTGACAGGAGATGATGCAGAGACAGGGGGTTGCTACAGGAGGCAGCAACTCTAGAACACATTCCTCGCTAATGGGGAGTATTAGTTTTTGTAGCATCAGATGTCAAATTTTGTGGAGAGCCTAGAATGCACAAGATCTCCCAAACCCAGAAATCATTTCTGGAAATTTCACCTAGAAATGACTTAATTAGATTATTAGTTAGTTTTTAAATATTTCCTAAGTCTAAAGTTAGGGAATATGACTAATTAATCAGAATTAATTAAGCTAAGGTGTGAGTGTTCTAGAAACTCACATGGATCGACTTCAAGTTAATCCTGGCCATCGATTAAGATCTAATAATCTTGGTCGTTGAAGTCTCAACAGAGGATTATAAGAAGTCGATGAGGCTTGGAGAAATCACTTGTGCAGTTCGATTTCATGAGCAGATCGATTTCCTGAGTAGCAACATTCAGTGGTCGGAAAGAGAGCCAGAGAAATTGAAGCAGTGAGAGAGGGGCAAGGACAGTGAAGTCTAAGGAAGGATTCCAGTTTCGGTGAGTGCATTTGCAGAGAGGCAGAGAAGCCACATTGAGGTTGACGCAAAGTAGTGCAATAGCCTTTAGGGGCAAAGTCAAATTGCTGGGGAGAAGCAGAATTTCAATGCCAAAAGTTGGGCAGAGGTTCCAAATGCCAAGATAGACGTTTTCCTAGACAACCGCTAATGGGACGGCTTGAGGAGAAGTTGTTCCAAGCTTAGTGCAATAGAAATTGTGCTAGTGTGATGCAGTGACTGCGTAGAGGCAGTTTGGATGGCTCAATTTGAGCTGAGGTCAATGCCCAGATTTGCTTGTGGAGTGAGGAATTTCTCCTCACTAGATTTTCTTGCCAGTATTTCTCTATAGGATTGCCAGTTTCAGCATCCTGTTGTACTCAGATTATTTCACCACTGCATAATAATAAATCACTCAATTGTTGCACCGATTTTCCCGAGTTAGGTTTTTCTGGGGACATTGGTCCAAAAATCACTGTGTCATTTTATGGGAGATGGTGGTGCATCCATCTTTGGTTCTACCCATTGACAAGGTGGAAAAAAATGCAGTAGCAACCAGCAAAGTTGCAGCGTTTTCAAGAAGCAACCCTCTCCAAGAATACATAGACAGGGCTTGCCGCACGACTTGCCCAGTTTTGCCCACTATAGAGAGAGGGGAAAGGTTTTCTAAATGGATCTTGTTGATTGACCAAGCAGAGTTGCATCAGTTAGGCACAATGCGGCATAGGGGACTTGTTCCAAATACAGGTGCCCATGCATTTGATCCTCCCCACAAGTTGGATTAGCGAGAGAACATGAGTTGGTATCCTATTGATGGTGTGATATTCTTAGTCAGGGACATAGCACAACGAGGACCGTTAGACATGAGGGATACTACATGCTCCAGTTTGCAGTGGGATACAAACCGACAGCTCTTCAGCATTCCATCTCAGCATTAGCAAAGTGGGATTGGCATTGGTTTGTGTCAAGTGTTGGATTGGAGAGAAGTGATGAGTTAGTATTCGATTAATGAAGCAGCATCTATAGCCGAAGACAGAGCACAGTTAGAGCCATGGGATAGGGTTGCTAATGATTGGCCATGGTGGCATTGGGAACCAGGAGGATCTGTTGATGTTAGGACAAGCCAGAGTTTAGTCTGGGATCCGGGCATTAAGGGATTTGTTCATGGTTGGGTGGCATGGAGGCATGGTATCACCCAGTGGTTTGTATGGGATCCAAGTATTGGTTCTTAATTGCACTTGACGACCAGATTGGTCAACAAATATGGATTACTTAAGGGCGACCAATCTTGGGGCGGGAGGATTTGTGATGTTCCTTTTTCTGCTTTCCCTTATGGCGTGTTCAGGATCGACTTCTAGGGTTGGAGGTAGCTAGGTCACAAGAGAAGGTTTACTCCATCAGCGGACCCAAGGGCTTTTGGAGGGGCTTTATAGGGTTTTGAGGAGTTTCTATGGGAACCAATGGCATTCACTTGGCATATTCCATCATCTGCATAGCTTGCCTTTTATTTTATTGCATTCCGACAACTTTTGAAAAACGGGGCTATTATTGAGCCTAACTCAACTAATTATGCTTAAGGTGGGATTCCAGGAGGAATACTTGACGGAACACCTTAGTGTAATAGCTTGTTGGAACCAAAATGAGAAAATCTACAAGATGAGATGGTGGGAAGTGACTTTCAGTGGCCTGAGGAAGGACGGTGGCTGATTTACCATTTTCCTTAATTAAAAAGGTATTTTAATTAAAATTAGCGGGAAAAAGTACCAAATGATTAAAATAATAATAAAATAAGGCTTCTAGAGGGGTCCATCAGATCTATACAAGAGGATGAGGTGACCATTTAAAGACATCTTTGAGTTGAGTATTTTTTCTTGTGGAGAGGTTTGGAGAACCGAGAATTCTCAGCTTCAACAGTAGCCCCAAAACGGAAACCCTCTGGTGATTCAATGAGAGTGGGTGAGTACCCATCTCTCAACTTGGTGAATTCGTCCAGAATTCATAAGAGAACTTAGCCATTAAAGTTAAGTTCAATTTTTGGAGGGCTAGTGCAACATTGGAGCGGATTCTTGAGATTATTTCTGCTCATCATACTATTGAATTGCCGAACTCTATTTGTTATATTTTACATGGCAATGTTTTGTTAAATGAATGAAATTTATATGTAGCATTGTTAATTTTAGATAACAATGGTATGTTCTATGCTTAAGAGCAATTTACTTCAATTTTTCTCATTAGCCCAATATCAATTTTGAGATTAGCAATCACATTGACATGACAGTAAATGCAGATAGAACATAAATAAAAACAGTAGAAGACAAGCCAAGAAAAGAGGACACAAGATGTGGCGCATGCCAGGGACGAACCCCAATGTGGGAAAATCCATTGATCAATTCTTCTTATTATTCTTCAAAAGTTCAACACAGAGAGAGTACAATATACAAAATTCACTTGCCCAATCAAAGTCAAATCTGTCCAGTCAAACTGCAATCATAGGAAGCCCTAACCAGAAAGTCAACGTTGGTCAATGTGGCAAAATTTCTCCTCCAAATCAGCTCAATCAAACCCAATCAACTCGACCTCCAACAAAAATCCAAATCAGCGCAAAACATTCCAAAAAATATCAGTCAATCTCAGTGAATGCAAAGGTCAAACCTACGGTCACCGTTGGTCAAAGAGCTCAGAATGTCTCGATTTTTGTTCCCAAAAACGCGGCATGACCAAACAGAATATTCCCTAAGAAAAACACAGTCAAAATTGGTCAACTGTTGCCCAGTCAACACTGGTCAAACCCTCTTACAATTCAATCAATGCCCAAAACAGAAAATTGTAGACTGTCCTTTGCACGTGTGAAGAGAGAGGTTGCCCAGTTATGCGTACACCCAATCAGATGAGAGAGATAGAGAGATGTATGAGAGATGAGTGTCCAAATGAGGTAGATGCTCCTATTTATATGCAACGTTGAGGATGAATAGACATGTCTTTTGGGCTTCTGAGCCTACATTAGACTGTTGGTCGACCTTGACAATTTGTCCATAAAATAAATAAATTCATAATTCCATTTGTACATGTCAGAATGAGATGATCTTTAGATCAATCCTACACCTCTCGGAAAGAGGAATCCAATAAAAATATCAGTTGCATCATATGAGTTGTCCAAGGTGGAGTTTGGCCCTAGCTGCCAATTTTAACACTCCCTCTCAACTAAGGAGAACTCCACCTACCAAACCATCTGACAATCTATACCATCCTTGTCATCCCTGCTCTGCTCTACTGAACCATGAAGAAATAATGAAGAAGAAATGATCGAGAATGTATCATACCATTCTCCACTGACCCGAAGTCAATCTCCAATAATCGAGTGTACCATACTACTCTCCACTAACCTGAAGTCGATCTCCATTGATCCCAAATCAATATCAAACACCCTAGCATAGGGAGTATGGTAGTACACGATGCGTCCATCAGTAGTACTATGGTCCCTATTCTCATTTCCCTACTATTAGCCAGATGAAAGGTACTTCCCATGAGTCCCAGGCTGCATGGGTAGGATGTATCGACAAGAGAAGGTGAACCACTCATCCTGCTCATATGCCATAGGAGAAGGTGAACCACTCATCCTACGCATATCTCAACCATGATGAGGTATCACTAAGGGAAGGTGAACCACTCACCCTATGGTTACCCCAAGCCCCCCGGAGCTCCCAAAAATTAATATCCAAATCAAAAGAGACCCTCATAAGAGGGTCTCTCCACGACTCCAAGTCGTTCACGAAAGGTTAATAATTTGACCTACCCCAGGGGCTTCATAAGAATATTTGCGAGTTGATCATCAGTCCCAATATGATGAAGCCTTATAGCTCCCCATTGTACCATACCCCGAATAAAGTGGTCCCTGATATCAATATGCTTGGAGCGGTCATGAAACACGGGATTCTTAGAAAGATGAATCCCACTTTGGTTGTCGCAGAAGATCACGGTGGTATCCAGCACATGTCCAAACAGCTCACTAAAGAGCTTCGTCAACAACTTCACAGAAGGCCATACTAGCAGCGATATATTCAGCCTCAGCAGTGCTCAAAGCAACAGACTTCTACTTCCTTCTCATCCAGTATATCAAAGCAGAACCTAGAGAGAAGCATCATGCCGATGTGCTTTTATGATCCACCACACTGCCAGCCTAATCAGCATCAGAATAACCATGGAGCCTCACATTCTCAAGATTGTATCTCATTCCATGGGTGATTGTGTCTCGGAGATATCTCAAGAGATTCTTGGCAGCAATCCAATGTATGTGATGAGGTTCAACCATCAACTGACTCAATGTATTCACTACAAAACATATGTCTGGACGGGAGTTCACTAAGAACATCAGGGCCCCCACGAGTTGATGATACTCAGAAGGATTTCCGAAAGCAGGCCCAGTAGCACTTTTGCGTAACTTCTTGAAGTTAAGTTCCATCGGAGTAGTCACAGACTTGCAATCCACCATCCCAAATCTTTCAAGTAGCTTCACAATGTATTTTCCTTGAGAGAGGAAAATCTCACCTAGCTTTTGCCAGACCTCCAACCCTAGGAAATAATGCATCAGTCCTAGGTCCTTCATTTCAAACTCGGAAGCCAACTCCCTCTTACATTGATGAATAAGAGGGTTTGCACCTGTCAGAAAGAGATCGTCCACATAAAGTACCAAGATGAGAGGTTTGTCATTCTCAACCTTAAAGTAAAGGTTCGGATCAGCTTCACTTCTTGTAAAACCCAGCTTCATCAGATAGTTGTCGATCCTCTCATACCAAGCTCGAGGAGCTTGCTTCAACCCATAGAGGGCTTTCTTCAACCTGCATACATGTGTCTAACGATCTTGAACTTCGAACCCCTCAGGTTGTTCTACATAGACTTCCTCCTTAATTGAACCATGTAATAAGGCGGTCTTAACATCCATCTGGTGTAGATTCCTTCCTTGCGAGGCAGCAAGGGCTATAATCGAACAGATGGTGGCGTATCGAGCGACAGGTGCAAATATCTCATCGCAGTCCACACCTTCCTTTTGAGAGAAGCCTCAGGCAACAAATCTAGCCTTGAACTTTTCAGCACTTCCATCAGCTCCATGCTTGATCCTGTAGAGCCATTTCGAGGTGACAACAGATTTGTCCTTGGGTCTAGGGACCACATCCCAGACATCATTCTTCATAATCAACTCATACTCTTTGCTCATAGCATCCTTCCAAACTTAGTGCTTCACAGCTTCTTTGAATGTGCAAGGCTCAGACTGAACAATGGTGCTCATGGCAGATAAGTACCATTGGTACCTATTTGGCTTCTTACTTTCATGAAATGTCCCCCTTGGAGCAACATGTATCTCGGCATCTTCAAGAGTTTCCCTAAGCCATGAGGGTCTCCTTTTGAGGAGGAGGGCTCATGGGGAGGTGGATCAATGGGATCCATTGGTCCTTCAACATCGAGCATCGGCTCATCCTACAGTTCTCCCTACTTTCCTGAATCTGCTTCTTTGTCCTTCCCTAGAATAGGAAGGTTACTAATCTTTCCAAGGGCAACATCTTCATCAAAGGTGACATCATGACTTACCTCTTCTCTTTGACCAGGCACGTAGATTCTATATGCCTTAGAAGTTTCACTGTAGCCCACAAATGTTCCTTTTTTCCCAGATGCATCCAATTTTCTTCTCTTTTCTTTCGGCACATGAAAATATACGAGAATACCAAAAATTCTAAAGTGAGAAACATCAAGTTTCTTACCAGTGAAAACTTCTTTGGGAGTTTTGGGGTCCAATGCTTGATGAGGGCATCTATTTTGAATGTACACAGCAGTGTTGGCAGCTTCTGCCCATAAGAACTTCGGAAGGATTTGATCATGAAGCATGGCACGAGTAGCTTCTATAATAGAATGGTTCTTCCTTTCAGCAACACCATTTTTCTCAGGAGTATATGCAGTAGTAGTCTCTCTCTTAATGTCAGCTTCTCTACAATAGTCATTGAACTCATTTGATTCATATTCGGTTCCATTATCAGTTCTCAATATTTTGATCTTCTTCCCGATTTGATTTTCGACCAAGGCTTCGAAAGAACGGAACCATGAGAATGCTTCGTCCTTCTTCTTTAAGAAATATATCAAAACTTTTGTGAGATAAATCATCCACAAAGATAGCATAATATAAATATCCTCCCAAAGATGTCACGGGCATCATACCAAATAGATCAGAATGAACCAATTGTAATATGTCGATAGTCTTTCTATCACTTGAGGGGAATGGTCCCCTAGTATGTTTTCCTTCAGCACATCTCTGACAAACACTTTCATGTTCTACTTTAAATTCGGGTATACCTGTCACCATCTTCCTCACATCGGGTAGAGCCTTATAATGTAGATGTGCAAACCTTCATTGCCGTAATTCGGATTGAAGAGATGTGTCACAAGACATAGGTCCCAATGGGCTTCCTCCAACTTGATATAAGCTATCAACCCTGAATACAAGACTAAATGCTTCTTTGAAATTCCTTTCCAAACACATACCTTTCCATCGATGAATGCCACCTTAAATCCTTTGTCCTCCATCGCCGAGATAGATACCAGGTTCTTCTTTAGATTAGGTACATATAGTACTTCTTGTAGATGAATGGTGTTACCTTGATTCAATTGAAGAGTAACATTTCCAACTCCCTTCACAGGATAGGTGGCATTGCCCCAGAATGATTTCCAAATTTGTATCCTTTTCTATCAAATTTGAAAGAGCTTCCTTATACCCAATGAAGTGCCTTGAGGCACCACTATCAATCAACCAATTTCCCAAGATATCTGAAGGAGAGGCAGTAAAGAGTGCAGATATAAGATAAATTATTTTTGCGTATTATCAACAACATTAGATTCATCATACCTAGAGTTTCTTGATCTTTGGAGAGGTCGACCATTTCTATGTTGAGTAGAGGGAGCATTCCTTTTTCCTTTGTTGTTGAACCTACCATTCCTTTGATTGTTGTTGCCCCTGAAATTGTTGTTGTTGTGGTTGTCATCATCATGACGTGTATCCCTTCTATTAGGACACTCCCTAGCATAGTGGCCAAACTTGTTACAAATGAAGCATCTTCCCTTCCTTCCATTTTTGAATCCCGGTCTTCCTTGACATTACTTCTTTGAACCTGCATTGTTCTTCTTTTTAGCATGAGCGGAGAATGCAGTAGGATCATTCCTATTTGAAGGCATGTCCATTTCCATCATCCTTGTCTCTTCTTGAGAACATCTAGTCAACAATTCTTCAAAACCTAGAATCCTCTCATTCTTGAGGATAGTAGTGTTAAACACATGCCATTCACGAGGGAGTCCTCCAAGGGCAATGAGAGTGAGCTCCCTATCAGCAATAACTTCTCCAATTGAAAGTAGATCATTTTTTATCTCCTTATTCCTCATGAAGTTTCACCTCTTCCCTTCTTTATTCCCTTCTTTATGTCCTTCAATTTGTTCTTGAGAAGAAAGACTTGGTTTGCAATGCTAGCTTTGAACATGCCAACCGACATGTCATATATCTCATTTTGTTGATTTGGGGTAGCATCAGATGTGCTCTAGCCACGAAATTTGGTGGAGAGGTTGGGGCACATGAGATCTCCAATACCCAGAAAGGGTTTGGGCAAATTCTAAACAGATCAGGAGATATTAAAATAATTAATATTTTTGATGGAGTCTCTAAGTCTAAACTTAGGGAAAATAAAATATTAATGTGTATTAATATGAATCTGTGCTAGAATGGTCCAAAAGACATGTATCAAGCTAGATCTAATCTTAATCGTTGATTAGGGACTTAATCTCGGCCGTTGAGATGTCAACAGGAAAAGTATAAGAGGAGGCTTGAGGGTCACTTGGAGAACACACCAGATGATCAGTCATTCTATTCTCTAGAACAGAGTTTGCTAAGAGAGATAGAATCAGTGATCGGGAGAGCAGCTGAGAGGCATTGAGTACAGAGAAATAGAGAAAGAAGAGATTGTGACGAGAGAGCAGCACAGCAGCCAAGGAGGGTGACGCAAAGCCAACAAGGGCCATGCAAAGGCAGACAAGTGCCACGCAGAGCACCAGAGGAGCCAACGTAGCAAACGCAGAGGCTCCCAAAGCTGACGCAGGACCTCCTGGGGCTGACGCAGGCCTAGAAAGGCTGACACAGGGCCAGCGTGAGACAGAGAGGGGCTGACGCAGTCCAGATTGGGCAAACGCTGGGGTTGCAGGAGCAGTTTTGTGCTGAGGAGCTGCTGGAAGGGTTTTCCGAGGTTTCAGCCAAGAGATTTCTCTCAAACTGTGAGGTATAGCTGCTAAGGAAATTCTCTATTGGGTAGGCCACTTTTGGCACCCAGATTGTACTCTGATATTGCTTAACAAGAAAACCCTCAAATAGTTGCACCGGTTTTCCCACATTAGGTTTTTCTAGGGACATTGGTCCAAAAATAATGGTGTCATGTGGTGTGTGTGTTCTTGTTTCTTTTAGTTGTTGATCTGTAATATGTTGAGCATGCACTAGTGTTTATTTTCAGTATTTACTTTGTAAATAACTTGTTAAAGAAAGATAACAAGTAGGTAGGAATAAATCAGAAAAAGTGCATGAAGGGTTTCTAAACTAAGTAAACTTAGAAACTTCAACACCTTTCATGTGTTCAAATCGAAGACGTAAGCAGCTAAATGCTTATGAACATAATCCCTGATGATCTTCTTGGCTTTGACTTCACCTTTCTTGTACTTTGTCTTAGCGGCAGCCAGTGCATTTGAAGGAGGCTCAGTAATCTTTCTTTGCACATAGTCCATAACATCTTGCTCTTCTAAGGTCAAATCAAGAGACATCTTCCATGCATGATAATCAGACTTATCATGAAGCTTGTCATCAGATTTGAAGTAGGATGTGGAGGTCATTGAATCTTGTCCTTAATCAATAGATCTCAGTGATTGCTCTTCTCACTCTTTCTTCTGCTTTGTCTTCACCAAAGCTCCGATACCATGTAATATTCCTAACCCAGAATATTCCTCAAACCCCAGCAAAAACTCCAACCAAATATGTGCAAATGATATAATAACCCAGAAGTGATAAAATAACAGTAGAACAGCATATAATAATGTAAACCGGAAATATAAGCAGATACACAAGAAATGCAGTGAGAAATGCTAAGCCATTTTATTATACTGAGCAATAAATGAGTACAAGAGGTGATTAGACAGATGGCACCTCGACTTGCACAAGGCAAGTGAAGAAATACTCTCAGAATGACAAGAATGGCCTCTCTGCGTGGATGTTGTTGTTGTGTTGCTGCTGCTGCTAGAAAAAAAATGATGATTTGGGGCTGCTCCCCTCCTCGGAAAAAGCTGAAACTCTGGATTCGGGCTCTACTCAAGAAACCCAGAAAAACCCAAAAAGATTTCCTAGAATGGCCTCACACTAATCTACATCCCAGCTGCTCGAAAACTGTCGTGCTGCTGCCGCTGTAAATCGAATGAGGATTTGGGGCTGCTCCCCTCCTCAGAAAACGCTGAAACTCTAGAATCGGACTCTACTCAAAAAACCCAGAAAGCTTTTCTGAAAAGACTGACCCCCGAAAATCACCCCCTTGGGGTTCTGCGCAGTTCCTCAAAGACGCTGATGAAACTGCTGCTTTAGTGCTGATGAAACTGCTGCTGAAATGCTAATGAATCTACTACTAGAATGCCAATGGAAATACCTTGCCCGAGCAGGCACTCGAAGTCCCCAGGGGCTAAGGGTGAGATCTATGAACGGAGACACTCAATGCACTAAACAGTGTTGCAGACTAGCTAAACAGCCAGCATGCTCGAAGTCGAAATGACTATCACAAATGCTCATAACCGGAGTGATCCCAAATGAGGGGGTTCCTCTCTATTTTATAACCTCTGCCTCTCACAATCCCTAGGCTCACTTTCTCCTGCATGATCCCCTTCTTGCCATGTGTTCCTTCCCTCCTGTGCAGTCCCTCCATGTGTCTGCGTGGGCCCCATTTCTGCGTCCCCCTTTGGCCCCCTTGGTTCCCCCTTAAGTCACAACGTTGTGCTACCTAGGAAGTGACTTTTTATTCTAAAGTGAGTTATGTTCCCCCTTCCTCACTTTTTATTTACAAATAACTATAGAAGGCAAAAATCGAACAAAATCGAATATTCCAATTAGCCATAGCTAATTAGGAATATTACAATCTCCCCCGACAAAATGTTGCTTGTCCTCAAGCAACTGAAGTGATGGATGCTGTAAGATCTCCTCACTCTCCCAAGTGGCATCCTCATCCGGCAAATTCTTCCACCTCACCAAGAATTCCCGGACCGTCTTGCTCCGCAACCGTCTCTCCCTAGAGTCAATGATAGCCTTCGGCTGCAATACCAAATGCCCCTCATCATCCATGGGTGGTAGCTCATCCGTCACGGTCACATGCTGCCCCAATGCCTTCTTTAGGCAAGATACATTTAAAATGTTATGAATCTCGCTGCCTTGGGGCATCTCCAACTCATATGCAACCTGTCCAATCCTGCGTATCACCCTGTATGGCCCATAAAAGCGGGGCTTGAGCTTCTCAGCCCCCTTCTGCTTCAGCGATGACTGTCGATATGGCTGTAATCGTAGGTAGACCATGTCCCCTACCTCGAACTGTCTCT
The DNA here is from genome assembly GCA_031772625.1 of Pinus tabuliformis. Classification (NCBI taxonomy): domain Eukaryota; kingdom Viridiplantae; phylum Streptophyta; class Pinopsida; order Pinales; family Pinaceae; genus Pinus; species Pinus tabuliformis. Next base: position 912,019,454 of record CM062818.1, on the reverse strand, counting down.
CCACCCAACCCCTGTCGACATACAGCTTCTGTTGGTTTTGCGCTATAGCCATGTTATCCTTAAGAGCTTGGAGGATATCCTAACTCTCTTGGATCCAAATCTTGGCTCTAGGAGCCTTGCTATCACCAAACATCACGTCAGCAAAAGATAAAGGATGATACCCATATAAGGCATAGAATGGTGACATACCAATGGACATGTGATGTGAAGTATTGTAGCAGTACTCCCCCAGATGCAACCACTTCAGCCATGCTCGCTACTACCCATTGGCATAGTTACGCAAGTAGCCCTCTAGCCACTTGTTAACTATCTCCGTCTGTCCGTCCGTCTGTGGGTGATCGCTGGTACTCGGTGTCAACTCCATCCCCACCAATCAAAAAAGCTCCTGCCAAAACCCGCCCATGAAACGGCTATCCCTGTCACTGACGATGGTCTTAGGAAGACCATGTAGCCTGAAGATCTCCCTGAAGAACAGCTCGGCCACCTGTGCTGTTGTATAGTGTGCGGATATGGCAAAGAAATGTGCGTACTTCGTCAGTGGATCAACGACGACAAAGATACAATCCTTGCCCTATACCATGGGCAACCCTGTGATGAAATCCATCGAAATACTCTTCCATTTCCCCTCCGAAATGGGAAAAGGCTGCAATAATCCTGTGGGATGGCTCATCTCTCCCTTGTTCCTCTGGCAAACATCGCACTCCCGGATGTGTTGGAGTACATCCTCCTTGAGGCCCTTCCATGAGAACCTCTCCCTAATGGCCCTGTAGGTTTTGGTAAAACCCTGATGTCCTACCAATGGGGAATCATGTGATGCCTGGAGTATCTTCTTCTCGAGCTGAGACCTCTTAGTCAAGAAGATTTGGTCCCAGTAGTAGATGATCACATCGACCACCCTATACCTGTCATCTGCCACTTGCCCATCCAGAACCTCACATGCAAACATGTCCTTGGAGTACTCTACTAAGAGTCGAGCCCTCCAATCTGTATCCAAGCTCATAAGAGACAACGTGGCTAGTCTACGTGAAAGGGCATCTGCTACCACGTTGTTCTTACCTTTGACATACTTAATGTCAAAGTCATATGCTTGGATCTTACTGATCCACTTCTGTTGCCTCTCCTATAGCTGCTTCTGCTCCAAAAAGAACTTGAGGCTGTTGTGATCAGTCCTCACCCTAAACCTGCTGCCTACCAAATACTGCCAGTACTTAGCCAATGCATGCATGATGGCCAGCATCTCCTTTTCGTATATGGAATACAACCTCTCGTGCGGAAGGAGCTTTCGGCTCTCAAATGCTATAGGGTGACCTCCCTGCATCAATACTGCGTGGATCCCCTCTCCGGACGCATCACACTCCAAAATAAATGGTTGCGTGAACTCTGGCAATGCAAGAAACTCCTGGATAGCCCGCTCAATCTCATCCCCATAGGCCTTGGGGTGCCTATAGGGGGTGGTCATCACGACCTGTATGCCTTGCTCAAGCTCGATGGTGTGCTCAAACCCCCAATCTGGTGGTTGTCCTAGTGGAATCTCCCCAAACACTATGGCATACCAATCAAGGATAGACTGTATCTCTGGGTGTACCGTCTGCCCTGTAGTTCCTGCCTCTGATGCACGTAGCTTCGCTACCCACTCTATGTCTCCCTTTCAGAACACTGCCTCCATCTGATGAGTCGAGATAGTCTGAGGCGGGATGTGTGTTGTCCCCGTATCTTCTCATGTCTCCTTGTATTCTCATCATCCCACTCCATCTCCAGGGTCTTCCAATCTGTCGTGGCCTTCCCTAAAGTGATAAGCCATTGAACACCTAGTATCATGTTGGTGTCCAGAATATCGACCACGAAAAAGTGGTCAGTCAATGTGTAGGTGCCCATTGTCACTGAAAGCTCTATAACATAACGAGCACACATCATGGTCTAATCCCCTGGGACCAAGACTGAAAACCCATCGAAGCTCTATGTCTGTATACCTCTCTACTCAACCATTTGGGCATCGATGAAGTTGTGGGTTGCCCCATTGTCAACCAAAACTGATACGCACTGGCCACGTACTGTCCCTCGTACGCGTAGCGTCAGATACTTGGGAACTCCCCGCAACGCTGCAAGGGCCCCTCTGGTGGGTGCAAAAGATGCACCACCTGCCGGTGGTGGTGGAGGTGGCAAAGGTCCCAGTATGGCACGGCTATCTCCTACCTCCACATCCTCCTCGTCATCCTCTTCCCCACTGATCTCGGAGAAGACCTCAATAAAATGTGCTTTACCAGTAGCACATCTATGTCCTGGTGCCCATGGCTCCTAACAAGTGAAGCACAACTTCTTCTTCTTCAGCTCCCTCCTGGCATCATTGTCAAGCTGTACTCGTCTTGGATTCCCCTATGGAGGTGGAATCCTCACATCCTTCCCCTTAGACTGAAAAGTCTGTCTCTGGGGGTAAGGTGTCTGGGTCCTGGGTAAGACAACCTGTAAGTACCGGGTCCTGCTGATAGCGTCCTGGAGCGTGGATGGTTTAGTGGATCGGACTAAACCTCGAAGTGGCTCTACTAACCCCTCGACATACATATAGACCCTCCGTGCCGTGGATAGGTCTAGTACCATCACAGAGACCCTCAAGAAATCTGCAATGTAGGTCTCTGGGCTCCCTGTTTGTTTGAGCCTTGTCAGCTCAACAAAATGCTGCTCTAGATCCTCCGATCAAATCGCTCCATCAATCTCCTGGTAAACTCAGCATATGTCGTCACTATGGAGTGCCCCAGTGTAACCATCCCATGAAACCACCAATCCTGGGCCTCGCCATCCAAATGTAATGTTGCCACCTTGATGACCTCTGCCTCCAACATCTGGTTAAGCTGGAAATAAATGTCCAGCTTCTCCACCCAAGACTTGCCGAACTGTTTGATGAGCCATCAAACGTAGGCAAGTGGAATCTACTCACTGCACGGTGGGTGTCACCATCATGGTAATGTCGGTACCTTCTGTGATGGTGGCGGGGTCTACTATCCTGCTGGAGCTGAACAAAATCTCTGAATGAGAGGGCTTCCCTGAACTCCTGCCCATAGGCCTGGTAGTCTGCAAAATAATCGCCCATATGTCCGGGCTCTGCCTCCTGCTGGGCTACAGCCCCCGTGTCCACTCCTAAGAAAGTGGGCATGGTAGAGCGTGTAGGGGCATGTGAGGCCACCTGTTGCGCAGTATCACGCTGCTCTGGCAAGTGATGGGATGCACTTGATCCCTCACCAATCTGGAAAACTTGTGGGCTCTCACACTGTCTGGCCTCTATTGCCTTGAATCTCTGCCCCATCACCTCAATCTGCCTCGACATATCCTGCACTGATTTGAGGAGCATATCCGCAAATCTCTTCCCGTCCTCATCTGCCATCTGCTCTGCGTCCACTACAGGTTCCTCTTGTTCTACGTCTGCCACAGGGACATAATCTCCCTCTCCGTAGGTATTCTCCAACCTACGCCCAGTGTCTCTGTATCTCTGACCTCTGTAACAGATATAGGGTTTTTCCCCCGGTGTCATAGATTGCTAGCTCCATAGGCTGAGCCAGATCTATGCTTTGATACCACTGTAATATTCCTAACCCAGAATATTCCTCAAACCCCAACAAAAACTCCAACCAAATATGTGCAAATGATATAATAACCCAGAAGTGAGAAAATAACAGTAGAACAGCATATAATAATGTAAACCGATAATATAAGCAGATACACAAGAAACGTAGTGAGAAATGCTAAGCCATTTTATTATACTGAGCAATAAATGAGTACAAGAGGTGATTAGACAGATGGCACCTTGACTTGCACAAGGCAAATGAAGAAATACTCTCAGAATGACAAGAATGGCCTCTCTGCGTGGATGTTGCTGTTGCTGTTGTGTTGCTGCTGCTGCTGCTAGAAAACAAATGATGATTTAGGGCTGCTCCTCTCCTCAGAAAAAGCTGAAACTCTGGATTCGGGCTCTACTCAAGAAACCCAAAAAAACCCAGAAACATTTCCTAGAATGGCCTCACACTGATCTACGTCCCAGCTGCTGGAAAACTGTCATGTTGGTGTTGCTGCTGCTGGAAATCGAATGAGGATTTGGGGCTGCTCCCCTCCTCAGAAAACGCTGAAACTCTGGAATCGGACTCTACTCAAAAAACCCAGAAAGCTTTTCTGAAATGGCCGACCCACGAAAATCACCCCCTTGGGGTTCTGCACAGTTCCTCAAAGACGCTGATGAAACTGCTGCTGAAATGCTGATGAATCTACTGCTGGAATGCCAATGGAAATACCTTGCCCGAGCAGGCACTCGAAGTCCCCTGGGGCTAAGGGTGAGATCTCCGAACGGAGACGCTCAATGCACTGTTTAGTGCTGCAGACTAGTTAAACAGTCAGCGGGCTCTAAGTCGAAATGACTATCACAAATGCTCATAACCAGAATGATCCCAAATGAGGGGGTTCCTCTCTATTTTATAGCCTCTGCCTCTCACAATCCCTAGGCTCACTTTCTCCTGCGTGATCCCCTTCTTGTCGTGTGTTCCTTCCCTCCTGTGCAGCCCTCCATGTGTCTGCGTGGGCCCCATTTCTGCGTCCCCCTTTGGCCCCCTTGGTTCCCCCTTAAGTCACAACGTTGTGCTACCTAGGAGTGACTTTTTATTCTAAAGCGAGTTATGTTCCCCCTTCCTCACTTTTTATTTACAAATAACTATAGAAGACAAAAATCGAACAAAATCGAATATCCCAATTAGCCATAGCTAATTAGGAATATTACATACCATGTTAATTTTAGATAACAATGGTATGTTCTATGCTTAAGAGCGATTTACTTCAATTTTTCTCATTAGTCCAATATCAATTTCTAGATTAGCAATCACAATGACATGATAGTAAATGCAGATAGAACATAAATAAAAACAGTAGAAGACAAGCCAAGCCAAAAGGACACAAGATGTGGTGCACGCCAGGGACAAACCCCAAGGTGGGGAGACCCTTTGATCAGTTCTTATTATTCTTCAAAAGTTCAGCAAAGAGAGTACAATATACAAAATTCACTTGCCCAATCAAAGTCAAATCTGTCCAGTCAAACTGCAGTCATAGGAAGCCCTAACCAGAAAGTCAATGCTGGTCAATGTGGCAAAATTTCTCCTCCAAATCAGCTCGGTCAAACCCAGTCAACTCGGCCTCCAACAAAAATCCAAATCAGCCCAAAACAGTCCCAAAAATATCAGTCAAACTCGGTCAATGCAGAGGTCAAACCTGCGGTCAACGCTGGTCAAACAACTCTGAATGCCTTGATTTCTGTGCCCAGAAATGCGGCCTGCCCAAACAGAATATTCCCTAAGAAAAACGCAGTCAAACTTGGTCAACTGCTGCCTGGTCAATGCTGGTCAAACCCTCCTGCAATTCGGTCAACACCCAAAACAGAAAATTGCAGACTGTCCTTCGCACAAGTGAAGAGAGAGGCTGCCCAGTAATGCGCACACCCAATCAGATGAAAGAGAGAGAGGTCAACGCCCAAAACAGAAAATTGCAGACTGTCCTTCGCACATGTGAAGAGAGAGGCTGCCCAGTAATGCGTACACCCAATCAGATGAGAGAGAGAGAGATGTGTAAGAGATGAGTGTCCAAATAAGGTAGATGCTCCTATTTATATGCAACGTTGAGGATGAATAGACGTGTCTTTTGTGCTTCTGAGCCTAAATTAGATTGTTGGCCGACCTCGACAATTTGTCCATAAACGAAAAAAATTCATGATTCCATTTGTACATGTCAGAATGAGATGATCTTTAGATCAATCCTATACCTCTCCGAAAGAGGAATATAATATCAGCTGCATTATATGAGCTGTCCAAGGTGGAGTTTGGCCCTAGTTGCCAAATTTAACAAGCATTTTTGTTGAGTTAAATTCCAAGAATTTGCAATTTTTTTCGTTCGGGATATTACAGCAAGTGGTGAACAAGACAGAAATGCAGTCCAGCCTTGAGACAACCTGATGGACAGCTTAATTTTCCTGGTAGTCTGTGCATTCATGTGCTGTTCTAAATCAGGAAGCCCAAAAATAAAAATTCATGTGCTGCTTCATGGACTTAGATTTTAAATAAAAATTCACAAGTAAAATCATGAAAACGCAGAGAAGAATATTTTTTTGAATATCTGAAGGTGTCATAAATAGGACATTCTGACACATTAAAGCTACAAAGCCATTATAATATACCTGGACCAAACATAAGCTGCATTTCCTTCTGACACCAATCCTTCCTTGCCAGTAGAAATTGTGGCCTTCTCCAAATGTCTAATATTTATCGATGATCTAGATGATGTGACTACCATCAATACAGAGAGCCAGTTCTTCCGAAAATCCTGCAACAAGGTCAAGTGAATATTGCATGAAAAATATTATCGCCATCTAAAGAATACTCCACAGTCAGCTTTTCTATGTATAGACTCTTATCAAATCACTATACAAATGTCAGATTAAAAAATAGGGTAGAAGGTAACAGTACATCAATCAAGTAAAATCATATTTTTTATGGAATTATTCTCAAGCAAAATAAGGATCGTCAAGACCCATCAAGAGTAACAGTCAAGACCCTTTCTGTTATCAAATATAGAATTCTACTTTTGTCTGCTTAGTGCTAGCATAGTTGGAATTTCAAGCTAAGGTGATAAATGACAGGATGATTCTATCACAACATCTCAAGGGATACCAATTACAATTTTTGGTCCAACGGATTCAGTGGACACATCAACAACAGAAGAATGTTCTAACAACCATTCTACTCATTAAGCATACATTCAAGTTGGATGCCAAATCAGCATCCTGCAATTTTATTGTATATTAAATGGAAAAATCAGACTACATATATCAACATATGCCCTCAGGCTTTCACAAGTCCCAAAATCTCAATTGAGTTACTTCCTTCTATAGACAAGCACCCTCAATCCACTGTTCCTCTGCATGTAGTCTGTATTCTCAGACTTCTTCTCTCACTACTGTAACCTGCAAACTCCACAAATGCTCTTCCTCCTTCATACCATTTGGCAAATTGGCTACTAGCATCAAATCGCTCAAGTGCCAATCCCCTTCATGCATTAATCAATTTGCTTCATCCTCCTCTTGACCTCTATGTGCCTTTTTCTCAATGGCAACGCCCCTTGTGGTCTGTTCTGCCTTCTCTTTGAGGTACAGCCTCCTTACAAAGCAATCCTGTTTTGGAACATTCTCTTTCTTGATACCAACTCAATTCCCAATCAAAGCCATTCTGTTTTCTCTGGGAACCAATGCAAAGCCCTTCTTTTTGCATCCTTATATGGTTCCACTGTTTGACTTTCGAGCTTCCAGTGAACTTAACCACTATGTGGCAACAAGTCACATTCACTTACATCGTGGCAATTACATATCCAGCATCTTGCAACTCCCAATTAATAATACATTCTGCAGTTGTTAGTCTTCAATATGATTGTGCACAAGTGATATTGTCCTCTTGCATACAAAGAGGAATGTTGACATTGGCATCAGCAAAACATCAGCAAGGGTCCAGGAAAGAAAGAATTGGAAAAAATGGAAAAATATCAGTAAAAGTCAGCAAACATCAGCAAATTTTTATATATATATATATATATATAAAGCAATAACAAAATCAAATAAATGCATTGCCACGTAGATATGAAAACAGAACTAATCTATAAGATGTATAAGAAATATAGTGCTACATAACACATCAACATTGAATCATGTCCTGAATCCTGAGTCCTGACTCAGCCTCAAAATCTAACCAAAAAATATAATAAATACATCTTATCACCATGAGTCATCTACAATTAAATTAGATACATGAACTAGTGATTTCTTCTACCCCTTTTCCTTTAAAGGAAAAATCCCTGGGACTGGCATTGGTATCTGGCATCCTCTAGAAGAAGAAGTAGGAGGTAGACTCTAATATCCTCTACTGGTGCCCACACTACTCCCAAGTCCAACTCGCTCTGTCTGAGTCCCTAAAGGTGGTGGTATCACTTCCTTCTCCTCATCTTCCTCCTCCTCTATCTCTCTCCCCCCCTACTATGATCTTCGTTTCCTCCTCTAATTAATGAGGGAACAATTCCATGACAAACCTCTTTGTCTCAACCCTCCATGCAGCAATGGTGTAAATCCCATCCAATGAGATGGTGTCCATGTTAGGTGTTTTCTGAAGTTGTCTCACCCACAATCATAGATTGCAGTAAAAGTAGACCATTTCATTAAGGCATTGGGACTCCCAGCTATATGAGGGTCATAAATTATAAATTAATGGTTATAATACATATTACAATTACAGGGTGATGGAGCATAAAATAATAAATTATAATTTACAATGAATTCAAAATTTAATTTGAAATTTTTTAACCTGTTGCACTTTTTGATGTGTAGTTTTCTTAATACACTCCAGTTGCGCTTACATCTTGAGCTACATGTTTGGTTGAGCACCTTGTTACCCACCACTAGTCGGTGACCTGGGGGTAAATTTTTCTCCTAGATTTGTCTTTAGCTAGCAAAGGCAGCCAGCAACCCCAACAACCACCAGTGTAGTTGATATTGTGCCAGTTGATCTCCGCTCCCTGAGCCAATCATCTGTCTCCTTGCCCATCTCTATCGAGATCGTATGTTTGAAGGTGGACCTTCCAATCCTAAAGGTACATCTTTCATTGTGCAATCGAGTGCTTATGCTTGTTTTTCCTAGGCACACATAAGTATGGATTATTGGGTGACTTGCAAGGAGGTGGTGTTTCAACTATAGTATTGTTCCCTCACCTCAAATGAAGGGGCTTAATCCTCAACCCTAGTCCCGTGGGATCTCCTTTATTGGCTTATAGCTTTAGGACGGGCACTAGTATGGAAACCCCAATTTTAGTAGCGTGGTCCCATTTTCCCATATCATATTTTTCACTCCCCTCCGCACATTACATGTCCTATTTCATCATCTTCCCTCTCTGTGTCCACATGACCACTGTGTTGATTTTCTTGTGCAATTAGGGTTAGCAAATATTTATGAAATTCTGAAAATTACTTTTGACGCAGACCTTCTTTTATCGTACTTCAATATATCATTCAACAATTATACTTCAAAAATAAGATCTATTCTGACTTTCCAAACTTTGAAGTTTGATGCTCCCTCTAGCTCGATTTCGGATTTCATGGAGTAAGCAATAGGAGACAATATACAAGGACTTTAGTAAGATGTTCTCTCTAGGGTTTCTGCAAAAGTAACCTCAATATACCTTCCTTTCATCACCAAGGCTCTGATACCATGTTGATTTTCTAGTACAATTACGGTTAGCACAATATTTTTGAATTTATGATAATTACTTTTGATGTGGATCTTCTTTTATCTTACTTCAATATATCATTCAACAATTATACTTCAGAAATTCAATGGTAGAACAATAGAGATCACAATGCACAAAAGAGAGACAAGATTTACCTTGGGAAAACCCATTACAGGGAAAAACCCAGCAACCTTTTCAATAGAGAAATTATTCTTGTTCAATAAGACACACACTTAGACCTATGGTCAAACCTGGTCTTCTCCTCCAAGCCAAGTCACCCAAACTGATGTTCGACTTCATTATGCCTGCCTGATCCAGAAATTTCGGCCTTCAAGCAACTATTCAGTAGCCCAGAATTTCAGCCCCCAGAAACTGCCCAATAACCTAGAAAATTTTGGTCCCCCTGCAATAGAATCCCAAAAACAATGTGAATCATAGAGAGAGACTTCTATCCACATATGTGAGTTGATGAGAGAGGAGAGAGAGAAACTTGGCCTTCTTTCTTTGTCCTTCTTCGTCCTTCTCAGTGTTGCGGGGGAGCGCCCTCCCCCCCCTCGCTCCCGCTCCCGATCCGCGCTCCGGGCGGGAGCGACTCGGGAGCGGGTCGGGAGCGCGCTCCCTAAAAAAAATTTCGCTCCCTGCCTTTTCGGGAGCGTTTTCGGGAGCGTTTTGCCTTTTTTGCATTTTTTTTTTTGTAGTAATGTTCAAAATGCAATTTTTTTTGAAAGAAACAAATAGTTTTTGAGTGGGACAACTTAATGATCAAGTCTAGGCCCTAGTATTGATATGCTATTCATGGTAATGTTAAATTCTTAAAGTAAAAGTGACATTTTCTTTAATTTTCATTTTCATCCTTTTACTTAAATTTTTAACATTACCATGAAATGACTCAGGATGTTTGAGAGTGGTTTCGTCCTCATTGGATTTCATATGGAGAAAGTAGAATTTTAGATTTCATTCAAAATCCAGCAGACTTATCAGTTTTTCAGGATTTCAGGATTGGGGGATTGCAATGTTTCCATTGAATTTTATCATGTATTAGGGTATGGAACTCATATTTAATCAAGAGTACCAATCCCTCTATGTACCTTGATGTTAGTGACATTGGTTGTCGAACTCCTCTATCATGACCCTTCTAAAAATGTACGCATCACTCAAACAAAATCTTGACTTGACAAGCTATGCTTTTTCTATCTTATATTAATGCTTAGAGGGTGATATTAATGACAAAAATCCCTATACAGATACAAAGGTAATGACAAAGATACCTCTGGATATTAATGCTTGGAGGGTGATATTAATGACAAAGATCCTGATTTTGCAACAAGACTAAAAAATTAGACATTTCTCGTGGTGGCAAGAGGCCCAAGCATAAGAAATAGATAATAGATTTACTTCTCTTTTCTAGTTTCTAGTAGCTTTTATAGCTACTGACTCTTTCATATTTATTATGATATTTTTTTAAACAATATATGACAATTTAAGTTTGAAGTTGGCAATTATAACTCATTAGTAATGAATTATGAATATGATGCTTCATGAAAGTTGAAAGTTGTTTCATTTCATTTCATTTTATAACATTTCATTTCATGTTAGATATTATTTGTTGTAATGGTTACACTTAGCTTACAAGTACAACTTTGGTGATCAATGATGATAAATGTTATATATTGAATTTTGAAAGCTTGAAACTTTAAGATTGATGAATCATGAGACTCAATATGTTGTATGTTACTATGTTACTAACTTGCGGACGTGGTTGATGAAGATTATAACTTCTAGATGATTGTTGTTATATGGTTCAATCTATGCTTTTTTATGTTTTTTATATCTAATTCATCATTCTACATGTTTTTGTTGACATATATGTATCAAAAATTAAAAAATATAAAAAATATATATATTTTTAAAAAATCGCTCCGGGATTCGCTCCCAAACCGGGAGCTTCTGAAAATGGTCGCTCCCGCTCCCGCTTCCGCTCCCGCTCCCAAGTAACATTGGTCCTTCTTGACCTCCTTCGCTTACCCAGAAGTTGTCTTAAGATAGGGATGTGAATCTGCCAAAAGAGGAGCTCGAGCTACCTTTAGATAGTAGTATGTCTAGCATGATAGACGTGTCTCTTGGCCAAGGCCGACTTGACTTGGAGGGAAGCCGACTTGACACTTTTTGGAGCCAAATATTAAGTTTCAAAAATTCAAATTTACATCTTTTAAGAGACGCAATGGGACTTTGACTCAAGATAAATTTTTCTTTGACTCAAGCATTCATAAATATGCTTTACAATGATAAATATAATTAGATCACGTGACCAAAAGTACATTATGAAGACCGACCATAGTTACAAATTCAACACTCCCTCTTAACTAGCGAGGTATTCATAATGTGTTAAAATTGTCAACTAGGGCCAAACTCCATGTGGGTCTACTTATTCATGGCAACTGATATTTTTCTCAGATTCCTCTCGTCGAGAGGTGTAGGATTGATCTAAAGATCATCTGATTCTAACATGTATTCATGGAGATATGAATTTATTTGTGTTATGGGACAATTCGTCAAGGTCGGCCAGCAACCAAATTTTGCCCACTGGTGCTCAACGTTTTAGTATAAAAGGAGGTGGCTTGCTAGTCATTTGGACACACTCTTCTTGCGATCTCTTCCTCTCCACTTGTCTTTGGGTTTTGGTGGGAGGAGAGATCCTAAGAGATACGTTGCCCAAAGACGAGTTGCCCTAGATGCTGCCATGGGTAAGAAGGATCTACGCAGCTCTTAGAAGATGATGCCCTAGCTCTACGCATGGCCTAGATCTAGGATGCAGTCAAGCAGGTGACTACGATATGCTGGTTGCAATAGCCCTCAACGCAGTCATGATGAAGCTGCCCTAAACGCAGTCAAGGTGGAGACCTAAACGCGACCTAAATGCAGTCATGGTGAAGACTTTAACGTTGTACACACTGCCTTATGTAGGCCCTAAAAGAGATCCCTAATATGCTATTCTAGGCCGCATTTTAAGGAGGGTTTTTCATGTGCCCTAACTGCTGTGAGTGTAAGTCCTAGTCGCAGACCTATTGGAGGAGGACCATAGTCTTAACCCAGCCACAGAGAATGAGAAGAGTTGGTCGCAGTCCTAACTATCAAAGAGAAGACCAGACGCTACCTAAACGCATTCCATGGAGAGGCCTTGACACAGGCAAGAAGACACCCTAGTCTTAGCTCTCAGGAGACCATCTTGGCAGCAGTTGGAGAGGATCCTATCAGCCATTAGACGCTATAAGGAAAGATGATTGTGTAACAATAAGGCTGATAGGAAGTCATTTTTGTTCAAGAGTAAAGATCGTTGGGTTGTCTTGCTATTGGGCTAGGCCAGCCGCCACAGGCCATAGCCAGCAGCATAGAGCACTGAAGTTTGATATGACAGCATGTTTAGGTGCAGCACAGTATGGTGCAGCACATGATGTAATAAGATGCAGCTTGGTTGTATTTTCAAACATCAGCATGGTTGTATTGACAGTATGTTTAGATGCAGCATACTTGGATGGATGCAGCATGATAAATTCAGTGACTAGTGTGGGCAACATGGATGCAGTACAGTGTTGCACAATGGTACAGCATGGTGATGATGGGCATGTAGATATAGCAGCAGCACGATGCATTGCAACAACTTGATGATGATGAGTGCAACAGCTTGTTGATGATGGGAGCAGCATAGTGCAACATGATGATGTGGTACTGCTCAGTGATGGGAGCAGCATAGTGATGAAGAGCAGCTCAGTGATTGGGTGCAGCACAGTGACGGGTGCAGCATGATGATGAGGTGCAGCACAGTGATGGGTGTTGCATGGTGATGGAGTCACCTTGGAGGATCAGTTGAAGCAGTATGCCTTCACCTGAGTTCAGATCAGCTGCCTCATGTGCCATCTTCTTAGAGAAGATCTCTGCTCTTATTTAGATAAGTCAAAATGTTGACTTCTAATGTATATGTACTATCTCTCTCTCTCTGCTGAACTATTGAAGAACATATAAGAAGAATTAATCAAGGGTTCCCCACATTGGGGTTTGTCCCTGGCTGACACCACATCTTGTGTCCTCTTGTCTTGGCTTGTCTTCTGCGATTTATGTTTATGTTCTATCTGCATTTTACTATCATGCTAAATGTGATTGCTAATTTGGAATTGATATTGATCTAATATGGAAAATTTATGTAAAATTTGCTATCAGCATAGAACATACCTAAAATTAACATAATCACTATCATAGATGTTCTCATATTGAACATATTTCTCTAAAGAAAAGATTATCCATTGTTACCAGTATCATCAACTATCATCAGCATCCACTAGCGGCCATATCCGGGGCGGTACCAAACCCATGGCAATGTCATCAATATATTACGACTCACTAGTCCAGAATGATCGTTCCACGAATCCCATGGCCACCACCTAGGCCAAAATGTTGAGACCCTCAACTAACAAGCACTCACTCACCCTCATGAGCACTCTGGGCTGAGACCTCACTCAACCCTTTCCTAGATGGCGATCGGGTCTAGATGTTGAACCAGATCTCACTCCACCCTACCCGGTGTGTCATCAGCGTCTCGGACCTCACTCCACCCTTTCAGTGTGTCATCAAGGTCCAGATGTTGAAGGAACTCACTCCACCATGCTCAGTGTGTGATCAAGGTCCAGGACCTCACTTCACCATTTCTGGTGTATGACCAGGGTCCTCCTCCAACAGACATTCACTCAACACTGTCTGTTGAGCTCTCTGGGTGTCTTGGACCCATTCTCCCTTTCGGGAGAATGCCCATCCGTGCTGCAGACAAATCAACACTCCCTCTCGATGAGAGGGATGATCTCCACGAGTCCTAGCTTGTCTCTAAAGTACACGAACTTGTCCCTTGGCAACGGCTTCGTCAAAACATCAGTTGTATGCATATCGGTGGAGATGTACTTGAGTCGCATTACTCTCCACTACACCATGTCACAGATGTAGTCGTACTTGATCTCAATATGCTTCGACATGTCATGGAACATGTGGTTCTCTGAAAGCTTCACATAGCTTTGATTATTGCAGTGCATCACCATCGGTTCCAACTCTTGGTCAAATAGTCTTGCAAACAACTTCCACAGCCATATTGCTTCAATAAAAGCCTCATTGGCTGCGATGTACTTTCCTTCAACAGTGGTGAGTGCTATTGACCTCTTCTTCCTGCTTATCCATGATATCATAGTGGATCCCAAACTGAAGAATACTCCCAGGGTACTCTTCCTATCTTCAGTAATTCCTTCCCAATCTGCGTTCAGATAAAATTTCCATTCATAAACAGAAGATTGCCATGTAAAATTTAACAACATAGAACATGAAAATAACAAAAATGAGCAAAAGGAAATCTCAACTTTATTTATAATACATAAATTGGGGTTTTACATGTCAAAACAATTGATATAGCTAAAAGATAGAACTGGCCTCAAGAATATGCTCCAATGTTGCCCTAGCCCTCCACAAAAACTGAATAGAACTGTCACTGTTAAGCTCTTTTGTGAATTTTGGATGAAAATTTTGGATCAATTCACTAAGGGTACATGGGTGCTCGCCCGATCTCTCTAAATCACCGAAGGGTTTCCGTCCTAGGGCTACTACTGAAATAGAGAACCGGGTTCTCAAACCTCCACAAGAAGAAAATACAAATCCAAGATGTCCTCCAATGGCCTCTTTCTCCTCTTTTATAGATCTAATGGACCCCTCTAGAACCTCCCATTTTATTATTATTTTAATTGTGGAGCACTTTTCCCTCTTTTATTTTAATTAAAATATTCTTTTTAACGCAGGAAAAGGGTAAATTGGTCACCATGTCTCATCAGGTCACTAAGACTCACATCTAACTATCCCATCATGTAGATCTTCTTATTCTGGTTCCAAGGAGCTATTACACTAAGGTGCCCATGTCAAGTATTCCTCCCACAATGCCACCTTCAGGCCCAATAATAACTTTATTTTCTAAAAGTTGTCAGAATGCGCCAGAACGAAAGGAAAATTGTGCAGGTGATGATATATATAGAGCGAATGCCATCAGGCCTCATAGAAACTCCTCAAAACCCCTCCAAAAGCCCCTGGGCCCACTGATGACACCTCCTTGCACCTGTGACCTATCTGCCCCCAACTTTGAAATTCCATGCTAACCATGTCACCAGAAAAAAGGACGTTATAAATCCTCCCACCCTAAGATTGCTTTCCCTCCAGTAATCCAAACCTGTGGACCAATCTGGTGGCCCAACGCAACTGAAACACAATGCCCGAATCCCATACGAACCACTTAGTGATGTTCTTCCTATGTGTCAACCCATCATGAAGAGACCCCACAATGCCTGAATCCCAAACCGATCTCTGACTGTACTTGTCATCAACCAATCCTCCTGGATCCCAATGCCACCATGGCCAATCATCGCCCAAGTCCCATGGCTTAGATTGTGCTCTGTCTCTGACTATAGTTGTTCCTCCATAAAGTGAATACCAACTCATCAACTCTCTCCAATCCCATCTATGCCATAGGCCGAGTTCAATTCCACTCTGTTGATGCTAGGCTAGTGCTACTGAAATACTGATGAACGGTCTATCCACATCCCATTGAAACACCTAGTAACTATCTCATCTGAGCACCCCTGCTATATTGTGCCCCAGATTAAGGTTGATACCCCATCAAAAGCATACCAACTCATGATCTCTCGCCAATCCATCTTGTGGGAAGAATCAAATGCATAGGCAGTTGTATATGTGATAAGTCCCTTATGCTGCATTGTGCCCCACTCATGCAACCCCGCTTGGTCAATCAACAATATCCATTGAGAAAACCCTACCTCTCCCCGTAATGGGTACAAGTGGCCGAACTGTGCTGCAAGCCCTATCTATGTACTCCTAGAGAGGGTTGCTCCCCGAAAGTACTGTAGCTCTGCCAACTACTTGTGCAAGTACCTGCACCTCATCAGTGGGTCGGCCCAAAGAGGGATGCACCACTAACTCAAAAAGATCCACCCTCATCGGGCTGGAAACTCTACGCTCCTCCAGTCTACAAACCTCCTACAAAACTATCCTGTCAGACCCTCGCACCTTTTGAGGACATGTGTCTACAGATCCTACCACCTTGCTAGTTGTCTGTACATCTACCTGCTCCTCATTAATGTCTGACCCCAAGGGTGGCTGCCCATCCTCCTCCATCATGGGCTCAATATGAACCTCCAACTGGCTCTCCCCAAAAGTCTTATCATGCATAATGTGTGCATCCTCCTCCCCAGCTGACTCATGCTCCACCATATGCTGCTCATGTTGACTCATCACTGGTGACTCATCATCCTGAATGTCCACCATAGGGTCCACTGACGACTCATCATGCACACCCGAATATAAATTTGGCTGCTTGTCAACAACTCCACATGACTCATGCGCCCTAGAGGCATTCTCATATGAACCCATGGACTCGTCCAAAGAAGAATCCTCACCCTAAAAGTCAGAAGGAACCTATATCATCTCCCCAGTGTCACTCAAGCATGAGTGATCAGGTCCCCAAGGTCCCTTGCAAATGAAGCAGAGACCCTTCCTCCTCAACTCATTCTTGCTACATAATCCACCAAACTTGAGCAGCTCCTCCCTAGTCAACTGTCCCCTGAACAACCCAATGTTTTTCTCAACCAACCTTCCAACCAGTTCATAAGCAACAAGTGAAACCAGTTGTTCTCTCCTCCAAAGGGTCAACAATCTAGAACATCTATGTTGAGTTGAAGAGTCTGTCAATCAAGACCCCAATAACTCAACAGTGCTTGACTCAATCAAGACTATGACTTAATTGAGTAATGACTTTGACATCAATGCATAGAGGTTGACAACATCTGGAGGTATATACGGAAAACCCCAATCTCTATTCAGAACAACTCAGAAATATGGCGAAGCACTGAACTAGTGGTTATTTTTCTCAATCAAGAGTTTAGTCGAACTGTTCACATGCAACTGTTGTAGGTGTCTTCCTTTAATCTGAGACTTAAGTATACATTCAGAGAGCCGACATTAACTCTTAAGAAGACTTCAAAACCACAATTAGGTGTATGTGCTAATTTTACTGATACTAGCCACCATTTCTCACTGACTTCAGAAATTACATAACAGACTTTTAGGAATATATAGTTATTTCATGAGAATAAAAGACAGTGGATATAAAAACCTAGTAAAAAGTGTTCAAGAAGATTTGCTCCAACATTAGATTTGCTTCAGCAGTTGTTCCAGGTATTCTATGCTCCACGCAGCTCAGGGATTGATGCCTCAAGGATTGATATCTCCAAGTGGGTGTCCATTGTTGTAGGAATAAATATACACTTGCCTTCTGCCAGCAATTCAGACCATCAACTAAAATAGATATTCAATTGTTCCCACACAGTCTTAATTCAACGCATAGCATTTATTACAGGTTATTCAAGCCAATTGCACCAAATTGTTTCTCGACGTGCTTGTCTATGCATACCAAGTCCCGGTCACTATTAACTGCAATTCTGCCCTTGAATTGCCCAGAATTCAATTCTCTGTACACGGCCTTCCAGATGGGAAATGCAGACTCCAATTCTCTGTACACGGCCTTCCAGATGGGGAAATGCAGACTCCGGAAATTTCATATATTCATTGACACATCTTCAGAGTCCGCAAGTGAGATAAAAACCCAGAATATGTACATGGGAGTACACGCTCTGAACGCTGCCTTGCAGGCAGTGATAAGAGATTCGCTGCATGCTCATGTAGTGGTTTGTCAAGTGGAAAACACTCTTCTATCCCAATGCCCAACTCATTGAGCTACAGAGAAGGTTACTACAACTCTAACATGGCATAGTTGTCGGTCCCTTCACACCCAGAATGTGACTACCATCAGTATAGGCAGCTGGCAACCTGAGAATAGCTCTCAACCTTCATCAAACTTGCTTTCGGAAAATTTTTATTTACTTGGTCCTCCCTTAATGCAACAATCTGTCCACACGACTTGACTCCTAGAAATGGCTCAGCCCTTCACTGTCTGAATTCATTCTACATGCCTTCAAACTGAAATGATTGGCCTCTCTGCATTCAGATTTCTTTTCTAAAACACTGCCTATTAAATTTGCTTGAAATCTTTGCCTTCCTCTAGATGAATTATGAGTAAATTGTCTAGAAATAAATCTTGGAACACTCGTCTCCTTCCAAAATAATTGCGGCCTCATACAAGAGCAATCAACCTCTGGAAAGAAGGTGACTGTTCAGCTTCCTCAAACGTGTCCTTCAAAGATTTCTGAAAATGTGATCTTTCTATATACCAATCGCGCAGCAACTTAGGTCGGCCCATTTACGGATCATATGAATCCCTCAACACATGCATGCCACTGAAGAAACAACGTTGACCCACAACTAGTGGATTTCCTGCCCTCAACCAGCACTTTGACCCACAACTCGTGGATTTCCTGTCCTCGACCTGCACTTCGTTTCCAGATTCAATACCACTCCACTTCTTGTGAATATTTTGCAGTCTGCTCCTTCAAAAATTTGACGGCTTGAAATTTGGCTTTGAGTTAAGTCACGGCTTTGAATTATTTGGCTTTGAATCAAATTATTCGGGCATGATAATTTCCACGACCCCCTTCAGACATTTGTAATAATCAAATTATTTGCCCCCAATAATAATCAGTTGCACATCTTCTTAATAATCAGCCCCCAGAATGAACAATGTGGCTCCTGCATGCCACTCAGCGCCTCAAACAATTCGGCCTCACAATAGTCACGGATCCCACCTTGGCTTTATAAATTCGGTTTGATAATTTGGGCCCAAACAATATATTCGCCCAAATACAAATTTGGCCTTTCCAACTTTCATCTTTGAG
This sequence comes from Pinus tabuliformis, assembly GCA_031772625.1. Taxonomy (NCBI): domain Eukaryota; kingdom Viridiplantae; phylum Streptophyta; class Pinopsida; order Pinales; family Pinaceae; genus Pinus; species Pinus tabuliformis. The sequence continues at coordinate 912,000,285 of CM062818.1, read as the reverse complement.
ATCAATGCTTCTTATAGTTTTGACTTTCTAATTTGTCGAATGATTATTAAGTAACTAACAAAATCAAGGAAATTTGCACAACACTTCGCCACAAAAATTTGTACAATAGTTAAGTCTCCAAAAAAATGATGACATTGGTTACTTCAAAATAGACCTTTGATAATCTACATTTAAACCCTCAAGCTGGCAGGAACACGAGCTCTGATACCACTGTAATGTTCCAAATGGAACAATTTGGGGTTTTCTTGAAGTTTTAACTCAAAAATACTTCAGATAAAATTTTCATTCATAAACAAAATATTGCCATGTAAAACTTAACAACATAGAACATGCAAATAACAATAATGAGCAGAAGGAAATCTTAGCTTTATTTATAATATATAAACTGGGGTTTTACATGTCAAAACAACTGATATAGCTGAGATAGAACTAGCCTCAAGAATCTGCTCCAATGCTGCCCTGGCCCTCCACCAAAACTGAACTGAACTGCCACTACTAAGCTCTCTTGTGAATTTTGGATCAATTCACCATGGGGAGATGGTTGTTCATCCAATCTCTCTAAATCACCTGAGGGTTTTCGTCTTGGGGCTATTGTTGAAGTAGAAGTAAAGAACCGGGTTCTCAAACCTCTCCACAAAAAGAAAATACAAATCCAAGATGTCTTCCAATGGCCTCCTCCTCCTCTTTTATAGATCTAATGGACCCCTATAGACCTCCTAACTTATTATTATTTTAATCATGAAGCACTTTTCCCTCTTTTGTTTTAATTAAAATATTTTTTTTAATGCAGGAAAAAGGTAAATTGGCCACCATGTCTCATTAGGTCACTGAATCTCACATCTAACCATCCCATCATGTAGATCTTCTCGTTCTGTTCCAACGAGCTATTACACTAAGGTGTCCTATCAAGTATTCCTCCTGGAATGCCACCTTTAGCGTAATTAATTGAGTCAGGCCCAATAATAACTCTATTTTCTAAAAGTTGTCGAAATGCGCCAGAACAAAAGGCAAACTGTGCGGATGATGGAATATACCAAGCGAATGCCATCAAACCTCTCCTCAAAACCCCTCCAAAAGCCCCTGGGCCCGCTGATGACACCAACCTGCACTTGTGACCTATCTACCCCCAACTTTGAAAGTCCATCCTAACCATGTCTACAGAAAAAGGGACATTACAATCCCTGTTTGCAACATGTTTCAAACCATAATTCATATACCACGCAAATATCTCAATATGTGCCTAGTAAGGTTCCTGTAGGACAAGGTGGGAAAAATTAATCATGGGAACATGATTTGCATAGAAGAAAACATTAAAAAAGAAGCTAAAGTGGTGAAAAGGGGACAAGGGTCCTAGGCTAATGAAAAGTCACTTTAAAAATATAAAGTGACTAAAGTGATTTTATTAAAATAAAAGGGTAACATGGTGGCAAAAGTGGCAAATGAGGAGTCTCTCTTTATTCTTGCCTTTGTTGTTAATCTAGGTTGTCATTGATGTCAATATGGCGCTAGCTGAGATGGCAAATATTCTTGAGATGCCTGGTTCCAAATGATGATGTCATAACTCTTGTTTGAAGAAGATGTCAAGCCACGAAGATGTCAAGCAACTAATGAAGAAGTCTTGCCCGAACAAGTCCTTGAACTAACTATAATGTTGTTGAGTGCCAATCATGTGCCTTGATTGGTGATGTAGACCTTAGGTGCCAATATACAAGCCTTTGAAGTGGAAGACTATAATTGATGAAATCATACACGTGATAATGTCATACTCTTTAAAGAATGACCACACTTTGACATAATTGGAAGACTACTTTGGTGTCTTTAACAAATTAATGAAGGCTGCACTAGGACATATTACTGCATTATCATTGAATACATGATGTTGGATACTATCATGATGACATTATTGGTGCAAAACAATGGAGAAGCCATGCTGTCCCAAAACATTCCTCATATTGTTCCAAATATTTTATGCACAGAAATTTAAGGACAGCCACATTAAAAGTTATTTTTCACCTCCTTAGAGGCAGAATCTCACCATGAGACCTACACCATCTTGAAGAGCATAATTTTCACTTTCCAACGAGCTATTACTCAGCCCCAAACTCCAAGTGGTTTGGGAGAAATGATTTTTTGAAGTTAAGTTATTAATTCTGGACATGGAGCCGACCTGAGCAAACCTACCTTGTCGGCCAACAAAAGTGACGTGTCTCTTCATACCTCCTTACAAAAAGACTATTAATACACAGTCCGAGTTTTAGTTTTCATCATTCAATTCGGTGAAGAGTATTACAGGAAGACAGAAAGGTGATAAGTGTTCACATCTCGTGAACCAAGGAGGCCGAAGGAAAAGTTTATGGTTTGGGCATATTTATGTTCTCAAGAAGTAGACCTCGGAAGCTCCAGCAAACCTGTGACTTGTTAAAAACTCGGATTGTTGAGGGCTCAATATATATATATATATATACCTTAAACCTGTTTTGTGGAGCTAGAACAGTGTCCTCGAATCTGAAGCAGCTATCTGTAGAGATATCAAGATAACTCGGTCCTGTGACTTAACACTTGAAGCTCGGATCACCTACAGCACTTCGGCTCTGTGGAAAACTAAATCTATGATAGCTTTGTTTTATATTATGATCACAAATTGTACAAGAACCTGTGACATCTCACTGATGAAGACTCGAACTTAACCTTCAAAAATTTGTGTATACAGTCATCCATTTCTAGCCCGGACTTCAGGACAAGGGTAAGCACAATTGTGGAAGAGCTACAATACTTTGGACCTCAGTCCTGTAGGAGCTCGGTTTTTTTTTGTGGCATCCTTGACAGTCACAACAGCTTGGTGCAGCATGGTGCCAGAATATTATTGCTGAAGTTTTGGTGCAGTAAGGACATTGGTGAAGCTGTGGTGCAGAAGTCTTGGTGCAGTACTAAAATCTTGGTGCAGTGTTGAAGTCTTAGTGCAAGAACATTGGTGCAGAATTGATGAAGAAGTGTGGTGCAGAATAGATGGTGCAGTATGGCATATAAATCCTTGTGTAGAAGTATTGGAACGGTTTGAACAGTAGTCTGGTGCAGTGTGGTGCAAGGACATTTGTAAGGAAGAAATGTCACAATCTAGTGTTGAAGTCTTGGTGCAGCAGTGGTCCAGTAGTTTTGAGATAATTTGGTGTTGAAATATTGGTGCAGTGCAGAAGAGCTAGTGAAAAATTTGGTGCAGACCTTTGGAGGTAATTTGAAGTAATCTTTGGGACTAACCTTGGACCAGATTTGAAGAAGGAGCAGAATTATTATTAGAGCTGGTGCAGAACTTGGTGCAGTTCATTGAAGGCACATTGAAGTGTTGCATTGAAGATCATAATGCAGTGTTGATGTCATGATGAGGTAACTTGAAGAGATTGATTGGGTATTATGAAGAACAGTGGTGACACTTTCTGTATGACAAGGTTGTCATTGATGATGTGATGTGACGATTAAGTGAGGGGATAGATGAAGATTGACAAGGCTCGGTGAAGAAGACTTTGGGAGCCATGAAGTACAACCAAACATATCTTGACAAAGAAAAGCTATAGGATTGGTGTCCTTGGAGTTGGTGCTCCTAAACTCAAGGTTGGTGCCTTGGATAAAATAGGGTCGAAGCCCTAGAGGTCAGAGCCTCGCTAAAGTCCAAGCTGGTGCTTGGCAACAAGTTGAAGCCTGGGAGATTGAAGATTTGTGTCTTCATCTAGGGTTAGAGCCCTATATATATTGTAAGTGATTCATTGTAAAGATTATATTAATAAAAGCATTTATTCCTATTGTTCATTTTGTGTTCTAAATATAATTGATCTAACTGGTAAAAGTAACAATTGAAAAGAAATATTGATTCACCCCCCTCTCAGTATTTCCAACATTTGGTCACTTGAGAAAAAGACATTTGGAGAACTAGTGATGAAGAGTCTAGGGTTTACGGAAACCCTCTTTGTTGGTTTCTAGTTTCGATGTTCAAAGTATACACCCCAGCGAGTTTGGAAGCGAGATCACACAGATTTCACCATTGTGCTCCAATAGGAAAGAAAGCAAAGAAGTAAGTTTTCATGGTGTTATCAATCAATTTCAGCTTTTAACCACGAGTTTTTTGTATCCTCTACACATGTCAAGTTTCCAAGCATTGTGTGAGGGCTAAGTTCTGCCATGTAACAATGGGTCAAGACTGTGAAAGAGAGGTTGCGTTTAGAGTTTTCTGAGGGCCGAAATATCTATTGGTTGTTGACGTTGAGGGCCAAGTCTATTGTGCTTGTTGGTCTTGTCTTTCCAACCTAAAGACTAAGTTTAGAGTTTTCTGAGGCTTGAAATCTCTATTGTTTGTTGAGGTTGAGGGCCAAGTCTATTGTGCTTTCCGGTTGAGTCTTTCTAACCTAACGACTGAGTTTATTTCTACTAAATGAGCGCTGAACCTACTTCATCTCACTGGACAAAGGTAGTATTAAAAAAGGGTCGAGTTCTGCACCTTTAGCGAACTGAGTTTTGTCATTTCGTGGCAGTGAAATTTGTCATCCTTTGACGCTAAGATTATTACCCTTTTGCTCGCCGAGATAGTTGTTATATAGGTTTGTTCGTGGGCTACTTTCATGGTTTCCTGACGACGAGTTACAGCCAATCTAAGGAGGACAATTTGTTGCCCATGAGGAACGAGTTTCCCATTTCTATTTGTTAGTTATTGTAGCATCGGATGTGTTCTAGCCTTGAAACTTTGTGGAGAGGATAGAATGCATGAGATCTCCAGAAAATCAGAAATCATTTCTAGAAATTCAACCTAGAAATGACTTAATTAGATTATTAATGAATTTGTTAAATATTTCCTAAGTCTAAACTTAGAGAATATGACTAATTAATCAGAATTAATTAAGTTATGGTGTGAATGTTCTATAAACTCACACAGATCGACTTTAAGTTAATCCTAGCCATCGATTAAGATCTAATCTTGGTCATTGAAGTCTCAACAGAGCATTATAAGAAGAAGTCAATGGGGCTTGGAAAAATCACTTCAGCAATTTGATTTCATGAGCAGATCAATTTCTGAGTAGCAGCATTTAGTTGTCGAACAGAGAGCCAGAGAAATCAAAGCAGTGAGAGAGGGGCAGGGGTAGTGAAGCCAGAGGAAGGATTCCAGTTGTGGAGAGGCGGAGGAGCCACAAGGAGGTTGACGCAAAGCAGCGCAGTAACCTCTAGAGGCAAGTTCGAAATTGTTGGGGAGAAGCAAAGTTTCAGTGCTAGAAGCTGGGCAGAGGTTCCAGAGGCTAGGAGAGACATTTTCCCAGACAATAGCAGACCATACGGCTTGAGGAGAAGTTGTTCTGCGCTGAGTGCAGAAGTGACTACACTAGGGTGACGCACTGACTATGCAGAGCCAATTTCGATGGCTCAATTTGAGTTGAGGTCGGAGCAAGGATTTGCCTGTGGAGTGACGAAATTCAATACTAGATTTTTCTTGCCAGTTCTTCTCTTTAGGATTTCCAGTTTCGGAATCCAATTGTACTCAAATTATTTCACTATTGCATAATAATAAAACCCTCAGCTGCTACATTGGTTTTCCTAAGTTGGGTTTTCTCGGGGACTTTTGTCCAAAAATAACTGTGTTATTTTATGTGTGTGCTAGTATTTCTTCCAGGGTTTATTTCTTCCACATTTTTATTTATGTAGGTTGCAGTGTGATTTATTCAATATTTGCTATAGCAAACAATAAATAAATTGTTAAATTAATTAACAATTAGGAGAATAATTTCCAGCTGTTGCAAAAGGATTCGGGTTTTGGAATTTTCACATGGTATCAGAGCGCATATGATCAGCGGGAGAGCTCAATAGCGAAGGAAGAGGGAGTTTCTCTCTTCGAAGAGGACAGCAAATCGAAACCCCAAACGCAGCGTAGTCGCCTTGGCCAAAAGGTCGAATTTCTTGAGAAGAACCATTTTTTCTGAGAGGGGGATAGAAAAAAAAATCAATCTCTCCAGATCGAGGGATTCCAGAGGTAGAGGGAGCAGCCAAAATTTTCGCAGAGCAGATCTCCAGCTGGAAGCAGTAGTTTTGCAGCAGTTTGCTAGAGCAAATAGTGCCAAGTGGAAGAAGAGCACACATTGAGGGAAAATTTTCCTCGGGGAACTTCTAGTCTCAAGAAGTTCGATTTCCCTTGCAAATCAACAGTCGTTGTGAGCAGAGTTTCTCACTCCAGAAGGGAGTGTGAATAGCCTAGCAGCAGCTGAGCAAAAGGGAAGAGGAGATTTTCAACATTGTTGAGATGGCCACTGCGGGACTTCGAGATCAGGACAGGTTGGATGGTGCTTCCAACTATGTCATCTGCAAGGCAAGGATGTCCTTCCTTCTTTATCAATATGGCCTGAATCCTTTCATAGATGCAGTGGTAACTATCCCCACGGATGCAGATCAGCTGAAGGAGTACAGAAATGAGATGGCGCGGCCGAAGAGGTTGATCCTTGATGGTGTTCGGGATCACATTGTTTCACACATAGCTAGCAAGGGACTGCTAGAGAAATGTGGGAGACTCACCACATTGTACCAGAGCACTTCCGAGTAGCAAAAGATGTACTTAGAGAAAAAGTTGAGATGCACTGGGATGCAGAAAGGGGAACACATAGACCCCTTCCTTACCAGGATTCAAGAGATTCAAGACTAGCTTGCAGTTGTTGGAGCAGCGCCTCAACCCACAGAGCTAGTGCGATCGGCACTCTAACAATGTCCCCGAGGAGTGGCAAGTATTTGTCCAACGTATCTTGGGCAAAGACACCTTGCCAAGATGGGACAGGATGTGGGTTGATTTGCAACAGGAGGAGTTGAGACAAGATCTAGCGAAGAGCTCCATCAGTAGAAGCAATAGCGGATCAAAGCAGGTGAAGGAGGAGGAGAATGTGACCCTTCAATCAAAGGGTTCCAGTCAGGGACAAGGGGGAAGAGAAAGAAGAAGAAAGACTTGTCGAAGGTCAAGTGCTTCAGGTGTGGTGAGCTCAGTCACTACAATACCCAGTGTCCTCTCAGGAAGAAGGACAAGGACAAGAAGCAAGATCAGCAGGCAACATCAGCAAAGATTGATAGGTTGTCCTCCTGGCTGGAACAAGACTTCGCCATGTTTGCTAACATACCCCCAGGAATGAAATGGGGTGACTTGGTTTTGTCGCCTCAAAGTGGTACAGATGGGCAGGATTCATAAGGAAGTCTGCCTCTTGAATCAATACCTTGCTATGGGAGCCACAGTATTTTGTAGTAGGATGGATCACTGGCAGTAGATGCAGCCAGATGCCAGAATGAGAGATGCAGAGTCTAGTTGCAGTTAGATGTTGGGGAGCGGAGTGCAGAGTTGGCAACAGTGCAGGAGGCACAGTGTAGAGTCAGCAGCAGCGCAGATGCATCAGTGACAGCGCAGATGCCTCAATGACAGCGCAGATACTAGCAGTAGTCAGAGACTCGCGAGAAAGATGCATCATATTGATCACAGTTGATTAAGTATTTAGGATGCTTTTCAGTTGCAGATCTTGCAATTGCAATAGCAACGAATGGAGAGGGAGTTACAGTGCAGATGCAAAGTTGGCAGTAGTATGGTAGTGTCAACAGCAACAAAAATGCAACATCAGAGTTGCACAATGGTTGGTGGGCAACAACAGCCATACATCAGCAGCGTGACAAGAGATGATGCAGAGACAAGGTATTGCTACAAGGGGCAGCAACACTAGAACACATTCCTCGCTAAGAGGGAGTTTTAGTTTTTGTAGCATCAGATGTGTTCTAGCATTGAAATTTTGTGGAGAGGCTAGAATGCATGAGATCTTCAAAACCCATAAATCGTTTCTAGAAATTCCGCCTAGAAATGACTTAATTAGATTATTAGTCAGTGTTTTAAATATTTCCTAAGTCTAAACTTAGGGAATATGACTAATTAGTCAGAATTAATTAAGTTATGGTGTGAATGTTCTAGAAACTCACACAGATTGACTTTAACTTAATCTTAGCCATCGATTAAGATCTAATCTTGGTCGTTGGAATCTCAACAGAGGATCATAAGAAGAAGTTGATGGGGCTTGGAGAAATCACTTATGCAGTTCTATTTTATGAGCAGATCGATTTCCTGAGTAGCAACATTCAGTTGCCGGAGAGAGAGCCAGAGAAATCGAAGCAGTGAGAGAAGCGCAAGGGCAGTGAAGCCGGAGGAAGGATTCCAGTTTCGGTGAGTGCATTTGCAGAGAGGCAGAGGAGCCACAGTGAGGCTGACACAGAGCAGCGCAATAGCCTCTAGAGGCAATTTCGAAATTGCTAGGGAGAAGCAGAGTTTCAGTGCCAGAAGCTGGGCAGAGGTTCCAGAGGCAAAGAGAGATTTTCCCAGACAACAACAGACCAGACAGCTTGAGGAGAAGTTGTTCTAAGCTGAGTGCAGAAGTGATTGCGCTAGGGTGATGTAGTGACTGCACAGAACCAGTTTGGACGGCTCAATTTGAACTGAGGTCAGAGCCCGGATTTCCCTGTCGAGTGAGCAAATTCCTCACTAGATTTTTCTTTCGAGTTTTTCTTTGTAGGATTGTCAGTTTCGGCATCCACTTGTACTCAAATTATTTTTCACTGTTGCATAATAATAAAGCCCTCAGTTGCTGCACTGGTTTTCTCACGTTGGGTTTTTCCGGGGACTTTTGTCCAAAAATAATTGTGTTATTTTATGTGTGTGTTAGTATAGCTTCCAACGTTTATTTCTTCCGCAGTTTTATTTATGTAGGTTCTAGTGTGATTTATTCAATACTTGTTGTAGCAAACAGTAAATAAATTGTTAAATTAAATTAACAATTAAGAGAATAATTTCTAGTTGTTGCAATAGGATTTGGGTTTTCGAATTTTCACACTCTTGATTGAGTAAACCTGTTGTACATATTAGAGGCATTCCTTGGTTTATATGTGTGGGATTGTGGGAGCTGAGTACATTTTGGAGCCATTGTTAAAGATTGTTGTATTGTTGATATATCTCTAGACTTCATATCATTCATTTACAGCTCTAAAGGCACCACAGACTCGCTGGTATTTATTATTTATTATTTATTTCCTTTTACATTGTTGGACTGTACTTATCAGTGGTGTTTACCCCTCTCTGAGTTTAATATAAATTATGTTCTACAGGATTGGAGTACTTTCATGACGAATTTGTGCAACTGTGTTCATTTTGTTTGGAATAAAAATACAAAGACACATCTACAACCATTTGCATGCAAAGTGTTTGACGACACACTTCTAAGACAAACTCAACAAAACTCAGAAAAATCAGTGGAGAAAATTGGGATATTCTGGGAGAGCATCTTATACACCTGCTGAAGAAATTTGGCTTGAGCTAGACAAGGCAGAGAGGGGTATTACTAGTGAGTGGAGATGCTTGTTAGACATGGACACCCTAGGTGAAGTGGCCTCATGGGTACCCAACATGGGTTATACAAGGGACAGAAACAATTAATAGATGTAAACAATAGATCTCTACTAGCACATGAAGAGACCGATGGCTTGAGCACTATTGGACCATAAGAAGGCTGAGGAGGAAATTCTCTTAATGTTGGATGAACTCAAGCTTTACATGAATAATACCCTGGACAGATGAATGAAGTGATCGAGGACTATCTCAACTCCCCACCAGACCCGGGCAGCTTCCCTCAGCATGGAAAGGAACCCATCGAGTTGGAGCCTTCAAACTCTTCTTAGCTTCATGCTCTATTGCTGTTACTACTGTGTTTACTTTTGGTTTTATGTTTATTAGATAGATAGTTATAGTTGGATAGATAGTTATAGTTGCATAGATAGCATCTAGGCATGGATGACAAAATTCTCAGTTGTTTACTTTCGATCTGGTTTTAAAACTCAGATGATTAAAAGTTCAAGATTTTGCCACTGGTCTGGTTAACGAGTTGCAGAGCAAGGCAAAACAAAACTATGGTGTATGTATATTTTTGATCGATAAATAGAACCTTAAATTTACCTTAGAAAAAAAAACAAGCAATTTTGTTTCTTCACCTTTTCCAGTTCCTATTCATGGAATTGATTTTATTCTTTAATCATGCAACCTTAGTGTCAAAAAAATTAATGATGGATAAATTACCTCCCATATTTTTATGGGACTGATTTATGTAAAAAGGTCATCTTTTATCTAGCCAATTGATCATACAAAGCTAATTTCTCTACCACTACAGTATAATTGATGCCTCCTTAACCATTGCTGTAAGATCCCCGACCACTTAGGAAGCATATGACAGAGTTCGCTAGCCTAGCAAGGTTCCCGTAGGCTAAGGCGGGGAAAATTCAATAAGGGGACTTAATTCGCCTAGGGTAACATTATAAAAGTCTAAACGATGAAAAGCGGGGCATTTTCTAGGCAAGTGAAAAGTCACTTTAATTTTATAAAATGAAAATATTATAAAGTAACTTTACAGAGTAACTTTATAAAGTTAACTGTAAAATGATAGCAAAAGTGTTCATAAGTTTATAAAAGAGAAAAATGAGAAGACTCCTCATTCATTCACTTGCATTTTGAGAAAATGAGCTCTTGGACAGTTTTGGAGAAGAAGCTTAGGGTTTGGGAAACCCTAACCACCATTACTAGTTTTGGTGTTGACACTATGCACCCTAACTGGCTCAAAGAGTGGAATCATGTTGATTTGGGGTAGCATCGGATGTGCTCTAGCCATGAAATTTGGTGGAGAGGTTGGGGCACATGAGATCTTCAATACCCAGAAAGGGTTTGGGCAGATTCTAAACCGTTCAGGAGATATTAAAATAATTAATATTTTTAATGGAGTCCCTAAGTCTAAACTTAGGGAAAATAAAATATTAATATGTATTAATCTGAAATTGTGTTAGAATGGTCTAAAAGACATTGATCAAACCAAATCTAATCTTAGTCGTTGATTAGGGACATAATCTCGGTCGTTGATATGTCAACAGTAAAAGTATAAGAGGGGGCTTGAGGGTCACTTGGAGAATACACCAGAGTGATCAGTCATTCTATTCTCTAGAGCGGGGTTTGCTAAGAGAGATAGAATTAGTGATCGGGAGTTGCCGCTGAGGGTCATTAAGTACAGAGAGACAAAGAGGCAGAGATAGTGCCAGGAGAGCAGCGCAGTAGTCGGGGAGAGTGACGCAAAATCAGCCAGGCCTCACGCAAAGGTAGCCGAGAGCTATGCAAACCCTCAGAGAGGCCAGCGTTGCTGACGCAAAGGGCCAGAGGGATGACACAGGGCCTCCTAAGGCTGACGCAGACCCATCCGGGGTGACACAAGACTAGCGCTGGGCAGAGAGGGGCTGACGCAGTCCAGAGAGAGGTTGACACTGGGGTTTCTGGGGCAAATTGGTGCTGAGTAGCTACCGGAAGGATTATCCGGGGTTTCAGCCAGGAGATTTGTCAGAAACTAAGAGGTATTACTACCAAGGAAATTCTTTGTTGGGTAGGCCAGTTTCAGCTCCCAGATTGTACTCTAATATTGCTTACTAAGAAAACCCTCAGATAGTTGCACCGGTTTTCCCACATTGGGTTTTTTCGGGGACATTAGTCCAAAAATAATGGTGTCATATGGTGTGATTGTTTCTGTTTCCTTTAGTTGTTGATCTGTAATATGTTAAGCATGCACTAGTGTTTACTTTCAGTATTTACATTGTAAATAACTTGTTAAGTAAAATAACAAGTAGGTAGGAATAAATCAGATAAAGTGCATGGAGGGCTTCTAACTAAGTAGACTTAGAAACTTCAACATGGTATCAGAGCGTGATTGCAGATCACAGGAGGACTAAGGACATCATCCAAGCGGAGCAATAGCAGTAGAAAACAATTGTCCCAAGGTGACAAAAGTTGTTTCTAGCAAAGCAACAAAGGAAGGGTGATGCAGTGCCTATGTCATCAAGGGTGAGTTGGGAAGAGGTGGCGCAGAGGCTAAGGAAGACAAAGGGAGCCTCACGCAAAGCCACGCAGTAGCTGGGAGGGCTGACGCAGTTGCCTGAGGAGGCCGGGTTGCTAATGTCGGGATTGCGCAGAGCCTAGGAGCTCTCACCTTTAGGTCGTTGGAGTTTAGAAAGCTATGGGAATATTGCAGAATGGAGCTGGTGAGGTACTGTAGTTAGAACAGTACTTGACAGAGCAACGCCAAGAGGAGTTGCTACCGAGGGTTTCTAGCCGAGGAACCCGAATCAGTGGTGCGGTTGCACAAGATGATTAGAGTAGGGGGCATCTCTCAGAAGGATTTCCAGGGGGGAAATCAGGTCCCAGAGGGAGTCCAGAAGAGAACTTCCAGACGGGAAGTAGAGACTCAGAGGAGTCGAACAGATAACTTCTAGGAGGGAAGTAGAGGAGCATCATGGCACTACACAGAGTAGGAGACCACGATAGACTGGACGGAGTGTCGAACTTCGCAGTTTGGAAGACCAGAATCTTATACATACTTGACAGAAATCGCGTCAAGAACTTCGCCTTGAAGGTAATAGCTATCCCAGTCGACCCCAATGATAACGACAAGTATGAGGAGGCAATGGCGAGGGCTAAGAGCATCATCCTTGACGGGGTCAAGGATCATGTAGTACTAGTACCACACATTGTCGAGAAGGAAACGACATTTGAGATGTGGGAGGGTCTCAAGAAATTGTACCAGCATACTTCTGTGTAGAGAAGAATGCTACTTGAGAATCAGTTGAGGTCGTATCAGATGAAGAAGCGAGAACCGATTGACACCTTCCTCGAAGGACTAAATGAGATCCGAGATCAGTTGACTACTATAGAAGCCACATCGGATCAAGAGTTAATGGTGAGGGCAGCCCTGAATGATGTCTCAAAAGACTGGGAGGTATTTGTCCAGAGTATACTGGGCAGAGGGACTCTCCCACCTTGGGACGAGATGTGGGCAGCTCTTCGCTAGGAAGAGATCAGACGACAGTCGAAGACAGGTAGCAGCAGCAAGGGGATCAAAGTCAAGCAAGAGGAGGAAGATGTTGCCCTAGCATCTGAGGGAACGCAGGAAAAGCAGAAGAAGAAGGATCTCTCCAAGATCAAGTGCTTCCACTGTGGGGAACTGGGTCATTATGCGACCCAGTGTCCAAGGAAGAAGAGCAAGGGAGAGTCTTCTGAGACTAAGGCAGCGCCAACAAGGGCAAAGAAGGAAGTTTTGACAGACGATGACTATGCCATGAGTGCACACGCACCACTTGAGCGGAAGTGGGGAGACATCAAGCTGTAGTCAGGCGGACTATAGGCAATGAGGGTTAGGATCCTCGAGGTATCCAGCCTCTTGGATTAGACCTTGCTATGGAGCCTCAAAGAGTAGCAGCAAAACTGGCTGAGTCGGGTAGAGATGGATGCGGATGGAGCAGCAGAGAGAGCTACAGTGCAGGAGTCCCAAGGCAGTGCAAGGTTAGCAAGCTGCAACAACGCGAGGCTAGCAGGAGTTTTGCACCAGTGCAGGATGGCATAGAGAGGTGTGCAACAGTGCGAGATGCAGGGAGTTGTTGCAGCAACGCATAGGTCAGAGAATGAGCACTTGTCAACAACAGAGGGAGCTTTAGCATTAGTGGGTGTCTCTAGCCCAATAGGGAGGTCAGATTGGGAGATCAGTTACTTACTTCTCAGTAACTGAGTTGCAGTGCAACAGTGGGCAGCACGATGCAACATGATGAGAGGAGGTGCAGTGCTGGGAGAAAAGGACCAGCAGTAGCATGGATGAAGAGGGAGTTGTCGTACAGATGCAGCCGTGGCAGTGGCAGAACCATGGGCAACAGTACAGGATGCAGCAATGTAGATGATGTTGGGTAGGAAGGCCTAGCATCAGCACAGGTACCGATGTCGGATGATCAAAGTAATACTCAGTGAGGAGTATTGCTAGAGCACAGCCCTCACTAAGAGGGAGCGTTGATTTGGGGTTGCATCGGATGTGCTCTAGCCACGAAATTTGGTGGAGAGGTTGGGGCACATGAGATCTCCAATACCCAGAAAGCGTTTGGACAAATTCTAAACAGTTCAGGAGATATTAAAATAATTAATATTTTTAATGGAGTCCCTAAGTCTAAAATTAGGGAAAATAAAATATTAATGTGTATTAATATGAAACTATGTTAGAATGGTCCAAAAGACATGGATCAAACCAAATCTAATCTTAGCCGTTGATTAGGGACTTAATCTCGGCCGTTGATATGTCAACAGGTAAAGTATAAGACGGGGCTTGAGGGTCACTTGGAGAATACACCAGAGTGATCAGTGATTCTATTCTCTAGAGCGGGGTTTGCTAAGAGAGATAAAATTAGTGATCAGGAGTTGTGGCTGAGAGGCATTGAGTATAGAGAGACAAAGAGGCAGAGATAGTGTCGGGAGAGCAGCACAGTGGTTGGGGAGATTGACGCAAAGCCAGCCAGGGCACACGCAGGGCCACGCAGAGGTAGCCGAGAGTTGCGCAGACCCTCAAGGAGGCCAGCGTTACTGATGCAGAGGGCTAGAGGGCTGATGCAAGGCGTTCTGAAGCTGACGCAGACCCATCAGGGGTGACGCACGGCCAGCACTAGGCAGAGGGGCTGACGTAGTCCAAAGAGAGGATGACACTAGGGTTTCTAAGGCAGATTGGTGCTGAGAAGCTACCGGAAGGATTATCCGAGGATTATTCGAGGTTTGCTAAGAGAGATAGAATTAGTGATCAGGAGTTGCAGCTGAGAGGCATTGAGTATAGAGAGATAGAGAGGCAGAGATAGTGTCGGGAGAGCAGCGCAGTGGCCGGGGAGATTGACGCAAAGCCAACCAGGGCGCACGCAGGGCCACGTAGAGGTAGCTGAGAGCTGCGCAAACCCTCAAGGAGGCCAGCGTTGCTGATGCAGAGGGCCAGAGGGCTGACGCAGGGCGTTCTGAAGTTGATGCAAACCCACTAGGGGTGACGCACGGCCAGCACTAGGCAGATAGGGGTTGACGCAGTCCAAAGAGAGGATGACACTAGGGTTTCTAAGGCAGATTGGTGCTGAGAAGCTACCGGAAGGATTATCCGAGGTTTTAGCGAGGAGATTTGTCAGAAACTAAGAGGTATTACTACCAAAGAAATTCTCTGTTGGGTAGGCCAATTTCAGCACCTAGATTGTACTCTGATATTGCTTAATAAGAAAACCCTCAGATAGTTGCACCGGATTTCCCACATTGGGGTTTCCCGGGGACATTAGTCCAAAAATAATGGTGTCATATGGTGTGAATGTTTCTATTTCCTTTAGTTGTTGATCTGTAATATGTTAAGCATGCACTAGTGTTTATTTTCAGTATTTACATTGCAAATAACTTGTTAAGTAAAATAACAAGTAGGTAGGAATAATTCAGATAAAGTGCATGGAGGGTTTCTAACTAAGTAGATTTAGAAACTTCAACAAATCACACAGATTTCACCATCGGGATTCAAGGGAGAAAATGATTTGCAGGAGACATTGAGGTAGAGAAGTGTTATCAGTGGATTTTATTTTCTTATATAGTGTTTTCCATCTCATTGTGACAGACTGAAGATTTCCAAAGAAAGGCTGGAAGACCAAGTTCAGATCTGAGCCTCAGGGACAAGTTTGTCAAAGGACAAAGCCAAAAACCCAGTCTTTGAAGGGTCCACAAGTTTGCTGGAAAGAGGTCAAATATCCTGTTGTGGGCAGACCAAACAATATTCAGAAAAGGGGATGAGTTTCACTTCAGTGGGAGGTCGAGTTTCATCCTACAGCTGGACTGTGTAGTGGGTACACCAGAACAGCATATTGCTGCTACAAGGAAATCATTTCCCTCATGTTTGAGTGCCAGGGGGTCCATATTCCAGTTCTGAGCATTTTTCCATGTATGGGACAAGTCTATTCCAGATGAAATCGAAGTTTCAATGGCTGTAACTCATGATTGAGGGCAAAGCTTGCTTGTGCATGTTTGTGGAGTGGTTGAACGAAGTATCTTTGAGATAGTTGCTCAATCGCTGAAGTGTTCAAGCGCTAGAAGAGACCCTGAGTTGCTGCATGCTTGCTGAACTGGACGTGTGGCTTCACCTTGAAAATATGAACTGTTAGCTTTACACCTGAGCAGCATATCTCTGGATTAAAAGTGTTGGAATATTATCTCAAGAGGACTGTATTATATATATTTCTGTTGGCAGCCACTTATACCAGGTTCTTCTCATTTTTCCTGTGTATCGTATTCTTACCCAAGTGACAATGTAATTGCTATATTTTTAAATACACTATGGGTTTTTCTATACTGGGACAGACCACTTTTAGTGATGCACTTTTATATTTCAAGTGACAAATATTATGATGGGTATTTCTCTTGGATTGGATCATTTGTATAAGCCTCTATTCAGCTCTGTGCATTAACTGTTGTCAAACAAACGAGGAAATTCACCTACAGCACTCTGCCATCAAACTCTTTGACTAAACACTTCCCTGGAAAATTTTCATTAACTCAGAAAAACTCAGTAGTAATTGGTGCCATTTCCGAGAAGAAATCTTACATTTGACAAGCAGTTGTTCCATCCATTCTATCAGTTGTGTGCTTGTAAATTCTTAGAACAGTTTTTAGAGAAATGAACAATCCTTCTATTACAATATATAAAATTTCATAATGGGCTCCTAGTTGTTCCCTGTTTTAGAAGGTTCTTGGTAGGCTATAATCCCAAGGTTCACCCTTTCAGGTATGGAAATTTTTTTCTTAAGAATAGACTTGCACCATAAACAGAAGTTATAATCCTCACTACTACTTTTGCAAACCATTCTAGTATTAGGTTCGTTGGTTATTAAATCAAAATATTCAATCCCCCACTGGAATGGATCGCAACCTACATGTATAACAATTAAGTTATCAAAATGATTTACAGAATAAAAGCCTACATACAGATAGATCAGATGTTGCTGTAGAAACATGTTCACCCTGAAGCTTAGGCGATTTCTCAAGGCAGCCTATAACTTGCTGGAAAAGATTACGCAATTCTGCATCAATGTCCAGAGCTACCATCCCTGGGCTCCCAAGCAAGAAGCGGATTCTCTCTGCAGCCGATGCCAGATATGCCAAGGCATATCCCCTGATAGCTGCATTGTCAAGATAGTGAGAAGTTCAGCTGAATTGTTATATCATTTTCTTTATCATTTCTGAAATTTCACATGCCTAGAAAATTCAGTATTTGCTTCATTTAAAAATTCATAAAACAATGTTCTACCGTGTTTGAAAGAACTTCAAAGGATGCTTGAACAAAATCCACTGACACTCTAAAAAATGGAACAAAAATTTCTGACTGTAGTTATGTTTTATGCCCATGATGCATTAGAAATGAAATTGTATAATTGCCCTCAAGTGACCAAATGATCAAAACTAAGAACAGCATCTGACGACAGCAAACGGAGTGCCCATTGCATCTCTGAAGCAATCTAAAATCTAGGTTTGAGAAGAAAGAAACAGTAAAATTGGACACTGAGCAAAGCAAATGATGCTGAAGATATTCTATCATAGAAATTTTAAACCCTACAAAAGAATTAAGGGACTACAATCATCAGCCCCACGATAAATTTTGGTGAAAAAAATGTTGTAAGGAAATCATATCCAAGAAGATATTTCAATTAGTGTAACATGAATCAGCGATTGTTCGTGAGTGCTCGCGAGTATAAATCGGCTCGACATACAAACGATTCAATTCAAAACTCTGCAAGTCAAACTCGCATTGACCGAGTTTGACTCGCGAGTCTGCGATTTCCCCGACTTTCCCGTGTTTTTGGCGTTTTATTCCCGATTTCCGATTTCGTTTAGGGTCACTACATCTCGTTGCCGCCAGTTTCTAAACGTTAAAGCGTTTCGGGTTTGCAGAGACATTGCGTTAGTTTCCCAAACTTTGCAGTTTGCACCGACTCCGCATTCCATAGTCGACGCATTCCAGACTTTGCTAGGACGCCACAGGTTTTGCAGAGACGTTGAGGCATTTCGGGCTTGCAAACACGCTGCGTTAGTTTTCCAAACTTTGCAGTTTGCACCGACGCCGCATTCCATAGACGTCGCATTCCAGACTTTGCTAGGGCGCCACGGGCTTTGCAGAGACGCTGAGACGAGCGACGCTGAGACAAGCGACGAGTGAACAAGAAGCCCGTGGAAGCATTACAGTTAAATTATGAAGTTTCTTTTACGGTTTTACATAAAAATAACTATTGGTAGAAGAGAAGTATAATATTTATCTACAGATAGTTGAACAGATCCCTGATGTCCCGAGCACGCACCTTAGAGCCCTCTCAACTCGACTCTGAAAATCATCTTTTGATGCTCTTATAGAGTGAGAGATAAAGATAATTGCTCGACGTGTATCTGGTATAGTTGATGTGCAGAACCTTCTCTATACTTGCTATGAGAAGCTTCTAGATGTATTCTAAAAAAGTTCAGCCATGGCAGATAAGATACGGCCTATAAAAGGTACACTAATGCTTTCAATGAAGACCTTGCATAGAAACAAGGGAGTTGCATTCTGACTTGTTACCACTTTTCAGCACTATCTTCAAAATTGGATGAGAGACAAGTCAGCCCATAAGGAGGGCACACCTATTGTTACTGTTTCTATCACGTGAGAGTGCCACTTTTGGGTTTGATCAAGGCTCCTTTGTGTTTGTGATGGGGTTTGAACTTTGAAGTCAAGAGTTGGCTTTGGGATGGATTTCCATGCATAACTGGGCTTTTTCCTTCACCTGTTTTTCCCATTGATCTGAGTCCCTATACTCCAGCATGATATGCATAGTGACTGGTCCTGCTCTTGGGATTTTCTTGAAGTCTATTCAACAGACAGACATGGTCGACTCTAGACTCTAGAGAGACAGTGGTTTAAAATTTAAATATGCACATCTGAAGGTCCATCTTCATACTCTCCAAACTTGTTGAGCAACTGTAGTCAAAAGTTTTTAACTATTATCAAACATAATGGAAAGCATTGCATACTTTTGACTAGAATCATACATGAAAATTTGTTTTATTAAAATATAGGACAGCACATAAATTATCACGCTTGCATATACATCATTTGAGTCTCAATGGATGATTCAATAAGCACATATATGGAATTTTTAATTTTAATCTTTTATTGTCTTTTACTGTTTACAGGAGCCAAATTAAACAAAAGGTAGTGGGCACGACTCCAAATCTTAACAGAATACACAATTTAAACACAAGTCCAAAACAACAACAATGCCGAGGGAGAAGGACTTTTTGCTTGGGCTTATTATGACAAGATTCCCGGAGAAGCCAAGCTCCTTTGTAAATTTTGCAAAGCGAAATGTAGTGGAGGCATTTATAGATTCAAGTTCCACCTTGCACAAATACCTAGACATGATATAGATCTTTGCAACAAGGTTGACGAAAATGTCAAACACCAAGCAACCTTGACCATTGATATGTTGCGTCAGCATAATGCCAAGAAAGCAAAGCAAAACATTGAAATAGGAACTCTTGGAGTTGATGGTTTTTCTTCCACTACCCCCTTGTCACCTCCCTCTATTGAATCCTCAATGTTGTTCCCAAGTTTCCCACACATGCCTCCAAGTCCAAGTCAAACTCAAGGCCAAATGAATCCTCCTTCCTTCAACACTGGAGGTGGAAACATAAACACCTTTTTTGCTCCCCGCACAAAACCCGGTTCCCAACCTACCTTGGATGCCACTGGTTGGAAAAAAATCCATAGTCAGGCAAAGAAGGCCATTGCTAACTTTTGGTACTATTCTGACATACCTTTCCACTATGCCAGAAGTCCTTATTGGCAAGCTATGATTGATGCAGTTGCTATTGCAGGTCCAGGGTTCAAAGCCCCTTCATCAGAGAGCCTTAGGACAAATTTGTTGTTAGAGAGTGTTGAAGATGTCATGTTTGTGCTATCTAAGTTTCATTCATCATGGGTAGAAACAGGGTGCACCATCATGAGTGATGGATGGACAGATCAGAGGAATAGAACTTTAATAAATTTCCTTATATCTTGTCCAGCAGGCACAATGTTTCTCAAATCAGTGGATGCTTCAGACAAGGTTAAGACTGCCCAACTTATTTGTGAAATGATGGAGAAAGTCGTTCAAGAAGTGGGAGAAGAACATGTTGTACAAATTGTCACCGATAATGCAGCTAATTATATGGCTGCTGGTAGACTTTTTGAGATTAGACACCCCACTATTTTTTGGACCTCTTGTATTGCCCATTGCATAGATCTAATGCTTGAGGACATTGGTAAGCTTCATTGGATACATGAGGTTGTGGAGAAGGCAAAATCCACAACCAAATACCTATACAACCACACTATTGTCCTAAACACCATGAGAGAATACACTGAAGGTAAAGAAATTGTTCGACTTGCAGTGACTAGATTTGCAACAAATTTCATATCTTTGCAATCTGTGGTTGAGCAAAAGATAAATCTGAAGAGGATGTTCTTGGGACCTGAGTGGATGGCATGTAAACATTCCAAGACCCTTGAAGGCATTGAAATTGTTGCACTTGTGTTTAATGATGGTTCCTAGAAAGATGCCGAAGAGATCATTGATGTGATGGAGTCCCTCTTTAGAGTTCTCGGGTACTTCAAGTCTTTTAACTTTTTCATTTTTAAAATTTCATTTCAAGCTTCTTTTTATTTACAATGT
This sequence comes from Pinus tabuliformis, assembly GCA_031772625.1. Classification (NCBI taxonomy): domain Eukaryota; kingdom Viridiplantae; phylum Streptophyta; class Pinopsida; order Pinales; family Pinaceae; genus Pinus; species Pinus tabuliformis. Next base: position 911,979,666 of record CM062818.1, on the reverse strand, counting down.
TTCATATTTCTTTAAATTTGAATGCTTGAACTTTCAGGATAGTTGATGGTGACAAACCCACTATGGGTTACATTTATGAGGCGTTGAATCTCGCAAAGGAGGCCATCAAAAGAAGATATGGGGATGAGGAGGCAAGGTATATGCCTCTTTGGGACATTATTGATGCACGTTGGGATAGGCAATTGCATTCCCCCTTACATGCTGCTGGGTACTTCTTAAACCCACAATATTTTTATGATAAGAGCAAATTTAATGAGGATGGGGAGGTTGGCAGAGGACTTATGACATGCATGGAAAGGTGCTTCCCTGATCCAGAATTTCAAAGTCACGTCTTTTCCCAACTACAAGATTATAGGGCGCCATCTAAATTGTTTGCCTATACCAGTGCTATACGAGAAAGGTCTAAGATGTTGCCAGGTACCCAGCTTGAAGGCTTCATCAATTCATTAAATTTATTTAAACTTTATTTTGTATGTTAAATGTTTTATTAAATTTTCTTGTCTTTTTAAGTTTTTACTATTTAGTATTTAGCACTTTTACACACAAACCCTTGCCACTTGCTAGGTCTTTGGTGGAAAAACGTTGTTAGTGATACATCAGATTTGAAGAGATTTGCCATTCGAATCTTAAACCAAGCATGCAGTGCTTCAGGTTGTGAGTGCAACTGGAGCATGTTTGAGAAAATTCCTTTAAGAAGCGCAACCGATTAACACAAAAATGCTTAAATGACCTTATATTTGTCCATTACAATCTATGACTTCGCAACAAGCAAATACTAGGTGAGAGCTTGAATTTGAAGGTTTCATAATCTAATTCGTACTTTAAAGTTCAAACTTCAAAGTCAAACTTTAATTCACATTTCAATGTCTCATGATAATGACAGGTTTGGATCATTCACCAATCGACCTTGAAGAGATAGATTTGCAAACTACAAATGCGGCAGAATGGGTCCAATTAGAGGAGGCTCCTCTTTTAAGCCTACATGACTTGGAGAAATTTGAGAACCAAGCAATTGAAGGAGTGGGAGGAATCGCTTCTAGTTCTCACTCTTAAGAGTCTTAGACTCTTAGTTACTGATTTTTTTTCTGATTAGTATGCAGTTTTTTGTAAACTTTTAGAAGCATATGCTTCTGGTTCTATGTAGTCACTGGTTAGGAGTCAAGACTCAAGACTCAGTACTTTGGATCATGTTTGGACTCATAACATATACAAGATACTTATTCATTCATGATATTTTGAACATCTATTGATATTATGCATTGTTTGGACATGGCTTTACCGAATATTAATGAAAAATGTTTTTTTAATTCAATATATGTGTATATTTTTATTTATTGGATTCACTGATTTTTTGCCGATTTTTTCCCGATCCGATTAAAACTCTTCACTCTTTTGCCTCGCCGATTTATTGCCGATTCCGAGTCTAGTAACATTGCTAAAATCTCTTGCAGGAAGTTTTGATTTATCAGCTTTATCCTGAAAGATACTTTATGCATATGGTACCAACAATGTGAATAAACAGAGCCAGCAGGTGCACATGCAGATTACGCTATCATAACAGTTTGTTTTCAGAATATTCTATCCTTATCCACAAGGAAGAAACTGAGATCACAATTATGATGAATGATTGGTCTTCTCCCCGCTTAAAAGTTAGCTGGATTATCTTCTCTTCCCATCTAATAGAGAATAATGACCTCTTACACTCCATCCAACAGGACACCATCAGTCATTTCAAGGTTTACAGTGTACACTCATTCCAGGAATCTTTACAAGGTGCATATTTTACCTGATACATATTTTCGAACCAAGCAACAAAGCTTGTCCATTCCATCCAATAAAAATCCAATAGTAGGATCACTTGAATCCTGTTACAAAAAACAAGTTTAAATCTTTCAAACAACAAAGAATCAAAAGTTCTACTTGTTTATTCAATTTATTCCTCATCCCATAATTTGTAATCCAATTCCAAATCAAAAAACAGAGGAAGTTCAACTCAACATATAGAATCAGTATAAAATAGTCACTTACAATCTCAACAGGCACAATACGTGTTGCTTTGGATTTTACTGATACAACACCAATATGTCGAAAGTACCACATAACTTCAGAACGAGCCAATGCTAAAGCTGAAAACACCATCTGAGGAAACGAAAACAAATTAAATAGATTTCCAAGACTGAGTGAGACTGAATTGAGAAAAAAATAACTAAGCATAGAAGAATACTAAATAGGAACATTTTACATCACAGAAAAGGATTAAAAAAATCAAGTAGATATCAGCACTATAGTGTGCATGATGACATATGTGTTATGTTTCCTCTCTCTGCAATGGTCTTTTCAAACAGAGTAACATGGCCTGCCGAAACATGATACACTTCAGTAAGTCCACACTCAACTCGTCAGTTTCTAAACCAAGTAACAGAACATTCTCATAATCACCAGTAAACATCAACACTCAAGAGTACTGACCAGATTTGGCAAGTTGATCGAGTGCTCACACAGTATAATGAAAATCAGAGTCCCTGTGAGGCAGAAAGGGGCAGCGATCATATATGGACAAATGGTAGATTTGTTTCACAATTTTGAGTTCTTTCTTCTGCTGCTTATTTCGTGTGTGAAGAGTTTCCATTTGCTGAATGCTTTGAAGGGTTTGTTTTTCTTCACTTCAATTTTTTACCATTTGCAAGTTGCGACCATTTGGAAAAGGGATCAACACTAGGCACTACATAGGCTACAACATAGTCTAGACTTGCACCATATTAAGCTAAAACAAGTATATTCAACACAGGAGGTTAAAATGACAAGAATGTAACCTTTAGCAGTCGGCCATAGTATCACAGATTTATTATTTGTAACTATGTGAGATGCTTTTGAGCCTAACATTTCAGGTGAACGTTTCACCCATAATGACGAGCACAGAAAAAGGATAAACAGCACCGTTGCAAATGCTGAGTGAGTGCCAGTATGTAAAAGAAAGAAAGTGGGGAAACAGTAAAGCAGAATTTTAATATTATAAAATGTAACACAGATATATATAAAGAACAAAAAATATATAGTTGAAATCAAGATGGTGACGAGGTGTTAACCACAGTAGCAATTCTTGCTACTGAAGGATTAAGGTCCAGTGAAACTCAGTCACTGGTCACACTAGTCTAATTCTAGATGTTTCATGGCATAGCCATTGATCAGAGGGCATTTTATAGTCAGTTTTGTTAGTTTCTGGGATTTGCTCCCCGATATTCAGATCATCAGGGGGCCCACAGATCAGATTTGATGAGTACTTCTTGGTCCTAGTGAAAAATTGAATCCCATGGGACTGTTCTCACTCAGATCTGGAATGGCACATTTTCTTCTGCTCTTTTTGCTTTTTGCCTTTTTGTAATTATGGCCCATTATGTCATTTGGCCAAAAATTGTACTTTGTGCTTTTCTTTTTTAGGCAGACTGCATTTCTTAGTCATGTCTATATTTTGTAGCTTTATGTTTTTGGCAGGTACAGGTACTAGTCGTCATTCCTAATGAGCAACTGAGGCATGCTCTGAATTTCCTCTGCATGGAAAAGGGAGGAGTTAATGAGTACCATTTTTGTCATTGGTTTGTGTCTCAAGTTGACAGTTGGAGTAGATCTGAATCATGTCTCAAGTAAATTTTCATGGATTATAACTTTGAACTCATAAGTTGTAAAGTGATAAAATTATTAAATCCTCATTCAATTATTTTAATCTCATGAAAAGGACATCAAAATTGTTTTCAGGAGAGAGCGGGAACTTTTACTAAATATCTTCATGAGTAAAGCTAGATAAAAGCGAGAATTTTCCATTTCATGGAGGAAATACGAAAAGCAGATTTGTGTTGATGTTTCCACTTAACGAATGAGTAAAGCAAAGCAGATTTCTACTTTTTACAAAACAATTGAGCTAAGATGCCCACTTGACCTCATTCTTTGAGGATTTCATTATTCTTTTGTCAAAATAATTCTTGTAAATAAGTGAAGGAGAGGCACTCAGCTGAAAGAGCATATACAAGTCATTTAAAGCCATATTGAAGCTGTGGAAAGGACAACAGAGGCATAGGACAGGGTTATGATCAGTATTTCCACGGGAATCAACTCATGGATACAATAATGATGGCTGGAATCTAATAAAATCAGCATGAAGAGACATCGATGACCAATCTCTTGGGCAAATAGATGTTGACTGCAGATTTTAGAATCACAATGTTTCATGGATTGCAATCTATTACTGGGACTGCACTTCAGAGCACCACAGTATCTAAAATCATATATATCAGGGTCTCAAGATACATCATCAGAAGGCGTTGTGAAAATTTCTAACCCGAAATTCTACTGCAGCAACTGATTTATTTCACCTACTTATTCCTCACAATAAATTATTTACGAAATCCCTTCAGCAAATATTAAAATAAATTCTACTGCAGTTATCACATAATTACACAGAGAAAATACATACACAAGAACCAATCACATCAACATAGTTGTTTGTGGACAATTGTCCCCTGAAAAACCTAATGTGGGAAAACCGGTGCACCAAATGAAGGTTTTATTAATCTTCAGCAACAATCATATTTACAAAGAATGATTTTACAGAGAAACTGACAGAAAACACCTGAGACTTCCCCTGGAAACTTTCTGACACCTTGGAGACCCCTCTCCCACTTCTGCGTCACTCTGCATGGCTCGGCGTGGCTCTGAGTGGCTCTGCGTCCCTCTGCGTCAGCCCACATGAGGGTTGCGTCTCCCTCTGCACTGTCTCTCAATGTCCCTGCGTCACCTCCTCCTCAGTCACTGACCACTGTTGATGCCCTCCTCTTCCTCCACCCTACAACTCTCCCTCTGAAATTGATCTCCTTCTCTTTGAGAATAGATTTTCGTTGGGATACTCAGTATTTGCCGGTGTGTCTCCAAATGATCCTCAAGTCTTTTAGAAGCTTCTCACCCTTATCTTTATTAATACCCATTAATATTTTAATTTTCCTAAGTTTAGACTTAGGAACCCATTAAAAATATTAATTATTTTAATAACTCCTCATCCGGGTGGAATTTTTCCAAACAATTGCTGGGTCTTGGAGATCTCATGTGCCTTGGCCTCTCCACCAAATTTCAAGGCTAGAGAACATCCGATGCTACTCAAAATCAAGAGGCATAATTACAACAGCTAATGAAGTGACCCCAGCTGTTGAGGATGAAATCTCAAGCTATCCACAAAGTCTGGTATTGCTTGTTCATGAACCTCATCAAGATGGCAGAGTATTGGATTCTCATATTTGAGAAAGTGCATTGAGAGCATATGCCGTGAGTGATGAAGTTGATCTAATTTTTCCTCATACTGCAAGATTGCAGATACAACTTGGGGTGAACATGCCTGCAAGAACAGATTGTAGATCACATAGAGACATTGATCAAATTGCAGGTAAACAGCTTGATGACATTTATAATGTGGTTCTCTACCTCTAGGATCATTGACATAGACATAGACACCTGTAACGACCACTAGTCGTATACACAATGGAAATATTAAAATACTTCGTAGACAAAGACATCCATAGTAGGACAGTAATTGTAATTGTATATTGAATAAGAGAATTGATGTAGGATGATACAAATGAGAATGAAGGTCCTGTATATATAGCCAGGTAAGTACCCTTTCACTAACGGTTATGTCCTTAGGGATATACCTTTTCATTAATTCCTAACTAATTAATCATTAATCTTATTCATTGTCTTTTACATTTTTTGTGTTTATTTTTATATAAATTTAGTTTGTTACATTGCCTTCCCCTTCAAAAAGCTTTGTCCTCAAAGCTTATTGATGACGGATAATATCTTTTCTGTCATTAGAAATATTTTCTCACTTCTGAACTTTCATCTTTGTTGATGCAAGACGATATGATGTTCTGAGCAATAGACATAATTTTCGTACTGAAAACGGATCAGACCATCCAAGATTAATCTTCTAGGAAATCTTCTGACCCTTGGATATGTGTGGTGAATATTTATCGTAAGACAGGATTGAGCTTATTTTAGTATTCTTCGGAACATAAGTTTGTTTACGTTGGGGGCATGGCTAGCTAGCCCTTAGAAGACTTTTCGAATCCGAGTCTGTCGATATCATTTTCTTACAAGAAACTTTGGGAGCGGCTGACCTTACCTCCCGCACTCTTGGCTCTCTGAAGCCTGGTTGGATCTTTCAATCCCTTGATGTAATAGGGCGATCAGGTGGATTGGCCCTAGGATATAACCCTCGCACCATAAACCTGAAGTCCTCCTGGGGAGGTGTTGGCTTCATAGGTATGGACATTTTTTCATCTGAACTGGGGATGGATCTTCACATGATCAATGTATATGGGCCTTGTCATGGTAGAGAGGCCTTCTGGAACCGATTCCTTAACCTATCTATCACTTCCCCGGATAACCTCATCATTGGTGGCGACCTAAACTTCTCCATAGGCTACGGAGAATCCTGGGGGACAAATGCACAGGTGGATTTGCTTACTGAATCTATGGACCTGCTACTTGAACAACATCGCCTGGCGAACATTACTATGATGAAACCTCTCCCCACCTGGTCGAATAGGAGAGTGGGTGAGGTTGCATTGGCTAGGAGACTAGAGAGGTTCCTGATCAAGGACACACTGATACAAAAACTCTCCCTATACAGACAATGGGTCCAATTTGGTGGTATTTCAGACCACTCCCCCATTTATATGGAGATGGTCCCCCTAAAAAACCAAGGGCACCATATAAATTCAACTCCACCTGGCTTAAGGACCCATCCTACATCCAGCTGGTAACTAATTTTTGGCTTACAAACCCGCCAACTAGTGGTAGATCTCTGGCAGAAGGATTCTGCTCCAACCTCTCTGCACTCAAGAGACTCTCCATTAACTGGGCCAAGGAAAAAGCCAAGAGGGATGACAATACCCTTGTTGAGGTTGAGGAATTACTATCCACTCTTCTGGACGACCAAACAAAGGATTCATATCTGCTGATGCAAAGTCACATCTAATAGATCTAGAAAATCAGAGATCAAAAATTTTGAAGGAACGGGAAGAAACCTGGCGACTTCGAAGTCGTGTGGTTTGGTTACAAGCGGGAGATGAGAACACCAAGTTCGTCCAAAACTATGCCAAGGGAAGGAAAGTCACCAATACTATCTAGAATATGCCCATGGAAGATGGAAGCATGGCATCTACCTTTAGCCAGCTATCTCGCCTGGGGAATTCGCATTTCAGACACCTCTTCAAGGCACCCCCTAGTGCTACTCTTGCTGAAATTGTCAGAATTGTGGGACACTTCCCCAGATTTGTGGATATGGATACGGCTGAGGAGCTCACATCCCCCGTCACTCAGGCAGAACTAGAAGGAACATTGAAATGGTTCAAAAAAGATAGAAGTCCAGGGCCAGATGGTTGGACAATTGAATTCTACCTTGCTTTTTTTAAGCTCATTGGACATGATCTGCATAGGGTGGTGGAAGAATGCAGGACTTCCGGGCGTATGTATGAGGCCATTAACTCCACTTTCATTGCCTTGATCCCCAAATCCGACTCCCCCGCATCCTTCAATGATTTTCGTCCCATCTCCCTTTGTAACTGCCTATACAAAATCATTGCCAAGATTCTTGCAAACAGGCTCAGACCCATCCTATCTCGTCACATCTCCCCTGAGCAATTTGCTTTCCTTTAGAACAGACAAATCCATGAAGCTATTGGTACTGCCCAAGAAGCCCTCCATTCTATCAAAATTAAAAAGCTAAAAGGGGCAATCCTCAAAATTGACTTAGCTAAAGCTTTTGATAGGGTCAGCTGGCTATATATCAAAATGATCCTCACCCATCTGGGCTTCCCCCCTCCCTTCATCGACTGGGTCATGTGCTACATAACCTCGGCATCTTTCAATGTCCTCATTAATGGCTCTGCATCTCACTTTTTCCATGCTGAGCGAGGCCTTCGGCAAGGCTGTCCACTTTCCCCGCTTCTTTTTTTGATTGTTATGGAAGGCCTCAGCAGACTCATTGCATCAGCCAAGAGGGATGGGCAACTACAAGGGCTGAAAATGAGTGATCAATGCTATCTCACCCATCTTCTTTTTGTTGACGATGTCCTTATATTCCTTAATGGCAGCCATCGGGACTCATCTACCTTCCATGACATCCTAAATCTTTTTGCCCTGGCTACCGGCATGGAAGCAAATCATTCCAAATCAACCATCACCCTCTCCAATACATCCCCCCTAGAAGCCAGAATTGCACATCAATATTTCCCCTTCCTCCATCATCATCTGGAGGATGGCCTCAAGTACCTAGGGTTCTGGATCAAGCCCCATTTCTACAAGATAGCGAACTGGATTTGGCTTGTGATCAAAATTGAGAAGCAACTGACAAATTCGAACCATAGGTTTCTATCAAGAGCAGGGCACCTTGTCCTCATTAAATCAGTCTTGGAGGCTACCCCTCTCTACTGGATGTCGCTGACTTGGATTCATAAAGGAATTCTTGCTCGCATTCAGAAGACTTGTTGTAGATTCTTTTGGAATGGATATAAAGGCAAACCTTTCGCTTCGGTGGGATGGAAGCATATCGCTCTCCCTAAGAAATGGGGAGGTTTGGGACTTAAAGATCTCTCTGTTTTTGCGCATGCATTAGCAGCCAAGATGGGATGGATCCTACTCACTACACAAAACCTCTGGACTGAAGTCATATACCACAAATATATCTAGCCACATCATCTCATGGACTGGATTCGTATACCAGCCTAGCCATGTACAGGGGTTTCTATGGTTTGGAAAGCTATACTGCACACTATGCCTTTCATCAGATCGGGCCTTGCATGGAGAATAAACGATGGCAATCTGGCCCGTATAGGCATGGATTCGTGGACTGGTGGGGGGAACATGCACCAGCTACCTCCAGATCTCATCCACTTTCTGAATCAGAGGCACATCAAGGTGATCGCCCAGATAGCAGACATGGAGAACAGCTCCATCTTCGAACAGGCATGGTCATCTGCTTGAAATCTGGGTATCCCTGAACACTGGCAGCAGATCTGGGATGGGTACATTAATGCCCTGAGCGAAGCACATGTGCGCATAAAGGAGGGCCCCGATGAGCTCATCTGGACACCGACAGAACATGGTAAGTACTCCCCAAAAGTTGGCTATCCAAACCTTCTCAATGATCACAAACCACCTGTTCTTTTGGACTGGTGGCGAAAGATCTGGAAGCTCAAAGCGCCTCCTCGAACTAGACTCTTTATGTGGAATGTGCTCAACAACAAGACACCAACGGGAGCAAACCTTATGCACAGATCTCACTATGGGCCACATTGGTGCGTTCTCTGTAAATAAGCAGAGGAGACAAATGATCACTTATTTCTCCACTGCCCAATGTGTGCACAGCTGTGGCAACAAGTATTACATCTCCTTTCCAATCATGGCAGCTGGCACGGTCCTTCGATTCTTGAAGCATGGAACAACTGGATTGCTGTGAATCAAGATACAAAATCTCTATGTCTTCCTCTCCTTATCTGTTGGTCTATCTGGCTGACAAGGAATGGTATTATCTTCAAAGGAGCAGAGGCACGATGGCCACTCACAACAACAAAGATTATCGCAGCCTACCATGAAATCCCGGATGAATCCCACCCTACTACAATTCGCTCACACACCTCTGAGACGATTGATCACTCCATACCATGGGCATACTTTGATGGAGCAGCCCAAGCACAGGGATGTGGGGGGGTATCATACTATTCCTATCAGAACAACACCATTACAAAATACAGCTAGGATTGGGAGAGGGAACCAATAACTATGCAGAACTGATCACGCTCAAGCATCTCTTGCATTTTGCACTGGCACACTCATGCATTAATCTACAGATCTTCGGAGACTCCAAAATCATCATTAATTGGTTCAATAACATCAATAATTGTCATGCTCATACTCTTAGGAACATTTTGGAAGAAATTTTGGAATTCAAGGCACAATTTAACTCTATCACCTATCAACACATTTACAGGGAACATAACGAGGCTACTGACAAATTATCCAAGGAGGCCATGACACACCCCAGAGGCCTGTGGATGATCCAGGAACAGTATGGTGCAGAACAGTATCAATATTATCACCGACCCTACATAGATAGAGCATATCATAGGGTGGACAGGCCCTAAATTTTTGGTTTATTTTACAGTTGATACACAGTATCATTATATGTATATATTTATGTTTTTATTCTGCATACTAGACATGATGAACACCCTGTGAGGTGAATATGTACAACTATTTTGGGAATGGCTTCGGCCATAACTTACTTTTATGTCAGCTACTTTGACTGCCTAGGCCAAAAAATTATGCATATGCCATTGGCATCTACTATATGTAATTTTTCAATTAATGGAAGATTATGACTTTTCCTTGGGAAAAAATAAGTTTGTTTATGTTCTGTGTGATATAGATTTGTAGATTTATTAAGGTGTCTACTCTTATGATTTGGATGTAGATAAGGATTTTTTCTTGTTTGAACTTCCTTAAACATTTTTATGGCAATTCCCTGATTTCCATCAAGCATTGTTATTGTTGACTTAACTATTGAATCCTTATTTGGGGTGTCCTCTATTTGAACGACAACCTCTAAGTACGTTTTTACTTCAATAGGGTTTGGATTTGCCGGAACTGCGATATTAGTGGTATTGATGTTTGTTTCTTCAGTTTGGACTGCTACATCTGGAGATTTTGATGCTTCCTTTGCGACAAGTTCTTTGAACCTATTCGTCAATGATTTATTTTCGTCCTTAAGTTTTTTAATCTGTTTGAGCAGATTTTGATTATGATTTTTGAGACGTAAGCATTCCCCATTCTCTGAGTCAACTTTATTTTGACCTTCACACTTCTCGTCTTTTAAACACTTGATTTGTTCTACTAATGTTTGGTTAAGGCTCTTTAAACGTAAATTTTCTTCTTCTTGTTCTAATAAACGCTCCTTGAGTTCCTTCTTTGATGCTTTAGCTTTCTTGACTTGTTCGAGTAGTTTTTCTTGGTGATCTCTGAGGCGCAAAATTTTTGTCTTTGCTACAAATGACTTCTTCAAGCTCTTTTTGCTTCTTTGATATAGTTTTTTCGTTATCTTGAAACATCAAGTCTAAGATATCCTTAAGGTCTTCTAATGAAGATTTTATTGATTTTGATTTACTTGTTATCTGTCGAAAGGTGACCATCTTCCATTTATAAAGAAACATCATAACTTGTTTCTCTATGTTTAACATGAATGTACCCAAATCCTTAAACCAAGGTTGATCGAGTATGATGTCAGCATTTTTATCCGTCCTTAAAACATGAAATTGAGATATGTACTCATAATGACCTATTGTCACTTGTAGATCACTAATTGTATACACTTTTTGGCCAAAAGTATTTTTCTTTACACGAGTGCTAAGATTTGGAATTAATAGTTGATTTGCCAAGTTGATGTTGATATAATTTTTATCGTTGTTTGGGATGATAGTGACATTAACTTCTCTTTCTTGGATACTTCCTTTTAATGTAATTAGTTTGTGATCTGTAACTGAAAGACCATTAAAAGAAAATCTTTCTTCCTTCGCCATTTTAGAATTGAGCTCCATCACTCTTTTTCAATGATTGATCCCATTTGTTTTGTCGAGATGACTTAAGGTATTATGTAATCTAAATATATAAAATTTCTTTTAATTTGATGGATTGCGAACACTTAGCTATCAATTGGAATATTCTCAAAATTCACCTTTTTATGTTTTATAAGGATATATATCTTCCATTTAATCCACTAAGGAATAAAATTTAATGCTACCATTTTCTTATATTCACTTGTATATATTTGAATGTTTCTCTTTATACTTATATAAAGAGATATGCTTTGACATAACCTTTTTAATTTTTATATATATATATATATATATATATATATATAACTTTATATTCTCTCTTTTTTTGTTTACTTGAACTTTTCTTTAAAATACCCCTTTATAATATAAAACTTCTCTTTATATATCTTTTATTTATAATCTTTTCTTTTTCTTTTTGAAAGTTACAACCCTAGTGAAACGCGGCTATTCATCTCTTTGGGGTATAATATAAAATATATGTCCACTTATGTTCCCTTGACTCAGATAATTTTCTCCACGTAAAAGTAAAACTTACCATTCACATAAAGAGATTCTGTATTCCTTTTGTTCTTCTTTTACCTTGAAAATACCATGGGAAATTACCATGGGTTGCTAATACCACGAGCTTGTAAACCACTTAGAGAAGATTCGAGATAATATTATCTACTCTTATTTCTCTTACGTATAGTTTTAAAGATATTTGGAAAGATTCTCTTTTAACTTTATAATGCGCCTTTTAACAATAATGTAGAGCCTTTTTATATATATGAACATTCTCCTTCAAATTTAACACCAGACTGTATATATCTTCTTCTTTTTTAATAGTATATTTTTATATGATTACTTTTTTCTTTATTTTTTTTAATCTTTATATGTACTTTTTTTCTTTATTTATTTTTGTTTAATGGCCAAAGGCCTCTGACGAATTAGCGACGGAGAAACTCCCAAAAGTGTAGCGAAACGCTTCAATCTTGACGGCAATAATGTTGACGAAACCTGGATGGCCAAGGGCCTGGATCGGAGAGCGTGACTCTGTGCAGCGGTGGAATGGCCAGAGGATCGAACTGCATTGATACCAATGTAATGACCACTAGTTGTATACGCAGCAGAAATATTAAAATACTTCATAGACAAAGACATCCATCGTAGGACAGTAATTGTAATTGTATATTGAATAAAAGAATTGATGTAGGATGATACAAATGAGAATGAGGGTCCTGTATATATAGCCAGGTAAGTACCCTTTCACTAACGGTTATGTCCTTAGGGACATACCTTTTCATTAATTGCTAACTAATTAATCATTAATCTTATTTGTTGTCTTTTACATTATTTGTGTTTATTTTTATATAAATTTAGTTTGTTACAACATCTTACAATAATATAGTTTTGCCAAGAAAATTGAACACGCTTACAAAGCTTTTCAGTTTGACTCTCTCTATATCTCAGTTGAACCCGAGTTGTAATCTCAGTGTTTCTTGGATTTTATTTAGAAAGTGTTTCCACCAAACTCAAATGAGATAGATCCATAACAAAATTGTAAGAATATGTGATTTGTGTTCTTCTACCTCTAGTCCAAGGTTTCGATCCAAAAATATGCAAATCTGTTATTAAATTTCTATGTTACCTTCTAGAAGGGGGTCCTTAGGAGGTCTCCAAGTTTTTATTAAACAAAAATAAGTCACATATTTTTGTAAGTTTTCTTAGAAGATGATTCTAAAGGTGATGTACAAACAGCCACAGCAAGCGTATTGGCAAACCTCCCAGCTTTCGACTATAACACACTGTTGTTTTAATAATATCTGAAGCAATCCCAAAAATTATAAAAGTGATGAAGAGTGGTTAGTGTGGCACCTCTAATCAATGACTTTTTGTTTCATGTCTGCAAAGCTTCCAATTTGTAGAGTGCACAGAGAGCCTTGTAATGTTAAGACCACATTTTGCATTGTAAAGGCCTGTTACCCACAAAAATGGGTAACCCCACAAGAAGAGCGAGATCATAGCCATGTTGAAGAAGATATCACCCCTTATCATCATGATCCTCCTATGAATCAAAGGGATCAAGATCATGAAGAAGAATGCCATGAGGAAGATTCTTCTCTAGACCATCAAGACATTGAAAGTGACTCAAAAGATGACATGGGAGGGGAACACGATGAGGAGCATGATGAAAATGGCTCTTTGGAAAGAGAAATTGAGGCAACCCCCACCCTTTCATGCATGCTATGTTTGAAGATGAACATCCTAAGAACCTTGAAAAGGGTGCTCCCATTAATCCCTAGGAGGTTGACATTGGTGATTACTTGCATATAGAAGAAGGAAAATAGGAGATCAGTGGCTATCGTTTCAACAAGGACCCAATTTATGATACTAATGATGATGTTGTCTCACCTTATCTTCCATATGATCAGGAAGACATATTTGAAACGTCCTTAGATCCTCCCCTTGTCATCCCCCAGTAATATTTTGAGCACATAGGTTTTGAAAATAATGAGCTTGCATTGATTGACAATTTTGAATATGATCCTTATGATGAGCATCCTAGTTGTCATGATCTCGCCGACCAGTCATTTCTCTTATCATGCCATGCCCAGCATGTTCCTGAGGACATCTGCAAGAGTTGCCTGCCTAAGAAAACTTTTGAGAAGAAACTCTTGAGCTTCATCATTGATTTCTCTTTATTCAGGATAGAAGGAAAGATTAGATGGTGCAAGATTAATTCCCCCACTAATTCTTCATCCACAACTCCTTTTCATGATAAGTGGTACTCTTATTTTCCCACCTCCTACCATTTTGATTCATCATGTCGATCTTGCAAAGGTATTTTTGATGTTTTCTTGTCCTATCTCATAACCACTCATAAGGACAGTAGATGTTATGTCAATCTAATGATATGTTGGTTACATTGGTTATATGACTATACTTGATCCATCCCTTGTGTGCTAGCATAAGGTAGGGTAGGTAGTTGCATTTCATATCATGCTTCGTGTAGAATAGATTGTATTTAGAGTAGATTGTATTTTCTGTACGAATTAATACTTTGTATAAAACATGGGTGATACTCTACGCCCAGTGCACATGCTCCCAAAAAGGTTGATTGCAATTTGTAGGTAACAAGTCTGTGAGCCCAAGAACTATTGGAGTTGTCATGAACTCCCAGTTCGAGCATATGGATCATGCGCTCTATGGTGAGCTCATGTCGCAGTTGGAGCCAAATGTTACCCACCAAAATGAGTAACCCCATATGAGAAAAAAATTCTCTCGTTTTCTACATCTAATTGCCCAACCAAAAGCCCATGACAACCATCACTAGCTTATAACATGACACTATTCATCTCCACTATGCATCAGTCAAAAAGTACTTTATTCATTTTACAATCAGGTGCTTATGCATTTTCCTATTTGGGCTTTTTGTAATGGATTGTGGGGTGACCTAGAAAAAGGAGAGGTTTTAACCATGATCTTGTTCCCTAATATTAAATGGGGGGTTAATATTCAACCCTAGTCTAGTGGGACCTCCACTAATGGCCCAATGGTCATAGGAGAGGCGCTACTAGGGAAGCCCTGATTAAGATAGTGAGTTCATCTATCCCGACTCCATACTTACCACTTTCCATCTTACATTACAAGCCCTATATTCCACCTTCATTTTTTGGGTTTAGTTGAACATTAGTTCTCTGGGATTTGGCACCCATACATCCTCAAACCTGGGTAGGGCCCAGGACTTGGCCTTGGGAGGTTGATGCAGCTAAAAGAAAAGGAAAGAACAAATAATGGCCACAAAAGAAAATCAAAATGCAAAAGATATCCACGACATACACATTACCACGTGGGAAATAGCCAAGCCTGAGCTCTAACTCACCCCCAATGACCATCACCCGGTTTCTAAGCACCATATTGCTCTTATACACCATGAAACGAACCCTTGCATTTTCCAATTGTTAAATTTCTAATACTAGCCAAATTTATTTTCTCACGGGAATTTAGTTTATCCCCAGCAATTTATTTATTTACCCAAATAATTACTGAATCACAAAAAATAAAATCGTCGATATTTTTAACTTCTAGAATTAAATATATGTGGTGGAAATAAACCAGAGAGACCAATCACACATTGCAAAAAAATAACCCACAACAATTCTTCGTCATTTAATTATCTGGAAAATATGGGTTTTTCAACCCATAGAGATACAAGGAAAAATACAAAATCCCAGGACCTATAACACGACTCCCTCAGAATGAATTCGACCCAAGGATATTAGCATCTAGGAAATTAGCCTTCGAATGAAATCAACCTGGAAAACTGGGCCCAAATAGTCAGCCAACTTGCATGCCACTAATCCACACTAAGGAAAACTCGGTCCTCCAACAACTTGACCTACTCTAGATACAATTGATCTCCTTCCAGCAACTCAACCCTGCAATCTACTCTTACTCGACCCTCCTAGATTTTGCCCCAATCCACTCTCACTTCTCCTTCTCTACACTCTTGGTCCACGGAGCCACTCGCATTTAGAGAAAATCACTTTCTATGAATGATGATTCACTCACACAACTTGTGTCTTCACCTCCTTGCTAAGCTCCCTTTATAATCTTCATTGAGTCCAAAACCCTAACCCCAATCTCCCTTCTAGAACCACCATGGAGATCAACAGGTTAGATTATTTCTAAGTCACTCAAATAATTAAATTATTTATCCTTAGAAAATAACTCAATAGTCCACAATAATTAACTTATTTTAATTATTGTACTTTTCCTATGTTAGACTTAGGAAAGAAGACATAAATCACTTACTCCACAAAGCAAGAACCTAGGAAAGGCAAATAATATCTTCCACATGCTAAGGCACCAAGCCTATGCAGAAGACCTTCCGAAGCTACCACTCGTATCAACACCAACCCTGATGGGCAATGAGCTACCTCATCATTGACGGGTAATACAACTGCAAAACATCATACAAAGGAAGCTCTAACCCTTTGAGTTACAACCAGTATTACAAAGAAAAAATTCAAGAAAATGTAAAAGGCGCACAAGAGGGGTGCAGAAACAAAGGTCGGTTGGTAACTCATGCATCCACAATCGCTCCCTCCTCACATCTATACACTCAGGATGTTGATCCCCATCACTTTATTCCCTTTGACCATGGCACTTGGCCATGAAGTCTACTCCCCTCTGTTACCATCATTGTTCACATTTTGAAGGGTGCACTAAGGAAATGTCACTTCCCCATGGAGCTAGAAACAACCAATAGGGTTGTCCTTTAGCAACTCCTACCTAGGGAGGAAACACCATGGCAAGTTCAAAGCCCCAAATTTGGAAGGGAAGCCTTGTTTGAAGTGTCAAATAGCCCTTTACTCTCAATCTTGGTCCACTTAGATGCAAAAATGATTATGGTACCTTGTTATTTGCTAGACTTTGTGAAGTGACTATTAGGTGGTTATGCAACCATGACCTGCGCACCTTAACTAGGGCCCAGGGCTCCAGAGAAGCAAATTGACACCCGCAGGTGAAGCTGAGAGCCATGGGACTCCAAGCAGCAGTAGAGCATCACACACACCCTTGGGCACCTCCATCACCAACATTGTTTTGGCACTTTGCCCTACATTTGACGACTTTTTTTGGATGATTACCCTACAAAGCCTCATTAGTGGCAGTAGCAATGGTAAAACTCAAAGAGTGAAGATAACGAAAACTTGGCCCTACCAAGAAAGGGCAAGGCCAAGAAGGGCTTAAATAAAGGGTCCAAGGGAGGGAAGAAGGAAAAGGACTTGAGAAAAATCAAGTGCTTTGGTTGCAGTCAACAAGGACACTATGTAATCCAATATCCAAACAGGAAAAAGGGAGAGAAAAAAAGGGGAATTAGCAAACAGCAACTTCAACAGACATTGAGGACATATCTTCAAGGCTAGAGGATGAGTTAGCTCTCATAACTTGCCTCTCTAGCTCTACATCTATAGGTGTCTGGTATATTGATAGTGGAGCATCATGTCACATGATGGGAGTTAGAGAATAATTTTCTAGTTATCAGGAAGAGGAGATGGGCTTCCAAATTTAGATGGGGAACAAGTCCAAGTGTACTCCAGTTGGGAGAAGGATTGCCACCATTCAGATGGATTCAGGCTAGAATACTAGTGTTATAGATGTGCCGCACATGCTAGGTTTAAGAATGAACGTGATTTCAGTTTCTACACTTCAGGACAATGGATATGATGTCTACTTTCGAGGGCAGAAGGTGTACATTAAACACCATAACTGGAAGGCGATGAAACAGATTAGGGCAAGAAGTGACAAGCTATACAAGTTGCAATTAGACTCTCCAAAGGCACTAGTTAGCAGAAATATGGGAGAATTATGGCATAGGAGGATGGAACACATACACCATGGAGCACTTAGGTTGCTCAAGGAGACCATAATGGGAGTTCCAGAAATCAGCACAGAACATGATGATCTGTGTAGAGGGTGTGTACTTGAGAAATTTGTGAAAGCACCATTCCCAAGGAGTCATAGTAGAGCCAAGGGTGTGCTTGAGTTGATACATATTGATATATGCGGCCCGTTGTCTACAAAATCTCTTAGGGGTTATGAGTATTTTGTAACCTTCATTGATGACTTCTCCCAGAAAACCTGGATGTATTTCTTGAAAAGGAGGGACGAAATCTTCGGTTGCTTCCAAGAGTTTAAGGCTCTTGTGGAGAACATGACAGGGAGAAAAATAAAGGTTCTTCGTACAGATAATGGAAACAAGTACACAAATAAGGCCTTCACGAGGTTCTGTGCGAAGGAGGGCATCAAGAGAGAATGGACAGCTCCATATAGCCCACAACATAATGGAGTCGCAGAGCAGAAGAACAGATCGATAGTTGGAGCAGCAAGGGTAATGTTGTATGACTAGGAGATGCCTAGATTTCTCTGGGCAGAGGCATGTAGTACAGAAGCGGATATTCAGAACAGGGTTCCTCACAAGGTGTTGGGGAAGATGACACCCGAGGAGGCTTTTACAGGAAAGAAGTCAGAGGTTGGACACTTCAAAATCTTTGGCAGCATAGCTTATTGTCACGTGCCAGACAACAA
The DNA here is from genome assembly GCA_031772625.1 of Pinus tabuliformis. Classification (NCBI taxonomy): domain Eukaryota; kingdom Viridiplantae; phylum Streptophyta; class Pinopsida; order Pinales; family Pinaceae; genus Pinus; species Pinus tabuliformis. The sequence continues at coordinate 911,960,938 of CM062818.1, read as the reverse complement.
ACGCACCAAGTTGGATCAAACTGCGGAGAAGGGATATTTCAATGCATACAGTGAAACATCCAAAGCATCCAAGATTTACATTCTTGGTAGTAGGAAGATTATCATGAGACAGGATGTGAAATCCCAGGAGGAGAAACCCTTCAGAAAATCTCACAAGGTGCTAGTAGATGATCATAGTGGGCCAAACAAAAGCTCCAAGAGTTGAACAAGGATCTCAGTCGCAGGGTACTAGTACGAGTACAATGACTCGGACAAGTGCAAGTACAGGTGCAAAGGAGAGTTCATAGCAGATGGAACAACAAGGCAGGGTGAGGAGCATGAAGCTCCACCCAACACCAGTGGAATAAAAAACAGGGAAGCGCTTCAAACATTGAGAGGTGCAAGAGTTCGTGGGCACTCCTAGAGCGAGCACCAGAGAGCGAAGACAGTCAGCCAGGCATAAGGCATTGGTGATAGAGGTCATTGATAGAGAGGCTTTCAGCTATCAAGAGGCCATGCAACATTAGGTGTACCAAGATATGATGGTAGAGGAGTACAAACCTATCATGTTGAATAATGTATGGGAGTTCATGCCTAGACTGATGGACAAGCCAATAGTCGGCTCTGGTTGGATCTATTAGATCAAATATGATGCAGATGGCAATGTAGACAAGTATAAGGATAGGTTTGTTGCCAAGGGTTTTGCTCAAAAAGAGGCCATAAACTATGAGGAGACACCCACTCCAATGGCTAGATACACTTCTATCAGGGTTGTGACCTCTCTAGCAGTGCAGATGGGAGGGCAAATTCACCAGATGGACATCAAGATGGTTTTTCTGAATGGAGTAATAGAAGAGGAGGTGTATATCGAACATCCAGAAGGATTTGAAATGCATGGGAGGGATACTCATGTTTGCAAGTTGAAGAGGGCGCTAAATGCACTCAACCAAGCTCCCAAAGCATGGGATGGTTGGATCAAAAGTTACTTGTAGCAAATGGCCTTTGTGAAGAGTGAAGCAGATTCGAACCTCTATTATTTGATGGTAGGAAGTGAGCATCTCATGTTGATTTGGGGCAGCATCGAATGTGCTATAAGCCTCAAATTTTGCAGGAAGGCTTGGGCATAGGTATTCCAAAGAACCTAGAAAGTGTTTTGGGAAATTCTACCCAAAAGTGATTTTATTAATAATTAATATTTTTATTGGGATTCCTAAGTCTAAACTTGGGAAAATTAAAATATTAATGTGTATTAATCTAATTAGGGGTGAAACTTCTAGAAAAAACCATGGATCAAGTCAAAACAATCTGAGCCTTTGATTAAGATGTAATCTAGGTCTTTGGTTGTCAAACAAGAAGATATAAGAAGGGGCTTGAGGGTCATTTGGAAGACACATAGAGAGATAGAGAAAATCGATTTTTGAAGTGAGAAGTTCTCAGGAGGAAAAAATCGATTGAAGGAATCTCTTGCAGTTGAGGGGCAGGGATAGCAACTTCCGGAGAGAGAGATTCTCAACCGACAATACATCAGCAAAGAGAGGAAGTAAGTGATCCAGAGGCCTTGACGCAGAGGCTAATGCAGGGCCAGAAGGGCCATGCAGAAGTGACGCAGAGGCAGAGAGAGAGTCAAAAATCAAAGCAAAGGGTCAGTTTCAGCAGCCGGAAGTCAGCGAGTGAGACCAAGAGGCTGAGAGCAATGACTCTAGGCTTCTAATCAAATTCCCAGTTGGGTGATGCAGTGCCTGAAAGGATTGGCGCTGGGACAACGTAGAGGCAGCGCAAAGCTAGCACAGTCCCTGCCATGGGCATATCATCCAATAGCTAGAACAACCGGGACTTTTTTCAGTGATTGTGTGAGGTAAACTCACAAAGCTTTTGCCAATATTTCTTTATGTAACTGAATAACCCTGTGAGGTATTCAGTGATGTATTGAGATTTTGCCACTTCATAATAATAAAACCCTCAAAGTTGTTGCATTGTTTTCCCGCATTGGGTTTTTCCAGGGACTCTTTGTCCAAAAATCACTATGTCCTATGCCTTGTATTTTTCTTTCTTACTCAGTATTTTGTTTCCACATATATGTAAATTAAGTGAAGGTTGCAGATGTATTTACTTCGAAATTTACTGGAGAAGACAGTAAATAACTTGTATGATTTAATCAAGTAGGAGAAGTAACATCAGTTTGCTACAGTAGGGATTCAAGCTTAGGAATTTTCACATGGTATCAGAGTTAGTGAAGGTGAGACAAGAAGAGCAGAACCAGAAACCCCAGCGCTGAGCAGAAGGGGAAATCGAAATGCTACAGGAGGCAGCAAGTCAAAACCCCAAAGGGTTTGCACAGTTCTAGACAGAGGGTCAAAAATTCAAGGTAGTCTCTCTCCGAGTGAGTTGACGAAGAGAGAGATTCTAGTTCAAATTTTGTCGTGGCAGAGGGAGCAGTGTTGAGCCTCAGTGTGAGGAGCGGTTGGTGGATGCAGATTTTTCAGTAGGCAACTTTGTCGGGCTAAAAGGACATCAGAAGAAAGAAGCAGCGGAGCATAGTGAGGGAATACTTCCTCAGTGATTTCTTGCTGAGGAAATCAGTATTTCTCAATTGTTGGGCAGCAGCTTACCAACTTCATCACGGAGTGCATAAGTCAGGCCAGGAGCTACAGAGTAGTGAGAAAGAGGGAGTTATTTGACAGTTTTCGAAGGAGATGGCAACCAATGGCTTGAGGGATCAGGACAGATTGGACAAGGCTTCCAACTATGCCATATGGAAGGCTAGGATGACCTTCCTTCTAGAAGAGCATGCCCTCGATATGTAGGTTGACAATGTGGTGGTTGAACCTGCGGATGTAGATCTGCTAAAAAAGTACAAGGCTAAGATGGCTAAGGCGAAGAGGATGATCCTGGATGGAGTCAAGGATCATGTGGTGTGCCACGTTGCTAGAAAAGGCACTGCTAAGGAGATGTGAGATGCCTTGGCCACATTGTATCAGGGATCTTCCGAACAACGGAAGATGTACTTAGAGCAGAAATTGAGATCTGCTCAGATGCAGAAGGGAGAACGTGTGGATCCATTCCTCATGAAATTGAAGGAGACTCATGATGAGTTGTCGGCTGCAGGGCACACACCTCAAGATTCGGATCTAGTGAGACTGGCTCTAAATTCCATCTCAGATGAATGGCAAGTCTTTGTCCAGAGTATCCTAGGCAAAGAAGCATTACCAAATTGGGACGAGATGTGGGCAGCTCTGAAACAAGAAGAGCTGAGGAGAGACCTAATCAAGGTCAAACTTGACGGAAGCAGCAGAAGCAGTGGGTCAAAGCCCAAAGTAGAGGAGGAGGATAACACAGCCCTTGCATCGAAGGGACAGCAACGACAACGAAGATGAAAGAAGGATGTCTCCAGGGTGAAATGTTTCATATGCGGCGAGATGGGCCACTATGCATCCGAGTGTCCTTTGAAGAAAAAGGACAAGGATGAGAAGCACGATCGTAAGGTTGCAGTCACAAAAATTGAACAGGACGAGGAGTTCACCATGACAGCCAAGATACCTCCAGGAGGGAGGTGGGCTGATATAGAACTGTAGTTCGATAGAGCTACAGATGGGCAGGATACTTGAGGAGCCCACCCCTTGGATCATCACGTTGCTACGAGAGCCCGTGATTAGTAGTAGCAGAATGGAGGAATTTTCAGTTGATGCCATGGAGTGTTGATTCGACAGTTGCAGTAGTTAGTAGCTCCAGAACATGAGTGGAAAGGCAGCAGTGCGTGGAGGCACGGTGCAGAGCTTCAATAGCGCAGTGGCTTCAGAGGACAGCATAGGACTAGCAACAATCAAGATTTCAGCAACAAGGAGTAGCCACTGGATACTTGTCCAGTTTTGGGTGTTTTTAGTTGTTTCTCTCAGTAACTGAGTTGCAATACGGATGCAATGTTAGCAGTGGCAGTGCTAGCAGCATAGCAGATGCAGCACTTGAGAGTGAGCGACAGTACAGATGTAGCATTGGCAGTGGCAGTGGCAATGTCAAAGGCAACAGTACAGTGGCAGTAGCAGCACAGTGGTTGGTGAACAGTACGTCAGACATCAGCAGCGCAGAGATAATGCTTCAGAGTCAGAGCAATATGCAGAGAGGCAGTGTATTGCTAGAGCACATTCCTCACTAAGGGATTGTTGATTTGGGGTAGCATCGGATGTGCTTTAAGCCTCAAATTTTGGGGAGGCTTACGCATAGGTATTCCAAAGAACCCAAAAAGTGTTTTGGGAAATTCCAGCCATAAGTGATTTTATTAATAATTAATATTTTTATTGGGTTTCCTAAGTCTAAACTTCGGAAAATTAAAATATTAATGGGTATTAATCTAATCAGGGGTGAAAGTTCTAGAAAAAGCCATGGATCAAACCAAAACGATCTGAGCCTTTGATTAAAATGTAATCTAGGACATTGGTTGTCCAACAAGAAGATATAAGAAGGCATTTGAAGGTCATTCAGAAGACACACAGAGAGATAGGGAAAATCGATTTTTTGAAGTGAGAAGTTCTTAGCAGGAAAAATCGATTGAAGGAATCTCTTGCAGTTGAGGGGCAGGGTTAGCAACTTCCGGAGGGAGAGATTCTCAATGAGAGATACATCAGCAGAGAGAGTCAGTATGTGATTCAAAGGCCTTGACTCAGAGGCTGACGCAGGGCTAGAAGGGCCATGCAGAAGTGACGCAGAGGCAGAGAGAGAAAGTCGCAAATCAGAGCAAAGGGTCACTTTCAGCAACCGGAAGTCGAAGTGTGAGATCGGGAGGCTGAGAGCAGTGACTCTAGGCTTCTGATCGAATTCCCAGCTGGGTGACACAGTGCCTGAAAGGGTTGACGTTGGGACAGCATAGAGGCAGCGCAGAGCTAGCGCAGTGCCTGCTAGGGGCATCTCATCCAGTAGCCGGAACAACCGAGACTTTTCTCAGTGATTGTGTGAGGTAAACTCACAAAGCTTCTGCTAGTATTTCTCTCTGTAACTAAATAACCCTGTGAGGTATTCAGTGATGTATTCAGATTTTGCTACTGCATAATAATAAAACCCCCAGAGCTGCAGCACCGGTTTTCCCGAATTGGGTTTTTCTGGGGACTATTTGTCCAAAAATAATTACGTCCTATGTGTTGTATTTTTCTTTCTTGCTCAGTATTTTGTTTCTGCATATATGTAAATTAAGTGAAGGCTACAGATGTATTTGCTTCAAAATTTACTGTAGAAGACAGTAAATAACTTGTATGATTTAATCAAGTAGAAGAAGTAGCATTAGTTTGTTGCAGTAGGGATTCCAGCTTAGGAACTTTCACATCTCATTCTCGCATGATATGTAGATGATCTATTTCTAACAAGATCATCAAGGCGCGTAGAGGACAAGAAGAGGGACTTAGCAACAGAGTTCGAGATGAAGGATTATGGACTGATACATTATTTCCTAGGACTGGAGGTATGCCAACAGATGGGGAGATCTTCCTTGGGCAAGGGAGATATACTATGGAGATCCTAAAGAAATTCAAAATGCAGAACTGTAGACCCATGACTATGCCTATGATTACCAACTGGAGGAAGATAGATGCATCAGAGGACGTAGCAGTGGACCAAACCTTGTATAGGCAACTTATTGGTTCTCTTATGTATCTAGTCAACACAAGGTCAGAAATTTGTTTAGCGGCCAACACCCTCAGTCAATGCATGGTGGAACCGAAGGGAGTACATTGGACAGCAGCGAGACATACACTGCGATATCTATGACTTACTGTTGAGTATGGTTTGAGATTTACTCAAGATGATGATGTCAGATTGATGGGATATATAAATGCAGACTAGAAAGGTAGTGCAGTGGATCAGAAAAGCACCTTGGGGTGTTGTTTCAATATTGGATCAGTGGTCGTCCCTTGGTGTAGCAAGAAGCAAAAGTCAGCTGCACTGAGTTCTGCAAAGGCAGAATACATAACAGCAAGCATGGCTACATGTGAAGCTACTTAGATTCGAAACTTGCTAGTGGCACTATTTGGTCAAAGGATGGATTCCACTAGTATCTACTATGACAACCAGAGTTGCATCAAGCTCTCTAAGAATCCAGTCTTCCATGATAGGTTGAAACACATCGACATCAAATACCACTTCTTCAGAGATTGTGTACATAGTGGATCAGTTCGGCTACAGTATGTTTCCACAAATTTGCAGGTTCCAGTTATTCTGATGAATCCCTTGGGTAAGGCAAAGTTTGTCTTCTTCAGGGATAACTTGGGAGTAGTGGAGAACACCTTCCTCACTAGCAGGGAGTGTTAGTTTTTGTAACTCGAACAAGTGTTATAGTCTCTACTGGTGTCTATGAGGCTAAGGAACATAGGAGGATAATTACCTCCAAGACCCAAGAAAATTTTCTAAGGGAAATGTCTTAATTAGATTAATTAACCAATTTTTAATTATTTTCCCAAGTCTAATTTACGAAACGTGATTAATTAAATCAGATTAACTAAGACAAACTTGATTTTCTCTAGTGACTTCCAGAAAAGTCATGAGATGGAGCCAAGATGATATTAGCCATCGATTGGAGTTAGGTCGCAGTCATTTTTTCGTCAATGAGAGATTATAAGGGCAAGTCGATGGGGAATTTGGAGACACCATGAATTGCAGTGAGAGAAAGGGCACAGTGATATAGTGAGGAGGACACCAAGCAACGAGGAATCAAATGTGATTGAGTAGAATATTTCCGAAGAGAATCTCTTCATCACTTTCTTCCAGTTTTTGAGATCCATAGGGAGAAAATTTGCTAGTTTGATTTATCTACAAGAGGTCGAAATTATTCTGGTGCAAAAGGGTTTCTAGGAGGTCGAATTAGCATTCACACATTTGGGAGAAAGAGGCAGTTTTTGAGGTCGATTTCTTCTAGGGTAGGTCGTGAGGTCAAGTCGAGTTAGTTGTCAGAGAAGGCTAAGTGTGCCAGGATCTGTAGGGTCGAATTTCCTTCAACCATGGTCGTACATGTGAGGTTGTAGGCACTTGCAGAGAGAGGTTGAATTATTTTCGGAGGGCTTAGTTGTCTCGCAGAGGGAGACCGAGTCAAGGACGCTTGGGAGCAAGAGCAAAAGCGAGAAGTGGAAGCGGGGAGCAACATTTTCAAAAGCTCCAGGGTCAAGAGCGAAGTTTTATTTAATATATATTTTTATATATTTTGGTGCATATATGTCAACAAAAGCATGTAGAATGATGAATTAGATATAAAAAGCATAAAACATGGATTAAACCACATAACATCAATCATCTAGAAGTTATAATCTTCATCCACCACATGTCCACAAGTCGCAAGTTCTCATTTATATAGCATGTAAGGGTGCACATAACCAAAATAGCATTGAGTGCAATCCATCTTTGAACCGAAAATACATCAACAAATCGGCTCTAGATGGCCCCTAACATCCAAAAAATCATGCTACAACAAATACCTACATATCATCAAAATCATTGCCTATCTTGGGATCTTTGTCATTAATATCCCCCTCTAAGAAATTAACATCAGATAGAAAAAACATAGGATGTCGAGTCAAGATTTTGTTTGAGTGATGGGTACATTTTTAGTAGGGTCATGATAGAGGAGTTCAACAACCAATGTCACTAACATCAAGGTACATAGAGGGCTTGGTGCTCTTGAATAAATACAAGTTCCATACCCTAGTACATGACAAAATCCAATGGAAACATTGTAATCTCCCAAATCCTGAAATCCTGAAAAGCTGATAAGCCTATTGGAATTTGAGTGAGATCTACAATTTTGCTTTCTCCACATGAAATCCAATGAGGTTGGAACCACTCTCATACATCCTGAGTCATTCCATGGTAATGTTACAAATTTAAGTAAAAGGATGAAAATGAAATATAAAGGCGAATGTCAATTTTACTTTAAGAATTTAACATTACCATGAATTGCATATCAATACTAGGGCTATAGGCTTGAATATTGGGCTACCTACTCAAAAACTCTTGTTTCTTTGAAAAATATTGCGCTTACAACATCTTTGTGAAAATATTTTTCCGAAAAAGCCAAGGAGCAAATTTTTTTTGTGGGGGCGCGCTCCTGAAATTCGCTCATACTCTCAGGTCGCTCCCAATTCGTTCCCACTCAGAGCACACTACGGGAGCGGATTCGGGGGGGCGCTACCCCGCAACCTTGAGCCGAGTTCCTTCCAGGTATTTTTATGTGTCGGTAGCTGGAGAAGATAACTATTGGAGCTTTTCCAGTTTAGGGCAAGCAGTGGAAATTTTCAATCACAGATTTTGTTGAAGAATAATGATAAAATCCTCTTCTATTACATTGGTTTCCCCATACTGGGGTTTTTCCTGGAACTATTGTCCAAAAATATCGGTGTCTAAATTTTGTGTGTGCATTACTTTTCTTAGTCCATGTTATTATTTGTTTAGATTGTAGTAGTGATTTTATTTGTTATTTGTCGTAATTAATTTCTCAAGACAAATAATCTGCATAAGGTAGAAGAATAATTTCTAGTAACTGCAATTAAGGAACTTTCACAAAATCTCCCTTGAGACTAAGAAACAAAATCAATTAATATCTCAACTCTACCTTGAGACTAGGAAACTACAATGCTACATAGTTCTCACATTTGTATTAGTTTCATATTACAAATAGAAATAACAAATATTTGAGACCCAAGCTCCAAATTTAATTTTATCATTTTTCCCAAAACTTCAACAATCCATATCTTTCCCATACAAAGTCCTCTTGACCTCATTCAAACTGCGTTGGAGAGCTTCTTATGAGCTCTTCATTGTGTCGACAACTATGGCAGAAATTGAGACTGACTTCAATTGTCAATTGTGAAGATCCTCTTGGATCATAACTCCCCACAAAAAGAAAGTTTCAATCCACCAAAAGTCATGATTCATGATCATAATGGGTGGCTTTATTTTCTCTCTCTAGGAGGTTGATTTCTATATTCTCTTTGTTGCTCAACATTCTCAACAAAGACAAAAAAACTACATTGCATATTAAGTCATGTTATAACAAGTCATCACTTGCACAATTTTCCCTTCTCGGGGTCTTACATGCAACATACTTGGTTTACCAAAATTACAAATATTACCTTAATGACATCAATGACATAAGCTTGGATTTTCTCATCTAAGATGACTTCTCCATATTTCACACTTAATAAGCAATCTACCTCCACCCTTGCTCAAACAAAAGAAACAAAATAAATGATTTGGAGGTGCTACATAAGCATGCAAAACTTAACTATGAAAAAATGATATCCATCTCTTACCGATCCATTCTAATGGATGCTCCTCTTTGGGTTGCTCCCTCTTGATGGAATCTTCCTTGGATAGGAAGGCTTCTTTATTGGCTACCTCTTGGACTATTGGTACTTGAACAACTCTTTCATCGGCTACCTCTTCCTTGATAGTTGCTTGTACAACTCCCTTGCAATGCTTTGAACAAAGTTTTGAATGAAGCTTCCAAAACTTATCAACCCAATGACCACCCATTTTACAATGAATGAAGTAGTTTTTGCCCACTTTATTGGAGAGAAAATCTTTGTTTCCATTCTACATATCTTTATTTGGAGAGTGGCCTTTACATCTTGCCTCTTTCCTAGTCAACAAAATCTTCCTCTGCAAGGACTTCATACTCCAATAGTTAGCCACAAAATGGTTATTTAATCCACAAAATGGAGATGGATATGCGTACTATAAGTTTTGTGCTATAGGTCCATTTTTCTCATGATTGAAGAAAACAATGGAGTACTTACCATACCTTTTAGGGTTAATCTTCATGAAGTTTAACGAGGGGAACATGTTTTACCTCCGCTTTTGGGATGTTCATCTCTCTTTGGAGGTACACAAAAGCTGGAGATACAAGTTTTGGGTCTACCTGGGAATGTTCAGTTAGACTCGGGAGCACACGGGGACTGTGGCAGAACCGTGAGTAGAGCATGTACGGGAGCGCAATCTCACAAATTGGACCACATACAAAAGCATCCTAGTTCAAAATCCCAAAGCACACTAAATCTGGCGGACTTCGATTCCAAAATTTTGAGAGCACATTCTGGAGGATGGTCCTGCCCCAAGCTCCACAACATTGTTTGGGCAGGGGGGAGAGTTCCTAACCTCCTACAACCCTCGGTTGGACTAGCCCTACAAACAATGATCACCCCAATAGAACCAATGGTTTCTCTAAACCATATGTCCAAGCAGGGCCATCCTAAGCCATCCAATCCTATACAAGACGAGTCTTAATAGGTGTTGAAAACAGTAACTAGGTTTGATCTTCATTATGATGTAATTGTAGTCATGAAATTTTATATTCTTTATAAAGAAAGAGAAATTATATTTTATTTTGGGGTAAGGGTTTTGTTACCGCTCAAACTAGCAGGGGATCCCTAAAGGGCAAATGCTAGACCAAGGGCAACAAATGGAGACTTAACCCACTATCATCTCAGCTAAGGCTCCCTTCTATTTACGGACTTTCACCGATGAGAAGAGACCCGATATATTATGGAGTCACCGATGAAGGATAAATCAATGAATGGATATGAGTGACCCAAATAATCCCCTTCCCAGAAGAACTAGAAAGATAGAGCTTGCTTGCCTTCTAAGCAAGGTACAATGTCTTCTAGGGAAAGGAAGGGAGGATTTGAGGGTTAGGTTTATGGGATATGACTTATGAAGGAATTTTCCAACCCCTAAAATCCTTATTGAAATTGGTATCCTAGATGGTTCTTGAAGAATTGTCTTTTCCAAGGAACGGGACCAAATGGACCCAGTCTAGGGTAGGAGGAAAGAATATGGCAACCAATGATGTTCTTACGCTGGACAAGGGTGGGGAAAGGATCAAAGAACGAATTTTCACTTGAAGGTGATGAATTGATCCTAAAGGTACTAGCCTTCAGGATGTTAGGGCAAAGTTTAATCTCGGAGCTAGGGCTTGGCTTTTCTCCCAACTCCACCATCGGAATGGCTTCAAAATTGGAGGAGGCATTGAGGAGACACCATCGCATGAGATCCTAGGAGATTGAACTTTTTGGAGGGACAATTTGTCGGGAAAATGATGCCCTAGGTGACCCAACTTGGCTAGACCTAGGAAAAGGTGAAAAATATGTGATTTTAGGTGACCACCTCTTTGTAGATCAGTGCCTTAGTCTTGGGAGAATGCAGTCTATGATGAATATGAGTGAGGGCCTTTGGTTCTTGATCAAGGAGGCCTCAAGGCTACTTCACTAGCCCTCTAGGTCAAAGAGAAGCAAGCTTGCAGCTTTTTATACTTCAATGTGCAAAGGAGATGGCTTTATCAAGGTCAATTCGTTGATAGAATTACCCGTGGGAGATTTCGTTCACATTACATGGCCAATACATTGAGAGATGTTATAATAGAGACAAAATTCCACAATTTAAAGTAGTAACTGCATGCAGCAATTAGCCCTAAAAATAGTGAAATCCCAGTCCAATGTATATGACAAAGTAAGACAACAATAACATTAAAAGCATGTACTTACATGTAACAGAATATATCCAAGCATCCACAATTGACAAAAGAGAAGCTCCAAGATAAGATAGACCAATATCCACACATTAAAATTCATCCATAAAGCTCCAATTCATCCTCTAGAAAAAGTGTGAAATTCTAAAGAGAGAAAAGATGATGATGAGCAAATGAGCAAATGAGCTCATCTCACTTGTATTTATACACAACTTAAGAGTTCGAATTAGCATCCTTGGCCTACATAAGCCCCAAAAATAAAATAATGTTCTAATAATTCAATTTTTTGTCATAAGCCCACCAAACTAGCTCATAAATGAAAAAGTAAGCCTCTCAAGAAGTCAAATAATAATCTATGCATGTCGTAAGGCCCTCTAAGAGGCCTAATGAGGTCCATGGGTGCCACAATGAAGAATAGAACCCTCAAAAGCAATGGACAAAGGGTTGGCCCCTTGTAATAACCTGTGGTGTTCCAAATGACATGTGGTGGCACACAAGTTTCCTCATGGGTCTCCAAACAAATCAAAGATGCCTATTGATCACCTGCAATGGCTAGGATGATGATGTAGGTGGTGCCACATCATTATGCAAGACTTGAATCATCTGCCAAGTGTATGGTGCAAATCTGGGGCCAGTTCGGCATGATGGATCAAGTGCATCTTCCTCATCCAATAAGTGAACCACGAGCAATCTCTAAATGGCTGTGGGGATCCATGGAGTGTTGTCCACTGCTGTGGAGGCCCATGGCTCTCAAAGCACACCCTACATGTGTCAATGTAGCCCTCTGGAGGATTAGGACCCCGTATAAAAGACCAAACCCAAAATGGAGACCATATGCAATCCTGCATAAGATCCAATGCATCCCTTAGACTTCCAGTACAACAAGTCATTAGACAAATTGAATAAATGAGCTTACCAAATCATGGACCACAGTTGGGGACTTCATAATGGCCTACCCTTCCATAATGGGCTTCAAGATGTGCCAATGTCTCCTAAACTCCAAATGGGGTTAACGAAAAATCCTATTAGGTGGTTTCTACTTCTGAAGGGGATAATATAGTCAAGCTACATCCCTCAAAAGGTGGTGGCATGTGACAAATAGGTGAATGATGTAGGGGATGAGAAGGGCAGCCCTGAGTCACATGTTGGGGTACAAGGGTAGCTAGTAAGAGTGAAGCCCACACTTGGGTTTAAGACGTATAGGAGGGAGCAATCATTGTACATGAAATGCCCCGGCCTTGATTTTTCCACCCTTCTTCATATGTCTTTTGCCTTTTTATGATTTTCTTTGATTAATTGCTCGGGGCTCAAGGGATAAGAGCATGATGTATAAGATATAGCAGTGAATATCCCCTTTTAAAGTGGGGCAGTTCATTGCCCACCAGGGGTTGGGAAAATCATGAGTTCCTATATGATGAAAAAGGTTTATAGAACCTATAGGAACTAGGGTGATGGCCATGATTATGGGGTAGAGCTCATGTATTGGCTTTTGCCCACGTGCTAAATGTGTTTGTCTCGGCCATCTTTTGCATTTTGTGGTACATTTTCCTATTGAATGTGGCCATGTATGCTTTTATCTTTCTTTTTAGCTGTGTTAACCTCCAGGCTTCATTCCAAGCCATGACCCAAGGTGTGGGCAAGGGAAAGGGGCATGCTAACACTATGTGGACCTAGTGGAGGAATGTGGACCCAGGTGGGAGAAATGATAAATAGGGTAATAATAAATGGAAAGAGGGTAATATAAGCCAATAAGGGAGCTGGACCACGCAACCAAAATTGGGGCTTCCCATGAAATACCATCCCTAGATCCAAATGGTCAGCAAAGAGATCCCACAGCAGTAGAGTCCAGGGTTAATACCTAAAATGGGTCTAGGGGACAAGAGCACATACCTAGCCCATTCTTTCTGCCAAACCCCTCCATTAATCCATGCCCAGAAGTGTCCATGATAAGCAAACTAATACTCAATTTCCAAATGACAAGGCATACCTTTACATTCGAGAGGCCCGCTTTCAAAAATGCGATCATGGCAGATGGGCAACCGACCACATGGCTAGCTCAGGTGGCGAAGAAATGGCACAATGAGCTAGCCAGTGGTTGCAAGGGGTTGTTGGCTGCCGGCTGAGGACCATCTTGGAGAAAAAATTTCTCCTAGGGATATTTCTCACAAAATAGTGGGTAACAGGTTTTATACTCAAGTTTGAGTCAAAACCATATTCTTCGTGCTTTTAGGCCTTCTAGGTCTTTCTAGGATAAACAATAATATTGGTCATGTGTCACGATCCCATTTGGACTCATTGTAATGAAGAAAAATATTTACTTTATCATGTAAAATCCATGGATAAGCCCAAGACCAAGTCGGCCTAAGGGAGGGCTATTCAATTATCAAGAAAGGCTATAAATAGAAGGGAGCTCGACCTCATTTGGGCACTCATCTCAAGCAAGTTCGATCTACAATAGCGAAGGTGAAGAAGAGTAGCTAGAGGACAAAGAAGAGGAGCAGAAGTCAATTTTTCAAGGGTTATCTTTCTCTCTCTGTCCCAATTGGGTTTGTTAAGCTACCAGCTACAAGAAGCCGACATTCCAAAGTAGTTGCAGGAGGTCGAAGTTGCAAGGCCAAATTTTGTAACTGGGGTCCAAGTTGCAGTAGCAGTGTAGTAGTATCGAAGTACTGGATGTTGTCTCAAGGAAGATCTTGTTGGGGGCTGACTTGGGTCTTGGAGAGTTTGTTGGCTTAGGTCTTTGCGTCTTGGAAATCTAGAACGAACAAAGTTCGTTCTTCAAGTTAAATACTCCAGAAGACTTGGAATATGTAGATCTCCATTGAGGATACAAGAATATATATAAAATGTATGAATGAGAATGATACAAATGAGAGTGAAGGGCCTGCTTATATACCAAGCAGGTGTCCCTTTATGAACGGTCATGTTTCCTAAGACATGCCTCTTTGTTTAACAAATTATTATTTATTTACATATTATTATGATTATTATTTATTATCTATATTTTTTACGTTTACATAAATTATATTCATAACATTGCCTCCTTCTTCAAAAAGCTTTGTCCTCAAAGCTTGTTGATGAAAGGGCTTGATCTCCTTTTTCTGCTATGAATGTCTTCTGCTTGATCTCTTTTTCTACTACGAATGTCTTCTCGTCTCGGGACAGTCATCTTTGTCGATACAAGTTGATATGATCCTTGGAGTGATAAATAAAATTGTCACACAGAGAAAGGATCTGACCATCCTAAATTAATCTTTTGTGGAATCTTTTGAATACTAGAAACTTTTGATGAATCATTATAACTGCATTGAATTGTGCACATCTCTTTTTCTACTACGAATGTCTTCTCGTCTCGGGACAGTCATCTTTGTCGATACAAGTTGATATGATCCTTGGAGTGATATATAAAATTGTCGCACGTAGGAAGGATCTGACCATCCTAAATTAATCTTTTGTGGAATCTTTCGAATACTAGAAACTTTTGATGAATCATTATAACTGCATTGAATTGTGCGCACTTCAGTATCCTTCTGAATTTAAGCTTGTTGTTTTTGTTTTGAAAGATACAGATATGCAAATTGATTGGAATGTCTGCTTTCGTGATTCAGATGTAGATAAGGAGTTTGTCTTTCCCTTATCATGTGTGTGGCAATATTGAGACTTACTTTAGGTTCTGATGTCGTCGAGTTGGTTACAAAATATTCCCCTGGGTTTTCCATTGTTTCAACTGCAACTTCTGGGTACGTCCTTACTTCAGTTGGGTTTGGATTTCTCTAAATTGTGAGATTAATGGGATTTGTGTTTGTTTCCTTTTCTTCGACTTGGACTGTTACGTCTAAAGACTTTGATACTTCTTTCGTGAGTAATTCTTCTAACTTGTTTTTTAATGATTGTTTATCATCCTTAAGTTTCTTAATTTGAGTGACCCCCCCACAAAGCACATTATAATTTATTACATTATGATTAAACTATCCAATGTCAATGCATAAACTATAAGTCTCTAAATTTACATCACATTTACTCATGAATGATCACATAATGAAAATAGCAATATCCAAAATCAACATTTATTATATATCCAAATTTCAAAATCAGTGTTTATTATATATATGAGGCTGCAAGTACAATAAAGACAACGAGGCTGCAAGTACTATAAAGACTAAAGACTAATAGCCTTCAACCTTCATCCTCATCATCATAATCCTCATCAACAATAGAAGCAGAAGCATGCTCAACAATGGATAGTGGAGTTGAAGACGATGATTGGCCAATTCCAATTCTAGGTTCTCGGTCCTCAATATTCAGGGCAACAAGACAGAGCTCCAAATCAGGACTTTCTAGATCCACATCCCATTCTTTAGAAGGACCACTGATATATTTTGGACCCCTATGAGATGCAAGGCGAAGGTTGGTATTGTTTACAAAAAATACCATAATAAATATGAAAGAGTCAATAGTTATAAAAAGTACTAGAAACTAGAAAATACAAGTAAATATATTATCAACTACTTGACCCTCTTGCCACGAGAAATTTCTAATTTCTTGTCTCGTGCTTGATTGGGAGTCTCCTCCTGCATAGTCAAACAACCTTGGTGCTCTTGATTAAATACAAGTTCCATACCCTAGTACCCTAAGTGCTCTTTATTATTGAGAGTCTCCCTTGCATAGAGGGCTTGGTGCTCTTGATTAAATACAAGTTTCATACCCTAATACATGACAAAATCCAATGGAAACATTGCAATCCCCCCAATCCTGAATAAATGATAAGTCTGCTAGATTTTGAGTGAGATCTAAAATTCTACTTTCTCCAAATGAAATCCAATGAAGGCGAAACCACTCTCAAACATCCTGAGTCATTTCATGGTAATGTTAAAAATTTAACTAAAAGTGACATTCTCCTTTATTTAAGTAAAAGGATGAAAATGAAAGATAAAGGAAAATGTCACTTTTACTTTAAGAATTTAACATTACCATGAACTGCATATCAACACTAGGGCCATAGGCTTGAACATTAGGTTGCCCCACTCAAAAAAAATTGTTTCCAATCTTCAATAGCTCCCTCTATCACTCCTGAATTGGCAGGGAGTGCAAAACGAAAAATAAAAAAGAACCCTGAAAAAAACACCACTTAAAGGCTGAAATGTGGTTGTACGACTGGAAACGCATTTCAGGCAGCACTGGGCCACGTGAAACGTGGCAGCACGGCCTGAAACGCGTTTCCAAGTTGTACGCAAACATGTTTCCACGTTTCCTTATCGTTTCCGCCCAGAAACGACCTCTAGCCCAGCGTTTCCTACAACTTAGATATAATCTCTTTTTTCTTTAACGTTTAATATTTTTTTTGACATTTCTTTTTTATAAAATGGCCAAAGGCTTGTCGATAAATGGAGAATCTCCCACTATATAGAGAAACGCTTTGATTACGACAACAATCAAATTGACGACGAGTTGATGGCCAAAGACCAAGATCACCCAACGTGGATCTGATACCAATGTAACGAACAAAGTTTGTATACTCAGAGGAATGCTTTGATACCAATGTAACGAACAAAGTTTGTATACTCAAAGGAATGCTCTGATACCAAATGGAACGAACAAAGTTTGTTCTTCAAATTAAATACTCCAGAAAACTTGGAATATGTAGATCTCCATTGAGGATACAAGGATATATATAAAATGTACGAATGAGAATGATACAAATGAGAGTGAAGGGCCTGCTTAGATACCAAGAAGGTGTCCCTTTATGAACAGTCATGCCTCCTTAGACATGCCCCTTTGTTTAACTAATTATTATTTATTTACATATTATTATGATTATTATTTATTATCTATATTTATTACTTTTACATAAATTATATTCATAACAAAATCTCTTTTGTAAGCAGATTCTAAAGAAGAAGAGAAGCATTTTCCAAGTTTTCCCCTTGGAGAGGTTTTGCCCTGGCTTGGAGCCTATATCTTGTGTACTTTGTCTCTTTGTGATCTTCTTGTTTTTGGTAATTGCTTGATGAACAAAATTAAACAAGTAATAAAAAAACATCTAACATCACAAGTAATTATCAAGCTAAGGAAAATATCTTATAATATGCAAGTCTCCAGATTTTCCAACAAGAGGACCAGGCAAGGCTGACTATAATAGGCGTAGAATTCCATTATACATAGCCTACACATAGTCTACAAGCCTTTGACTACCATTCTCTGGGCATACAGTGGTTCTGCCAAAAATGAAAAATGCATGTATGTAACCCTGCTGAAAGAGGTGTAACAGGACCTTCATACATTCATTCAAATTTCATATCGTTGCATGCCTCTAGTGTTCCAGGGCCTACCCTCCAGGGAGCATTTATCAAGGCCAGGCTTCACTGATGATACTTAAACACATTGTGGTTAAGTACTTGTCGTCGCCTATTCTGGACTTGTCATGCTCCTCAAGAATGTTGCTTTTTTATTTGGTCCTCCTAGAGACATTCTTCTCAACAAAATCCATCAGAAAGTGGCTCTTTTAGATGATGTAGATTCCATATGTCCTTTCAAAATTAGAGGGGTTCGGCACTCAATCTGAGTGGTCACTTTGCATATTGTTTTGAAAATGCAGTTTGAGACACTGTTTAGCCACAGTCATTTCTGTATGGTTTTCTTTAATGACTTTTTGTTGAATGATTTTTCTATGCAATTTTAGAGTTAAAACTGCTCTCATTTAAAGAGATGTGCATAGCTGTTCTATTGAGGCACAGTGAGACCTTAAGGCTTTCTTTTAACCTTTAGGTAATTGTGAATGTTTGTACCCTTGTATTATATTTGTTGTTAAGTTATGGAACACTTTACGAAAATTGCAAGTTAGCTCAACAGGTTGTCACTAATGTTGCTGGAAATTTCGCTAGTTTTGTGCCAGCAAGTGCTCAATTCAAATCCCCCTACATTAGGCACACTAAGATATGCCAATAAACTTACTAGGGATGCCATCCATGAAGCATCCCTTGGGTTTCCCTGTGAGGTTTCCTTGGGAAGAAAGAGCAGTATTTTTCAAGAAATTAGTGTATTTTGTAAAGAAATTAAGTTCCTGAGTCAGCTTTTATTCCTCATCCTTACCAAGTCATTCTCAAAGTCTAGTCTGGCAACTATGTTTACTACAAGCATTAAATCATAAAACAGTAAAACATGTTCCGTGGACTTTGATGGCAACTTCCACAAAGATGATCATCCAGCAATCTAGCACCGATCATCCCATTTTAATTGGCAACTCCAAGGATTGTCAGTACACTTTGAAACTCAAAAGCAATTCTTAAACTGTAAAAAAAAAGAAAAAATATTAGGACATGCAAAAAAAAAACTAATGTTAAGAAAGATTGAATTCCATCTGAGCTAATACCTGAATATTGGGTGCAAGTAAACTGGGTTGGTCAGAGAAAAAGAGCACCATTCTTCCAATCTCTTGTTTGAGAAGAATTCTGCGTTCCCTATGTATACCTTCAGCACAACTGATTGCTTGATCATGCACATCACTGAGTTTAGCAAAACCAAACAGATGTGTAAGCAAGTGACAAAACAATAAAAATTCTAAATATTAGTACCTCATAAGTACACTTAATTGAATTATTCAAATGAAACAATAACCCAAAATATTCAATTCTGTATGCTATAGTAGCAACAATACACTTGTACCAAAAATTAACTGTATTTTAAACAGTTAACATGGACTTCCATATGCATGTTTATGATAGTATTCACAGTTATACCATGGCAGTTACTAGACCAGTTCAATTGTCAGGATACTGACATGTTGCATTCCATAAAAATTGTGCAATTGCAACCAGGATGATATCTGCAAACTATATGAGAAGTCTAAAAATGGACTTCTCCCAATACATCTAAAATAGACTAGAAAGGAAATTTATATAGGGAAACGAGGTAACATGGATTTAGTTTCTGAAGATGTTTGCGCAAGAGAGGGTTAGTATATTAATATCATAGTTTTGAAAAGCAATCTGTGTCAACTTGGACACAGTCAACTCGATGAAGTTGACTAAGGACCACTTCAACTCAACCTTTAGTTTGGTTTGGTGGGCTGGCTTGGTACTGAACTGGCCCTCACAGCTCAGTCTGTAAATACTTGGCCAAGTAGATCCACAACCCCCCCCCCCTCTCCAAACAGGGCCTCAATTTTTATTAGAAAACCAAAAAAAAACACTTAATCTCTAAACCCTAGAGAATTTTATAAGGAGACAACTCACCCCCCCTTCCCCCACTATTTGCCTCACACCTCTCTCATTGAGCATTTGTGAGCATATAGAGTTTTAGAGAAATGTTGAAATCTTGAAAAGCAGCTGTGCATCTTGAGTTTGGAGCTGGTTTGTCAACTGTCCTAGCCACGTATACCATATGTCATTAAAGTTTTCTACTTTGAACTTTCAGCCTGCTACCAGTTTGAACTTTGAAATTTGAAGCATGAACTTTGCATAATAAGAATTTAAAATAAGGTTTTCTATGTTGCATATTTAATTTTGCAGATTGGAATTTTACCATGGCCCCAAAAGCGAAAGACACTGCATGAATCCATACTGGTCTTATTGATGAGCAGATTTATTGCAAATATTGCAAAAAAATGCATAAAAAGGGGGTCGAGGAGGGGGAGGAGGGGAAGATTCGTAGGTTGATTGAACACTTGGCATGTATAAGAGGCCAACTTGCTCCATGCATGGCCCCATTAGAGGAGATTGGACAGATTAGACTGGAATTCCAAAATAAGCTTGAGTTTGAAATTTTTAATATTGTTGCAGTTACTGGTTATTATTCACCTATCTGAAATAGATTATTTGCCTTTTGCAAATTATAGGCGGCAAATACTTAATAAAACACAACTGCAACTTCATGAAAATTAAATCACATGAATTTCACATACAAAATAATAGACACCGATACTTTTGGACAAATGTCCCTGGAAAAAACCCAATGTGGAGAAAACCAGTTCTGCAGATGAGTATTTTATTATTCTTCAGCGATTCTGTAATTGAAAATTATTACAGCTATTTGCTGTAATTTAGCAAACCTCCAGAAAATTGTTTTCTTCTTTTGCTAGTCAATCTGACCTCCTAGAAGCAACCCAACCCTTTTGATTCACTTCAGCCCTCCTCTAGAAACCTGAACTAATCCACATGCGGCCCTGGCTAACTCGGCCTCTATTGGCAACTCACATTGGATGGGAAATTATCACGGCCTCCTCTGGAAATTTAACTTTCACTGAAGAACTCAGCTTCACCTATGCAAATCGATCACTCCAACAAATTTTATTTTGCTTTGGCAACACGACCTCACAAATCCAACTCACACTGTTGGGGAAACTCAGCCTTTGCAAATAAAATCGATCTCCCACTAATACTAAGAATCTCCTAGAACCCAATGGTGAACTACTGATAGAGGCGAAATACATCTTGCCTAGGCATCTCCATGACACCAAAGCCTACCCATCCAAATCTATCTCTGAACCTATGCAACAATAGAGAAACCCTGCCTCGCCATACGATGAAGGCCTCTGCGAACCCCCATGTGCCAACCCAAGAGTGAACTAGATCACTCTCTGCCATGACTCCACTCATCACAAGACAGAGCGACCTGTCAACCAACTGAATCCCTGCATCCCATAGTCGGACCTACTGTGGCATAGCTTTGCAACTGCTGGAATCCATTTGTGCCTCATTTCTATTCCCTGCATCCAATAAATATATAGGCTTCGTATATCATGAACTAATAGGATGCATGCTAAACTGCCCTATGCCTGCGTAGTACCGATGACCACTGCAAGCCACATGTGCCAAATAGCTACCCCCTTAATGCAACCAATAGATCGGTATATGATACTCGCAATCAACTCGATGTATGCGGGTTCCCCCTGCTCCTGCAACCATCACCAATGGGTCTGCCATCCACCCTCTCGATAATGTGCCAATACAATGTTTGGAGACCGGACACATACAGGAAAACTGCCTCAACCATACACGGTATCCTCTACCCATGCAAGGTCCTGACATGCCCTGTGGAAAGAGTGACACATGTCTCCCTCATGAAGCATAGCCTCAGTGATGAATGATATATCACCCCTGCAGATGATCACCTCATCCCCCAACCTGTGGCTATCAACTTGTGCACCGACCCAATGCCATTACTGAGAAGTCTCTCCCCTAGTGTGTTGCGTGTCATCCAAATATCTCGGGTGAGCTCCCTGTCCCCTGCTGCCCATGCCCAGAGTGTCAAAGGACAATAGACAAATTGACGGTGCCCGCAAATGATGTAGAAGAGGGTCAGGCGTGTGAGTCTCCATGGATATCATCAAGTATCGCTCATATGTGTCCCAGTCGATCTTGGGTGAACTACACCCAAAGGTATGCCTAGTGTCTCAGTTTAAGAGTCTTGCTCGACGCAACACTCCAAGACCCCACCGCGCAGCACCATACACCCCTACATATCACTGAGCATCCCTGTACTCCTCGACATGTTGTTGTACACCGCGACCTACCCCTATACAATGTTGGATACCCCCAGCTACTGTTGTCCCATCTTGTATCACCTTGTGTCACCGTACCTGACACTCCCCTCAGGTACTCAATGCCATGCGAGCTACCCCCCAACTCCACAATGTAAACCGACATGCTACAGCATGTTAGTGTCAGCCTTTCCAGCCTTCCTCCAGTGATCAAATATGCTCTTTCAAAGTGGTATCAGAGTGTCAAGGTCAAATTTTGTCATTTCAAAGAGTCTTCAAGCAAAATTTGGTCACTAGGCATTAGGTCTAGGGTTTGTTTTCACTCCTTCTAAAGTTGTCCAAATGTCAATCCATGTCATCATTCAGCTGAGTCTATCATCATTCATAGGGTTTTCATTATCATCTCAGTGTCCAATGAGTCATTGTACACCTTGTTCATGCTTCAGTTGCACCTAGGTAAGGTCATTTCCCTCTCCTAGGGTTTTGAAGGCAATTTCTCTTGGACGGTCAAATCATCGGCAAAACTTGTATCCAGATGTTCATACACCTTCCCCTATCCTTCATATACCTTATCAAATGCTTCCCATCACTGAGATCCCCCAAAATCCTCATTTTTGCACAAACCCTAGTTTCTAGCTACAACCTGGCAATTTTCTAAGTTGGGCCTGTGTTTTGCCCTTTTGGACCCCTTCCCCTCGCTCAATCTCTGAGATTCCACTTTCCCCTGCTTCCTAATATCCCTCCCCACTCCCAAAAATTTCCCCAAGAATTTAGAAGCCCCCTATCCCCTTCATTTCGCTCCATTTCGACAAAATTCCTTGTTTCACACATCGGGACAAGTCGCACTCAAATGATGTTCCAGAGCAATAAAAGATGAATTTTGGAAAACTGAGAGAGGTTTTTGTCCATAACATGCCAAAGAAGAAAAACCTCCTTCACTTTTTGCACAGGTGTCATAGTTTTAGAGAAATGTCAAAATTGCAATCGCCAGATCCAAGGAGGTTGGCCAAGGCACTAAAACGACGGAAAAGGCCCGATCCACTCCAAATTTTGGCCAAAGCCTCTTTGACTGAGCATGGTACTTTATTGGGGACTCCCAGCCCAAATTTCAAGAAATTTGGAGAAAATTTTGTCAATTGTGAATTTTTTGTGCCAAACACAGGTTTTCTCCACCAACGGCGCGCGACCCTTTCATTGGGCAACTCCTTTTTGGGAAAACTCAGCATTTTTGGATTTGTCATGCAAAGATACACTTGCTCAGCCATTGCCAAGAAATTTCACCAAGTTTTGGGCCTCCAGAAAGTCAAAAAACAAGCAAAAAATGACTTTCTGCCACCTTTTTGACATACAGGAAGCAGTCTTGGGAGATTGCAATTTTGGAGGGGCAAATGACCACCAAATTCAGAAATTCCACTTGGGTTGGAAAGTAGACATCCAGACCTTTCCAACAAGCCCACTTTTGCCTCATTTGGACACTTGGAAGTACCTCAAAATCAGCTCCAAAGTAGCGCGACCCGTTCAGGAAGAGGGCGCGACCTGTTGGGAAAGTTTGCCAATTTTTCATCTACAGCTCAGGAATTCGCCCAGCTTTGACCAGTTTTGACTTGTGATGGGATTTTTCACCCTCTTTGATGTAATTAATGTATTTTCATGTTGACATGACACTTATTTACCTATTCTAGAAGATTCATTCATGAAATAGCAAACATTTAATGAATGAATTGGTTTCCTAGCTTATAGAGGCAAGTTGTTTTGACTGCCTAGATTTTAGTGCTCAGTTTAGAATTGGTTGAAACAGCTCCTAGAAGGATGAGCTCGACCCCTAGAGGCAAGGAAAGGTGTTAGCTTGCCTATATTATGTATGTTCTTAGTCATTTTCAGAGGTTGGAAGGTTGGACTCTTGAGGGAGAAAGCTCTATTGTATTACTCATTGTATCTCTGCAATTTTGGCAAAGGAAGAAAGACCAGGGTTTTGCAGTCCTTTTTGGGATTCTTGTGGTTACATGTATTGATGGTGTGTTTCTCTTTGTACTTGTAAGTTTGTTATGTGATTCATCTTTTCACTTTTCCTTCTGCAAATTAGGCAAATGAAATGTTAAAGTAGAATTCATGATTGCCATGCTCTGCTTTTAAGTTTGCTTAATATTTATGTTTTCATCTGTCTAAAGAGAACTCTTGAAGGTTTCTTGCTCTCTTTAGCCCCTCACCAGTCATTCCTATCCATTCACTTAATTCAAAGGCATCAATACAGTCTCCTACCTTGCCCCAAAGAACCCCCTGCAAAAACTGTGTCCAATCCCCGCACCCAAAATTGCCTTTCCCTGATTTTCCACCAAAATCTTAAAACTTCCCAATTCAAACCTTTTATCAGTTTACTAGCCTAAAATCAGTGTTTCCTTATTGGTTATCTCGCCCTTTGAAGATCTTTATCGAGATAGACCGGAGAGAGCCCTCTCCTGCCCTGTAGGGCTAGCTACGAGGCTAAGTGGTTTGATGTTGCCTTGGAGTTTACCTTTCTCAGCCTGAGGTGAAATTTCAAGCGCTAACACATCACACCACCATGCATTTGCATGCTCCTCTACACGCCACTACTCCTCACTACATCACCCTGCACACCACTGGATGCTATGGCCTAAAATTAGGTCTATACGCATCAGTCAGCATCCCTCTACATAACACTGGATCCTAAAAGATAACTATGTGCAGTCCTATGTACCACTACTCGTTGTCGTACCACCCTGTAACATATGGTATCCTGCATGTGCCAAAGCATCCACCACTGTGATATTCCCACTTAGCAATTTGCTAAGTGAAATATCAATTTTGGCCATTTTTGCCATAATGCACGGTTGCACTTAGGAAATGTGGGTTTAGAGGTCCCACATATGATTTTTGGCATAGAGCACACCCAAACATTAGAGAATGAGGAACTATTGCGGCCTTAGTGGAGCATGGGGGGCACCTCATGAGAATTTCGGCCCACATGAAGAATATGCTCCCAATTGAGTGGAATTGGTGTGGGGAATTAGAATTGGTCCCACATGGGCATTTTGGAGGCTCCTTGACAAAAAGAGGAAGAGGCACTCAATTTGTCATTCATTCATCATTTGCAAAATTGTCTTTTGACAATATCATGCTTGAGTTGAAGCCAAGTCTACAACTGTTATTTAGCACATGAGTGTCTCCGAGCGGAGATCTCAACCCTTGCTTTAGTAGACTTTGAGTGCCATCCCAAGGAGGGAGTCCTACCCTTTTCAGTTCATACCAGCAACAAGGAGTACGATTTTAGTGAGAGGTTAAGCTACAGCAACGCAAGGATTGTGTAGTTCATGGTGGAGGCACTCCGGGAGGTTGAGGAGTGAAGGGTGGTTGAGGCTGAAACTTGGAAAGAAGGTCGAGGAGGTAATTTAGTGGGGATTGCAGCTATTTTGGAGGCCATTTGCAGCAGGATTTACAGGTGGGTCGAATCACCCAGCAGTTGAGCCATTGAGGGAAAGAGGGTTGAATTTCTAAGGTCAACCATTAGCCAAATCCTTCATGGGTTATTTTGGGTATTTGGTGGAGAGGCTAGGATTAATTTCCCAGAATTTTCCAACCACCGGAGAGGGCCCTAGCAACAGTTCTACTCAACCAGTAGTGTATTTTTGGGCAGTTTCAGCACAGAGCTAGAGCAGCGTGGCAGCAGATTGGAGAGGGGTGACTTATCCTTCATTTGGGGGTTTGCTAACTTGCTTTGAGCAAGCCCAGGTGCACTCTTTCTAACACCATATTGTACACCCTTGTTTATCAATCAAAAGGCTCAGCAACGCAGCTTTTGGTGCAATTTCTTGGTCTAATTGTGTGCTTACTATTTTATGGGTTTTTATGTTTTTGCATGCATGTCATTTCCTGTAAAAATTCCCTCAGAATATTACAATGGTGTTAAAGCTCATAGACTTGGCTCAGCCTGTGGGCGCAGCGCAGTCTATGACACTGAAGAATAGGCAAAACTGGACATACCAAAGGCAAAGGTATAGGAGCAGAGAAAGGCAGTTGCAGATTACCCTAAATCCTGTGACAACCAAACTGGAGGTTGTAGAAACAAACATGGGGGGCAATGACGGAGACAAAAGGAGTAAGGATGAGGAGTTTGCTCATCTTTTGTTGAAGGCAATGCAAGACCTGTCCAAGAACATTGAAGAGATGGGCCAGAGGAATAGCAAGGGCAACAAGGGTAAGGGAGTCCAAGGGGATTTCCAAATGGGGGAAGGATTTGGCACTTCGCAGCACCACACATCCCTTAATCCCAACATGCCTCTTATTCCAAACACACCCCTTAGGTCTACCATTCCCACGTTCCTAACATCTGGAGCTCGCGGGCAACCGGAGTAGAAGGATATGCCTTATGCGGAATATTTCTTGAAGTACCGGTCCTATGGACCTGATTTTGGGAAAGCCATCACTTTCAGGGATTTCTTCCTGTTGAAGGGAAACAATAGGCCCAAGGGACAGAGTGGAGGAGGCTACACGCATGGGATAGACATGCAGCGCACTATGGGGAGGTTGTTTCTCCCAAATTTTGATGGATCTTCCAAGAGCTTGGCCAAAGCGTGGGTCGAAAAGTTGGATGTCTATTTCTAGCTGAACCAAATGGCAGAGGGAGAGGCAATCAAGATTGCCACGTTGCATCTGGAGGGGGAAGCTCATGACTGGTGGTTCCATGGGCTGACCATGTTTGGACATGCAGGAGTGACCGCCTATGATGATTTCACCAAGAGGGTGTTGGAGCGGTTTGAGAGGAAAGATCCTGATGAGTACTTTGGGGAGCTAACAAGGCTCAAGCAGACGAGGAATGTTGAGGTTGTCTATGATGGTGCCAGATTTTTTGGAGACTAGGAGGATCTACATGTTTGTGGAGGGGCTAGTAGAGCCATTACGAGGATTAGTGAGGTCCAATAGGCCCACTACATTATAGGACGCAATAGGGAGAGCCCGAGACCTACAAGATGTCCTACCTAGGGCTCGAGCACCACTACCCCCCAAACAAGGTTTCCAACAAAGGGGAAGAGACACTAGGGCTCCACCACCAAGGGCCAATCAGGGGTGTGGGCAGCTAGACGAGGAGACCCGAAGAGACCTCCAAACAGGGAATTTTTGTTTCACCCAGTGTTGCAGGAATCGCCCCCCCCCCCCCCCGCGGATCCAAAGGCAGAATCGCGAATCGTACGGAATCGATCCGGAATCCCCACAGGAAGCGCGATTCCGTTTTTGAGGTGGCGCGATTCCGGGTTAAAAAAACGATTCCTGCCATTTGAGGTTGCGCCCCCCCGGAATCGCGGTTCGGGAGGCGATTCGGGCAAGGGGTGGCGCCACACAACCTGCCCGGAAGCACACGCCACCCAGGCGCAACCCGCACGCAACCCGCGGAGGCAGCGAATTAAACGTATTTTTTTTTTAATTTCTTTTAAAATTTAACTTAACTAGCATGAGGGGGTGGGTTAGGGTGAGTTTAGGGTGACTTTAGAAAAGAATAAAGCCCCCATTCTCTTCTCATTTTCTCACTTTGAGTTTATGAGAGTTGGAGAAGAGAAGAGAGGAGAGGAGAAGAGAAGAGAGGAAAGGAGAGGAGAAGAGAGGAGAGCTTGGAGGAGTGAAGAAGGAGGAGCTAGGAGAAGGAGGAGGAGCTTGGAGCAAGAGCTTGGAGGACTTCATCTACAAGAGCTAAAGAGGTAAGTTCAAACCCCAAACTCCCTTGTTTTTTTGAAAAAAAAATTGTATTTTTCTCCTCCCTCTCCTACTCTTTCCCATTGTTTCTACTTGCTCCTTTATTTACAGGTTGTCCACCACCTATATCCATATTCCAAGATGGTGTTCTTTTGGCTTCTATGTATCATTCCACTCTTGGTTTTAATGATGGCAAGGGTGAGGAATAGAGGGGAAGAGGAAGGGGATGAACTTGGTCCTAATAGTAGTGACCCAATGTATGATGAGGAGGAAGGGTTTGAAGAGGAAGGGGATGAACTTGAAGAGGACACTGAAGCACAAGATGGGAAAGGTACATCAAATCCCTTGTGGAACTATGTGACCAAACTTGAAGGGGGAAAGGGTGGTGGATCTTACAAATGGATGTGCCCTCATGGTTGTCATGGAGGAAAACCATATACGGGTTCATATACCCGTCTGAGGAGGCATCTTTGTGGGGTGCTAGACAGTGATGAAAAAAAGGGTTCTGTGGGGGTAACCATTTGCCCAAACATTTCAAGTGAACAAAGACAAAAATACATCAAAATAGAGATCGCTGCACAACGAAAAAAAAAGAAACAAAAAACTCATTCTGAATCAAGTGCAACCTCTAAATTTGGTAGTTGCCCATCTCCTCATGGTACTTTTGCAACCTCTGGAGGTAGAAAAACAATAGGGGATTTCCTTAATGTTGCTGGGAGGGATGATGTGGATGGAAAGATAGTCCATTTTCTTTGTGCTTGCGGTGTACCATTCAATGTGCTTCGCTCTCCCTATTGGCATGAAATGGTAAAGGCCATCAATGAAGCCCCAAAAGGATACAAGGCCCCCAACTATGAGAAAGCTAGAACAGTGTTATTAGAAAGAGAAAAAGCTAAGGTTCAAAGAGCTTTGACACGTTTTACACATGAGTGGGTGGATTCTGGGGTATCCATTGTATCAGATGGGTGGACAAATATTAGAAACCAACATTTGATAAATGTTCTTGGTGTTTCTTCTAGTGGTGCAGTATTTATTGCATCTCATGACTCCTCCTCCATCAGTGCAACTGCACCAAACATTGCAGATCTCCTATTGAAATCAATCAAAGATGTTGGTCCGAATAATGTGGTTCAAGTGATCACAGATAATGCAGCAAATTGTAAGTTAGCAGGAAAAATTATTGAGCGTACTCATCCACACATCTTTTGGTCTGGGTGCCTGGTTCACACATTGAACCTTTTGATGCATGATATTGTGAAACACAAAGATTGTGGGTGGATTGCTGAGGTTTACAGGAAAGGGAAGCAGCTCATTAAATTCATCACAGGGCATACAAGGGTAAACTACTTCTATGGCACTTACTCCAAGTTGCAATTGCTTAAAATTGCAAAGACAAGATTTGCTAGTTATTACCTCACCTTTAGGCGGCTAGTGAGGGTGAGACAAGCTTTAACTAATCTGGTGTGTGCTGAAACATGGGATGAAATTAACACTGACACAGATGGTGCTAATGAAGTCAAGGACACTGTTCTTGACAGTTACTTTTGGTCACAGGTTAAATATGTTTTGCAATTCACCAAACCAATTTATTACATGATCAAGTTTGCAGATTCAGATCGACCAGTAATTGGGGAGGTGTATGAGCAAATGGATAGCATGTTGGGGCAGATTAAAGACATTGTTGAGCCTAGAGATACCACCTTGTACAATTATATTCGTGAAGAGGTGGAAAAACGATGGGATATGCTAAATGTTCCATTGCATGCATTAGCATATGTTTTGACACCTAAATACTATCATCCATCATGGCTTTCAAAACCAGCACCTGGGGGGGGAGTCAGGAAAAAACCACACCAAGATAAAGAGGTTCACGAAAAATATATGGCTGCATTGAGTAGATTAATCCCTGATAATGAGGAGGCTGCATTGGTACGGAGACAGGTGAGCAACTATACGAGCAACACTGGTCCATTTGGGAGCATGCATGCAATTCAAGATCGAGAGCATTTTTCTGCTCTTGAGTGGTGGAACATGCATGGAGGGCCTACTCCACTTCTACAGAGTTTGGCATTGCGGGTGCTATCACAGGTGGTAAACACTTCTTCTGCAGAGAGGTGTTGGAGCTCTTATTCTTTCATCCACAGTGTTAAAAGGAACAGGTTGAATTTAGACCCGGCAGAGAGCTTGGTTTATGTTCATTACAACTTGCGATTGTTGTCCCATTACTGTGAAGATGCAAAGTCTAATAAAGACTTGTTGACTTGGGACAAGAATCCAGAGGAGCCCAATTTGGAGGATGGAGTGTTGCGACTAGAGCAATTAGAGGATTCTCTTATCCAGGTATGTCCATTGTGGTATGAATTTTCCAATTTTCCCTTATAAAGCATTTCTCTAATTCATGTTTTTAATTTTTTTGTTAACTAGTGTTTTTTTTTTGCATGAATTTTTTGAGCGATTCTAGGATGATGACACGGGTGTTGATATGCCACCACCCCCACCCCCACCCCCATCTGGTCCCTTGGTTTCTAGGTTCCATGGTTCAACACCAACGACAGGGGGTTCTTCTTCATCAGTTCCAGTGCCACGACTTACACAGGGACCATCTTCTTCATTGCCACCACGTGGAGGCCCGCCATCACGTTCTATTCGTGGTGGAAGGAGGAGAGATTAGTAGATATATTCACAATCTACTTCTTTTTGTCATAGATTACTCATTAGACTTGTAGACTTGTGAATTTGAATTTTGAACCTTTTTGGCTTGGCGGTGACCAAGTGACATATTTTGTAAACATTATTATTTGAATTTTGGACATGACAAATGTTGACAGTTGCTCACTTGCTAGATAAATCATAATATGCTCTATGTTTTATGTTTTATAATATGCTTAAATGTTTTATGTTTTATAATATGCTTAAAAATTTGATGTATGTTTGTAATAGCTAGAATATAGATGATTGTTGTACATACTAGTAACTACAATGGAATCATGGATGCCATATCTATCTTGATTTATGCAAAAATATGCATGTTTTCATGTCTTCTACAATTAATTTGGTATTTGGGATGTTTGGTTTGAGTATAAATGCAAAAAAATATAAAAAAATATATATATATAGCAGACGCTTCCGCGGACGCTTCGCTTCCTAGATTTTTGGAAAATGACGCTTCCGCACTCCGCGCTTCCGCTTCGCTCCCGCTTCGTGCAACATTGGTTTCACCTGTCAGGGGTCATGGCACCAGGCCATAGATGTGCAACAGGCAAGGCCCATTACATCGAGGTATTTTCTGATAGCGATGTAGACGATGAGACATATTTTGAGATGGACGGGGATGACAGCGCAACACCTCAGGAGGGAGGGCCACCACCACGACCATCGGCGGGGAAAGTTTCCTTTGCACCTTCTGGAGGGGTCCTTGCATCACTGTGTGGGGTACCCAAGGTTTTGACCCTGAGGATTAGAGGCATTGTTCACAGGCAACATGTATCAGTTTTGGTTGACATTAGGGCTACCCACAATTTCATTGATGCCTAGTTGGTTCAAAGTAGGGGCATCACAACTAAGGAGTTTGAGGGATTCTCAGTTTTTGTGCCTGGGGACAAGATCATGCAATGCACATGCTACGTTCTAGCCTTGCCAGTGACCATGGGGAACTACTCCATGACAGATCACTTCTTTGTGGTTGACATACTAGACACCAACGTGGTGTTGGGGTCTAGTGGCTCTATTCACTTCGCAGGCCAGGACCGATTGGAGGAAGTTGGAGAGGGAGTTTGTAGGGCCGAATGGCAAGCCAATGTTGCTACGGGGAATGTACTACCCACCACAGATTGTTTCGGCTCACAGGATGGAGGTTGATTTGAGACATGGGGACATTGAGTGGGTTGTCGAATTGAGGATCCCAAAGGCTGGGGGCAAGCCCAAGCCACCACATCTAGAGATATAGACCATTCCAAACAGGTACCCAGTATTGTTTGGAGACATACCACCGGGTCAACCACCTTAATGGGGATTTGAGCATACTATTGAACTGGAGACGGGGGTACAGGTCGTGATCACCTAAAGCATAAAAACTTAGGTTGAAGCACGAAGACTGATAGCTTGTAGACTTGAATGTAAAAATACACACAGGTATTTAATATATAAAATTGTATAAGATGATATAAGATGATTGGAATGTTACAATGAAGCCCTGCTTTTATACCTCAGGAGGTGACCTTTCGTGAATGGGCATGTCTTTTAGACATGCCTTTTCACCTAACTTAACGACTATTTAACCTAATTAATATTTAATTATTTAATATTTACATTAATTTTATTTATGTCATTTGTTATGAATTATATTCATAACATAGCCTCTTCCTTCGGAAGCTTTGTCCTCAAAGCTTTAACGTTTAGGGTTTTCTTCACTTAGTGTATGTCGTCTTGATGTCTATAATCTGACCATCCTCTCGTCTTATAGGTCATCGGTAATATTTCTTAGATTTATTTTTTTTTAATATTAATTCTTTTAATAATTGTAATTTTTTTTAGATAATAATGTTTTTCAATTCTTAATTTATTTATTTCTTTAATGATATATATATATATATATATATATATATATATATATATATATATATTGTTAGTTTAGTTAATTAACATATATTAATTAATTAAATTACCATGAGATATATATATAGATATTGTTAATTTAATTAATTAACATATATTAATTAATTAAATTACCATGAGAGAGAGATATATATATATATATATTGTTAATTTAATTAATTAACATATATTAATTAATTAAATTACCATGAGATATATATATATACGTATGCGTATATTAATTAACACAACGAATTTTTTTTGTTTGGATAGTCATGTCCCTCCCGCCGAATGGTCACGTTGACCCTACTATTGGCTGACCGTGGCAGATGTCGACGGCTCCGTGGCTATAACGACCAACGACAGGATAGTCAGTGGTGGAGGCAAATGGTCGGGAGTGATGACAGAATTCGATGGCTTGACTATTGACAGATGGGGCGTATACCATAGACGAGGGTTTGTTTTTGTCACGCTCCAAGTATTCCCTTGTGATCAAATCTTCAATCCGCTTTTTGATTGCTTTAAAATCAGGCTTGAACATTCGTCCAAGTTGCTCAACGCACTCTGTTACTAATTGTGCATGGGCCAAAACTTTCCTACTCTTCATGATTCGAACAATACAAGCATCAATTGCATAACGTCTATCTTTGTCCACGTCCTCAATTATCTTCTTCTTCTCATCCACAGGAGGAAGAGGAATCTTAATCTTTCTTGATTTGTCAGTAAAATTTGCATTAAAGTCGAAGTAATCAGACTGTGTGACAGACTTTGTATTTGGCTCCTTAATCAGGATTTTGTGTTTTAAACACACAAGTGAATGTAGCAATCTAATAATATCTTCATCGGACAAATTAAGCTGTGATTTGATTTCTGAATAGCTCAATCTCTCTGCATTATTGAAAAGCAATAATGCAGCTCCCTGATATGTTGTCACAATAAGCTCCACCGATCTGGCATTAAAATTGCCAGAAAGATGGCACGACCCTAAGGAGTATATCCATGTAATCTTTCAATGTTTAGTTTGTGTCTGGTAGAATTCTTTAAATACCTCTACACATTTTACCATCTCATCAGGCAAATTGAGATCAAATGACTTGTAGTTGGGCCAAAATCTAGTAGTCAAGATAGTTACAGTCAAATCTATTCCAGGATGTGCATACGTATTATCATCAAGATATTTTTGAAACTTTGGTTGCTTCTCCCATGCCAAGGTCAAATCAGCAAGCATTCCCTCCATCTTTGATGTAGATTGGCCTCCACATTGTTGCTTCAATTTTGTTAAGATACTTCGTTCATGTTCATCATTTGCACTTTTATCAAAAATAAGGCGTCGTGCTAGTTTTTTCCTATAAAATTCTGAATATAGATCTTTATCACCAATGTATGCAAGAAGCTTTACAACCTTCTCAAGTGTCTCTTCAATATCTTCATCACTTAATTTTTTACTGCTACCCTTTTTCAATATGTTGTCACAAAAGATAGCCAATAATTCTGCACTTGTGCTTCCTGCTACTCCTTCGTTGCAAAATACCTCAAATGCTTCTTTTAATGCCTTGTGGAAAAGAGAATGGTTCACAAAGCATGTGCTGATATACTACAAGTACTTGTCATGCAATTCAATAACCTCCCACACAAATGTCTGCTCTAGTGCACCAACAATATCCCTTTTCTCTGACTTCTTATTGCTTGCTGCATCTTCTGCTTGTTTAACAAGTGTTGTTCCCTCATCAGTAACATGTTGTTTAAAAAAATGGGCTATCAGTTCCAGGCCTTTGGGTATCCTACAAAACAACCTATACATCCTTGAAAGATCATCTTCATTCTTATCATAATCTGAAATTGACATAAACTCTTTCTGATCTTCTGTAGAACGTAGCAATTCTTCATCATCATTAATGTCTTCTTTAGCATCTTCCTTGTTCTTATGATATTGTTCATCTTCTTGTTTTTCGAGATAGTCCTCATCCACATCATCTTCATCCAGATCATTTTCATTGCCATTAAGATCAACATTTTGATCAAATTCTTCTTCTTTTTCTTCTTCCACATTTTCCTCTCGACATGCTTTAACTTCTGCAATTGATTTTTTTAAATGCTAAAATGCTTCTTGAATTTCACTAAAATGTTCAATGTATTTAGGATGTGAATGTAATGGCACATTGTGTGACGAACAACGTTCAAAGGCCCGCATGATTATATCGTGTGCCATGGCTCTGATACCACTAAAGCATAAAAACTTAGGCTGAAGCACGAAGAGTGATAGCTTGTAGGCTTGAATGTAAAAATACACACAGGTATTTAATATATAAAATTGTATAAGATGATATAAGATGATTTGAATGTTACAATGAGGCCCTGCTTTTACACCTCAGCAGGTGACCTTTCGTGAATGGACATGTCTTTTAGACATGTCTTTTCACCTAACTTAATGACTATTTAGCCTAATTAATATTTAATTATTTAATATTTACATTAATTTTATTTATGTCATTTGTTATGAATTATATTCATAACATCACCACTCCTTACTGACATCCCAAGGCATATCGAGATGAGATAGAAAGGGCTATCCATGAGCTACTGGCACTTGGGCACATTAGGCCCAGCTCCAACCCTTTTGCTTCATCAGTTGTTCTGGTGAAGAAGAAGGATGGGTCCTTGTGCATGTGCATAGATTATCGGGCCCTCAACAAAAAGACACTAAAGAACCACTACCCCATTCCACATATAGATGAGCTGATGGATGAGTTGAGCAAGGCCAAGTTCTTTTCGAAGATTGATTTACGATCGAGGTACCATCAGATCCCGGTGAGGGACCAGTATGTCCCAAAGATAGTGTTTTGGTGCCATATGTGCACTTTGAGTTCTTGGTTATGCCCTTCAAGCTACAAACTGTTAATTTTAGGTATGTTCTATGCTTAGAGAAATTTATTTCAATTTTCACAGTAAGTTCAATAGCTTTTCCAGATTAGCAATCACATCAACATTAAAGTCCACAGCAGATAGAACATAAACATAAATCGCAGAAGACAAGCCAAGACAAGAGGACACAAGATGTGGCGCTAGCCAGGAACAAACCCTAATGTGGGGAAACCCTTGATAAATTCTTCTTATATGTTCTTCAATAGTTCAGCACAGAGAGAGAGAGAGAGATAGAACATTTACAACAAAAGTCAACACTTTGACTTATCTAGATAAGAGCATAGATCATCTCTAAGAAGATGATACATGAGATCAGTTGAAGACATGCGGCTTCAAATGATTCTCCAAGGTGACTCCACCTATTGTTGTGATGCATTTCGTCATCGTGTTGCACCTCACCGCGCTGCACCATGTTGCACCCATCATCAGTATGCTGCATCTCATCACGCTTCATTAATCATGACTGTACCCATCACTGTACTGCATTATGTGCCATTGCTGCACCATGTTGCCATACTGACCTATGTGTAGGCTGCACCTTGCTTACTTGTTGTCCCTTGCTTGCTTGTTGTCCCTAGCATGCTTTTTGTTGCATGCTAGCTGTAACATTGCATGCTTGGTGTATTTGCTACTAAGTACCATACAATTGTCCCAATGTTAGTTAGTTGTCCCTTGCATGTTGCTCTCCTTCGGAGACAGATGCTCCGACAGTTCCCAGTTGTTCCGGCAATTCCGACTGTTCCAGCAGTTCCGGTAGTTCCTCACAATTCCAGCAGTTCCGACTGTTTCGACTGTTCCGGAAGTTCCCAACAATCCCGGCAGTTCCGAGCAATCTTGGGCAGTTCCGACAGTTCCAGGCTATTCCTGGTTGTTCCCGCTGTTCCCAGTAGTTCCGGCAATTCTCGATTGTTCCCGGCTATTCTCGGATTTTCCGGCTGTTTTCCGGCAGTTTCGGCAGTTCCCGGCAATTCCGACAGTTCCCGCAGTTCCCGACAGTTCCGGTAGTTCGGGCTTTTCCCGGCAATTCTAGTAGTTCCGACTTCTGCCCTCTAGATTAGGGCAGCGTTATCCCTTAGGATCTCTCCTACTAAAACCCAAAGACAAGTAGAGAGGAAGAGATCCCAAGTGTGTTAAAATGACTTGAAGGCCACCTCTATTTATACTAAAACGTTGAGCACAAGTGGGGTTTATTTGGTTGCTAGCCGACCTTGATGAATTGTCCCATAACACAAATAAATTCATATCTCCATGAATACTTATCGGAATCGGATGATCTTTAGATCAATCCGACACCTCTATGAGAGGGATCCAAGAAAAATATCAGCTTCCATTAATAAGATGACCCACATGGAGTTTGGCCCTAGTTGCCAATTTTAACACAAACGCACTAGCTACCTTCCAATCATGCATGAACCACGTATTTCATGGGCAGTTGAGGAAGTTTGTGCTAGTGTTCTTTGATGACATACTGATCTATAGTCGGACCTAGGAGGAGCACTCGCAGCACGTTGAGACAGTGCTTCGTATTCTGGAGGAGCAACAGTTTTATGCTAAATTGTCCAAGTGCGAGTTTGGGTTGACCAAGATGCTCTATCTAGGGCATATCATTAGGGTGGATGGTGTGAGAGTCCATGAAGAGAACATTCGAGCCATCCGGGATTGGCTAGAGCCCCGGAATGTGACAGAGCTGAGGGGATTCGTGAGCATTTGCACTTATTACAAGAAGTTCATGAAGGGCTTCTCTCCGCTAGCAGCAATCCTCACTAACTTGACGAAGAAAGGGGCATTTGAGTGGACAACTACAGGGTAGGAGGCTTTTGAGCACCTCAAATAGGTCATGAGTAGTTGTCTGATGTTGGCACTTCCCGACTCCAACCAACCCTTTGCGCTGGAGTGCTATGCATCTGGAGTGGGTGTAGGGGCTATGTTGATGAAAGGAGGGCACCCCATAACTTTCGAGAGTCGGAAGCTATTGCCCCGTGAGCTAATTTACTCCATATATGACAAGGAGATGTTGGCCATCATGCATTTGCTAGCTAAGTTTAGATAGTATTTGGTGGTGAACAGGTTCAAAGTCAAGACAAACCACAACAGCCTCAAGTTTTTCTTGGAGCAGAAACAGTTACGGGAGAGGCAGCAAAAGTGGGTAAGCAAGCTCCAAGCATATGACTTTGACATTGAGTATGTCAAGGAGAAACACAACATGGTGGTTGATGCATTGTCCAGGAGGCCAGCCACTCTCTCTTTGATGAGTATTGCCCCGAATTGGAGGGCACAGCTCCTAGGGGAGTACTCCAAGGACCAGTTCGCTTGTGAGGTCCTTGATGGGACGGTGGAAGATGACCGGTACAAGGTGATGAATGAGGTGATCTATTTCCGAGACCGGATTTATTTAGTGCCCAGCTCCCAACTGAGGAAGAAGATCTTACAAGCCGCCCATGACACACAAATAGCAGGGCACCAAGGGTTCATGAAGACATATAGGGCCATTAGAGAGTGTTTTGCATGAAGGGGCCTCAAGGATGATGTTCTGAAGCACCTTAGGGAGTGTGACACATGCCAGCGGAAGAAGGGTGAGCAGTCACACCCTACAGGCCCGTTGCAGCCACTTCCAATCCCTGAGTGGAAATGGGAGAGAATATCGATGGACTTCATTATTAGACTTCCCACAATACAAGGCAAGGATTGCATTTACGTGGTGGTCGATCACCTGACGAAGTTTGCCCATTTCTTTGCCATCTCAGCCCGATACTTGGCCTCACAGGTGGCCGAACTGTTCTTCAAGGAGGTTTTTCGACTACATGGTCTCCTAAAGACCACTGTCAGTGACAGGGACAGTCGGTTCATGGGTGGATTCTGGCAGGAGCTATTTTGATTGGTGGGCATTGAGCTCACTCCGAGTACTAGCTATCACCCTCAAACGGACAGGCAGACGGAGATAGTTAACAAGTGGATGGAGGGCTACTTGCATAACTATGTGACAGGTCAACAGCGCGCATGGATACGGTGGTTGCACTTGGGTGAATACTGCTACAACACCGCTTACCACATGTCCATAGGTATGTCTCCATTCTGAGCTTTGTACTGTTACGATGCATTGTCTTTCGCTGACGTTATGTTTGCAGCAAGTCCCCAAGGACCAAGGATTGGATACAGGAGAGCCAAGATATTTTGCGGGTTCTCAAAGACAACATGCGGATGGCCCAAAACCAGCAGAAGCTTTATGCAGACAGGGGTAGAGTCGAGAGGCATTTTGAAGTAGGGGACTTGGTCTTCTTAAGGCTTCAACCATACCGGCAGTCATTGCTCAAGCAAGAGGGGGCCGAGAAGCTCAAACCCCGCTTCTATGGACCGTACCATATCACTTAGAAGGTTGGGCAGGTAACATATGAGTTGGAGCTACCCCCGAGGAGTTGGGTGCACAACATCTTTCAAGTATCTTACCTAAAAAAGGCATTGGGGCAGCAGGTGACAGCAGCTACAAAACTACCCCCTATGGATGATGAGGGGCATTCAGTGCTGGAGCCAAAGGCCATTTTGGATACTCGGGAGAGGCACTTGAGAATTGGGTCATCAAGGAGTTTTTTATCAAATGGAGGAATCTACCAGATGAGGATGCCACCTGGGATGGGAAGCAAATACTTCAGCATCCTTCGTTGCAGTAACTTGAGGACAAGCAACGTTTTGGCAGGGAGGACTATGATATTCCCACTTAGCATTTTGCTAAGTGGAATATCAATTTTGGCCATTTTTGCTATAACGCACAGTTGCACTTAGGAAATGTGAGTTTAGAGGTCCCACATATGATTTTTGGCATAGAGCACACCCAAACATTAAAGCTGGAGGAAATATTGCGGCCTTAATGGAGCGTGGGCTCCACCTCATGGGAATTTCGGCCCACATGAGGAATACACTCCCCTTGGAGCGAAATTGGTGTGGGTAATTCGAGTTGGGCCCACATAGGCATTTTGGAGGCTCCTTGACAAAAAGAGGACGAGACACTCAATTTGCCATTCATTAATCATTTGCAAAACTGTCTTTTGACAATAGCACGCTTGAGCTGAAGCCATGTCTACAATTGTTGTTTAGCACACGACTGTCACCAAACGAAGATCTCAACCCTTACTTGGGTGGACTTCGAGTGTCAGCCCAAGGAGGGAGTCCTACCCTTTTCAGTTTATACTAGCAGCAAGGAGTTTGATTTCCATGAAAGGTTCAGCTACAGTAGTGTAGGGATTGTGTAGTTCATGACGGAGGCACTCCGGGAGGTTGAGGAGTGAAGGGTGGTTGAGGCTGAAACTTGGGAAGAAGGCCGGGGAGGTAATTTAGTGGGGATCGCAACTATTTTGGAGGTCATTTGCAGTAGGATTTACAGGTGGATCAAATCACCCAGCAGTTCAGCCATTGAGGGAAAGAGGGTCGAATTTCCGAGGTCAACCATTGGCCAAATCCTTCATGGGTTATTTTGGGTATTTGGTGGAGAGGCTAGGATTAATTTCCTAGAATTTTATGAGCACCGGAGAGGGCCCTAGTAGCAGTTCTACTCATCCAGCAGTGAATTCTGGGCAGTTTCAGCGCAGAGCTAGAGCAGTGTAGCAGTAGATTGCAAAGGGGTGACTTATCCTTCATTTTGGGTTTTGCTAGCTTGCTTTGAGCAAGCCCAGGTGCACTCTTTCTAGCACCATATTGTACATCCTTGTTTATCAATAAAATGGCTCAGCAACGCAACTTTTGCTGCAATTTCTTGATCTAATTTTGCTTATTGTTTTATGGGGTTTTATGTCTTTCCATGCTTTGTTATTTACTGTAAAAATTCCCTAGGAATATTACAACCACTCTGCCAGTAAACCCTCCATGATGTGGTCTACATCTCCCCATCTACCCTGAAAGACCTGAGCGGCCTAACTCCTCACATGCCAACAGGAATGACACTACTGTGCCTATCCTCAGTAGCTCTAGTGTCCAATATACAAATTAGATGGCACCGTCTCCATGTAATTCCCTGTCTGGTGGCCTGTCGATGCCACCTTCTCCTACCAACTCCTTCCAAAGTAAGTTAATCACCCTGTGAATCCACGCACAATCAATATGCCAAGCCAACTCATGAAATTTGTCTGCTCCCTTGTCAAACCATCTTGTCACTAGTGCTAACTATGGCTCTGATGGAGATCTAAAAATGTGTGTGCACCCAAACGTCAAATCTATCACGCAACTACTACCATCACCTACCAGCTCTATGATGTGATGGGAAATCCCACCTGGATCCCAACAATAGTCTGGCCCTCGAGTCCCTCTAGGAATCCCTAACCTCTATTGAAATGTGGCCATGGATGTATCCAACTGTCAAGCCTGCTCCATCAGGTACCAGCGCAGTACCTCTCGCCATCTAATCCCAAAAGAGAGATTGAATACACAATCTCTTGTGTACAAAACAAGCCCTTCATGTTAACGTTGTGCCATACGCAACTCATGTCGCTTAGTCCTGCTAACCTAGACATCCCCTCAGGTATTTATAGACAACTCTTCCTCCCTCAACCCAATCTGTAAGGGTGGGCTAATAACGTTGTAGATCCCATTAGTGTGCCTCTAAAGCAAACTGTGTTGAAATCCCAACGTGTGGTCTCTATGTTGCCCCGCATTAATGGCTAGCCCAAAGGACGGTTGCACATCCTCCTCCATCATGGACTCAACACGAGTCTCCCACTGCTCCTCCATAGACAACCCAACACGCAAGACATGCTCACTAGTCAAATGTAGGTGATTGTCATCTAGAAACTCTATCATAGATCTTGATGCCTTTGTACCTATCGGCTCCTCATCAACAGTGGAGATGTCTCCCGACACCTCATCAACCTGTGGTGCGCTACTATCACCTAAGAACTCGGTCATAACCCAGGATACCTCATCAATGGATACCTGAACAACAGATGGCATCTCATCAATGGGTGTATGCTCAACTGTCTCCTTGCCAACCATGGCACCTTCAACTACTCTTTCATCTTCTACCTTAATCCTCCTCATCATCCTTGCATAATTCCACTGAATCCCCACGAATTTGTGCATGCCTCTTAGTTCATAGAACTCCCAAAATGAGAGGGACACTTGAATTCCATGACCCAATGATTGGTATGCCGTTCAATTTGCAGCGAATAACTCCACATCAATTGCAATCATGTCTTGCCATCTTGATGCATTACCGATAATTTTGGGCATAGTGAATTTGTTGTATAACAGAGAATGGTCCTAATTCCTAATTGCGGAATGAATCAGCTGCTCCCCCACATCAATCATCATTTGTTTTATCCTAATCACCTCATTCAAGATTACTGCCATGTTGTTTGATTTTAATATTTCTTTGGATCCCATGATTTCTTAGCTTTTTATTCTGGTCTTGTCATAGAATGAAGGGTTTCCCATAGGCTGAGCCAAGATTATGCTTTGATACCACAATAATATTCCTAATGGAAATATTAAGTGATAACGATAGTGAGATCATAAAGTTGCAATAAAAATTGTACACACATGTAGAAATACCAGATTACGCCAGAAATAACACCCAAAACGCTGAGCCTTTTTATTAAATTAATTAGATGGAGTACAATGAGTAGGAACAGAAGAATCTGGGCTTGCTACAGCAAGCAAGGCAAGATTCTAGCTAAATATGATGGTACCCAAATGTTGGAAATGACTCTACTACCAAATTTGTGTCCACCCAGAAAACTGTAATTGCTGCTAGAGAGGAACTGTTGAGTTAGCCCTCCAAACTGTGCTCCAAAAATACTGAGAAATTAGCCACGGGCACCACTCTACTAGCTTAACAAAACCCAGAAATATCTCGCGAACGCAAGTGGTGGAAACGGTCCCTGAAATAATTATGTCCTCCTCCAATAATTTCTATTGTTGACTATTGAATGAAACTAGGAATTCTGCCCTTAGGAGTGCTTAGAAAATTCTGCAAAATTAATCCTAGTCTCCTCTCATAAAACCCACAAAAACCCAGAAAGGGTTTGGGTTGAGTCGAACATGCCCATGTGACCCCTATTTGTGCATGGACCTCTCACTGGCTAGCAAAACAGGTTGTAGATGAAATCTGCTACAAACTGCTCCAAATGTCTACTAGAAAATCTCTTGCCCAAATTTTCGCTTATTCCTTCATAGCCACACCATACACTCTCCTTGCCCAAGTGATTGCATAACAATTCCCAATGAACCCCTACGCAGGCCAAGAATTGGAGCAACTCAACTCCCCCAAACGCCTCACCAACAGACCTGCAAATTGACAAGAAACTCCAGGCCTCTTTTTGCAAGAATTCTCTGCTAATTGGCTGGCCCAAATTCCCCTTTTTGCTGGCCCTCCCAAGAGCCACAATTTCTCTTCTGTGTCCAAGGGAAACTCGCTCCAACTAAAGGAAATGACTGTAAATGAGCACAATAGAAACTTTGCACTGAGCTCCCAATTGCCTCACTAGGGAGACACTCAAAGTTCTCCTAAATGAGGGTGGAATTCCAGCTCGGGAATTCCTTGCCCTGAACAGTGCGGTTGTCTTGGCTAGGCAGCTCAAGAGAACTAATGTTAAATTGTCAAATTATCAAAAGTACCAAATGGAGACCTCCAAGCTCTATTTATAATTGTTGGCCCGCTCTCCCTTGGAGGGTCCCCACCTTCCACTAATTCGCACCCCTTTCTTTCTCTCTCTCTTCTCACTAGTGCGAATTGCTCCATTGGGTCGAATTTCCTTCCCTTGTGGCCCCCACATTCCACTAGAGCTATAATTTTCTATTTCTCCTAAGTCCCATATGCCAAAAATGCCTCCAATGCCCAAATTACAAAATTGTGCTATGCTTAGCACCTCCCCAATAAACTCAATTAATCCCCTCGAATAAAAAATCAAAACTGGGGATATTACAGTTTTCTATAAAGCAAATTCCCAAATCCTAATGAGCAATATAGTGGCCATATTTCATTGAATGTATGAATGATTCCTGTATATAACCTTGGTATAACACAAGTCAATACTATTCACATTGGTAACCCTAAAGATTATTATTTCATAAACACAAGGGTCAAATATTCAACGGAGATGCTGAAGTTGCTATAAAAATGAAATTCATCCTTACAGAAACGTTGGGCCTTAGTCTTTCTTTGTATCAAATGAAGTTTGCTTATGTTTCATACCATATCATTTTCTCCACCTGTTTTGCAATGTTATACTCAGCATCTGCTTCCTTTTGCTTTGCACGTCCAGCTTTAGCCATTTTTTTGGATTCCAGTATTCTGGGCAAGACATATAGTTGGTATTCTTCATGCAAAAGTATGCACTGCAACAAAATAACGAAAAAATCAGAAAATATTTTGATATTGTCAGCAGTCAAAACAGGTAATTCATGAAAATGACAAACTTAAAACATACCTCATCCCTATAGAGTGAAAGCACCAGATTTTCTTTCAATACTGCCTGAAATTAGAAAAGGAAAAGAATAAAACCAAAATGTCTGTGACACGAATATTCACTCAACTTAACATTGCTTTAGTAGAATATTAAATGTAATATGAATCCAAGACTCAAAAGTTGAAGTTACAGCGAAAAATATGATTTCAAATAACTAATATATGGAAACTGACATTTCACACAGAAGTTTGGGAGTTGAATAGCCAAACACACATAAATGATAATAGTGATCAGATGCCCCAGCAGAATTATGGCTTTTTACCATGATAACTACAAATTAACATGTTATTATGATTAGTCACATTCTATGTCCTTATCTAAGCGTCATTACAACCCATCTACCCTTAA
The DNA here is from genome assembly GCA_031772625.1 of Pinus tabuliformis. Classification (NCBI taxonomy): domain Eukaryota; kingdom Viridiplantae; phylum Streptophyta; class Pinopsida; order Pinales; family Pinaceae; genus Pinus; species Pinus tabuliformis. Next base: position 911,916,972 of record CM062818.1, on the reverse strand, counting down.
TTTTACACTGTTTCATCCTTAACAAATGGGTGCTTTCTCTAGCAGGCAACATAATGATATAACAACATGCTACTTGAAGACGGGAATGAAACATGACCATCAATGGTTTTAACATTGATGTATGTTGAATTTGTCACCCTAACTGAGACCATCCTACAAGACAACATGATCCTAAAGTAGAAATATCCACTGAAAATATCAAGATAAAATCATTTTTATGTAGACTCGTAGCTATGCAATAGGAAATCCAACACCAAATGTTATGTCCAGGCTATTTAATATTTGCCCACAGAATGCTAGTAACAACTGGCAATATAATCTTTGTATTGTTTGAACTTTGAACTTCTTAACTATGATATGATTTTTTATTACAGTGCACAGAGATGACACCCAAAGAACAATATGCTAAATTTCTACATAGGCCACCACAAAAGTCACTATCAAAGACAAACAACAAAGAGGTGCTCGTCAAGAAACTTGCCCTCCAAAAAAGGTAGGTAGATGCAGTCAAAGGGATTGACAAAGATCATGATAGATAAAGTGAATCAAAGGGGAGGGAGAACGGAAGCAAAGCACAGGGCACTACCACACCCAAAGAGACCCCTCACCCTATTCATTTCATGCTGATGATGTTGTCTCCAATCGACGTAGATCTATCACAAATCCATTGTACAAGAAAAGAGTGTCTTCTCAAAAAATCAAGTCCAAATACTGCAACCCAATCCAAGGAAACATACCCTTAAGTGATGATGAAGCCAAGAAATTCATGATCAAGACTTCAAATGGCCATTTCGTCTGTGCTGCCTTTCAAGTTAATCCAAAAGTGTTTACACCATGTTTCAGTGTGCTTCATGAGATTTTGGGTACACAGTGTATGTTCAAACCCCAAATGGTCCAACATAGATTGGCACATGGGAGATGGCTAGTGATGAATTTACACATTTAAGATAGCTTCCTCAATGGTTGCTTGACCTTAGTTGGGTATTTGCTTGGCAATCTTCCCTTGGGAGTTGCAGTTCTCTTGACAATTTGGAGGGCATCCATCCTGATGGCCACATGGAGAGGTTCACTTCCTTGGAAAATGAGGACTGTTATGCATCTTGGAAAAGGGCATCAAGCCCTAGATAGCATGGAGTAGCATGGATTCCTAGATGGTGGCTTGGAGTTGGCAGCTGGCTCAAGAATGTATGGGTTGCAATAGTGTTCATATATGGGGACTCGGGAGTGGACCCAATGGAGCACATGGCATAGGAGAGATGGAGTCTGTTGAAAATTTTAGCTCATGGGTACTTCTGCAATTATAGTGCCTAGCCTGCAGAAGTGACTGAGAAAATATCACTTTCTAGATGCTTTATCTATAAAGTGGCTTTTTATATCTAATTACTAAAAGTGACTTGAGTGATTTTAGAAAATGGTTTGTTCTACGAGTCATTTTATAAAGTTTGAGTGACTTGAGTGATTCTAGAAAATGTTTTTTTCAAAAAGTAACTTAGGTCATCTCAATGAGAGATTAAGTCACAACCGTTGATCTTGAGATGACAAGATTTAATGGTTTTAGTAATTAATGAGTTTATAAAAGGAGATGGGGGAAGTGAAGAGGCACACTTTTCAAGAGAGAGAGAAGAAAAGAGGGCTGAGGAGAAAAAGAGGAGCAGCAAGGAAGGGCACAAATTCCAAGGCAGCTAGCAGCAAGAGAAGGGCACATTTCTCAAGCCAGCTTGCAGCAAGGAAAGGGTGTTGGAAATACTAAGAGGGGGTGAATCAGTGTCTCACTTAATTTAGTTAACTTTAATCTTCCGGTCATAAAATAACATTAGCATCAGATCAAACATAAATCAACATCACAACACCATTCAACAATGCACACAACATCAAAAACAGTACATAAGAGTTTTGGTGGAAACCCTTCTGGGAGAAAAACCATCAAACGCTTCCTAATATAGGTCTTTAAAGATTACATCAATTGGAAGCTCCAACTTCCAAGATTCTCCAGCTACAACTGGAAGGAGGCTCCAACCTCTTGATTTATTAGCTCCAACTGAAAGGGTGATCCAACACCCTAATTTACCATCTCCAACTGGAAGGATGCTCCAACACACTAATTTACCAGCTCCAACTGGAAGGACGCTTCAACGCCCTGATTTTATCAGCTCTGACTGGAGGATGCTCCAACACCTTGCACAAGTTCCAACCTGCCCTAGCACCACCCTGCTGCCCTGAAGTGTTCTCAGGCTCCAACCTGAAGGAGACCCCAATCTTCGCCTTGCAACACCCTGCCACCCTACTCCGCAAACCACCAGTTGCCCTTCAATTCATCATAGTGGACCACGATTTCATCTCAATTTCAAACTGGATCCACCTGTGCTCAATATAAATATAGGAATATCAACAACGATCTACTAATTCTGTCAATTCTCACTGGCATCCCCTGCATAAATAACTCTGCCAAAAACCTTGTCCCAACATCTCTGCTCAAACACCATACATAACTACTCATAAACACTCAACAGCAACCATCATTGTCAAATCTAAGCTCGTAAAAAGTCATACAAATACTAGCATCAGATGATTCAATCTTTGCTCACCAAACTACTGCTTAACAATGACACTGTCAAATTCTAGCAAAAGTTCACAATTGAAGATACTCTTACTGTTTATCAGTGCATCAAACAATAGCATGCAAACTCAAGGATCAGTCACTAGCTCTCAGCCTCACACTGTTGTATGTCAGCTGATGTATGTTCCAAATATACATTGACGAGCCAAACTATGTCAACTGCCAAACTACAAAACTGCCCTTTGTACACTACCAACTCTTCAATAACAACTCAAACATAAACAGAACCATATACAATTCATGTTTCATACCTCAAAATTGTTGATGTGAAGGTGCACTGACTGTCAAGTGTTGTGCCCTGAAGATCCTTTTAACTGATCTTTCCTGCCCTTTCGAAATTATGCCTTTGATTATAGACTCCCTGAATTTCACTGAAGATACTACTGATGACCTTAAGAGTTTTGTCCCATCTTTTTAGTTACCTATGCTTCAGAATTAGCTGTGAGGTCTGCTCTCAAGTTTCTAAGTCTTTAAATGGTAAATTTCTTGCAACTGCTTTAGAGCCAAGCCACGCTAAACATTTTCATATGGTTTTCTAGCAGTACTTTGAGCAAGCCCCAAGGAGATCTAGATAAAACTCAGCAAGATTTAGCACAAGTGATGGATCTTGGCTCAATCCTTAGATAAGCTCAAGAGAATGTGAATAGTCCTTAGATGATAGGCTTGAATCCTGTTGCAACTAATTTGAAATGGTGCACACAGAGATGGGGGTTAGACTGCTACAAAACAATGCCATAGAATTAGATGCCAAGTATCCTTGAATGATTATGAATTGGATCCACAGTCAGCTTTAGTAAAACCTCCAACTGAGCCTTGGATAGGCCTTAGACCTTGTGTTGGTTAGATCAACTTCAGGATATGATCTAGTGAATATCCTCCATGGAAAATACAAAGAACACAGACCACCGAAATATATCCTCCGCTAGTGTAAACAAGTTTATGAATTAGGCCGAAATAAGGTCACAGCCTTCTGCAAAGAATGGCCAAGGAATACTTCAGAACTCCGGTATATGCCCTAGCTTAGCCTTCAATCAGATTCAATTAGATCTCAGAGAATTGATTTCAGATTTACCCTCAGCAAGGTCTTGACGCAACCTCAAAAGTCTAGCTATATTTCAGCAAAACCTCAAAATTGGATGTGAAAATTAAGGTTGTGATATTCCTCCAAGCGGACTTACTCCAATCAACAAAATAGTGCAATGAAACCCCTGCCATCTTCATACTTGATGACTTTTGATCTACCTATAATGAACTTCAATGCTCAGGACAGTCTGAGGAAAGACCTTACAAAGGAGCGAAATTGTCTTATATTTCAGTCCAAAACCGTCCCATAACTGACTTTTAAATAGGGCTGAAACAGGCCTTGGCTTGGTTCTGATAATGCCACAAAGATATGACTTGTAGCTGTTGCAAATGCCTTGAAATGAGCTACAGGAAGCCCTCAAATTAGGGCCAAAAACAAAGGCCATAGACCAACCTCAGGAACAGTGCAAAGTGCCGCAGAGTTCTGCTACAAAGATGGCCTCAGACAGGCTGAAAAGAGCCTTAGTAAACCAACCTCGTGGATTTTTTCTCAGCGCTTAAAAAACAGGTCTATGTTAAAAACACGAACATAAACACACTAAAATGCCACAACACAAGCCCTTTGCATAGCGGAAAATGTACAGCAGTGAATCAATGTGGTCTGTAATATCCCTAAGGAAAATTTACAATAATAAACAAAGCATGCATAGACATAAACACACAGAAAAATTGCTCAAAAATCAGAACACCAAATACAGCCAAAAACTGCGCTGTTGAGCCATTTTATTGATAAAGCATGAAGTTACAATGGGTGCTTGGAAAGTATGCACCTGGGCTTGCCCAAGGCAAGCTAGCTACGCCCAAGTGATGAATGTGAAATTCCCCCAAGCGTACTAGCTGATCTTCATTGGCTCTACACACTGAAATGCCTAGAAAATGAGCCACTGGCTATGTAGAATAGCTGCTAGGGCCTCCTCCGGTACTCAGAAAATTCCGGGAAATAAACCACGGGCTCTCCACCAAATACCCAGAATAAACCACGAAGGAATTTGTCGATGGTTAACTTTGGAATTTCGGCCCAGTTTCCCTCAATGGCACTGTTGTTGGGTAATTCGACCCACCTGTCAATCCTGCTGCAAAAAGCCCCCAAAATGACTGCAATCACCAACAAAACACTTCCCCGGACTCTTCAAGTTTCAGCCGCAAACTCCCTTCTCTCCTCAGCCCCCAAGTGTGACTCCTCCAAGAACTGCGCAATGTCTGCGTTGTTGCTGCGGGAACCTCCCTCAAACTCGCACTTTCTACTCCTGGATCGAACTGGAAAGGATGAGACTCCCTCCCTAAGTAGGCACTCGAAGTCCAGCGAAGCAAGGGTTGAGATTTCCGCTCGGAAACACTCTTGTGCTAAACAACACTTGTAGACTTGGATTCAGCTCAAGTGTGCTAGTCTAAGACAATTCTCAAATATTCATGAATGACCAAAATGAGTGCCTCTTCCGCTTTTTCTCAAAGAGCCTCCAAAATGCCCATGTGGTCCTAACTCGACTTTCCTTCGCCAAACTCGCTGCAATGGGTACGTGTTTCACTTGTGGGCCACATTTCTCTATGGGTGGCCCCCACGTACCACTAGTGGCTCGATTTTCCTCCTCCATCCTCTAATGTTTGGGCTTCACTTTAATCAAAAATTCATGTGGGGCCTCTAAACCCACATTTCCTAAGTGCAAGTGCGAATTTATCCAAAACTGGGCAAAATTGATATTTCCCCTTAACAATGTTGCTAAGTGGGAATATCACAATCCTCCCCACCAAAACGTTGCTTGTCCTCAAGCAAATGTAATGAAGGATGTTGAAGTATCTGCTCCCCCCCCCCAAGTGGCATCCTCATCCAGTAGGTTCCTCCATCTGATCAAAAACTCCTTGATAACCTTGTTCCGCAAGTGCCTCTCATGGGTGTCCAAAATAGGCTCTGGCTCCATAACTAAGTGCCCCTCATCATCCATAGGTTGTAGTTTCGTAGCCATTGTCACTTGCTGCCCCGGTGCCTTTTTCAAGCAAGACACATGAAAAATGTTGTGTACTCAGCTCCTCGGGGGTAGATCCAGCTCATATGCTACCTCTCCCACTCTCCTAGTGACTCGGTACGGCACATAGAAGCGAGGCTTGAGGTTCTTGTCCCCCTTCTACTTGAGCAATGATTGCATGTACGATTGGAGCCTCAAGAAGATGAAGTACCAACCTCAAATTGCCTCTCTACTTGGCCCCTATCTGCATAGAGCTTCTGCTGGTTCTGCGCAGCGTGCAAGTTATCTTTGAGAGCCCTCAAGATATCCTGGCTCTCCTCTATCCAACCCTTGGCCATAGCTGCCTTGTTGTCTCCAAACATCATGTCAGCAAAAGATAATGCATCGTAATCATAGAAGGCTCTGAATGGGGACATACCTATGGACATGCGGTACGTGGTATTATAGCAATACTCGCCCAAGTGCAACCACCGTATCCATGCATGTTATTGTCCCGTCACACAGTTACACAGGGAACCCTCCAGCCATTTGTTGACAATCTTCGTCAGTCCATCTGTTTGTGGGAGATCACTGACTATTGTCTTCAGAAGACCATGAAGTCGAAATACCTCTCTGAAAAATAATTCAACCGCCTGTGAGGCCAAGGATGGGGCTGAGATGGCGAAAAAGTGTGCAAACATCATCAATCGGTCCACCACCACGTATATGCAGTCCTTGCCTTGAGCTATGGGAAACCCAGTGATAACATCCATCAACACGCTCTCCCACTTCCCCTGAGGAATAGGAAGATGTTGTAGTAGCCCAGTAGAGTGTGTTTGCTCACCCTCGTTCCTCTGGCATGTGTCACACTCCTAAACATGCCTCAAAACATCATCCTTTAGGCCCTTCCAAGCGAAGCGCTCCCTGATGGTCCTGTAAGTCTTGGTAAACCCATGATGCCCTAATAATGGTGAGCCATGGGTTGCCTGCAGGATCTTCTCCCTCAATTGGGAGCTAGGTACCAAATAAATCTGGTTCTGAAAGTAAATCACCTTGTTCATCACCCGGTATCAGTCATCCACCAATGCACCGTCAAGAACCTCACATGCAAAACTGTCCTTGGAATACTCTAATAGAAACTGTGCCAGCCAATCCGGTGCAACGCTCGTCAATGAAAGGGTAGTTGGCCTCCTGGACAATGCATTAGCTACCACATTATGCTTCCCTTTGACACACTTAATGTCAAAGTCGTACGCCTAGAGCTTGCTCACCCACTTCTGTTGCCTCTCCCACAACGGCTTCTGCTCCAAGAAGAATCTGAGACTGTTGTGGTCTGTTTTGACCCTGAACTTCTTTCCCACCAAATACTGCCTGAACTTGGCTAGTGCATGCATGATGGCTAGCATCTCCTTATCGTAAATGGAGTACAGTCTCTCGTGGGGCAGTAGCTTCCGGCTCTCAAAAGCTATCAGGTGTCCCCCCTGCATCAAAACTGCTCCTACACCCTCCCCTGATGCATCACACTCAAGCACAAACGGTTGTGTGAAATCAAGGAGTGCCAACACCAGGCAGTTGCTCATGCCCTATTTAAGGTGCTCAAAAGCCTCCTGAACCCCATCTGTCAACTCAATCGCCCCCTTCTTCGTCAAATCAGTGGGAGGAGTTGCTAACTGCGAGAATCCCTTTACGAACTTCTCATAGTAGGTGCAAATGCTTGCAAAACCCCTCAATTCTATCACATTCTGGGGCTCTGGCCAATCCCGGATGGCCCTAATCCTCTCCTCATGAACTCTCATGCCATCCTCTCCAATAATATGCCCTAGATAGAGCATCACTGTCAAATCGAACTCACACTTGGATAGCTTAGCGTAGAATTACTGCTCCTCCAGAATACACAATATTGTCTCTACATACTGCAAGTGCTCCTCCAGATACGCAATACTGTCTCTACATACTGCAAGTGCTCCTCCCAGGTCCGGCTATAGATCAATATGTCATCGAAGAACACCAACACGAACTTCTGCAACTGCCCACGAAATATGTGGTTCATGCAAGACTGAAAGGTGGCTAGTGCATTGGTCAGCCCGAAGGGCATAACCAAGAAATCCAAGTTCCCATAGTGGTAGCTGAATGTTGTCTTAGGGACATCTTGATCCCTCACCCTGATCTGGTGGTACCCCGAGCGTAAGTCAATCTTAGAGAAGAACTTAGCCCCCTTCAACTCATCCATTAGCTCATCTATGCATGGGATGGGGTAACGATTCTTCATGGTCTTTTTGTTGAGGGTCCGGTTATCTATGCACATGTGCAAGGACCCATCCTTCTTCTTCACTAGGACAACCGATGAAGCAAAAGGGCTGGAGCTAGGCCTGATGTGCCCAAATGCCAACAACTCATGGATGGCCCTATCAATCTCATCCCTATATGCCTTGGGATGTCTATAAGGTGTAGTGATCATGGCCTGTACCCTCGGCTCCAACTCAATAGTATGCTCAAAACCCCGATCACGAGGTTGCCCGAGCGGTATGTCTCTAAACACCATCGAGTACCTATCCAAAATAGCCTATATGTCTAGATGTGGTAGCTTAGGTTGACACCTAGCCTCAGAAATCCTCGACTCCATAGCCCACTAAATATCACCATGCCTCACATCAGCCTCTATCCTGTGGGCCAAAACAGTTTGTGGAGGGTAAGGGTGCATACCCCTCAGAAAAACTAGTTTGCCATCCGGCCCTGTGAACTCCATCTCCAGCTTCCTCCAATGTATAGTAACTCGGCCAAGTGAGTAGAGCCCTGGACACCCATCACCACGTTGGTGTCCAGCACATCTACGACAAAAAAGTGGTTTGTCACTGAATAGTTTCCCATGGTGATTGTCAAGGTGAGAACATAGCGAGTGCACTGCATGGTTCTATCTCTCGACACAAGAACCGAAAATCACTCAAACTCCTTGCTTGTGATGCCCCACCTCTGAACCATTTGTGCATTGATGAAGTTGTGGGTAGCCCCATTGTCCACCAAAACTGAAATACGTTGCCCCTGCACCGTGCCTCCTCAACGTCAAAAACTTGGGTACCCCTCACAAAGATGCCAAGGCCCATCCTGCTAGTGCGAAAGGAGCTCACCCTGGTGGTGGTGGTGGTGGTGGTCATAAATTTGACCTTTCCCCGGGGCTTAGACAGAATGTCTACGACTTGTACATCAGTGTCAATGCGATGGAGCCTCCTCGCTCATTGACGTACCATATCCCAGATAAGGTAGTATCTGATGTCTATATGCTGGAGCAATTATAGAATATGGGATTCCTCAACAATTGAATCCCCCCTAGTTGACACAGAGGATTACGATGGTATCCATCATGTGTACAAACAGCTCGGTGAAGAGCTTCCACAACTAGGCAGCTTCACACGAGATCATACTCGTAGCTATGTATTCGGTCTCAGTGGTGCTTATAGCAACCAACTTTTGCTTTCTGCTCATCTGGGGTATCGCAGCAGAATCCAAAGAGAACCAACACTCAGAAGTGCTCTTGCAATCCTCCACACTACCTGCCCAGTTAGGACTCAAATAATCATGCAGCTTCATATTTCCGACAGTGTATCTCAATCCATGAGAGATTATGCCCTAAAGATATCTCAAAAGATTCTTGGCACCAATCCAGTGTGGCTCAACCATATATGAGCTCATCATACTAACTGCAAATCATATGTCCGGACGGAAGTTCAACAAGAACATCAATGCGAATGAGTTTGTGAAATTCAGAGCATATCCCAAATCTGGTCTGTCATCACGACCATATAACATCTGAAAGTTAAGATCCTCGAGGTAGTCACGGGCTTGCAGTTTACCATTCCACATCCGGAATCCAACTCCCTCTTACTTCTACAAATGAGAGGGTCTGCACCTGTTAGAAATATGTCGTCCTCAGAAGGTGTCGGTGTTAGAGGTTTATCATCCACAACCTTCAAGCAATGGTTTGGATTGGCTTCACTCCTAGTGAATCTCAGCTTCATCAAACAGCTATCAATCCTCTCATACTAAACCTGGGGTGTTTTTCTTCAGCCATAGAGGGCTTTCTTCCAACTGTATATATGAGATTCCTAATCATGAATCCTAAACCCCTCGGGTTGTTCCAAACCTGTGGACCTGCTACATGAGGGGAATGGCCCCCTTGTAAGATTTTCCTTTGGTACATCTCAGACATGTACATGCATGCTCTTCTTGAATTCAGGCATCCCTGTCACCATTTGACTCACATCAGGTAGGGCTCCACAATAAGTAGACCTTCAGTGCTATAGATGAGATGTGTCAATTGACATGGTCCCCAATGGACTATCCTGCAACTTGATACAAATTGCCAACCCTAAACCCATGAGTAAAAGCATCTTTTGAAAATTCTATTTTTAAACACGTACCTTTCCATCGATGAATGCCACCCTGAAACCTTTGACTTCCATTGCCGAAATGGACACCAGGTTCTTCTTACGATCAGGTACACAAAAGAGATTCTTGTAAATGAATCGAGTTAACCTCATTCAATTGAGGGGTAACATTCCTACACCTTTTCAGGGATAGGCCGCATCGGCTCCAAGTATAATCCCACAATTGTTTCCATCTCTACTAAATTAGAGAGATCACTCTTCTATCCGATGAAGTGCCTTGAAGCACTACAATCAATATGCCAGATTCCCAAAGAATCTGAAGGAGAGGGCCAATACAAGATAATGCTTCTTTATCTTATCAAAAACAACATTTGATTCTGCATACCCGAGGTTCCTTGCTTTCTCTGAAAAGTCGGCCATTTCCTTAATGACTTGCATTATCTGTCATTCCTCTGATCATTGAAGATGTCCCTGGAATGATTGTTATCCTCATCACAAGATGTGTCCCTGCCATTCGGACACTCCTTCGCATAATGACCGAACTTATTGTAACCAAGGCATCTGCCTTTCCTTCCACCCTTAGATCCGGACTTCCCAATGAAGTGATCTTTAGGTAGGCCATTAGAAGCTTCTGCTGCGCCATTCTGATAATATACTCTGCTTCGACTTCACCCTTGGTGAATTTGAAGAGGGATGAGGAATCCATTGATCCTTTTGTCCTTTCCCAAATGTCTTCAGTGATTGCTCTTTCACTCTTGCTTGGGCTTTTTCTTCACCTCAACTCTGATACCATGTTAATTTTAGGTATGTTCTATGCTTAGAGATATTTATTTCAATTTTCACAGTTAGCTCAATATCTTTTCCAGATTAGCAATCACATCAGCATTAAAGTAAACTGCAGATAGAACATAAACATAAATCGTAGAAGACAAGCCAAGACAAGAGGACACAAGACGTGGCGCTAGCCAGGGACAAAGCCCAATGTGGGGAAACCCTTGATCAATTCTTCTTTTATGTTCTTCAATAGTTCAGCAGAGAGAGAGAGAGAGAGAGATAATACATTTACAACAGAAGTCAACACTTTGACTTATCTAGATAAGAGCAGAGATCATCTCTAAGAAGATGATATATGAGATCAGTTGAAGACATGCTGCTTCAACTGATTCTCCAAGGTGACTCCTCCACCTCTCATTGTGTTGCATCTCATCATCATGCTGCACCTCACCGTGTTGCACCATGTTGCACCCATCATCACAATTCTGGACCTCTTGACTACTGCACCTTATGTTGCACTGTTGTCCCATGTGCCATGGTTGAACCATGTTGTCATACTGCATGTCTCATGTGCCTGCAGCACAATGCTTGGCACTGCTATCCATGTTGTCCATGATAGCCATGTTGTCCATGCTTGCTGCTGTACCATGTGCCTTCTGCCATGTCACAGTTGTTGTCCCACTTTTCCTTGCCATACCTTGCGACTGTCCCATATGTCTTAGCATACATGGCTGTTGTCCATGTGTCTAAGCAACACCATGTCACCTTGTTGTCCTATGCATGTTAGCAACACAATGTCCTTGTTGTCCCATGCATGTTAGCAACACTATGTCCTCGTCCCATGCATGTTAGCAGCACAATGTCCTTGTTGTCCCATATATATATATGCATTGTTGTACTAGTTGTCCCATGTACCATACCATTATGTATAGCCACCAATTTGGCTCCCACAAACTGCCGAACAATCTGGTCCACGCTGATCCTCAACACCTACAAGAAATGTCATAGACAACATACTTTAGCTCACTGTTTTGAGGTATGATTTGTTTGCTGCAACTTAGGTCTGGTTAGGGCATATCATAGTCTCTTTGCCAGCCTTCTTTTCTGCCCAAATTTGCTCCAAGATGATGCGGCTGCCCTTCCTTGTGGGGATGAGACACTTCACAATAATCCCGGGCGGTTCTAGCCTTTACATGGTCCACAGCCTGCCCTCACAGCAAGCTTCCATAGATTTACAGCAAATTGGTTAAGAGTTTGCCCATCCTCTAAACAGTTAATCCGGCTGCCCTTCCTTGCAATAATTCGGTCACCTAAGATAGCCTAAGACAGACCTTCAAACCTTCGCTGGAATGCTGCCTTAGATGCAGCCTAGTCATCCGTTTACTCGGCCTGTTACAAAGAACAGTCCTCAAATAGATCCATTGCTCGGCCTCCTTCATCTCCTCCTCATCACACTGTCCAGAATCTCCTCGGCCTTCTCAACAGCGTCCAAAACCCACGTTGTTCAGTCCTCCTTTTGTTGCGGTTAAAACAGAGATGTTTAAGGTGGTTGAACAGCGTTTAGGGCAGCTTCGATCTGCACAGTGTATAGCCTTGTGTCCACCATAAGAGTTGCCTTTCATGTAAGCTACCACATTAGGACGTAGAGCCTTCTCTTCATTGCCTGGATCTAGTTCTAGGGCATGCCTTCTCTATGACAGCATTGAGCTAGGGCATCCTCTCCTTAGGGCTGCGTAGATTCTTAGGATCTCATCCTCCCACCAAAAACCCAAAGACAAGTGGATAGGAAGAGAACACAAGAAATGTGTGTGAGAAATGACTCTCAAGTCATCTTCTTTTATACTAAAACGTTGAGCACATGTGGGGTTTATTTGGTTGTTGGCTGACCTTGATGAATTGTCTTATAACACAAATAAATTATAACTTCATGAATACTTATCGGGATCGGATGATCTTTAGATCAATCCTACACCTCTCGATGAGAGGGTTCCAAGAAAAATATCAGATGCCATAAATAAGATGACCCACATGGAGTTTGGCCCTAGTTGCCAGTTTTAACACTTCCTAAATTATTTTGGAACAAGATTAATTTTTATATTATGGAGCCAATTTTGGAGCTAGTAGGTCCCATTTGATTTTATTAGGAGATTAGACTTAGGAAAAGTTAATTTTGTTGTGGTTAAGTTACACATGGGGACCACCCACACTAGGGAAATACGCACTCCCTAGTTCAATTTCCATGGAGGTGGTTAAGTTTTGCATGGAGGTGGTTAAGTGAGGGCCCACGATGGAGGAAGAATTGGAGGGAAAAGTGCTCCACGAAATCTATATAAGGAAGGCAGCTCTCCTCATCTCAATCATCTTTTTGGTATATCGATTTCTCTTTGGTTGCTCGAGTTTCTTAGCCGAGTCACTCATTGTTTAGCACGAGTTCTTCAAGCGAAGAGCTCACCCTTTCTTCGGGGGACTTCGAGTGCCACCCTAGGAAGGTTTTTCTTCATTTCTTCAAGAGGAGGATCTCATTGTGATTTCCAGCAGTTGCATTCATCTCCAGGTGGTGCGTATTACTGGAGGACGCAGTGAAGAGGAGGTCGAGTTTGCTTGTGGTGTCTTACAGTGGAGTTCGGGTGAGAGATTTTCTGAAGAGGAGGCATAAGAGGATTGTTGGCATTTTGGAGAGTTTGGGAGTTGTTGGAGTGTGCTACTTTGCAGGGTGACTTAGTGCTCACGTGGAGGGTAGAGTATCAGTCTTTGAGGCTAAATTGTACTGTGGAGGTTAAGGGAAATACTTGGAGAGGTTTTTGCTTCATTTCCTGAGCTTGGAGATGGATTTCATTGTTATTCCTTGCAGACCATATTTCTTGAGCAGTTTGGCATACGGCATAGTGGAGGCCAAACTTGGGAGGTTGGATTATAGCCAAACCCTTTCTAGGTTTTTGTGGGCTTTGGCCAAGGAGCTTGGGGCTAAAGCTTCATCATTTTTTGAGCACCGGAGACGGGGTTTCTTGCAATTCCTTTCTAGCCAACAGTGCAATTTTTGGGAGACAGCGCAGAGCATTAGAGGAGCAGTCATTTTCCAGCTATGAGATTATTATTTATCACCTGGGTTCTGTCAAGCTTGCCCTTGAGGCAAGCCCAGGTGCATTTTCAATACTAATCGTACTTGCTCCATTTCACTAATAAAATCGCTCAGTTGGTTCTCATTTTTGGAGTATATTGAGCATTCGTTGATTATTTAATTTTTCTGTGTGAGAAGTCGATTTTGCTTTGCATATCATTGTTTATATAAGTTTGGAACATTACAGTGGTATCAGAGCTTAGATTCTGGCCCAGCCATGGGAAAACTTTTCTATGAGCGAGGAGGACAGCAGAATATTACTTACAGGAGGCAGAGGTACCGGATTAGGAAAAGGGAGTTGGAGATTACTCTAGACATGGAGGATCGTGGGAAGACTGTGGTAGCAGAACACATGGGTGAGCCCAAGAGTAGGGAGGAGATGACCTTCGATGGTCTCTTGAAAGCTTTGAGTGACTTGGCAAAAGGGAAGAAGGAGATGCTGGATGAGATCAAGATGCAAAACCAGATGCAAAGCACTCACTGGGAGTTTATAGTTGGAGAGACTTCAGGGGCCTCTCAACAGTTCGATCACCTCTCACCTATTGCGCAGTGGCCATCCTCGAGTGAGCCAACTTGAGCTACTTCACCCTCCTTTATACCTTTGGCACAGGGTGAGACTAATGGAGGAGAGGATCCGTCATTGATGGGGGAGCATTTCCGAGAGTGGCAGTCCATGGGGGCATACTTCAAAGAGGCTTTGACCTAAAGACTTTTGCAGGCTCAAACAGAATGAGAAGGGGAAAGGCTATGGCACGCAAAACTATGAGTTGCAACTTTCTATTGGGAATATGTTTTTTCCTACATATGATGGCACGACCAAGTGCACAGCACGTTCTTGGGTAGAGAAGTCGGACACATACTTCAAGTTGAACCCGATGACAGAGGTAGAGGCCATCAAGATGGCCACAATGCACTTGGAGGGGAAGGCACAAGATTGGTGGTTTCATGGTTTGTCCACTCTAGGGCATGCCAGCGTGACCTCCTATGAGGACTTCATGCAGAGAGTAGTGGAGCGCTTTGATCGGAGGGATCCATAGGCTCACTTCAGGGAGTTGACCCAGCTCAGACAGACAGGACATCTGAAGAATTGTATCTCGGAGTGTTTAAGGGTCTCAGTCATGGTACCTGATTTGTCAGATGTGAGGAGAGTATACAAATTAGTAGAGGGGTTGACATAGCCATTGCGGGGACTAGTGAAGTCACACAAACCATCTACTCTTCTGGAGGCAGTATCTTGCACTCGAGATTTGCGAGCGGTTATACCCAAGACCCGAGCTCCATTTCCTTCACACACTCCCTTCCCTCAGGAGGGAAGTGACACTAGAGCGCCCACAACACAGACAACAGCTCAAGGGCGGTGTCAGTTGGATGTCGAGACCAGTAGAGACCTCAGGAGGAGGAAGTTGTGTTTTACATGTCGAGAGCCTTGGGCACCTGGTCATCGGTGCACAGCGGGCAAGGCCCATTACATAGATGTCTTCTCAGACAATGATCAAGAGGATGATGGGGAGTTGGAGTTTGGTGGCTGAGACAGTGAGGATCCAACAGGGAGGGGACCACCACCACCACCACCTCAGGGAGGAGCATCTTTCACACCAACCGGGGGAATCCTAGCTTCTTTGTGCGGGATTCCCAAATTTTTGACCATGAGGATCAGAGGTACGATGCAGGGGCAACGTGTCTCAGTGTTGGTAGACCATGGGGCCACCCACAATTTTATTGATGCTTAGATGGTCCATAGGAGGGGCATCTCTACTGCACAGTTTGAGGGGTTTTCTGTCCTAATACCAATAGACAGGACTATGCAGTGCACTCAATATGTTCCCACTTTAACAGTGACTACGGGGAATTATTCGATGACAAACCACTTTTTCGTGGTGGATGTATCGGACACCAATATGGTGTTGGGTGTCCAATTGTTGTATTCCCTTGGCCGGGTTACCACCGATTGGAAGCAGTTTGTGATCGAGTTTGTTGGACCGGATGGCAAGCCAGTGGTTCTTCGGGGCATGCATTCGTACCCCCCTCAGACAATTTCAGCCCACAAGATGGAGGCTGATTTGAGGCATGGAGACATAGCATGGACAGTAGAGCTGAGAATTTCAGACGCTGGGGGAAAACCATGCCACCACATCCAGACATCCAGGCAATACTGGATAGATATTTAGCATTCTTTGGAGATAGACCGTTAGGACAACCACCTGACAAGGGATTCGAGCACATTATAGAGCTGGAGCTTGGTGTGCAGGCAATCATCACTACACCCTATAGGAATCCCAAGGCCTAGAAGGATGAGATCAAGAGGGCCATCAAGGAGTTATTGGCGTTGGGTCACATCAGACCGAGTTCCAATCCATTTCCTTCTTTGGTTGTGCTGGTGAAGAAGAATGACAAGACTCTCTGCATGTGTATTGACTACAGGGCCCTCAACAAGGAGACGTTGAAGAACAAGTATCAAATTCCACGCATTGATGAGTTGATGGATGAGCTTAGAGGAGCCTAGTACTTTTCTAAGGTAGATTTGCAGTCAGTGTATCATCAGATTCGGGTGAGAGAACAGGACATCTCGAAGACAGCTTTCAGATGTCATTATGGGCATTTCAAGTTCTTTGTCATGCCTTATGGGTTGACCAATGCACCGGCTACTTTTCAGTCGTGCATGAACTATGTGCTTCAAGCATAATTGAGGAGGTTTGTACTAGTATTCTTTGATGACATCTTGATCTATAGCAGGCCATGGGAGGAGCACCTGCAGCACTTAGAGACAGTCTTGCGCATATTGGAGGAGCAGCAGTTCTACCCCAAGATGTCCAAGTGTGAGTTTGGGCTGACACAGATGCTTTACTTGGGATTCGGGACACATCATAGGTGCAGATGGGGTCAAGGTACACGAGGAGAAGATTTGGGCCATTCGGGATTCGCCGGAGCCCCGAGATGTGACAGCATTGAGAGGAATTTTGGGCATCTGTACCTATCATCGGAAGTTCATGAAGGGCTTCTCACAGTTGGCAGCACCCCTTATTGATCTGACTAAGAAGGGGGCTTTTGTGTGCACAGAGGGAGCTCAGGCAGCATTTGATTGCCTCAAGGAGGTAATGAGTTGTTTCCCGTTATTGGCACTCCCATATTTTACTCAGCCTTTCACATTGAAGTGCGATGCATCAAGTGTGGAGATCGGGGTAGTCTTGTCCCAAAGAGGGCACCCCATTGCTTTCGAAAGCCGAAAGCTTCTACCTCATGAGATTTCGTATTCCATTTACGACTAGGAGATGTTGGCCATAATGCATGCATTGGCCAAGTTTAGACAGTACTTGATAGGGAACCGATTTAGAGTGAAGACAGATCACAATAGTCTTTGACATTTCATGGGGCAGCAGGGCCTCAATGATAGACAACAGAGGTGGGTCAGCAAGGTGTAGGCCTACGATTTTGGTATTGAGTATGTGCGGGGGAAGCACAACGTAGTGGCGAATGCACTGTCCAAGAGACCAGTCAGGCTTTCACTCATGAGCATTTGTCATGATAGGAAGGCTCAGTTATTGGTAGAGTACTCCAAGGATCGTCGAGCATGTGTGATCTTGGAGGGCAGCTATGCAGATGAGCGCTACAGGGTGATGGATGAGGTTATTTATTATAAGGAGCGCATATTTTTGGTTTTGGGATCCCAGTTGAGAGAACACGTCCTTCGAGCAGCTCGGATTCTCCTTTGTCTAGGCACCAGGGGTTTTGGAAGACATATATGGCGGTGAGAGAGCGCTTCACTTTGAAGGGCCTCAAGGGAGACGTGCTGAGGCATGTGCAGAAGTGCGAAGCTTGCCAAAGGAACAAAAAAGAGTTGACCCATCCAGCAGAATTGTTGCAGCCTCTTCCCATCCCTGAGGGGAAATGGGAGAGCATCTTTATCGATTTCATCGCTGGACTTCCCTCAGTGCAAGGGAAGGATTGTATTTTTGTGGTGATCGACTGGCTAACCAAGTTTGCACACTTCTTTGCCATACCGACACGATATTAAGCCTCACAGGTGGCAGAGTTGTTCTTCAGGGAGGTCATTTGTCTACACAAACACTCTAAAACTATAATCAGTGACCGAGATAGCCAATTCATGGGAGGATTTTGGCAAGATCTCTTCAGGCTAGTCGGCACTGAGCTCACCCCGAGCACCAACTGTCATCCACAGACCGATGGCTACACAGAGAAGGTGAACCAATGGTTAGAGGACTATCTCAGGAACTATGTGACAGCGCAGCAGAGGGCTTGGATTCGATGTTTTCATTTGGAAGAGTATTGTTACAACACCACCCATCACATGTCCATTGGTATGACTCCTTTCCATGCTTTATATGGTTATGATGCTTTGTCTATTGCTAACAATTTTTTGGAGACAGCAAGCCCCCAAAGGCCAAGGATTGGATCCTAGAGAGCTAAGATATCCTCAAGGCTCTTAAGGATAACTTACAGACAACCCAGAACCAGCAAAAGATGTATGTTGATCGGCATCAAGTAGAGAGGCATTTCGAGGAGGGGGACTTGGTCTACCTTCGATTGCAGCCTTACCCTCAGTCCATGCTGAAGCAGAAGGGGGCCAAAATATCTACAGTCGAGATTCTTTGGGCCTTACAGAGTGATCAGTAGGGTTGGAGAGGTGGCTTACGAGTTGGAGCTACCACTAGGGAGCAGGATCCATAACATCTTTCATGTGTCATACCTCAAGAGGGTGTTGGGGCAACAGGTTATAGCAATTGTGGAGTTGCCTCCACTTGATGACGAGGGGAATTTGATTTTGGAGCCAGAGGCCATCTTGGAGACCAGGGAGAGGAAGCTCAGAAGCATGGTCATCAGAGAGTATTTGGTGTGTTGGAAGAGTTTACTAGATGAGGATGCCACTTGGGAAGGGGAGCACATACTTGAGCATTCAACATTGAAGTTGCTTGGGGACAAGCAACGTTTGGGAGGGGGGGACTGTCATGTCCCTTCCTCAATTATTTTGGAGCAAGATTAATTTTTATATTATGGGGCCAATTTTGGAGCTAGTGGGTCCCATTCGATTCTATTAGGAGATTAGACTTAGGAAAAGTTATTTGTTGTGGTTAAGTTCAACACGGGGACCACCCACACTAGGGAAATACGCACTCCCTAGTTCGATTTGCATGGAGGTGGTTAAGTGAGGGCCCACGATGGAGGAAGAATTGGAGGGAAAGGTGCTCCACGCAATCTATATAAGGAATGCAACTCTCCTCATCTCAATCATCTTTTTGGTATATCAATTTCTCTTTGGTTGCTCGAGCTACTTAACTGAGTCACTCGCTGTTTAGCACGAGTTCTTCAAGCAAAAAGCTCACCCTTTCTTCGGGGGACTTCGAATGCCACCCTAGGAAGGTTTTTCTTCATTTCTTCAGGAGAAGGATCTCATTGTGATTTCCAGCAGTTGCATTCATCTCCAAGTGGTGCGTATTACTGAAAGACGCAGTGAAGAGGAGGTCGAGTTTGCTTGTGGTGTATTGCAGTGGAGTTGGGTGAGAGATTTTCCGAAGAGGAGGCATAGGACTATTGTTGGCATTTTGGAGAGTTTGGAAGCTGGAGGAGTGTGCTACTAGGCAGGGTGACATTCGCACTTCCTGGGCCAGTGCAGAGGCAGCACTTGGTGCTCACGTGGAGGGTAAAGTATCACTGTTTGAGGTTGAACTTTACTGTGGAAGTTAACAGAAATATTGGAGAGGTGTTTGCTTCATTTCCTGAGCTTGTCGAAGGATTTCATTGTTGTTCCTTGCAGGCCATGTTTCTTGAGCAGTTTAGAGCGCATAGGGCATATTGGAGGCCGAATTTTGGAAGTTCAATTCAGGCCAAACACTTTCTGACTTTTTGTGGGTTTTGGTGAAGGAGCTTGGGGTTGAAGTTTCATCATTTTCTGAGCACCGGAGACAAGGTTTCTTGTAGTTCCTTTCCAGCCAGCAGTGTAGTTTCTGGGAGACAGCATAGAGCATTAAAGGAGCAATCATTTTCCAGCTGTGAGATTATTGTTTATCACCTGGATTTTGTCAAGCTTTCCCTTGAGGCAAGCCTAGGTGCATTTTGCATACTATTGCACTTTCTCCATTTCATTAATAAAATGGCTCAACTGGTTCTCATTTCTGGTGTATGTTGAGTATTTGCTAATTGTTTAATTTTTCTGTGCGAAAAGTCGATTTTGCTTTGCATATCATTGTTTATATAAGTTTGGAACATTACAAAAAAGGCCTCAATGTAATGGGCCTTGCTTGTTGTACCTCTATGGCCTACTTCACATGGTTCCTAACAGGTGAAACACAACTTCCTCCCACGGAGGTCCCTCTTGTTCTCCTCATCCAGTTTCCCTCGCCCTTGGTTGGCTCTCGGTGGTGGAGCACTCGTGTCTCTTCCCCTCTGCTGGAATCCCTTTCTAGGTAGTAACGGTGCTCTAGCACTAGGGTAGGGCATCCTGCAAATCTCGGCCCCTCCCTGCTGCGACCTGCAAGGAAGTGGGCGAGATAGACCTCACTAATCCCTTCAATGACTCTGCTAGCCTCTCCACAAACATGAAGACCCCTGGCCTCTAATAGATCAGGCACCATCACTGACAACCTCAGAAACTTTGAAATGTAGGCCTCAGCGCTTCCTGTCCGTTTGAGCCTTGTCAGCTCCCCAAAATGCGGGTCCCTCCTCTTCAAACGCTCTAGTGCCATCCTAGTGAACTCCTCATAGGTTGCCACTCCAACATGCCCCATTATGGTTAGCCCATGGAACCACCAGTCATGGGCTTCTCCCTCTAAATGCAAAGTGGTAATTTTAATTGCCTCTCCTTCCGGCATCTGATTGAGCTGGAAATAGACATCCAGCTTCTCCACCCACGCTTTTGCTAAGCTCTTGGACAACCCATCGAAAGTTGGGAGGAACAATCTCCCCATGGTGCATTGTAGATCGGTGCCATGAGTGTAGCTTCCTCCACCTTGACCCTTTCCCCGGTTATTACCTTTCAACTCACAAAAATCCCTGAAGGTAACGGCCTCTCTAATTGATACTCTATAAAATAGTCCCCCATGGGCATCTCCTCTTGCCCTTGCGTCCCTCCAGCGACGAATGCTATAAATGTAGGAATCATGGACCTAGGTGGTGTGCTGGGAATGAGGGGTGCGTTGGGGCCATGACCCCCTTCATGATGCGAAGTATCAGAGCCCTCACCAATTTGGAATTCCCCTTGAATCCCTTTTCCCCTGTTGTTGTTGCAATTTTGTTGCCTCGGCTCCTCAATACCTTTGGACAAATCTTACACGACCTTGAGAAAATTTTGGGCAAACTCCTCTTCTTTACTCCCTCTATCTCCCACGTTATCCCCCATGTTTGGCCTTTCGACCTCTGGTTCAGTAACCTATGGATCTGGGGTGATTTGTAGTTGCCTCTCTCTGCTTTTGTACCTCTACCTCCTGCAAGTTATGTTTTGTTGGTCTTCTAGTGTCGTAGACCGATGGTGCTCCCCATAAGCTGAGCCAAGGCTATGAGCTCTGATACCATTGTAATATCCCTAACGAAAATTTACCGTAATAAACAAAGCATGCATAGACACAAACACACAGAAAAATTGCTCAAACATCAGAACACCAAAAGGAGCCAAAAACTGCGTTGTTGAGCCATTTTATTGATAAAGCATGAACTTACAATGGGTGCTTTTAAAGTATGCACCTGGGCTTGCCCAAGGCAAGCTAGCTAAGCCCAAGTGATGAATGTAAAATTCCCCCAAGCGTAATAGCTAGTCTTCCTTGGCTCTGCGTTGAAATGCCCAGAAAATGAGTTGTTGGGTGTGTAGAATCGTTGTTAGGGCCTCCTCGGATGCTCAGAAAATTCTAGGAAATTAACCTCGGGCTCTCCACCATATACCTAGAATAACCCACGAAGGAATTTGTAGATGGTTGACTTCGGAATTTCGGCCCAATTTCCCTCAATGGCACTATTGTTGGGTAGCTCGACCCGCCTGTCATTCCTACTGCAAAAAACCCCCAAAATGTCTATAATCACCAACAAAACACTTCCCTGAACTCCTCAAATTTCAGCCCCAAACTCCCTTCTCTCCTCAACCCCCAAGTGTGACTCCTCCAAGAACTGCACAGTGCTTGCGCTGCTGCTGTGGGAACCTCACTCAAACTTGCACTCTCTACTCTTGGATCGAACTGGAATGGATGAGACTCCCTCCTTGGGCTGGCACTCGAAGTCCATCGAAGCAAGGGTTGAGATTTCCACTCAGAAACACTCTTGTGCTAAACAGCACTTGCAGACTGGCTTCAGCTTAAGCGTGCTAGTCTAAGACAATTCTCAAATATTCATGAATGACGAAAATGAGTGTCACTTCCTCGTTTTGTCAAAGAGCCTCCAAAATGCCCATGTGGGCCCAGCTCGACTTTCCACCACCAAACTCGCTCCAATGAGTGTGTGTTTCCCTTGTCAGCCACATTTCTCGATGGGCGGCCCCCACGTACCACTAGTGGCTCGATTTTCCTCTTCCATCCTCTAACGCTCGAACTTCACTTTAATAAAAAATTCATGTGGGGCCTCTAAACCCACATTTCCTAAGTGCAAGTGCGAATTTATCCAAAACTGGGCAAAATTGATATTTCCCCTTAGCAATGTTGCTAAGTGGGAATATCATAGGTACACGAGAATTTTTCAACCCAAAACTTGTTATATTACAACTTTAATATAACAAACATACGCTCCCGTACCAGGGATCACGGCCCTTACAATTAGCCCTGATACGGGAACAACTAGGACTTGAAGTCAACAACTTATGACTATCACACTGCTCTTGAGCAAAGTACACTTGACTTGCTTGCTGAAGGAGCATTCAACTCAACCCTTTCAGTCCATGTACCTTGAACACCTGGCAGGTCCTTCTGCCACCTATTTTGCAGAAGGTGTTGCTGCTCCAATGCCTCTACCACTATTGCTCACAAGGTCCTTTGCTACACCAGATTTTCTTGCCTCTTCAGCTCATCAAATTATGCCTTCTATCAATGGCACTGCTCCTCCAATGTTACTGAACTTAGGCTGCCCTCTAAAAATGTCTAGCTGCTCCATAGATCATTGTTCTTAGGGTGTTCTAAACTACCTTGACACAGTCCCTTTGTTGCCCCCAAAGATGATTGTTCACAAGCTACTAAGTTTTCCCTCTAGCTATCCCCTTTCTACTCCAAGATACCAGCACTTAGGGCTTCTACAATCAACCCACACACAACAATACTAATGCACTTAGGGCTTTATATAGGCAGCCCTTTCAACTGTTATTTGACTCCACAAATCACACCACCTAGGCTACCAAACTGTCGTCCACAAATTTCATGTAGGACAAACTTCAACCATGCATCACCTAGCACTTCTTCTCCATGCAAACAAGTCCACATGCCCTGTTTCAGACCACACTTTTGTTCGGAGGATTGTCAGTGGTTATGTTCAGGATTAGAGGTCAAATTAGGCCTCCTTTTGGGTGACGGCTGCCCTTAAAACTCCCTATGCAGACTAGAACCCTTGCATCCTTTCATAACAGGACATATGAGCAATGTTCCACCAAGGTTTCGGGACGAGGGGGCAAAGGAGAGAGGATACGCGAGAGGGGACGTCAAGGTCTTAAAAACTTATAAATATAAAATATAATTTATAAATTGAGTCCACTATGACAATTGGGTTTGAATTGAAAAGCTGCAAAGCATGATCATTGATATGAATATAATAATCTAATATCATATAAATTTAAAATTCTAATTTATAATCATACATCATACATTATGATTAAAGTTTAAACCATATTGATGTTCCACTTCCTACTATGAACATTGAATACTAAACAGTGAATATTGACATAAAACTATAAAAGTCGGATACATCATACATCAAGAGTCAAAATTTTATAGTAATAGAATTATAAAAGACTAAAGTCAAGTCTAATACATCAAGAGTCAAAATTTTATAGAGTCAGAATAACATAAGAACATCAACATATCAAAAGATAAACAAGCATAATTTTGCTCAAGCCTCAAGGTAATGCCCCGTTAATCTCTGCATCCAGCTGCTGCATGAATAAATCAGGATCAACCATATCACCATCTGAATCTGAATCACTAGCATTCTCAAACATGCTAAGTGGCACACCAACCAACCCCATCTGTCTCTCATCAAGTCTCTCCTCCATATCTACCTGTGCATCATCCTCTGGATTAACATCCCATCGTGTTGATGGTCCCTTCAAATACTCAAGTGTCTTCCTATGCTCAAGACGTAGGGCACTGTGCACAGCAACTAACTTCTCCGCTCTTTTAGAGGTAAGCTTGTTCCTCTTGATAGAGTGGATGAAGCTATATGTGGACCAATTCCTCTCTGCTACAGAGGAATTAGCAATCTGAGACAACAAAAGCATAGCTAGATCTTTGAGCTCTGGAGCACCATCCCCATGCATCCTCCACCAACCAATCGGGTCATCTTGGGCTAGATCTATGCGATCTGCCCGAGCACCATGTGTGTTGAAGGAGTGTTTCTCAGCGGGTTTGACGTCTTACGAATGGAGTGAGGGGCCAAGGCGAATAATGAATTAAATTTATAAAAAAACAAATTGAAACCCAAAAGTATTAAAACTAATGTTAAATTTTAATTATAAACAAAATTTTATTTAAAAAAATCGGGCCCCTCAACCCCCCACGACCCCTCACGACCCCCTTTTCGGAAATGACCCCTCAGCACAAGGAAACGACCCCCTGGCATGTCCCCCTACATACCCTGTTTTTTGGGAGCGTGGGGAAACGATCCCTTCTCGTCCCCAAGTCCCCGAAGTGCGAGGGAGCTAGGAAACTAGACCCCTGGGGGGGGGAGTCCCCGTGGAACACTGCACCTAAGGCCTGTTGGAGCCTCATTCTAGGGCTCAGGCCTCATCCAAACTTGTTGAACAAAAACCCTTACATAGGACTGATCCTCAACCCTCTTTAACCCTTAACACAGGCCTGAAACAAACAAATAATACCCCAAAGACTTACCTCAGACTTTCATCCAACCTTCCTCAGCTCAACTCGTCCTTCTCTAATCACTAGAAAACCAAACTTCTACTCCTCTTCAAGCTCGCCCTCTTCCAGAGGTTGTTCGATCCCTTCCTTGACTTGAGATGCTCTTCAATGTCCTCCAACGAACTCATCTTATTCCTTATAGATTTCTATGGTGGTATCTATTCTCACCAAGGGTTGTGTCTTGTAGGCCAAGCCTGCATATACAAATCCCACCAATCATAAGAAATAAAATTATTTCGTTGGTCCTTTCGCCACATCATCGAAGACTTAGGTGCCCCTTAGCCTTTCAAGGGTGCCCCTCATTCATCCAATGAATAAACAAGGAATTTCTCCTCTTGCTTTTGTGCCCACAAGTTTGGGTACAAAACCCACTACTTGGGTACATTGCCCACAAAACCACATATTTGTGGGTCAACTCCTCACAAACCTAGTACCTCAAGGGTTGTGGGAGTACCTCCCAGGCTACACAAATTAAGACCTCAGAGGGCTGAGAGTCGACCTCAAAGAGTGACCTCAGTATAAGCCAAAAATACCTACCTCGGAGACCGAGAAAAAGCTACATGAAGGGCCAAAAGTGCTTCAGAATAGACTCGAAATTTGCCTCAGAAAACTCGGAATATATCTTAGGAAAAGACCTCAAAAAGAGTCTGAAATACCTCTAAAGGTAGCCTCAGAAATTCTTCATTTTGCCCAACGGAATACCCCATAAGAAAGATAAAAATAATGACACAAAATACCCTCAAACTTCGGCCTTCCTCAAATGATTCGTTCTGCCCTTGCCACTAAAATTTCGGAGTGAATAAGTTTATATTGCTTGTCTCTTTGAGAGAAGCCGAGCCCCATATATATAGTAAACGAGGTGGATTTTAGGGAGGGCCAACATGCCCAAAATCATTGAGCCGACCTATGAAATTTAAATTTTTAAATTCAAAATTTGGAGCCAAATTTTAAGTCATCCTTTGAGGCTGACTTTGACATAGGCATAATTATTATTTTATAATGAATTTCTTCACAAATGGAGGGTCGATGAAGATAGCTCAAGACCTATGTAAATTAATCACGAGATTCTTGAATTATTAATGCCAAAATTGACCAATAGAAGAGTTGTCATATAATATTCAAATTGGGGCTCCTTGACCAACTTTCAGGGCTTCAACTTTGACAAAGCATATCTCCTCAACCATGAGGAGTTATGGAGCGTGCCACCTACTGTTGGAATCGGTATGACGAGGCCAACAAAATGGCGATGGGCATGCAAGAAAATTCACTGTTCTTCGTCCTCAAATTCTTTAACAAGTGCAGTGCAATATGATCAGGCTTTTGGGCTTCCAGGATATCTTGACCATTGGAGCTTTCAATCAATGCAATCCATCGATGGATATAAGAGCGTTCATAGATCAATGTTCGCATCAGTGACAACACATTCAACAAAGGGCATGCTTTTCTAGGATATTTTCAGCCATTAAGACAGGTCGTACAACTACCAATCTGGGCACGAAATTTCAGCTGAGAAGGCACAAATTTAAAGGAGAAATATTGTTGTTTTATACAGGAAAACTTGGCACAAACCTTGAGACAGCAAGGGCATTGTTTTCTAGATTGTTTTCTGCAACATTTAGTGTTGTCTGCATAGTCCATACAGTCTGTACATCAGAGGCACAGAATTCTAGACAGCATGGGACACAGTTTTTGGGACAATATTGGGCACAATTTTTTAGACAAGTACAGTTGGTTTTGCTGGAAATTAATTGTTGTAAACTCGTAAATTTCTCGTGAGCATTTAATAAAATTCCCTCTTCTCTACTGGTTTTCCCTACAGGGTTTTTCAAGGGGTTTTGCCCAAAAATCTCATGTGTCAATTTTTTGGGGTTTTTACTGTTATCTTTAGCATTTAAAGTTTAGATTTACTCTTCAGTGTTTCTATTCAAAAAAATCAGATTGCATGTATTTGGGTTTAAATAAATTATTGCTGAAATTTTTATTGGAGTTGGAAATACAAGTGTTGACTAAGTTTTTGATGAAACTCCTGCATGAGATAATCACATTGTAAGTGAAATTTCAACATGGTATCAGAGCAAGGTTGCTGAAGTACATTGGACAGGTGTTGACATAAGTTTATTGCAGGGATTGCAAAAGGGGATTGTGAAGGAAAAAGTGATTGTTAGTTAGTTGGGGGAGATGGCTTCTGGTATGAGAAATGAGGACAGGTTAGAAGGGGTCTCTAACTACTTGCACTGGAAAGTGAGAATGGAAGTTGTTCTCAAGGAGAACAAGTTGTGGAACTTCGTTAGCACTGTTGTGCCTGTACCCATATCAGATCCTGTTGCTCTAGATGTTCATGAGGTGAAGGAAGAGTCAACTACCCCATGAGCAGAGTACAATTAAGAGCAGTCAAAATTTTCAAAACCTCATCATTATCATGTAGCTTATAGTCATCATATTGTAATCCAAATTCTGCAGCGCTATGGGGTGATGATGTGAAATGATTCTAGTATGTTTATAAAGCCATGTAATACATCTAGGTAACTTAAGCATTTTGATAGAGAGTTTTAACTCTAGGGAGTTTTTTTCCTTAGCTAATTATTTGTGTTTCTCAACACTAAATAACTGGTTAAGTTTTTCTCCCACATCCCTCAAAGCTATAATGAGGCTTGATGGTAAGGTCTTAGGTGAGTCCTAGTGTATAGAGTCGATGTAAATCACCATACTAGATCATGTATAAAGTTTTGCAGAATTTGGTTGTGTCTAAAGGTCATTTTTTAAGTGTCAAAAATTGCACCACTGAACGGGATTTTTATGTGATATTTGATGTAAAATGTTAACAGTGATGTCTATAGAAGTTGTAGAGGGTATGAGTACTTAAAATAACACCTCAACTTTCTATCTAGACACACTTTGAGGGTGGAAAAATATGTTTATACCCCTCTAGGGTCATATTTTTTTATTTCCAGCAAAAAAAAGGCAAAATAATTAGCTGGAAATTGGTCATAAAATTAAAATTCTCTCCAAGTGAACAATATTTTAAAAAGAATGTGAACTTTCCCAAGAAAGGAATCTCCATGAATCAAGAAGGAAAATCCTAGAAAAAATTCATTAGTCCAGAAAAGCAGTTAATTACCCAGACAAAATCATTTTTTTAATAAGATGGTCCAAGTTGGTTAAGTTGAATGAGAAAATTTCAAGGGGAAAATTGGGAAAAAATATTTTTTGGACTGGGATCAAATGTTTGGGTCAATCCAACTCCATTTTCAACGAAATCAAACTCCGTCTTCAAGATCAGCGCTGGAAATCAAGGGTCGGGATTATTTATAGGTGGATCAAGCTTCCAACTAGTCGTTTTCTTCTGGGATCAAGTCTAAGTTGTGCAATTCATTGGACCTAGCCATTTTCACTTGGAGAGGGATCTAGATCTCTCATTTTTTCTATAAATTGAGCTCAAAGCTCCTCATTGTAAGACATGAAAAATCAAGCTCTTAGCTACTGAGCTCTGATACAATTTGTATTGGATTTTACGAATAATAAAGCAAGTCTTCGGGGGTAAATTGGTAGTGTTCTTCTTCCATGACTATGGTAATGTTGATTCATTGCGCTTAATTTTCTACTAGGTTTATTAATTGTTATTTCCATTCACTACTGTAGATTTATTGGTATATAGTTATCTTGCACTAGTATTTGGATAAGTACTTTAGATTTGGACGTTATAGTGAGTTTTCAGTGAACCCCTAGAACTTCCTTTCATTGTATTATCCTATCCCATCTAGATCTAACAATCTATTTGGAATTGTGTAGAAATCATTTTATTGAATCAAATCCCAAGCGTGAGGGGACTTTTTCAGTTAAACTAGCCAACTCTTGAGCATAGAAGTTGAAGAACCCAATTTATTTTCTTTAAAGACTTATCTCACAAAAAAATTATGCAAGGGTTTCTTGGCCATTGCTTGTAAAAAAAATTATTTATCTTCAAAAATCTTTCTCATTTTAATGTGCTATTGTTGAATAATGGCCAATATAAAGCTTATTCCTACTAATCAAGAAGCAAAGTTGTACTCATACTTATTGGATCTAGTAGATCTATAAATTTGTAAATATTCTTTGTCTATATATTTCCTAACCCTCTTTATATATAACCGATTTCCCTTGTATCTATCTCTGTTTGTCTTTTGGAATTTCGTAGATCTGGCCAAAGAGGAGGTTTTTTTGCTTGCAATTCCTTCAAAAAAAAATTGTAGGTGGAATATTTGAAAAACAAAAGAAAATCAAAATTTTCTTGAAGGCGTCCACGGGGTCTTGGATAGACGGTGATTGGGTGCTTTGTTAAGGCACTCCTTGATGTGACGTCATCAGTTCAATTCCCCACCCTGATCGGGCTGATATATTGGACATGATGAAGATGTAGTCCTGCCAAGCTTAGAAAAAAAAAAATCAGGCATTACCCTTCCATTTGATTAAACCCTCTTTCTCTCTGCGCAAACCCTAGACAGCTAGGGTTTCAAGGTTTTTCATGTTCATTCTTCAAGTTCGATTTGAATTGATTCATCATTTTTGGCTTGAGGAATTATAAAATCAAATTTTGTTGAAACCGACTACCGTTTGCTACAAGCAAAGGGAGTCTCTTTTTCTATCTAAAGCAAGATTCCTTCAAGGGTTTTCATTGAATAAATTTTTCAATACATTTTCTCAAATCAATTTGGAAGGATCTCACCATGGTTTTTCAAAAAATTTACAGATCTAAAATAATTGTTTTGGTGAGGCCACAAGCCTTTGAGGTTTCTCCTAGCCTATGAGATGAATGGTTCTCAAAGATCTAATTTTCTTTTTTGTGGTTTCAGAAATTTAAATTGAAATTTTTTGGAGGAGCCACAGGCATTTGGGGCCTTTTTATGTTGGTCACAAGCCTAGAGATGCATATCCCTTTTGCTGGTGTGAAAGTCTGGTCATTCCTTTCAGTAAAAGTGAAATTCCTCTTAGGGATTTAAATAAAATTCTTGGAAGCATGTCTCAGTTTTGCTTTCTAAAGGAGAACTCTATTTTGTGGAAGTTGCCTACAGAACTGGGCATTTTCTCCTCAATCGCGAGCTATTGATTGACCGAGAACCTCTTTGAGCGAATAAATAAATAAATAAAATAAAATGAGATTTTTTATTTTAAAGGAATTAAGCTTGGGAATTCGACATTTAAATTTTTCCAAGTCGTATGGTTTTCCCTTAATATTTTGTGTATTTCCTCATTGAGCTTGGACGTAAAACTTTTGGATCTAACATCGCTTGGAGGAAAAATCAGTTTCATTTTTGGGAAAAAAATTTATTTTAATTATTGTAAAATCATTATAAAAAAATTTCCCTCATTGTTAACTTAAGGAAGGGTATTTAAATTCCATCTGTAAACCCTCCTTAAAGTTTAAAGCCCTTTCTCTTGTCTAAAGGGGTATCCTTGTAATATTAATAAAATAATTTTTCCTAGAGGGAGCTTGGGATTTATTCCCATGGTATCCCACCTCCTTGTCAGGAGGATTTCTTGTGGTTATGATTAACTTCTTAGATTTGATTAATTTCATTGCATTTTATATCTAATCTCTTGAATTGCATCATTTTGCCATTGTTAAATCTACATGTCATTTGCTATTTACTTGATCTAATTGCTATTGTCATCTCTATTGCTACTTGGTCTAATTGCTATTGTCATCTCTATTGAGAAGTTCTTGTCTTTATCTCACTTGTGTTTTAGATTGAAGTGTTATATCTTTAGCAATTAGATCTCTTTAGTAATCTCATCTGCCATCACTTTAATAACTACTTGTGCTCTTAAAAGATATATTATAAGTGAAGTGACATCCTTGATCTAAACAATAATCCATTTCACTTTAAGAGCAATTTCTATTAAAGCACTTGTGTTATTTCTCTAATGCTATGTTTCATTGAGTACTTCTTCACATGCTTCATTGATCATTGTTTCATTAAAATTTTGTGCTCAAAGTAATCTTGATCATAAGTAGATTGGCATTTCTCTCTCTGAAGCATTTTGTTCTAATTGTATCTCATCGAAGCATTGCGTCAACATTTGCATTCCATTTGCATATTAAATCTATGATTGCATTTTTAGAATTTACCTCCAAGTATAAGCTTGGTTGATAGAAATTTTAAGATCAACTTCCCTAACTTTCATTCAATTTGATAAATTTGAGTTTAGAGCAAAGGTCAAAACACGTGACCTCGCAGTTCTCTTGTGGTCGAACCCTTGTAGGAATGAAGAGAAGTGGGTTTTCAAGGAGTATAGGTGGGTATCGTTAATTATGGACTAAGTGCTTCCTCGGCCTATCCTTCTTATTTTTCACCTCAGTCTTACCAAGTTTTGAGAAATTGAGGGGAAACTTCTCACCATAGATTAGGCATATAATTAAAATCAACCAAGATCCTTGCATCACACATAGTCTAATCTTGCATTCATTCATCTAAAATTGTCTCATTTTGCATTTGTTGATTTGTGAGCATTTCATCTTACTTGCAACATTGTCTTACATTTCTCTTGTACTTGTCATTTGAATTACTTGTTCATTGGCCTATAATATTGTTCTATATTTTTGAGCATCTCTTTAAAGTACAAGTTTCATTTACATTGCAAGTTCTATTTTTTTTGGTCATATTTCAATATTGCGCTATCATCTTGTAATAACACTTGTCTTGTAGCATTGTTATTCTTGTAACTTGAAATATTATTTTCATTTGCAAGTATTATATCTTTATTTGAGCATTGTTTATAAGGCACTGGTCTCTCATCCTTTATCTTATAAGTGTCATATTGATTTAATTGAATCTATCTATTGATATCTGCATTGCTCATTAATATTTATACTTGCTAATTAATCATTAATTCAAGTTATATTGGATGGTAATTTCCTTGCCCTTTATCTCCTAGAACTTGTTGTCTTGAACAAGTTTTCCTTTAACAATCATCATTAGGGTCCACCACCCATAGCTTGCCTAGGAAAATTAACGTCAATATACATTTGGAGTGTGATGACTTGATTTTCCAAATGTTCCAATGCTTCTTTAGCATTAGGAAACATCATCCTGACGCGGTCATAACACATATGTAGTCCATTTTGTCTTTGATGTATCGGAGGTTTTGATGGCATTTGTAGGGAGTTGTGGACTAGATTGGTGACCATTTGGAAGAGAGAACAACTGGTCTCACCTGCTAGTTGTTGCTTATGAACTAGCTGAAAGGTTGGTTGAGTAGAACATTGGGTTGTTCAGAAGACAGTTGACCAGGGAGGAGTTGCCCAGGTTTGGTGGATCATGCAACAAGAATGAGCTGAGGAGGAAGGGCCTTTGCTTCATCTGCAAGGGACCCTGGGGACCTAACCACTGATGCATGGGTGACACCGAGGAGACGACAGGGGGAGATCAAAAGGAGATTCCTTCTTAATTTCAGGATGAGGATTCTTCTTTTATAGTTGAGTCCTTGGACACCTCTGATGAGCATGAGCAGTCAGGGGCAGTTGTTGACAACAACTCAACGATGCAGCCATGTTTGGTAGAGGAGATTGATGAGCAACAACGTGTACTCATTCAGCATAAGCAACACTTAGTGGAGCATAGTGCACATGATGGGCCATCTTTGGAGAGTCAGTTGGTGGCTCATGTTGAGCCCATGAAGGACGAGGATGAGCAAACATCCTTGGGGCCAACCATTGATGAGGAGCAGGCAGATGTACAGACAGCCACTGGGGAGATAGTATTTGCAGACATGGGTCATCAGAAGGCACTGGGACCTGACAGGACAGTTTTGCAGGTGAGGAGTGGACCGGTGGAGCATGGAATTTTCAGTGAAATGAGGGAGACTCTTTCGGAGACAGTGGTGCATCCATCTTTGGGTCTACCCACTGACGAGGTGCAAGTATATGCAATGGCAGCTAGCGAAGTTGTAGTATTTCCAAGTCGCAGCCCTCTCCGGGAGTACATAAACAGTGCATGTAGCATGAGTTGCCCACTTATAGGGAGAGAGGCAAGGATTCCTAGACGTGTCCAGTTGATTGGTTGGGCAGAGGTGCATGAATTGAGCATGATGCAGCTCAAGGGGCTTGTTCCATATACAGGTGCCTATGCATCCGATTCTTCCCACAGGATGGATTGGCGGGAGATCATGAGTTGGTATCCTATTGATGGAGTGTCATTCTTAGTCAGGAGCGGGGTACAGCAGGGGCCCTTAGAGATAGGGGACACTACATGGGCTAATTGGCAGCAGAGCATAGGTTGCTCGTCCATCAGCATTCCCTCACAACATCAGCATAGTGGGGTTGACCTTGGTCTATGCCATAGGTTGGATTGGAGAGAGGTGATGAGTTGGTACGGGGTTGATGGAGCAACATTCATAGTTGGAGCTATAGCACAGCAGGAGCCTTGGAGTATTGATACTTGTTCTTGGTGGCATTGGGATCCAGGAGAATTTGTTGATGACAGGTTCATTCAAAGATTCGTCTAGGATCCGGGCATTGAGGGGTCCATTCATGGTAGATTGACACAAAGGAATAGCATCACACAGTGGTTTGTATGGGATCCAGGCATTGGGTCTCATTGGCATTAGGCCACCAGATTGGTCCACAAGTTTGGATTGTTTGAGGGCAAGCAATCTTGGGGCAGGAGGATTTGTGATGTTTCTTTTTTTGGTGTTCCTCATGGCATGGTTAGGATGGACTTTCAGGGTTGGAGGCAGACAGGTCACAGGTGCAGGTTTACTTCATCAGCAGGCCCAAGGGATTTTGGAGATGTTTCATGGGGTTTTGAGGAGATTTTATGGGATCCGATGGCATTCGCTTAGCGTGTTCCGTCATTTGCATAACTTTCCTTTCATTTTGTTGCATTCTAAAAACTTTCGAAAAACAGGGTTATTATTGGGCCTAACTCAATTAATTACGCTTAAGGTGGCATTCCAAAAGGAATACTTGACAGAACACCTTAGTGTAATAGCTCGTTGGAACCAGAACGAGAAGATATATAGGATGGAATGGATAGAAGTGATTTTCAGTGCTCTGAGGAGGCATCGTGGCCAATTTACCCTTTTCCCACATTAAAAAGAATATTTTAATTGAAATAAACAGAGGGAAAAGCACTCCATGATTAAAATAATAATAAAATAGGAGGTTCTAGAGGGGTCCATCAGATTTATAAAAAGAGGAGGAGGCCATTAGAGGACATCTAGGATTTTATTTTTTCTTGTATGAGAGGTTTGAGAACCCGGTTCTCTACTTCATTCGTAACCTCAGGACAGAAACCCTCGGGTGATTTAGAGAGATTGGGCGAGTACCAATCTCCCCTTAGTGAATTCATCCAGAATTCCCAGTAGACCTTAGCAGTAGAATTTCAGTTCAATTTTGGAGGGTCAGTGCAATGTAGCAAATTATCTTGGAAGCCAGCTTTTCATCTCAGCTATTTCGTTTGTATATGCATGTAACCCCAGTTTATATATTATAAATAAAGCTGGGATTATTTTTGCTCATAATTTGTTATTTGCAGTGCTATGTTGCTAAATTTTACATGGTAATCTTTTTTTTATGAATGAAAATTTATTTGAAGAACTTTTGAGTTATAAATTTCGAGAAATCTCCAAAATTTTGCAATTGGAACATTACAAGGAGCTCCGGTACATTCCTTTTATAGGAATGGGTGCATTCCTCCAATGGAATGGGTATATCCTCCCTAGTTAAGAGGGAGAGATAGACACATCATTCTTGTCTTCACTTGGGAAGATAGAATGGAGGATTGGGTAAGCATCTAGCATCTGACACTCTTTGAAGATAGGGCATCCAAGATAAGAGTAGTCGTAGAGGACCAATATTCTTTGAGGACTGGGAATCCAAGATAAGAACAATCCTGGTGGAACATTCTCTGAGAGAACCCAGGTGGGGTATGTTCCGAGAGAGACAATGATGAGGGTGTATATAAATCATTGGTCTCACCAGCATTGTGCTCTAGTCTTATGGAGAGATAGAGCGGTTAGTCAAGGCCTTGCTATGTGACAATGTTGGATGACATGATGCTAAACAGATGGGTTACCAATCCGACTATTTTTATGAGAATTCTTCAAATTGAGAATGTTCAAGTACCTTGTATGAATTATGAATACCTCCCTAGTTAAGAGGAAGCATTGAAATATGTAACTAGGTTCGGTCTTTATAATGACATGTGTAATCATGATTTTATGTAATTGATGAAAAGAAGAAAAATAAAATTATTTATGTTATGCTTGAGTCATGGGTTTCATGCTCAAGGAATTTTATTTTATAGATGAAGCTCCCATTGTGAGCTATTAGGTTTGGTCATCAAGTCATAAAGTCTATTGAGTCAATGTCATGTATTGAAGACCCATTTGGGCATGTTACATATGTAATTAAGTCATTGTAAAGAGTCTAAAGATCCTCCAAGACCAAGTCCAAGCACCTCCAACAAGTCGGCCTTCAATGAAGCAATCAGCCTTCACTAAGATCAAGTCGGCCTCAAGTCATGAACAAGAAGCCTATATAAGGAGGCACTCGACCTCTCTCAAGGACACACTTCACACTTGACACTCGAACACAAGTAAGAGGAAAAGGTGTGAGATAAAGGAGGACGAAAGAAGAAAAGAAGATCAAAGTTTTTGGGATCAGTTTTGGGCTACTTCTCTCCACACATGCGAAGAGATCTAGGGTTTCAATTTGCTGCAGAAAGGTCGAGTTGCAGTCACATCAAAGTGTCAAAAGATTGGTGTCAACAAGGTCTAGTTTGAAGGTTGAATTCACTAGGAAAGAAAGGGAGGCATAGCGAAGGCAAAGGAGGATAGATCTCTCCATTATCTCCTCTCTCATGTGACCTAGGGTTTCTGAAGCTAGGGCCGAAAAGTTGCAGAAGTTGCAGGTAAGCCGAATTGCAGTAAGGACGAAGTTGCAGTAAAAGTGTTGTTGAGGTCGAAGTTGAAGTCAAGGAAGAAGTTGCTTTGACTTAAGGGCAAGGGTGACTTGGTCTTGGAGGAATCTTGGTCAAGGGTCTTGGTCTTGGAATTCATCACTTGAAGATTCTATAAGAAGAATTTGTTTGGGTTTTCCTCTCAAGTTGGAGAGGTTTGGCCCTGGCTGATCGCCTACATTTTGTGTCCCTTGTCTCATGCTTATTTATGATTTGGTAGTTGTTTGATGATAGAAAACATTAACATAATCAAGAGAAAGAAAGAAGCTAATAAAAGACTAAGTAAAGTTGCATCACAAGCAGTTATCATTTCTAGAGAAATCAACTCATCCGTCTGCCCTAGATATCTCAACAATATCAACTCAAACATCTGTGTTAACAGTGGGGTGCACACCAGACATGCAGTGAGTGGGGTTGGATATGTGAGATTCTAGTTCGAGTCAAGTGGATATCTAAAGGGTGACCATGTACTTTGGGTACCAAAATTGAGAGCAAATCTCCTGTTTGTGGCAATGCTGGAGGATGGCAGATATGTTGTTCTATTTTGTAATGGACAGGTAGTGATTTATCTGATGGGAGAGTGTGGATGCAGCACGAGTTCTTGGCTGTGTGGGCAGGATGTACACGCTGGCAGGTCATCTTGTTGATGATGAGTCCGGAAGGATCTCATGTTCGGTGGTAGTGCCAGAGGGAACTAGAGGAGAGGATTCTTCTAGCTTGGTCAGGAGACTGTCATGGTTTCAGATGACGAAGGAGGATGCTCATTGTGGGAAAGAGGAGTCCCTTTGGAGCATGGGTTACTGGCACAGGTCTTAATGTCAAAGAAAGGTAGCAAGACAAATTGCTGAGTCAGAGGGAGCTTCTGCTTCAAAGGGAGTTGTTATAGTAAACAGTCTGATGGACTTGAAGTCAAATCACAGAGGTGGTAGAGGTACTTCTGCAGTGGTTGTGCAATGACAGTGCCTAGCCTGCAATAGTGACCGAGCAAGTGTCACTTACTAGACACTATATTTATAAAGTGGCTTTTTATATTTAATTACTGAAAGTGAGTGAATTTAGAAAGCAGTTTTTTTCTAAAAGTGATTTTATAAAATTTGAGTGACTTAAGTGATCTTAGAAAGTGTTTTTTCTAAAAGTGACTTAAGTCGTGTCAATGAGAGATTAAGTCACAACCGTTGATCTTGAGATGGCAAGATTTAATGGTTTCAGTAATTAATGAGTTTATAAAAGGAGATGGCGGAAGCGAAGAGGCACACTTTTAAAGAGAGAAAGGGAGGAAAAGAAACAGTAGAATAAGAGAAGCAAGGAAGGGTACAAATTCCAAGGCAGCTAACAGCAAGAGAAAGGCACATTTCTCAAGGAATCTTGCAGCAAGGAAAGGGCATGCTTTTCTAGGAGATTTTCAGCCATTAATGCAGGTCGTACAACAGTGAAACTAGGCATAAAATTTCAGCTGAGAGGGCATGAATTTCAAGGAGAAATATTCTTGTTTTGTACAGGAAAATTTGGCACAAAAATCTAGACGGCAAGGGTGCTGTTTTCTAGACTGTTTTCTGGTGCATTTAGTGCTGTCCACACAGTCCGTACAGCAGAGGCACATAATTCTAGACAGTGCCGGGATCAGTTTTCGAGAGAATATTGGGCACAATTTTTTAGATAAGTGCAGCTGGTTTTTGCTGGAAACTAATTGTTGTAAACTCATAAATTTCTCTATGAAAATTTAATAAAATTTCCTCTTCTCCACTGGTTTTCCCTTCGAAGTCTTTCCAGGGGTTTGCCCAAAAATCTCATGTGTCAATTTTTGTGGGTTTTTACTGTTATCTTCAGCATTCAAAGTTCAGATTTAGCCTTTGGTGTTTCTGCTCATAAAAATCAGACTGCATGTTTTTGGGTTAAAATACATTATTGCTGAAATTTTTATTGGAGTCAGAAATCTAAGTGTTGACTAAGTATTTGATGAAATTCCCACATGAGATAATCACATTGTAGGTGAAATTTTAACAAAGTCTGTGGGATTGTAAAGAAGGGTAGGGGTGTGGACACACCTTGTGTAGCTACATCATCTTGGAGCCCTTGACGTGTTCAACATCACCTTGGATCTTGACATGTGTACACTTCCAGTGGAGCGCTCTTCACTTGTGTTGGCCTGCAAGTGTTTATTGTAGGTTGCTTGTAAGGGCATTGGCCCACATTGTATTGTCTGCCTCCCTTATCTCCCATATATATAGAGGCAGGAGAAAATCCTTCATCATCATTATCATAATTATCACTCACTTCTTTGTACTTGTCTTCTTGGAGGAAGTCACTACGTTTCATGAGGAAACCCTAGGAAATGTTATGACATCTAGAGAGGATGTCCTGATCTGGACCTTGTATTTGTGAGGTATTAGGGTTTGCTCATGTGAAGAAGACATTATTGATGATCATTCTTCTCTCTCTTCGATCCTCTTATGTAATTGATCTCTATCTCTTTTGGGGTCACTAGGGTTTCTTGAGCTTGTTGGAGAATCCTAAAGATTAAGGTTAGGGTTTCATGCCTTGGATATTTCAACAGTAGAGTGTTGAGATGACACCATAGGCTATGCTTATTGAACTGAAGAAGAGCAGGTAATGCCATGCCTTCAAGGACATGCTTATGTGATGCATGTTTATTGGATCTCCTTAGTGTGAACTAGTGATTTTCATTGTTTTCTGTAGCTAGGTTTTACATAGCAAGTGGGTTGTACTACCCTTGTGATAAGGCTAGGGTATGTACGGCAATATTATGCATATTAATCAAGTTTTCAGCTGTCCAAAACTCGTGTATATTGCAGATTTTATTTTCAGCCATGTATGTTCTTCATGGTTTGTAATTTACAGCTATATATGTCTTGTCATCAACATAAGTAAAGGGCTATTATGTTAAGTGATTTAAAATTGTAAATGACGAATATAAGGGTTGTTTTAATACTGTGAATGAGAGTTTTCAGATCCAAATTATGCATGATAAGATTGTCTTATGTTGAAAAATGTGTAACTAGGTTCGGTCTTCATAAATATGAAATGTACTTTGGATTTTTGTATATTGTAAAATGAAAGAAAAATTATTATTATTATTATTATTATTTATGGAGCATGGGTTTCATGCTCAAGGTCTTTTATTTTAGAGGTCAAGCACCCATTGAGTGCTTCTAGGATTTGTCCTATGTCAAGAAGTCAAAAGAGTCATTGTCATAAGTTGAAGACCCCATCAGGCACATTGTAAATTGTAAAGAACATTATTTTCGTCAATAAAATTGTCAAAGTACCCTTCAAGACCAAGTCGGCCTGGCAGCTGGGAAGTCCGCCTAATTTGAGGAGCCACATCCATCTTAAGAAGCCTATATAAAGTAAGGAACTCAACCTCCTAGGGGGACATTCATTCACTCATTCACTCAAGCGAAGGAGGAAGAGGAAGAAGGAAGAGGACCAAGAAGACTTGTTTCTGCGCTATTTCTCTCTCACACGTGCGAAGGCTAAGGTTTTTGTTGTTGGTCTAGGGCTTTTCTTCTGCAAGTTCGATCTTGAAGAAGGAAGAGAAAGAAAGTTAGCAAAGGTCACATTAGGCCATCCTCAAGCACCAGAAAGAGGAGAAAGCCAAGCGAAGGTCTAAAGAAGTCGTGGGAGGCCAGAATAAGCTCACATGTGTGGCAGCAGCTGCTCCTCGGAGGGCCGAAAATTTCATGCCAGCAGTGGGGGCTGAAATTCTGAAGTTGGGGGTCAAAGTTGTGTCATTGGAAGAGAAGTGACTGGGTTTGACATGGACAAAGGAAGCACATCATCCGGAAGGCTTGGACTTGGTCTTGAAGGGCATTGGTCTTGGTCTATAGGTCTTGGAATTCGTCAATTGAAGAATCTATAAGAAGAGAAGATATTTGCGGGTTTTCCTCTCAAGTGGAGAGGTTTTGGCCCTGCTTTGTACCCTACATTCTTTGTTCTTGTTCTTCTTGTTTTGGTAGTTGTTTGATGATATACAAA
Organism: Pinus tabuliformis; assembly: GCA_031772625.1. Classification (NCBI taxonomy): domain Eukaryota; kingdom Viridiplantae; phylum Streptophyta; class Pinopsida; order Pinales; family Pinaceae; genus Pinus; species Pinus tabuliformis. The sequence continues at coordinate 911,877,074 of CM062818.1, read as the reverse complement.
CATAATAATAAGTAAATAAGCTAATAAGTAAGAAAAAGTAAAAAGAGATCACAAACAGTTATCAAGAAAAGAGAAATCACTCTAATCATTGCCCTATAGATTTCTCAACATGGTATCAGAGCTAAAGTTGGCTTAGGGCATTATGAATATTTCTACAACCTTGAAGAAGTTTCTAAAGAAGTGTTCAAAGGTAGCAAGTCATCTTGAGAAGGGCTTCAAAGAAGTACGAAATCTTCTATTGACTCCAAAGAAGGAAGTGATCAAGACAAAGGACGAAGGACTCTTCTCAGCACTCACTGCACATTTCAAGATGAGAGAATTTGGGTGATAGATAGTGGAGCATCAAAACATATGACTGGCCATCACAAGCAACTAAAAACACTGTCAAAAGAAAAGTCCTCTTACTCTATAAAGCTTGGTGATAATAAGAGCTATTTTGTGAGAGGAATTACATCAACCTCACTAGAGTTGGAGAATGGAGGAAATATTCATCTCAACAACATCCTATTTGTTCCAGGTTTGCATAAGAATTTACTTTCCATTTCAAGTCTAGAAGATAAAGGTGATAAAGTGGCTTTCATTGATGGAAGAGTTGTAGTATGGGGTAAAAATTCAAGCATAGAAAATGCAAGAATGATTGGAATTCGTGAAGGAAGACTTTACAGGCTGCTAACTCCCCTTGCTCAAGCTTTAGTTCACATTGAAATCAGCCCATGTGAACTTTGGCATAGAAGATTCGGTCATCTCCACTTCAAAATCCTTCCAACCCTAAATTCAATAGTAGATGGAATCCCCGAACTGAAAGAAGATCACGAAGGAGTATGCAAGGGATGTGCATTGGGTAAGAACACCAAGAGACCATTTGGAAGCAGTGCTTCAAGGTCAAAAGAAATCTTGGATCTTATTCATTCCGATGTTTGTGGTCCTATGACTCCTAAATCACTTGGAGGTCATCTATATTATGTCACATTTATAGATGACCATTCAAGGGAAACTTGGATTACTTAATGAAATCCACAAATGAAGTATTTACCAAATTTCAAGAATTCAAAGTTGAAGTAGAGAACCTTACAGAAAGAAAAATCAAGATATTAAGGTATGATAATGGAGGGAAATACACATCCAAGGAAATTATAGCTTTCTGTAGGGACTCTGGGATTAAGAGGGAGTTGATAATCCCATACAATCCCACAAAATGGAGTTGTAGAACGAAAGAAACGTTCCATTGAAGAGAGTGTAAAAGCTATGTTGCATGATCAAGATTTACTGAAATTTCTATGGGGTGAAGCTACAAAGACAATTGTATACATACAAAATCGAAGTCCCGACAAGACACTAGATAACATAGCTCCTGAAGAAGCATTCAGTGGAAAAAAACCAAGTGTGGATCATCTCTGAATTTTTGGTTGTCCTATATATGTTCATATACCCAAGGAAAAGAGAAAGAACTTGGATCCATCAGGCATGAAGGGAACATTTGTTAGCTATAGTAACTCTTCTAAGGCCTATAGAATCTACATAAAGTGTAATGTCCCTTCCTAAATTATTTTTTCACAGGTTTAATTTGCCCCAGTTTTGGATAATTTTTGGTGACCTTGGAACCCATCCAATCTTGACTTAAGGACTTAAGAGAGAAAGAGGCCAAACTATTTTGTTAGTGGAATGTGGGGGCCACCCACATGGGAAAAACATACTTGGCTAAGTGTGGAATTCGAATAGCCTTGGAGGGGAAATCGAAAGGCAAGGAAGAGGAACACACATGGGGAGGAAAGGCCCATGAAATTATAAATAGGAGGAGCTCATCTACTCAAGGAGTCGTTTGTCTATTTAACTCACTTTTGTTGCTCGAGATGCTTAGCCAAGTCACTTGTTGTTTAGCACGAGTTTTCCAAGCGGAGCGCTCGCCCTTTCTTCGGGGGACTTCGAGTGCCACCCTAGGAAGGCCAAATCGCACCACCTTGAAGGAGAACCGGAGGTATTTCATAGTGTATCTTTCGGCTTGCTTAGCTAGTGCGTGTTTCAAGGGGATGCAGGAAGGGAGTACGCAATAGTTGTTTCAAGGGTCTTTCGAGTAGTATTTGCCGGGAGAGTTTTTGCATTGGAACTTCAGGGAAACATAAGCATTTTGGAGGAGTTTCAAAGCAAGGAATTGTTGCTAGTGTGCAGTGCGATTTCCAACTATCTTGGCCAGCGCAGAGGCTGCTTTCTAGTCACACGTGCGAGCTTGAGAGAAGGCTTGGAGAGCTAGAGATTGTTGGGAGAAATAAGGGAAACCTTGAGGGAGAGCATCTCAGCCATTTGGTGTGTTTTGTGGAGCCTTTTCAGTGACCTACAGACAGGCCAAATTTTACAGTAGTTGTTGGAAGACGTGGTATTTGGGGGCTGAATTTCCGGGGTCTAAACTAGGCCAAACCCTTTCAAGGTTTTGGTGGGTTTTGGTTGAGGAGCTTGAGGCTAATTTTGCAGAATTTTCTTAGCACCGGAGGTGGGGTTTCCAGCAGAGACTGTAGATTTCTAGGCAGTGTAGAGCATCATTGGAGCAGTTGTTTCTAGCACATTGGGCTTGTATTTTGTCACCTGGGCTTTGTCATGCTTTCCATTGAGGTAAAGCCCAGGTGCACTCCTTCCACATATTTGTACCTTGCTCCAATTGATTAATACAATGGCTCAACCGGTTCTTATTTCTAGAGTTTACTTGGGTGCTTGTTGAATGTTATAAATTTTTGTTGTTGTATTTGTTATTTGCTTTGCATATCACTATTTTTCCTAGTTTGGAACATTACAGTGGTATCAGAGCCTAGATCCTAGCTCAATCGTGGAGGACTTTCCTATGAGTGAGGAGGACAGGCAGAATATTACCTACAGGAAACAAAGGTACCGGAGCCAGGAGAGGGAGTTAGAGATTACACTCGACACTGTGGAGCGTGGGAAGGCAGTGGTAGTAGAGGATATGGTGGAACCCAGGAGTAAGGAGGATATGCCTTTAACAGCTTCTTGAAGGCCCTCAATGATTTAGCAAAGGGGCAGAAGAAGATGTTGGATGAGATCAAACAGCAGAACCGGGACCGAAGCATCCACAAAGATTTTCTATTTGGGGAGTCTTCTAGGGCCTCGCAACAATATGACCACCCTTCATCGGCTACTAACCCACCAGCCTCAGGTAGGCCAACTAGGACTACGATGTGATCTTTCTTGCCATCAGCACCTAGTGAGCAGGGTGGGTCGAAGGACCAGATGCCCATGGGGGAGTACTTCAAGGAATGGCAATCCATGGGGGAGGAATTCGAGGTAGCCCTATCTTTCAGAGACTATTGCTAGCTCAAGCAGAATGAGAAGGGCAGAAATTATGGAGGCCACGGAACACAGAACTCTAAGTTGTAACGTATTATTGGGAGGATGTACTTCCCTACATATGATGGCACTACCAAGTGCACAGCTTAGGCCTAGGTGGAGAAGTTGGGCACTTATTTCCAGTTCAACAGGATGACGGAAGTAGAAGCCATTAAAATGGATACACTACACTTGGAGGGGGAGGCACACAATTGGTGGTTTCATGGCTTGTCTCCTCTCGGACATGCCAATGTGACTTCCTATAAGGATTTCACTAGGAGAGTCGTGGAGCATTTTGATCAGAGGGATCCGAAGGCTCACTTCAGGGAGCTGACCCAACTCAGACAAACAGGTCATCCAGAGAAGTACATATCAGAGTTTCTAAAAGTCTCAGTCATGGTCTCGGATTTATCATATGCTAGGAGGGTGTACACATTTATAGAGGGGTTGCTCGAGACACTGCCTAGACTAGTGAAGTCATGCAAGCCCTCTACACTACAGGAGGTCGTGACCTGTGCTAGAGACTTGCAGGGGGGCCATCCCCAAGACTCGGGCACCGATTCCTACACGCACTCCCTACCATCAAAAGGAAAGTGATAGTAGACCACCACCACAAAGAGCAGCCCAAGGACGTAGGCAGCTAGATGAGGAGACTAGGAGGAACCTCAGGAGGAGGAAAGTGTGCTTTACTTGTCGGCAACCATGGGCGCTAGGCCATCGGCACACAACAGGCAAAGCCCATTATATTAAGGTCTTTTTGAGTAGTAATCAGGACGACGATGTGGAGCTGGAGTATGGTTGGGGAGACAGTGAGGGTTCGGGGGAGAGGGGACCACCACCACCACCACCACATGGAGGAGCATCTTTCACCCCATCTGGGGGAGTCCTTGCTTCCTTATGCGGGGTCCCCAAATTTCTGACATGAGGATCAGAGGCACAGTGTAGGGGCAGCGTGTCTCAGTCCTAGTAGACAATGGGGCTACCCACAACTTCATTGATGCTCAGATGGTTCAGAGGAGGGGCATCACCACAACAGAGTTTGAGGGGTTTTCCGTTCTGGTGCCAGGGGACAGAACAATGCAGTGCACTCGATATGTTCCTGCCTTGACAGTGACCATGGGGAACTACTTGATGACAAATCATTTCTTCGTAGTGGACGTACCGGACACCAACATAGTGATGGGTGTCCAGTGGCTATACTCCCTTGGCCGAGTCACCACTGATTGGAGGAAGTTAGAGATGGAGTTCACTGGGCTGGATGGCAAGTTGGTGGTCCTTAGGGGCATGCATTCGTATCCTCCACAGACAGTTTCAGCACATCGGATGGAGGCAGATTTGAGGCATGGAGACATAGCGTGGGTTGTAGAGCTGAGGATTTCAGAGGCTGGGGGACGGGCCCAATCACCACACCCGAACATACAAGCACTATTAGACAGATACTCAGTGGTATTTGGGGACATTCCACCAGGGCAACCACTAGACAGGGGATTCGAGCACACCATTGAGTTGGAGTCAGGTGTGCAGGCAGTGATTACCACCCCTTATAGGCACCCCAAGGCCTATAAGGACGAGATTGAGCGTGCCATCAAGGAGCTATTGCATTGGGCCACATTAGGCCGAGTTCCAATGCCTTTGCTCCTTCAATGGTGCTAGTGAAGAAGAAGGACGAAACCTTGCGCATGTGCATCGACTACAAAGCACTCAACAAGAAGACGTTGAAGAACTGGTAGCCCATACCACGCATTGATGAGTTGATGGATGAGCTTAGAGGAGCGAAGTACTTCACTAAGATAGATCTGCGCTCGGGGTACCACTAGATCAGAGTGAGGGATCAGGATATCCCTAAGACGGCGTTCAGATGTCAATATGGGCATTTCGAGTTTTTGGTTATGTCCTTTGGGTTGACCAACGCACCTGCCACCTTCCAATCATGTATGAACCATGTGTTCCGAGATCAGTTGAGGAGATTCGTATTGGTGTTTTTTTATGACATTTTGATCTACAGCAAGACTTGGGAAGAGCACCTACAGCACCTGGAGGTGGTGCTGCACATTTTGGAGCAGCAACTTTACGCCAAACTATCCAAATGTGAGTTTGGCCTGACTAGGATGCTCTACTTGGGGCACATCATTAGTGCAGATGGGGTGAAGGTGCATGGGGAGAAGATACGAGATATTTGATATTGGCCAATGGCTAGAGGCGTGACAGCGCTGAGGGGGTTCTTGGGCATCTACACCTATTACCGGAAGTTCGTCAAGGGATTTTCGTAGTTGGCATCACCCCTCGCACACTTGACCAAGGGGGCTTTTGCATTGACGGATGGAGCCCAGTCAGCTTTTGAACGCCTCAAGGAGGTGATAAGTAGTTGTCTGGTGTTGTCACTTCCAGATTTCATTCAGCCATTCACCGTGGAGTGTGATGAATCAGGAGAGGGGATTGGAGCAGTACTATCCCAAGATGGGCATCCCATTGCTTTCGAGAGTCGGAAGCTCCTACCCCATGAGAAGTCATATTCCATATACGAAAAAGAGATGTTGGCCATCTTGCATGCATTGGCCAAATTCTGACAGTACTTGGTGGGTAACCGATTCCGGGTAAAGGCAAATCACAATAGTCTTCACCACTTCATGGGGCAGCAGGACCTCAATGATAGACAGCAGAGATGGGTCAGCAAGGTGCAGGCCTATTATTTTGATATTGAGTATGTGCGAGGGAAGCACAATGTAGTGGTCGATGCACTATCCAAGAGACCCGCAGGCCTCTCACTCATGAGCATTTCCCATGACTGGAAGGCCCAATTGTTGGTAGGGTATTCTTAAGACCAGCAAACATGCGAGATCTTGGAGGGGACACACACAGATGAGCACTATCAGGTGATGGCTGAGGTCATATACTACAAGGGACGCATATTATTGGCTCCAGGCTCGTAGTTGATGGAGAGGGTACTCCATGCAGCACACAGTTGTTCATTATTAGGGCATCAGGGATTCAAGAAGACATACATGGCAGTCAGAGGGCGTTTCACCTGGAAGGGCCTCAAGGGGGACGTGTTGAGCTACGTGCGGGAGTGTAAGGCATGCCAGACGAACAAAAGGGAGTTGACCCATCCAATCGGATTGTTGCAGCCTCTTTCCATTTTTGAGGAGAAATGGCAAAGTATCTCCACGGATTTCATAACAGGGCTTCCCATAGTGCATGGCAAGGATTGTATCTACATGGTGGTTGACGAGTTGATCAAATATGCCCATTTCTTCGCCATTCCATCCCAATACTCAGCCTCACAGGTAGCCGAATTGTTCTTTAAGGAGTTCTTTCGTTTGCATGGACTCCCTAAGTACATAGTTAGCAACAAGGACGGTAGGTTTATGGGGGGATTTTGGCAGGAGCTCTTCAGGCTAGTGGGTACGGAGCTCACTCTGAGCACGAGCTACCACCCCCAGACAGACAGTCAGACCGAGTGGGTTAACCAATGGTTGGAGGGTTATCTCAGGAACTATGTGACCGGGCAACAGAAGGCATGGATTTGATGGCTGCACTTGGGCGAGTATTGCTACAACACCACTCATCATATGTCCATTGGTATGTCACCTTTTCGTGCTTTATATGGTTATGATGCATTATCTTTCGCTGATATTGTTTTTGGAGACAGCCGGGCCCCCAAGGCCAAAGATTGGATCCTAGAGAGCCAAGACATTCTCAAGGCTCTCAAGGACAACTTAATGACAGCGCAAAATCAGTAGAAGATGTATGCTGATAGGCATCAGATTGAGAGCCATTTTGAGGAGGGAGACTTGGTGTATCTATGGCTACAACCATATAGACTATGTCACAAGGTTCATCGAACTTTAACCTTGAAGTTTGAATTGTAACGAACCTTAAAAAAAATTTGAGATTTGGTGAACCTCATCGAAGCTCATAGCCATTGACCAAGTCCATAGATCAAAACTCCTAACTTCATGTCACAACTCAAGCTTGCAATTTATCATTGCAGTTTCCAAGTCTGTGATAGCATTTTTTATGTTTATTGATGTTGATTTCTTACTATTTTATCCTATAATTCATTTAAAATTAATATATGTGTATATATATAAACGAACCTAATAGCAATCATCATCCGAACCTCATCAAAAAATTCGAACTTAAACCAAGCCTAATCATTGTCGAACCCGAACCATGTGACATTGCATATAGACAATCTACCTTGAAGCAGAAGGGTGTCGAGAAGCTGCAACCACGTTTCTATGGGTCGTATAGAGTGGTTAGAAGAGTTCGAAAGGTGGCATATGAGTTGGAGCTTCCCTAGGGGAGAAAGTTTCACAACATCTTACATGTTTCATGCCTCAAGAAGGTGTTGGGAAAACAGGTGATAGCGGCTGTAGAGTTACCCCCACTAGATGATGAGGGGCATCTGGTTTTGGAACCAAAGGCCATTCTGGAGACTCGGGAGAGGAAGCTAAGGAGTAGGACTATCAGGGATTTTTTGATGTGTTGGTGGAACTTGCCAAATGAGCATGCCACCAAGGAGGGTGAGCACATTTTGGAGCATCCAGTGGTGAAGTTGCTTGAGGACAAGCAACATTTGGGAGGGGAGGACTGTAATGTCCCTTCCTAAATTTTTTTGTCACATGTTTAATTTCTCCCAATTTGGATAATTTTGGGTGACCTTGGAACCCATCCAATCTTGACTTAACGACTTAGGAGTGAAAGAGGTCGAACTATTTTGTTAGTGGAATGTGGGGGCCACCCACATGGAAAAAACACACTTGGCTAAGTGTGGAATTCGAATAGCCTTGGAGGAGAAATCGAAAGGCAAGGAAGAGGGGCCCACATGGGGAGGAAAGGCCCACAAAATTATAAATAGGAGGAGTTCATCTACTCAAGGGGTCTTTTGTCTATTGAACTCACTTTTGTTGCTCGAGCTGCTTAGCTGGGTCACTTGTTGTTTAGCATGAGTTTTCCAAGCGGAGAGCTCACCCTTTCTTCGGGGGACTTCGAGTGCCACCCTAGGAAGGCCAAATCATACCACCTTGGAGGAGAACCAAAGGGAATTCAGAGTGTATCTTTCATCTTGCTCAGCCAGTGCGTGTTTCAGGGGGACGCAGGAATGGAGTACGCAATAGTTGTTTCAGGGGTCTCCTAGGCAGTATTTGCCAGGAGAGTTTTGGCATTGGATCTTCAGGGGAACATCAACATTTTGGAGGAGTTTCAGAGTAGGGAATTGTTGCTAGTGTGCAGCACGATTTGCAGCTATCTTGGCCGGTGCAGAGGCTACTTTCTGGGCACACGTGGGAGCTTGAGAGAAGGCTTGGAGAGTTAGAGATTGCGGGGAGAAATAAGGGAAACCTTGGGGGAGAGCATCTCAGCCATTCGATGTGTTTTATGGAGCCTTTTCAATGAGTTACAGGCAAGCCGAATTTTACAGCAGTTGGTGGTGGACGTGGTATTTGGGGGCTGAATTTCCGGGGTCTAAACCAGGCCAAAACCTTTCTGGTTTTGGTGGGTTTTGGTAGAGGAGTTTGAGGCTAATTTTGCAGAATTTTCTGAGCACCGGAGGTGGGGTTTCCAGCAGAGAATGCATATTTCTGGGCAATGCAGAGCATCATTGGAGCAGTTGTTTCTAGCACGTTGGGCTTGTATTTTGGTCAACTGGGCTTTGTCATGCTTGCCATTGAGGCAAGCCCAGGTGTACTCCTTCCACATATTTGTACCTTGCTCCAATTGATTCATAAAATGGCTCAGCCGGTTCTTATTTCTGGAGCTTATTTGGGTGTTTGTTGAATGTTTGAAATTTTGTTGTTGTATTTATTATTTGCTTTGCATATCAATATTTTTCCTAGTTTGGAACATAACATAAAGGAAGGACACCAAATAGAAGTTAGTTGAGATGTGATATTTGATGAAAGTATTACATTCAAGAAATCAAAGGATCTCCTTATGGACTTTGATGATGAATAACTTCTAGTATTTGAAGAGGAAGTTACCAGGGAGGAAGAAGAATCAAATCATGAAGATGAAGGTCCCAGTGAACCTATACAACCTATGGTAATCCCCGAAACTAGAAAGAGACCTAACTGGTTGAAGTCTACACTACTTGATGCAGAAGGTCATGGAACAGTTCAAGGCACATTCAGGGAAAGCAAGAAGCCCAAACAATATTCTAGGTATGCAGCCTATATGACGAAATTGATAGAAGCAAAGCCATCCACCTTTGAAGAAGTTGTCACACACCAAGAATGGAAGGATGCCATGAATGAAGAGTATCAATTGATAATGAAAAATGGAGTTTGGGAGATCGTACCTAGGACTGAAGACAAATCTATGGTAACTTCCAAGTGGCTCTACAAGATTAAACATGCAGCAGATGGAAGTATTGATAAATATAAGGCAAGATTTGAGGCTAGGAGATTCTATCAACAAGAAGGCATCGATTATGAAGAGACATTTGCTCCGACAGCAAGGTATACAACTATACATTCATTGGTCTCTTTGGCAGCATCGATGGGATGGAACATCCACCAAATGGATGTCAAGGCTGCATTCCTAAATGGCACAATTGATGAGGAAGTCTATATAGAGAAACCCTTGGGATTTGAAGTTAAAGATAGAGAGGCATATGTTTGTAGATTGAAGAAGGCATTATATGGCCTCAAGCAAGCACCAAGGGCATGGTATGCTAAGATGGATGCATACCTACAGAGTGTTAGTTTTTGTAGCATTGAATGTGTTCTAGCCACAAAATTTGGCGGAGAGGCTAGAATACATGAGATCTCCAAAACCCAGAAATCATTTCTGAAAATTCCACCTGGAGATCACTTAATTAGATTATTGACCAATTTTTTAATGTTTCCTAAGTCGAAACTTAGGAAACTGGTTAATTAATCAAAATTAATTAAGTCAAGGTGAGAATTCTTTAGAAACTCACATGGATCGATCAGGAAATGATCTGAGCCATTGATTAAGATTTAATCTTGGTCGTTGGAGTCCCAATGGGAAGATATAAGGGATCGATGTGGTGATGGAGAATGCACCAGAGTCACTTGGAGAATTCGATTTTCCAAAGGAGCAGCAGTCAGTTGCCAGATAGTTCGAGCTTAGTGAGAAGCAGAGACAGGGATTCGAAGCAAGTTTTCCAGATTCGGAAAGGCAACAGCAAGGAAATCGAGTTATTCCCAATGAGGCAACGCAGAGGACTGTGCAGTTGGTTCAGAAAAGCAATTCGATTTAACTGGAGGAAAAATCGATTTAGCTTCCAGAGGCCGAGAAAGTCTTCCAGAGGGCTGGAGAATTAGTTTCTTAAACAGAGACAAGCAAAACGACTTCATCAGAGGTAGTTTCGGGCTTAAACATCCAAGGGTCTATGCAATCCAAAGGAGCAGCAGTCAGTTGCCAGATAGTTCGAGCTTAGTGAGAAGCAGAGACAGGGATTCGAAGCAAGTTTTCCAGATTCGGAAAGGCAACAGCAAGGAAATCGAGTTATTCCCAATGAGGCAACGCAGAGGACTGTGCAGTTGGTTCAGAAAAGCAATTCGATTTAACTGGAGGAAAAATCGATTTAGCTTCCAGAGGCCGAGAAAGTCTTCCAGAGGGCTGGAGAATTAGTTTCTTCAACAGAGACAAGCAAAACGACTTCATCAGAGGTAGTTTCGGGCTTAAACATCCAAGGGTCTATGCAAGCACTGTGCAGAGGCTGACGCAGAGGGTCCAAGAGGACGAATTTTTTGAAGGGAAGTTGTGTCGAGGTTACTTGTGGAAGAAGGGAAATTCCCTTAAATAATTTTGGCCATATTTTCTTGTTGTTTGGATTTTTAGTTGGGCATCCATAGATTGTACTCATATTTCATTGTTGCATAATAATAAAAACCCTCACTGCTGCACCAGTTTTCCCAAGTTGGGTTTTTCTAGGGACAATTGTCCAAAAACAACGGTGTCATTTTTATTGTATGTGTGTTAGTATTTTATCAATTTCTAGCGCTATTGTTTCCGCGGTATTTTATTTGTGAAGGTTGCAATGTGATTTATTCAGTATTTGTCGTAGAAAATAAATTGTTAAAATTAATTAACAATTAGAAGAATAATTTCCAGTTGTTGCAATAGGATTTCATTTTTCAAAATTTTCACACAGAGATTAGGCTTCACACAGAGTTTTGTTGATCTGAACCTTTATATTAAGGTTGTGAAGGGAGAGTCGGTAATCATTCTTTTGTATGTGGATGATCTTCTCTTGACATGTGTCGAAGGTCGAATTGAAGAATGTAAGAAGCAACTAGTAGCAGAATTTGACATGAAGGATCTAGGGTTGATGCACTACTATTTGGGACTGGACGTCTGGCAAGGACCTGATGAAACTATCTAGGTCAAGGGAAGTATGTGATCGAGATGTTGAAGAGGTTTGACATGATGGATTCCAAACCAATGACAACCTCGATGATCACAAACTTGAAAAGGCTAAGGAGTTCTGAATCGAGCCCTGTGGATCCTACCAGGTATAGAAAATTAATTGGATCACTAATGTACTTTGTTGATATTTCTAACTCTGACACGTTAGAAACCCTTCATGCATTTTACTGATTTATTCCTACCTACTTGTTCTGTTAATTAACAAGTTATTTACCATGTAAATACTGGAAATAAATACAAATGCATGCTCAATACATTACAGATCATCAACTGAAGGAAATAGAAACAAGCACACAAGTGACACCATTGTTTTTGGAGTAATGTCCCTGGAAAAACCCAATGCGGGAAAATCTGTGTAGCTATCTGAGGGTTTGATTTATTAAGTAGTTTCAGAATACAATCTGGGTGCCAAATATGGCTCCCCCAACAGGGAAAAATCTCGGCAGTAGTACCTCTCTACTTGGAAGCAGATATTCCGGCTGAAACCCCAGATAAACACTCCGACAGCTCCACAATTCCAATCTGCCCCACGAAACCCCAGCATCAGCCTCTAGGGATTGTGTTAGCCTCTCTTTGGCATAGCGTTAACCCAGCGTCACTCTGGCTTGGCCTGCGTTAGCCTCTAGAGGCACTGCGTCGGCCCTCTAGCCCTCTACGTCACCCATGTTGGCCCTCTGAGGCCCTGCACAGCTCCTAGCTACCTTTGCTTGAGCTCTGGCTAGCTCTGCGTGAACCCTTAGCTGCTTCTGCATCCCTCTCTCTGGCTACTGCGTTGATCCTCCCGATGCTATCTCTGCCTCTCTGCTTCTATATTCACTACCCCTCAGCTACAACTCTAATCACTCTCTCAACTTTCTCAGCAAACCCAACCCCAGAAAGTCGAAATCTTGATCTCTCGGTGTGTTCTCCAAGTGACCCTCAAGCCTCCTCTTATACTTTTCTCGTTGACAAATCAACGGCCGAGATTAAGTCCCTAATCAACGACTAAGATTAGATCTAGCTTGATCCATGACTTTTGGACCATTCTAACACAGTTTTATATTAATTCACATTAATATTTTATTTTCCCTAAGTTTAGACTTAGGGACTCCATTAAAAATATTAATTATTTTAATATCTCCCAAACTGTTTAGAATCTGACCAAACCCTTTCTAGGTATTGGAGATCTCATGTGCCTTAGCCTCTCCACCAATTTTCGTGGCTAGAACACATCCGATGCTACCCCAAATCAACATACTTGGTGAATACAGGACTTGACATATGTTTTGCAGTAAATATTCTCAGTGAATTCCAGGTGGAGCCGAAGCATGACCATTAGATAGCAACAAAACATATACTGAGATATCTACAAGGAACAATCCACTATTGCCTGGAATATGATAAGAGGAATGATGTCCATTTGATTGGATATACAAATTTCGACTGGGGAGGCAGTGAACAAGATGGAAGGAGCACTACAAGAGGATGTTTTAGTTTGGGATCCTCCATGATCTCATGGGTGAGTAGAAAAAAAGATATGGTTTCTTTGAGTAGGGTTGACATTGAGTATATTGCATCCTGTGAAGTAAGCAAAGAGGTTGTTTGGTTGAGGAAGCTGTTGTCCAACTTGTTTGAAGGACCAATGGACCCTACAGTGATACATTGTGATAACACTAGTTGTATAAGATTGTCTAAAGACCCAGTGTTTTATGGAAAGATAAAGCATATAAACAACAAGTATCACTACATTCGGAAGCTAGTACAAGATGGTGTATTGCAGCGACATTATATCTTCACTGATGAACAGGTAGCTGATATTTTGACAAAATCTCTTTCTAACAAGAAGCTTGTGTATTTGAGAGATAAGCTTGGTTTCATTGATATATCCTCCCTGGTTGAGAGGGAGAGATAGGGACATCATTCTTGTCTTCACTTGAGAAGAAAGAATGAAGAATTGCGTAAGCATCTGGCATCTGATACTCTTTGAGGATGTGGTAGGGCATCCAAGATAAGAGTAGTCGTAGAGGACCAATATTCTTTGAGGATTGGCTATCCAAGATAAGAATAGTCCTGGTGGAACATACTCTGAGAGAACCCGGGTGGGGTATGTTTCGAGAGAGACAATGATGATGGTGTCTATAAATCATTGGTCTCGCCAGCATTGTGCTCTGATCTTGTGGAGAGATAGAGTTGTTAGTCAAGGCCTTGCTATATGACAATGTTGGTTGATATGATGCTAAACAAATGCATTACCAATACAACTCTTCTTATGAGATCTCTTCAGATTGAGAATGTCCATGTACTATTTATGAATACCTCCCTAATTAAGAGGGAGTGTTGAAAAATGTGTAACTAGGTTCGGTCTTCATAAATATGAAATGTACTTTTGATTCTTGTATATTGTAAAATGAAAAAAAAATTATTATTATTATTATTATTATTATTATTATTATTGGAGCATGGGTTTTATGCTCAAAGTCTTTTATTTTAGAGGTCAAACACACATTGAGTGCTTCTAGGATTTTTCTAGGTCAAAAAGTCAAAAGAGTCATTGTCATAAGTTGAAGACCCCATCGGGCACATTGTAACTTGTAAAGGAAATTATTTTTGTCATTAAAAGTGTCAAAATACCCTTCAAGACCAAGTCGGTCTCGCCGCTGGGAAGCAGGTCTAATTTGAGGAGCCACGTCCACCTTAAAAAGCCTATATAAAGGAAGGAACTCGACCTCGTTGGGGAACATTCATTCACTCACTCATTCAAGCGAAGGAGGAAGAGGAAGAAGGCAGCGAAGAAGGAAGAGGACGAAGAAGACTTGTTTCTGGGCTATTTCTCTCTCACACATGCAAGGAAGGCTAGGGTTTCTACTGCTGGTCTAGGGTTTTTCTTCTGCAAGTTCGATCTTGATGAAGGAAGAGAAAGGTCACATTATGCCATCTTCAAGCACCAGAAGAAGGAGAAAGCCAAGCGAAGGTCTAAAGAAGTCTTGGGAGGCCAGAATAAGCTCACACGTGTGGCAGCAGCTGCTGCTAGGAGGGCCGAAAATTTCAGACCTGAAATAGAGGCCGAATTTCTGACGCTGGGGGTTGAAGTTGTGCTGCTAGTAGAGATTTGACTGGGTTTGAGTTGGACAAGGGAAGCACATCATCCGGAAGGGTTGGACTTGGTCTTGGAGGGTATTGGTCTTGGTCTACAAGTCTTGGAATTTGCAATTGAAGAAAAAGAGAAGAAATTTGCGGGTTTTCATCTCAAGTGGAGAGGTTTTGGCCTTGGCTTAAAGCCTACATTTTGTGTTCTTGTTCTTCTTGTTTTGGTAGTTGTTTGATTATATACAAACATAATAATAAGTGAAGAAGCTAATGAGTAAGAAAAAGTAAAAAGAGATCACAACCAGTTAATATAATAATAAGTGAAGAAGCTAATGAGTAAGAAAAAGTGAAAAGAGATCACAACCAGTTATCAAGAAAAGAGAAATCACTCTAATCATTGCCCTATAGATTTCTCAACATCTTAGAGAGATAAATTATCAAGACCCTTTTGTATCTCTTCTCCATGAACTGCCTAGAAGTTTGGTTGTTAAGTATTGAAATATTGTATACTTCTGCTGCTAATTTATTTTATGTTTCATAGTATCTCTGACGCTGATGCACAGGATTAAGATGCAAGAAACCTCTATTTTAAGAGGTGAAATTTCTGTTTCACATAAAAGCCTCAAGTTTGCAGAAATTTCAATAGACTGCACACTCACACATTTTCAGTATCTAACAGCTCACCTACTGTCAAACAAGTTCGTACAGTGTATTTGTGCTCATGATAACTTTTTTTAGAATATTTTGCTCGTGAGAACTTACCCACTTCTAATAATTTTGGGATGAATTCTTCGAAGAGGAGATGAGATTAGAGATGGTTTCTGCCAGTTTCCAGGATGCTCAAGACCTAGCCCACACTGAGAAGGTGAAGAAAGGACAAAACCATGGTAGATTCAAGAAGGGTCAAAAGAATATGGAAGACAAAGTCTTCGAACCAAGAGAAGAATTATCTGAGCCATGCAAAGAATTTCAAGTGCCACAAGTTCAGTCGCCTTGCCTCTCAGAGTCCACATGTTTGGTAATATCTAATTTTCATGTTAAGGGCAGGTCTGAGAATAGTATCATGAAAATAATGGTAATGACGAGGTGACCCAGCCTACAGTTAATCTTCAATAAAAGCCATGATGACCCAACTTTAATAGCACTGTTCACAGCTACAAAAGTTTGGCACATCAACTACCAAGCTCCCAAGTAAAAGTGTGTCAATCATAATGTAAAGATAACTTTTTATCAATATTTATCATATACTCGTGTGCTTCATTTTTCTAACAAAGACACATTGTCTGTATCCACACCCATGTACTACACTCTCTCAATTACACAAACTCTCAAGTATATGATTGAGTATTCATAATTTTATAGAATTCTTATGGTGGTTTAACCACCCAACATCATCCTTTACATCACATCGATCACTTGATAAAGAAATTCACATGTTGTCAAATACAACATAACATCAAAATAAGTGGTCACTTAAAAATTTACATATTAATATCAAATGTTGGAGCTCACAATATGCTCCTCCAACAGCAAAGTGTCAGCTACATTTAAAAAGAAGCAACTAAGCACATATATTCATGCCAAAAATAAAGGAAATGTACAAACCATTGCAATGTCAATACCGGTGATCCGTAGTAGCTCACTAGGACACACTAGATAACCCAGAAGTACCCAATCACGGTGTGCATTTACATTGGCCAAGTCCTGAGCTCTCTGTAACATTTAGAAAAAAAAGTAGGGAAATGAACAGAACAATAATTGGTTAAAAGAATATAAAAGCACATCCAAAATTAAAATAACACAAACGATATGTCCATGAACTACGTAAGCAAATTAGGAAAAAGGTATTACCATTGGATGAGCTGAATTGGTAAGTATGTCTGGATACCGAGGATGAAAGGGGCTGAGGAAACCCTCATTTCTCAATTTCTGAGTATCGGCAGCAAGGAAAATAATAGGACCCACTGCCTCCAAAACCTAAGCTCAAAGGATAAGTCTTGTATATAATGATTAATCTGAGACTCAACAATATCAGACAGTAAATACAATTCGAATAAATATGGCACAAGCAAACAGATTCACAGCACATAGCCATTTACTTAATGACCATAGATAAAAAGAGATCACCCTAATTACTTGGAAAATATGAAAATTGTTTAGTGGCACATCTGAAAACTTATGAAGATCAGTGATGATAGAAGAAAGCTTTCATCCTGATGAAAATCCTAAAAGTTTGAAGCTTGATGTATAACATTTTTCAAGGCTGGACCTAGAAAATGAAAGACAATGATGATATTAGATTCTGTAAAGTTTCTTCCACACTAAGTGCAATATTTCTCAAGATTTAAAGATGACCTACAATCTGCAAGTCATGATTTGAAAATTGACATTCATCTTATTATTATTAATCATCCCTATATTTTTGTGTTTAACATGGATAAGACCACCAATGATAATAGCCCCAAGATATAGTTCAGTTGGTTCAACCCTTTTTGCTAAGTGTAAATCTCCAAGAGATAACAGGATCCATTCTCACCAAGTCATGTGGGGTAACCAGCTGCTATTGCGGCTGGCAGTTAAAACCACCTGCTACCTCTTATAGTAGCAGGGGTACCTATGCATTCTGCAGCATTTTTTCACCATTGTAAGCCCAAGGTCACAAATCAAAGGCCATGTAACAACAATGTGAGGGATATGCAGACTAGAAATTGTGTCATGATATGTTAGCTTGTTATGGTCGGACAATGGTCGGTCCTTTTGAGTTCATTTCTGGTTCCTTTCATCCTGGATAGGAATGGAGGAATTCTGATGGGTTTAGAGGAGCCTTCTTTTTGTCGAGGTGATCACTAGTGTAGGGTCCAATTCAGCCCATGTCAGGGGCACCTATGTCTTTCCACACGGTTATGAGTCTATCAAGTCTATAAGTGGCATTGGCTTTGGTGTAGTATCCCTCAGATGTTTCTCAAACATAGCAATCTCATACTCAGTAACTTTCATGCTTCCCAAGGAATTTCAAGTTTCCCAATGCAAATTGATCCAAGAGGTCAAAAAATCAGCAGGGTCTTCAATTGTAAAGCTAAGTGAGAGGATGACATGCCACGTGCAATTTTTCCATTTGGACGAAGCATTCACAAGATTCAACTGGACAAAGCCAATCAACAATGGAGCACAAGTTTGCAAAGGGACTGCAGTTTTTTCCACATGCATTACATCCAAAGTCATCTACTCAATGGGAGGAACAAAACCCACGTTTCAAAATTTTGAGTTCCTCTAGGCTTTGGAGATCCCCAATTTGACCATGATTCAGGGGGTTTGAACAAGCTTATGTGCCAACAGAGTGGACATCTAGAGCTGACAAAGTACATGATGTGGCATGAGGTGGCAAAAGGTGCAAGAACGAGTGGAATGCTTGGCCAACTAGGCTAAGGCATTGGAGCAATGGGAAAGCTGGTGCAATTCGACCTACTTGTGCATGGAAAGTCAAGTCAAACAGAAAATAGTTGTTATAAAAGTCAAGATAGTTGTCGGGGGTGTCTATTTCCGATAAGATGAGGGCAAGGGAAAGAAAGCAGCTATGACAAGTCAAGTGATTAGTCATCTTCAAGTGGAACAAATTACAAGAGTGATCAAGTATACTCCCAAAGACAAGTCAAACTTCTAGGTGGATGTTGAAGCAACTATGACTACTATTCCTCATGTGTTGACTAGTTGAACACTTTAACATGGGAACATTGAGCTCTCTTGGTGGTGATGAGGCAATTCAACACATCCATGTGGGCAAAAACTTGTAAGAAAACAATTATTTTTGACATCAGTCAACTGTCTCCTATTTAATTAGGATGACAAGTCAAATATTATTATTCTAATGGAAGGAGGAAACTAGTCGTTAGCAATGAAACTTACAAACTACTAGCTCCTCCCATTTGAAGTTGTTGATTGTGAGATCAGTTTATGCCATTCAATAAGAAACCATTTTGCAAAATACTTGTGAATTGGATTGACTCTTCTATGTTTTCTTTTTTTAGCTTTAGCATATAGTTTATGCTTAATAGACTAACTTGCAGGTATAGTTTGGTTATTAAAAAGCTGCTATAGTGATCCATTAAGGGACAAACAGTCATGTGGAAGGGGGAATTTTCACCTCATCTTTAGCTATCATCAAGAAGACACAATCTAAGTGTTGGACAAGTCCTTTGGGCGTAACCTTCAACAAGATTTGTGGGATATTGATGGCATTATTGCTATAGTAGTTGGGGCATCTCTAATGAGTAGATCTTCCTGGTGGAATCACATTTAATGTAAGTTATTCTAGACCGATTTGAGTGGGATAGTTTCACCCACAACTCCGCATTCACTCTTAGTCCTCAAGGGAAAGTTGACAAAGTGAAGGTTGTGATTGCAATCTAGCAAAGTAGTAAGAAAACGCAAATATTTACAGGAATGAATTGTTATAGTAGATTTTTATATTGTAGATTTCACCCAACAAACACTCAAAAAGGCCTATTTTATCAATTAGGTATCTTGTTTTTCACCTTGTTTAGCTCAGATTTAATTTAATATGTTATAAATTACATTTGTAGATTGGCATAATTTATTTCAGCCACTAATTATTATTAGCGTATAGTTTTAAAAACAGGATCCGGTGACCAGACCGGTCCACCTAATAAACCGGGTTTCAAATTGGAACTGGTCAGATCTCAAGGAACCAGTTTTTTAAAAATACATGAAATAATTATTTTTTAATGAAAAAAAACTATTTTTAAGATTTAAAACCATGATTCCAAACTAATAGAGACAAAATATGCAAAGTTTGCTCATCTATATACCATGTAAAGGTGAATATATGAACATTGAGCGCAATACATATCATCGACAAAATACATAAGCAATGAGGCTCTAAATGGCCTCTAAAGTCCAAAAACAATGCTACAAGCTATGGGACCATTGGCCTACTACAAGACTACAAGTCTACTGTTACATATCAGCGGTCAACATGAATATTCCTCATCATGATCAAATTCATCACCACTACTAGACAGAGGATCATCAACAAGAGCTACATAAACATCATCTGGATCAGAGTTTGAGGATGCCTCAACCTCATCTACAACCTCAATAGTAGCATTGCCACCAATAACAATAGATGTGGACCTAATGGAAGCACGAGTTGTTAGAGCTGCACAACTAGTGCCTTTTATTGGTTGTTTGTCTTTGCTTGATGTGGCTACTAATTCGAGTTCCGATGGTGTTGCCGCTACCAAATCTGCTTCATCCCCCCTAATGCCATGTCAAT
Organism: Pinus tabuliformis; assembly: GCA_031772625.1. Classification (NCBI taxonomy): domain Eukaryota; kingdom Viridiplantae; phylum Streptophyta; class Pinopsida; order Pinales; family Pinaceae; genus Pinus; species Pinus tabuliformis. The sequence goes on along the minus strand of CM062818.1, from coordinate 911,856,988 downwards.
ATCAAAATCAACATCAAACTCAGGATCTTCACTCTCCTCCACCCATTCTGATATTGGATCAATATCGTCCAACACAATGGGATCTAGATCAGGTCTTATGTTCATCATTTGGTTGCGCCTTAGTCGAAGGTTGTATTGCACGAAGAGAAGATCATTTAATCGTTTTTTTTCCAAATAGTTCCTCTTCTTCATGTGTATGCGCTCAAAAATATACCAATTGTACTCACAACCTGAAGCACTACAAATTTGGTTGAGGAATCTAACTACAAACTTTTGCAATTGAGGACATTGGCCGCCAAATGACTCCCACAAATGTGTTGCAAAGAAAAAGACATTAATTAGTAACTTAGTTCATTTCATTACTTATTTACAAGTATTTATAAACAATTTGAATTGTAAATTTGTAAACAACTAAACTTTAAAAGAAAAACAAATTGGAATTGCTTACCTGGTTGATCCACAGCTCTTGCCATCTTTGCCAAGCTTTTGCCAAAGGTACCTACCACAATACTGAAAAGAGTAAGTAGTCTATGTATTTCCAACTGGTCTGCATGGTTAGGAACCATGCGCTCCAAGCAATCATACAATCCCTCTCTGACCTTCCGAACCTATAGATCTCCTAATCGAGCTTTATAATGATACTTTGGGTTCAAAAAATACCCATTTGCATGTATAGGACGATGGAGTTGATAATTCCATATGTTATCAATGATCTCCCATATACGCCCATATTTAGCTAACTTATCCTTGTAAGTTGCTTGTATCTTCTCCTTTGTCTAATCCATAGCCTCACAGATGTAGCCCATGGCCAATTTTTCCCCATCCACCATCCGTAGCACCTTAACAAGGGGCTCGATAATTTTCACAAGCTTTGCAAACCTTTTCCAAAAGTAATTATCAAAAGCCTTCTTTTTGGTGTCTTTACCACGTTTTCTACGAGCCCATCAAGATGAAGTCCAATCATCAAAAGAAAACATTTTCTGCAAGTTTGTTTTGTTGAGAATTGAGACATTGCAATGTAAGGAAGTGAGTTGCAAATCTCGTAATTGCAAGCCTAACAAGCTCTTTGCCCCCAGTGTTTTTCCTCATTAGGCTCAATACCCATGAGTTGTTGTAGATGTATTTTGTAATGTTGCTCTACATTTTTTTAACCCACTCCACTTTGCCTATGTCTTCAAACATGAGGTCTATGCAATGTGCAACACATGGAGTCCAAAATATGGTCTTATATTTGGACTTAAGCATCTTTCCAGCAAGAACTTAGTTTGAGGCATTATTTGTGATGACATGCACAACATTTTGCTCCCCCACTTCCTTAATAATGTCATCCAAAAGCTCAAATATAAGGGTTGCATCCTTCACCTTATCATATGCATCAACTGATCTCAAAAACATGGTTCCTTGAGGGCAAGAAACAAGGAAATTAATGATAGTGTGGTTCTTTCCATCAGTCCTTCCATTTCACATGACTGAACAACCTGTTTTGAAGCATGACTCTTTATACTCAGCCAAATACTCATCAATGGAAGAAATATCGTTTTGCAAAAGAGCTCCCCTCAAGTCATGCATAGTAGGGTCTTTGAAGCCCTTTCATGTAGCTATAACAGAGTCCCACATAGCTTGGTATTAAGGTGAGCAAGTAGCATTAAATGAGATATTTGCATCATAGCGCCATCTAGCAATGTATTGAAAAGAAGATTCCTTGAATTGTTTTTCCAATGTTCATCCAAAGTGGGTTGACGACTTCGCTGGGAGGAAGTGGGATTAGCAGAGGCAGTGGTGGCAGAGGATGAGAAATAACTCTGGATGTTCGACCTCTTTGTTCCTTTAGATTGTTGGCCTTGATGATAAAACCCAAGAGCGAGAGGAACATAGTGAAACGAGTCATTGGTGGAAGGGATAGAAGAGGAGTCTTGAATCTAAAAATCATCAAACCCACTCTCTTTCATGGCTTGTCCAATTTCCTTCTTCCTTGCAATTTCTTCTTGGATAGCCTTCTCCCTAGCCTTATTCTCCTCAAACTGGCCAAGGTATTCTACCCTAACAGGACCTATCACTTACTTTGGTGCATCACATGGCTTTACTTGGCCTCTTATCCCAGCCAAGTGTTGTTTCAACCTGAGAATACCCCCACCTCCAATAGATTTATTGCAAAATTTGCATATCATTTTTCCATCAATCACATCACAATGAGCCCATGCACTGTCCTTGGCTTTTAGAGGCATGGTGGCTAGAAATATTTGAAATTTGCAAAGAAACTTGTCCTTAAAAAAAATTGCAGCTAAGCAAAATGGAAAACCTAAGATAAATTTGGAAAAAAAATGGGCATATTTAGCCTACAAAATTTGATAGCAAAGAACTAGAGATGATAACAATGTATAGCATAGAACACATGAAAAAATTAAATACATGGACAGCAATGAAATATGGATTTTTTCAAGTGAAAATCCTTACCTGGAAATGCAAACTAGCTTCCTTAGCCTCCTCTTGAAGATGCCAAGTCTACTAACAGCTCCAAACTATCTCCAAAATAGCTCCAAGTCCAACTCCAAGCCTCCAAGATGACTACTCCAGCAAAAACTCAACACTCTCCAATGAAACTCACAAAAACTTCAAATGAGATGGGTGAGATAAATGAGAGGGGAGACCTCCTTTTATTGGCTTGGAGGGGGTGTTTTTGGAGGGAAACAACCCTTAGTTTCCCTACAAACCACCTTAGAAGCCGCAAAAAAGCCTCCCACTGGGTCCGTGGTCGGCACAGCAATGAACCGGAAAACTGGCTGGTTTCGTCATAAACCGGCCGGTTAGGCCCGGTTTTTGTGAAAAATCGGCAAAGTTGCCCCTCTGACCAAGATTTTTGGCCAGTCCGGCTGGTTTAGTCAGTGAACTGGCCGGTTTGACCGGTTTCCGGTTCAGACCGGTCGGTTTTTAAAACTATGTAAATAATCTTTTAGGTTGTGCACCGAGGTGATTTTGACCACAACACCTCCAAAACTAAATTTACAGCTTGCAGGAAATTCAATTTGGTCATCGATTAGAGGCCTAAAAGTCGTATGAATTGATCATTTAGTCTTCTAGCGTCCCCACCCCTAGATCCAAGATTTATAAGTGTTTTAGTACCTTTGGATAAGTTTTCAAGGGGTTGGTTCTTTAATTTCTGCATTTTCGGCAGAAATTACGGCCATGTAAAAACAAGGCAGCAAGTTGTTTTACATAGCAACCCAACTAACCGACCACTGGTTGGCTGAGAAAATTATGTATTTGTTTAAGATATTTTTTGTATAAAAATATTGACTATGTGCATGTTATATTTAACAAAATTTTGAGTGTTTTGACTTGTTAGTATTCCACTTGCAGATTTTGCAGACCTACCAAACAGGACAGCAAGCAAGTTTGTACAATAACTCTTCTAACCAGGTGATAAATCATATAGATATAATAGTATTTCTAGTTAGTATATTTTGAATACATTAAATCAGACTACTTATATACTACATTTTATCCATATTTGGTGTACTTGTGTGTCGGTTTAGTTCTCTTTCATCTGCAGATTTCTATATTAAGCTAGCAGGCCAATAAGAAGAACTCCTCCCTTCATCCATTTGACTCCATTACTATGCACTGGTAATTTGGTTGGAGTTAGTTCATGGGAAACCTCTCATAGCCCTTTTGGTATGAGTTGGGCTTAAACAGTGGGCCAGCAGCAATTGCCGGAAAGCAAGAGAAGGAAGCAGAGGCAGTGAGGGGCAGAGACACTAAAGCCAGAGGACGAATTCCACATCCGGCAAGTGCATTTGCAGAGAGACCGAGATTTCTACAGGAGACTGCATAGTCCCAGCGTAGAAGCTTCAGTAGGCAATTCAATTTGTTGAGGAAGGAAGACATTTTCAGTTCCAGAGGATGGGCAGGGGTGGGTTCCAGATTGTTGGAGAAGTGTCTTCCTAGTCAGCAGCAGGCACGATGGCTTGATTAGCAAACGATCTGGGCAGCAAATGTTGCAGGAAGCCTCAGGTTGACGCAGAGCCCGCGCAGGCCCTATTGGATGGCTTGCTTTTCAGTGGCAATCGAGTGCCGGGATTGCTCGGAGTGAGTGTAATTTCCCTCGAGATATTTTTTTCCAATATTTTTCTCTACAGGATTGTCAGTTTCGACATCCACATCATACTCAAATAATTTCACTGCTGCATAATAATAAAAACCCTCAGTTGTTGCACCGGTTTTCCCAAGTTAGGTTTTTCCAGGAACATTTGTCCAAAAATGACTCTGTTAATTATTGTGTGTGTGCTAGTATTTTCTCATTTTCCAATGCTATTTTCTTCTGCAGTTTATTGGTGAAAATCACAGTGTGAATTATTTGATATTTTCCATAGCAGATAAATTGTTAAATAAATTAACAATTAGGAAAATAATTTCCAGTTGCTGTGATAGATGAAATTTTCACAGTTGTGTTCTTTTATTAGGGATATATGCAAGGGCCATGCTCCCTAGTACGTGAGCCCTAACATTGTTGTATTAAAGTTTGTAATATAACATGTAGTGGGTTAAAAGTTAAAAATTGCCATGTGTATTAATTGATTCAGTGATGTATGATATTTCGTTATGCAAAGTAGAAGTGTTGTGGCATTTGAGTGTGTTTGTGATCGTGATCTTAGACTCAAACCAGACTCTTGAGTGTCACAGAAAAATCAACATGGTATCAGAGCTACTTTGAAGGGCCAGTGGATGAAAGTGTGCACAGCAAAGCAGCTCAGAGGGAGTTGAGATTGTCTAGATCATGCAGCAGAGGGTTCAGCTCAGGACATGGATATGTGGTCTCAACAGGCTACATGGTAAAATGGGTTGGGAATTCTGGTGGATCGGTGGGGAACCTAATCAGCAACAATTTGGTGTGAGGTGGTTTGGATATCGTGGACTTCCTATGACTTGCCATGGATCGTTGAGACAGCTTGAGGGTTGCTTTGGCCTGGACGAGGTGGCTTCGTGTTAAGGAAAAAAAGATGGTCGGCTAGTATCTTCTTTGGGCAGTGATATTGCGCAGCTGAGATTAGAGGCATGTAAACGTCTATTATTTGACCCAAGGGGATGAGATTGCTTGCAGGGCTGGGTTGCGATAGTGATGTGGCCCATGTTGGACCGTAGCTCAAACTGACCTTGTAGAACACAAGTTTAGTAGGAGTGTGAATCAGTGTAAGTCATGTAGACTTAGAGGGAGTCTAGCTTCAGAGGGAGATTCCCTGTGGATGTTTGAGATCTTCAGGTTCTCCACAACCCTAGTTGTTGGGTTTGTGACAAGTTTGACCAAAAAAGGACTTTGTGTTAATTTTCCATTGTTCTATGCTATTACAATCACTTTAGCCCAAATCTTATCTTAAATTAGAAATCTTTCCAAAACAATTTAATCTTCCAATGATCAATAGCAATTGTAGATATAACAGTAAATGAAATGAATAGTAAGAGACAATCAAGAGCAATAACAAGAGACACCAAATTTGGTCAAAGAGCAGAGAGAAACCCCACAACAAGGAAAACCTTTTCAAATTCTTCTTCTTATTAGATTGTCATAAAATGTTCAGCAAAGAGATACAATGATTCCATTCATCAACAACAAAGTCAAAATCAAACCTTTGACCATCCAACATAACCAATATTCAAAGTCCAATAGATGAGCTTAAAATTCAAATCTGGTCAAACTGTCAAATATGCAATTCTGGTCAAAGTCAACAGCAGTCAAAGAAGCCCTAACCAATCACAGGTCAATGGTCAAAACTGTCCTCCAAGAGCTTGGTCAACAGTCAAAAGATTCAGCCTCCAACGTTGGTCAAACCTCAATAAAAACAGCCCCAAAAATCACAGTCAAACCTGGTCAATGGAGAGAGAAGGTTTGCGGTCAAGTCTGCGATCAATTGCAGTCAAAGTGCCCAGATTTCCTTGGTCTTTGTGCCAATAAGTGTGGCCTTCAAAAACAGGTCCAAAACTGGTCAAACCAAGTCAAAGAGTCCCAAAACAAAGTTGGTCAACACTGGTCAAAGTCTCCCAAATAGAAAAGTGAACATTGATTTCAGAATTGCCTCCAAACCCTTTGCATGTGTGAACAGAACCCTGCAATATTTCAGATGTACGAACAATTAGAAGAAGAGAGAGATGCTTGTGATGTGATGTCCAAATGAAGGTGACTTGACTTGAATTTATAGGCATTGGAGGAGGGCTAATTTATCTTCTAGGCCAACTTGACTTTTGTGTCATTGTGGGTTTTCACTTTAAAAAAATAATTTTTCTTTAACCAAAATAAATTCTTCCAAGGGCCAGGAGGGGTGTTTCTTGATGACAAAGGTTGTCCAAAAGAGGGAATTTGTCCCTGAGCTGCCAAATTAATAGTAGACGAAGTACCCACGCCAAGGGTTTTGCTACCATGGTGTGGGTGTAAAACCAAGTGAAGAAAATAATTGTTTAGTCATTGTTGCAAGTAGAGCACCCTTAAAGGACCAAGGGTGACCTAAGGGAACAATGAGGTGGCGAAATCAAGGAGAAGTAACCTCTTATCTTATGTTAGTTGGGGTTAGTGTTGAAAAAGGTTAAGTCGGCTATGCTTAAGGAGACCCCTTGAAAGCTAGATATTGCCTCATAATAAACTACAAGAAGGCAAGAGGTAGGTCACTTGTAGACACATCCAAGTGAGCATCTTTCTAAAGAGATTTCTGCCCTAGAAAGAGGTTTGAGTACCTCAAGAAGCCGCAAACCTTTAGGAGGACAAGTAGAGGAGCATGAAGGGTTTGTTGAAGGCCAAGTTTATGCTTCAAGAAGAGGACGATTTTCTCTGTGTTTTCATGCCTCAAGAAAGGTCAGATTTGTGCATGGAGAGGAGGTCCCTTTTTGTGTAAAGGTCAATCCCTAGGTAGGGCTATTTCCGTGAAGCTACAATCCTTAAATCTTTGCCCTAAAGTCTATTATATGTGTGTTGGATTGTGTGCTGAAGGGAAGGGTTGAGACCTTTAGAAAGCACACCTTAACCTTGTGATAAGGCCACACGTCTATGGCATATCTCTATAGTTTTCATTTGAAGATTAGAGAGGCTATGACTTGTGTACAAGAGTATGAGTTATAGGAAAGAAGAAAAGGATGATGTGGCATGTGGAAGAGGGCCAGTGTGAGGTAGAACCAAGACGAGAAAAGAGTCGAAGTGGATGAGAAAGGAAGTTTTATCCAAGAGGATCTTGGACAACAATTTGTGCCCTAGTTAGGACTGCTTCACAGCATATTCAGTCATGTTAAAAGTTGTTTAGAGATCGTTGTATTCGCACTAGTATTTTGTGCAAGAGAAGAGACCCAGTATTGGAGCATTACAGATTATTCTTTCATCAAGAGACCCATGAGACCAGTTTTTTTGCCCCATACACAAATTGGGGCCACGCATGACGATTCACATGGAGACTAAGGGGCCATCCCCTTGTTCGAGATTTATGGAGCCCTCTCACACATTTTGGCACAAAGAGGACTCAACGTGGTCTTCCAATGGCCCTACATCGGCATGACGTCATCATTTTGGCTAGCATTTGGATGGCTAATTCATATTATGTAAAAGCTAATAGGTCGGCTTGTGACCAAGGGATCTATCCTGCCCAATTTTATAATGTTTGGGGGCTCATAGGCATAATTCGACCTAGTAAGACTCATATAAATAGAACATAACTTCATTTGTATTGGATCATCATCATCACACTTAGATTAGATCCCTTGAGAAGAACTCACACTTGTTTCTTTGGCTATTGAAGAATCTTTTAGAATGCATTTTGACATTTGGAGCTAATTCGCATTTGTTCTTTGGAGCTATTTCTTGGATCTTGGATGGATATATTGCATGTCATCTTGTAAATGCTTAGTGTTGATGGAATTTTTCTCTTCAATTTGTCTAATGTATGGAATTGTTGCTTCTAGAATGTGCTAACTGTGCTCTAATTATTGAAAATTAATTTTGGAAGGCTTTATAGTTGAGTATTGCATATGTTATTCAGTGTATGGCATGTAATGAATGTTCCTAGTGGAGGAAATTCTCAAACTCTCCATGAAATTCCATTATCTTTGAAGTAGGTAAATGCTTAAACGTGGTACCTAGGAATCACTTTTAAGCCTCTTTAGAGACGATTTAGCTCATCTTGTGTTCGAAAATCTAGGGCAACATACAATTGAGTATTCTTAACAAGATTTCCCTTATACCTTGACAAGTTCTTGTGATTATTTTACTTCTTTATTACTATTATTATGATGTTCCTTTTCATCATCAAGACAAATGCCAAGCAAGAAGATCATAAAGACACCAAGGATAGGCGCACAGCCAGGGAAAAACCCCTAGGGAAGGGAAAACTCAGTCAAACTCTTCCAATAGAAAATTCAAATCAAGTTGATATGGCCAAGACCCTTATTACCTAGACCAAGAGCACCTTCCATCCATCAAGTCAGCCTTGTTCAAAAATAGCACATTTTCTAGTTCATTTCTTCCTCAGACAACAACAAGTAGTTCATCAAGATGCTCATCCTTCTTTGTACTCATATATTTTCAGCTTCCTTCATATGGAATTTCAGTTCTGTAATCATAGAGAATTCCAATCCTGTAGTCTCAGTATATTTTGGTCCTGTAGTTACATATTACTTTTGTCTTGTAGTCACATAAAAACTTTGGTCCTGTAGTCACATAAAAGCTTCGGCCTGTAGTTATATACTGAACTTCACTATCTTGTAATACCTAACTTCGTTGTCCTGTAATAATTAACTTTGGTGTCCTGTAATCCTTAACTTCGTTGTCCTCTAATCCATCCGAACTTCCTTGACAACTTCTTAATTGGGTCAAGTTCACTTGGGTATATATAGTTGTTTTTGCCTATATATTAAGCCGACATGAATAATAGGAGAAGCCAACTTGTAGAAGATGAAATTGGAACAAATTTAGAAGAGCTTGAGGCCGACTTGATGGATGGAGGGTTCTTTGACACCATGAACCCAGGAAGGGTTTCTTACATAATAAATTTGACTTTGACTCAACAAAAATCCTAGAGCACTCAATGGGTGCTTTGACCTATTGACCATTGACCCAAGCATGAAACCCGTGCTTTAATAAGTCAATAAAAAATTCCTTTTATAAATAATTTTCTTTTCTTTCTTTTGAAAAATACATGACTCAAATTCAATTATGAAGACCGACACTAGTTACATTCTTCAACATCTTGAACATCCTAAGACTTTGTATACCCAAAGGACAAGGCACTAATCCAAGTCCTTGGTGGTCATCTCTACTTTTCATCCATAAGTTTTCCTCTTAAAATTCGGTCCTTTAAAGGCTAGGGTGAAAATCTAGTGCTTGCAGCGAAATTTTAGGGAGGATATTTTTTGAGAATCCGAGAGCCTAAACATCAAGCCTAGGGTCTAGGCTACCTATGCTCCAAGTTTGGTAGGAATCCACTTGAGTTTCATCCATAAGATATCTTGCCCTAAGTGTTGCTCTAAGAGGGAAACCCTAGGTTCTTCTACCTCAACTCAACGACTTCCTTGAAGGCTATATGAGCTTAGTACTTGTTGAAGTATATCATAAGAACCCTTTTCTCTTAAAGCCTTGACCTTGTGAATACCTATTACCATTGAAAAACCTAAAAACCCTAGGTCTTGTGCCTTCTTTTCTAATGCTTTTCTTAAAGAGTGATTTTCTTCTTTGAAGCCTTGTACCTTTTTGAGCCTCACATTCGAATGAGCTCTAGCTCCATCACCTTGTACCTTCCACCCTAGATATCTATTATAGGTGATCATAATCATACCGGGACTCCTCCCATCAGTGAAAGTCCATAAAGAGTAGGGGTTGGTTGTGGTGATAGTGGGCCATTATCCCATTGTCAACACTTAGTCTAGCTCTTTGTCTTGTAGGGTTTCCCTCTCCAACGCTTGTTAGATTTTGTGGTAACATTTTTGGGGCCATTGTCGAGGACACAAGACATATGTCTTGTTCTCATACAACAACATTGATACCACTTTTGGCGACTCCGTTGGAAGAATGAAATCGTTGTTCTTCATTGAACTTCAAAATTAATCAAGCATCTCTCAAGGCATTTCAAGTTCACCCTAGCAACCACATATCTGAAATCTTATGAAAATTTGCATGGCAAGAAATGGCTCACTAGAAAGGCCTATTTTATATGTTTCAACATGATAATCCTCGATCCAATGATCATGATGTCATTTGTAGCCAAGAGGACTCTGATGCCCCTCTTAATGAATCTATTAAGAGCCATGAAACTGGGGACCCTTCCCAATGCCCTAAAAGAGGGTTGTGGTTCTTCCCAAGATATGATGATTGTAGTCCACCTTGTTCCTTCCTCGATAATCAGGAATGATGTGATTGTGGATATGTATGAGCAATCTATTTCTTCATGCTATAAGGAGGATATGTCTGAACCTGATCTTCATTGGAAGTTTATCAGCTCGGTCGTTGAGTTCTCCATTCTCTCGTTGCAAGAAAGGTTGTGCGAGTTGGATTCCTTTTTTCCCTCCTCATCCATGATCCTTGATACATGGTCCTAATATATTCCCGCCTCCTACTCTTACCATTCATCAAGCAAATCTTGCAATGGAAAGTGTGTTATTTGGGTGCACTGCCTCATGATGGTTCATAAGGGAAAGTGTTTTTATATTGATCTAATCATATGTCGGTTACATTGGTTGTATGACTAACTTAGCACTTGCGTAATTATGGCATGCATGGTAGTGTAGGATGCATTTCATATCATTTTTGCATAGCTACTGTCCTCATATCATGTTCTCATGTTAGATTAGATTGCATTTAGATTAAACGTGCATCCTAGTATAGGTTTACTTTTCTGTATGGTTTATTATTTTGATGAAAAACACGGGCGATACAAATACACCCAGGACACATGCTTCCAACATTGTTTGTGATGTGCACGATACAGCTCTGCGGTCCCAAAGGATTGTTGATGTTCTCATGACCTCCCCATTCGAGTACATGGATAATGCGCTCTACAATGAGCTCATGTCCCAATTGAAGACAAATGTTACCCACCAAAAGTGGGTGACTCAATAGGAGAATTTTTTTCCTAGTTATCTCTTCAACCGGCAACTAGCAGCCCCTGACAGCCACCGATGTAGCCAATGTATTGTGCCATTTGAGCTCCACTCCCTGGATCAGTGATATGTACCCTCACCCACTTGTCGAGAGCATATGTTAAAAGGAGGGCAATCCAACCCAAAGGTATGTCTCTCATTGTGTAATCAGGTGCTTGTGCTTGTTTTCCTTGGGCATCTTGAGCATGGATTATTGGGTCACTTAGAAGAAGGAAGGATTTTTTTCCCTCGCCTTAAATGGGGGGTTAATCCCCAATCCTAGTTCTATGGGATCTCCCCTATTGGCTTATGGCTTTAGGAAAGGCACTACTTGGGAAAACCTGATTTTGGTAGCATGGTCCCATTTTCCCATTCCAAATTTTCCACTCCCCTTCGCACATCACAAGCCCTATTTCATCATTTTCCTTCTCTGGATCCACAAGGCACTGACATTGCCCTTCCCCTTGTCCACATGTATGGGTTGGGCCGAGAAATGTTGCCCGAAAGGTTGATGCAGCTAAAAGAACGTTAAAAGCATATCATGGCCACAAGCAAGAAACAAAAGAAAAGAATATTCAAAAGATGGTCGAGACATTTAATATAACACGTGGGCAGAGCCAAACATGAGATCTACCCCTTATCAGGGCCATCAACCCGGTTCCTAGGGCCCCATGAGTGCCCCCACATCATCAACGAACCAATGCACATCCCAACACCTAGTGGGCAATGAACTACCCCACCTTAAAGGGATAATAACTGCTTCACATCATGCAAAAGATGCTCTAATTTCCCGAGGCCCCGAGCAGTAATACAAAGAAAAATAGTGAAAAGGCAAAAGGAAAATATACAGAAGTGGAAAAACAAAGGTCAGGGTAACTGATGTATCCATGATTTCTCCCTCCTACATCTATACACCCAATATGTGGACATCCCTCATTATCGCCAATATTATCCTTGTGCCCATGGCATCTGGCCTCGAGACCCCTATGACCCCATCCATTTCATCGTCATTCATATGCCACTTATCAATTGAAGGATGTACCAAGGACTTGTATTTCCCCTTGGAGGTTAGAAACACCTAATAGGGTCGTTTATTAGCCACTCCTACCTAGGGAGGTAACACTATTATGAGATTAAATCCACAAATTTGGAACAAAATCCCAATATGAAGTCTCAATATGCCCTTGATTAAGAGGGTTGGTTCACTTAGATGCACTAATGAATTATTTTACCTAAAGGTGAGGATGCAGCATTGGACATTATATGTAATTGGAAGGTGGTTTCATCATGGATTGGGCAACAACTTAATTCAGGCCCATGCCCACCAGAGGATCATTTTGAAATCTTTGGGTGAAGCATTGAGAACCATGGGATTCCCATCATGTGTAGAGCATCATTTCACACCATGGGCACCTTCAGCACCCTAACAGTCTGCTCATTGCTCAACATTATTGACGAGATGATGCACTTGGACCAGTGATGCCCCAGTCGGCTTTGCAATTACCACGTGGTGTGATAGTTGATCCAAGGCCCATAGGAGGTTTGTCTCACCCTTTGTGACATGTGAGCGCAAGCACCATCATCAAAGCTCTCAGTATTGGGGCATTACAGGGTATTCTATCATCAGGAGACCCATGAGACGAGTTTATGTGCCCCAAACACAAATTGGGGCCCCACATGGTGATTTACATGGAGACTAAGGTCATCCCCTTGTTCGATATTTATGGAGCCCTCTCACACATTTTGGCACAAAGATGACTCAACGTGGCCTTCCAACAGCCGTACATTAGCATGACATCATCATTTTGACTGGCATTTGGATGGATAACTCTTATTTTGTAAAAGCTCTTGGTTAGCTTATGGCCAAGGAATGTAACTTGCCCAATTTTATAATGTTTGGGGACTCATAGTCATAATTCGACCCAATAGGAGTCATATAAATACAACATAACTTCATTTGTATTAGATCATCATCATCGCACTTGGATTAGATCTCTTGAGAAGAACTCGCACTTGTTTCTTTGGCTATTAGAGAATCTTTTGGAATGAATTTTGACATTTGGAGCTAATTCACATTTCTTCTTTGGAGCTATTGCTTGGCTCTTAGATGGATATATTGCATGTCATCTTGTAAGTGCTTAATGTTGATGGAATCTCTCTTCAATTGGTCTAATGTATGGAATTGTTGCTTCTAGAATGTGTTAATTGTGCCTTAATTATTGAAAAATAATTTTGGAAGGCTTTCTAGTTGAGTATTTCATATTTTATTCAATGTATGGCATGTAATGAATGTTCCTAGTGGAGGAAATTCTTGAACTCTCCATGAAATTCCATTATCTTTGAAGTGGGTAAATGCTTAAACGTGGTACCTAGGGCATCATTTTTAAGCCTCCTTAGAGACAATTTAGCTCATCTTGAACATCCTAAGACTCCATATGCCCAAAGGACAAGGCACTAATCCAAGTCCTTGGTGGTCATCTCTACTTTTCATCCATAATTTTTCCTCTTAAAATTTGATCCTTTAAAGGTTAGGATGAAAATCTAGGGCTTGAGGCGAAATTTTAGGAAGAATATTTTTCGGGAATTTGAGAACCTAAACATCAAGCCTAGGGCCTAAGCTACCTCTGCTCCAAGTTTGGTAGGCACCACTCAAGTTTCATCCATGAAATCTCTTGCCCTAGGTGTTGCTCCAAGAGGGAAACCCTAGGTTATTCTCCCTCAACTTGAGGACTTCCTTTAAGGTTGTATGAGCTTAGTACTTGTTGAAGTATATCAAAATAAGCCTTTTCTCTCGAGCCTTGACCTTGTGAATACCTATTACCATTGAAAAACCCTAGGTCTTGTGCCTTCTTTTCTAGGGCTTTTCTTAGAGAGTAATTTGCTTCTTTGAAGCCTTGTACCTTATTGAGCCTCTCATTCGAATGAGCTCTAGCTCCATCACCTTGTACCTTCAACCCTAGAATATCTATTATAGGTGATCATAATCATACCGAGACTCCTCCCATTGGTGAAAGTCCGTAAAAAGCAAGGGACCTTGGTTGTGGTGATAGTGGGCCATTGTCCCATTGTTAATACTTAGTCTAGCTCTTTGTCTTGTAGGGTTTCCCTCTCCAAGGCCTATTAGATTTTGAGGCAACTCTTTCAACATCCATATCCATCATAATTGTCCTTAATGATTTCTCCAAGGATCCCTTCTTAGCTACAACAGACCAGACCTTTGACAGAGTCTTACGATCACAGTGTTGTTTAGTTTTTCATGAAACACCCTTGATACAGGCATTTCAACCAAGCCTATTTATTGATAGAGCTATTAAGTGATCATTCCCTCTAGATGAAGTCTACAAGAGTGTTGCCAAAATAAAACCTTTGATCCTAAATAAAATCATTGTGATTAAATTGAATGATGATACATACTTTACATTCCAAGCATCAAGTAGACTTCTTATAGCTTTGTTGGTCTCTTTACAGGTCAATATTCCCGGGCCTCATACTCATCATATCCCATCATTCTAATGTGCTCATGCAACAGAGTCTTTCAAACTATGGATTAAACAATATGCCTTGTTGATGTCAATCCTAGTAACCAGAACAAATCTTCAAAGAGAACTAAGCATTAGTTACATGAAACACTTCAAACTTGACATTGATACTAAAGCATCAGTTCAATCCCTTGTCCTATGTATAGTCTCGTGCACAAAAGACAATTTTTGTTGGCTTTACCTTAGACAGAAATAATCCAAATTTCTTCTAGCTACTTCCTGAGACTCCTCAACCTTTTGATGTTCGAACTAGGGCTCCTTTTTATATTCTATTAGGCCTATGGCCTAGTTCTGAGGCTCCTCGGCCTTCTTGAGCTTTTTTGGCCTACTATAATAGGTTATGAGGCCTCCTCAGCCCTTTGTAACAAGCTCTGAGGCATTCTTGGCCTACTGAAACAGATTGAGGCTTTTGGGCCTATAAATTAAGGGCTTCAACCCTCTCCACAAATGCAAGCATGCTTCAGCCATTCTAAGGTCATTCGGCCCATCTGAGTTTAAACTAGGGTTTTGAGCCTTTTCTTCTTTAGTTCAGATACAAAACAGATGGACCATAGGACACATAGGTAGGACACAAGCAACAAGACAGATCTAGGCTTCTTCTAGAATATTTTTTGTCCCTTTTTCAACCAGAATAGTACTAGGGTTTCTAGGGCTAGTGACAAAACAAGCCCTAGAGAATAATTTTAAATATTTTAGCTTCTTTTAAGGCTGCTCTTTCACCCAAGCTCTGATCCCATGTTAATTTTAAAAGGATCTTCTAATCTGATAATTACTTTTTATGATTTCGTATTTTAATTATTCTTGCATTCACGTTCATCATAAAGAAATTACACAAAAGATCTCAACAGTAGAAACAAAATGTCGGTAGGATCATAAATAGATAGCTAAAAAAGAAACACAAGAATTTTACCCTGGGAAAACCCACTTGGGGCCAAAACCCAACAACCTTTTTCTTAGAGAAATTATTCAATTCATCAAGAAATACATCTAATCCTTCTAGTCAAAACAAGACCAAATTGACCAACAATATTCCCAAGTCATACTTCGTCAACTGTCCACAGAATGAGATAAGATGCTGCTTGAAGATTCAGTTAAGGCCAGTCAAACAAACCGAAATTCAAACCTGCTCCTTCCACAGAAAAACTCGGACTGTTCCCAGTGAGGATGCCCAGAAAAATCTCGACCCCTCTAACACACATTTGTGTTCAAATGGAGAGAGAGAGAGCTCAGTCTTCTTCTAGTCAAATCCGGCCTTCTTTTTCCTTGTCTCCTTCGCAGAAGATAATTTGTTATGTCTGATGATACGAATTGGCCAAGAGTTGGAAGTCAAATGGCATATATATAGTGATCCTGGGAGGCCGAAATGGTGTGACCCTTCACTGGGGCCAGCTTGAAGCCAACCTTGCATTTGGAGGCAAAAATGCAGAATTGCCTCTTTTGAAGCCGCAATGAAGAACATGTCTTACATATATTTGGAGGGCTTAAAATATCAACTATGAAGACTGACCATAGCTACAAAAATTCAACACAACTCCCTGATGCTTTAGAAAGCAACAGAACTAAAAACTAGCAGCATGTAAGTTGTCTCCGAGTGGCTTGATGGCCTCGGCAAACTCACTAAGCTCAACTTGGAGAATGACTCCCAAGGCCAAAGAGAGAGTTGATTCAAACTCAAAGGATATTGGTAACACTGGAACTGAGTATATTTTTGCAATAATATTTAACACAAAAACAGCTTGGAAGTCACGGTACACATTAATCAGAAGAATACAAATTGAGACAGGGCTGCCAGCAGGTGGCTGAAAATACACTGCAGCGTTAGTCAGGCAAGCAGAAGTTTTCCCAAGTAATTTGAACTTGTACACACATAGATACCTAGAAACAAGCTACATATACTGAATAATATATGCTACTTTCATAAATATACAATGATGCTAAAAGGAAACATTAAAACTTGTGAAAGTTTTTACATTCAGATAGTCCATATATTACCTCTCCAATGCGAGGACTCACAAAATTTAGATCCTCATGCAACCCTTTCAGTGGTGGATCATAAGAATCAATGAACTGTACCAGGCTGCAAAATCACCATAACTGGAGTATTAGTCCTATTAGGAATGAGATAATCCGCTCTATTAACACTATACTGTGAATATTATCATATACAGAATATGGAATTTGTTTTCAAGGAAGAAGGTAACCAAACATTTTCAAAGAGGGAAACATTTATAGACTTTCAAAAACTAATTACATGCAAGAATTCCAACGGTAGGAAGGAATACAACATGCTACTCTGTAACAGTCATACATGCATCCAACAATACAAATCCTAGATTTTAAGAAACAAACAGTATCCTCTGAGCTAAGAATTTCAGTGAAGTATTCAGAGAGAAAAACACTTCAAGCCAAAACAATCATAAAAGTAAGCTGCAGTTTCATTGCCTGGGAACAGATAATAAAAGATGATTAGGATCTTTCAAACAGAAACCCCTTCCTATGTAAAAGAAATAGTATAAAGTTATGAAATCCATAAACAGTAAACAGTTTATAACTGCAATCCATCAAAAGAATCTATCTCCTCGAACTATAATTTGACATATTCATTATTAAGTGGATACTAGATTCTACAATCTATCAGACTCCAAATTTTACCACCCATAGTTTATCATAAAATTCAAGCAAGCAACACAAACTCTGAAACTGCTGATGACATAGACAAGGTGCAGAAGTAGGTGAGGACGATAATTTATGCAAACAATAAATCCTAAATATTTGTGTTGCAAGCTGGTCTCCATAAGTGACATAGCTCCATGGAACTCATAACTGTTCATCTCTATTGTTCTTCCACAGGTTAAACAATATTGCACATTAATGTAATACTTGCTCCATCTTATTATTTGGGCCACTATTGGGAGATGAAGATTTGGCCTTTATGGAAATGTATTACTTCTATGCATTAGCAGTAAAGTTATTTATCCATTGAAAATTCTTATGATAAAAGGGGATTGATATGTTAATGGTTATGACCATCCAATTTTCCAACCCTCAATTGGTTGCTATATAGAGATATGAGAAAGACATGGAGAGCTGGGTCATTTCCTTAACCATGACATTCCCTGTAATAGGTATGCATGACTTTTACTGTTGGTGTATGTTCCCCTCATGAGTTTTCAAGAAATAAGCGTCTATAAAAACTTACCATAGTAATAGCAAGGGATTACATCATTCTTGCTTTTAGAATTGCACATGAAATTGTATTCTCCCTTGTATTATTTTCATCTTTTCATGTCTCTTTACTCGGAAAAATATTGAATAAATTTAAGATATTGAGAGACCTTGTGCAACATCTAGCATCATTGGAAACTCACAATTAGCAAGGAATGAATAGTTAAGATAACAGTAAGGAGGAAAAGTTTTCCTTTTCCTCCTTTCTTCCTCTCTATACACTGTGAAGCATAGTGTCTTGTCTTATGACATGAGAAACAATTGAACTTAGTCAGGACCATCTGTGACGCTAACTTGTAATGTCCCAAATGGGATAATTTGCTAATTATGCAGAAATTTATCTCAACCAAAAATTTCACCATAAAATTACTATTCAATTAACAGAAGATTGCCATGTAAAATATAACAAGTAGAGTGCATGCAATTCAATAACACAATGAGCAGAAATAATCTCAGCTTGTATTATAATAAATCACTGAAAGAGTGTACATGATGATATAGCAGAAATAGCTGAGATAGACAATCTGGTCTCCAAAACTGATCTTCTCTGATGTTGAAGCCGGCCCTCCCAAACCTGAACTGAAATCAATCATTGCACCTGTGAATTCTGGCTGAATCCACCAAGGAGATGAGGTGGGTTTTCGTCCACTCTCAAGAAAATCACCCGAGGGTTTTCGTCCTGGGGCTACCAATGGAGTAGAGAACCACGTTCTCAACCTCACATACAAAAAACAATATCAACTCCAAGATGTCCTCCAATGGTCTCCTCCTCCTCTTTTATAGATTTGATGGACTCCTCTAGAACCTTCTATTTTATTAATATTTTAATCATGGGACATTTTTCCCTCTTTTATTTCAATTAAAATATTCTTTTTAATGTGGGAAAATGGTAAATTGGCCATCATGTCTCCCTGGGTCACTGAAACTCTCATCTAAACATCCCATCATGTAGATCTTCTCGTTCCGGTTCCAACAAGCTATTACACTAAGGTGTTATGCCACGTATTCCTCCCCGAATGCCACCTTAAGCGTAATTAATTGAGTCAAGCCCACTAATAACTCAGTTTTCTTAAAGTGGTCAGAATGTGCCGGAACGAAAGGAAAATTGTGTTGATGATGGAGTATACCAAGCGAATGTCGTTGGACCTCATAGAAACTCCTCAAAACTCCATCGGAACCCTTGATGACATAACTTGCTCCACGGACCTGGCCATCCCCTGCCCTCGAAATCCACCTTGGTTGTACTATGAAGAAGAATAAAAATGGGAAAATGACATAACTCCTCACTCCAACTCAAACTCTTTCCTTTGCCCTTTTCCATAAGATCCACGTTCTCGTCATCTTCCTGCTTGTTGATCTTGCCCTTTTGGTTGTAACCTGATTTCCTCTTGTATGCAATCATCCCTTAGCCTATCAAATGTGGGTAGTTTATCTCGGGCACAAACTCCTCTAATAAACAGATCCCACACCTCTAAGAACCCATTCAACACCCAATTTACTAGTTCCGAGTCTTCCACCTTTTCTCCCACTCTGCAAGTTGATCATTAATCTATGCAAGCCTCATCAAATAACTCATCACTAAATCAAACTTGGTCATTTGCATAGTCCCGAGCATATCTTTCAATATCATCTTCCTGTTTATGGTCTTGCTCTGGTATAATCCTACCAAGGCTTCGAACATCTCCTTGGATATCTACTTCTCAAATAAGTGAAGGATCAAATGATCTTTCACCATATCCAAGAGTACCCTTTGTGCCTCTATTTCCTTCTTTGTTGAGATGGTCTTCTCTTGAAGATATGACGGCTTCAAGGTCTTGGTTTCAACAATCTTGCATAGATCATTTTCCTTGAGAACCAAGGTGACCCCAACCTTCTAAGGTGGGAAGTTTGAAGGTCCATCCAGCCTGTCTTCAAATTGAAGAGCTATTGTACTCATCTTGCCAAATCTCACCGAAGAACTTCTAAGAATTTTTTGTTTGGTCTTTTAGGCACCCAAATCTACTTTTGACTAGTACAATCTCCAAAACTCTTACAAGCCCCAACGTTAATTTTAGATAAAAATGGTATGTTCTATTCTTAGCACAATTTACTTCAATGTTTCTTTCGCTGCCCAATGACAATTTCCAACTATTTCCAGTAGCAATCACATTAACTCAATCACAATGACAGTAAATGCAGATAAAACATAAAAACATATGCAGAAGACAAACCAAGACAAGAGGGCACCGGATTTGGCAGATGCCAAGGAAAAACCCCAATGTGGGGAAAACCCTTTGATCAAAAACTTCTTATTATTAATCAATAGTTCAGCACAGAGAGAGAGAGTACAAAAATCAAATTCACTTGCCCAATACACAATCAAATCAGCCCTATCAAATTTTGCAGTCAATTTCAGCCCTAACTAGAAAGTCAACGCTGGTCAAAACTTCACCAATGCAGCTCGGTCTTCCTTGGTCAAACTCAGCCTAAACAGGAGGTCAAATGCAGCCCAAAACAGCTCAGTCAAACTCGGTCAAAGGAGAGAGAAAATCTGTTGTGATTTTCTGCAGTCAACCTGAAGTCAATGCTAGTCAAACAATCCCAAACACCTCAATTTTTGTGCCACTAAATGCGGCCTCAAGAGAGCAAAATTATGCCCCATAAAAAGCAGTCAAACTTGGTCAACAGCCCACAAGTCAACACTGGTCAACGCTGTCCTGAAACTCTGAAATTTCAGCCTGCAATCTGTCCCAGAAATTCGTCCTTCATCGACACGTGTGTGTGAGAGAGAGAGAGAGAGATGATCCCCAGGTTGTACGAACCAATCAGATTAGGAGAGAAGAAATGATGAGTGGTTGATGTCCAAATGGGGGGAGCGGTCACTCCTATTTATACAATTCGTTGAGGGTGAAAGGACACATCTATTGGGCTTCTTGAGCCTACATTAAGCTGAGGCCGACCTTAACAATTTGTGCATGAGAGATAATAAATTCAAAATTTCACTTCAGTTTGTCCAAATGAGATGATCTTTATATCAAACTTGGACCTCTTGAAAAGAGGAATCCAATGCAATAATCATCTCCAACATATGAGTTGTCCCAAGGTGGAATTTGGCCCTAGTTACCAATTTTAACACTCCCTCTCAACTACAGATAATTCCACTTGTCAATCCATTTGCCATCATCATGCCTTCCTATCATCATGTACCATCTCTTTTATCACTTCTCTGCTCTGCTCTGCTAAACCATGAAGTAATAATGAAGAAGAAGTGATTGAGAGTGAGTCATAAGACCTTATCACTCTACACTGACAAAAGTCAGTCCTTGATCCCAGATCAAGTTATTGAACACCATGCATCCTAGCCATAGGGAGTACGGCAGTACACAATTTGTCCATCGATAGTACTATGGTCCCTAACCACTTTTCGCAACTCATTGGCCAGATGAGAGGTACTTCTCATGAGTCCTGGACTCCATGGGTAGGATGTATGTTGGGGCATTGGCAGGAGAAGGTGAACCACTCATCCTGCTCATATGCCATAAGAGAAGGTGAAACACTCATCCTATGCATATGTCAATCTTAGGGGAAGATGAACCACTCACCCTACATACATGTGTCCACAATCGTAAGGGATGGTGAACCACTCACCCTACACACATGTCAACCATCATGTGGTATCACAAGGAAAGGTGAACCACTCACCCTGTACATAGTGCACCACTAGGGGAAGGTGAACCTAATGTGGCATGAAGAGGGGACGTTTTTTGGAAGCAGGGATGCGGATGCGTCATTTCCCAAAAATCTAGGAAGCGAAGCATCTCGAAAGCGTCTATTATATATATATATATATATATATATATATATATATATATATATTTTAATTTTTTTGCATTTATATTAAAAAAAACATCCAAAATACCAAATTAGTTGTAGAAGACATGAAAACATGCATATTTTTACATAAATCAAGATAGATATGGCATCCATTGTACATCAATGATTAATTATTCCAACATCAACCATCTAGATGCATCAACCATCTAGAATCTAGATTCCTCTTCTCTTGTCTAGCCTTTGCCTCTACTTCGATTCTCTAGGGATATTAGTCAGCATTGCCCAATTTTGATCAAATGGCCTAATCCAAGCCTTACATTATGGTAGTGAAAGCTTAACATGCTTGATCAATGCATTTAACTCGAGTGAAAGGTACATTTTTGCTAACTCCATGATAAAGAAGTTCAACAATCAACAACACCAACATTGGGGTACATATAGGGCTCGGTGCTCTTGATTAAATGCCAATCACATGCCCTCATACATGATATAATCCAATGAAACGCCACAATCCCATTGAACCTGACAACTGTTAATTCTGTTGAATTTTGAATGGGACATAAAATTCTATTTTCTCTATATGAAGTCTGATGAGGTTGGAACCACTCTCAAACATCCAGAGTCATATCATGGTAATGTTAAAAATTTAAGTAAAAATATGAAAATGAAAGATAAAGGAGAATGTCACTTTTACTTTAAGAATTTAACATTACCATTCGGGAGCGTCTAGGAAGCATCAAGGAGCATCAAGGAGCACCTTGGGAGTGTTCAGAAAGCATAGTTACTAACATAACAGTTCGAAATTTCAAAAACAAAAAACAAAAAAAGGCCCGCGAAACTGTGTGAACCATTCACCTTCTCTCGAATCCGCTCGTGATCCGCAGCAGATACACGCCCGAACCTCCATTGATTTGTAGCTGATCCTTTCTGTATCCGCGGATCAGGCAGCCGAAACCGCAACTCGGGCCCCGGCGGATCCATTTTTCCAAGAATCGCCAAAAAAAGGCGGAACCGCAAATTCAATTTTCGGATCCGCGGTTCCATCGGAGGATCAACGGCAGATCCGTACGAGACGCGGTTCCACCTCCTGATCCTTGGGCGAGAGGACGGTTCCTGCAACTATGGTCGCTCATAGCTCCAAGAAGTACCCCAAGCCCCAGGAGCTCCCAGAGCTCAGTATCCAACTCATACGAGACCCTCATAAAAGGGTCTTTCCACGACTCCATGTCTCTATCGGAAGGTTAAGAATTTGACCTTCCCCAAGGGCTTCGTGAGAATGTTTGCGACCTACTCACCTGTCCTGATGTGTTGGGGCCTTATTGCTCCCCATTGTACCATATCCCGGATAAAGTGGTACCTGATATCAATGTGCCTGGAGCATTCGTGGAGCACGAGATTCTCTGAAAGGTGAATCCCACTCTAGTTGTCGCAGAAGATCACGGTAAAATCTAACACGTTCCCAAATAGTTCACTAAAGAGCTTTCTCAACCAAACAACTTAACAACAGGCCATACTCGCAGCAATGTATTTGGCCTCAGCGGTGCTTAAAGCAACCAGTTTTTGCTTCCTGTTCATCCAATATATTGAAGCAGACCCCAAAGAGAAGCAACACCCAGACGTGCTCTTACGTTCCACCACACTGCCAACCCAATCAACATTTGTATATCCATAGTAGATTGTGCTCGGGAGATATCTCCAGAGATTCTTAGCAACAATCTAATGAATGTGAAGAGGCTCAACCATAAATTGTTTCAACATGTTCACGGCGAAGCATATGTTAGGAAGGGAGTTTACCAAGAACATCAGGGCACCCACAAGTTAACGATACTCGAAAGGGTTCGCTAATCCGGGCCCAACAGCACTTCCACATAGCTTCTTGAAGTTGAGTTACATCAGAGTAGACACAGACTTGCAATCCACCATCCCACATCTCTCAAATAACTTCACAATGTATTTTCCTTGAGAAAGGAAAATCTCACCTGGCTTTTGCCAGACCTCCAACCATAGGAAATAGTGCATCAGTCCTAGGTCCTTCATCTCAGATTCGGAAGCCAACTCCCTCTTGCAGTGATTAATGAGAGAGTCATCACCTGTCAAAAAGAGATCATCCACATAAAGGACCAAAATGAGAGGCTTGTCTTTTTCAACCTTGAAGTATAGGTTCGGGTCAGTTTCACTCCTTGTAAATCCCAACTTCATAAGATAGTTATCTATCCTCTCATACCAAACCCTGGGGGCTTGCTTCATCCCAGAGAGGGTTTTCTTCAACCTGTATACATGTGTCTTACGATCTTGAACTTCGAACCCCTCGGGTTGTTCTACATAGACATCCTCCTTAAGCGAGCCATGCAAGAAAGCAGTTTTGACGTCCATTTGGTGTAGGCTCCATCCTTGAGAGGCAACAAGGGCTATGATCAAACAAATAGTGTTATATCAAGCAACCGGTGCAAATATCTCATCATAGTCCACTCCTTCCTTTTGAGAGAAGCCTCGCGCAACGAACCTGGTCCTGAATTTTTCAGCACTCCCATCAGCTCCATGTTTGAATTTTGTAAAGCCATTTTGAAGTGACCATTGACTTGTCCTTGGGTCTAGGAACCACATCCCAAACATCATTCTTCATGATCAACTCACATTCCTTGTTCATCACGTCCTTCTAGACTTGGTGATTCACGGCTTCTTCGAATGTACATGGCTCAGATTGTACAATGGTACTCATGGCAGCTAAGTAACCTTGGTACCTGTTCGGCTTCTTGCTTTCACGAAATGTTCCCCTTGGTGCAACATGTCTCTCGGCATCTTCAAGAGTATCTTTGAGCCACAAAGGTCTTTTTCTTGAAGTAGAGAGCTCACTAGGAGGTGGATCAATGGGATCCATCCGACCTCCAAACCGAGCATTGGATCATCTGTCAGAGATTCATCCTGCTTTCCTGCCTCATCATCATTGTCCTTCCTAGGGATGGGAAGATCTCGGACTTTTCTGAGGGAAGAATCGTCATCGAAAGTGAAATCATGACTTATTTCCACTTCTCTTTGACTAGGCACATAGATTCTATATGCCTTTGAAGTTTCACTGTAGCCCACAAATGTTCCTTTCTTCCCAGATGCATCTAACTTGTTTCTTTTCTCTTTTCGCACATGAAAATATACGGGACAACCAAAAATTCTAAAATGCGAAACATAAAGTTATTTAATGGTAAAAATTTCTTCGGGTATCTTGAAGTCCAATCCTTGATGCAGGTATCTATTTTGAACATACACAGCAGCGTTGGCAGCTTCTCCCCATAAGAACTTCGGTATACCTTGGTCATTAAGCATGGCACGGGTGGCTTCTATGATAGTTCGATTCTTCCTCTCAGCAACACCATTTGGTTCAGGAGTATATGCAGTAGTGGTCTCCCTCTTAATGCCAGCTTCTCTACAATAGTCATTGAATTCATTTGACTCATATTCAGTTCCATTATCAGTCCTCAATATTTTAATCTTCTTCCCTGTTTGATTCTCGACCAAGGCTTTGAAAGAGCGGAACCATTTGAACACTTTGTCCTTATTCTTTAAGAAATAGATCCATGTCTTGAGAGAGAAGCCATCCACAAAAATTCCATAGTACAAATATCCTTCTAAATATCTTACGGGCAACATACCCGACAGATCAAAATGGACCAATTGAAGAATATCGGTAGTTTGACTTTCACTCGAGGGGAATGGTCCTCTTGTATGTTTTCCAGCTGCACAACCCTAACAAACTCCTTCATGATCTAAGTTGAATTCGGGCAGACATGTGACCATCTTCCTTACATCAGGTAATGAAGATGAGAAAATCTTTAGTAACATAAGTCGGATTGAAGAGAAGTATCGCAAGTCATTGCTCCCAAAGGACTCCCTCCAACCTGATAGAGACCTTCAACCCCAAATCCAAGTATGAATGCATCTTTCAGGTTCCTTTGCCAAACACGAACCTTCTCATCAACAAATGTCACCTTGAAACCTTTATCTTCCATCGCAGAAATCGAGACCAGGTTCTTTTTCAGAACGAGTACATAAACACTTCTTGTAAATGAAGGGTCTGACCTTGATTTAAGTGAAGAGTAACATTCCCAATTCCTTTCACGGGATAAGTGGCATTATCCCCAAGTATAATCTCCATATTTGTCTTCTTTTCAATCAAGTTTGAGAGGGCCTCCTTGTACCCATTGAAGTGCCTTGAGGCACCACTATCAATCAACCAATGATTCGATGTATCTGGAGGAGAGGCGGCGGTGAGGGCAAAAATAAGATAAAATTCCTTTTGTTTTTCTACAACATTAACTTCTTCATACCTGGAATTTCTCGACTTCTTGGGAGGACAACCATTTCCATATCGAGCAACAGGAGGATTCCTCTTTCCTTTGTTGTTGAACTTGTTGTTCCTTTGATTTCCATTGCCTTTTTAGTTGTTGTTATTGTTGTCATCATCTCTTGGAGTATCTTTCTTGTGAGGACACTCTCTAGCAAAGTGGCCAAACCTGTTGCAATTGAAGCATCTTCCTTTCCTTCCTTCTTTGAATCCTGGCTTGAACCCTTGACCTTGTCTTCTTGGACCAACATTGTTCTTCCTTTTAGCATGAGTGGAGAAGGCGGTAGGATTGTTTCCATTTGAGGGCTTGTCTCTTTCCATCATCCTTATTTCTTCTTGAGTGCATCTAGCCAATAATTCGTCAAATCCCAGAATCTTGTCATTGTTGAGGATGGTAGTATTAAACACATTGCATTCTCTTGTAAGGCCTCCAAGTGCAATAAGAGTGTGCTCCCTGTCCCCAATAACTTCTCCAATAGATAGGAGATCATTCTTGATTTCAGTAATCTTCATGAAGTAGGATTAAATGGATTCTCCTCTATCCATCTTGATGTATTTCAACTTGTTCTTGAAAAAGAGAACTTGATTTGCACTATTTACTTTGAACATCCCAACCAGCTTGTCATACATTTCCGTAGATGTCTCCAAATCAAAAATATAGGCAACCAAAGGCTTTTGAATAGAATCAACAATAATTTTCTTAGCTTTAACCTCACTTTTCTTGTACTTTGTTTTTGCAGCAGCGGGTGCACTTGAAGGAGGCTCCACCACTCTTCCCTTGACATAGTACATAGCATCATTTTCTTCCAAAGTCAAATCCAGAGACATCTTCCATGCATTATAGTCGGATTTGTCCTTAAGCTTGTCCTCAGATTTGAAGTCAAATGTAGTCGTCATTGAGGCTAGTTCCAAGTTATTGTCCAACAGCTTCCCTTAGTGACTGTTTTTCCTCACTCTTGCTTGGTCTTTTTCTTCACCTGAGCTCTAATACCATGTTAATTTTAGATAACAATGGTATGTTCTATGCTTAGCACAATTTACTTCAATGTTTCTTTAGCTGCCCCAATGCCAATTTCCAATTATTTCCAGTAGCAATCACATTAACTTAATCACATTGACAGTAAATACAGATAGAACATAAAAACATATGCAGAAGACAAGCCAAGACAAGAGGACACCAGATTTGGCGGATGCCAAGGAAAAACCCTAATGTGGGGAAAACCCTTTGATCAAATCTTCTTATTATTATTCAATAGTTCAACAAAGAGAGAGAGTACAAAAATCAAATTCACTTGCCCAATACACAGTGAAATCAGCCCTGTCAAATTTTGCAGTCAATTTCAACCCTAACCAGAAAGTCAACACTGGTCAAAACAGCAGCAAAACTTCACCAATGCAGCTTGGTCTTCCTTGGTCAAACTCAGCCTAAAGAGGAGGTCAAATGCAGCCCAAAACAGCTCGGTCAAAGGAGAGAGAAAATCTGCTATGATTTTTTGTGGTCAAAACAAAAGTCAACCTGAAGTCAATGCTAGTCAAACAGTCCCAAACACCTTGATTTCTGTGCCAATAAATGCGGCCTCAAGAGAGCGAAATTCTGCCCCAGAAAACGCAATCAAACTTGGTCAATAGCCCACAGGTCAACGTTGTCCTGAAACTCTGAAATTTCAACCTGCAATCTGTCCCAAAAATTCGTCCTTCATCCACACGAGTGAGAGAAAGAGAGATGGTCCCCAAGCTGTATGAACCAATCAGATTAGGAGAGAGAAGAAATGATGAGTGAGTGATGCCTAATGAGGAGAGAGGTCACTCCTATTTATACAATTCGTTGAAGGTCAAAGGACACATCTATTGGGCTTCTTGAGCCTACATTAAGCTGAGGCTGAGCTTACCAATTTGTACATGAGAGAGAATAAATTCAAAATTCCACTTTTGCTTGTCCGAATGAGGTGATCTTTATATCAGACTCGGACTTCTCAAAAAGAGGTGTTGACCTCTACTGGTCAACTACCCATGCAGTACTCCCCCTTTCTTGGCAGAAAGGGGCAGCACCTGATCTATGAGTCCGAGCCATCCTGCAGTCATCAGCAGTTTCATCATTTTGATTGTAAACCCAGTTTGCATGTATTAATTGTAAATAATCTTAGCAGATATGAGTCGTGTATGTAAAATTGCCTAGGTGGACCTAACTTTCTAATGGTAATCTACGTCCCGGAAGGTTTTTCGTCTCACCGATCCATGATCGGCAGAGTTTTCCTTCAAACCTGACCCCAAAGCCGGGATGCATTTTGTCATTAGAACTTTAGGAGAATCCTAGTGTGTTGATCTGCTAGATTATAGTTGTGTCGCAGAACTGGGTGATTTGTGAGGGTCTGTATTAAGTGGGTTTGTCCCCTTAAGATATAAATTTGTAAAAGTCATGATGTAATGTGTCTTGAGGGTCGAAAAATGTTTTAAATCCCCTCATGAGTCCTAAGTCCTAGGTCCTAGGTGATGTTTCCGAAGGCTTAGTTCGATGATCCATTTTAAAATGAATAAAAATAATTAAAAAAATATATATATCAATAAATAAAAATAATTAAATAATTAAAAAATCATAAAATAGAGCAAAAACCCTAAAATAATAAAATAATAATATTTTAAGAGAATGCATGCAAAATATTATTTTTTAATAATTCGACGGATGAGATTAAGAGATGTCTTGATCTCCATCGACGGTCGAGATCATTTCAACATGGATCACTCGAACTAGCCGTTGGGATCATTTCCTTTATATAGAGTGCTACGGGGTCATTTCAGATCGGAAGCTCTGTGAGTCTAAGACTGAAGAAGCTCTCTTGTAAATCTGTTTCTGGTTAATAAAAGAAGACTTTGGGGTCCATATCTTGCTGGTGTTACTCTCTTGAAATGCTGTGAGATTGTTTAATTTTCTGCATATGTTATTTTCAGCCGTTAATAATAGCTTTTTGTAGAGTATTGTGAGCACAGGTATCTTGTTCACTTGCTAGGGTTTGAGTGTTGTTAGGGTTTCTGAAGTAATGGCAGGTATCTCCATTACTTTCTGAGATCTAGCAGCATTTTTGCCCTCTTTACTGATGGTTGTTCTGAGCTGTGCAGAAAAAACCCTTATTGAAGAAGATTTGGTGGGCGTTAGGGGAAGTTCTCGGCTGAACCAGCCAACTCCCACAAGCATTTTTTGCTGAGCCCAGTTGGATTTGATCCTGGGTTTATCATTCAGTTTATTTTGTTTATTTGCATGAGAGATTTTCTGAAGTTCTTCACAGTGAAAACCTAAAATTTCTGTTCTTTAAAATATTTTCGTGCTTATTGCTGAATCTGGCTGTTAAGGGGCCAAGTTTGTACATTAGTCAGTTGTTCTAGGGTTTCAAATTTTTTTGATCTAGGGTTTTAAATTTCTGCTTTTCACAAATTTTTCATTAGGGTTTTGTTTTCTTTTGTGTTTGCAGGTATAGGGTTTTGTTTTTGCAAGACTGCCGTCATTTTTCTCACCCACTGCACCTGTAATGATAAACGCCAATCCAGGCCCAGCAGCAAAACATTTAATCAGTACCCAGCATTCCATCAATGTCAGTGATCAGCAGCGTCTTCAAGTATTGGCAAATTCTCACGCACGGTAACAGTACAGTGGTTTGGGCGTAATAGGTATGTGGTTATGGTAAAATTCGAAGCAGTCTTCAACGTGCTCACGCTCAGACGACAGAGGCATATATCATACATGTGGTAGCATCTGCGTATTCCCTTGATCTCATCGGTACATCGATTTGGAGGCCAGGAAACGTTTCGGCATGATCACGCTCAGCTTCAACGATTCACACCTCAAGGGCTGCAGTATTTCCGATTTGCCCAGCGTTTTTCCTTTGGATTGTATGCGGTGAGTATGCATAAAACTGTTGCATCGTTTCTTCTGCCTGAAGTTTCATTTGTGTGGGCATCGAGCTTCATTCACGGCGGCTCAGCACGTGCTGGGGTTTTCTGGTATGTATCGGTGCATTGCTGCCTTCAAACTGCGCCATCAGTTGATCTCTCCATTACTCGATTACGCCATACCTGCATATCAGAGCCGCCATCAAAAGGAAACATTAAAGCTCCGCGTGATCAAGCAGGTCGGGATTTCCATTTTTAACGCAGTCAGTATCAGGTAAATCGAATGTGTATCTTTATGGTTTAGTCGTTTTCGATTTCTGTTTTCGTTTCATTTGGTATGCATCGTAGGTTTTTAGGGTAATGTATATATTTATCAGCGTAGATTTTAATTAGGTTTTAATTTATTTAAAAGGTTTTGTATAGTTTCGTTTTATAGATTTTATGTTAGGTTTTTTTAGATTTAACGTATTTAGATTTTAATTCTTTTTTAGTTTCATATAAATTCATAAAAAATCAAATAAAAAATGCATTTGTTGTTTAGACTTTGTTTGATTTTAGTTAGAATTTAACTTGATTTTAAATTTTTAGATTTTAAATTTTTTTAATAAATCGTTTTGTTTTTTTTAGATTTTTATTATATGAAAATTTAAAAAAAAAAGGATTTATTTAAATTAATTTAGGTTTAGTTTTATTTTTAATATAGTTTAGTTTTTAGAATAATTTCCAGTTTTCATTTTTAGATTTTATTTCAAAATATATATATATATATATATGTTTGGAAAATTTTCTTTTTTTTTCGGATCCAGTTTCAGTTGTCTATCATGTTATATCTTTCATGCTGAATTTTCAAGTCGAGATGCGAAATTGATATCTGGTTAATGGTTTATGATTCGTGGTGGTTTAAAGCATTCATCTTTTTTAAATTTTCAGTTGCTGGATATCGTTTTGATCATTCTAAGAGCATTGTGATGACAAATGATTGCTGTTCACGGTTTATGTTTCTATGTCATCTAACAAGTAATCGTTCTAATAATAATCTCTTAAGGCACTGGTCTGCTAATTTAATCAAATCATTTTAGTGCTTATCTTAATCGTGTCTCGTGTCTCCCAACCAACTGGTCGACAGTTGGTCTCATCATCTCACAGGGACTACCCCCCTTAGCCGCGGGAGACAGGCTTAAACGGAGGGATCGGGGATCAGAGTGACAGCCCCCGGTCTGAGGGTTGTCGTGTCAATCCGCGCGACAAGAAGAGGAATTCAATGCAATAATCATCTCCATCATATGTGTTGTCCCAACATGGAATTTGGCCCTAGTTGCCAATTTTAACACCCAACCATGCCTTTGGGCCACTGCCCAACAGTGTTCTCTGCCTCGGCTTCTCACGTTACCACAAGTGTTCTCTTCCTCTACCAATAGCAGTGTCTACTCACCTGTTAGTTGGCGTCTTTTTCTCAAGCCCTACTAGGCCTTATTTGTCAGCTACCTCCAACAACACACTAGAACCCTTTTGCTCTGATTTGTGGCCTCATTGTCTCGCACTGCCGCACGCCCCTATTCGATCTCTACATGTTTTTTAGATTCGTCTTGACCACCTCCAGGCTATTGCCCCTGTCATGCCTCCCTATGCCGCTACAACCAATCTATGTTCCCTAATTTAATGAGTTGTTTCCTCTATCATGTAGTTACTCCGACCAACTACTCTTCCTCGCGTGTACTTCACCCTATCCCCTATCACATGCACGTTGGTCTCCATTGTCACTTCCTTGCAGAGGTTGCTTTGTACGCATGGTCACCTCTATGTAGACCCTAACCTTCGCCATCAACCTATGCTCGTGTTCTGCCACAGTCTTCTTCTCACGATTGTGTGTTGCACCTATGCCAACCCCTAATCTCTATTATTGTCGATGTTGATACCCTATGAACAAGTCTGCCCACACATGTTATTGTTTACCACCCTGCATGTTGTTGTTTGTCAACCGATTTATGGCTCTTGGATCTTATGGCTTTGCGCCCTATTCACCTACATAGGGGGCTAGGTCTAATAGCCCCATCATGGTTGTTGGCCACAGTTATCACCTACTTTATCTTTTTAATATTTTTTATTATTTGCTTGCTAAAAAAGTGGAATTTAGCCCCCCTGCATTACAAAAATTGTGTCCATACAATGGTAAGGATCTGTACAACTGAGATCCCTTCAACCTTCAAAAAAAAATCCACCTCAAAAGATTGTTATTGAACCTGGCCACACCAATCTTGTACGAACCTTGTTTTTGTGTGATTAAAAGATTAGTTTTCTGATTTTTTCTCTCTGATACCATGTTAATTTCTAAACCCAACACCTGGCAGTGAATTCCTCACAAATTTTACGTCCACTGAATAAAAGCATAGTTGAGTTATTAACATAAACAAAAATTATTAAGCGTGAGTACAACCAATCTCAATCACACTATTGAAATTCTACAAGATGTGTAGTAGAATACAATTTCCTACCAGATTATTACTTCCAACCGATTTTCAAATAGTAATTTTATGCCACTGTTATCATTCAATAATTATACTCAGAAAAACTCAACAGTAAATGCAGCAGAAACAGTAAAGATCATAGAAAGACAACCATGCACATATAGACAATAATTTTACCCTGAGAAACCCAAACTTGGGAGAAAACACAATTTTTTCTTAAGGAGAAATAATCTTTCAGCAAGGTTTACAAATCAAAATGTCTAGAACTTTGTGCCAAAAAAACTAGTCAAACTTCAGCAAGTCAACACTAGTCAAAACGATTCAAAAGTCAAATCTGTAGTCAAACTTCGGCCTAGTCAAATTCGACCCTACGATCAATAGTCCTGTGGTCAAATCCACATGTGTGGCCTACGATCAACAAGCGAATGTGGATTTATTATGCAATTAAACAATTGTCAAACTCGATTATACGGCTGATCAAACTCAAATGTACGGCTAGTCAAACTTCGTTGTACAACTGGTCAAACTTCTCTCACACGTGCGGCCGGAACAAAAGACATAGAAATGATAAAGATGAACTCCAGTAGATTTCTCCTTAACTGAATTTCTCCTCCACTTATAAAAGATCAATGAGCTTGCTATGTTGATTGATTTGCCTTTCACATGTCTATCTATTTATATAGAGCTCTAATGTTGAGTTGACACCCATAGAGGTGGCTCTTCACCCCCTCACTTATGGAGCATACATGACAACTCAATATTAGACTAGAATTTTTAGCCCCACTAATGGGTAAAAACCCCATCAGATAAACAATTCAAACCTACCATATAAAATAGATTACTCCACCTTGGAGCTGCAATGTGAGTACCATGGGCTATTCACCCCTAGTCAAATCAACATGGCCCCATGGTTGAATGTATCAATCTCCCCTAGTCAAATCAACATGACCCCATCGGAGGATGTATGCCCCTCGTCCATTCACCCCTAGCCAAATCAATATGGCCCCATGGGTGAATGTATCATTCCCCCACTAATCAAAACAGCATGATCCCATGGGAGAATGTTTGCTCAATGTTACAAAATCATCAACAACACATGCACACAAATTTCTACCCAATCAATAGTTCTTCACTAAAATATTTCCAGAATCTACTTGGGCACCCATCATGGGGATGGCCCAACTAGGAAAATTACATGTACAACAACTAGATCTAATCCAGTCGATCAAGCTCTCCATGGTTGATTTGGATCACCTTGATGCCTCCTTCCTTAAACCCAACACACTAGAGTATCACACTCCTCACTAAGATGCCTCTCTCAATCTTGTGTTGTTGTATGGTGTGTCTCCTCCTCCTTAGCCTTGCTTTTATAACTTTTCCTGGAGCTAAATCCCTAACCATAATCTCTAAAGTGATTGACGGTGGAGATTAGATCTCACCTCACTTGAGATCAAGGGCTAAGATTAAAACATAACTATTAAAGCAAATACTTTACAGTTCCTAATTGTTTAAGATTGTTTTAGCTCAATTAGCCAACATAATAATTATTAGTTTTTTCTAAGTCAAAACTTAGGCTAAGTTACAAATGCAACTTCCTCATACTAGAGTAAGTGTCTAAGGAGATATTGGGCGACTTTGTGCATGCCTAGACACTTAGGTCTATGCAAAAATACCTGATCGAGCTACAAACATCAACACTTTGGACATCAATTGCTAGTGTGCTTGGTAATAGGTTGCATGCCCACATATTTCAAAAATTCTACATTGTTTTCCATGCAATTTTTTTATATTTTTTTGCAGATTTACGACATAACAGCAAGTTGTGTTTGATACTTTGATTTAAGTTGTTGTTGATAATTTATTGTTTCAAGTGTTAATACTCTTAAGACCACCTAGGGATACCCCCCTGAAGTTTGCAAACACTAATTTCTAAGTGAGAGGAAAAAAGTGAGATCACAGATCACCTATTTCCTAACATTATCCAAACTCCCTTAAATTTTGCTGCATGGGAATTTCTAAGCAATAATTGTTGAGAAATCTATACGGCTGCAATTAGGATGATTTCTCTTAAACTTGATAACTGCATGTGATGCCTTTTTACTTTTTCTTAATTATTAGCTTCTTCTCTTATTATTATGTTATTGTTATCATCAAACAGCTGCCAAAACAAGAAGATCAACAATACACAAGAACACAGGATATAGGTTGCAAGCCAAGGCCAAAACCTCTCCACTTGAGACTAAAACCCACAAATCTCTTCTCTTCTTATAGATTCTTCAAATGACGAATTCCAAGACCTCTAGACCAAGACCAATACCCTTCCAAGACTAAGTTCGACCTTCTTGATTATGTGCTTCCTTTATCCAAGTCAAACCCAGTCAAATTTCTTCCAGTTGCACAATTTTGACCCCCAGTTACACAATTTTGGCCTCTACTGCAAGTCTGAAATTTTGGCCCCTGCAACAATTGTTGCCTCCACAGGTGCGAGCAAATCTAGGGCTTCCAAGGCTTCCTTTGACCTTCGCTTGGATTTCTCCTTCTTCTAGGGCTTGAAGGTGATCCAATAGACCTTCCTTTAACCTTATTTCTGCAATTTCTCCAAGTTTGATCTTGTAGCAACAAAACCCTAGCCTCCTTCCTTCGCACGTCTGAAAAGAGAGGGAGAAATAACCCAAAACTTCGTCCTGTGTCCTTCCTTCTTCACTAGCCTTCTTTTGCTTCTCCTTCGCTTACATGATGAGGAGATGAGTGAGTGAGCATAGGAGGTTGAGTTCCCTCCTATATATAGGCTTTCAAGGAGGACGACATGCCCTTTTTAGGTCGACTTCTTAGCTGCCAGGTCGACTTCTTAGCTGCCAGGTCGACTTGGTCTTGGAGGGTGTTTTGACACTTCTAAATACAAAAATAATTATTTTTACAAGTTACAATGTGCCCGATTGGGTCTTCTTCATATGACAGTGACTCTTTTGACTTCTTGACCCTAAGGAAAACCATAGAAGCACTCAATGGGAGATTGACCTCTAAATAAACATACCGTGAGCATCAAACCCATGCTACAAAAATAACAATAATAAATTTTCCTTCTTTTTACATCATACAAAATCAAGAGTATATTTCATATTTATGAAGATCGAACCTAGTTACACATATCAACACTCCCTCTTAACTAGGGAGGTATTCATAAATGGTACATGGACATTCTCAAACTATCATAAGAAGAGTCGGATTGGTAAGTCATCTCATAAGCTACCATTTAAGCTTATCTCTTTGCAACATACCAACCAGCATTGTCACATATCAAGGCCTTACTAACAGCTCTATCTCTCCACAAGATCAAAGCACAATGTTGGCAAGAACAATGAGTGA
The DNA here is from genome assembly GCA_031772625.1 of Pinus tabuliformis. Classification (NCBI taxonomy): domain Eukaryota; kingdom Viridiplantae; phylum Streptophyta; class Pinopsida; order Pinales; family Pinaceae; genus Pinus; species Pinus tabuliformis. Next base: position 911,821,262 of record CM062818.1, on the reverse strand, counting down.
TAGACACCATCATCATTGTCTCTCAAGACATACAACCCACCCGGGTGTTTACAGAATATGTCCTTTTAGGACAATTCCTATCTTGAAATAACACATCCTCAAGGAATTTCCCTTTCGACTACTCTTATCTTGGATGCCCTACCTCATCCTCAAAGAGTATCGGAAACTAGATGCTTATCCAATACTCCATTCTTTCTTCACAAAGTCAAGACAAGAATGATGTGTCTATCTCTCTCTCTCAACTAGGGAGGACATATCAACCAAGCCAAGCTTGTCTCTCAAACACACAAGCTTCTTATTAGGAAGAGATTTTGTCAAGATGTTATCTACTTACTAGTTGGTGAAGACATATTGTAGTTGCAATACTCTATCTTGCACTACTTGTTATTTATGTGCTTTGTCTTTCCATGGAACATTGGGTCTTCAGACAATCTTATACAGCGGGTGTTGTCACAATGTATCACTATAGGGCCCATTGGTCCTTCAAACAGGTTAGACAGCAACTTCCTCAACCAGACAGCTTCTCTGCGTACTTCACAGGCTGCAATGTATCCAGTGTCAACACTACTCAAAGCAACTAATTCTTGCTTTCTACTCATCTAGGATATCCTGGAGGATCCCAAACTAAAACATCCTCCAGTAGTGCTTCTCCCATCCATCTCACTACTCCCCAGTCGGAATCTGTATATCCAATCAAGTGGGCATCATTCCTTTTATCATACTACTAGTAGTGGATTGTTCCTTGCAGATATCTTAGTATATGCTTAGATACTATCCAATGATCATGCTTGGGCTCTACCTGGAACTGACTGAGAGTATTCACTACAAAACAAATGTTTGGTTGAGTATTTACCAAATACATCAATGAGCCAACCAATTGTCTATACCTTGTTGGATCCACCAGGCTCGATTTAGAACTCCTTAGCCTTTTCAAATTCGTGCCCATAGGGGTTGTCATAGGTTTGTAATCCATCATGTCAAACCTTTTCAGCATTTTGATCACATATTTTCCTTGACCTAGATATATCTCATCAGGTCCTTGCCACACTTCCAAGCCCAAATAATAGTGCATTGGCCCTAGATCCTTCATATCAAATTTTGTTGCCAGTTGCTTTTTGCACTCTTGAATACGACCTTCTACACCTGTCATGAGAAGATCATCCACATATAGAAGAATGATTTTGGGCTCATCCTTCACAACCTTCATATAGAGATTTGGATCAATATAACTCTTTGAGAAGCCCAATCTTTGTAGCTATGTATCCATCCTTGCATACCACGCCCTTGGTGCTTGGTTAAGGCCATAAAGTGCCTTCTTCAACCTGCAAACATAAGTCTTTCTATCTTTCACTTCAAATCCCAAGGGTTGTTCTATATAGACTTCTTCATTGATAGTACCATTCAAGAATGTTGTCTTGACATCCATTTGATGAATGTTCCATCCCATCAATGCTGCCAAAGAGACCAACGAACGTATAGTTGTATACCTTGTTGTAGGTGCAAATGTCTATTCATAATAAATGCCTTCCCATTGAGAGAAGCCCCTAGCCACAAGTCTTTCCTAATATTTATCCATACTTCCATCTGTTGCATGTTTAATCTTATAGAGCCACTTAGAAGTTACCACAGATTTGTCTTCAGGCCTAAGTACGATCTCCCAAACTCCATTCTTCATTATTGATTGATATTTTTCATTCATGGCATCTTTCCATTCTTGATGTTTGACAGCCTCTTCAAAAGTGGACGGTTCTGCTTCTATCAATTTTGTCATATAGGTTGCAATTGCATACCCTAAATATCTTTTGGAATTCTTACTTACCTTGAACGTGCCTTTGGCTGCTCCATGTCCTTCTGCATCTCGAAGAGTAGACTTCAACTAATTGGGTCTCAATCTGCTTTCAAGGATGATTACTTGTTGTATAGGTTCACTAGGACCGTCTTCTTCATGATTTGAATCCTCTTCCTGCCTAGTGCATTCTTCTTCAAATATTGGAAGTTCTTCATCATCAGAGCCAATCGAGAGGTCCTTCAATTTCTTGAATGCAATACTTTCATCAAAGATCAAATCTCAGCTTACTTCTATTCAATGTCCTTCCTTTATGTAGATCCTGTGTTGCATGAGTTTTTGGAACGTGGGAAAGTTGGGAACTTGGGTACGGGTGTCGGGAACGACTAGAGGTTTCCCCAAAATTTACAAGAAACGGCTAATCGGGAGCGGTAATATTATATAATAAAAAAATAAAAAATATTTTTTTAATTATATAATTTATATAATAATCAAAATTAATATTGAATCAAAATATTCAAATTTTAAAATCAATTTAAATATATAATCTCTTATATATAAATATATTCTTTAGGTGTCTCTCTCCCTAAGTCTCTCCTTGAGTCTCTCCCTTTTATATATATAAAATATTAAAATGTCAAGTTCATTATGACACATGACGAATCTTTGAAACAATCTCGCTGAAAAATACAAAGGAACAGTTTTACATATGTTTCTCTAGTTATTCTTAAGAGAAAAAGTAAAGCAACTCTAATGTTTAAGCATTGACTACCACATACAATATGCACACACAATTTTCTGCGATATATATACATAAACATCAAAAGAAATACTCATCAGCATGACATCCCAGATATCGCCTTTACATCAAGGTGCCACACGCTTCCTTAACCCATCAAGGGATTGCTCCAATATCTCAATTAAGAATATCGGTGTTAAGGATGTCTTTGGCCTTTCTTCCTGCGAAGGTTTCAACTTAGGCTCATGTTTTGTGGGTAGTTCAGCATATTTCTCTATAGACTTTGTATTCCCCAACCCCAGGGAACATTGGAACTCCAAAAAAAATAGTCTTCAAAGCTCCTGGAACTTTCCCAAGCTCCCATTGCAGCTCCCGCTGAAAAGGGAATGTTCCCATACAGTTCCAAAGCTCTCGGAAGCGTAGGAACCATTGGAACGGGTTTCCCAACTCTTGGGAGCAGTTCCCGTGTAACAAAGCGTAGATCCTATATGCCTTTGAAGTGTTGCTATCGCCAACCAATATTCCCTTCATGCTTGTAGGATCCAACTTCTTTCTTTTATCTTTCGGAATGTGAATATAGACAGGACAGCCAAATATTCGGAGATGGTCTACGCTTCGTTTCTTCCCAGCGAATCCTTCCTCAGGAGTCATGTTGTCTAGAGATCTATGAGGACTTCAATTTTGAATATACACAGTAGTTTTAGTTCCTTCACCCCACAGAAATTTAGGCAAGTCTTGATCATGTAACAATGTTCTAACACTTTCCTCAATCGATAGATTCTTTCGTTCAGCAACTCCATTTTGTTCAGCATTATATGGGACTATTAGCTCCCTCTTAATTCCAACCTCCTTACAGAAAGCTATGAGCTCCTTTGATGTGTACTCTCCTCTATTGTCGAACCTTAGTACCTTTATCTTTCTTTCTGTAAGGTTTTCTAATTCAGCTTTGAATTCTTGAAATTTATCAAATACTTCATCCTTGGACTTTAGCAAATAGATCCAAGTTTTCCTTGAGTGGTCATCAATGAATGTTACATAATATAGATGACCTCCAAGAGACTTTGTGGACATAGGACCACAGACATCAAAATGAATGAGATCCAGAACTTCTTTTGACCTTGAAGCATTGCTTCCATACAGTCACTTAACATTAATGCACATCCCTTGCATACTCCTTCAAGATCTTCCTTGAGTTCAAGGATGCCATTCACCATTGAGTTTAGAGTTGGCAATATTTCGTAGTGAAGGTATCCAAACCTTCGATGCCAAAGTTCACATGGACTTACTTCAATGTGAACTAATGCTTGAGAGTGAGGTGTCAACAACCTGTAGAGTCTTCCTTCATGAATCCCAATGACTATTGCATTGTTGATGCTAGAGTCTTTGACCCATACTACAACCTTTCAATCTATAAAAGCGACTCCATCTCCCTTATATTCTAAACATGAAATAGAAAGTAGATTCTTTTGCAAACCTGGAACAAATAAGATGTTGTTGAGATGAATATTTCCTCCATTCTCTAGCTCCAGCGAGGTTGATCCATTTCCTGTTACAGGATAGCTCTTCTTGACACCAAGTTCATCGAAGTAGGGAGATTTTCCTCTTGATAAGGTCCTTAGTTGCTTGTGCTCACCTGTCATATGTCTTGATGCTCCACAGTCGATTACCCAAATATTCTCATCTTTAAACGTGCTTGTAAGTGTTGGGAATAATTCTTCATCCTTTGCAGAATTCTTGGTTATACTATTCTTGATGGATAATAGGAGATTCCACAATGCCTTGATACCCTGCTTGAGATTACTTACTACCATAGAACATTAGTTCAAAGATCTCTTCAAGGATGTAGTGATCTTCATCATGCCCTTAGCCAACCTTAGCTCTAATACTATGTTGAGAAATCTATAGGGCTGCAATTAGGATGATTTCTCTTAAACTTGACAAATGTTTGTGATGTCTTTTTACTTTTTCTTACTTATTAGTTTCTTCTCTTATTATTATTTTATTCTTATCATCAAACAGCGACCAAAACAAGAAGATCAACAATACACAAGAACACACGATATAGGCTGCAAGCCAGGGCCAAAACCTCTCCACTTGAGAGGAAAACCCACAAATCTCCTCTTCTTATAGACTCTTCAAATGACGAATTCCAAGACCTTTAAACCAAGACCAATACCCTTCCAAGGCCAGATCTAACCTTCTTGATGATGTGCTTCGGTTGTCCAAGTCAAACCCAGTCGAATCTCTCCCAGCTGCACAACTTCGACCCCTAGCAACAAAATTTCACCCACTACTGCAAGTCTGAAATTTGGCCCCCGCAACAGCTGTTGCCTCCACACGTGTGAGAAAATCTAGGGCTTCCAAGGCTTCCTTTGACCTTCGCTTCGATTTCTCCTTCTTCTAGGACTTGAAGGTGACCTAATAGACCTTCCTTCAACCTTCTTTCCACAATTTGTCCAAGTTCGATCTTGCGGCAACAAAACCCTAGCCTCCTTCCTTCGCACATGTGAAAGAGAGAGAGAAATAACCCAAAACTTCATCCCTTGTCCTTCCTCCTTCTTCACTAGCCTTCTTCTGCTTCTCCTTCGCTTAGATGATGAGAAGATGAGTGAGTGTCCATAGGAGGTCGCGTTCCCTCCTATATATAGGCTTTCAAGGAGGACGACATGCCCATTTTAGGCCGAATTCTTAGTTGCCAAGCCGATATGGTCTTGGAGGGTATTTTTACACTTTAGAATACAAAAATAATTATTTTTACAAGTTATAATGTGTCCGTTGGGGTATTCTTCATATGACTGACTGACTTCTTGACCCTAAGACAAACCCTAGAAGCACTCAATGGGTGCTTGACCTCTAAATAAAAAGACCTTGAGCATGAAACCCATGCTACAAAAATAACAATAATAAATTTTATTTCTTTTACATCATACAAGAATCAAGAGTACATTTCATATTTATGAAGATCGAACCTAGTTAAACGTTTCAATAATAACATGTGGATTATTATAAGATATCGAAAAGATGGAGCAAAGGAAAGGGGGAAATCCAAGGGCGTAAAGGGAAGGTAAGCATAGTTATGGAGTAGGTGGAAAACAAAGAGATATCAAATATGAGGGATCAAGGTCTAGTTATCAAGAATATCATTAATTGTATTAGACTTGTTACTCTGGGGTAAGCAAATGTACCTGCTAGTGATCGGACTATAACTTTCACTGGAACTTTGCCCAACTATAACTTTTGCATACAAACTTGGATTGAGGTGTCGTTTGCGTCATTGGATTCGTCTCGACGAGATCTTGAACTTGATGTTGGTTTTGCTGAGATTTGAAGACTTCGATTTTTAGGTCTTTTGGTATCCTCCTGGATCAACTAGATAGCTAGAGAACTCACTAAGAATAAAGAGACAAAAATATTCCCTTAAGTAGAGAAGGTATCTACCATATATTGTGATGGGAGTAAGCCCATTTGTTGAACACCTAAGTGAACCAACTGCATTTGGGTCCAATTCATGAAGGCACAGTGCATCCACAAACAAGTTAAGGATCGACATTTGTAATGTCCTAGTGCATGTGTTGAAATCACCCAAAAGAAGTATAATCTCCCATAGAGAAATATTGAGAAATCCCTAGATACAAATCAAGGAAGTGGTCACCATAATTATCGAGCAGAAAGTTCAAACATGTGTAGAGAAAATAGCATTCAACAATGAAGACATTCCAAATAAGGGGGTGGGCCCTCTTGAATCTAAAACCATATATATCTAGAATGAACAACATAAGGTAAAACTAACACTCTCAACAAGAGATAAACATGAATGGGGAAAGAAACACCCTTGAACCCACAAACTCTACAAGATATTTGACTCTTATGTCTAAACATTGATGCCAAATGATAGAACATAGTAGGTGAGTGTTCTCTCTCGGGGTTTTCATGCATCTTAGTGAGGAAAATAAGGCCTTGAGTGGAAATCACATTATGGAAAGTACTTAGGGCGGACAAGGCAAAGCCATTGTAGTTCCACATGTAAATGAGATGGTAAGTGTCCCCTCCTTGCCCCAGTGGCATCATTATCTAGCTGACCAAGGACATGACTACTTGAGGGGGATGGATTCATGTATAACTGCTTAAAATTACAAATGAGTAGTTTGTAGATGACAAACAACTTGCAAAACATGCATAGCATGAAGTTGATAAAGGAAACAACAAAGCTAGTAAACAAAATGGGCAAGGCAAAGATCACAGACAACATAAAGCAAATGGGTTTCAATAATAAGACAAAGAAAACAAAAGATAATGATAATAAAAACCACAGAAAGGGGGACGAACCACTAGTGGAGAAATGCAGGATGAGCGAAGATTAATGGAAGTAATCATGTAAAATTACCCAAAAGTGCAAAATGGAAAAAGTGGATGTTTGCACAAAAGAAAATGGGAGGAGATTCAAGTACAAGTACAATAAATTAGAGAAAATCATTCAGCTTTCAATGGTGGAGGGCATTGTAGAGGGGAATGAGAAGATTACAAATACATCAAGTATTCCTTTTGCAAATTCAGCATAATCAACTATAAAGCTTGAAGAAAATCCGTTAGTCTTCTACCGCTAAGTGTGCATGCATTGTTTTGAATGTATCTGAGTAAGAAGCACTCACATTCACGCTTGCATCTACTTCCGCTCTGTATTCAATTGTTGAAGATATAACCTTACATTTGAACTTGAGCAAGATGCTTAATCTTTGCAAACGGAGTGTGATAACCAAATATGGCTCACCGATAAAGTAACCAAAATGCTTGGAAAATAAAGACATCCATTTTAGGATAAAATAATATATATAGAAATCCATGAGTAAAAGCTATGTGATGAGAATTACAAATGAGGGCCCAGTTATAAATACTAGACGAGAGTGCCCTTTCATTAAGAGTCACAACTTTTAGTTGGGACATGTCCGTTCATATGTCCCTTCATTAATATAAGTTATTATTTGATTATGAGTTTGTTATTATTTATATTATTGTGTATTTATGTTCATAATCTTGCCTCTTCCTTTAGAGATGCTTTGTCCTCAAAGCATATTTATGGAGAGGCTTGACGTCATTTTTTCTTGGCTTGTAATGTTTTTGCATCACTCTTTGTGATTGGAGATGTCATCTTTGATGATATGAGACACTATGAACTTTTGAGTGTTGAGCAAAATTGGCGAACCCAAAAATGATCTAACCATCCTAATTCGATATTTTGTGGAGTGTTTCACTTACATGACGAATTGTTATCATGAGATTTAATTGTGCATACATCACTAATTTTCGAAATATAAGTCAATTGTTTCTATCCTAGATGATATTGATACAGTGACTAGTTAAGGTATCTGCTCTTACGATGTGGATGTCGATAAGGAATTCTTGTGATATGATTTTCTTTTATTATACTTGTAGCATTTGCTTGATTTACTTTAGGCATATGATTCTCTTCATGCACCAATGTTGATTGGTTGATAGTGGAATCTTCACTTGGAATTTCTATTGTGTATATTGCAACATCCAAGTATGTTTTTACTTTAGTTGGATTGGGATCTTTCTAAATTGTAATATTAATTGGATCAGTATCTATTCCCTTTTCTTGAATTTGGAACTTTTTATCTAAAGACTTTGATGCTTTCTCCTGGATAAGTTGCTTTAAATTGTCTTCCAATGACTTATCACTCTTAATCTTCCTAATTTGTATAAGTAGATTTTGATTATGATTCCTGAGATGTGAAACTTCCTTATCTTTTGATTCGTTAGTTTTATTTTTTAATGTTCTAATTTTTCGTCCTTTGGTGATAGCATCTTTTGAAATTATTTCTCGATATTTTCCTTTTCTTGTTCTAAACTTTCATGGTTGTGTTACGTAGCCTTGGACTTCTTGACTTGTGATATTCCTACTTTAGCAATATTGCTAAGGGAAATATTAGTCTTGCCCAATTTTGTCCTATTTCATGTTTGCACTTAGGAGATGTGGGTTTAGAGGTCCCACATGAGTTTTGGGATTAAGTGGCGGCCCAAACATTAGGAAGGAAGAGAAATATCACGGCTCTAGTGGAGCGTGGGGCCACCCCATGGAGAATTATGGCCCACATATGGAGTACGCTCTCATTGGAGAGAAGTTGGCGGGGAGAAGTCAAGTTGGGCCCACATGGGCATCTTGGAGGCTCTTTGATAAATAGAGCAAGAGGCCCTCATTTTGGTCATTCATTCGTATATTCTGAAACTTGTCTTTGACATAGCACGCTTGAGCGGAAGCCAAATCTGCAAGTGTTGTTTAGCACACGAGTGTCTCCGAGTAGAGATCTCAACCCTTGCTTTGGTGGACTTCGAGTGCCAACTCAAGGAGGGAGTTCTACTTAGTCCCAAATCGTATCAGCAGCAGGAAGGCCGAGTTATAGCAGCAGGGAAAGTTGTAGCAGCGTAGGGACTACACAGTGCTTGGAGGAGACACACTTGCGAGTTGAGGAGTGAAGGGAGTTTGGGCCTAAAAACTTGAGGTGGAGCCTGGGGAAGTGTTGTGGGGAATTTTCTAGCATTTTGGCAAAGCAGCAAACACAACATCTGTTACAGGCTACATCCTTTTCTTGTGGGGCCACCCATGGAGAATTATGGCCCACATGTGGAGTACGCTCTCATTGGAGAGAAGTTGGTAGGGGAAAGTCAAGTTGGGTCCACATGGGCATATTGGAGGCTCTTTGATAAATAGAGCAAGAGCCCCTCATTTTGGTCATTCATTCATATATTCTGAAACTTGTCTTTGACATAGCACGCTTGAGCCGAAGCCAAGTCTGCAAGTGTTGTTTAGCACACGAGTGTCTTCGAGTGGAGATCTCAACCCTTACTTTGGTGGACTTCGAGTGCCAACCCAAGGAGGGAGTTCTACTTAGTCCAAATCGTACTAACAGCAGGAAGGCCGAGTTACAGCAGCAAGGAAAGTTGTAGCAGCGTAGGGACTACGCAGTGGTTGGAGGAGACACACTTGGGAGTTGAGGAGTGAAGGGAGTTTGGGCCTAAAAACTTGAGGTGGAGTCTGCGGAAGTGTTGTGGGGGATTTACCAGCATTTTGGCAGAGCAGCGAACGCAACATCTATTACAGGCTACATCCTTTGCTTGTGGAGGACAGCCACACATTTGGGGTCAATTTTGGAGTGTCAAAACAAGGACAAACCCTTCTTGGGTTTTTCTAGGTTTTTGTCAAGGACCTCAGAAATAATTTGGCAAAATTTTCTGGTCAGATTTGAGGGCTCAAAAAGGGGTCCCAATTCAGCCAGCAACTAAAGGAGCTAGGGGAAATAGGGCCGATTTTCTAAGTCAAGCATTGGCCAATTCCTTTGTGGGTTATTTTGGGTATTTGGCGGAGAGGCCGGGATTAATTTCCCAGAATTTTATGAGCACCGGGGAGGGCCCTAGCAGCAGATCCGTTCAGTCAGGAGCGTATTTCTGGGCATCTTCAATGCAGAGCTTTAGCAGCATAGCAGCATTTTGGTGGAAGGTATCCCATTTGTCATTTGGGGCTTTACTAGCTTGCCTTGAGCAAGCCTAGGTGCATTCCTTCCATCACCTTATTGTACACCCATCTTTATTAATAAAAAGAGCTGAGCAGTGCAGTTTTTGGTGCAATTTTATGGTCTGATTGTGTGTTCACTGTTTATGGTGTTTTTGTCTATGCTTGCTTTTCATATTTACTATTAATTTTCTTTAGGGATATTACAGTGGTATCAGAGAATGATTTTGGCCAACTGTGGGTCTAAATCACACAAATGCTCAAGTGCTATTGTGGACTAGAATTCCAGAGATTCCAGAGACTAAAACATTAGTCCCACACTATTCTCCAGATTGAACTTATGCCCAAAAATGTCTTAGCGGGAGAAATTTGAAAATGTTACTGGGAGCATCGAGAGACTGGCGAGGCTTCTCGAAGAGTGGTTGTCAGCAAAGGCAGCAAGAAGAAATAGTAGTTGTCGACCTGTAGATGAAGGAAATAAGAGCATGATTTTTGAATGAAACGCTAGTAGCAATACTGCATAGACGAAGATGGGATGCAGAGGTAGTGACGAGATGAGAGAGAACATACCTCTGGAGGAGGGAGCTCATCTAGATAAGTTCCAGCCGGTTGAGCATGAGGGTAATGGCATGCAAGAGGAGTGCGAGGATACACCTAATGTGACGCAGGAGCCACCCCTGTTGGAGTTTCCTTTGGTAGCCCCAGTAGACAGATTGGAGGAGGCACTTGAGAACACATCCATTGATGAGGTATCCATTGATGAGGCATCTCGGTCTAAGATAGAGCTTTGGAACGACAGCGACCTACCACTGACTGATGAGCATGTCTTGCATGTTGGGTTGTCTATGGAGGAGCAGTTGGAGGCTCATGTCAAGCCCATGATGGAGGAGGATGTGTAGCCATCCTTTGGGCTAACCATTGATGAGGGGCAGCATAGAGACCACACATTAGGATTCCAGCACAGTTCACTTCAGAGGCGCACTGACAAGATCTACAGCATTATCAGCCCAACCCTATGCATTGGATTGAGAGAGGCGGAGTTGTCTAGACATACCAGAGGGGATGAAGTTAGCAGCATTATTGGCTCACCCTTGCCCACTGGAGAGAGGGAGACGGAGCTACCTAGTCAGATCTCATGTGTTGACTTGGATAGCGGGACGAAGTTGCACAAGGTGCAACATCCGCATGTCGGGTTGTTCTATGTGCGAGAGTTCGTGCATTCGATCCCTCTCTTGGGGTTGGATGGTGAGAGAATCTGAGTTGGTACCGGGTGGAGTGGGCTATGGAGATGGTAGTGGACTGGAGTGAAGCTCAGCAAGAGATTTCAGGCATTGGGGATATCAAGAACCCAGACTGGCATTAGGATCTGGGTGGGACTACCTACCATTTCCCAGGTATGTCGGTTGACTACAACCTGGAACACCAGTGGCCAACAAGTCTATGGACAGACTCCTTTGGTTGTCTTGGTATGACGTCTGTACAAGGGATCACGTGGTGATCAACATACTCTGGTAGGAGTTTGTCGAAGGAGGTGACATTGGCAAGCCACCAGACGGTGACTTGTATGGAGCTGGGGACTCTTCATTTTTGTGTGGGGCACAAAGGATGCAGAGGAGCACAGCAGTGGTGGAAACCCTACTGACACATAGGCAGATTCACTTTTTAGATCCCTTAGAGAGGGTTTGGAGTGAAGATCCATTCATCAATGGGTATAGTGATATGACAGTCTTATGAATATAATTCATAACAAATAAATAAAATAAATAAATGTAAATATTAAATAATCAAAAACTGATTAGGTTAAATAGTCATTAAGTTAGGTGAAAAAGCATGTCTAAAAGACATGCCCATTCACGAAAGGTCACCTATTGAGCTATAAAAGCAGGGTCCTCATTGTAACAATTATCATCTTATATCATCTTATACATTTTACATATATTAATAAATTATTATATTAAATACCTGTGTGTATTTTTATATTAAAGCCTTCAAGCTACCAGTCTTCGTGTTTCAACTCTACAAGCTATCAGTTTTTCATACTTCAGCATAGTTTTTATGCTTCAATGGTATCAGAGGCATGGCACAAAATATAATCATGCGAGCCTTTGAACACAGTTCACCGCACAATATGCCATTACATTCACGTCTTGAATCTGTGGAGAATTTTAATAAAATTCAAGAAGTATTTCAGCATCTAGAAAAATCATATCCTGAAATTAAAGCAAGCATAAAGGAAGATAATGGCGACAAGAATAGAGGAGAGAAAGATACTAAACGCAGGGCAGGACGACCATCCAAAGATGTTCCTACTAACAAAGATGACAACAAACATTCTAAAGGAGAAACTAGGGTGTCAAATAAGCATTATGACAATAACCGAGAGTACAGTTCGCATCATGATGTTCAGTACAGCCAAAGTAGAGATCAACCTGACCAAGGCCGACTAAGCTGTAATCAGGAAGACCCTAGAGAGACTAAGGACTGTAGAAATAAAATTACAGCTAGTGAAGGTGATGGTAGAGTATTGGATCTAGGTCATAAATATGATAATATAGATCATGAAAAGCCATCTTTGGTTCTTTTGAGTTCTCAGGCAGGGGACGGTTTAGAGGATAAACAAATCAAAAGGTTCCGCAGAATTGATTCGGACACTGATAGAGAAAAATATAGATTTACATTCAAGCACTTAGAGTCTGAATCCAAAGATAAGTTGGGTGAGGAAAAGCCTCAACTAGGTATAAATAACCGACTTAGAAGAAACCTAGATCAGCGTCATGGCCATTCTAGAGAGCCAGGTAGATTGCATTACAAAAACAATGTTGAAAAGAGGTTGGATGGCCATAGAGATGAATCTACTCTTGGAAGTGCTAGATCTTCTACTTATGATGATAGAACTTCTCCTGTTTTGAGTCATGTTAAGAGCTCACCCAAGGCCGATGGAAGTTTTTCTTCTCCTATTAACACAATGCGAAAATCTCCATCATATATTCTTGACCTGGATCATTCTTTAATGTATGATAAAACAAGATATAAAAGAAAATCTAAATCTGGAAACAATTTAAGCGGTGCAATTGGGATGCACCGCCTGGCAAACAGAACCGGGGTTTGTGTTGACACCTCAAACAATGATAAGCAACAATCTTCAGCAGAGGGAATAGGGGGCAGGAAACCTCAGGGAATCTGTACAAGCTATGAGGATCATAGGGGATCTCCAAGTACAGAGAGAGGTCATGATTCTCAAATAAATAATTCCTTTGCTAATGAATTCTCCAGACCTTCTTCTACATATGCTTCAAGATCAAGTACTAGATTTGAGGAGCAGGGATCTTGTCTTAGAGGGGACATGTGACCAATGGAGCGTGGTGTAAATAGGATTGTTGTAGAAGATGTTCAGAACCTTTCTCAGTTCAATCATCCAGTTTCACTTCTAGGTGGGCACTTGTTGGTGATGGAAACTGGGCTAGTTGGGCCCTCAGCTGCTGTCGTTTCCAGTCGACCATTAAGTAGCAAAAATTCATACAATAAGAATATTAAATATGGAGCGAATGAGGATGTGGCATGTACAAATGGGATGCTAGTTGTCCGTACAGAAAATGAACTAGATTTTTGTGATCCTGATCAACCGCGATGGAAGAATGATAATCCAAACGCGTCTGTTGGACTTATGCTACAATCGTCACCTAGGGAAGGAGAAGGAGACCATTTGTGGGAGGATGATTCATTTGATAGATATAGCTGTCAATTTTCTGATAGTGGCAGTGAGAGACCTAGTAGAACTACTAGCAGTACCATGGCATCTCGATGTCTATCAGTCAATGTTATATCCCTTGCCCAGCCAAGCCCTAAGTTTTACCAAAATAATTGTCCCAACATTAAGAATTTTGCACTGTCTACCACGGCATGTTTTTCTGGAGATCAAACTAAACCATTTTATAACATGGACCGTAGTCAACACACTGGAGACCCATGCTCGTTGTTCTTACAGTCGACGAACATTCCAACGTTAAAAGGTTTTACATTCATCTGTCGTCGAAACATCGTGCCCTCTGATCGAACGGTTAAAGGGTGTGACGTCGATACACTGCATCGATACGCCATGTTCAAAATACGTGGGTCTGGTCATGTGCAAGTCTACCGGGCGAACAAGTTGTAGACCACCTTGCAGACCGGCGTCTCACAGTTGTGACAAGAAATTTCGGTCATGGGTAGCTGCCGAGCGGGCAAACACAGACCGTCAAGCGGGTGCGGGTGTGAAAGTGTGACCCCTAGTGACGCAGCGATTCGTACTAGCTCGATACACAATAATTTGATTAATTAACATACAGATAACATAAGCATTACAAATATATATGTATATAGTTATATTTATAACTAATACATAGTTTATAATTATATATATATGTATATAATAAATAATATATATATATATATTAAAAAAAAATCAAAGTTATAAAAAAAAATTAAAAAATAAAAAATAATATATATATATAAATTAACTAATAGAGTTATTAAAAGAAAAAGAAAAAAGCAAAAAAAAAGACAACCTTGGACTCAAAATAGAGTTATTAGCTAATTATAGACGTTGAGCCACCACTGACGGAGACCTTCCACCTTCCATATGCAAAGACGACAATAGCGAAGACAATTTCCCAGCAATATAGCTTTGACGACAAAGCTTTTGAAGGAAGGGACTATGTTATGAATATAATTCATAACAAATAAATAAAAGCAGGGTCCTCATTGTAACAATTATCATCTTATATCATCTTATACATTTTATATATATTAATAAATTATTATATTAAATACATGTGTGTATTTTTATATTAAAGCCTTCAAGCTACCAGTCTTCGTGTTTCAGCTCTACAAGCTATCAGTTTTTCATACTTCAGCATAGTTTTTATGCTTCAAATAGTGGCAGTGATGATACCGATCAAGCGTAGGCCGACACAAAGAGACAACTCGAGGCCATCACAGCCAGGGATGTGTGGGAGCATCTAGCAATGAGAAGTGGACTACCGGGGGACATGGAAGTGCATGGTGGTGTATCGTAGTGTGCTGGATTGCGTTGTGGAGTAGGAGTGTCTTACATCACATTGAGTACACACGGGTGGTGACTAGCGCCTTAACACAAACAGGGCACGGGACAGTACAGGGTGGTATAGCGGTAGCCAGGGATATCCCGTGGTGTACAGAGACAGGTCATCGCCTGGCTTATCAGTACATCCAAGACAGAGAGAGGAGCACCCATAGGGTTATTCTTAAATACCCCAACAGATTCTTGATCCTACCCACCCATGACTCTCCAGTTGAGATGTCTGGCGAAGGCACGGGCTGACGAATGTAGGCTTAGGGACGACTTGGTTTATTTTCGAGGTAGCATAGGTTCCACTCTTGGGCTCACACAGGGGGAGTCAATTTCGAGGGAACTGCATGATGCACTTCGGGCGAGACAGTTTGAGGTGTCACAGGAGCCTGAGAGATGGTGGATGGTAGCTTTCGTCTACAAGAGAGCACCCATGCTCCGAGCAGTATCCAGATGTATCATCGGGAGTTGGGATAGCATACTTCATTGTGTGGTTTGGCAGGAGCAAGAGAGGTTGGCTTACGTGGGACAAACTCCTGATACTTGTGGTCCACCCATGGGATACATATAGGGATCAGAGATGAGGGCCAGATGGGTTCTCGCAGGTAGCAACGTTACACAGCGACATTCTGCGAGGAGTGGGAGTTATGAGATCCCAGTATGGTTGGGGGATCCAAGGATCCGGTTGGCGAGTGGATCACTCCCCTTGGTGATGAGTAGGGACATGGCAGAGGGTGATCCAATTCACCTTGGGTTTGACACATGGGGGATCACTGAGACATCCATTGCATGGCAAGGCAGACTTATCCTGTTGTTGCTCAGGGTCAAGATTGGCAGTAGAGGCGTAGATATCGGCATCATGGAGATGCCCGGACAGGATGAGCTTGGCTCTCACAGATTTTTCACCACTAGACCTCAGGAGAGGAGAATACAGTCCGCACACAGTGGGTAATATAAGCATATTAAACTATCGGTTATGACTAGAGAGTCGCAACGTCAGCATGGCAATTTCCTTTTGCGATCAACATGAGATCTCAGCCTCAAGGCTTGGCAGTTCAGCCACATTCAGGGATGTGCTAGTTTCTACAAGGGAAGATTGTACAAGTCTTCGATTGGGTTTCAGTTGCACGAAGAGTAGTTTTCCCCCTGGAGATTTGTTGATAACTTGGGGCACTGTGCTAGTATGGCAGGATGATTGCCACATTTGGGTTTTGGCGATCATTGGCACTACTCAATGGCACGTAGCAAGAATTGGGAGCGATGGGCCTCCAATCTGGTTTTGGGATCCAGGGATCCATTGGGTTAGAGGACTACCTTGTTTTGGGAGGATCATGAGGATGACAAAGAGGATTGCATCCTCCTCCAGATGACAAGTCAAAAACCATTAGGATGATCACTACAACGCGAAGAAGGGCTTTCTCGCTATTATTTCGACAAGAGTCTGAGCGTGCATCGGTAGATGGTAACCTTGGTAGTGTGCCCTGGCAGGATAGACCTGCGCGCAGTGGAGTTTTCCCTTATTTGGTGTGTAGCAGAGGTTTACCGGAGTGGATGACTTTGCAACCCACAAGTGGTTCGCAATTATGACTAGGTCGGGGCAACAACCACTTGATGGACTCACTTTCAGATTAGTTTGGGACTCGGGAGCTATAGGGTTGAGCAGTTGGGTTACGGATTGGGGAGAGTGGGTTCCCACAGGGGGAGGTCACCAAGATCTGCCATTGGGACTCCTTTATGACAGGTCAACACCGGGATCGGGAGTGGCTCAGTGGCATAATTGGGACCCTAGTGTTGCTCGCAGTGGTAATTGCGTCAGCATGGAGAGAGCGCTTGTTCGACAGTTGCTTGAGGACAAGCAACGTTTTGGCAGGGAGGACTGTGATATTCCCGCTTAGCAATATTGCTAAGGGAAATATCAATCTTGCCCAATTTTGTCTTATTTCATGTTTGCACTTAGGATATGTGGGTTTAGAGGTCCCACATGAATTTTGGGATTAAGTGGGGGCCCAAACATTACGAAGGAAGGGAAATATTGTGGTTCTAGTGGAGCGTGGGGGCCACCCCATGGAGAACTACGGCCCACATGTGGAGTATGCTCTCATTGGAGCTTAGTTGTGGGGGAAAGTCAAGTTGGGCCCACATAGCTGTAACAGCCCCGAAATAACAACACAATTAATAAGATTAATCAAGCGATTTATAATCAACAAGCAATTTATCAACTAGTTAACATTAAATTACAAAAATAGGAGTGAAGAGAGACAACTTACCTATGGAATGCTAGTTGAACGCTAGTTGAATTTGCTACCTACAACAAAGTCTTGGGAACGACTCTCCACCCAACCGTAGGCTCAGTTGCACAAAATATTGCTACAACTGGCCACCCCCGAGCCCTCAATCAACGTACTACTACCAGGGAATCCTTTGTCTCACAACACTATTCTCCCAAGAGAATGGATGGTGGAATCATGGAATGATGGAATGCCTCTCATCTTCCTCACCATCTATTAAATAGAGCATACATTAGAAGGGTAACCCCGTGCACACACTCCATGTGTCAACATGCAACTTTACTACTTTCTTGTTTTATTCTTTTGTTTTTACTTTTTGATAGTTTTATCGATTTTTACTATTTTTCTTGGTTTATTTCTTTTGTTTTTACTTTTTGATAGCTTCACTGATTTTTACTAATTTTCTGTTTATTCTTATTTATATTTATTTAGAGCATGTAATTAATTTATTATTTTATTATTATTTATTATTTATTTACTTTATTTATTTATTTATTATTATTTATTATTTTATTTATTCTTTATTATTTATTTAATATTTATTATTTATTATTTATTATTTTTATTATTTATTATTAAGGGGCATTACAATAGCATCTTGGAGGCTCTTTGATAAATAAAGCAAGAGGCATTCATTTTGGTCATTCATTCATCTATTCTGAAACTTGTCTTTGACATAGCACGCTTGAGCGGAAGCCAAGTCTACAAGTGTTGTTAAGCACACAAGTGTCTCCGAGCAGAGATCTCAAACCTTGCTTCGGTGGACTCCGAGTGCCAGCCCAAGGAGGAAGTTCTACTTAATCCCAAATCATAGCAGCAACAGGGAGGTCGAGTTACAACTTACAGCAGCAGGAAAAGTAGCAACAGGGAGGCCGAGTTATAGCAGCAGGAAAAGTAGTAGCAGGGAGGTCGAGTTACAGCAACAAGTAAAGTTGTAGCAGCACAAGGACTGCACAGTGCTTGGAGGAGACAAACTTGGGAGTTGAGGAGTGAAGGGAGTTTGGGCCTAAAACTTGAGGTGAAGTCCGGGAAGTGTTGTGGGGACTTTTCCAGCATTTTGGCGAAGCAGCAAATGCAGCATCTGCTACAGGCTACATCATTTGCTTGTGGAGGAGGGCCAAGCATTTGGGGTCAATTTTGGAGCGTCAAAACTAGAACAAACCCTTTCTGGGTTTTTCTTGGGTTTTGACAAGGACCTCAGAAATAATTTGGTAGAATTTTCTAGTAAGATTTGAGGAGTTAAACAGGGATCCCAATTCAACTAGAGGAGCTAGGGGAAATTTGGGTCGAAATTTCGAAGTCAACATTTGGCTAATTCCTTCGTGGGTTTTTGTGGGTTATTGGTGGATAGGCTGAGGTTAAATTCCTGGAATTTCTGAGCACCGGATGGGGCCCTAACAACCATTCTACACATCCAGCAGCACACTTTCTAGGCATTTCAGCGCAGAGCCAAGGAGAACCAGCTAGCACTCTTGCAGGAGATCTCATATTGTCACTTGGGCTTAGCTAGCTTTCCTAGGGCAAACCTAAGTGCATACTTTCCAGGCACCTATTGTACTTCATGATTTATTAATAAAATGGCTCAGCAGTGCAGTTTTTGGCTTTAAAATGGTGTTATGATGGTTTGAGTAATTTTCTGTGTTTTTGCTATGTCTGCTTTGTTTATCATTGTAAATTTCCATTAGGAATATTACATGACTTGTGCAAGTAATTGTTTATTGTGCTCTTTTAAGAAATAAATTTCCTCACTTTTCTTCATGATAACTTTGTTAAATTCTTTTGTCGTATTTGATATTGAATTTTGACTTTCATGAATGATCACCTTTGATATATCTTTCGGGTATTTTGATCTAAGTTGCACTAAAATGGATACGGAAACGGGGTTTGAATCAGATACAGTGAATTTTCAAAAAAAATTGATATGATACAGCAAGGAAACGACATATATATATATACGCATAATCATCATCATGAATTTAACATAAACAAATCATCGTCATCAATTTAGCATAAAGTTTAAACATTGTCATCATCATTAATGATTATTATAACATTCAACATATCATCAAGTTTTTGTTTCCAATTTCAATCATCAACATCATCACCAAAATTAATAACGCTAAATGCACACCACATAGTACAAATTACAAAATGAACTATGACTAGCAGTCTACTATCATATGACATATTATGGTATTCAATGTTCATTGTTCAAAAGTTTAAAACATCACCATAAATTACATTTGCATATCATCAAATATGTCTTCATCCATGTAATTAAGATCCACATCAACATTTGGATCCTCTCCACGAGTGGGAGCAATGTTGCCATGTCCACTTGAAGATGCACTTGTCATGTCCACTTGAAGATGCACTTGTCGGTGCCTCCTCATCACACAAAGTCATATGAGACATGGCATTCAACATCATATCCAAGTCAGGCGACTCTGAAACGAATCCAAAACCCTTTAAAATGTCTAGAACATTTCAGAAATAGGATCCGACATTTCCAAAAACACTGAAATGTTTCAAAAATAGGATCCTGCATTTCCAAAAACACTGAAATGTTTCAAAAATAGAATCTTGTGTTTCCAAAAAAAATGAAACGTTTCAGTGTCGTTTCAGTGTCATTTCAGAGTTGTTTCCGTGTCGTTTCGTACCCGTTTCCGTTTCCAAAACATTAAACGGCATTTCTAGGGTTTTGGAGGGACGTTGAACGATAACTTAGCTTTTGATGAAATTACTCTCGAACCTGATTTCACTGTAATGTCCTAAATTGTCACCTTCTCCTTATAGGAAAAACTCAACAACTTTTTCTTTGTGTTTAATATGAAGAAACTCAGTTCCAAACCATAGTAAACCAAGAATTGTATCAATATCTTCTTTACACATAGTTCTAACACTAAATTGAAATATGCATTCATAATCATCAATTGTCACTTGCAATTCCTTAATTTCATATTGTTTCTTGCAAAAAAATATCTCCCTTTTCCCCCATATTTGGCTCTAGAATTAATATTTAATTTGCAAATTAATATTAATGTAATTTTCGTGTTGAGAATGATATTAATTTCTTTTCCTTGAATACTCTTTTTTATAGCAAATAGTCCACAACATGATGAAATTGAACAATATCTATGAGAATCTTCATTCCTTCATTTTCTAATTATTCCTTTTTTAACTCTTTTTCTGATAATTATAATAAGCTTCAATATTGGTGCCTTATACATCCACTTATACCTTTTGATTTTGCAAATACATTCACAACTTCTCAAAAAAATACTCCTCCTTTAGTGATTTATACAAATGACTTTATATTTACCATTGTATAATATTCATATTAACTTTAATTAAAGTGCTGTAAGAAAATAGATATCCCCCTTTTTTAACCCTTTATAATATATCAAAAAAACTCACCTTTGTATTTTTCTTGATATTCACTTACGATCCACAAGGCTATAGCATGATTTGAACGATTCTTCTTAAGATGGATTAATTAAATGATTGAAATATTTGATAATTGTTATGAGAAGTCACGCTGATACATAGAAAACGATGGTAATATATCAGCTCAAGTAACCATGATGACCGAGCCAAATTTGAATCGTTGTACTACATAGATGGTGGCGATGGTGGATATGTACTGCAGTGGTACAGACTGGACAATGGTAAAATACAGACACAATAGTTGTGCAATGTACGAAAGGGTGTAGACGGTGTCTGTACAGTGGTAGAGATATTAAATATAAGGCTCGCGAACTATACGAAATGTTCTACGAAAGGAATTATTTAGGCGGCTTTGTGAAATTGCAAGGTTGTAGCTGGTATGTGCAAAGGAAATTTAAGACAGCTTTTTCTTTTCTTTATACTTCATTGAAATCTATATATGTGCGGCTGTGCCTATAGGTTATCTCGGTTCCTACTTGCTTGGTTCTACCTACTCGTTCTACCTGCAAGTATTAAATTCCACAATTTTATCAAATCGATAACTACTCGATGGCTATTGAGCGCTGATATGTGATGTCTATGGACCAAGACAGAGGTGGATGACTTTCCTAGCCTCCTGAATTCTTTCCTTGATAGCAGCTTTTGAGATAGGAGATAATTTCGACTCTTACAATCATTGCGTTCATAAACTCGAATTCCCGTGCAGTGGATATATTGACAAGTTTCCAATTGATCACGTGGTAATAGATCATTTGGAAGGATATTGATTATATATGACATCACTATATATTATGCCCGATTCTTCCATGGTATCTTATTTTATTTTATTTTTTGTTTGATTAAAATTTTTGCAACTGTGATGGCAAAAATCCTATTGTGGTCAAAGACCTCAAAAACCAAAGAAACACTAGAAGAGAACAAACAAATAAAAAACAAAAACAAAAAAAAATCAGTGTGACTAAAAGCCAGTATTTCCACTGACTGGGTTCCGCAAAACTAGCTCTAACAACAAATGTGATAATCAAATATGACTTGGAGAATAAAGACATCCATTTTAGGATAAAATAATATATATAGAAATGTACGAGTAAAAGTGATATGATGATAATTACAGACAAGGGCCCTATTATAATTACTAAGCGGGAGTGCCCTTTTATTAAGAGTCACATCTTTTAGTTGGGACATGTCCATTCATATGTCCCTTCATTAAATATAAGTTATAATTTAATTATGAGTTTGTTATTATTTATAATATCATATATTAATGTTCATAACAAGGATATAGATGTTAGGACTAAAGTAGTATTTAAACAATAAAAATTGTAGTAAAAGGGGATTGATACATTACATGTTTAATGTAAAGTTATAACATCTTTATGTATTGTGTAGTATTGATGAGCATGGAGTTGTGTCGCCCATTGCAACCACACAAATTCTCAACCATCGATTGGACATTATATAGAGATAATGGAAAATGAGTGTTGGGCAATCCTTGAGAATTAGCCATTCCTTGTGACAGTGTAATTGTGTCATTCTCCATGTGCCATACCATAAGGGTATAGTCCGCTATATGAGTTCATGAGACCTGATCCTCTATACATACTGTATAATAACAATGAGTGCATACTTCATGTTTGTCATCATATATTTTGAGTGCATGTAGACCTATATGAGTTAGTCATTCCCTGTGACGGTCTGAGTGATTCATTCTCCATGAACCTTACCATGGTTGTATAGTACCCTATATGAGTTCATGAGACCTGATCCTCTATACATACCGTATATAATAATAATGACTGCTTACTCTGTTTTTTCCATTATGTATTTTGTGTGCATGTAGTTTATATTGTGTGTGTGCCTTGATTCTACTTTGCTCTTTTGATGTCATTCGGAAAATACTGAAGGTATTGAAAGAGATTATCGATTTATAAACCACGTGCAACAATGTGAAGAAGAAAACTCACAATGTATGGAAAGAAACGATTATGACTTACGTGGATATATGACATAATGATAAGCACTAGTAGAGCATGCTTTAGTATTCAAATGCCAGCACCACCCAACTTCAAGGATTACCATACGTTTGTCACCAAATAAATTCACAAATATTGTGGTGGCAAAAAAACAAGTTGAATGAAATGCACTAAACGTTAAAACATTAACGTATACCAGTACACACCAGCAATACTGTCCTGCATTCATAATAATCTACATGCACAATAATAATGTTATAACTTTCATTTTAAACTTATGGAATCCTACACAAATATGCAGAACCTATGAGCAGAATAATTTTATCACATATTGCAAAGCCAATACAATTAAATCTGTGCTTCAGAATATCAATGCAATTTAAAATGACAACATCAAACTTCAAGACACAAAGAAAAATCGTGTAAAATTCAGTTCACCTACCGATGATAGAATTCATAATCTCTTCCACTTCTTAACATAGTATGCATAAGGTTGTAGACCTGCACAATCATTTTTCTCGGTACCTAAGCGAAATAACGAGAATCCATGTCAGACAACAGTCCATGTGATGCAGTAACAAACAAGAAGTCAATATATCTCAAACAATAGATAAATTATGCCATAACAATACTATGATTCTTCCTTATAAGGAATTTTATTTTTGTAAATTTGTCTCCTAGGGAATATTCTTTATTTTCTGATCAACCTTAAAAATTTAAAGATTATTCAGAGAGTTTCTCCCATGTATTTGCACCAGGGCAAACTTGTCCTCCCAAAAATTTTAAAAAACTCCACACACCAGAGATTAGCAGGATTATGCAGAGGAATAGGTTGTAAATTTGCATCTTTGTACAAAACAAAATGCATATTGATGAGCGACCCTTGCAGGTTCAAGCAACAGGTGATCTCTGATGAAGAGTTCCGAGAAGACACCCTCAAACAAATTCCGCAAGCTGTGATTCTCGTTTACAGGATAAACATCAAAATGTTCAACTAGCTGTGTAGTCATTTTTTCAGTGGAAGCCAGCATTTGATATTCAAGGGGACATATGAAGGGCCCAATTATTTAAGGAACCAGGTCCACACTAGTGGGGTTGGGCAATCTAAGACAGATCACAATGTATACACCGTATACAAAAGCGAGGAATTGGTATTGGGCTTGGGAGCATAGTTTTAAAACTCCAAACCGGTTGAGGTTCAACTCTGACTCTGACTCCGACTCGGTATCGACTCGGACTAGTTGATTCCAATGACTCAGTCTTTGTAAAAAGTACATTAAATATTTATTTTTTTATGGAAAACATATTTTTAAAGATTTTCATTCATGTTTCCAAACTCAAAACGATAGAATAATAGAGAGAAGACAACATATGATCAAAGTATGCTCATGAATATATTTATTATATCAAAATGGCACCCAATGCACTGTCCAATACATGCAATATATACAGATCAAAACAAAAACACATAACCAAGGGGGCTCTAAATGGCCTCTACAACAAAACAATACAACTGCACTATCTCGTGATCACTAGTCACTATTGTTAGACAAGGCAACATCATCTAACTCAAACTCTAAATCGGAGTCGGACCTCCTCAATATTGCTCCAAAAACCAACTCCAAGTGCTCACAAACTCCTCACAAATGCTCAAACAAATGCAATGAGATAATTGTGAGGAAATATGAACGGGTTGGGTCACCTTTATAGGCGTGGGAGAGGGGTAGAGGGGCTAGGAAATAGTTTAAACAAAAAAAAAAATTGATTTCAAATCCGTCTAGCCCACCTTTTTTTCCCGTCATCAAGGCCAACTGGTTTAAGTTGGGCTCGGCCGGTACAGCTGCGTTACCGAATCCGCCGACTCAGTGACCAACTCGCCCGGTTCAATAATAGACAGGCCGCCAAACCGGATAATTGACCTAGTTGGTTCAGGCAGGGATATGGCTTGGTCAACCAAGCCGAGTCCGAGTCACACCGGCCTAGTTTTAAAACATTGCTTGGGAGTACTAGCTTCTATGAGCAACAAGGAGGACAGATCCATCATACTAGAAGTGGTGAAGGTCATGTTACCCTTATACTAGTATTGGTACATACATATCTATGCAATATTTTTCACATCATTGTAAGCCCAAGAACACAAGTTATAGCTTTGTAACAACTTATGAGGCCCTATATTAGGTGTCCTATACAATGTTGGGTTGGACTTGGACCATGGCTAGTCCCTTTGAGTTTATCTTTGTTCCTTTCATCCTGGATAGGATTGGAGAACCTTTGATGGGCTTATATGAGGACTCATGGTTTTATAGAAGCCTTTCTTTTGTAGGGTTGATCACTAGCGTAGGGGCCAATCCAACCCACACAGGGTGCACCTATGTCTTTTCACATGGTTATGACTCTATTGAGGCTATATGTGGCCTTGGCTTCAGTGTAGTATCCCCTTAGATGCTTCTCATACATGGCAATCTCACAATTAGTAACATATCACGCTTCCTAAGGCAATCCACATTTCCCAAAGAAAAGTGGTCCCAAAAGTCAAAAGATCAACTTGGTCCTAGATTGTAGAGCTTGATGAGAGGACATGCCATATGGAATTTTTCGAATTGGTGAAGGCATGCTCAATTTATGATGGATCAAAGCTAATCAACAAGTACTACAAGTTTCCAAGCAGCAAAATAAGGTCAACGTTGGGACATTTTTGACATGCATTACATCAAAATTGGTCTACAGTGGATGAGGAACAAAACCCATGCTTCAGTTTCTCAAGTACTTCAAAGGTTAGAGATCTCTTATTTGGGTATGATGAGATGGCATTGACTAGGGTGACGTGGCAGTGCCATAGACATGTGGAGCTAACAGAGGTTATGACAGGTTAACACATGGAAAACAGTACCTAGATGAGGTGGAAAGCTTGTCCCAATCAGTCGGGCATGAGATCTTGAAAAAGCTGACAAAGGTCAAATTACTATGCATGGAAAAGTCATGTCTTTGACTCTATTGAGTCTATATGTGGCCTTGGCTTCAATGTAGTATCCCCTCAAATGTTTTTCATACATGGCAATCTCACAATTAGTAGCATATCACGCTTCCCAAGGCAATCCACATTTCCCAAAGCAAAGTGATCTCGAAAATCAAAAGATCAACTTGGTCCTAGATTATAGAGCTTGATGAGAGGCCATGCCACATGGAATTTTTCGAATTGGTGAAGGCATGCTCAATTTATGATGGATCAAAGCTAATCAACAAGTACTATAAGTTTCCAAGCAGCAAAATAAGGTCAGCATTGGGACATTTTTGACATGCATTCCAAAATTGGTCTATAGTGGATGAGGAACAAAACTCGTGCTTCAGTTTCTCAAGTACTTCAAATGTTAGAGATCTCTTATTTGCGCATGATGAGGTGGCATTGACTAGGGTGATGTGGCAGTGCCATAGACATGTGGAGCTAACAAAGGTTATGACAGGTTAACACATGCAAAATAGTACCTAGATGAGGTGGAAAGCTTGTCCCAATCAGTTGGGCATGAGATCTCGAAAAAGGTGACAAAGGTCGAATTACTACGCATGGAAAAGTCAAGTCCTGAGGCACAGGGTTCGTCGAACTTCTAGATTGAGGTTAAAAATTCAAAGAACTGCAAAGAAAAATTTAAATTCATTTTGGTTCGCCCATAAGTTCGTCCTAGTTTGACATCGCCAATTTGCTTCTACATAGTGTTGTAACGACGATGTCTACACAACCTCTCCATACCACCGACCAAAACGATTCTAGCCTTTGCACCTTATCTTTGTTGTGTAGCACTGTGTGATCTGCGACAATAAGCGATTGGTGGCTCGCAACATGTATTAGATAGAAAATGGGCATGCAGTGAAAAACAAAGTGAATGAGACCAAACCACATCAGAGGTGCACCGAAATAGAGAAATTTGGTCCATACGGCTCCGTAGGGGTGTTTGAGCTAATCCTTTAGTTCAAAATTCCACACCATCCATTCCCATTCGATAATAAATGCTAGTCGATGAACTCATTTATTCAGCAGGTCACACGCTGTTGCTCACAAACCATAATTAGGATTATTCATAATTTTTTGTATTTGTATTTTCTGTATTATTATTATTTCTATAATTTATATTATATGTTAAAATTTTACTGCACATAATACGAATACGAGTTAATAAGTTATATATAGTTAATAATAGACATTAATAAATTATTAAATATATAATTTGTCTATTATTATAAAAAATTAATAATATAATTAATAAATTGTTTGTGTGTATATATATACACACACATTCACACCTAATGATGAACCTTATCTGAACCTGATGATGACGTTCAAACTCAAATAAAATTTTATTGTTGCCAAATGTAACGTACCAAAGCTAAAAATTTTCCACAATTTCCAAAACTCTCTTTGACACCTTTTTACAAACAGATGATTGGCAAGCTTTGACAAACACCCCGAGAACACCTTCAACAAATGACATTTCGAGAAACCAAACTTTTGTCAAACATTTCATGAGCAAAATAAGAGAGATGATATTGGTGGATATCTGAGGCAAAACTGAGCTTTTATTGAGAATGATCTTCAATGATTACAATGCAAAACTTAGTGCAAACCCTACAACTCACTCCAACTGATAAGAAGGAAAATAATTTCTTTGATCCACTGATATTGCACTGCCTGGAGATCACACTTTAATCCTCTTGAAGTTTTACTTGAGACCTTTTAGGAAGGTTTCTCATCTTTGTAACAATCTAATAAAAAACTTAGCTTTTCTTGTGGAGCTTGGGTATCACGCAAGGCATCCTTTTATCCTTATTTAGAAGGAGAAACATGCCAGTGGATTGGTCTTGCATTGTTTTTTTTTTCTAGTTTTCATTTTGTGCATGCCTTAAAAATTAACACAATCTCACCATCACAATCTAACTTTCTAAATTTAATTTTGCTACTATTTCTCATTTTATGTCTTGTATTTGAAGTTTTGCTTTTAAGTACAACTTGGCCTTTCACTTTTGAAGCAACTTATTTCATTTATTGTAAGCATTTCAATTCATGTGACAAAGTTAGATTTAGTTAATTTGACAATTTGCTTCATGTTTTTCTCACTATAGGTTCATTTGGTTACTTGCTCATTTATTTTAAGTTATTTGCTCACTTTGCAAGTATTTTATAATTTGAAGTTTCATCTCATTTCATTGCTTTAGTTGGTGGATCATTGTTAGAGCACTTACTCTAATCAGCTTACAATCTTATGTGCTTATGAAGCTTATGTTCTTGTACCTTGTATATTTTGAGCAATTATCTAAGTTATCTCATTGAGAATATTTCCATTTATTTGAAGCATTCTCTTTTACAAACACTAATAAACTTACTTGCATCTCATTTAGGCATATTAGTATAGTTGCATTTTAACTTAATTTACCTCCAAGCATAAGCTTGGTTGAAAGACATTTCTAAGAACCCCTTTC
Organism: Pinus tabuliformis; assembly: GCA_031772625.1. Classification (NCBI taxonomy): domain Eukaryota; kingdom Viridiplantae; phylum Streptophyta; class Pinopsida; order Pinales; family Pinaceae; genus Pinus; species Pinus tabuliformis. The sequence continues at coordinate 911,792,949 of CM062818.1, read as the reverse complement.
TTTCATCAACTTGAGGGACATAGACCCTCTTATGTGGTTAACACGATGACCTTGCAGTCATCAAAGCCACAGCCTCTGCAACACCAGAGGCATCGTGTGCGTTGGGTAATCCAAGACAGGTATCGTTAATATAGCATACGATGTCTTTCCTTGGACCCCTTCCACAACTTACATAAGAGATTTGTTTCAAAACAGTTGAAAAAAATGTCACATCTAAACTAGGCATTTAAATTAAAATTAACCAAGATAATTGCATTTAATCTTAGTTTAAGCGCATTTCATGCTAACACATTTTACAATATTTTACTTGCAAATTATTTCATGTACTTGTCATTGATGCAAATGTCTTTCATCAACTTGAGGGACATAGACCCTCTTATGTGGTTAACACGATGACCTTGCAATCATCAAAGCCACAGCCTCTGCAACACCAGAGGCATCGTGTGCGTTGGGTAATCCAAGACAGGTATCGTTAATATAGCATACGATGTCTTTCCTTGGACCCCTTCCACAACTTACATAAGAGATTTGTTTCAAAATAGTTGAAAAAAATGTCACATCTAAACTAGGCATTTAAATTAAAATTAACCAAGATAATTGCATTTAATCTTAGTTTAAGTGCATTTCATGCTAACACATTTTACTATTTTACTTGCAAATTATTTCATGTACTTGTCATTGATGCAAATGTCTTAAATTGATTATCTTATTTAGGCAAGTATCATCTTGTTCACTTTTGCAAGTAAAGTTTAATTTGTTTCCTTTGCAAGTCACTCTATATTGCTTCCATACATGCTTTGGATTTGTGAATGATTATATATTTTGAAAGCATTTCTTGAAAGCAAATTTTATATCTTGCATGTGATATCATATCTTGCTAACATCTTGTGTTTGATTGACAGGGTTACTATTATTTCAATTGAAAACACTTCATATTTCTTGAGCAAGTATTATTTATTTTTAGGCAATATTGAAGGCACTGGTTTTATATATGCAAATCTTTGATTCATGTGTTGATGGTCATATATTTCATTTCATATTGCTCATCATATTTGCTCATAATCTTAAAAGTAATCCAATTCACTCTAACATCTCCTAGAAACCTCACATCCCTTTAACTTAGTTTTTCATTTAGGGACCACCCCCCTTAGCTTACCTAGGAGAGAGATTAAACGAAGAGAGTTGGGAATAGGTAACAGCTTCATCTCTTAAATTTGCCACCAACCACACCTTGTGGGGTTAAGGGATTTTCTCACTAACTTAGGTGTGTGTGACAGGCGACAAAGCATCAATTACAGGGTGGAAAAGCAAATTGAGGAAATGAAATATCCCTAAGGAAAGTTAACAATAAATATGCAAAGCAAACATAGACAAAAACACCATAAAACAGTGACAAACAATTAGATCACAAAATGGCACTAAAACTGCATTGTTGAGCTCTTTTTATTAATGAAAATAGGTGTACAATAAGGTGTTGGAATGAATGCACCTGGGCTTGCTCAAGGCAAGCTAGCAAATCCCCAAGTGACAAATAAGACACCCTCCTTTGATCTACTGCTATGCTGCTCAAACTCTGCGCTAAAGATGCCTAGAAATATGTTATTCGCTGAATGGATCTGTTGCTAGGGCCCTCTCCGGTGCTCAAAAAATTCTGGGAAATTAATCACAACCTCTCCACCGAATACCCAGAATAACCCACAAAGGATTTGGTCTTTGCTTGACTTCGAAAATTCAGCCCTATTTCCCCTCAATGGCTCAACTGCTAGGTGATTCGACCCACCAGTAAACTCTGATGCAAAAGGCCTCCAAAATGGCTACAATACTCCTCAAAATATTTCTCCGGCCTTCACTCCAAGTTTCAGCCCCAATGCCAACTCACTCCTTCACCTCCCGGAATGCTCCCTCAAAGGACTGCGCAGTCCCTGCACTGTTGTAGTTGCTCCTCTCCCAGGAATTCGATCCTCCTGCTGATAGTGCGAAAAAGTCAAGGTGAAACTCCCTCCTTGGGTTGGCACTCGAAGTCCACCAAAGCAAGGGCTGAGATCTCCGCTTGGAGACACTCGTGTGCTAAACAACACTTGCAGACTTGGCTTCAGCTCAAGTGTGCTCTTGTCTTAAACAATTTTGCAAATGATGAATGAATGAGCAAATGAGTGTCTCTTCCTCCTTTTGTCAAGATGCCTCCAAAAATGCCCATGTGGGCCCACATCGAACTTCCCACACCAAATCTGCTCCAATGAGAGCGTACTTCCCATGTGGGCCAAAAATCTCATGTGGTGGCCCCCACGCTCCACCAAAGCTGCAATTTTTCCCTCTAGCTCTAATGTTTGAGTGTCTCTTAAGCCAAAAGTCAAATGTGGGTCCTCTAAGCCCACCTTTCCTAAGTGCATCTGTGCAATAAACAAAAATGAGCAAAATTGATATTTACTTAGTAAAATACTAAGTAGGAATATCACAGTCCTCCTCGCCAAACGTTGCTTGTCCTCAAGCAACTGCAATGAAAGATCCTAGAGTATTTGCTCCCCCTCCTAGTTGGCATCCTCATCTGGTAGATTCCTCCATCGGATCAAAAACTCCTTGATGACCTTGTTTCTCAAATGCCTCTCCCTAGTATCCAAAATGGCCTCTGGTTCCAGCACCAAATCCCCTCATCGTCCATAGGGAGTAGCTTTGTAGCTGTTGTAACATGTTGTCCCAGTGCCTTTTTCAGGCAAGACACATGAAAGATGTTTTGCACCCAGCTCCCCGGGGGTAGCACCAGCTCATATGCTACCTCCCCCACCCTCCGAGTGACACGATACAGTCCATAGAAGTGGGGCTTAAGCTTCTCGCCCCCCTTTTGTTTGAGTGTAAACTGTCGATACGGTTGAATCCTCAAGAAGACCAAGTCCCCTACTTTGAACTGCCTCTCAACTCTGCCCTTGTCTGCATAAAGCTTTTGTTGGTTTTGGGCCATCTGTGTGTTGTCTTTAAGAGCCGTCAAGATGTCTTGGCTCTCCTGTATCCAATCCTAGGCCCTTGGGGCCCTGTTGTCTCCAAACATAATGTCAGCGCAAGACAATGCATCGTAACCATACAAGGCTCTTAATGGTGACATACCACATGTGGTACATAGTGTTGTAGTAGTATTCACCCAAGTGCAGCCATCGTATCCATGCTCTCTGCTGACCTATCACATAGTTATGCAACTAGCCCTCCAACCACTTGTTAACTATCTTCGTCTGTCTAAGGGTGATAACTGGTACTCAGTGCCCACTAACTGAAATAGCTCCTGCCAAAATCCACCCATGAACCGGTTGTCCCAGTCACTGACAATGGTCTTTGGGAGACCATGTAGCCGAAACACCTCCCTGAAGAACAATTCGGCCACCTGTGAGGCCGAGTACCGGGCTGAGATGGTGAAGAAATGAGCAAACTTCGTCAAACGGTCCACCACTACGTAAATGCGGTCTTTGCCCTGTACAGTGGGCATCCTGGTAATGAAATCCATCGATATGCTCTCCCATTTCCCCTTCAGAATGGGAAGCGGCTGCAATAGGCTTGTGGGGTGTGACTGCTCACCCTTGTTTCGTTGGCATGTGTCACACTCTCAGATATGCCTCATAACATCATCCTTGAGGCCCCTCCATGCAAAGCGCTCTTTAATGGCCCTGTATGTCTTCATGAACCCCTGGTGCCCTACTAGTGGTGAGTCGTGGGCAGCTTGTAGAATCTTCTCCCATAGTTGGGTACCAAATAAATCTGGTCTCAAAAGTAGATCACCTCGTTCATCACCCTATACTAGTCATCTGTCACCAACCCACCGAGGACCCCACACGTGAACCGATCCTTGGAGTACTCCACTAGTAGATGCGCCATCCAATCTGGGCAATGCTCATCAAAGAAAGAGTGTTTGGCCTCCTGGACAACACATCAGCCACCATGTTGTGCTTTCCTTTGACATACTGAATGTCAAAATCATATGCTTGGAGCTTTATCGCCCACTTTTGTTGCCTCTCCTGCCAATGTTTCTGCTCCAAGATGAACCTGAGGCTGTTGCGATCTATCTTGACTTTAAACATGTTTGCCAACAAATACTATCTGAACTTGGCCAACGCATGCATGATGGCCAACATCTCCTTATCATATATGGAGTACAGTAGCTCATGGGGCAGTAGATTCTGACTCTCGAGAGCTATGGGGTGCCTTCCTTGCATCAACATGGCCCCCACACCCACTCCTAATGCATCACACTCCAACACGAAGCGTTGGGTGAAGTCAAGAAGTGCCAACACCCGACAGCTACTCATGACTTGTTTGAGGCGGTTAAAAGCCTCCTGCGTTGTAGTGGTCCACTCAAATGCCCCTTTCTTCGTCAAGTCAGTGAGGGGTGCTGCTAGTTGGGAGAAGCCCTTCATGAACTTCCTGCAACAAGTGCAGATGCCCACGAAACCCCTCAGCTCAGTCAAATTTCGAAGCTCTGGCCAATCCCAGATAGCTTTGATCTTCTCCTTATGTACTCTCACACCATCCACCCCAATGATGCGCCCTAGATAGAGCATCTCAGTGAGCCCAAGCTCGCACTTGGACAGTTTAGCATAGAACTATTGCTCCTCCGAAAGACACAGTATTGTCTCAAGGTGTTGCAAGTGCTCCTCCCAAGTCCAGCTATAAATCAGTGTGTCATCAAAGAACACTAGCACGAACTTCCTCAACAGCCCACAAAATACGGGATTCATGCATGACTGGAAGGTAGCTGGTGCATTGATCAGCTCGAAGGGCATAACCAAGAACTAAAAGTGCCCATAGTGGCACCAGAATGTTGTCTTCGAGACATCCTGGTCCCTCACCCAGATCTGATGGGGGGGACCACAGATCAATCTTCGAAAAGAACTTAGACCCCTCATCTCATCCATCAGCTCATCTATACGTGGGATGGGGTAGCGGTTCTTCAGTGTCTTCTTGTTGAGGGCCCAGTAATCTCTTCACATACGTAAGGACCCATCCTTCTTCTTCACCAGTACAACCGATGAAGCAAAAGGGCTAGAACTGGGCCTGATGTGCCAAAGTGCTAATAGCTCGACCCTTTCTATCTCATCCCGATATGCTTTGGGATGTCGATAAGAGTGGTGATGACAGCTTACACTCTTGGCTCCAACTCAATAGTGTGCTCAAACCTCCAATTAAGTGGTTGACCCGGTGGTATGTCTCCAAATACAATCGGGTACTTGTCCAGAATAGCCTGTATCTCCGGATGTGGTGGCTAGGGCTTACCCCCAGCGTTTGAGATCCTCAACTACACAGCCCACTCAATGTCCCCATGCCTCAAATTAGCCTCCATCCTGTGGGCCAAAACAGTTTGTGGCGGGTATGAGTGCATTCCTCGTAGCAACATTGGCTTGCCATCTAGACCTACAAACTCCATCTCCATCTTCGTCCAGTTGGTTTTGACTCTACCAAGTGAATAGAGCCACTGGACCCCCAACACCACATTCGTGTCTGGTACGTCTACTACAAAATATGATCTATCATGGACTAGTTGTTGAATTGGGGTAGCATCGGATGTGCTCTAGCTGTGAAAATTGGTGGAGAGGCTAAAACACATGAGATCTCCAAAACCCAGAAATCGTTTCGGAAAAATCCATCTGGATGAAGAGTTATTAAAATAATTGTTATTTTTAATGAGTTCCTAAGTCTAAACTTAAGGAAATAAATATATTAATGGGTATTAATAAAGATAAGGATCAAGTCTATTTTAATCTTAACGTTGATTAGAGACTTAATCTCGGTCATGGATTCATCAGTGTGAAAAGTATAAGAGGGGACTTGAGGGTCAGTTGGAGACACACTAAGGGAGACTAGTCAGTTCGATTTCGAGAGCAGGCTTTGTTGAGAAATTCAAACTAGAAGATTGGATTGCAGCAAGAGGTAGCAAGTACTGAATAGAGAGGCATGATCAGTACCAGAAGATTAGCACAAAGATCAGAGAGGCAGACGCAGAGGCAGCAGGACTGCGCAGTCAAGATCAGCACAGAGATCAAAGAGGCAGACGCAGAGGCAGTAGGACTGCACAGTCAAGATCAGCACAGAGATCAGAGAAGCAGACAAAGAGGCAATAGGACTGCGCAGTCACTGGAGGGCCTGCGTGGGTGATGCAGAGAGGCCCAGTGCTGATGCAGAGAGGCAGGAGCTGACACAGAGAGTCTGGGAGCAGCGCAGAGGCCAACAAGTCTGACGCTGAGTCTAAGGGAGGTGTTGGAGAATTTATCTCTGTTGGGTGAGCCTGTTTGGCACCCAGTTGTACTCATGAAAAGCTGATTAATAAAATCCTCCTCTGCTGCACCGGTTTTCCCGCATTGGGTTTTTCCGGGGACATTCGTCCAAAAATAACTATGTTGATGTGTTTGATTTTTTTGTGCATGTTTTGTTTCTGTTCTATGGTGTGATATCTGCAGTAGAGTTTATTTTAATATTTACTAAAGCGATTTCGTAAATAACTTATTGAAGAATAAGTAGGAAAAATAAATCAGTTGTTGCAGTAATAGAATTTTCACATGGTATCAGAGCAAAGAATTAGAGACATGAAGGGAAAATCAATTATGGGTCGAGATCATGATGCAGAGGCATCAACATCAGGAGACTCATGCAAATTTTCAGAAAGTTGCACAAGGGATAGAAATCTCGATTTTTCTATGTTGGCTTCCAGATTGGAAGAAGAAGTTTCTTGTATAACAAGCTCGACATCATCTGAGGTATGGTATATAGATAGTGGAGCCTCCTAGCATATGACAGGAATCTGGGAATTTTTCTTTGTGTATCAGGGGGAAAGGATGAATTTTCAAATCACCATGGGGAATAAGGCAAAGTGTACTCCAATAGAAAAGAGGACCATAGTGTTTCAAACAGAAACGAGAGAACGGTTCCGGGCCACCAATGCGTTGCATGTGCCAGGACTGGGGATGAACTCACTTTCTGTATCACAACTTCAAAGCAAGGGTTATGACATTTTCTTCATCAAGGAGAAAGTGTACGTCAAACACCCAAGCTAGAAAAAAAAAAAGTACAGATCGGAATCAGGAATAACAGGTTATACAGGTTACAGCTAGAATCACCAATTGCACTGATAGGCAGTCATGGGAACAAGGATTTGAATGAACCATGGCATAGACGAATGGGACATTTACACCATGGGGTGCTGAGAATTCTCAAGAAAACTGTAACAGTTGTTCCAGATCTTAGTACAGAAAGAGATGATGTATGCAAAGGATGTGCTCTGGGCAAGTATGCCAAAGCAGCATTTCCTAGAAGTAAAAACAGGGCCAAGAGTATACTAGGATTGATACACTCAGATATTTGCGGACCAATGTCCACTAAAGCTCTTAGTGGTGCTGAATACTTCGTTACCTTCATCGATGACCACTCCAGGAAAACTTGGATTTGTTTTCTTAAAACCAAGGATGAGGTTTTTTGTCGATTCAAAGAGTTAAAGGCTCTAGTGGAGAATCTAACTAGAAAGAAAATAAAAGTTTTGCGCTCAGATAATGGTGGAGAATATGTCAAAAAGGACTTCACAGACTTTTCCGCTAGGGAGGGCATCAAAAGAGAGTGGACAGCTCCGTACAATCCGGAGCAGAATGGAGTAGCAGAAAGGAAGAACCAGACTATCATGGAAGCAGCCAAGGCCGTGATGTATGATTGGGATATGCCAAAATTCCTGTGGGCAGAAGCATGCAACACGGCAGTCTATGTTCAGAATAGAACTCCTCATCGGGCATTGGGCAAGATTACTCCAGAGAAAGTCTTCACAGGGAAGACACCTGAAGTTAGTCATTTCAGGATATTTGGGAGCTTAGCATATTGCCGCATACCCAAGGAAAAGAGGAAGAAGCTGGATCAAACTGCAGAGAAAGGATATCTAGTGGGATATAGCGAAAACGCTAAGGCATACAAAATCTATCTTCCAGGGAGCAGGAAGGTAGTAGTTCGACAAGATGTGAAGTTCATGGAGGATAGGGCCTTCAAAAAATCTCGAGAAATGCCTTCCGAGGAGCAGTCAAAAGATGAGCCATTGGTCAAACCGCTTCAACCAACGAAAGTCAAGAATTCTTCCTCAAAATAGGAAGAATCACAAGAGGAGGAGCTAACAGAAGCACCTGCTACCAGAGGAAGAACGAGCAGGGAACTTCGTCAGATTCTGCGAGATGCAGAGGATTTCATCAGTGCACCAAGAAACAATATAAGGGAGCGAAAATAGCCAGATAGATATCAAGCATTAATAGCTCAAGATGGGGAGCCTGTCAGTTTTCAGGAAGCTACTCAACATCAGGTTTGGTTCGATGTGATGGTAGAGGAATACAACTCTATAATGGTGAACGATATCTAGGAGGTAGTGCCGAGGCCTCTTTGAGAGGACATTGAGTGTTGTAGTGGCCAAGCTCACCACACCTGAAGCACTTGACTTTGGAAACATCCTTCTTCCTCCTGCACTGCTCATGATGCCCCTTTGATTAGAGGGTCACATCTTCCTCCTTTACTTGCTTCGTCCCACCACTGTTGCTGCTACCACTGATTGTGCTCTTCACCAAAACTCACCTCATCTCTTCCTGTTGCAGGTCAACCCACATACGATCCCAATCTGGCAATTTTTCTCTGCTCAGGATACTCTAGACAAAAACTTGCCATTCTTTGAAAACGTTGTTCAAAGCTAACCATACCAATTCTATAGGTTGGGGCACTGACCCTACTGAAGACAGTTGGTCCCAGACATCCTAAATCCTAGAAAGGAAGGGGTCTATAAGCTCCCATTTCTGCATCCTTGTGCATCTCAACTTCTCCTCAAGATACATCTTTCGTTGCTCAGAAGATCCTTCGTACAGCGTAGCAAGTACCTCCCACATCTTTCGAGTTGCATCTTTGCCAGCTATGTGAGATACCACGTGGTCTCGAACCCCATCAAGAATCAACCTCTTTGCCTTCGCCATCTCTTTCTTGAACTTCTTAAGCAAATTTGCATCTGCGGGTACAACTACCACACTATCAATATAAGTTTTGAGATCATGTTCATCTAGAAGGCAAGAAATTCTAGCCTTCCAGATCACATAGTTGGAGGCGCCCTCCAACCGACCTTGATCTCTCAACCCTGTTGATGCCATCTCTCTAAAAATTTCGAACTCCTCCTCTTCTCCTCTTCACAGCTACTACCCAACTATTCGCACTCCCTTCTGGAGTGAAAAACTCTGCATTGTTGCTCTGCTAGGGAAAATTGAACTTATGTGCTAGAAGTCCCCTAAGGAAAGAATTCCCTCAGTGTGTGATCTGGAATTGATCCAAGACAATTAATAAGGTATTACAGACTCATGTGCATGGATGTGCCTATGTTAGTTTATGCAACGGATCGATAAGATTGCGAAATACACAGGCATTGAAGCAGTTAAAGAAAACATAACAGGCAAACATATAAACACAACAAGTTTAATAAGGAGTTCACCCAACACTCTGGGGCTACGTCTCCTAGTCCAACGTTCAGTGGTGCCCTCTCTAATATGTTTTCAAAGCAGAGTTTATACAATAGTGAGCTCAATTTGAGTCTCACACATAGATATAAATCAACAAGACTGTACTTGGATTCCCCAAGTCTCTGGAGTACACAGACTCTCCTTACTAACTCTCGACCTCTATTGGTCACAGTAGTATGAGCCCAATCTGAGACTCATACAGGACAAGCATTACAGAGGAGTGCGCTTGAACCTCTCAAGCCTTCTCTGGAGCACACAGACTCTCTGACTCTCTCTGTCTCTGTCTTGACTCTGGCTCGATGCTGCCTTTGCTTTTATAGGTCAGCTCGGCTTCTTCTCTCTGCTCTTAGCTTTCTTAACTTGCCTGCTTCTCTCTCTGTCAGTTCGTGGCTTTAAAGCCAATCTGCTTTCTGACTGTTCATTTCCGCTTCCCGGCTTTCCGGTTCCCCTGCCTCTGTCCGTTTGAATCCCTCTGTTCTGCGTAATCATCATTGTATAACACCTCACAGGGAGGTGGCCACCTAATTCATAACAGATGAGTGTCAGTTTTCTTGGACATATTCGAAACGACCGTTTATTCCGTTAACTCCAAGAATGCCCACGAAACACGACCTTCCGCCAACGCATTGTCCATATCGGACTTCAAATCTTATACAACTCTGCCTGTTAACCCCGCCAAATCCGGTCATCCATTGAAACGCGTCTCCGCCATTGATCTGGGGCCTCCAAATCCTACGGTCATCGTCCATATTGAGCGCATAAGTAACATGATGTTTATCCGTTCGATGTGGGCAGTTTTCTCTTTCTTCTGCCGGACGCGTGGCAACCATTGTATGGCATCGGGTGGGACTCGGTTGAAACCGCTTACTGCTCAAAGCCCTTCCGATATCCTGCCGGTTTTTGTGGGACCCCGCTTCTGATGGAATCGGAACGATATCCGTTGCATTTTATGATTTTTCGGGTCTGAGGGCTTGCAGCCCTTCCTTCTTTGAGGGGTTTGACCTGCAATATGCGATTAGCGACTTGTCGCTAATCGCATATCAGATACTACCCTCGTTCCTTGAAATGGCCTCTGGATTGCTAATTTGCGCCAGTGCGCGTTACGATGGGCCGACGGTCTGCGCGCTTGACTGACAGTCCTCGTTGCTCCGAGTTGATCACTAATTACAACTGTTACGAGGATACCTCTGATAGCTTGATCTTTATACGACTTGTAGCCTTTGGCGTAATTTTGAAGAGTTCATGAAAACTTAGAGAGTGTTCTAGGATCCAATTTGGATCAATGTGTGCTCTTTCTTCCTCCTGACACTATTCGACACTAGCAAACTGCTGCAACATCTACGTCCCAACTGAAGATCTGCTCTGCAAGGAAAAATACAGCGTCTCCCTCTACCTCTAATCTGGAAAATCTAATTTCTTTGTCGACTCTCTCAGAGAAATATATCTTTCCTCAAAAACTCGTCCCTTCTAGCCCAAGGACTGTGCTGCCTCTAGGGTTACGAATTGTTGCCTATGCAGAAATTCAAACCTCCTTCTCCTCTTCTTCTACTGAGCTCTCCAGCGTACGATCTGTGCTCTGATACCATGTGAAAATTCAGTGAGCCTAAATCCTACTGCAACAATTGATAATGTTTCTTCTATTTGTTAAATTAATCAAATAAATTATTTGCAGTTTCCTAAGGCAAATATCGAAACATATACACTGCAGCCTTCACAAATGCAATACTGCGGCAGAAATAAAAACATTGGAAGAATAGATGCACACAAACAAAAATACACCGTTATTTTTGGACCAATGCCCCGGAAAAACCCAACTTGGGAAAACCAGTGCAGCAGCTGAGGGCTTTATTATTATGCAATATTAAATAACTGACAAACGTGTAGTGAGAAAAATCTCACTTCCACTGGTGATCTGACACTGACCTTAGCTCAAGATGAGCTTCCCCTTGCTGCCTCTGCATCAGCCTGCTGGGACCAACATCTTTCTCACTCTGTTGATCAATTGCTGCTCTGGAAACACGATCTTCTGGCTCTCGGGCTCCCACTCCGACTACTGCCTCTGAAACTCGACTTCTCCTCAACAAATACAGATCTTCCTCTGAAGCTCTACATTGCCTCTTTGCACTGCATCAACCTCTCTCTGGAGTACGTTGTCTCTCGAGTCTCTGTTATGCACTCACCGAACTGGAAAAACTTCCTTCCAACCTTACTATCTCTGCCCCTCTCTTACTACTGAATCACCTCCAGCAACTCACAGTTGCTACTCTTGAGTTTGATTTCCGAGAAATATCAAATTCCTTGGTGTCTCAAGTGTGTTCTCCAACCCTCGTCAAATTTCTTCTTATAATCTCTCGTTAAGGCTCCAATGACCAAGATTAAAACATAATCGATGGCTAAGATTAACTAGAAATCGATCCATGTCTTTTTCTAGAATATTCTCACCATGACTTAATTAATACCCTTTCATTAACCAGATTTCCTAAGTTTAGACTTAGGAACCATTAAAAAAAATTAATTATTTTAATTAAGTCGTCTCTAAGTGGAACTTCCAAAAACAATTTCTGGGTTTTGGAGAATTACATGTATTCTGGCCTCTCCACAAAATTTCGTGGCTAGAACACATCCGATGCTACAAATATCAACATTAGGGCCCTCTCTGGTGCTCAGAAAATTCTGGGAAATTAATCCCAGCCTCTCCACCAAATACCCAGAATAACCCACGAAGGATTTGGCCTTTGCTTGACTTCGGAAATTCAGCCCTATTTCCCGTCAATGGCTCAATTGTTGGGTGATTCGAACCACCTGTAAATTCTGCAGCAAAAGGCCTCCAAAATGGCTACAATACTCCTCAAAATGCTTCCCTGACCTTCACTCCAAGTTTCAACCCCAATGCCAACTCACTCCTTCACCTCCCGGAGTGCTCCCTCAAAGGACTACACAGTCCCTGCGATGTTGTAGTTGCTCCTCTCCCAAGAATTAGATCTCCCTGTTGATAGTGCGAAAAAGGCAAGGTGAAACTCCCTCCTTGGGTTGGCACTCGAAGTCCACCGAAGCAAGGGCTCAGATCTCCACTCGGAAACACTCATGTGCTAAACAACGCTTGCAGACTTGGCTTCAACTCAAGCATGCTCTTGTCTTAGACAATTTTGCAAATGATGAATGAATGAGAAAATGAGGTGTCTCTTCCTCCTTTTATCAAGATGCCTCCAAAAATGCCCATGTGGGTCCACATCAAACTTCCCACACCAAATCCGCTCCAATGAGAGCGTACTTCCCATGTGGGTCGAAAATCTCATGTGGTTGCCCCCACACTCTACCAAAGCCGCAATTTTTCCCTCTAGCTCTAATGTTTGAGTGTCTCTTAAGCCAAAAGTCAAATGTGGGTCCTCTAAGCACCCTTTCCTAAGTGCATCCATGAAATAAACCAAAAATGAGCAAAATTGATATTTACTTAGTAAAATACTAAGTAGGAATATCACAGGAAAGGGGTAACTCATGCCACCATGATTGCTCCTTCCTTTCATCATTACACTCTGGATGTTGGACCGCATTAGTTCATCTCATGGATGTGGCATCTTCCTTGTAAGTCTTTCCCACTACATGACCACCATATCATACACACCTATGAATTGATGGGTCAACCTAGAACATGTCACTCACTTTAGGGGTTGGAAACACCTAATAGGATTTTTAACTCAATCATCCTTAATATATGTGACTTAGCAAGTTTAGAAGTCCTGAGTAGGTTAGACATTTGAAGGTGAGTTTTGTGTGAAGTATTTTTGTGCCCATAGCATTAGATATGGTCCATTATGATGCTTTAATGGTTTCTTGTCCCTAATGAAGTTGATCTCACTTGATCTTGAGAGGTTTTGTTCAAGTGGTATCACACATGCAGGAGAGATCCCTTGCGAGATAGCTTGAATCCTTTCCAGCGACCTCCAGGGGGTACTTTGTCATGTTCTGAGGGCAGATATGACTTTGTGGCCCCAATGTTGCCCTCTAGAGATGATTGTTGGACCTTGAGTAGCTTCCACATGCTTCTACACCTTTTGATGTGTTATCAGATGCTAAAACACTGAACTTGAAAGCTTGGGCGATGGAACATTTGATGATGTGCCCAAATGGTCCCAAGGCGCCCCCAGACCGGTGTTGACCCTATTTGATGGACAATGCCTTGTTTCAAAGCCCAAATGAGGATGGTTGTCACTAAGATGACCTGGGAGGTCTAGCACATACCTCTTGGATGCCAATGCTTGCCCTAGATGGTGCCATGTCATTCCTATTTCCTACATGCATGGGAAGCGCGACGTAGGCCTCCTTTTGGATGACGTCATGGTGAAGGAGGCACCTTTAGAGATGTAAACATGCACTTTGAGGTTTTCATGGGGTGAGGAGAACTCTTGGGCCATTGCCTCACTTGATGCATTATTGACCATTTTGGAGGATGACGTAACAGTGGAGATAATTTTCTCCCACACAAGTGGGGTTATTTTTGGCATATTATAATGTTTTCAAGTTACGAAAGGTTGACTTGTGATTTTTGACCCAGTTGAGCGCTCAAGTAAACTTGTTTTAGGGCATTTTCTTGTAAAATTAGTGAGTGATACTTGGTTCCCCTCATATAAATAAAGGAGAATCTCACTCACTTAATCATCATCATCATTCATCACAAGTCCTTCTTTAGAAATGCGCACTAGCTACTGTCATCTTTTCTACTTGGTTGTAATGTAATTTCATGGAGTGAATTGTCTATTGAGGATGAATATTGCATGAAGAAGCTTTTTTACGATAGGTTGAAGAGATTATTGTGGAACTTCTTGTTGATTTTTCTACAATAAGCATAGTAGAAACCGATTTTCTGATTTGATAATTACTTCTAATGATCTTCAATTAATTCTTCTTATGCCAAGATATCATTAAGCAATTATACATAGAAAATCACAACAGTAATGCAGCAAAAAAAATAAAAATGAATAAGTTCATAACGAGAGTCATGCCCAATAGAGACAACAAATTTTCCCTGAGAAACCCAAAACTTGTGAGAAAACCCGACAACTCACCTCCTCAACAAAGTTTACAATAAAATGTCTAGAAATCTGTGCCAAAAACCAAGTTCAAATTTTAGATATTTCATCATCTTTTCTGCTCCCACGAGTGTCTTTTATATAAGAGAGATGAGTGAGTGAGAGAAATGAAGTATCACATCATGTGTATATATACAAGTCGAATGGCTGTATTTATCCCAAGGGGCACACCCTTTCATGGTGGTTCGACTTGTTACTTTTAAGCCTACATGAAACCCAAAAATAAAATTTATTTTATTTTAATTTCCATATTTTTTCTAGGTCAACTTACGAGGCCTTTTGGCATGTGGAATATCTCTCGACGCTACACAAAAATCAAAACCTGTAAGTTTATTGCTTATCATATTCCATTTTTGCATGCAACAAAATAAACTATCAAACGGGAACTGTAAACTCAAAACGAGAACTCTAGCCAAAAAACCCTAAAAAAACATGAAAAACAGCCTAAAAACGAAAAGTGTCCATGTTGGTTTTTTTTAATAAACTGGGTGAATTTTCAACATTTTTTTTAAATGACAGTAAAAGCCAATTAAAGTCATTTTTTTGGTGCGAAAAACACCCTAAAAACGAAAAGTGTTGATGCTGAAATAACGTCTTTTTTTTCGGGGTAAATTTTCAACATTTTTAATAATGACGTTAAAGATAAAATATCATGACTCCAAAAAACCTTAAAATTCCAACGATTTTCAGGCATGGCATTAAAGACAAAATATCATGTCTCTAAAAAGTCTTAAAATTCCAACGTATTTCAAGCATGGCATTAAAGATAAAATATCACGTCTTTGAAAAGCCTTGAAATTCCCACAATTTTCAGCCATAGTCTTAAAGAAAAAATACTTATAACTGTTTTCAACCATAGCATTAAAGATAAAATATCATGACTTAGAAAAACCTTAAAATTTTGACAATTTTTCAACCATGGAATTAAAACCAAAAATCATGATTACAAAAAACCTTAAGTTTTCAACATATTTCAACCATGGCATTATGGAAAAATTTTATGACTAAAAAACTTTAAAAATGAACATCTGAATGAAAGAGTCATTATACCAAGAGTAATTTCTTTTTTAAATGCTAAAAGTATAGCAATTTTAAAATCTTAACCTAAGACAACTTGACACATTGCAACAAAAATTTAAAAATCAACCATCAAATTGACATGCAGTGTAGGCAAACTCGACCCATTGTAATGAAAAGTTAAAGACCAACCATGAAATTGACACATTGTGGGGGCGAACTCAATCCATTATAACGAAAACTTTAAAATTAATTATCAAATTGACAAATAATGGGATCGGCTTGCTAGGACCCTGCAGGAAATAAAAATAAAAATAAAACAAAATAATAAGAAAATATATAAATAAATAAAAAATGAAAAATACAAAACAAAACAGAAATTAAAACATTGAAAATAATAGAAACTAAAACAAAAACACAAAAAACTTAAAAAAATAATAAGAAGTAAATAAAAGTCCACAGGATCTTGGAGAGATGGTGATCGGGTTCTTTGTTAAGGCATTCCTTGATGTGAAGTCATTGGTTCAATTCCCTGCCCTGATCGGGTGATATATTGGACATGTTGAAGATGTATTCCTGCCAAGCTTACAAAAAAAACCTAACAAGTAAATAAAAATATATATTAAAACATAGAGAAATTAAAAAGCATGACCCAAAGAAAAGAAAAAAATAAATACATAAAAAAAGGACAAAAAAAACTCAAACATAGAAAATGTTAAAAAAAAAAAAAAACTTCTAAAAGACAACAATTAAAAAAAAATCAAAAATAAAATTTAAAATCAAAAATTAAAATCAAAAACAAAATTAAAAATTAAAATTAAAATTAAAAAACAAGAAAATACTTCCAAAAAAACCATAAATTAAGAAAAGAAAAATTAAAAATTAACACAAAAAACAAATAAATGATACATGATTGGATAATTAAAAACAAAAAAACAAAAAAAACATTAAAATAAATAAATAATACATTAAAATAAAATTAAATAAAATTAAAATTAAAATAAAAAAACATCAAAAACATTAAAATAAACACATTAAAAACAATTAAAATAAAATTTAAAAAATATTTTAAAAAATTAAAATTATTTAAACCATAAAATTAAACGAAAAAAACCGAGGCCACTGAGGCCCTAGGCCGAGCTTGGCCGATTCCGGGAATCCGCCAATCCCCGCCCAAGGCTTGTGGGGCCTGTTGAGAAATCAATGCTAGTAGGATTAGGGTTAGATTTCTCTTTCTTGATAATTACTTGTGAATTATGTTGGCTTCTTTATTTATTTGTTATATTATCTTTCATCAATCAATTACCAAATTATGTGTGCATGAAGATCACAAAAACACAAGACACAAGATATAGGCACTGTCCCAAGGAAAAACCCCTATCGAGGGGAAAACCCAGTCAAAATTTCTTCCTTCAATAGTTTTTCCTTGAGACTCTTCTACCTAGACAAAGACCTCCTCCACACCAAGCCAGTCTCCTTCTCTGATCCAACCTTTGACCTAGCAGCAACAGTACTTCAACCCTAACAACTTCGACTTGGTAGCTTCCGGCATCAGCAGTAGCTTCGACCTAGACTAGGAGACTTCGATCTCCTAAACCAGCCCACACGAGAGAGAGAGAGAGGCACCAAAATTTTGTTTTTCTTCTTTTCTTTCACCTTGACCAAACTCGCTTTGGACCCTTCATTCAACTTCGCACTTCTTCCCAGCTTCCAGCTTCAAAAGATCGAACTATGCTTGGGAGAGTGAGATACACAAATGAAGTCGAACTACCTTGTATATATAGCCTTCCGATGAGGTCGAATTGCCTTCCTTGAGGCTGACTTGATCTTCATGAGGCCGACTTGGTGCGGAGGTTACATAACTTATTTTTTACTCGAAAATAATTATTTTTACATCATTCGAAAGCCCAAGAAGGGTCTCATAAAATATACAATGACTCTATTGACTCTTTATTAATCCTAGGAGTCCACAATGGGGACTTTGACTAATAAAATGATGACCTAAGCATGAAACCCATGCTTTAATAAGTCATTGTAACAATAATAAAAATTCTTTTTACAAATACATTTTATGAAGACCGAACCTAGTTACATTTTTCAACACTCCCTCTTAACTAGGGAGGTATTCATATAGAAGATCTCAAACTATATGAACTATGAAGAGTTTAGGCACCACAATGCCATGGACTAGATTCCTGACCAAGGAACTCTATCCAAGGTCTCTCAACAGTTTAAGCACCGCAATGCCACGGACTAGATTCCTGACCAGGGCAATCTATCCAAGTGGGACTAAGATGGACTAAAGCTTTCAACCTTTCTAGGTATCATCAAACTTACTTGTTAACAATCAACCCAGGGATCTATGTGTGTATCTGAGGTCAGAGCACCAAGGCCAACGCCACCCTCCCTACTTCGGGGACTAGACATCAACTCATAGTGTCGAACAAATGTCCTCCCAAGAAATGTGTCTCACACACAAAGCCTCAACAATTCTCTTCCAAACTTTTATCATCATCAACCAAATCAGCAATATCAACTAAACCAAGAATGCTTCTAAGATACTCAAACTTCTTATTAGGAAGAGACTTTGTTAGTATATTAGCTACCTGATCGTCTGTTGGGACATACTGTAGCTTCACAATCCCAGCCTGCACCAAGTTCCTAATATGGTGGAACTTATTGTTGATATGCTTCGTCCTACCATGAAACATGAGACTCCAAACATCTTGATACAGTTTTGATTATCACAATTAATCACAGTAGGATCTAGAGGCTTCTCAAACAAATCTGTCAGAAGCTTCCTCAACCATACAGACTCCTTTCCTACTTCACGTGCAACCACGTACTCTACTTCAGCACTACTCAAAGCAACATGATCTTTCTTTCTACTCATCCATGAGATCATGGCAGATCCCAAACTAAAGCATCCTCCGGTAGTGCTTCTTTCATCAATCTCACTGCCACCCCAATCAAAATCTATGAAGCTAATCAACTTGACTTCCTTGCTATTCTACTTTATGCATTCATGTATCGCACCACGAAGATATCTCAATACATGCTTTGTAGCTATCTAGTGATCATGACGAGGCTCCAACTGAAACTGATTAAGGATGTTCACAACAAAGCATATGTTCAACCTAGTATTTACCAGATACATCAGAGAACCTACCAAATGACGATAGGATGTAGGATCCACGAGACTTGAGTTCGAGCTCCTCAACTTCTTGACATTGGTGATCATAGGAGTAGTCATGGGCTTAGAATCCATCATCTTGAATTTCTGCAACAACTTGATGATGTACTTTCCTTGCCCCAAATATATCTCCCCAAGATTTTGCCATACTTCCAGACCCAGGTAATAGTGCATCAGTGCTAGATTCTTCATCTCAAATTCAGCTGCCAGCATCTTCTTGCATTCTTGTATTCTTCTCTCCACACCTGTGATGAACAGATCATCCACATACAATAGAATAATGGCTGGCTCATTATTCACAACCTTGATGTAGAGATTTGGATAAGTGGAACTCTTCATGAACCCAATTCTAAGAAGGTATGCATCCATTCTTGCATACCATGCCTTAAGAGCTTGCTTCAAACCATACAGGGCCTTCTTGAGTCTACAGACATGAGTGTCCCTGCTATTTTCTTCAAAGCCTTCGGGTTTCTCAATGTATACTTCCTCATCGATGGTCCCATTCAAAAATGATGTCTTCACGTCCATGTGATGGATGTTCCATCCATTGTAGCAGCCAACGAAACCAAAGATCTAATGGTAGTATACCTTGCAGTGGGTGAAAAGGTTTCTTCATAATCTATGCCTTCCTTTTGAGAAAAACCCCTTGCAACAAATCTGGCCTTGTATTTATCTAGGCTTCCATCAACAGCATGTTTGATCTTGTAGATCCTTTTCGAGGTGACAACTGATTTGTCACTAGGTCTAAGAACAATTTCCCAAACCCCGTTCTTCATGATGGATTGATATTCTTCCTACATAGCTTTCTTCCATACTTCTTGATGAGCAACTTCTTCAAATGTAGATGGTTCTTCTTTCATTAGTCTTGTCATATATGCGGCGTATCCAAAATATCTCTTCAGCCTTTTGCTCTCCCTAAAGGTTCCTTTCGCAGTTCCATGCCCTTCAGCGTCTTCAAGAGTGATTTTAACCAATCTTGCTTCTTCCTTGTGCTCGGTATGGCTCACTTTGTCCTTCTTCTTCCTCTTGAATTGTAGAAGGGTTGTTGGGTTGTACTTCTTCTTCTTCTTCAAATAGTGATTTTTCGACTTTTTGTAAGCTTGATTCTCATCAATTATAACGTCCCTACTTA
Source organism: Pinus tabuliformis (assembly GCA_031772625.1). NCBI lineage: Eukaryota > Viridiplantae > Streptophyta > Pinopsida > Pinales > Pinaceae > Pinus > Pinus tabuliformis. Next base: position 911,773,026 of record CM062818.1, on the reverse strand, counting down.
CTTCAATGTGTCTCCCTTCCTTGATGTAGATTCTATATGCCTTTGAGGAGAGACTATAGCCAACGAATATCCCTTTGATGCTTGTAGAATCCAACTTCTTTCGCTTGTCCTTTGGAACATGGATATATGTATGACTCCCAAAGATTCAGAGATGGTCCACACTTGGTTTTTTTTTGTGAATGCTTCCTCGAGTGTCATATTATCGAGAATTCTATGAGGACTTCTATTTTGAATATATACAGTTGTCATTGTTGCTTCTCCCCATAGAAACTTTGGCAAATCTTGATCAAGTAGCATTGTTCGTACACCTTCTTCAATTGTCCTATTCTTTCTTTCGACCACTTCATTTTTTTTGGGATGGTAGGGAACAATAAGCTCCCTCTTAATTCCTCCTTCATTACAATATGCAATTAATTCTTTAGAAGTGTATTCCCCACAATTGTCAGATCTCAAAGTTTTATCTTTCTTCAGTTAGGATTTCCACTTCACATCTAAACTCCTTGAATTTCTCAAATACTTCATCTTTTTTCTTGAGAAGATAGAACCATGTCTTTCTAGAGTGATCATCAATAAATGTTAAGTGATTTTTCAGACATGGGCCCACACACATTAGAATGTATGAGGTCTAATATTTCTTTAGACCTTGTTTCACTATTTGAAAACGGTTTTCTTATATGTTTTCCCAAAGAGCATCCCTCGCAAACTCCTTCACAATCTTCTTTGATATCGGGGATGCCATGAACTAGATGTTTAAGAGTAGGAATGACTTTGTAGTGAAGATGACCATATCTTCTATGCCATAGCTCAATAGGAGATATTTCCATATGAACTAGGGCTTGCGGAGGTGGTGTAATGACTCTATACAAACTTCCTTCATGAACTCTAATGACCCTAGCTTTATCAATTCTAGAATCTTTTTTGCAGACCAAGACCTTTCCATCAACAAAAGCAACTCTATCCCCTTCATTTTCTAAGCAAGAAATTGAAAGCAAATTCTTTTTCAAACGTGGAACATATAGTACGTTGTTGAGATGTAATTTTGCTCCATTCTCCAGCTTCAAAGATGTAGATCCCATGCCTCTAACAGGATAGCTTTTGTTGTCTCCCAATTCCATTGCATGAGAGGATGGTTCCTTCGATAGAGTTTGTAGTTGCTTACTTCCCCCTGTCATATGCCTTTATGCTCCACTGTCAATAATCCATGCATTATCATCAGTAAGGGATCATGTAGTGCAACTAAGAACCCTTGACTTTTGACCTTGTTGAATAAGTAGTAAACAATAGAGTTTGTATTTGCTTACTTCCCCCTGTCATATGCCTTGATGCTCCACTGTCAATAATCCATGCGTTATCATCATTGAGGGATCATGTAAGTGCAACTAAGAACCATTGACTTTTGACCTTGTTGAATAAGTAGTAAACAATCTTCTTGATCCATCTTCCTGTAGAAGTGAATTCCATTCTGATCATAGAGGAAGAAAGCATTTCCTTTAAGCCAACGAGGTGATCTTCAATCCTCTTCGACCTTAGCTCTGATACCATGTTTAGAAATCAATGTTAGTAGGATTAGGGTTAGATTTCTCTTTCTTGATAATTACTTGTGAATTATGCCGGTTTCTTTTACTTATTTGTTATATTATCTTTCATCAAGCAATCACCAAATTATGTGTGCATGAAGATCACAAAGGCACAAGACACAAGATGGAGGCACTTTGCCAGGGCAAAACCCCTATCTAGGGGAAAACCCAGTGAAAGTCTCTTCCTTCAATAGTTTTTCCTTGGGACTCTTCTACCTAGACAAAGACCTCCTCCACACCAAGCCAACCTCCTCCTTCGATCCAACCTTCAACCTAGTAGCAACAGCACTTCGACCCTAACAACTTCGACTTGGCAGCTTCTGGCATCAGCAGTAGCTTTGACCTAGACTAGGAGACTTAGATCTCCTAAACCAACCCACACGAGAGAGAGAGAGAGAGAGGCACCAAAATTTTGATTTTCTTCTTTTCTTCACCTTGACTAAACTCACACTCCTTTTGGACCCTTCCTGCAACTTCGCACTTCTTCCCAGCTTTCAGCTTCCAGCTTCCAAAGATCGAACTATGCTTGAGACAGTGAGATACACAAATGAAGTCAAACTGCCTTGTATATATAGCCTTCCGATGAGGCCGACTTGCCTTTCTTGAGGCCGACTTGATTTTCATGAGGCCGACTTGGTGCAAAGGTAACATAATTTATTTTTGACTCAAAAATAATTCTTTTTACATCGTTTGAAAGCCCAAGAAGGGTCTCATAAAATATACAATGACTTTATTCACTCTTTCTTAATCCTAGGAGTCCACAATGGGGACTTTGACTAATAAAATGATGACCCAAGCATGAAACCCATGCTTTAATAAGTCATTGTAACAATAATAAAAATTATTTTTACAAATACATTTTATGAAGACCAAACCTAGTTACATTTTTCAATAGGGTCACGGGTTATTTTTTGAATTATTTGTGTTTGATTTTTTTAATGTTTTTCTAATTGTTTTTTACGTGTTTTTTTATGTTTTTTATTTTTTTTATTTATATTTTAATGTTTTTTTTTTCAATTTAGTTTTTTTTATTGTTTTTTTTCAAAAAAAAGTCGTTTTAATTTTTTTTTGTTTTAATGTTTTTTTTAAATTCTTTTTTAATGTTTTTATTATTTTTTATGATTTTTCATTTTTTATTTTATTTTTAAGATTTTTTTTTACATTTTTTTTATTATTTTTACTTAAAATTTTATCTGAATCATAATATTTGGAGACAAAAAAAAAACAAACAAACAAACAAACTTCAAATGTCATCATCTTCGGATGAAAATTTCACAAAAATTTCTATTTCTCCATGTTTTTTATCCAATTTTTTCATTAAAATATTTTATTTAACATGTCTATTTTAGCAAAAAGGTCCTGAAATATATATTTTTGTAATTATATCTATATGCAAAATGTGTATTTTTTGTCGAATATTTAAAATTATTATTTTTTAGTAACAATTATTTTGTATATTGAAGTATTAATTAATGATAAATAAATATATAAAAAATTGTGCATACTTGGGACATAAGAAAGTTTAAAGTGTCAAAAATATGTAGTAAATAAAATGTTGATGTTTTTCAAAATCCGCATGAAAATCAAGAACATTTAAAAAAATGTATCCACATTTAATGCATTTGAAAATTTGAAGTATCAAAAATAAGCTCTCTAAAAAAAAGGGTTGATGTTGCATCAACACTTTTCAAAATTAGCATGAAAATCACTAACATTTAAAAAAAATGTTCATACTTGATACATAAGAAAATTTGAAGTGTCAAACATATGCTCCAAAAAAAAGGTGTATTCTGAGTCCGCACTTTTCAAAATCGGATGATTTTTTGCTACCTCAAAAAAACGGGTACTGGGTACAATTCTCGTTTGATAGTTTACTTTGTTATGCTATCTTATGTGAATTAAGATTTCCATGTGTGCCATGTATAAATTGCAATATTTATCTTGAAATCTTGATCCTTCATGGTGTTTTCGTTGGATACTTCAAGAGATCTATGATACGTGCATTTCTTGAACTTTAAATCTTCCATTTAAGGAAGTTGCTAGGGTTTGTAAGAAGAGACTCTTGCTCGCTCACCCTCTTCGTCAAGGCCATCTTCATAGAATTTGCCCTAACAGACACCAATGCCTAGTAGACATTGGATGCATGCTCATTGCAACCCCTTGGACAAGTTCAAAGAGGGCTCTCATAGACTACAGATCAAGACAAGCCACCAATTTAACCGATCAATTAGGATCTGCCAATTCCAAGAGGCTAAGACTAAGGAAAACTTCATCATCCACTAGTCGGTTTGCTACGAGATGTGAGGACAATTCCATTATCTATTCAGAGAGCTCCAAACACCAGGTAGTTTCTTCAAGTACCCTGACCAAAGGTGCTTGGCCGTATACATGTTGGACATCCTCTGTCTCCGCTTTCTCACTCTCTAGCCACACTTACATCCTGGACTAGCTCCCACCCAATGGATCACTTCCTCTTGTATAGTGTTACCTTCTACATGGATAGTGATAGATGGATTGCAATCATGTCCCTTGTTACTCCCCATATTGTATCTAAATAGAAAAATCCCCAATCCACAATGTACAATCCAAGGGAACCTCTAGGAAGGTCACCCATTGTCACCTCAGCAACATGTCCTCTCACTTTAAGCCAACTCTCCTTCGACTCAAGGTGGCATCCCTAACAGTATTACTAAGACCAATCAATGAAACCTAAGGTGATGTCAAGTGTAGCCTTAGCAAAATAGGGTTTTTGAGTTTTCTTAGGATTTTTGAAATAAGTAATGGAGGGACATGAAGATCAATGCCAATATCCAACTATGGCAATCATGTCAAGGAATCAAGTGGCAAGACAAAATCAAGAAGAAACCCTCTTAAGATCTGTGGATTAGTGAAAGAATCTAGAAGCCTAGAAGATAAGTTAACCCCTTATCTAATCAAGGCAAATTATGAAACAAAGGCCCCACTAGAAAGGATCCCTCCAAAGGAGAAAAGCCTTAACCAAAAGATTGACTATGGCATGAGATAAAATCAAAATCCTTACAAAGGAACCTTAGAGTATGGCCTAGCAAAAAGGATTAATGCTTACCCCAAACCAACAAAGGAGAAAGTGCGAAAAAAAATGATGGACATCCTCCCTCCAAGTGATAATGTTTCCCTTTAATGGATCAATCTTAATAGCCATGTGGTAGTCTTGAAATACAAGCCTCTAAAGTCAAAAACATTTACCAAATAGATAAAGCCCTTAACACCAAAATGCTCTAAAAAAGATATATCTATTAAGCTCCAAGTAGAGGAATGCTCTCATAATCCAACCATGAGTTCAAATGACAAACTACATCTCTTTATATAGAGGATGTAAAATTTCCTTTACTATAAAATAATAATATCTCATTTAATTCCTTAGGTCTAGCCTAAGGAAACAAAAATTAACTAACTCCTAAAATCAAGTAATCTAACACAACATCAAAACAGAAGTGGTCAAGCCACATGTACAATTAGAAGATAAGCAAAACCACCAAAGAGAGAGATTGATCCTCCAAGTAAAGTGAATCATAGTCCATAATGCCATGTCTAGCGTCCAAAGGCTCCAACGTTGTTCTAGATGGTCAACATCCTCCATGGTTCAAACCTCAAAGTGTGATAAAGCGGCACCCAATGTAAATAGCATGCAACGTCTATCATCAAATAATGCAACCACCTTAAATAAAGGTTGAAATATAACCCCAATGTGGACGGCCACATTAAAACAACCCCATGAGCCATGCAATATGAAGGTCCAATACCTCCAAATGATGTCCCAAACGAGGGCCCATAGTCATATCTTGGGTCATGGGGCTTCCATGAATTATGCAAATGACTTTTCAAGTCATAAAAAGGGTCATTAAACCTCAAACACGCAATGTTATATATATATATATGAATTATGATTAATTTAGGAAGAAGGGCATGATCAATAGATCATGACCATTCATGAAAAGGCACTTGAAGCTATTTAAGCCATGGGCCCTCATTGTAAAAATCATCATCATTTATTCATTCTAGTATAATATATATATATATGGTATTAGAGCCGCACTCGACCCTGTGCACGTTTCTCCATCCTCGTCGTAGTCAATCTGTGCTATCTTGTTTCCAGTTGTCGTCATCTGTGCTTCGTTTCCCTAGCACCATCTGCGCTTCGTTTCCCTACCACCATCTGCATTTTGTTTCCCTGCCATATTTGCGTTATGTTTCCGTCGCAGTCTTTGTTTCCATGTCCGTGTAAACCTATCATCGATGATTGCTGTCACTGCTCCGTCATTTTCCCTTCCCCGTCATTCACGTACTGTTCTAGAGATCTTCAGTTTTCCTGCCAACGATCTCATTCTCCTCGACAACCTCGACATTGTCCCCACCACCAAAATTTTAACAATTGATCCGCTATTTCAACAATCAACCATCACACCCCATCCATTCATAAATTAGATGATTTTAGTTATTTAATATATAATTATTAATTAATTAATTGACCATCACTTATAATTATATAGAAATAAAAATGGGGTGGATGGGGTATGAAAAATCTAGATATATTTGCAAGTGCCCTGGCATCCAAATTGGGCTGGAATGTCCTCACCTCCAGGAATCTTTGGGCAGAGGTGGTCACCCAGAAGTATATCTCCCCTCTCCATCCCCTCGACTGGATCAGACTTCCCTCCTGGGACAGATCAAATATTTCAACGGTTTGGAGGGCGGTCCTAAACTCGCTTGTATATATCAGGGATGGATTGACTTGGAAGATTGGCAATGGCAATCTGGTTCGCATTGGGTTGGACCCATGGACTGGTTGTGGGAACGCACATCAACTTCCCTAAGATCTGATACACTATCTCTCAATTGCAGGTTTCTCTAGACTGGCCCATATTGTCGATCAGGGCAACACTAATATCTTCAGACAGGCCTGGAAATCTTCTGGCATTTTGGGCATCCCTCCCATCTGGCATGCCATTTGGCAATCATATACAAATTCACTTATGGAATCCCATGTCAGAATTACCGATGGGGATGATGAGCTTATATGGGCTCACTCACTTAATGGAAAATACTCCCCAAAGTTTGGTTATCTTCACATCTTTTCGAATCACAAACCACCTGTCACTGATTGGTGGTGGACTATACTCTAGAAATTGAAGGCACCACCTAGAGCCAAATTATTCATGTGGTGCATTCTCCAGAATAAGGTTCCTACTGGGGATAATCTTCAAAAGCGATCCTATCAAGGACCATCCTGGTGTGTTCTCTGCAAACAGGATCTGGAATCTGTTGACCATCTTTTTCTTACTTGCCCTTTTACTATTTCTATCTGGCTTGAAGTAACTGCACTTCTTCAAATCCAAACTAGATGGCACGGGTGGACATCTTGGAGGCCTGGCATCTATGGTGGACGACTGCACAATCACACAGGATACGAAACCTACCTATTTTGATCTGCTGGTGTATTTGGCTACAAAGGAACAAAATCATTTTCACTGACACCACTCCCCGATGGGCACATGTTACTGCACATCATTGCATCTCGATGGATGACCGTGTTCCCACAGTGTGCACCATCACTGCCAAGACTATTGACCGTAATACTCCATGGGCATACTTTGATGGCTCGACGCAGCATCATGGCTGTGGCGGGGCATCCTCCTACATATCACTAACAACCACTACTATAAGATCCAAATGGGTCTGGGGGACGAAACAAACAACTTTGTTGAACTCATTACCCTCCGTCATTTATTATTTTTTGCACTTGAGAAAGGATGTCGTCGTTTACAGATTTTTGGTGACTCACAGATTATCATAAATTGGTTTAATCATCAATCTGCATGTCACACTCATGCACTCCGACATATTTTGGATGACACATTGATGCTGAGGACTCATTTTGACTATATTTCTTGTCATCATATATACAAGGAGCGCAACCAAATTTCTGATCAGCTATCCAAAGAAGCCTCGCTCCACCCACGAGGGATCTGGTTGATTAGGGAATAGTCTGATCAGGGATGCTACAACGACTACCATCGGCCATATATGGACGTGTAGTAGGATGGGGCCAACAGGCCCTGATTTTATGTCATATATGGAGCTTTTTTGATGTATTTAATTTTTGTTATTGTACATTTCATGTCTATATATTTCCAGAACATATCATATGTAATTATTTAAACAGTGTCCCATGCTTGGGATTGACTCATTTTTGGATAGAATAGCACAGTCAATGGCTTTGACCACTTTTACAACATATGCTACTAACATCTATAGCATGTAATTTTCAACTATCAATGAAAATTACGATTTTTCCTTGGGAAAAATTATATAGAAATAAATTAATTATTAATTATAATTAATTAATTAGATATTAATTATAATATAGTTATTAAATGATTATTAATTATATAGATAATAATTAAATAATTAAGAAAAAAGGGGGGTCAAGTCAAAATGGAACAAAGCTCACCACCATTTACTCGAACAATGACGATGAATGAATTTGGTAAAAAATTGGAATATTTTGTCAAGAGGCTCAATCAGAGTAACGTGAACTTTATGAAGCTCCAGGATAAAACAAAGAGTATAGAAAATCAGCTCCAACAAATTATAATGCCAATCAAAAGGGCCACACAGACCTGCGAAACCGAGTTGATCATAATCACAATCAAGTGATGAATATGTTGAACCTGATCTTTTCAAAGGATCATGCAGCCACTAAACAACAAGATTTCTTTTAATACATCAAAGCAGTGAGATCACATCAAATTCCCGAATCTCCACATTCATCTACCTACCCAATCCATAAAACAATATAATGAATCTTCAAATATGTTGATTTCAAACCAAATTCCTTCATTCAAGCCACCAGTTGTCACATAACAACTACGAGCAAAACTTGAGTTATCGAAATTTGACGGTAATAACTTATAAGAAACACAGTGTAGCATGGTTCATTAAGGCAAAGGAATATTTTGAGATTTACAATATTGACGAACGATGATGAAAAAATCAAAACATGCATCCATGCCGCTAGAAGGTGATGCATATAACCGATACATGTGGTGGAATAAATCATCATATGCAACCAGTTAGTGTAAATTTAGAGGTGCTTTCTTTAAATGGATCCAGGGTGTCAAAGTAGAAGAAGTTCATCACAAAACTCACCAGACTACAACAAAAGGGAGATGTGGATGAGTATACTAAAGAATGGGAAACACTAGCTACACGAGTGCCCAAATTAACAAAAAAAACTCCTTATTCAATCATATATCATTGGACTTGAACCTTATCTCCATAATGAACTTAAGCTTCATGATGTTACATCTATAGATGAGGCAAGACGGAAAGCAAAAGCTGCAGAAAAGAAATTTGAGAGAATACCATTGCCAAAAGTTGAAAGAGTATACTCAAGACGAAGGTTTCCCAAAACTTCTAACATGGAGAATACGAAGTAGGTTCCCCCACATCTACGAGGAGGAAAACCTAGTATGGAGGTCAAAAGAATAAAGGAGGGTAAATGCAAACATTGTGGTGAAAAATGGGACCCTAGACACAAATGTTTTAAGGGAAAGGATACCAAAAGCTTATATAAATGTGAAGCAACCAATGCAGATAGTGAAGAATCAAACATAGAAGAAGTTGATGATTCTCAATGTTGATTTCGGGTAGCATCGGATGTGCTCTAAGCCTCAAATTTTGCAGGGAGGCTTGGGCACAGGTATTCCAAAGAATCCAGAAAGCGTTTTGGGAAAATAATTAATATTTTTAATGGGGTTCCTAAGTCTAAACTTAGGAAAATTAAAATATTAATGGGTATTAATCTAATCATGGGTGAATCTTCTAGAAAAAGCCATGGATCAAGTCAAAACGATCTGAGCCTTTGATTAAGATGTAATATAGGTCGTTGGTTGTCCAACAGGAAGATATAAGAAGGGGCTTGACGGTCATTTGGAAAACACACACACAGAGATTGAGAAAATCGATTTTCAGAAGTGAGAAGTTCTCAGGAGGAAAATCGATTGAGGAGATTTTGCAGCAGAGGGGCAGTGAGAATCCGGGAGAAGAAATTTCCAGAGAGTACCAGGCAAAGAGAGAACAGAAAGAAGTCTAGAGGAAGGTTGACTCTGGCCTACGCAACGTTGACGCAGAGGCAACGCAGTCCTTGACGGGAAGTCGAGTTACTGCTAAGGGAAGTCGAAGTTCGGTTGTCGAAAGCCAGGGTGTGAGTCTGGGAGGCAGAAGGTCGATTTCTTAGCCAGCAGAGGATCCAAAGGAGAGGTAGCGTAATACCCAAGAGGGGTTGACGTAGTTCTACGCAGAGGGTGACACAGAGCCTCCAGAGTAGAAGGATCAGTGATTGATTCTCCAGTGACAAGGTGAGATCATTTCACCAGTCTTTTGTTCAGTATTCTCTCTATATCGGATTGCTAGTTGAGCTTCCTAGAATTGTACTAAGAATTTCTTCTGCATAATAACAAAACCCTCAGAGACGCTGCACTGGTTTTCCCGCATTGGGTTTTTTCGAGGACTATGTGTCCAAAAGTAATTGTGTCCTATGTGTTCTATTTTTCTTTCTTGCTCAGTGTTTTGTTTCTGCATATATGTAAATTGAGTGAAGGTTGCAGATGTATTTACTTCGAAATTTACTGTATAAAACAGTAAATAACTTGTATGATTTAATCAAGTAGGAGAAGTAACATCAGTTTGCTGCAGAAGGGATTCCGGCATAGGAATTTTCACTCAACAATTATCCCGAGAATCAGATGGTGAAAATTTTTGCAAGTATCGCTATCAGCCATGACAGGAATAGCCTAGCCCCAGACCTTGAAGTTAAAAGGGCATATCAAAAGGAACAATGTAATGGTTCTAATTGATACAGGAAGCACTCACAATTTTTTGGATTCAAATCTTGCGAAAAGGCCAAACATTTTCACATATCCAATGCCCAACATGAAAGTGATGGTAGGAGATGGAAAGAAAATCGAAGGAACGGGAAATGCCATAAGGTTAAATTGCAGAATCAAGACTACAATTTAGAATCCCCATATTACATCGTACTGCTTGGAGGAGTGAATGTGGTCCTAGGTGTCCAATGGCTACAAACTTTAGGTACTTACTCTACCAACCATCAAAAACAATTTATAAAGTTTAGATGGGAAGGACAGAAATATAAGTCATATGGTTTTTAACCACCTAAAAATTAGATTGTGTCATTCTATCAAATGATGAAGTTGATCTGAAAAGGAGCTATAGCATATATGGTGCAATGTCATCAGATGGAAATGATGGCTTCAAAATTAGTTGGCAAATAACCCCCTGAGATTCAGGAGTTAATTCAAAAACACAAGAAAGTATTTGAATATCTTCCACCACAAATGTCTCCTGAAAGAAAAACTGAGCACATAATCGAAATCAAGTCGGGATCAAACCCTGTCAACATCAAGCCATATAGATATCCACATCATCAAATAACTAAAATCGAGAGAATAGTCTAAGATCTCTTAAAATGTTGTCTCATCACAAAAAGTAGAAGCCTATACGTTGCTCCGGTGATTATAATCTGAAAGAAGAATGAATCGTTTAGACTTTGCATAGATTACAGAGGATTAAACAAGATAACGATTAAAAACAAGTTCCCTATTCCCTTCATAAGCGAAATGTTAGATGAACTTCATGGAAACAAATATTTTTCAAAATTGGACTTGAGATCTAGATACTACCAAATCACAATAAGGTTAGAAGACATCGTGAACCGCATTTCGAACTCATGAAGGTCATTATGAGTTTAAAGTAATGCCTTTTGGGTTAACTAATGCTCCAACAACCTTCCAAGCTACCATGAATGAGGTATTTTGACCATACTTAAGGAAGTTTGTGCTAGTTTTCTTTGATGATATTCTAGTCTATAGTAAAACATGGAAGGAGCATCTACAACACTTGGAACAAAGTCTCACTATTCTCAAAGAAAATTAGTTTGATGCAAAGATGTCCAAATGCACTTTTGGAAAAGACGAAGTAGAGTACCTTGGACGTGATATTACAGAAAGCAGTCAAAGTAGATCCAAACAAGATTAAAGCTATCACACAATGGCCCAAGCCAACTAACATTTCTAAATTAACAGTATTTATGGGTTTAACAGGATACTATCGAAGGTTTATTCGAAAGTATGTTCATATAAGCGCACCCCTAACAAACCTTTTAAAGAAGACCGTATTCCAATGGGATGATAAGGCAAAAAAGTGTTTCGAAACCTTAGAGGAGTTTATGTCCACTGCACTTGTATTATCAACTTTGGACTTTTCAAAACCTTTTGTAATCGAATGTGACACCTTGGGTTTTGGAATAGGAGAAGTGTTGATACAAGACAGTTGTCCAATAGCATTTGAAAGGAGGAAGATCAATAAAAGAAAATGTCTAAAATCTACATACGACAAGGAAATGCTCGCCATTATGTATGCATTAACCAAATGGAGACAATATATTTTGGGAAGTAATTTTTTGAAAAGAACATATCATAATGTCTTCAACACTTTCTCCAACAAAAAACACTTTCTACAAAGCAACAGAAATGGATCGAAAAAATTGTTTCTTTTGATATGGAGATATTACAAAAGAAAGGGAAAGACAACGTAGTAGCAAATGCTCTATCCCGAAAATATGAAGAGTCATCATTGCTTGCAATTTCAATTGTAGTCCCAAAATGGCTTAATGAAATTCAAAGTGAGTATGCAAAAGATCCAGAAACATGCACTATAATCAATAATCACGCTCAGAATTCAAAATTCAAATAGAAAAATGATATTCTTTGGTATAAAGGAAGAATTTACTGAAGCCCAAATTCAAAATTTAAGTCCAAAGTTCTCAAGGAATCCAAGATTCGTTAGAAACAGGACATGTGGTTTTATTTAAAACCTACTATAATGCACAATAATTTTTTTTTGGAAGGGGATGAATAATGATATTCAAGAATATGTAGCAAAGTGTGATCAATTCCAAAGAAATAAAAGTGAGAACATTATGTCCCCTAGATTGCTCCACTCCCTAAACATTCCAAACCAAAAGTGGGAAGAAATATCGATGGATTTTATTGAAGGGCTACCCGTGTTGGATGGAAAAGACAAAATCCTCGTAGTAGTCAATAGGGTCACCAAATATGCACACTTCATGGGAATAAAGAAATCAGACTCCGTAAAACAAATCACTAAAAAAATGTCTACAAATTACATGGATTCCCAAAATTCATTGTTAGTGACAGAGACGCCGAATTTAAGGGGAATTTCTGGAGGGAATTTTTCAAACAAATTGGAACATACCTCAACATGAGTTCAACTTATCATCCTCAAATAGACGATCAAACAAAAATTGTCAATAAATATTTAGAAGCTTACCTTCATTGTTATGCAACACAAACAAAATAAGTGGGTTCAGTAGTTACACCTCGCTAAATGGTAGTACAATTCCACTTATCACACTTCAACAAAAATGACCCCATTCCAAGCTTTTTGTGGTTATGGCCCTCTTAAGTGGAAGTAATTCGCCATTATTGAAACAAAGTTCCTAGCAGTAAAAGATCAGTCAAAAGAAACTCAAAAAGTCTTTCAAGCACTAAAAGAAAATCTAAATGTTGCAAGAAATCGTATGAAACAACAAGCCGACCAACGTAGAACAGAAAGAGAATTTGAGGTTGGAGAATGGGTATTTGTTAAGCTTCAACCTTACAAGCAATTATCCCTAAAACAACAAGGAAAAAACAAATTAGCACCAAAGTTCTATGGTCCATATCAGATTAACAAAAATATCATCCAAGTAGCATACAACTTGAACCTTCTCGATACAAGTCACATTCACAACGTTTTCCATGTATCTTGCCTTAAAAAGGCACTAGGAAAACACCAAGAAGCACAGACGGCACTTCCCACATTAGATGATGAAAGGAAGATTGTTTTAGAACTAGAAGGGATCATCACCACCAGGCAAAATAAATTGTTATCATGAGTAATTAAATAATATCTTATTAAGTGGAAGAACCTACCAAAAGAAAAAGCCTCCTGGTAGACAGAAGCATTTTGTCAACAACACCCTTGGTTAACTAAGCTTTGAGGACAACACATTTTTCTCGAGAGGAGGCAATATATATATATATAATTTAGGAAGAAGGGCATGATCAATAGATCATGACCCTTCACGAAAAGGCACTCGAGGCTATTTAAGCCAAGGGCCCTCATTGTAAAAATCATTGATCATTTATTCATTCTAATATATATATATATATATATATATATATATCTTTGCTTCAAGCAGAGTGGCATCCAAAACAATGGGGTTGACCTCAATTTCCAGCTCATTAGTTCTTCAATTGATGTCTTCAAGGTAAATCCACATAATCAAGGGTGTCTCGAATAAACAACACCTCATCATAAGTCATCCAAATCATCCTCTCCATGTCATCAAATTAGCCCACAGCTGGCATAACTGTTGTAGGTGCAAATCTGCCCTTGAATCATGTGATAATCAACTCATAAAATGACAAACAGGTATAACATTCAAAGGTATCCCACATGGCATGCATAGGAGGTGTCCACTGTGTGCCAATTAACCCCAGAAATGCCTCCGTAGGTATAAACAGTGCCTCAATATACATGAGCTCCCTTGGGAAATGCGAAAGAATCCAAAAATCAGAATACAACCATCCCATCAAGGAGGGCTATGTCATGTCACCAATCTGCCCGACTCATCAAAATGCAAGTGAGAATGCAAAATTTTCTAAGGGTACCCCTGCTAGAAAAAGGATTAACATCCCTGACCTTAGATCAGTGTTAACTTGAAGCATTAATTCTACTTCCTTGAGACCCTAACATTGTTGCCAGTCTAAACCTCATATTGGCAGGCTAATCAATAGCCAGATGATATCCTCCAAACCACAGTGATGAGCTTTCTCTTCCAGGCAACAACACTGCACTCAATCCAGCTACTCTTCTAGCACTTTTTCCAGACACATCTATTATGAGCTTTCTCTATTCGGCCTCAGGTGTTGGGAAACATAATTCTAGTGGACCAAGATAGGCTCGTACCGTTGGTATCATAGATTCTAGATCCACTCACTTTGTACATCCTTCTCCCATTTTGTCTCTCCATCTTCAAAGTTGGCTTTCCAAGATCTAGGTTAGACTCTTTATTTTATTTTTTGCATTCTGCTTTTATATAGGAGTTACTTTAGTGCTCCTGCTTTCTATGGACATCATTGTACCTAACAGTCATGTCGACCTACTTTAGTGGTCATTTGTAAGATATTAATACACTTTGCTTATCCTATCTATGCAAAAATTGTTGTAGAAATTCTGGATAATTTGAAAATAGCTAATAGAATAAATGCCTTCATGGAATAGAATTACCTTGTCAGAAAATAGATTTACACGTACAAATGCGCAAAAAAGGTCCATAAAGGCATGGAGGATCAGTGAATTCTGATGGGGCTGCATATATACCAACATTCAGGTCAAATATACAAAATATGGACGTAATATTTCCCACATCAATCACTGATATTTCCACAAACTATTAGATCATATCCAATGAAGCACTAGCGATTGTACTGGAAGAAAAATCATCATTTAGGAATACAATAAAATGTATGTATCAAATAATTGCTCAACATGAAGCCAACAAGAAAATGCAGTGCCCTTACCAGCAGTGTGATAACAGTACTACTCAGATCTAAAATAAGTCGCAACGCTTGCTCTCGAAATGTCATCAAGTCCAAAAGTAACTATCACAAAGCATAAAATTAATTTCAGATTAAGGAAATACTTGTCCATAAGTAGTTGAAGTTTTCCTAGAGCATAAATCGTTCATTTTCTTGCAATGCAACCTTAAAGAATTACTTAACATTGATGGTCCCTAAACTTCGAGGCATTATGATTTAAGCTTTAAAGCACAGACGGCAATCCTTGTCCTTAACTATAAATAAAATGAAAGGCATGTCTGTTTTAACAAAACAACTACAAAAAATTAAATAGCGGTATTTAAGGATAATAAGATAACCAATAGAATTGAACAAGCAAAGAAGATAATATAATCAAAATTATTTGACAAGAACAAATTCAAGAAACCATCAAGTTGTCAAAATCACTGATTTCAAGCCAAATTCTCCACTCTTCGTACCCAATTAATTAATGATAAGACAAATGGGCTTGGAATGTACACAAGCAATAATCATATCCTCACAAGTTGGGACATTCAAACTATGTGATTGCCGGCTTTCAAATAGCCTTGTGATATGCTTCCTTAATGTGGCTGTTAAAAAGCACTAGCCTTGTGACTATTAATTTGTCAGATGGTATATTAAAAGGGAGCGAGCTGTAATATTATATCACAAACCAGTGTTGCAAAAACCTCTGATTTCTCCTGATATTTCCAATTTTTTTCTTAGATTTTCAGGTTGCTAAGTTTTCAAAGTTTTGTTGATTCTTTCCCAATTTTCCTGATGACCCTGCCAATTTTTTTCTGATGCCAGGTTTTGCAACACTATCACAAACAATTCATTTCAAGTTTTTATGTATATGAGCTGGAAAAGTTAATTTCAAGTTTCCTGAACGTTACAGCATAATACTCTACCACGGTGCAGTTTCAATTCGAATAACCCGGTGCTAGACAAGCCCGTCGGGCTAGATAGATTTCAGACTTTTGGTTGCTCACAATGTTATCTTGTTTGGTTAAAATGGCTGTTGCCTTGTAAATTTAACTTCTATGGTACTTGCATTGACTCCATTCCACCCTCTGTGAGCACATTAAGAATTTCTCAATTCTTTTTCAGATATACTTGCCTCATCTTTTGTGTCAGCACCAGAGTGGCTATGAACATGAACCTCAGATAAGAAGGCAACTTACCTTAACTACTTCACCTGCCCCTAGGATTTTTGAGATTTTTATGAATGGAGATTAGCGGCAATGCATCTTTAAAAATAATAATTATTCTAAATCATGTCGAGGTCTTGGAGAAAATAGCAAATGATGCAACTAAGGCACTGCAGTCAACATCAACTGTGGCCTACTGCATGAGGACAACACTGTAGATTGGCATCTTTTAGTTCATTAGGCATGATTGGTAGCCAGGTCATTGCCAGTTTGATCATGCTGAAGTGACA
Organism: Pinus tabuliformis; assembly: GCA_031772625.1. Taxonomy (NCBI): domain Eukaryota; kingdom Viridiplantae; phylum Streptophyta; class Pinopsida; order Pinales; family Pinaceae; genus Pinus; species Pinus tabuliformis. Next base: position 911,756,281 of record CM062818.1, on the reverse strand, counting down.
TTCTCTGTCACTTCAAGTATTTATTACCCAAAACAAGTATGTGCATCAAGGAGAAATTTTCAAAGGAAACACTGATTGCAGGGTATTATGTCCTGCAAGTTCTGGTGACAAAGTAGAGTGCAGAGAGGCAAGTGAGCCACAGTGACGCTGATGCAGAGCAGCGCAGTAGCCTCTAGAGGGAATTTCAAAATTGTTGGGGAGAAGCAGAGTTTCAGTGCCAGAAGCTGGGTAGAGGTTCCAGAGGCCAGGAGAGACATTTTCACAAACAGCAGCAGACCAGATGGCTTGAGGAAACACTGGTTCGAGCTGAGTACAGAAGTGACTGCGCTAAGATGACGCAGTAGCTGCGCAAAGCCAGTTTGGACGGCTCAATTTGAGCTGAGATGAAAGCCCGGATTTGCCTGTGGAGTGAGGAAATTCCTCACTAGATTTTTCTTGCCAGTTTTTCTCTGTAGGATTGCCAGTTTCAGCATCCAGTTGTACTCAGATTATTTCACTGCTGCATAATAATAAAACCCTCAGCTGCTGCACCGGTTTTCCCAAGTTGGGTTTTTCCGGGGACATTGGTCCAAAAATAACTGTCATTTTATGTGTGTGTGCTAGTATTTCTTCCAGTGTTTATTTCTTCCGCAGTTTAATTGTGTAGGTTGCAGTGTGATTGATTCAGTATTTGCTATAGCAAACAGTAAATAAATTATTAAGAATTAATTTAACAATTAGGAGAATTAGTTCCAGTTGCTGCAAAAGGATTTGGATTTCTAAATTTTGACAAACCACTCAATGCATTTTCCTCCTTTTCTCCAACGGGTTTTTGCCCCTTTTTAATTACCCATTAGAACTTTTTTTTCTCCTTTTATTTAATAAGTGATTTATATATTATCAATTAAAGTCGCTTTTATCTCCAAAAAATACTTAAACTGTCACCATGATCACACTAACCTCCCAAAGCCCTGTTTTCATCATCATATCTTGTAGATATTTTCATCCCAATTCCAACGAGCTATTACACTAAGGTGTTTCTCCAAGTAATTGTCCTAAAACAACACCTTAAGCGTAACTAATTAAAATATGCCCGTTAATAACTCGGTTTTACGGAAATTGTTAGAATGCAGCAAAACCAGGATTGAACTGTGTGAAACTGATTGTGATGATGAAAAATGGCAAGCAATCCCAGTTGAACCCCGAAAATTTCAAAACCCTCCAGTCCCACCAAAATGCAATCCAACTCCTACGACATGGCTTATATAAGCTCTATAAATCTCTCCTAATCTCATCACAAGGTAATGCAAAAACTGGGGACATTACAAAAGGATATCAAGGATAGCTTGGGAAGTTCATTTAAACAACAGAATGAAAGGGATGCTAGTGCATGTGCTCTTTTTTGCATTGAAGTAGCATTGGACAAAGGTTTCCCCATGACCATTCCTTTTTAGTTGAGCAATAGGGTTTTCCAATAAGAGCTAGATTACAATCAATTGCCCATTAAATGTAATATGTGCCATGTTTATGGGCATTTTCCTTGGCACTACCCGTGATCTACTCCTCCTCCAAGGATGAATAATCCTCAACATGCCCCTTTAGTGCCTCATGGAAAAAGTAAGCAAACCACTCAAGATGATCAGAATCAATTCAAGGCTACAATCAACAAAAAGAAAAAACAGCCCACCTTGTCAAGCAACCAAAGAACTTTATGGGGCTGACCCCTCCAACATCAATCAACTCCAAACTCTAGGAGACCTAGAATTCTTCAAACGTATCAATGAAAAATCAAAGGACCAGACTATGATACAAATCCGTGAAGCAATCCAACCAAAATAATTCAAATAGCAAGAAATAAAGTTGTGATCACTTAGGAAACAAGGGAATAACCCTAGTCACCCAAAGCAAAGAAACAAAACATCCAGATTAACCCAAAAATCATAACAAAAGCAAAGAAAGAGGATTGCAAAGGTAACAAAAAAGAATTGGTCCTTTGTGTTGGAAGTGCCTCCTCAAAATAGAAAAACAACACCCTCGTAACTCACCACAACTCACTCGGGGAAGAAAATCCAAAGAAAAGAACAAAAAAATGAGGTAATGATGAACAAAGCTCCAGGTATCTATTGCTCATTACTTAGAAATATGTTAATCATTAACGAAAGGCTTTCTTTGGAGTCTCCTTCAGATTTCAAAATGTGTTAGAAGAAACCCTTCCATGAGTTTAAGCATGTTGTGTTTTTGCCAATTACATTGTAATCATTTTTTTCAGATTTATCCACATCTTACTTGAAAGAATACAAAGCTAGCATGGAGGAGAAATTGTAATCATTGAGATCTACCCCTCCCAGTTGAGAAGGGGAATTCATTTTATCAGATAAAGTCTCTGTGTTCTATATACTTTTCAGTGTACACATAATATCACGATTCACTTCCCTTTTGATCAAAAACACTTAACCGTTAATGTTAGAAATGTATATCAGACTTTGGGGATAACTCAACGATCCTACTTTATAGACATGATGCACCAACCATTTTGTGGTTTATCCTGCAATAGTCACGAGAAGCCATATGCACGCATATGAAAATTGAGAAGCCTATAATGTCACTCTCAAATGGTCCTGCGAGACAGCATTTGCTTCTTAATGAATCACTCTTTTATAAATGGTATATTATTGTATCTTTCCTTAATAGTCAGATTATTTGGGTATCAGGGCACAGAACATTTTTGAAAATAGTAGCAATTAGATTGAGGAAAGAATACTTTCCAATAGCACACTCTTTGGGGTTCAAAATAAGTAGTAGAATTATGCAATTTGAAACTTGGTAGATTTAAATGTAACTAATACCAAAAAATCATAGCCATCTTTGGCCTCATAGTTGATTTTAAAACTTATCCATCTTTTCTGCACGCTTTTGGGCACAATTAGGTATGGCAGGGAAGACAAATTTTAATATGAAATTTGAAGATATCTTAACAGAATTCTTGCCAAGGAGAAGCATTTCTAAGAGTGTGATACTAATACAAAGTCCAATAACATAACAAGAACATGATCCTAATAGAAGTCTAATAATATAACATCACGCAACTACCATTCCTGTCTGACATATCCAAAGAGAATTATGCTTGTTTGCAAGATTTTACAAGCATTTGATATTATAGACTCAAATTCTTCAAATTTGGAACAGCAACAGAAAATATTTTACTATACCTCAAATATCTTTCAACAGCTCAAACTATTACCAATAAAAACATATTTGTAGTAACAGTCAGATATAGATAGTACTGCTGCATATGATATACAACTGCTAATATTATCTAATAAATCCAAAAAGAACCAAATTTGCTCGCAAGCCCATATAAGCATCTCAAGGTACATGCATAAATGCTTCAAATCACACAGGAAAAGATATTTGGTTTAGGATATCAAACACACCATAAGCCATGGCTCCAAGTTTTCCAAGTATGCCTCCACATTTTCATATAAAGAATCCAGTCCAAGTTTATCAACCTGCAACATAGAAGTCATTTGACTAGAATAAAATGAAAGGCATTAAACTGTCTACTTACAAGCAATAATATTGCCAAAAGTCATTACCCTTTCCAGCTGCAACTTCCCAGGATGCTCCGGGAACTTCTTTGTGATATGCGTGCATAGCTTTGGGAAATTGGGTATCACACCTGCTTTCCAGAAGGAATCTGAAAATTGGAATGTATTAGGCTCTGGATAATCCAACTTTTGATTGAGCTTGTACATCTTGGCCATCAGCCCTTCAGCCACATCAACAAGTTGAAAAACCCATTGCATATGCCGAGCCTTTTGGAAATTTCTGTTACCAGGAGGAGTGGATGAATGTGTGTGCTTCCAATTAGATGAGGTAGATGGAGAAACTATTTCAGGATTGGATTGTTCTGACCATCTAGAAGTGGTATCCCAGTCTCTAGATTTAACAGATGAATCTGGAGAGATATCCTGATTCAGAAAGCTCTGTCGAGATTTACCCATAAATTGGTGGCTGCTTGAACTTTCTACAGCCATCCTGTCTGGGAAATTGTTAATCAGAACATTACCAGCACAGGATAAGAAATTTCAGTTTTCTCGTGGTCCAATTGCTGTTGCATTCTTTAAAAGCAGTGAACCATCTGCAAAACCATTTGATTTACCAACTTTCATTATGTGAGCAAAGGTTGTTTGACATTCAAATAATACTCCAATTTACAATTTTTTATGGGAAAATATCCATTGAAATTCAACCATGTAATTAAGACAAACTATTATGAAGCAAATGCAATCATTTTGTAGCAAATAGTATCAAAGTTCAAATATTTTTTCCAAGATGAAAGAATAGAGCCAGACAGGAAGGATCACGAGACAGAACCTATAATGACAGAGTGCAAACAGCAAGCAATGATAAGGTCATTGAGAAAGGGAAACCCATTTGAAATTTATGGCCTTTTTATTGAAATGCCTCTGATGAACGCCAGAAAGTGGTAACTGTTCTGCGTGGGATATTCCAATGTCCTAGAAGTGTCTCACAATCTACAAAAGCATCCCTTTGGCTAAGTAGCTGTGACTTGGGGGGTAATCTATTCTGCCAAAGTCACTCAGCAATTGCACCCAGCCCATCCACAAACACAAGCACAAGCACAAGTAAACCACATGGGGCAAAAATGTCATCGGGGAGACTTGAACAACAGTGGGAAAATTAACAGCATCCCGCTTCCACTGACTCAGCAAACCTCCTTTAACATTGGAACTGTATGGTTAAAAGAAGAACTTACATGCCAAACATAGTTAGAGAACTGATAACCATTAGAGAGCATTGCACACAAGTCAATGTTCCCCAATGAAACACAAGCCAAACCAAGGAAGCCTAAAAATGGAGGACAATCCAGACAAGATGGCAACATGCAAACATATTAAACCAGTTATGTCATATCATAACTGTCACCTTGTTTTGTCAACATTGGTTTTATACTTAAATGACATTTTGCAATTATGTGGATAATAGGCCAACTACAAGAAGTTCCCCTATGCAAATGGATATGACAATTGAGGACAAAGACACACATTGATGATTGCAAGAAAGAATGCTAAGCCCATCAACATATGGCAAAAATTATTGCAGTCAAATCTTTTAATGTAGCTAATCACTGCACAGCCCATCTTGATGATAATAATAATAATCTCATTTTAAGGTCACGGCCAAGCCAGACACCAGATTGGTGTATGAGGGGCCCTTGTTTGTGGGACAAGAAACCTGCCTCTGCAGCACTTTGAATGCTAGAGTTTATGGAGGTGTGCATACTCTACCCCCCTCTGGATTTGTACCTATGACGAAGCTATAAGCAAAATTACATGGTGTCTTCTAAGATGCGATGTACAGAATGTTTGACCATCTGCAATAGGTCAAGCTGGAATTAAGTTGAGTGCACAATAATAGGCATGTCCTTTAAATCTGAAGTTTCCACACCAAACCAGGTAATGCAACAACCAATGGGAAAAAACCCAAATCTTTTAGGCACAATTGGCAATCTCATGTCAAGTATCTTTCATCTTGTAAAGTATATTTTGACAACTTGGCGCACATACAGGATAAACAGTCCAGTATCAGGATAATTTAGATTTTCTATCAACTTCACTCTTCTAAATTGGTGACAAAATCCAAGAATAGTACATATATTTTCCTAACATTCATTTGGTTTATTAAAGAGTTGGAATAATCCAACTGATAGCCATCCCTCACTCTTATGCCCCTAAAATTGCAGGCTGTGCATCAACTGAACTGCATTTGTCTTTGTATTTGACACGTACTATATATATTTCTGTAAGCCACAAGGTGTGTATCAATTGACAAGTCACTACATCTTTGCAATTTGTTCTTCTGAAAGTTCTCTGGAGGGATACAAAGCTTTTTTTTCATCAATATATTTCTTAGAGGTGATGAAATTTGAAAGATATTAATTTATTAAATCATAATCTAAATGCAAACGTAAGATGTCATCACTATCATGGAAAGATTCAAGTTTGTGAAATAATGCAGAAGATATTTTCATCCTACAAATCAGCTTATTGGCAATACAATTTTTCTCTCCAATAATATGGACGGTAAAGAATTTGTGGAAATTTGCAAGGAATCGTGACTATTCATGTGTCACTCAGTAATGGCTGGGATAGTATATATTGGCATGGTTCAATTCCTTTTATTTACAAAGAAAACTGATCCTTCAAGAAGTTTCCTTGACATCAAGAAATACCAGTTGCAGATACAAAAAAAATATTTTGTCCTGGACTCCTAGCTCAGATGCAACTGCACATAGGGAAGCGTGATTTTTTTGCACTACCACTGCAACATTTGCTTTTTCACACATGCACTTCACGAAATCATATAGATTTTGTACAGAGTTGAAAACTTTAAATTGATTTGCTCAAACATTGAAACCCTTAGAGCTAAGTTAGTTAACTGGGGCATTGATAATGGCAAAGCGATGGAGGCAAACAAGGGCGGGAAGGTACCTGGGGGTATGGAGGGAGGTACAGACAGTGCAAGGGATGTTGTTGACCACAATACAGGTGCATGGGAGGGTTCTATGGCAGTACCAAGTTCCAACAGACAGTATGGCCACAGCAGGTTTGATAAGGGATTTTTCAGTGGTGTAGTATCCAAGTTTGCAGTGTCTAACAATGAAAGAGTAGTCTGTGGGAATTCCATTTCCATAAAAGACGACAATGACAGGGGAACAGCAAGGACATTGTAACAGCAATACACTGACACATTCCCTAAGAGTGAGAACATATTATCTACAGAGGCCATACCAATCAATAGGGATGGATTTTCTTGTGGATCGATCTGGTAACAGGCAAGGGTTTGCAAATGCAAATGAAGATCTGGTATTTGCAGGGCATGTCTTTAATGATCATGGGTGTTCTAAGGTTCCTAGGTTTGATAATGTGTGTTAGCATAGAAGCCATTCAAGGAAACATTTTGCCTTAACTACATCCCTCTGAGTCCATCTGAGAGTGAGGGTGGTGTCCAAGTTATGTGCACTCCTTGAATGCCAAGTTCTCAACTATAAAGAAGGGTTCTTCTACTCCCACTATAGAAGGCAATGTGAGTGCCCTAAGCACCCTAGGAGGTTAAAGTGTTTATGATCAGTTTGAATGCAGATTCTCATGCTATGGATGGCACTATGCCAATAGATGAGCCTCTATGTATGGAGGGTGCTACTTCACAAGTTGAGGATCCAGGGCTTGTAGAGTTGAATGCAGATAGAACGTTGGTGGTTGCAAGTGAGGACCTAGTGATGGGAGAAGGAAAGCCAGCCTCTATTGTGATACCATCCCCAAGAATACCAATATCTCCTCTCAATAGTTAGTACAAAATGATGCCCCACCCCCTCTGGAGTATTTTGAGGGGCACATACATTTGGAGACTCGTGAAGTCATTATGTTCTCTTTATGTTGTATGTCAGATGAAGATGCTTTCAATTGTTGGTGCTTGTTGAACAAGCAAGCCAAGAGTAAATCCTTGAATTCCCACTAGCGTTTGGCTTCGAAATATGTTTTCCTTTTGTTTAAGTCCAATGTTGCAACTCACCATGTGCTACAATGGTACTTTAAACACTTCTGATTCCCTTAATTATTTGCAGTGGTTGAGGCTAGATTTAACCCAGACGATCATGGGCAAGCTAGTCATCCACTTTGGCCAGAGTTCCCAACCCTTCCAAAAGATATGTGTTCATTTGTTGATCTGTTTGCTCACTAATTTGGTTAATTTCTCATCCCTAATGGCCAATGTAATTCATTTCGAGTGGATCCTAGTGCTTGTGTGAGGTTCACCTCAAGTGAAAGCCAGCCTCTATTGTGAGACCATCCCCAAGGAGACCAACATCTCCTCTCAATAGTTAGTCCAAAATGATGTCCCACCCCCTCTGGATCCTAACAATTTCGATTTTTCCTTACTAACAACAAGGAGTATTTTGAGGGGCACACATTCGGAGACTCGTGAAGTCACTATGTTCTCTTTATGTTGCATGACAGATGAAGATGCTTTCAATCGTGGGTGCTTGTTGAACAAGCAAGCCAAGAGTAAATCCTTGAATTCCCACTAGCGTTTGGCTTCGAAATATGTTTTCCTTTTGTTTAAGTCCAATGTTGCAACTCACATGTGCTACAATGGTACTTTAAACACTTCTAATTCCCTTAATTATTTGCACTGGTTGAGGCTAGATTTAACCCAGAGGATCATGGGCTAGCTAGTCATCCGCTTTGGCTAGAGTTCCCAACCTTTCCAAAAGATATGTGTTTATTTGTTGATCTGTTTGCTCACTAATTTGGTTAATTTCTCATCCCTAATGGCCAAAGTAATTCATTTCGAGTGGATCCTAGTGCTTGTGTGAGGTTCACCTCAAGTGAAAGCTTCCCCTTCATTTAAGTGTACACTATTGATGGAGTCAATCAAGACAAAGTTCAATATCTCAACCTACCAAATGATTGCTTCACTTACTAAGGACAGGATCATTTGATTTGTGACTACCCTCTTCCTAGTCCCAAGCTAGCAAAGTCTATTGGTAATGATGTTGGTGTGACCCCTTCTTCTTAAGGCACAATGGTGAGGGGCTCTTTTGTGGTTTCATAGCAAGGTATTGGTGGTTGTGGCTCTTTTGGAGTCGCAAATGCCAAGAGAGGTAGTTGGTTGAGTGGTGTTGCAAATTCGAGAGCAAATGGCACTACACCTAGTAGCTCCAATGGAGTTGGTTTAAACTATAGTGGTCCAGATGCAGAAACAATTAGTTCTTCTATTGTTGGATCTGATGTTGTTTGGAAATCTAGCAATCAAGTGAATCGACCCCTTCAGTTCCTAGTTCAATCTTGAAGGTGGGGCATTGTCGCCTCATACACCAATCCCTAAGTAAAGGCACCTATAGTTTGTCAGGAGTCCAATAACATGGAGATTGAGCAAGATTGACAAGTTAAGCCTCGTAAGCAGAACATGATTTCTTTCCTCTCTCTTTTGGACAAGCCAATTGTTGACCAAAGCCTTCAACAAGAACCAAAATCCTATAAGGATGTGATGATTAACTCACCAAATCATCATATGCTTAAGGGTTTAAGATAGACAATCAATACAATATCTTGGGACATCATCTCCCTCTTGAAATCAAGTTTTCTTCATTGTCATGGAACGTTGAGACGTGATGATTTCCAATCACAACCAGTTTGTTAGAGGTATTTTGTAGCGCTTTCGATCAAATGTGGTCTTCCTTCAGGAAGCCAAGCTAGCCGGATATGGACTTTGGAACCAGAGATAAACTATTATTGGAATGGACCGTTTTGGGCTTCAAAGCTTTGCCATGGGAATGGACAAGTGGTGGCAGCCCTTACTTTGTCTTTACACAGCTTCATGATATCTTTTGGATCGGACCCAGCGGATTGGTGTACTTGGGTCACTCTTTGGTGCACTTGGGTCACTCTTCTGATTAAGGACCAAGTGATTGGTTTTTGGGTGATGTCCACTCCAAACCTCAATTCAGAATGGGCTCCCCTTTGGTACTAGATGGCCTCCTCTCTCCCAACTACTACGTGGATTTTTTATGGGGATTTTAAAAGGCAGAGTGGAATGGTGACCACAGCAAAGGCGAAGGTTGCCTCCAAGGATTTTGTGCTCAGCAAATCAAAAAAGCAGACTTAGTGTGGATGCAAGGGTACTCGTCAAACAGAAGGGGCTCTATTGTGGAGGTGGGTTAACTTGGACCCAGGGTTGGCTCCCCGAGCACGCTCAGAGCGGGAGCGAATCGGGAGCAACCCAGGAGCGTAATCCCATAAAAAAATTCGCTTTCACAAAAATTATCACAAAGATGTTCCAAATGCAAAAAAAATTCAAAGAAACAAGATTTTTTGAGTAGGGCAGCCTAATATTCAAGCTTATGGCCCTAGTATTGATATGCAATTCATGGTAATGTTAAATTCTTAAAGTAAAAGTGACATTCTCCTTTAAGCATTTTCATCCTTTTACTTAAGTTTTTAACATTACCATGAAATGACTCAGGGTGTTTGAGAGTGGTTCCAACCTCATTAGATTTCATAAGGAGAAAGTAAAATTTTACATCTCACTCAAAATCCAGCAGACTTATCAGTTTTTCAGGATTTCAAGATTGGGGGGGTTGCAACGTTTCCATTGGATTTTGTCATGTACTAGGGTATGGGACTCGTATCTAATCAAGAGCACCAAGCCCTCTATGTACCTTCATGTTAGTGGCATTGATTGTCAAACTCCTATATCATGACCCTACTAAAAATGTACCCAACTCAAACAAAATCTTGACTTGACATGCTACATTTTTTCTATCTTATGTTAATTGCTAAGAGGGCGATATTAATGACAAAGATCCCAAGATAGGCAATGGTTTTGATGATATGTAGCTATTTGTTGTAGCATGATTTTTTGGATGCTAGAGACCATCCAGAGCCTCTTTGTTGATATATTTTCAATTCAAAGATGGATTACACTCTATGTTATTTTGGTTATGTGCACCCTTACATGCTATATAAATGAGAACTTGTAACTTGTGGACGTGGTTGATAAAGATTATAACTTCTAGATGATAGATGTTATATGGTGTAATCCATGTTTTTATGCTTTTTATATCTAATTCATCATTCTACATGTTTTTGTTGACATATATGCATCAAAATATATAAAAATATATATTATATAAAAATTCACTCCTAATTCGCTCCCAAACCGGGAGCTTTTGAAAATGTCGCTCACCGCTCCCGCTCCCTGTTTCCATGTAACCTTGATTGGACCAGCTACAGACAAGGTCGGGATAGAGCTAAGGTGAGGTTGGATCATTTTTATGGTCCTAGGGAGGAAATAGCCTTTTCAGGCCAACTTCATCCATTCGATGTTCTAATGAATTTGACAAGTTTGTACCATCTTCTAATTTAGACTTTGATTTCTCTAGGTTGGTTAGTTGATGCACCATCACCTTCAATGTTCAAATTGAATGCATCTCATTCAAAGTTGGTAGATTTTCAAGCCCTTATTCAATGATTTTGGAACCTCTCTCACTACCCATTGAGCACTTAGGGGTGGATTGTTTGGTAGAATGTCGTTGTTTGTCATATTTTTAGGTTCATAAGAAGATGGGGAAGGATGATGGCTCGCAAGTGGAAGAAAAAATTAGAAGTGGCAAGGTAGAGACTAGTGGACATTTGCATCTTTCTCCAAGACAACATTCAAAATGTCACTCTTCAAGAGGAGGCAACAAAGTTGGAGATCACGATGAGGTGATGTGAGGATTATATAAACAAGGGCGCCAAGGTTCATTCTTGCCTCTACTAGATCTAGAAGTGGGATGAGGGGTCCAAGTTTTATTCCAACTTACTTAAGCTGAAAGTGGTTGTCGACAAGGTAAAATTGGTCTTCATAGGGTAAATGGTTCTCTAGTCAATGACTTTGCAAAATGTTGAGGGGCGTTTAGTGCTCATTTTCAATGTACTTTTTCTCCCTATGATCTGATGGATGGAATGCCTACTACTTGTGATGCTTATTAAGTTGTCCCTCACAAGGTCTCTACAAGTGATCCAAACAAATTAGATAAAGATTTTGCCAGAGATGAGCTTATCAACACCTTGCCCTCAATGCAAAATGGAAAGTCCCAAAATCTACATCATTTGCCATGTAAGTTTTGGTACATGTCAGACTCCATTGGTGCTTATTTTTGTTGTCTAGCCATGGAAGTCTTTTCTTTTGATCGTATATCAGAGTTTCTTAATCAAGGGTTGGTTAAAATCATCCCCACAAATGCAACCAAAGATTTCAATGCCAGCCAACAGTGTATTACTCCACTCACAGATGCCTATAAATCATGGCCAAACCTTTGGTAATGAGGATATGGTCAAGAACTAGATACGTAATGTGGACAAGCAAATTGGCTTTATACAAGGGAGGTTCAACGTAAGCATTATGGTTTGTATCTAAGATGTTATGGAGTGGGCTCAACAGTCTAGTTAGTAGTGCCCTATGATGGAGATTGAGTTCAACAAGACATATTACCAAATTAATTGGTCCTTCATCTCAAATATGTTGTCATGTGTTTTGGTTCATGTTATTGGGCCTCGAGTTATTTGTTGGAGGTTGCTCATATTGCATGGCAAGCAAGGGGTATTTTGCTCTTAGATGGCTCAGAGATGTTTAATAACCATTTTGCAAACGACACCCTTCTCTCTCTTAAGGCTAAATCAGAAGTTGATCGACAAAACTCTTATTTGTTTGGACACTTTTTTGCATTGCTTCAAGGGTCATGGTAAGTGCTCACAAAATTGATTATTGGCTCATTGAGTTGTATTCCCCTCCTATGTGAATTCTCATCATCTAGTCTCATATTCATCCCAGATTTATAGTTAGGTATCTCGGTATCTATTTCAAGCTTAAGTTGTTGTCAATTGTCGTGTGGGATTGGTGTCTCCACAAGATGCAAAGTAAGTTGCATGTATAGCATCATAAGGAACTCCTCTTTGCAAGGAAGTCGATTGTAGATGGACACATTGTTCAAGCCTCCCATGTGTATTATGTTTTTGTTGTTACCCCAACAAGACCTAGTTTCGACAACTTGAGCAAATTTTGATCATGCAATTGCAGTTCAAGTATGGCGGTCAAGGAGGTCTTCCTTTGATTCTGTGGGAAGTCTATATTATGTTTGGGGATGAGGGGGGGGCTTGATTTCACTGATGTTGCATCGCAAAGCAGTATTATGGTGGCCAAGTAGGTGATGTGACATGTGGAAGGTTCTCCACCTTAGCAAGTTATATTTCAACATTCAGTGTTGTCAATGCAGCATAATGACAAAGTTCATGGAACCTTTGGGTTATGAGACATTATTTCCACTCATTTAGGTTATGGGTTGCTCACCTCTAGGAGCATTTGGTCAGTTTGGAATGTTGCTGCAGGGTTGGCTTAGTGGTTGGTAGTGTAGTTAAATTGTTTGGGAACTTGCTTCAAGGTCAATTTGAAGTAGAAGGGAGCAAAAATGAGATTGTATAAGTCAATCTTGGGATGCTTAAGGAGAGTACACATCCTTTCCAACTTCATCCAGAGTACCACTAGAATAAAACAAGGGTGCCCCCTCTTTCCAACCCTCTTCAAGGTCTATATTGATGAGTTGTAGTCCTTCCTCCATGAGCACTCCAGGAGGGGAATATGTGTCTTTTACATCAAGTGTTGATTTCCCTACCTATTATCATTTATCACTTGGACTTGTTGGTCTTTGCCCTTGAGGACCGACAAAGACAAATCAACATATTGGCCAGTGCTTATGACCTTTGACAACTAATAGTCAACCTGGATAAAACCAAGTTTTTGATCTTTGATGCATCGAAGAGCTCTCTTACAAACTTACATTTCTACTATCGAGGGGCAAAGATTGAGTTCACCAAAACTTACACTTACCTGGGAGTACAGTTCACGGGTCTCGTTTGGTATGCAGTAAGCCCTCCAGCCTCAACTTCGTAAAAGGTATGATTCCCTAGCCCCCATTAGGAGATTGTGTTTCTAGTTTCAGAATATCTCGTCAAAACTATACCTCATGGAGGTGATTAGCAGACCCATGATTCCCAATGGCTTTGAGATTTGAGACTGAGCTTATTACAAATAGACTAGGCTGAAATGGAGAGTCCAAACCCTACTTCTCAGGCTCATCTGTTGCAAGTGGATGGTTCTACAGCCCATTATTCACGTAGAGTTGTATGTTCACCCGTTCTTCTTTGAGGTCATTTTCCACTTTGTCTCTTCTTTCATATCGAATATTTCAGATACTCTGCCACCACAAGAGAGAGGTACCCCACTTTGTTCTTTGTTCCTCAGATGCTCTCACTTCGGACCCCCCCTCAGGCCATACACAAGGTTAGTTCTCAAAGGTGTCTCGACTCCTCCAGTGGATGACTATCTCCCCAAAGCAACTTCCCTTGTTCAAATTCACCCTTAATGCACCGAGCCATCTCTTCTTGACTAAACAGGTACTAAAACAGGCTATCAAAGAGGACATCTGCACATTAGACATTCAAGCCACTTGGACCTCACCTCCAATGAGCTTGGGCTCGAAGATGTCCTTTTACCTAGACCACTTTTTGGAGATGTGTAATGCTCTTGGCCAATTGATCAATTGTAACGTGTAGAGTTTTCTTTCTTGTCTCCTTGTTGGGAGTTTTGTTTTGGCGATTTCTATTGTTTAGGATTTTATTGGAATTGTGGTTTGCATGCACAAATTTTAATACCAAATGCAACAGAACAAATAAAAGAACTTGTAAACAAGACCCAGTTGAATTTTATTTCAAAGAATAAGATGACTGTACATGCCTGGCATATTCTTTAGCAGACTAAACACTTGTAACATGAAGTTGCCACCTCAATCTAGACTCCAGATGACTTATCAAGCAATACTCAACATTTATGGACTTAATAGGACACCAACAGGCTATAGAATGCACATAATGGTCATTTGGCTGCTATCTCCTTGCTAGTGTCCTCGACTACAGGAATGGTTGATATAGTTTACGCATTTACACCTCATAGTAGTCAGGGTACCCCTCTTTTAGTGGCTAGTGTTGGTACTTCCAGTTGTTCAACTCCTTCCCCTTTCAATCTGGCCCCTAAGCATTAGATATTATCTCGTTGTGACTAGCACAACCCCCTTCCAAGACCCAAACAGCCCCAATCTGACGTATTGTCTCCTCGTACTCACACAAATGCTCCCAACCTCAAATAATGGCTATTATTCAATGATCAAGGCCACAATCTACCCATTAAACACCTTGTTGTCATCTTTCCTCAATAGGTGTGGCTCTCTTGTGCGTTATGGCAGCCACGAACCCACTACATACAACTCAATTACACTCTCCACAATCAGTGCAACCTCCCTATACATGTTGGCAGCCACAACAACAACCTAATTCCTCCTCCTATGCCCCCCGGTAGCCACGCGTAGCCTATAATCCTCTTCATGTATACCCATGTGGCCACGAACAACAGCGCGAGTCTCCCAGTTGTAGAGTAGACTTACAAGGATTGAGATAAGTACCTCCCAAGGGCGATTAACCATTTTTAGCATAGGCAATGATCCATCATGCTAAAATCTAGACTCGTGTGATGGAAAAGGGGCTCTTCTGGCGAGGAAAAATGATCCCAAAGACTCCTAGAAATGTTGATCTCCTTCACAGTTACCACTGGTAAGAGATTTGAATGATCTCTTCTCTAACCAGCTACGGTGGGTTCATCCACTGAATCCAATTTTCTTCCAAGGGTTTTTGTCCAAGGAAGAGATGAGGCTCTAAGCTCTCCAATCCAATATCAAAAGAGAAAAATGCATAATGGTGAGAGGGAAATCGGTTTCCTCTCTTTTAAATTCCCTTTTTCCGATTTCCGCCTTTTTTTCAACATAAATTTCTTTCCCTCTTTTTAATTTTTATTAGATTCCTAATGTTCTTCCATCACTTTTATTATTGTCACTTCATAAAGTTTTCCTGACCCATGACGTTTATTTATTAATTGATGCCCTTTATTAATTTCTCCATTGCGACTCTAGCCCGCGAGAGTTGAAATTGAGCTAGTGAGTTATCTCTCTGGCAATCATTCAAGAAAGGACATTACAATCCCCCCTTCTCGAAATTGATTGTCCTCAAGCAACTGTAGACTAGGGTGCTGCAAAATTCTTCTCCCTTCCATGTAACATCTTTTGAGGGTAACCCTTTCCATCTGATGAGGTACTTTCGAATAGTCTTGTTCCACAATTTTCTCTCACTTACTCCCACAATCTCTTCAAGATCCAAAATCAATTGCCCTTCCTCGTCCAATGGAGGAAGCTCCATGGAGGAGTTAACCTATTGTCCCAAAGCTTTCTTCAGGCAAGAGACATGAAAATACGTTATGAATTCCTCTCCCCTATGGTAACTCTAACTTATATGCCATCTCCCCCACTCTCCTGGATATTAGATAAGGACCAAAAACACAAGGCTTCAATTTTTCGGCTTCGCTCTTCTTAACTGAGGACTATCAAAACAGCTGTAAACTCAGGAATACCAAGTCTCCAACTTCAAAGTTGTGTTGTTAAAATTGGCAACTAGGACCAAACTCCATGTGGGTCATCTTATTTATGGCAGCTGATATTTTTCCTTGATTCCTCTCGTCGAGAGGTGTAGGATTGATCTAACGATCATCCGATTCCGACAAGTATTTATGGAGATATGAATTTATTTGTATTTACTTGACAAATTGTCAAGGTCGGCCAGCAGCTAAATGTGTGGCACACATGCCCAGCATATCATATAAATACAAGTGAGGTTGAGTCATTATTCAATCATCTCATCTCACTCATTCTTCTCTCTCCTTAGCATTGGGTTTATACACAAGGAAGAGAAGCTCACACATGGGAAGAAGGAAGACACTGAAAGGCAAAGAAGGAGGACGCTGAAAGACGCAATTTGGAGGACGCAGAAGCTGCAGGTCATCTCTTTGACCAGCGTTGACCAGCATGGGCAATTCAGGGCTGCGGTTTTGGTGTGGCTGCCTCTCCTAGGCAGGCCGCAAATTCTGGCACAAAAACTGAGGCATTCTGACCTCCGGTTTGACCAGGGTTGACTGCCCTAGTTTAGGGCAGCAGGCTGATTACAGTTGACTGTTGTTTGACTGTGTTTTGGGGTTGTTTGAGGGCTGCTTCTTCTTGTTGTTGAAGGACTAGATGACCGGGAAATTGACCAAACATATTGAAGGTCAATTTCACCTTGTTTGACCAGATTTGACTTTGCTGGTTAGGGTTTGTTGTTGCTGTCATAAAATTACAGATTTCTGAATTTGTACTATTTCTCTCTGCTGAACTATTGAAGATTAAAGAAGAATTGATCAAAGGGTTTCCCCGAATTGGGGTTTGTCCCTGGCTAGCCGCCACATTTTCTATGTCTTGTCTTGGCTTGTTTTCTGTCGATCTATTAATGTTCTATCAGCATTTTACTTTATGTTTATGTGATTGCTAAACAGTGGCTAATAAGAAAAAATCGAAGTAAACTGCACTAAGCATAGAACATACCATAAATTAACATGTGTTCTATCCTATGTTGATCTGCATGTCTTTTAGAGATTCTAGGCAACCAGTAAGCTCTCTTTGAGCCTTTTGGGGATATCCTAATTCTCCTTAATCCAATCCTTGGCTTTGGGTGCCCTGTTATCTCCAAAACCCAATTCTACAAATGATAAGGCTTCTTATGCATACAAGGCCCAGAAAGGAGTCATACCTGTAGACATGTGGTAGGTGGTGTTATAACATTATTCCCCCAAGTGCAGCCACTTAATCCATGTCTTTTGCTGCTCAGACATGTAATAACGTAAATACCCTTCCAACCATTTATTTACGATTCGGATTTTCGTTTGTCCATCAGTCTGTGGGTGGTAATTGGTACTAGGTGTAATTTTGTGCCAACCAATTTGAAGAGTTCTTGCCAGAAAGCATTGAGAAAACGGTTGTCCCTGTCACTGACAATGAATTCTGGTTTACCATGTAGTCTGAACACCTCGCTGAAAAATAAATCTAGCACCTGTAACGCTGAATAAGCTGAAGAAATCACGTAGAGGTGTGCAAATTGGATTAGTCGGTCTACCACCACATAAATACAGTATTTTCCTTGCACCTTGGGCGGTTCTGTAATAAAGGTCATCGATACACTCCCACTTTTCTTCTAGAATACGGAGAGGCTAAAGTGATCCTATTGGGTGAAGGTGTTCTGTTTTATTTTGCTAGCACGCTATACATTCCTTCGCATATCCCAATACATCCTCCTTGAGGCCCTTCCATGAGAACCTCTCTCTCACCTGCCTATAGGTTTTAAGATAACCTAGATGCCCTGCTAGAGGTGTGTTGTGCACAGCTCTAAGGATCTTCTCTTTAAGTCTAGATTTGGGAACCAAATAGATCCCCCCTTTGTAGTAGATAACATCATCCACCACTATCTAACGGTCATCATGTACAATCCCATCCATTATTTCACAAGCAAACATGTTCTTTGAATAATCTACAAAGAGACTCGCTTTCCAATCTTCGACAACTGCATTGAGCAAACATACAATGGGCGTCCTGGAGAGGGCATCAACAACAATATTCTTCTTTCTTTTTACTTATTCTATATAAAAATCTAATGCTTATAATTTACTTACCCACTTTTGTTTCTTTTCATTCAAATATTTATGTTCCAGGTAATACTTCAGACTATTATGATATGTTTTGACTATGAATTCGCCACTTGCCAAGTATTATCTGAATTTGATCAAGGCATGCATGATTGCAAGCATTTCCTTGTCATATATGGAGTAAAGTCTCTCAGCATCCCTGAGTTTTCTACTCCCAAATGCTCTCAGGTGCCTATTCTACATTAAGACTGCACCTATGCCTTCCTTTGATTCATCATATTCCAGCACGAAGTGCTGCAAAAAATATGGAAGAGCTAAAATTGGACATGTACTCATTGTTTCCTTCAATTTGTCGAAAGTTTTTTGTACAACTGACCACCAAAATGCCCAATTTGTAAGTTTTGTTAATGGTGCACCCAACTATGAAAACCCTTTTACAAAGTGCCTGTAGTAGCTACATAAACCATAGAAGCTCCGCAACTCTGTAAGATTCTTGGGAGTAGGCCAATCTAGAATTGCCTAGATCTTTTCCTGGGGCACCCGTACCCCCTGTGCACTAATCATTTGCCCCAAATACACGATCTCCATCAACCCAAACTCACACTTTGAAGCCTAGGCATACAAGGATTGTTCTTACATTATCCCCAAAATCTCCTCCAAGTGACCCAAGTGCTCCTCCCAAGCACGGTCGTAAATCAGTAAGTCATCAAAGAATACCAACAAATGGTTACATAGCTGCTTACTGAAAATATGATTTGTGAATGACTAGAAAGTAGTTGGCACATTAGTCAACCTAAACAACATGACTAAGAACTCATAGTGCCCAAAATGGCATTTGAATGTTGTCTTACGTACATCTTGCTCCCAGACCCCAATCTAATGGTACCCTGATCAAAAACCTATCTTGGAGAAGAACGCTACCTGATGCAACTCGTCTAACAATTCATCGATATGTGGGATATGATACCTATTTTTTTTAGTTTTCTTGTTTAAGGTCTTGTAACTAATGCACATTCGCATTGTGCCATCTTTCTTCTTGACTAATACTACCAAGAATGCAAAGGTGCTGGAGCTGGGCCTAATGTGACCCATGTCTAGTAACTCCTTATGGCTTTTTCAATTTCATCTTTGAATCTCTTAGGACACCTACAAGGATTCGTGATGACCTGTTTTGCTCTCTCTTCCAACTTAGTGGTATGCTCAAACCCTCTGTCTGGTGGTCGTCGTGGAGGAATCTCCCCAAAACCTTCCCATGCTTATCCAACAGGAACTATATGTTTGGTTGATGCTAGGTGGTCTCTTAAGTGTTAACGAGGCACTTTGCTTCTCATGCTACTTCTCCATGTTGAAAGACCTTTTCTATCCCTTTTGCTGAGATTACTCTTCAAGCACGATTCGACATGCCCCTTAAAACTACATTTTTCCAATCTTTCCCTTTAAATTCCATCTTCAGAATCTGATAGTTGGTGAGGATGTCCCCAAAGGAGTATAGCCATTGTACTCCCAACACCATATTTGTGTCTACTAAGTCATCTACGTAAAAATCATCTTTTAATGCGTAGCTACCCAAGTTGACATCTAACTAGGGAACTCTGCCTGTGCATGTAAGATTATACCCATCTGCTACTATCACATCAAATCCTTCTAATTCCTCAGTGGAAATGCCCCTTTTTCTCACCAAAGCAACATCAACGGAATTATGGGTTGCCCCACCATAAATCAGTCTTGTGATCCTCTAGCCCTGTATGGTCCCCTTGACTCTAAAGGTGTAGTATCGTGGAAATCCTAAAAGTGTGCCAATAGCCCCACCCTTCAAATACAGTTGTGTATCCTCTCTTGTCTCCACCTATCGCTGCTCTTCTTCAGTTATGCTCTACTCAACATCCTGGTCTGGTCTTGTTTCTTCTTCTTCCTCCTCACTATCTAATAGTACCTTGATGTAGTGCACCTTCCTTTTTCCCATACATCGATGCCCAACCTCCCATGGTTCCTTGCAACTAAAACATAGTTTTTTCCGTCTTAATTCATTTCGAGTGACATCATACATCA
Source organism: Pinus tabuliformis (assembly GCA_031772625.1). Classification (NCBI taxonomy): domain Eukaryota; kingdom Viridiplantae; phylum Streptophyta; class Pinopsida; order Pinales; family Pinaceae; genus Pinus; species Pinus tabuliformis. Next base: position 911,736,079 of record CM062818.1, on the reverse strand, counting down.
TAGCCTTCCCTGTTCCTCCTATCTGGAATGGCTTCTTGTCCTTGTTCTTTTGTGGGATGAAAGGTTTGAGAGGAGCCTTTGTCTTTGACACTGCCTCCTCCATGTCTAGACTCTTGATGCATCCTATAAAGTAGTTGCTTTGAAAGCTCTGACCCAATAGCAAAGGGGTTCGACAAGACCCTCAATGAACATGATCAATCTTTGTTCAAACACATCAGTTAACCTTACCACCGTCTTATGAAACTCTGAAATGTAGACTCTTGTTATCGTTGTTTGTCTGAGCTGAGTCAAATCCTTGAAATACAATTCAGGATCTTTCATGCCAAATTGGTCCATCAACCTTCGTGTGAACTCTATCTAAGAAGCGATGTTATGTCCCAGAGTCACCAGCCCATGGTACCACCACTCATGAGCTTCTCCTTCTAAATGTCGAGTGGGAAACTTCATGGCCTATGCTTTGGTCATGGGATTTAGCTAGAAATAAGTGTCAAGTTTTTGAACCCAAGCTTTGGTTATGGAGCTTGATGACCCATCAAACGAAGGTATAGACAGTTTTCCCACCTTCCTTAACAAAATAAAATTTTGGGACCCTTGTATACCCCTATTAAAATCCCTTGGTTTGCTTATGCATTTGATCAATCAAAAGTCATATAATGCCATAGCTTGGAGGAAATCCTACCCAAGCGACTCATATTCCCGTGGGTATTCATCAAATCCTTCATTCTGACCTGTTTGTCCCTAGTTCCCTGTCTGCAGCCCATCTCAAAACTTAGGTAGAAGAGTTTTGGGGATTGTTCCACTCGAGGTACCTTGGTTATGTCTCCCACTTTTTGTTGCCCAAGCTGATGGGAGTTACTACTTTCACCTCGTTCCTTTATGACCATTGGAACCACCTACTCCATGGTTGCTTGCATGTTGCCTCTAGTTGTTTGTTACCAATTGTGTGATCAGTTGAACCAATTGTTGTTGTCCCTGAGCTAGATCATTCAATATATCCAAGGTATTGTTCCCTGGTTGTTCATTCTTGTCCCCCATGTTTTCCCCTTCTTTGAAATTTGATTCTGTTGGGAAAGGATTATCTCCCTTTTCCCGTTGTCTTTGGTAAGTGACATATTGTGTGCCTTCAAGAAACATTCAATCACGCAACCCATAAGCTAGCAAAATTCCCAGCTCTGATATCACTATAATGCTCTTGGCGAACTAATCAACTGCAATGTGTATACTTTTCTTGCTTGTCTCCTTGTTGAGAGTTTTGAGTGCATGCACAAATTCTAATACCAAATGCAACAAAACAAATAAAAGAACTTGTAAACAAGACCCAAATGAATTTATTTCAAAGAATAAGCTAGTTATACATGCCTAGCATATTCTTTAATGGATCAAACACTTGTAACTTAAAACTACCACCCCGATCTAGACTCCATACAACTTATCAGGTAATACTCAGCGTTTATGGACTTAATAAGACACCCAACACCATGCATGGAATGGTCATTTGGCTACTATCCCCTTGATAGTGTCCTTAGGTATAGGAATGGTTGATCTGGTATGTGCAATTGAACCTTTCAACAATCAGGGTACCCTTTTTAGTGGTTGGTGTTGGGACTTCCCAGTTGTTCGACTCCTTCCCCTTTTGATCTAGCCCCCAAGCAACAAATACTATCTCCTTGTGACTGGCATGGCCCCCTTCCAAGACCCAAACGGACCTAATCTAACTGATGTTGTCTCTTGGTACTCAAGCAAATGCTCCTAGCCTCGAATAATGGTCGTTGTTCCTTGATCAAGGTCACGATTTGCCCATTAAAGCACCCACTGTCATCTTTCCTCAACATGTGTGGCTCTCATGTGTATTATGGTTGCCACAAACCCGCTACATACAACTCAACTACATTCTCCACAGTTAGTGCGGCCTCCTTATACACATTGGTAGCCACAATAGCATCCTAATTCCTCCTCCTATGCCCCCTAGTAGCCACGTGCAGCCTGTAATCCTCCTCCTATATACCCACGCGACCAGGAACAGCAGCGCGAGTCTCCCAATCGTTGAGTAGACTCGCATGGAATGAGATAAGGACCTCCCAAGAGCGATTAACCAATGTTAGTACATATAGCGATCCATCATGTTACAATCTAGACTCCTGTGATGGAAAATGGGTTCCTTCGGCAAGGAAAAACGATTCCAAAGACTCCTGGCAATGTTGATCTCCTTCATAGTGAAAACTGGTGAGAAATATAAATGATCTCTTCTCCAACAAGTAGGGTGGGTGATCGTCCACCAAAACCAGTTTTCTTCCAAGGGTTTTCATCTAAGGAAGAGATAGGTTTTAATTCCTCCAATCTGATCTCAAAAAAGAAAAATTGTAATATCCCCAACCGCTTAGGAGACGTAGGATGGGGTTCCGCTAGCCTAATAATGCTACCATAGGCTAAGGTAAAAGAAAATTTAGGGAACATGATTTGCCTAGGAAAAGACATTACAAGTGCTTAAGGGGTGAAATGGGGGCCATATCTAGGCTAATGAAAAGTCATTTTCATTTTATAAAATAAAAAGTTCCTAAAGTGACTTTATAAAGTTAAAAAGGTAAAATGGCAGCAAAAGTGGCCAGTAAATTATAAAAGGGGAAAAGCGAAGAGTCTCTCTTCATTCTATCACTTGCATTTTGATAAAGAAGTTCTTTGAGAGTTTTTTTAGAGAAACATAGGATTTGAGAAACCCTAGCTTTCATTGCTAACTTCGGTGTTGAAACTATAAACCCTAGTTGATTCAGAGAGTGGAGTCACTCAAATTTCACCATTGTACTACCAAGGACAAGAAGATTTGCAAAAGATAATGGAGGTACAAAGTTTTATCGGTTGATTTTATCTTCTAATGTGAATATTTCTATCTCTCTTTACAAGTTGAGAACTTCCATGAAGATGCCAAGCTTTCAAGTTATTCTAGTGGGCCAAGTTGCTAAGAGTAGCATTATCCTTTGAGGTTGTATTGTCTTCTTTGCTAAACGAGATTACTATTGTTGGAAGGATCGAAAAACTGGTTCATAAGGCCGAGTTCTATTTGTCAAAGTGACTTTGTATTGTTATGAAGTAATGGGTCGAAGTTTCCAGCCCAAGGAAGACAAGTTTTTCTCTAAGACGAGTTTCTTTGCTTTCCTGGCTGAGTTCTGCCCAACAAAGGGGTCGATTTGACACTTTTATTAGATTGAAATCCTTCCTGTACACTGTGGGTCAAATTTATCAGTTAGTGGGCTAAGGAATATATGTTTATTGGTTGAACTGAACATGTAGCAGTGTTGGAGATTAGTATTAGATTTGGAGAAAACATGGGCATCAGTTTGCTGGACTTAGGGACTAAGGCATTCTTTAATGTGTATGGATATCAGCTCCCGAAGTCCACGATTTCAACCTTTTATGAGGGTATGAGTTGCTGGATTGATGGCTCGGCTGGTGGGTTCAAGTCACTGGAAAATACACTACTGAGCTGGTTAAAGAAGACTGATATATATGTATAGATGCTCCCAATCTAAAGGGCATGATACTCAAAAGTCATCTTGCTGAAGGGAATACTCCAGGTTCTCTTATCCTTGTTATTGCTCACTGTGTATATTTATGGCAAATTAATTATAAGCATGTTCATGCTCAGATTTATCGTCATTTACTCTTGTACCAGCATTGAATATATATATATATTCCTGAGTGCATTATAAATCAGTCATGTTTGTTGAAGAGTACTCTCATGGTGTGAAATGACCTATGTGAATATTATTTGAAGTAAATATATGAAAACTACACCTACAGCAGTGTGCCAACAAAATGTTTGACGAAAACTCTCATTGAAAATTTCACAAACAACTCAGTAATTTGTTGGAAATTCAAGGTACTTCCAGCGAGGTATCTTACAAAAATGCATAATGGTGAGAGGGAAATCGGTTTCCTCTCTTTTTATTTCCCTTTTTCCAATTTTCCTCCTTTTTCTCCAATTTGAATTTATTTCCCTCTCTTTTTAATTTTTATTTGCTTTCTTATGTTTTCCCATCACTTTTATTATTGCCACTTTATAAAGTTATCATGATCCATGATGTTTACTTATTAATTGACCCACTTTATTAAGTTCTCCATTGCAACTCTAGCCCACGGGAATAAAAAATGAGCTAGTGAGTCATCTCTCTATTGATCATTCAAGAAGGGACATTACAAGTTGCGGGATGACATCATCATCCACCCCCCCATATATGCAGAGGCATTGGATGCACTCGCTTAGGATCCCTTTGGGGCAGCATTGGGTTGGTTTTCATTGACTCTTAATTGAGGCAGACCCCCATATACCACAATTTGATAGGATCTACCAGATATGACACCCATCTTAGCTGGAGACAAAGATGCACCTCATTTTTAGGTGCCCCTTTTACCACAATCTCAATTGAGGCGGAACCCCATAGACCAGTCTGATAAGACTGTTGGAATTTCTACGTGTAACCCGTTAGAGATTCTTCCTGTACTATCTTATTTATTTCTTCCTACTTGTTCAATTACTTAACAAGTTATTTACCATGTAAACACTGAAAATAAATACAAGAACAGTATCAACACATACAAATCATCAACTGAAAGTAAACAAGCACACAACTGACACCGTTGTTTTTGGACTAATGTCCCCGGAAAAACCCAATGCGAGAAAACCGGTGCAGCTATTCAGAGGGTTTTATTATTATGCAGTTTCAGAATACAACCTGAGTGCCAGAAATGGCTCACCCAACAGAGAATGCCCTCGGCAGTAGTACCTCTCAGTCGGAGATAGATATTCCGGCTAAATCACTGGATGAACAATCCCACAGCAACAATGCAGCTTCTGCTGCTCTGCGTCACCCTATCCAACTCTCCAGCTCTCAGTCCACGAAATTCTCCCAGCGCTGCCTCTAGGCCCTGCATCAGCCTCTCTAGCCCTGCATCAGCCTCTCTGGGCTCTGCGTCAACTTCTAGAGCCTTTGCGTCAGCCCCTAGACCCTCTGCGTCTCACACGCTGGCCCTCTCTGGCTCTGCGCAGCTCCTGGCTGCCTCTGCGTCAACCTCCCTGGCTCTGCGCTAATCCTCCTAGTACTAACTCTGCCTCTTTGCTATGTATTCACTGCCCCTCGGCTACAACTCAGATCACTCACTCGATTTCCTCAGCAAACCTTGCCCCAAAAAATCGAATTCTTGATCTCTCTTGGTGTCTTCTCCAACTGACCTTCAAGCCTCCTCTTATACTTTTCTCGTTGGTCCATCAACGGCCGAGATTAAATCTCTAATCAACGGCTAAGATTAGATTTGGATTGATCCATGACTTTTGGACCATTCTAACTCAATTTTATATTAATACCCATTAATATTTTTTTTTCTAAGTTTAGACTTAAGAACTCCATTAAAAATATTAATTATTTTAATATCTCTCAAACCGGTTAAATTAAGCCCAAACCATTTCTAGGTCTTGGAGATCTCATGTGCTTTAGTCTCTCCACCAATTTTCATGGCTAGAGCACATCTGATGCTACCCCAAATCAACAAAGACAACCAGATATGCCAACTATCTAAGTTGGAGATAGAGGTGCACCTCATTTTTAGGTGCCCCTTATACTATGAGATCAAAGGACATTATCACTACCTCTATAGGGACTCGAGGGGCCCCCTCTCTACTCTCTTTTGTCACCATGACCAAAGGTGCCTAGCCCTTTTCATTAGGGAGATCTTCAACCACAGATCTTAGTTCCTACATGCCATGCCCTACTGTCATGTCCCCATTTTTTATTCTTCTTCATAGTACAACCAGGGTGGATTTCCAGGGCAGGGGATGGACAAGTCAGTGGCGCTGGTTTATGTCATCAGGGGTCCCAATGGAGTTTTGAGGAGTTTATATGGGATTTGATGGCATTCGCTTTGCATATTCCATCATCTGCACAGTTTGCCTTTCATTCCGTCGCATTCTGACAACTTTCAAACATCAACGTTATTATTGGTCATAACTTAATTAATTATGCTCGAGGTGGCATTCCGGGGAGATTAATTGATGGAACACCTCAGTGTAATAGCTCGTTGGAACCGGAACAAGAAGATCTATAGGATGGGATGCTGAGAAGAGACTTCCAGTGGCCAAAGAGAGTATGGTAGGTGATTTTCCATTTTTCTTAGTTAAAAATGACTTTAATTAATTATTTAATTAAGGAAAAATAACTAATTAGAGAAAAAGGGCCAAAAGCGACTTAAGTGAAATAAAATAAAATTAAAAGGTCACTTGTAAGGTCAATGGAGGAGCTTCTAGAATAATAATAAAATAAGATGATTCTAGAGGCTTGGGGATCTATCCATGAGATCTATAAAAGAGGAGGAGAAGGTCATTTGGAAACATCTTGGATTTTGATATTGTTTCTTGTAAGAGAGGTTGAGAACCCGATTCTCTACTCCAACAGTAGCCCCAGGAGGGAAACCTCGGGTGATCCAGTAAGAGTGGGCGAGCACCCATCTCTTCCCTTGGTGAATCCATTGAGGGTTCACAGGTTGCAGTGTATTGTTTTTTAGTTTGTTTTGGAGGCCGATTTGCGACATCATTGTAGATCTATTTGAGGCCAGCTTTTTATCCCAACTATATGGGTTGTATGTGCATGTAAAACCCTAGTTTATCTAATAATATAAAAAAACTGAGTATTTTCCTGTTCATTGTGTTATGGGATTGTAGTGCTTTCTTTGCTTAATTTTACATGGCAATCTTTTGTTTATCAATAGAAATTTTATCTGAAGAAATTTTGGGTTGGAATTTGAAGAAAAATTTTGCTTGTTCCAAATTTATTTATTTTCCTGTTCATTGTGTTATGGGATTGCAGCGCTTTCTTTGCTTAATTTTACATGGCAATCTTTTGTTTATCAATAGAAATTTTATCCGAAGAAATTTTGGGTTGGAATTTGAAGAAAATTTTTGCTTGTTCCAAATTTATTTCATTTGGGACATTACATTGGTATCATGGCATCACTCTCGGCTCAGCCTGTGGGTTTTCAATTTTCAGTTGCAGCTATTATGATTTGAAGGTTTTTCATTGAGTTGTCAAATTGATTAGAGGCCAAATCTTTTATTATTTGTGCAAATTATTAAAAGGCACATTGCAATGTGCAGAGTTGGGCGGAGTAGGAAACTTGCACTAAATTGGGGCTTTTTGTATCTTTTGGAATCTACCCATAACAATTTTGGGTTTTTCTAGGTTTTATGAGAAGAGTTCGTGGTTAAAATTTCAGAATTTTTCGGGTAGTATGCGGGTTGTAAATTAATATTCCTTCATCAATTCATTTTATTAGTGAACTAGATAATTCACACCACTTGGTGAGCTTGATCTTGGCTTGGATTTAAGCCAAACCATTTCTGAGTTTTTATGGGTTTGGTGTGAGGAGCCTCAGGTTAAATTTTCAGAATTTTTGTAGTATTGAGGGAAAAAACACCAGTTCATCTTCAGCAGCAACAACATAATTTCTGGGCAGTGCGAATTAATTATTTGGGTTATTTTGTTGGGCCTTTGCAACAGCAGTAAGGGGAGCTTGAAATTTTAAAATTTATTGGCTCATGGATGAGTCACTAAGGCAGCTCGCAACCCTTAGCATTGACCCTCTTGTTAGAAGAAATTTGATAAGGAGAATTTTTGGAGGGTTCAGATCTGGAAAAGATGAGGAGCCAAAGAAAGAGCAATCTCCAGAACCCCCAAAGAAGAGTAGAAATCAAATGAGAAGAGAGTGGATTTGTTTTACATGTCAGGAAGCATGGACACTGGATCACAAATGTAAAATTAGAGGGGGCGAAGACGTAGACGAGACTGCTAAAATTGAAGTAGCGCTGGCAAGGAACTCAAGTCAACTGATTATAAAGAAGATTGAAGGGTCCTTAATTGGACAAGAGTCTACTATAGATGAGCCCATTGGTTCTCATGAACCATCATATGAAGTTGTTGACAACAGGCCAGATTTATATTCGAGTGTGTATGGTGAGCAGTCAATGGACCCTATGGGAGACATTCGGGATGATGGGTCACCAGTGATGATTCAGCAGGAGCAGCATATGGTGGAGCATGAGTCAGCTCAGGAGGATGATATGCATAGTATGCATGATGAGCCTTTTGGGGAGAGCCAGTTGGAGGTTCATGTTGAGCCCATGATGGAGGAGGATGAGTAGCCATCCTTGGGGCCAGCCATTGATGAGGAGTAGATAGATGTGCAGACAGCTAACAGGGTGGCAGTATTTGCAGACACATGTCTTCAGGAGGTGCTGGAGTATGACAGGACAGTTTTGCAGGAGATTGGTGGATTGGAGGAGCGTGGAGTTTCCCATCAGAAGAGGGAGGCGGCAGTGCATCCATCTTTGGGTCTACCCATTGATGAGGTGCAAACAGATGTAGTGGCAGCCAACAAAGCTGCAACATTTTCAGGCAACAGCCCTCTCTAGGAGTACATAGACAGGGCTTGCAGCACAGTTTGCCCACTTTTTCCCATTAGAGGGAGAGGGGCAGGATTTCTTGGACATGTTTTGATTGACTAGGTAGAGCATCAAGAGTTGAGCATGGACCAGTATTCCTTGCACAAGTGCCCATACATTAGATTAACGAAAGATAATGAGTTGGTATCCTTTTGATGGAGTATCAACCTTAGTTCATGGCACAGTACAATAGGGGCACTTAGATGAAGGGGTTATTATATGTTTCCATGGGCAATGGGATGTGGACCAACGATTCATCAGTGTTTCAATAGCACTAGCCCAGCATCAACAAAGTGGGATTGACCTCGACCTATGCCCGAGGTTGGATTGGAGAGAGGTGATCAGTTGGTACGCAGTGGATGAAGCAACATTCACAATTGGAGTTATAGCACAACAGGAGACTTGGAGCCTTAATACGTGTTCTTGGTGGCATTGGGATCCAGGAGGATTTGTTGATGACAGGTTCAGTCAAAGCTTAGTCTAGGATCCGGGTATTGAGGGGTCCGTTCATGGTGAAATGACACAGGAGCAAAGCATCACCCAATGGTTCGTATGGGATCCGGGCATTGGGTCTCAGTTGCGTTAGGCCGCCAAATTGGTCCACAGATTTGGATTGCTTGAGGGCAAGCAATCTTGGGGCGCAAGGACTATCATGTCCCCATTTTATTCTACTTCATAGTACAGCCAAGGTGGATTTCCAAGGTAGGGGACAGCAAGGTCAATGGAGCAAGTTTATGTCATCAGGGGTCTCGATGGAGTTTTGAGGAGTTTTTATGGGATTTGATGGCATTCGCTTGGCATATTCCATCATCCGCACAGTTTGCCTTTCGTTCCGTCGCATTCCGACAACTTTCAAAAATCAACGTTATTATTGGGCATAACTTAATTAATTATGCTCGAGGTGGCATTCCGGGGAGATTAATTGATGGAACACCTCAGTGTAATAGCTCATTGGAACCGAAACGAGAAGATCTACAGGATGGGATGCTGAGAAGAGACTTCCAGTGGCCAAAGAGAGTATGATGGGCGATTTTCCATTTTCCTTAGTTAAAATCATTTTTAACTAAGGGAAAATAACTAATTAGAGAAAAATGGCCAAAAGTGACTTAAGTGAAATAAAATAAAATTAAAAGGTCACTTAATAAAATTAATGTAGGAGCTTCGAGAATAATAATAAAATAATAAAATTAGATATTTCTAGAGGCTTGGGGATCTATCCATGAGATCTATAAAAGATGAGGAGAAGGTCATTTGGAAACATCTTAGATCTTGGATTTTGAATTGTTTCTTGTATGAGAGGTTGAGAACCCGGTTCTCTACTCTCGTAGTAGCCCTAGGACAGAAACCCTCGGGTGATTCAATGAGAGTGGGTGAGCACCCATGTCTTCCCTTGGTGAATCCATTCAGGGTTTACAAGTTGCAGCGTGTTGTTTTTCAGTTTGTTTTGGAGGCTGATTTGCGGCATTATTGTAGATCTATTTGAGGCCAGATTTTATCTCAGCTATATGGGTTGTATGTGCATGTAAAACTTTATCTAATATAATAAAGCCGAGTATTTTCCTGTTCATTGTCTTGTGGGATTGCAGTGCTTTCTTTGCTTAATTTTACATGGCAATCTTCTGTTTACGAATAGAACTTTTATCTGAAGAAATTTTGAGTTAGAATTTGAAGAAAAAATTTGCTTGTTCCAAATTTATTTCATTTGGGACATTACACCTGCCTTGGGATGACTAGAACAATCACCTCATACTTTCATGTTGATCCACCGAGCAACAAATAGCAGGCAGAGTCCCAGAGTGCACCAAACAGCAAATTGGTGAGACCTCTAGTCTCTCCTCAGTTGCCCCCTCTAGGAGACAAACAAATATATTTGAGACCACTTCAGAGGTGCCAAACTATATATTAGTCCATACATCCTCAATGCATTAGACGGGTCGGCTCTAGACGATTTAGGAGCAGGGCACCTCCCGTCCATCAAATTACCACCCTAATTCAGAGGAGCAGCCAGAAATCTATATAGAGTTTCCTTCTTCCAACAGTGGATGTTAAGAGTATCCCTCACTCTTACATCCCCCCGGGGATCATCCAATCAAACCACCCAATAATTCCAAAGGAATCCGATAGCAAGCCATAACCCAATTCACCCCCCTCACCCTCTACTATCAAACTTAGGAGACCTTGACATCATTAGCTTCATCATCAGATCTCTCTCTCTCTCTCTTGACAAGCTCTTGAGTTGTCCACTTTTCGAATCCTGGAGTTAGGCTTTGCATCTTATAAATTGAGAAGGCAAAATATCATTTTTTATGTATTTTTCAGCCCTCCTTTTAGGGTTAATGTCTAGGGTTTTGTAGTTTGTTTATGTATTTTCAGCCATTAAAAAATTGCTGCAACTTCTTTCCTTATATACTTATTCAATAGCCTTTCTTTATTACATATTATCCTTGGGTGTTTTACTTAGTAGAACCCTCGAAAAGCATTTACCCTGAAAGTTCTTGGGTTATCTAATCTCCAAGATCCAGTGGAGAAGCCTTCCTTGTGGGGATAGTATCCATCCACAAAACGGTAGGGGAACAGTTATTATGGTGACAGTGGTAGTTGATCCCACTGTTTCCCTTAACCTAAAGTGCTTAGTGAGGTTTTGCACTAAGGTACTAGATTTTGCAATAACAATACACAATCGAAGAACATATAATAGATCTTGTGTCTTCATCTCTTAGCCTTCCAATTTTCAAGTTCATTCCGATCCTTCAATGTTATTTCAACACCATTGAGCAACTTGGGTAGCTTTTGCTTCAACAAATTATGTGTATTAAACTTCCAGATCCCATACTTCTTCCCATCCCACTTTGTTTGGAGAAGAGTTACACTCATTGTTGTAGATGGTAATAATGGAAGAAAAGGTTATCCTCCCATGGATCTCTTCGCTTGCTGCTAGCTATCCAAATCACTACGCTTGAGAAAGCTTTTCAAATTTCCAGGACAGAACCACTTTCTTATGCTCCAACTTTAACTTCTCAGACCAGTGACTCCAACAACCACTGCTCTTGTTGACGGATAAGGTCAGAAAAGTCAGAAGTTTTGTGTTACTAATGTAACAAGGAAAAAAATTCCTTTAGTCTATCATAATCTGGCTCAAAGATTCAAGCTTTGAAGCAAGAACACTCTGCACCCTGCTATCACCAGCACAATACAAACCAGGTGAGCTTTGTGTTGAACTTGACCACACCTACGAACTCTGATGCCACTGTTGTTGCAGACAGCAGACCAATAACTTCACTTTGGTGTGTTTATCAAAACTGTTATTAATTTAGCTGCTTTCTTTTATCTACTGTAGAATGCTTGACCACTGCTCTGCTGCACTACTCTATGAACAGCTATATCAAGCAATCTTCTGTTGTGATGCAGAAACATTCCAGTCTCTGTTATTGTTGAACAACAGTTGACATTGATGTGAAATGAATTAACTCTTCACTTAGATAAGGAGATCATCACAAGAAACACATAACTAGATATTCACAAAACAACGCTTAACATAATTGAAAATACAATACATATGCAACAACCACAGTATGTTGCTATACTGTGAAATGCCCGCTCAATGATATGTATAGCTCAAGAGCCATGATACGTATGCAACAACCACTGTATGTTGCTATATTGTGCAATGCTCACTCAACGATATATAATATATATGGCTCAATAGCCATAATACACAGGACTGTGAGACACACGTTACATGCTCATTGTCTCCATATGTAACAGGTGAAGACAAAATTACTTTGCTATCACAAAACTGAATAAATGTATAAATTATTAAATTATAGTGATCAACCTCATCCATGCTTTGTGCCTTCAAATTTACATATTTTGATTGATTAGGGATCAACTTTGACTTTACCTTCACATCACTTGATGCTTGAACTCCCAAACTTGTGCTGAGGTCAACTGCTCCTAACCACTTCAAGTTGATGTGCCTCAAATCAGTGATAAACTTTGACTATGTTAATTTGCTAATCTGCTTACAAAACATCAGAAATCGATTGTTGCCGCATCAATCCTTCTCGAAGTTTCAAACACATGCATTTGTCACAGAATTCTGCTACTGACTGCTTCACAAGATTGCACTCTGCTGCAGGGGATTTTTCAATATTTCCAAAACATCAGAAATCGATTGTTGCCGCATCAATCCTTCTCGAAGTTTCAAACACATCCATTTGTCACAGAATTCTGCTACTGACTGCTTCACAAGATTGCACTCTGCTGCAGGGGATTTTTCAATATTTCCAACGCAACCTCCCTACAAGATCCACTTCCTAACTTCTAGAATATCAAAGTAAACAATGAAAATCCTTATAGCATAGAATCTTACCAAAGGATCTTTTGTTGAATGCAATGAGAACCAATCCATTATACCATAAGATTTTGGCCAAAAGCCATCAACCTTATATACAAGAGTACGATCCTGGAGAGATCTGAAATTTAAGCATGTCAACTTGGAAGATATGTCCAAAAGCTCCAATCTCTCGATGATATAGTTTTCTCTAGAGAAGAACCAGGAAAAACTCTAGCAGAAGGAGGCTATGCAAGGCTAAATTTCTCAGAATTCACAACCTCACTTCGGGAAGCAGGCTTGAAGTTGCCTTAAGGGCCTGAAGCAAGATCTCTAGGACAGAGTGGGGGGATTCCAAAAAGCCAACTGGAGAGGGCCACAAATAAAAGGATGAGAAATGAATGGGAATGAAGAACCCAAGACAGCTACAAGAGCCATGGTTGTGGTAGCATGAGGATTTGAAGGAGCGGGCAATGCAAGTTGCAACAGCCTGATATTAACGGTATACCCGAGTCAGGGATGACATCAGCTTTGTGAGACATAGGCTTTGTTGATCAAAACCCTTATCTGTGGATCATTCATAATTTATCACTATTTCATCCGCAAATGGTATTTGTTCATATTGCTCGTAGCAAATTCCATTTTATTTATTTCTGTTGCAAGTAATTATTTGTTGTGCACAAGTTACAACCCATAATGATTGCTTCAGATCAAAGACTGATGTGTGTCACCTGCTGTTGTCTTGTCTCCAGGGTTCACCATCAGTTTCAATTTTTTGAGCATAATATATACTTTGCCTGGAAGCTCAACTATTCCTGTCAAAAATTGGATTCCATTTGTTGGTACCAATTATAGTGCCATTGCTTTCAAAAAGGCATTCTCCTGACTGACACCTTGTGGCATTTGGTTCGATGCTTGTGCCTCTGCTCTTCATACTCTGGCCCTGTGTAGCTGATTCCCAAATTAATTTCATATATTTCTACCAAAATAAGGATTACATATTTAAAGTTTCGGTGTATGCTAAACCAGGTTTCAGTATGTACTAAACCAAGTTTCACAATCTATTAAACTGTTGTAAAAATTGAGGGAGACTTAATGAATAGAGCTTCTCACTTCTAGAAAAGATTCCTTTATGAACTGAAAGCAAAGTCAAAAGGCTCAACGAATGTCATAATTTTCTTCCACACTTGAAAGAGGAATAATGAAGTAGCGTTGCTGAGAATATAATTGTCTATCTTCTTTAGTTGATTCCTGTGATCCAGGACTTTCAGCAATAAAATCTCTTGTAACAGCGATTCTGAAAGTGAAATGTATGTGCAGTAAAAAGCAGCTGCATATTTCCTCGTATAATTTAACCTAAATTATGAAACCGCGGCGACAAACCTCCACAATTATCACATAATTTCACTCAATGAAAACGCAGAGAAAAGGACATTAATCTCAAGGATTTTCACACAATCGATGCCGCTTCGTGTTTCTCATACATTAGCATTAACAGGTTGGATTCCATCCTCCAGAGATGCTATCAAATTCTTCTTTTGCGAGGCTCCATACACTTCACATCATTACAAATGAACAATGAGACTGAATCTAAAGTGTCCAGCATTTTCGTAACTTTTCAGTGACAGTGTTAATATGAGATAAAGGGACTTCAGGGACTTCATAAATTCGTAAAATTGCGTCTTCCCGACATTTCAACTTCATAAATCTGCTCCAATTTAACTCGTTAAGTGGCAATGTGGAAAGACAGTCAGTTATTTTCATTAATTTTCAGACAATAACTAGTCCAAGCATCGGAAATGCTGCCTTTAACAAAGATATTACCAAGATTCCATCAACTCATCTTCCAGACACTGCTATGAGAGTCTAAATGCCAGAGCAATGCCTTTATAAACAAATTTGCTAGAATTTCGTAAAATTATTATAATATCCTTTGGGAACGGAACAAAACTCGCTGCAAATTTTACTTACCATAATCGTTTGACATGCACTGTCCTCGCCCTATTCTGAGCCATTTCCTCATCCGACCCCGCGAGGAGCTCCGAGTGCTCCCGAAGACCTGGCAGGTCCCGCTCACAGGTCCATAAAACAAGCTGGGAAAATGCGCTGCCACGGGCTGAAATTTGAAGCTTCTGAGCGGAAGCGTTGAATGCAGTTAGGGCTAGAAGCAGAATACAAGGGCATGGGATTCGATGCTCAGATCTGAGAAATTTTCGTAGTAGCAAGTAGGTACAGGAGGAGTAACCACAACACGACACAAATATGGATACAGAACAAATATAATTAAAATATCAATATAAATATATATTAATCGAATAATTATTAAAGTAATTTGGTGGCATAATTATGAATTTTACTATACAAAATACGTGCTCATATTCTCGATTGCATTTATTTTAACTTAGGCTCTACTCCACTTATTTCCGTAGGCCTCATGAGGTATATTTAACAATTTAATGGACGGACAGCGGGTTCCCTTTCACCTCAAGCTTTCAAATTAATTATTATTATCCAAAGCGCAGGTTGTTTGGATCATTCTAAAAATAAGAAATTCAATCACAAATATCTTTTTGTTTTCAACAAAATCACGAATGACTTTGTTTTTGGTTTTTACATGGTACAATTTCAAGAATTTCGAGCCTCAACGCGTTCCTACGTAAAATACGCTATCAAATATTTAGCACAGAACATAAGGGACAGCTAGCTTTAGGATTGATTCTCGAATTTCAATTTTACAATTAAATTATTTCACACCCAATTTTACATGAGGATGAATCTTTCCCACACATAATTTTATTTTTTATTTTTTTTTAGTTTATCTATACTATATTATAGTATTTTTCTTTGTTTTAGGAAATAGAAAATTGATCTACAATCTTCAAAAATGTCTTTCAATCACGAGTTTTAAGCTTTTTTAAAAGTAAAAATCCAGTTAACAATCTTCAAAAGCTAGCAGTATAAAATCTAAATATAGTTTGTCCTCTAGCTCAGATTACAAATAATCTTCCCTCTTCAACCAATTCTTCAATGCAGATATATCCATGTTGAAGATTCAACCCTTTCTTTGAGAGTTCATCTACACCATGATTGATCTCCCTATATATGTGTGTAAAGGATATAAAATTAAAGGATTTGATAAGAGCTGAGACACTATCCTTCCAGTGTTCCAAAGAGGAAGTATTGTGAGTACTCACCTCATTTGCCCAATCAATCACATTTTTTGAATCCCCAAAAACATTCATTGAAGTAAATCCCATATCCTTTGCACATGTTAAAATTCCCCATAGTGCAGTTAGCTAAGCCTTTATGTTTGTGCCAACTCCCCCATTCAAATGTATCTTATAGAAGTAATTCCTTTCCCTAAAAATAATGTCCCCACATCCACAATTGTTGGATTGAGCAGCCCCATCGAAATAGCTCGTAGGAATATTCATATGGTTGAGTGGTAGTTGGATATTTATGTTACGATGGACATTAATCATTAAACCCATCTCTTTAAAATTGCCTACAATTTGAATGCTAGTTTTTAAAATATCAGGAGGCATATCTTCAAATATAGCAGAGTTCCTTTTTCTCCATATTCCCCGCATGATATAAAAAGAAAGGGAGACATAGTCAAGATTCAAATCCTTCCAATGCTTGATACATTCTTGAATATTGTTTATATTCCAATCTGAATTGATGTTCAATTTAGAATATTCTACCATACCCCAGCGCAAATGAACATTGTATAAACAAATGGGTGATAGTTTCTATCTCAACCTTGCACATTGGGCATCTTCCAGGTCCGTAATAACCTGTTTTTCCTAGATTATCCCATGTCAGAACTTTATTCTTTAAGCAGAGCCATCCAAAAACTTTTAACTTTAAGGGGAGTTTCCATTTCCAGATATTAGTATACCACCATAAACGATTTGTGACCATCGAGGAATTAGTGATATGTATATAGGCCTCCTTTATTGTTACTTTCCAATCCTTCGAAATTCCATTCCAGTATAAGCAATTTGCATCTTGTGTCAACCTTACCCCTGCCTGATATAGGTCCAAAATATAAGAATTCCATACAACTGTCCATTCCCCTTCCAATACTAGATCCCTGTGACATAACCAAATCGTACATAAACTCAGAGGATGTACAAATTTCTGAATTTGATTCAAATAGAAGATCCCCTATGATAAAGGATACATACCAACTATTGTGGGAGACGTGAGTTACCAATGGATCCAACAAAATCATCCTTACCAATCCTTACCATAGTACCATCTCCAATTTTCCACTGTAAGTTTCCAGCTAACCAATGTTTTATCTTCAACAATGAATGACAAATGAAGGAGACCTCAGTGGGTGCAAAAATGTTTGAACTAACCCAAACATATACATGGGTGTCCAAAAGATATTTTTCCTTTATCACATCCAACCATAGACCTTCTTGACCAATCACTCGCCATAAAGTTTTGATAGTGAGAGCCCATCCAAACCATTGAAAATTCTTAAGTCCCCATCCTTCTGCCTTTTTAGGCCTAGACAAATCCTCAAGTTTTACAAAATGTATCTTCCTCTTGTCAGCACTACCAACCGATATGGAATTTGTTATCAATGAATCAATTTTCATTAGAATAAATTTTGGCATCAAGGTTATGTGCATCCAATAAACAGGCATATGTTTGCAAAACAACTTTGATGACAATGAGTCTCCCTCCCCTAAATAGCCATTTTGTAGTCCATAAGTTCGACTTCCTTTCAAATTTCCCTATCAGACATAGTCAATCTTGTAAAACATATTTATTTGGTTCAAGGAAGAACCCCAAGTATGTAAATCCTTGTGCTAAATGCTTAGCCTGAATAGTAAATAGTTTAGAAATATTCAATAAAACTCCATCATCCACCTCATACTCAATGAAAACAAACTTTTCTTTACTCATGTGTAAGCCTGTAGTGTTAAAAAATCACAAAGGCAGAAAGATTTTCTTATCTTGATAATTACTTGTGATTTCTTTTAATTCTTGTTATCTTCTTTTATGTCTTCTTATATTTTATTATCACCAAGCAACTACCAAAACATAAGTGCATAAAGATCAAAACAATAAGGGCACAGGATGTAGGCTCTCAACCATGGAAAAATCCCTCTCCTAGGGGAAAATCCAAACTTCTCCTCTTCCTTTATAACCAAATCAAATGAGACAACCAAGACCCTTGACCGAGACAAAGACCTCCTCTAATCCACCAAATTAGCCTCCGAATATAGTCCTTCCAATTAGCTTCTAATCAACAATAATTAAACTTCTTCAATATTGCATCTACCATAAATTTCGGCCCTACTGCATCAGAATTTCAGCCTTACTGCAGACCTGCAATTTTGGCCCCTCCTGCAATTCAGAATTTCGCACATTTGAACCATAAATAAGAGAAAATTATCTTATAGACTTTGTTAGGGTTCCTCCTTTCTTCGTTAGGGTTTTCTTCTTCTTTTTCAAGTCTTCTTTCTTGCCTTTGCACTTCCTTCAATTGCATGTCAAACTCTTGATGAATGGATGCCACAATAAGTCAAATTGCACTTCTATATATGGTATTTTTGTGTGGTCGAATTCCCTTTATGAGGCTAACTTGAATAGAGGGTAGGCCAACTTGGTGGAGGAGCCATAATTAACCAAATTACATCAAAATGATTTTTCTTCTTTGATACAAAAAGACCAATGAGGGTATGTTACATGATGATAAGGACTATGACACATGACACAACCCTATAAGCACTTAATGGGTGCTTTGACCTAGAAACATAATCAAATGAGCATGAAACCCATGCTTTTAAATATTTTTTCTTTGACAATATTTCTTTTTCTTTTCTTTTGACAAATACATTAGATCATGAGCTAAACAATGATTATGAAGATCGATACTAGTTACTTTTTCAACACTCCCTCTTAACAATGGAGGTATTCATAATTGTTTAATCAGTACAATGTTGACCTCAATTTGAAATGTTCCAAGAAGAGTACAACAACATACGCAATGCTAGATACCAAACTGCGAAGGTATCATATCAAAGATCCAAGTGTCAAGACATTATTTCAAGGATCCAAGTGTCATCATCAAGACACCAATTCAAGGATCCAAGTGTCATTTCCAAGACACTAATTCAAGGATATAAGACACTAACAGGGACTAAGGTGTCATCAAGGAAACATGCCACTATAGGTACCATCAGGGTACAACCCTGGTATTAATCCAGCATGATATAGATGCCATCTAGGTCTCCATGCCAAGACACCAACCCTCACAAGGATCTAGGTATCATCAAGGTCAAACACTAAAACGGAGCTCCATGAGACCAAGATACCCTCCCACGTTGGGATTTAAACATCATCAAGGCCAAACTATAACTAAGAGCTCAACACCAACCAGGGCAAGGTGTCCTCCCAAGTACTGTCATACAAGCATTTTATTGTACTCATATCTCCCTCTCAACCAAATTAAAGATATCCACCAATGATTCATCAAATATTCAAGCTTCTTAGGGAGATATCAACACATCAACTACGTGTTCATTCATTTGAACATACGGTAGCCTCACGACCCCAATCACTTCCAATATATTGGTTCTTATTATCAATATGCTACCACAATCTCTGAGGTCCTCAACCATTCTGATGTTGTTTTGTTAATCATAATATCCAAACAAATCTCGACAAAAGCTTCCTTTTCCAATCTTTTAAATCAACACCAAACTCAGCCTCAACACTTCTCAAAATAACCAAGTCTTCCTCATGAATAACCATTAGTAGTGCTTCATCCATTCTCCAATTCTTTTCCTTATTGACATTTTTCAAGATCATCTTCTCTTCTTTAACTATGGTGGATTTACACTCTCTTTTTTCATTCAAGCTCCTTCTCAACTTAGGGGGGTCAATAACTTTATTCTTCTAGGTACATAGGCTTTTTCTTTTGTATCATTGTATCATTGGAGAACTTCGACCTTCCAAAACTTCATTCCTTCATATGGCAACAAGGCCATCATTTACTCATTAATGTAAACTTCAAAGTCATAAGGGTTCTTGCAGCTCCCTCTTTCCATCATGCTCATCATCATCATAAGGTCATCATCAAGTATGAGGTAGGCATACCTATTTACAACTTCTTACAAACTATGAGCCTACAAATCTCAACAACAAGTACAACCAGTCACACAAATATATGTGTACAAGAGCATGAAATTAACGTTATCAATAACATGTTATCACAATGAGATCATCTAAGGTTATCAAAACTTCAAACAAGAAAATAAACCTTAAATTTTAAAAAACTAAACCTAGTTAAGGTTTCAATTGTAAGAAAGCATTTACACCTGGGGTTACATTTTTATGCCCTAGACTCTTACAACAACCTTTGCTAGGGTTTTGTCACAAACCTTAGATATTATTATCAAAAAATAGATATCCAATAATTAAATCATGTTAGGGTTTCAACCATAACGAAAGCATCTAGGGTTTCTCTTTTAAATCCTTGGATCTTATTTCGAATTTTACTAGGTTTTTCATCATAAACCCTGGATAATATCATCAAACCCTAAAAACCCAAGGTTTTATTGTATGTTTAGATATCAACAAACCCTAAAAATCTAAAGGCTAGGGTTTCACCAAATAACAAAAGATAGTTATTACAAGGGTTGATTTAATCTGAACACCCTAACAAAATAATATTTACGATTCTATGGAAAAACCCTAGACATGAGAGAGTTATTAATATAAAGTAAGTTTTAAAGACAAAAATATCTTGCCTTCTTTTATGAGAAGGACTTGCTACAAATCTTATGATTTTAAACATACCTTGAGTTATTGTCTTTACAAACCTTGAAGGGCTTTCTTTGTAACAAAGCTTCTCAATTCTTCCTTTTGGAGGCTCCCTCTGAATCTAACCACCATCCTTTCTTCTGCATAATATACCTACAATCCTTCTTCCAAAGAAAACACAAGGAGGATTTTCATCAAGCATAAAAAATAAAGCTTAATATGTCTAGAGGGAATCAACAAAATATTGAAGGAAATAAGGTATATTTATATTTTCTAAAAAGGTAGAAGCTCCCTGTTGATTTTGCATCAATCTAGCTTTTTGAGGGATTTCTTCAACTTACCAAAACAACTCAAGAACTTTTTAAAAAAACATATTTGATTTATAAACCCTAAAAATAAAAAAGAAAAATTGAACGTAGAGTCAAACATAAGAGAAACTTCACAAGACCTAAAAACAATAACCTATACTATAAGTAAAGGATATACAAGGGTAATATCCCTACAAACTTAGTATAATAAGTCTTTGACTTCAAAGTCCTCAATTTTGGTCTTCTTTGGTGGAGCTTCATCAACTACAATTGTAGCTTGATATCTTTCTCTCTTCTTATTCTTAGGATTATCAGGACATTGATTCTTATAATGTCCCATCTTGTGACAATGATAACATTCTATTTTAGACTTGTCAATGTCACACTTGACGAAATATAGATATTTTTGCAGACTTCAATAGGTTTTCTTCTTCAAACCAACGTATCGGGAACCAAAAATTCTATATTACCTTTCAAGACTTCCTTCCTTCTTGTAGATGAATTCCTTCCTTAAGATGATGAGAGCTATTGATCTTCACGTTTCCTTTTTCTTCTTCTACTTCGCCTTAGTTCTGATACCATGTTAGAAAAACAGAAAGGCAAAAAGATTTTCTTATCTTGATAATTAGTTGTGATTTCTTTGAATTCTTATTATATTCTTTTATGTCGTCTTTTATTTTCTTATCATCAATCAACTACCAAAACGTAAGTGCAAAAAGATCAAAACAACAAGGACATAAGTTGTAGGCTCTTAGCGAGGGCGAAACCCCTCTCCTAGGGGAGAACCCAAAATTATCTTCTTTTCCTTTAGAACCAAATCAAATGAGACAACCAAGACCCTTGACCAAGACAAAAACCTCCTCCAATCCACCAAGTCAACCTCCCAAGAGAGTCCTTCCAATCAACTTCTAATCAACAATAGTTAACCTTCTTCAATACTACATCAACCACAAATTTCAGCCATATTGCATGAGAATTTCGACCTTACTAGAAACCTACAATCCAGAATTTTGCACATGTGAGCCATAAATAAGAGAAAATGATCTTCTATACTTCTCTAGGGTTCCTCCTTTCTTCGCTAGGGTTTTCTTCTTCTTTTTCAAGTCTTATTTCTTACCTTCACACTTCCTTCAATTGTAGATAAAACTCTTGATGATTGGATGCCACAATAGGTTGAATTTCATGTCTATATATAGTCTTTTTGTGTGGTCGACTTCCCTTTATGAGGTCGACTTTAATAGAGAGCAGGTCGGCTTGGTGGAGGAGCTATAATTGACCAAATTACATAAAAATATATTTTCTTCTTTGATAAAAAAATCCCAATGAGGGTTTGTTACATGATGATAAGTATCATGACACATGACACAACTCTAGAAGCACTCAATGGATGCTTTGACCTAGAAACATAATCAAATGAGCATGAAAACCATGCTTATAAATATTTTTTCGTTGACAATAATTCTTCTTTTTCTTTTCTTTTGACAAATACACGATATCATTAGCTAAACAACAATTATGAAGGTTGATACTAGTTACATTTTCAACATGTAGCACTGTTGAAAGTAACAAAAATTTTGTAATAAATTCTCCACTCCATAAGGGCATCATTGCCAAATAGAAGAACATCATCTGCAAAAAGTAGATGGGTGATAGATTAATTCTTAGAGACCCTAATGCCTGTAATATAACCCCTCATCCTTTCCAAATGTATAAGTCTACTTAATCCTCCGATAACAATGATAAATAGCCAAAGAGACAAGTAACAACCTTGTCTCAAGCCTCTAGTAGGCTTGAAGAACCGAGAAGGGATCCCATTTATCAAGGCTAGAAATTGGACCAAAGTTACACACGGCATAATCCACTGGACCACATCATAGGAAAGGCCAATCTTATAGAGTGTCATATACATAAACCCCCAATCAACACATTCATAAGCTTTCATAAGATCTAATTTTAGGATGAGAGCACTTTGATGCCTCTTTTTTATCGAGTGTAAACACTCTTAGGTCACCATGATGGCGCCATGGATTTGACTTAATTTAAAAAACCCAAATTGTTCTTTATATATATGGTGATGATAAATTTTCTCTCAACCTGTAAGCTATAATCTTAAAGATCAATTTATACACCGAATTACACAAAGAAATGTGTCTAAAATATCTGTAAGAGAGTGCCTTAGAGGACTTTGGAATGAGCGTTATAAAAGTAGAGTTTAGTGCCCCAAAGACCTTTTTTTGCATCTAGATTGTTAAACCAAATGCATGAGGTATTCTCCCACTAGATCAAAAAAGGCAGAAAAATCTCCATCATCTAAGCATCTAGTCTTGGACTTTTATATTTGGCAAAAGCCTTTAGGACCTTCTCTACTTCATAAATCATAACTAGCCTCCCATTATAATCAGCCTCATTAGGCATGAAGAAAATTCGATATGTATGTAAAACATTTAACTGATTATCAATGTCAACGCTATTCTTGGTAGCTTATATACCCTAAAAATATCTTATTGCCTATGATTGTACATCCTTCCAAGAAGAAATCATATTACCGTTTGTGTCCTATAATTCCCATATAGAGTTCCCATGTTTATGCTGCGTAGAAAAATGATGAAAAATATTGGTGTTGTTATATCCAACCTTTATCCAAATCGCTTGGATCTTCAAGCACCATTCTTCCACCTGTAGCCTCGACAGATATCTTTTCCTGCCCTCTAGTTTTAGTAATTCCTTTTTGGTTTCTTCCAAAAAGTAATTTGGATGAGTTTGATTGCCTAAGGCTTTCACTTTCAAATCAATTTCCTCCAACTCATGTTGGTTCTGCTTCTTTTTTTCTCTCTCTAGACCTTTAATTGTCCTTTTTATCTCCTGAAGTTTGTAGACCATCTAGTCCATATGAGAATCAAAACCAATCACCTGTGGACTCATCCAATTCTTACTGACCAAAGACAGAAACTCCTCCTTTTCCAACGAGGCATGGTTAAACTTGAACGGAATATTTGTGTGGCAAATATCATCTTTCAATTGAATAAAAATTGGTTAGTGGCATGATAAGCTAAAAGAGTGAACGCAAGACCAAATATTTCCCAAATTTTCTAATAGGTCTTCCTTAATTAAAAAATGGTCCATCCTTTTTGCAATTCCATCAGTCCCAGTCCTCCCATTATTCTAAGTAGGTTGGGCCGAACAAGGGGCTATATCCTTCAAGTGGTGATGAGTAAATACATCATTGGAAAAACCTATTAGATGATACATCCTACTACGAACTCCCCAAAATTCCACTATTTGATAGGGAGAGATTTAAGTCACCAACAAATATAAGTGAATTAACTCTTATAATACCACATTCAACCAACATATTCCAGAAAACTTGTCTTGGGTGAAAGGGGCCATAACACATTACAATTTGGATCCTGGTGGATAAACCAGTAATGAAGATCCCAGCCTCTGACCTGTATGCATTGAATTGTGCCACCCTTAGGTCCCACATGGTGGCTAAGCCTCCAGAAAGGCCATGACCTTCAATCAAATTTAAATTCCATCTAGGACACATATTGAGCAAGTATGGCCTCACTTTTTCAACTTTAGCCATAGTTCTTGCACGAGAATCACATATGGGTGCTAAGATTGAATCAGGTGTTTGAGGGAAGTTTTTTTAGAGGTTCCTCCTAGATCTCTAATATTTAGGGGCATCATAATCATGGGGGAAAAGTAGATGAGGGTATATCTCTAATATCCTTGGAAATTTCATTGTCTACAAGTATCAAAGGAGGTGAAAACTTCCAAGAGGTGTTCATCTTAACCCCCCCAGGATTATCACCCAATCTCCTCCTAGCTAATATTTTGGTTTTCCTAATAGTAACATTCCAAGTAGATTTTGGAGGAGGTATAGTAGGAGAGAAGGCAACAAAGAAGATAGGTAAAGGCTCCAGTGTGGATATATAATCCAGTGGCGTAAAAGGGGGATTACCTTTTGTATTCGAATAGGGAGGCATAGTAGGAAGAGAAATGAATTGAGGCTCTTCAAAAGACCCAAATTGAATGTGAAAAGGTTATGACCCTGAAGAATCCCATGTATCAAAAGTCAAATTGATAACATCAGGTCTAAAAGAGGGGAAATGGCTAGGTTATCGACAATCATTAAAGTCCTGATTACCAAGAATTTTTGGAGGGAATGAATTCAGTAGTGGAAAATAATTAAAAATGAGTGAGATTCCCATACCCCTTGTCTTAATAGAAGGATTTTGATAGGGCAAGAGATGTATCACCCCCAATAGAACAATTTTGAGGAGTGTGGATCAGTGAATATTACATTAAAAACAACCTCAGAAGGTCCAACTATTTTGGGCAATGGTGAAAATAAAAATGGTGGAGAAGCCATACATGAAGGGTTATGAATTGAAGTGGAAGGCAAATCATTACCATCCTGATAGCTACTACAAGAGTTCAACTTGGACATCTCTAGTGGAACCGATTGGTTTGAAATAAAGTTCATGCGCTTATGACACTTGTGGATTAGATGCCCTATCTGGTAACATCCCAAGTAGCAAAAGAGGATGCGCTAGTATTTAATTCTTGTCTGTGCGTATTTTTCTCCCATCATAGGTCAATTTTCGCCTTTAAATCCCCTGCAAAATCAACTTCAATCAATAGTCACGCCACCTGTTTATCTACAACAGATAAAATTTTATCATAATTAGTTTTATGATGTTATTCCTTTATTATATGATCTTTTTTTTGTTTTGGAAAAATGGATTTAGTATTATCAATATGACAAAAATAAAAAAATACCTATAATTATTTGAAGTAGGTTAAAAAAAAAAAAAAAAAAAAAACAACAACAACAACAACTCATTTCTTAAAACATGTATATTAATATATGGATGATACCAAAAAAATTATAAGCTTGGTAGGACCTTTCTTTTCATCATTCAAAAAATAGGCAGGTTACATCCATATGTTGAATGGTTAGGTGGCCTCAACCTGCCTAGTGGGAAACCAGGTCTGTTTGCCACCTAACGACATGATAAGCCATCTAGAAACAAAATAGAATAAGTTTATCCATCCATGCTAAAAATGTTTGATTGTCCTTAAACTACCTAGCATCTAAATATCTATAAACATACTGAAAATATTGAAAAGATAAAAATTGTTGCATACACTAATAAGTAGAATAGAGGTGATACACCAGACTACTCTGCATTTGCTAAGTCAACTGAGACAAATCCTTTGCACTTGACCCGGGGAGTTCAGATTGCGGAATGCATGGGATATGTCTCTCAATGTGGCTGAGACTGTCGTTTTGTTGCTGTAACTAAAATTTAATTTGCTGAAAGTCTTTGCTATAGTCTAGGAAATCTTAATCAATCATGGTTGAGCCTGAAGGAATGTGTTTCAGGGCTTTAACCAAGAGGCTCTTCAACAACCAATACAAGTGAACAGTTTGCTTGTACTGAGAAATACGACCTCGAGATTGCCTCGAGTCGGGAACCAGAGTCTGCCATTCATCTAAGTCAAGGTCCAATAGTCATGCTATCTCATTTAACTCTGCCTCCCATTTAGCAATGAGCTGACGAACCGAGGTTGAGCTCGCGTGATACGTTGTAGCTGCTTCATCAATGATCCTAGAGGTGGATTTGAGCCCACGAGATTTACCAGTGGATGTGCTGGGATTGTTGGAGGTTGTGGCTGTTTGGTCCTTCTTTCGGAATCCACGAGAACCACAGGTTGTTCGACCTCCTCTGGAAGAAGTGCGGGCCATGATGGTGGAATTGTGACACAAAAAAAACAAACTGAACCCCACAAATTGACACCCATAATGTCGACCAGGAATGAGCCAAAACCTAGGAGAAGAGTGTTTCGAGGGGTCGAACCTGAGAGGACTTGTCAAGGAAATCATTTTTTAGAACCACAACCCTTGCAAAACCCAACGGTGGCCCCAATTGTGGTCCAAAAGCCTTAAAAAGAATAAGTCTCGCTGCTCAGAACCATAAGTCCAACAATAATTAGAACAACCGAGGGCAGAATTAAAAACCAATCCATTGCTTTGCAGAGACCTTGGGACATCATGGTCGTAGCCACAAAATTCCAAAGGAAACCTAGGGTTGGGTCGCTAATGATAGAGCCAAAGAGACCATGAACATCCCATCGGCCTAATCAACAAAATACCCATACAAGCCAACAAAACTCCATAGAGCACAAACACAAGAATATAGAAAACAAGACAACCTTCAAGCAATTTAGAGACAACAATAACCATTTCCAAAGAATACGTCTCCTATATCATTTTATGCAATGCATATCCCTTCTCCCATGAAACCCTCAGACAAAAAGAATGAGTCATGACAGAGAAATATGTGATAAGGCTAGGCACACACCCGAGACCGACGACCTAAACCCACTGTGAATGAACCAGAGCCTTGCGAGATACCTCCACAGAATTTTGCCACAGGTTTTCGTGTTGCTTGACTCCAAACTTATGCCAAACCCATACACAGACATAGGACTTACCAAATTGAACACCTAAAAGGTTGGGAGCATGTCGCATTAAAGAAACATTGCCACCTTCCTTAATTACATTGAATGTGTCCTTACGTTCCGTCGTCATTTCATGTGATACGAGAATGTGGGAGTGGCGAGGGATCACCTTGGGATCCGGAGAGTGTCCATCATACAATGATATGACTGATATTTGCTCGCTCGCACCCCGATCGGGAATATGGATGGTAATTTAGAGATAATACATTAAAAAATATTATTATGATTATGATGATTATTAATATCCACTAAGACCAATATGGTCTATCAAACCTTAAGAATGATCCGAATTTAAACAGGAACGCAAAAAATTATAGATATAACCATAAATACAAATATGCAACAGAAATAACACTTCATTTCATTACTATCAAATACTGAAATATGCTTATAAACTGAATGGAAATAAGACTAGCTCGAACAATGGTAGGTTATCTCTGAGAAGAGATGTGGTAGGTACATGCCTCTGAACTATGTTACAATGAGGCTCAAGGGCCTATTTATTATTGAAAAAATGAGAAAACCCTAAAAATCCAAAACCCTAACCCCAGGATATGTAATGATAAGAGTTTGTGAACCTCGTTGTGGTTAGTTGGGAAACCAACTTTGCGGGGTCATAACTTGGTCATATTATCTTCGTTCGGTGCGTACGATACCTTGTTGGAAATGTCTCTACAAGTACTACAATATTTGCCGCAACGGGCTAAAACAAATGTCATTTAGGGGGTCAAAAATGCTCCAGAAGTTCAGGACCCGGAAAACTACTAAAAATAATAAATGTTGAAATAAACAAGGAAACAAATGAAAATGATTGGAGGTCTAGGTGGGATAGGTGGGTGGCCACCAATATCCACCTAGATCATTCCTCCCTCCTTCGGAAGCAATGGCCCCCATTGCGTGCAGAGCCTCCATGAGGTGAGGAAATTTTTGTTGAACCTGGTCCCTGGTGAGCCACTTGCCTTAGTGCAGGAGTTGGCCATCTTTGACAACCCGATATAGTTGGATCTTTTACTAGCGAGTGTTCTTGACTTGTGTGTCCATAATATTATCAATTATGGTCTGTTCCATGCAGTCTGGGTTTAACTCTATTGGTGTGAGTTGTTCTACAATGTTGATATGTCCAACAATGATGGGAAGTATGGTCGAAGGCGGTCCACATTGATCATTGGGTGCAAGCCAAGGAATGGGGGAATACTAAGCTCAAAAGAATTGTCTCCCACAACCTTGGCAATGGTGTAAGGACCATATCAGAGTGGTTTGAACTTTTTATGGGCTCTGGTAAGGCGTTCTTTCTGCAAATGCAACCAAACTTTGTCGCCCACCTGAAACTTGTGTGGCACCCGATGTTGATCATGTGGTTGCTTATACTTGGCATTTGACTTCTCCAGGATGTCATGAACCTGCTACCAGATGCATTGGATGCGTTCAATAAATCTAGTCACTTTATCAGCCTTAGACAATACATGTTTGGATTCTATCTGCGTAGTCGCATGAGGCATGACAACATCAATAAGACACAATGGTTGAAATCCTAGACCCACTTGAAAGGGACTACGACCAGTCAAGCTCTATTATAACTGTGTTGCACATATGGAAGACTCTCATTCCAGGTTTTAGGATGCTTGGAGTGTACATGTGGAGTATGTGCACTATCATCCTATTGACGAACTTCCTGTGGTCATTAGCCTGGGAATGGAAGGTAGTCGATTTGGTGAGATTGGTATCCAATAGTGTTCAGAGGCTTGACCAGAATATGCTCAAGAACCTGCTATCTTGATCTGATATAATGGTCTGCGAGATCCCAAAATGTACCCCTACTTATTCAAAGAAGATTTTGACAGTTTCCTCCATTGTGATACTCTTATTGTAGGCCACCAATATAGCCATCTTAGAAAATCTGTCCACGACCACAAATACACAGTCATTACCATGCTTGGTAGAAGGGAGGCTAGACATATAGTCCATGGAGATGGATTCCCATGGCTGGCTGGGAGTAGGAAGAGGAGTGTACAGGCCTTACTTCTTGATGGTTGGCTTGGCGATGGCACAGGCAGTGTAAGATCTAATATATTTCCCAACATCTAGTCGGAGTTTGGGTCAATAAAAGTACTTTTGTAGTATAACCACAATTTTCTCCACACCAAAGAAACCTGCGACCCGACTATAGTGTACCTCCCAAATCAGCTTGGCAAGCTCGCTTGAAGGAATAAAAAGGTGGCCCAAGTAGCATAATAATGCGTCTTGGAGGTGGAAATTAGGAACTTTCTTTCCAGCTACTAGCATCTAGTATGTCGAGGCAAAATATGGATCATTTTTGTATAGTTGCGGCCATCTGGAGGTCTCATGACCACGAGAGTTAAGAATAGTAATCAATGTTGCAACTGCGGGCCAGCTGAGGCAGTCTGCAACATGATTGGTGTTGCCCTTTTTGTATTTAATGTTCAAGTGGAATTGTTGCAGATATGTAGACCAATTTTGATGGCGATCATTCTGCAACTTCCCATGTGTCTGTATAAACTGAAGAGGTTGGTGACCGATGTGGATGACCATCTCCTTCCCTAGAATGTAGTGATCCCATTGTCGACAAACCTGCATGATGAAATACATCTCTTTATCTTAGGTGGGTTACTTCTGAATTGTATCGGAAAGTGTCTCACTATGATAGGCCACTAGATGCCTGTGTTGGGTGAGGACTGCACCAATAGCATAGTATGAGGCGTCTGTCTCGATTTCAAATGGCTGCTACAGGTCTGGCAGTGTAAGTACTGGTGTAGATCAAAGGCAGTGCTTCAACTCAATGAACACCTTTTGTTGGGATTCAGACCAGGAAAACTTTGCTTTCACCCTGCCCTTAGTAATCTAACTCAAAGGCCAAGTGATATGGGAGAATCCCAACACGAACCTTTGATAGAAATTTGCAAGTCCAAAAAAGTAGCGAAGCTCCGTCAGAGTGGTCGGGGCTGGCCAATCCCGAATGACTTAGATCTTGGTTGGGTCCACAGGCACGCCACGCTCATCTATGATGTAACCCAAGTATTGGAACTAGCTCATGCCAAAGGTGCATTTCTCCAAGTTGGCACACAGTTTGTGCTGCAAAAGGGTTTGAAGTACTTGTTGAATGTGTTGCAAGTGTTCTTTCCAACTCTTGTTGAAGATGAGGATGTCATACAGATAAACCACCACAAATGAGTTGGTGAAGGGCCGCAAGATGTCGTCCATTAGCCTCATAAAGGTAGCAGGGGAATTTGTTAACCTGAAGGGCATAACCAACCATTCAAAAAGGCCTTCCTTGGATTGAAAGGCATATTTCATACATCGGTGGGCTCTATTGGAACCTGGTGATAACCATACTTCAGATCAATCTCGCTGAAATACTTGGCCCCTTGAGTTGGTCCAATAGGTCATCAATCTGTGGGATTGGATACCTGTTCCTAATAGTGATTTTGTTTAGTGCTCGATAATCAATGTAGAGCCTTTAGGTTCCATCCTTCTTTTATATAAGTACAATTGGGCTCCCACAAGGCGAGGAACTTGGTCGGATGTGCCCTTTTTGCAGCAACTCCTGGATTTTCCACTTGATCTCTTCATTTTCCATAATGGAGTGGCGATAGATCGAGCCTTTGCTCTGGGAGTCAGATCGATTAAATTGTTGACCTGACAATGCAAGGGTACCCTTGTGGGTGAGGAGAAGATGTCCCCGTATTCTTCCACGACCGTATCCACCTTATTTTGCTACTTCGAGGAACCCTTCCCGGGGCCATGGATGTGGCTACGACCTTCCCCTTACTTTTAGAGCAAATCAGAAAGAAAACAAATTTCCCAGTCTGGGAGATGACCTTACTGCATTGCTTAGTAGAGATCAAAGAGATGGAAATAGGTGGGGCTACCTCTGGTATCCTGTATAACTTAGTACTAAAAGAAATAATAACAAAGCGAGGTGTAGACTCATATACAACATGCCACTTCCATAAGTATGGTTGTCCTAATAATGCATCACAAAATTCAAGAGGAGCAACATCACACAATACCTCATCCATGAAGGGCTTGATGTTGTAGGGAAGGCGACATTATTGGCTAATGCAGAGATCTCGTGCTTTGTGAAGTGATCAGGTGCTCAAAACTAGGTTCAAAATTCAAAGTGTAAGAATCATTATAAAATTAGCTTCAGATTGAAGAAATCGTCATTCTGATTCCAACAGTGCGAACGACACTCAATTCTAAGCTCGTATGCAGAAGTTAGAGCAAGTCAAAGTATAGGTTTGACTTGCTCACATGGCAGGATTAGATCATGTGGCAAGGTCCTTCAGTGAATGAGGAGGCACCAAGTGGTAGGCCACCAATGGCCCCTTCATTTTGCAAATTACAGTCACAGGCAGATCGATGTTAAAAATCGGCCCCTAAGCAGGGAAGAGTGCAATGCGATAAGGCAAGCGGAAAGGCCTTCAAGAATCGGCCGAAGGTGCGATACGATGGATCACAATCGCAGATCGGGGAAGGGAAGGCTTTACGAAAAATCAACCCTTGACATACCCAGGTTGCGATGTGATGGATCGCAGATCACAATCACACATCGCAGGAAAAACAAAAGGCCGCTTTATGTTACCTGCCGATTACGATGTACGATAAGTTCTTGGATGTGATGCGACTATGTGTTACAGTTAATTGTGTCCTCGAGTCCGCTAGATCGCAATTACACAATCGCCTGCCGCATTCATAGACAACGAAGCCTGCTAGTCCTCACCAATTGTGATTTGCGATGAATAGTCGACTGACTAAATATGGCCCGCCGCGTGGCAAAATTTTCGCCCAGTTAGCAGATTTTTGGAGCTAATTTGTAGGATTATGTCGGGTTTGGAGAAATTTGTGGAACGAATAGTGGGAAAACAAGGGGAAGTCATAACTTCTTCATTTTTTCACCAAATTGGATGCAAAAAGAGTCTAGATAGCCATTTTTGGACATTCCACTGATTGGAGTAGGTTTCAGAAGCATTTGAGTATTGCAAACACAATTTTTTACGCTTTTGAGCATAATAGAGAGGCCCAAGCCATTACAAGTTGGACCAGGGAGACGTAGCCTAGGAGGGGTGAACTCCTTTATCATGTGCTTGTTGCAATGTGTTTTTGATGATGTTCTGTACATGTTTATGTTGATGTTCAATTTCTGAATTTATGTTAAATTGGTCATAAAATTAACATAAAAACTCTTCATTTCACTTGCAAAAATGAATGAATCCTTAAGCACAATGAAAGCATTTTGTTTATAATCTGAGGAAGATCTTAGCACTGCAAACTAATATTCTAAATCAGATCAATTTGGTATCAGAGCACTAGGTTTGCTTTGTGAAATAAGGATTTAATTGTTTGCAAGTTTATGTCATGCTTACAAGGTTACGACTCAAATGAGGTGAAGGAAAGCTGGTTGGAAGCCTTGAAGTTGGGTCAAGGGGAAGAAGAGCAAGGTTGCCACAATATCTAACACCAGTTCAACCTCAAGTTACAGTTGAGACTCCATAGATCATGTCTCATGAAGGAGAACCTACAAACATGACAAAAGATGAAAAGACCTTCAGAAAGGCTTTCTTTGATATGATAGAGATGGTGAAGGTCCTCTATGAAGAGAGGAATAACAAGAGGAGAAAGTTCCAAATCTTCCAAAGGAGAAGGCTCTTCAGGAGGAGGTAATGGAAAAGGAGGTAATGGGAATGGATACAAACCTCCACCCTATCCACCATCTTCTTCATCTTCTTCTCCACAAGCATCTTCACCCTCTTCTACTAATACAACCCTTACTCATACTCATCATCATTTTTCAAAAGGAATTGGTAAATCACACTTTTTAAAACCTGATGTTAAATTCAAGTTGCCCATGTATAATGGTGAAGTGAATGTAGAGAAGCCTGATAATTGGATTCTTCAGTTGGAGGTCTAGTGTAGGATTCAAAACCTTCGAGAGGATGACATATATATTCAGTTAGCTTCCTTGAGAATGGATGGTGCAACACTAGTATGGTGGGAATAGAAGACCCAAGAGGAGAATAAAAAACACGATAAGATCTATATTTCTTGGAATTATTTCATTGTTGCAATCAAAAGACAATTTTACCCTCTAACTTATATGCAGAAAGCCATCATGAATTGGTAGAACTTTAGACAGCTTAAAGGTAAAAATATGCAAGATTACACCTAAGAATTCAGAAAAAAAGGTCTCTAATGTTAGCTGTAGATTTGCAGTCACAGGACACATTGTTGAAGTACATAGAGGGTTTACACAGTTATCTTAGCCACACTATCTTAATGTTTAATCTCAGTAATCTAGATGATGATGTGTAATCTTGAGGCAAGAGGGGAAAACACCCAAGAAGAAGGTATTAAAAATCCATTTGAGGGTAAAGAGAAAGGAAAGGGTTTCAAGGGAAAGAAAAATGCATCCATTAAAAAGGAAGGAGAGAAAACAATCTGTAAACATTGTTCCAGAGAGGGTAGCAATGAAGCTCACTGTTGGAAGCTTCATCACGAAATGAAACCAAAGAAATTCAACAAAAAAGGAAAAGAAAAGACAATTGCAATCACTCAAGAAGAGGATTTGGGATCCGAATCGGGTGATGAAATAAAAGTCACAGCCATGGGGTTTCAGGAAAAGGAATCCATTGCCAACACTAGTTCTTTAAACTCACATTATGAAACTCCAAATGAAAAGAGGAGAATATAATTGTTTCACATAAGGGTGATATTGAAACATAACAAGATTGATACGTTGTTTGATAGTGGCTCTCAAGTCAATCTTATCTCAAAAAACATTGTCAAGAGTTTAAATCTGGACACTATTCCACATCATAAACCGTATTCACTTGGATGGGTAAGTGATAATGCGCAATTGCAGGTTACAAGAAAGTGTAAACTCAAATTCGCAATCATTGCAAAATTCATAGATGAAGTGGAGCATGACGTTTCGTCGTTAGATATCTGTGGCATCATTTTGGGCAGCCCGTACCTTTATGACAAAAGAGCTATTTTCCATTGACATGAAAACAAATATCACACATTCAAAAATGGAGCAGAATATTTTGTGAGGGCTACAACAAGAAAACAAATCTTTCGTTTGTTAATGCAGGGCAAATGAAAAGACTAGTGAATTCGAGCAAGAATTTTATGCTTCTCATGATCAAACCCAAGAATGATATCGATTATGAAGCGTTTGATGGTTGTAATTCGAATTTGAAAATTGATTTGGTTTACATTGTTAACTAACCTAATGAATTGTTTCAGGAATCAAAGGGATTACTTCCCAAGACGGGAATCCACCCTGAGTTATAGTTGTAGTAAAAGTGTCTTCTTCCTAACATTGACATGTACAGGATGTCAATGATGGAAAGCGTAGAAATTAAGACACAAATCCAGGGATTGTTGAACAAAAGGATCATTCGGCCTACTCCTTTACCGTGTGGTGCACCTCTTGTTTTGTCACCCAAGAAGAATGGTAAGCATTTCCTTGAATGAGATTCAAGAAGTGGTTTTCATCAAAGTAGAGTTGTGGAAGGAGATATAGGGAAGATAACATTCAAAACCAGGGAAGGTTTGTTTGAATGGCTTGTTATGCTTTTTGGTCTTTTCCATGCTCATACTACTTTTATGCATATTGTGTTGAAGCAATTTCTAGATAGGATAGTCTATTTGGATGACATTTTCATTTTCATAAAATTTCATTATGAACATGTCATGTGTAAGAAAAACATACTTGATGTCATATGTCAAGAACATTTGTTTATGAAGATGTCAAGGAATATGTTGGATAAAACTTATTTGATGTTCTTGAGCTGTGAAATTAGTTCTTCCAAGCATGTTTAGGTTCCCAAAGGCTTTTTGGCAGTCTGCATGGGACGTGGAGAAGGTGAGTTGAAGTTAGACCTCTCCAAGATTGATGTCGTAACAGTCTGTGGTGGTATTGACTCCATTCCTGCAGACACAGGTGAAAGAATCATACATCCCCGTGAAGCCGCAGATGCCTTTGCTCTACTCGCAATTTATGCAGGCAGGCTCAAGATAGTCATTTGGATAAGAAGTTTTTTGGGAGAAGCCCAATGTTGGAGGATAAATTTTGTTAAATTTTATTCTATTGTAGTTCATTTGCATTCATTGGTAGTTGTGTAAAAGGTCTTCCAGTGGGGAGGCAAAAAACGAGAGGCATTTGATGCTTTAAAACAAAAGATCAGTACAACTCCAATACTTGCTTTTCTCGACTTGAGATAGTCATTTAAGTTTCAGGTTGTTGTATGTGACTATGCCATGGGAGCAGTCTTTATGAAATGTGGTAAGCCCATTTCTTTTCATTCAGAAATTTTCAATTTTAAAGTGTTTAAGTTGCAGCGACAAAGACACTTCTATTGGATGGGTTTTCTTCTACTATTCCACTTGGTCAAATGGTATAACAAAGGTATAAGCGACATGTTTGTTGATGTACTTTCTAAGCCTATAGTTTGTATAACTACTTTCCTCAAGCATCATTTTGTTTTACATGAAAGTTATGTTCAGAAAAATACATACTTTCAAGATGTGTATTCAAGCTTGAGTCAAAGGAATCAAGTGGAGGAATTTATTTACCATTCGCATCATAATGTTTTGTATAGTCTTGGTAAGAAGGATGTTACTAATGATAGTAACATGGACAAGGCCAAAGAGT
Organism: Pinus tabuliformis; assembly: GCA_031772625.1. Classification (NCBI taxonomy): domain Eukaryota; kingdom Viridiplantae; phylum Streptophyta; class Pinopsida; order Pinales; family Pinaceae; genus Pinus; species Pinus tabuliformis. Next base: position 911,699,960 of record CM062818.1, on the reverse strand, counting down.
TCATTGAACTAATCCAAATGGTACATCAAATAGTGGAAGAACAACTTGAAATGGTTAAAGGCAAGTACATAGAAAGGCATGGCAAGAATGGTGGAGATCACAAGTTCCAATTCATTGATCAATGGATCGAGATTGGAAAGGTGAGGGAACTATATCATCACCTACTGCACAATTGAAAGTGATCCTTTTGGGGTCCAAAAGACTTCTAGTGGGGAGGAGTGATCAGGTGCTCAAAATTAGGCTCAAAATTCAAAGTGTCAAAATCTTGATAAACTTAGCTTCAGATTGAAGAACTCGTCATTTTGATTCCAATGGTGTGAACGACACTCAAATCCAAGCTCGTATGCAGAAGTTAAAGCAAGTCAAAGTTAAGGTTTGACTTGCTCACATGGTAGGATTGGATGATGCGGCAAGGTCCTTCAGCGAATGAGGAGGCGCCAAGTGGCAGGCTGTCATTGGCCCCCGCATTTCGCAAATCGCATTCATAGGTAGATCGGCATTAAAAATCGGCCCCTAAGTAGGGAAGGGTGCGATGCGATAAGGCAAGCGGAAAGGCCTTCAAGAATCGGTCGAAGGTGCGATGGATCGTAATCACAAATCGGCGAAGGGAAGGCTTTACGAAAAATTGGCCCCCAGCATACCTAGGTTGCGATGCAATGGATCACAAATAGCAATCTCACGCCGTAGGAAAAACATAAGGTCACTTTATGTTACCCGTTGATTCACTACCTATTGCGATGTGCGATAGGTTCCTAGATGCGATGCGACTATGGGTTATAGTTAATTGTGTCGTCGGGTTCGCTAGATAGCAATCGCATAATCGCCCACCGCGTTCACAAACGATAAAGGCCGCTGGTCCTCACCGATTGCGATTTGCGATGAACAATCGACCACCATAATATTGTCCGCTGCACCGAGAGATTTTCACACAATTAGCAGATTTTCAGAGCTAATTTGTAGGATCATGTCGGGTTTGGAGCTATTTGTGGAACGAATAGTGGGAAAACAAGGGGAAGTCATAACTTCTTCAATTTTTCACCAAATTGGATACAAAAAGAGGCTAGATAGCCATTTTTGGACATTCTGAACTAATCAGACCAGGTTTAAGAAGCATTTGAGCATTACAAACACAAATTTTTACACTTTTGAGCGTAATAGGGAGGCCCAAGCTATTGGAAGTTGGACCAAGGAGATGTAGCCCAGGAGGGGTGAACTCCTTTATCATGTGCTTGTTGTAATATGTTTTTGATGACGTTCTGTACATGCTTATGCTATTGTTTAGTTTCTGATTTATGTTAAATTGCTCATAAAATTAACATAAAAACTCTTCATTTCACTTGCAAAAATTGATGAATCCTTAAGCACAATGAAAGCATTTTGTTTATAATCTGAGGAAGATCTTAGTACTGAAAACTAATATTTTAAATCAAATCAATTTAGAAAGAATTCAATTAGGCAGATAAATTGAATTCTTAGGAAGAATTCAAGAGGAGCAACAACACACAGTACCTCATCCGTGAAGGGCTTGATGTTGTAGGGAAGGCGACACTGCTGGCTAATCAGAGATATTGTCCTTTGTGAAGCCACCCGATGGTGTACGGATACAGATGTGTTGTATTCGGTAGGCACAACCACTTCATGACCTTTGCTGAAATGAGGTTATTTTGTCTCCCTTTTGTTAGCGCTTGAGATTTCACCCTAGGCTGAGGAAGGTAAACCTTCAAGGCAACATCAAACCATTTCACCTCGTAGCTAGCCCTACGGGGTATGAGAAGGCTCTCTCCGGTCAAACTCGGTAGATTTTCAATGGAGCGAGATGACCAATTAGGATCAAAGATATTAGGCTAGTAAACTGATAAGGAGGGTTGATTTAAAGTTTTTGGGGTTTTTGGTGGCAATTGGAGGGAGTGCAATTCAGGGTGTGGGGATTGAGCTTAGTTTTTTCAGGTGGGTCTTTGGGGCAAGGTAGGAGTTTGTGCTGATGCCTTTAGCTGAGATGGATGATCAAGGAAGAAAGAGAGGGAGCTAAAAAGGGCAAACAATGGCTTTGAATCCTCTTTGGACAGTGGAAAACATAAATATCAAACAAAATTGAAAGCTGAGCATGGCATGCATGAATTCAAACTTTATCACTTCTTTTGTTTGATTAGCAGCAATAGAATAAGATATGGAACACATAAACACACTTACAATGACAAGTAGGAAACACACCATCAACACAATAATCCACAAGAATCCACAATGATGTCTGCAAAACCCTGGCCTTCCTTTTCCTCAAATTGCAGAGATACAAGTAAAATATACAATAGAGCTTCTCCCTCAAGAGTCCAACCTCTCCAACCATGAAAATGATTGAGAAAATACATAATATAGGCAAGCCAACCTCTTTCCCCACCTCTAGGGGTCAAGCTCAGCTTCCTAGGAGCAGTTTGAACTAATTCTAAACTAAGCACTAGATAATAGGCAGTCAAAACAACTTGCCTCTAAAACTTAGGTAACCCATCCATGCATTTAATATTCACTATTTACATCAAGGAAACTTCTAGAAGTGTTAAAGGAGAGTAAATGTATCCATGTGCCATGAAAATTACCCAACAATCCATCATTTACATGCATTAAGAGTCAGCCAAAGTAAAAACTGAGTTTTGCAGGCCGAAATGGTCAAATCTGGCAATTTTCCCTGAGTGGTCGTGCCCCTGATCCTGAGTGGTCGCGCCCCTTTGCAGCTCTGGTTGAAGTCCTTCCTGGTGTCCAAATCAGGTGCAAGATAGCTCGTTGGAAAGGTCTGGGAGTATACTTTCCAACCCAAGTGGAATTTCTGAATTTGGAGTTGATTTGACCCCTCAAAAATCATTTCTCCCAAGGCAGCTTTCTGCAACTCAAAAAAGGGGCAGAAAGTCAAAATTTGCATGTATTTTGAGCTTTTGGAGGCCCAAATCTCCATAAAATTTGAAACCCATCCATATCCAAGTGTATTTTGTCATGAAAAATCCAAATATGTAGAGCTTTCCTCAATCTGAGCTGTCCCCATGAGTGGTCGCGCGGGGGGTGAGACCACTCAAATGACCAAAACCTGTAAAATGCTAAAAAAATGCCAAAAATGCCTCAAAATCCTCAATTTTTTTTTGGTTTTGCTACTAGAAGAAGGCTAGTGAGTATCATGGTGAGTAAGAGAGGCCTCAGCCAAGATACGGAGTGGGTTGATCCTCTTCTTCCTCTTTCGGGCCTCGGACAACTCCCTTTGGAGTATCTTCATTTTTGCCTTGCAAACGTGTAACCTTGCCCAGTAATGGTTCTTCATGTTTCGTAGCAGCCTTTTGTCCTGGTTGGCTTTCTCTAACAGCCTCTGCAAGTGTGCATTCACACGGATAAGCATGGATTCCCTCTCCTTGGGCAGCAAGTCACCAGGCCTCCTACGGTTGATGACTCGGTCGGTTCGAATCTTCCATAGCTCATCAAGCTCTTTGTCATCCTCTGTACCTCAACCTCTGTAGAAGATGAATGGTCATCACTTTGCTCACAGGTTTCGGTGTCTGACATGGTTTAGGAGCAAAGTGGACAAAGTGAACTGCTGTCTCTGCCTGCAAAAATACTGAGTTGTATGTTGTTTTCAAGGGGAACAAAATCATGAAGGAAATGTTAGGGGAGGGGATTTTTCATTAGGAAAGGGAAACATATAAAAACAGGGATTTTTAAGGGATAATTCACAAAATGTAACACATATCATCTCATCTTCCATCATTAGGAAATCATTTGCAAAGAAATACTTTATTAGGGAAAATATGTATGATAGTCATCAAGGGAAAGGACATGCATTTGCAACGGGAGTATAGGACAGCATAGATAGCTTGCTCTTTTGAGTTTTTGTTTTTCAATGTACATCATAAGGTAAACACTGTTTTTTCAAAGGATTTTATGTACATTTAGTCATAGGGGAACAAGGCTTCTTTTACATCTTGTCATAAGGGAAAAGGGATCTTAATTGAACAGGGATTTTAGGGAAGGGATAGAGTTTAGGAATTTGGGATAGGAGATTTAGTATTTATTGCAAATGAGATAAGATATAAACATATTATGACATTTGTGAATTTAATAGGAAACAAGGAGGGAATAAATAGGGATTTAAACCTTGAAAAAACATCAACCCTAGCATAATGCCTACATGAACAAGCAACTACCAATGTCTTCTTTCCTTGCATTCTTGGAGGTATAATCACAAGCATGAGGATCCACAACCACCATCAACCAACAAAACAATTTGTAGAGAGCCTACCTCAACCCAATTTGCAAGTTTGAAGGAGATTTTGAGTGAGTTGGAGGTGATTTTGGCACTTACAGCCTGAGTGGTCGCGCACGTTGTAATTTAACACTGCAGGAGAGCCTCTGAGTGGTCGCGCACCTCCTGAGTGGTCGCGCACATTGAGAGGCCTGTTTGGGGGCCTTCCCGGTGTCAGAATCGGGCGCAGGATAGCTCGTTGGAAAGGTATTTGAGTCTACTTTCCAACCCAAGTGGAATTTTTCAATTTGGAGTTGATTTGACCTGTAAAAAATCAAATCTCCCAAGACTGGTCAAAAAGTGCCCAATGAGGCTGCCTCAAGGAAGAGTGTTGTTGCAGTCAACTTTTGAATACCTTCCTCAACCCCAAATTGAGCTCATGATAGCTCATTGGAAATCTCTTTGTGTCTAGTTATCATTTTATCCATCAAGAAAGTCATTTGGTCAACCAAGCTAGGAGAAAACTTGATTTTCCCAAGGTCACTTCAGAGGTGCCTTTGATTCTCTTGAGGCAACGGTATTCTTGACATTTCTCTCAAACCATGACACCTGTGCAAAAAGTGAAGGAGGTTTCTCTTCATTGGCATGTTTTGGACAAAGACCTCTATCAGTTTTGCAAAATTCATCTTTGATTTCTCAGAACCATCATTTTAGTGAAACTTGCCCCGATGTGTGAAACCAGGAATTTTGTCGAAATGAAGCGAAATGAAGGGGATAAGGGGCTTCTAAATTCTTGAGAAAATTTTTGGGAGTAGGGAGGGATGTTAGGAAGTAGGGGAAAGTGGAATCTCAGAGATTGAGTGAGAGGAAGGGGTTCAAAAGAGTGAAACACAGGCCCAACCTAGAAAATTGCCAGGTTGTAGCTAGAAACTAGGGTTTGTGCAAAAATGAGGAATTTGGGGGATCTGAGTGTTGGGAAGTGTTTGATAAGGTACATTAAGGATAGGGGAAGGTGTATGAACATCAGGAAACAAGTTTTGCCGATGATTTGTCCGCCCAAGAGAAACTGCCTTCAAAACCCTAAGAGAGGGAAATGACCTTGCCTGGGCGCAACTGAAGCATGAACAAGGTATCAAATGACCCATTAGACACTGACATGATAATGACAACCCTATAAATGATGATAGACTCAGCTGGATAGTGACATAGACTGACATTTGGGCAAACCCTAGACCTAATGGCTAGTGACCAAATTTTGCTTGAAGACTCACTGAAATGACAAAATTTGACCTTGACACTTCAAAATCACTATGTAAGAGCACATTTGATCACTGGAGGAAGGCTGTAAAGACTGACACTAACACCTTTGTCAACAATGAAATGCACCGGAGAACCCTTCACCCACATATGTGAGTGGAATAGGCGATCCCCTTCTTCTGGACCTTCAGGCTCAATCTTCTAGATCTTTATGGTGGCTATAGTGGCACTGGGCTCTGCGTCAATGATTTGCTTCCCTTTGTCATTCCCCTTGTCAGGTTTTGACTCAGAGTCGGAACATGCGTTCGACTCAGAAGCCTTCAGCTTGGCCACCAGTGACTGCTTGGCTCGACACTCACTTGTGTTGTGAGTGGAGATCTTATGGAACTCACACTACTTTCCCATGTCCTTCTTTGTCTTTGTGGTATTGTTATTTACTTGCAGCTTCGACGGGTTATCCTAGGTCGTCTCGCCTTGGTTTTTCCCTTTGCTCTATGGTTGGGGGGCGCCTTTCCCTTACTTCAGATTCACAAATCCAATGTCTCGCTTTTTCTGTTTAAGCTTCTGCTCAATCTTAACAACGTAACGGTACATCATGCCGAGCGAGGAGATGTCCAGGAACTCCATCTCATCCTAGATGTACATGTGTAGGCAATCGCGATACTCAAGTACCAAATGTTTCTCAAAATCCTTGATATCCAGCTTCGTGCGAAGGGTATGAAAAACATTGGTAAACTTTGGCACATCTTGGTCCCTTCCCTGTCGCAGTGTGGTCCACTTTATGTATTTATCCTCATAGCTCTTGACAGGCTAGTACTGCTCCTTGATGACGTCCCGGAACGAATCCCAAGTGGGTGCGGCTGAAAATAGTGAGGGTGTACTTTCATTGTTTTGCTCACAATAGGTTTCCCACCAGTTCTTGACATGGGGGTAGCTTTAAGAAGAGAAAAACGTAATATTTTCCCGGCTGAAAATTCATGAATAGAAAAATATCCTTCTAGCAGATTTAACCATTTATCTACAACGCCTGCATCTATCTGACCCTCAAATATGGGAATGTCAAAGTTAACTTGTACCTTAAAGGGTGTGGCGCTTTCAGAGTAGATGCTGGAAGTAGATGTGTCACCCTTGGGTAGTTGTTGAAGGATCTAGGCAATGTTGTCCATCATTGCGTTCCTCTGTCGCTCGAGGGCTTCTTCGAGCAAGATTTTGAAAGGATCTCCTACCCCCTTTTCTTTCTTTATTTCCCCCATGGGAGGCCATCAGGGTTTGCAAGGCTGGTCTTGCAAAGGTTTGACCAGTTCAATCCCTAACTCCTTATATCCCAACCTCGTTGGGGACATGCTAAGAAAAGTAGAGAAAGAGCATACCACTCTGATACCACTTATCCAAATTTAAACACGAACGCAACAAATTACAAATATAACCATAAATACAAAGATGCAACAGAAATAACACTTCATTTCATTACTATCAAATACTGAAATATGCTTAGAAACAGAATGGAAATAAGACTAGCTCGGGCGATGGTAGCTTATCTATGAGAAGAGATGTGGTGGCTACATGCCTCTAAACTGTGTTGCAATGAGGCTTAATGATCCGAACTTAAACAAGAATGCAACAACTTACAGATATAATCATAAACACAGAGATGTAGTAGAAAAAACACTTCATTTCATTAATAGAAAAATATTGAACTATGCTTACAAACAGAATGGAAATAAGATAGCTCAGGTGATGGTAGCTTATCTCTGAGAAGACATGCGGTGGCTACATGCCTCTGAATTCAATTACAATGAGGCTCAATGGCCTTTTCATTATTGAACAATAAGAGAAAACCCTAAACAACCAAAACCCTAACTCGAGGAGATGTAACACCAAGAGTTTATGGGCCCCGTTGGGGTTAGTTGGGCAACCAACTTCCTAGGGTCATAACTTGGTCATATTATTTTTGTTTAACGTGTATGATACCTCATTGGAAAGATCTCTCCGAGGAATATAATTACTTTCATGATTTCCATTTTAACATAAATGCAATTTTTCCAAAAAAAAACGTTGTTTAGGGCCTCAAAAAGGCTTCGAAAGTTCATGGCCCGAAAAAATTGCCAAAAATAGTAAATTGTGCTACAATTAAGGAAACAGATGAAACTGACTAGGGGGTCTATGTAGAATAGGAGGGTGGCCACCAATATCCACCTGGATCATTCCTCCTCCTTTAGGAAGTAATGGTCCCCATTGCGTGCAGAGCCTCCACGAGGTGAGGAAATTTCTGTTGAACCCGGTCCCTGGTGAACCACTTGCCCTAATGAAGGAGTTGGCCTGCTTTGACAACTCAATATAGCTTTATCCTCTGTTGCCGAGTGTTCTTGATCTGTGTGTGCATGATCTAATTGTTGTGGTATGTTCCATGCAGTCCAGGTTGAGCTCTGTTGGTGTGAGCTGTTTTGCAATCTCAAATGTGTCCAACAATGGTGGAAAGTATGGTTGAAGGCGATCTACTTTGAACACTGGGTGCAGACCAAGGAACGGTGGGATGTTGAGCTTAAAGGCATTGTCACCAATGGCCTTGGTGATGGTGTATGGCCCATATCGGAGTGGGCAAATCTTGCGGTGATGTCCAGCAAGGCACTCCTTCTGCAAATGAAGCCAAACTTTGTCGTCGACGTGGAACTTGTGCAACACTTGATGTTGATCATGGCATTGCTTATACTTAGCATTGGATATCTCTAATATATTATGGACCTATTGGCAGATGTGTTGAATGAGCTCAATGAAGCTATTAGCATTTTCAGCATTGGACTGCACGTGAGTCGAATCTACCTGAGTGGCTACAAATGGTATGGCCACATCAATCGGGCATAATGGTTGAAATCCCAGCCCTACCTGAAAGCGGTTGTGGCCTGTTGAGCTGTGGAGAGGTCTGTTGTAGTTGTGTTGGACATAGGGAGACTTTCATCTCATGTGTGTGGATGCTTCAAGTTGTACATGCGCAAAATGTGTATGATCATCCTGTTGACAACCTCTGTTTGGCCATCAGTTTAGGGATGGAAAGTCGTTGACTTAGTAAGTTATGTATTCAACATCCACTAAAGACTTGACCAAAATGCACTCAGGAATATTTTGTCTTGATCAGAGATAATGGATAGTGGGATCCCAAAGTGTACCCACACTCGCTCAAAGAAGAGCTTAGAAATGGCCTATGCTATGATACTCCTCTTGCAAGCTACCATGATGGCCATCTTAGAGAATTTGTTGATGACCACGAAAATGCAATCATTGTCGTACTTAGTAAAAGGAATGCCCAACATATAATCCATGGAGAAATATTCCTAAGGCAGACTAAGGGTAGGTAGAGGAGTATACAGGCCTTCATTCTTGATGGTTGGTTTGGCAATGGTGCAGGATCTAATGTACTTCCCAACATCTTGACGAAGTTTCGGCCAATAAAAATACTTCTGCAATACCGCCACTGTTTTCTCTACTCTGAAATGTCCAACGACCCAACTGTAGTGTGTCTCCCAATCATCTTGGCACGCTCACTTGAAGAAACACATATGTGTCCTAAGTGGCATAACAATGCATCCTGAAGGTGAAAATTTGGAACTTGCTTCCCTTCGAAGAGTGTCTGGTATATGCTGCTGAATTTTGGATCTCTCTTGTAAAGATGCAGCCACCCCGATGTCTCGGGCCCATATGAGTTGAGCACAGTGATTAACACCATGATCAGTGGTCGATTGAGGAAATCAATGACATTATTGGTGCTACCCTTCTTGTACTTAATGTTCAAATGGAACTGTTGCAAATAGGTGGACCATTTCTAATGGCAATTGTTCTGTAACTTCCCCTATGTCTGTATGAACTCTAGAGGTCGGTGGTCTATGTGGATGACTGTTTCCTTCCCCAGAATGTAATGCTTCCATTGATAACAGGCCTACACAATGGAATACATTTCTTTGTCATAAGTGGGGTACTTTCGGACTGTGTTTGAAAGCATCTCACTGTGGTAAGCCATTGGATGCCCATGTTGAGTAAGAACCACACCAATAACATAGTTAGAGGCATATGTCTCAATCTTAAATGGTTGTTGCAGGTATGGTAATGTGAGCATTAGTGCAGAACAGAGGCGATTATTCAACTCAGAGAACGCTCATTGTTGGGTTTTCGACCAAAAGAACTTTGCTTTCACTATGTCCTTGGTGACTTGACTTAAATGCCAAGTGATATGAGAGAACCCCAACACGAACCTACTGTAGCAATTGGCAAGACCCAACAAGCTACGGAGCTTTGTTAGAGTGGTTAGGGCTGGTTAATCTCAAATGTCTTGTATCTTGGATGGATCCACATGTACACCCTGTTCATCAATGATGTACCCCATATATTGAACCTTGGTAAGGCCAAAGGTGCATTTCTCCAAGTTAGCACACAACTTGTGTTGTCGAAGGTTTTGAAGGACCTGTCGAATATGGTGGAGGTGCTCTTCCCAGCTGCGGTTGAAGACCAAGATGTCATCTAAATACACCACCACGAATGCATTGGTGAAGGGCTACAAGATGTCATCCATTAGTCTCATGAAGGTTGCAGGGGCATTCGTCAACTCGAACAACATGACCAACCATTTGAAAAGGCCTTCCTTGGATTTGAAGGCAGTCTTCCACACATTAGAGGGTTCGATAGGCACCTGGTGATAACCTAAATTCAAGTTAATCTTGCTAAAATATTTGGTCCCCTTGGGCTAGTCCAGAAGGTCATCAATCCGCGAGATTTGGTAACTATTCCAGACAATGATCTTGTTCAACGCCTGATAGTCAATACAGAGCCTCCAGGTCCCATCCTTCTTCTATACCAATACAATCAGGCTCCCACAGGGTGATGAGCTTGGCTTGATGTGCCCTTTCTGCAGTAGTTCCTGAATCTGCCTCTTGATCTCATCGTTCTCCATAATAGAGCGTCGATAGATCAGTCCATTGGGTAGCGACGCGCCTGGGGTCAGATCGATGGAGTGCTTGATCTGACAGTGCAGAGGTATCCCTGTGGGTGAGGCAAAAATATCCCTGTACTCCTCCATGGCCTTGTCCATCTGCTAGAGGAGCCCTACCTGGAAGTCGTGGCCACAACCTTCTTCTTGGCTTAGGGGTGAATCATAAGGAAAGCAAATTTCCTGGTCTGGGAAATGATCTTACTGCATTGCTTTGTAGTGATCAAAGAGATGGCGGTAGGTGGGGCTACCTCCGATATCTTGTACAACTTATTAGCCAAATTAATAATCACAGAGCGAGGTCTAGACTCATATGCAACATGTCACTTCCACAAGTATGTTTGTACTAACAATACATCGGAAACTTCAAGAGGAGCAACATCACACAGTACCTCATCTGTGAAGGGCTTAATGTTGTAGGGAAGGTGACACTGCTGGCTGCCGCGAAGATATCGTCCTGGTGAAGCCACTCGATGGTGTACGACTGTGGATGTGTTGTAGTCTTTAGGCCTAGCCGCTTCACAACTTCTACTGAAATGAGGTTCTTTTGGCTCCCGCTGTTGACAATGAACTCTAGCAGAGAACCCTTCACCCACATTTGTGAGTGGAAGAGGCGTTACCCCTCCTTTGGATCTTCATGCTCAATTTTCTAGATCTTTGTTGTGGCCACAGTGGCACTGGGCTCTGCGTCAATGATTTGCTTCCCTTTGTCAGTCCCCTTATCGGGTTTTGATTCAGAGTCAGAACCTACGTCTAATTCGGAAGCCTTCAGTTCGGCCACCAGTGACTGCTTGGCCCGACACTCACTTGTATTGTGAGTGGAGCTCTTATGCAACTCACACCATTTTCCCGTGTCCTTCTTCATCTTCGTGGTGTTGTTCTTTTCTTGTTGCTTCAACGAGTTGTCTTGGGTAGCCTAGCCTTGGCTTGGTCCCTTGTTTTGTGGTTTGGGGGCACCTTTTCCTTGCTTTGCATTCGTAGATCCAAATTCTTGCTTCTTTTGTTTAAACTTCTGCTCAATCTTTATAGCATACCGATACGCCATTCGAGTGAGGAAATGTCCAAGAACTCCATCTTGTCCTGGATGTACTTGTGTAGACAATCATGATACTTAAGCACCAAATGTCGCTTAGTATCCTTGATACCCAACTTCGTGTGAAGGGTATGGAAAGTATTTGTGAACTTTGGCACATCTTGGTCCCTTCCCTGTCATAGCGTGGTCCACTTTATGTATTTATCTTCATAGCTCCTGACAGGGTAATATTATTCCTTGATGGTGTTTCGAAAAGAATTCCAAGTGGGTGCAACTGAAAACAACGAGGGTTCACTCTCGTCCTTTTGTTCATAGTAGGTTTCCCACTAGTCCTTGATGTGTAGGGTGGCTTTGAGAAGTGAAAACTAATCTTTTCCCGATTGGAAAAGTCATGAACTAAAAAATATCCTTCCAATAGATTTAACCATTTATCTATGACCTTTTCATCTATTAGGCCTTCGAATATGGGAATATCGAAGTTAATTTGTACCTTAAAAGGGGTGGCGCCTCCAGAGTGGCTGCTGGATGAAGATGCATCGTTTGTGGGTAGTTGTCGAAGGATTTGGGCAAAGTTATCCATCATCGCGTCCCTCTGTCGCTCAAGGGTTTCCTCGAGCAACGTTTTGAAAGGATCTCCTGCCCCCTCGTCTTTCTTGTCTTCCGCCATGGGACATCATTGGGTTTTGTGAGGCTGATCCTACAATGGTTCAACCAGATCGAGCCCTAACTCATACCCTGACCTCGTTGGGGACAAGCAGAGAAAAACAGAGAAAGAGCAAACCGCTCTGATACCACTGATCCAAACTTAAACATGAACGCAACAACTTACATATATAATCATAAACACAGAGATACAATAGAAAAACACTTCATTTCATCAATAAAAAATTAAAGAACTATGCTTACAAACAGAATGGAAATAAGATAGCTTGAGCAATGGTAGCTTATCTCTGAGAAGAGATGTGGTGGCTACATGCCTCTGAACTCAGTTACAATGAGGCTCAATGGCCTTTTTATTATTGAACAATAAGTAAAACCCTAAATAACCAAACCCTAACCCGAGGAGATGTAACACCAAAATTTTATGGGCCCCGTTGGCGTTAGTTGGGAAGCGAACTTCTTAGGGTCGTAACTTGGTCATATTATCTTCGTTTGACGCATATGATACCTTGTTAGAAAGATGTCTTCGAGGACTACAGTTGCTGAAGTGATTGATTTAGTAATAACCAAAGAAATTTCGCCAAAAAAACGTCATTTAGGGCCTCAAAACGGCTCTGGAAGTTCACGTCTCGAAAAATTACCAAAAAAAGTAAATTGTGCTACAATTAAGGAAACATATGGAATTGACTAGGGGTCTCGTTGCAATAGGAGGGTGGCCACCAATATCCACCTGGTTCCTCAAGGGCCTATTTATTATTGAAAAACATGAGAAAACCCTAAACAACCAAAACTCTAACCCTAAGAGATGTAACACCAAGAGTTTGTAGGCCCCATTGGGGTTAGTTGGGCAACCAACTTCCTGGGGTCATAACGTGGTCATATTATCTCCGTTTGGCGTGTATGATACCTTGTTGGGAAGGTCTCTCCGAGTACTACAAGATTTGCTATAGGCCCCTACCTTTGGCTATGGGCTTGCAACGGACCTCAAAAAAATGTCGTTTAGGGGGGTCAAAATTGGTTCGGAAGTTCAGGACTCGAAAAACTGCTAAAAATAGTAAATGTTGAAATAAGCAAGGAAACAAATGAAAGTGACTAGAGGTCTAGGTGGGATAGGTCGGTGGCCACCAATATCCACCTGGATCAAAGAAAGTAAGATATTAGTTGAGATTCTTTCACATTTTATTTATATGATCGAAAAGAAGGGAGATGAGCATTCCTAGATCACTATAGTTTTGTTGACTTAATAAGTTAAGAAGGTTGGTAGTGTGGAAAATATTTTGAAAATTAGAACGAATGTGAGTAAGAGCAGGTTAGTCGAAGAGGAAGTGTTTTTCATCTTCAACCCTCTTAGTATCCCAAAGGTGACAAACTCTTTCGTCCCAAGGAGTTTGGGGAATTGACCAATGCTCAATTTCACTTTGAAGCTCGCGAGAATTAGTTATTATCTTAGTAATGTTCGTTTTCTTCTTAGCATTGGTCAAGATAGAAAGATAAGTCTAGTTTTCAAGATTGGGGTTGATCACCTCCTTATAATACCTTAGCTTCATTTTTCCCTCTAACTCCTTATCCTCCTGCAACTTATCCTTAAATTTTGAAGTAATAATATTTTTAATATTATCTTATTTTGTAAGATTATCTCCTCCTTTACACCTCAATGGTCTAGGCAAGATTAGGCATCCTTATGCCAATCTTGCTTGAGTCGTAGGTGGGGGTTTTAGCTAGAGTTAGAAGCAGTTTTAGGAAACCTCTTGGCTTCCATGTCACATAACTTCTTTTTATACATGAGATACCTAGTCAAAGCCATGCTTCCAACGAGGGAAAGGCTAGCTTCAATCAAGAGGACATGGTAGGGAGTATTTCCTTTAATCTCGAGGTTGTAGGTTGTAAATTGTTTTTGGATCAGCTCAATGTTCCTCCACGATTCTCTACATATACTACAACCCCAAACCTCACATTTATATAAAATAATAGGGGCGACGAGAGTCTTAAAGAGGAACTTCTTTTTATTCCATGCCCAAAGATATGTCGGCTTGCAATTGTTTTCAACCCCTAATAAGTTTTCCAACCTCCAATAATCCTTTTCTCAATGTTATAATTCCAATTGAGCCGATGATGAATGTTGATTCCCATATATTTGTATGATGAAACTTTATCCGAATGTTTATTTTCATAAATGAAATTATCATAGTTGATCTTTTTGGATTTAATTATCATGACTTTAGCCTTGTTAGTATTAACAGTCATACCCATCTTAGAGCAGTAACCTTAGAGGATTATAAGTTTTTTTTCAAGGTCATCATGGCTCCTAGCTAAAAGAATGATGTTGTTAGCATAAAGGATAAGAGTAATGACCATACCAATGAGCTTGGGGTTTTCACATCTTGCAGCTTCCAAACACTCTTCTAGCTTATCAATGTAAATTCCAAACAGGGTAGGGGACAAGGGGCATCCTTGATTAACTTTGATATTGCATGTGATTTCTTCTAACCAACCCTTAGTGGTCCTAAGCTTGGAAATAAAATTTTCATATAGCCTAATTACAATAGCCCTCAACTCAGGAGGAACTGTTATCTCATCTAGCCCCTTCCAAAGCTTTATCCAAGGAACGATGTTGAAATATTTTCTAAAGTCAATGAAACAAAAAAATAGATTAATCTTATTACTACAACATTCCTCCATAATGATCCTAAAAGTAACAAGATGGTCTATAGTTAAGAAATGTCTCCTAAATCTAGCTTGCCCTTTAGCTCTTTTACCATAGATTTCAAGCCAAAGGCTCATCTTCATTTCCAAAATGATCCTATACATCTTGGCCAAAATGTGGCTGGTCATAGTGGTCTTGTAGTTAGAGGGAATATTTTTATCCACGGTTTTAAAGATAGGCACAATAAGGCTTTGCATCCAAGGCTTAGGGAAGCCTTATTTCACTACCAGATTAAGGAGTTTGTGTATATGAGGGATGAGGACAAACCTTCCCATTTTGAGAATTTCAGCTTGGTAGCCTTCAATATCTGTAGCTTTCCCATTAGCGAGTTGTTTAATCCCGAACTGAACGTCTTCCAAAGAGTAGATATCCTCCTATATAAGAGTGCCCAAGACGGTGCCCGTGACATTAGGGGAATCATAAAGATTCTTATGATAGATATCCCAATTCTTTAAGAGGATCAAATTATTTTCTTTCGTTTTATGAATAAGAATTTTCCTCCAAAACTTTTTGGGCTCAACTTTAGAAAGGTGAAGAAGCTACTCTTGCCTCCTATTTATATAGGATATATTTTTTTCTTTTGATAAGAGCATTCTACATGTTTGATTTGTTTAGTATTTTAAAATAATTATTTTGATTTTGTATATTATTTTAGTAAATAAAAAAATATATTATTTAAGATTATTATCTAATCTATGTTGATACGAGTTCAAGATCTTAACATACAACAACATTATCATGAGTAAACAAAACCTAACTATCTGAATTAATTTGTTTATGGTCCATGAGAGGGTACAAACATTAGCATGCAACAACATTATCACTAGTAAACAAAACCTAGCTATCTAAATTAATTAATTATGGAAAGTGAGAGGTAGACTTCCACTCATACCAAATGCGTATGGGTTTTAGCCCATTAAAATGTTTCATATGTTTGAAGAACACAAGCTCTTAACCAATCAAAAGCAGATCCAGATCATATTTAATATCCACTAGAATGTTACTATCACATAATTTCATTACCAAGGTTATAACATCGAAGTATTGTACCTTCAATAGCATCTACCCTTAATCTTATACATGAGACTAAATACTACCCTTTTTCATAGTTTAGCTCTTTCACAGGAAAATCTATATTTCATATTGACATGTGAGAGACTTAACTTTTAATTCTTTATATATATTTATTGAATGAAATCTTATTTAAATAGATAACTGGGATTCATTGCATTACAACTCACTATTTTACAATATTTAGAGAGGACCAATGTTTTTTGAGTTATTGAGTTAAAGAGTTTCCAAATTGGCATGTTGTCATTTCCTCTCTCTCTTTTTTTCCTTGCTCATTTAAATCTAACTAATATTTTTTTGACTGGCAAAATCAATAACGCATTGGCTCTTGTACTCGCGGGATACAGAGTCGATCCCCAAAGGCTGCCACTATAGCCTCTAGGTGCAACTGCACCACCCCCGAGCACAATGCATGGGTAAGTCAGGGCTTGAACTTGTGACTTGCACAACGACACGAACACCTTAACAGTGTGTTCATTGGCCAACAAGTCGCACCCTTGGGAAATTAATTCTAACTAATAGTTGTAATTAAAATTATTAAACATTTTGTTGGGAGGAACGGTTATTATCCTCCCCACCCAAGTTTAATTCCCACAAATGACATGAGTTGGGGCTATCTGTAAGATGAGATCATGTCCGAGATTGTATGCCTAGATCCAAATCTTTGTATTAGCTGCCTTCTGCAATCATCATCCTTTTATGTTTTCCATGCAGATAGTCTAGAGGGATATATCAAACCATTTATGTGGATTAGGGACACCAATGGTGGTAATATTATCATTGGTGACCTGTTAGTAGGATGTATTTCTTTACCTCTTTGCCTAATGGTTCTTCTTCAATTGGTCAGAAATGTCCCAAGAAATGAAGATTTACAAAAAGGGCATAAATAATCCCTAATATTGACTTGGGGCTTTCTATGGCAAAAAAGAACATCATTATCATTTTGGACAAAAGTTTAGTTGATGAGTTTATAGGCCTTCGGCCTAGTCCTAACCCCGTTCTAGATTGATTTCTAATGATTGGGTAGGTCATGAGTCGATTACTATTTTGTACCATGGAAAATGATTTTGAATTTTTAGTTTTGAAAGCAAATAGGAAAGAGATGTGATATTCATACTTGGCCCCTATTTTTATGGACTCCAAGGAATGCTTCTCGCCCACTAGACTATAGACTTTAACCCTAAACTGGAAATTTCTTTTGCCCCTATTGAGATTAGATTGTTCCATCTACTCATTATTTTGTTTTTTGGCGATGGTATTTTTAAAGATATAAAAAATAAGCTAGGTCCAAGGGTAATATTTTCACATGTTCTAGAATTTGTGTGGAAGTGGATTTTGCAAAACGAATTCCTTAAGAAATTCAACTTGGCTTGGAGGGTTGGACTCAACTTCAAACCCTAGATTACGAGCAAGTTCCTTTCAAATGTAACTCTTGCCATAAGTATAACCACTTTGTGAAAAGTTGTCCTAATGCTCAAGCAACTTGGCCATTTTCTAAGCCAACTCCAACTTCTAAAAATAATGAGAAGTAAGGATCATTCAAACAAGTTCGAGGAATGAAAATAAATAATAGTCTTGGACGAATCAACCTGGAATTAGCCCTAAGTGACACTTGATTACTCCATCCAATAACAAATTTGGAGCATTGCGAAACTTAGGGAAATAATATGAATATTTAAATCCCCATCCTAGATCTCGTCTAGTTCTTCACTCTCACTTGCCAACATCAAATTAAGTGCAAACAAAGAACATCAATCCTCACAATGAAGAAGAGATCCCATCTGGGGAAAATATAGAATATTCATAAGATAAGGACCTAGCTTCAGAAAAGGAGGAACGATAAGCCAAAAAGGAGAAAGAGGAGAAGGTTAATCTTCCTTGTTATTCTCCTTCCATTTGCATATGTTTTTTTCTTGTAAATCCACATTCCTCCACTCCACTAATAAGAAGTTATAAATATCGCAAAAAGAGATCTCGAAAATATGGTACCCAACATTCTTTCGACTCTCTTGGATCTAGTGGGAGGTCGATCTTGCTCAAATCTTAAACATGTTTTGTTTTTGCATCCTTTTGTGCAAGTAATTTGTAAGAACATACTCTTGTTCCAAGGAAACAGTAAGATCAAGTTATAGAAGTTTTAGTGTTGGATCTCTCCCCTTTATCATTTTTTGGAGAGAAGGATTGTTGTTTTGGTTTGATGTCTTTTTCTTTCTATAATCTACGAAACAAATATTCCTTGTATCATTATTTTGAATGTACCTTAGTTCCATGCTCTAGCTGGAGATATTTTATTAACATATTTTTTCTTGTTGTGGCTAAAAAAAATTATTAAATAGTTTGGCAATGACAATTGTTTTGCATTGTCTTAAAACCAAATAGATCAATGCCCAATACCCTTTTATGGTTTGAATTATTAGAGTCATGCCTCTTCTTCACACTCCCAAAAGAACAAATAGACAAAAAAAAAAGCTAGTAGTAGAGATATTAACTCCCTTGTCATAACCATATTAGTATCTATATTTCCCCTCAAAAGGTGTAGTGAGGAGATTGAAGGAGGTTACATGTTTAAGTGCCTCAAAATCCTTTTATGGTGCCACCCAATCATATTTAGTCACCGAGTTCTTCCACCCTATATATTTTTTATTTTTCCACTTCTCCACTCAAAGAATCTTTG
Organism: Pinus tabuliformis; assembly: GCA_031772625.1. Lineage (NCBI taxonomy): Eukaryota > Viridiplantae > Streptophyta > Pinopsida > Pinales > Pinaceae > Pinus > Pinus tabuliformis. The sequence continues at coordinate 911,681,370 of CM062818.1, read as the reverse complement.
CATTCGAATAAAATGAAACTACATGCCCATACTTGAAAATGCCCTAGAATGAAAAATCACATTTTACTAGGATTGGAAAAGATTTGTCTATTAAATCTTCTTTTTCTATAAACCTAGGACAATAAACTTATCCGATGTGTTACTAATGATTAAAAGTGACTTATAATTCTAATATTCAAAATATAGATTAAGCATTACTATAAATTGAGAGCTCCAGTAATAATACTAAATGTAAATTGAAACTCAACAATCATGGTTTCATAAAAAGGTTAACTTTGTTCGTAAACCAAAGAACAATATTAATCACATATGGAATTAAATTTTATAACTACTTCTTATAAATGTATGTAATAAGTTTGGAGAAAAATAGTTTATATTAAACTTAAAAAAAACTAATATATAGTTTAATATTTTCACATATTATTTATTAAAACGAGAACCACAGTGGAAATGTTAGTGCCTTTTCTTTCATTGTTTTTGCTTTTTACACATTGCCATGGCTTTTGTTTAGTGTGGAAGAATAATATTAAAAAATCTAAAAAATATTCATAAAAGAACTTAATCTAATATTCAATTTAATTAAAAATAAAATAAAATATATTTGATACAAAAATCAAAATGCAATATTGTACATAAATTACAATAATAATGATATAAGAATTACTACATAAACAATTTTGTTGGGTGGAAAGGGGCTCTCCAAGTACGTATGTAAGAGATGTTGTAATGTCTTGAGCCAGGTATGTAAGAGATATTTTAATGCCTTGTGTCGTAAATATTTTGACTTAGTCAAAATAAAAGAAAATAAAAATAACCCTACGTTAAAATTAAAAATGTACGTTATTATTTATTTTAATCAATTTTGTTGGGTAGTGAAGATAAATTTGAAGTAAAAATAAAAATAACCCCATGATAAAATAAAAATTTTACATGAATATTTTTTTTAACTATTTTTTGTTGGGTAGTTAAGGTAAACTTGGCTCAGTCAAGTTAGCGGTGGTTTTTGAGCTCCAGGTTTATGAGAACCCATGGTATTCATGTGGAATATAACCAGCTTAAATCCATCTTAACTCTGGATCTACCAAGTGCCTAGAGGGATCAAATCTCTTAAGATGCAAAAAAATATGAGAACCCATGGTATTCATCTGGAATATAACCAACTTAAATCCATCTTAACTTTGGATCTATCAAGAGGGATCAAATATCTTAAGATGCAATAAAAAATTGATCCCTCTGGGCGCTTGGTAGATTCAGAGTTAAGATGGATCTAGGCTGGTACTAGTCTAGATCTATCTTAATTCATAATCTACCAAGTACCAACCTAGATCTATCTTAACTCGAAGGATCAATTTTTTTTTTTTTTTTTTGATCAAGCCAAAATGTTTATATAACAAAACACTTTCTCGTGACTTTCAAATTTCATTATTTAATAAATTAAATTAATGTGTTACCAAATTAAATAATATTAACCACATAATTATATTTATTTAAATTTAATAATAATATTAATCATTATTAATTTCTAATTTGATATATATATGAGAAATGTTATATATATATGTTAAAGTAGGTTTCACGTTTGATAAAGTTGCTCTAAAAGATTACATTGAAGCTTTAATCAAGAGAAGGTTATCCCTTGAGTATATATCTAAAAGATGGGCAAGAGATGTAGGGAACATCAACATGGACATGGACTAGGTGTACTTTGGGCCGTTATGGAAAACACCATTTTCCCTACCTATTTTGAATTAAAAAGCATTTTATGGATGGAAGGACTATATACATAACTATAAAGATAAGAATAAATAAAACATTGCTCAATCAAGAGAAAGGCAAAAAATATATATATAGAGATGATTAATTAGTGAAATAGTCTTGGTTCATTGTTCAAATACATAAGTATTCTTGATTAATTAATCAAACACTCTTCACTTTATTTACTGACCAATTAACCAAAATTATATATAACATGTAACCAAATTGAAAAGCATAGCAATTTTTATTCACTTAGAACATTTCATAAGCCAAACACTGCTTGCTGTTGCCTTTTGATTTCACCGGACTTTTAAAGATTCTTTAAATTTTAGTCTATTCACCTTCTTTTTAAATATTTTTATTGCAATTTCTCTAGATAGAAAACAGAAAATACATGTAACACTAACTAAATAAATCAAATGACAACATTTCCCAGCTATCATCAGTGGGCAAAAGTTTTCCTCTCCACCAAATACTAGACACAACCCATGCATTGTTACAAAAGAAAACATAAAGTTGCACTGTCATAAAAAAAAAGTTTAATCAATGCCACCAAAATCCATCGTTCCGATAATGCCCTGTTATTGCCTGGATTGTACAGGCACTGCGACAACTGTTTAGGGCGAGGGTTGTCACTCTAATCCCCACCCACTTTGTTCTAGCTATCTCCCAACAACAGGTTATGGGGGGTAGTCCCTATGGAATGAGGTGAAGGAAAAAAGGTTGGGAATCAACTTGTTTGGGAGACACGGATGAGTGGGCTAGTTACTTGGTTGAATTTAGCAAGATTAATGATTAGATTAGATTTTAAGTATGAGACCAGTGCCTTAATGGAGTCACAATTCTTCCTTATGGTAAATTGAAACCAAGTGATCGGATGGACACCTGTTACTTGAATGATTGGATAACCTATATGATGTGCAAATCCTAGGACCTATGTGAGGTGCAATGATCTTGATTAATTTTAATTATATGCTTAATCTAAGTATGACTTCCCTTAACTATTTTGAAGTTGGGCTCCAAGGTAGGTTGTGGGAAGGAGGCCAACATGAAGCAAGCTATGGCCTAATTAGTGATACCTTATGTTATGCTCTTATCGCCCGATGCCTCCGGCGCTACAGAGACTGTGGCTCTGACCACTGCAAGGTCACCGTGTTGACCATCGAAGAGTTGCTAAGCCCCTCAAGCTAGGTGAGAAGGGTTTCCCTAGATCTCTATCAACCTAGCTTATGCTAGGAGGTAAGTTTTAATGCAAGTTAGATCTAGGATGCTTATGGAATGATGATGAGTGAAAGTATCTTGAATTAAAATTGTTTAAGATACTTAAGTACTTAGTGTGAATTGTCTTAAAACAAGAGTACTTAACAATATTGGGATAGCAATCTTAACAAGATAAATGTTGAAATATACAAGTGCAAACTTCACAAGATATTCCTCAAGATGTTAGATTACTTATCAATTGACCACAAAGCTATAAGATGTCAATATTCAACAATATTTAATCCTATTGAAATAACCAATGGAAACTTACATGCCCAAGACAAGATTAATAATGATCCTATCACTTTAATGGCAATTATTAAGCTACCAATATGATCAAGAGACTTATTGCCAAGGAAATTTATGATTCAAGTGATTTTAGGTGAGTGAGCTTATTAAATGTGAAGTGTAAATTCTTTTAACATAAACTTGCAAGAATGACACAATGTTAGCCACTTTCACAATATTAATGCTAGGAACAAGTAACAAAATATGAAGATACTTAGGCACTTTATGTTCCAATGATTCTTTTATGAGTAACAAGTGACTGTTATGACAACATTAAACAAGTTATAACAACAGTAAACAAATATCAATTTAGCAATGCTTATGTTTGCCCAATGTCACAAAAATTAACCCAACCACCAAATAACTTGAAAAATTAGATGTGCTAGCCCCTTTAAGATGTATTTTCAAAGATATTCCAGATCTGATATATTTATTTCAGCAGTAAGTAAATGACAGACCAACAAGCTAGCAATGTTAAAGACAATGCTCAAAATGCCCAAAAATAGTAAAAATTTCTCAATCTCGAAAAAATCATTTTTTAGGGCTCTTACTCTTAGAGAGTATGATTCATAAAATTTTAGATCTGATATTTATTACAACAGTGAATACCTAACATATCAACAAGCTAATGAAGCTACAATCAATGCCTAGAACAACCCAAAAATAGGAAAATTTCATTGTAATTGAAAATTTTGAGTTTTTGACCCTTTTTAAGTGTATGCTTAAGAAATTTCAGATCTGAAATTTTCAGTTATGCAGTAAATTCCAACAAGCATAAAAATTTAGGAAAATCAATATTTTGCAATTTTAAACAATTTTGACCATTTAACATGTGATTTTAGGGCCTGATTATTACTGATCTAACTGTTGTATCAAAACATAAATAAAACTAGGGTTTAGAGATAAAACCCTAGGCCCAAGGCCTTGATGCACTTACCCAAGTGACCCATTTTTTTTTTATGAAGAAGCCACCTGAAAAATAGAATTTTTGAGCCCCAAAACTTGCAAAACCACTAAATTCTTTAATCTAGAAAAATGAGAGAAGAATCCAGGGTAGGCTAGGGCCAAGGAGGGCCAACACCAAGCCCAATAGGGCTAGTGTTAGTTGAAAAGTGCAAGGAGGGACAACGCTAGAGTGGAGAGGCCTTTGAAGGCCTAATGGCTAAAGGAGAGGCCCTAAAAGGGCTGTCGTGGGCCCACAAGGGCCACGACCTAGGGTGAGACGGAGGTTGAGGGCTAGAAAGAGCCCTAATGCCCACGACTAGAGGCCTAAAAGGGTTTTCGCAAGACCTTAAAGGGCCGAGGATAAGGGAAGAGAGGGGAGAAGGTGAAGAGGAAGGGCCAAGGAAGGAAGGAAGGCTGAGGAGAGCTAGCAAGGGAGGGCTGAGAGGGAGGAGGGCTGAGGGGAGGAGAGGCCTGTGACAGGCCTAGGAAGTGAGGCCGTAGCCCCCAGGGCTCACGACTAGCCTTAAAGAGGCTAGAAACCCTGATGCAGAGGGCCAAAGGAGAGACGTTGAGGGTTTGGAAGGGAAAACCTGGGTTGAAACCCCTGAAAATTGTGAAACCCTTACTAAAAAAAATGTGCTTTAGTTCTTCAGTTTCTAAAAATTCCTTCATGGGCAGCACTGCAAATTTTCCAAGACACTAGATCTTACCCTCAAGGGCCTAGATCTAGCTCTTTTTCAACTTGATCCCTTGATCCAATATGCAAAAATAAAAAGTACAACACCCAAACCCCAAATATATACAAAAAATACTTAAAAAACCCAAAACCCAAGTTAGAAAAAATAATTTACGAATTATATTTACAAAATTATTCACAAGATCTACAAGTATAAAAGAGTTTTGAAAAAAATTAAATTTTGAGAAAAACATTTTTTATGGAGTTTTTTCCTTTGATGAATGGCTAAAAATAATTTTAAAAACCCAATGTATACTATAGCCTTAGGAAATATTTAATCCACCATACAAATATTTGGAATCCAAGTAATGGTGATTCCTGCCCAAGTTTGTGAACTTGGAGGCCAAGGAATGAAGTACATGCAAGCACTATTTATTTATTTCAAAATAAATATGTTAGATCACATGGGGAATCAAACCACTTAAGATTAGCCCAAAACTATTAATAGCATGATTTTTTCTCCATCTAATGGAAAAACAAATCTTACTAATATACAACACAACATAGAGATGCCTGTAATCAACAAATACCACAAATCAATAAGTAAGAACACCTTCAATTACACCCCAAAGTCTTTATTATGATAGAAAAATAGTTCCTAGTGGGACAATAGTTACAAAGATGCTTCAACAAATTTTCTAGCTAGAGATCAAGATGCCAAAGACTCAAATGACTCTCTAATTTATAGATTTATCCTCCAAGTGGAAAAAAACGGCTAGTTTCTATAATCATTGTCAAAATAGTCTTGACTGTTGATAAACATTTCAAGATCTTTTAATTTTGGCCTTGATTATTTATTTTTTGAGGAATTTACGAATTTATCATTTAATTCCATTTTTATTAGCTCAAAATTAATTATTTTGAGCTAATTTCATCAAAAAATTGAGACTTAACCACCAAAGTCCAAATTTTCTTGAAATATAGAATATTCCCTTGGTGGAGGACCTTTAAAAATTGATTCCTTTAATACCCACACATTTTTCTACTTGGAGAATTAATTTTTCTAAGACAACTTAATTTGACTTGAATTAATTTATTTTGCTTATGATTTAATTTAATTTTGCGAGAAAAATTAATTAATTTACATATGAGGGGATTTAATTATTTCCACCCTCTAATACATAATATTTTATATCTACAACCCTCAAAGGGGAAATACACATTTGGCTTAGACGCTCAAGACACATAACCCATCTGCAACACAATATGATCTAGTAGACCAAGTGATTTGTAATAAAATAATCAAGCCAACTAGCTTAAATTATTCCCAAATTACTTTTATGTTAGACTCGACTAAAAACACTAGGACTCACCTAAAATTATGACAATAAATTTCACCCTATCTTTGTGGTTTAAGGAGGGGAAAAACTCTTCTAATTAGTCATGTCTAGAAACACATGTAATCAACGAGGTTAAAAAACCTCCGAGGATGAAATTCGTCATCAAAATTATAGGCTTACCTAGGTTGTTACATATACTCAAGGCCTTACTAGGTTGTTACATATACTCAAGGCCTTACTAGGATCATTTACATAATATAACATGCAAAATGGGTTTAGAAAGACATGTAGATTGCTAATAGATGACCCGATCTTGTTGAAAAAGTTTGGCACTTCCACTTCCTTAGAATTTTGACAAAATGTGTGCAACATGCCCGAAAATGCTCAATGCAAACATAATTGGAAAATTATGTGAAATATTGAAGAGGTTGTTATACAAAACTCGTCTTCTACAATTTGGTACTTTGATTATCCAACAACATACAAATGATTTAGAAGAACTAGAACTTCGTTCATACACTAGTCATAGTAATGAAATCATTTAGGGGATGAAAAATGAGAGGCCACTTATATATTGAAACTATTATGAAGATGGTTTGCAGGAAGGTCGACAGTGGTAAAAAAATTGCCACCACCAGAAGAGCAATACTCTCAAAAGCTCATCACAATAGACCTTGATTTTTTTTTTATTTTTTTTTTAAGACATTCACCTTTTGTTAGTTGATTGATGACACCTTCAAGACTGATAATGACTCCCTTGCATACACTATTGTGTCAGTACTCCCAATATTAAAAACAAGACACAGTGATGATAAACATATTGACGAGAAACCTCGAACTTTAGAATCCTACCCGACAATAATGGCGCCAACAATAAATTTTTATCAAAACCAAAAATTAACATTATAAAAAACCTAATATTTTTGATATGCCTAATTTTTTTTAATATGATTGAAATGATTCAAAAAAGCCTATCACTACATCAGTTCGATGATAGTAACATAACAAACAAATAAAAAGTACATAAAATTATAACTAAAACTTTAAAACTATAACCATTATAATCCTATGTTTGCAAATTTTTCAAATTACAAATCATCTCATATAACACAAGATTATCCTTAAATTATCTCATATAATAAATTAGTTAACGTAAATTTTCAAATCTAATCTTTAAAATTATATACATTCCTGTAAAACAATTAACATATAGTTAGGATCTTAAACAAATAATATAAATTTCCAAAAAAATAAAAATAAATAAATAATAATAATAATAATAATAATTATTATAATAATAAATAAATAAATAAATAAATAAAATAATAATAATAATTAATTAATTAAATAATAATAATAATAACAATATATATATATATATATATATATATATATATATAATAATTAAATTAAAACTAAATAAATAAATAATAATAAATAAAATAAATACTTATCTAAATAAATAAATAAAATAATTATTAATTAATTTATCATTTATAAGCCGATTACAAAAGTAGACATCATAAATATTCTTCAAATAACTATTAATAAACTCCGTAATTTCTTGCTCTTTCTTCTAAAATACAAATCTCATTGCTCTGATGATGGACTCACTAAGCTAGTCCGAAATATTGGTTTCAAAACTGTTCAGAGGCTTTTCCACAAAATTAAAAATTCTAACACCCTGTATAGACTTCCTTTTTAACAAGATTATTCTTTTCACTTTTTGATATACAATCAGCTTCAAAATTTGAATTGAAATTGCTTTGCATTATCTACCATGACAAATGTCTTCGCAATGACTTTAAAAAAATATTATTATTAAAATTGAATTATTAATAATTTTAACATTGAGGTAAAATACTTTTAACATATTAAAAGACAACAAAGCTTTCAATTCCGTAAGAGGTCATCCCTCTTCCTTTGTAAAGCGTTGCCGTGCTACATTAAGTGTCATTGATAAAAATCAAGTTCACCTCTCACATATAGTTGCGTGGTAATGGCCAAAACAATGTTGTTAAGTGTGCTATATTACTAAAGCTAAAATATATGTTTTTATTATTTAAATAGCTAAGTGGTTTTTACGAATTTGGTTTAAGTGGTTTTAAGAATGTTTATTATTATTGTTATTTTTTATTATAAATTATTTATATTTATGAAATATAAATTAATTAATTTATATAGAATTTATTTTTTACCAAATATGTGATAGGTTGAGAATAAAAATTATATATATAAAAATTAAATTATTCTAAAAAAATATCCAAACTACATTAAGCTTCACACCAACAATCACATCTAGTAAACAAACTTTCTTTTATTCAACATTAAAACTAATCCAATATAATCATAGTGATACCATTCCATATGAGCAATTTGTTCTTTCACTCAACATTAAAACTAACCTTCCAACATTAAAGCTTATCCCTACCTACGCTCAACCTAGTTTGGAAAAAAACAACTTATCTCATAAAATAAAAATATAAGATAAAAATAATATAGTATTTTATATTTAATAATTAATATATTTATTTTTATCTTATATTTAATAATTAATATATTAATATGAAACGTGAATATTTCTTCCTAAACTTTGTGAAATATTAATATGAAATATAAATATGATCATGAACTTTGTGACTTTCAAACATTAAATTTAGTAAGCGGTGGTTTAGTGGGGTTAGTATCATTTGAAGGTGATCCATGTCCTTGTGCAAGCCTCGATATTCCACTGCCATTTTACCAAATATGCTTTATATTATGACGTGGAATGCTTGGGTTACCATTTATAAAAGGATTAAGCACACGTAATAATTATTATTTTCAATCATTTTCCAAATATAGATCTGAACATTACACGTTGGCAAAAATGCTTGCCATTTTCCTCTATTTAGAAATAAAGATGACCCTTTCTTCTTTTAAAGGTCACTCACGTTCTAAATATAATTATACATGAAAAAGAAATTCGATATATTTTTAAAGATGACCATCCATTTTTTGAAAGGTCGTTAACCTTCTGAACATAATTATAGTCAGTGTTACGAGAGGGTTTATAATGGTTAAATTTCAAAATTTTAGTTGTTTTAGATATTTTTGATAGTGTTAAATTTATTTTTATTATTAAAAATATGATTCAAATATTATTTCTATAAAAAATTTTAACTTTTTTATGTCCAAATTCCAGCCAGTTTAATTATCCACACAATTCCTTTGCTTCCCTAAATGACTCCTTAATTATATATTTTCATACTAATTGTTAGTTATTAGATGTAAAGTATAATTTATAATAATTTGATATTATTTTTATACTCGACATAATTTATTTATTAAAAAGGAGAAAGCAAATAGTCGGTTGGACGACCCCCGGCTCATTTTTTTTAAATATATTGTTTGAATATTGATTACAACTCCACTTGTACGTGGGTCCTACGAACACCATAAACCCCTATCAAATACTTTGGGGGAGGGCTTTAATTATGGGGATCTTAAAATAATACTTTGCTTTACTCATGAAGTAACTTTTAATTTAAGAAAGACACGTAGATAAAAACAAAATCACTTATATTTTGAATGCCGCCCCATAAGGGGCAAAAATAATATTATCTTATTATTCCTTGATTGAAGGAGAAAAAGTGGTGCTATGCTGAGTTCCATAGGCAATTATGAGGGTTGTGACCGCTTAAAAGGTTATTTATTTATTTGAGTCTCTAGGCGTTCTAAGGTACACTGGGATGATTAGAATTAAAGTTACAAATAAATAAGAGTAAATAATTAAAGTATATTGAAGACTAGTGTTAGTGTTATATAGTAGTTAGTATTTGTTTTTTTAGTTTAATTGGTTATAATTTTATAACTAATAATGGATTAGAATTAATTTTGATTTTGCTGAAGATCATCTTACAATATTATGGATCACAGAAGTCTAAATTCCTCAACGATTAGAATTAAGTTATAATTAATATTATAAGTCATATAATATATAAGGTGTAATAAGTATATGTGAATACTCATAAAGCAAATATATATTATCTTTAATATACTCTTTTATGTATTAAAATTAATTCATTGATAAATAATTTAATTGGTAAGAATTAGTGTTTATACTAATTACTCACATTAATTTATTGATAAATAATTTAAATGGTAAGAATTAATATTTATATTAGTTAAAAATATTTATGTAATAATTATTTAATTATTAGTTAATTAAATAAATTAAATTAGTTAATTAAATTATTAAATATATGGTGATAGTTAATTAAATCATGATCAACAAATTTGATTAATTAAATTAAATTAATTTATGGGAACAATAAATTGATTTTTTTATTATTATTGGACAAATTTTGTAGCTATCAACTAGTTATCAATCCAAATGTAGATTTATGTGAGGGTAACATTATTAATTTTATTTTATATTTAAGTAAATGCATATTATTCACATCCTTTATCTATAACCAATTAATCTTATTTTATTATTATTTTTGCTTGTTCAAATTTAGGCTTTTGTGATCCATATTTGGTGATAATCACATCAAAATCTATTTGTCGACGCGTTCTGAACCAACCAGTGTGGTTCATCGTTAACACAAGATGGAGAATCAAATCGTGGCATCGAGTTAAATAGAGAGATTGAATGAAAAGACAGATCATTCCAACAACCTAACACCAAAATGATGGAGGAATCTGTACATCTTTTAAGGAATGCCATACATGATTTCATCTTGGAAACTGATAAGCGTGCCCATTCGAAATGATGAACCTTAATCGCAATGGCCCTTTCGTGCATGATTGTAATGTACGAATTTAGGCTTTTGTGATCCATATCTTGATTTATGAGAAATTTTTCAGTGATTATCACATCAAAATTCATTTGTTGACGTGTTTCGAACCAACCAGTGTGGTTCATTGTCATGAAAAGATGGAGCATCAAATCATGGCATAAAGTTAAATAGAGAGATTGGATGAAGAGACAGATCATTCTAATAGCCAAACACCGGAATGATGGAGGAATTTGTACATCTTTTAAAGAATGTCAAATTTGATTTCATCTTGGAAACCAACAAGCGTGCCCGTTCGAAATGATGAACCTTAATCGCAATGGCCCTTCCGTGCAGGATTGTGATGTTCGAATTTAGGCTTTTGTGATCCATATCTTGTGTTTTGAGAAAATTTTCGGTGATAATTACATCAAAATTCATTTTTCGACGTGTTTCGAACCAACTAGTGTGGTTCATCGTCAAGACAAGATGGAGAATCAAACCGTGGCATTGGGTTAAATAAAGAGATTGGATGAAGAGACATATCATTCCAATAGTCGAACACCAAAATGATGGAGGAATCTCTGCATCTTTTAAGGAATGCCAAATCTGATTTCATCTTGGGAACCTACAAGCATGCCCGTTCAAAATGATGATCCTTAATCACAATGGCCCTTCCGTGCAGGGTTGTAATGTTCAAATTTAGGCTTTTGTGATCCATATCTTGATTTCTGAGAATTTTTTCGGTGATAATCACATCAAAATTCATTTGTTGACACATTTCGAACCAACCAGTTTGGTTCATCGTCAAGATGAGATGGAGAATCAGATCGTGGAATTGGGTTAAATAGAGAGATTGGATGAAGATACATATCATTCCAACAACCGAACACCAGAATGATGGAGGAATCTCTACATCTTTTAAGGAATTCCATATCTGATTTCATCTTGGAAACCTGAAAGTGTGCCTGTTCGAAATGATTAATCACAAGGGCCCTTCCGTGCAGGGTTGTAATGTTTGAATTTAGGCTTCTGTGATCCTTAAAATTATAATAGCTAAATAATAATGGAAAAAATTAACATTTATGAATCTCTACAAAATATAAATAAAAATTCCAAAAAGTATAAAACCATAATCAAATTATATCAATGGCAGGTGGAATGTGAAATTCCAGTCGTCTCTTTTCCACTAAGACTATGTTTCCAACTATATTAACTCAACATAAGACTATGTGAGAGTATCAAGGAATCTAACTATATTAACTCAACATTTTATACAATACTTTGTCCGAATGCAATGACTTATTTACTTGGCAGCAGACCATCAATTTTAAAATTATAATAGCAAAATAATAATGGGAAAAAATGATATTTATGAATTTGTATAAAATATAAATAAAAATCCCAAAAAATTGGACTATACACATGTAATATTAGATGAGATTTGATTTCAAAGTACATTGTAATAAAGTCATTCAATCTCTCTATTTAACTCTTTTAGGGTTCCTGTCAAGGTTCAGCTTCATCTGCGCGCGGCGCTCAGGGCTGCTGTCGCGGCGCACCAAGTGCGCGCGGTGCATTGGCTCGCCCCTCCGTGTGTTCTCCTGCTCCTGCGCGGCGCTCAGGATTGCCGCGGCGCACTGGGTCGTCGGCGCGGCGCTTTGGCCCAGGTCCTTCTTTGCTCGGTTTTTCTGGTCAAGAGCTCTTTGGCATCGCGTTCTCGCATGGAGGCGTTGTTGTTGACCTAGCAGCGCCAAGCCAATCCCTTCCACTCCGTGTGACTTCGACATGGATCTTGGTGGGGGCTCTGTTGCTTCCCCCCCAATACCTCCAGAACTAGAAGCGTTCAGATCCTTAGTCGCAGCATCTGGGAAACGAACGACTGGCTCTCAGTCTAAGTTTGTCAAAAAACTAGGAAGCATTCCCACGGTGACACTGTCGGTGGAAGAAACATGTAGAACAACGCTGAATCTCGCCGAAAGAGGTCTTATCGGCCAGTTCACAGGGTTATGGCCATCCCCGAAAGCTGTCGAGGAATGGGTAAAGCGAAACTGGACACCTTTGGTCAAAGAAGGAATAAAAAGTCATTTCGTTGGCAAAGGTTTCTTTGTGTTTGTGTTCGAAAATGCTGAGGATAGAAGTCTGATCTTCAGAAACGGGCCATACTTCATGGGCCCTCAAGGGCTCTACCTGAACAAATGGTCTCCTGACTTCGATCCAGCTCAAGACGTGCCCACGGCGGTACCTGTTTGGGTGCGCCTCCCACATCTCCCCCTCCACTGCTGGAGTCAGAATTCGTTGCAATCCATAGGTAACACTCTTGGCAGATACATAGATCAGGCGCCGAGGAAGGATCAATACTCCTGTGCCTGTATCTGCGTTGAGGTCGATCTTGAAGTCGGTTTACCCGAAGCCATCAAACTCTCAGTGGCGGACTGGACTCATTTCCAAGAGCTCGACTATGAGCAGCTGCCTTTTAAATGCCGACACTGCCATGAATATGGGCACTTCGCAAGATATTGCAAGAAAAAAAACGAGGAAACTACAGAGAAAGAAAAAGGAGAGCAATGGAAACAGGTAAAGAAACCAACAAACAACAGGCAGAACAACAAAAACAAAGGCAAAGAGACAGGGAACAAACCAGGGCAAGAAAATGAAAGCACTCAAAACGCTGGAAGCAAGGAAACCATCAGCATAGAGGAGGACAAAAATCCTTTTGAATCTCTCACTCCACCCTCAGATCCTCCAGAGGCAGAACGGGAAGATCCTCCCCAGCAGAACAATATCGAATCTTCAGATCCAGGTAACACTCCAAACTCGAACCCATGTAATATTTCATCCCCTTCATATGCTGATATAATCAAACAAAAGAAGAAGAATGTAGAAAATGAGGGCTCATCGGATGAAGAGACCTTAGAAAGGACATCAAAGCGAGTTGGAAGGAAATCAAACAGAGAAACTAGGGAAGAAGAATCAGAAAGACAAAAAACCCTGGGAAGTCAAGCTACCATTGAAATGACTCTCGGAAGGAACACCAGACCAAGGGTCCCTAAGGGAGGTGGACCTACCCCAACAAGTTATAAATGATGCAGCTGGTCTCTTGGAACTGCAGGGGTTTGGGGAATCCCACTAAGGCAGAGGCTATCAGAGATATAATGAAGATGGAATCCACAGACATACTCATGCTCCAAGAGACAAAAATAGAAGGGGAAATCCTTCTAAACACTAGCAATACAAGATGGAAATTTGATTCAGGAAAGGTAGTCAGCGCAAGAGGTTCGGCTGGAGGAATAGGCACATTCTGGTCCAAAAACTCCTTCTCTTTAGAAAGTTCCTTTGCGACCCAACATTGGATATATACAGAACTGCGCCATATAGCAAGTAATTTTAAGCTAGCCCTGTTTAATTTGTATGTACCTGTGCACTATGATGAGAAGAAAGAATGCTGGAAAACACTCTCGGACTATCTGGAGCTACTCAATCCTATGAATATAGTCATAGGAGGAGACCTGAACATAATCTTAGATCCCAAAGAAAAGAGAGGAGGGACCTCTCTGAGAGACCCCTTCCTCGCCACAGTGGAAAACCTCATCCAACAATGGGACTTAGTAGACTTCAAACCAGTGAAAGGAGAATACACCTGGACTAACAATAGAGCAGGGGAACACCACATTTCTGCAAGGCTGGACAGATTCCTCACCAGCAGTTCTATTATGATGGATAAAAGAATTGTTTTCTCCAAGATTCTTCCTAAACTAACCTCAGATCACAAGCCAATCTTATTATGCTTAAAGGAAGAAGAAGACCTCGGCCCCCTTCCTTTTCGTTTCAGCCCTCTTTGGGCAGAAAGGGAAGGGTTCCACGAAACAGTTCAAACTGCATGGAGAATAGAAGTTCCAGGCTCCCCAAGTTACGTTTGGGAACAAAAAATGAAAAATACTAAGAAGGCATTAAAAGAATGGATAAAGAAAGTCACAAACACTCCCACTAGTCAGAGAAAAGATGCAGTCAACCAGCTGGAAGATCTCCAAGTGGAAATGGAAGAGAAAGACATCTCATCCATGGATCTAGATAATGAAAAAATTGCTCAAAGGAAAACATATAACTCATTTAGAAGCGAGGAAGAATATTGGCGCATTAAGTCCCGCAGCTTGTGGCTCAAAGCTGGGGATAGAAACACTAAATATTTTCACAGACAATACAGGGCTCGTCTTTCGCGAAACCACATTGCAGAAATCATCACAACTAGGGGACAGGTATGCAGAGGATTTGAACAAATTAAGGAAGCCGCTGTGAATCACTTCCAAAACCTTCTTAGTGCAGAAAAGGACGGGAGTGAGGAGGATATTGCAGAATTCCTCACAAACATTCCACATCTAGTCAGCGCAGATGACAACAACACTCTCTTGAGCCCTGTCATGGAAGAAGAGATTGCAAACATTGTCTGGTCCATGGAGCCAGACAAAGCACCTGGGCCTGACGGTTTTTCAATCCACTTTTACAGAAAATGTTGGGAGCTAATTAAAACTGATCTCATTAGAATGGTTCACGGTTTCATGAGGAAGGCAAAGATTGGAGGCGGTATAAATTCCACCTTCCTCGCCCTAATTCCAAAGGAAGCAAGCCCAAGCTCTTTTGACAGATACAGGCCAATCTCTCTGTGTAACTCATCCTACAAGATTGTGGCCAAACTGCTGGCGAATAGAATCAAACCCCTTTTGCAAAAATTAATATCTCCTGCCCAAGGGGGATTTGTGAAAGGAAGACACATTCTGGACAATGTCATTCAAGTCCAGGAAGCTCTGCATTCCAGTCACTCACGCAAAGAACAAGGTATGCTCATAAAACTTGATATGTGCAATGCATTTGACAGAGTTAATCGTTCCTTCTTGTACAGGGTCCTTTTATCCTTTGGTTTCAGCCAGGACTTCATTAATCTTATCAAAGCATGTCTGGAGAAGATTTGGATTGCGCCCATGATAAACGGTAGACCTGCTAATTTCTTTTTAGCCACCAGGGGCTTGAGACAGGGCTGTCCCCTTTCACCCTTTCTTTACATTCTGATGGTAGACTCCTTGAGCAGAAAACTGACTTTGGAAAAACAAAAGGGTTGTCTACCAGGGATCAGAATTGTGAAAGGCATAGACCCTGTGAACCATGCACTTTTCGCCGACGATTCACTATTGCTTGGAGGGGCCTCTCCAAGAATAGCTAAATCCTTCAGAACCATACTCCAGAAATATTGTAGCATCTCGGGAGCACTGGTAAGTGAGAGGAAAAGTGTTGTGTATGGGTGGAACACAGAGCAGCACAAGATTGAGACAATTGCAAACGATCTGGGGTACACAGGACATGCAGATTGGGAAAAAATAAAATATTTGGGCCTTCCTATAACACTAGGCTCCAACAGAAATTACCTGTGGGAGGAAGTTATCTCGAAATTTAAAAGGAAGATCACTGTGTGGGGAGGCTTCTGGCTAACCTCAGGGGGCAAATTAACGCTCATCAAATCAGTCCTCTCGGCTCTGCCCACATTCCAAGCGTCTCTCATGCTGGCTCCAAAACTAATCTCAGATCAAATCTCCAGACTCATGCGCAATTTCTTGTGGAACGGTGGGAGAGGAAACACCAACAGATTTCATTTAATAAGCTGGGATATGGTGAAACGTCCGCTGGTAGAAGGTGGACTTCAAATCCGTGACCCTGTCCATGCAAATTTAGCTCTGGGCTGTAAGTTACTATGGCAGATCCACGCAGAGCCTTCTCATCCAGTTAGTCAGATCTTTAAATTGAAATATCTTAAAAATCAGTCAATAAAAACCTACAACATGGAGAAATCCCCAAAAGGAACGCAGGCCTGGAAACTGTGTAACAGAGGTATTGAATTTTTCAGATCCCACTTGTATCGAATCCCCGGTAATGGCAAAAATACAAAGCTATGGAGAGACAGTGTTATGGGACATCGCCCTCTAGCAGAAAACCACGAGATTACTGAGGTAAGAGTCTGGCTACAGTCAAAAGGCATAAGGAAAATCGAGGACATCTCTAGCTGGGACAGAAAAGGGAACTGGCAACGTTGGACTTTCCCCAGAATCCCTGAACATTTAAATGCTCAGCTAGACGTCCTTCAAGCCGCAATCTCTGACTTTGCCCCGGTGCACATAGAAGACGAAGACGTTTGGGGCTGGGGTAAGACCGAAGTATACACAGCCAGCCAAGGATATTATCAGATGCAGAGCAAAAAGGATTCGCCACACCCGGAATCCGTGTGGAAGCAGATTTGGGACAACTTCGGCATTCCCAAAATCAACTTCTTCTTCTGGACTCTGTTCCACAACAAAATTCTGACTGGAGATAATTTGTGTAAGAGGAACATAGCTGGACCACATAGATGCGTCCTCTGCAAAAGAGCCTCGGAAACTGCAAATCATCTGTTTTTAGCCTGCGAATTTGCAAAGGCGGTCTGGTCTTTCTTCCTCACCGGGCTGAACGTGTGTCCTCCAACTCAAAGCATGATTGACACCATGTTCTCCTCTTGGAATGACAGATATCCCTTCAGCATAGTCAACAACTCAATTTGGCAAAAGGTGTGGATAGCTGCACCAAAGTATGTCTGCTGGAAACTTTGGTTAGCTCGGAACGAAATAATATTTAACAACACAGAATTGCCCGCAGCAAAAGTGGCGGAACAGGCAAAGAATCTCCTCTTAGAAACTCTGAACCACTCCTCAGTCAAAGACGACAACTCCTTGCGAACCGAAGAAAGGGTGTGGTTGGATGCTTATACAGGAAAGGCCAGTCTTCCAGCACTCAACCGCCCAATGCATAAGGGAAAATGGCAGATCCGAGAATCAGAGGATAGCTTCCAGCAGTGGTGGAAATCTCAGGGCAAGTGCACCATTTTTTTCGATGGAGCCTCAAAAGGAAATCCAGGGAGGTCTGGAGCAGGAGGGGTGATCTTCTTTCAGAATGGGAAAAAAGACGACTTCAGTTGGGGTCTTGGAATGAAAACCAACAATCAAGCTGAAATTCTCAGCCTCTTGAAAGCCTGCCAAATGGCCAGAAAAGGAAATCCAGAAGAAATTCTAATCTTTGGTGATTCAGAACTGCTGATAAAAACGATGGTAAACAAGAAAAGGCTCAAGGACCCGGTGCTAAACAAACAGCTTTCAAGAGTGACCAAAATTCTGAAAGACTTTCCATCGGTTCAATTCTTCCACATTCTCAGAGGATTAAACAAGGAAGTAGACAGATTGGCGAATATTGGATGCACTTTACAGGACGGAATGATCAGCATAAATGCAGAAACATCGACCATGGCAATCATCCCCTAAGTAGAAAGAGAGCTAATGTAAATTCTGAAAATTGTAATGGTTGTTTAGGCTCTGCCCAACCTGTTTTCTATCAATAAAACATAACCATTCCAGTTAAAAAAAAATAAAGTCCTCCTGCAATCATTACAAAATAAGATGTTAAACATTTTAACCAATAGAATTTTAGATAAATAAATTTAAATATTATTTAAAAATATTAAATTTCAATTGATAATGTCAAACTTTGGATACGTCTTAATTTTTCTTGGTCAAAGGGAAAGTAATAACTAGTCAATGCAAAACTGAATGCAATATTTATGGTATAATAAAGTTTATATGTCATTTTAATTAAGTTGATGGAGAATTATATATATATATTATGAAATGGAAGGGTAAGTGTTGGTTATGTGTTTTTAGGGTTTGATTTGATTTGTATTAGGTATGAAATGATTTTTGCGATGATCTTAATTCTAGAAAATGGTGATTTTCTATGTTAGTGTTGACGGTGCTGGACCCGCCAACATGTCAAGGGGATCTCCCCGGTAAGAATTCCCAATTAGGCCTCAGACCGTTTGGTGTAGGAGTCCCAACAGTGGGCCGTAAGGTAATGCCTTGACCGCGATGTCGCATAGAGGCAAGTAAGATAACTCTGTCAGTAGCAAGGGTGTGACTGATGCAGTGAGTCAACGAATGAATATGAGAGGTTCAAGCACTTCAAAGGGAGAGGAAGGCGAAGGTGAGTTCCAGGTTGAAAGGGATCAGTCCCAACTTGGCTAGGAACACACAACACAAAGGACATGCACAACTTCCGGCAAATCAGTCGACATGGATGCGACAGTCACAACATACAAGGTAAGATAACACGAACAACACTCACAGATCAGTCTGAGACGAGTGTGACAATTGATATAACAAGGTTCAGAGAAAGGTTTGTCTGATGTCTGGTAGAGCAGTCGACACGGATGGTGACAACATTAACAACATATGCAACACATTAACAACAAGATTCATATAATTGCATACAAATGAGTTCATATACAAGTACGTAAGTTAAACAATATATATCATTAAGGCAACCAGAGCAGTCCAACTACAATAACAACATATGCATGAAAATGTGTTGGCTTTTATTATATAAAGAAGTGTAAGTCACAATCATACAATACACCATGTAAACCTGCTAGCCCCATCAGTGGAACGTTACAGCCACATCTGCCTGCTCCTCCAAAGAGATGTACTAGCTCCGTGCAGTGGAGAAGCCAAGGCACGTTACAATAATGTCCAAGCCTTCTTCAAGCTAGTCTTAGTAAAAGCTTGGCTGACCAAAAGCCTATACAATGAGTTATGAGGGACTATTTATAGCAAAGGGTGGGGTGACCCTTGACATTCCCCTTTGTGACAGTTCAACTACCCTCATGACTCTTCACCTACTCTATGACTGTTACATCCAACTGTTGACACTCGACTTACACTTGACATGACTCAACATTACAATGCACATGTACTCATGTGAGACAACATGGCTTGGTCAAGCCTTGCAAGACATCACTCACGCTCGGTCCGCTGTGATGAGATCAACTATTTGATATGCTTGTGATGGTGAAGGTGGTGAGCTGATGCCAAGCTTAGTCGTCCATGATGATGTGCATGCACCTCATGGTGACATCTTGCTGAAGCGAACTCTTGCATCCATTTGCAACCAGTGCATTGGTTCAGCCCCTTGATCTAACTCATCTGCTAACATGCGCATGGTCTTCTTGGGTATGGTTGAACCAACAACACACTGATGCATAGTGTCTGTGCTAATCTTCAAGTGTCTACTGGTGGTCATGCGCATCAACTTGCCGAAGTACATGTTCAGCCCCAGTTGGACTTGCTTCTTGTCTTCGCCTTGGTGACTATGTTGAATGGGTTGGATTGCATGCGTGTGCTCAACGACATGCATGCTGTTGGATCCCTTACATGCGATCAACAACATTTCTCACCATGTTTGCTCTGTGTCAGCTGTTGGGATAGATCCTTAACTCGTATTGGCGCAGTCTCATCCTCGAGTGCATGTTGCACCCATTACTGTTCCTGTTCCTGCGGCAACTCATTGGACTGCCTGCGCAGCTTCATGTTCTTCCTGAGTTGCTACTTCAACACATGCAACTCCTTCTTTGTTGCATCTTCTTCCTTTGCACGATCTTCCTATTGCGCCGTCACTTCATAGCCCAAGTATCCAAAGTTTCTTTCATTATCAATGGATCTGCTTGATCTTGCAACTTTGCTCCGTCTCTATGTTGTCAACAACCTTCCCCTTGCATTCACTACGTTCGCTGCATTCGGTATGCTATCTTCAGTTGCTGTTCATGATGTTGCTCATTGTAATGCTGATGCTATCATAATGTCTTCGTGGGTAGGCAAGCTCATAGACACTTCATCGACTGCATCCCCAAGCATGCTTTGAACGGTGTCCTCGGCTCTGCTCTCCTACAAACCATTGTACATGTATTGCTAAGAGACATATGAACACCTATGATACCTGGAGACATGGAAACACTCATAGAAAGAAATTTTTCATTTGAAAACCAAAATGAACATGAGAACTTACTTGTAACATACCTGGGTGAATGGGCATGAAGGTTGCATAATTTCGGTCGGGAGGTTGGGAGACCAACTGCCAAGAATTCACAAGGCATAGTTTGGGCTGCTAGGAGATTGGCTGATTGCAGGAACTGCGAAATGTGGAATCCAGTTGGGCAGTTGGCTATTGGAATTGCGCAATGCACGATTCCAGCTAGGAAAGATTATTGGCCCAGGGACAAATTTGCGCATTTTTTTGGGCCAAGCAGCCACTGACTTCTAGAAATGCGCAATTCAGTCCAGGAGGCTAGTGATGGGACATAATGCGCAAATCTGGAGAGGAAGGTGAGCCTTCCTTCTCCAAATTGCGCAATGCAGCCTTGGTGAAGGCAGAGACCAGGCCAAGGTTGGCCCGACTAGCTGAAGGGAAACCGAAAGCAAGTAAGTCAATAAATGCATGGCGACACTAAGTGATAGCAGAAGTGATTAACAGTGCATGAAAAACATGAATGAAAGATTCGGAAAACAGATCAACATGCATGTGGATGAGGCAGTTCGCCGGTTGGGCGAATGTCCGTGCAAAATAGTTTCATGCATGCGACAACAGTGAGATAGCAACGAAAACTGAAACATAGCTAGAAAAATCTAGTATACATGTAAACGACAACAAGTGCTCAAAGAAATCAAGCAAACAGTACTCCCACAAGTGAAAACACAAAAAGCGACAGAAATGCAGCACAAGGCATGAGAAGCGGGCTTACCCCAAAACAACTGAGCTAAATGTGTCAACTTCTCCTAGGTGTGATGTGGGATGTCAGAGCTACAAAATTGATGTGAGGAATGAGTTTTGCAATGTCCGGTTGATGAGTTTTTATAACATCGAGGTTGTGACGTGCATTCCACAAATCTAGGGGAAGCGACACTTGGTGGGAGGTTTCTAAATTGCTCCTTGCATGTAACCTCCAATTGCTAAACATAGATCCATGAGACAAGGGATGCCTTTGCATGATGCCTTGGGAGAAGCATTCTATGCATGCAAGTCTGTTTTGCTCAGTCCCGAAGGGAATTGGTCAACTTAAGTGCACATGCAAGTGACTGCTCGACTACTGGAGAGAAATGTGCATTTATGGCTAGGAGCTGGGTTGGTTGCCCAGGGGGTTTGCACAATTTCTAGGCTGAGCAGCTGACTACTACCCATATTTGCATAAATCCTGGGCTGAATAGCATGTTGATGGGAAAAATTGCGTAATCCTGTTGAGAGGGTTGGCTGGCAGGATTGCGCAATCCTGGAGGCCAACATGCTTTCAAAGGGAATTGCGCAATTCCTAGAGGGAAGGCTAGTTTCCCTCCAGAAATGTGCAAATTTCACTGGGAAGTTGCTTAGCCTGCAACTGGACCAAGTCTGGGTAAGCAGCCTGTGAAGGGAAAAGAGCAAACTGTGATCGATAGGATGCCTTTGAGCAAGAAAGACACTGAAGCTTGAGGACTTGATGAAGCAAGGAACGCTAATGTGAAGGTTGGTAGGGAGGCTCCAAAATAGGCTAAGGCAAAATTTTGGAGGGTGGTTGTAGTCGCTACAACACTTGGCGACACACTGGTAGAACTCCAGCTCTCTGAATGGACCTTGTTCGTGAAAAGCAAGTCTAACACCTCCGGAAGTATTGTTCAATTCTTAGCTCATCTTGGCTTCATACTAGCTTGATGTAAGATGTAGAATCTGCTAGACTCTTGGTCGATTGACACATATTCTAAGCCAAGGCAACACAGTTGTTTTGATTGGGGTTGAGGGGTATATAAGTGCACAAGCAGTATAGTCGTCAGAGTCTAAGTTTCATCTCTGGTGTTGCTCCACTGTCAACAGGCTTGGACAGTACCCCGGTGGAGTCACATAGGAACACAAGCATGGCTCTGCAACCAACGAGCCTGGCCAGTACCCCGGCGGAGTTACTTACATCACCTCCCTGCACAGGAAGCCTTTCTTTTCTTTTGCCTTATTCATTTTTCATTTGAATTTTTTGTCTTTTCATTTTTTATTTTTATCACTGTGCATGACACTTATTTATTTCAGAGGTGGAAGAGGGATCTTAACTTATTGAGAGTAGAAGAGGTTGTTCCAATAGAGAAGTATTTTATGGTATCTCTGATGTGCCTAAAGGTTTTCCCCTCACCTTTCTTAACTTGACTGAGCTGATAAGGGTTAACCCAAAAACAACCGACTAGAGAAGGTGACACTAGTTAGCACACGAGCGTTGCGTTTTCACCAAGGTTCACTTCGAACAATACATATTTTCCTTCGACACATCATGGACTAAAAGTAAAAAGCTCATCATACAGAGGCATGATGACAGATAACCAAGTAGTGATAGCTGTACAAGCCCTCTTGTAGTTCACCCAGCTTGTTTCAAGAGTCATACATGGTTTCATGCCAACTGGCCTACAAATGAAAGGAGCGAACGAATTAATCAATCAATAAAGCAAAGAAAGAGTAGAAGAAAAAATGAAAGTGAAGCAAGTAAACAAACAAGCAAGCAAACAAATAAGTAAACAAAGCATATAAACAAACAATCATGCAAGCAAACAACTGAAAGCAAACACTACTCATACTCCTACACTAATGGTGCATGGGCCTGATCACGTGAAGTGATATTTCCAATGCAGCCACCAACGCATTGGTAGACCCATGTTGGTGAAGGTTTGGTCCAGAAGTAACCTAGTTGTGCAGACCAACATACAAGAAATATATAACAGTGAAGATAGCCACACTTCGTGTTTCAAAGTGCCCACGAGACATAAGTGAGTGCATGTGCATGACAGACAGGTTGTGGACTTATCATAGTGTTGTGTGACACTACGTGCAACTTTGAAGCAAAAGCACACTCTTGACGGAGACATGCAAGAAAACGAAAGAAACAAAGATAACTTGCGTAGCGAATGAGTGATTATAATATAAGACTCCTCCAATGCATGAGAAATGGGATCATGCAGTTTGATTGGAGGAAGTGTGATCTGTATGTGAGATGGATCTTCAATGCATACAAACGAGTGAGGAGGAGCCTTGGGTGATTGAACATTTTCATGACCAGAAGTTAGACTAACCCCAAGAGAGCGAGGTCCTGACATAACCATTAGCTTGGGCTGAAGTGCCTCGACAGTATTGGGTGTCTCAGCTTCATCATTAGGTAGATCATCATAAAATGGTGGCTTCGAAAGATCAACTGCGATAGATTCATGATTGTGATAAAAAATGGAAGCAAATGGATCACGACTGCCATGATTAGAAATATCAATGAATTCTTCGGCATCCTCGTGATCAGATGAATCAAACAGAGGGGTAGATGAAAAGCAAACGAACTCATCCTCTGTGTTTCCAAAAAAGACAGATGAAGGATCAAGTGGATCTTCAATGAATAACTTGTCCTCTCCATTGCCGAATGATGGACTAGCATCCGGTGAGTACTATGAGTGATTAACAATGGGTGCATCCGTGGGTGAAGAGACACATGAAAAATCATGGATGGTAGGTTCACTAAAGAAACTAGGAAATAACGAAGGGGGCT
Organism: Pinus tabuliformis; assembly: GCA_031772625.1. Taxonomy (NCBI): domain Eukaryota; kingdom Viridiplantae; phylum Streptophyta; class Pinopsida; order Pinales; family Pinaceae; genus Pinus; species Pinus tabuliformis. The sequence continues at coordinate 911,656,911 of CM062818.1, read as the reverse complement.
CGGACGAAAGGGAGTTGTCCTTCACTGAGTGTTGATGTTCAAGCTCCCACTCATACTCTTCGTGAATGACAACGCATGTTGGTTGTGCAACACTAACTCCGTGAGTGGGTTTTTCCTCATTCACAACAAGTGAAGAGTTTGGAATGGATGAACACAAGACAACATCATCCGGAGGAACACCTGAGTGCGAAGACGGAGGTCGAAGAAAAGAATGCATATGGGAACTCGAAGGACTAACAACCAACTCTGCGCGAAAATTGAGTGGAGTGATGTTGGGAGGGTGTGAAGGGTGAAAAAATGTGCGAACATGATCCTCAACATCACTGGGTGATGGTGGAACTGTTGAATGAGAGGGAGGCAGACAGTCCATTGAGATAGTGCCTTCTCCCACATGGGATTGCACAGTTCCATCAATGAAGAAGGTTGAGCGAGGCTTGAAATCAAGCTTTCTCTTGGGATGGGAAAATTTCTTAAGGCAGTACTTGAACTGGTCCCAGAGATAAGCGAACTTCATCTGGCTCCTCGGAGCTTGAAACTGTAAGTCACGGAAGTGCTACCAAAAATCAATAATGGATTCATGCGGAGCCTTCTGTTGCTGTAACAGTTTCTGGTCAAGATGGTCTGGATCAAAATGATAGAACGTGTCTTCAATAAGATCACAAAAGTGCTCAAATGAGTGCACGGTGTCAGCCGGTAGGCTGAGCACCCAACGAAATGGAGATTCACGAAGTGTGAATGCAAGCAGTAGACTAACCTGTTCATCAGTAAACTCATCTTCCTCATAAATCATGGAAAGAAAGTTATGTAAGTGCTCAGTCCAGGCCACTTCGCCTTCACCATCATACGTGTGAGTGGACAAGAGATTGAAAAGCTTCCTCGAGATGGAGACATCTTCATGATTCGAAAAACACCTTGGGGGAAGAAGAATGCAAGACTCCATGAAAGATATGCAAAGGTTCAAAACTGGATGAGAGGACACTACTTGTCATCAGGCCCTCCTTCTAGCGCCAGAAATGTTGATGGTGCTGGACCCGCCAACATGTTAAGGGGATCTCCTCGGTAAGAAGTCCCAATTAGACCTCAGACTGTTTGGTGTAGGAGTCCCAACAGTGGGTCGTAAGGTAATGCCTTGACTGCGATGTCGCATAGAGGCAAGTAAGATAACTCTGTCAGTAGCAAGGGTGTGACTGATGCAGTGAGTCAAGGAATGAGTATGAGAGGTTCCAACACTTCAAAGGGAGAGGAAGGTGAAGGTGAGTTCTAGGTTGAAAGGGATCAGTCCCAACTCGGCTAGGAACACACAACACAAAGGACATGCACAACTTCTGGCAGAGCAGTCGACACAGATGCAGCAGTCACAACATACAAGGTAAGATAACACGAAAAACACTCATGGATCAATCTGAGACGAGTGTGATGGTTGATATAACAAGGTTCAAAGAAAGGTCTGTCTGATGTCCGATAGAGCAGTCGACACGAACAATGAAAACATCAACAACATATGCAACACATTAACAACAAGATTCATATAATTGCATACAAATCAGTTCATATACAAGTACGTAAGTTAAGCAACATATATCATTAAGGCAACTGGAGCAGTCCACCTACAATAACAACATATGCATGAAAATGTGTTGGCTTTTATCATATAAAGAAGTGTAAGTCACAATTATAAAATACACCATGTAAACCTGCTAGCCCCGTCAGTGGAACGTTATAGCCACATCCACCTACTCCTCCGAAGAGATGTACTAGCTCTGTGCAGTGAAGAAGCCAAGGCGTGTTACAATACTGTCCAAGCCTTCTTCAATGTAGTCCTAGTAGAAGCTTGGTTGACCAAAATCCTATACAATGAGTTATGAGGGACTATTTATAGCAAAGGGTGGGGTGACCCTTGAAATTCCCCTTTGTGACAGTTTAACTACCCTCATGACTTTTCAGCTACTCTATGACTGTTACATCCAACTGTTGACACTCAACTTACACTTGACATGACTCAACATTACAATGAACATGTACTCATGTGAGACAACATGGCTTGAGAAAGCCTTGCAAGACATCACTGACGCTCGGTCCGCTGTGATGAGACCAACTGTTTGACATGCTTGTGATGATGAACGTGGTGAGCTGATGCCAAGCTTGGTCATCCGTGATGATGTGCATGCACCTCATGGTGACATCTTGCTGAAGCGAACTCTTGCCTCGATTGCAACCCGTGCATTGGTTCAGCCCCTTCATCCAACTCATTTGCGAACATGCGCATGATATTCTTGGGTATGGTTGAATCGACAACACACTGATGCATAGTGTCCGTGCTGATCTTCAAGTGTGTGTTGGTTGTCATGCACATCAACTTGCCGAAGTACATGTTCAAGCTGAGTTGGAATTGCTTCTTGTCTTCGCCTTGGTGAGTGTGTTGAATGGGTTGGATTGCATGCGTGTGCTCAACGACATGCATGTTGCTGGATCCCTTACATGTGATCAACAACATTTCTCACCATGTTTTCTCTGTGTCAGCTACTGGGATAGATCCTTAACTCGTATTAGTGCAAAATCATCCACGAGTGCACGTACGCCCATTGTTGTTCCTGTTCCTACTACAACTCATTGGACTATCTGCACGACTTCATGTTCTTCCTGAGTTGATCCTTCAACACATGCAACTCCTTCTTTATTCCATCTTTTGCCTTCGTGCGATCTTCCTATCGCGCCATCACTTCATAGCCTAACTCTCCAAAGTTGCTTTCATTATCAGTGGATCTGCTTGATCTTGCAGCTTTTCTCTGCCTCTATGTTGTCAACAACATTGCCCTTACATTCGTTGTGTTTGTTACATTCACTGCGTTTGCTGCATTCGGTATGTTGTCTTCAACTGCTGTTCATGATGCTGCTCATTGTAATGCTGCTGCTGTTGTGATATCTTGATGTCCTTGTCTATGAACAACTTGATGTCTTCGTGGGTAGGAAAGCTCATAGACACTTCATCGACTACATCCCCAAACGTGCTTTGAAAGGTGTCCTCGTCTCTGATCTCCTGGAAACCATAGTACATGTACTGTTGAGAGGCATATGAACACCTGTGATACTTGGAGACATGGCAACACTCATAACAAGCAATCTGTCAGTCGAAAACCAAAATGAACATGAGAACTGACTTGCAACATACCTGGGTGAATGATTATGAAGGTTGCGCAATTTTGGCCGAGAGGTCGGGAGACAGACTGCCAAGAGTGCTCAAGGCACAGTCTGGGCTGCTGGGAGACTGGCTGGCTGCTGGAACTGCGAAACGCGCAATCCAATTGGGCAGTTGGCTTCTAGGATTACATAATGCGTGATTCCAGCTGGGAAAGGCTGCTGGCCTAGGGACATATTTGCACAAATTTTTGGGCCAAGCAGCCACTAACCTCCGTAAATGTGCAATTCAGTCCAAGAGGCCAGTGCTGGGCCAGAATGCGCAAATCTGGAGAGGAAGGTGAGCCTTCCTTCTCCAAATTGTGCAACTCAGCCTTGTTGAAGGCAGAGACCGGGCCAAGGTTGGCCCGACTTGCCAATGGGCAACTGAAGCAGGTAAGTCAATGAATGCATGGCGACACTAAGTGATTAATAGTGCCTACAAAACATGAACGAAAAATTCGACAAAAAAATCAACATGCATGTGTGTTGGAGAGGTAAATCCCCTCTGCAGACAGAGGCGATCCCACTAGCCCAAAAGGGGTCTAGCAACAATCAATTCACGCTACCATGCAAGTTCCTAGTTGCAAACTGAAAGTGGATTATGAGAACCAACCTGGAGTCCAACGCTAGTGTCGTAGAAGAGTTGATACTCCCGTTCCCTTGCTCCGGCAGGTCACGATCCTCACGATCTCCGCGAATGGATACCTGCACATGCAAAGAACGAAGCGAATACAAGCATAAAATCCACTAAATACAACTATATATCAGTCAGACAAGATATATATCAAACATTATCATAATGAACAATAAGATTGGAACCATAATGGTAGTAGTTTATTAATGAATAATCAACAGAGAAAGATACAACCAAAGTTCTGACGTTGAACCTCTCCTCTGGCTGGGCGAGCAGCTATACATGTCTTGCAATAGACCTTCTCTCTCTCAGACTTCCGGCAGCATAACCTCCCTATGCTCCAAAACTCTTACTATCACTCGAGACAAGCATTATCACTCCTACTCAAAAACTAGCTTGTCAAATGCATGAGGACAGACTTTTATAGATGGAGAAGGGGAAGAAATACAATGAATCAAGACACCCATTATGGATTGGCATTATCTCCAAAAAGCCGTTGTGGATAGATGTAAAGGATATATGATGACTGTTGACATCTAGAAGATGAACTTTATCCTCAAAAGACTTCATGACTTGAAGGGAAAAAACATCTGGGCGCGCGTTTGTCAAATATCTTTACCAAACTTGGTTGGCGCGGGTGTTACTCTAAGACAGAGCGCCAATGGTCGCACCTTCTTTTGAGGATCTCATTCATTGGCGCGGGTAGTACATTGTGGACCCGCGCTAATGGAAAAAAGGCACTTTTTAGGGATATTTTGCAGGAGGTGTCTTCAGGGCACATGAAGTCCATACTCAGGGGAACATAATGCAAGTGTTTTTAAGTTATGTCACTGCTCACAGGTCCCGGAATGAGTCCTCCAAAGTATGGGAAAGGGGTAACAGGGACGGTGACCAATGGTGACAAATTACTGTGTAACAGATGCCCCCTAAAGCATGAGGCCCGAGAGAGAGAGAGAGGGGTGAAATGCTTTACAAGAACACATGTAGCTGCCGCCGAGAATCTGCATTGAGAGATACAACTGATAGCTCAAGTACATGATATATGTGGTATGGTCGCAACCATCCATAAGAGAGTACATAATAATCTAGATCCATAGTATGGGCGCAGCCATCTGGTTAGGATCAATGAATTGACTCAGGTATGGTCGCAGCCATCCAGTGAATGAGTCATGTAACAAGAATCACGCCTGGATTACAACAGACAAAATCCAGGGTCTTGCGCTCCATCTCGACCCGAACAAAAGTACAAGTTCAAGCATGCGAATATATGAGCTGAAGTCGAACATGCATGAACATCGTCTGATTACCAGTCAATATTGAAAACTGTTAACAGACGCGAGAGGTACCACCAATAATGACAATGGCCCTCAAGGTACTATAGGTACAATCTACGACTTGCGAATTAGTGATCTGGCGTCGAACACCCGTAGAATCATTCGATCGGAGGCCAATGATGAAAACCTCACGTCGAACACGAAGAACCTGCCATTGAGGCATGCAGGCTCCAAGGCACCGAAAGGGCGTCTCTAGATCAACTTCCTGGATAATGAGCTAAAGTCGACAGGAAGTGACTTTGATCGAAGGTGGGCCGTAATGTTTCCCACATCATCGACACGAGACAGAGAGATAATGTTGTGAATCAGGATTATGTGAGCTATCAGAGGGAGGTTGTTTCTTTGCAGAGGTCAACTTCTCTTGAACATATCGGCGGCACGATAGTGGAATTGGCAGTATTTGACATCAATGGATCAGAGGTCATGGTGACGAGGCAATGAGCAGATGAGAGGTCAAACAGGATTACCCAAATCCACGGAGGCAAGTGAAAAATGAGATGAGATATCCCCACCCAGACACGAAAGCAGACAAGTGCCATGTTCAAGAGCGACATACTGCCGACACGACAATAATTATGGTTCCTTTTTTCCCCCCGCCATTTCTGGCGAGTACCCCAATTATTTTTAGCAAGCTTGATGGGGATAACATATGCTTGTGGTGTGTCATTTCGACAAAATCCGATGTCATCAGGTTTTAACGAGTCTGACAAAGGAAGAACTCGACGTCTTTTCATGTTTAGAGAGTTTGAAAAGACAGCAGAAAAGGAAACTCCAGGGGTGTCCTTTTTCGTAAAGTTGTGTCTCGCGAGCCCGAAAAAGTATAAAACAATGCTCGAAAGAACCGCCCGACCATTACGATCGAGGAGTACTTTTCATAAATAGTGATTTCGACCTGAAAAAGTAAAAAAGCGATCAAAATCACGTCGTTTCGTAACCATTAACGGGTCTAAAATGACAAAAACCCGGTAATCTTTTTATGTTTTAACGGTCGACAAAAAGAATTTAAAACGACCGCCCCTTATTAATGTTTAACGAGTCAAGAGGAGTAACTCGGCAATCTTTTCTTCTTTAAACGGTCAGAAAAGAGCTGAAAGCGGACCTTAAAGTAACCTTTTCACATGTTTTACTGAGCTTGAAAAAGTAGAAAAAAGGGCTCGTTTTGTTGCTTGAGTTGCACCAACACCTTTTAGCATATAAAAAACGGCGTAAAACCCACTTTGATATTCAAAAATACCCAAAAAAAATATTTTAAAGGCATTTTAGGTCAAAAAATGCTATAAAATAGTGAAATGGTAAAAAACAAATTTACTTTTTACTTTTCACCTTGTGAGTTTACCATTGGAGGGTTTTGGGTGCAAACTTCAATCGCTGATCGTGATCAATCCAGGAAAGCAATCGAGCCGCCGTCTGGAGCAGGTAAGAGGTCTTATCCTTAGCTTCATTTTCATTCCATTTTTTCAGTTTTTCATCCATAGATGGATCCCCTGCAAGAGGAATTGCAAAATTTTAGGGTTGCGCCATTGGCACGGGTTTCCCGCTCGGTATCGCGCCAATGGGATTATTTTCCCAAAGGGGGCGCGACATTGGCGCGACTGTTTTGAAAACCGTCGCGCCAACCGCGCGACCTAATTTTCCCATGGATTTAACCGTTGATTTTGCAATTTTCTTTTAATTTTGGTTTCACCAGTGATATAATGATGATATTTTCGACTTTATGGTTGCAGGGATTCGTCAGAATGGCTGTAGAATGGAGAGAAAGAGAGCATGATGCTATGGATGCTATGGCACTAGAGGATGAAGCCTGCATGGATGCTTTAAGAGACTGTGGCTTAAAGAAAATTTTCCTTACTTCCTATTTGCGTGCACAACCTGAGTTACTACGATTTATCGTGGATGCTTGGGACACAAAGGATCAGGTATTCCGCTTGAAAGATCAGACATTGGAGCTGGATGTTTCCGATGTTTATTTTATCACTGGGTTATCGCGGAGAGGTGCACGACCCATCTTGACCGGAAGTAGGCCTTCCGGGGAAAAGATGGGGGAGGTGATGGAACGGGTTTGTCCTAGGGCACAGTTTGGATCAAACAGTGCCAAGGTAGATATTGTCACAGTTCCAGACCTAGTGCTACGGGTGATATTATTCACTATCACACGGACGGCTGGGGTACAGGCGTCCCACGAGGCCAGCAAGAATCATTTACTGCTGGCAACCGAGTGTCTCCAACCTACACTGTTTGATTGGGCCACAACAGTGACTACAAACATCAAGAGGCAGCTTACGAAGTGTAAGCGAGATGGCAACAAACAGTTCGGGTATGGATCCATTGTGGTATCCTTCTTCTTGGAGCGACTGCCGATTTTCCGGATTCAGGGAGGTATAGTGGCAGATCCAGTGCCACGGGAACCGAGGTTGGCTCGATGGGCAGCACTCATGCCCAGAGGAGGAGGGGGCCAGCAGATGGCCTGGAGGCCCGAGTTCTTCATATGGCTCCGTCACCAGATGATCGTTATAGAGGACTGGCCCTATGCGGGCACTGATTTTACTGGAGACCCAGATCTCCCATTGCCTGTGGGGGAAGACTGGGACGAGGAGCTTGGTAAGAACTCTTTGTGTTTTTGATGTATTTAATTTTTTTTGTAATACATGCCTGTTTCTGACAACTACTATATATATGTATGCAGATGTTGGTGCAGAGCGACCAGCTGATCTGTCTCACACAGCACGGAGGGTACAACCCGCAGCCGACCCTCAGGGAGAGGGTGGTGCGGGTGACGAGCTAGTACAGAACCTTGAGGAACTCACTCGAGGGATTTCAGACTATGCCAGATTGGCAGATGTGCCCTTCGCGTACCAGAGGCACACAGTGGGAGTACCTACTCGCGTCCACCGTCTGCTGAGACGTTTGGTGCGAGCGGTGACATGCTATCATGAGCATCACCGTGATTAGACGCCTAGGTTTCATTTTTGCATATTTTTGAGAGACATGTTGTCTGCGGCCATATGAGATTCGGACATGTATTATTTTTTGGATTATGTAATGCGCGCGGCGCAAACATTATGATACACACGTATATATACATATGCCTATGGTTTATTATTGTGTTTTCATGTGCTTGCTTGTATAATGTTTTGATTACAAATTACGTAAATGTCTATCTAATACATGATTAGCCAATGCATCAGATAATGTGTTTAATTGTTGTGGAATATGTTGATATGTGATAAAATCAAAGTTCCTTTCTAACAATCTCACACGTAAATACAACCTTAGAATGCGATGGTCTCTGACGGAATATTGCCCGTTGAGCTGGTGGACGACAAGTTGAGAGTCCAGGTTCACTACCAATGCACGAATGCCGAGATTAATTGCTTCAGCAAGTAGCTCGATTACAACACAATATTCGGTGACATTGTTAGTGGTATGACCCAAACACACACCTTGAAAATCTATCAGCTCGCCATGAGGATCATAGATCACCCACGCCGCAGAGGACAAGTTGCGAGTGCTGCGGCAGGCACCATCAGCGAAACCAACATAAGGTGCATCAGACATCTGCACAAGAAGCGAAAGACACAATAAGTGGCAGTTACGCCTTTAAAACTGACACACATACACACAACACACTTGCTAGAGTACATGTATGTACAAAATAAAATGTACAAGCATCATGCATAGTACTTTTTCAAATACAGCCCGTTTCGGGGCTTCCCAAGAGGGTTCCCTTCATAATCAATTAGCTCGTAGGCCCCTTTCTGCAAAATTTTCTTGACAATGTAAGGGCCTAGCCACATAGACTCTAGCTTTCCTGCTCCTAGCTTATCTTTTGCTTGATCATAGAGCAGGACTAAATCTCCCTCAACAAAAGAACGTGGATGTACAGTCCGATCGAAGTGAGTCTTGACTCGCTTCTTTTGTGTTTCGATGGCCAAAGAGACCAAGCGATGGGTCTTCTAACAGAGTAGTGTTGGGAAGTAGCTCGACAACCAATTTTAATGAAGGGATTTCACATTCGATTGGAAGGGTAGCCTCTAGTCCATAAACTAGTTGAAATGGAGTGAAACCAGTGGCATCCTTCACGGCGGTTCGGTAGGCCCACAAGGCAGGGAACAACATCAAATGCCAGTTAGACTTATGCATGCCAACGGTACGCTGAAGCATTGTAACCAAAATCTTATTGATAGCCTCAACTTGGCCATTGGACTGAGGGTAGTATGGAGTTGAACTATCGTGCTGCAAGCCTAGCTGGGTTGTTAATTCCAACATCATATGATTACAGAAATGCTTCCCGTGATCAGTGACGATGGCTTGAGGGACGCCGAAGCGCGAAATAACATGATTAAATAAAAATTGCGCCGCTGTGTGACCGTCTTCAATTAATGTAGGCATCGCCTCGGCCCATTTAGTAAAGTAATCGACGGCAACGATAATAAACCCATGCCCCCCGGCCGAGCGAGGGTTACAGGTCATATAATCAATGCCCCATTTTGCAAAAGGGTCGACAGTGACAACAGGGTGTAATGGAGCAGGAGGCGCTCGCATCTTCCGCTGGTATATCTGGCACTCATGACAAGAGCGGACGGCAAGAATGCAATCCTTGAAGATAGAGGGCCAAAAGTAGCCAGCACGGAGTATTTTTTGGGCAGTGGCATATCTGGACATGTGACCACCACAGGCACCTGAGTGAGAGTCATTCAAGACACGCTCAGCTTCCTCGAGATTTAAACATCGGCGGAGAACAGATTCGGCACCGAGGCGATATAGTGTATCCCCAATGATACGGTATGGTTGTGATTGATGACGAATCCTTCGCCGAGCGTCTTTGGACACGCCAGGGCGAAAGGAGGACGTTTGCAGATATATAATAATATCTCTGTACCATGGATCGAGGGTGCTAATGAGAAATAAGGTCTCATCCGGAATTTGATCCTCTACGTGAGAGGACGGGGAAGAAGATGGCAAAGAGCAAAGTAACTCAGCAAATACAAGGGATTTCTTGGACTTGGCAGTGGTAAATTCCAAGTCGAACTCTTGGAGGATAACAATCCACTTTGAGTATTTGCCCTCCAGCAACTGGCGTGACAAGATATACGTCATGGGGTTGCAATCAGAAATCATAGTAGTAGTACGCAACAGAATGTAATGACGGAAACGTTGGACAGCACAAACGACGGCCAAAGCCAACTTCTCGACATAAGCATATCGAGTTTCCGTGTCTAAAAGGTTGCGGCTGAGATAATAGATAACATGCTTAGTGTCATCATTGTCAGTTTGAACAAGAACCATGCTGATAGTAGTGTCGGCGGCAGCCAAATATAGGGTGTAGTCACGATAATAGTTCGGAGGACGGAGCAATGGAGCAGAAACAAGAAGACCCTTGAGACGCTCAAAAGATTCCTGAGCGATGACATCCCAATGAAAAGGGACATCTCGCTTTAGTAATCGTGTGAAACCTTTGGCCACCTCGGCATAGTTTGGAACGAAACGTCATAGAAAATTTGCTTTACCCTGCAAGCTTTGCAATTGCTGTAAAGAAGCAGGGGGAGGAAGATTCACTATAGCCTCGACCTTAAGGGGATCCAAACGGATTCCCTCTCGGGAGACGACAAACCCGAGAAGTCGGACGGATTCAACGCAGAAGACACATTTGTGAGGATTAAGCCTGATTCGGTAGTATCGACAGCGAAGAAAAATTTCGCGAAGGTGCTTAGGGTGGTCCTGACGTTTGGCTGAATGAGCAGGGAGATCATCCAGGTAAGGTTGTACAATGTGTCGAATGTCATGGAACGCATAGGACATTGCACGCTGGAAGGTAGCACCGACATTTTTAAGACCGAAAGGGAGATTCTTATAGGCAAATGTGCCCCATGGACAGATAAAGGCGGTCTTGTGTTGATCAACGGGAGCAATATTGATCTGGTTGTAACCAGAAAACCATCCATAAAAGAGTACATTTCACTTCCGGCACATTCGTCAATAATTTGATCAATGAATGGTGTGGGAAAATTGTCTTTAGGACAGGCTCGATTTATATCATGATAATCGACACAAACATGGATTGTACCATGTTTTTTATTCACAGGTATGATATTGGAAACCCAATCTGTGAGTGGTATAGGATAAATAAAGCCGGCTTTAAGAAGATTCTTGACTTCGGCCTTAATAGCGGCAGCCTTTCGGGGGTGTACAGGGCGTAAAAGTTGACGAACAGGCTTAGCACCCGGGTACGTGATTATCTCATGCACCACTATGCTAGGATCAATGCCGGGCATTTCTTCATAGGACCATGCAAAGACATCACGAAATTCGCGAAAAAGATTAGAATAAAGTTGAATCTCCTCCGGAGTACAAGTGACTCCAATGTGAAGATGCTCGACAATCCCTGGTTTCACAGAGATGTCGATGGGTTGGGTTTGCGTAATGTTTGCCATATTCCCTTCCGAAGTCACCTGATAAATCTAAATAGGTGTTTGTAATGGGAGACAAGGAGAAAACCGCTCAAGACAAGTCAGCATATCCTGAGGGGCAGGGAGAAACGAGGAACGATGATGAGAATCATGCCAAGGAGGTTCCTCGAGAGACATAGTCTCAATAATGGCTTCGTCGGAAGGGAATGTTTCTTTTAAAGAGTCCGAAGAAGTCTCATCTACAAGCCCTGAGGATGGAGCTAACGAGTGGAGAACCTTGCTCGAAGGAGCAAGTTCAGAAGAGGGAGACGATGCAGAAATAATCTCAACATAGTTGAGCTCGGCAGGACTCAACGGCATCTGGTCGCCCCACGAATCTACTTGGTCGGTGGGAGGGATGATCCACGGATCAGAACAAGTAGTAATCATATTGACAGAAGCGACGTTAGGAGGGGGGAGCGGAAAAACACCCATAAGGGCGGGATCTTTGAAAAGTCCAGCTCCCAGGCTCTCAGATAATTTCGAAGTATGGTCCACAAAAGGGATGTTGCCTTCAGAAGAGGAAGCGAAGAAGGATAGCTGGTCTATGGTAACAATCTTCCCTTGATGAGGGAAACGGATGATACGAAACAAAGATGAAGCTACAGCTTTCATCGCGTAGATCCAGCTACGTCCGAGAAGGAGGTTGTAGGTAAGAGTAGCATCAACAACTTCAACTTCCATTTCGACCGTCTTCCCTTCCAAAGAGATGGGCAAACGTTGGAGTATACCATAAGGACGAGATGCTCTTCCATCAAAAGCTTCCAAGGTTGTGGGAGACTGGCTCAACGTTGGAGATCCAATAGATTTCCAACAGGCAACAGACATGATGCAAGTAGAAGCACCTTCATCAATGACTGTACGATGAATCGTTTTGGAATCAATAATAACATGTATAAGGAATGCGATCTGGGGAGGCAGTCTCTGCGTATGGCGTTCCAAGTCAAAAGTAATTAAATCTGAGTCGGCCCGGTCTATGCCACCGATAGCGGATAGCAAGGACTTCCTCTGAGAAGGGCAGCTCTGGAGAACTTCTAAAGCGGACATAGCCGACAGAGTCTGAGCTAAGTCCTCAATGATATTGTAGTGTTGTGCAGCACGGGCATTTGGGTTGTAAGAAGATTTCCGGAGTACTCCTTTTGGAGGGGGTCGAAGAGGCGTCTCAGTACTAGGTCTCTCGATGTGGAGCGGACCTGAACTGAACGGAGGAGCACTAGAGGGGATCTCAGGCTCTTTCCCGGCAGATGGCGGATAATCTTTTGTTCGAGTACTGATATTGACAGGTATCGTTCCAGCCATAAACACTTGAGAACTGAAGGAAGAGGGAGGCTGAGAAGGGTCAGCCACCATTTGAGTTTTTTGAGTTTGTTGTGAGGGAAAGGGTTCTTTGAGCACCGCAGGAGTCCCGGGAGCGCCTTTCAACAAACGACTAACTTCGGACCGCCTAGGGCAGTCTTTGGTATAGTGATCTTCATCACAGATAAGACAAGGATACTTGGGTTTGCGCTTGGCACCGTCCTCGGGCGGAGGTTTAGGGGAGTCCTGTTTAGGTTGATCGGGCTTATTCTTCGCTTTCCCTTTCTTCTTTCCTTTCGAGGCTTTATCTGCCGTTGTGGACTAGACGGCATTGACCTCGGAAGTAACATTCGAAGCAGGTGCTACCTGAGAAGTAGGTTCATTCAAAGCACTTGATTTTTGCTTTCCAGGGTTCGCGGGATTTTTCTTCGAGGATGAACTAACAGAACCAATAATACCGTCAACAGTTGGTGTTGGCGGGGCTTTGGATGTTCCTGGTCTCGGGGCGTCAGGCAGATAATCATACAATGTACCTGACTGAGAATAAACCAAGTCAAGGTACTGAGAGCGCGCAATAGCTTGCTCTTCAGTGACACACGCCCCCATGGCAATGTCCCGAGCTATTGGAGGAACGAACGAAGTCGTAAACCAATCGGTAAGAAGTTGGTCGGGAATCCAAAATTTGATCATACGTCTATGCCGTCTCCATTCATGGATATGATCAGAGATGTGCTTAGCCGTTATTTGTCTTAAGGATGTGAGGAGGTGTGTACCCGTTTCATATTGAATGGGTAACTGAAAATGAGTAAGAAATGCCATAGCCAACGAGTTAAAATCCTGAAAGGAACCGCGATTGAGCTCAATATACCACTTAGCGGCAGAGCCAGTGAGAGTCCTTTGAAAAAGGCGAAGCCGAATTGAATCATCAAGCCATGAATTGGATGAACACCAGAGGTGATAAGTCATGACATGAGCTTGTGGATCTTCATTAGCTTTACCATCGAATTTTGGACAGTCACCGGGAATTTTCGTTGGAACCGGAGGCCAATATGGATTATGGAGAATAGGATCGTTGGTCAATTTAGACACATCCGGTAATTCTAAAGTCGCTAAGAAAGGTAATTGAGGATTGAAAGACATTTGGGGCTGCTGGTGGGATGGGACACCAGGGTTCCAACCAACTGGCGGTTGCCCCCAAGGGCTTGGTCCAGACGGATTTGGCCCCATAGGGTTTTGTCCGTAGGGATTTGGGTTCTGCCCCCCAGCGTTCCAAGGATTACCAAACGGTCCTGCAGGAGCACCATATGGTTGCGGATAATTCTGATAAGGATTCGCCTGCAGTTGTTGATAATTTTGATATGGGGCAAACAAAGGTTGCCCTTGAGGTTGCTGATAACCATACGGTGGCTGGACTCCAAACTGAGTTTGAGAAACAGGCTGAGTTTGGTAGGCTTATTGGGATTGAACTCCAGCTTGCATTTGAAAACTGGATGGGGTCTGGGGTCCAGCCTGGGACAAAAAACCGGGTTGAGCAGTGCCAGAAGGATGTCCTGTAGGTTGGGCTATCTGGCTAGAAGGATGACCTTGTTGATATTGAGGTTGGCCTTCCTGCCCAGAAGGTTGTACCTGCTGGGAATGGAGTTGTTGATGCACAAGTGAAGGTTGTCCTAAAGGACCAGATGGCTGAGTGGGCTGGGCAATTGGTTGGCCTGATTGGATTTGAGGCTGACCGACTTGTGCAGAAGGTTGACTATACTGGACGGTAGGCTGACCATGTGGTTGAGCAGCTTGTCCAGATATTGGACCATACTGGACATTGGATTGGTTTGGGTTAACATATGATTGACCAATTTGTCTAGTAGGATAACCTTGCTGGATACCAGGTTGGGCTTGTTGAACAGAAGATTGACCTGAGTTACCAGAAGGTTGAACATAAGAGGGGAAAAACGGACCACCAGAGGCAAAAGGGTTTCCCTGAAAGGATTGCCCTTGTTGGTCTTGATGAGGTGGTCTTGGAGATTGCGCAGATGATACTTGGCCACCATGAAAAGAGGTGGAGCCCCAATCAATTGACAACGGAACTGAAATCTCAACAATCGGTTGAGACGGCAAATATCGATCGTATGGCCCCTCTGCTGGGACGTTTGACGTAGGATCAAAGACTCCGAATAAAGAAGCCGAAGGAGGACTGAAAATAGGAGTCGAAGAGGCTACACATACCGTTGGAGCGGTTGTGATTGAGGTAATAGACGTACTGCGACTTTGTGGAGTAAACGGCTCCGTGGTGGGAAAAGCGAGTTGTGACCAAATAGAACCCGTGAAATGAGTTCCAGAGGGCATAGTATCCCTTAATGCTTTATAGCCTGGAGGTAGGTTTCCAGTAGTAGGAGTACTACTAACAAGTGTAGATTCCGTTGCGGTAGGAATTTCACCGCTCGTCGCAACGGATTCGTCAGTCGAAGTAGGGGATATGTCCTCCATGTCGGAGGAAAAAGGTGGGACTGAAACACGAGGAGAAGTGTATTCCCAAAAAGGGACACCGTCCTCAGAAGGTTCCCAAACAGGGTTCCAATGAAACTCATAAGTCTCGTCGCCTGGAGCACGAGAACTAATCGGTTGTATACTCGGAACAACAGGAAGAATTCCACTCACAACCGGTATCTCGACAAAGGAAGAAGACGAAATTGGTAATTTCGCCAAGATGAAACTTCACAAAACCTAGGGAATCTAACGAGACAAAACCCTACTCAAACTAACGCAAACAAAATCTAACCGGGTAAATGTGTATCGTGGCCGAATAAATTTTAAGACGCAAAGACACAACTTGACCTTTTCATGTTTTAAGAGTCGAGAAAAGGACAAAAATATGACTCTAGTCTCCTTCGAATGTTTAATGAGCACGAAGTGACAAGACGCTCACTGGCACCTTTTCTTTTAAGGAGTCTGAAAAGGATCAAAAGTGACTACTCTGGAGACTCTAGGCAAAGGGTTTACCAAACAATCCGTAAAACTGCTTATACACCTTGGCAATCAGATGAAAACCAAGGACTTCCCGTACGGCAGTCAATCTTCCTGAATGCTGTGTTCAGTGCATTACGGCTTGTAAGGCGGCAGACACGGCTTCCTGTGGATAAAGGATGATAACCTAGTGGGGTCTCCCTTATATACGCGACGGTACGTGGGAGCTCAGTCCGTGCTAGACCACTATCGAGTCACAAGAGGAGGAATCACCCAACCGTAATGTGAAACAACAGTGACTAGGTTTAACGACGCCGGAGCACGTCTCTAGCCTAGACCTCTAGAATGTATACGTTATGTTCCAATGCGTTGTTAGATTCATTCGGTTTATTTTACAGTTGATCTTCAATTAGGTCTCAGTTTTTAGGTCCTACCGTATGTGATCTCTCAGAATTTCCTAAATGCAAACTATATGCCAAAATATATATCATTCCGTTCAATGAATGCTAAATACAGGAGAGTTGAGATTTTCAAACAAACAAAATGATCACCAAACAATCAACAAAGATCCTAATGCAACTAATAGCAATAAATGAAACCTTTTTTCTTTTCTTTTTTAAAAGTGACTAATTGCCAATAACAATAAATGCTAACTAATATAATGCAAAAAGATCATTTGTTTTTTCTCTTTTAAAATGGCACAATGCACTTAAACAAATCTCGAGAGATATTAACAAGCATAAACAGGCAAATTTCACTCAATGCAAATAGAACCAAGTCTGAAACACCAAGATAAACTGTCAAAACAAGGAGAATTACAAAGACCTCAATGAACCATGTGATCTGAGCTCAAACGAAGTCAAGCAAAATCCAAACGAGCTAGAGGCGAATTGCTCGAAGCACAGAATAATAAGTTTTGCCAACCACTAGACAAGTGTAGAAAACAACCAAAAAGTTGGCTGGACAATCAAAGAACCAAAAACTCCCACAGAAGGCTCGATATACAAAGCCACTAGATACTCTAGGGCTGGGATACAAAATCGATGGAAATAGGCAAACACGCGAAGGATAAAGGTAAAAAACCAGTCAAACAGAGTTCTGACACACTTCCAGTAGCTGCAAAGGATGTAAAAAGATAAAAATCTGAGTTTAAAGAGCTTCCAACAAACACACTGGCAAAGTTCACAGGACTGGCGCGACTGTCAGCCTGTAACTAGCGCTATTAAGGAATTGGCGCGACTGTCAGCCTGTAACTAGCGCTATTAAGGAATTGGCGCGAGTTGCTGTTGTGCAACATGTGCCAACTGGCGCGACTGTCAGGTAGAAAAACACGCCAACAAAGTTTGATGGCCTAAAAAATAAATCAAGCAGTCCAGGGTCTGTCCGACAGTATTCAGACAGATCAAACAACAAATAACAACTTTAAAACTGACCCAGAAAGCTCATTTACGCAAGCAAGCAAGAGAAAACCAACATGCAAGACAAACTCCAAGCTGTTCGGTTCATAAACCAAACTAGAGATTCACTGAAGTGGCATTGATCTACTTCGCTAATGCAAAGCAATAGCGTTTCGAAGGCTGCCTGGCCGTGCTTCAGACTCCGTCCAAGGTTGATGAATCAAACAACAAATAGCTCCTCCCCAGCGGAGTCGCCAAATTGTTGGAGAGGTAAATCCCCTCTGCGGACAGAGGCGATCCCACTAGCCCAAAAGGGGTCTAGCAACAATCAATTCACGCTACCATGCAAGTTCCTAGTTGCAAACTGAAAGTGGATTATGAGAACCAACCTGGAGTCCAACGCTAGTGTCGTAGAAGAGTTGATACTCCCGTTCCCTTGCTCCGGCAGGTCACGATCCTCACGATATCCGCGAATGGATACTTGCACATGCAAAGAACGAAGTGAATACAAGCATAAAATCCACTAAATACAACTATATATCAGTCAGACAAGATATAGATCAAACATTATCATAATGAACAATAAGATCGGAACCATAATGATAGTCGTTTATTAATGAATAATCAACAGAGAAAGATACAACCAAAGTTCTGACGTTGAACCTCTCCTCTGGCTGGGCGAGCAGCTATACATGTCTTGCAATAGACCTTCTCTCTCTCAGACTTCCGGCAGCATAACCTCCCTATGCTCCAAAACTCTTACTATCACTCGAGACAAGCATTATCACTCCTACTAAAAAACTAGCTTGTCAAATGCATGAGGACAGACTTTTATAGATGGAGAAGGGGAAGAAATACAATGAATCAAGACACCCATTATGGATTGGCATTATCTCCAAAAAGCCGCTGTGGATAGATGTAAAGGATAGATGATGACTGTCGACATCTAGAAGATGAGCTTTATCCTCAAAAGACTTCATGACTTGAAGGGAAAAAACATCTGGGCGAGTGTTTGTCAAAAATCTTTACCAAACTTGGTTGGCGCGGGTGTTACTCTAAGACAGAGCGCCAATGGTCGCACCTTCTTTTGAGGATCTCATTCATTGGCGCAGGTAGTACATTGTGGACCCGCGCTAATGGAAAAAAGGCACTTTTCAGGGATATTTTGCAGGAGGTGTCTTCAGGGCACATGAAGTCCATACTCAGGGGAACATAATGCAAGTGTTTTTAAGTTATGTCACTGCTCACAGGTCCCGGAATGAGTCCTCAAAAGTACGGGAAAGGGGTAACAGGGACGGTGACCAATGGTGACAAATTACTGTGTAACAATGTGGGCGAGGTAGTTTGCTGGTTGGGTGAACATTCGTGAAAAACAGTTTCATGCATGCGACAACAGTGAGATAGCAACGAAAACTGAAACATAGCTAGTCCAAGCTAGTATGCATGTAAATGACAGCAAGCACTCAAAGAAATAAAGCAAACAATACTCCCACAAGTGAAACACAAAAGCGACAGAAATGCAGCACAATGCATGGGAAGCGGGCTTACCCCAAAACAACTGAGTTGAATGTGCCAACTACTCCTAGATGTGATGTGGGATGTCAGAGCTGCAAGGTTGATGTGAGGAATGAGCTCTGCAACGTCCAGTTGATGAGTTTTGATAACATCGAGGTTGTGACATGCATGCCACAAATCTAGGGGAAGCGACACTTGGTGGGAGGTTTTTGAATTTCTCCTTGCATGTAACCTCCAACTGCTAAACATAGATCCCTGAGACAAGGGATGCCTTTGCATGCTACCTTGGGAGAAGTAGCCTATGCATGCAAGTCTATTTTTCTCGGTCCCAGAGGGAACTGGTCAACTCAGCTGCACATGCAAGCGACTGCTCGACTGCTGGAGAAAAATGTGCATTTCTGGCTGGGAGTTGGGTTGGCTGCCCAGGGGTTTTCAAATTTCTGGATTGGGTAGCTGACTGCTGCCCAGATTTGTGCAAATCCTTGGCTAAATAGCTTGTTGATGGGAAAAATTGCGCAAATCCTACTGCGAGGGTTGGCTGGCAGGATTGCGCAGTCCTGGAGCCCAACATGCTGTCAAAGGGAATTGCGCAATTCTTGGGGAGAAGGCTGGTTTCCCTCTAGAAATCTGCAAATGTCACTGGGAAGCTGCTCAGCCTGCAACTGGACCAAGTCTAGGTAGGCATCCTGTGAAGGGAAAAGATCAAACTGTGATCGACAGGCTGCCTTTGAGCAAGAAAGACACTGAAGCTTGAGGACTTGATGAAGCAAGGTAAGCTGTTGTGGAGGTTGGTAGGGAGGCTACAAAATAGGCTAAGGCAAAATTTTGGAGGGTGGTTGTAGTCGCTACAACAGTTAGGTAGAGATTTTTTGGTCATTTATTCTATTTTATGTGATTGATTTTATGTTTCTAGTAAGTGTCTAGCATGGTTCATTGGTTTGGAGATTGAATACGTGGATTTTGAGGAAAACATGTGTTAGTGTCAAGGATTTTGTTTGCAGGATGATTTTTGTTGTGGACCCTTTATGTATGTCCCTTAGGATGGATTGAATCCATTGGCCAAATCTTTTGGTGCCTTTGTTAAGGTGGCCATTAATATACAATATTAGATTCTGAAAAGGTGGCAACTATAGAGGAAGGTGTAATTCCCCAAAAGGAATAATTTACTAATCCCTTTCCTATCCCTTCTTTGGTTCATGCGCCCTCAACATTAGCTCTTGGCTCATTGTTTTCATCTTTGAAAGGTGTTGAGGGAAAAGTGGAAGATATTACAAGCACATGTATGAGTCAAGGGACTAGTTTTGCTAAAATAAAAAAGAAGTGTGTGCGAGCTTGGGAGGAGAAGGTTGATATGATGGTTGGAAATGACATCATGATCAATGATATCCTAAAGTTGTTAGGCAAATCCCTAGTTGGGCAGTTCAATAGTAAGGGGGTTCAAATGGATTCTTTATCCCGATGGTTGGATCTTAATTAGCCCCAATATTATGATATATACTGATCTGGAATTTAACTAGGATAAAGAATGAAAGGTATTACAGACTCATGTGCATGGATGTGCCAATGTTACTTATGCAACAGATCAATAAGATTGCTAGAACACATAGACACTGAGGCAATAAAAGAAAACATAACAGTCAAACATGTAAACAAAACAAGTTTAATAAGGAGTTCACCCAATGCTCCTGGGCTACATCTCCTGGTCCAACCTTTCAGTGGTGGCCTCTCTATTATGTTTTCAAGCAGAGTTTTTTACAACAGTGAGCTCGATTTGAGACTCACTAAATAGAATGAAGTCAGTAGGACTGGAGTGCACAGACTCTCCTTACTGAAACTCGACGGTTGAGGGTCACAATAGTATGACAGGCCTATGTCGAGGAGTTGCTTGAACCTTTCAAGCCTTCAATGGAGTACACATACTCTCTGACTCTCTCTGGCTCTGTCTAGCTCGATGCTGCCTTTAGGTCAGCTTGACTTCTACTCTCTGTTTTCTGCTATTAGCTTTCTTCGTCTCTATGTGTTGCCCCCTCCTCTCTGCTTCTGTTAGTTCATGGCTTTAAAGCCAATATGTTCTTTGACTACTCGTTTCTGCTTCCCGGCCTCTGGTTTCCCTTCCTCTGCTCGTTCGAATTCCTCTGCTCTGCGTCATCATCACTGGGTAATGCCTCGCAGGGAGGTGGCCACCTGTTTGCTAACGAATTGGGTGTCAGATTCCCTGAATCATACTTGAATGGCTGTTTAATCTGTTTGATTCAATATCGCCCGTGAACACGAATCGTTTATGAACTCATCATCCACGTCGGACTTCAAATCCCCTGTCATCTTGCTTTTTGTCCTGTCAAATCTGGTCAGTCATCGGGACGTATCTCCACCATCGATCTGGACCTCCCATATCCTACGGTCATCCTTCATATCGGGCGGACAAGTCGCACAACATTTACCCATCTGATGCAGGCAGTTTTCTCTCTCTTCCGCCGGACGCGTGTCGCTCGATGTGTGGCATCGGGCGAGACTCAGTCAAAACTGCTTACCGCCTCGAAGCCTTTCGATATCTTGTCGGTTTTGGGGAATCCCGCACTACGGAACCGAAATAGTTACTTTTCCAAATTTTATAGCGTTTTAGGGTCCAAGTGGTTTGGGGCTTTCCTTCACTAAGGGGGATGCCCTGCGATACGCAATTCAGAATCCACCTCTGTTTCTTGATCTGGCCTTCGATTTTTCCAGTTTTGTGCCGTTGCGCTTTACCATATGCCAATGGTCTGTGCGCTCGACCGAGGGTCCTTGTTGCTCTGCTCTGGCCACAACTGCAATTGTTATGAGGATTCCTTCTGATAGCTTCGATTTTCTAAGACTTGAATCTTTTAGCATAATTTGAAACAGTCATGAAAACTTAGAGAGTTTTTAGGATCCAATTCGGATCACGACCTTCGCATTGAAAAAGCTTTTGGACCACCAAAAGTTGGTTTTCTTTTAAGCATCAATCAAGTGAGGTTATTGCTTCCTTGCTTGCTCAATTTCTATCCATTTCGCACTGCTTGGCTTTGAACCTTTGAGTCCGATCCTGAGGTACTCTACATCACCTCTGCGTGTAGTTCTTACCTTCTTGTCCAAAACTGTATCTTCCTGCAACTCATTAAGATATTTAGGTAACAAATGATCAATAGAAGGCAATTGACTCTGCTCTTCGGGATCTTCAATTAATGAAGGTTCAAATAGTCTCATGCTGTTTGCATTAACAACTGAGTAGATGTGCATGTAAGCTGGTAGATCAAGGCGAAAAGCATTCTCTCCAATTTTCTCAAGTATATTGAAAGGTCCATACCTTATTGGCTTCAGCTTCTTACCTTCACCTTGCATCCAGTTTTTGTTGATATACAGCCAGACTTGGTCACCAACTTGGAAACTATGCTCCATCCTATGCTTGTCATGCCTTGCCTTGTACTTGGCTTGGCTCTTTTTCAGCTATTCCTGTACTGCCTGGTGAATCTCTTGGATTTGTTCAATGAACTTGGTTGCCTTGTCCACATCATTGTGTCCATCAACTGCTATGTCTTTACCAAAGACAAAATCCAAGGGAGACCTTGGTGTGAAACCAAAACAGGTTTCAAAAGGAGATCTCTGTGTAGAAGAATGTTTAGCCCGGTTGTAAGCATGTTGCACATAGCATAAATGTTCATCCAAAAGTTTGGGATGCTTGTTGCAATAGCCTTTGAGCAACTGGCTCACTGTCCTGTTAACCACTTCTATTTGGCCATCTATTTGTGTATGAAAAGTTGTGCTTTTCTTCAGCCTGGTGTCCATCAATTCCCACAAACTTGACCAAAATTTCCTAACAAATCAGGTATCTCGATCAGATATTATGGAAGTGGGTAATCCAAAATGAACGCATACATGCTGAAAGAACAACTTTGCAGTTTGTTTAGCTGTGATCTGTTTGTTACAAGGTATTAAAATACACATTTTGTTGAACCTATCCACAACAACATATAAATAGTCATGACCTTTCCTAGATTTAGGAAGTCCTCCAACAAAGTCCATGGAAACACTTTCCCAAGGATGAGAAGGAATTGGTAGTGGAGTGTACAAGCCTAGTTTTATATTGCTGGGCTTGCTTTTAGCACACATGGTACACCCTCTTACATATCTAGAAATTGTCTCATTCATTTTCGGCCAATAACAAAATCTTTGCAGCTGTGCAACCGTTGTACTTACACCAAAGTGACTTGATAAAGAGAAGTGTGTGCTTCTCAAATTATCTTTACTCTTTCAGTTTGTGGAATGCATAGCTTCCCACAATGTTACAAGAGTTGGTCCTTAATATGATAATCCAATTCTTCTACTCGTTTGCCTTGACTTAAAGTTGCATATACATCTTTAAAATCTATATCTTGAGCATATTGTTCAATGTAGCTCTCATGCAATATTGAATTATGCTTAAGTATAGTAGATGCATTTATAATTGGTCTAGATAACATATCTGCAACTTTATTGTGCATGCCTTTTTTATATCTGATGACTAAATGAAACTGTCGTAGAAAACTCATCCATCTATAGTGTCTTGATTGCTTCAACTTAGTTTGGGAGTGTAGATATTAAAGTGGTTGATTATCAATATGTATAACTGTCTCTTTTCCCATTAAGTAATGTTTCCACTTTTTCACACTCTGTACTAATGCATACAATTCTTTATGTTAAACTCTCAAAATGTGGTAATCTAATTTTTCATGACTGTTTCAAATTATGCTAAAAGATTCAAGTCTTAGAAAATCGAAGCTATCAGAAGGAATCCTCATAACAATTGCAGTTGTGGCCAGAGCGAAGCAACGAGGACCCTCGGTCGAGCGCACAGACTGTTGGCCCATGGTAAAGCGCAATGGCACAAAACTGGCAAAACCGGAGGCCGGATCAAGAAACAGAGGTGGATTCTGATACGCGATTAGCGCTAATCGCATATTGCAGGGCGTCCCCCTCGGTGAAGGAAAGCCCTGAAGCGCACAGAATCGAAAACACTATAAAATTCGGAAAAGTAACTGTTTCGGTTCCGTAGCATGAGATTCCCCAAAACCGGCAAATATCAGAAGGCTTCGAGGCGGTAAGCAGTTTTGACTGAGGTGTGCCATGTGTGCTAAAAGCAAGCCTAGCAATAGAAAACTAGGCTTGTACACTCCACTACCAGTTCCTTCTCATCCTTGGGAAAGTGTTTCCATGGACGTTGTTGGAGGACTGCCTAAATCTAGGAAAGGTCATGACTATTTATATGTTGTTGTGGATAGGTTCAGCAAAATGTGTATTTTAATACCTTGTAACAAATAGATTACAGCTGAACAAACTGCAAATTTGTTCTTTTAGCATGTATGGGTTCATTTTGGATTACCCACTTCCATAATATTTGATCGAGATACTCGATTTGTTGGGAATTTTTGGTCAAGTTTGTGGGAATTGATGGACACCAGGCTGAAGAAAAGCACAGCTTTTCATCCACAAACAAATGGCCAAATAGAAGTGGTCAACAGGATAGTGATCTAGTTGCTCAGAGGCTATTGCAGCAAGCATCCCAAACTTTGGGATGAACATTTATGCTATGTGCAGCATGCTTACAATCGGGATAAACATTCTTCTACACAAAGATCTCCTTTTGAGACCTGTTTTGGTTTCACACCAAGATCTCCCTTGGATTTTGTCTTTGGTAAAGACATAACAGTTGATGGACACATTGATGTGGACAAGGCAACCGAGTTCATTAAACAAATCCAAGAGATTCAACAGGCAGTGCAGGAATAGCTGGAAAAGAGCCAAGCCAAGTACAAGGCAAGGCATGACAAGCATCGAATGGAGCATAGTTTCCAAGTTGGTGACCAAGTCTGGCTGTATATCAGCAAAGAAAGGATGCAAGGTGAAGGTAAGAAGCTGAAGCCAATAAGGTATGGACCTTTCAAGATACTTGAGAAAATTGGTGAGAATGCTTTTTGCCTTGATCTATCAGCTTACATGCACATCTACTCAGTTGTTAATGCAGATAGCCTGAGACTATTTGAACCTTCATTAATTGAAGATCCCGAAGATCAGAGTCAATTTCCTTTTATTGATGATCTGTTACCTGAATATCTTAATGAGTTGCAGGAAGATACAGTTCTGGACAAGAAGGTAAGAACTACACGTAGAGGTGATGTTGAGTACCTTAGGATCAGACTCAAAGGTTCAAAGCCAAGCAGTGCGAAATGGATAGAAATTGAGCAAGCGAGGAAGCAATACCCTCACTTGATTGATGCTTAAAACAAAACCAACTTTTGGTGGTCCAAAATCTTTTTCAGTGGGACGGCCGTGATCTAAATTGGATCCTAAAAACTCTCTAAGTTTTCATGACTGTTTCAAATTATGCTAAAAGATTCAAGTCTTAGAAAATCGAAGCTGTCAGAAGGAATCCTCATAACAATTGCAGTTGTGGCCAGAGCGGAGAAAACGAGGACCCTTGATCTAGTGCGCAGACTATTGGCCCATGGTAAAGCGCAATGGCACAAAACTGGAAAAACCGGAGGCCAGATCAAGAAATAGAGGTGGATTCTGTGCTAAGCGCTAATCGCGTATCGCAGGGCGTTCCCCTCAGTGAAGGAAAGCCCCGAAACACCTAGACCCGAAAACACTATAAAATTCAGAAAAGTAACTGTTTCAGTTCCATAGCGCGGGATTCTCCAAAATCGGCAAGATATCGGAAGGCTTCGAGGCGGTAAGCAGTTTTGACTGAGTCTCGCCCGATGCCACACATTGAGCGACACGGATCTGGCGGAAGAGAGAGAAAACAGCCCGCATCAGACGGGTAAACATCGTGCAACTTGTCCGCCCGATATGAAGGACGACCGTAGGATCTAGGGGGTCCAGTTCGACGGCGGAGATACGTCCTGATGACTGACTGGATTTGACAGGACAAAAAGCAAGATGATAGGGGATTTGAAGTCCGACATGTATGATGAGTTCGCAAATGATTCGTGTTCGCGGGCGATCTTGAAGCAAACATAACAGGATATGGGAAGGCTTTGAGGCAGTAAGTAGTTTTGACTGAGTCCTGCCCGATGCAAAACCATACCAAGGCAGTGCCTCCAAGGTGTAGGCTGGCCAGCTGAATCTTACTCTTGTCTGAGTCAATGCTCTGTACTCTATAATAAACATCAATGTGTCTGATCCAATCTGTCTGTCATATGGGTTTACCGCGCTGCATCAACACTACTCCCATGGCATAGTCGCTGGCATCTGTTTCAATCTCAAATGGTCTTTGAAGATCGGGCAATGCTAGTACTGGTGCTGTACTAATCTTTTCTTTCAAGTTGTCGAAGGCTTTTTGCTATTTGCCTCCCCACTGAGACACCTTGTTCAATCCTGTTAAAGCATGTAAGGGAGCTGCAATTAAAGAAAAGTTATAAATAAACTTTCTTCAATATTGTGCTGCTCCTAAGAAGCTTCTAACCTCTGTAGCAGATTTGGGTTTAGGCCAATTTACAATGACTGCAACCTTAGAGGGATCTATCTTTTACCACCCCTTACTATATGTCCCAAATAATTCAAACACGTTTTGCCAAATTCACATTTTGAGAGTTTAACATAAAGTTTTTCTCTTTTCAAAAGGTATTAACACCTTTTGATCCTAGTGTGTGGTGTGTGGTTGGTTTTGTTTTATTTTGCAATCTAAGGTTGACTATGGAAATTTTTTTAGGTCAAGGACGGAGTTGGGATCCATTAGGGTTGGTTATGCATAAATATTTAGATAAATTTGATCCTCTTAGGGCTCTTGTGACTATCATAAATGTGTGGGCCATATTACTCGAGCTTCCCCTAGTCTTTTGGAACAGAGTTATCCTTAAAGCTATAGGGAAGAAGATGAGGAATTTGTAAGGTTAGAGCCAAATTGGGATACTAAGGTGGATAGGTGGTTGGCCTAGATTCAATTGAGGTGGATCTTATAGATGTTTTAGTTGGGGATATGGATCTGGTGTTCGATGATTTTAAGTAGAAAGAAAAAAATGATTACTATTGGTTACCATTTTTATGATTCACATGTCATGAGGCCAACCACCTTTAAGTTTGGTGTAAAGAATATTTTATGAACTTTGAGTGGTTTAGGAAGGTATGGGCAAAAAGATCCAAGAATGAGAGGAATGATGTTAGTCATAGTATTCTCAAGCACAAGGCTAACAATGGTTTATTCCCCCCTTCAATTCCAAATGTAGCAATAGGGGTCGAGTGGCAATAGGAGTGGGGCCTTTCAGTCTTCATTTATGATATATTTCTCATTTACCCTTCTTTATTTATGGTTTCCCCTTCCTTCAAAGTTCATAGAGTCAGATGTGATAAAGGCTTGGTTCCTTGGTTCTGATTCTTCTCATTTGTAGCCTTGTTGCCCTTCCCTCATGTTCCCCTATGCATGGTAGGCCTGTTGGTGTCTGTATTTTTGTAATAGTTTTAGCACTTTTGTGGATAAGAGGGAAGCCATTTCTCCAAAAAAAAGATATAATCTTAAGCCTCTTGTAAAATAAAACGATTATCCATCTTGATTTTTTTGTCTAACCCTCCACCATATCCATCATAATCTATTGGGGAGGAAGTCCCATATGTCAAAGGCACAACAAAAAGTTGTTCAAAATATTAGGAAACATAAATAATCCACCATCTCAAGGATCCTTGGAGCAGGGAAAGACCTTAAGAAGCCTTCTCCATGATTATGAATTCATAGAATGTGAGAGTGATTAGGGGTGCCCATAAGTAGCTAGCCCTCAAAAAACTCATTTTGAGTCACAGGTTGGATGTAATTTTTAATTGAGAGACAAGGTGTGAAGATTTTAGAGAAAGATCCATTTTGGAAACACAGTTAAAAAAGTGGTTCTTTTGTTTTTTGAATGGATTTAGCCATTATGGGATGGTGTCCTACCTGTAATTCTCTCTCTTCGACCTTGTTCAATTCAACTATTTAGTTAAACTATAGGTTAAAGATCTCATAATTATTCTCAATGTGTTGAATGATTATGGGCCTATTGATTTCATTTCATGTTAGGGGAAAAAGTCAACCTTCTAGGGATTTTTTCAAATACCCTATACATTTTTATAAAGGTGGTACTTCTCTTTCACACTCAAATTGTAAATTTCTTTTCTCTTGTAATGAATATATCACTAAAAAACTATAAATCTATGAGTCAACCAAGTTGAAAAAATAGTGAATAAAAATACGATGAAAAGATGGTAAACTCACAACAAAAATATCTTATTCACTCCATCACATCCATGCATTCATAACATGGGAAAAATAGTTTTGAAGCAATATACATAGACAAAATAAAATGATAGCTTAGGTATTTCAGAGAATTTTAATTGGTTTTATTCATTAAAAACCATAAGATGCATAGGAGAACATTCACGAGATCTCATGCTTTAATATAAATGTCTTTGAAACCATAAATGACATGAATCCCTATTATAACTCTATGCAAGAGTCAAATATTACAAATTGAGATTTAAGCTTGAATAAAGTGTGTGTGTTGTTGCACTATAAAATGTGCATGATACTTAAATGATAAAAATAAATGCACTTGTCCTTAACATATTGGGATGGGGCTCTCATGGATCAATTGAATAGTATAATAACTTGGAAGAAAGGAAAAATTCAGTGAGTGATTGGATTTACAAATGAACAACACACTTAATAAAGATGAATGGTTATAGACGTGGAAGAAAAAGGAAAAAATTAATCGAAATAAAAACATTCACAAAATTTGCAGATTGATGATGGATGGAATGGTCTCTCTCTTTAGCATCCAAGTGTTGGATTATATATATCTCCAGATTTTGAATTTTCTTGATATAACTACCTATCGTAGTCATTCGGGATTAACAATTTATGTTAAATAAATTTTAAGCCTATCTTGTATATACTTCTTCATAGGAGGCACTGTGATATCTACCTTGAGTGTAAATATTTCTTCCTCAATTTCTTTTAAATCTTAGCGTAATTGATTAATGGTTGTCAAGTAGTCTTTATTATCATTAACAAAAGTAACTAACCACCTTTTACTATCATCTTTTGGAAAACCAATGATATTATTGAATTCATTGGCCCATGATGTTGTTATTATAGTCATCTCTTCTTCTAACTATTCTTTCAACATCACCGAGGAATCCCTTATTAATTGTGGCCCTTCAAGGTCTTCAACAATTTTAACCACTTTAAAGAAAGTATCATTTTCCTTCACTCAACTTGCAATTGAGTATTGTAGTACATGTACCCTTGCAGACCATACTGCTTTTATTTGGTTTATCCTCTTATTCAATGGAAAATCTTGTTGACTCACATGGAAATCACTAAAACCAGAATCTCATGCAATAAATGTATTTAAATCATTTTTAGAAAAAAATGTTGATAATGTTCTAAATCTTTATTCAAATATTCATTAAAGGAAAAAATCCTTTGTAAAAGATTTCTTAAATCCAAATTGATGTCTAACTCTTCCAAAATGATGTTTATCTATTTGTTAATGTTTTATGTATCAAACATCCTTATTTCGCTAAGCAACTTAGATGCTTTCTTTATTTTGATGGATGTACTTGGTGTAGTTTAAGGTGTTTGACCAGGGTGGTTATAACCAAAGGAGTTGTAAATAGAGGTTTATGGCTTAAATCCTATTTTAATTCACTTATCTTCCTCTTTTAGTCTTATATTTTGTAACTCTTGCTCCAAGTTAGAGTGGGAAAGAGTGTCTCGTATAGTCATGTTTGGTTTCAAAAGTCATGTGGGTCTAACCCTTGAAACATCCACCTTTGGTCTCCATTTCTTCACCACCTTTTTATTTCTAATATGAAATTTCTCAATTTGTAATTTTCTTTCTACCCTATTATATTGGGCATTGTGCATAATTAAGGACTATTCTTCAAAGACTGTTGGCTCTTCGTGAGCCAATTTTTTTGCAATCTCTTAAATTTTATCTAACCTTAATGCCACCCAACTGTGTGTTGTAGAACTATTGATTTCCATATCATTAGGGTCTTCAAGTTGTTGTGAATCCTTCTTGCTTAAGCTTTTCTTAATTTTCGAATGTGAAAAGGCATGAGTTTTCTCCAAACCAATGTAAGGTGATTCCTCACCACCATTGCCTCCAAAATGTTTATCATTACTCTCTCCTCTAGCTATGTTTATTTCCTATTTCTTACGTGTAGAGGAGGAACTCTTACATCCTTGAGGAGTCAAGAAAGACTATACTTTATTGGCACTTTTTCTTCTTTGCTTTGTTTTATTTGCTGTTGTCAAGTCTTTGTGTTTATTTTGGTGACCAAGTCTTCATTTCTTATCTCTTTTTCCTTTTTCTTTGGAGCCTCCTAGTCATTATCTCCTCTTCCTTTTGTAATTTCGGTGATATACTCATACATGCTAAACGTTTTGAAAATATTCCTTTAGGGTCAAATCCTTTGATAGGTTCATCTTCTTTTAAGTTAAACTCCTTGATATTTTTATATACTTCATGTAAATGGGAAGAGTTGTTTACAACACTATCATATTTTATAGAAGGGTAATGAAATAACGTGCTTCCTTTTATTTTCATTAAAAATGATATACCAAGAACAATATTGTCTCCAGACTTAACCAATGAAATATCTATCACATATGAAGACATTAAGCAACTAATGACTTCCTTCATACCCACACATTTTGATATAAATGTAATCCTCCTCACGTACAAAAACTCCTATTCCTTTCAAGGAAATCTTGTGTTTCTTGAGTTATTCTTTGGGGCTTCATTCCAGACAATATGTATCTAAATATTCTAATAAAATAATATTGAATAAGAAAAAAATGAAAGGAAGATTTGTGTTTCCATAAAATGGGGTACGAGAATTGAACTGATTCAACTTCAACATTCACATTATTTCTTAATGGTAGATCTTCAAATGCATTATGGAAAAATGCTTCTAAAACCAGATAAGTAGTCATAAATAATCCTTTAGTTTTCAAATAATTGGATAGCTGAAAAAAAATCATTTGAATTAACCTTTACCTAGTTGAACATGGTTTATTTCTTATAAGAAAAGTGAAAAATATATAAAACTAACTTGGGCATGTGAGATGTTGAATCTCATCCAATCAACAATGAAAACAACTAAGATAAGGCCCTATAGGGATATACCAATGTAGAAATGTCAATTATCGTGAAATTAGTAGAAATTCGAGCAGACTAAATCATGAAATCCTTCAATATATTTAGATCGCCACCCTGGGAATCCAAGAAAGAATTTTCCTTAAGAAGTTTGAGGCCTTTATTTGGGTTAGGAAACCATAACATTTTTCTAAAATCCTTTGGTGTGATGAGGACTTTGTTCTTTCCTTCAATAGCGACCCAAATTGTTATAGTCTTTGCATCAAAGCGTTAAGCACACCAAAATACTAGCTCTCTAAAATCAAACACTTCCTAAAAACATCTAATATTCAATAATCCTATAGTCTAGATTTTGTTCATGAATATCTATTGTGAAACAACTTTGAAAACCAATGGTAAGTTGTTGACCAATGAAAGTTTTAGTCTTGGTGAGAAAGAGAATTAATGGTATTCTCAGAAAACACCTCTTTCTCCA
Source organism: Pinus tabuliformis (assembly GCA_031772625.1). Lineage (NCBI taxonomy): Eukaryota > Viridiplantae > Streptophyta > Pinopsida > Pinales > Pinaceae > Pinus > Pinus tabuliformis. The sequence continues at coordinate 911,625,551 of CM062818.1, read as the reverse complement.
TTGTAGTTTCCATTATTCTTACCCTTCCATTGCACTTTGATATACATGACACTTCTAGTCCTTACATTGGATCACAACCTTTTGCCTCGAATATTGAGTTCTCTTAAATGTACCTTGAATTTCCTTGAAAGGCACACAAGGCACACTTCCATGATTTTTCACTAAGTATACATCATAAAGAAGGAGACCATTCTTATATAAATAACAATAGTAAAGCACAAGATTCTTAAGTATGTGACATGCAAAAGTTTAGGTCTCTAGAGGAAAGGGTGTGCAGAGGAAAGAACATGAGATTTTCTCGCACATAAATGAAAAATTGATTAAGTATGAATACTAGTGCGGAGGTAAGTTTTTTGCAAGGTGTGGACGGTTACTCTAGGAAGATGGATCTTTGTACAAGTTTTGAGAATGTGCCTAAGTATGAGATATTTACAACTTAACCATGATGAGATGAAACATGACCCTTTTATGAGTTAAGGGAAAATGGAAAAGAAATTAGATATTATGGATGACGCATGAAAGTGAGTAAATAGGGCCTTATTTCGATGAAGTCCCTTGTTGGGAAATTTTGGTAGATTCAAGGGCTTTGTTCCTTTATTCTAATCACAGGGGATTTGAATCTTACATCCTCCTTAAGAGACGTTTGGGTGGATAGTCCCAGGTAGGACCTATAAAGCAATTTCTTCTCAGCTTATTTTAAAAAGCACTATTTAATTGATAACAATTCAATGAAGTTAGGTCCCACCCAGAAAAATTTTCATCTTAAGGGGAAGATAGTTCAAATATATTAGATAGTTTTTTTAGTTTTGGAGCCTTTGATGAATATTTTTTTTATAAAGAAGTCACGGGTGTCCGTTGAAGGTCTTTATGATCACATGCCAATCTCTTTCAATTTGGTTTCTGGTGGTGAGTTTCTCCCAACTCCTGTACAATTCAATCACGTGTTCATCTGTAAACTCTTATGGATATTCCACTGGACACTTCGTCACAATAGATCTGATAAAATTATATTTAAAATATGAAATTCTACATTATTATAATTTTTTTTTTTAGATTTATGGATATGTACATTACTGTTAATAGTGTATGCACATGAATTAAAATTATGTAGAAAATAGAGAAGGATGAAATAAAAACTCACAACCACATTTGACACCCGATATGATCTGGAAAACCCTTTCAGAATAAAAACCCATTTAGAAGGTAAGGTCGCTCCACTCTCTTTCTCTGAATGCAAATAAAGGCTGCGATTACAAAGAAGTATTCGTGGGATACTATAGTGCACAAGTCCTCTCTATTTTCTCTATATCTTATCCCTCTTAGCTATTTTTTCTCAACTATGGAACAAATGCACTCAAAAGAATGGAATTCCCTTTCCTTCTAGTGGCCTTGTTATAACACAACTCGATAACCTACTAGAGGTTAGGTTTGACTACCTCAAATATTAACCAGAGTTATAGTATAAACCATTCTAGAATCCTATTCATCATAATTATGTGGCTAACCCCTTTTCCATTAATAATGGCATCTGATGTGGCATCCTCTCAAATTCTGGTGGTGAAAACAGGAAGGTCAACTTTTGAGTGGTATAACTTATGCATACGAAATCTATTTGGTGTGATTCTTGCATTGTTGGAAAGGTCTCCATGTTTGGAATAAGTAAATAGGGGATATGCTAAAACAACAAAGTTTTACCCCCAAAAAAGGTTGTTTGATGCCTCAAAATGCTCTCGGAAGGTTTCAAACCCTAATTCACCAAACTGGGTCTCGGTGGTAAAAATAGTCCTATGAGCCGATTCCTCCACTTTTTTACACTCTAAAATCATTGAGATGGATGAAAAATAATATATTGATCCAATACAGATCACACCTCCCCATTTTGGGAGGCTTTTGGTCCCCAAAAGATTCTACTAAATGAGGTGAGGAATTTTTCCTCCACCTTCTCTCAGATGTACCATTTAGTTTTGCTTGGGAGTTATCCTTTCAACCCAATCTGCCAAAGGTCATGCTGCCCTTGTCTTGTAGTTCTCTACCTCTTATGCAAAACTATATCTTCTATTAATTTTTCCTGAGCATATGGTGCCAAATCCTCCATAGAAGGTAGGACCTGTTCCTCTTCCTGATCTAGCATGGAAGGCTCATAGAGTTTCAGATTTTCTACATTCACGACTGAGTAAATGCTCAAATATGGTGGTAAACTAAGTTAATAGGAATTATCACCCACCTTTTCTAGTATCTATAGGGGATCATACTATAGAGCCTTGATTTTCTTACCAGGATCCTGTAGCCTCTCCTTGTTCAACTGTATCCATACTCTGTGTGTTACCTTGAATGATTTGTCTGTTTAGTGCTGATCATGCCTGGCCTTATATTTCTCTTGTGACTTCTCCAATGTCTCTTATACATGTATATGGATATGCCTTATCTTATCTATAGCTTTTTCAACACTCAAGGTGTCTCCTTTAAGATCTTCCCTCACTCCTTATGCTGCCATATGAAATGTCCAAAGGTAAAGGCAGAAAATATCTAAAACAAGTTTCAAATGGGGACATTCTTATATAAGTGTGCACTGCTTTATTATAAGAATACTATATATATACCATATTTTGATCCTAGTTCTTTGGATGCTTTTGGTTATATCCCCTCATAAGTTACACCAAAGTCCCGTTGACTAATTTTATCTGCCCATCTGTCTATAGATAGAATTTTGTAGATCTTTTCAAATTTGTGTCCATCTTCTCCCACAATGTAGTCCATAATGCATTGAGAATTCTTGTGTCCCTATCTGAAATGATCCTCCTTGGTATCCCAAAGTGAACGCAGACCTGTCCAAAAAACAAGTTTGCTGCTTCTTGCCCACTAATGGTGTTTTTACAGGGCATTGATAACACACATCTTGCTGAACCTATCAACTACCACAAATAGGTAGTCATGTCCCTTCCTGGTTGTTGGTAAAACTGCCACAAAGTCCATGAAAATTCTCTCCCAAGGAGGAGTGGGTACTAATAATGGAAGATATAGACCTCGTTTCATGTTTCTAGACTTACTGGTACAACAAATCATGCATCCTCTTACGAACCTAGCTACTTGCTCTTGCATCTTGGGCCAATACACACACCTCTGCAAGGTGGACACAATATTCCCTACACCAAAGTTCCTTGCAACCTTGGATGTGTGGGCCTCTCTAATCAGATTCAATCGCTCAGCTTTAGGAACACATAGCTTATCCAATATGTAGAGTAACCAATCTCGGAGATGGTAGTCAACGGTGTTGTCACCATCGTGCACATGACTCTAACTTTGCAACTATTGAAACACCTTTTTGAAGTCCTTATCCTGGAATATGCCTCTCTGTATGCATCATGGGTGAATGGATCCATGTACATAGGAGTCCCCAAAGTTGTGATCTTTGACATGGGTGGCCTCGAGAGCATTTCGTCCAACTTGTTTATGCTACCCTTCTTGAATGATGTTCCCATTGATGCTAACATCAATTCTTGAACGCTCTTAATATTGGCTTGGATTGCAATGATTGAAGCTTGATCCGAATTTAAACAAGAACACAAAAAATTACAGATATAACCATAAATACAAAGATGCAGCAGAAGTAACACTTCATTTCATTAATATCAAATACTGAAATATGCTTACAAACAAAATGGAAATAAGACTAGCTCAGGCGATGGTAGCTTATCTATGAGAAGAGATGTGGCGGCTACATGCCTCTATCGAGGGCCTATTTATTATTAAGAAGCAATGAAAAACCAAAAACATCAAAAAACCTGACCCTAGGAGATGAAACGCCAAATTATGGGCCCCATTGGGGTAACTTGGTACATCAACTTCCCGGGGTTGTAACTTTGGCATACGATCTTCGTTTGACGCCTATGATACCTCGTTAGAAAGATCTATCTGATGAATACAACCACTGACATTCAGTAGCAAGTTTAACTTATCTTTTTTTGGCTCTGGTGATTTTCCCAAAAAACGTCGTTTAGGGCCTCAAAACAGCTCCGGAAGTTCAGGACCCAAAACACTGCCAAAAATAGTAAACTCTGCTACAATTAAGGAAACTAAAAAAACTAAAAGAAACAATGGTGGGGGTCCAAGAGAAATAGGTAGGTGGCCACCAATATCCACCTATATCATTCCTCCCCCCTTAGGAAGTAATACTCCCCATCGTTTTGAGTTCCTCCATAAGATGAGAAAACTTCTGTTGAACTTGGTCCCTGGAGAGCCACTTTCTTTGGTGAAGGAGTTGGCCTGCATTGGAAACTCGATATAGTTGGATTCTTTGATATCAGGTGTTCTTGATCTGTGTTTCCATGATTCGATTAGTTGTGGCTTGTTCCATGCAGTCTTGATTTAACTTTGTAAGTGTGAGCTGTTCTGCAATGTCTGATGTGTCAAGGAATGGTGGGAAGTATGGTCGAAGGCGGTCCACGTTGAAAACTGGGTGAAACCCAAGGAATGGGGGAATGTTGAGCTCAAATGAATTGTCTCCCACAGCCATGGTAATGGTGTAAGGACCATATCTGAGTGGTCTTTGTTTTTGATAGGCTCTGGTAAGGCATTCCTTCTACAAATGCAACCAGACTTTGTCGCCCACCTTAAACTTGTGTGGCACCCAATGTTGATCATGTCACTGCTTGTACTTGGCATTTGATTTCTCCAGAATGTCATGGACCAGTTGGCGGATGTGCTGAATGTGCTCAATGAAGGTGTTTTCCTTGTCATCTTCAGACTGGACATGAGCCGAATCTGCTCTAGTAGTTGCAAATGGTATGGCCACATCAATGGGACATAGTGGTTGGAATCCCAAGCCCACCTGAAAAAGGTTGTGGCCAGTCAAGATGTGGAGAGCCTGGTTATAGCTGTGTTGGACATAGTGGAGGCTCTCATCCCATGTGCGTGAATTTGTTTCAATTTGGTAAGCAAACTAGATCATACTTCCCTGAAAAAGAAGGATCAGCTAGTAAGCCCCTTGAACTTGTTCATACTGATTTATGTGGACCATCAAGGAAAAAGTCACCTCGTGGACAAGAATACTTTATATTGTTCATTAATGATTTTTCCAGAATGTGTTGGATAGGAATTCTAAAGCATAAAGATGAAGCATTTGAAAAATTCAAAGCCTTCAAAGCTTTGGTTGAAAATGAATCAGATCGCAAAATCAAATGCCTCAGATCTGATCGAGGAGGGGAATTTACCTCGGATGAATTCTTTGACTTTTGTGAAGAACATGGAATAAAAAGGCAATTCTCCACTGCAAGGACTCCTCAGCAAAATGGAGTGGTAGAAAGGATGAACAGAACTATTCAACAAATGGCTCGTGCTATGCTAGATGATTCTGGAACACCTGCAACCTTCTGGGGTGAAGCTGCATTTGCTGTTAGAAATTATATATATTATGGAGCAATGGAACACATAAAATATTGCAGAAATATAAACACAGAAAACGCACAAAACAAGAGAGACACAGATATACGTGGTTCACCCAGTTTGGGCTACGTCCACCCCGAACAGCCAGTCCTTCCTTTCTATTATCCAGCAAAATGAAGAGACACAAACTACATCAAATCCGTTGTAATATCCTCTATTTTCTCTCACAGTCTTACCTCTCTGTTTCTCGCTCACTGAATACACATCTATATCTCAGCCTCCAATACAATACCCTCATACAAAGAGAGGGGTTGCCTTCTAGGGCAAAAAACCCTAAACTAAACATAAGTTCTACCGTCAGATCATCTGCCTAATGAACGTCCAGATTGACTAGAAATTACTATACTTTTACAAGGCAATTTTACATTTGTTTTTAGCTTCGGGGCCGCTGCCCCTGAGCCCCCGCCGTGGGGACCGCTGGCCCCCGGACCCCCCAGCCGGGGGGGATTGCCCCCCCCCGAACCCCCACGGGGGGGACAAGTCCCCCCCGCGTGGAGGTGTGTACAAACTTCCTGGGGTATACATCCGGCTGAAACAAAGACCTCTGAACAATCATGCTCCACACACAACAATCTCCCACTTGGAGAATGATTGTAGAAACTCCACCGCTGCTTCATTTGCTAGACAATGACTCCTCTTTGGACCTGGCTGTTCCTCATCTTCATTGTCATCCTTGAAGACCAATTGAAACTGAGCATATTCCCAGTTTCTCCCTGGTTACAACTTTTGTTAGCATATCTGTAGGATTCTGGCTAGTGTGTACCTTTTCCATCTTCAACTCTCCATCTTCCAACATTGATCGTATGAAATGGTACTTGAGCTGTATGTGTTTAGTCCTCAAATGAAATGCTGAGTTCTTTACAAGATGAATGGCACTTTGGCTATCACTGTATAACGTGCCCTTATCATGCTCCTTACCCAATTCACCCATAAACCTTTGTAACCAAATCATTTCTTTACTAGCCTCTGTAGCAGCAACATACTCTGCTTCTGTGAATTGGGTAAGGAGCATACTCCCCCCCGCACCCCCCCGCGTGGAGGGGTGTACAAACTTCCTGGGGTATACCACCGGCTGAAACAAAGACCTTTGAACAATCATGCTCCACACACAACATTTGTTGCCATCACTATTCTCATCCAAGCAAATGTTCGGGTAAACAACACTCAAACTCCACATGAACTTTGGTATGGTAAGACTCCTACTGTAAAATACTTCAAAGTTTTTGGAAGCAAATGTTACATCAAAAGGACTGATGAAAAACTTGGTAAGTTTGAACCCAGAGCAGATGAAGGTATTCTCCTTGGTTACTATTCCTGAAGTAAAGGATATAAATGTTATAATAAAAGACTTGGTAAAATTATTGAAAGTATTGATGTTGTGGTTGATGAAGCATGCAAAAATCCAAAGCAAATAAAAACCGAAGATTGTGAAGAAGATGAGGATTATCCTCCCACATCAAATCAGACTAATTCTGAAGAAGAAACCAATGAAGCACCATAAGAAGAGATAACGTAGAAGAAAAGACACCATCCAGATATGTTCAGAAAAATCATCCAGAGACTCAAATTTTGGGACAAAAAGAGGCAGGTGTGTAGAGAAGAAGAACTATTACAGAAGCTTCAAGCTATCTAGCATTGCTATCCTCCACCGAACCTCAAAATGTAAATGAAGCATGCAAAGATGAATGTTGGGTCAAGGCCATGAATGAAGAACTTGAGCAAATTGAAAAGAATAATGCTTGGGAATTAGTTCCTAGAACTCATGATAAGAATATCATAGGAACTAAATGGATATTCAAAAACAAGTTGAATGAAAATGGAGAAGTTATTAGAAACAAGGTCAGACTTGTTTGTAAAGGATATGCTCAACAAGAAGGTATAGATTTTGAAGAAACTTTTTCACCTGTTGCTAGACTTGAAGCCATAAGAATTTTCCTTGCTCTTTCTAGTTTTTAGAAATTCAAAGTATACCAAATGGATGTAAAATCTGCCTTTCTTAATGGAGACTTAGAAGAAGAAGTCTATATTGAGCAACCAGACGGATTCATTCTTGGAAATGATGCAAAACTTGTACGCAGACTCAGAAAGGCTCTCTATGGCCTAAAACAAGCTCCAAGGGCCTGGTATTACCGTCTTGACAAATATCTCCATCAACAAGGTTTTTCAAAAGGATCAGCTGATAGAAATCTATATACAAAGATTGACAATATTAAATTGCTAATACTTTTTGTGTATGTTGATGATATCATTTTTGGTAGCAATGAAGAAGCCATGAGTCAGAATTTTGCTTCCATAATGCAGAAAGAATTTGAAATGTCCCTACTTGGTGAGCTTACATATTTTCTTGGTCTACAAGTTCAGCAAAATAAAGATGGTATTTTTCTGTGACAAACCAAATATCTCAAAAACAGATCTTGAAAAAATACGGCCTGGAAGATTCTAAACCAATATGTACCCAATGGTAACAGGATGCAGTCTCAGCTCAAATGATGAATCAACAATAGTACATCAACCAACCTACAGATCCATGATTGGAAGTCTGCTTTATCTAACAGGTACTTGACTAGACATCATGCATGCAGTAGGAATAGTTGGAAGATTCCAAGCAAATCTAAAGGAATCACACCTTTAGGCAGTCAAAATGATTTTCAAATATCTTCAAGGGACACAGAACTTTGGTTTATGGTATCCTAGAGATACAAATCTTACAATTCCTACTTATACAGATGCAGATTCGGCAGGAAGCATTGATGACAGAAAAAGCACTAGTGGTGGTGCATTCTATATGGGTTCCAAATTAGTGTCTTGGTTCAGCAAGAAACAAAGTTCAATTGCATTATCTACAGCTGAAGCAGAATATGTGGCTGCTACATCTTGCTACACACAACTCCTTTGGATGATGCAAACATTGCAAGATATTCAGATCACATGTACTCCACCCATCTCAATTCTATGTGATAACACAAGTGCCATCAGTATTTGATAGAATCCAGTCATGCATTCCGAGACCAAGCACATACCCATCAAATATCATTTTCTACGTGAACAAGTGCTTGAACAAAAGGTCAAATTGGAGTATGTTCCCTCCAAAGAGCAGGTTGCTGATATATTCACCAAACCACTGCCTAGAGAGACATTTGAATATCTTATACAAAAGATGGGAGTAGTTGATGCATCATCCTACTATTAAAACTTATCTGTTTCTGAGAAAGGTGGTTATACACGAGTTTCATGAAGCATAGTCGCGTACATACGCTGGTTTCTGTGGATACAGTTGTGTATATGTTGGTTTGAAGAAAAGCAGTGGACCAGACTCAGGATGAAAGGGGTCTGATATGGATTATCTACTCTGCTTGATGATGGTTACAGACTATGGATGCCATGTGGAAATATGTTGGCTCTCATAAGTTGTTGAAAACTTGATGTATATATGATTGATGATGATGCCTTGATAACTCTTCTACTATATGAAATGATCAGATTTGACAGTGATCATTTGGCACAGGTTCAGGGGGAGCATATACTTCTAATAATGCATTGTTAGCATTATCTTAGAAGATCTTGGTACAGATTCATACAATTGTTTTTTATTCAGATGGAACATATTTAGGGTGAGAACATGGTTGCTGGTCTGGATGTTGATTGACAGATGCTGCTAATGATAGTTGCTGATGACTATCATGGTCTTATTACAGATATTTGGTCTCTGTTATATATGTCATGTATATATATATTTTTAAAGGTCATGAAATGACCCATTTTGTTAACCCACTATGCATGGGATGGATGATGTGATGTTCTTGTTTTGACATGTATAAACAATTGGTATATCCCCACTTGGTTGGGTGGATGAGTCCCCACTTGGTTGGGAGATGGATGTATGTATGAGTCATTGATGGTAGGAAGGTCATTTATGATGTATGTATAGAGTCATGTTCTTCTTGTAGAGCATATTTTTGCTGACCTTTCTTATATTCAGGGGGAGCATGGACTCGATCATGGAGCTCAATCAACACACTTCAGCATATCAGAGAATTCAGCATGTACTCAGGGGGAGCATAACCCTTTGCCCTTGATGACAAAGGGGGAGAGTGATTTGGGGTTGCCATCAAGTCCAAAGGGGAGATTGTTGGCATTATGACACAGATTTGGCACTATGACCCAGGTGTTGTCCTTGATGGAAACTCACTCAGATGACAGATCACAGTTCAAACGGTTAACAACACAGAGTTGCAGATCAGACTTCACAGAATGAGGAAAGAGAGGTATATGTAGGTTCACCTTGACAAAGTAGCGTATACACGCAGGTTAACAGACCAAAAGGAGCGTATATGTACACACTCATTTTCACAGAATGAAAGGCGCGTATATCTTGGAAAACTAAGTTTTGGTCCAAGGTATTTGGTCCATGGTATTTTGGTCCATGGTATTTTGATCCATGGTATTGGTCCAGGATATATGGTCCGAGGTATTTGGTCCTAAGTGGTTTTGGTCCATGGTATTGAGTAAGGCCTAAGACTATAAAAGGAGGAGAAGATCATTAGGCAAAGACACTCAAGTATTGAATATCTGATGAAGAGCAAGATCTAGTATACAGGTTATTGCGTTATGGCGCATTGCTGGATCTGAACCAAGGATGAACCTTAGTGCTTGATGAAGGATAAGATCGAATGATGGGTCAAGATCTTAAGGCTTGAAGTGAAGTATCTTTATGTGGTTTGATCATTTATCTGAATAACTGGCGCATGTTGTAGTATGTAAATATGATGATCTGGGTATAACTGAAGTCTGGAATTGTTGTAATGTTTAAATCATCATTTACAGATCTGTACAAAGGTTCACTTTAGAAAAGGCGTGTATACACGCCGATTTTTCATATCAAAACAACGTATACATCTTAAATTTTATTTTCAGATATGTACGCAGGTTTGACTTGAGAAAAGAGCGTATGCACGCAGGTTCAACACATGAAAATAGCATATGTATCATAAAATATGTTTTAGCTGCTTCTATTTGCTGTTGCAGTGTTTTGGGTTCTGGTTACTGTATTTTGTTTACTATATTCTGGTTACAACATTGAAGGGTTGTCAAGTGTTTGATTGATTCAGTTGTGGTTGGTGCAAAGGATATTGGTTGATGCAGATATATTTGATGATTGAATGATGTTATTAATGGATCTAGTCTGAAAATTTATGAAACGTGGTCCCTGGAAGAAAATAGAAGTTTGTAGCCTTCTGTAGGTCGGAACCTACATACTAGTAAACATATCAGCTAGTATAAGAGCTAGGGGGTTGTAGCTCTATTCCAGGAGAAGCTTGAGAACAAGAGAAGGTTGTAGCCTGATGCAGGTAGAAGCCTGCATACTGGTATAATACTGCACCAGTACAAAAATTGTAAAAAGAAGTTTCTTATTAAAATAAGATAGAGAGAATTGCAGTAGGTGGTTTTCACCCACATTGGGTTTCCACCTTATATCTTGTGTTCATGTGTCTGATTGTCTGTTATGTTTTTACTACACCTGGTTACTATTTATATGGTTCTGATGCGCTGATTAAAGAATTAATTGAATCATAAGTTTGTAAGATATACGCTAGTTGCCTTAAACACAGTTGCGTATACATGCGAGTTTCATTAATTGAAGTAGCGTATATGAACCTGATTATGGAAATGAAAAATTATTGAATTGCTAATACTGATTCACCCCCCCTCTCAGTATTATTTCCAACACGAAGTGTCCTCCACAAGGTTCCTCATGACAGGCTTTAAGGATATCAAAGACCTCATCTTCTCTAACACAACGTCTGATCTGGAAATCTGGTCCAGTGTGATAAAGGTTCCCATCTATCCAGGTATATGTATCACTTTGCTGTATGATCTTTCTTTTCTCCTTGGAGGACAAATACCGTGGAAACTTCCCTGCATCAAGATAATTGGCTATATCTGCATACCAAGGTGAGTAAGTAGAAATAGAAAAAATATATTCATCAGGGAAAGAATCCTCAGTGGGAATGAAACTATCATCAATAGTTAACCTAGAAAGAAAGTCAGCTACTACATTATCTTTTCCAGGCTTATCTACAATAATGATATCAAATTCTTGTAACAACAATAACCAATGTGTAATCCTACCATTGGTAATTATGTTATTCATTAAAAAACGAATGGAAAAATGGTCAGTGTGTACAAATACTTGATACCTAGTGATGTAATGTTGGAATTTATTGATGGAATGCACGACTGCTAAGAACGCCTTCTCAGTCACTGTGTAGTTGAGCCCAGGCGGGGTTAGATTTTTGCTTATGTAGTAAATAACATAAGGTTTATTATCCTCCAGTTGGCCCAAAACAACACCTATACCAATATTTGATGCATCCGTAGCTATGTGAAACAACAATTCCCAATTAGGTCCTCACAAAACTGGACCTGTTGATACACAACATTCCTGCTTTAAAAATGCCTGCTCACACTTCCCTCTATTTTTGCAGGGTCTACCTTGATTCTGTCAGCAGAAATGTAGTGTCCAAGCACAATCCTTTCAGTCATCATCATGTGACATTATTCAGTGCTTAAGGCAACATTAGTCTGTACACATCTTTCCAACACTTTTTCTAGATTGATTAATACTGTTTCAAAAGCATCTCCATAAGGTAGAAAATCGTCCATGAAGATTTCCATGCAGTCATTCAACAAGTCAGAAAAAATTCCTAGTATTGCCCTTTGAAAGGTTGCTGGCGCATTGCAGAGTCCAAAAGGAAGTACTCTGTATGCGTAGGCTCCCCATGGACAAGTAAAGGTCGTTTTATCCTGATCTTCCGAGGCAATCTGTATTTGATTGTAGCCACTAAATCCGTCCAAAAATGAAAAAAATTTCTTTTCGGAGAGGATATCGAGGACCTAATCTATAAATGGTAAGGGAACATGGTCCTTATGAGTGGGCTTATTGAGTTCTCTTCAATCAACACAGACTCTCCACTTTCCATTCTTTTTAGGAACGATGACAAGCGGTGACACCCACTGACTATCAGATATTGGATAAATAAAATTAGCACTCAAGAGTTTTTGTAGTTCTTCTTTCATCACCTCCTTTAGTGTAGGCTTCATGTGGTGCTGTGGCTGTCTGACTGGTTTGTAACCATCTTTCAAATAAATACTGTGAGTGCATAGGTTAGGGTGGATCCCTTTCATATCTATATAGTCCCATGCAAATGCCTTTTTGTATTTCTGTAACAGCTATAACAGTCGTTGGTTTTTCTTAGCAGTCAGGTTGGGGTTAATATTCAAAAACTTTCCAGATTCTATCTCAATTGGACTGCTGTCAATATTCAGAGCGGTTCTCATTTGTTCAAAATCTATATCTTCCACCTCTTCTTCCTCATTCGCATTCTTAACAGAAGCGACAGAAAGTGAGTTACTAATAAAACCGTTAATGACATCATCTTCTGTCTCATTTTTGAAATAATGGGCTTTCCCCAGAGTGAGGAGTGGTAGGGAAAGATCTGACTCAGGCTCAAACTCATCCCACCAAGGGCTGTAAACATCCACATTTGATTTTGGGGGGTAAATATTAAGGTTATGTGTTGCCTGGTCATCCGAGATCACCATAGATTCCGACCGGCATCCTACAAATGCATCTGTAGTGGTCAGCCAAGGTCTCCCTAGGATCAAAGGATGCCCCCCCAAATTGGATTTGGGCTATAAGATAAGAAAATTAGCCACATGCCTCCAGGAATCTATTGTAATCACTATATCCTCTAACATCCCCTTGGGTTTAACACGGGACCTATCTGCTAATTCAAGCATAATAGGAGTATGTCTAAGTCCCTGTAGCCCGAGAGCAATAAAGAGGTATTTTGTCATTACATTAATGGCAGCCCCGAGATCGATCAATGTGTTGGCTATGGGCTGATCATTAATGTAGACAGTGACCGTAGGATTTCCTGGATCATTGTACTTAGTTAGGAGAGGCTGAGTAGACATTAATTCAGATAATTTCCCCATCACATGTATGGTGGCAGGGTCTTTAGGCTTCCTCCCAGGTTTCTTTATGCACAAATATCTCACTGTTTTAGCATAAATAGGTACTTATTTAAGGGTTTGTAACAGAGGGATTCGTACATGCAAATTTTGCAACTCCCTAAGAAAATCAGATTCAGCCTGTGAAGTCATCCTAGGTTCAGCCAATCTTTGAGGATACGAAGGGTCCTGCGTTACAACAGTCGAATTTGCTGTTACAGGTGTATCAGCCTTCCCCGAGTTGGTTGTTACAGTAGTAACAGTTCTTTGCGGGTCGACTGTTACAAATGTAACAACTTCCTCTATGTTAGTTGTTGTAGGTGAAATAACCACCTTAGAGCCTCCGACATCTCCTTTGGATGGTTCATAGTCCTCCTGTGTAATGATAGGGGAGTGAATTGGGTTAATTACCCTTTCCGATTGCAATTGTATTTCATTAAGTCCCACAGGGGTAATAAGGTAGGTTTGGAAGGTAGTCAGAGCCTCTATGCCCTGAGCTGCTTTATTGTTTGGGTTTGGGTTAGGTTGCACAAGTAGTTGGGGTCGCACAGGTGGTGGAGGAGAAGGAGCTTGGAAAGGAGGTAACTGCAACTGTTGTTGCATGGGTAGTCCAGGCAGAGCTGAATTCTGGTCATTTCCTCTCTAATTCTGGTTCCAAGGATACGATTGAGATTGAGGATATTGAACATGAGGAGATGGAGACCACTAGTTCCAGGGTGAAGGAAACTGTGCCGAAGGAGGGGTAGGATATTCTCACGGATATTGCTGAGTATTATATGCATTGTTCCATGAATTGAAAGAGGAAAAGCCTTGAGACATACCTGGAGGTCATGGTCGCCATGGACTCCTTGGTGCAATGAAATAAGAGGACTGCACTTCCTCGCTTGATTCTATGCGTACTGACTTTAGTCTAGAAAGCTCAAGACATTTCCTTGTCGAATGCTCTAGCTCACAAATATTACAGAGGTTGATGTTGTTCAATTCACATTCCCTCAAAGGATGTTTCTTCCGACATGTTATGAAACCAGCTCACAAAAATATAGAAAAGATAGATCAACACCTTATAGTTCAGCCTCTTCGAGGGGGAAACCTCCTTTACATTACACAAATGAACAATTCTTAGATGATACAAATGACAAGACCTCCTTTCTATATATAGGAGTCTAAGGGGTCATAATATAATCAGAGCCGACATAACAATAATAATGTAAGCGCACAATAATAACAATAGTGGGCTTCTATGGGGCACAATAGTAACAATATGGGGACTACACGGGTACGACAATATAATAAGGGGCTTGTATTAATAACAATAAGGGGTTACACTATTAGTATAGGGGCCTAACATGCCCCTCTCCTTCAAAAAGTGTTGTCCTCAACGCTTGAGTAGTTCTTGATGCTTCTATATAAAATTCTTATCCTCCCATGTGGAATCTTCAGTAGGTAAGTTCTTCCACTTGATGAGATACTCTGAAATTGATCTATTTCGTAGCTTTCGATTTCTCGGTTCTATGACCGCTTCAGGTTCCAATATGATTTTTCCTTCCTTTTCAAGTTCTTGCAATATTGTTTGAACTAGGATCTTCTGCAACTTTTGAATGAGTTCCCACTCCTTTGGGCATATGGATATATGTAAGGCCTGATGTTTGGAGGAACACTTTGTGGAGTCAAATGAACAGCATGATAATGATCACGAATAGGTGGGAGGCCTTTGGGAGTCTCAAATACCTTGGAATGATTGTCCAAAATGTTTTCGAGATTTGGAGAAATACATGATTTCGATGTGGGATCCTCTAGTGAACATAATTGTGCAATTACACCCCTTTGTTCTTTATTTAGAAGCTTTTTCATGCTGTTAGAGTTGATTATCTTTCAAGGTTTTCCTTCGATACCCCTCAATTCATCTTCCTTTCCTTCCCAAAAAAATTTCAAGAAAAGTTATTGAAAATTAAAAGCTATCATACCCAAAGATTGTAGCCATTGGACTCCTAGTAAAACATTAGCATCACCCATTGGAATGGAAAGCATTGGGCTATTCAATACATATTCTCCCATGGATAGCTTGATATTATGGCACTTTCCAGAGCAATTTACGGTTCCTCCACATGCAACCATCACTTGACACTCTGGTGCCAGATATAGGAAGCAATTCAATTCCTTGGCTATCTTACAATCAATAAAATTATGGGTACTTCCCGAATCAATCAACACTTTTACCTTTTTCTTCTTGATATGTCCTTCTACCTTGATAGTTTGAGGAGTGGTAATTTCTTCCAATGCATTACAAGTTATGGTCAGATTGATTTCTTGAGACTCGATGTGATCTTTCAATTCTTGAACATTTTTATTCTTGATATGTCCTTCTATATTGATAGTTTGAGGAGTGGTAATTCCGTCCAATGAATTACAAGATATGGTTGGATTCATTTCTTCTTTCTTGATGTGATCTTTCACTTCTTGAACCTTTTTCTTCTTGATATGTCCTTCTATCTTGAGAGCTTGAGGAGTGGTAATTTCTTCCAATGATTTACAAGATATGGTCGGATTCATTTCTTGATGCTCAATGTGATCTTTCACTTCTTGAACATTTTTTTCTTGATATGTCCTTCTATCTAGATAGTTTGAGGAGTGGTAATTCCGGCCAATGCATTACAAGCTATGGTTGGATTGATTTCTTCTTTCTTGATGTGATCTTTCACTTCTTGAACATTTTTCTTCTTGATATGTCCATCTATCTTGAGAGTTTGAGGAGTGGTAATTCTTGCCCATGCTTTACAAGATATGGTCAGATTCATTTCTTCTTTCTCTGGGGTTGGGTCCTGGCTAAGAGAAACAACACTTCCATCTTTATAGTTGTGAGGGGTAGAATTCATTGTTGCCATAATTTTGCTTTCCACTTTGTAACAAAACCCTTTTTCTATTTTTTCTTCCAATTGTTGTGGTGTTGCTCTTTGTATTCTCATAATGTGCTATAATTTCCTCTTTGAAAATTGACCATGTAACAAGTTGTTTACGAGAAAAAAGCCCTTTATACCATAAAAATTGATCTTGTTCTAAATATGAAGATGCAATACATACCTTTTGTAATAGTGGTACACCATGTAGATCAAAATATTTCTCCATCTGTAGTATCCAATTTACCGGATCCTTGCCATAAAACTTCCTCATCTCGCTTTTTCTTGATTTTAGGAGCTCAATCTTGAAACGACTGTAACTCTCTACTTTCAGATCTTTAAGTTCTGAAATTATGATCTGAAGTATCCCTCTGCGTCCTCTTTCTAGTGCCACCAGTCGGATCGAATTTAGATTCTCCAAGAAAGAGTTCTGCATAATCTCCCAAGATGACCTGATTATATACTTTTTAGAAGAGCGAACTTGTATGAAGTGCCACATGTCACTGTTTTGACCTTAGGTTCTGAAAAATATACACAGGAAACTACAATCCATCCTCTTTCTATAACTTCTTACGAAATTTCAATCTGATTCTCAAAACAAAAGTTATTACTATTTTCCCCAGGTCACATGTTCGGAATGTAATTCAGTAGTCTACAAAAGGCAAACTTCCTCAAATCATATCTCCGCAAATGTAGCACTAAAAGCTCTGAAATTCAGACCCAAGGTTCAGAACGAGTTCAACCCAAATGGCTTTTTATTTTAGCCTCTTAAATGGCACAAAAAAATAGTTATAGCGAAAATTCCACGATGACCTGTTTGGAGCAGTGAAACCCTAGAATCCAAAGCTCTGATACCAAATGTTATGAAACCAGCTCACAAAAAGATAGAAAATATAGATCAACACCTTATAATTCATCGTCTTTGAGGGGGAAACCTCCTTTACATCACACAAATGAACAATTCTTAGATGATACAAATGACAAGACCTCCTTTCTATATATAGGAGTCTAAGGGGTCATAATATAATCAGAGCCGACATAACAATAATAATGTAAGCACACAATAATAACAATAGTGGGCTTCTATGGGGCACAATAGTAACAATATGGAGACTACATGGGTACAACAATATAATAAGGGGGTTGTACTAATAACCATAAGGGGTTACACTTGTAGTATAGGGGCCTAACATGACAATTCGGACAGAACACAACTAGGGGTGTGTCAACTTCGGCTTATGTCTTCTTGATCTATGTTGTCATTATTTGGGTAGAGAGAGTACTGAGGATATCGGTTTTGAATTTTTCAAACAAATTCCCAATTTCTGCTCTGGTTACTCCCCCTCCTGCAGATTTTTGTATCCGGGCGTAGGCATCTCGAATTGTAATCCTCCCTTTGGATGATCCTCTAGAGCATCTTAGGCAAAGCTTTATAATTTGAGCGAATGGATCTTGTGATATATCCCCTTTCCCTAATAGGTTCAGGGTTTCAAGGTTGTCATCCCTCATTCCTCTGATAAATATAGTCTTCAAGATTTCCTGGTCTAAATCACTGTGTTTAGACCTCTGCAGATTATTTGAGGCTTTCATCTTCCTTCTGTGTCATTCTAAATATCTCCTCCCTTAAGTCCCTAGTTCTGTAATAGTCTTGGTATTTTTATAAGAACGTCTCCTTCATATCATTCCATGTTCAAATAGAAGCATAGCTCAATCCCATGAACAATCTCAAGGCTGCCCCTTTTAAAGTAGCAGGAAATAGCTTTAATTTTTGAGCATCTGTGATATAATCATAACTTTTGCATAAGACATCAAACTCAAACAAAAAGGTGTTTGGATCTTTCATAGTCATCCCTTGAAAGGATGGTAAGGATGATAGAAGAATATTCTTCATAGGAACTTCACCTCTGATATCCCCAATTGGGAACTCAAAGGTGGTGATAGTAGCATTTGTTTTAGCATTGTTGTCATTTTTGTCCCCCACGACTAATTCTTCTAACCCTTACTATAGCAGACATCCTTCAAATTGTTCTTGTGATGGCCTTGTAGATGTGATTAGTGCCTTAGATACCCCTGGGGCTGGTTGTTTCACTGCACTACCTGTATCTGGATATTGATAAACCAACAAGTGATTTTCCATCTCAGGTGTTCGATACTCCCCCTTAGTTTCCCCTTGCCCCTTGGTCCTTAAGTTCTGGCTACTCTCTTCCCCTTCTTTCTCATGAATCAAATTCTTGGTCTTGGGGGTATGGGCGCTAACTTTAGAATGATACGGTCCTGAGATGGAGGAATCAGAGGTTTCTGCTTTTTCTATGGGAGTAATAGCTTTTTGCGGCCCTATTTTCCTTGCATTCCTTTGAGAGCTGGACTGTTCTTTTTTTGCCTTGGAGATTAGTTCTTGGATAAATGTCTTCCTTCCCAAATCTACACTCTTCCTTTCCTTTTTACGACCCATTTTTCCTGTGACTTATTAGAGTGGGGGTGATTTCAGTATCTCTGTAATTCCTACAATTGCACACATGGACCCTATGTGTATTAAATCACACCCTAAGTGTCTCAATCTTCGACAGTGGTGAGCCCGCACAAGTATGTTAGAGCGATGCAAAAGTTCTTACCTCTCGTCTTACTGCCCAAAAACTATGGAGCTGAAGACACGCTAAACAAAACATCAAAATGTCCTAAGTTCCCTAGTAATCATAATGGTGAGCCTGCCCAAGTATGTTAGAGTGATGTGCAGGTTCTTACCTCTCGTCTTACCGCCCAACAACTGTGGACTAGGAACACTCTATATCAAACAAACAACTTGGCTGACTGTATCGTCAACTGCCATCCCCGACAACGACACCAAAATGTAGTGTTGTTTTAATCAATCTTAATTGACTGAGACTACAACATTTAATTGTCAACCCAGGGTAGGTCTTGCTATTTCAATGGAGTTTGCACTGTCTGTGTCAATACACTCCAGCCAAGAATAAGGAAATGTAAAAAATAGTAAAAGATGTTGCTGATCTAAATTGCTGAATCAAACCATGCATGTAGACATAAAAACACTCTACATAATTCAATCACACTTCGCAACTATCAAAATAAAGGTGCGCCACACAAGAACTAATATCTACTCCAACTGGTTACTACCATTCTGTTGATTAACTCAGTGTAACAACATAATATAAATGGAAACAACAACGAATGTAATCCACGATTTGTACAGCAACAACGAGAAACCATAAATTAATTAGCTAAACTAGAATGTACACTACCTCTATCACTACAATCCCTGCCAAAGAGGAGGGCCCTTCCTCCTCATTAGGGTGCAGGAATAACAAAAAATTGATTAATGAATTAGCTGAAGAACAATAACAACATCAATGTGTTGATTAATATTAAAAATAAACTCAGAATTCCAGAAGCAGAGTAACAATACTTTTCTATATGCTGTGTCCTTGTACATGAAAAATCGAGTTCCTTTATAGTCATTACAACCTAAAATTAGAAACAGATCAGTCACGAGAATATCACGATTCTCATGTTGAAAAAAAATAAAAGTAGTTACAACCTATTGCTAAATACAAGTATACATCAGTTATGATTGCATCCGCTTGGGTCTTGTTGCCTCCAAAATAAATAATCCCTATTGCCGACAGCTGTTATGTGGAATAGTACCCACATTTCCCAGCTTCGATGCAACAACATCGAGTGAATGGCGGTTCGAGATAACACGACATCACTGACGGCAACACTTTTGGTGTGACAACAAACTCTTGTATCAACGCGTAGTGCAACAACATCCAATGTGTAACAACAACCTGTAACAACATCCAATGTGTAACAACAACCTGTAATAGCATCCAATGTGTAACAACAACCTGTAACAACATCCAATGTGTAACAACAACCTGTAACAACATCCGGGGTGTAACAACGAACTGTTCTACCCTTTTCTGCAGTTAATCCACGCTGCTTGTCTGCTTCATAGCTTTGTCTTCGCAAGCCATCACCTAAAAAGAAGAGCTTCCCAAAATACTTCTTCAATACTCTCCTAGTTAGCCACAAAAAGGAATAAAGCCTCGTATTATTCGGTAAAATAAAACAAAGTAACATGACAGTAGAATAGGTTAAAAAGGTGAGGAAACAAGGATTTGATCATGTAAAGTCATAGGGTTGGAGGACAGAAAGGTCAAAATTGGGGAAATAATGTGTAGAAAATAGGTAAAAAACCACACCCAAGATATTTCACTTGCAAAAATTGATGAATCCTTAAGCATAATGAAAGAATTTTGTTTATAATCTGAGGAAGATATTAGCACTGCAAACTAATATTATAAATCAGATCAATTTGGTATCAGAGCTCTAGGTTTTGCTTTGTGAAAGAAGGATTTAATTGTTTGCAAGTTTATGTGATGCTTACAAGGTTAAAACTAAAAAGAGGTGAAGGAAAGCTGGTTGGAAGCCCTGAAGTTGGGTCAAGGGGAAGAAGAGCAAGGTTGCCACAATCTCCAGCACCAGTTCAGCCTCAAGTTGCAGTTGAGACTCTAGAGATCATCTCTCATGAAGGAGAACCTACAAACATGACAGAAGATGAGAAGACCTTCAGAAAGACTTTCTTTGATATGAAAAAGATGGTGAAGGTCCTCTATGAAGAGAGGAAACTGGGTTGCAAGGGGAAAGTTCCAAACCTCCCAAAGGAGAAGGCTCTTCAGGAGGAGGTAATGGTAATGGAGACAAACCTCCACCCTCTCCGCCATATTCTTCATCTTCTTCTTCACAAACATCTTCACACTCTTCCACTAACACAACCCTTACTCATACTCATCATCATTCTTCAAAAGGAACTGGTAAATTGCCTTTTTAAAAACTTGATGTTAAATTCGAGCTACCTATGTATAATGGTGAAGTGAATGCATAGAAGCTTGATAGTTGGATTCGTCAGTTCGAGGTCTATCAGAGGATTCAAAACCTTCAAGAGGGTGACATAAAGATTCAGTTACCTTCCTTGAGAATGGAGGGTGCAACACTAGTATGGTGGGAATCAAAGACCCATGAGGAGATTAAAAAACATAGTAAGATCTCAATTTCTTGGAATGATTTCATTGTTGCAATTAAAGGACAATTCTACCCTCTAGCTTATATGCAGAAAGCCATCATGAATTGGCAGAACTTTAGACAGCTAAAAGGTCAAAATGTGCAAGATTACACCCAAGAATTCAGAAAAGGGTCTTTGATGTTAGGTGTAGATTTTCAATCACAAGACACATTGCTGAAGTACATAGGGGGTTTACACAGTTACATAGCCATACTATCTTAATGTTTAATCCCAATAATCTAGATGATGTTTGTGTGCAAGCCACTCATATTGAGGCAAGAGGGAAAAACATCTCAGAAGAAGGTAGTAAAAAGCCATTTAAGGGTAAAGAGAAATAAAAGGATTTCAAGGGAAAGAAAAATGCATCCATTAAAAAGGAAGGAGAGAAAACAATCAGTAAACATTGTTCTAAAGAGGATCATGATAAAGCTCATTGTTGGAAGCTTCATCCCAAAATTAAACCAAATAAATTCAACAACAAAGGAAAAGAGAAAACAACTGCAATCACTCAAGAAGAGGATTTTGGATCCGAATTAGGTGATGAAACAAAAATCACAGTCACAGGGTTTCAGGGAAAGGAATCCATTGCCAACACTAGTTCTTCAAACTCACATAATGAAACTCCAAATGAAATGAGGAGAATATAACTCTTTCCCATAAGGGTGATATTTAAAAAAAAAAACAAGATTGATACGCTGTTTGATAGCCACTCTTAAGCCAATCTTATATGAGAAAACATTGTCAAGAGTTTAAATTTGGAAACTGTTCCACATCATAAACCGTATCCACTTGGATGGGTATGTGATAATTTGTAGTTGTAGTTTACGAGAAAGTGTAAACTAAAATTCACAATTACCACAAAATTCATAGATGAAGTCGAGCTTGAAGTTGTGCCATTAGATATCTGTGGCATCATTTTGGGCAGCCCATACCTTTATGATAGAAAATCTATTTTCCATCGACATGAAAACTAATATCACATATTCAAAGGTGGAGTAAAATATATTGTGAGAGATCACAACAAGAAAACAAATCTTTCGCTTGTTAATGCAGGGCAGAAGAAAAGACTAGTAAATTCAAGCAAGAATTTTGTGCTTCTTATGATCAAACCCAGTAATGATGTTGATAATGAAGCTTTTAAAGGTCGTGATTCAAATTTGAAATCTGAATTGGTTGATGTTGTTAACCAATATGATGAGATGTTTCAGGAATCAAAGGGATTAATTCCCAAGAGGGGAATCCAACCTGAGTTACAATTTCAGCAAAAGTGTCTTCTTCATAACATTGGCATGTACAGGATCTCAGTGATGGAAAGTGCAAAAATTAAGACGCAAATCCAGGGATTGTTGAATAAAAGGATCATTCAGCCCAATCCTTTATCGTGTGGTGCACATCTTGTTTTGGCACTCGAGAAGGATGGTAAGCATTTCCTTGAATGGGATTCAAGAAGTGTTTTTCATTAAAGTAGAGTTGTTGAAGGAGATATAAGGAAGACGACATTCAAAACTAGACAAGGTTTGTTTGAATGGCTTGTTATGCTTTTCAGCCTCTTCCATGATCCTACTACTTTTACGCATATGAAGAAATATGTGTTGAAGCCATTTCTAGACAGGATAGTCTATTTGGATGACATTTTCATTTCCAGAAAATTTCATTATGAACATGTCATGTGTGAGAAAAAAATACTTGATGTCGTATGTCAAGAACATTTTTTTTGAAGATGTCAAAATATATGTTGGATAAAACTTCTTTGATGTACTTGAGCCATAAAATTGGTGCTTCCAAGCGTGTTCAAGTTCCCAAAGGCTTTTTGGCAGTTTGTGTGGGACGTGGAGAAGGTGAGTTGAAGTAAGACTTCTCCAATATTGATGGCGTAACAGTCTGTGGTGGTATTGACTCCATTCCTGTAGCCATAGGTGAAAGAATCATACATCCTCGTGAAGCCGCAAATGTCTTTGCTTTGCTCATAATTTACGAAGGCAAGCTCAAGATAGTCATTTGGATAAGATGTTTTTTGGAGCAACCCAATGTTGGAGGAGAAGTTTTGTTAATTTTTCTTCTATTGTAGTCCATTTGCATTCATTAGAAGTTGTGCAAAGGGTCTTCCAGGGGGGAGGCAAACAATGAGAGGCATTTGATGCTTTAAAACAAAAGATCAATACATTTCCAGTACTTGCACTTCTAGACTTGAGACAATCATTTAAGTTTCTGGTTGCAGTATGTGACTATGCCATGGGCATAGTCTATTTGCAATATGGTAAGCCCATTTCTTTTCATTAAGAAATTTTCAATGATAAAGTGTTTGAATTGCAGCACAAAGGCACTTCCATTGGATGGGTTTTCTTCTACTATTCCACTCGGTTGAAAGGTATAAGAAAGGTATAAGCAACAAGTTTGTTGATGTACTTTCTAGGCCTATAGTTTGTATACTATTTTCCTCAAGCATCATTTTGTTTTACATGAAAGCTATGTTCAAAAAAATACTCACTTTTAAGATGTATATTCAAGCTTGAGTCAAAGGAATCAAGTGGAGGAATTTGTTTACCATTTGCATCATAATGTATTGTGTCATTTCGGTAAGAAGGATGTTGCTACTGATAGTAACATGTACAAGGCCAAAGAGTTCATTAAACGACTCCAAATGGTACATCAAACAATGCAAGAAGAGCTTGAAAAGGTTACAGGCAA
Source organism: Pinus tabuliformis (assembly GCA_031772625.1). Taxonomy (NCBI): domain Eukaryota; kingdom Viridiplantae; phylum Streptophyta; class Pinopsida; order Pinales; family Pinaceae; genus Pinus; species Pinus tabuliformis. The sequence continues at coordinate 911,601,434 of CM062818.1, read as the reverse complement.
GTACACAGAAAGGCATGATAAGAATCATGGAGATCACGAGTTCCAATTCAGTGATCAATGGATCGAGATTGGAAAGGTGAGGGAACTATACCCTCACTTGCTGGTCAATTGAAAGTGATATTTTGGGGTCCAAAAGACTTCCAGTGGGGAGGAGTGATCAGGTGCTTAAAATTAGGCTAAAAAATAAAATTGTCAGAATCTTGATAAACTTAGCTTCATATCGAATATCTCATCATTATGATTCCAATGGTGTGAATGACACTCAAATTTGAGCTCATATGCAGAAGTTATAGCAAGTCAAAGTTCATGTTTGACTTGCTCAAATGGCAGGATTGGATGATGTGGCAAGGTCCTTCAGAGGCGCTAAGTGGAAAGCCACCATTGGCCCCCGCATGTCACAAATCGCAATCGTAGGCAGGTCGACATTAAAAATCATCCCTCGAGCAAGGAAGGGTTGTGATGCGATAAGGCAGGCAGGAAGGCTTTCAAGAATCGACCGGAGGCGCGATGTGATATATCGCAATCACACATCGGCGAAGGGAAGGCATTACGAAAATCGGCCCCTGCAGGTTTGGGTTGTGATGCGATATCGCAATCACAAATCGCAACTGTGCAAAGTCTTGCATTATGATTACCTATCGAGGCACCACCAAACTACGATTTGCAATAAGTTCCTAGATGTGAGATGTTTATCAGTTCCAGTTTATAGTGCTGTCAGGTTTGCCATATCGCAATCGCACAATTGCGCGTTGCATACACAAACCTTAAGCCTACCGGTCCTTGCCGATTGCGATGGACAGTTGGTGCCGATGGATTATGGCCCGTTGCGAGGCAAAGTTCTCACTCGGTTAGTGGATTTTTGTAGAGAAATTGTGGGTTCTTGTCGAATGTGGAGAAATTTGTGGAACAAATAGTGGGAAAACTAGGAGAAGTCATAACTTCTTCAGTTTTCCACCAAATTGGTGGCAAAAAGAGGCTAGATCACCATTTTTAATGATGTTGGACTCATTGGATTAGGTTTCAGTAACATTTGAGCATTGTAAACACATATTTTCACACTTTTCAGAATAATAGAGAGGCTCAAGCCATTGGAAGCTGGAGCAAGGAGACGTAGCTGAAGAGGGGTGAACTCCTTTATCATGTGCTTGTTGTAATGTGTTTTTGATGATGTTCTGTACATGCTTATGCTGCTGTTCAGTTTCTGATTTATGTTAAATTGCTCATAAAATTAACATAAAAACTCTTCATTTCACTTGCAAAATTTGATGAATCCTTAAGCACAATGAAAGCATTTTGTTTATAATCTAAGGAAGATCATAGCACTAGAAACTAATACTCTAAATCAGATCAGGTAATGTGAACAATGGTGCAAAGCAGAGGCGATGTTTCAGCTCTGTGAACGTCTTCTGTTGAGATTCAGACCAAAAGAATTTTTATTTCACTCCTTCATTGGTGACTTGACTCAAGGGCCAAGCGATATGAGAGAACCCCAACACGAACCTACGATAGAAATTGGCAAGACCCAAAAAGTTGCAGAGCTCTGTTAAAGTGGTGGGCTGGTCAATCCCGAATGACTTGGATCTTTGCTAGATCCACATGCACCCCCCATTCATTAATTATGTATCCCATATACTAAACCTGGGTCATGCCAAAAGTGCATTTCTCCAAATTGGCACACAACTTGTGTTGCCGTAGTGTTTGGAGAACTTGTTGGATGTGGTGGAGGTGCTCTTCCCAACTCTGGCTAAAGATCAGGATGTCATCCAAGTATACAACTACAAATGAGTTGGTGAATGGTCGCAAGATGTCATCCATCAGCCTCATGAAGGTTGGAGGAGCATTTATCAACCTGAAAGGCATAACCAACCATTCGAAAAGGCCCTCCTTAGCTTTGAAGGTAGTCTTTCACACATCAGAGGGTTCGATTGGTACTTGGTGATATCCGGACTTCAAGTCAATCTTGCTAAAATATTTGGCTCCCTTGAGTTGGTCCAAAAGGTCATCAATCCACGGGATCAGGTACCTATTCTAGACAGTGATCTTGTTCAGCGCCCGATATTCAATACAGAGTCTCCAAGTCCCATCCTTCTTCTGTACCAACACAATCGGGCTGCCATAGGGTGGTGAACTCGACCGAATGTGACCTTTCTGTAACAACTCCTAAATCTGCCTCTTGATTTTTTTCATTCTCCATAAGAGGGCACTGATAGATTGGTCCATTGGGAAAAGAAACACCTTGGGTTAGATTAATGGAGTGCTTGAATTGACAATGAAGAAGCACCCCTACGGGGGAGGTGAAGATGTCCTCGTACTCCTCCACGACCTTTTCCATCTATTGTTGTTGTGCAGATGGGTCCCGTCTGGAGGTCGTGGCCACCGTCGTCTTCTTTCCTTAAGGGCGTATCATCAGGAAATTTTTTTCCTTGGTTTTGGAAATGAGCTTACTGCATTGTTTTGCAGTAACCATAGAGATGGTGGTGGGTGGTGCTACCCGTGGTATCCTGTATAACTTATTTCCCAAGGTAACAATAACAACACGAGGCCTTGACTGATACACATCATGTCGCTTCTACAAGTATGGTTGGTCTAATAATACATCACAAACATCAAGAGGAGCAACGTCACATAATACCTCATTCGTGAAGGGCTTGATACTGTTTGGAAGGCAACATTGTTGGCTGACGTGAAGATCCCGTCCTTGGTGAAGCCACCCAATGGTGTATGGTGGTGGGTGTGTTGTGGTCGGTAAGCCGAGCTGCTTGATGACCTCTACTAAAATGAGGTTCTTTTGGCTCCCACTATTGACAATGAACTGTAGCAGGGAACCCTCTACCCACATCTGTGAGTGGAAGAGGCGCTCCTCCTCCTCTGGATCTTCGAGGTCCTCCTTCTGAATCTTCGTGGTGGCAACAATGATGTTGGGCTCTGCATCAATAATCTACTTGCCTTTGTCATTCCCCTTGTCAGGTTTTGACTCAGAGTTAGAACATGCATCTAATTCAGAAGCCTTCAGCTCGACCACTAGTGACAAGTTGGCTCGACACTCAATTGTGTTGTGAGTGGAGCTCTTATGGAACTTACACCACTTTCTCATGTCCTTCTTTGGCTTCACAATGTTGTTCTTTGCTTGTGGCTTTGGTGGGTTGTCTTGGTCCATCCCGCCTTGGCTTTGTCCTTTATTCTGCGGTTTGGGGGCACCTTTCCCTTGCTTCAGATTCACAAATCCAAAGTCTCACTTTTTCTATTTAAGATTTTTCTTGATCTTGAAAGCATATCGGTACGCCGTGCTGAGCGAGGAGATGTCCAGGAACTCCATCTCATCCTAGATGTACTTGTGTAGGCAACCATGATTCTTGAGTACCAAATGTTTCTCAGAAACATTGATACCCAACTTCGTGCAAAGGGTATGAAAAACATTGTTAAACTCCGACACGTCTTGGTCCCTTCCCTACCGCAATGTGGTCCACTTTATGTACTTATCCTCATAGCTCCCGACAGGGTAGTACTACTCCTTGATGGTGTCTTGAAATGAATTGCAGGTGGGTGTGACTGAAAATAATGAGGTTGTACTTTCATCCTTCTGGTCACAGTAGGTTCCCCCCTAGTCCCTGACACGGGGGGCAAATTTGAGAAGAGCAAAGGTAATATTTTCCCGGCTGGAAAAATATTGAACATAAACATATCCTTCTAGCAGATTTAACCATTTATCTATGACATATGCATCTATTTCACCCTAAAATATGGGAATGTCGAAGTTTAGTTGTACCTTAAAAGGAGTGGCACCTCCAAAGTGGTTTCTGGATGTGGATGTGCTGTTGGTGGGAAACCGTTGAATGATCTGGGCAAATTTATCCATCATCATGTTCCTTTGTTTCTCGAGGGCCTCCTCGAGCAATATTTTGATAGGATCTACTACTCCCTCATCTTTCTTTTCTCCCCCCCCGGAAGGTCGTCAGGATTTGCAAAGTTGGTTTGCAAAGGTTCGACCAGTTCAAGCCCTAACTCCTTATATCTCGACCTCGTTGGGGACATGCAAAGAAAAACGGAGAAAGAGCAGACCACTTTGATACCAATGATATGAATTTAAACAGGAACACAACAAATCATAGATATAACCATAAATACAAAGATGCAGTAGAAATAACACTTCATTTAATTAATATCAAATACTGAAATATGCTTACAAACATAATGGAAATAAGACTAGCTCGAGTGATGGTAGCTTATCTTTGAGAAGAGATGTGGCAGATACATGCCTCTAAAATGTGTTACAATGAGGCTCGAGGGCCTATTTATTATTGAGAAGCAATGGAAAACCCCAAACATCCAAAAACCTAACCCTAGGAGATGAAACGCCAAACTATGGGCCCTGTTGGGGTAAATTGGTACATCAACTTCCCAGGTGCGTAACTTTGGCACACGATCTCCGTTTGATGCGTATGATACCTCGCTAGAAAGATTTATCTGAGGACTAAAACTGCTAACATCAAATGTCAAGTTGAAATATGTATTTCTTGCCCGATGATTTTCCCAAAAAATGTCGTTTAGGGACTCAAAACGACTCCAGAAGTTCAGGCCCCGAAAAACTGCCAAAAATAGTAAACTGTGCTACAATTAAGGAAATTGAAAAAAATTGAAAGAAACAATGGTGGGGTTCCAAGTGGAATAGGTGGGTGGCCACGAGTATCCACCTGGATCAAAGCTCCAAATATTTGAAGACCTGTAAACCCTAGTCGCCCAACACTTGTTATTAGTGAATCTGCCTCCGTGACCATTTCTAGTTATTGCTCCTTGTCATGTCGATTCTAAGGATGTATGGTACGCCTTGTAAATCCTCATAGTTTGAAAGATATGCCCTTCATAAGGTCAAAGCCATTGTCTTGTGGTCAATGTCCCCAAAGGAATATGGTGTGGAAATATATTATTGGCTGGATATGGCATGTTTCATGAGAAAAAGAAGGATCTTGTGTTGAAGGGATTGGAATTTAATTTTTGAAGGCAAAATAAATTTATTTAATTCAAATCTACTTTTGTCCAAATGTTGGAGGGAAAATTCAAAAGAAAATTAATATTTTTATGGTCCAAAATATTAAAGAAATTCTAGCTCCAATAATCAAATTTTAATTCGAATTTTGGTTCCCTCCATTGGTGGTTGTGTCAGCCCTAAAAGGATGTGAATTAGTGGCTCCAAGAATTATTCAAATTTAAATTTGGATTGTGTCAGCTTCCCTCCTTTTTCATAGGGTGGCCTACCCCTATTGATGACCCCTCGTCTACTATAAAAAGTGACTTGGATCCTCCACAAAGGACAAGCTATTCAATGCTTAATCTTCTAGAATTTTGTCTAAGCTTTGTGGCCTAACATAGTTAAGCTAATTTGAAGATATGAGATTAGATTTTTTTTTGAGTTAGTCTTGAAGATATTTTGCTGGATTTCAGTGATTGATTCTAGGCTACTCGTTGAGGGTTTTGGAATAGTTTTTTGGATCTAATTTTCATTTTTGGTTATGATTCTTCATGGGGTTCTCTGAGACTTATTTTGAGGATTTACTCTTGTAATACATCCGCATTTACCTGAAGCCTTACTCCTGCAATTGAGCCAGAAGGTCTGAAATCCCATTTGGCTTGAAAAGGTGGCTAATCTGATAGATGTCCTTGGGCTTATCTAAAAAATACATCTACGACTTAATAAGATTCTTAACTATGACATATTTTCACCTTTTTTTTTTCCTTTTTTTCCCGTTTAGTTAGTGGGCATTATCTCTCAAGTGTGAGGTAGTATCTTTCTAAGTTAAACCTTTGTTACATACAATTTTTACTTGCTAATTTTTCACTGGTTTAACCGTTTTATAGGAAGATCTGAAACCTTATGTTCTATTTTTGCAATTCACATCTCAAATAGGAGAAGTTACGATGACAATGACCTAACCAGTCCTCAATTCTTGAAGTAATTTTTCTCAGATCCAATTCACATATGAATGGTTCTGTGCATAACTTACTACGTGTGTAACCTGGTGCGATGAGGAAATGGAAGATCTAATGATACAACGACATGAGATATTACACATATAATTTTTGTATTTCCAATCTGATGTATGTTGTAACACTATGTAGGGAATCCTGTGTAATATAGACTATATTGGTCATTGTCTCTTTGTGAATGATAAAGTCAATGTACCACATTCTTCTCAAGTGTTTCAATTCATAGCTTTAAAAGAAGTGTGAATGGATTCATTCCATTGAATATGTGTAAATGGATTCATTGTTATGAGCAAGTGCGAATGTATCTAAATGTCGAAGGCGAGTCAAATACACTAGTGCAAAAATGAACATAATTACGTAAGGCTAAAATATTTATGATCCTATAGAAATAAAAGATCGTTGAAGGTATGCGAATTTGAAGATCATACTGCCAAAGACCAGTGTGTTAAAATTTCCAAGAGCTAAGCATATGAAAATATAATTATTACTACATCGATTGTTAATGGATATACCATATACTAAAGTGACATATTCATGTGATAGAGGATTGAAGAAAGATCAGAAATTATTTTCTTAAAAGGACACATGCTTGACATTACTAGTGTCTACACAATGTGCTGTAGAGCATAATAGTTTTTGCATGAAAATAAGAATTCATGTGTTGTAGGATCATTACCTTATCTTATATGTAGAGTATTAGTCAAGGATTATTCTTTAAGGTTACGTTATAGAGAAGTTTGAAGTACCAATGTCACTAGGGTTTATATGCAACAAATACCATTTATTGGTGCCATGCATAGCTACATATATGGCTATCATATACTGTTACTGATGTACTTGATGTCATGTATTGATAAATTGTTGCTGGATGTATAATGTGGTTTGGAATTATCATTATTATATCTTTGAGTAGAAGGATTATTGATGCTGCAGTTTGTTCTGTCAGTTGCAGCCTTGGGATTGTTGACGCTCAATGGTGAGATTGATGCTGAGAAGTATTATCATTGAGATGTTAGGATAGTACCGTTAGGGCTTGAATTTATTGATGCAAAAGACCCCTTTGGGTCTCAATAATTTATCTAGAGTTCACTGTTATTGTTGATACTATGAGGGCTTATTGCATGTACAAGGAGCAACTTCTATGATATTAGCAGGTGAAATTAATATAATTGATCACCTAGAGTCAATGCCTTGGAATTGCAAATATCATAGTAAGGACTAAGTTATTGTAGTACATTTAGATGAGTATAAGTACCATGAACCAATCACTAGATATATGTGACTGAGAATGAGAGTGTATTGGTGAAATTACGATGTAATTGTTTTGATAAGAAAGATATTTTGATGTTGCTGCTAGGGTTTGCAAGTACTTTCTGAATTTCATGGGTAGTGGATGAATTCCAAGATTTCACAGTGCTAGATTGAACCAGAATTACATCGCTGGGTGGTTAATGACTGACCTCTATGATACTTGATGTTAGTGTTGAATAATGAAAGGAGAAGTTGTGTTGAAAATGAGAGTGTGATGTTGATGTTAAATTGATAAGTTAGGGTTTGTTGATTTGATAGATGTAAAATATATTGCAATGTTTACTTAGTATAGGTTTGACAATTTGGCAATTTGATGAGCAAAGAGACAATGACTAGTTGTTGATGTACTACTGAGTTTGTTGGATAAAAGCAAAAATGGTGGCATCCTGGATATTAATCAACTGAGTAGAGACTTGATAGGTCAGGAACATGTAACTTGAACATAAATAGTGTTTATTGTTTATATTGATATTGAGCAGAAGAAGTGTTATGGGCATAGCTCTTTGTCCAACTAAGGTTTGGTAAAAAAACAGATTTAACTGATGATAACATTTGATGTATTAGTATAATTGTTTGACTAGAGATTATATTTGAGTGCAGGTGGATCTAGTTTGAAAATTGTGAAACGTGTTCCACCGACTGATCAAGGTGGTGCTAGGGTAGGTTTGAGCCCAAGCAGGGCATTGGAGCATCCTTCTAGTTAAAGCTAATAAATAGGGTGTTGGAGCATCCTTCATGTTGGAGCCTATAAACTAGGGCGTTGGAGCATCCTTCCAGTTGGAGATGGTAAACCAGGGCATGAGAGCATCCTTCAGGTTGGAGCCTCCTTCAGTTGGAGCTGAGAATCTTGGAAGTTGGAGCTTCCTATATGATGTAAATATTATAAAGACAAATATTAAGAAGCATTCCATAGTTTTTCTTCCGAAAGGGTTTCCACCTACAAATATGTTGTCCACTGTCTTGACGTTTGTGCATCGTTGAATGGTGTTGTTTATTGATGTAACGACTGTTTATGTTTATATGATGATAATAAAAACTAATTCTCTGTGAAGTTAAAAATTAACTAATTGGAAGGAAATACTTATTCACTCCCCTATTAGTATTTCCAACAATTGGTATCAGAGCAGGTTCCTTCAGTTGCTACTGATCGGTTGGTGTTATGCACTTGACCTATCAGAAAAACAAAATGCTAGAAATATGAAACAATATTTCCAGAAACACATAAATATCACATGAATTGAGACAAGCTACAAAGATATTTTATTATTCTAAAGCATATTACAATGTTCACTTGCCTCTTTGAGGGGACAACCTCCAACAGAGCAGAGCTCAATTACAATAAGAATCGATGCTTCTTCCCTTTCTATCTACGACTATTTATAGCTTTATGACATCTCAAACCCTAACTACTAGCGGTCCCTTGTATGATACAGGTTAACCACTTTATTTATTATCTATGGCCCATTTATAACTAATTGTGGTCCCTTTTCTATAATGTGGGTCAATCACTTACAATTATTATTAATGCGGATAACCGTTTACGAGCTTTGTTGACTCAACTACCTAACTATAACTCTGACTATGCCCCTAGGGCTTATTACATAAATAAAGGGGTTAGGGTTGGATCCTAACATGCCATCCCCCATCAAAAGCAACCTTGTCCTTAAGGCTGCAGTTGCAGAAACTACTGAAGAATAGTGGTTGGTTCCCATGTTGCATCTTCTAGAGAGGTGTCTTTCCACTTGATTATGAATTCCTTGATCGCCCGACTGTGGAAATGTGTTTCACGAGTATTGAGGACCTGTTTGGGTAAGAGCCAAAGTGAGCCTTCCTCATCCAATTCTGGCAAACTTATTTGAACCTCACAATTGTTCCCCACAAATTTCTTGAGGCAAGATACATGGAATACCAGGTGTATTTTTGAAATATTATGCAGGTCCAGTTTGTAAGCGACATCTCCTATACACTGAAATACTTGATAAGGCCCATAGAATTTTGGTGCTAGTTTCTGGCAACCATTTTCTTTGAGAGAGGTATGGTTATAAAGTTGGAGTCGCAAGAACACCTGGTCACCTACTTGAAATGACCGCTCAGAATGATGTTGGTCAGCCTGTTGCTTCATTCTATCCTGAGCTTGATGTAAATTGTCTTTGAGATGAGTGATTATGGCGGCACGGTTCTGGAGGAGCTGATCAACTGCTTGTACTTTGGAACATTTAGGGATATAAGAAGCTGGGGAAGGTGGGAGTTGGCCATACACTGCCTCATATGGCGTTATCTTGGTGGCTTCATGATAGTTAGTATTATACCACCATTTAGATAAAGGTAGCCATTGTAACCATTGATGTTTCTTGTCTAAAGTGAAGCACCATAGATAGGTCTCCAAAGGTTTGTTGACTTCTTCTATTTGACTATTAGTTTGGAGATGATAAGTTGTACTCAATTGGAGTTGTGTGCTTTGTAGCTAAAAAAGTTCCTGCCAAACTTTGATGGTGAAAGTGGGGTCTTGATAAAATGTAATGGAAGTCGACATGCGAAGAAATTTGAATATTTGGTCCATGAAAACTTGAGCCACCAATGTTGGGGTAAATGGGTGTGGTAGCGCGCAAAAAATGAGCATATTTGGAAAGTTTGTCAACAACCACCATGATGACTGATTTGTTGCCTGGATTTAGGAGACTTGTAATGAAATCCATAGAAACATTTGTCTGTAAGAAAGCAGGGCGTGGTAATGGTTGTAAGGTTCCATGTAGCTTGGTCGTTTCCCCTTTGTCGCACTATCATACATCACATTCAACTACAAAAGTAAGAATGTTGTTCTTCATGCCGCTCCAAAAGAAAGATCGATGTGCTCATGCATAAGTCTTCTTAAATCCTGAATGTCCTATGACTGGAGAGAAGTGAACCTTTTCCAAGATGTGGGTTTTGAGGGTGGAGGTCGGGGATAGCACTACTCAATCCTTGTAGTGAAGAACCTCATCCTTCCAAGAGTATTCATCTGAGGAATTAGGAGTTGCTTTTAATCTATTAATGAGTTGGGACAGAGAGGGGTGGGAGAACCATTCATGAAGGGCCTCTTCAATCCAATCTAGTATGGGTAGAGAAAGGGATAAAAGAGTGCCCCCATCCTCAAATTGGTATGATAAGGCATCGACCAATACATTATCACACTGCTTCTTGAAAATTATCTGATAATCATATCCCAAAATTTTTGTGAGCCATTTATTTTGTTGTGGTGACGATAGATGTTTCTCGAGGAAATATTTTAGGCTATGATGGTCAATGCGGATTTGGAAATGACGCCCTAATAATCATGGTCACCAAGTGTCTATTGCATGTAAGATGACAATCATTTCTTTCTCATATGTAGATTGACTGGGATGTTTGCCACTTAGTTGTTGACTTGTGAACGCCAATAGTTTGCCTTCCTACATTAATAATGCACCAATGCCTGTACCTGAAGTATTACATTCAATCACAAAAGGCTTTGTAAAGTTTGGTAGGGCCAATACTAGAGTGGAGCACATGGCATGTTTGAGAGCCAAAAAGGTATATTGAGCTACGTCAGTCCAAAGAAATCATTTTTTATTGAAAATATTAGTGAGGGGCCAGGAAATGCATCCATAATTGTGGAAAAATATGCTATAGTAGCCTGTGAGAACCAAGAATCCGCAAAAAATCTTCAAGGTTTTTGGTTGGGGCCAGTCTTGCATTGCCTGAAGATTTTTCGGATCAACCCTCACTCCTTCACGATCCACAATATGTCCCAAATACTCTACTTCTTCCATACCAAAGGAACACTTGGATATTTTGACAAATAGTTTATGATCTTGGAGAATTTGCAATGTTTGGTCAACGTGCTAAAGGTGTGTGTCCCCTGTTATGTTGTAGATGAGAATGTCATAAAAAAAGTACAGGACAAATTTTCTGAGATATAGTTTCATAAGGTGGTTCAAGAGGCTCTAAAAAGTGGATGTCGCATTACAAAGACCAAATGGCATGACCAATAATTCATAATGGCCTTTATGAGTTCGAAAGGTTGTCTTGGGAATGTCAACTTCCTTCATTTGTATTTGGTGATATCTTGAGCGGAGGTTAAACTTGGTAAAATTTTTGGCACCGTGCAGTTCATCAAGCAAATCATCAGCTACTGAGATAGGAAATTTGTGCTTGTCTAAATTATAGACACATGTGCCATTCACCATGTTTCTTTAGAACCATGACCACCAAAGATGAATAAGGGTTGGTGCTTGGATGAATAACACAGGCTTCGAGGATTTCCTTGATGATTTTTTCAATTTCATTCTTTTGGGAAAAGGGATATCGATAAGGGCATACATTTTGTGGCTGGGTACCCAGGAGAAAAGGTATGCTATCATCATGTTCACCCCTAGAGGGTGGGAGCTCCTTAGGCTTGTCGAAGACCCCTGGTGGCAATCTAAGACCTAATGCATATCAGGATGAATATGAGGAGGAGTGGATTCAATGGCATGAATGACATTAAATTATGTTATTATCCCATGATGGACCTTTTTTAAAAGCTTTTCCATTCGATGCGAGTTGATGAAAGTAGGAGCACTTGCCTGGAGTCCCCGTAGTGTATGAGTGTGTCTGTTCTTCTTAAAGCTCATATATAACTCCTGAAAGTCCATTGTGATAGGGACTAGTATGCGAAGTCATTCAACACCAAGGAAAATGTCACAACCACCCATTTAAATGGAAAAAATGTGGGTTTTGAGGTGATTATCCCCCATTTGAAACTTAGTGTTTTCACAACGACCTTAACATTTCATGGTCCACCCATCAGTAATAAGGACTTGGAAATTAGATATTTCCTCGACAAAATAATGAACTACTTCTGCTACTCTCTTATGGAAAAATTTATGCGTGCTGCCACTATCAATGAACACCAATGTTTAATAAAACCTCGTATTTTGAGGGTGTGGGGAGAAGAAATGTTGGCCAGGGCATGGAGTGAGATAATTGACTCATCTGGTGTAGATGGAGTATCGATGTTTGGGACTGTTAGGGGTTCACCCTCTTCCTCCTTATTCACTTTAGTGGACGGAGCTTCATCAACGAAGCTGTTTTCAGTAGCGTCAATTTGAAAGAATTTTGGTTCCTTGCATTTATGTCCCGGGGAGTATTTGTCATCACAATAGTAGTAGAGTCTCTGTTTCCTTCTTTCAACCATTTTTGTCAGTGACACTTTTTGAACCTTAAGTGTTTGGGTGGGGCCCGTAGCCTAGGTGGGATGTGCCCATGCGATGAAATTTGGATGATTAGATTGGTCATTTAAAGCGAATTCAACCTCCAAGGCCTTGTTACATGCTTCCAACCAAGTAGCCAAGTGATGCTTTCTAACATGGGCTTGGATAACTTCCTTTAAGCCACTAATGAAACATTCCAAGTAAAAGGCATCACCAAGTCCTTCAGTTTGGATGGCCAATTTTTCAAAGGCTACAATGTAGTCCCTAACTGTACATATTTGCCTGAGCTTAGTGAGATGATCCAAAAAAGTGAGATTCCCAATCAAAGCGGTCGCAAATGGATTTTGAGAACATGTTCCAAGTTGGCCCCCCTAGATAGCTTTTTGATGCCACTACCACCACTTCCATTGCTCTTGGTCCAAGTAAAGAGCTCCCACATGTAGTTTACTTTCATCTTCCCACATATTATTAAGGCAAAAATATTGTTCCATTTGTGCCACCCATACCACCAGGTTAGAGCCATCAAATTTGTAAATGTCTAACTTGGGTGTTTGGTGGCTCAAATATTGGTGACCTTGATCTAGGTGGATATTGGTGGCCACTTGCCTATTCTACCTAGACTCCCCAGTCAATTTCATCTATTTCCTTGTTAATTTCAACATTTACTATTTTAAGCAGTTTTTCGGGTCCTAAACCTTCGGAGCAGTTTTCACCCCCTAAACAATGTTTTTTTGGGGTCCGTGTCAGGTCCATAGTTGTAGGTAAAGGCCTATGAGGAAACCTATAGTACTCAGAGAGACCTTTCCAACAAGGTATCATATGCGCCAAATAGAGATAATATGACCAAGTTACGACCCCGGGAAGTTGGCTGCCTAACTAACCCCAACAGGGCCCACAAAATCTTGGTGTTACATCTCCTGGGGTTAGGGTTTTGGTTGTTTAGGGTTTTCTCATGTTTTCCAATAATAAATAGGCCGTTGAGTCTCATTGTAACATAGTTTAGAGGCATGTAGTCACCACATCTCTTCTCAGAGATAAGCTACCATCGCTTGAGCTATCTTATTTCCATTCTGTTTGTAAGCATAGTTCAATATTTTTCTATTAATGAAATGAAGTGTTTTTTTGATGCATATCTGTGCTTATGATTATATCTGTAAGTTGTTGAATTCTTGTTTTAGTTTGGATCAGTGGTATCAGAGCAGTATGCTCTTTCTCTATTTTTCTTTGCATGTCCCCAACGAGGTCAGGGTATAAGGAGTTAAGACTTGATCTGGTTGAACCATTGCAAGATCAGCCTTGCAAAACCCGACAATGGATAACTTTGCCTAGATCCTTCGACGGCTACCCACAGGCGATGCATCTTCATTCAATGGCCACTATGGAGGCACCACTCCTTTTAAGGTACAAGTTAACTTCAATATTCACATATTCGAAGGCTTGATAGATGTAGACGCGGTAGATAAATGGTTAAATCTATTGGAAGGATATTTTTCAATTCATGATTTTTCCAATTGGGAAAATATTAGTTTTGCAATTCTTAAAGCCACCCCACACGTCAAGGATTGGTTGAAAACCTAATGTGAACAAAAGGACGAGAGTGAACCCTTTTTGTTTTCAACTGCACCCACTTGGAATTCTTTCCGAGATGCCATCAAGGAACAATATTACCCTGTCGGGAGCTATGAATACAAATACATAAAGTGGACCACACTACGATGGGGAAGGGACCAAGATGTTCCATAGTTCACAAATACTTTCCATACCCTTCGTATGAAGCTGGGTATCAATGATACTGAGCAGCATTTGGTGATCAAGTATCATAGCTGTCTACACAAGTACATCCATGATGAGATGGAGTTCCTGGACATTTCCTCGCTGGGCACGGCGTATCAATACACTGTAAAGATTGAGCATAAGTTTAAACAGAAGAAGCGAGACTTTGGATCTGCGAATCCAAAGCAAGGAAGAGGCACCCCAAACCACAAAACAAAGGAACAAGCCAAGGCGGTGCTACCCAGGATAGCCCACTGAAGTCACAAGTAAAGAAAAATACCCCGAAGATGAAGAAAGACATGGGAAAATGGTGTGAGTTCCATAAGATATCTACTAACAATACAAGTGAGTGTTGGGCCAAGCAGTCACTGGTGGCGAAGCTAAAGGCTTTCGAATCAGATGCAAGTTCCAACTATGAACCAGAACTCGATAAGGGAACTGACAAAGGGAAGCAGACCATTGATGCAGATCCCACTGCCACCGTAGCCACCAACAAGATCCAAAAGATTGATACTGAAGATCCAGAGGACGGGGAACACCTCTTCCACTCATAGATGTGGGTGAAGGGTTCTCCACTGCAGTTCGTTGTGGATAATGGGAGCCAAAAGAACCTCATTTCGGTAGAGGTCATGAAGTGGCCGGGCCTAAAGACTATACCACATCCACAACCATACACCATTGGGTGGCTTCACCAAGGACAAGATCTTCATGTCAGCCAATAGTGCCACCTTCCCTACAACATCAAGCCCTTCACAGATGAGGTACTTTGTGACGTTTCTCCTCTTGAAGTTTGTGAGGTATTGTTAGGAAAACCATTCTTGTGGAAGCGACATGATGTATACGAGACTAAACCTTGCTATGTGATTATTACTTTGGTTAATAAGTTGTGCAAGATACTGGAGGTAGCCCTACCTATCGCCATCTCTTTGATCACTACAAGTAATGTAGTAAGATCATTTCCTAGACTACGAAATTTGTTTTCCTTATGATTCACCCCCAGGGCAAGAAGAAGGTTGTGGCCATGACTTCTAGGCAGGACTCTTCTACACAACAACAACAGATGGAAAAGGTCATGGAAGAGTACAGGGATATTTTTTCCTCACACATAGGGGTACCTCTGCACTGTCAGGTCAAGCACTCCATCGATCTGACCCTGAGCGCGCCATTGCCCAATGGACCAATCTATCAATGCTCTATTCTGGAGAACAATGAGATCAAGAGGAAAATTTAGGAACTGTTGTAGAAAGGGCACATCAGGTCAAGCTCATCACCTTGTGGGATCCCGATTGTATTGGTACAGATGAAGGATGGGACCTGGAGGCTCTGTATTGACTATTAGATGCTCAACAAGATCACTGTCCAGAATAGGTACCTAATCCTGTGGATTGATGACCTTGTGGACCAGCTCAAGGGGGCCAAATATTTCATCTAGATTGACTTGAAGTCAGGTTATCACCAGGTTCCTATTGAACCCTCTGATGTGTGGAAGACTACCTTCAAGTCCAAGGAGGGCCTTTTCGAATGGTTGGTCATGCCGTTCAGATTGACGAACACCCCTACAAACTTCATGAGACTGATGGACGACATCTTGCGACCATTCACCAATGAATTCATGGTGGTGTATTTATATGACATCTTGATCTTCAACCACAGTTTGGAAGAGAACCTCCACCATATTCGATAGGTCCTTCAAACCCTGTGCCAACACAAGCTATGTGCTAACTTGGAGAAATGCACCTTTGGCCTAACCCAGGTTCAATATCTGGAGTACGTCATTGATGAGTAGGGTGTACATGTGGACCCATCCAAGATACAAGTAATTCGGGATTGGCCAGCCCCAACCACTCTAGCAGAGCTCTGCGACTTTTTGGGTCTTGCCAATTTCTACTATAGTTTCGTGTTGGGGTTCTCTCATATCACTTGGCCTTTAAGTCAAGTCACCAAGGGTGGAGCGAAAGAAAAGTTTTTTTGGTCAGAAACCCAACAACAAGCATTCTCTGAGTTGAAGAATCACATTTTTTCTACACCAGTGTTCACATTACCAGACCTAAAACAACCATTTGAGATTGAGACAGATGCCTCCGACTATGCTATTTTTGTGGTTCTTACTCAGCACGGGCATCCAGTGGCTTACCACAATAAGAAATTTTCAGACACAGTCTGAAAGTACCCCACCTACGACAAAGAAATTTATTTCATTGTGTAGGCTTGTTCTCAAAAGAAGCATTACATTCCGGGGAACGAAACAATCATCCACACAGACCACCGACCTCTACAGCTCATACAGACACAAGGGAAGTTGCAGAACGATCGCCATTAGAAATGGTCCACCTATTTGCAATAATTCCAATTGAACATTAAGTATAAGAAGGGAAACACCAATAATGTTGTTGATTGCCTCAACCGACCACTGTTCATGGTGCTGATCACTGTGCTCGACTCCTGTGGGCACGAGACATTGGGGTGGCCACATCTTTACAAAAGCGATCCAGAATTCGGAAACATATACCAGACACTCCTGGAAGGGAAGAAAGTTCCAAATTTTCACCTTCAGGATTCACTATTATGCCACCTGGGACACCTCTGTGTTCCTTCATGTGAGCGTTCGAATATGATTTGGGAGGCACACTACAATCAGATCGTTGGACATTTCAGAGTAGACAAAACAATGGCGGTATTTTAGAAGTATTTTTATTGGTCGAAACTTCGTGAGGATGTTTGAAAGTACATTGGATCCTACACTTCCTGCACCATTTCCAAACCAACCACCAAGAAGCAAGCCCTGTATGCTCCTCTACGTACTCCTAGCTGACCTTGGGAATCTGTCTCCATGGATTACATGCTAAGCCTTCCTTCTACTAAGCACGACAACGATTTCATTTTCGTGGTGGTTGAAAAATTCTCTAAGTTGTCCATCATGGCTGTTACATAGCATTTTGTCACTGTCCCTGTACTCCCCGTTCCGTGATCTTGGAGGATCTCTACAGTGAACCCCGCATGCTTTGCCTTCATGGTGAAACTCCCATTATGTCCCTCTTCATGAGCAGATCATTTCGCTTTTGCACCTTTTCCCTTGAAACTTTTGTTTTGCCCAATTTACAAGATCGACGCTAATGGCCTTTGTCTCCCTCGCGTCGATGTGTAAATATTAGCACTATTCCCCGTGTCGATCGGTGTGACCGAGTTATGTTCCAGTTGCACCGGTCCTGTTATGGAAAGTTTTTTAAATTAGATCTGAAGCTTCCATCTCTAGAAGCTCCATAACAGAAGTCGGGTAAATGGTTTGGCCGGATGGGGTTGAGGATGACAGTTTGGGCTCATTTCCCCTATAATGACAGAACTACCTCAAGGGATAAGTCCTTCTCCCATGAGAAGAGGATCCATCTCCCATCCATCTTTCCTATATAAACCTCCCTTCTTCTCAACCACAAACTAGTAACATAGTTAGAGTGTTGGCTGAGTGTGAGTATACTATTTTGATTTGACAAGCAAGCTATTACTAGTTGTAGCCATCTAGTTGTGTGAGGGAAGTGTGTTTGGTTTGGATTGAAGCCTAAAGGGAAGTGTATTTAAACTATTATTGTTCGAAGCCATCATGAAGCGCTAGCAGAAGTTTGTGGGAACCTGGTCTTGTCAGAGGAAGACTGCGACGTCAAGACGAATGGTTGTAATCTCTCTTTGATATTAATATATGCAACTATTGATTGATTTCCTACATGTTTTGTAATATTACATATTCATTTCTTGGTGCTTCTTGACTCATTAAGTAGGTTGAATTGCAATTTGTCTATTATTATGTTTGTGTGTTGTTGTTGTTTACTTGCTTCAGGAGCTTGAAGAAGGAAGCGAGAGATTGCTAGAGTGAGCAAGCGAGGACATCATCAAGCAGGATAAATGACCAACAGGTAGACCCTCTTGATTTATTCTAACCTAAGGGAATATTCCGTAGAATGTATCTATTGTGTCTAGACCCATTATCGGACTAGAGGAATTCATTCGTGTTCGCACTTATAATTTTACTTCACCACAAATTGGTGACTCCACTGGGGAGATCCCATCTTTTTGTTTGTTTTGGATTTCATGATTTCATGAGAACTTTGCTTGTTTCGCGTTTTCCCTTTTGTTTTGTTGCTTTTCTCTTGCTTACTGGCTTAAGTCTAAAAATCACAGTAGCAGATCTCGTCCCTATTTTGATTTTTTTTTCTTAGTTTCCTTAGACAACGCGTTTAATCGGCTGACAGTCACACCGATCGGCGTGAATTTCAGAGGAATAGTTGCGCCGACCCGCCTTTGGCGCTTGTTGTCAGTTAGGCAGTTGCGTCCATTCCTGTAAGTGAAGATTAGGGCTAGACCCCAATCTTGGCTAGTGGGTTCTGCTCTTGTGTTCTTGACCTTGTGAGCCTTTTGACTACTTTTCTCCTTGATTAGAAAGCTACTTTTCGTTTAGTTTTGCTTGCTTGTAGGTTTGTCATCTTGCTGTTTGATTGATCGAGTCATTGAGTGGCCAACGACACTAGGACATATAGCTAGTCGTCCATTCAACAACTTGTGGATTCATCGATTCTGGTTATGGATGTGTTTGCTCCTTGCATTTGTTTTTGGTCCCTCTTATGACTTTGACCTCTTTTTGCACAAGTTTGAAAAAGTTTTGTTTACTGGTTTGAACGTCTTTTTTTGGTGAGCTCCAGTATTGTAGCAATAATGCTACAACTCCTGGGGCTTCCTGTCTCTTAATTTTATCAACCCGGTAGTTCGTACAAACTTGGAAGCGACGGTGCTGTATGCACAAGTACTAGCTCTTGTCGCAACTGTCACTTGGTCAGCTGGCACAAGTCCGCTAGGGCTCAAGCCAACTTCTATAGGCTCTCAGAAGAAGCTTGTTAAATGATGGATGAAAGCTAGCTCAAAGAAGACTACTCTACTTGGCAAAAATGAACTGAAAGCAAATCAAAACATGGAAACCCTAGGAAACCCTAATTTAACTAGTCTAACCTCTATGATGCAAAGAATGTGAAGGAAACTTCTACCAATGATGCCATTACTTCCAATAAGTGAAAATGCATGAATCTAATCTACTTGCATCTTAAAAGACATGTTTTTGTATTTTTTTCTTTAAGTGGATGGAGTGATTGTGATTTTGTGCTTATTAGGGTTTGGTTGTGCAGATGTGATGCGGAAGGAAGGAAAGCTTGGGAAAGGTTGGGGAGGCTAGGAGAGGTCCCCAGAGATCCTTAGCATCAGTCCACAGAGGTTCCTCACGTTCAGAGGCTCAGCAACCGAGTGAGTGGCCTCCTACAGGATGTCTGCAGGGGATTCTACAGGAAACGCAGGGGTTTCTACAGGAAGTCTACAAATTGCTATAGGATGACCTATCGTGGGTGTTTGAAGTGATGGTGGAGTGATGGAATGGTAGGGGGAGATGTGCAAGGTAGGAATAAAGCTGGTGATGGCTCAGGAGTGGAGAAGTAGGATGGAGAACGAGTGTATGAAGTGGGTTGATGGATGGAAGGTTATAACAACGAAATGTCTAAAGAATGAAGTTACGTGAGGAGTGGAGGAGTTTGGGAGATAACAGAGCGGAGCAGAGGTCAAGGATGTGGTTGTATGCGTGATCAAGATGAAGAAGAAGGTAATAGAACGATGAAGAGCAGTGTAAATAAAACAAATGGCTTATGACTGTCACCAAGATGGAAATTCATTAACCTATGCTACCTGTGCTATGAACTCAATGAACAACAATATAAAGCGTGTAGAGGAATGTGCATGAAGCGGTGATGAAGGTGTATGGTGCAAGAGTGAAGTGCATGGAAAGATCTATCATAAACGAGACTATGTTGCAGCATGTATAAAGTGAAGAACTGCGTATTTTTGTGGTTGGTATAGGCTGCACTCCACTCTCCAAATAGAGATGGCAGTGGAGACTTCCTCAACCTTTTTCCTTGGAGCTCCAAGAGATTATATCTATCCTCCTATCAAACTTAAGCAACTGAAAGCAAATCACCATAAACTAGTCCTATCTATGCTCATGAAAACGACTAAATTACCAAACTGTGAATTCGAATTGCATATGAAAATAAACAAACTCAAAGTGCTGGAACGAAATGCAAACACATTACAACACTGAGGAGATCTATTGCTCTCAGGTTGGGCCCTAACCTGAGAGCTATAGCTCCTTGAGAAAACTCAGAACTAGATCAAAATCTGCCTTCTTTATTCATAATCTGATGTCATGCCAAATTGGCTTACAAAAAGGAACAAAGACTGAGCTCTAGCTCGTACTTTCCAATTACAAGAGTAATGCCAAGGTTCAAAAAGCTTCTCTGCAAGGCTACGGCCTCAGTATTTATGCAAAAACGATCATCCAACAGATGTCCTTGATTTTAGGAGCTCGGCTGTCCAACTAAAGTTTAACTGCTGATCCTGTAGGACAGTCATAACTACTGTTCCTGTAGAACAGTTATAACTGTTGTTCCTGTAGAACAGCTGGCTGCTTCTAAGATCGGTGGGGAGATGGATTGGAGCTCGGAGTTCTTGGTGGGAATCACGAGGAAGGTCCCCAAGACCATGGACATCCTCTCCTAAAAACCAGCAGTGCCACCTCATTGTCTCCTTGTCTCCTTTTTCGTTGTCTTTTTCTCCCTTTAAATGCCAAAAACCTGAAAGCATCATGCATTAGTCACGTAGATAAAATGTCTACCCTTCTTCCTACAAACAACACGAATAAACTAAGAAATGCATGCATAAGCAGTAAAAAGTGAATGGTTTGAGCAAAGCAAGTAGGCCAAATGAGCCCAAATTATACCAAAAATTGGGGCTCATCATCACCCCCCAGCTAAACTATTTGCTCATCCTTGAGCAACTTTGCCCATGCTCCTCATCTTTGGCCGAGAACTAGAGCCCGGAGCACGCTTTTCCTCCCCTGATTTTGGTGGTTCTGCCTTTTCTGCCGAGGGTGGCGCTTCTTCCTTTCCCGTTTTTGGTGGCCCTGCCTTTGCTGCCCCTGGTGGTGACGAAGGTGATGCTTCCTTCCCCTTTCCTATTTCCTTGAGCCGGGCTTCGGAAGGCGACTGGCCTATTTTTCGTGTCCAGGAAGTTATTTTTGGGCTCCCCTTTTCGGGGGTGGCTGATGTTTTAGAGGGGGTTCTTGCACTGGGTGAAGTAGGGACGTCCCGTGAAGTGGTTTGGCTGCTGGGTGGAGGCTGTGGCTTGCCCGTGGTCATCCTCTTGCTTCTCCTGGCTTCAGATGGTAGAGGGGTCTCCCTCTCCCTTTTCTCCTTCGGTTTTGGAGGTGTACTGAGGGCAGCCAGTGCCGCTGCTGCCTCCTTTTCGAGAATGCCAGCCTTCTCTTTCTTGTGTTTTGCTCTCTCAGAGCTCCTTGTAGAGGGCCCCTCCTTTTCAGATTTCGGGCTTCCTGTGGAAGACCCTGCTTTGCCCACTTCCGGGCCTCCGGTAGAAGATTCTTTCTTTCCCGCCGTTGGGCTTCCTGAAGAAGGCCCTCTCTCTGCCTTCAGACTCTCTGTAGGAGGCTGTTTCTCAATGACTTTCGGGCCTCTTGTAGAAACCCCTTTTTCCAATTTCGGGCTTCCTGTAGAAGCCCTTGTCTCTGTCTTCGGGCTTCCTGTAGAAGCCTGTGTTTGCACTTTCGGGCTTCCTGTAGAAGCCTTTGTCTCCGTTTTTGGGCTTCCTGTAGAAGCCTGTTCTCCAACGATTTTCGCGCTTCCTGTAGAAGCCTTGGTCTTTGCTTTTGGGCTTCCTGTAGAAGCCTGTTTCTCACTGATCTTCGGGCTTCCTGTAGAAGCCTTTGTCTTTGTTTTCGGGCTTCCTGTAGAAGCCTGTTTTTCAATGATTTTTGGGCTTCTTGTAGAAGCCTGAGTTTGTGTTTTCGGGCTTCCTGTAGAAGCCTGTTTTTGCTTTCCTGTAGACACAGGTGTCTCCACTTCCGCTTGCTTGCCTACTTGAGTTTTGCTTTTTGCTTTGGGTGCAGGTGCTGTTGAGGTACTTGGGCTGACGTGGGCCACCTCTGCTTTGTCCATTCTGCTCTTCATCCTCTTTTCCCTCGCTGACAGGATAGGTGTGCCACCTTTTTCTTGGTCCTTCTTTTCCTCATGCTTCTTCCTTTGTTCTTCGGCCACTGCTTCGTGTTCCTCACTGCTAGAGGAACCCGTTTCTTCGATCAACATTTTAATATCCCCATCTTTGGTCAAATTGCGGAAGGATTCCCATGAGAGGGGGACCTTATATGAGTGCAATGCATCTTCCACAAGCAGCTTTATTAACCCATGGTGGGCTATCTGATCAGGTATGCCCTCTCTTAGCTTTGTAGCACACTCCATTAGGGACTGCAGGAGATAATAAGGGATGCTCAGTTTTTGCTCTACAGGAAGGTCAATTCGGTGCCTCAACTCAGTGAGTAGCCGAAAGTGATATGCATACACGATGCTGAACCGGCCTTCACAAGTAATATATTTCATGATTTGCAAACTGACTTCATTCCAAGGTGGTGATAGACTCGTTCTTCTCACCCCGTTTTTATCCTCCGAGAATTCTTCCTCAGGTGGAAAGAATTCCTTCTTTGCCTGCTGACTCAGCTTTCTCTCCTCTTTATCCCACAGCAGACCCATAGGAAGTTCTGTGATCCGACTGATATGTTCTGGGGTGAGTTTGAGGCTTAGACCTCTGAAGTTTACTGTGGCCAGTGTCTGGGATTTAGGCTTCAAAGCCTGCAAGAATTCCTCAGCTACTTCATCATCGTAGCCCTGCAGCTTATCACAAAAAGGCATCCATTGTGCTCTGGTGAAGAGCTCTACCACTGCCGGGTTTCTCCTTAAGTTAGTTGAATCAGTGGGCTCTCGTCTTATAAACCCACCCGGCATGATGAACACGGTCGTTTTAACTAAAGGTGGCAGATGCAAAAGAGATTTGGTCTATGAAGACAGAGCATGCACATACAAAATTTCAACACAGACTACTTATACCAACATCCTGTAGAACGGTAGCAACGGTACAGCAAACAACAATTCCACCAATATCTTTATAACCCGACCGTGGACGATGGTCTTGCCACTTCTAATAACCAGTTACATTAAGAGTTCAGGGTTACCTCCTTAATTGGCCACCTTTTTTCGCGAGGCACCCGCTTTCCTGTAGATGACTGCGTTCCTGTAGACTGCGTTCCTGTAGAACTGCGCTCCTGTAGAACTGCGTTCCTGTAGAACTGCGTTCCTGTAGAAGCCGTGCGCAATCCTCGGGGAGGACTGTAGTTGGCCACGCTCGCGGTGTGCTTGACCAGCGTTCTGGTAGCCAACAACTCGGCGTATCAAAGTGCAGAGGAGATCAGAATAGCTATCCGAGTTGAAGTGTTGGCTGATAAATGCATGCGCACGATTTAGCCGATTGGATTTTGAATCGGCGCAATCCGTGGCGCGGGGGATGAGCTGTCCCCGCCGGACCGTTGGGCGACGTCATCCATCCTCCGCCTGCGTATTCACTTGCTGCTGCATTCATTCCCACAGATTTGCCGCCGCCTTTCCTGTTAAACTTATGCTTCTGACGAGAGTGTTCCCACGTGCATGCCGTTCATTCTCTCTATCGTGGCCGCCACCCAAACATCCAATTACACTTTAACTAGCCGACGTGGCCAGTCGACTGGCCATACGGCCGCTCAACCATTCAATTTTACGCTTTGCAAACAATTTCAAAGTTAGATTCATGCGATTTGATGGAAGGAAGGGTGGAGACACTTACCTGCGCGGCTGCACACGATTTTTCCAGTTCTCGGACGATGGTGAGCGGATCTACCTGCTGCGTGCGACTTACACCGACCCGGAAGCTCGTGGTTACAGGCTGCCAACGCTGGAGTGGATGGTTTTGCTTGCATGCGCCCGCGTTTCATTTCGGATGGCGGTGCTGTGAATGGTATCCACTCGAGCAGGTTGAACTGTTACAGGATCCCCGCGAGGGGTCTCGTAACAGTCCTTTCTCCTTGGGTGCATGCTGCACGATGGCGGTTCTGGCTTCTTGATCACAATCCTGGAGCTCTTGATGCATGTGGTATGAGATTCCATCATTTGTTAATCTTTGGAAATGGCTTTCCCGCGAGAACTCATCGATTTTCTTTGTTTGTGCAGGGACTTGGCCGCATGTCGACACGGGTGGTGGAGCATGGTGACAACAACGTGCAAGGATGCCAACAGAGGCTTGCATGCATCCAAACCAATCCATGGTCGCGAAATCTCTTTTTAAGATGAATTCTGGCCGTCCAAAACTCCTACAGGAAGTTTCCTGTAGACATAGAGCTTCCTGTAGAAAGTTCGGCCTTCCTGTAGAAAGTCTGCACTTTCCTGTAGAAAATCCGCGCCTTCCTATAGAAAGACTGCGCCCTCCTGTAGAAAGACTGCGCCTTCCTGTAGAGAGACAGCAGCTTCCTGTAGAAGATTCAAACCATGATAAAATTGCACATACCTTGAAAAACATGGGTGCTCTTGGAGGAGGTACTGATGAGGTTCCTTGACAGCATGATAAGGACCCTTGGCTGTGAGTTGAAGGGCTTCCTCTTCTCCATAGAGCATCTGCAACCTGCAATTTTTACCATATTTTGCTTATTGTGTTTTCTTTTTTTCTCTTTTTTCTTCCTTTTTTTTTTTTTTTGAAAGATAACAGGGGCGCCTCAAGGAGGTTTTCACCCGTGCCATCTGCCCTGAGCGCCTCAGAGAGGTTTTCGCTCAAGGATCTTTTTCAACCTTTTCTTTTTTTTTTTTTTTTTTTGAAAAGCAATAGGAGCGCCTCAATGAGGTTTTCACCCCTACTACCTGCCTTGGGGGCCTCAAAGAGGTTTTCACCCAAGGATCTTTTTTTTTTTTTTTTTTTTTTTTTTTTTTTTTTTTTTTTTTTTTCAGATATTCTTTCAGGGTGTGCCAGAGGCAGAGGCAGAACCCTTCTCTATGACCAATACAGATTTCTCCATAGTTTTGATAAACTCTTGTCTTGAGAGAGGTCTCATGTAGATCTTCAATCGATGCCCATTGACAAGCATGGGAATGGCTTCCTCATCAATGGTTCGAATGAGGACAGATCCATTGTCATGGCATTTCTCCACTGTATATGGTCCTAGCCATCTGGTTCTCAGCTTCCCCTTGAAATCTTTGTATCTGGAATCATACAACAAAGCCCAATCTCCCGGCTGAAATTGCTTGTCATGGAGATGTTGGTCATGCCACACCTTCCTCTGAAGTTGAACCACTTCTGAGTGAAGGAGGGCCTGCATGCGGTGCTCGTCCAGGCCATTCAGCTGCAGCAGCCTCTCTTGTTGTGCATGGCTGAGATCTAGGTCCAGCTGAGCTGCCATCTTCAAGGTGTTGTATTCAAACTCAATGGACAGCAAAGCTTTCTTCCCATAGACCAGCTCATATGGTGTGAAACCGGTGGTGGTCTTCCAAGTGGTGTTGTAGGCCCATGTGGCCTCTACCAGGCGATCTGCCCAGTCCTTTCTGCTGCTGCTCACCACTTTAGTCAAGATCCCTTCTAATGCTCTATTGTTGACTTCCACCTGCCCATTTGCTTGAGGGTGATAAGGGGTGGAAGTCCTGTGCTTGATCTTGTGATGAGCTAGGAGATCTTCAACCAGGTTGGTGGTGAACTGGCTCCCTTGATCGGTGACCAGCTCTCTTGGATAGCCAAACTTATAGAAGATGTTCTCTCTTAGGAACTCGGCCACCTTTTCTTCTGTTGCTGCTTTGATTGCTTTGGTCTCTGCCCACTTTGTCAAATAGTCAGTACACACAATGATGTAAGTCCTTTGCCTCGAAGAGGGGTTGATTGGGCCCACAAAGTCCATGCCCCACTTCTCAAATGGCTCAAGAGTCACTTGAGGTTGGAGAGGCATCTAATCCCTTTGGGTCGGTTTCCCCATTATTTGGCATTGGTCACACTGACTGACATATCTTCTGACATCTTGATGAAGTGTGGGCCAATAGTAGCCTGCCTGCAGGATCTTGAAGGCAGTTCTCTTTGCTGCAAAATGCCCTCCACAAGGCCCATCATGACAAGTGAGGAGGATATCAAAGACTTCCTCCTCCCTTACACAACGCCTTAAGATCTGATCGGGGCCAAGCTTGAACAGATTGCCCCCGATCCAAGTGAATGAGGCACTTTTTCTGATGATTCTGCTCTTCTCTCTGGAAGATAGGTGTGGAGGGAACTGTGCTGAAACAAGATAGTTTGCTATATCAGCAAACCATGGAGAGAGTACTGAAATAGCAAACAAATGTTCATCAGGCATCTGATCGTCCACTGTTCCATCCTCATCTGCAGACAAATCCAATCTAGATAAAAAGTCAGCAACAAAATTTTCTCTACCTGGTTTATCAACAATGGTTAGATCAAACTGCTGCAATAAAAGTAACCATCTAATAATACGAGCATTCACATCTGGTTTATTCATCAAATATCTAATAGCAGCATGGTCAGTATGTACAAAGGTCTGGTAACCAGTAATATAATTTCGGAACTTGTTCAATGCATGGACCACAGCCAAGAATTCTTTCTCGGTTACAGTGTAATTCAGCTAAGCTTTGGACAAGTTTTTGCTAACAAAGTAAATGGCATATGGAAGTTTCTGCTCAACTTGTCCTAAAGCTGCACCTATGGCTTTGTTCGAGGCATCAGTGTGGATGTGGAAAGGTAGGGCCCAGTTTGGACCTCTCAGGATTGGGGCTGACACCAACTTGTCCTTCAATTCATTTAAAGCCCTCTGACAATCGTCAGTCCATTTAAACTCCACATCTTTTGCCAACAGACCAAACAATGGCGAGGCTAGCTTGCTGAAATCTTTAATGAATCTCCGGTAGTATCCTGCTAATCCCAAGAAACTCCGGACATCCCTTACCTTTTGAGGAGGTGGAACCCTCTTGATGAGAGCAATTTTGTTAGGATCCACCTGCAATCCTTGGGAAGAAATGGTATGGCCTAGCACGGTCCCCTCAGTCATTAGGAATTCACATTTTTCAGGACTAAGGGACAAGTTCATCTCGGTGCATTTGGTTAGGACTTTCCCTGGAAGTTGGCCCCATAAGGAGTAAAGTCATCCATGTATATTTCCACTGCATCATGGACCAGCTCCGAGAAGATGCTCAAGACAGCTCTCTGAAAGGTAGCAGGAGCATTGCATAGCCCAAAGGGAAGGACTCAATAGGCAAAGGTACCCCAAGGACAAGTGAAGGTGGTCTTATCTTGGTCTTCCGGGCTGATTTGGATTTGATTGTACCCGCTAAACCCATCCAGGAAAGAGAAGAACTTCTTTCCTGCCAGTCCATCCAACACTTGATATATGAAAGGTAGAGGGAAATGGTCCTTCTTGGTAGCTTTGTTCAGTTCTCGGTAGTCCACACAAATTCTCCATTTCCCATTTTTCTTGGGAACCAACACTAGAGGGGACACCCATTCACTATCTGAGATGGGGTAGATGAATCCGGCATCCAACAGTTTCTGCAATTCTTCCTTGACAATGTCTTTAAGGGCTGGATTCATTCTCCTCTGAGGTTGCCTAACCAGTTTACAATCCTCTTTGATGTATATATGATGGGTACAGACCGAAGGATGGACTCCTTTCATTTCCTTATAGCTCCAAGCAAAAGCATCTAGGTGGTTGGCCAACAGACTACACAGCTCCTTTTCCTGGGAAGGAGATAGGGAGGAGCTGATCTTCAATGCTTTCTCAGGGCCGAACTCCACATTCTTGACTCTGGGAGTAACAGGGTTGGTTGTACAGAGATCCACTAAGGTGCTAGCTTGGGCATCCTCCACAATTCCTCTAAGGGTAGTGCACTGGAAGGTGGATTCTGGATCAAGGTCTCGATCAAGTCATCCTCGGTTGGGGGGTCTTTTCTAGTGGTATCTAAAGTGCACAGAGGTGCTGAGTACACCTCGTCTTCTTCTCCTTCTTCCAACCAGAGTGGTAAATCATGCTCTAAAGAAGGTTGGGCAGGAGGGTATAGGACTAGCTGCTTGGACATGGGACCATTTTTGATGGTCATGTTTCCTGCCCGACAACTTATGTAAGCATCTGCAGTAGCTAACCAAGGCCTTCCCAAAATGAGAGGATATCCAGTAAGCTTGGCCTTTGGTTGCAGAACCAGGAAGTCTGCAGGGTATTCCAAAGAATCAATGGAGACCATGACATCCTCCACAATCCCTTCGGGAGTCACGGTGGAGCGATCTGCTAATTGCAGTACTGTCGAGGTCTTCCTCAAGGAACCCTGAAGATTGAGTTTAAGCATGGTATCCCTGGTCATCACATTGATGGCCGCCCCCAGATCAATCAAGGTGTGGGGGATAATGGTGCCATTGATGTGAACATCTACTACAGGACTTCCAGGATCTAGGTACTTTGGGCAGATGACTTGTCCTAGCATAAGGTCAGACAATTGTCCTATGACATTGATAGTTGAGGCATCTTTCTTCCGTCTGCCTGGGTGTTTGAAACACTTCTCCTTAACCAGCTTGTTATATATTGGCACATCCTTGATGGCTTGGAGAAGTGGGATTTTTACACACAACTACTTGAACTCACCCAAAAGCTCATCTTCTTCTGGGTTAGGTTGTGTGGTGGCTGTTAGTCTCTCAGGAAAGGGTGGAATAGCCTTTGGTTCACTTTCCTGTTTATCTTCCTCATCCTCTGGGGGAGGAGGTTGGCGATCTGGTAGAGTCTTTCCAGATCGAAGGTTGATCTCCTGGATCTCCACAGCATAGGTAGGGCATGAGATTTCCCCAGTGTATACCTGCTGGGCCTGTCTATTGTTGGGGTTCGGGTTCGGTTGAGCAGGCATTTGAGGTTGCCTTGGAGGAGCAGGAGGTAATGGTTGAGGTTGCACTGGTGGTGGAGGCAAAATGGCAGGAGGAGTGTTGTATTGGGGCCTCCACCCCGACTGAGGTGCATTCCATTGAGGCTGTGGCTGGGTATGTGAGTGGTATGGATGAGAAGTAGGTTGAGTGGGGTACTGAGGTGGATAAGACCATGGAGGAGGCATGGACCATGAAGGATGAGCAGGGGGACCCCAGGAAGGCATAGGAGTTGACTGGTTGGGGTTGTAATAAGCTTGAGATGCCCCTTGCATCCCCTGTTGATAAGGTCTAGATCCTTGTGGCCTCCTTTGGTTGAGGTAATAGAGAGGCTCTGTGGGAGCTTCGGTCCCTTGGTACATGGCTTTAAACCCAGGTAAGGTTGGACACTGATTTGTGGGATGGTCCTCCTCACAAACGAAACACACTTCAACCGAATGCAATGGACATTCGTTCTTAGGGTGCCTCCTTGTGCACCTAGGACAGAAGACAGCCAAGGCTCTCTCAGCCTCTTCTTTCTTTTGCTGAATCCTAAATGTATCAAGCTGCATGGCAATGGTTTGTCTCACCTCACTCTTAAGATCTTCTAATTGGTTTGCAAGCTCATGTTTGGAGAAAGGGACACTAGTTGAGAGGTGGTTTCCTCTACCTCGTTTCTGAGCTGCCCTGGAGTGGTTTCTAAACACAGTCTTGATGTCCTCATAAGGCAGTTGGTAAATGTCCCCCCCAGCTAACATGTGAAGGGTATCTAAGAGGTCTTCAGGGACTCCTCGGAGTAGGACCAACTTGAGGGATTCAGGGTCAAGTGTGCACCTGGCCCGCTTATAGCTTAGTTGGAACCTCTCCTCATAATCCTCTAAGGACTCATCATTTCCCATGGACATACGAAAGATTTCCCCCTTTGTTTCCTTGGACCTACAGTAATCCCGGTACTTGGTGTTGAAAGCTTGCTGCATCTGAGCCCAAGTAGTGATACTATTCCCAGGTAAACCCATGAACCAGCGTAGTGCTGCATCCTTGAGAGTGGAAGGGAAAAGTTTCAACTTTTGCTCATCTTCAGTATAGTCATAGGTTCTACAAAGGACAGAAAACTCAAACAGGAAGGTATCTGGATCTTCAGTGGTCAACCCATGGAAGTGAGGTAAGGCAGAGGGGCTAATGTTTTTCATTTTCATCTCTCCATTGGTCTCTCGGATGGGGAAGGCACCTTCTATTCTCTCATCTTCTCTTCTATTATCAGCCATAGCTTCAAATGGAGTAGTCTCTAACTCTTCTTCTACTATAGGATCTTTGGATATCTCAGGATGTTCACCTATAGGTTCTTCTGGGTCACTGTCACCAAAGAGGAGAGAAGGGTGACTCAGTGATGTGGTGGGGGTGTTTGGTAGGAATTTACCTGATCTATCTCAGTTCCTACGAGGCATGAAATGGAAAAGACTTTCTTTTTTCTCTCTGATTGCTTTTGCTTTGCTTTTCTTTTGGTACCTGCAAAACTGAGACAGATTGATCTACAACTATCTATGAAATATGCAAAATTAACTGAAAGCAGGAAATGACTAATCTACTTTGCTCAAATGAAATTGCAGAAAGGAAATGCTAATCTATGAAAGCAGGAAATGCTAATCTATGAAAGCAGGAAATGCTATGCTACTTTTGCAGAATGGAAATGAAGTAAACTACTTAGCAGAAGGTAAGAGTAAGAAAGTAGAAGAAAAGCAACAATTGCTAATACTCTGACGCTTCCCCGGCAACGGCGCCAAAAAGATGGTGAGCTCCAGTATTGTAGCAATAATGCTACAACTCCTGGGGCTTCCTGTCTCTTAATTTTATCAACCTGGTAGTTCGTACAAACTTGGAAGCGACGGTGCTGTATGCACAAGTACTAGCTCTTGTCGCAGCTGTCACTTGGTCAGCTGGCACAAGTCCGCTAGGGCTCAAGCCAACTTCTATAGGCTCTCAGAAGAAGCTTGTTAAATGATGGACGAAAGCTAGCTCAAAGAAGACTAATCTACTTGGCAAAAATGAACTGAAAGCAAATCAAAACATGGAAACCCTAGGAAACCCTAATTTAACTAGTCTAACCTCTATGATGCAAAGAATGTGAAGGAAACTTCTACCAATGATGCCATTACTTCTAATAAGTGAAAATGCATGAATCTAATCTACTTGCATCTTAAAAGACATGTTTTTGTATTTTTTTCTTTAAGTGGATGGAGTGATTGTGATTTTGTGCTTATTAGGGTTTGGTTGTGCAGATGTGATGCGGAAGGAAGGAAAGCTTGGGAAAGGTTGGGGAGGCTAGGAGAGGTCCCCAGAGATCCTTAGCATCAGTCCACAGAGGTTCCTCACGTTCAGAGGCTCAGCAACCGAGTGAGTGGCCTCCTACAGGATGTCTGCAGGGGATTCTACAGGAAACGCAGGGGTTTCTACAGGAAGTCTACAAATTGCTACAGGATGACCTACCGTGGGTGTTTGAAGTGATGGTGGAGTGATGGAATGGTAGGGGGAGATGTGCAAGGTAGGAATAAAGCTGGTGATGGCTCAGGAGTGGAGAAGTAGGATGGAGAACGAGTGTATGAAGTGGGTTGATGGATGGAAGGTTATAACAACGAAATGTCTAAAGAATGAAGTTACGTGAGGAGTGGAGGAGTTTGGGAGATAACAGAGCGGAGCAGAGGTCAAGGATGTGGTTGTATGCGTGATCAAGACGAAGAAGAAGGTAATAGAACGATGAAGAGCAGTGTAAATAAAACAAATGGCTTATGACTGTCACCAAGATGGAAATTCATTAACCTATGCTACCTGTGCTATGAACTCAATGAACAACAATATAAAGCATGTAGAGGAATGTGCATGAAGCGGTGATGAAGGTGTATGGTGCAAGAGTGAAGTGCATGGAAAGATCTATCATAAACGAGACTATGTTGCAGCATGTATAAAGTGAAGAACTGCGTATTTTTGTGGTTGGTATAGGCTGCACTCCAATCTCCAAACAGAGATGGCAGTGGAGACTTCCTCAACCTTTTTCCTTGGAGCTCCAAGAGATTATATCTATCCTCCTATCAAACTTAAGCAACTGAAAGCAAATCACCATAAACTAGTCCTATATATGCTCATGAAAACGACTAAATTACCAAACTGTGAATTCGAATTGCATATGAAAATAAACAAACTCAAAGTGCTGGAACGAAATGCAAACACATTACAACACTAAGGAGATCTATTGCTCTCAGGTGCCCTAACCTGAGAGCTATAGCTCCTTGAGAAAACTCAGAACTAGATCAAAATCTGCCTTCTTTATTCATAATCTGATGTCATGCCAAATTGGCTTACAAAAAGGAACAAAGACTGAGCTCTAGCTCGTACTTTCCAATTACAAGAGTAATGCCAAGGTTCAAAAAGCTTCTCTGCAAGGCTACGGCCTCAGTATTTATGAAAAAACGATCATCCAACAGATGTCCTTGATTTTAGGAGCTCGGCTATCCAACTAAAGTTTAACTGCTGATCCTGTAGGACAGTCATAACTATTGTTCCTGTAGAACAGTTATAACTGCTGTTCCTGTAGAACAGCTGGCTGCTTCTAAGCTCGGTGGGGAGATGGATTGGAGCTCGGAGTTCTTGGTGGGAATCACGAGGAAGGTCCCCAAGACCGTGGACATCCTCTCCTAAAAACCAGCAGTGCCACCTCATTGTCTCCTTGTCTCCTTTTTCGTTGTCTTTTTCTCCCTTTTAATGCCAAAAACCTGAAAGCATCATGCATTAGTCACGTAGATAAAATGTCTACCCTTCTTCCTACAAACAACACGAATAAACTAAGAAATGCATGCATAAGCAGTAAAAAGTGAATGGCTTGAGCAAAGCAAGTAGGCCAAATGAGCCCAAATTATACCAAAAATTGGGGCTCATCATTTTTCAACATAGATTACATTGTCAGTCTTGTGTTTGGCAAATTCAGTGCTTTGTTGATCTAAATGAAATTCTCTTTTCATGTTTTCATCTGCTTAAAGAGATCATAGTCTCAAAAATTTTCTCATTGAAAGATTGTATGCGAAAGTTTGTTTCGTTGTTTTATGAAAAAATATGAAATTCTAGCCTGTTGCTTCTTTATGATTCGTATCTCTTAGAAACTAGAATTGCAACAACATTTGAAAAGAAAGAGAATTTTTTTCATTTCAAAAGGACTAATAGACAAGTGCTTGTCAGGAAATCAGGAATTAGAATGCATTTTTCATTAGTTTATTTTTTCAAAAAGTGAAGTAGTGGAAAATCATTTTGTTTTCAGTTGCTTGATTGTTTGCATTTGATTGAGTAGTTTCTACCCTCTCTAGTGTAGGAATTTCATCGAATTGAAAGGGTCTTGTCTCATTTAGTTGCATTTTATGTTTTTCGAGTAGCATCGCTAAGGCCTGAAAACTAAAACTTAACTCAAGATCAACTCTAAAATGAATTCAATTTACCTAAGGCACGTTTGACATTAATGATCACATCTAGAAGGTCTAGGCTAGAGACGTGTTCTAGCGTCTGTAAACCCAGCAGCTGTTGTTAGCCCCGACATTAGACAGCGCTAGCACGGATTTGTTCTCCCCGTATCGTCGCGTATATAACAGGAGACCCCTCTAGGTTGCAATCCTTTATCCATAGGAAGCCCAGTCGGTCGCCTTGCAAACATGATACACCGAACACAACATTCAGGGAGATTGCCTGCCCATACTTCTCGGTTTGCCGAGAGGTATTTTGGGTTGCCTGGTAATCCTTTTTACCTAGATCATCTTGAGAAGTCATTTTTGATCTTTACCGACTCTTTAAATTTGAAAAGTTCATCCATGCACTTGTCCTTTCGAGCTTGTTTCCAATCGAAAGTGATAGAGTCACCTTTCATCCTTTTCTCGACTCTTAAAACATGAAAAGGCAAAGTTTTGTTTCAGTCTCTTAAAATTAACTGCCCATGAAATATTCCTGGTTAAAGTTATCTTCCTTAGTGATTCTTTAGGATCGATTCCAATGGAAACATTCCCAAAGTCTACCAGTCAAGGATTCCCCTCAGAGGGGAGTCCTGGTCCTTTTCCTTCTTTTGGCAATGCTGGTGCTCCTTATATGGCAACGTTGTCCCTCCCTGGGTTAACCATTGGTTTACCTGGTTATTTTTGACCTCGGTGGTCCTGAGTGTCCCAACTCCTGCCCCTCCATCTCCTTCATTTGAATCACATCACGTTGATTCTAAGGTTGATCTCTCCCCTTCTTCCCCTGTTTCTTCCTCTTCCTCTTCTACTTCGCCTGGTGAAAGTTTGCAATCCAGTAACCAGGAAGCTAAGAAGAAGAATAAGAAGAC
Source organism: Pinus tabuliformis (assembly GCA_031772625.1). NCBI lineage: Eukaryota > Viridiplantae > Streptophyta > Pinopsida > Pinales > Pinaceae > Pinus > Pinus tabuliformis. Next base: position 911,566,994 of record CM062818.1, on the reverse strand, counting down.
GAAGAAGAAGAAGTAAGATAAACGAGAGAAAAACTGTGCGACTGTTACTCCAAATGCACCTCATGTAGACAAACCTTCCGATCCTCCACGGAAGGTCAAATTCCCTTACAGGCTGTGTAAGGGTGACCATTTCCTTTGAGACTGTCCTGAAATTCCCAAAGTCTTAGAGGTATGGTCTGAAGACCTGAATCGACCATCCCCGTCGACCTCTGGAGATCATATCGATGTTACGCCTTCAGCTAATTATGGTAAGAAGAAGGGAAATATTAGATTCCCCTGTAGGTTATGTGAAGGAGAGCATCTTTTTCACCTTTGTCCTCTTATGGATAAAGCTTCAAAAGTTTTGGAAAACTTGACAACTCCTGAACCCCAACTTCCTATTGGTTATCAGAGTCTTTCTTCTAACCCTGTCCTAGTTGGTAAAGAGATTGACTTGGATTCATCTCTTGCCCATCATGCTTTTCCTAAGCATGACTCTCTTGCGTCTGTTCCCGACCAACCATTGGTCGAAAAGAGTGTCGACTTGGTTTCTCCTTCAGTTGATCACTCTGTTCCCGAAGAGAGTGGTGATCATACTGCTCATGTTCTTCCCGTCTCCTCGGATTGTCATGAATCGAAAAGTGACCCTCCCATCCCAGTTGTTCAGGAGAGTCCTTCTCCTATTCTTGTACAGCATGGGCGCAATCATATGATACCCCCACCAAGTAGTTCTGTCATCTCTTTCAATTGGGGTCCATTGACTTCTTTCTGCCTCCCATTTTATGTGCCTTTCCAGATTATAGTACAAGCCTGTAATATGGTAGTACATGGCACTATATTAGATGAAGGTGCGTCTGTTAGCATCATGTCTTCTACTACTTGGCAAGCTTTGGGCTCCCCACAGCTTGTGCCTGTCACCCAAAATATGTTGGCTTTCAATGGAGGAGCCAATCAACCCTTAGGGATCCTTCTGAAGTTCCCTATTACTTTGGGAGGAAAGACCGTCTATATAGACTTGATGGTAGTCCAAGGTCCGTTAGATTTCAGTCTTCTCCTTGGACGCGATTATGTTTATGTCATGGGAGCTCTTGTTTCATCACTTTTCCGTGTGGTTTGTTTTCTGCACGAAGGGAGAATAGTGACCATAGATCAATTGTCGTTCATTAGTCACCAGGTGCCTCCTTTACAATCATCGTCCCCTATTGACTCTTGTTTGCAAGCAGTACCTTCCTTGCCACAAGTCAATTATGTGGCTACATGTTCCATCTCTACGTCTGCTGATGATCACGTAGATGGTATAGTACATTATGTACTGGGGGAATTGGAACCTGATCTGTCTATGGTACCAAATGACATGTATTCCTCCCAGAGTGTGGTTCTTTCGTCTAGTGAAGAACTCTTGGGAGCCATGTTCTCATATGGTTCATGAACAGGAGTCAACAAGCATAGTTCCTTGTCTTGTGTCAAGCTCATTAAAAAATGAATCAAGGAGTGAGTATAGTTCTTTGTCGTGAGTCAAGCTCGTTAAAAAATGAAACAAGGGACGAGCATAGTTCCTTGTCTTGTGTCAAGCTCGTTAAAAAATGAATCAAGGAGTGAGCATAGTTCTTTGTCATGTGTCAAGATCGTTAAAAAATGAAACAAGGGTCTTGAGGATAGTTCTCTTACTGTGTCAACCTCGTTAAAAAATGAAACAAATCCCTAGTCCACATCGAGTCTTTGATTAAGATCTCGTAAGATCCCAGTCGAGTCTTTTCTGGATCTCGAAAGTGAACCTTCATTCCATCCACCTAGTTGATTGAAATGAAGCTTGGGGGGCATGTACCTCGATTAAGTCATTATGCTAGGGGCATGCAACTTATTCAAGCATAGTTTTTCATTTCAAGGTTGTGTAAAAATGAAACCAAATCCAAGCAAAGTTCTCCATGGTTCAAGCTTGTGTAAGAATGAATCCATGCCCAATTTACATCTCGTGATTTCCATTTTTATTAGATAATGAGCCTTGGTTGTTTCATTCCATTGCCACCATCTCTTTGGCCGATCATATGCTTTCACTTGGTTGTTTTTCCTTTCCGGAGGGACTACAATGATGAGTGGTTTTTATTAGCCAGCATCTTGACCATTACATGTTTTGAGCAGTTACTCCATTTTTGGAACTAGTTGCTACCCTTTATTCCACTCGTTCCTCTAGGACGAGTCTCCTTTAACCTCTTTTCTGACTCGTAAAAAATGAAAATATTTCCAAGTATTTTTTCCCTTTTTGACTCATTAAAGAGAATAAAAATGGGGGGTTCGATTTCAGCTCTTTTTCGACCCTTTAAAAATGAAAAGATGGCCAAGCCCTTGTCATTTCAAAATCGTTAACGGATGTGAAATTTCGTGCACTTGGTATAAGTTTACCCCTTTGTCGGGCTGGGAGGAACTATTTATGAAAAAGGTACTCCTTGACTGAAATGGTCAAGCAGTTCTCTCAAGTATTGTTTTCTACCTTTTCGGGCTTGAGAGACACAAATGTACGAAAAGGGACCATGTGTAGTTTTATTTTACGTGTATTTTTCAAACTCTCTAAACATGAAAAAGATACTGAGTTACACCTTTGTCAGACACATTAAATTATTAAACGACATCGGATTCGTCACCATGATGAACACAAGCTTCTCCTTCCTAGGGCTCGTTAAACTTACTAGGTCAGATTCGTCTGAAGGATGAACTTACAGTGTAAGCACATGCTATCCCCTTCAAGCTTGCGATAAAAAATAATTGGTGTACTTGCGAGGAATGGCGGGGGAAAATTTGGAAATCTATCGACTCATGTCGGTAGCTCACTCTTATAGTCCTGAGTGCATTTTGGTCAAGTCTCTGGTCGATGCTGGATGCAAAACTTACTAAGTCCATGAATTTCCATCCCCAAACTGATGGCCAAACAGAGGTTGTCAACATGATGATCATACACATTCTGTGCATGTACAACTCGAAGCATCCATGCATGTGGGATGAAAGTATCCCCTATGCCCAACACAACTACAACAAAGCTCTCCACAACTCAACATGCCACAACCCCTTTCAGGTAGGGCTTGGATTTTAGCAATTATGCCCCATTGATGTGGACATACCATTTGTAGCCACTCAGGTAGATTCGGCTCACGTTCAGTCTGAAGTTGAAAGGGCTAACAACTTAATTGAGCGCATTCAACACATCCACCAGCTTGTCCATGATATATTGGACAGAGCTAATGCTAAGTACAAGTAGCTCCATGATCAGCATCGAGTGCCACGTAAGTTCTAGGTGGGCGACAAAGTTTGGCTACATTTAAAGAAGGAGCACTTTACTAGACCCCACCACAAGCTTCGCCCGCTCCGATATGGGCCACACACCATCACTAAGGCTGTCAGTGGCAATGTCTTCAAGCTCAGCATCCCACCATTCCTTGGTCTGCACCCAGTGTTCAATCTAGATCGCCTTCAACCATATTTTCCACCATTGTTGGACACATCTGACATTGCAGAACAACTCACACCAACATATCTCAACCTGGACTGCATGGTGAACATGCCACAACTGATCAGATCAAGGACACACATATCAAGAACAACCACCAACAAAGGATACAACTATATCGAGTTGTCAAAGTAGGCCAACTCCTTCACTAGGGAAAGTGGTTCACCAAGGACCAGGTTCAACAGAAATTTCCTCACCTCATGGAGGCTCTATGCGCAATGGGGACCATTACTTCCTAAGGGGGGAGGAATGATCCAAGTGGATATTGGTGGCCACCCACCTATTCCACCTAGACCCCCTAGTTAGTTTCACCTGTTTCCTTGTTCATTTCAACATTTACTCTTTTTAGCAAATTTTCGGGTCCTAAACTTCTGGAGCAATTTTGACCCTCTAAACGACGTTTTTTTGGGGTCCGCAGTAGGCCCATAGCCATAGGAAATGGTCTACGACAAAAGCTGTGGTACTGAAAGAGACCTTTCCAGCAAGGTATTGTACACGCCAAACATAGCTAATATGACCAAGTTACGACCCTGGGAAGTTGGCTGCCCAACTAACCCCAACGGGGCCCACAAACTCTTGGTGTTACATCTCCCGGGGTTAGGGTTTTGGTTGTTTAGGGTTTTCTCATGTTTTCCAATAATAAATAGGCCCTTGAGCGTCATTGTAACATAGTTCAGAGGCATGTAGCCGCCACATCTCTTCTCAGAGATAAGTTACCATCACCCGAGCTATCTTATTTCCATTCTGTTTGTAAGCATAGTTCAATATTTTTCTATTAATGAAATGACATATTTTTTTGCTGCATATCTATGTTTATGATTATATCTATAAGCTGTTGTGTTCATGTTTAAGTTCGGATTAGACCTCCATGGAAATGAATGTGATGGATGGATTCTCCTTGTATGTGGGCATCAATAATTTGTTCTGCCCTTATTGGTTCATGAGACATCTTTAGGGTAGTCAATGCTTCTGTGATTTTGTCAATGAATGCCTAGAATTTATTGAGTTTTCTCTTGAGAGCTTCGACTCTCTCCACTGCCTTCTTCGCAACCATAACTTGAGACACTAACCCTGGTCAAATTTTGAGCTTACTTAAGTGCAGTATGGTTTGAAAGAGGGCAAGCTCATATGGTTTTGAAAGGGTCCCAAGATGGACCTAATTATTATTATTATTTTTTTTGAAAGGATTTTTACTCCTAACTGATCAATATTGCGGTGGCCGAAATCTAGAATGCTTGATACTACCAAATATCTTGCGAAAATTAGGCCTGGATTGTAGTAATCAAAACCCTAGAGTTTTGACACTGTAAAATGTGTTGTGACAATCTGATATGGACTATGCCGACCAAAAACCTCACTGCAAAAAGAGTCTAATCTATGTTGTGAAAACCCCAACTGTTGAATCTGATATGTACTGCGGTGGCAAAACTCCAATTGCTGGATATGATCTATACAACGATGGCCAAACCCCAACTGCTGGATCTGATCTAGAAGAAAAGGTAGGGGGCAATCTTCAGATAACTGAGGGAACTATGATCACAAAGGAGTGTTAGGTGCTACATATCATGATATACATCGGGGTCCAACAATAATACTCGATCCAATATTTCAGTAAGCTAACTACGGAGGATAAATTGTGCCCTTACCCGTACTACCTGATTACCCTATTGTACATGCGAGTAATCTCCCCGAGTTCTATTCTCATTTTACTATAGTTGCAAGATGTCTGACGAATTATCTAAGGTTAGGTTTCAGGTTACCCTACGGGGCTTCCTATATACCCAAGGGTATGTGGAAGCACAGTCCATGAGAGGTTCTACCTAATGCGCTACTACTCAAAAAAGGGGTACCCACAAGGGTTACAAGGGACTCCAACAAGTGTGAACACCTCTTGTAGTTCCTACATGCATGCCTCCACAAATCCTCAGGTTTATGCACTCAGTGACAGATCCCATGGTTTAAAGACGCTGGAACACGTCATCAACCTAAAAAAAATTCTACGAAAATTGGAGGTACAACTGGTCTTGGAAAGTGCCTTGATACCACTTGTTATGCACTTGACCTGTCAGAATAACAGAATGCCAGAAATACGAAACAATATTGCTAGAAACACAGAAATATCACATGAATTGAGACAAGTTGCAAATATATTTTATTATTCAGAAGTAGATTACAATGTTCACTTGCCTCTTCGAAGGGGCAACTTCCAACATAGTAGAGTTGAATTACAATAAGATTCGATGCTTCTTCCCTTGCTATCTATGACTATTATAGCTTTATGACATCTTAAACACTAACAACTAGTGGTCTCTTGCATAATACAGGTTAACCAATTTATTTATTAACTATGGCCCGCTTATAACTAATTGTGGTCCCTTTTATATAATTCGGATCAACCACTTACAATTATTATTAACGTGGATAACTGCTTATGGGCTTTATTCTCTCAACTAACTAACTATGACTCTGACTAGGCCCCTAGGGCTTATTATATAAATAAAGGGGTTAGGGTTGGACCCTAACAGTTGGAAGGCAAATATCTAGTGAATCAAGATGGGAAAGTCAAGGAATTAAGTCACCAAGAATTCAAAGGAATCAAAGGAAGTCCTTGATATTGAAATAGTTTCAAAACCTATTACAGTTGATGAAGAGAAATAGGTTGGTACAATTCCCCTGTTCAATGAATCAAGTTTTGGTTTTTGGAAAGGTGAAATGGAAGCCTATTTGGGAGCTATTGGATATGATGTATGTCATTCTGTTGTTTATGGAAATACCTCTACTAAAGAATCAGGAAAATACAATTCCAAAGCCATGAGTTTCATTTTAAGTGTTGTGCCATATTCTGTTAAATACAATGTAGGTCAATGCTCATTAGCCAAATATGTTTGGGAAAAACTTCAAAATCTCTATGTAGGTCAAGAACATGTAGGTAAATATAAAAATGATGATGATCACGCTTCAAATCAAGTAGTTTCTCAGGTCAAATAATCTGACAATGATGAATAAGGATAAGTAGAAGTGGACATATAGTTGAAAGAACTAAAGAATACATAAATGAAAAGTCGCTTACTTGAAGAAGGAGTTTCCTTTCTAAGAATTCAAGTGGAGGAAGTAGAAAATAAAGATGAAAGTTTGACAATCCAATTATAGGAATTTATTTATTTATTTTTATTATTTATTATATTTTATTTATTTATTTTATTATTTTTATTATTTTATTATTATTATTTTTTTTAATTTTATTATTATTATTATTTTTATTTATTTATTTATTTTTTTCAGAAGTACCAGGAATAATTTAGTAAAAAGCAAAAGGAACTTGATGCAACTATTGCATAAATAAACATGCTTAAGGAGAAAATGTAGGATCTTGAAAGGTGTTAGAATTCGAGTGAAAATGTGAATTCTTCTAACATTATAATTACTTGTGAGAATTATTTTGATTCTTCTTATAGTTTTTCTAATCTTCTTCATCAAGCAATTATCAATAGATATAATACATTATAGATCTTTGAACACAAGGAACAAGAGACACAATAGATTAGGCTCCAAACTAGGGGAAAATCCATCAATCCTTTCTTTCTAGAATCTATAGAAATCTAAGACATATACATATGCTTCAGTAACTGGTTTCTTCCATTTCCAAGTCAGTCCTCCACTAAATATTTCCTTTAACTATTCATAACCTCCGATCAAAATTCTCCTTCTAGCTCAGACTACTACAACAATATATCGTAGTAGTATATCTTATCCTTTCTATAGTAGCATGTTATAATAGCATATCACAACATTGGTTCCTTTTTCACAGAACTTCGAATAAAAATTCTTTTGCATAGATCAGATAGATTTCTAAGGAAATTCACATATATTTCAATGATGTATCCATAGTAGAAATTCACATTTCTTTCTCAGATCCTTAAGCCACAAAAACGTTGCACATGCTGTCACAAGAAATTCACAATTCTTGCTACAAAACTTCAAGAAATTTCCTCAGATGATGCAAAAAATTGTTGCCAAATGAATGAGCATGCTGGCCTATATATATTGGTTCCTACGTCTGTTGAGCCGACCTCTCTCCTAGGAGGGCCAACTTGGAAATTTTGAAGAAAATTTATCAATTTATAAAATTCAAATTTTCTTTTTATTTCATGTGTCCAAATGGGACATATGAAAAATCAATTTTCTTTTTATAAAATAAACATCTTCTTCAATTTATTGTGAGGACCAAACCTAGTTATAATTTCCAACACTCCATGTTTACTAGGGAGGTATTCATAATGAATTATCTTGATATTCTCATCTATAAGAAATGATTCATATTGATAAGCATAAATGATGATAGCATCATCATAGCCAGCGTCGTCACACTACCAAGGCCTTGACAGGTACACTATACCTTTCCACAAAAGTAGAGCCTAATGCTAGGAGGCATTCCATGGGACACCACACTACCTCTCTAAGGTACATACTCCACCTAGGATACCTAGAGTATGTCCTCCATCGAACTATTTTCTTCAAGAAAATGTCTGTCCAACAAACCATTCTCTATCCAAACCCATATACTTGTCTTAGGATCTCCATCCTAATCCATCACAATACACGAATCAAGAATGTTTGTCCAAGATGCTTATCCAATCCGCCATTATCCTTATCCATGTCCATGTACTTGACATAGGATATTAATCCTTATTTGCCACAGTACTAGGCACAATGAGAATCATGTGTCCAACCTTACTCCTTATCAACCTGAGAGGAGAAAGCCATGGTCAGTCCCTCTCAAATAGGGAGAGTGCATTAATAAGTCTCAACTTGTTTTGGAAGTACTCATACTTCCGTTACATCATCTAGCTGTTATTGTTGTAGCTTCCTCAACCAATCCTCTTATCAATGAGTTTGATCATCTTGCAACTTCTTGAACTAGGGCTCCAAATCTGCTTCCTAACAATCCATGATCCTTTACTTGAGGTCTTCACCTACTGCATCTTGTAACGTGTCCAACATTACTTCCTACATTGCTTCCTACCTTGGATATAGTCCATCACACAATTCCTTCAACTGAATGATTATCACAATACAAGGTTAGCCAATCTATTATTCAATCAACCTTGAACACAACTTGGCTGACCTTTCTAATCAATCTCTATCTGTCAATGTAGCTCCATATACTCAAATAATTTTTCCCTCCAGCTGCTATCTCATCTTTCCAAAATAGCCAACTCTTAGGGTATTCAAATAAACCTTCTTGTCAGTCCTCTAGCTATATTTTAGATGACTATCCTTAGGGATTCTATACACAACCCTCTAACTGTCCTATTATTGCTTCAAATTGATAGACCTTAGGGCACCAATCAAACTTCCTTTCAATAGTGACTTGGGTACTCCAATATTACTATCATAAGGTCTTCTAAGCACAACCCACTTGATAGTCAATGTCCATTGTTTCACTATCGTTAGGGTTTTCAAAAATATGCCTACTTTTCATTCTTTTGGTTATTTCAGAAGACTACTCCTAGGGATACTGAAACTACCTTAACTCTGTGGAAAATCAACGGTCCTTATCACTCTGCTTAGGGATTTTAGATATGCCCATATTGTCAACAATTTCACTACTCCATAATGCTCTTCCTAGGGCACATTAATAACCCATAAATCTACAGTTTTGTTGCTCCAAAATTCAATTCATGAAGTACTACACAAAGCCCACTTATCACAAACTTCATTGAACAAGGACATCAAACCATCCCTTACACAGTCTACGGATTTAGGGTTTAATGACCAACCTACTCAACTGTGATTTTGTCATGTATAGTATTGTAATTTAGGGTACACATAAGATATACCTCACAAAAAAATGTTAACACATCAAATTATAGTCCTTAAGGCTTATATAGGCAACCCAATGATTGTTCTTTTTCCCCTCGAAATTGATAGTCCATAGGGCACAATAAATGCAATCATCAAACTATCAATTCCTTCAATGGTTAGGAATTCTATAAGACTAGAAAGTCTTTTGAATACACAACACCCTTCCATGTTAGCCTTTTGCTACTGAACCCTAGGTAGGCATAACAATCTCATTGAAATGAAAGAGATAAAGATCATATAGACATGAAACTTACCAAAACCATCAATCAAGGAGGAAAGGCACTGAATACTTATCTTTTGAAAATATCAACCCTTACTTAATCCATGGACTTCATGCATCCATTTTTTTAAGTTTCATTTCTCAAGAAAAATTAGCTCCCTCTTAAATTTGAGCTACACGATCATTTTTCCATCTGCTGCTTCCAAGAGCTAGGGTTTTTCTTTCAACCGCAATGATCAGATTTAGGGTTAGGGTTTCCTCGGTCATATTTTAGCAAGGGTCAATATACAAATCCCCATATCCTACAAATATATCACAAATGCATGATCTACAGGAATGCAAATGTTAGTTAGTAACAAATTCCAATAATTACCAACCATGTGCATTTTATCAATCTTTATAGATGTTTTGATAACAAAAAAGGATACTACTACCTAATCAATGTATCCTTCTAGACCCTCATGCTTTAACAACTCTCTAGAAAAAATAATCAAGAGCCTTTAAGGAAACCTTAACACATATTCATGTCTAGATTTTAAAAATAAAAAGGAAGAATGCATACCTTGTTAATTCATACTTATAGTTTTTTTTTTTGCAACAGGTCTAGACCATCTTCCCGCACTTGAGACACCTCAGAATTTTAACAAACCACATAAGTTCCTACATGCCACTAGCAACATTCTTTTTCTTCGTTTACATGGATTGTATATCAAGGTGATCCTTCAAAGATTACAAGAATTTCCTTCAGTTATTATGAGGTGAGCCAAAGTATCTGTCCTTTAGATTACTGTTTTTAGTCTTCAATATTCATGAATTCAGGTAGAGCCCAGATCCTTTCTTTTGAGAATCATTGTCCCTTCAAACTTTGAATCTTTGTCAAGAGAAATACTATCATTTTTTCCATAGAAACTTATCACAACCCCATCTCTGCTTAGCATATGTACTTGCCATCGATCAGAGCTAAAGCTACATATAATATCCATTGTACAAAACAAAATGTGACAATACAATAGAATATCTATAGCGAGCCACCGCAAGTGAGCTTAAATGTCACATTGTATATTAGAATATTCAAGCCTTTGTATGCTTGTCAATTACAAGGATAACATATGTGAATCTCCTCTTTGTAATGTAGTGAACCATTGAAATGTGAATCATAAAGAATATAGATTGGGTCACATAATCGCATAAATCGAACCACATGAATGTGAAAGAAAATCCCAATCAAATATTCGATGAGCCATACAATCCATAGTCATATTTTTAGGTCATAGAGCATCCTTTTAGAACAGACTTCTTCTGCTTCAAAATTCAGACCATATTTCTTAAGAATTTTCGACTATTTTCCTTGAGAAGACCACCAAATTCCACAGATGATGCACGAACTTCTAAATATTGTTAAGTGGATTATGTAGCGAACTTGAGTTGCCATTATTGCTTTCCAAGTTTTTTTCAATCCTTAACATTTTATTAGGGCTTCTTCCATAGTGCTCCAGTCCTTTTCCTAGCTCTGATACCAGGTTAGAATTCCAATGAAAATTTGGATTCTTTTAACATGATAATTACTTGTGAGCATTATTTTGATTCTTCTTATAAGTTTTTTTAATTTTCTTCATCAAGTAATTATCAATAGATACAAGACATTATATATATTTGAACACAAGGAACAATAAACACAAGAAATTAGGCTCCAAGCTAGGGAAACACCCCCACCACTGGGGGGGTGGGCGCGGGGGGAACCCATCAATCCTTTATTTTGTTGAGAAATGGAAACAAGAAATTCTAGTTTAATTTGTCCTTGAATTAAACTGAGAATTAAAATCGAATTCTATTCTCATGGCAACTTATAAATAGTTAATTAAGTTTAATTAACTTAATTATCTTAGGAATTTCGAGATGGAAGTCTTTTGGAAGTCATGTATATGTTCTTCCTAAGTTTTAGGGGTTCATATTGAGTTTATTTGAGTTGTAATTAGATAACTTAGTTTGACTGAGTTATAGATAGTTAAGCTAGTTGTAACTGTTTGTGGAACTAGTAAAGGATTAGTAGTGAGTTGGTGCACTGGTGCATCCACAGGTGCTACTCCAACTAACTGAATATTCCCTCATCAAAAGCTCATGAATTTCGATTATGAGAAAGACCCGGTTAAGACTAGAGTGCAGGGACAATGCACTATCAGTTGTATTATTTACTGGAGTCTAAATATCATGCATGCTTCAGAGATTGATCCTATGTTTGGATTGCATAGTTTTGGAAGCATGAATTCCCTTTAAATACATGCTATTCATCCTAGGAATTACATAATAGATTCGGGGCTTGGAGAGCTGCTGAATAGGCTAAGAATTTGGCTTGAGCTAGCTTGTGAGATGAGAGAGTTGAGTATACTTTTGCAGAATTGTTCTAGTGAGAGCAAGCTTTGTATATTCACTCATATTTATGATAGATGTAATACAGATAATGGGGTTTTGAGAAGTGGATTTCCCAAGATACATCTTGTGTTATGTGCCATTGATTTATCTTCTTCTTTTCTTATTGTTTTCATCGATCTATTGGCTTCCGCTCGTTGAAAGTAGAAGTAGATTCTTGTCCCGTGCTTTAGTACATTGCATGAGCTTGTGAATTTACATGATTTTCTACATATTTATAGAATCCATAGAAATACAAGTCAAATACATATGCTTTAGTAACTGGCTTCTTCCATTTCTAAGTCATCCATCCACTAAATATTTCCTTCAACTATTCATAAACTCAGATCAAAGTCCTCCTTCTAGCTTAGACTACTACAACAATATATCTTTTGCTTTTTATAGTAGCATGTTATAATAACATATCACAACAACATTAGTTCATTTTTCACAAAACTTCGGATAACAAGTATTTTGCAGATCTCAATAGATTTCTCAATAAATTCACACATATTACAATGATGTATCCATAGTAGAAACTCACATTTCTTTCTCAGATCCTTAAGTCACAAAAAACTCACACATCTTGTCACAAGAAACTCACATGTTTTACTGCAAAACTTCAACGAACTTCCTTAGATGATGCTTGAACTTGTTTCCAAATGAATGAGCACGTTGTCCTATATATAGTGGTTCCTGTGTCTATTGAGCTGACCTGTCTCCTAGGAGGGTCGACTTGGCAATTTGAAGACAAATTATCAATTTATAAAATTCAAGTTTTCTTTTTATTTCATGTGTCCAAATGGGACATATACAATATATATATATATATTATAAAATAAATATCTTCTTCAATCAATTGTGAAGAACGAACCTAGTTACAATTTCCAACAAAAGGAAGGATAATGTGATTAATGAAATGGTATAGGAAAAAAAAATAAAAAAGAAGAGAAGAGATGCTGAGGAATCACTCGGTGAGAGAACTAGAAGAAGATAAGATCTATTTGATGACCCAAATTTAGGGAGCGAAAAGAATTGAAGAAGATCAAAAGTGTCAAATTTAGAAGAAAGAGGAGGATTGCATGAAACGAGAAGAATAAATCACATCATTAAGAGTTGAAGTAGACAAGTTGAAGGAAATGGTGAAGATCATACACAATTTGGATCATATTCTTAGTTTCCAAAGGTATCCATGCATCAAAACAAGTATTGGATATATTGGTGAACCTTCATGCAAGGGAGACTCAAGCACCAAGCCCCGCAAAGAAAATTTGACAGGAAACCTGAAGGAAAGATCCCTTAAATGCCAATAAATATGAAGGACCAAAGAAGATTTAAAATGTTGTGGCTCCAAGAAGTAATGCTGAATAAATCAAGGACAATGATCAACAAAGGATTATACCTCCAAGAAAAAATGTGTCATTCAAGTACCCGATCATGTTTAACGATTATTGTTTTTCATGTTCTAACTTCAAGCATATGGCCAGGGTTTGAAAAATGTATAATAGGGTTGATTATCAAGGACATTATCAAAATCCTAGAAGCAATCTTGTAAGATCACAATAAAGACTTAAAAATAACTTTGTCAGTATAAATTATATGTCATTTTATCCACCAACTAGACCCAATATTGAATGTTACAAATGTCATAACTATGGGCATATAGCTCACGAGTGCAGGTACAATAAAAAATCTTCCATGAAAGACATCCCTAACACCAGGTACAGGAAGGCTTGTAGAAGAAAAAAAATGCAAGAAGATTAAGTGAATGGAAAAGTCTCTGTGGTCATGCTTTCTGAATCTCTGATGGAAGATGTTAAAGTTCAGGATGATCCAACAAAGAGTTGGTTCATACATTATTCTGAATAATCCAGCTTGGTGACTCCTTGTGAATGTTGAAGTGGGGGAGTCTATGTAGTAGTGGTTGCATGTTTGATGTTCTATCCTTAATAGGTTGATATATGACATATGTGAAAAAGTTGTCAGAGTAGTGATCAACATGGTGGACAAATTAGTTAGCTTTGTGAGGTAGCAGGTTTGAAAAGAAAAGTCATGGTCAAAATTCCAAAATAACTCAGATGGAATTAGTTGTAGCACCTCGAAATCTAGTATTTCATCAGGGGAAGTAACCCTTTGCCATTGATGTCAAAGGGGGACATAAATCAGGAGAAGAATATGGGAGGCATGGAATCAGGGGAACCAATGATCACATGTGGAGTATGTGTTTCCATCAATGACAAAGGGGGATATTACTGAATGGTTTTATCATTGGTGCCAACATCAATTCTTGAACACTCTTAGTATTGGTTTGGATTGTAGTGATTAAAGCTCCAAATCTGTAAAGCCCTAGAAACCCTAGTCACCCCACACTTGTTATCAATGGATATGCCTTTGTGACCATTGCGAGTTATTTCTCCTCATCATGTCGATTCCAAAGATATATGGTATGCCTCGTAACTCCTAACAGTTTGAAAGATATTCTGTTTAGAAGGTCAAAGCTCCTGTGTTGTGGTCAATGTCCCCAAAGGGAGATGATTTGGCAAAATATTAATGGCTGACTATATTTCATGAGGAAAAAAATGAAGCTGTGTTGAAGGGATTAAAATTTAAATTTTGAAGACAAAAGAAATTTTATTTAATTAAAATCTACTTTGGTCCAAATGTTGGAGGGAAAAGTCAAAAGAAAACTCAAATTTTTATGGTTCAAAAGACTAAAGGAAGATTCTGGCTCCAATATTCATATCTCAATTCAAATTTTGGTTCCCTCCATTTATCATTGTGTCAGCCCTAAAAGGATGGCGAATTAGTGGCTCCAAGAATTATTCAAATTTAAATTCAAATTGGTTCAACTTCCCTCCTTTTGCACAGGTCAAACTGCCCTTATTGATGACCCCTTGTCTACTATAAAAAGTGACTCAAATCCTCCACAAAGGATAAGAAATTCAACACTTAATATTCTGCAATTTTTTCCAAGCTATATAACCTAGATTAGTCAAGCTAATATGAAGATAGGAGTTTAGTTTTTTTGGTTAGTATTGAAGATATATTGTTGGATATTAGTGATTGGTTCTGGGCTACTCGCTGAGGATTTTGGAATAGGTTTTTGGATCTAAATTTAATTTTTGGTTTTTGTTCTTCATGGGGTTATCTGAGACATATTTTGAGGCTTTACTCCTGTAATATATCCACATTTACTTGAAGCCATACTTCTGCAATTGAGTCACAATTTTTGAAGTCCCATTTGGCTTGAAAAGGTGGCTAATCTGAGAGACTACCTTGGGCTTATCTAAAGAAGACATCTATGGCTTGATAATATTCTTAACTATGACATATTTTGACCTCTTTTGAAGAGTATTTGGGGTTCTGTTCATGGGAATTATCACTCAAGTTTGAGGCAGTCTCTTTTTAAGTTCAACCTTCATTATAGATGAATTTTACATGCTAAAATTTTGACTGGTTCAACCTCTTTTTAGGTAGACCTGAAACCTTATGTTTTACTCCTGCAATTCACATCTCAAATAGGAGAATAAGTTACCATGACAATGACCTAACCATTCCTCAATTCTTGAAGTAATGTTTCTTAGATCCAATTCACATCCGATTGGTTATGTGCGTAACTGACTACATATGTAACCTGGTGGGATGAGGAAATGGAAAATATATTGATACAACAACATGAGATATAATACGTCAATTTTTTGTATTTATAATATGATGTATGATGTGACATTGTGCAGAGAATCCCGCGTAATATAGAATCTATTGGTAATTGCCTCTCTGTGAATGATAAAGTCAATGTACCACATTTTTCATAAGTGTTTAAATTCATTGCTCTGGAACAAGTACGAATGGATTCATTGCTTTGAATAGGTGTGAATGGATATAAATGTTAAAAGTGGGGTCAAATACACCAATGCACAGAGGAACAAAGTTACGTAATACTGAAATATTTGTGATCCCGTAGAAGCTATAAAACTCACAAATTGCTAAAGGTATGAGCATTTGAAGATCATACTGCAAAAAACTAGCATGCTAAACTATCCAGGAGCCAAGTAAATGAAAATATAGCTATTATTGCATTGATTGTTAATGGATATATCATATAGTGGGCTAACGTATTCATGTGTCAAGGGATTCAAGAAAGATCAAAAATTGGTTTCTTAAAAGGATACATGCTAAACATTTCTAATGTCTACACATTGTCTTGTAGAGCATGATTGTTATTGCATGAAAATACAAATTCGTGTGTTGCAGGATCATTAGCTTATCTTATACACTAGCATATTAGTCAAGGATTATCCCTTAAGGTTATGTTACAAAGAATTTTGACGTACCAGTGTCACTAGGGATTGTATGTTGTAGATATTATTCATTGGTGCCATGCATAACTACATGTATGGATGTCATATACTGTTATTAATGTACTTAATACCATGTATTAATAAATTTTTGGTGGATGTATAATGTGATTTGGACTTATAATTCTTATATCATTGAGAATAAGGCCTATTGTTTTTGTGTTTTTTTTTGTTAGTTGTAGGTTTGGGATGGTTGACGCTGAACAATGAAATGATGCTGAGAAGTACACATGATCACTGATATGTTAGGATAGTACTGTTAGGGCTTGAGTACACTGAAGCAGAAGACCACTTTGAATCTCAGTTGTTTATGCAAAGTTCACAAGTATTGTTGATACTATGAGGGCTTATTGCAAGTATGAGGAGAAACTTCTATGATATTAGAAGATGAAATTAATATGGTTGATCACCAAGAATCAATACCTTGGCATTGCAAATGTCATAGTAAGGACAAAGTCAATGTAGTTAAATTTAGTTGATTTCATTGGATATATGTGACAAAGAATAAGAGAATATTGGTGAAATTGTGATGTAGTTGTTTTGATAAGAAAGATAATTTGATGTCATTGCTAGGGTTTGCAAGTACTTGTTGAGTTTCAAGGGTAGACGATGAATGCCAAGATTTCATAGTGCTAGATTGAGCCAGGGTTACATGGTTGGACGGTTAATGACTAACTTGTATGATAGTTGATGCCGGTGTTGATCAATGAAAGGATAAGTTGTCTTGACAATGTTAGCGTAGAGTTGATGTTAAATTGATAAGCTAGGGTTTTCTTATTTGTTAGATGTAAAATATATTACAGTGTGTAATTAGTACCAGTTTGACAGCTTGACAGTTTGATGAGAAAAGATAATGGCTAGTTATTGATGTAATACTAAGTTCGTTGGACAGAAGCAAACGCAGTGGCATATGGGATATTAATCAGTTGAGGAGAGACTAGATAGAGGAACATGTAACTTGAGCATAAATAGTGTTTGTTGTTGATATTAATATTTTGCGGAGGCAATGTACTTGGCATATCTGTTTGTCCAACTAGGGTTTGGTGCAGAAGTAGATTTCACTGATGATATCATTTGATGTAAAATAATTTTTTTGGACCAGAGATTGCATTTGATCATAGGTGGATCCAGTCTAAAAAATTGTGAAGCATGGTTTGCTGGGTGATCATGGTGACAGGGTGGTGCTAGTGCATGTTGGAGCCTGTAAACTAGGGTGTTGAAGCAACCTTCCAGTTGGAGTTGGTAAACCGGGGAATGGGGGTGTCCTTTAGGATGGAGCCTATAAACTACAGGGTTGGAACCTTCTTTATTTGGAGCTGAGAATATTGGAAGTTGGAGCTTTCTAATTGATGTAAATATTTTAAAGAAAAATATTAAGAAGTGTTCAATGGTTTTTCTCCGGGAAGGGTTTCCACCTAAAAACTTGTTGTCTACTATCTTGATGTTTGTGCATTATTAAACAGTGTTGTTTACTAAGGTGATGAATGTTTTTGTTTATCTGATGATAATAACAACTAATCCTCCGTGAAGTTAAAAATTAACTAATTGGAAGGAAATACTGATTCACCCCCCTCTTAGTATTTCCAACAACCCTTCTTGTACTTGATCTCCAAATGAAACTACTGTAGAAACCCCATTCACTTTTAATGTCTGGTATGTTGTAGCTTATTCTAGGCCTAAAAGTACTATAGTGACTGGTAATACCATCAGATAGTTCTTAAACTTCTTCACAAATTACACTAGGACATAAAGATCCTTGTTGGAGGTAAGATAGTTTAGAACTACCCCATGAAGTACTTCAAAATGGTAACACACAGGCCTTACTCGTTGCATCAAGGTCGTTGCCATAAAATACCCACTCACATCCATCTCCACTTGAAAGGGATGCTACAAGTTTGGTAATGCCAAAACTGGTGCTTCATTGATCTTCCTCTTTGGCTCCTCGAAGGCTCTTTATTGAACCCTTCCCAACTAGAAACCCTTGCCACTTGCTGTTATGGTGTGGAGCGGTGCTACTACCATTGAAATGTGGATATGAATTTCCTCAGGTACAGTGCCAACCCAATGAAACTCCTAACCTCATAAGCACTAGTACGTACTATACATTTCATGATGGCCTCCATCTTAGCATGATCTATCTTCAACTCTCCTCCACCTATCACACACCCCAGATACATCAAAGCCTGTTGTGAAAAATCACACTTCTTGAGATTTGGTAGCAGCTGGTGCTTCTTTAATGTCTCCGACACCTGCTTCAAATGTGAGATGTGCTCCTCCCAGGTAGCATTGTATACTAGAATATCATCTAAATAGACAATAAAAAATGAATCTATAAAAGGGTGCAATACATCATTCATTAATCTCGATCTTCCCTCTATTTCTTCCTTTGCATTAGAATGTAACAACCCCTGGTTGATTTTCTATGTAAATAAAAATAAGACCAAGGTCATGGGACATGTATTCCAAGCTAAATGTTGGGTAAAACATAGTGATGGGTATCACTGGTGCTTAATAAATGGTTATGGAAATTGGAAAAGGCATTTGGAAAAAGAAAGTGGCATTAATTGGCATTTTATTTATGAAATAAAGGAAAATAGGAGAAAAGGGAGATGAAGGGTCACAAATTTTCATGTGAGGAAAATTGAAGGAAAAATATAGGAAAATGAAGAAAATAGAGGACTCAATAATAAAAAGGCTTCTGAGGATCAGTTCAGAACTTTTGTCAGTTTGTTTGAGCCTTTTGACAGTTTTTGGGTGGAGCTCTCTTTTATTCTCTCATTCTCTCATACTCTTGCACACTTAGATCATTCTTGGAGTATTCTTGGATCACTCTAGTTTTCACTTGGATTGAAGAAAGAAGGAAAAGGAAAGTAGGAAAGCACAAGGGAATAGGTGGATAAATAACTACAAATGGATTTATTTGTAGGTAACAGGCTGCATGTTTGATTTCCTTGCTTATTTATGGATGCATGGTATATATCTATGGTTTTATGGTTATGTGTTGTCATTGACATGGAGGATTTCCTAGATTGACAGTGGTTTGAGCCTTGCCTTTACATTTCTTAGATAGCCAAGGTGTTGTGGGTTTTTCTACTTGATTTTTTTCTAATTGGTGTTCATAATTCCTTATGGATATGGGTTGGAACAAACACTCTAGAAGCCCTCGAACATCTTGGGTTGAGTTACTAGTCTTGGAGCCTAGGTTGGGACAAACACTGTGGATCCCTTGGTGGGTTGAGTTACTAGTCCATAGAGTCGGGTTGGACAAATGCTCTAGAGACTTGGAAGGCTGTGGGTTGAGTTACTAATTCCTGAAGCCTTGGACAATTTTGGTAGAGACTGATCTAGTTGGTGTTAGTGATTTCCAACCATGGAGGTGGAATCACTGTGGTTGAGGATTGAGGTGGTTTTGTCTCTAGAATCCTTGGTTTGGTTATTCCATGAGATCCCACATTGATGCTTGGAATATGGTGCAGGGGTGATTTTCTGAAAGAGAGATTTGGTTCAGCCCAACCTATGGTCAGGTGGTACGTGGAAGTCCCTGACTTGGTTGGTATTTTCATATGTTAATAAGAGATATACTTTTATTGTGATTCATGCATATTTGTAGTGATTATGTTAGCGATATTATGGATAAGTTTCCATGGTTTCTATGTTGGTTATTTGTTGGTTACATGTTTGTTATGTGATGTATATTACTTATGGAGATTGACATGTTTTGATGAATGCATGAATGGTTGATGAATGCATGGACTACCAAATGTTATTACATCTATTATGAGAGGGAATTATAACTTCTTGGTGATAATCATATAAGTTTCAAACTCTTGTGATAAGATATGCATTCATGACATGTAGCTTCCATGTTCGCCATATGTTTAACGAAATGACTGTCATGGTTAGTCCTAGTTAGGTCAAGTTCTTGTTCAAATTTTGTATGTTTAACATCATCCTTATGTTATTTATCATTCTGAGAAATCACAAGAAGTTTTGGGCAGGGGTCTAGAGGTTGGCTTGGATTTTTGGCTCAGATCTCGGGATCGCATGTACTGAATTAAGTAATTTAGGTCACAATTGCATGGAGCAAGGCTTGTGGGTGGAGTTGGAGGCCTTCAACTGCATGAAGGCAATGTCTGGGGTGCGATTGGGAATCCATTTCATTGAAAATCATCCTCAACTCTAGGTTTGGTCACCTTGGGTGGTTCTTTGGCTCTTGGGTGACTTGTAAGCCTTGAAGAATGTCTGTGAGATGTCAGTTGTTAGCTCCACTTCCATAACTAAAGGTTCCAGGTTAGGTCATATCAGGTCATATCATAGTAAATCTTCATCTCATGTTTACCCTGGTAGACCGATGAAATTGGGTAAATGTGGGAGGGGTGGTTACATAGAACCCTCATCTTCTTCGAATATCATAAGCTTATTGCTCAGGGCCATCATGAGGAGATTTACATTAAATTTATACCTACGACTTGTTGTTCCGATTGCGAAAACATCTACTATGTAGGATCACAAGGGTTAGTCATAGATTTATCAAGCATGATTAAGGTTTTATGACTTTTATCCTAGTCGATCTAGTTCCCTTGCAAAACTCTGCAATATAAGCATACAAACCTGATTTGATAACGATATGATTTGTAAACTGCTGTGCATATTCCACTAGATAGTTTGTCATCATAGATGTAATAAAATTATATTTAAAATATGAAATTATACACTATTACAATTTTATTTATTTTTTAGATTTCTAGATATGTTGATTACTATTAATAATGTATGCATGTGAATTAAAATTATGCAGAATATAGAGAACGATGAAATAAAAGTTCACAAACACATTTGACACAGGATATGACCTGGAAAACCCTTTCGGGAGAAAAACCCAACTAGGAGGTGCTTCCGCTCTGCTCTCTTTCTTTAAATGGAAATATGGTTGTGAGTACAAAAAAGTATAGCCTATGACTCGTGGGATACTATAGTGCACAAATCCTCTGTGTGTGCTCTATCTCCTATCCCTATTGGATATTTTTTCTCAACTATGGAACAAATGCATTTGAAATAATGGAATCCTGTTTCCTCCTAGTGGCTCAGTTATAACACAAACCGATATCCTACTAGTGGTTAGGTTTGACTACCTCAACTCTTAACTCAAGTTACAATATAAACTCTTCTAGAGTCTTCTACATCATCATGACGTGGCTAGCCCCTTTTCCATGAATAATGGATCATGATGTGGCATCCTCTTGAATTATGGTGGTGAAAACAAGAAGGCCAAATTCTGAGTGGCATAAAATTCAAATATAGACTCTATTTTACGTGATTCTTACGCCGTTGAAAAGGTCTCTGTGTGTAGAGCTAGAATTGATCAATTTCCTGGCTTGGTTAGTAATTACCAACGAAGTTTTTGACTTTCCTTTGGGCGCCTTGATGGTGAATGATTTTCCATCCTGGACAAGTCGATATTGGTTGGATCTCAAGATGTATATTACATCTCACATGTACATGTAGGGACTCCCAAACATGAATCCACATACATCTATGGGAACTAATTCTACTTTTAATTCATTAATCAAATCAACACTAATAGAAAATCTATTTTTGCACTATTTTTTTGCCTTCAACTCCACATCCTTACTTAGCTATCCCAATGGATATGGGCTTGGTTGATCATGAAATTCCAACCCCAACTTCATGAATAAATCTGATGAATTAAGATTCTCCTGTGATTCAAAGTCAAATAGAGAATCAATCTTCGTCTTCTTGACCTGTATCTTTGTATGGAAGAGTTTGGTAATTTCTTTCTCTTCCTGTTTTGAAGCCTACTTAGATTCACCTCCATATGCACTGATGTACATATGATATTCTCATCCATGTCCAAGTTTCTTTCAACATGGTTGCTCGAATTAGCTTCCATGAGATTCTTCTTCTTATTTTCTTTCTTTTGGTTCTTTGGATTAAGCTCTGGATGCAAATTCCAACACTTCTCTTATATGGCCATCAATGTTGCAGTGGTTGTTAGGATCTTTGCACTTATGTGTTGTGGTTGTTGTATTTTTATCTTCCCCCTTTTTGCTTCTTCTTCACCTCCTTATAAGTTCCTTGTTGCTCTTTCTACTTCGATCCACTTGATTGCACTTTCTTCAGGCCTATGTTCTCCAAGTACTAGGTCTATACACAAGCCTCGTCCACTGATTTGGGTTTGAAAATCATCATTTTCTCTCACAGATTGTGCTATAAATCCCCTAGACACTTGAGGCTTATGTCTCAGTTCTTTGGATAGATATCTAGAATTATGACCATCTTTCTTAATTATGCGTTTTACTCCTACACACATTGCCCCAGCATTTTCCTAAAGTACTGCCACTACACCCACTATTACTCTACATACCTAATAGGGTAAAACTATGACTTAATGAGGGTTTTAAATTCTTCCCACTTAGTCAATACAAGATCTCTCTCCAACCTCATGTTCATTATGTGGCTTTCCCACCAAGTCAGGGCACGACCCTCTAATTCAAGCTGTGCAAATGAAATCTTATGTTCTTACTATATATGATGAAAATTGAACTACACTTCCAGTTGTTGCAACTTGTGATTTAGGCCTTGGTATGGATTAATATCGACCTTCGCTTCCATTTTGAATAGGAACTGTGATTGATTCACGACACTCAAAATGGGTTGATCTTTCTTAGGTCATTTATTTGTCAGATTCTCTATTTCTTCCCGATTTCTTGATTTCCCCTCTAATTTGTCCTCTGCATTAGAACCCCCATCTTCTCTATATTTCCCAAGATTATTGTTCAAGGTCATCATGAGGATATTTACATTTTGATTTATATCCCTGACTTTTTGTTCAAGACATGAAACCTTCTCTCTGTAGGATCACAAGGGTTATTCACAGATTTATGGTGCATGATTAAGGTTTTACGACTTTTGGCCCAACCGATATAGTTCCATTGCAAATATCCAAAATATAACCAAAGAAACTTGATTTGATACCAATATGATCTGTAAACTGCCGTGGATATTCCACTAGACAATTTTTCACAAAAAATCTGATAAAATTATATTTAAAATATGAAATTCTACACTATTACAGTTTTATTCCTTTTTTAGATTTATGGATTTGTAGATTATTGCTAATAGTGTATGCATGTGAATTAAAATTATCTTTTAGAGAACGATGAGATTAAAGGTCACAAACACATTTGACACACGATATGACCTGGGAAACCCTTTTAGGAGAAAATCCCAGTTGGAAGGTGAGGTTGCTCCGCTTTCTTTAGTTGAATGGAAATATGGCTACGAGTACAAAGAAATATGGCATGTGGCCCATGGTCTACTACTGTGCATAAATCCTTTCTGTGTGCTCTATATCCTATCCCTTTTAGCTATTTTTTCTCAGTTGTGGAACAAATGCACTCGAAAGAATGAAATCCTTTTTCCTCCTAGTGGCTCAGTTATGACACAACTCAATAGAATTCTAGTGGTCAGATTTGAATAGCTCAAATCTTAACCATAATTACAATATACACTCTTCTAGAGTCTTCTTCATAATGATCACGTGGCTAGCCCATTTTTCATGAATACTGGGTGCTGATGTGACATCCTCTTGAATTATGATCTTGAAAAACAGGTAGGTCAACTTCTGAGTGGCATAACTTTCACATATAGAATCCATTGGGCATGATTATTGCGTTGTTGGAAAGGTTTTCGTCTATAGAATAGGTAAAAAAGTGTGATGCTGAAGCGACAAAATGTTACACCCAAAAAATTTCATTTGATGACTCAAAACACTCATGAAAGGTTTCAAGCTCCAATTTTCCAAATAGGGTCTTGTGGGTGAAAAGGGTCATGTAAGCTTATTCCTCCACTTTTTTCCAGTCTGAAAGCATTGATATGGATGAAAAGAAATATAATGATCCAATCCAGATCAAAACTTCCCATTTTGGGAGGATTTTGGTCCCCAAAAGATTCTACTGAATGAGGTGGAATTTTTTCCTCCACCTTCTCTTGGGTGTACAATTTAGCTTTGCTTGGAAGTTTACCTTTCAACACAATCTTCCAAAGGTAATGCTACCCCTATCTTGTAGTTATAAACCTCTTCTACAAAAATATATATTTTTTCAACTCTGCCTAAGCATCTACTGCCAAATCCTCCACAGAAGGTGGGACCTGTTCCCCTTCTTGGTCTAGCATGGAAGGCTCATAGAGTTTCAAATTCTGTACATTCATGACTGACTAAATGTGCATATATATTGGTAAACTAAGTATATAGGAAGTATCACCCACCTTTTCTAGTATCTCAAAGGGACCATACCATAAAGCCTTTATTTTCTTACCAGGACCCTCTAGTCTCTCCTTGTTGAGCTATAACTATACTCTCTCTCCTAACTTGAATGATTTCTCTATTATGTCATAATAATGCCTAGCCTTATATTTCTCATGTGACTTTTCCAGCTTCTCTTGCACTTGTATATGGATTTTCCTGACCTTCTCTATATTTTTTTAGCCCTCAACATGTCTCCTATAAGATATTCCCTCACTCCTCCTTTCTACACATATGCAATGTCCAAAGGTGAAGGCGAAAAATATCAAAAACAAGTTTCAAATTGTGAATTTCCTATAGAAGTGTGGAATAGTCTGTTGTAAGAATGTTGTATATATACTAGATTTTCATCCCATGTTTTTGGATGCTTTTGGTTGTATCCCCTTAGGAGTTGAACCAAAGTCTTGATGACAAATTTTCTCTGCCCATTGTTTGTGGATGGAATGTTGTAGATATCTTGAACTTTGTGTCCATATTCTTCCATAATGTAGTCTACAATGCATTGAGAAATATTTTTTCCATGTCTGAAATGATGCTCCTTGGTATCCCAGATCTATCCAAAAAATAAGTTTGTTGCTTCACGCCCATTAACGATCTTTTTGCAGGGCATCAAAAAACACATCTTGTTGAACCCTTGAAGTAGCACGAACAAGTAGGAATGTCCCTTCCTAGTTGTTGGTAAAAATCCCAAAGATTGCATGGAAATGCTATCCCAAGGATGAGTGTGTATAGGTAAGGGATGATATAAACCTTGTTTCCAGTTGCTAGGCTTGTTGGTACAAAAAAGCATGCATTCTCTTATGAACCTAGCTATCTACTCTTGCATCTTGGGTTAATACACATAACTTTGCAAGTTGGCCATGGTCTTCCCTACACCAAAGTTCCCTGCAACCTTGGAGGTGTAAGTGTCTCTAATTAAATACAACCACTCACCTTTAGGAACACATAACTTATCCAACCTGTAGAGTAACCCATCCTAGAGATGTTAGTCAATGATGTTGCCGCCATCGTGCACATGACTCTGACTTTGCAACTACTAAAACACCTATTTGAAGTCCTCATCCTATGAGTATGCCTCTCTTTATGCATAATGGGTGATTGTCTCCATGTGCATAAGGGTCCCCAAAGCTATGATCTTTGATGTGGGTGGCATTGAGAGCTTTTCAACCAACTTATTTGTGCGACCATTTTTGTACTTGATCACCAAAGGAATTTGTTGTAGAAACCTCATCCATTTGTAATTCCTAGTTTGTTGTAGCTTATTCTAGGCCTACAAAATTGTAGTGGATGGTGATATATGTGGATTACTGTCCCCTTTCCCATCAGATATTGCTTCCACTTCTTCACAACTTGCACTAGGGCATATAGCTCCTTGTTGTAGGCAGGATAGTTAAGAACTAGCTGTTAGGAAATTATATATTACGGAGCAATGGAACGCATAAAATATTGCAGAAATATAAACACAGAAAACGCACAAAACAAGAGAGACACATATATATGTGGTTCACCCAGTTTGGGCTACGTCCACCCCGAACAGCCAGTCCTTCCTTTCTATTATCCAACAAAATGAAGAGTCACAACCTACAGCAAATCCGCTGTAATATCCTCTGTTTTCTCTCACAGTCTCACCTCTCTATTTCTTGCTCACAGAATACACATCTATCACACAGCCTCAAATACAATACCCTCATACAAAGAGAGGGGTTGCCTTCTAGGGCAAAAAACCCTAAACTAAACATAAGTTCTACCGTCAGATCATCCGCCTAATGAACGGCCCAGATTGACTAGAAATTACTATACTTTTACAAGGCAATTTTACAGCTGTTTTTAGCTTCGGGGCCGCTACCCCCGAAACCCCCCCGCCAAGGGGGGGGCTCCCAAAGGTCGCAGCCACCCCCCCTGGACTCCCCCTACAATTTATATTTTACGGGCTGCGTTGCTGCCCCCATTTCGAATTGGGGTCCTATGTGGCGATACCTTTGAATATAGAAGATAATCAGGCTCCACATCCAACACTAGCCCATGAAATACTCTAGAATGGTAGCATGCATGCCTTCCTCCTTGCATTGAGACCACTCCCATAACATACTCACTTGCATCTATGTCCACTTTAAAGGGTTGCTGCAAGTTTGGTAATGCCAAAACTTGTGCTTGTCTGATCTTCCTCTTTAGCTCTTTAGAGGTCCTCTACTGACCCTTCCCCACTAGAATCTCTTGCCACTTGCTTTTTTGGCATGGAGAGGTGCTATTGCCATTGAAAACAAGGATATCAATTTGCTCAAGTATTGTGCCACCCCCAACGAAACTCCTAAAATTAGAAACATTAGTAGGCATCTGTCATTTCATGATGGCCTCCGCCTTGGAAGGATCTACTTAAGCTCTCCTCCACCTATCAAATACGCCAGATACACAAAATACTATTGTGCAATCTCACACTTCTTGAGATTTGTTAATAGTTGGTGCTTATTTAATATCTCTAGCACCTTCGTCAAATGTGATATGTGCTTCTCCCAGGTATCAATGTATACCAATATGTCATCCAAATAGACAATAATAAATGATTCTATAAAAGGGCGCAATACATCATTCATTAATCTCATAAACATTTGTAGTGCATTACATAGGACAAATGGCATGACTAACGACTCATACAAACCTTGCTTGGTTTTGAATGCAACCTTCCAAGTATCTTCCTATTTAACTAGAACTTGGTGATATCCAAACTTTAAGTCCAACTTGGTGAAGTATTTTTCTTGCTTTAACAGATCCAGTAGATCATCTATCATGGGAAGGGGTACCTATTATTGAGCGTGATCTTTTTCAATGCCCAGCTATATATACACATTTGCCAAGTCCCATCCTTTTTTGGCACAATTATGATGGGTGACCTACATGGTGATGTACTTGGTTGAATGACACCTTGTTCGAGTAGCTGCTGCAACTATTTATTCACCTCACTTTCTTGTATAACAGACTGCCTATACAACCCAGTGTTTGGAAATGGGGATTTTGATGATTGCTAAATCTCGTGCTCGACTTCCCACTTAGGTGGTAACCCTTTAGTCTCCCAGAACACATCCGTGCATGCCTGTAGAAACTCTTCTAGTTGTTGTTTCTGTTTCTTAGTACACCCCTCCAGGGATACCTTGCCTTTGATTGATTCTTCTACAAGTTGATTTTATGTTAAAATCAATAAAACATACTTCGTGCTAGAACTGATTAATTTCTTGGCTTGGTTGGCACTTACCAGCGTAATCTTTGACTTGCCTTTGTGCGCGTTGATGTAGTGTCATTTTTTTCCTAATACAATTTTGTGACCCTTATTGAGGGTGATTTTTGATGTATTATGTATGGTGGACTTATATATTATGGGATTGATTGTGCCACTTGATTGGGGAACACTATATTATATATTACATACATAGTTATCTTTCCTCTTATGTGTGGTTATGTGATTGATTATGTGTATTAGATCTATGTTGATATACGTCTCCTTTTGTTTTATATCTAGCTTATGACATACGATTGTGACATATGAATGAAAGCTACTGTGTGGAGTAGTTAACTGACCATAATCTCGATGATGATATATGGTTTACATGATTTTGTATGCTTAACTTAGTAATGAGTAGGTTTTGGCAAGGAACTTAGTTACTTGCCAAGAAGGATACACAAATAATAAATTATTGTGGAGGTCATGTATACATTTGGGTAAAATTAATTCATTATGAATTTTAATTGATGTTTTTAGTCTATCAGGTTATAATGTGTGTAGGTCCGGGGAAACAAGACCTTGCTAACATATCATCAAATTTGCATGAGCTCATTATTAGCACTTTGAGGAAAACATTAGGGCATGAAGTCCTTACTTTTTGAAAGATCAAGGTGTTGAGTTTTGGATCTTTGGAATAGATCAAGGCATGGAGTCTTGATTCTACTACGATGCAGAGTCCTAGGTATAGGGCAAGGGCTCGGTGTCCTAATAAGTTGCAAGAAGTGCACAATAGGGGTGCAAAATCCCTAATCTACAATCAAGAAACATCACTCAAAGGTGTACATCAATTAATGGAATTAATCTTAATTAAACTTTGAGTTGAATTAAATTCAATTTACCCACTTGAGAGGGGAATTTAAAATAAGAAATGTTTTAATACAAAATATCAATTACCTAGTTTTGTAAATAAAAATAAAAAGAAATATCCATATTAATTATTTATTTTTGAAAAATAAATAATAAGAAGAATCTTGAATGTACATGTTGTTACTGTGACAATGACCCTCCAATTTTTTTACTAAGTTGATTTGGAGTCTACATGAACTGTCGTATCAAGCCCCTCTGTGTCGTCACATTGTTTGTTTTGTCATTCATATGTTTTCTCCTAGTGTCACATCCTCCTAAGTCAATGTTTCCTAAGTTTTGTCACCTAACCCTTAGAAGCACTTGTGTTATCTAACCCATGGTTAGGTGGACTTATGACTTTTCTTGACTTAGAAACTAGCCTTTTCACCTTGCACACACTAAAAAAGCACTCAAAATCACACAAAATCAAGAAAAAACATCTTTAATGAAAAAGTTCACTTTTTGATGACAAAGGCATGCTCTTGTGTTGAGGGCACTCCTTTAGGTCGAAGAAATGCGCTCTCCTTCATGCTGAACAAGTGCACCCTCCTTGAGCACATTCCTTCTTGTCAAAGACATGCACCCTTCTTGAATGCATGTATGTGCTTCTTGTTGCATGTAGGCACACTCCTAGAAAAAATGATCCCACATAACTTCCCTTAACTAACTCATTCACTGGTCGACAAGTGGTGATCATGCATGAAAATGATTTTCATGTAATTTCTTTTAAAACAACCCAGATAATGATTCATTTTCATAATAATTCTCATTTGGGTTGGGCGCACAGTTGTGGATCAAGAAACTCTTTGTCAATCTATGTTACAAGTAAGTTTTGCATGTTGAATCTAGTCATTGCCTTTCATGATTTCACTATCGATCTTGTTTTTCTTGTTGGTGTTTCTTTTCTTTTCGATTTATTTATTAGAATTTATATTTAATCTTTCTTCTACAAGTGTTATTTTGTTGTCGCATGCTGAAACTCTGCATGCTCTTTTTCATTTCACATTCTCACCATGATTTAGACAACATCCATAAAATATTTTAGATCTTAATTCTTCTAATTCTTATCACAAAAGCTTGCTGTTAGACTTTTTCTTGATCCATCCTTAGGTACAATGCACTTTTGGAACCCGACGCCTGATTAGCTCTGAAAAAAATTCCCATAACAGTATAATTTCCCTCTTGAGCGCATTCCTTCACCACGAAGAACTGTGCCCTCCTTGACCGCATGAGCGCACCACGAAGTCTCGAATGACTTTCCTTCGTCCCTTCGACATTTGCCAGTGTGCCCTCCTTTCCCTTGAGCACATGAGCACACCTTGAATTCCTGAAGATCCGAACACTTGTCGTTTCATCACTTTGGAGTGAGAAACCGTGCCGTCTCTGTCCCTTTGAGCACATGAGTGCATATTGAAGGCTCAAAGACTCATCCTTCATATCTTTAGAGTGTGCCAGTGTGCCGTTGATGGTTTCTCTTTCCTTGTTTGAGCGTATGAGCGCACTGCAAAGTCCTGGATGACCCTTGACCCCCCTTCAAGCTTTGAGAGTTCACCCTCCTTGTTTGCATTCCCACTTTATTATGAATGCAAGTGATTATGTGTTATCATTCATAGATTTATGTTCTCAATACATTTAATGGTTTTTTGAATGTGTTTTGTTGAAGATATTGCTGCATAGTTAGTTGCATAGAGCTAATCTCATCATCATGAGTGTGCAACTACAAAGATGTGTTCGTGCTACAAGTATTGTCATCCTTTCATCATTTGTTGGATCCATGCCTCCTTGAAAAGTGGCATCCAAGGAAGTCTTAGAAGAAAGTACTGAGGAGGTTTTTGAAGTGACCAAGCTAACCATTCTTATATATGCAAACACAAAATGATTTATTGACAAGTCTATCAAGGTCACTTGGAGCAGTATAAAAGACACATTCATGAAAAAACGTTTTGTGATTACTTGGAGGACTTAGAAGTATACATAAATATCAAGAAATCTGGGATGCATATGATCACATGTAGATTCCCGGACATCCACTATGATGAAGTGATTGAGTGGATCATTACACATATGGATGCCTCTCATATTGTGATTCACATCAAAAGCAGTGGTCAGATCACCAAGAGGACATGCATATGTACTACAAGATGCTTGGGCCCACAGAATATGCAATTGACAACTTCGACATTAGATGGGCTGACCTTGATAGAATTGAAATTATCAAATCTTGGTGTCGAGAGCCTGCTAATTTTTGTCATCGTCGATCCACAATTTATCCTACTATTGTAGCGGCTACAACCACCCTAAATTTTTTTTCCTTAGCTTCATTTTGGAGCCACCCTACCAACCATACTTAGCAGCATGTCTTTCATTGTCAAGTACATAGGCTTCATTTGTTTTTCAGTGGCTTGCCAGCCTGTGCATATCAGTTTGCTTCACTCCCTTCATAGGTTGCCATTCCAGACTTAAGCTATTTTCTGGCTGAGTAGCTCCCTTAGAAAATTGCACAATTATGGAGGGGAAACAACCATCCCTCACAAAATTGCACAAAAATGCTGGGCAGCCTGCTGAGCTCCAAAATTGCGCAGAACAGTCAGACAGGCTTCCTTGAGAAAACTACGCAATCTGGCTCGACACTGCAGCTCAACCCAGAAATTGCACAATTATGGAAAGCAATCACCTACTAACCCCATAAATTACGCAATCCCTTAGGGAAAACTAGCCCTACTTAGCCCAGAAAGTGTGCAAATCCCTCACCCAGTCTTGTAGGCTGTTGCATGTGCCTTCAGGTTGACCAGTTCCCTCCCGGACCCAACAAACTTGAATTTCATGCATGGGCTGCTCTTCCCGAAATAACAAAAAGAAACATGCAAAAAGCATCCCTATATTTTAGGGATCTATTTTTAACAGTTGGAGGTTACACGTAAAGATCGTTTTAGAAACTTCCCTCCAAGTGTTGCTTTTTCCTAGATTTTTGGCATGCGTGTCATGAGCCTCAAACTTATTTATTCGACGCTACAGAGCTCATTCTTCACATAAATCTTGGAGCTTTGACATCCCATAGCACATCTAGGGGTCTTTGGCACATCCAAATCATCTATTTCCAGGTAAGTCCACTTTACTTGTCTCTTGCTGGATTTCTGTTGCTTTTTATGTTTTGGCTTGTGTGAGTGCTGTCTGCTTGATTTCTGTGAACGCTTGCTGTCGTTTACATGCATGTTAGCTTGTATAATCACCATTTCAGTTTTCGTTTGCATCTCATTGCTATCGCATGCATGACACTATTTTTGCACTGACGGTCGCCGATTCGGCGACCCGATTCACACACAAGCATGTTTTCCTGTTTTTTGAATCTTGCATTCACTGTTTGCATGCATTATCATTCAATCTTGCTTACATTCAGTTTCACCATGAATTCAGATCTTTATATGTTTTCAGTCACCCGTCGGCGGGTCTGGGCAATCTTGGCTCGGGCCCTGCCTTGCCCGGACAACATTGCTCATTTTTGAGAGGGAAGGCTTTTCCTTCATCCCCAAAAATGCGCAAAACTAGCGAGACACTGTCCTCTAGGCTTGCTTTACGGAATTTTGAGAGGCAGTGCTCCGCTGACCCAGAAAATTGCGCAATGAAGTCCTTGGGCCTGCATGCCTTGTTGACTAAAATTGCACATTGCGCAATCTCAACACCCAGCAGGTCAACCTGAATTGCGCATTGTGCAATTCCAGTAGTCAACCAATCTCCTGATAGTTTGGAATGCCAATTGAACAATACTTTCCATCAGTCTCTTGGGTATACTGCAGGTCATTCCTCAAGTTTGCTTTGGTTTTCAATTGATAAATTCCTTGCCATGCATTTCGCCATATCTCCAGGTATAACAGGTGTTCGTCCATCTCTCAGCAGTTCAGGTTCAATGGCATCCAAGAGA
This sequence comes from Pinus tabuliformis, assembly GCA_031772625.1. NCBI lineage: Eukaryota > Viridiplantae > Streptophyta > Pinopsida > Pinales > Pinaceae > Pinus > Pinus tabuliformis. The sequence goes on along the minus strand of CM062818.1, from coordinate 911,534,302 downwards.
GCAGGGTCAAAGGACACCGATGAAAGTGCAACTAGAGATGCAGTTGAGCAAGTGTTTAAGAGTTTGTCGATTTATGAAGACACCAAGCTGCTCGTAGACAAAGACATCAAGCTGAAATGGCAGGACATCAATGATCTATTCTCAGGCACATTTGAGGAAGATCTTGAAGACCACAGGGTCTATGTGAACATTCACAAGTATGGCTTGTACCAGATTTCATGCAAATATCCTGCGTTTCCATGATACATTGGATCGTCTCGCACACTGATCCCGAGATGATGGTGTTAAGAAGTGTCAGCAGGACAAATATTGCTACCTTTAGGGCACAATACTATCAACAAATGCACCACTTGCCACAACCAGTGATCATAATGGAAACACCCTTCAATAGACCCAGCAGTAGTGCCAACTCTAGGGATATCTTGAAGAGCTGGGTGAAGGCGCCAACCAAGTTTATGATGACACCCAACCAGATTTACAAGACGAAGATACTGCCGAAGGCATATCAGTACTTGGTCATCTTTGCATGCTGCTTATATGACCAAGAGTGCACAGAGACCTTCCCGCAGAGTTGGGTGATTGAATTTGACCAACTAGCCAGTGAAGGAAAACCATGCAGCTGGTCTGACATGTTGGCTCACAAGTTGAACGAACAGGTGACAAGAGCCCGACAACTGCCCAAAGGTTAGCAAGCAGAGATCTACATGTCTGCATACATAATTCTGGATTCAATCTATGCCCGTTAGAAGTTCCAAGGCTTGAAGTGGGCATGGACATCAGTGAAAACCTCTATACATACTTATTGATTTTTTTTTTTTTTTTTATATTTTATTATTATTATTATTATTTTCGAATGTAGCTTCCGTGGAGTCATCGCACAGTTGTTAGACCATTTTATCACCTCAGTGTATAAGATGATATTTGAGTAGGATCCACCTTGCATGTTGAAGGCACTGATTGACATAGTAGATTGGTATGCCTCACCTTTTGACATCTACATATGGATGTACAACGTGGAGAAGCCTCTGCATGTTTTACCAGAGTTTTCGATGGACAAGCTCATCATGCAAGAAGTGTCTTACCACATCTTAGCAGGAATGTTAGATAGACTGCATCGGAAGAAGAAGGCACCCTGGCCCACTCTTCTGTTGTGGATTGGGTTGTACGAGATACAAAATCTCAAGCATGCTGATGCTGAGATAGAAGAGTTCAAAAGATTTACTTTCGGCAATAGAAGCTTCAATCCATACGACCCACATTACTTTGTAAAGGATCATTGTGCGAGAGTGAAATTTCCTTGGATCCACGGGGCATGTCATTGGGCTGAGGAAGAACCATGGAGATATTATCACAGCTTGTCCACAACCAATGAACCGGTCGACATCGCTGTGGAATAGTTAGTGAAGTAACATCTAGGAGAGCGCCATCATCAGCAGTAGCAGACGGTAACATAACTACACATGACAAAGGCAAGAGAAAGATTGTGGACAGCACAGAGGTAGACCAAAGCTTCAAGTTCAAAGCAGGCCCACATGTGGAGAAAGAAACTTTGGAGATAAAGGTGAAGAGGCAACAATGTGAAAAGGAAGAGACATAAGCAGAGGATGGAGGAAAAAGTGAAGGAGTTGCAAGAGTTGAAGCAGAAACTCCAGGAAGAACAAGAGCTGCATAGATAGGAGAAGGAAGCGCAATAGGGATAGACACAACAAGAGACACAACATGCAAAGATTGAAGAAACTACACCCATACAGGTGGTATATTCATCCGAGCTACTGGAAAAAAGCAGACAGGGTGAGCAGTTGCAGGGGCAGGACTTCACTCAAGAGATTGAAAATATACTTAAGAAAATATATACAGAGATGGAGTAGCTAGAGTTAGAACAAGACATCGACCTCATGCCTTACAACCAAGAGGTCAACTCACCGGCTTCACTAGATCCGGAAGCAGAGAAAGTCCTGAGCAATCAAGGAGATACTAATATCCTTGAAGACAATCTGGAAGCAGATATGCACAACATATCATTTAATGAGTCCCACCATAGAGTTGTGCAATTGCACAGAGTGACTACTCTAGATGTCCACACATCTCCTTCACAATTTGAAGAATTAGTGATCGTATTTGATGTGCACAAGCATCCAGAAGCATTGGCCGATGCTACCAGAGCATATGCTGAAGCCACTAGCTCCAGTGTTTGCTTCTTGATAGAAGAGAACGAGCGAATGGCTAAGGAGTTTAAGAAGGTGATACTGGATGAAGTATCATCCCTTGAGACAATCATGCAAATGTTGTATTCCAGATTTGGTACCGTGCATAAGGAAGTTGTCCATCTGAACAGTTGGCAGCAACGCTGTGCTAGGAGAGCATGTTTCTTGTCAAACCTGCATATTGTTGTCGACCGCATGCAAACATGGACAATGAGATACAAGGGAGCCCTATTACACTTGCCCAAGTTGATGAAGCCCAAGGTGGTTGAATTGAAGGCACACATCCAGAGTTAGATCCAGAACTATGAGGAACTCCTGCATCTCATCACCAGTTTGTAGGCTTCCCATGCAAGGGTGTTCAGAAGTATGGATGTTGTTGTGTGCGCTCATGCGATCTATTGGGAAACTCACCGAGGAAAAGACAAAGAATCAAGTATGACAGGAGCTGGACACGTAATTCGACGTGTTGATGCGCATAGACACCAGCGCAGACACTATGCATTAGTATGTCGCTAGTCCGATCGCACTCAAGAAAATGATGCATATGTTATCAGATGAGTTGGACATAGGATCCAAATCAATTTACCCGGACACAACAGAGGCAAGAGTTTGTTTCCAGAAAGATGTCACCACAAAGTACACAGACACCATCGCGGACTACCAAGCTTGGCATCAGTTCGCCACAGTCGACCATCATGAGGATGTCGAAGAGTTGGTCTTCCCACAGTTGTCTGAGTCTTAGTGATGTCTTTCATGGTTTTCTCAATCCATTTTGTCTCACATGGGTACATGTGCACATTGAATGTAGCATCTTGTAAAGTGGAAGTCTAAGCATTGATAGTTGAATGTAACAGTCATAGAGTAGTTGAATAGTCATGAGGGTAGGTGAACAGTCACAAAGGGGAATGTCAAGGTGGTGGGCTCCAGTATTGTAGCAATAATGCTACAATTCCTGGGGCTTCCTGTCTCTTAATTTTATCAACCCGGTAGTTCGTACAAACTTGGAAGCGACGGTGCTATATGCACAAGTACTAGCTCTTGTCGCAGCTGTCACTTGGTCAGCTGGAACAAGTCCGCTAGGGCTCAAGCCAACTTCTATAGGCTCTCAGGAGAAGCTTGCTAATTGATGGACGAAAGCTATTCTCAAAGGAAAACTACTCTACTTGACAAAATGGACTGAAAGCAAATCAAAGCATGTAAACCTAGGAAACCCTAATTTAACTAGTCTAACCTCTATAATGCAAAGAATGTGAATGAAACCTCTACCAATGCCGCTGTTACCTCTAATAAGTGGAAATGCATGGATCTAAGCTACTTGCATCATAAAAGACATGTTTTTGTATTTTTCCTTTAAGTGGATGGAATGATTGTGATTTTGTGCTAACTAGGGTTTGGTTGTGCAGATGTGATGCGGAAGGAAGGAAAGCTTGGGAAAGGTTGGGGAGGCTAGGAGAGGTCCCCAGAGATCCTTAGCATCAGTCCACAGAGGTTCCTCACGTTCAGAGGCTCAACAACCGAGTGAGTGGCCTCCTACAGGATGTCTGCAGGGGATTCTACAGGAAACGCAGGGGTTTCTACAGGAAGGTCTGCAATTCTTCTACAGGATGTTCTGAAATGGGATGTTTGAGGATGGACGGTTGATGGAAGATGCATGGATGGTTATGGAGGTAGGATGGGGGTCTGAAGTGATCCAGGAGCTGATGGATGGAGTGGTGAGATGATGTGGAAGGCTGACTTGCATCAACGAAGGTTTAGGCAATGGAAGAGCAAGAAGGTAGGATTACGTGGCAAAAGAGCAGATGGGAGATGAGGAAACAAACTTGGTGATGGGGAAGCTGATCTGGACGAGGCTTAGATGAACGAGGAGGTGATGAAGGTGCCCTGCATAGTGTTTACAACTGAACCAACAAAGTCATGCAAGAAAACAAAGATCTAGTTATAAAACCTATGACCTAGTTACTTCACTCTAATCTGACCTAACAACAAAGGAAATGAACAAAAGTCTATTTGCAGTGAAACCATGTGAAACGATTATGAAACTAAGTGATTATAAACCTAAACATGCATCCAAACTGATATCGAGTTCTGCAAATGAGATTCAAACACTAATGATTGCATGGTGAAGCAAAGAAAGTGTTTTTGTTGGTAGCAAAGTCACATTGGTCCCAGCTCATGATTCCACAAAGGGGGAGGTGAGATCCAAGGTGTTTGGCAGCCTTTTTCTGAAGATCTTCCCTGTGATTAACCTATCAAGCAAATCTGAACATTAAAACCTTTTCTAATCATCAAAAGCAACCTAAACAACAACACAACATTTAAATCTAAATAGCAGATTTTATTATGAGAATGCAGCAAACACATGTAAAGATAAACAAGGGAGGTACTGGCCGCTTGAGATGGGCCCAACCCCAAGAGCTACAGCCTCCCAAGAGAGATTTAGAGCTGGTGTAAAGCTGGATTCATCTTTATTAAACAAGAATGAAGAGTTACATCAAAACTGTCCACAAGAAGAACTTGAACATGAGCTGAAAGCAAAGCTAATCCATGGCCTACAAATCGAATTACAAAATGACTAACTACTGGCTAACTACTAGCTACAAAATGACTACCCACTAGCTAACCAAAATGAGGCCCCAAGCCTTCTTATTTATACAATTTGAGGACCCAACAGTCCTCCTAAAAGTTAGGGACTTGGCTGCCCAAGACTTGGAGTTAACAGCAGTCCAACTTGACTTGCTTGGCTGCCCTTGAGCTGATTGATTCGGTGGCCCTTGAACTCCGAGCTGATGGTGGAGAATTCGAGGTAAGGGCCCATAAATGAGGGGGACACCTTCCTACAAATCCTCTAGCTTGTTCTCCCACGAATTTGGCTGCCAAGTGCTCATTAAGACCTTCAAATTTGTCTCCAAGTTGACCAACAAGGCTACACAAAGCACCCATTAGACTTGTGGGCATAATGACTAACCAAATTCACTCTATTAACATAAAAATAATCAAAAACATGCAATAAACAAATGAGAATGGTGGACTAAGCCAAATTAGGAGGTTGAATGAGCCCAAATAATTGTACATTTTTGGGGCTCATCATCACCCCCTACTGAAAGTGTTGCTCATCCTCTGAGCAACCAATCTCTCTCCTCATCTTTGATGGCCCTGATGGCCTCCTTGTCATGCCAAGCTTCTGAAGTGATGTCCTCTTCTCTGTCATGAAACCATGCTTCTTTGCTTTTTCCCACTACTTGCTCCTTTTCCTAAAGAATTCTCAGCTTGGGTATGATTGTGCAAGTATATTCAATCTGATGGCGGAAATGGTGGTGAAAGGAGATGAAACCAGTGGAGGATGGAAGAAAAGAGTGGTTGCATGCCTCCTCAACAGACTTCAAGCTTCAAATCCCTCTCCATAATTGATTCTAGCCTGCTAAAAGGCTTCTACAGGATGTTTTTGGTAAAAATACAGAACTTCCTGTAGAAAGTCCTGTAGCTTCCTGTAGAAGGTTGAACCGTGACTAAATTGTGCCCGAACCTTGAAAGAAATGAGTGTTCATGGAGGGGATGGATGTCCTTAGGGTGGCCAACACAGGTGCTGCCTCCTTAGCTAAAATCTCGGCCGATTTCTCCTCTTGCTGCCCTCTTTTCAAACTTCCTGTAGAAACAGTCCTGTAGTGGCTTTTTCTGTCTTCCTGTAGAAACAGTATTCACTGTTTTGGCCTGCTTGGCTGAGGGTGCCTTCTCCTTGAACTGTGCTGCCTGAAAGCTGACGAATCCAACATGAATGGCAAGTCTAATGTATTATAAAAGCACACAAGTACAATGAACTGCCCGAGAATATATAGTGCATGCAAAATCTGGATGGGAAAGAGTGTTTCCAGTCCTTTAACTGAATCGAACGGCATTCTTAATCTTGGATTTGAACTCTACTAAGAATTAATAACAGAAGCAGAGCAGAACATAAGATAGATCAAGGGCAGAGAAAATATGACTTGCTCACATATCACTGCTATGAATCAGCATTTCCCTTCAATCTGCAATTGCTTCAAAACAGGCCAAAAATGAGAATTCCCAAGTTGTGTTTCAAGCTGCTGTATAACCAGGAGTAGAGCAAAACTTCATACCGAATCACACTTTTAAGATGCAGCTGTTGTGTCATTTGTTCTTTGGGGCAATGCTGTAGACATAGCAAGGTTTGCATAGGTATTAGCAGCTTTTTCTCTCAAAGCAAATATAGTTGACAGTGGTGTGCATAGAAGGTCCAAGATGGGTCAGACCACCCCATCTTTGATCATTTGTAACGCATTCTCAGGTAAACTTGAAAGATTTGAAGTGCCCCAATGGCTGCTAATTTTGACTTCAAATGAACATTGGAAATCATTTCAAGAAGTGGAAATACAACCTCCTCTTTGAGCAATGCAGCGTTGTTTTGATCTGTTAAACCTATCTCTGACAACTTACTTGCCATAACAATCTTCATTGTTTCAGACCCTTCTCTCAGGTTCTGTATCAAGGGCTTGAAATAGTCCGCCTATGCCATTTGCAGTACATGATGCTCACTGCATGGGAGATTCTCCAGAACTTTGTTTGCATCCTTAGCAGTTTTAGGATTGTCACTATTTGACATTGTTACAAGGAGGAGGATACAACCTTGTACCTTGCCAATCTGTTCATACACAGCCATATCCTTTGAAAGCTCTAAAAGCAATTCCACGACTTTCATACCCTCTGCAATATCCCGTGCAAGTGAACGAACAATAAAATAACATGATCCACCTCAGCTATTTTCACCTTTCTTCGAGCTCCAAACTTGATGAAGAGAAACTCAGGCTTCTCTGCTCTGCTGCACTTTCCTGTAGAAGACCCCACCCGTTTCCTGTAGAACGTGATTGCATCGGTGGGTTAAAAAAATATGGCCGAGAAAGCTTGGTGGAGGATGACAAGTTAATAGATTGTGCAGACTTCAGTTGATGATGTGGCAAGTGCAGATGAACAACAGCCTTTGAATTTCAGCTGAGCGCTCAGATTACATGCGTGATTTTTGGGGTGAGGTGGCACATACGTGTGCTAGCCCATGCAATTGTTGTGCCATCATGAACTGCAGTTGTCAACTGTGTGTTCTCTGCCTGTGATCTCATCCATCAGTTGCATTGGAGTTAGACTGCCCACATTTTTTTAAATTTCACGTGCATGACTGACCCATGCATGTGGCGTGACTTCTCGTGAGTGCTAGAGAACTGGACATCAAGTGAACCTTCCTAAATTCGTGGCTTAATTCCACCATCCCATCAATTCATGCAGTTTTCAAATTAAATCTATGCAATAGAAGAATGAGATCAGTCACATACCTCGAAGTCGAATGGCTGCCGTGAGCTGTTGTGGGCTGTCATTGCTGCATGAATTTGATTTTATGGTTGCATGATGGCTTGGTTGCTGATTCATGGCTGGTTTCCTTGTGCAGGTGTCCTCTGGCCAGATGCATGCAACAAAAGTTCATTTCCACGTTCAGATCTGCACCCTCAAACTGCTGCCATTGAATTTTCACAAGACCAGAACTTCTTTTTGCCATTTCTCCCAAATGGTAGATCGGATCGATCTGAAACTTGGGGAGCATGTTCCTACCATCATTATGCATCTCCCATAGCAAATTCGTGATCAATGGATGCACAAATTTTGAGAAAAATGGAAAATGGCTGAAGATTTCAGAGGTCGATTTCTCGGAAACCGTGCATCAGAATCGGCTGAAACTGCTTGGGTAGGCTACTATCACCCATGTGTATCTCCCCATGAAACAGGTTTTGAAACGGATGCACGGTTATGGAGAAAATGCAAAAATGGCTGATGGTGATGGAGGCTGATTTCTTGGAAACCGTGCACCGGAATTGCATGAAACTGCTCAGGCCTGTTTTCATCAACCTTGTAAAATTCCCCATAAAACGGTTTGTCAAAAGGATGCATGGTTTTCAAGTTATGGCAAAAACAAATTTGGTTCTATGGATTTTTGCCTCAAGGCTTTTTGCATGTGCTTGCATGGGATGACAAAATGAATTTTGTTTGTGATGCAGGTATGGAGATGATGGAGGAGGAGTTGGAAGATGGCATGAGGGCTTCTGAACACTTGAGGAAGCTACCATGCTCGCCAAACCACTTTTTGAAATGCATGCCTAGTTTCCCACAATTTCTACAGGAAGATCCTGTAGAAGCACAATGAGAAGCACAAGGAGGTGAAAAAATGATGGATGAAGGCAAGGGATGGACACACAAGTGCTTGCAGGCCTAACCAATAGACTCCCACCATCAGATTCACTTTTGAAATTGGATTTGGCTCGTCCAAAGGTTCTACAGGATGTTTCCTGTAGAAATACAGAGCTTTCCTGTAGAAGACACAGTTTTGAGGAAAGAAGCATAATGACATGAAAAATATGATGGAAAAGGGGTGAGGAATGGAAACATGGATGTGGGTAGGCCTCATGGACATATTCCAAGCCTTCAGGTCCTCCTCGGAGATCAATTTGGCTTTTTTGTAAGCTTCCTGTAGAAGATACGAAACTTCCTGTAGAAGGCACAAAAACTCCTTTGTCTTTGATTTGAGTGCTCCTCCTGTCATGAAATGTCCTTCTTTAACCTGCAATGTCATTGCTGCAACATAAAATTATTCAATGATGATTAGCTTTATTTTTCTTTTTCTTTTTTTTCTCTTTTTTTTTTTGAAAAACAACTAGGGCGCCTCATGGAGGTTTTCACCCTAATTGCCTGCCTTGGGCGCCTCCAAGGGAGGTTTTCACCCAAAGATATTTTTCTCTTTTATTTTCTTTTCTTTCCAACCCATTGACCGCCTCATGGAGGTTTTCAATCAATGAGCCAATCTAAGGCGCCTCCGAGGGGGTTTTCACCTTAGATTTTTATTTTTCTCTTATTTTCATTTTTTCATTTCTTTTTTCTCTTTTTTTTTCTTTTTTCTTCTACCCTACCCTACTTGAAAAACAAAATCATTTTCAAGTATAAGAATACTTCCAATGGAGCCATGTGCACATCGAGATTAGAGAAAGAATGATGTGAAGGCTCGAAATGCATGCTTGGACAAGTATCCAGATCTCAGAGACCAAATGACCTGGCGTTGAAGGGATCAAACAAAGCTGAGGAAGAAAGCACTGCTGCAACTTAGTGACCTTATGAAACCATATCTCAATATAGCTTTGATATCCTTGGTTCTTTTGCTGATCTGGATCATTCTTCATGTCACCTTCTATCATGACCTTATGATCTTCCTCTTTTTGTTGATCTTTATCTTGAGTACATGGAGGATTTGATGGTAACCATGAGGGATCTCTCTTGATCTCTGATTCTGATCTCTTCTCTTCATCAAGTGCAGCCCATGGTTCTTTGATCTTTTCTTTTGGATCTTCTTTTGCCTTTGGTCCTTCAATGCTTTCAAGATGATCTCTTTTTTGCAACACTCTTCCTGAGCTTTGGTGAAGATCATTGGGCTCAAGAGGAGTTGTTTGGATATGTTGTGCCTCAGATTTGCAATGGGGTTGAGCTACTCCATTGCATGGCTTTGGAAATGGTACGGGTAGATGAGTGGAGGTGTGAGTTTGAGATGGAGATGGATGGCATTGTGGTTGGGTAGGCATTTGGGGTTGCCTTGGTGGAGGAGGAGGCGATGGTTGTGGATGAGCAGGTGGTGGAGGAAAATGAGCGGGATGAGAGTTATACTGGGGCCTCCACTCCTGATAAGGTGCATTCCACTGAGGTTGTGGCTGAGCATAAGAGTGAAATGAATGAGCAACTAGTTGGGCATAATATGGATCTGTGAAGGAACAAGGAGAATATGACCAAGGAGGAGGTGTAGACCAGGAAGGATGAGCAGGGGGATCCCAAGAAGGCATGAAAGTGGCTTGATAAGGGTCATAATAGGTCTCGGGTATCCCTTGCATCTCCTGCTGGTAAGATCTAGGTCCATGTGGCCTCCTTTGGTTCATATAATAGAGTGATTCAGTGGCTCCCTTGGCTCTTTGATATGCAGCTTTGATTCTGGGCAAGGAAGGGCACTGATCTGTAGGATGGTATTCTTCACATACAAAACACACTTCTAGGGAGTGCATTGGACATTCGTTCCTGGGATGATTTTTAAGGCACCTAGGACAAAAAATGACCAAAGCCCTCTTGGCTTCTTCTTGCTTCTTTTGGATCTGCAAGGTATCCAGTTGCATGGCAAGAAACTGCCTCATATCTCTCTTGAAATCTTTGATCTGATTTTCAAATTCATCCTTGGACAAGATGTTGCTCTCAACATTTCTGCTTGTAGCCATTTGCTTCAGAGGAATGTTTCTTCTTCTTCTCCCCTAGAGGTTCTTCAGATATGTCTTGATGTCCACCCAGGGGTCCTTTCATCACAGCCATCGAAGGAGAACGTTGGCTGTGTGAAGCAGTGGGGGTGTTGTGCAATCATTTTTCTAACTTATCTCTACTCCTACAAGGCATGAAATAGATTGAACGACAACTAACTATCTTGCGAAATTGAAATGAAAGCAGGAAAGGACTACTCTATTTTGCTCAAATGAAATTGCAAGAATGAAATGCTAGTCTACGCTTGCGGAATTGAAATGCTAATCTACGCTTGCAGAAAGGAAATTGCGGAATTGAAAGGCTATTCTAGGAAAGCAGGAAATGCTAATCTATGAAAGCGGGAAATGCTAATCTATGAAAGCAAGAAATGCTAATCTACTTTTGCATAAATGAAATTGCATAATGGAAATGAAATAAACTACTTAGCAGAAGGTTGTAGTAGAAAATAGAAGAATAGCAACAATCACCAATACTCTGCCGCTTCCCCGGCAACGGCGCCAAAAAGATGGTGGGCTCCAGTATTGTAGCAATAATGCTACAACTCCTGGGGCTTCCTGTCTCTTAATTTTATCAACCTGGTAGTTCGTACAAACTTGGAAGCGACGGTGCTATATGCACAAGTACTAGCTCTTGTCGCAGCTGTCACTTGGTCAGCTGGCACAAGTCCGCTAGGGTTCAAGCCAACTTCTATAGGCTCTCAGAAGAAGCTTGCTAATTGATGGACGAAAGCTATTCTCAAAGGAAAACTACTCTACTTGACAAAATGGACTGAAAGCAAATCAAAGCATGTAAACCTAGGAAACCCTAATTTAACTAGTCTAACCTCTATAATGCAAAGAATGTGAATGAAACCTCTACCAATGCTGCTGTTACCTCTAATAAGTGGAAATGAATGGATCTAAGCTACTTGCATCATAAAAGACATGTTTTTGTATTTTTCCTTTAAGTGGATGGAATGATTGTGATTTTGTGCTAACTAGGGTTTGGTTGTGCAGATGTGATGCGGAAGGAAGGAAAGCTTGGGAAAGGTTGGGGAGGCTAGGAGAGGTCCCCAGAGATCCTTAGCATCAGTCCACAGAGGTTCCTCACGTTCAGAGGCTCAGCAACCGAGTGAGTGGCCTCCTACAGGATGTCTGCAGGGGATTCTACAGGAAACGCAGGGGTTTCTACAGGAAGGTCTGCAATTCTTCTACAGGATGTTCTGAAATGGGATGTTTGAGGATGGACAGTTGATGGAAGATGCATGGATGGTTATGGAGGTAGGATGGGGGTCTGAAGTGATCCAAGAGCTGATGGATGGAGTGGTGAGATGATGTGGAAGGCTGACTTGCATCAACGAAGGTTTAGGCAATGGAAGAGCAAGAAGGTAGGGTTACGTGGCAAAAGAGCAGATGGGAGATGAGGAAACAGACTTGGTGATGGGGAAGCTGATCTGGACGAGGCTTAGATGAACGAGGAGGTGATGAAGGTGCCCTGCATAGTGTTTACAACTGAACCAACAAAGTCATGCAAGAAAACAAAGATCTAGTTATAAAACCTATGACCTAGTTACTTCACTCTAATCTGACCTAACAACAAAGGAAATGAACAGAAGTCTATTTGCAGTGAAACCATGTGAAACGATTATGAAACTAAGTGATTATAAACCTAAACATGCGTCCAAACTAATATCGAGTTCTGCAAATGAGATTCAAACACTAATGATTGCATGGTGAAGCAAAGAAAGTGTTTTTGTTGGCAGCAAAGTCACATTGGTCCCAGCTCATGATTCCACAAAGGGGGAGGTGAGATCCAAGGTGTTTGGCAGCCTTTTTCTGAAGATCTTCCCTGTGATTAACCTATCAAGCAAATCTGAACATTAAAACCTTTTCTAATCATCAAAAGCAACCTAAACAACAACACAACATTTAAATCTAAATAGCAGATTTTATTATGAGAATGCAGCAAACACATGTAAAGATAAACAAGGGAGGTACTGGCCGCTTGAGATGGGCCCAACCCCAAGAGCTACAACCTCCCAAGAGAGATTTAGAGCTGGTGTAAAGCTGGATTCATCTTTATTAAACAAGAATGAAGAGTTACATCAAAACTGTCCACAAGAAGAACTTGAACATGAGCTGAAAGCAAAGCTAATCCATGGCCTACAAATCGAATTACAAAATGACTAACTACTGGCTAACTACTAGCTACAAAATGACTACCCACTAGCTAACCAAAATGAGGCCCCAAGCCTTCTTATTTATACAATTTGAGGACCCAACAGTCCTCCTAAAAGTTAGGGACTTGGCTGCCCAAGACTTGGAGTTAACAGCAGTCCAACTTGACTTGCTTGGCTGCCCTTGAGCTGATTGATTCGGTGGCCCTTGAACTCCGAGCTGATGGTGGAGAATTCGAGGTAAGGGCCCATAAATGAGGGGGACACCTTCCTACAAATCCTCTAGCTTGTTCTCCCACGAATTTGGCTGCCAAGTGCTCATTAAGACCTTCAAATTTGTCTCCAAGTTGACCAACAAGGCTACACAAAGCACCCATTAGACTTGTGGGCATAATGACTAACCAAATTCACTCTATTAACATAAAAATAATCAAAAACATGCAATAAACAAATGAGAATGGTGGACTAAGCCAAATTAGGAGGTTGAATGAGCCCAAATAATTGTACATTTTTGGGGCTCATCACAAGGGTCACCCGACCCTTTTCTATTTATAGTACCTCATAACTCATTGTAGAGGTTTTTGGGCAGCCAAGCTTCCTTTAGTAGTATCTTAGAGAAAGCTTGGAGAGTATTGTAATGAGCCTTGGCTTCTCCACAGTGCAGAGCTAGTACATCTCTTTGGAGGAGCAGGCGGCATTGACAATAACATTTCGTTATCGGGACTAGTGGTTATTCATGGTTGTACTGTATGTTTGGAACTTTCTCTTCTTAATATAGCAGAGCCAACACATTTCATGTATGTGTTGTTATTGTACTTCAGTTAACTTGGTTACTCTAATGATATATGTATATGTTTTCTTACGCATGTATGTATAAACTCTTTCTGTATATGTATGTATGAATCTTACTGAGATGTGCTGTTTGATTAACCATCACTTTGGATTATTGGTTTTCCTATCTTCCAATTCGTGATGCATCTTTACTTGTGTGTTTCCATCCAAGCTGTGTGTTTACACAAGTTTCCAAGAAGCACACTCGTTCCACCTTCCGTGTGTTAGAACCATTCATGCACCTTCCTTGGCTTGCTACGCATATCACACCCTTGCTACCAAAAAGGCAATCTTACTTACCTCTATGCGCAACTGCGGTCAAGGCAATATTGTATGACCCGCTGCTAGGAATCCTACACCAAACGGTCTGAGGTCTAGTTGGGACTTCTTACCGGGGAGATCCCCTGACATGTTGGCGGGTATCGCACCATCAACATTTATGGTGCTAGAAGGAGGGCCATATTATAAACTTTGTCCTCTCATGTAGTTTTGAATCTTCGCACATCTATCATGGATACTATCAGACTCGTCCCTTCGTGATGTTTTTCGCATAACGAACCTCTCGACATCACGAGGGAGTTTTGTTATCTCTTATCAAATTTGACGTATGATGGTGAAGGCGAAGTGGCCTGGCCTGTGTACTTACAAGACTTCTATGCATTTCTCAATGATGCAGATGACTTCTCTGATGAAGAGGTCAACCTGCTGCTTGCTAACACACTTTGCGAATCCCCATAATGGTGGTGCTGGAGTCTGCCACCCAGCAATGTGCACTCACTTGAGTAGTTCTGTTATCTTATTAAATCTACTTTCCATCATTTTGATCTAGAACCTCTTGAAAAAAAATTGTTAAAACAATGGAAGACCCTGCAAGAATCGCCTATGGATTTTTGAGACCGCTTCCGTGTGTTGCAGTTTCAAGCTCCGAAAAGTCAGATGAAATTCCAGCATCTCATGGACAGATTTGAATATTGTCTTACCAAATATGTCAAACCCAAGAAGAATTTCAAGCTCAAACCCCGCTCAGCATACTTCGGTGATGGAGCTATGCAATCATAGATGAACATGGTCGCTGTCACAAGTCACTGTCCAACGTCCCCTCATCAAGCAGCCCACCATTACAGAGTGATGTGGGAGGACATGCACACACATCCATTCAATTATCACATCCTCCCAACATCACTTCTCTCAATTTTCGCGTAGACTTGGTTGCGAAACCCATGGGTTGTCACATGCATGTCTTACCTCAACCTCCGTCTTCGTGTTCTGCTGATCCTATAGATTGCACTGTCTTGTGTTCTTCCATTTCAGACTCTATACTTGTTGTGAACAAGGATTAAACTATCAAAATATTTGGTGTTGCACAAACAACCTGCGCTGTCATTCATGAAGAGTATAACGGGAGCTTGAGCATCAACCTGTGACGAAGGATGATTCCCTTCTATCCGCACCTCCTCTGTTTTTTCCTGACATCTTTGGTGATTCTGCCATCTCTGATTTCACTTGTGTATCTCAGTCTATGGATGAACCCATTGTTGATCATTTGTAGAACACACTGGATGTAAGTCCATCATCCGATAATGGAGAGGACAAATTATTCTTTGAAAATCCACTTTATTTTTCATCTACCTTTTCTGGAAATGCAGAGGGTGAATTTTTATGCTTCTCATCTACCCCTCTGTTTGATTCATTAGATCTTGAAGATGGCGATGAAATTGTTGATTTTTCTAATCATAGCTGTCGTGATCTATTTACCCTCGTATTTGATCACGATGATGATTCTATCAGATAAAAATCAAACTTGAATTAAAAGAAGGAGTTGCAGCTCACAGGTGAGTACTGCACCTGGAGACTGCACTCAAACAAATAAGAGACTCTCTCTCCGTTCACTCTACCTTTCATCAAATGAATATTACAATATTAAATACATCACTAGAAATTAGGTAGTTGTAAACAAACTCCTAAACTCTAGGAACAAATCCTAAACTAAGGAGATACGTTACAACTATGTAACCATTTCTCCATTAATACAAAATAATATTGATTATTTTTAACTCCCCCCCTTAATGGAGAAAGGGTTATCCCGAACTCCTAGCATCCCTCTAAATAATTCAAACTTCACACGCCCTAGAGGCTTAGTAAAAATATCAGCTAAGTTATCACAAGTTTTACAATACTCCACACATATTTCTTTTGACTGTATCTTTTCTAGAACAAAATGAAACTGAGTGTCAATATGCTTGGTATTTTGATGAAAAACTGGATTGTATGCAAGCTTGATGGTACTCTGGTTGTCAGTTTTGATACTAGTTGATTCTTTATGTTCTTCTCCTGCATCGATGAGAAGTCTTCTAAACCAGATAACTTCACATGTGGCTGCACACAATGCTTGGTACTCAGCTTCACATGAAGATAGAGCTACAATACTTTGCTTTTTACTACTCCACGCTATAACCCTGGATCCAACACTAAATGCATAACCTGTGATAGATCTTCGATCATCCAGGTTACCTGCCCAATCAGAATCTGAATAACCTGCGAGAATAACATCAGAAATGTCAGTGTACAAAATTCCATAATTACAAGTACCACTAAGATACCTCAACACACATTTTGCTGCAATCCAGTGACTTTCGAGTGGTTTAGACATGAACTATCTCAACACACTAACAGAATATTCTAGATCTGGTCTAGTTGTCGTCAGATATATCAAACTGCCAACTAGCTGTCTGTACATAGTGGCATCCACCTTCTTAGTGCCATCATCACTGCTCAACTTTAAATTCTGCTGTGATGGTGTTGCTGCTGATTTGCACTGCTCCATTCTGAACCTTTCTAGCAAGCTTCTGGCATACTTCCCTTGAGTGAGAAAAGTTTGTCCAGAATCTTTCCATACCTCCAATCCCAAGCAATAATGAAGATCTCCGAGATCTTTCATCTCAAACACCTGTGACATTTGCTGCTTGATTTCTTTGATCAGATTGTTAGCATTTCCTGTTATGATCATATCATCCACATACAAAGAAATCAAAATAATTTTCCTCTGTTTATTTAACTTGGTATATAGATTTGGATCGTTCAAGCTCCTATGAAAGCCATGCTGTATAAAAAATGAGTCAATTTTCTCATACCACGACCTGGGTGCCTGTTTTAAACCATAAAGTGCCTTATTCAATTTACACACTAGATGCTCCTGCCCCTTTTTCACAAAACCTGGAGGCTGTACTAAATAGATTTCTTCCTTTAATTCACCATTCAGAAATGCAGACTTAACATCTAGCTGGTGTAGCTGCCATTTATGTTTTGTTGCTAAAGAAATTAGCATTCTAATTGTGTTTAATTTGGCTATAGGAGCAAAGGTGTCATCGAAATCTATTCCTTCTTGCTGTGAATAACCCTTTGCTACCAGTCTAGCTTTAAATTTCTCTATACTCCCATCTGCATTTATTTTTGGTTTATACAGCCATTTACATCCTATGGGGGTTTTACCTTCAGGCAACTCAACTAAATCCCAAGTATGGTTTCTGTATATTGATTCAATTTCCTCATGCATTGCAGCCCTCCATGCATCAGATTTGCTTGCTTCTTCATAATTTGCAGGTTCTACAATGTTTAATATTGTAGACATTAAAGCATAGTCTCTCAATTTAGCAGGTAGTCGAGTCTTCCTACCTGATCTCCTTGGTAGAGGACTTACCTCAACTCTGTCTTTTTTAGTGGTTTCTGGGCTTACATCTTCATTGATCACATTATCTGCTACTTCTTCTTCTTGTTTATGCTCTTGCTCTTCATCTTCCTCACTGTTTACTTCTATTAGCAATGGAATGTGGCTATCACTGTTAGAATCCTCCTTTCCTTCTTCAACCTGTTCATGAAAAATAACATCTCTGCTTGCAAAAACCTTGTGAGTCACAAGATTATATAACTTGTATGCCTTAAACTCAGTGCCATATCCAACAAATATACACTTCAGGGCTTTGGGGTCTAACTTCTTCCTATCTGCCTTAGGTATATGAGCATAAGCTTTTTACCCAAATATTCTTAAATGACTAACTGCTGGCTTGAGTCCAAACAATGCTTCAAAAGGGGTTTTGAAGCCTAGACATTTAGTAGGACTCCTATTCTTTAAATATACAACAGTGTTAATAGCTTCTGCCCAAAGACCATTTGATAGACCCTTACCTTGAAGCATACTTCTTGCGCACTCCACAAGAGTTTTGTTCTTCCGTTCTGCTACTCCATTCTGCTGTGGAGTGTGTGGCACTGTAAATTGCTGCACAATCCCATGATGCTTGCAGAAATTCATGAACTCTCCCAACCTGTATTCTCCCCCTTGATCTGAGCGGAGAATTTTTATCCTTTTTCCTGTCTGGTTCTCTATCATAGATTTAAACTCTTTAAAGTACTGAAAGGCTTGACTCTTTTTACTTAGAAAGTACACCCATGAAAATCTAGTGCAATCATCTGTAAATAACAGAAAGTAATATGCTCCTCCTAAAGACCTAGTTTGCATAGGTCCACAAATATCTGTATGCACCAGTTCTAAAATGTCTCTTTCCTTTCTGTTAACATGCAAAGGGAACTCTTCTCTATGCATTTTCCCTAATGCACATCCATCACATTCCAGCTTAACATTATGAAAAACAGGGAGTCCATCGACCATACCTTTCTTCTGAAGTAAGATGAGGTCTTGCAAATTGAGATGGCCGAATCTCTGATGCCAGAGATTTTCGACTGTTGATCCAGCTGCAACCATTGCTTATTGTGGCATACTCTTTGCATCTAATCTGTACAAGCTCCCCACGTGCACTCCTGTTGCAACTGTTTCCATCTGGCTATCCTTAATGACACAATTATTCTTAAAGAATTGAACTTGCATGTCCTGGTCAGTAATCATTGAGACAGAGACCAATTTTTTCTTAATTCCTGGGACATATAATACATTTTTAAGATGTCTAATGTCACCACTAGGTAGCTTCACAGGAATGTCTCCATATCCATTGATCTCATACCCACTATCATCTCCTAGATAAATTTTCGATCCACATGCAGTTTCTTCAAGAAATTCAAAATAGTCCCTCTTACCAGTCATATGTGAGGATGCGCCAGAGTCGACATACCATATGTCGTCCTCATCTCCCTTTGAAGATGAAAGAGCACAATCGACTGTAAATAGTCGAAGTTCGTGGCTATGGTCCTCCTCTTCCCCAGCAAAACAATCCTGATGTTTTCTCTGTTTGCTTCTTCATTCATCTGCCTGCCTCTTATAGCATTCTTTAATCTGATGACTAGGATTTCCACAGTAAAAACATTTTTTAACATAATTATCAGTCGTACCTTTAAATGATCTCTTTTGAAATGTGTTGGCTCCTTTCTGTTGCTGGTGCTGCGGTTGCTGGTGCTGGTGTTGGTGCTGATTCCCTCTGTACTGTCTCCTTTTTGCCATCAAAGCAAGGTCATTGCTCTGAGTTTTTAAATTCTGTCGTCGCTCCTCCTCCTCGAGCAGAATCTCTGTCAGCTCATCAAATGAAGGGGCTTTCTCCCTTGATGACAACCCTGTGATGAACATCTGGTATTCATTAGTCATTCTGTTTAATGTGAGCGTGACCAGATTTGAGTCGGATACCTTCTCTCCGATAGCTCCCAATTTTTCACCCAGGTCCTTAACTCTGGCCATGAATCCAGTAACAGACTCATTCTCCTCCATATTCAATGCAAACAGCTTGCCTTTGAGTGCCAAAACACGATTTGTATTTTGTGTCTCGTAAAAGTTCTTGATCGTTGTCCATATATCAACAGCCGACTTGGAATCTCTGATATGTGGGATAATATTGTCCTTAACGGACATCTTCAATATAACTTTTGCTTTTGTTTCTCTTTTATCCCAGTCTTGTTCTTGGGTCGCTGTTCTAGATATCTGCTCATCTCCCATGACGATTGACCACGCATTTATACTTTCCAGCAAAGTTTTCATTTTGAACTTCCAGTTGGAGAAATTCATTCCATCGAGTTTGCCAGACTCGTGGAGATATGATTCTATACTGTTATTCATTTCTATCCAACTGAACCCTTCAATTGGCCACCACTGGGCAAGTCCGATCTGCTGCCACCGAAAAGATTAGGAATTTCACTGTGCCACCACCGGGCAAATCCGATCTACTACCACCGAACGGATCAAAAACAACTCCAATGCACCACCACCGGGCAAGTCCGATCTGCTGCCACCGAACAGATCGAGGAGCTGCACTGTGCCACCACCGGGAAAATCCGATCTGCTGCCACTGAACAGATCACAGAGCTCTAATTCGCCACCACCGGGTAGGTCCGATCTGCTACCTCCGAGCGAATCAAGGAACCCCAATTCGCCACCACCGGGCAAATTGAATCTGCTACCACTGAGTAGAACTTTCCACGTGCCACCACCAAGCAAGACTGATCTGCAAAAAATCGTAGATTTTTCAAAGAGAAAGAGGTTGGCGCTTCTTTCCAGTCAAAGGCGCTACTTAGCAGCTAAAAATCTGTGCCAGGAAAAAATCGACGCGTCTCATGTTTTCTGGCGCGATTATCAGCTAAAATCTCGCGCCAATGGTGCTTTCTGGCGTGCTGGCACGATTATCTCCGTCGAATCCGCGCCAATGGTGCGACTGTTCCTTAAAAACCCACACCCGCTCGTGCTTCTGCTCTTCTATGGCGCTACTGTGCGTGAAAAATCCACGCCAACTCCTGCTTCTGCTAAAAAAATGGGTGCCAAACCTTTCTTCGGCTTAGAGATGATCAATCATCTGAGACCCTTCACTCCAGGTGTTACTGCAGTCCACCTGATCTTACAGATACTCCTAGCATGCTCTACTGCCACTACAGCTATGTAATTAATGATGCATCCTAAAAAAAAATTGAGGCTATCTCTACCCTAAGCTCTGATACCAAGATAAAAATCAGACTTGAATTAAAAGAAGGAGTTGCAGCTCACAGGTGAGTACTGCACCTGGAGACTGCACTCAAACAAAGAAGAGACTCTCTCTCCGTTCAATCTACCTTTCATCAAATGAATATTACAATATTAAATACATCACTAGAAATCAGGTAGTTGTAAACAAACTCCTAAACTCTAGGAACAAATCCTAAACTAAGGAGATACGTTACAACTATGTAACCATTTCTCCATTAGTACAAAATAATATTGATTATTTTTAACTCTATCGTAGTTGTTTTTTCAAAGCCACCTGTTTATGATGATCTATCTGTCGACGAATTCGAAACCCCATAGAATGTCGAGGCACTTCAACCCGAGCTGATGGTTATGTCAGGTCGTCGTTGTTATGAGGTTTGTTTCACTTCCGATGAGGAAATTGTTGAAACACTCGAGGCTCCTCATCACTTATCTGTATGCTTTGAAGATCAATACCACACACATATTATGCTTCCTCCACTCGAACTACACGATCCCATCGCTCATGTATTGGAGGAATCTTACATAGAAAGCACACGTGCACGACGCAAGTTGTATTTGTTTCTTTTGTTTGCTTGCATGTCGCAGTCAAGAGTATGAGTATACTTAACGTCTTCATGCAGTGTCGTACAACACCATGGTAAGTCCACGGATCGCATGTCATGCACTTGCACTCACTTATGTTTTGTGGATGCATTTAAACTCGGAGTGTGCTTGTCTTCATTGTTATAGCTTTCATGTTTGCTGGTTCACCCATATGTGTTGTTCGCAAACCATACCTTCACCAACATGGGTCGACCAATGCACTGATGGATGCATTGGAAGTATCACTTCACGTGAGCAGGCACATGCATCGTTAGCTTAGGAGTAGGATTAGGGTTTGATTTTGGTTTATTTGCTTTAATGCATGTTTGCTTCTTACCTTGCATGCTTGTTTGTTTGCATACTTGTTTGCTTACTCGCTTTTCTTACGCATTTAATTTTGCTTTTTCTTTGTTTTTTTGTCTGTTTTCTTGTTTACGTCCATAGGTGAGTTTCGCATGAAACTGTGTGTGACTCTTGAAACAAGCTTGGTAAAGTACAAGAGGACTTGTGCAGTTATCAATACTTAGTTATCTGTCGTCTTGCCTCTGTATGAAGAACTTGTTGTCTTCATTCCATGATACATCAATGGAAAATACGTGTTGTTCGAAGTGAAACATGGTGAAAACACAAAGCTTGCGTGCTAACTAGTATCACCTACTATAGTAGGTTGTTTTTGGGTTAATCCTTGTCAGCTCAGTCAAGTAGAGTAAGGTGAGGAGGAAAACCTGAACAAGAATGTTAGAGGTATATACAAACTACTTCTTTGAAGGAACAACCTATTCTGCTCTCAATAAGTCGGGATCCCTCTTCCGCCTATGAAATGAATAAGTGTTATGCACAGTTATGAAAAATGAAAATGAAAATGTGAAAAGTTTCGAAAAAATGAAAAATGAATAAGGCAAAAGAAGAGAAAGGTTTCCTGCGTAGAGAGGTGATTCAAGTAACTTCGCCGGGGCACTGACCAGGCTCGCTGGCAACGGAGTGATGCTTTTGTTCCTCCGTGACTCCGTCGAGGTACTGTCCATGCTTGTTGGCAATGGAGAAACACCAGAGATGAAACTAAAACTATGATGATCATATGGCTTGTGCACCAATATACCCCTCATCCCAATCGAAACAATTATGTTGGCTTGGCTTGGAATGTGTGCCGACTGACCAAGAGCTTTGTAGATGCTATATCTTACAATCAAGCAATTGTGGAGACTATGACGAATAGAGAACTGAACAATACTTCTGGAGGTGTTAGACTTGCTTTTCACGAACAACACCCATTCAGAGAGCTAGAGTTCTACCAGTGTTTTGCCAAGTGTTGTAGCAGCTACGACCACCCTCATAAATTTTTCCTTAGCTTCATTTTGGAGCCTCCCTACCAACCATCCTTAGCAGCATGTCTTGCACTATCAAGTACATAGGATTCATTTATTTTTAAGTGGCCTTCCAGCATATGCATGTCAGTTTGCTTCAGTCCCTTCACAAGCTGCCATTCCAGAATTAAGCTATATGCTGACTGAGCAGCTCCCTCAGAAAATTATGCAATTATGGAGGGGAACCAACCTTCCCTCCAGAAAAGCACAAATCTATTGGGCATTTTGCTGAGCTCCAAAATTGTGCAAAACATTCAGACATGCTTCCTTGAGAAAACTGCTCAATTTGGCTTGGCACTGCAGCTCAACCCAAAAATTGCGCAATTCTGGGAAGAAGTCACTTGCTAACCCCAACAATTGCGCAATCCCTCAGGGAAAACCAACCCATCTCATCCCAAAAACTGTGCAAATACCTCTCCTAGTCTTGCAGGCTATTGCATGTGCCTTCAGGTTGACCGGTTCCCTCCCAGACCCAACAAAATTGATTTGCATGCATGGGTTGCTTTTCTCGAAATAGAAAAAATCAACATGGAAAAAGCATCCCTATGTTTTAGGGATATATTTTTAGCAGCTGGAGGTTACATGCAAAGATAGTTCTAGAAACTTCCCTCCAAGTGTTGCATTTTCCTAGATTTGTGGCATGCGCGGAATGAGCCTCATACTTATTTATTCGACGCTACAAATCTCATTCTTCACATCAATCTTGGAGCTCTGACATCCCATAACACATCTAGGAGACTTCGGCACATCTAGCTCAACTATTTCTGGGTAAGTTCTCTTTACTTGTCTCTTGCATCATTTCTGTTACTTTTTGCGTTTTGGCTTGTGTGAGTGTTATCTGCTTGATTTCTATGAACATTTGATGTCGTTTTCATGCATGTTAGCCTATACAAGCACCATTTCAGTTTTCTTTGCATCTCACAGCTGTCACATGCATGACACTGTTTTTGCACTAACGGTCACCGATTTGGTGACCCGGTTCACAGACATTCATGTTTTCCCGTTTTCTAAATCTTGCATTCACTGTTTGTATGCATGATCATTCAATCTTGCTTACATTCAGTTTCGCCAAGAATTCAAATCTTTATATGTTTTCAGTTGCTCGTCGGGTCTGGGAAACCTTGGCCCGAGCCCTACCTTTGCTCGGACAACATTGCACATTCCTAGAAAATGTGCAAAACTAGCCAGATGGTATCCTCCAAGCTTGCTTTGCAAAATTTTGAGAGGCAGTGCTCTGCTTGCCCAAAAAATTGCACAATGCACTCCCTGGGCCCACATGCCTTGTTGACCAACCTCCCGACAGTCCGGACTTCCAATTTAACAATCCCTGCCATCAGTCTCCCGGGTATGCTGCAGGTCAGTCCTCAAGTTTTCTTTGGTTTTCAACTGACAGATTCCTTGCCATGCATGTCGCCATGTCTCCAGGTATAGCATGTGTTCATCCTTCTCATAGCAATTTAGGTTCAATGGCCTCAAAGAGATCAGGCTCAAAGGACGCCGATGAAAGCGCAATTGGAGATGCAGTTGAGCAAGTTTCTATGAACTTGCCAATTTACAAAGACACCAAGCTACACGTAGACAAAGACATCAAGTTGAAATGGTAGGACATCAATGATACATTCTCAGGCACATTTGAGGAAGATCTTGAAGACTGTAGGGTCTATGTAAACATTCACAAGTCCGGATTGTATCGGATTGCATTCAGATATCTTGTGTTTCCATGTGCGTACATGATACATTGGATCGTGTCGCACATTGATCCCGAGATGATGGTGTTAAGAAGTGTTAGCGGGACAAAGGTTGCTACCTTCAGGGCACAAGACTATTAAAAGATGTACCACTTTCCACAACTAGTGATCATAATGGAAACACCCTTAAGTAGACCCAACAATAGTGTCAACTCCAGGGATATATTTAAGAGCTAGGTGAAGGAGCCAGCCAAGTTCAAGATGACCCCCAACCAGATTTACAAGACGAAGATACTGCGGAAGGCATATTAGTACTTGGTCATCTTTGCATGCCACTTGTATGGCCAAGAGAGTAGAAAGACCTTCCCATAGAGTTGGGTGATCACATTGAACGAACTGGCTAGTGACAACAAGCCATGCAACTAGTCCGACATGTTGGCTCTGAGGCTGAAGGAACATGTGACAAGCACTCGACAGATGCCCAAATGTCAGCAAGAAGAGATCTACATGTCCGCATACATTCTGGATGTAATCTATGCCCGCCAGAAGTTCCCAGGCTCAAGTGTGTATGGCCATAAGTGGGAACCTCTGTACAAACTTATAGCAAACTGTTTTCCGAATGCAGCTTCTGCGGAGTCATCAAACAGTTTTCAGACCATTTTGTCACCCTAGTGTACGAGATGTTATTTGAGTAGGACCCACCTTGCATGTCGAAGGTAGAAATGGAGGCACTGATCGATATAGCATATTAGTATGCCTCACCTTTTGGCACCTTCATACGGATGTACAACGCAGAGAATCCTCCACATGGTTTACCGAATTTTAGCATGGACAAGATCGTAATGCAAGAAGTGTTGTACCACATCTCGACATGGCTATCAGCTAGACTACATTAGAATAAGAAGACACCCTGGCCCGCCCTTTTGTTCCATATCGGGTTGTACGAGATACAGAAACTCAAGCATGCTGATGTTGAGACAAAAGAGTGCAAAATATTTACTTTTGGCACCGAAAGCTTCAATCCGTACGACCCACATTGCTTTGTAAAGGATCACTGTGCGAGAGTGAAACTTCCTTGGATCCACGAGGCATGTCATTGGGCTGAGGAAGACCCATGGAGATATTGTCACAACTTCTCTAGGCCCAATGAACTGGTCGACATAGCTATGGGATGGTTAGCGAAGCAACATCTAGGAGAGCACCATCATCAACAGCAACATAGGGTAACATACCTGCACATGAAAAAGGCAAGAGAAATATTGTGGATAGTGTTATCACCCCCAAGAAACTCACCTAGGTTGTTTATCAGTGATGCTCGGGAACATTACAAACTCAACATAATGTTGGATAAATGGTGGATGAATGAAAGAAATGCTGCATATTCAAGCCAGATAACCACTTCTACTGTGATTGACCCCAGACATGGGTAAACACCCCTAGACTACAAGGCTTTAGACCACCAATTACTCACAGCTTTAAAGAAAATGTAATGATGGAGAACACTGATCACACTAGAAGATGCACAGGACTCTGTGATGGCCAGCTGCAACTAGTTAGAGGTCTGCAAACCTATTTTTCAACACACAGACATGATGACATCTCTCTGGTATTGAACAAATAGAAACCTGCGTACAAATTCAATGATACATGCTAGATCCTAACACAGAGGTGGGATGACAGCCCCTCTAATGATAAACATTAACAACACATGAAAAATTGCAAAACAGGGAAAACCTGGAACAAGAAGAAGAAGTGGAAAGTGAGCAATTAACAAAAAAAGAAGCTTGTATTAGCTGGAAATGAAGACCAGAAGCTGCAGGTTACATAGTAGTTACAGTCTCCAGAAGTTGAAGCTTACAACAGAATAACGTTCATCTAACACTCATCAACCTGATTACATCATTTTTTTGGGTATATATAGAATCTGTTTACAAAAATCTCTGCTAGGCTATGTGTGGAGGTGTCTTAATGGACCACTAATCACATTTACAGTTAGATATGGGTTTTCTGCTACAATCTGAATGAACAAAATGGCTCCTTCTGTACTCTGGTGTACTCCTGGAACAGGTGAAGTATTAATTGAATAAATTCCAATAAACACTGCAGTGATTTATCTACTCAAGGCAGTGCTTTCTCATCCTTGACCGTGCTATTCTTTAGCTGTGGTAGCTGAGGGTTTGAATGCGCAGGTCGCTGGTTTGATCTCTTCCTTCTTCGCGCACACAAAATAGGCTAAAAAACACAACAAAATACATTAAACATGGACGAAGAGCCGAGGAAGAACCCTATCTGTTGGATGGCAAAATGGACGGCCTAGATTTGATGACGAGAGGCAATAGTTGACACAGAGGTGCAGGGATCAATAGCAATTGTCGGATGAAAGAACGAACGACGAAGATCAGATCTAGGGGGATTATCGGGCGTAAACAAGAATGGGTGAATGATGGCCATTGGATCGTGGCGGGAATGATCCAACGACTGACGGGAGGCGGAGATGGACACAAGTTAACGGGCGGGGAGCCGGGTATGGTTGCGGGAAGTGGTTTCCCCGCACGGCTTTATGGCCAAGGGCAGATTACGTACAGGTGGGTGCAATGGAATGAAAATGCGACGCGTGTCTGACGGGATGGCGGGGAAACCACTTTCCATGCTGCCTAATGGACGAGCGGTTCTCGAGATGAAGGCTTGCGGACTTCGTTGGATCATATGGGGAGTGCAATCAGACGACACAGAATTAACATGTGTTTTGGAGTGACGTGACAGGCACATGACAGGTAAGGGGTGGGCTCGGGGTTTATTAAAGCTCAAGGTTATGAACTTTATTATATGCGCGGTTAAATGAACCAAGGTTAAAACTTAATCACCCGGGAATAAACATATAAGGTTTATGCAGGGTTTAAAAGGCTTTTGGGCTTTTATTAAAGGTACCAGAGATTATAAAGGGTAAGCAAGGTAAAAGGCTACAGATGAAAAATGATGATAATAGGATTAAAGGAGGGTAAGGAGAATGATGGAAAAAGAGGAAACGCAGGAAGCGGGAATTGTAAGGGAATGAGGCAAGTGAAAAGGGAAAGGGTAAAAAGGACTGCCACAAGCTCCTTAGCAACCAAAACCAGCATTCTCCAACCTAATATCAACCCTTAAGCACTGAATCTATAGTAGAGCTAACACTGGCTCCTTCTGGGGATGAGCTCTTCCCTGTGAGGTCTCAAGAACCTACAGACCAATGCCTTTCCAACTGAAAGCAAATTAATCAAAATTCCTAGTGTTCCATTGGGCATGGAGTCTAGCTAAGCCTAAACTAAAGCTGATAAAATGAAATATTTACAACTTTTAAGGCCAAAGACCTTAAATCACATAATTTTTCAGAAAATGCCCATTAACTGGGCTGTCAAAAATTGATTCTCCTCCCATACTTTTCAGTATGAAGGTGTTGTTCCCTTGAACCTGTGAAATGATGAAAGGCCCTGTCCAGAGAGCATCAAATTTCCCATGATTTCTTTTCTTCTCCTTTAGTGCATCCCATTTCAGAACCAAGTCTCCAACCTGAAATTATATATTTTTGTCCCTTTGTCAAAAGCATCCTTTATTCTCTTTTGATGTGCTGCAGCGTTTTCCACTAGCTGCTCTCTAATCTGATGTAACTTTGTCAAATCAGTGATTCTCTTTTCCATATCTTCTTCCTCATCCTGCCCTTCTTGAAGGAATTTTGCCACAGGGAGAATTAGCTGAATTGGAAATATAGCCTCAGTGCCATATACCAGCTTGAAAGGAGAATTGCTTGTGGATTTCTTAATGGTCACTTTGTCAGCCCACAATGCATACTTGAGTTTTGAATCCCAATTCTTTTTATTGTCCTCTTACAGCTTTTTGATTATCATGATCAGACTTTTATTAGAAGATTCTGCTAGACCATTTCCCTGTGGATAATATGAGGTGGAATGAACAAGTTTAATGCCCATTGAATCACACATTTCCACCAGTTCTTTTGCCCTGAAAGTTGCTGCATTATCTGTAGTTATTTTATGTGGACAACCAAATCTGCTGAAAATATTCTCTGTTAAAAACTTGATGACCACATTATGATCAGCCTTCCTGGTAGGGATTGCTTCAATCCACTTAGTGAAATAATCAGTGGCTACTAATATCCACCTATGTTGGCCACTGGAATGTGGATTGATTTCTCCAATAAAATCCAAGCCCCACATCTGAAAAGGTCCTTTTGCCTGAATTGGTTTAAGGGGTAGGGATTTCAACTGCTGTTTTCCTTCAAATCTTTGGCACCTGTCACAAGATTTAAAAAAAACAAGCACATCAGAAAATAAAGTGGGCCAATAGTACCCAGCTCTGAGAATTTTATGGGCTGTAGTTTTCCAATAATGGTGCCCTCCACACGTGCTATTATGAAACTACTGCATGAATTCTTCTAATTTTTCTTTGTCTAGACACCTTAGAAATATTCTAGATGGATCCCTCCAGTAGAGCAGGTTCTCCATAATGCAATACTTTGCTGCTCTAAGTTTTAAAGTTCTAGCCTGACTTTGAGTAAATCCTGAAGGGATTTCTAGCTTCAACAAGAAATTAATTATTTCAACATACCAATTACATGAAGCTAGATTTTCAGCCACTAACTGATTTCTGTCTGCTTTAGCTGTTTTTTCCTCTTCTGCCTGACCATTTTTTACCATTGTGCATAGGAAGTCAACATCTAAAGACCTGCAATTTTCTTCAGCCAATAACTTGGCAAGCCCCTGACCTCTGACCAAATTGGTGGGCTTCAGTTCTATATTAAATTCAATCACTTTAGCAATCCATTTTGCCCTCCTTCCATCAACATCAGGTTGTGTTAGGACATCTTTTATTGCAGCAGAGGGCACATATGCAATTATTTTTGAGTGCAAGATATAAACTCTGAAAGCCATTGAGGATTTAATAAGAGCATATGCCTGTTTTTCTATAATATCATACCTCAGTTCAGCATCCCTCAAATTCTTGCTGAAAAATGCCATTGGATGCTCTGAACCTTCTTCATCTTGCTGCAATAGAACAGCTGCAATGATGTCTTCAAAGGCCAAAGAAAATATGTGGAACTCCTTGCTGTAGTCTGGACTTATTAATGTGGAAGCCTCCATAATAGCTTTCGTAATTGACTCAAATGATTGTCTTGCTATATCAGTCCATCTTACCTCTGATCGTTTCTTCAACATTGAGGTTACATGCTTAACCAATTCTGCAAATTTTGGAATAAACCACCTTACAAAATTTATCTTGCCCAGAAAGGACTGAATATCTTTTTTGGATCTAGGAACAGACAAAGTCTGTATGGCTTTTACTCTTTCTGGGTCAATTTGAACACCTGCAGCAGACACAACATGTCCTAATAGCTTGCCTTCATTTAAAGCAAATTGAGATTTTTTTCGATTGACTGATATTCCAAACCTCCTGCACTTCAAGAATACTTTTTTCAAATGCTGGAAATGATTTTGATGGCTTCTGGAGTAAACTGTTATATCATCAAGGTAGATGAGGACAAATTTGTCCTTCTCTCCCACAAATTCTATGTCCATAGCTCTCTGAAAGGTGGCCCCAGCATTCATCAATCCAAATGGCATTTTGGTATACACAAAAGTGCCCCAAGGAGTGGTAAATGCAGTCTTTTCTTGATCATCTAGGTGCACAACAATCTGATTGAAGCCTGAAAATCCATCCAAAAATGACATCACTTTAGCTCCTAAGACATTCTGCAACAAATGCTCCATCTTTGGCAGAGGACAGTTGTCTTTCTTTGAGCATTTGTTTAAATTTCGGAAATCAACACATAGTCTGATTTCTCTACTCTTCTTCCTCACTACCACCAAATTAGCTACCCATTTAGAATATCTAAGAGGAACAATGATCTTGGCAACCAACAATTTTTAAATTTCTTTTTCAATTAGAGGAAGAAGCACGGGATTTATTGGTCTCAGCTTCTGTTTGAAAGGAACTGTGTCTTTCTCCAGAGGGATTTTATGCTGAATTATGTTCTTGTCATACGTTTTCAGGTCACTATACTCCCAGGCAAACACATCAGCAAATTGTTTCATTAAATTGCAGTATTCAGCACTTTGATCAGCAGACAAATGAGTGGACAAATTCACATATCTAGGCTGACCTGGACTTCCTATATCATGCTTACAGATTGCAGATTGGTCTTCTTTTTGGGCAGCCTTGTAAGGCACATCATTCTGGTCAAACAGTCTTTCAAGAGGAATTAGGCCCTTAGGAATATGGTTACTAGGAAGCTGGACTATGCTGTTTTTACCAATTTTATTTCTAAGCTGGGACTGGGGATTTTCTAACAAGGCATCATTTTCTTGGTCAATTTGCATCTCAGAAAATTCATCAATGACTTGAAGGAATCTATTCAACTCATCATCATCATCAAAAAATTTCCAATGGTGGACATTGTCAGGCAAGGAAGGTCTGTACATCATTTGGACTTCATAAACTAGTTTGGGAGGCATGGGAGGTATGAATAGACTAGCGGAAACAAAAAGAGAATCAACAAGCTGATTTTGGGCTCCAGGAATGTATGAAATACGGAAAAAATTAAAAGAGTCTCTGATTCTCCATACCTCATCTCTGTATTCTTTCAGCCTTGGGTGCTTTTCTTGAAAAGTTTTATTTACTTGTTGAATGATCAAATCAGCATCTCCAAACACCTTTAAATTCTTGACTCCTCTGTCTTTTGTTGCGTTAAGGCCCAATAACAGTGCTTCATATTCTGCTATATTGTTTGTCACTTGAAAAACCAACTTAAAATACAGCCGAATGATTTCTTGCTTTGGAGATACTAGCACCACCCCTGCTCCTTTAGCTTCCCTGGAACATGCTCCATCAAAGAACATCTCCCAAACCTGACCTTCTTGCTCTTTCTCGGCCTAAACTGTTGGTTTCCTGAGCTGCATTTCGGCCTTCTAAGACTCTTCTATTTGGAGAATGCATGCTCCGAAATCAGTGTCCACTGCATATATAGGATGATTTGTAGGATTATTCTCATCACTGATGATATATGCCAACTGTGCTTCTCTGTAAAATCTCCTGCTTTCTCCTCCAAAAACTGGGACAGTGGCATAATATAGATCATTTTATAGTGTCCCACCTAGTCTCTTAATCCACCCTTCGGATACTAGCATACCAAACTTATGAGGGACATCTGCTACCATAGTATCCATCATCATAGTCTTCATGGGCAGCTGAGTTAAGGTAATGGCCAGGTCCTTAATTAATCCTAGTTATTTCACCTTCCTTGAATCAAAGGAGAATAAATCATGATAGGGTCTAGTGATATCAAGGCCTAACTCATCCATGACATCTTTAGGCATTAGATTGTGGCTGGCCCCTGTGTCTAGTAGGCAATTGTGGAGGATTTTGTCATGAATGGTTAATGAGACATAAAAAGATGGAGAATTATTATCAGCAGGTTCAATCATAGGGCTGAGAACACTGGTAGGTTTGTCATCTCGCAAATTAACAAAGTCTGTGGATGCTTGTTTAACTTCCAGCTCAAGGGCTTCAAGGATAGGCTTTCTAAATAGTTCACTTTTCACCAACTCAACCAGAGGCGCAGATATTTTCAATCTCAAACTTTTGACTCAAAGCTAAAAGAATAAGATGACGTATCAGAACTTTTTACCTCTTGAACTGGAGTTTTGAGGACGACTGGATCAGCTGCTGGTCTTCTCTGCGTATTATTCTGTGGTTCTGTTAGGCCATCAGCTCTTTGGGTAGAATTTTCTTTGACCTTTTTTGCATTAGACCTCAGATTATATCTCTGTTGATCACTAGTTTGTAGAACAACTCCTCTGTCCCACTCCTGACTGCTCTGTTCTTGCAGCAATGATTGTTCATACTAAGCTAATGTCAAAAATGCAGTGCTGCCTTTATCTTCCATGCAATTAATTTCATCCTCTTCCTCTTCAAATTTTTCCTCCTCCATGACTACATTCTGAAAGGGAGCTTTAACTTTCTATTCATCCTTTGTTTCTTCACCCCTTTGCATAATCTGTAACTGCTCATTTTCTCTTCTGAATGGATTTTGATTTCTTGGAGCAAATGTGTTCTGCTGCCTTGTTCTTCCTGAATTCTGTCCCACTTTCAGCTTAGAAATTTCAGCATTCAATGACTCTATCATCTTCGTCATTTTGTCTAATTTAGGCTCTGAAGATGACGCAAAAGAAGTAGAAGCCTGATTTCTCTGTTTTCTCCTGTCAGCTTAATTTTTTAACTTTTCTGCTGCCATGATATTAGATTCTACTTCTAAGGATGCATCCTGCATGTCTGCCAGCATAACACATCTCCTTTCTCTCAATAACAGGCAGAAATCAAAGTCAAAAGCATTTTCATAAGTGAGATTAGCAGAGGTAGTGTTAGCACCTAAATTTACCTTAGGCTGAAGGAAGGCAACATTTAGGGTAACCACAAACCACGCTCAGTCTGGTAGCTAGCCCTACCAGAACAGGAGAGGGCTCTCTTCGGGTCACACTCAGGAAAATAAACAATAGGGTCTGAGATGACTCAAAAAAAGAATACTAATTTTAGGCTAGGTAAACGGATGTGATAGAGGTATTTTGACAAATGACTGAGTTTTCTGGGATGTGTGGGACCAAGGAACAACATGAGCAGAGAATTTAACTCAAAGACGCAGGTTATTTTGTGAGGCAAGACAGGCGGAAAGTCTAGCAATTAGAGTTGAAATAATGTGAGGTGGAGAGATTGTTTGAGAGTGTGAAAAGGGCATAAATACATGAATCATTTTCAACAGAACAAAACATAGAACGTGAAAACTATCCCAAGGTAGAGCAGTACACTGAATTCTACCTTTTTTACTTAGAAAGATTTCACTGGAAATGAATATGAATGAAAATATGAAACATAACGAAATACATATGAAACATAAAGAAGATAAATTTGCTAAACTTGCGCCACAGGAATCTCATGAACGAGAGCTGCAATCTTTCATTAATTCTCTATCAAAATGTACAGTGAGTGACTGGGTTTCTCTCCAACAATTTCCCAGAAATTCCAACCCTTTACAAAATGACTCTCAATACAATAAATAAGCTTTTCCATGAGAAGGTCTATCAACCCAGGCAATGAAGAGCCAACCATCAGCAGTTACATTTAATTTTCTATGAAGACCAATTAGAAAAAAGCAAATATGAGCATAGATTTTGTGGGTGGCTGTTCGCCTTCATTTGGCCACTTGGATAGAAGCCAAAAATGATTTTTAAACTTTGCCTTTAATGCCAGGAAAAATGTATTGTAAATGAGCGGGCCCACTTGGAGAAAATTGCGAATCAAAATTTCGCGAAGCGGGAGCGATTTTGGCCTTTGGGTCTCTGTGCGCCGCGCCAAAAACTGTATGCGTCGCGCTACTTTGGAGCTGGTTTTGAGGTACTTTCCAAAGTCCAAATTGAGCCCAAGTGTGCTTGTTGGAAATCCCTACTTGTCTACTCTCCAACCCAAGTGGAATTTCTAAATTTGGTGCCCATTTTCCCCTCCAAAACTGCACTCTCCCAAGACTGGTTCCTGTGTGTCAAAATAGGGGAAGAGAGGTCATTTTTTGGGTGTTTTTGACCTCTTGAGGACTCAAAACTAGCCCAAACCTCTTGGCCATGCACCAACATTCATGATTTTCCATGGAAAATCCAAAAATGTAAACCTTTTGTCATTTGGAGCTCCCTATTGTAAGCCCGCGCCAGGTGGCGCGACGCACAGGGAGAAAAACCTTGTTTTTTGCACAAAAATTCCCAAAAACACCAAAAATGCCCCAAATTTCTTGAAATTTGGGCTGGAGCTTCCTTATCAAGTGTTATGTTGGGCCAAAGAGGCTTCGGCCAATATCTGAAGTCGATCAAGCTCCCTTTGCCTCTTTTGCTTCTTGATTGCCTTCCTCAATTTCGCTTTCAAATTCCTGATTCGGGCCTTGCACACTTTGTTTCACGCCATGTAGTGGAAATCTATGTGTCTTAGCAATGCATGGTTCTTGTCGGCCTTGTCCAGAAGCCTCTCTAAGTGCATGTTAACTCTCTCGAGATTGGCCTCCCGATCCTCATTAATCTCTTGCTCTAATGACGTGAGCTCAACTCTTCTCCTTTGTGCAGCTTGGCGATGCTCACGAATGTTTTATAGCTCCATGATCACTTGTTGATCCTCCAGCTGTTTGTTCCTTTGCTCCATATATTTCATGTTCCATTTGGCTCTTTCCAAATCAAGGGACAAGACTTGAATCTCTGCTTGCTGCTCCTGGATGATCTCTTTAAGCTGTGCACTTGTGAGATCTATATCTGTATCATCATCATGAAGGAGAATGAATTCGGTCTCTCGTTCACCTAATGGCTCACCTGAAGGCCCCTCATCCTGTATTGGATCCTTGCCTTTGTCCTGTTCCTGTGATGCTGATGGAGGAAGCGAGGCTCCTTCCACCTCGGGTGGAGATAACACTCGCTTTGCCACTGCAAACAAACGTCTGGTGCCTTTCTGATATGTGATGAAAACCGGCACACTAGCAACCTCATGGCGCTCATACCGACGAGAAGGTTCACCCTCATGCTTAACCTCTATTACTCTCCGTGAAGCTCTAAAGAAATCACGCGAGATGAAATCATCCCAAGTAATGCCTTGCAATCCAAGCTGATGAACCACCAAAATCTTAATAGGAGCAAAATGATAGACACTGTTAAGTTGCTGCTGAGGTCTTTTGCACTGTATAAAGGTGGTCATCCTCTCTATGTTCCGGCAAATGAAATATGGAATGTTCATCATCTGTACACTGGTGGAATGCATGAGCAACTTGATGTGGTAAGCATAAAGACGAGAGAACCGTCCCTCACAGCTGAAATATTTTATGATCAATCTCATTAGTGGAGCATATTCATCTTTCAGATATCGGAACGGGAACACTCTGTTGAGATGCCTTAAGAAACTGGTTTTGATGTATGGCTCATAATGCTGCCAGTCAATCTTCTTTTTCTTGTGCCATGGTTCACCAATGTTCGGTATACCGGTTTCCAATGAGACAGATTCTGGTGTAAGTGTGAAGGTGACACTAGCCAAGATATCTTGATCTCCGTGCAAGTGCAGCACAAAAAGACGCGCCAACTCATGATGAAATTGTACACTTGCCACATTTTGAAAAAACTCATAGCATGACTGATGTTGAAAACATGACAAAGCAAGAGGGCAGTCCTGCAATTCTCTAAGGGTGGTCGGTTCCTCTCTCACATGTCTGCCACTTTTATGAGGCCTTCGGGGTGCCTGTTCTTCCAAGGGAGAATCACTTTGGGTTTCCACCTCATAGTTCGATGAAAGCTCAGATGCCATGACTGCTATACAAAATACCCTGAAGACAAGATGACTGCTGTGTATGAACTGTGCTTGAACTGCCCTTTTTGATGTGTTGAAATCTGCCACCAAGGGGAAAATGCAACAAGGGACTGTTAGGAAGGGGAATAATATGAAGGGATTAGGGACTATGAGGAGGAATTTTATTTAGGGAGTAGGGAGTTTAGGAGATTTTATATAGGGTAGGGTTTGGGGTGTTAGGAAAATTTATATGGGGTAGGGTTTGGGGTTTTACCTTTGAAAAATGTGAGGAGGGGATAGGGAATAGGATTTTAGTAGCATTTTAGGATAGGGAGAAATGGAAAAAGTGGAATAGGGAAGAAGGGAATGAGGGCAAGAAGGAAAAATGAAATGGAGGAAGAACCTTGGTACCAACACAACGACTTTGTAACCCTAACAACATTTGCTTTGATGATTTTAAGTGGTAGAGTTTAAGAGTTTTTGTTCAACCATGAGCCGCCATTTACTATCATCATACTAACATAAAAATGGATGCAACACTGAGAGATTGACCCCACCTGGAAAATTCAAGGGATTGAAGGCGATTGGTTGCAAATTTTGAGCAAAATCGGGCTTCTGTGTATATGCGCCGTGCCAAGAACCTAGTGCGCCATGCTCTCTGTGTGTGTCACGCCCGTTTGAATTAGCACTGGGCGGAAATCCCCCAGTGCGCTGCGCTCCTCCACCTGTGCGCCGCGCTCCAATTCTCAACATAGTCATGGCCTTTTTGAACTGCTGTTTGCTCTTCAACCTCTAAACTTTGACTTTGCTATGAGATTTATGAATGTAACTTGACACACATGATTTATATAACTTGGAGAAATATGTTGCAAGAGTTGGATTTGATTTTTTCTTCCTCCAAAACCCATTTTGTAATGTTTTCCTTTGGCACTTTTTCACAATTAATACAACTCTACTTTTCACACTTCCCTTTGATTTCTTTGACTAAAATGATGAAATTTTTGGCAAATTTTTGCAGGGGTAGCCGACATGGAATTTGGCTAAGGAGACCAGGGCTACGCTTGGAGAAATCAGCTGAGAAACTTTTGAAATTTTTTACAGATGACAAACTGTCGACTTTTCTTCAAAACAGAGTTTTGAAGAACAGTTGTATTCTATTGATATGACGATGAAAATCTTTGAATCACAACTTCATAAGAGCCTCCCTCTAGCCTTGCTGGCTTTATTGGACATTGTTTGAAGACCTAATGACTAATCCCTAGACTTAATGACTGAAATGACTCTCGTCCACTAAAAGATCAAACATTGACTGTCATGGACTTTAATACACATTGATGAAAAGACCTAAGCCAACAGGTACAAGACATGAGGGGAATGAATGGTAAGGCCCTTTCGTCGGGTCATGGCATGCCCCTAGCGGAATGCAGCTGAGTGAATGGAGCGAGACACCTAAAAATGAAATGCAGAAAGAGTTTTGATCTCTGACGGAGGACTGACAAGACCGACTCTAATATTGGCTCCAATGGGGATGGCAGCTCCTTGGAGGTGCCAAGAAAGGTAGATCTTTGGGAGAGCATACAGTGCGTTCGTCCATTGGGCTATGGAGTCATCATTTCGAAAAATGACACACAACTCTTGACTCATTTATTGACTGAAACTTGACTCAGACTGACTCAAATTTTGACTTGAAATGACTCAAAGACTAACTAAACAAACTCAAACCAAAACTGAAATAAAATGGTATTTATAGTGACAATGGAAACAATAGAAACAACTCAGAAGTGGTACTGCTTGAGCAGCTGACCATTGATCGACCCTCCTGGACAATCTTCCCCATTCATTTCCTTCAGAAGAAAGGCATTTTGACCCCGATATGCTGCAACCTTGAAGGGACCTTTCCAGAGATTCTCGAATTTACTGTGCTTACCCTTTTCCTCATTCCTTGCATCCCACTTCAGTACTACATCATCCAGCTGAAATTTGTCTGCCTTTGCTTTTTTGTCATAAATTTTCTTAATTTTCTCCTGCAACTTGGATGTGTTTTGGAAGACTTCTTCTCTGGTCTACTACAAATGGATCACCTGATTCAATCTTCTCTGCATAGGATCATCTTCACTGCCGGCTTCCTGAAGAAGTTTGACTACCGGGGCTGCGAGAGAGGTAGGAAACAAGGCATCAACTCCATGCACAGTCTCAAAGGGGGACATACCAATGGATTTCTTCTGACTGACCCCATCTGCCCAAAGTGCATTTACCAACTTCTTATGCCAGCTCTTCTTGTTGATTTACAACAACTTCTTAATGATATTGACCAAAGATTTGTTAGAGGACTCCGCCAATCCATTGCCTTACGGATGATAGGCAGTTGAGTGACCCAAAATGATGTGATATTTATGACAAAACTCTACCATCATTTTCTATTTGAAAGCTGCTGCGTTATCAGTGATTAATTTATTCGGGAAACCAAAGTGAGACAAGATGTTATTTTCAAGGAATGAAATAATTACTGTATTTGTAGCTTGTCTGGTGGGAATTGCTTCGATCCATTTCGTGAAGTAATCTGTTGCCGTGATAATCCATCGATGTTGACCAGAAGAAGTGGGATGAATTTCACCAATGAAATCCAACCCCCATTGCTGAAAAGGGGCACTCACCTCAATGGTCTTAAGCGGAAATGGCTGTAATTTCTGCCTTCCTTAAAAAATCTGGCATTTATGACAACTCTTGACAACCTTATACACATCAGCAAACAATGTTGGCCAATAGTATCCCGCTCTCAAAACTTTATTTGCTGTTGTTTTCCAAAAAAGGTGACCACCACAATCTCCTTCATGGAAATCCTCCATTACCTGCTTTGCTTCTTCTTCCACCAAACAATTCAAAAGAACACCATCAAGATCTTTCTAATAAAGTGCAGAATTTAGAATGCAAAACTTGGCGACCTTTAATTTGAGAGTTCTGGCTTTGTTTCTAGTCATGCCGGGTGGTGGTGACAAATTTTGAAGCACATATATGATTTCTGAATACCACGAAGAAAGAGAAAACATTTCAGATACCTGAATTGACGAACCTTCCTCATTCTCATCGGACATAGCAGCGATCAAATTTATGTCTAAAGCGTGTAAGTTTGATTCGGCCATTAACTTTGCTAATCCCTGTCCTTTAACCAGCTTTGTGGGATTTATCTCCACATCATATTCTAACAAAGCTGTGATCCACTTGCCTCGTCTTCCTTCCAGTTCGGTCTGCACTAAAACATATTTGACAACAACGTTAGGAACATAAGCCAAAATATGAGAATGCAGAATGTATACCCGAAAATCTTTCAATGCTTTCACAAGTGCAAGGGCTTCCTTCTCAATGATGTTGTACTTTAAGGCTGCATCTCTTATAGTTCTGCTGAAGAAAACAATTGGCCTTTCGTGATCATCTCTTTTCTGCATCAACACCGCAACCATAGTATGCTCCGAAGTGAATGAAAACAATATAAAATCTTGAGTCTATTCTCGGCTAATTAGAACTGGAGCTGAGGAAAGAGCCAATTTGACTAAATTGAAATATTTTACAACCTCTTCCATCTACTTCACTTGGCTGTCCTTCTTAAGCATGTTTGTGATCTCTCTTAGGTGCTCAACAAGATTAGGTACAAAGCGGCGTAAAAAATTCATTTTACCATTGAAAGATTGAATTTCCTTCTTATTCCGGGGCAGAACAATTTGCTGAATTTCTTATACACGTGCAGGATCGATACGAATGCCATCTTTTGAGATAATGTTCCCAAGTAGTTTGCCCTCCTCCATGGCAAACAAGCTCTTTTTCGGATTCAGCGATAGACCATATTTTCTGCACTTTTGAAAGACAATTTTCAGATGATACATGTGTTCTTCATCAGATTTGGAAAACACCGTCAAGTCATCAAGGTATACAACCAAAAAGGCATCCTTCTCATTTGCGAAAGCCAAGTCCATTGCCCGCTAAAAGGTGGCACCCACGTTCTTCAAACCGAAAGGCATTTTAGCGTAATGAAAGGTTCACCATGGAGTAGTGAATGCTGTCTTGTCTCGGTCATCTTCATGGACTGAAATTTGGTTATATCCAGAATAACCATCAAGTAGTGACATACGAGATGCCCCAACTACTCGCTGAAGTATATGATCCATTTTGGGAAGTGGATAGTTATCTTTCAATGAAACTTTATTGAGATTCCTAAAATCGATGCACAAGCGAATCTCACCTGTTTTCTTCCGCACGGGCACCAAATTGGAGATCCAATCCGAAAATCTGATGGGAATGATGATTCCTGATTTGTATAACTTGTTTATCTCCTTTTCAATTGATGGCAGCAGTTTGGATTTAGTCTTCTCAACTTCTGTCTAAAAGGTTTATGATTAGGCTTAATGGGTATAGTGTGCTGAATGATATTAGTATCGTATGTCTTCAAGTCATAATAATCCCAAGAAAACACGTCAACAAATGAAGACAACAAACTGATATATTTGGCTTTCATCTTTTGTGGCAATGCTTTAGACAATTTTACCATTTTAGGATTAGCAGCTGTTCCGATATTGACCTCTTCAACACCCTTCTCTATTGGTTGCAATGTTGGTTTGCGAGCTACGTCATCTTGATCAAAGAGTTCTTCTAAAGGTATCAAGCCTTTAGGGATGATGTTATCCTTCAGCTGCAATACGTCCATTTGATTGATCTGCACCTCATATTTGCCATCATCATTTTCTTCATCAATTGAGGTCTCTTCGAACTTACCTTTGTTTTGCAGAAAATCGTCAATCTCCTCATCATCTTGGAAGACTTGCCAATACTTCTGATCGTCGGGGACAGTCAGATGATGCTTGACATGGATTTCAAATTTATTACTGGAGTTCATTGGAATCTTCAAACTACTGTCTGGCTTAGCAAGAGCATCAGCAATGATGTTTTGAACAAGAGGCACACATGTCAAGGTATATTCTCAAAATAATTTAAGGATGTCTAGGACTGAATTCCGGTAAGCCCTCATCCGGGGATGCTTTGCTTGATATTTGCCTCTGACCTGCTTAATCACCAATTTGGAGTCACCATATACTGCAATCCTCTTAGCATTCAGCTTTCTTAGAATCTTTAGGCCAGCAACCAGAGCTTCATACTCAGCCTCATTGTTCAAACAATCAAAAGCTAATTTGTAAGAGCATACCCGCACATTACTAGGCACCTTTTTCGGGGTGGAGAAAGGACTGTGTACCCAAATACCAATTCCAGCACCATCATTTCCCACTACATCGTCGAAATCCATGGTCCACAAACCTTCTTCCTCTTCTTCCAAGTGCCGAAATTCTGCTGGCTCTGTTTTTCCTGCTTGCTGTCCATTATCTTCAGCTGATTTCTCAATGGTGTTTTGCTGTCCTCGTCCTTCTTTCTTCAAAACTTCTCTGAAATTTTCTACTATTTCTGGAATGCTTTCTGCTTCAACTAAATGACTATCTACATCATTAAAACAATCTGAATGCAAAACAAAAGACCCTACATCTGTATGTACATAATTAATTGAATGATTAATGGGTTTCTCCTTGCTTGTAATCATGTATTTCATTTTTGTTCCCGATACAGTTTTCTCATCTGGCCAAACACCGGAATTGTTGCATAGGAGAAATCTAGTTGTAGTGTCCCTTTCAATTTTGCTACCCAAGACCTGGAAAGAAGCATGCTGAACCTGGGAGGAATATCCGCTACTACAATATCCATCAAAACATTCTTTACTGGGATTTGATCCAGACTTACAACCAAGTCTTTGATGAGCCCGATACATCTTACTCTGCTAGAATCAAATGAATAGAGATCATGGTATTTTCGGGTGATGTCCAAACCCAGCTTATCCATGATAGCCTTGGGCATGAGATTGTGAGAAGCTCCGGAATCGAACATGGCATTGTGTAACACAAAATCATGCAATCTTAAACTGATATAAAAAGGTGGCACATCATTGTCTGGAGACTCACCATTCAATGCTGGTCCAAAAATAATTTCGGGTTGATCATCTTCGACATTCACCATATCAGACATTGGATCACAGTTTAAAATTTTAGAAACCTGCCCTCTATAACTGCTGTTCTTCATTATTTCAGTCAAGGGAATGGATACCTTCAATTTAGAAATTTCATTCTCCAAACTAAAAGCGGAAGTCTTTTCTACCTCTTTGACCGAGACTTCTTTCCTTTCCTTTTCTCTCGATAAAATTTGCTGATTTGACTTTTCTGCTGATCGTGAATTGCTGCAGTCAGGTCCAAGTGCCTCTTTTCCTTTCTTTTGTGCAACTGACGAATCATTCTTTGATGCCGACACTTCCTTCCTCTTCTGAATTGGGTTAACTGGCACATCTCTGTTTCTAAGTGAATATTTCCGTTGCTGAGCGGACAGAGCATTCATATAGCCTCTTTGATACTCCTCTGATTCTTCTTCCAAAACTGTGTCACTTTCTAGAATGAAATCTGCGTATTTGTGTGCAGCTGAACTTTCTGCATACTCCTCCTCTTCAGTAATGTAAGTAGGCAGATCATCCGGAGTAAAGAAGTGGTTCTCTTCCCCTATTACCTTCCCTTCCTCATCAGAGTCCGGTCCATTCAGAAAATTTTGCTGAAGAGGTGTCTGTACTGGTTGTTGTGCTGTTTGATCTTGGGCTCGTTGATCTCTCTGCCTTATCATATATTCTGGCTGCTGCTAGCCATGGAAGTTAGGATTTCTAACTTGTGGCTCAGGTTTGTTGATTTTCACCCTTTCAAGCATCTGCCCTACCTTGTTGAGTAATTGATCCATCGAGGAAGACTCTTCCTTGACTGTGACCTTCTTTTCTGCTTTCGCTGTAGCTCTCTTGGACAGCAGATTTGCTTCAATGATGACCGCGATTTTCTGCATGTCTTCCATTGTGGACGGTTCTCTCTCTCTCAGTTGATAAGCCATGTTAGCATCGAAACCATCCGGAAATTTCATCATGGCTAGTCCCATAGGTGGCCTTAGATGATCAGGAATTTCATTATAAATGGAATTGAATCTAATGCAGTAGTCTTGGACCGACTAACCAGCGTTTCGTTTTATTTTCTCATACTCAGCAAGAATTTGAAGAGGATTCTTTTTCACTTCCCAATGGTCTAAGAATTGTCTTTGCAGTTCAGCCAAGGTAGCGATACGTGAAATCGACAAACCTCTAAACCATTTCCTAACTTCACCTGCAAATGTCTGTACAAAGAGTCTCATTGCTACATTTTCTGCATCGATCTCATGAAGGTCATAGAAATCTTCCATTTTGTCCACATGTTGCTAAGTGGTAACGCTATGAGGGGCACCATCAAACAAAGGGATTTTTCTTTGATAATCTGCGGGCATATCATCTAGAACTTGAGGCAGCACAAGAGGTGAAAAACGGGCAGCCATCACTCTTGGTGGATTTGGTCTTGGAGGTGTTGGATGGGTGTGTGCCGTTTGTAGGGAATTGACAATTTGAGTTTGAAGCTGTGTCGCAACATAATTATCAATTGACCGGTTAGCCCTTTCAGTTTCTAGGTCTACAAGAAACTGTGGATTGGGGACAGTATAGTCAACAACCCTTTCGGAT
Organism: Pinus tabuliformis; assembly: GCA_031772625.1. Lineage (NCBI taxonomy): Eukaryota > Viridiplantae > Streptophyta > Pinopsida > Pinales > Pinaceae > Pinus > Pinus tabuliformis. Next base: position 911,491,240 of record CM062818.1, on the reverse strand, counting down.
TTGGTCTCGAACAATGATATTTCAAACTGCTCATCAAACTCAAGCTCTTCAAGATACTCAAAAATGTCAGGACATGAATGGGATTTGAACACAGGAGTTATAGAGCTCTCTTGACGAAGGAGTCTTGGAATCAAATTGGGGTTTTCGTAGATATGAGGAGGATCCGGATCTAGATTGGCTCTGGTATATCGTCTCGAAGCCAGCGTGCTATTTTCGAAAAAATCAGAAGGACATGAACAACTTACTCAGCCTATCAAATCCTAAACTTATCATCCGGAAGCTTAAAATTATCAGAAGTATGGGGTGTTCATAGGTTAAGCTTTCCTCTTACGCAAAAGAGAAGACTAACGAACAAATAATTTCGTCCCTAGTGGAGTCGCCACTATGTTAGCACCTAAATTTTCCTTAGGCTGAAGGAAGGCAACATTCAGGGTAACCACAAACCAGACTCAGTCTGGTAGCTAGCCCTACCAGAACAGGAGAGGGCTCTCTCCGGGTCACACTCAGGAAAATAAACAATAGGGTCTGAGATGACTCAAAAACGAATACTGGTTTTAGGCTAGGTAAACGGATGTGATAGAGGTATTTTGACAAATGACTGAGTTTTCTGGGATGTGTGGGACCAAGGAACAACATGAGCAGAGAATTTAACTCAAAGACGCAGGTTATTTCGTGAGGCAAGACAGGCGAAAAGTCTAGCAATTAGAGTTGAAATAATGTGAGGTGGAGAGATTGTTTGAGAGTGTGAAAAGGGCATAAATACATGACTCCTTTTCAACAGAAGAAAACATAGAACGTGAAAACTATCCCAAGGCAGAGCAGCACAGTAAATTCTACCTTTTGTACTTAGAAAGCTTTCACTGGAAATGAATATGAATGAAAATATGAAACATAAAGAAATACATATGAAACATAAAGAAGATACATTTGCTAAACTCACGCCACGGGAATCTCATGAACGAGAGCTGCAATCTTTCATTAATTCTCTGTCAAAATGTACAGTGAGTGATTGGGTTTCTCTCCCACAGTTTCCCAGAAATTCCAACCCTTTACAAAATGACTCTAAATACAATAAATAAGCTTTTCCATGAGAATGTCGATCAACCCAGGCAATTAAGAGCCAACCATCAGCAGTTACATTTAATTTTCTCTGAAGACCAATTAGAAAAAAGCAAATATGAGCATAGATTTTGTGGGTGGCTGTTCGCGTTCATTTGGCCACTTGGATAGAAGCCAAAAATGCTTTTTAAAATTTGCCTTTAATGTCGGGAAAAATGTATTGTAAATGAGTGGGACCACTTGGAGAAAATTGTGAATCGAAATTTCGCGAACTGGGAGTGATTTTGGCCTTTGGGTCTCTATGCGCCGCGCCAAAAACTCTATGCGTTGCGCTAATTTGGAGCTGGTTTTGAGGTACTTTCCAAAGTCCAAATTGAGCCCAAGTGTGCTTGTTGGAAAGCCTTGCCTGTCTACTCTCCAACCCAAATGGAATTTCTGAATTTGGTGCCCATTTGCCCCTCCAAAATTGCACTCTCCCAAGACTGCTTCCTGTGTGTCAAAATAGGGGCAGAGAGGTCATTTTTTGGGTGTTTTTGACCTCCCGAGGACTCAGAACTGGCCCAAACTTCTTGGCCATGCACCAAAAATGCAAAACTTTTGTAATTTGGAGCTCCCTATTGTAAGCGCGCGCCAGGTGGCGTAACGCACAGGGAGAAAAACCTTGTTTTTTGCACAAAAATTTCCAAAAACACCAAAAATGCCCCAAATTTCTTGAAATTTGGGTTGGAGCTTCCTTATCAAGTGTTATGCTGGGCCAAAGAGGCTTTGGCCAATATCTGAAGTCGATCGAGCTCCCTTTGCCTCTTTTTCTTCTTGATTGCCTTCCTCAATTTCGCCTTCAAATTCCTGATTCGGGCCTTGCACACTTTGTTTCGCGCCATGTAGTGGAAAGCCATGTGTCTCAGCAATGCATGGTCCTTATCAGCCTTGTCTAGCATGTTGTAGGGAAAAGTATCCGATTCGGATGACCCTATCCCACTCTAAGGGTGATAGTACCTCAACAACAACTGCAAATAAAACTACTTAAGATTTACTTCTTTATGAAAGCAAGGGAGAATGAAGAAATGCACTAACCGTTGCCTTGCGCTTAATATTTGCTCCAATCTCTTCTCTTTGCTGCTTGCTCCTAGCTCTTTGATCTTTTGCTGGCCTAACTACAATGAGATCCTGCAAAATAACAAAGAAGGAAACTACAAGAAGCATGCATTCATAACTGATTCAAGGATTAGCATAAATCAAATATACAATCATCACAATACATCATTGAAACAAATCCATATAGAAGAACCTCAATAGCTTTTATTAATGGAAGAAGTAAAGTTCTGAGAAGGTTACAACCATTGAAGGCCCCAATCCAGCAACACCTCCCAGCAGAAAGAATTTCTCCTCTTCACCTCCTTCAAGCAATCACCCAATAGTTCTATAGTGAAACCAACAGCATATCATTACTTTGCACAAAATTCCAGCCTCCTGAGCTCATAGGAGAGAGCTCAATATATAGATGAATTGAGAAAGGATGAGTCAGCTTGCAACTGATGTGTAGCTGCCTTGTGTCCTCTCTCTCTTCAGTTGATCTTCAGTTCTTGAGTCCACTTGGAGAACCTTGCTTCCACTTGGAGAAACAGAGCCTCTGACTCATCACAAGGCGAAATCCCTGATCCAAGTGTCATTTTTGGAAGATTCTAGAGCAATGACTCAGTGTGCCACTTGTCCCATCTCACTCAGCGCAGGTGGCCTTTGTTCTACCTGCTTTGCAACGCAGGTACACCATGGAGGAGTTGAGTTTCAGCGCAGAAGCCTAGTGGAGCACCTGCTTTGATTTCAGGATTGCTTGTTTTTGAGTGTTTTCAGGTGGAGAACTGATCTGAGAGCTGTTGGTTTGCTGACCTTGTTCCTCTAGGGGCAGGAACATCATGTTTAGGGACTTTGGATCCCTTGGATTATTGACAATTCATGCCTGATGCTGCAAGGCACAAAATTGTCTATAACAGATGCCCCCTAAAGTATGAGGTCGTTTATCAGGTGAAATGCTTTATTAGGAGGATCCGAAGTTCATTCAATCTGCTGAGAAGTGTCCTGTAATAAGATACAATACAATACATTATTTTTCATACTTTTTCATGATCTAGCTGAGGCGGGCATTCCCATGCTCAGCTTTATAAATTCATTTTGGTACATAGAACAGACGATCGTCTGATGGTAGACTGATAATTCTCTGCTGAAATTATCATCCTTTGAGAAGGATGATCATCTGCTGCAATGATGTACACATCAAATGTCTTTATATCCTGAATATATATCGCAGCCCGGATGGATGAAACTAGATCCGGGGTCTTCAATCTCTTCCGATCTTCACTCGGTGTACAAGTCGATCCATGTGAGAATTTCTTGAAGTCGAACATGGAAAGACATCGCTTGATTACCGGTCAATGATGTAAACCGTTAACAAGCGCGAGAGGAATCACCGATAAGGATGATGACCCTCAAGGTACAGCAGTACAATTCACATGGTGGGAATAAAGGACTTGGCGTCGACCACCATGCAAAATCTTCTGGTCGAAGGTCATTGATGTATACCTGTCGCCGGAAGTGAGAAACTTGCCATTGAGGCATGCAAGCTTCAAAGTACTGAAGGGGTTGTTCCTAGATCAACTCCTTGGATAATGAGCTGATGTCGACAAGGAGCGATCCGTCAAAGGAGGGCCTTAATGAATCCCACATCAGTGACACGGAACGGAGCTAGTGATTGTGATGAGGTGAAAAACAAACTATGATGTATGATTCAGGGTGGCGGTCATGAAATGGATGAAGGAAAATGTATGGCAGTGGATGGGACACGGTTGACTTTTTGCAGAACAACATCTCTTGAACATATAACGACACTGATGTGATGGATCGGTAGCATTGCCCCAAATGTGGATGGTGTGGCGAGGACCATGGTGATGAGACCGGTGAATGAAACAACCCAACCCGATGTGATACGGAGGACAAAGTGTCATGTTCAAGAGCGACTTGCTACCATTAAAGCTGTGAGGTTCTCCCAATTTTTCCCCAGTCATTGCTGACCAGTACCTCTTTATTTTTATCAAGCTTGAGGAGGATAACATATGCTTGTTCTATAACCTGCCCTTCGGGCAAGCCCATCGCTATGTTTTAACGAGCCTAGCGATAGGGAAACTCGTTCTCGTCTAAAGACAAGTTTGTCGCTATTTAATGAATTTAACGAGTCTAACGACAAGGATAACTCGGTCCTTTTCATTTTTAGAGAGTCTGAAAAGGTACATAAAGTCAACTCCAGAATTCCTTTTTCGTCATCTAATCCCTTAAGTCCGAAAAAGTATAAAACAATACAGAAGGGATGAATTTTCGATTGCTTTAACGAGCCGAACAAAACAAGCGCTCGATCTTTTTGTGCAATAATCCCTCAGGTCCAAAAAGATTAAAATCTAGAGGAGGGATAGCTCTTCCGGTCGTTTAACGAGCTGGAAGGCCAAAACTCGGCAAACTTTTCATATTTTACGAGTCAGGAGAAAAGAGCTCAAAGAAGACTCGTCTTTTGAGGAACGAGTGATAAACAGGGATAGCAGCAGATTCCAGGTACAGGTTGGAATTTTCCAATCACGGCAGTGTCACAAGGATGGCTAAGTGAAATCACTCTTCGCAGCTGTTCCTCAAAATGGGTAAACAAACATATGGAGATGAACGATTGGCCAAATGAACGGATGGAGGTGATGGCATATAAACACGACCAATGGCTTTTAATATGGCTGTCAAAGGTTACATTTACCAAGGTTATTTACCGGTTCATTTTTTCTGGGTGAGCTTGAACTCTAGGGGAAGATTGCTCACAACTTATGTTTATTTTTTAACGAGCATGAACTATGTGCTAAAACTGCTCGGATCTTGCGTTTATTTTTTAACGAGCATGAACTGTGTGCTAAAACTACTCGAATATACCAGTCATAATACAAGAAACGCCTCAGGTGAGATAGCTATTTTTTAAGGAGCTTTATCTCACGAAGCTATGCTCCTATTTGGCAAGTTTTAACTTTTGCCCCACATCCTTTCTTTGTGCAAGCTGGAAACGGCTAATCCTACGAGTTTAAAGGGTTAGACCTACAGGTTTAAAGGGAGGACATAAAAATTTAAAAAATAAATAGTCGTCCCGAGCTTGCACTCCAAAAGGTTCGCATGCCCCCAGGTATAAAGTATAATTTCAAGGCGCTGCCTCTTTCTTACTATCCGAAAAATGGTTCTGTTCGCTGCCGCAAACTAAACTCTTTTTCCCGGCGATGTCTATCATTAGGTTGCTAAGGATGGTGACTACTTGTTGCAGCAATTTCATCTCTTTCTTTGGAGGCTGCCCCTACTTATCCTTCAAAACATATGTTTTAATGGGTGAGGCTTGCCTTCAAAGATGGTGGCTACTTGCCGCCACAAATGGATCTCCTTCCTCAGGAGAGCCTACTTTTTAGACAAAGGGAGCGAGAAGCTGATTATCTCACTCACATAACTTTGACAAAAGAACTTTATCCTAGAACAACCCTCTCTTCCTTCTTTCGGACGGGGTACGGACTAGTCCCATTCTTCTGCGGAAATTAACTTTATACCCAAGGTTTCCTCTGCCCAAGGCAGGCCAGGGTGCATGCCCCCTGGGTCCCAGTTACATCTTTCCGAATCACTCACATTCATCGGGAAGTAGAACCGGGGGTGGAGGCATTCCTTGAGTGAATAAACCGTTAAGGGATGGTATTTGACTATTTGCGATGCGTGATCCTGGAAATGAAAGTTGGTCTACGAGCTTGACCATTCTTCCTTCGTCCGGAAAACACATAACTCTGAAGAGTGAGGACACTATCGCCTCCATGCAATATATATAGTCTCGTCCAAGGAGTAAGTTATAAACCAAGGGTCCCTGGATGACCATGACGTTCATATGAACTGTCTTCCCCCTCAATGTAATGGGAACATTGGGGAGAATCCCTAACGGGCGACTGGTTCCTTTATCAAAACCTGATAGATTTCTCATCTCAGGTAAAAGCGCCGGGGAACCCAGTGCTTTCCAAGCAATAGAGGAAAGGATACTCACAGATGCCCCTTCATCAATGATAGTTCCAGCCATCACCATTCTGTAGATTTGGACGATGATTCTGAATGGGATACTGGCTGGTAACCGGGGTCTGCCTAGTTGATTCCAATCAAAGGACACAACCAGGTTGCTTGGTGGTGGGACCGAATACATGGCCGGATACGACCCTGACGATGTTCCTTCCTGCGATAAAGGAATGGGCGCGTTGCCCTGATGCTCATCAGAGTCTGTGTTGATGAAAAGAATCTGGATGGTGTCATCCTTGTTCTCTTCAGTGAGGGTGTCATTTGAAGATGAATCTTCAACGACGGTGTCATTTGAGGATGAAACCTCTGAAGGAAGAACCGGGTCAACTGCCGTTTCGACCTTTAGACTTTCGTCTGGTCTGGATTCAGTAGGTTCATTCTCAATGACAGACACTTCAGCTGACCACTTGATCGGGCCAGCTGGATTTTCACCTATCGAGGGACTTGGCACGAGTTTTTGGTATCCAGGAGGAAGTCGTAACGGTGAAACCGGACGATCTTCCAAAACTCTCTTCGCCTCATCTAAGAATGGACAATGGTGGATGGCGTGATCGCCTTCACACAGTCTGCAGGGTGATCTTGGTCTCCCTCTTTGTCCTTCACTCTCGCTAGTTGACGGAATGCAATCAACATGTCTATCAGAGGTTGATGCTACCAGATTGTGCAACCTGGGGGACCAGTCCCTTAGTATCCGGGGAATACAAGGACAGTCACGGTGGAAGTGGGTCCCTTTGCAAATGACACATGGCGATTTAGGCCCGGTCGGTGCAGTGTGTGGATTTTTGTCAGATGTCTTTTGCTTGCCCCCAGTCGCCTTCGCCTTAGGCTCCTTCTACTTCTTTTCTTTCTTCTTCTTCTCCTTCTTCTCCATGGGAGGCTGACTTTTGCCGGCTCTACCTTGCGAAGATGAAGGATCAGAGGAAGAATTGTAAGAAGTGGAAGGCTGGTGGGTAGCTCTAGACTGGTCTGACTATTGATTCGACTGCTCAGGATTAGTGGTGATCTGAACTACGTTAGTTGAAAAGAGCCATACAGGTAGGCCAATTGTCAATCCTGGAAGTGACAATGTGGCCATATGAGGCGCACCAACATCTCCCCAAGAGGAGAAGGGATTGGGACTTCCACCAAGGTGACTTCCTTGGTTGGTGGGTTCCATACTTTTCAACTGAAAGATCAACGTGGGAATAACAGGTGATTATGTTCCGATTAAAATAAATTTTATTAACGACGCTTTAGACACAACTTTGCTTTTTCATGTTTTAAGAGTCGAGAAAAAGCTAAAGATGACTCTAGTCTCCTTCGATGTTTTAACGAGCCCGAAGTGACAAATGCTCGGATGGACTTTTTCAGTTATAGAGTTTGAAAAAGGCCAAAAGAAACTACTCTGGAGTTCTAGGCAGAGGGTGTGCCAAACTTTTCGCGAAACCACAGAATATGTTTTACGGTACGAGTGGTCGATCTTCGTGAATGCTGTGTTCACTGCATCGCGATCAGTAGGGCGGCCGACACGGCTTCCTATGGATAAAGGCTTTGTTCCTATAGGGGTCCCCCAATATATATGCGACGGTACGTGGGAGCACAAGTCCGTATTAGTGCCACCGACTCTCAGGAGGAATCACCCACCTTCGTAGAGATCGACAGTCACTATGTTTAACGACGCCGGAACACGTCTCTACCTAGACCTCTATGTGTTTGCGTTATGTTACAAAGCGTTGTTATGTAAATTGAATTTATTTTAATGTTGATCTTGTTTAGCAGTTTGCCTTTAAGGATCACCACGAGATGTATGTAACAAATTCCTGAATGCAGTCTAAGATGAGAAGCAAACTTTTCAATCTTTCAACTTTGAAAATCTTAACTACTGAGGAGAAGAAAGGCAAATCTTTTCACACAGATCATAGAGCACACACTAATGCAAAATTTCCTAAATCAGCATGCAAACAGTCAAATGCAAAATGCACAATGCATGTATTTTCTTTTCCCTTTCTTAATGTTGATGTATTACAAAAAGAAAGTTGTTATTTAACTTTGATTTCGATTTGAAGCGAAAACAAACAAGCTTGTCCAAAATCAAAAGACACCTTAAGATTTACTTGTTTAATCACTGGAAATACATGAAATCAAACCATAATGACGAAAGTAAAAAGACTAATCAGCTATGGACAACAAACAAGCTAACTCTTTAGACCAGCAAAATGCCTAACACAGGTTCAGATCTAAGAGGCCAAAGCAAGACTAGTTCACTTTCGTTATGGGAAATTGTAAATGATGTAAGAAATACAAAAGAACAAGTACAATTTCGTTATATAACAGAGGCGGAATGATGGCAAGTAAGGTTGGTTTCAGAACAGGTACAAGACTGGTAACTGGCTGCAAAATCTATAGTGAAAACATGCAAGAAAAAGGGAGGAAACCCCAAATGCACAAGGCAAAATTGGGCCAACGCAGGTGCTACACAGCCAGTCTGGCTCTCAGCGCAGGTAGCCCCTTCGGGACCTGCGTTGCAAAGCAGGTAGCCTGTGTACTACCTGCTTTGGAAAATGAAAGTTGCGTTTTCTCAGTTTCCGGGTCACAATTTTCTCAAAAATTCACAGTTTTTGCTCAAATCAGAAGCTATTAGTCAAGCACACACTAAGGGATGACAAGGAAGATGAAAAGCTATCACTAAGAGCTTACAAAGATCCTTGTAGATCAGCTCTTCAAATCATGAACATGCTCAGAAATGAGCTAGAGTAGCTGCCCTCTACTTCGCTTTTGATATAGTCAAAAGCTTTTCGATTTGGTACTCTTTTGTTCAGGAAATGAATAGCAAAATACTACAAACAATCAAACAGATACGATACCCAGTGGAGTCGCCAGTTTGTTGTAGGGAAAAGTATCCGATTCGGATGACCCTATCCCACTCTAAGGGTGATAGTACCTCAGCAACAACTGCAAATAAAACTACTTAAGATTTACTTCTTTATGAAAGCAAGGGAGAATGAAGAAATGCACTAACCATTGCCTTGCGCTTAATATTTGCTCCAATCTCTTCTCTTTGCTGCTTGCTCCTAGCTCTTTGCTCTTTTGCTGGCCTAACTACAATGAGATCCTGCAAAATAACAAAGAAGGAAACTACAAGAAGCATGCATTCATAACTGATTCAAGGATTAGCATAAATCAAATATACAATCATCACAATACATCATTGAAACAAATGCATATAGAAGAACCTCAATAGCTTTTATTAATGGAAGAAGTAAAGTTCTGAGAAGGTTACAACCATTGAAGGCCCCAATCCAGCAACACCTCCCAGCAGAAAGAATTTCTCCTCTTCACCTCCTTCAAGCAATCACCCAATAGTTCTATAGTGAAACCAACAGCATATCATTACTTTGCACAAAATTCCAGCCTCCTGAGCTCATAGGAGAGAGCTCAATATATAGATGAATTGAGAAAGGATGAGTCAGCTTGCAACTGATGTGTAGCTGCCTTGTGTCCTCTCTCTCTTCAGTTGATCTTCAGTTCTTGAGTCCACTTGGAGAACCTTGCTTCCACTTGGAGAAACAGAGCCTCTGACTCATCACAAGGCGAAATCCCTGATCCAAGTGTCATTTTTGGAAGATTCTAGAGCAATGACTCAGTGTGCCACTTGTCCCATCTCACTCAGCGCAGGTGGCCTTTGTTCTACCTGCTTTGCAACGCAGGTACACCATGGAGGAGTTGAGTTTCAGCGCAGAAGCCTAGTGGAGCACCTGCTTTGATTTCAGGATTGCTTGTTTTTGAGTGTTTTCAGGTGGAGAACTGATCTGAGAGCTGTTGGTTTGCTGACCTTGTTCCTCTAGGGGTAGGAACATCATGTTTAGGGACTTTGGATCCCTTGGATTATTGACAATTCATGCCTGATGCTGCAAGGCACAAAATTGTCTATAACATAGCAGCCTCTCTAAGTGCATGTTAACTCTCTCGAGATTGGCCTCCTGATCCTCATTAATCTCTTGCTCCAATGACGTGATCACAACTCTTCTCCTTTGTGCAGCTTGGCGATGATCACGAATGTTTTGTAGCTCCATGATCGCTTGTTGATCCTCTAGCTGTTTGTTCCTCTGCTCCAGATATTTCATGTTCCATTTGGCTCTTTCCAAATCAAGGGACAAGGCTTGAATCTCTGCTTGCTGCTCTTGGATGATCTCTTTAAGCTGTGCACTTGTCGGATCTGTATATGTATCATCATCATGAAGGAGAACGAATTCGGTCTCTCGTTCACTTGATGGCTCACCTAAAGGCCCCTAATCCTGTATTGGCTCCTTGCCTTTGTCCTGTTCCTGTGATGCTGATGGAGGAAGCGAGGCCCCTTCCACCCCGGGAGGAGATAACACTCGCTTTGCTGCTGCAAACAAATGTCTGGTGCCTTTCTGATATGTGATGAAAACCGACACACTAGCAGTCTCATGGCGCTCATACTGATGAGAAGGTTCACCCTCATGCTTAACCTCTGTTACTCTCCGTGAAGCTCTAAAGAAATCACGCAAGATGAAATCATCCCAAGTGATGCCTTGCAATCCAAGCTGATGAACCACCAAAATCTTAATAAGAGAAAAATGATAGACACTGTTAAGTCGCTGCTGAGGTGTTTTGCACTGTATAAAGGTGGTCATCCTCTCTATGTTCTAGCAAGTGAAATATGGAATGTTCATCATCCGTACCCGGGTGAAATGCATGAGCAACCTGATGTGGTAAGCATAAAGATGAGAGAACCGTCCCTCACAGCTAAAATATTTCATGATCAATCTCATTAGTGGAGCATATTCATCTTTCAGATATCGGAATGGGAACACTCTCTTGAGATGCCTTAAGAAACTGGTTTTGATGTATGGCTCATAATGCTGCTGGTCAATCTTCTTTTTCTTGTGCCATGGTTCACCAATGTTCAGTATACCAGTTGCCAATGAGACGGATTCTGGTGTAAGTGTGAAGGTGACACTAGCCAAGATATCTTGATCTCCGTGCAAGTGCAGCACAAAAAGACGCGCCAACTCATGATGAAATTGTACACTTGCCACCTTTTGACAAAACTCATAGCATGATTGATGCTGAAAACATGACAAAGCAAGAGGGTAGGCCTGCAATTCTGTAAGGGTGGTCCGTTCCTCTCTCACATGTCTGCCACTTTTATGAGGCCTCTGGGGTGCTTGTTGTTCCAAGGGAGAATCACTTTGGGTTTCCATCTCATAGTTCGATGAATGCTCAGATACCATGGCTGCTATACAAAATACCCCGAAGACAAGATGACTTCTATGTATGAACTGTGCTTGAACTGCCCTTTTTTATGTGTTGAAATCTGCCACCAAGGGGAAAATGCAACAAGGGACTGTTAGGAAGGGGAATAATATGAAGGGATTAGGGACTATGAGGAGGAATTTTATTTATGGAGTAGGGAGTTAGGAGGTTTTATATAGGGTAGGGTTTGGGGTGTTAGGAAAATTTATATGGGGTAGGGTTTGGGGTTTTACCTTTGACAAATATGAGGAGGGGATAGGGAATAAGATTTTAGTAGAATTTTAGGATAGGGAGAGTGGAACAAGTGGAATAGGGAAGAAGGGAATGAGGGAAAGAAGGAAAAATGAAATGGAGGAAGAAACTTGGTACCAACACAATGACTTTGTAACCCTAACATCATTTGCTTTGATGATTTTAAGTTGTAGGGTTTAAGAGTTTTTGTGCAACCATGAGCTGCCATTTACTATCATCATACTAACATAAAAATGGATGCAACACTGAGATTGACCCCACCTGGAAAATTCAAGGGATTGAAGGTGATTGGTTGCAAATTCTGAGCAAAATTGGGCTTCTGTGTATATGTGCCGCGCTAAGAACCCAGTGTGCCGCGCTCTCTGTGTGCGTCGTGCCCGTTTGAATTAGCACTGGGCGGAAATCCCCAGTGTGCCGCGCGCTCTGTGTGCGCTACGCTCCTCCACCTGTGCGCCGTGCTCCAATTCTCAACACAGTCACGACCTTTTCGAACTGCTATTTTCTCTTCAACCTATAAACTTCGACTTTGCTATGAGATTTATGAATGTAACTTGACACAAATGATTTATATAACTTGGAGAAATATGTTGCAAGAGTTGGATTTGATTTTTTCTTCCTCCAAAACCCATTTTGTAATGTTTTCCTTTGGCACTTTTTCACAATTAATACAACTTTGCTTTTCACACTTCCCTTTGTTTTCTTTGACTAAAATGATGAAATTTTTGGCAAATTTTTGTAGGGGTAGCCGACATGGAATTTGCCTAAGGAGACCAGGGCTGCACTTGGAGAAATCTGCTGAGAAACTTTTGAATTTTTTTACAGATGACAAACTGTTGACTTTTCTTCAAAACAAAGTTTTGAAGAACAATCGTATTCTATCGATATGACGATGAAAATATTTGAATCACAACTTCATAAGAGCCTCCCTCTGGCCTTGCTGGCTTTATTGGACATTGTTTGAAGACCTAATGACTAATCCCCAGACTTAATGACTGAAATGACTCTCGTCCACTAAAAGATCAAACATTGACTCTCATGGACTTTAATACACATTGATGAAAGGACCTAAGCCAACAGGTACAAGACATGAGGGGAATGAATGGTAAGGCCCTTCCATCAGGTTATGGCATGCCCGTAGTGGAATGCAGCTGAGTGAATGGAGCGAGACACCTAAAAATGAAATGCAGAAAGAGTTTTGATCTCTAACGGAGGACTGACAAGACCGACTCTAACAGGTAAGAGTAGGCTTTACCTCAGCTGGTATCTTACTATACATTCTATTGAATCTTTTATTAAAATCAGGTATTGATTCACCATTTTCCGTCTTCAGGTTACCAAACTCTGTGTGGTAATACAACAAGTCCTTTTTATCTCCCCATTACTTCAAAAATGCATCATCTAATGCTTCAATATCTATTATAGATCTTTGGGGTAATTCTCTGAACCACTTCCTAGCCTCTCCATCAAGGCTTTCGACAAAAACTCTCATCCACACATCATTTTCACTTATATCTAAATTATCAGCATAACTGTAAAATGCTTCAAGATGTTCTTCTGCTGTTACTCCCTCTGTACCAGTGAGTACAGGCATATATTTTTGATATTCTCCCACAGGCATAGGATTTAAAGGCATGGGAAACACCAATGGTCCATATCTGGCAGCTACAATCCTTTCTATCCTCGTAGGTGGTTGCTGTCCTGCCATGATTGGAATATTTGGAAGAATACTAGCAGATGGAGCAGTAGGAATTAATGTGATGGATGGCAGAGATAAAGGGATGTTTTGGACTGAATGGGATGCTTTCTTTCGACTAAGATTCAGAGGGGAACTAACTGTACAAGGGGCTGAACTGATCTCTGAAAGTTTTTCCTTATTAACAATGTTGATTTCTAAGTCTTCAATCTGTAAATCTTCAACAATAACTTTTTCTTTCAGAGATGAATGAGACTTTTTAGGCTTACCTGATCATGATGCCCCTTTCTGTGAAGCTTTCTTTGATTTAGCAGTCCTCTCAAGTTCAGGCACTGGTTCAGTAGGATATTTCTGAGGATTTCTTCGAGTATTTCAGACAATCTGAGCCATAACTTCAATGTGGAGTCACCAAAGGTTGGTCTTCCTCTAATGGAGTCGCCAAACAGATGATTACAACCAGAAACTATGTTCAAACCTTGTTTGTCATCAAAGCTTGAAGCTGTGTCATTTTCCCAGGGAAGCTAAGCTTCAATTCTCCTCTCCCCGGCAACGGCGCCAATTAATGTTATCACCCCAAGAAACTCACCTAGGTTGTTTATCAGTGATGCTCAAGAACATTACAAACTCAACATAATGTTGGATAAATGGTGGATGAATGAAAAAAATGCTGCATATTCAAGCCAGATAACCACTTCTACTGTGATTGACCCTAGACATGGGTAAACACCCCCAGACTACAAGGATTTAGACCACCAATTACTCACAGCTTTAAAGAAAATGTGATGATGGAGAACACTGATCACACCAGCAGATGAACAAGACTCTGTGATGGCCAGCTGCAACCAGTTAGAGGTCTATAAACCTTTTTTTCAACACACAGACAGGATGATAGCTATCTGGTATTGAACAAACAGAAACCTGCATACAAATTCAATGATACATGCTAGATCCTAACACAGAGGTGGGATGACAACCCCTCTAATGCTAAACATTAACAACACATGAAAAATTGCGAAACAGGCACAACCTAGAACAAGAAGAAGAAGTGGAAAGTGAGTAATTAACAACAAAATAAACTTGTATTAGATGGAAATGAAGACCAGAAGCTGCAGGTTACACAGTAGTTACAGTCTCCAGAAGTTGAAGCTTACAACAAAATAACATTCATCTAACACTCATCAACCTGATTACATCGTTTTTCTGGGTATATATAGAATCTGTTTACAAAAATCTCTGCTAGGCTATGCATGGAGGTGTCTAAATGGACCACCAACCGCATTTACAGATAGATATGGGTTTTATGCTACAATTTGAATGAACAAAATGGCTCCTTCTGTACTCTGGTGTACTCCTGGAATAGGTGAAGTATTAACTGAATAAATTCCAATAAATGCTGCAGTGATTTATCTGCTCAAGGCAGTACTTTTTCGTCCTTGACCGTGCTATTCTTTAACTGTGGTAGCTGAGGGTTTGAATGCGCAGGTCGCTGGATTGATCTCTTCCTTCTTCGCACACACAAAACAGGCTAAAAAACATAGCAAAATACATTAAACATGGATGAAGAGCCGAGGAAGAACGCTGTTTGTTGGATGGAAAAATGGACGACCTAGATCTGATGATGGGAGGCAATGGTTGACACAGAGGTGCCCGGATCAATAGTAACCGTCGAATGAAAGAACGGACGGCGGAGATCAGATCTAAGGGGATTATCGGGCGTAAACAAGAATGGGTGAACGATGGTCGTTGGATCGCGGCGGGAATGATCCAACAGCTGACGGGAGGTGGAGATGGACACAAGTTAATGGGCGGGGAGCTGGGTACAGTGGTAGGAAGTGGTTTCCCCGCACCGCTTTATGGCCAAGTGCAGATTACGTACAGGCGGGTGCGATGGAATGAAAATGCGACACGTGTCTGACGGGATGGAGGGGAAACCGCTTTCCCCGCTGCCTAATGGACGAGCGGTTCTTGGGATGAAGGCTTGCGAACTTTGTTGGATCATACGGGGAGCACAATCAGACAGCGCAGAATTAACATGTGTTTTGGAGTGACGTGACAGGCACATGACAGGTAAGGGGCGGGCCCGGATTTTATTAAAGCTTAGGGTTATGAACTTTATTATATGCGCGGTTAAATGAACCAAGGTTAAAACTTAATCACCTGGGAATAAACATATATGGTTTATGCAGGGTTTAAAAGGCTTTTGGGCTTTTATTAAAGGTAACAGAAATTATAAAGGGTAAGTGGGGTTTAAAAGGCTACAGAGGAAAAATGATGATAATAGGATTAAAGGAGGGTAAGGAGAACGATGGAAAAAGAGGAAATGCATGAAGCGGAAATTGTAAGGGAATGAGGCAAGTGAAAAGGGAAAGGGTAACCACAAGCTCCTTAGCAACCAAAACCAACATTCTCGAACCTGATATCAACCCTTAAGCATTGAATTTGTAGCAGA
Organism: Pinus tabuliformis; assembly: GCA_031772625.1. Classification (NCBI taxonomy): domain Eukaryota; kingdom Viridiplantae; phylum Streptophyta; class Pinopsida; order Pinales; family Pinaceae; genus Pinus; species Pinus tabuliformis. The sequence goes on along the minus strand of CM062818.1, from coordinate 911,475,413 downwards.
GCTAACAGATAGCACAGAGGCAGGACAAAGCTGCAAGTTTGAAGCATACCCACTTGTGGAGAAAGCAGCTTTGGAGATAGAGGTGAAGAGGCAACAACGAGACAAGAGGAACGCGTAAATTCAGAGAGATAAAGAGAGGATGGAGGAAACAAGGAAGGAGTTGCAAGAGTTGAAGCAAAAACTACAGGGAGAATAAGAGCTGCGCATACAGGAGAAGGAAGCGCAACATGGACAGACACAACAGGAGGTGCAACATGCACATATTGATGAAACTGCATCCATACAGGTGATAGACTCATCCAAGCAGCTGGCACAAAGGAGACAATGTGAGTAGTCGCAGGAGCAGGACTTCACTCAAGAGATTGAACATATACTTGAGAAGATGGATATGAAGATGGAGCAGCCAAATTTAGGAGTTAGAGCAAGTCTTGAGTGATCAAGGAGATACTGAGATCCTTGAAGACAATGTGGAAGAAGATATGCACAACATATCATTTGACGAGTCACAATATAGAGTTGTGCAATCACATAGAGTGACTACTCTGGATGTCCACACATCTCCTGTGTAGTATGAAGAACGAGTGACCGTATCTGATGTGTGCAAGCATCCAGCAGCATTGGCCGATGCTACCAGAGCATATGCTAAAGCCACCAGCTCGAGTGTTCGCTTCTTGATAGTAGAGAATGAGTGAATGGCTAAGGAGTTACAAACGGCCAAGCAGGGAGGATAATAGGTTATAACATCCGCGAGAGTAGAATTGAAGAAGGTGATACTGGATGAAGTATCGTCCCTTGAGACATTCATGCGGATGTTTTTTTCTAGATTTGGTACTGTGCATAAGGAAGTTGTCCATCTCAACGGTTGGCAGCAACACTATGTTAGGTGAGCATGTATCTTGTCAAACCTGCATACTGTTGTCGACCGCATGAAAAATTGGACAATGAGATACAAGGGAGCCCCATTACACTTGCCCAATTTGATGAAGCCCAAGGCGGTTGAGTTGAAGGCACACATCCGGAGTTAGATCCAGAACTATGAGGAACTCCTGCAGCTCATCACTAGTTTGTAGGCTTCCCATGCATGGGTGTTTAGAAGCATGGATGTTGTTGTGCGCGTGCAAGCGATCCCATCTATTTGGACACTCACCGAGGCAAAGACAAAGAATTAAATTCAACTGGATCTAGGCACGTACTTGGACGAGTTGATGCACATAGCCACTAACGCAGACTTGGCTATCATCGTAGACACTATGCATTAGTATGTCGTTGGTCCGGCTGCACTCAAGAAAATGATTCACATGTTATCAGCCGAGTTGGATAGAGGAGCCAAATAAGTGTACCCAGATGCAACAGAGGCAAGAGTTCATTTCCAAAAATATGTCACCACAGAGTACACAAACACCATCACAGACTACCAATCTTGGAATCAGTTCTCCATCATCGACCATCATGAGGATGTCGAAGAGTTGGTCTTCCCACAATTTGTCAAGTCTTAGTGATGCCTTGCATGTCTTTCTCAAGCCATTTTGTCTCACATGGGTAAATGTGAAAATGTTATGTAACATCTTGTAAAGTGGAAGTCCAAGTGTTGATAGTTGAATGTAACAGCCATAGAGTAGTTGAAAAGTCATGAGGGTAGGTGAACAGTCACAGAGGGGAATGTCAAGGGTCACCCCACCCTTTTCCATTTATAGTACCTCATAAATCATTGTAGAGGCTTTTGGGTAGCTAGGATTCCTATAATATTATCTTAGAGAAAGCTTGGAGAGTATTGTAACGAGCCTTGGCTTCTCTACAATGCAGAGCTAGTACATCTCTTTGGAGGAACAAGCGACAATGATTGTAACATTATGTTATCGGAACTAGCGGTTGGTCATGGTTGTACTATATGTTTTGAAATTTCACTTATTAATATAGCAGAACCAACACGTTTCATGAATGTGTTGTTATTGTATTTCAATTAACTTGGTTACTCTAATGATATATGTATTTGTTTTCTTACGCATGTATGTATAGACTATTTCTGTATATGTATGCATGAATCTTACTGAGATGTGCTGTTGGCTTAACCATCACTTTGGATTGTTGGTTCGCCTGACTTCTAGTTCGTGATGCATCTTTGCTCGCGTGTTCCCTTCCAAGCTACGTGTTTACACAGGTTTCTAAGGGGTGCACTCATTCCACCATCTGTGTGTTAGAACCATTCATGAACCTTCCTTGGTTTGCTACTTATGTCACACCCTTGCTACCAACAAGGACATCTTACTTACCTCTGCACGCAACCGCGGTCAAGGCAATACCGTACGACCCACTGCTGGGACTCCTACACCAAATGGTTTGAGGTCTAGTTGGGACTTCTTACTCCCTTGACATGTTAGTAGGTCTATTACCGTCAACATTTCTGGCACTAGAAGGAGGTCCAGATGACAAGCTGTGTCCTCTCATCCTATTTTGAATCTTTGCACATATATCATGGATACTATAAGACTCGTCCCTCCGCAATGTTTTTCGCATGCCGAACCTCTCGACATCACGAGGGACTTTTGTGATCTCTTGTTGGATTTCACGTATGATGGTGAAGGCGAAGTGGCCTAGCCTGTGTACTTACAAGACTTCTATGCATTTCTCGATGATGCATATGCCTTCTCTAATGAAGAGGCAAGCTTTCTGCTTGCATACACACTTTGCAAATACCCACAATGGTGGTGCTGGAGTCTGCCACCCAACAACGTGCACTCATTTGAGGAGTTCTATTATCTCATTGAATCTACTTTCCATCACTTATGGATTTTTGGGACTGCTTTCGTGTGTTGCAGTTTCAATCTCCAAAAAGTTAGATGAAATTCTAGTATCTCATGGATAGATTTGAATATTATCTTACCAAATCTATTAATCCCAAGAAGAGTTCAAGCTCAAACCTCGCTCATCATACTTCGGTGATGGAGCTGCGCAATCACAGATGAACACGGTCGCTATCACAAGTGACTGTCCGCTGTCCCCTCATCAAACAACTCCACCATCGTAGAGTGATGTGGGAGAACATGCACACACGTCCATTCAACTGTCATATCCTCCCAACATCACTTCTCTCAATTTTCCAGTAGACTTGGTGGCGAAACCCATGGGTTTTCACATGCATGTCTTACCTCAACCTCCGTCTTCGTGTTTTGTTGATCCTCAGGATTGCACTGTCTTGTGTTCTTCCATTCTGGACTCTATACCTATTGTGAACAAGGATCAAGATATCGATGGAGTTGGTGTTTCAAAAAAAACCTGTGCTATCATTCATGAAGAGTATGACTGAGAGCCTAAGCATCAACCCGTGGCGAAGGATGATTCCCTTATGTCTGCGCCTCCTCCATTTTTTCCTGGCGTCTTTGGTGATTTTGCCATCCATGATTTCACTTTTGTATCTCTGTCTACGGATGCACCCATTGTTGATCATTCACAGTACACACTAGATGTCATTCCATCATATGAAAATGGAGAGGACAAATTATTCTTTGAAAATCCACTTGATTCTTCATCTACCTTTTCCGGAAATGCAGAGGGTGAACTTTTCCGCTTCTCATCTACCACTCTGTTTGATTCATCAGATCATGAGGATGCTGATGAAATCATTGATTTTGTTGATCGTATCTGTCGTGATATATTTACCCCCATATTTGATCATGATGATGATTCTATCACAGTTGATTTTTCAAAGTCACCTATTTATGATGATCTATCTGTTGAAGAAGTTGAAACCCCGCAAATTGTCAAGGCACTTCGGCCCGAGCTGATGGTTATGTCAGGTCCTTGCTATTCTGAGGTTTGTTTCACTTCTGATTAGGAATTTTTTGAAACACCTGCGGCTCCTCATCACTTATCTGTATGGATTGAAGATCAATCCCACACATGGATTATGCTTCCTCGACTCAAACTACATGATCCCATCGCTCATGCATTGGAGGAATCTTACATAGAAAGAACACGTGCATGACGCAAGTTGTCTTTGTTTCTTTTGTTTTCTTGCATGTCACAGTCAAGAGTATGCGTATGCTTAACATCTTCATGCAATGTCGTACAACACCATGGTAAGTCCACGGATTGTATGTCATGCACTTGCACTCACTTATGTTCTGTGGACGCATTTAAACTCTGAGTGTGCTTGTCTGCATTGTTATATCTTTCATGTTTGTTGGTTCGCACAACTATGTTGTTCGTGAACCATACCTTCACCAACATGAGTCGACCAATGCAATGGTGGCTCCATTGGAAGTATCACTTCACGTGAGCAGGCCCATGCACCGTTAGATTAGGAGTAGGAGTAGGGCTTTCTTTTGGTTTTTTTGCTTGCATGCATGTTTGCTTCTTACCTTGCGTATTTGTCTGTTTTCATGCTTGTTTGCTTACTCGCTTTTCTTACACATTTACTTCTACTTTTTCTTTGTTTTGTTTTCTATTTGTTTGTTTACGTCCGTAGGTGAGTTTCGCATGAAATGTGTGCAACTCTTGAAACAAGCTAGGTAAAGTACATGAGGACTGTGCAGTTATAAATACTTGGTTATCTGTCGTCCTGCCTCTGTATGAAGAACTTGTTGTCTTCAGTCAATGATACATCAATGGAAAATACATGCTTTTCTAAGTGAACCTTGGTGAAAACACAAATCTTGCGTGGTAACTAGTACACCTACTCTAGTTGGTTGTTTTTGGGTTAATCCTTGTCAGCTCAGTCAAGTAGAGTAAGGAGAGGCGGAAAACCTTAAAAATCATGTCAAAGGTATATACAAACTACTTCTATGAAGGAACAACGTCTTCTTCTCTGAATAAGTTGGGATCCCTCTTCCGCCTTTGAAATGAATAAGTGCTATGCACAGTTACGAAAAATGAAAATGAAAAATGAAAATATGAAAAATTTCGAGAAAATGAAAAATGAATAAGGTGAAATAAGAGGAAGGCTTCTTGCGCAGAGAGGTGATGCAAGTAACTCCGCTGGGGTACTAACCAGGCTCGCTAGCAGCGGAGCGATGCTTGTGCACCAATATACCTAAAATTAAAACTCTGACGATCATATGGCTTGTGCACCAATATACCCCTCATCCCAATCAAAACAATTGTGTTGGCTTGGCTTGGAATGTGTGCCGACTGACCAATAGCTTGGCAGATGCTACGTCTTAGAATTAAGCAAGTGTGGAAACCAAGATGAATAGAGAACTGAACAATACTTCCGAAGGTGTTAGACTTTATTTTCATGAGCAAGGTCCATTTAGATAGCTAGAGTTCTACCAGTGTGTCGCCAAGTGTTGTAGTGGCTACAACCACCCTCCAAAATTTTTCCTTAGCTTCATTTTGGAGCCTCCCTAGCAACCATCCTTAGCAGCATGTCTTGCACTGTTAATTACATAGGCTTCATTTGTTTTTTAGTGGCTTGCCAGCTTGCGCATGTCAGTTTTCGTCACTCCCTTCACAGGCTACCATTCCAGACTTAAGCTGTTTGCTGACTAAGCAGCTCCCTTAGAAAATTATGCAATTTTGGAGGGGAACCAACCTTCCCTCCAGAAATTGCACAAATTTGCTGGGGTAACCTGCTGAGTTCCAAAATTGTGTAGAACAGTTAGACATGCTTCCTTGAGAAAAATATGCAATTTGGCTCGACACTGCAGCTCAGCCCAGAAGTTGCACAATTCTCAAAACAGTCACCTGCTGACCCTAGAAATTGTGCAATCCCTCAGGGACAACCAACCCATCTCAACCCATAAACTGTGCAAAACCCTCCCCCAGTCTTGCAGGCTATTGCATGTGCCTTCAGGTTGATCGGTTCCCTCCCAGAACCAAAAAACTTGATTTGCATGCATGGGCTGCTTTTCTTGAAATAGAAAAAAGAAACATGCAAAAATAATCCCTAGATTTTAGGGATCTATTATTGGCAGCTAGAGGTTACATGCAATGATCGTTTTAGAAACTTCCCTCCAAGTGTTGCTTTTTCCTAGATTTGTGGCATGCGCGTCATGAGCCTCAAAATTATTTATTCGATGCTACAGAGCTCATTCTTCACATCAATCTTGGAGCTCTAACATCCCACAATTCATCTAGGAGTCTTCGGCACATCCAACTCAGCTATTTCTGTGTATGTCTGCTTTACTTGTCTCTTGCAGCATTTCTGTCGCTTTTTGTGTTTTTTCTTGTGTGAATACTGTCCGCTTGATTTTTGTGAACGATTGCTATCTTTTGCATGCATGTTAGCCTGTACAAGCACCGTTTCGGTTTTCATTTGCATCTCACTGCTGTCGCATGCATGAAACTATTTTTGCACTAACGGTCGCTGATTCGGCGACCCGATTCACAAACATTCATGTTTTCCCATTTTCTTAATCTTGCATTCACTGTCCGCATGCATGATCATTCACTCTTGCTTACATTCAGTTTCACCATGCATTCAGATCTTTATATGTTTTCAGTTGCCCGTTGGGTCTAGGCAACCTTGGCTTGGGCCCTACCTTGCCCGGACAACATTGCGCATTTCTGAGATAGAAGGCTCTGCCTTCCTCCTAGAAAATGCACAAAACTAGCCAAACACCATCCTCCAGGCTTGCTTTGCACAATTTTGAGAGGCAGTGCTCTGCTGGCCCAGAAAATTGCGCAATGCAGTTCCTGGGCCTGCATGCCTTGCTGACTGAATTTGTGCATTGCGTAATATCAACACCCAACATGTCAGCCTAGATTGTGCATTGCACAATTCCAACAGTCAACTAGCCTCCTAACAATCTGGATTTCCAATTGCGCAATCCTTGCCATTAGTCTCCTGTGTATGCTACAGGTCAGTCCTCAAGTTTTATTTGGTTTTCAACTGACAGACTCCTTTCCATGCATGTCGCCATGTCTCCAGGTATAGCAGGTGTTCGTTCATCTCTCAGTAGATCAGGTTCAATGGGCTCCAAGAGGGCAGGGTCAAAGGACACTAATGCAAGCGCAACTGGAGATACAGTTGAGCAAGTGTCTGAGTTTGCCGATTTACAAAGACACCAAGCTGCTCGTAAACAAAGACATCAAGCTGAAATGGTAGGACATCAATGGTACATTCTCAGGCACATTTGAGGAATATCTTGAAGACTGTAGGGTCTATGTGAACATTCACAAGTCCGGTTTGTACTGGATTGCATGCGGATATCCCACATTTCCATGTGTGGACATGATACATTGGATTGTCTAGCACACTGATCATGAGACGATGGTGTTAAGCAGTGTCATCAAGATAAAGATTGCTACCTTTAGGGCACATGACTTCAGTAGATGTATCACTTGTCACAAACAATGATCATAATGGAAACACCCTTCAACAGATCCAACAACCATGCCAACTACAGGGATATCTTGAAGAGTTGGGTGAAGGATCCAACCAAGTTCAGGATGACACCCAACCAAATTTACAAGACGAAGGTACTACAGAAGGCATATCAAACTTGGTCATCTTTGCATGCCGCTTTTATGACAAAGAGAGCACAAAGGCCTTCATGTAGAGTTGGATGATCTCATTGGACCAATTGGCCAGTGAAGGCAAACCTGCAACTGGTTTGACATGTTGGCTCACAGGCTGAAGGAATAGGTGACAAGAGCCCGACAGTTAGCAACCAGAGATCTACATGTCCGCATACATAATTCGTGATGCAATCTGTGCCTGTCAGAAGTTCCCAGGCTTGAATTGGGCATGAACATCAACGAAAACCTCTGTACATACTTATTGCAAACTGTTTTCTGAATGCAGCTTTTGCAGAGTCATCACATAGTTGTTAGGCCATTTTTTCACCCCGTTGTACAAGATGATATTTGAGCAGGATCCACCTTGCATGTCGAAGGCAACAATGGAGGCACTGATCAAAATAGTAGATTGGTATGCCTCTCCTTTTGGCACCTTCATATGGATGTACAACACAGAGAAGCCTCCGCATGTTTTACTGAAGTTTGACATGGACAAGCTCATCATGTAAGAAGTGTCGTATCACATCTCGGCAAGACTGTTAGCTAGACTGCATAAGAAGAAGAAGGCACATCGACCCACTCTTCCTTTACAGATTGGGTTTTACGAGATACATAATCTTAATCATGTTGATGCTAAGACATAAGAGTTCAAAAGATTTACTTTCGGCACCAAAAGTTTCAATCCGTATGACCCGCATTTCTTTATAAAGGATCACTGTGCGAGAGTTCAATTTCCTTGGATCCATAGGGCATGTCATTGGGCTGAGGAAGACCCATGGAGATATTGTCACAACTTCTCCAGGCCCAATGAACCGGTTGACATCACTGTGGAATGGTTAGCGAAGCAACATCTAGGAGAGCACCATCATCATTAGCAATAGAGGGTGACATACGTGCATGTGACAAAGGCAAGAGAAAGATTGTGGACAACGCAGAGGCATAACAAAGCTGCAAGTTCAAAGCAGACCCACTTGTGGAGAAGTACCTTTGGAGATAGAGGCAAAGAGGTGACTGCACGACAAGAGGAACACGCAAAGGTAGAGAGATAAACAGATGATGGAGGAAACAATGAAGGAGTTGAAAGAGTTGAAGCAACAACTCCAGGAAGAACAAGAGCTGCACATACATGAGAAGGAAGCGTAGCAGGGATAGACACAACAGGAGGCACAACATGCATAGATTGATGAAACTATGCCCATACAAGTGGTAGATCCATCTAAGAAGCTGGAACAAAGTAGACAGGGTGAGCAACCATAGCAGCAGGACTTCGCTCAAGAGATTGAACAGACACTTGATCAGATGGATACGGAGATTGAGCAACCAGAGTTAGAACAAGACATTGACCTCATGCCTTACAACCAAGAGGTCTATCCACCAGCTTCACCAGATCTGGAAGCGGAGCAAGTCCTTAGCGATCAAGGAGATACTGAGATCCTTAAAGAGAATCCAGAAGCATATATGCACAACATATCATTAGATGAGTCACAACATAGAGTTGTGCAATCACGTAGAGTGACTACTACGTATGTCCACACATCTCCTGCAGAGTTTTAAGAATGAATGATCGTATCTGATGTGTGAAAGCATCTAGTAGCATTGGCTGATGCTACTAGAGCATATGCCGAATCCACCAGCTCAAGCATTTGCTTCTTGATAGCAGAGAACGAGCGAATGGATAAGGAGTTACAGACATCAACATAGGTATAGATACCTACCTTACTTAGATTAAGAAGAGGATCATGCAACATAGGTATAGATACTTCCCATAGGATCCTCAAAATCCAGTCTCAGTTTCTACAGAAAAGGTTATAACTACCAACACTAGAAGAAATCCTAGGGCAATCATGGTGACAAATGTCAGTTTTGCTACAACAACGCAGGACAACTTTAAATATCTATTGAGTGAGAATGTTAGATTGAGGAAATAACTTGATGTAGTGAAGAAACACGCGGAGCATCTTGCGGCAGATAATCAATGATTATCTTCACAGAGTTTTAACACCACAAAATGGCAGTCAACCATGCAAGAGGAATTGGGGCCAATGGAGGACACCATGGCACAAGTATATGATGAGATGATACTTCTACAAGAAGTGGTGGTTCCCCTCATTGGCATTCTGAAGAAATCAAAAGAAGTGGTGAAACTCATAATAGTGGAAAATAGAGAAATTGACCAACTTCAAGATTGGGTTGCTAAGTATCCATATGCTCTGCTAAAATTTGGAAAGAAAAGACAATATTGCCACAAATATAGACAAAGTTCAGCCGAGACTCCACCATCAGAGCTACATGCATCTTGAAGAATAGTGGATTAGTACTATTTCTTCTTATAATTGATTGCACAATGGTTTTGAGTCTCTAACATAGAAACATGAGATGCACACAATAGGATAACTTGAACAAATTAGAGGCAGAGAAGTCATCAAGCAACAAGATAGGAAGGCTTGGAGGTTACCAAATACATTATTCTACAATATTCCATCACACCAGTCAAAGATCATATGAAACTTTCATGGCAATGAAATAATGTACAATCGAGCGCCAAGACTATATTGACGGAGCCACTAGAGGTGAATATGCAGTATGTAAGGGACTTGCCAGTTTGGTTCAAAGTCATATCAACAGAGTTCAGGGCATAGCACACATACATTGAAGCAAATGATTTATCAATTTGAGACTTTGTCCTATTATCAATTTTGTCTTATATAGCCACCGTCTCATTTGTAATTTGTCTTTTATAATAAATGGTATGTAATGAAGTCCAAGAGACACATGTGGAATATTAATAGCTAGATATGGAATGTAATAAGTCATTTATAGATTATGAATAGTCATAGAAGTCAAGTAATCATGAGGAAGCTCAAAGGTCATTGTTATTTGTTATAAATAAATCCTCATAACTTAAGCTAAGGACTTGGATTCTTGGAGTCTTGCCTTGGCTTCTCTTGTAGTGCATAGGAAATAGATCATTTTTTGGAGAAGAAAGTTGTGGATTCACGTTCCACTATTGGATATAATGTTTCATCTCTGTAACAGTGTACTTGGGATATTTCATTCTTAATCAGAAGCTCTATGATCCGTCACTTCTTCATACATGTATCATAGATATAATAGGACTATTATTGTTATGTTTATGGTATATGTTGCTTGAATTACATTATAAGTTAATGAAATAATTAGCTATGGTTATTATTGAAAAGGTGATGTTATGATTTCATGATTGTTATTTATTATGTGGACTAATCCATATGTAATCAACAAGTCTTTCTCTTCCTTCATGGGTCCTCCTTTAATATAGTACTATTACTTTTCTAACCAGAGGCTCGTTTTCCTCTACCGGCTATGGAAGTTCCTTCATCCGCCTTACATTGTGTGTCTAAAAAAGATCACATATTTGCTGCCCCAAAGTGGTGTTGCATTCTCTTGTGTGTTTGTGTAACCAAGGAATTTCTTTGAAATCTTTCCAATGGTGCCCAGGTTGTATAATTGGATGGGACTCCTACACCAAATGGTGTGAGGTCTAATTGGGACTTCACATCGGAGATATCCCCTTACATGTTGGTGGCATCCAACATCGTCAACATTTTTGGTGCTAGAAAGAGGTCCATATGACAAGCTAATACTATGAAGTCTTTTTGAATCTCTTACCTTTATTGGCTTCACCCCAGATCATAATCCTGAGGAGTTTTTTTGAAGCTTTAGATCTTTCAGTTCCTGCAGGATTTTTACATGACTTGTCATATTTTAAATTCGATGGCAAGGGTACAAAAACCGTCCTTGATTACACTATTGAATTTGTTCAATTTTTTTTCTTGAATGGTGTTTATTCTAAATAAATCCTCACTTGGTTGTTTACCCTTACATTGGATGGTCGTGCGAAGCAATGGTGCTATTCTTTACCCACTGCTTCTATCTCATCTTTTAAGCATTTGGTTAATGAGCTTCATTGTGTTTTTGACAAATATGAATATCAAGATGTTCTTAATGAAATTGATCAACTTAGAATGTAATTGAATGAATCTCTTGAACATTTTTCTGATTGATTCATCCATATTTGTTACGAGTTTCCGGATGAGGATGTGGACTGACAGTTTTTGAATGAAAATTTTTGTTTCTTAGTCAGGATGTCAAGAAAATATTTTGAATCTGATTCATCGTTTTATTATGATAAAAAATAATTTCACCATCATAAGGAATGACATTGTATTCCTTTTGTTCCATTTCCCCCTCTTGATGTTATGTGTCTTCAACTTGAACTGATCACACATTTGGAAGATCAATTTGCTGATAAAGAATCGATCTTTCTTTCACATCTTTCACTTGATGATGTTTTGTCTAATCTTATCAATTGATCATCCTTAAATACTCATACTCCTTTTTTCAACTCTCAAACCATTAGTCAAGTTGAACCCTTGGACAACCATCACCCCAATGATTTACTTTTCTCTGAATTATACAACAATGATTGTCCAAGCGACATGGATGAATCTTTGTTCCTATAAGAAGGTTTTGACTTTAGCAATTTCAAATGGAGTATGATATGATCATCAAAGAATTTCTCTCAAGTATATCTCCTTTTGATCATGAAGATGACATGCTTATCATTGATGATTTTTGTGCTAATCTAAAAAATCTATTTGATCAAACTCAACTTCATTTTGAAACTAATGTTTTGAATAATGACTCTTGTCTAGATAAGAAACTGACTGTAATTTCTCAGAATTCAAAGATAAGTCAAGTGATTAGGACACTTCATCCTACGCTGATGGTTATGTCAGGTTCCTGTCATCTTGATAACATCTATGATTTCTTTCAGTTTAAGATTCTCTCACAAGATCTTGTTGTTAATGTCATCTCGTGGGATGTCAACTCTTTCTTGAGGGATTCTCATTTTCTTCACATAAATTATTTTAACCCTCAACGAACAAAGTTTAGTTTGATAGTTGAACTTCCACCACCACATCCCACCTCAAGCAAATATTTGATCTCCAATGTGGAAACAAAGAGTGATGGCTCCATATCTCACCAAGTCTACCGAATAGAGACTCACATAGAACAATATCTCCATGCCACTTTGCACCATCATCACAAACAAAAATTAGGAATTTAAAACAACCTTACAACAAGAGCGGTTAGAATCTATGCTAATCATCACTTAGATAATGAGAGATCCCATCTTATTAATATATTTAAAAAAATGGATATAACAAACATAAAGCCATAAAAGCCCTGAATAAAGCTAGTAAAAACATCTATCCTAATAATAAAAATAATAATTTTGATAACTTCACTAACAAACTAGACCTTCCATACATTCATGATACCACTGATAAGATCTCCCATATCTTAAGAAAACACAACATTTTGACCACCTTCAAACCTATAAATACCATTCACAGTTGCCTTGAATCTATTAAAGACCCTATTAACCCTAAATGCCAAAAAGGAGTTTATTTAATTCCTTATTCTTGTGGAATCCCATATGTTGGTGAAACTGAATTTTCCTTCAACACTCGTATATTAGAACATTCAACTGACATTAAACATAATTGATCAAAAAATTCTACACTAGAAAAGCACTCTAATAATACGACATCATATATGCATTGAAAAAACGCACATCCTTGCCACAATTGACCATTATTTCCATAGAAAATTTCACGAAGCCATCGAAATCAATAAACATCATAAAAACCTAAACAGAGATGAAGGATGGGCCATTAGCAAAAACTGGATCCCTACATTAAAATCCAAATCCAAATTCAATAAATTGTAATTCCGTTAACCCTATATTAACCCTCCCTCTAGTATATATATATATATATATATATATATATATATATATATATGTCACATTTAATATTTAATATTTATTTTTAATATATTAACATCTATATAATTTTAATATTCACATTTTCAACATTATTCCTTTAATTATTAATTATTAGCCCCTTATTCCTTATTAAAAATTGGAAGGAAATTATTCAATTTCTAAGATAACATAATAATCATATCATTTTATAATTTAACATTCATTCTTGATACTACTAAAATATACAAATACCCATTTATTATTCCTTACAAAATGAAGATTTTTTATTTATTCAATTTATTTAATAAATACATAATTCTTTAAATAATTTCAGTGTCGGCCATTTAAAAAAAAAAAAACCCTAACAACATTCCCCGATTTATTAAACCAAAGGATGATCAGTTTTCCACATACTTTGATCCCGATGATGAGCCTCAGTTGAAGGTTCTAAACATCTATATTCAAACTAATATGGACGAGATGATTCGAGAAAAACTATTATGACAAGCTAAGAATCTTGAAATATTATATCTAAAACAAAGAGTGATCTTAATGAATCTAACTTATCTTCTGCATCATCTATCAAGGAGTCTCACTCACACGACAACTTGGATGGTGTTCAGCCTATTGATGCCACTTAAGATGTGGATTTGTATTTGATTAGTTTTTCTTGTCAAAGTTTCCTTAAGGGTTGTTAGCATGATCCCATCATGGATTCCATTGAGGAATCTTATCAGTCTGGGCCCGTGTCTCATGGCATGTACTTGCATACACTTTGTCCAATCTTGCATGGTTATAGACCTGATGATTACTTCTATTGTGGAGTCTCCCATTTGATAGAATAGTCGAATGTGTTACACCGTTGTGATTACACTTCCTATTTCTATGTGTCAGTCCGTATGTGTGTATGGTTTATCCTTGTCTCCGCACTGCATTTTATTCCGGTCTTATACTATCACATCCTTCCACCAAAAGGTTGGGAGCAACTTCTATGGCTGCAATTGAAGTTCCATTTTACATGACTTTACATTGTACTGTTTAGTTTAGGATATGATAGGTTTCATTTAGTTAGATGCATTGCATTCTTGTTTCACGTTTTCATTCTCCCTTTTTCTCTTTTGGTTTTATTTGTTCTTGAATAACCCCGATTTTGAGCTTCAAGGTGATATGGATAATCTTTTGTGAAAGGAAAGTTGTGGTAACGCACAACCCTTGGCTTATATGTTACCCTCTTCCTTGATTTTGTTTGCATCTTTCAAGTTGATGATTTTTTGATGGAAAATATGATCCTGCAGTTGGGAAGCTGTAAGCAAATCATGATGCCTATATCCTTCTAGGAATCTCATCCTTTCACTCAGTCTTGTTATGAGTAATGCATTCTTGCTTATCTATCTGATTAGAGTAATATAAGGGGAAGCCTTCTAGAGAACAAAGCCTCAGAGTCTTAAACCTATATCCGAAGGAGGAACCTCTTTTGTTCTCAATAAGTTAGTATCCCTCTTTCACTCGTTAAAAATAGTAAGTGCCTATGCACATTCCTATTTGAAAAGAAAGACAAAATAAATGGTGAAATAAGAGAAAGGCTTCCTACGTAGAGAGTTGAAGCAAGTGGCTTCCCTGGGGTACTGTCTAGGCTCGCTGGAAGCGAAGCAATGTTTGTGTTCCTGAAGTGATTCTACTGGGGTTCTGGCGAGGCCTATTGGCAGCGGGTAATTGCCAAAGATGTAAAACTCATACTCTGATTCTTTTAACTCACCACTCTATATTACCCTTACTTACATTGATAGGATAATGATTTGGCTTTCTTTATGATTGGTTTACACCTAGCAGTGGAATTGGGAAGACTATTTCTTTAACCAGGCATAAGTAGGGAGCTAAGGTAACCCATTGATTGAATCAATAATTCCTTGAGAATTGAGACTTCGTGCTTAAATGAAACCATTTCAGAGATGTTTGGTTTCTCCCAGTGTGTTTCCAAGTGTTGCATTATGACAATGACCCTTGCCTAACTCAATTTGGAGCGTACATGAATTGTTGATTCAAGCACCTTAGTGTTGTCACATTGCTTGTTTTGTCATTCTTATGTTTTCTCCTAGAGTCACATCCTCCTAAGTCATTGTTTCCTAAAGTGACATCACCTAACCCTTAGAAGTGCTTGTGTTATCTAACCCATGGTTAGGTGGACTTATGACTTTTCTTGACTTAGAAACTAGCATTTTCACCTCTCACACACTTGAAAAGCACTCAAAAGTACACACAAGCAAAAAAAAGAAAGATAAAGCATATTTAAGGAAAAATTACATTTTTAATGACGAAGACATGCTCTTGTGTTGAACACACTCCTTCAGGTCAAAGAAGTGCGCACTCCTTCATGATAAATAAGTGCGCCCTCCATGACTGCATTACTTTGTGTTGAAGATATGTTCCCTTCTTGAATGCATGCACGAGTTTCTTGTTGCACTACTAGAAAATAGGATCCCACATAAGTTCCCTTAACTAACTCATTCATTGGTCGACAAGTAGTGATCAAGCATGAAACTGATTTTCATGTAATTTCTTTTAAATCAACCTAGCTAATCATTCATTTTCATAATCATTCTCATCTTGGTTGGGTATAGATTTGTGGATCAAAAAACTCTTTGTCGATTTGCGTTACAAGGAAGTTTTTCATGTTGAATCTATTCATTTCCTTTCATGATTTCACTGTCGATCTTATTTTTCTTGCTGGTGTTTCTTTTCTTTTCGGTTTATTTACAGGCGTTTCTATTCAATCTTGCTTCTACAAGTGTTATTTCACCATCACATGCTGGAAATTTGCATGTTCCTTGTCTTTTCACATTCTCACCATGATTGCAATGAAATCCATAAAAGATTGTAGATATTTCTTCTTCTCATTATTATCACAAAATCTTGTTCTTAGACTTGTTCTTGAGCCATCCTCAAGAAGAGCGCACTTGCAGAACCTGAAGCTTGATCAACTCTGAAAAATGCACCTAGAAAAGTCCAGTTTCCCTCTTGAGTGCATTCCATCACCACGAATAACTATGCCCCTCCTTGAGTGCATGAGTGCACCCTGGAGGCCTGAAGACTCATCCTTTGTCTCTTCAGAGTGCATCAGTGCACCCTTGATGGTTTTCCTTGTTTGAGTGCATGAGCACATTGCAAAGCCCTAAACGACCCTATACCCCCCTTCATGCTTTGAGAGTGCACCCTCCTTGTTTGTGTGTCTATTTTCTTATGCATGCAAGTGATTATGTGTTTTCAATCATAGATTTATGTTCTCAATACATTTAAAGTATTTTGAATGTGTTTTGCTGAAGATATTGTTGCATATTTACTTGCATAGAGATAATCTTGTCATCATGAGTGTGCTACCACAAATAGGTGTTCATGCTACAAGTATTGTCACCCTTTCATCATCTGTTGGAGCCATAACTCCCATTAAAGTGGCCTACAAGTAAGTCTTAGAAGCAAGCACTGAGGAGCCCATTGAAGTGACCAATCCAACCATTCCTATATATGTAAACACACAATTCTTTATTGATAAGTCTACCAAGGTCATATGGAGTGGTATAAAAGACACATTCATGCAAAAAATGTTTCTTGAGAACTTGGAAGACTTAGAAGTATACATCAATATCAAGCGGTTCAGGATGCATATGATCACATGCAGATTCCTAGTCATCCCTTGTGCAAAAGTGATTGAGTGCATCATTACACATATGGATCACTGTGCTTCATAGCGAAAGCGGTGGTTAGATTGAAACCTATTATGGAGAGGAAATGCAAGCGTAGTACAATATGCTTAGGCCCACAAAATATGCAAATGATGACTATTGCGTGTGGTTTTTTACCTATTTTCTGCACATTCTTTCCCTTGTTTTGACCTTTCTGTCCTCCAAGCCTGTGCCCTTATATGACCAAATTCTTTGTTTTCTTACCTTTTTAATCCATTTTATTGTCATGTTACTTTATTGTATTTTACTGAATAATACGAGGCTTTATTCCTTTTTGTGGCTAACTGGGAGAGAATTGAAGAAGTATTTTGGGAAGTTCATCTTTTTCAGGTGTTGGCTCGTGCGAATGAAGCTATGAAGCAGACATGCAGCAAGGATTAACTGCAGGAAAGGGTAGAATAGTTCACTGTTACACCCTGAGTGTTGTTACAGACCGCTGCTATATACTAGGTGCTGTTACAGGTTGCTGCTGTTACAGATTGCTGTTACACACTAGATGCTGTCATAGGTTGCTGTTACACATCGGATGCTGTTACACCTCGCGTGGATCCACCGTCACATCAACAGTGCTGTTGTTAGTTATGTCGTGTCATCCCAAACCACCATTTTCTCAATGTTGTTGCACCGAAGCTGGAAATGTGGGTACTATTCCACATAACAACTGTCAGCAATAGGATTGTTTATTTTTGAAGCAACAAGACTCAGGAAGTTGCAACTGATGTATATTTATTTAGTAATAAGTTGTAACTTCTTTATTTTTGATCAGCATGAGAATCGAGAGATTCTCATGATTGATCTGCTTTCTAATTTTTGGTTGTAATAATTATAAAGGACTCGACTTTTTATGTATTAGCAAATGTCATATAGAAGAGGAGAGTTACTCTATTTCTGTAATCCTGAACTTATTCAATATCAATTGGCACGATGATGCTATTACTTTCCAATTGATTCATTAACCACTTTTTGTCTTCTTCCTGTGCCCTGCTGAGGAGGAAGGGCCCTCTTATTTGGCAGGGATTGCAGTGATTAGGTAGTGTACATTTCAGTTTAGTTAATTGATTTCTGGTTTCTTTCTGTTGTTGTACAAATCATGGATTTCATTTGCTACTGTTTCTATTTATCTTATGCGGTTACACAGAGTTAAACAACAGAGCAATAGTAACCAGCTGGAATAGATGTTAGTTCTGGTGTGGTGCGCATTTACTTCAATAGCCGCGAGTTGCGATTTAATTCTGTAGAGCGTTTTTGTATCTACACACATGGTTTGATTCAAAAATTTAGATCAGTGACATATTTTACAGCTTCTCTGCACTTTCTTATGCTTGGTTGGAGTGTATCAGCACAGATAGTGAAAACTCCATTGAAACAACAAGACCTACCCTGGGTTGACAATTAATGTTGCAGTCTGAAGTCAATTAAGGTTGATTAAAACAACACTACATTTTTGGCACTGTTTTCGGGGATGGCAAGTTGACGATACATAAAGCCAAGTTGTTTGTTTGATATAGAGTGTTCCTAGTCCATAGTTGTTTGGCAGTAAGACGAGAAGTAAGAACCTGTGCATCGCTCTAACATACTTGGGCGTGCTCACCATTGTGATCACTAGGGCACTTATGACATTTTGATGCTTTGATTAGTGTGTATTTAGCTCTTCAGTCGCTAGGTGGTAAGACGAGAGGTAAGAACCTACGCATCGTTCTAATATACCTGGGCGGGCTCACCACTGTCGAAGATTGAGGCACTTAGAGTGTGATTAATACACATAGGGTCCATGTGTGCATTTGTAGGACTTGTAGAGACACTGAAATCACCCCCACTCTAATAAGTCACATGAATGATGGCTCGTAAAAAGGAAACGAAGGGTGACTATTTGGGAAGGAAGACATTTATTCAAGAATTAATCTCTAAGGCGAAAAAAGAGTAGTCTAGATCTTAAAGGAATGCAAGGAAAACAGGGTCGCAGAAGGCTATTACTCCCATAGCGAAAGCAGAAACCTCCAATCCCTCCATCTCGAGATTGTATCATTCTAAGGCTAGCACTCATACCCCAAGATCAAGGATTTGATTTATGAGAAAGAAGGGGAAGTTAGTAGCCAGAATTTGAGGACCGAGGGTCAAGGGGAAACCGAGGGGGAACATTGGACACCTGAGGTAGAAAAGCACCTGTTGATTTATCAATATCCAGATATAGGTAGTGCGGTGAAACAACCAACCCCAGTGGTATCTGAGGCATTAATCACATCTGCAAGGCCATCACAAACACAACTCGAAGAATGTCTGCTACAGGAAGGGTTAGAAGAATTCATCATGGGAGACAACAATGATAATAATGCTAAAACAAACACCACTACTACCACCTTTGAGTTCCCAATCGGGAATATCAGAGGTGAAGCTCCTATGAAAAAAATTCCTCTATCATCTTTACCATCCTTTCAGGGGATGACTGTGGAAGATCTAGATACATTTTTGTTTGAGTTTGATGTCCTATGTAGAAGTTATGATTATACAACAGATGCTCAGAAACTAAAGCTATTTCCTGCTACTTTAAAAGGAGAATCCTTGAGATGGTTCATGGGATTAGGTCCTGGTTCCATTTCAATGTGGAATGATATGAAGGAGACGTTCTTGCCAAAATATCAGGACTATTTTAGGATCAGGGACTTAAGGGAAGAGATATTTAGGATGACACAGAAGGAGGAAGAAAGCCTGGAAGATTATGTGGAATGGTTCCACTACAATTTGCAGAGGTCTAAACACAACGATTTAGACCCAGAAATATTGAAGACTATATTCATTAGAGGAATGAGGGATGACTGCCTTGACACCCTGAACCTATTAGAAAGGGGGATATATCACAAGATCCATTTGCTGAAATTATAAAGCTATGCCTACGATGCTCTCGAGGATCGTTTATAATTCGAGATGCCTCTGTTCGCATATAAAAACTGCAGGTGGAGGAGTAACTAGAGCAGAGATTGGAAATTTGTTCAAAAATTTCAAGGCCGATATCCTCAGTACTCTCTCGGCCCAGATAACAACAACACATATCAAAAATACACAAGTAGAAGCTGATACACCCCTGGACGTGTTGTTTTCGACTTGTTGGAAGAAACATCCTCATAGGGAATGAGAATTGAATAACATCAGCCTGTGTAACATCTGCGAGCTAGAGCATCTGACAGAGAAGTGTCCGGAGCTTCCTAGATGAAAGGCAGTACTTAGAGAATCAAGCAAAGAGGTGCAGTCCTCTTACTTCATCGCACCAAGGAGGCCATGGAAACCATGACTTCCAGGTATGTCTCAAGACTTTTCCTCTTTCAATTCGTGGAATAATGCATATAATAACCAACCATATCCATGGCAATATTTTTCCCCTCCTTTAGCTCAATTCCCTTCACCTTGGAACCAATGGTCTCCATCTCCTCCTGTTCAATATCCTCAATCCCAACCATACCCTTGGAACCAGAACTGGAGAGGAAATGCCTAGAATTTAGCTCTGCCTGCACCACCCATGCAACAACAACTGCAGTTACCTCCTTTCCAAACCCCTGCTCCTCCACCACCTGTGCGACCCCAACTTCCTGTGCAACCTAACCCAAACCCAAAGAATAAAGCAAATTAGCGCATAGAGGCTCCTACAAACTTCCAGACCTATTTTATTACCCCTGTGGAACTTAATGAAATACAATTGCGATCGGGCATGGTAATTAACCCCAGTCACTCCCCCATCATTACAGAGGAGGACTGTGAACCATCCAGAGGAGAAGCCGGAGGCTCTGAGGTGGCTACTGTGTCTACAACAGCTGATACAAAGGAAGCTGTTACATTTATAACAACCAACCCACGAAGAATTGTTACATTTGTGACAGCTAATTCGGGGAAGGCTGATACACCTATAACATCAGATTCAATTGTTGTTGCACAGGACCCCCCGTACCCCCAGAGACTGGCCGAACCGAAGATGACTTCACAGCCTGAATCTGATTTCCGCAGGGAGTTGCAAAATTTGTATGTACAAATTCCTTTGCTGAAAGCCCTTAAAGAAGTACCCATCCATGCCAAGACAGTGAGAGATTTGTGCATCAATAAGCCCGGGAGGAAGCCTAAAGACCCTGCCACCATACATGTGATGGGAAAGTTATCCGAATTAATGTCTACTCAGCCTCTCCTTACTAAGTACCATGATCCAAGAAATCCCACAGTCACCATCTACATTAATGATCAACCCATAGCCAATGCATTGATTGATCTTGGGGCTGCCATTAATGTAATGACGAAAGATCTCTTTATCACTCTCGGGCTACAGGGACTCAGACACACTCCTACTGTGCTGGAATTGGTAGATAGGTCCCGTGTTAAACCCAATGGGATGTTAGAATATGTAGTGATTACGATAGCTTCCTGGAGATACCCGGTTGATTTCCTTATCCTCCCAAATCCAGTTTGGGGGGGCATCCTTTGATCTTAGGGAGACCTTGGCTGACCACTGCAGATGCATTCATAGGCTACAGGATGAGATCCATGGTGATCTTAGATGGCCAGGCAACCTAGAACCTTAATCTTTATCCCCCAAAACCAAATGTGGATGTGTACAACCCTTGGTGGGATGAGTTTGAGCCTGAGTCAGATCTTTCCCTACCACTCCTCACTCTGGGGAAATCCCAGTATTTTAAAGACGAGATAGAAGATGATGTTATTAATGGTTTTATTAGTAATTCAATTTTTGTTGCTTCTGTTAAAAATGCAAATGAGGAGGAAGAGGTGGATGATATAGATTTTGAACAAATGAGAAATACTCCAAATACTGCTAGTATCCCAATTGAGATTGAATTTAGAATTTTTTTGAATGTTAATCCCAATTTTACTGTTGAACAAAATCAACGGCTATTACAAATGTTATAGAAGTATCAAAAGGCATTTGCATGGGATTATACGGATATGAAAGGGATCCACCCTAACCTATGCACTCACCGTATTTATTTGAAGGATGGCTGCAAGCCAGTTAGATAGCCACAACGCCACATGAACCCTGCACTAAAGGAAGTGGTGAAAGAAGAACTAAAAAAAATCCTGAGTGCTAATTTTAATTATCCAATATCTGACAGTCAGTGGGTGTCACCGCTTGTCATCATTCCTAAAAAGAATTGCAAGTGGAGAGTCTGTGTTGATTATAGAGAACTCAACAAGGCCACTAAGAAGGACCATTTTACCATTGCCATTTATAGATTAGGTCCTTGATACTCTCTCTAGAAATAAATACTTTTCATTGTTGGATGGATTTAGTGGCTATAATCAGATACAGATTGCCTCGGAAGACCAGGATAAAACGACCTTTACTTGTCCTTGGGGAACCTACGCATATAGAGTGCTACCTTTTAGGCTCTGTAATGTGCCAACAACCTTTTAAAGGGTGATATTGGGAATTTTTTCTGACTTATTAAATGACTCTCTAGAAATCTTCATGGACGATTTCACACCCTATGGAGATGCTTTTGAAACAACATTAGTCAATTTGGAAAAAGTGCTAGAGCGGTGTGTATAGACTAATGTTGCCTTGAGCACTGAGAAATGTCACATGATGATGACTGAAGGGATCATGCTTGGACATTACATTTCTGCTAACGGAATCAAGGTAGACCCCGCAAAAATAGAGGTAATTCTAAGAATTCCAACCCCCAAAACGCAGAAAGAGGTACGTAGTTTCTTGGGGCATGTAGGGTATTATAGAAGATTTATAGAAATTTTTTCAAGAATTGCATCACCATTATTTTCCTTGCTCATGAAGGATGTTGATTTCTTGTGGATAGGGAAGTGTGAGCAGGCCTTCTTAACGCTGAAATATTGTGTATCAACAGCTTCGGTCTTGCGAGGACCTAATTGGGAACTGCCATTTCACATAGCTACGGATGCATCGAATATTGCTGTAGGTGCTGTTTTGGGCCAATTGGAGGATAAGAAACCTTACGCTATTTACTACATAAGTAAAAATCTAACTCCAGTTGAGCTCAACTACACAGTGACCGAGAAGGAGTTCTTAGTAGTTGTGCACGCCATCAATAAATTCTGGCATTACATCACCAGATATCAAGTATTTGTACACACTGACCACTCTTCCATTCATTTTTTAATGAATACGCCAATTACAAATGGTAGGATTACACGCTGGTTACTGCTGTTACAATAATTTGATATCACTATTGTAGATAAGCCTGGAAAAGACAATGTAGTAGCTGAATTTATTTCTAGGCTAACTATTGATGACAATTGCACTCCTATTGAAGATTGTTTCCATGATGAATATCTTTTTTCTATTTCTACTTACTCACCTTGGTATGCAATTATAGCCAATTATCTTACCATAGGGAAGTTTCCCTAGTATTTATCCTCCAAGGAGAAAAGGAAATCATACAACAAAGTGCTACATATACCTGGATAGATGGGAACCTCTATCACACTGGACCTGATTTCCAAATCAGACGATGTGTTAGAGAGGACGAGGTTTGTGATATCCTCAAAGCCTGCCATGAGGAACCCTGCGGAGGATACTTCGCAGAAAAACAGACAGGATATAAAGTCCTTTCAACAGGATACTACTGGCTGAAAATATTTCAAGATGCCAAGAAGTTTGTGAAGGGTTGTGACAGTTGTCAAAGGATGGGCGAACCATTGCAATCAGATGAGATGCCATTATAGCCCCAGATCGTCATAGAACCTTTTGAGAAGTTGGCTATAGATTTTGTAGGACCAATCAATCCTTCATCTAAACAAATATCATACAGCTTGGTCTGTACTGACTCTGTCACGAAATGGGTTGAGGCAAAGGCACTAACTAGAGCCACGGAGCAGGCTATCTCAGAATTCCTGTTTGAAGACATCTTCATCTGGTTTGGCATACCCAGAGAGATAGTCACAGACAGAGGACCACAGTTCACATCTCATAAGATCTGGGAGTTGGTCGAAAAATATAAAATCCATCACATAATCACAATGCCTTACCATCCACAGGCGAATGGCCAGGTAGAAAGCACTAATAAAGTCATTGAGGGAATCCTTACTAAGACTGTGGCCAGTCATCGAAGAAATTGGGCTGACAAACTTCCAGAAGTGTTATGGGTATACAGGAATACATGGAGGAACACTACTGGATTCTCACCATATGAACTTTTGTATGGAAAGAACCCTTTATTCCCCATTGAATTTGAAATCAAAACATTAGGGACAACATTGCAGGTCAATTTGGATTTGGCTACAACACAAAGGCAAAGACTGAACCGGATCAATGAATTGGAGGAGAAATGGTTGGCTGATATCCAACAAACAAATATTATCCAGCAGCAGAGAGCTAAGTGGCATGACAGATTTATAAAGAAGAAACAGTTCTAGAAAGGAGATTGGGCTCTATTATGTTAGAGTCTAGATTTGCCTCAGGTTGAAAGACAAGGTTCTAGGTCCACATCAAACCACGCTCATCCTCGTAGCTAGCCCTACGAGGACATGAGAGGGCTCTCTTCGGGTCAATCTCCACGAATGATAATCAATGGGGCTGGAGATTACTGAAATAAGAACTAATTTTAGGCTAGGTATGAAGTGCAAGGATTTGATTTGAGTTTTTAAGGGTTTTGTTGGAAAAAAGGGACAGGCAAATTTTGGGTCCGGGGAAGAGGCCTAGTTTTTGCAGAGTTCTGATTGGGGCAGGGAAGGTAATCGTTTTGATGCTTTGGATTGAATGAATGGATGGATTAGACTGGTGAGGAGCAAAGGAGGGCAAGAGGGTCTCAAGAGTCCTCCTCAAATAGATGAAAACATGTAGAATTAAACAAAATTTCAAGGCAAAGCATAACAGTCCAATGAATTCTAACTTAATCACTCATTTGTTTAATTGTAGAAGAAAAGAGAAGGGAAAATGATACACATAAACATCAGTGAACTTACAAATACATAGAGAAACACACCATCAAAACATAGAGCCACATGGATCCCAACAAGTGCTGCAAAACCCTGGTCCTTCCTTTGCCAAAATTGCAGAAATGAAATGTACAATAGAGTGCCAAGAAATCCCAAGTGTCCAACCATGAAAATGACTGAGAAATTACATAATATAGACAAGCCTAACTCCTTCCCATGCCTCTAGGGGTCGATCTCATCATTCTAGGAGCTGTTTCAACCATATCTAAACAAGGAATTGAAAAATAGGCAATGAAACAACTTGCCTCCATATGTTAGGAAACTAATTCATTCACTCACATTTCACCTTTTGGTGAATGAATCTTCTATAACTAGTAAAATTGTACAAAAATTACATCATGGTCATCAATTACATCATGGTAGATCAAGAGTAACATCAAAAATTAAAACTAGTCAAAACTGGGCGAATTTCTGAGCTGAAGAGTGAAAATGAGGCCAAATTTCTCTATGCGTCGCGCCACTTTGGAGCTGATTTTGAGGCACTTCCCGAAGTCCAATTGAGCCCAAGATAGCTCGCTGGAAATCCTTACCTGTCTACTTTCCAAAAAAAGTGGAATTTCTAACTTTGGATGTCATTTTCCCCTCCAAAACTTCATTCTCCCAAGACTGCTTCCTGTGTGTCAAAATAAGGGCAATGAGGTCATTTTTTGAGTGTTTTTGGCCTCTTGAGGGCTGAAAACCTCCTCAAATTTCTTGGCCATAGGTAGGAAAGCATAAATTTTCATGAAAAATCTAGAAATGCAAAGTTTTTTGGATTTGGAGCCCTCTAGTAAAAGCGAGCGCCACGTGGCGCGACGTATAGGGAGGAAAACCATGTGTTAAAAATTTCATTGCGTAGCGCCTTTTTGCAGACTAGTTTTGAGGGCCTTCCTGGTGTCCAAATTGGGTGAATGATAGCTCGTTGGAAAGGTATTTGAGTCTACTTTCCAACCCAACTATAATTTTTCAATTTGGAGTTCATTTATCCTATCAAAAGTCAAATATACCAAGATTTTTCAAAATGTGCCAAATGAGGCTGCCTCAGGGCAGAGTGCTGTTGCAGTAAACTTTTGAAGGTGTTCCTCAACTCCAAATTGAGATCATGATAGCTCACTGGAAATATCTTTGTGTCTATTTATCCTTTGACTCATCAAGCAAGTCATTTGGCCAACCAAACTAGGAGAAAACTTGATTTTCCCAAGGTCACTTCAGAGGTGCATCAATTCTCTCGAGGCGACTGTATTTTTCACATTTCTCTAAAACCATGACACCTGTGTAAAAAGTGAAGGAGGTTTTTATAAATTTATATTTCCTTGCTCAGAAGCATCATTTGAGTAAAACCTACCCCGATGTGTGGAACACGGGATTTGTTGAAATGAAGCGAAATGAAGGGGATAAGGGGCTTCTAAATTCTTGAGAAAATTTTTGGAAGTAGGGAGGGATGTTAGGAAGTAGGGGAAAGTCGAATTTCAAAGATTGAGTGAGGGGAAGGGGTCCGAAAGGGCTAAACACAGGCCCAACCTAGAAAATTGTCAAGTTGTGGCAAGAAACTAGGGTTTGTGCGAAAATGAGGAATTTGGGGGATCTCAGTGATGGGAAGTGTTTAATAAGGTAAATTAAGGATAGGGAAGGTGTATGAACATCAGGATACAAGTTTTGCCGATGATTTGACCATCCAAGAGAAATTGCCTTCAAAACCCTAGGAGAGGGAAATGACCTTACCTAGGCGCAATTGAAGTATGAACAAGGCATAAAATGACCCAGTGGAACTTGGCATGATGATGAAAACCCTATGAATGACGGTACACTCCACTGAATGGTGACATGAAGCTATTGGGACAGCCATTAGGGTTTGGGATAATTAGGACTAGGGATTTGGGAAAATGGGAATTGGGGATAGGTATGACTAAATATGGGAGTTAGGAAATGGGTGATAAGCTGGAAAAATAAATGGAGGAATGAAAAGTGAAGGAGTGGTAGAAGGCAACAAAATGATAAGTAAAAAACCCTAGGCAATGGTTTTTGAGAGATTGCAAGATGTTAGGGTTTGGATTTTCTTTTACACAACCATCATAAACTTTAAGAAAAACTCCTTCACTAGCAAGGAAAAGAGCTTAGCTTACTTGCACATTAGAAGGTTTGAGCAATTTTGGCAATTTGAGGAAGTTTTGACAGTTTTGGTACCCTCTGGTTGTATGCGTCACGCAACTCGCCCAATGTGATGTGCCTCACTAATGCGTCGCGCCTGTGTAAAAATGCACTAAATGGTCGCGCCTAGTGCGCTGCGCCTCCTGCGCAGTGCGCTGCGCCTACAACTTGCAGCGATTTTTTGCCCAAGATTCTCACTTGCTCACCAAATTTTCTCAATCTTGTTTCTCCTTTGTTGATGAGCTTATGACATGAATGAATAGCTTATAGACCAAGATATTTTGAAATCTTGGCTCATGAAACCCACTTTAGTAATGTTGCAGACTTTGGCACTTTCACATAACTCTATTTTTGCTTCCACTTTGATTTTTGGCTGAATGATGAAACTCTGTCTATTTTTGCAGGGATGATTGGCATGTAATTTTGGCAAAGGATGACCAGGGCTGTGCCTGAAGCACCTCATGACTAAAAAACTTCAAAAATTACATATTTATTACAAACCATAAATTTGATGATTTCTTTTTCAAAATAGAGTTTTGAAGAAGAATCATGATCAAACACATGGATGATGAAATTTTGCAATGAAAACTGATTTTGAACCTCCCTCATGTGCCTGTGGACATTATTAGACCTTTTGAAGATGAAAACCTAGACCTAATGACTAAAATGACCCTTTTGCTGACCAAGAGACCAAATAGGATTGTGAATGACTTTAAAATTGATTTTGATGTATAGAAATGGAGCAACAAATACATGACATGAGGGAGATGAGTGACAAGACCGTTCTGTCAGAAAATCGATGCTCCTACTGGAATGCAAATGACTGGACTGAATGAGACACCTAAAAATGAAATGCAACAAAAGAGATTTTGATCACTGACAGTGGGTTGAATAGACCGACTCTAACGTTGGCTCCAATGGGGATGGTAGCTCCTTGGAGGTGCCAAGAACGACAGATATTTGGAAAGCAGATAGTGCCTTCGTCCATTGGGCAATGGAGTCAAAAACTCAAGTTGAAATGCATGACTAAAAACTGATGACTTGACGACACAAATTGACTCTCACTCAACTAAAACTGACTCGATACTTAAACACAACTGACAAACTAGAAATGATGCTCAAGGTAGAGCTTATTCATCAAAACCTACTCTAACAGTTCTTTCACCAGCTGATCAAGTGAAATGGAACAGCCAATGCAACCATGTAAGTATTGTAGTTGCTATTTGAATTCTCTGCAAGTGCTCGCTTAGGAACAACAAGAGAAAACTACTAAACGACAACTCCCATGGAAAGGCGGGATCAAGTTGACTGCTGATAAACTTGCAAAGCATGAATTGACTGGATGACTTTAAGAATACTGCAAAAGGATCATCATAAGCATCACTATTGATTTCCATTAACACATTACTGCTCTGGTCCAAGTAATCTTCATATTTGGATATTAAAATTTTCCTCACATTTGTGCTATCTTTTTTTGGTGATTGCAGCAAGCTGTTAAAAGGATCCTGAATTTCGTGAATAACCAAACTCTGTTGCTGATTCCAAACAGAACAAAAATATCCTTTATCAATCTCCTCATATGACTGCAAGCCTTGGTATGGGCTATGCAATGAACAATCTGTTAAACAAGACAATGAATGCGACTTTTGAATCAGATTATTATCAACCTTCTTATCTGGCACATGGTTAGCCAATGGGGAAGAATTTTTACAGAAAACATCATCCAACACACGAGCAATAGGATCATCAAAAATTTGAGAAGACTGTTGCGATGTATCCATTAAAATTGTATGACATCCTACTGGCTGTTATCTTTTTCTTTAGAGATATTACGAAGATTCTACCTTATAAATTGAAATGCTTTGAAACAAAAGGGTACAGAATCCTCTTGCATCATTAGATCACGTATCTCGACTGCCACATCTTCATCTATAATCTGACCTTCATCCTCAACATTAAAGCTGAAAGAGCTGAAATATTGTTGACTTCCTACAGGCTGCTCATTTGAAGATTTACTATGCAATTTACCCTTGAAAAACTGAAATGATTCAAAACAGAAAGGTAGGGAATCTTCTTGCATTATTTGATCATATGTGCCAGCTTCCATGTCTTCTTGTGCAATTTGACAAGCAATGGATTTCGGGGATTGCAAAGCTGAATATGAGAAGTCTGGAACAAGGTTTTTATTGCCTTCAAGATGGTCTAGATCAAGACTTGTCGATAGTTGATTTCTGATTGCATGAAAATTGTCTCTGATGAACTGAAATAAATCAAAACAAAAAGGCAAATATCCTTCACTTACTTCAAAATTTGCTGCACTTTCCTCGTCATTGTCATAGCTGATATGCATCATTTGATCACTGTACTCAAGTTGCTAAAAGTGAACTTCTTCCTCCCACAAACTAGCTGCTGATTTGTCTGCAAGATTAGCTTCTGTTTGGAGAACATAATAATCATCATCATATTGATCAAACTAAGGCAAATCGTTTGTATAAAACATATCATCAAGCATACATGTCATATCAACAGATATCTCTTCTCCAAGATGATCTATAAGACAATCATTATCAGATCTATGTTTTGGATCAGCAACTGGTTCTTCTTCAATCAGCGAGCCATGGGCTTGAACATCATAATCATTCCTTGTGGTGATATTTTGCATCATCTCGTCCACTGCATTAATTAAAATGTCAAGCTTTACTTCTAGAGATGTCAATTTCTCCTGATCTATGTTTTTCATCTCTTCTTCTTTCAACCTTTCCCTTTGGATCAGCAAATGAGCCTCTACATTTACTGCACTGTTCTGTATCTCTTCAAGTGTTGCAAGATTCCTTTCTCTCAGCTGAAACCCCATTTCTAGATCAAAGGCACCCGGATAGTGCAAGAGAGCAGATCTAGGAGGAGGCCTTATATCAACTGGCATCGAATAATAAACTTGGCTAAATCTGGCAGAAAACTATTGTACTATCTCCCCTGGCAGTCTTTTTAGCTGGTTATACTCTTCTATAATCAAGAAAAGGTTTTGTCTGATCACCCACCTATCGAGGAAAGCTTTGACGAACTGCTGGAAATCTGAAATGCTCGCATCAGGCAGGTTTTTGAACCAACTCTTCACTTTGCCTTACAAAGAAAGAGAAAAAAGCCTAATACTAACATCCTCTTCATCAACTTCAAAAAGATCTAGAAAAGTCTTAACATTCTCCACATGTTGCTCAACGTTGATGTTCTTACATTCACCGTCAAATTTTGGAAAATATAGGTAATAATTTGCAGGGAAAGCATGGAGAACAGAAGGTAAAACAAGAGGTTTATACCTATCCGGGACTATAAAAGGTGTAGGAGTATATACAAGAGTGACAGGGTCAGTTTTGTTTTCTTTAGGCTCATCACGTTGAAGAGGGTCATCATAAGATGTGGGAAAAGTAAGGAGGCCAGGATCAAAGGGAAACTTAGTATTTACACTTTTTGAATAGATCGATTGAAGATTTTGATCACCTTTATCATACAACAAATTCGAAAAAAATTTCAGGACAGCTTCAAGAACAACAAAGAAGTAATTTACAAGAAAGCAGACTAGATCTTGAATACCATTCCACTTTGGATACCTGAACTTTGTGTAAGATCCTTCCATTTTCTCAGTGAAAGAGTTAGTCCTCCAGTGGAGTCTTTACAGGAGTCACCAGGTGAATGATTTCAGCCTTCTTATGTCTGATCGTTGTCCACCATCAACCATCAGATCTGAACTTGATACATGTACTGGGGTGATCATTTAGATCAGATGTTCAGTTTATAAACTAGACCGGAGATTGACTGAAGTAGCTTTTATCTACTTGCGCTAATGCAAAGCAAAAGCGTTTCGAAGGCTACCTGGCTAATCTTCAGGCTCCGTCTATAGTCTACAAAGCCAAACAATGAAAATAAACTTTCTTCCCCAGTACGGTCGCCACTATGTTAGGGCCTAGATTTGCCTCAGGCTGAAAAGACAAGGTTCTAGGTCCACATCAAACCACGCTCATCCTCGTAGCTAGCCCTACAAGAACAGGAGAGGGCTCTCTCCGGGTCAATCTCCGCAAATGATAATAAATGGGGTTGGAGATGACTGAAATACAAACTAATTTTAGGCTAGGTATGAAGTGCAAGGATTTGATTTGAGTTTTTAAGGGTTTTGTTGGAAAAAAGGGACAGGCAAATTTTGGGTCCAGGGATGAGGCCTAGTTTTTGCAGAGTTCTGATTGGGACAAGGAAGGCAATCATTTTGATGCTTTGGATTGAATGAATGGATGGATCAGACTGGTGAGGAGCTAAGGAGGGCAAGAGAGTCTCAAGGGTCCTCCTCAAACAGATGAAAACATGTAGAATTAAACAAAATTTCAAGGCATATCAAGACAGTCCAATGACTTCTACCTTAATCACTCATTTGTTTAATTGTAGAAGACAAGAGAAGGGAAAATGATACACATAAACATCAGTGAACTTACAAATACATAGAGAAACACACCATAAAAACATAGAGCCACATGGATCCCAACAAGTGCTGCAAAACCCTGGTCCTTCCTTTGCCAAAATTGCAGAAATGAAATGTACAATAGAGTGCCAAGCAATCCCAAGTGTCCAACCATGAAAATGACTGAGAAATTACATAATATAGACAAGCCTAACTCCTTCCCATGCCTCTAGGGGTCGAGCTCATCATTCTAGGAGCTGTTTCAACCATATCTAAACAAGGAACTGAAAAATAGGCAATGAAACAACTTGCCTCTATATGTTAGGAAACTGATTCATTCACTCACATTTCACCTTTTGGTGAATGAATCTTCTAGAACAAGTAAAAATGTGCCAAAATTACATCATGGTCATCAAATTACATCATGGTAGATCAAGAGTAACATCAAAAAGTAAAACTAGTCAAAACTGGGCGAATTTCTGAGCTGAAGAGTGAAAATGAGGCCAAATTTCTCTATACGTCGTGCCCAAATTCTCTTTGCGTCGCGCCACTTTGGAGCTGATTTTGAGACACTTCCCGAAGTCCAAATTGAGCCCAAGATAGCTCGTTGGAAATCCTTACCTGTCTAATTTCCAAAAAAAGTGGAATTTCTAAATTTGGATGTCATTTTCCCCTCCAAAACTTCATTCACCCAAGACTACTTCCTGTGTGTCAAAATAAGGGCAATGAGGTCATTTTTTGAGTGTTTTTGGCCTCTTGAGGGCTCAAAACCTCCTAAAATTTCTTGGCCATAGGTAGGCAAGCATAAATTTTCATGAAAAATCTAGAAATGCAAAGTTTTTTTGATTTGGAGCCCTCTAGCAAAAGCGAGCGCCACGTGGCGCGACGCATAGGGAGGAAAACCCTGTGTTAAAAATTTCATTGCGTAGCGCCTTTTTGTAGACCAGTTTTGAGGGCCTTCCCAGTGTCCAAATTGGGTGAAGGATAGCTCGTTTGAAAGGTATTTGAGTCTAATTTCCAACTCAACTAGAATTTTTCAATTTGGAGTTTATTTAACCTATAAAAAGTCAAATCTCCCAAGACTGGTCAAAATGTGCCAAATGAGGCTGCCTCAGGGCAGAGTGCTGTTGCAATTAACTTTTGAAGGTGTTCCTCAACTCCAAATTGAGCTCATGATAGCTCATTGGAAATATATTTGTGTCTAGTTATCCTTTGACTCATCAAGCAAGTCATTTGGCCAACCAAGCTAGGAGAAAACTTGATTTTCCCAAGGTCACTTCAGAGGTGCATCAATTCTCCCGAGGCGACTGTATTTTTCACATTTCTCTAAAACCATGACACCTGTGTAAAAAGTGAAGGAGGTTTTTCTAAATTCATATTTCCTTGCTCAGAAGCATCATTTGAGTGAAACCTACCCTAATGTGTGGAACAAGGGATTTGTCGAAATGAAGCGAAATGAAGGGGATAAGGGGATTCTAAATTCTTGAAAAAATTTTTGGAAGTAGGGAGGGATGTTAGGAAGTAGGGGAAAGTCGAATTTCAATAATTGAGTGAGGGGAAGGGGTCCAAAAGGGCTAAACACAGGCCCAACCTAGAAAATTTTCAAGTTGTGGCAAGAAACTAGGGTTTGTGCGAAAATGAGGAATTTGGGGGATCTCAGTGATGGGAAGTGTTTAATAAGGTACATTAAGGATAGGGGAAGGTGTATGAACATCAGGATACAAGTTTTGCCGCTGATTTGACCATCCTATAGAAATTGCATTCAAAACCCTAGGAGAGGGAAATGAACTTACCTAGGTGCAATTGAAGCATGAACAAGGCATAAAATGACCCAGTGGAACTTGGCATGATGATGACAACCCTATGAATGATGGTACACTCCACCGAAGGTGACATGAAGCTCTTGGGACAGCCATTAGGGTTTGGGAATTTTTAACTAGGGTTGGGATAGTTAGGACTAAGGATTTGGGAAAATGGGAATTGGGGATAGGTATGACTAAATATGGGAGTTAGGAAATGGGTGATAAGCTGGAAAAATAAATGGAGGAATGAAAAGTGAAGGAGTGGTAGAAGGCAGCAAAATGACAAGTAAAAAACCCTAGGCAATGGATTTTGAGAGATTGCAAGATATTAGGGTTTGGATTTTCTTTTACACAACCATCATAAACTTTAAGAAAAACTCCTTCACTTGCAAGGAAAATAGCTTAGCTTACTTGCACATTAGAAGGTTTGAGCAATTTTGGAAATTTGAGGAAGTTTTGACAGTTTTGGGACCCTCTCGCTGTATGCGCCGCGCAATTCACCCAATGCGCCATGCCTCACCAATGTGCCGCGCCTATGTAAAAATGCACTGAATGGTCGCGCCCAGTGTGCCGCGCCTCACTAGTGCGGCGTGCCTCCTGCGCAGTGCGTCGTGCCTACAACTTGCAGCGATTTTTTGCCCAAGATTCTCACTTGCTCACCAAATTTGCTCAATCTTGTTTCTCCTTTGCTAATGAGCTTATGACATGAAGGAATAGCTTATAGACCAAGAGCTTTTGAAATCTTGGCTCATGAAACCCACTTTTGTAATGTTGCAGACTTTGGCACTTTCACATAACTCTATTTTTGCTTCCACTTTGATTTTTGGATGAATGATGAAACTCTGTCTATTTTTGCATGGATGATTGGCATGTAATTTTGGCAAAGGATGACCAGGGCTGCGCCTGAAGCACCTCATGACTGAAAAACTTTAAAAATTACATATTTATTACAAACCATAAATTTGATGATTTCTTTTTCAAAACAGAGTTTTGAAGAAGAATCATGATCAAACACATGGACGATGAAATTTTGCAATGAAAACTGATTTTGAACCTCCCTCATGTGCCTGTGGACATTATTAGACCTTTTGAAGATGAAACCCTAGACCTAATGACTAAAATGACCCTTTTGCTGACCAAGAGACCAAATAGGACTGTGAATGACTTTAAAATTGATTTTGATGTATAGACACGGAGCAGCAGATACATGACATGAGGGAGATGAGTGACAAGACCGTTCCGTCAGAAAATCGATGCTCCTAATGGAATGCAAATGACTGGACTGAATGAGACACCTAAAAATGAAATGCAACAAAAGAGATTTTGATCACTGATGGAGGGCTGAATAGACCGACTCTAACACATTATATGACTCAAGGTTTAAAGACTTCAAGGGTAATCTCTGCACCAGATGGCTAGGTCCTTATGAGGTTGATGCATTCTTTGACAATAGGACTATAAATTTGGTAACCATTGACAGTGCAAGGACATCATTACTTGCAAATGGGCATCGTCTTCAGTTGTATCACAAACCTACCTGGAAGGATTCATTTGTCAACATTGTCACAAATTCGGATCTATAGATTATGGGAACAGGGGAAAGCCCCCTGTGCCGCAAAATTTTTAATTTTTACAATAAGTGTAGTAGCTGAAAACCACCTGATGGCGACTGTTACATCGTCCAAAAAAATTAAAATAATAATAACAATAATATGGCTATGAAAACCTTTCTCAGGCGTAGAAAAACCTTTTGTGAGCCTCGTCATCAGATTTGATTTCACACGTCTTGTTGCCCGAGGATGATTCGACGTCGTGCCACCCATTACCTTGTTCCACGTCACCTAGGTACGTCATCAAAAAGGTAATAATGAATTCGTTTTATTTTGTAATTATGGCGACTTAACATGACTATTGATGGTTGAGGACGACTCTCATAATTAAGCTGGAGGGGGCAAACAAATCACATCGAGACATGACCGTTGCATGATTTGTAATTATTTGAAAAATCTAGCAATTAAGGCATGTGACCCGGTAGTTATCGTTATTTAATGCCGAATCATACCAAAAAGGGTAAGGGCACCATTGACGAGACCTCCCCATGACTCACCATTAAGGCAAAATTCATTAAGTAGTACGAACCATGTGTGCCAAATCTTAATCCAAAATCTTCACTTGTGCCACCCTGCCACCCTACCATTTACCCCTATTGGAAGCGCTGAATCCCCATTCAGAGTGTTCATAGAGGAGGAAGATAGCAGTATAGGCTGAAACAACTAGAGTTTGTGGTAGAGGGAAGGATAAGTAGGTGAAACAACACTAAATTTCATAGGCAATGGGAGGAGAAGCAATACAACATGATTCAGGGTCCACAGAAGCCTTGGAAGGTTGCCCTGAAGCATGCCAGGTCTTCAAAGATGTAGGCTGGTTCGAATTCTTACAGAGATTGGAAGGATCAGACAATGGTGTGGCCATGGAATTTGCAAAGAACCTAGAAAGAAACAAGATGAAAGTTAGAGGATTGAAATTGGAGGTCACGGAAGAAGTTATCGCCCGAGTAATAGGATTACCAGCAGAAGGGAAGAGATGGTTTACTGGGAAGGTTAATGGACCCTCACTGAAAGGGGATTTTCTTTAGGAAAGCGA
Organism: Pinus tabuliformis; assembly: GCA_031772625.1. Lineage (NCBI taxonomy): Eukaryota > Viridiplantae > Streptophyta > Pinopsida > Pinales > Pinaceae > Pinus > Pinus tabuliformis. The sequence continues at coordinate 911,439,425 of CM062818.1, read as the reverse complement.
GTTGTTGGTTAAGAAAGGCAAGGGAATTGATAGGCTGTCACTCCCCCAGTCATGGGCGGATGTTTCTCTCTTCCTCATTAAGTACATTACTTGTGAGGGAAGGGAAATAATAGTGTTTAATTACCATTTTCCATTGCTGAACCATCTCCGCCATCAGTAGCTGATCAACCTTCCTTATTTCTTGCTGGGCAATATTAGGCACATGGCTGTGGCTATGAAAATGGCTGCACATCCAGAAACGTGTGTTACGAACCATAGCCTCATTAAACTCATTATGATGGATGCCTTAAGTCAGTAGGGCAAGAATTGGGAAGAATTCATGCGGAAAAGGCCCAGGACCACTCACAGAAGGCAAACAGAGATGGCTGGGGAAACTCCAGAAGTGAAAAAAGAGCAACCTCAGTCCTCAACAGTGAGGGTTAGCAAGAAGTTGGTTGATAAATTGATTGGCGACAGAAGGTCGAAGCTGAGAATAAGGGTTAGCAGGCACCCAAAGTCCCCATCCATGTCAGGAAAGGATGAAGAAGCAGTCGAGCAGAAGGATGTGGAGCAAGCTCAGCCAGAAAAACCTCCTTCACCTGGTAAGAGCGAAACCCAGTCTTTGCTGTCAAAAATTGATATTTTAGAAAACGAAATTAAAGAATTGAGGGAACAACTAGCAGTAGGAAAGACAAAGCCAAGAGCCCTAGGGCTGGCTACTTTGGCAGAGGCCGTGGACAGGGCCAGAAAGGGAGAAATCCTAGGCACTCTGTGTGTAGCCTGTGTGGAGAAGTTGGTGGAAGCCGTATTCAAAGTCTATGCAGTAGACACTACCTTGAGGGGGATTCAAATTGAAAACTGGGAAGCTGTTACACTAGAACCTGTTGAGGACGTTGCTGATACACAAGAACCAGCAACCGAGATAGCACAATACACAGGGAGTGATCAGGAAATGGATACACAAGAACCCTTGGATGAAACTATTGTTTCACCAGGAACATTAGTGGAGGAGGAAATCAACCAAGAGGAGGAAGGAAAAGATAATATCCATGAGCCAATGGTCACTACTGCTGTTACACAAGAAACAACAACAGAGACTCAAGCTGGTCTGAAGGAAAACAATGAACAGAAGCCTGTGGATATTACTGCTGCCACACAAGAACCAACAATAAACATGGAAGTTGACCAGGAAAATAAAGAAACTATGATAAAACCCAATGAAGAAGATGATGTTACACAAGAACTAGCAGCCAAGGTGGGACAATTTCACCCCCAGGAGGCTGCTACACCTTTAATTGATGATACATGTGGGGGAATGCCGGGTCTTGTAGGAGGATGGCATTCCGAGAAATTTTTGATATTGGCAGAGCTGCAAAACTAGAAGCAACTGGCACTCTCTCTACAGGAGGGAGTGATTCCACTCAAGACACATAAGAGAATGATGGATTCCCTGAGAGAAAAATGGTTAAAAGAAGAATGGGAAAGAGAAGAGGAGGCACAGAGGCATAAAGAAATTATGAAGAAAAAGGATGAACAACTGCATCAGCTGCATCGGGAGGTCTCCGACCTGACATTTGATAAGACCAAACTCCATGACCTTGCTCTAAACCTGCTAGCATGCAGGCAACCGTCCCCGTCATACCCTATGTTCCTGTGGGAACGTTACTACTTATTCCAGTTAAGGGAAGTTTGTGAGAACATGTCCTATATGGGTTCTTTAACCCACACTTTCTTGGAAATTTTCCATTCCTATGATTTTGATGATCATAATTTGCTGTGCGAGCTGTTCTTGCACAATATGATGTGCCAACATGTGAGCACAAGGATGGTGGTGAGTGTCATTTCTTTCATGGGATACTTGAAGCTGTGGGCATTCCTCTCATTTATGAAGAATTAGATTGAGTGGCAACTGGCCAAGAAAACAATAGAGACCAATGAGGAAAAGACAACATTGTGAGTCAGGGCTAAACTAGGAATGGCTTATGAACTCCAACGAGAGTTTAGACGGTTCTTAAGCAATCCAGAAATTAGAGATCAATTGGCCATTTAAAAAAGGACAATCATGAGGATCTACCTCAACTTGTTTACAAACATGAGGAGCCAAGCGCTAGTCGGATGTCTTAAGTGCACTGAGGCCTGTAGTGTAGAATTGCAGGAGGGAGACCCCTTTGAGTACAAGAACTTTGTGGTTGTTGTTACATGGGTGCCAAAATATGCTCAAATTGTGCTTAGAACACTGGGGGCATTTTGGATTAGCCTCAGGTTCAAATTCCCTTTGATCTAGTTGCCATTAGAGGAGTATCAACCCGATTATTGGTTGTTTGATTATGAAGAGGAATCTTGGCCACATGAGTTAATGGCCAATCAAGGATTCAAATCTCTGGGCGATGATACTACTGGTGCCTACAATTTCACAGATTTCCACCAAGCGTAGAGTAGAAGGAACTGAGATTCTTCATGGGGACATGTAGTTGCTTCAGTTGGGGGGAGATTTTGGGTGTGGTTTTTTACCTATTTTCTGCACATTCTTTCCCCTATTTTGACCTTTTTGTCCTCCAAGCCTATGCCCTTATATGACCAAATTATCTGTTTTCTTACCTTTTTAATCCATTTTACTGTCATGTTACTTTGCGGTGTTTTACTAAATAGTACAAGGCTTTATTCCTTTTTGTGGCTAACTGGGAGAGCATTGAAGAAGTATCTTGGGAAGTTCATCTTTTTCAGGTGCTGGCTCACACGAATGAAGCTATGAAGCAAATAGGCAACAAGGATTAATTGCAGGAAAGGGTAGAACAGTTCGCTGTTACACCCTAAGTGCTGTTACAGACCGCTGCTATATACTAGTCGCTGTTACAAGTTGCTGCCGTTACAAGTTGTTACTATTACAGATTGCTGTTACACACTGGATGCTGTCATAGGTTGCTGTTACACATCAGATGCTGTTACACCTTGCGTGGATCCATCGTCACATCAACAACGTTGTTGTCAGTTATGCCACGTCGTCCCAAACCACCATTTTCTCAATGCTATTGCACTGAAGCTGGAAATGTGGGTACTATTCCACATAACAGATGTCAGTAATAGGATTGTTTATTTTTGAAGCAACAAGACTCAGGCAGTTGCAGCTAATGTATATTTATTTAGTAATAAGTTGAAACTTATTTATTTTTTATCAACATGAGAATCAAGAGAATCTCATGACTGATCTGATTTCTAATTTTTGGGTTGTAATAATTATAAAGGACTCGAATTTTTATGTATTAGAAAACGACATATAGAAGAGGACTGTTGCTCTGTTTCTGTAATCCTGAAATTATTCAATATCAATTGGCACGATGATGCTGTTACTTTCCAACTGATTCATTAACCACTTTTTGTCTTCTTCTCGTGCCTTGCTGAGGAGGAAGGGCCCTCCTCCTTGGAAGGGATTATAGTGATTAAGTAGTGTACATTTCAATTTAGTTTATTGATTTATGGTTTCTCTCTGTTGCTGTACAAATTGTGGATTGCACTCGCTGTTGTTTCTATTTATCTTATGCTGTTACACAAAGTTAAACAACAGAGCAATAGTAACCAACTGGAATAGATGTTAGTTCTGGTGTGGCACGCCTTTACTTTAATAGCTGCGAGTTGTGATTTAATTCTACAGAGTGTTTTTGTTTCCACACGCATGGTTTGATTCAACAATTTAGATCAGCGATATCTTTTACAACTTCTCTGCACTTTCTTATGCTTGGCTGGAGTGTATCGGCACAGATAGTGCGAACTCCATTGAAACAGCAAGACCTACCCTGGGTTGAAAATTAATGTTGTGGTCTGAAGTCAATTAAGGTGATTAAAAAAACACTACAATGACTTCTACATCAGATGGGACAACCTCGACACAAGTGACATTATGAAATCTTGGCGTCAAGAGCTTGCTCAGTTTCATCACCACCCATCTGCAATTTATTTGACTAAGATTCTTAAAGATGTAAATCGGTATCTGATTTGTGTTGTCGGTAACATGGGTGCAAGAACAATGAGGTGTTTGAGGAAAATTGGATATATATGCTCAATATGGTGGTAACCCATGGTAAATCTTTCAATTGGGAAGATATATTGTCATTTGAGTTGCAGTGTCATGTGGGGCAGTAAAAAGCATCTTTGAGGGTGAATCAGGTGCCGAAATTCTATATGTCTGCATTTCCATTGGATGGAATCTGTGCACAATTTGCATTCTCAAGAATGTACTGGAAATAGACTCATCAGGACAAGTTCCTTGTTTACTTTCACTGTAGAGTGTTGTCATAATTAAGATCCAGAGGCGCACATAACATATTGGCTAAGCACTTCTTTGCAATTATTTTCCACATGATATTCAAGATCGATCCTCCTTGCATGACCGTTTAGGTTGTTATAGATCTAACCCAAACACAGGTGAAGGAGTCACTACAGGATATCACAGATTAGTTTGCGAAACCTGAGGGTACATATGTCATATGTTTTGGTTTTCAGATATCTCCTCATCCCATGATGCGATATGTGACCAATAAGGTGGTCATGAAGGAAGTAGCAAATCAATTGGACAAGGGATTGTCAAGAGTTCTTCATAGGAGGAAGAAAGCCCCTTAGTCCACCTTCCCTTTGAGGATTAGATTATATGAGTTTATGAGCCACAAGGAGGCAACGACAGAAATACAAGAGATGAATCGTTTAAAATTAAGAACTACGGTATTTCATGGATATGATATTAGGAGAGTGTGCAGGAAACATGCTTAAAGGATCATTTTCAATATGGGGTATTCATCAATGTCCACAACAAAAGGTGAGAAGGTGACGAGCTCGTATAATGTAGTTAGAAAGGTACATCTAGGGATGGATACCAATTCACCCCAAGATCCACCAACTCAAGACATGCAAGTACATGAGGAAGAACATATAACCCCTCAAGCAAGGAAAGTAGCTCCTAAGAAGAGGATAATGTATGATTTGATAGAGGGAGCAGCAGGAAATGGAAAGCCGATACCTTGAACACAAGAGCTATTCAAGCATAACAGGAGAGAAGAGAAGCAGAACAAGAAGAGAAGAGGATGCAAGATGTGTTGTTTGAAAAGAAAGGAGAAGAAGAAGAAAGAAGAAGAATGGAAGATAAAAAACAAAGGTAGTCCCAAAGGAAGAAGCAATACAGAGACTGGAAGAAGAACAATTGACTCAGGATATAGAAGAGGAAAAGTTGGAGGAAGAAGATACCATCTAACCCATGGACGATGAACTAGGTTCTCTAGAAGAATTTCCTCTCACAAGTGGTCATCTTCCATTTGGAGAGATGGTTATCACACCTCCACTAGAAGACAAAGTCATGGATGTATGCAGTGTCACGTTTGATCAACTAAAGAATAGGATCATGCAATTGAGGTATAGATACTTCCTGAAGGATCCTCAAAATATAGCCTTGGTTTCTATAGAAAAGGTGATAACTACCAACACCATAAGAAATCCTAGGGAAATCATGGAGACAAATTGTTATTTTTCTACAATAGCACAAAACAACTCTGAATATCTATTTAGTGAGAATGCTAGATTGAGGAAAGAAGTTGCTGTAGTGAAGCAACATGCGAAACATCTTGTGGTAGAGAATCAATGATTATCTTCACAGAGTTTCAACACTGAAAAATGGTAGTAAACCATGCAGGAGGAACTAAGGCTAATGGAGGACACCATGGCATGACTATATGATGAGATGATACTTCTACAACAAGTGGTGGCTCCCCTCGTTAGCATTTAGAAGAAAGCACAAGAAGTAGTGAAACTCCTGAAAGTGACAAATAGATAAGTTGACCAACATCAGGAGTTGGATGCCAAGTGTTATCACTGTAAAAAAAAAATTTCAAAAAATTTGGACAACTAGTATAGTTCCAAAGCTTTATGTTAGCCTTGGTCAAGTCATTTTTATTGTTTTGTTTAAGGAATCTAAAACATAGAGTGGAGTCTTGTTCCCATTGTCAAATAAGGTAAACAATCTTGTTTTATCTATCATTAATCCCACATTGATTCAAAGGTATCATGTGTCAAGGCCATTTCAAAATTGACATGCGCTATGAAATCACCTAGGAGTTTTCGTAGCGCAAAACTCAGAAAATACACTGTGTGTGCTACAAAATCAGGGATTCGCAGATAGGAGATTTCATAGCGCAAAACCCAAAATTTGCACTGGATGCGCTACAAAATCAGGGATTCGTGCCAGATCTTGTCTAGATGTCTAATCCATCAAAATCTGTTAATATTTCATCACCATGTGTCAATCCATGAACCTTGCTTATCACATGCATCCATTCATTCTCATCATTAGATTCGTTAAGGGTCTTGTACGCACTCTTTTCAAATTTCAAAAAGGGTAAGGTAAAGTGAGTTGGTCTTAGTCTTTTCCGTGTTCCTTCATACATAAGAAGACAATTAGCAAGCTCAGGGACGAGATTCACTAGAATCCTTTGAAAGCTCAAGCGAGACAGTTCTCCATTTCAAGCTCAAGCGAGGCAGTTTCCAAACTAAGACAGTGCGGGTTCTTTCAAGTCTCCTTGCAGGTGTCTCACAGAAATGTTTGAAGAAAGTAAAAATTAGAGATCAGGCTGGTGTCTTAGAGCTGAGCCTGAAGGATTAGATGTTCTCACGAGGAACAGAGAGGTTGAACATGCATTCAAACAGGTGGGCTGCTGGAGATTCTGTGAAAAATTTCAAGGTGGTCACATTGAAGTAACCAAGGACTTTTCCTTCAATTTCACCAGTTTGAATTCAAGGGTTGGAGTGCTAGATATACCAGTTTCTCCTAAGGTTATATCTATAGTCACAGAGATTCCTGGAGGCCAGGAGAGATGGTTTAAGAACTTCAAATTTGAAATGGCACCCTGCTAGGAATTTCTGAAGCCAGAATTCATAGGCTCAGACTTAACCAAATCAGTGCCTAGAAGCTATGTAAAGGATTCATATGCCAACTTTCTTTCATGCAACCAAAGATATTTTACCTATGAAGGGAGATACCATAAGGTGTACTCTTACCATTTTAAGCTTCTATTACATTTCACTTGAAAAATATCTCTAGACTTACCTTTTTATCTGTTTCGTAGCTTAGGAAAAATGTTTGATAAGGTTCAATTGAAGAAAGAAGCTTGTGAAACCTCGTTGTTCCATCATGGTTTGATCAAGTTAATTGTTTTACATGAGCTTCAGAAGATAGGAAGAGAATGGTCTGCTTTCTTGTTTATGATAGGCTTTAGAACTGAAACAGGACTTAGCCCTAAGGTTAAGGAAATATCTTCACCAGTAATAAGCCATCAGGAGGAAGCAAGATCAAGTAGGTTTGTGAAATTTAAATCCAAAAAACAGGTGAAGGAGCTTATGACACCACTAATGGTTCAAGATACCCCTCAACAATCACAGAAGAATAAAGTTCAGATCAAGGAAGTGATACCAGAGTAGTCTGTTGATAAAAATATCCAAAGAAGAGTAACCAGAGGTCAATTAGCCAAGGAAAATGGGAAAACAATGATTGTTGATGAAAGTCCAGCGTCAAAGGGAAGTTTGAATGATCTCCTCCAGGCTATCGACATAGAAGATACCCCTTTGGTCCAAGCAGATTTACTTGAAGCAGATAAGGACAAAACAGAAAGAGTTAAATCTTCTAAAAAGCTTAAATTTGATGACTAGGTCTCAGAGTTTGTCTTCAAGCCAAGGAGACCTGTGACTAGACATTTAAGAAGGTTACAAGAGGTAGAGCTAGAAGCAAGTGAGATAGGGAAGGTAGCAGAATTCCTTGAAGAGCCTATGGTTCCATCAATACAATCCTCACTAGTGCACAAAGATGACAGAGGGAAGGCAGTTATCACTCAAGAAGAAGAATGTAGCTTTGAGGAGTTCAAAAAGAAATTGGTGTCTGCCAATCTTGAGATTGCCCAACTCAAGGAAAGGGCAAGAAGACATCCAGTTGAAAAGGAAAATTTCAAAAGAATAAAATCTAGTTGGGAAGATGGAAAAGTTCCAAGATATGAAATAGTGAGCAGTGATGCTCAATATTTCACTTGGACCGTCCCTGCAATAAAAGAGGCAAGATATGCCAGAAGGATCAATGGAAAATTAAGAACTAAAATCCAAATTATGAAAATACAGATTGAAGATTTGAAGATTCAACTGAATGAACCAGAAGAACAGCGTCAGCATAAATGACCCTGACAGTAAGTGAAGAAATTTTGACACAATTTTGATGCGAAAATTACTTTTTGAAGATTGAAGATTATTTTTGGATGGACAATGTTAGTTTTTTTTGGCTCATTAGCATATGGAGAAGCCATTAAAAATCCCAAGAAAGAAAAAAACTGTGGTTTTGACTCACACAGTAGTTTCGTAGCGCGCTACGGAATTGCTAAAGGTGATATATAATGCACAGTACTACGAAACTGCTGAAACTGCCAGTTTTGTTTTTGTGGATCAATATTGAAATGAAATGGGGGACCATTATGAAAGTATGCTGCTATAGAGACACAAAAAATCCACTTTAGAAGTTTTGAACCTTAAGCACAGGCAAATTCAAGAGATGAGAAACATTTAGAAATTCCAAACCTTGCGCTACGAAAATAGCAATCATTTCGTAGCTCAAATAGTTTGTCAGGCTTCAGGCAACATTCAAGAGGTTTTTTTCTTAACACGAGTCTATGAGCAGGATCTGAGGATTAATTCAATGCATCACATGTGATTAAAGGAGATAACATGGTTAGCAGACTTCGAGGAACATCCTTGGAGACCAAAGCAGAAATACAGGGGCAGTTTCCTAATATCCAGGAACAGTTAAAGGACAAGTAATCAAAGGCTAGCATGGAGTTTAAAGTCATCACTTAAGCTAAAGATGAAGAGGGATAGCTATCAAATAACGATTTTATTTGATAGTCAAGGTTGTTGCCAGCATAATAAGGAGTTACACTCCTAGTTGTATTAGGTCTCTAGGACTGCTAGTTAACAACTAGTTGTAATTAATAGTTTGTTTTAAGATCAGTAGGTCAAACTTGTAATGAACTCTATATATGAAAAGAGATGTAATGCACCAAGGGTTGGAATTTTTTGAGAAAAACAATATTATTATGTCATTGTAGAAGACTATGTTTTGATGTAATACAGAGTTTGACTTTACTACTTAGGATTCAGAAGAGAGTTCAATGCTTGATTGTCTTATGATTGTCCTCATTTCCTCATTTGCAGTGGTATGAATGTATGTTACTTAGAACTCATTGAAAATTCTCTAACTTCATGCATTTTTAGATTGTGTTTCCTACATGTTCTTATGTGTTACTGATATATTGAACTCTTGATGCCCTGACTTCCATGTTAAGCTAATATTACTGTGATACTGAAACATATGCTGACTCCATAAGACCAATGGATGTTTGTTGATTGTGTTCAACCATTTATACCTTTTCACTTGTTTTTTTCCATAGAGTTAGCCATCTAATCCTTAATTGAAATCTTTAACCCAGTGAGAGAGCCCTCTTAGGTTGAGGAAGCTAAGCCTCAGCCAAAAGTTTGGTTTGAAATAGTTACTCAAAGTCTTCTTGATCAGCAGCCTATCAGGGTTTGGTTTTGTGATAACATCAAGTATCTGAATGCTTCTCAACATTTGGAAATAAAAGACAGGATTTCTACACATATAGAAAGAGTTCAACTGAGACTCTTCCATCAGAACTACATGTGTCTTGGGGAACAATCGATTAGTACTATTGCTGCTTATAATTGACTACATAATGGTTTTGAGTATCTAACATAGAAACATGGGATGCCCACAATAGGACCACTTGAACAAATCAAAGGCAGAGAAGTCATCAAGCAACATAATAGGAAGGCTTGGAGCTTACCAAAGACATTATTCTACAATACACAATCACATTATTCAAATCTCATATGAAACTTTCATGGCTATGGAATAATGTACAACTGAGATCCAAGACTATATTGATAGAGGCACTAGAGGTGAAGATGCGATATGCAGGGGACTTGTCAGTTAGGGTCAAAGTTATCTCAACAGAGTTTAGGGCATGGCACACATACATCACAAATGAGCTCCATGAGGAAGAAAATGATTTATCAATTTGAGACTTTGTCCTATTATAAATTTTGTCTTATATAACCACCGTGTCATTTGTAATTCGTGTTTTACAATAAATGGCAATGAAGTCCAAGGGACACATGTGGAATATGAATAACCACTTATGTAATTTAATAAGTCATGTATAGAATATGAACAACAAGAGAAGTCAAAGAGCCTTGAGGAAGCTCAAAGGACATTTTTATTTGTTATAAATAACTCCTCAGCTAGGGGTTTGGATTCTTGGAGTCTTGCCTTGGCTTCTCTTGTAGTGCATATGAGATATATCATTCTTCGGAGAATCAAGTTGTGGCTTCATGTTCCACTACTGGATATAGTGTTTCATCTATGTAACTATGTACTTGGGATCTTTCATTCTCAATTATAATCTCTATCATGAGCCAACACTTCTTCATACATATATCATAGATACAGTCATACTATTCTTGTTATGTTTATGGTATATGTTGCTTGAATTACATACTAAGTTAATGAAGTAATTCATTGCTTAACTATGATTATTATTGAGAATTTAATGCAACTCCTCCCATATCTACCCGCTTTCACCAACTTGCGTGGGGTAAACATGATATGAGGGTTACTATGTCATGACTCAACCTCCTAGATAACCTTAATGAAATGGAGCTAACAAAACAAGACCTTACTGAATTCCCTCGGGTGCTATAGGACCACCAGGAGCTAACCAACCACTCCAGGTGCCAAACCCTTGAATTAACTTTATTTTTCAGTGAAATAGAAACCCATTCACTCCCATGACAAGGTCTCCAAGTGACTGTGACCCTCCAGTCTCTCCTGTTAGCGCTTGAAATTTCACCTCAGGCTGAGAAAGGTAAACCTCAAGGCTACATCAAACCATTTAGCCTCGTAGCTAGCCCTACGGGGCAGGAGAAGGCTCTCTCCGGTCAATCTTGGCAGATCTTCAATGGGATGAGATGACCAACAAGGTAACACTAATATTAGGTTAGTAAACTGATTAAAGAGGTTGATTTGGGGTTTTTTGGGTTTTTGGTGGCAAATTGAGGAATTGCAATTTTGGGTGCGGGGATTTGACACAGTTTCTGCAGGGGGTTCTTTGGGGCGAGGTAGGAGACCGTATTGATGCCTTTGATTGAGGTGAGTGGATGGAAAAGACCGGTGAGGAGCTAAGGAGAGCAAATAATACTTTGAATTCTCCTTAAACAGTAGAAAACATAGAAATTAAACAAATTTAAAAGTAGAGCATGGCAAGCATGAATTCTTACTTTAACACTTCATTTGTTTAATGTGCAGCAGTAAAGGAAAGGAAATGATTCACATAAACACACTTACAATAACATTGAGAAACACACCATCAACACATGAGTCCACAAGAATCCCAAAGAGGACTGCAAAACCCTGGTCTTCCTTAGCCAAAAATTGCAAAGATACAAGTGAAATAATACAATGATAGCTTCTCCCTCAAGAGTCCAACCATGAAAATGAGCAAGAAAGTACATAATATAGATGATCTAACCTCTTTCCCTGCCTCCATGGGTCGAGCTCACTATCCTAGGAGCTGTTTCAACCACTTCTAAACTAAGCACTACAATCTAGGCAGTCAAAACAACTTGCCTCTATAAGCTAGGAAACCAATCCATTCATTAAATATTTACCCTTTATATGAATGAATCTTCTAGAAGTGTTAAACAAGAGTAAAAGTGTCTTAGAGTTACAATAATTACATCAAAGATAATCATCTTCCACCCCAAAAAGTCAAACTGGGTCAAAACTGCGTTTTCTGGGCTGTACAATGCAATTTGGTAAAAACTGCCTGACGGGTCGCGCGCCTTTGGAGCGATGTTTGAGGCACTTTCAGGTGTCCAAATTGAGAAAAAGTGGGCTTGTTGGAAAGGTCTGTGAGTCTACTTTCCAACCCAACTGAAATTTTTGAATTTGGAGGTCATTTTCCCTGTAAAAAATTAATTCTCCCAAGACTGGTTTCTGCAACTCAAAAAAGGGCCAGAAAGTCATTTTTTGGTAGTTTTTTGACCTTTTGGGGGACCAAAACTGCACAAAATCTCAAGTCCATCCATGGGCATATGTAACTTTGCATGAAAAATCTAGAAATGCTGAGTTTTCGCCAAAAGGAGTTGCCATGATGAAGGGTCGCGCGCGGGGTGAGACCCGTTAATGGGAAAAACCTGCAAATTGCCTGAAAATGTCAAAATTCACCCAAAATTCTCAAAATTTTTTGGGTTTTGTGCTGTGGCTGGGCTAATTAGTGCCTTGATATTTGAGGGAAGCCTCAGCCAAGATACGGAGTGGATTGGTCCTCTTTTTCCGTTTAAGGGCCTCGGACAACCGCCTTTGAAACATTTTCATCTTGGCCTTGCACACATGCATTCTTGCCCAGTAATGGTTTTTCATGTTCCTCAGCAATTTCTTCTCTTGGTTGGCCTTAGCCAATAGCCTCTCCAAGTGTGCGTTCTCCTGGATGAGCATGGACTCTCGGTCAGCGGGCAATGGATCACCGGGTCTTCTTCGGTTCAAGACTCGGTCACTACGAATCCTCCATAACTCATCAAGTGCCTGCTCATCTTCCAACTGTTTGTTGCGCTGCTCAAGGTAGGTGATGGTCCATTGTGCCCCCTCTAATCTCCTCTGCAAGGCATCATTTTCAACTCTGAGATGCTGAATGATCTCCTTTGCCTCTTGGCTAGGAGAACTGGCCTCAAGGTCAACAAACTCAATATCGGGAACTCCTGATGGACCCTCATCAATCATGGGCTGTTTGCCCCTCTCTGGTACCTGTGCTGGTGAAGAAAGCGAGGCCCCTTCCACCTGATGTGGAGATAACACTCGCTGAGCCGATGATGAAGGCGAGACCCCTTCCACCTGCTGTGGAGATAGTACTCGCCGAGCTGCTGCAAACAAGGCCCTCTGGCCTCTCTGATAAGTGAGCTGAAGTGAGGAACTAACATGTCGAGTGACCGGAATATCAGGCTGCTGAGATGGTCCTCCCTCCTCCTGAATGACCTCAGGATGTGGCTGGGGTGGTGCTGTGAAAAACTCACGGGAAATGAACTCCTCCCATGAGATGCCCTGCTGAGCCAACTGATGCAAGACTACGAGTTGAATCAAACCATAATGACATAGGCTCATGTACTGCTGGGCCGGGCTCTTCCTCTACATGACGGAGACCATCCTCTCAATGTTCTGATAAAAGAAGACCGGGATGTTCATCATCCGCACTCGAGTGAAGTGCATCAAGAGGCGAATGTGATATGAGTATACCTGGGAAAATCTGCCCTCACAGGTGAAATAAAGCATAATGAGTCTCAACATGGGGGCATACTGACTCTGGAGGAACCTGAAAGGAAACACACCGGCCAAATGTCTCATGAATGGTGGCCGGACAAAAGGCTCAAAGTGAACTGTATCCAATACCTTATGCTTATTCCAAATTTCCCCGACATTTGGAATCCCTGTAGCCTGTGTAATGATCTCGGGTGTCAAAATGAAATCCACCCCAGCAAGGTTAACATGTCCCTCATGCAAGTGCAAGACAAAGAGGCGGGCCAACTCTCGGTGATGTTGAATCCGAGAGATCCTCTCACAAAACTCATAACAGGACATGTACTGAAAGCAAGAAACTGCCAAAGGACAAGCTTGTAGACCTGCCAAAGAAGTAGGCTCCTCTCTCCTGTGATGGCCACCTTTTCCACCTCTATGTGGCCTCCTCTGTACCTCAACCTCTGACACTGATGCTTGGTCATCACTCTGCTCATATGTTTCGGTTTCTGACATGTTTGAGGAGCAGAGTGGACAAAATGTACTGCTGTTTCTGCTTGTAAAAGTGCTGAATTCTATGCTTGAACAAATTCGATGACTTGGAGGAAGATTGAGCAAATTTGAAAGGAGATTGCAGAGAACAGGTTGACGGGTCGCGCGCCCCTCCCAACGGGTCGCGCGCGCTTGACGGGTCGCGCCCGTTCAAAAACTGAACTGCTGGATGGCCTCTGACGGGTCGCGCGCACCTGACGGGTCGCGCGCCTGGCCTGACGGGTCGCGCGCCTGGCCTGACGGGTCGCGCGCCTGTCTTGAGCTCGAACCTTGACCAATTTTCGCCCAATGCTCTTGATGTTTGCTCACTCTCTCTCAACCATGCTTTGGATGCACAATGAGACTAATAGGAGGGAAATTGAACTTTTATAAACTCCATTTGAAAAAATTTAATGCTCAAACCCACTTTCTAAAGTTTATCTTTGACACTTTATAAAACTGACTTTTTGGCTTCCTTTTGCCCTGAAATCGACTCTTTTAGTGCTTTTTCTTGATTCTTTTTGCAGGTAGATCATCTGAGGGATCTCGGCAAGGGGACCAGGGTTTTCATGATGTCCGCTGCAGTCTTTTGAAATTTCATCACTTTTTACAAAATTTAAAAAAAAAATGACCTTGGCTTTAAAAACAGAGTTTTTAAATCCAAGGTGAAAATTCACTGTACAAGATAAAAATATCGAAGAAACATGTTTACAATTCCTCCCTCTGGCTTGCTGAGCACTCATGGACTTTCAAAGACATGACCTTGCAGAGATAAATGACCAAAACCCTAGACCTAGGACTTTGACCTCAAGACAAAACAAGACAAGCTTGAAAGAGCTTAATGACTGATATGACCTGATCCAACAAAGCCAAGAGGGGTATAAATAGACCAGCTCCTCCATCAGGGTTATGGCATGCCTAACGGGATGCAAAACTTGACACTGATGAGACACCTACCTATGCAAATGCAAAGAGCTTTGATCGCTGATGGAGGGCTTCAAGACCGACACTAACATCTCCCACAAGCCTGATTCCTAGTGGATGTAGTATTTTTCACTAAGTTCTGTGTCAGCGACCCCGAGATCTGAGCCACTTTTCAGGGATAGGATCTGTTGGTCACTTTAATTGCTTATCAATTCAAACAACAAAGTTCTACATAAATTGTCAACCCAGGGAAGTCTTGCTATTTCAAAGGAAACTACGAACTATATGTACTCAATCCTAAAAGAAACAAAAGTTGTAGTAAAGACTGGTCACACTTCGCCTTACGCAAACTGAAGCTCCACTCTGAGTTACAACAAAAACAACCTATTGCAGACAACTACCAAATAATGTTTAAAAGAAGTAATCTGAAGAATCAATCTGCAAAGGAAAGCGTTGACTATGCTGTAACAGAGAACATGAACCTATTCCTAGAGTGGGAATCTTTAGCACCTGTCCTTGATTATCAAGCTGCCACCTTGCTCTGTAAACTTAATTGCAATACAAATGAATTAACTGTTGATAAAATAAACACTGCAGCAATCAATTGGAAGCCAACTTGTAAGCCACTTCTCTAATGTGCTGAAGTACTTGATATGGTCCATAGAATTTTGGAGATAGTTTCTGACAACCCTTGTCTTTGAGTGATGTTTACTTATATGGTTGCAGCCTCAAAAACTTGAAATTGGTGCTCTGAGCGATGTTGGTCTACCTGTTGCTTCATGCAGTTTTGAGCTTGATGAAGATTCTCTCTAAGATGGGCGAGCATGGTTGCACGGTGTTGTAGGAGTTGATCCACTGCTTGTACCTTTGAGCACCCCTTGATATAAGAAGTAGGGGAAGGAGGGAGTTGACCATATACTGCTTCATAGGGAGTCATTTTGGTGGTGGCATGATAGTTGGTGTTATACCACCATTCAGCCAGAGGTAACTACTGTACCCAAAGAAGTTGCATTTCTGAAGTGAAACACCTAAGGTAGGTTTCCAGACATTTGTTGACGGCTTTGATTTGACCATCCGTTTGCGGATGATAGGAAGAACTGAGTTTTAGTTGAGTGCCTTGTAGCCTGAAGAGTTCCTGCCAAAAATTATTGGTGAATATCGAGTCACGATCGGACACAATAGAAGTGGGCATGCCATGCAATTTGAAGATCTGATCCATGAAAGATTGAGCGACCAAAGTCGGTGTAAACGGGTGGGGTAGGGCGCAGAAATGAGCATACTTCGAAAGTCTGTCCACAACCACCATGATGACTGACTTGTTTCCTAACTTTGGAAACTTGTAATGAAATCCATAGAAACCTCCGTCCATATTGATGCCGGGATGGGCAACGGTTGTAATGTGCCTGGTGTGTTGACGGTCTCCCCTTTGTGGCATTGACAGACATTGCATTCTGCTACGAAAGTAAGGATGTCCTTTTTCATGCCTGTCCAAAAAAATGATCTTCTGGTGTGAGCATACGTCTTATGAAAGCCTGAATGTCCTGCAATGGGGGATGAGTGCAATTCTACCAAAATGCGACTTTTGAGGGTGTATGTTGGTGATATTACGACTCTGTCCCTATAGCGAAGAATCTCATCCTGCCACGAGTAGCCCTTGTGGAATTTGGATCCACCTGCAATTGAGAAATGAGTTGGGAGAGCCTGGGATGTGAAAACCATTCCCTGCGAGCCTCTTCAATCCATTCTGGAATGGGGAGGGAAATTGCTAGCAGAGTACTTTCCTCCTCAAATTGGCGAGATAATGCATCTGCTACACTATTGTCTTGCCCTTTCTTGTAATTGATATCATAATCATATCCCAGCATTTTGGCGAGCCATTTATTTTGTTGTGGGGAGGATAGGCATTGCTCCAAAAAATATTTAAGGCTGTGATGGTCTGTGCGGATTTGGAAACGTCGCCCCAATAAGTAAGGTCGCCAGGTCTCTACTGCATGTAAAATGGCCATCATTTCCTTCTCGTAGGTAGATTGGCCTAGATTCTTCCCACTTAGTTGTTGGCTTGTGAAGGCCAAAGGTCGCCCTTCCTGCATTAAGACCGCCCCAATACCCGTACCCGAAGCATCACAGTCAATGACAAAAGATTTGGTGAATTCAGGTAGTGCTAAGACTGGAATGGAACACATGGCATTTTTGAGAGCTGTAAATGCCTATTGTGCGTTCTCATTCCAGAAGAATGAATTTTTCTTCAGGAGTTGAGTGAGGGGCTTCGCTATGCGACCATAGTTGTGGAAAAATTTACGATAATAGCCCGTGAGACCCAAAAATCCTCTCAAGCTCTTCAAGGTCTTAGGTTGAGGCCAATCCTGCATTGCCTGGATCTTTTTGGGGTCCACCTTGACACCTTCACGCCCCACAATGTGGCCCAAATACTCAACTTCTTCCATGCCAAATGAACACTTGGACATCTTGACAAATAATTTATGCTTGCGGAGCAGTTGCAAGAGTAGATCTACATGCTGAAGATGTGTGGCCCAAGTGCAACTATAGATGAGGATGTCATCGAAGAAGACAAGGACAAATTTCCTGAGATATGATTTGAGAAGGTGGTTCATAAGGCTCTGAAAAGTAGAGGGGGCATTACAAAGATCGAATGGCATGACCAGGAACTCATAATGGCCTTCATGAGTTCTGAAAGCAGTCTTTGGAATGTCGACTTCCTTCATGCGAATTTGGTGGTAGCCCGAGCGAAGATCCAACTTAGTGAAGAATTGAGCCCCATTGAGTTCATCCAACAAATCGTCAACCACTGGGATGGGAAATTTATCTTTGACTGTCAACTTATTGAGGGCCCTGAAGTCTGGACACGTCCGCCACTCCCCATCTTTCTTGAGCACCATGACCACTGGTGATGAATAAGGACTAATGCTGGGACGAATGACACCTGCTTCCAAAAGTTCCTTGATTATTTTTTCTATTTCATTCTTTTGGGTGAATGGATATCTGTATGGGTGCACATTTGGGGGTTGGGCCCCTGGAACCAAGGTGATTCTATGATCATGTTCCCCTCTCGAGGGTGGAAGCTCATGAGGCTTGTCAAAGACCGACAGATGGTTATTTAAAATCTGTTGCATCATGAATTAGCAGAGACTTGGCTTTGACTGCCTGGATGGCATTAAATTGAGCTATAACTCCATGATGGCCCTTTTTAAGCAATTTTTCCATCCTATGCGAGTTGATGATAGAGGGAGCTCCCGCCTGGAGTCCACGGAGGGTATGTGTGGAGTTGTTCTGCTTAAAACTCATATATAACTCCTGGAAATCCATTGTGATTGGCCCAAGAGTGCGAAGCCATTCAGCACCGAGGACAATGTCGCACCCTCCCATGTGTATGGAAAACATGTGGGTCTTCAACTGATAATCCCCATTTGAAGTTTTACATTTTCACAGCGGCCTTCACATTTCATTGTGCCCCCATCCGCAATTTGGACTTGGAAGATAGAAATTGCTCGTACAAAACAATGCACTGCTTCCGCGACTTTTTGATGCATGAAATTATGTGTACTTCCACTATCAATCAAGACCACTACTAGGTGATGTTTAATAAAACCTCCGATTTTGAGAGTTTGAGGTGAAGAAATCCCTACCAAAGCGTGTAGCGAAATAATTGGTTCGTTAGGGACATTGTCTTTTTGGTTGTCCTCTTCTACCGCCTCATGTTCCTCCAGTGGTGGATCTTCCTCCGATGAGCTGTAATCAGTGGCATCAATTTGAAAAAATTTGTGCTCCTTGCATTTATGACCTGGGGAGTATTTTTCATCACAGTAGTAACATAATCCTTGCTTTCTTCTTTCGGCCATTTCTGCAGGTGACACCTTTTGAACCTTAAGTGTTTGAGTGGTGCTGTGAGCCTGTGGGGGGTGACCCTTAGTGGTGAAATTTGGGCGAATGTACTGGGCTGCTAATGCACGTTCCACGTTATGAGCTACCTTACAAGCCTCCGTCCATGTGGGAGGGTGGTGCAGTAAGACGTGGGCTTTTATTGTAGAAATTTTGAATAATATGACACATATTCACAGAGATTATCCTGATTATACACTTATAAGCGGAACATGCATAATACATAACCTCCTCTACGTTGATCATCAATTTATAGAAGCAGAAACATTCACAGGTGCACATAGAAGCATCAATCACACATATCAACATAGTATTTTCCCGGGGAAAGCATCTCGCTAAAAACCCCAACTATCTATATATTATAATGATTGAATCATGTAACAATACATAGTACAATACTCCTCATAAGTACTCAGTACTATCTCCACATGCTACACACAATACAACTCAGATCTGATCTCCAAATCTCCCCCGCTGCTTGCCTGCCTCCACAGCTCAATACCTGCTCAAGAATTGATGAGAATGGTTTACCAAACTCGTATTTGACCTGCAAATAATCACACACTCTGTTGGACGTGAGCACAGGCTACAATTCTTGATATTGGAAAACTCATTGGCATACTCAATCCCTCTGATTGTGCAAATCATCATGCACATCTATAGTCACAACTGATAGCAATCTGATCCTCTAACACCTGTCTCTGCTGAACTGAACATGCACTGACATGCAACTGAGTTAACTGATGTATTCTATAGTTTCATTATGAGTTAATAACTTGTGAATTAATTAATAACTAATTCACCCAACTCATCTCTAGTCTATTGATCAGTTAGACTAAATACAACTAGTTTAACAAGGCTAAACTAAACACAACTCCGTCAACTGCACCTCCAGTCCACTAAATTCAACTCACTTGAGTTCTAACTGAAGTCCTGCATGCAAATATTAGTCATCCCATAGGTAACCACGTATTTCCCTCTGGGATCTACATGTACCACATCTGTAGCTCATCCTGAAGTGCTCCAAGAGAATAAGATCAAGTTTATAGTCCAAATATTATTATGAGACAATAATATTTGACTTTTCTATTTTTGACAGCCAGTCTAAAAATAGACTTTGATCACTCACACTGTGGTCACCCACACTTTGATCACTCATACTGTGATCACCCACACTGTGATCATCCACACTGTGATCATCCACATTGTGATCATCCACACTGTGATCATCCACATTGTGATCATCCACACTGTGATAAAAAATAGAACTTGCGCCATAATTTGCCTGCGGGCCCACTTAGTGAAGGCGACTCTTTTCACTAAGCTCCATCATCTTGTTGCATTCTCAACAAGCATTTCTTGTTGCACACTTTTCAACACTCCCTCTCAACAAGAAAGGCTTCCTCTCAAACCCGATCCTGTAACTCTGGAATGTTCTCCATGCAACACATCTGGCCGGTCCACTTGCTCTGTCATTAAAGACTCTGACTGCTATTGCCTCTGTCGATTGAAGACTCTGTATCTCTGTGCTCTTCAGTATCTAACTACTCTAGCCTCTGTCACTTTGATCCTTGACTGCATCCGTGCTACTACTAGTTTTATCTCCCAGCATTGCATCCGCACTACACCTCCCCACTGACCTCCCCGTTGGGATAGAAACACCCTCTGATGCTGAAGCTCTACCTGCTGCTGACAAGTGCTCCCTCTCTGACATCTGCGCTACTACATCTCCATGCATCTCGCACCATTGCACACCTCTCTGTGCCACCTAGCACTGTGCAAAACACTTGTGCCTCTCGCATTGCTGCAGCTTGCTAGCTATGCGCTGTCCTGGGATTCCCTGCACTGTCGCTCTCTCTGCCGTTCCATCCACATCTGTCTCTACCCAATCAGTCAGTTCCTGCTACTACACATCTGGGGCTCCCGTAGCAAGGTCTCATCCAAGAGGTTGAGTACCTAAAGGATCCTTCCCCTCCTCCTTGGGACGATCACTCTATATCGCCCCACCTCCTACCTGGAGGTATGGATGCATGTGATCCCTCAGCCCACTTGGCTCGAAGTTTCCCCCTACTGGAGGTCTCTGGATGTGTAGATGTCTCTACTTGATCTCCTCTCAGCTTCCTCTGTTGTGGCTCCTCCACAACCTCCTGAAGCTGCTGCACCAATCGTGGCAACTCCATAATCGTCTGAGACTTCTTCTGGCTCTGCATGTTGAGAGGTAATATATGCTCCCTCTTAACCACAAGTCTCCATCAGTTGCCTCACTGCTCAAGGCTTCACATGCATCTTGAACCTCAAGAGCATACAGGTTCTTGACCCATGAACCCTCCCCATGATAATGAAAGCATCGCACTTTCGATTTGTCAACCTTCTTCCCAGCACTGGAAGAACTGGATTCGGAAAGAGAAACTTTCCCCTTCCCCTTCTTTTCCTTACTCGCTAAGGCACAATTCTCCTCATCATGCATAGATGAAGAATTGTCTCTAGTGCGCCATCTAATATCCTCCTGCATCAAATCCGACCATATTCATTCCCAATTTGGCAGTTTCTCCCTTCCATTCACCGAGTCCTGGTAGCTATGCCAACTCTTAGGAAGGTCAAGGAGTGCTAGACTCACCATCCTCATCCGACAGTCACCCCCACACTTCCCAGCTCATCCCGGCATTGGGTGAACTTCGTGAGATACTAGGGCATACTGTCTCCATTCTCACACTGAATGTTTCTGAGTTTTATCTCTTGCTTTGGAATTAAATTCGAATTCCACCAGCTCAAAACTCAACCGCTTCTGATCTAGAATTTGTGAGAACAAAGTATTTCTTGTACAGAGATCGACTGTATGGGCATTCACCGGATATCTCACCTTCCAAAAGAAGGATGAATCCAGAGGCTACCTAGCCCGATTACAGACTCTGCCTGAAGAAATAAAATGTAAACACTTTCTGAATAATAGATCCGATGATCAATCCTTGCTTGATATCCTGTAAAAATCTCTTCTACAAATCAAGCAGCTCCGATACCATGTAGAAAATTTTTCTACAAATCATCTAGCTCTGATACCATGTAGAAATTTTGAATAATATGACACATATTCATAGAGATTATCCTGATTATACACTTATAAGCGGAACATGCATAATACATAACCTCCTCTACGTTGATCATCAATTTACAGAAGCAGAAACATTCACAGGCACACATAGAAGCATCAATCACACATAACAACACAATACTTTCCCAGGGAAAGCATCTCGCTAAAAACCCCAACTATCTGTATATTATAGTGATTGAATCATGTAATAATACATAGTATAATACTCCTCACAAGTACTCAGTACTATCTCCACATGCTACACACAATACAGCTCAGATCTGATCTCCAAATCTCCCCCGCTGCTTGCCTGCCTCCACAGCTCAATACCTGCTCAAGAATTGATGAGAATGGTTTACCAAACTCGTATTTGACCTGCAAATAATGACTCACACTCTGTTGGACGTGAGCACAGGCTACAATTCTTGATATTGGCCAATTCATTGGCATACTCAATCCCTTTGATTGTGCAAATCATCATGCACAACTATAGTCACAACTGATAACAATCTGATCCTCTAACACCTGTCCCTGCTGAACTGAACATGCACTGACATGCAACTGAGTTAATTGATGTATTCTATAGTTGCATTATGAGTTAATAACTTGTGAATTAATTAATAACTAATTCACCCAACTCATATCTAGTCTATTGATCAGTTAGACTAAATACAACTAGTTTAACAAGGCTAAACTAAACACAACTCCATAAACTGCACCTCCAGTCCACTAAACTCAACTCACTTGAGTTCTAACTGAAGTCCTACATGCAAATATTAGTCATCCCATAGGTAACCACGTATTTCCCTTTGGGATCTGCATGTACCACATCTATAGCTCATCCTGAAGTGCTCCAAGAGAATAAGATCATGTTTATAGTCCAAATATTATTATGAGACAATAATATTTGACTTTTCTATTTTTGACAGTCAGTCTAAAAATAGACTTTGATCACTCACACTGTGATCACTCACACTGTGGTCACCCACACTGTGGTCACCCACACTGTGGTCACTCATACTGTGATCACCCACACTGTGATCATCCACATTGTGATCAAAAATAGAACTTGCACCATAATTTGCCTGAGGGCCCACTTAGTGAAGGCGACTCTTTTCACTAAGCTCCATCATCTTGTTGCATTCTCAACAAGCATTTCTTGTTGCACACTTTTCAACATTTATGGCTTCTTTAAGACCGCTGATAAAACATTCCGTGTAGAACATATCTGAGAGACCCCTAGTGCGGAAGGCTAAGGCTTCAAAGGCTGTAATATATTCATCCACTGTGCCAGTCTGTCGGAGCTTAGTAAGACGACCCAAAAAAGAATATTCCTAGTCAAAGCTTTCTGTAAGAGCTTTTTTAAAGGAGTTCCAAGTCCTAAAAGGTCCATTGCAATGTTGATGCCATTCCCACCATTGCCACCTTTCATTGTCCAAGTACATGCTCCCCACCATAAGCTCAGTCTCATTATCTAAGATGTTATTCAGATTGAAACACTACTCCATTTGTGCTATCCATGCTGTCGGGTGAGAACCATCAAATTTATGCATATCCAACTTGGGAGGTCGTGGATGGGATTGTTGGTGGGGGCCCCCGAGGTGAAGAGAGTGGCTAGACTCACCTTCACTGTGTCCATTGCTGATATACGCCTCCTCATGGGCTTCCTCCTTGCCCGTCGAGATTATGCTCGGGATCATGCTATTTAGTTGGTCAAGCTGAATGTGGAGGGATTGCAAGGAATCTTCAAGTTTGTCCATCCTTTCATTGGCCATAGCTTGAGCTCTAGTTTATACCATGCACCAACCTGATGTTCTTGAAAATTGGGACCACCTAAATTTTTTTTTTTCACTAAGAATTGAATGGTACCACCGTGCTCAGCTTGTCATCCTGATTATGATAGGCTAGATCACCAATAAGCGCCCCTGGAGATCTTTTTTTTTTTTTTTTTTCTCTGAAAACTCCAAACGGAGTTTTACTCCTTCCTTATGAATACTGCAGTCGCCAAATCCTCAAAATGTCAATGCTGCCAAAAGTCCTACGAAAATTATACCCCGGTATAGGAACCCCACACAACTACTCAGATCTAGTGGATCTGAGAGATCTGAATGGCGGATCGGATAGCTCTGGGCGGTAGAAAAAAATGCTGCTGCGGATCTGATGGATCTAATAAATCAGAATGGCTAGTCTGCTAACTCGGAATTGCGGGACTGATGCCTGTTGCTGCTGCACTGCTTTGCGCGCTGATCTAGCAAAGATGATGCGTGATCCCCAGATAGAAAAGGGAACTATGGTCTCGAGGAGTGTCAGGTGCTACAGATCGCAATATACGTAAGGGTTTGACAGTAGTACTCGGCCCAATGTTTCAGGGCTCTAACTAAGGAGGATCAACCATACCCTTAGCCGTACAACTCGACTACCTTATCATACGGGCGAGTAATCTCTTCGAGTGCTGTTCTCGATGTACTGTAGCAGCAAGACGGCCGACGGTTTATCTATGGCAAGGTTGCAGAGGAGCTAAGGGGCTTCTGATATACCTAGAAGGTACTTGGAAGACAGTCCGTACGCGGTTCTGTCTAATGCGCTACTACTCGAAGGGGTACCCACAGGGGTTACAAGGGAGTCCAACAAGTGTGACCACCTCTTGTATTTCCTGCGTGCATGCCTCCCCAAATCTGCAGGTTTATGCGCTCAACGACAGATCCCGTGGTTTAAAGACGCTGGAGCACGTCTCGAGCCAATTTTTTTTTTGCTAAGAAACAGAGATCCCACTGTCCCTGGAAAGTGCTCTGATACCACTTGTTATGCTCTTAACCTGCAAAAAGATACCCAAATACAGAATATGCGAAGAAAGATACCCAGAACATAGAATAGTGAGAGATAACAGCAAATAATTTATTATTCAGAAAGCAATGTTCACTGGCCTCTTCGAGGGGGAAACCTCCAATAGAGCAGAGCTCGATACAAAAATAAGACACGATGCTCCTCGCAGGGAGTCTCTATCCTTTATATATGACTCATACATGCAATACCAAGGATCAATACCATGGGTTTTATTAATACCATCTATCTAATACTACTGCCCATTTGCAACTAACTGTGGTCCCGTCATTAATTGCTGGTTAACCACTTACAATTATTAATATGGGCTTTATTGACTCTTGACTATGACTCGATCCCATTACATAAATAAGGGGGTTAGGGTGGGACCCTAACACATAAGGTCAAAGTTAAGAGAACTCCCTTTATCCGTGCATCACATGCACAACATTGAGAATAATAGTTCCCAATATAGTCAAGGCATCTGATGCCTTAGATCCATTTACTTCACTTTCCCCGTTACCTTTCTCATGACTATCCTCCCACCATCCATTTATCCCAATGGACCAAACCAATCTTGCCTTCATCTGCCCTTTACTCATGCACCACGCTCCATTTGGGTTTTGCATTACCTGTTGGGTTCCACACAACTCTCCCTAAGCTCCATTGACTTTCCTCTTTCCTAAACCAATTCCAAAGGCCCTCAAAGCATAAAAGGCAAGAAGAAGAAACAAAAAGGAAGAAAATGATGAACCCAATAACAATACGACACCACAAAAAAAGTGGCATGGCCATGCACCAGACATAAACAAAACTTCAAATCAGATGCAAACAAATAACAAAATACCGAAGTACAAAAATTTTAACAAACACCATGACTCAATCCCCATGGATTCCCAATGCTTCAAAGGGAAAACTCAACCCAAGCCTTCTTCAAGATTTCATGGTAGTCTATTTTTCCATGCAATCCCCTGCATCATACTGTCATAAACACACAATTGTCAGTGCATAAATAATCATAACAATATATCGATTACCTTACCTTGTTATGCCAAGCACACGACCTTGTGACTGAACACATACATATATCATCTCTCAAGGGCTCCAATTCCTTGACGCATGCAGCCATAACTGGAAGCCAATTGTTATACATGTCAAATACATGTTCATGAATATAGTACATATCCACATAATGTCAGACAAAATCAAGGTTAAGAAGACTTCCTGTATGCAAATCACTTGTTCATTTGGAATTACGGTCTCCAAAAATAGCTAAAGGAATTCTCACCCAATTCCTTTCTTTCACCTTTTTCCTTGCTACAATTGAGTCTTATTATGTGCTATCACATCACCCAACTGTTAGTTATATAAACAAATCAAATATTACCTTCTCACGCTAATACCAAGCATGTTTCCCTTCAACTGTTCACACATGTCAGCCACATATTCCAAATATCAAAACATCATGTCTATTAATTTGAAATCAACCTTTACCAATACTAACATCCACGCCATAGTCTACAATCAACTCATAGTCACAAGTCATAATACTACAACTAACACACACTTGTACTCAAGTGCATATCACCTGTCTCAACACATATTGTTAGTACAACTGTCTTAAAATAAGGTCATTCCTTCATGCAATCTTATAGACACATACTCATATCATGCAATTAACAAAACATTCAGACTACATATAGACTTCATAATAGACACCAAACACCCAAACACCAAATAGATGACATAAGAAAACTCATACCTCAATGTATCTCAAGGGAGGCTATCACATCTGCACAACTCAATTAGGGTTAGTACAACACAATATCACAAGTATATCGACTCATACTTGATTATCATGACCACAATCATCTGCATAGAACAATCCAGATTAAAACGATATATATAACATCGAGATCTCAAATGCAATGAACATAACCATCATGCATATGTCCACAATTCATATCACAACAAGTTACTACCATTCATGACTATCCAACACATGTGACATGAACACACTAATCAACTAGCATCTATCATGCATGTAACCAAAACAATAATAGAATGATAGGAATAAACATAACCATAATGTATATAGCAACAATTAACAAACATACTTGCATACCTAAGTATTGACGGTTCTGGACCTGCCAACATGTCAGGGGATCTCCCCGGTAAGAAGTCCCAATTATACCTTAGACCGTTTGGTGTAGGAGTCCTAACAGTGGGTCGTACGGTAATGCCTTGACCGCGGTTTTGCACAGAGGCAAGTAAGATGTCCCTGTTGGTAGCAAGGGTGTGACATATGCAGTAAGTCAAGGAAGGTGCATGAGTGGTTCTAACACACAAAGGGTGAGGTGGGTGCACCCCTTGGGAACCTGTGATAGCACTGAGTTAAGAAGGGAACACACGAGAAATATGCATCACAACATGGAAGGCAAGTGAGCTAGCAATCCAAAGTGATGGTTAAACCAACAAAAATTTTCATAAAGATTCATACACACATATACATAAATAACTACACATGCATGTGTAAGTAAACATATACATATATCATTTAGAGTACTCAAGATAGCTAAAATACAATACAACATATGGATGAAACATGTTGTCTCTGTTATATTATGAAGTGTAAGTCCAGTCATACAATACATCCATGTCCAACCACTAGTTCCAACAACGGAACGTTACAGCCACAACTACCTACTCCTCCAAAGAGATATACTAGCTATGCATAGTGGAGAAGCCAAGGCTCGTTACAATATTGCCCAAGATCTCTCTAAGATAGTCCTATCGGAAGCTTGGCTAACCAAAAGCCTCTACAATGAGTTATGAGGGACTATTTATAGCAAAGGGTGGGGTGTCCCTTAACATTCCCCTTTGTGACAGTTCATCTACCCTCACGACTCTTCATCTACTCTATGATTTAACTATTGACACTTGAACTTACACTTGACAAGACGTTACATTACAATACACATGTACCCATGTGAGACAAAATGGCTTGAGCAAGCCATGCAAGGCATCACTATGACTCAAACAATTGGAAGACCATCTCTTCGACATCCTCACAGTAGTGGACATTAACAAACTGATGCCAAGCTTGGTAGTCCGCGATGGTGTCTGTGTACTATAAGGTGAAATCTTTCTGGAAACAAATTCTTGCCTCCATATCGTCCGGGTACACTGCTCGGGCTCCTCTCTCCAACTCGTATGATAGCATGCACATCATTTTCTTGAGTGCAATTGGACCAACAACATACTTGTGCATGGTGTCTGCACTGATGGACAAGTCTGGGCTGGTGGCTATGCTCATCAACTTGTCAAAGTACGAGTCAAGCTCTAGTCGAACCTGTGCCTTTGTATCTATCTGGGTGAGTGTCCCAATATATGGGATCGCATGTGCATGCACAACAACATCCATACTCTTGAATACACATGCATGGGAAGCCTGTAGACTAGTGATGAGCTGCGAGAGCTCTTCATAGTTCCAGATCTAACTCTAGATGCGTGCCTTCAGCTTGATCACTCTAGGCTTCATCATCTTAGGCAAGTGAAGTGGGGCTCCCTTATATCTCATCGTCCATGTTTGCATGTAATCAAAAACATCATGCATGTTTGATAGGATACGTCCTCTTCTAGCACATCGTTGTTGCCAACCGTTGAGATGGACGACTGCCTTATGCACAATACCAAACTTGGAATACAACGCTCACATGAATGTGTCAAGGGACAATACTTCATCCAGTATTGCCTTCTTCAATTCTGCTCGGACGGATGCTATAACCAATTCTCCTCCCTTATTGGCCATCTATAGCTACTTATCCATTCGCTCATTCTCACTATCAGGAAGAGAACACTTGAGCTAGTGGCTTCGGCATATGCTCTGGTAGCATTGGCCAATGCTGTTGGGTGTTTGCACACGTTAGACACAATCACTTGTTCCCCAAATTGTGAAGGCAATGTATGATCATCCGGAGTCGACACTCTGCGAGATTGCACAACTCTATGTTGAGACTCGTCGAATGAGATGTTGTGCATCTCTCCTTCTGACTGATCTCCAAGGATATCTGTGTCTCGTTTGTTGCTTGGGACTTTATCCTCTTCTGGATGCAGTGAAGCTGGTGGGTCGACCTCTTGGTGGTGAGGCATGAGGTCGATGTCTTTCTCTAACTCCTGTTGCTCCATATTCGTATCCATCTGCTCAAGTGCTTTCTCTATCTCCTAAGCGAAGTCCTGCTCCTCCAATGGTTCACCATGTTTTCCTGATGCCAGTTGTTCTGATGAGTTTACTATCTGTACGAGTGTAGTTTCATCTATTTGCACAAGTTGCGCCCTTCTGTACCTGTTCCTGCTGCGCTTCATTCTCTTGTTTGTGAAGCTCATCTTCCTTCCAGAGTGATCCTTCAACTCATGCAACTCCTTCTCTGTTTCCTCCATTCTCTATTTCTCTCTCTGCCTTTACGCATTTATCTTGTCACACTGTTACCTCTTTGCCTCTATTGCCAAAGCTAGTTTATGCACAAGTGGGTCTGCTTGGAACTTGCAGCTTTGCTCTTCCTCCATGCTGTCAACAATATTCCTCTTGCCCTTGTCGTGCACTGGTATGTTCACCTTTGCTACTGCTTCTGGTGCTCTTTGGGATGCTGCTTCACTATCCATTCCACAGTGAGGCCGATCGGTTCTTTGAGTCTGGAGGAGTTGTAACAATATCTCCATGGGTATTCCTCTGCCTAATGGCATGCCCCGTGGATCTAGTTAAACTATACTCTCACGCAGTGATCTTTCATAAGACAATGCAGGTCATATAGATGGTAACTTCGAAGGTTGAATGGATATTTCTTCATCTGCTTTGATTCAAAATCCACATGCTTGAAACTTCGTATCTCGTATAACCCAATCCGCAACAGAATAGTGAGTCAAGGTGCCTTCTTCTTTCAGTGCAACCTAGTTGTCAATCCTGCCGAGATGTGATATGATACTTACTGCATGACGAGCTTGTCCAAGGAAAAGTTCGGTAGAACATGTAGAGGCTTCTCTGTACTGTACATCCATATGAAGGTGCCGGACGGTGAGGCATACCAATCAACTATGTCAATCAATGCCTCCATTGATGCCTTCGACATGCAGGGTGGATCCTGTTCGAATATCATCTTGTAAACTGGGGTGACAAAATGATCGGACCACTGTGTGATAACTCCTATGAAGCTACATTCAGACAACATCTTACAATAAGTGTTCATACAGGTCTCTGCCGGTGTCCATGTACACTTCAAGCCCAAGAACTCCTAATGGGCATAGATTGCATCCAAGATGTAGGTGAACATGCAGATTCCTGCTTGCATACATTTGGGAGACTGTGGAGCCCTTGTTACCTGTTCCTTCGCTGATGAGCCAACATATTAGACTAGTTGCATGCTTTTCCTTCTTTGTCCAATTGGTCCAACGTAATCACCCAACTCTGTGGGACGGTTTCCGTGCTTTCTTGGCCATATAGATGACATGCGAAGATGACTAAGTATTGATATGCCTTCAGCAGTATCTGCGTCTTGTAGACCTGGTTGGGTGTCATCCTAAATTTGGCCGTCTTCTTCACCTAGTTCTTCAAGATATCTCTGGAGTTAGCATTGCTATTGGGTACGCTAAAGGGAGTCTCCATGATGATCACGGGCTTCGAAATCTGATACATCTCATCATAATCCTATGCCCTAAAGGTAGAAATCTCCGTCCCACTAACACTGCTCAATGTCATTATCTCAGAATCAGTGTGCAAGATGATCCAATATGTCATGTCCGTGCATGGGAGCACGGGATATTTGCATGCAATCTGGTACAAGTCAGACTCGTGGATGTTAACATAGATTTGGCAGTCTTTGAGGTCTTCCCCAAATGTGCCTGCAAATGCATCATTGACCTCTTACCATTTCATCTTGATTTCCTTGTATACAATCAACATGGTATCTTCATAGATCAACACACTTGTAGAAACTCACTCAACTGCTGCTCCTGTTGCACTTCCATCAATGTCCTTTGATCCTGCTCTCTTGGAGGGCATTGATCTTGAATTGCTAAGAGGCAGATGAACACCTACTAGATCTAGAGACAAAGCGACATGCACGGCAAGAAATCTGTCAGTGAAAACCAAAGAAAACTTGAGGAATGACATGCAACATGCCTGGGGATTGACTGGAAAGGGTTGCACAATTTTTCCTGGGAGGCTGGTTTCAAGAACTGTGCAAAAGGCAGTTTGGGCTATTTGGGGAGGCCTGCTGGCTACTGGAATTGTGCAATGCACAATCCAGGTTGCCTTGCTAGCTGTTGGAACTGCGCAATGTGTAATTTTAGCTGGTAGTGGTTGCAGGCCCAGTCACTGCATTGTGTAATTTTCTATGCCAACAGTCACTGTCCCTCAGAATTGTGCAATATAAGACTGGAGGACAGTCACTTGGTAGAAATGCGCATTTTCTAAGAGGAAGACAAAGCCTTCCCTCTCAAGATTGCGCAATGTTGTCTTGGTGAGGCAGAGCCTAGGGCAAGGTTGCCCAGACTTGCCGATGGGCAACTGAAAGAAAATGTGAATGTGAATGCATGGCAATTCTGAGTGAAATCAAGAGTGAATGATTGTGCATGAAAACGGTGAATGAAAGATTCAGAAAATGGAACAACATGCATGTAGGTGAAGCGAGTTGCCGAATCAATGACTATTTGTGAAAAATAGTTTTGTGCATGCGACATCAATGAGATGCTAATGAAAACTAAAATAGTTCTAGTAGAAGATAGTATGCATGTAAATGACAAGCATTCACAGAAATCAAGAAAACAACACTCACACAAGCCAAAACACAAAAAGCGACAAAAATGCTGTAAAAGACAAGTTAAGATGACTTACCCATGAATACTTGAGCTGGATGTGTCGAAGACTCCTGGATGTGTTGTGGGATGTCAAAGCTCCAACATCGATGTGAATAAGTGAGCTCTGAAGTGTCGAATAAATAAGTTTGAGGCTCATGACGCACTTGCCACAAATATATGAAAAAGCGACACTTGGAGGAAAGATTCTAAAATGATCTCTGCATGTAACCTCCAACTACTAAAATAACTCCCGAAAATCTAGGGATGTTTTTTGCATGTTGCTTTTTTCTATTCCGAGAAAAAGTAGCTGATGCATGCAAGTCAAGTTTTCCCGGTCCCGGGTGGAACCGATGAACTCAATGACACATGCAACATCCTGCTCAGATGAGGGGAAAAATGCGCATTCCAGGGAGGGATTTGGGCTGGCTGCCCAGAAGGTTTGCCTAATTTATGGGTTGAGCAGCTGACTGTTGCGAAAAATTGCACAATTTCTGGGCTGAGTAGCCTTGCTGGGAGGAATTGCACAATTTTCTCAGTGAAGCTTGACAGGCATATTTGCGCAATTATAGAGCCCAGTAGGCTGCCAGTCAGAATTGCACAATTTATGGAGGAAAGGCTGGTTCCCCTCTAGAATTGCGCAATTTCTTGAGGGAGCTGCTCAACCTACAGCTGGGCCAAGTCTAGAGAAACAGCCTGTGAGGGGGGTGCAACAAGCTCTGATGCATAGGCTGGAAATTTGCTAAAAAATAACTGAAGCTTGTGTACTTGACAAGGCAAGACATGTTGCTGAGGATGGTTGGTAGGGAGGCTCCAAAACAAAGCTAAGGAAAAATTTTGGAGGGTGGTTGTAGCCGCTACAACACTAACATACAAACTTGTGTGATGATTTGTTCTTACCCCGAGGTCTAGTGCTACAACCTCGCTCTGATGATCTCCATCTCTTGCTCTATCTTAGCCAACACATCAACATCATACATGATAACATGAACTATGACACTAGATATATACATGAAAACCATAACCACTATCATGAATGCACACAACCGACATGCATGCATAACAATCATATTCACCCATCCAGTCCAAGTATTGAACCGCGCTTTGATAGCACTAAGTAACGCGCCTCCTCCCATATCTACTCGCTTCACTGGATTTCCCGAGGTAAACATGAGATGAGGGTTACTATGACATGAATTAACCTCCTATATGACCTTAAGGAAATGGAGCCAACAAAACAAGACCTTACTGACTTCCCTCACATGCTACAGGACCACCAGGAGCTAACCAACCACTCCAGGTGCCCAACCCCTGAGTTAAATTTATTTTTTAGTGAACTAGAACCCTAGTCACTCCCATGACAAGGCTTGCAAGCGACTGTGACCCTCAAATCACTCCCACAAGCCTTTTGTGATAGGAAACTCATATTACTCGGTTTTTCCTTTATTTCTTTTTGGACTGAGCTAGCGAATGTGATCAATGTTTCAAACATTGTAATCAACCTATATAATTATTCTTGTGCTCAGTGTATCTTACCAATTTGTTTTATTGACTCACCTTATTGGTGTAGAGTCAGGGTTTCATAGGTGATATAAGAATCATGGGAATTTTTCTTTCCCTCCAATCCATGGAAGGCATAATTGGATTTTGTTTTGTGAGTTGTATTTTGAGTATTTACGTGTTCATTAAAATCAAATTATGGTTGGAAATTGCTATATATAATAATATTAATAATAAACATGTTTATTTTCTACTTTTTCATAGTTGGTCAATTATTCTCAAAAATGTTTTGATCATGGAAAAAAAATTCTCATATTTTGGGTAATTTAGGTTATAGAACCGATTGGAAGTATAGATATCTTATAGCTGATGGTGAACGATTCTCCATCGTCAATGATTCAATACTGGTTGGTTCTCCGCATGAATATTGTATCTTGCATGCACATTTAGGGACTCCCTAACACGAATCCACATACATCAAGTGGAACCACATCTAGTTATACTTCATTAATAAAATCATCACTAAAATCATCGCTTGATTACACTTTCTTTAGGCCTATGATCTCTAGGTACTTGGCTTGTACACAAGCCTTTTCCACCAATATGGGCTTGAACACTATCACTTTCTCCTACAGATGGTGCTGTAGACCCCCCAGATAGTTGAGGGGTACATCTGGGTTCTTTAGGGAGATACCCAAGATTATGGCCATCTTTCTGAATTGAGTGGTGTACTCCCGAATACTTTGCCCCGAATTTTGCCTGAAGTAGTGGCATTGGATCCACTGGTCCTCTACATATCTAATAGGGTAAAACTATGACTGAATGAGGGTTTTAAAGTCCTCCCACTTAGTCACTAGAGGCTTTCTCTCCAAATTCAGGGTCTCCATGTGGGTTTCCTACCAAGTCAGGGCATGGCCCTCTAATTTCAACTGCACAAATAATATCTTCTCTTCTTCCTCTATATGATGAACAATTAAATACACTTCTAGTTTCTACAACTAGTGATTTAGGCCTTAGGATGACTTAGTATTTACCTTTGCTTCTATTTTTAATAGGGACTATGATTTATTCATGACAGTCGAACTGGGTTGATCTTTTTCAGGTCCTTTCTTTAACTGGTTCTTTATTTCTTCCTTATCTCCTGATTTCCCCTCTGCATTAGAACCCCCATCTTCTCTGAATATACCACGCTTATTTCTCTGGGTCGTCATGAGGAGATTTACATTACGCTTTATACTCGTGACTCCAGCTGTGAAAACCTCTCCTCTGAAATCTAATTTTCGAGGTATGAATTGAACAATCTTTTGCTCACTATTTTTTCTATTCACATTAAGCTATCTTCTTTTATTTGATCTGATATCTAGAATTTTTGTGCTTCTTTATATCTATTTCATCCACCTTTGAATCTGTTACCAAAAATAAAATGCGAAAATTTTCTAAGCTTTAGTTCGCTCAACACAATCAAAATCAAAATCTTTTTCATTTTAGGGTCGTAAATCCCGATGGATTATTCAACCCAAGTTATCTTCCCCAGTCCTTGCACATACTAGACCTTGAAAAATTAGACCTACTCCTCCATAGTTTTGGTTGATCCTATCTTGGATTCTAGCTCACAACTCTAGTGCCAAATTCCCACATCCCAGTATTTGTCTGCCTGCATACCTATGTCATCTCCCTTGCTGGTTTCATTTTCTCTATCTACTAGAAAACCTACGATGTCTCCCTCACTATTGTCCACTAATCCCTTCTATTAAACCGTCCCTCGTTTCTATCATCTAATGTGATCACTCATTAGCTAGAAATTCCTCACCATGCCATGGCTCCTCAACATCCCTACCGGTCCTCCATGAACCATGACTCCTCCATGAACCATGTCTACAATCCTAAACCTATCCCATCATGTGCATTAACTGATTTGCATATTCATACTTCAACCACCCCTCTTAACCCAACCTATAATTCTATTCCCCTTAACATTGCACCTATTAACAATCCTTTGTTGCACAATTCTTCATCGCTCTTTCCAACTATCCCCATTCAATTAATTCCTCTCACCATTAAAATAAATTCTCTCCAAATAAATCCTCTCTAAACTCTCCTAGTTCGGTTAACACATAATCAATTCATATAAATGATAGCTTTAACCATATGGATTCAATTCAATTTAATTTCATCTCCATTGATATGACTCCCTTAATAATAATTATTTTAAATCAAAATTTAATCAGATCTCCTTTAATAATCTTCAAAATAATAATAATGGTTCTTCTAATACTATTATTAACTCCATTGCTATTATTAATTCCACCCCTTCCTGTCATCCTAATAATTTTAAAGATAATTTTGATGCTCTTTCTCTTGATAATAAAGATCCCTCTCATTTAATTGATGTTGATAATCAACTTGATAATTCTACTTGAAATTCCATTACCTCGTCTCACAATTTCCTTGATCCCTCAACCACACATCCTTCCATTTGTAGACATTCTTCTACTGTGAATCTCTCCTCTTGTTATTGATACCCCCACCCTATAGCTCCTAAAAAAAGGGTTCAAATTTTCCCTATCTCCTTGCAGGATTCCCACTAAGAGATTCTTTTCTCAATTGAGCTTATTTCCCAACACCTACCATCTCACATTGCAGAAGAAATTCAACAATATTGGGGCAAGATTCTTCGCCGTACTAAACCTCCTAAAACAAATTTATCCAAATAGGAGGTCCAAGTCGTCAAACCCCTCAATGATAACCCTCACATCCTTATCCTCAAAGCTGAAAAAGGTAATGATATTATCATCATGAATCTAATATGGTGGATCTCTGGCCTTGTTCATCTTATAAAATACTTCTTGAGAACCCCTTAAATTATATTACTCACCTGGTCACTAAGGCCATAAAATATTCCTCTTTACCTACTTCCATTTAATTTAAGTTCAATCCCTAGTACCCTAATGGGTATGGGGAATCCCTTTTCCTCCTCGTGGCTTGGTTATAATGCAACCCGATAGCCTACTAGTGGTTAGGTTTGACTAGCTCAACTCTTAATCAAAGTTACAATATAAACTCTTCTAGAATCTTCTTCATTATAATCACGTGTCTATCATATTTTCCATGAATAATGGGGGCTGATGTTGCATCCTATCGAATTATGGTGGTGAAAATAGGAAGATAAACTTCTAAGTGGCATAAATTTTGCATATAAATTACGTTTAACATGATTCTAGCATTATTTGAAAGGTCTCCATGTGTAGAATAGAAAAAAAGGAGCTACACTAAGTTGACAAGGTTTTACCCCACAAAAAGGTCATTTGATGCCTCAAAATGTTCCTGGAAGGTTCCAAACCCCGATTTTCCAAACTAGGTCCCGTTGGTAAAAAGGGTCTTGTGAGCTGATTCCTCCACTTTTTCCCACTATGAAAGCATAGAGATGGATTAAACATAATATAATGATCAAATATGGATCACACCTACCCATTTTGGGAGGCTTTTGGTCCCCAAAACCTTATACTGAATGAGGTGTAAATTTTTCCTCCACCTTTTATTGAATGTACCATTTAGCTTTTCCTGGAAGATGTCATTTCAATTGAATTTTCCAAAGGTCATGCTACCGCTGTCTTGTATTTATGGACCTCTTCTGAAAAAATATATCTTTTATCAACACTGCCTAAGCATCTATTTCCAAATCCTCCATAGATGGAAAGACATGTTCCTCTTCTTGATATAGCATGGAAGGATCATACAGTTTCAGATTCTCTACTTTTATGGCTGAGTAAATGCGTATATATGGTAGTAAACTATGTAGATAGGCATTATCACCCAAATTTTCTAGTATATTGAAGGGACCATACTGCAGAGCCTTAATTTTCTTACCAGGACCCTATAACGTCTCCTTATTCAACCGTAGCCATAGTCTCTCTCCCATATTTAACTATTTCTCTATTCTCTACTGATCATGCCCGACCTTCTATTTATCCTATGACTTCTGCATTGTCTCTTGTACCTGTATATGGATCTTCCTAATCATCTCTATAAAATTTTCAACTCTCAAGGCGCCCCCTATAAGATCTTCCCATGCCTGGCCTTCTATTTCTTCTGTGACTTCTGCAGTGTCTCTTGTAGTTGTATATGGATCTGCCTAATCTTCTCTATAATTTTTTTAGCCCTCAAGGCATCTCCTATAAGATTTTCCCATGCCCGGCCTTCTATTTCTCCTGTGACTTCTGCAGTGTCTCTTGTACTTGTATATGGATCTTCCTAATCTTCTTTATAAAGTTTTCAGCCCTCAAGGCTTCTTCTGTAATATCTTCCCATGCCCAACCTTCTATTTTTCTTGTGACTTTTGAAGTGTATCTTGTACTTGTACATGGATATTCCTGATCTTCTCTATAAAATTTTCAGCCCTGAAGGTGTCTCCTGTAAGATATTTCCTCACTCCTCCTTGATACCCATATGGAATGTCCAAAGATGAAGGCGACAAATATCCAAAACAAGTTTCAAATAGGGATTTTCCTATAGAAGTGTGGACTACTTTGTTGTAAGAATGTTGTATATATACCAAATTTTCATCGCAGGTCTTCAGATGCTTCTGGTTGTATCCCCTCATAAGCTACACTAAATTCCTATTGGCTACTGTTGTCTACCCATTTGTCTATGCATGGAATATTGTAGATCTCTTAAACTTTGTGTCCTTCCTCTCCCACAATGTAGTCCAGAATGCACTTGTGTTGTTGTCTGAAATGATGCTCCTTGGTATCCAAAATTCAAACCAGACCTGGCCAAAAAACAAGTTTGTTGCTTATTTTCCACTGATGGTTTTTTTATAGGGCATCAGAATACACATCTTGTTGAACATGTCAACTACCACAAACATGTAGTCATGTCCCTTCCTGGTTGTTGGTAAACCTACCACAAAGTCCATGGAAATTATCTCTCAAGGGAAAGTGGGTACATCTGAGGGATGATATAAACCCTATTTTCTGTTGCTAGGATGCTGATACAACAAAGAATGCATCCTCTTATGAACCTAGCTACCTTCTCTTGCATATTGGGCCAATACACATACCTCTGCAAGTTGGTCATGATCTTACCTACACCAAAGTGCCTTGCAACCTTGGAGGTATGAGCCTTTCTAATCAACTGTAATCACTCACCTTTAGGAACACTTATTCCATTCAACCATTAGAGTAACCCATCATGGAAATGGTAGTCAATGGTGTTTTTCCATCATGCACATGACTCTGACTTTGTGACTACCAAAAAACCTCCTTGAAGTCCTGATTTTATGAATATGCCTCTTTGTATACATCATGGGTGAATGGATCCATGTGCATAAGAGTCCCCAAAGTAATGATATTTGATGTGGGTGGCCTTGAGATCATGTCGACTAACTTGTTTGTGTTTCACTTCTTGTACTTGATAACAAAAAAGAATTGCTGTAGAAACCCCATCCACCTCTAATGCTTGTTCTGCTGTAGCTTACTTTGGGCCTACATGTACTATAGTGGCTGATGATTTATGTGGATTACAATCTCTTTTCCTATCAGATGGTGCTTCAATTTCTTCACATCGTTGTTATGCAACCAACTCACATAATAGAAGAAAATATAGATCAACAACTTAAAAATTATCCTCTTCGAGGGGGAAACCTCCTTTACATTACATAAAAGAACAATTCTTGTAAGATTCAAATGAAAAAACCTCCTTTCTATATATAGGATCCTAAGGGGCCACAATATAATTAGAGCCTACATAACAATAATAATGTGGGGCCCAACTATAACGATAGTGGGTCTCTATGGGGCACAATAATAACAATATGGGGAATACATGGGAACAACAACAATAATAAGGGGGATACACTAACAATAAAAATAAGGGACCTAACATTCTCGTCTCCTTAAAAAAAGTGTTTTCCTCAACGCTTGAGTGGTTATGGATGATTTTGTATAAAATTCTCATCCTCCCTTGTGGAATCTTCAGTGGGCAGTTTATTCCACTTGATGAGATACTCTGAAATTGATCGATTTCGTAGCTGTTGAGTTCTTGTTTTTGTGACTACTTCAGGTTCCAATATGATTTTTCCTTCCGCGTAAAGTTCTGGAAATATTGTTTGAACTGGGAGTTTTTCACTTATAACCTTCATTAAGCATGAAACATGGAAAACTGGGTGCACTCGAGAAGATGTAGGAAGCTCCAATTTGTATGCCATAGTACTAATCTTTTACAACACCTTGTAAGGACCATAATACTTTGGTGATAATTTATTATCCTTCTTAGCTTGCTTGAGGGACATCTGTTTGTATGGTTGTAGTCGTAAAAATACCCAGTTGCCTACTTAAAAACTTCT
Source organism: Pinus tabuliformis (assembly GCA_031772625.1). Taxonomy (NCBI): domain Eukaryota; kingdom Viridiplantae; phylum Streptophyta; class Pinopsida; order Pinales; family Pinaceae; genus Pinus; species Pinus tabuliformis. The sequence goes on along the minus strand of CM062818.1, from coordinate 911,400,119 downwards.
TTCACTACGATGTTGATATGCCTGTTGTTTCATTTGATTTTGCGCCAAAGTGAAGTTATCCTTTAAGAGTTGGAGAAATTTTTGTTGATGCTCAATGTGATATTCCACTACCTGAACCTTAGATTTTTCTCTTAAATATGATGTTATGGATGGTGGATGATATCCATAAAGTGCCATAATTGGGTTCATTTTTTCTGCAATATGGACAAAAATGATATACCACCACTCAGCCAGAGGTAACCACTTGACCCATTTTTTTTTTATTAGATAAAAATCAATGAATATATCCTTCCAAACATTTATTCACTATCTTAGTTTTCCCATCAGATTGAGGATGATAAGATGAGCTATGAGATAATTGATTACCCAAACAATAAAATAATTTTGTCCAAAAATTTCCAGTGAAAATGGGATCTCTGTCGCTTACAATAATCTTTGGGTTTCCATGTAGCTTTTGAATAGTTTCCATAAATGCAGTAGCCACTGTAATATCTTTAAATGGATGAGATAATGCACAAAAATGTGCATACTTGGTAAGTCTATCAACAACCACCATGATTACACTCTTTCCTTCAGACTTGGGTAAAGCTGTGATAAAATCCATTGAATACTCCTACCAACATTGACTTGTTATGGATAAAGGTTGTAACAGACCCGAGGTCTTAATTGTCTCAACTTTATTTTGTTGGAAACCAAACATTCTGCCACAAAATTTTGAATATCAGATTTAAGCCCATCCTCAAAAATTCCTTCTTGACCTGGTGGTAAGTTTTAAAAAATCCAGAGTGCCCTCCTAAGGGAGAGGTGTGAAATTCTCGAAAGAATCTTTGTTTGAGTTGGGAATTCTCACAAAGATATAAGTGACCTTTGTACCATAATGAATCATTTTTCTAGCTAAATGTATCTGATGTACTGGGATCTTGCTGCAACTTTTGAATGAGTGTCCACACTTTTTCATCATTCTTCCATTCATCCCTTGCTTCGGTTATCTAATCTGGTTGGATAATAAAAATGGAATAAAGCAATGCTTCCACATCCTCATCCTTCCTTGAGAGTGCATCTAACACAACATTTTGTTTCAATCTTTTGTATATGATTTCAAAGTCATAACCCAACATATTTGTGACCCATTTTTGCTGCTCTTCTGAAGATAATCTTTGTTCCAAAAAGTATTTAAGACTATCATGATCTGTTTTTAGCTTGAAGTGTCTTCCCATTAGGTAACGTCACCATTGCTTTAGTTCATGTAGTATTCCCAATATTTCCTTCTCATAAATACATTTGTGTAAATGCTTTCCTTTGATTGGAAAACTTTCAAAAGAAATGGATCTTCCTTCTTGCATTAAAACAACACCAATTCCATTTCCTGAGGCATCACATTCCACAAAAAAGGTTTTTGTGAAGTCTGGTGTAGCTAAGATCCGTGCTTGGCACATTGCCTCTTTAATATGTCCAAAGGCCTTAATTTCTTCTAGAGTCCAAGAAAATGCATCTTTCTTCAGTAATGTTGTTAAAGGTGCTACTATTATCCCATAATTCTTAACAAACTTGCAATAATACCCTGTCAACCCAAGAAATCCTCGCAAATTCTTTATGGTTGTGGGGATTTTCCATTCCTTAGTGGATTTAATTTTGTTAGGGTCTACCTTAACACACTCATGAGATACAATATGACCCAAATATTCCACCTCATGTACTCCAAAGAAACATTTGGAGGGTTTTACATATAATTGTTTCTCCTCCAATAGTTTGAGCACCATGTCAACATGTTTTTCCATTCCTTAATAGCTTTAATTTTGTCAGGGTCTGCCTTAACACCCTCATGAGATACAATATGACCCATATATTCCACATCCTGTACTCCAGAGAAACATTTGGAGGTTTTTGCATATAATTTTTTCTCCTCCAATAGTTTGAGCACCCTATCAACATGTTGAACACGATCCTTCCAAGACTTGATGTAGATTAGCATATCATAAAAAATACTAACAAAAATTTTCTATGGAAGGGGTTGAAAAAGGAATTCATCAAACCTTGAAATGTAGAAGGTGCATTGTTAAGGCCAAAATGCATGACCAAAAATTCATAATGAGCCTCAAGAGTTCTAAATGTTGTTTTTGGAATGTATTTAGCCTTCATTCTAATTTGATGATATCCTGAACAAAGATCCAACTTGGTGAAGTAAATTTCTCCATGTAATTCATCCAATAATTAATCAATGGAAGGAATGGGAGATTTATTTTTAATAGTGAGCTTGTTGAGCTCCCTATAATCCTGACACATGCGCCATGATCCATCCTTCTTGTGAACCAATACTAATGGAGCAGGGAAAGAACTTTGACTAGGTCGAATTATACCTGCTTCTAGCATTTCTACAACCATATTTTCAATTTCAATCTTTTGGGCATAGGGATATCTGTAAGGCCTGATGTTTGGATGAACACTTCCTGGAATCAAATGAATAGCATGATCATGATCACGAATAGGTGGGAGGCCTTTGGGAGTCTCAAATAACTTGGAATTATTGTCCAAGATATTTTGGGGATCTAGAGAAATAGATGATTTCGACGATTGAACCTCTAGTGAGCATAATTGTGCAATTACGCCCCGTTGTTATTTATTTAGAAGATTTGTCATGCCATTATAGCTGATTATCTTTCCTGGTTTGCTCGCAATACCACTTAATTCAACTTCCTTTCCTTCCCAAAAAAAATTCAATCTTCAAATTAAAAGCTATCGTACCCAAATATTGTAACCATTGGACTCCTAGTACAACATCAACACCATCCATTGGAATGCAAAGAATTGGACTATTCAATACATATTCTCCCATGGTTAGCTTGATATTATGACATTTTCGAGAGCAATTTATTGTTCCTCCATTTCCAACCATCACTTGACACTTTGGTGCTGGATATAGGAAGAAATTCAATTCCTTGGCTATCTTACAATGAATAAAATTATAGGTACTACCCAAATCAATCAACACTATTACTTTTTATTCTTGATATGCCCTTCTATCTTGAGAGTTTGAGGAGTGGTAATTCCTACCAATGCATTACAAGATATGGTCAGATTCGTTTCTTCTTTATCTAGGGTTGGTTCCTGGTGTATATCCTGTTCTTTTGAAGTTTCTTATTCCTCCTCTTCACAATCTATGTAAAATAATTTCTTCTCAACACACTTATGCCCTTTAGTGTATTTTCTATCACAGCTGTAACAAAGCCCTTTTGCTCTTTTTTCTTCCAATTGTTGTGGTGTCAACCTTGTAGGTTGCGAAAGGCTATGATTAGCAACACTTCCATCTTTATAGTTGTGAGTGGTAGGCTTCCTTGTTGCCATAATTTTGCTTTCTATTTTTCTTGCCAACCTAAATGCCTTCTCCAATAAATCAGGTTCCCAAAGGAGAACCTCATATTGGATGTTATCCTTTAAAGTACCTATGAAGACATCAATCCTATGTTCCTTTGGAATATAATTTACCCTTATATTCAATTTTTGGAAGTCCTCAATGTGCTCTGCCATTGAACCCTTTTGTTTGAGATTTATTAGTTGGCTAAATGTTTCTCTTTGTATCCTCATAATGTGTTATCATTTCCTCCATAAAAATTGACCAAGTGAAAAGTGGTTTACAAGAACAAAGCCATCGATACCATACAAACTGATTCAGTTATAAATATAAAGTTGCAGTGCATACCTTTTGTGTGTGTTGCACATTATGGAGATCAAAATATTGCTCCATCTATAGTATCCACGTTACCAGATCCTTGCCATCAAACTTCCTAATATTGATCTTTGGAATATGGTCGGTCTTTAATCCAATGTTAGAGTCTACGAAATCATGATTAAATTTTTTTTTTGTTCTCATCGTGAGTTTCATCTAATACATTTTTGCCATTAGGAATAATTTCTTGTAGTAACTTTGTTAAACCTTCCTTCAAACCTTCCATGCTTGCTTTTAAACCATTCTTCAAATCTTCCATGTTTCCTTTCATTGTTGCCTCTATACCACCCATCTTATCTTCCATGCCATCCTTCTAATCTTGCATGCCTAATTTTAAACCATTCTTCAAACCATCCATCTTAGCCTCCATTTCATTTTTGGTTACTCTTTGCGAGAGAAAAATTTGTTGCACTTGGTCTCGTAATTTTAATATATTATGTTGAATTTCTTCCTCTTCTTCACGCGTCATAGTAGAGCTTTTTAGTTGCTTAGTAGGTGTTTCCATTTTATTGCTTCGAGTCATTTTGGAATTAAACAATGATATTTACACTCCACTATGCCCCTTGAATCACTCCAAACTAATTTTTCAAACAAAACTTATGAAAATTTAAAAAAAATACACACCTTTTTCTTGTTTTGTAGGAGCTCGATATTGAATCTATTTTATCTATGTAATTTCATATCTCCAAGGTATGATATTCTGTCCTCTGGTATCCCTATGGGTCTTCTTTCTAACACCACAAGTCAGACCAAAATTGGATTCTTCAAGATAAAGTTATGCCCAATACCCCACGATGACCTATTTATGGAATGGTTCAGCAGATAAAACTTGTATGGAGTTCCACATGTCACTGTTTCAACTTTCAGCCCTAAATTGTTGCTAAAGAAATTAAAGTCCATTCTCTTTTTGTCACTTTTTATGAAATTCAAATCTGATGATTGAAGAGAAAGTTATCACTGTTTTCCTGTGGTCACTTGTTTAGTACTGAATTCTGGTGCATGCAGAAACCCTAACTTCTTTGGCCTATATCTCCGAAAATATAGAGAACCGAGATATGAAATTAGTACACGAAGTTCACCAAGATTTCAAATCCACGTGGTTGTAATTTCAACTTATGAAGCTTCATATAAAAAAGTTATTGCGAAAATTCCAAGATGATCTGTTTAAAGCAACGCAATCTTAGAATCCAAAGCTCTAATACCAAATGTTACGCAACCAACTCAAAAAATAGAAGAAAAGATAGATCAACGACTTAAAAATTATCCTCTTTGAGGGGGCAACCTCCTTTACATTTTATCACATTTATAGGGAGCCAAAAGGGATAGTTGACGAACTATAAAAGGAATCATCATCTCTTCATATTGGGGCCCTTGTTTGGTATAAATTTATAGATGGGGAGGACATTGAGTCTATGAAATTTCAATGTCAACATGTTTTCTAAAGCTTCTTTCAAGCTATTTATTTCTAATGAAAAGGAAGGAGGGGTTGTAACATCTAGTTGAAAGCGTGAGATGATGGTCAAGATGTTAATTGAAAAGTGTTTATTTTTTTGTTAGGTTATGCTGAGAAAAACATTTACATGTGGGGTGTTGTCATCTATCATGATAATTGTGAGTGCATTGGATCTTGAGTGAAATAAGGCTAAAATTGATTAGTGTAATCAAGAGTATTCAAATTTCCTTTAAGGGATAGCTTGAGCATGAGGAATTGTCAATGTTGTGACGTGGAGGTTAGTATTACAGATTTAGGAGATAGTTGGCATTGAGTAACTCTCTTTCAAGTCCATGGAACCACCATAATAATACTAGGATTCATGATGTTCCCATCACAATAAGTTCCAACATTAATATTTTTGGGTTAGGTTTGTATCACATGAGACCAATGACGATACTCTATGGTAATTTTAATAAATGATCTTTGCATGTCGTGCCTCGTACTTCAAGTGGATTTATACAAGGTGGTTATTATCATCAACCATGAAGGAAGTTTCTCACACCAATGCTTTATAACATTTGGTATGTTTGTAGCAAAGAGAAAAAAGATTCTCGCACCATCTTGTAACAATCTATTGAATTATATGTTTGTATTTCCATTATTTTCTGAAAATAGAACCAAAATGGTGATATATGTTGTTATAATACCTGGGAAACCCCAAAGGGATAACCATAGTGTGAGAAATCATCAAAGTCACAAGATGGTGGCTAGGGTTACATAAAAGGAAACCCTACATAAAATAGAAGGCCATGCCATAAAGTTGATGCATACCATTATATCATGGACACACTTGCAAGTGCAAGTTGAATATAGATGTGTGGATTTCTTATGTTTTGGTGTTGCTAGTGATGGTGAACCACATTGACTAATGAATCTAGAGAATTAAAAGAAACTAAGAACATACCACAATGTGTGAGGTATTATTTTAGACAAAACAAATCTCTGCCCCATTCAATCCCCTTGTAGATACCAAAAAGACAAGAGTATTCTTTTTGTCTCCATAGATAAGGCACATTCATGCCTAAGAAGAATTCTTCTATTGTGTATGTGATGGGTAGTGGGATAGCCTATTCAACAAATAAAGTTTGAAAGTGGATACCTAAGTGCTTTGCATCTGTTGGAACCATCCTTGGAAAATCGTAGTCACCATAATCTATATATTTTACAAATGGATTGATATATTTTTAAGTATTTCTCTAAAATATTTGTGTCCTCCCATTCTCATTATGGTAGTAAGATAACAATAAATTGTTATAACATAGTTTATGGCAAGATATGCACATAATAAGGTTTGTTAGCATTAGTTTTACAATTGGCTAAAAATAGTTAATGGAAGTTCATAATATTTAGGAGATGGTATGAGGTGTGGACAGGTGATGGGACATGGATCCCTACACTAAAGATGTAGTTGATCATATGAAACATACCATGGAGGGCATCCATATATTTGAATATACTAATCTAGTTTCAATTTTTTTTTTAGCGATAAAGGATAATAGTGGCTCAATTTTGGACTATCAAAGAATGGGATCTATGTTAGTGTACACTAGGGCTTTGGAAAATCCAGATTCAATGACATGGAGGGGAGCTGTTAATAAGTTGGAAAATTAAGTGATTGTTTTATAGTGGAAGTAGGAGAAGATGTATTATATGAAGCAAGTGGATTCAATGTTACTAAAGCTTGCTTTGGTGAATTTAGGACTATTACTTTCTTGGGATTTACTCGTATTGAATTGATGGGTAAGAATATCTAAGCAAAGAACCTCGTGAACAAGCATAGGGTGTTTGGTTCTTTTTCTAAAAGTACGAATGAGGTCATGTTGTAGAGGAGGATTAGATTTGTGGTGGTGGTGTTTTAGATGGAAAACTAGACCTAATATGTTTATAAAGTAATAAGACCTCCATTTGTAAGGATCATGCAGTTAGAGGGGTGAATATTTAGAGAAAATATAGAAATGAACTTTTTGAAGAAGGACAAATATGTTAGGATGGTGGTTGGAGAAGATATCCATGCAGATCATATCCTAGATCAATACGAGAGAGGTCTGATAAAAAAATTTATGGGGGATAACTGGTGAGGGATATCTTAAATGATTGGATACAAGCCAAATGGGCTCCATTAATTAGCTATGGTTCATCTTTTCATCTACTTACTTGAGCATACATTAATTTTTTGTTTCGCTTGGAGGTAGATGTTGAAGTGATTCTTAAATATTTTTGGTTACAGGGTTCTATTTTTTCAACCCTTAAACCAAAATACCCATGTTTTGATTTCCAATTATTGGCGGTTTAAGTTATCCATGTATGTGTCAAATTTCTAGGAATTCTAGTGGGGTTATAAACAAATGGGGTTATTTATTTATTGGGGGCTCAACTTGGAAAGACACTTTGGCCAAACAATCATACCAAGTTGATTGTAGGTGGTATGCTGTCAAATCTTTAATGGAAACCAATTTAATAAGGTATATTCAAGAGCATGGATATCATTTGTGGTGAAGGGCCTATACACAAGTACTAGATTATTGAAATGTGCCATTAATATGTATTAAATGTAATTAATATGATAATAGACAACCCTAAGCCTTTTAGAAAGGTCATTTAGAGGAAGAAGTTAACTTCAAATTCTAAGGATATAGAGACAAAAGCACTAGGAAATGAGCTATTATAGCCTAAAGGGCACAGGAATGTAGAGGTGAATGGCTCACTAATATTCCTCGCAACCTAGGGGCTCCAATTGGTTGGCATTTATTAACATCTCAATGTTTAGGTCTCAAATTATCAGTTCATAAGCAATTGAGCTAGGAACTAGTTGGTGTTACAATTGGTGGTGCTCATGAGGATTGTAAAACAAAAGGAAATGAGGATGTGGTAATATATATTAGTCTTCTAAAGTCAAATTATTGGAGTAAGTGCAGAATATCATATGATATTCCATCCTTTGTGCATATTATTGTAGTTAAGGAAGCCAAACCAACTTTGATAAAGAGTTCTAAATCCTTGTGAGATGATTAAAATAGGATTAATAAGGACAATTTTAAGAGTTTAAGTTGCAATCCTAGGTTAGGTGAAGTTAAGGGTTTGAGCCCATCTCCACATTCTCTACCTTTAAACTCAAGGGGCTCTTCTTCAATTAAGCCATTCAAGGAAGAATTCGGTTTGGGAGGGAACATTCTAAATGGAGAAAATAAAGGGAAAGGTCATTATGTTCTTCGACTAAAGAAACATAATTTTTATGGGAAGGAAAGTAATGGGTTGGGAATTAATAATTTCAAAGACATTGGTCCCACACAATTAAGTGGGAAATACTTTTTATCACAAGAGAAATCAAAGGTCAATAAAGAAATCAAACAAGGTTAGAAATGACTCATCATTAGAGTGCTTAGATCTAGTTGGACCCTTAAAGGTGTTTTGACATGAATATTCTCTCAAAAAACATTAAGGGTTTGGGTATTGACCCTAAAAATATAGGCCTAACAAGATTAGTAGAAATTAAAAAACTAGATATAATTTTGCTCCAAGAGACTATGAATTGTGGGTTTTTCATTGTGGAAGGACTAAAAAAAGAGATTTAATGATTAGGAATTTTCTTCCATTGGTTCATATTCATTCTTGGGGAACTCATTACAATTTGGAACCATACTTTAAGCATAAAAAACTCTATTATACAATTTTTTTACTATCTTAAATGTGTATAGACCTTCTGAGAAAAATTAGAATTTCAGGGATATGATTTTCACTCTTGGGGTGGTGGACAAAGTTTGAATTATTATTAGTGAGGATTTTAATTTTATTGTAAATAAATCAGAAGTGTGGGGGTGATATTACCAGAGTGCATGGATTGGAATACATCCTTATGAATCAGATATAGATGTACAACTTAGTTGAGGTAGAGTTGGTTAGTCTTAAACCAATTTAGTGGAACAATAGGGAAAAGAGAGATGAGTGTGAAAAATAGTTGGCAATATCTTGGTCTCAATTCCATTATTGCAACAAATGGATAGGTACACGTCATGAATTGAGGATGACATACTTTGGAACCATTCCTTAGTTTTCTTGCAATTGGAAAACAATAGTTGGAATGTATGGAGTCCCTTCAACTTCAAATCAAATTAGCTATAGGATAAAGAATTTGAAAAAAATGAGAGGTATACTTGGAGGTGTTATATACCAAATTGTAGAAGTTCAATAAGTGATAAATTTATTGTTTCATTAAAAACTATTAAAGAAAAGGTTATTGCTTGGTTGAATGGAAGGCAATCTAATGGAAACTAATTTGAGATAAATGAGATCTTTAGGAAAAAATAAACTAGATTTTTTGGGGATGTTGAATGGGCTAGATTGAAACACTCATAAAATAAAACACATTTTTTGGAAGATAGAGAGGAATAATGGATATTGGAAACTAGGGATACTTAGCTGGAATTAGGGTATGAAAATACAATTTTTTCTCATAAATTTTCTAACCATTGTAAAAACACTAATACCATTTGGGAGATGACAAATCAGCACAAAATGGGGAAGGGACTATTGTTATAAATTTCAAGGACTTAATATATTTAGGTGTGAAACATTTTGGCAATATCTGTAATGAGACGACATGAATCAATATTTTGGAGATTATTAAATTAACTTCATACTTTTCCCCAAATGGTGGAAAAATAGGAGAACAATGATATATATGAGCTAGTATATAGGAATGAGTTATTGTCTATCCTTTCCACATTTTAGAAGGACAAAAGTGCTAGCCTTGATGGCTAGATAGTTGAGATCTTTTGGGTTTTTTGAATTATTAGGTGATGAATTATAAAGGGTGGTGGAGGTGGTTAGGAATTATATAAAGGTTATGGGATCATTCAACTCAAGGTTTATTTCCATAATTCCAAATCTTAATAAGCTTGGAACATTTAAAGACTTTAGACATATCTCTCTCTGTAACTACATTTATAAGATCATTTTAAAGGTGTTAGTTTTTAGATTAAAGAAGTTCCTATTTGATACGATTCATCTATCTCCCAAAAATAATTTAATTTTTTAAAGAGAGATAGATCCATGAAGCTATTACATTTGCACAAGAAGGTATTAACTCTATTAGAGAATAAAAAATTATTGCATGGTGTTAAAACTAGATCTTTCCAAGGCATATGATAAGACCTATTGGTTTTACATATTATAACTTTTAATGATAAGAATTGGTTTCAAACTGGGTGTTGTCAATTGAATAATGGGTCGTGATTCCACTATTTCATTTTCTATACTTATTAATGGGTTTGTCTCTTCCTTTTTCACTAAACAAAAGGGCAAAGGCAACGATACACTTTGCCTCCCTATTTATTCTTAGTAGTGGCAAAAGGGCTTAGGAAGGATATTCAAGAAGTCATAAAAGACAAATTTATTAAAGGGTTTAGGATTGGAGGGGAAGAGCACCTTACTCATATTTGATTTATAAACGATGTATTATTTTCCACTAATGGTTCTTCGGTTGAAGGGAAAAAGTTGCAAGATTCTTCATTTGCATTACAAGGCTACGCTAATGGAAACTAAATTACACAAATATAAAATTAGTTTAAGTCATATAAATGAAGAGATGCAAGGTTTAATGAGGCATCTATTCCCATGCACAAATTTGGATTTATATGTTGAACTTAAATAGTTGGGATACATTCTAAAACCAACTTGCTATAACAAAATGTCTGGCATTGGGTTATTGGTCAAATTTGGAGAATAATACACTTATTGTGTAACAAGTGGTTTTCTCATGTAATTTCCCTCTCTAAATGTTCACTCCAAGAAAAAAGAAAAGTTATAAAAGAGAGACCTATGGTATTCCGATGAATCATGGTATTATGGCGGTAAAAAAGAGATTGGAGCTCACTCTTTCGAAATGCATAATCATTTCCTCACATGGATTTGGAGAGTTATTGTTGCTTTGGAGTGCTAAGGGTGAAACCATTAAGTGAATTGGTTTTAGTGGTGAGACAAATCCACCCTAGCTGATAAGAAGGGAGGATCACACATATCTTTCATAGGTATTTTTTTTTGAAGATTCACCTCATTTTTAGGTTGCATGTACAACGAGAGATTGTGGGTTTTTTTGGAGGTTGTATTTACCATCTACAATTCATGTGGGAAAATGAATTCACTCATTTCCACACTGTGGGATCACTTGAGGAGGCCATACAAATGATTTTCAATAAGTTGAGGGTATTTTCAATGGGTAGTTTCAATCTATATTTTTTCTACCCTATCAAATGCCATTTTTTTCTAAGTAGTTTGAGGCATCATTTTTTGGTCTGTGTTGTCAAAAGGGAGGACCAAACCAACAATCAAATATTCTCCACTATAGTAATTTACAATAGTTTAAGGGGACTTATAAGGGTTGTCACCATCTCCTATTTTCCCAAAAAATCGTGTCATTAGCCATGGTTGTTTATGGGCTTCCAAAAATATATTTTTAAACTCAAAAGGCTACTAAAACATATAATTCTAGGTTAATTTAAGAAAACATATCATAATATATTGGTTGAGTTTATTCTCTATGGTATTTTTGCTTGTGGTATGATGGTCGAGTTATTTCTTTAGAAAGAAGATATTTTACAATGGTATTAATAAACATATATGTTATATTGGTTGAATTTATTTGTCATGATATTTTGTGTTGGGTATATTGGTTGATTTGCTTGTCTAGAAAGAGAGGATTTTACATCTCAGGGTGGGATATTGACTCTAATGAAGGCTATGTTGGAGGTGATTATTGTGCATTGGCACTCCATAGTACACATTCCTAAAGGGGTTCCTAAGGAGATAAGGAAAGTTTTCTTTAATTTCTTCTTGAAAGGGAACTCAGATTAGGGAGGTTATCATTGGTAATTCTTTATTTTGACGATATTTTGCTATGATAAAATACCACATCCTGGTTAACTTATTTTATGCCACTTTTGTTGTAGTCTGAACTTATTTTCATCAATAAACCACTTCCTAAGGTATTTCATTATTAATTTTTAAACTTTCATGAAAATGCATGCAATATAAATCTATTTACCTGATTTTTACTAGAAAATAACAATTTTCATAAATGCTCATTCATTTTTGACAATTGCAAGTTAGCTAGGAAAGAAAATGGGGAAATGGGTTTTTTCGCCCATGATCCCAAGATGGTTAGTTTCCTTCTGGATTGAAAAAATACACGTAGAGGTCTAGTCAATGCATGATCAACACAACCAATTTGTTTATTAAAATACAAATATTGTAAAGAAATTCACCCAGATATGAGAAAATGCGTTTTTCCCATGATTGGCCATGTGGAAATACAAATTTTGTCTAGAAGAAGGATTGGATTAGTCTCTTGTTAGCCACAAATAGATTTTTCCCACGATTTTTTCCATGAGGAAAGTGAAATTTTATTTAGAAGAAGGACCAACTTAGTTTCTTGTTAGCCACAAATATAATTTTCAGGAGTTTGTTTCTTTTTTTTTCTATAAAAGCAAAGTTAGTGAAGCTTACTATACAAATTTTAGATTTCAAACTCTTAGATTTTTATTGTGATCTTAATATTTACAAACTTAATCATTGGAGCTTTGATTTAATCTTCATTCTCAGCAATATATGTAGTCCTTGTGAGTTTTTACTAGCTAATAGTCTTCAGTGTACAAGCTAAGGCGTGGAAATTGTCTTTATGTGTGAACTTATTTTCATTGGTGCTTAGAATTGCAGATGTTGGTACATATTTTTTCATATTTCCTCTTCATGCTTATACAAACTTATGCAAACAAGTCTTTACTTTCATGAGATTTTAACTATCTTGTCCATATCGTGCTTTTTCTTTTACATATTTGTTCATAACTCCTCGTTTTTAATTATCAACCTTGTTACATTATTAGTCACCATAGTTTACTATCGTTCATGAACAAGTAAATTATTTTTATCATAGATTAGCCAATACTCTTGAAAATAAGGTTATTGATAAACTAGGTAAAATATTAGAAGAGCCTCTATATCAAGAAAAGGCCCTAATGCATGCATAGCTTATCAAACTAGTCTTGCATCAAGCATTGTAGGTCTTGCTTTTCATATATTAGTAAATGTGTTGAAAAATAATATTATTCATGGGTTGGGAAAAATATTAGGAGAGTTCATCCATTGGGAAAGACCCTAACACATGCAAATTCCACTAAACAAAACTTAATCATTACTTCCATTTCTGAGTATGTCCTTTTATTTCAATACCTAGAATCAACCATGATGATAAGTACAAGAGTAAGGAGTCAACTATTGAAAGCCTTTGAATACAAAGAAACTGCGCCTTTGAATACAAAGAAATTGCAACTTGTGGGACACTGGTGCATGCTTGATCATCCAAAATATTTTGATTAAATTGTGTGATTTTACTTTCAAGAAATGTGATTGGTTTCTTTCAATTGTTTGGGTCGTTAAATCATAGTTTTGTTTCATGCATTCTTGAGTTTTCCAATTTAGATTTTAATTTACTAAGTTGGTTACTAGTTATCTTAAGCAATCTAGCTCTAATATCTAAGACACGATAATTTTCCATTTCTTATTGTGACAAAAAATCTAAGCCTAATTACTTAAATACAATCATGTGCTTCTAAGTTTATGAACACTCAGATTGATTAAAATATCATGTCTTAATTTATTCCAATAAATTAGCTTCACATTTTTAGCATTGTTTACGAGGATGCAAGTGTTGAGTTAGAGTTAGGTCTTGAATTTTTTCTTGAGATTTTTCATTCAATATTTCAAAATATAAACATTTAGGACCCGAAGGAGTGAAGGCAGAAAGAGGAGAGGTAAGAACTTGCACATTCACTTTAGCTAAGTCTTTGCAAGTACGAGTCATGTTTATATATGAAATTTTGAATTAGATTTTAGTTTTTGATTATGGATCATAAAGGTAAGTATGTGAAAAAAACCCCACTACTAACTAATCTTAAGTGGTACCAGGGACATTAAAAAATAAAAAAGAATAAGAAGAACAAACTACATCAACTAATGGAAGAATAACTATTAAACAATTGGAAAAAAAACAATCTACAAGGAAGATATGGACACTTGTAGAAATACAAACATTATTGGCTCAACATGCAAAGAAGAAAAAAGTACAACTGAAAACATCCTCCATGGAAAAACCAAAGGTGGGACAAGACCAACCAAGGAATTCAATTCCTCAACCAGTCCTTGAAGAAATATGAACATTTAGAAAATAACACTCTCACTTGATTGGTAAAATATTAGAGGGTGATTTTGAATAGACTACAAAATTTTCAAATATGTTTGAAGGAGAAATGGCAGATGTAAATCAAGAATGATAAAATAGAGAAATAGAGGAATGATAAAGGAAAAAGGAAACATGAGAAGAATGGGAAAGAATTGAAATAGAAAGGGAAAGAAAAGTGAAGACAAATCATGGTGAGAGAGGATCAAATGTAGGAGGAAGAAGTGCTATAACTGAAGAAGAAGAAAACCAAGAAGATGAAATTACTTTTGGATTTCCTATCCTAGATGGACCTACAATCTTGGGAATTGAGGTAATAATGAAGAATATTCCTCTTGTTCTTCCAATATTCTATGGTATTCCTATTAAAGACCATGATGCTTACTTATTTGAATTTGATATTTTATGTTGCACATATGGATACACAAGTTATCCACAAAAACTTTGTCTATTCCCTACTACTTTAAAAGGTTCTTCATTGAAATGGCTTATGGGATTAGGAGAATCTGCTATATATATTGGGATGATATGAGAAATACATTTTTGAGAAAATATCAAACTTATTGTAGATCCTAAAATTATAAAGAAGACATTTATAGGACGAGTCAGTAAGAGGATGAAAGTCTAGAAGATTACTTTGAGATATTTACATCTAGTCTACAAAAATCAAATAAAAATAATCTAAGTCCTGAGTTTACCTACACAATTTTCTTAAAAGGAATCCAGGATGATTATATAGATCTCCTTAATCTTATGGGAGCATGTGATATTTCTCATTTACCATATGATAAAATTATTGAATTGTGCAGGAAATACTCGAGAGGAAGAGTTAAATATTGTAAGGACAATGAGATACTCTCTCAAAAGTGATTAAATCAACTTCGAGAGGAGTTACAAGATCAAAACTCGACAATCTCTTAGAAAATTTTAAAACTAATATCTTAATACTCTTTGTTCTCAAATTGACACATTAAAAGCTAAAAAGAGGCAAGAAGAATAGAGTGAATTATTATCTTTAATTTCCCTTAGATGTATAAAGAAACATCCTTTACGTGAATGTCCTTTGGATAGTATTGACATTTGTGGAATTTGTGTAGAGAAACAATCAACAAAAAATTCCCCAAAAATATCATAGCTAAAGACAACCTATAAAAGAGAAGGTGAAACATCATAGTCAATCTACTACATTAAACCACCAAGAAGACCCATGCAACATCGACTTACATGTATGTCTCAAGACCTAACTCAAAATTTTTCTCAATATTCTCAATATCCTATATAAAATACATGGAATGCTACTATGTCATGCAAGGCTTAACCTCATTAGTAATTCTAAGATCAACTTTATCAACAAGGTTGGGAAGGAAAATCCTATGGAAACTAACTTCCATACAACTGTAAATATCCTTATCAACCATCATACCCTCAACAACCATACCAACAACAACCCCCTATTTTTTTTCAGTTCTAATAACCATGAAATCGTTATCTTCAACAACAATTTCCTGTACAAAAAATAACCCAACCTCAATAGCTTCAACTGTCATCTAAGCAACCTCAAACTATACCTACCCAAATACAATTCCAACCAATGGAAAATCCCAGTAGTAAAGTGGAAAAACCTATATATAACACCGAGGAAGGAACACTTCCCACCTATATGATTTTCTCTGTTGAAAATATCGACTGAAGGCCAGGAAAATTTTTACGTAAGGAATCTCCCATAATCATAGAAGAACAAGAAGAATAAATTGTTGAAATTCCCAACAAAATGCACAAATGAGTCACACAAAAGCATATCAGGTTAGTAGGATCAATCACTAGCAACCAAATCACATCCTTTTCTAGAGAGGATAATTTTTGAAAAGCTAGTGATCCCTCTTGAGCATAATTTCTTAAATCTACTAAAGGATATTTTTGTTAAAATTCCTTTATTGCAAGTTATTAAGGAAATATTGATTTATGCAAAAACAATTAAAGAATCATGTTTTGAGAAATATGGTAGAGGAAAAAAAGATCCAGCTACAATTCATGTTATTGGAAACTTGGCTAGCCTAACAATTGAAGCTGAAAAATGTGTTGATCCTACAATACCTATGGTAACAATTACTATCAACAATACTTCAATTCCAAATACATTAATGGAATTAGGTGTAGTTATTGATGTGATGATGATGGATACAATGCACTTTTTAAATTTACATAATCTTCGACCAACACATATAATTATTGAATTAACTGATAGATCAAGAATAAAACTAGAAGGTTTAATTGAAGATCTTATAGCCTCCTTAGATTCTTGGAAATATTCAACAGAATTCTTAGTTATACAACCTAAATATAATTTGGGTGGACATCCCCTCATCTTCAAAAGACCATGTACGACTATAGATGATGCATTCATTAGCTGTAGATTAGGAAAAAATGACAATTCAAAAGGAAGTGAAAGTAAACAAATTACGTTATATCCCCCTACTAAATCACTCAATAAATTTAAACAATTATGATGGCTTAAAAAAACAAATTTAGAGGAAGAAGTAGTTAAACCTATATTACTTTTAATCAAGTTAATGATTTCAGGGATGCAACAAGTGGAAATTTGTTAGATTATTTTGTTTATAATTCAGATATTGCGGAACAATTAAAAGCAACTCAGTATATGGATCATCATATGTTATGGTAAAATTTTCAAAAGATTAGACAACATGTTCTTTCAGTCTATATTTCGTACTAGTTTTCCTGTAAACTCAATGATTAATTCAAATAATAAAACTATTGAAATTGAACCAGGGAAAAAATTTAAATATCATTTCAACTAAGGAACATCTAAGGAAAGCAAATTGATTCAAGTATTAAAGAAATATTCCAAATCATTTGCTTGGAATTGCATAGATATGCAAGGAATTCGTCCTAGCACATGCATTATTGATATATACATAGATGAACATGAAAAACCTATAAGGCAACCTCAAAGATGAATTCATCCAATGTTTAAGGAGGTAGTGAAATTAGAACTCTAAATTTCTTAAAGGTATATTTTATCTACCCTATCTTCGATAATCAATGGGTTTCTCCTTTAGTTGTAGTGCCTAAAAAGGATGGGAAATGAGGAGCCTGTGTTGATTATAGAGAATTAAATAAATCTACCCTAAAAAATAATTTTCCTTTACCATTCATAAACCAAGTCCTTGACACCCTAGTTGGGAAAAAATATTTTTCCTTCTTGGATGGGTTTAGTGGCTATAGTAAGTTAAAAATAGCTTTAGAGGATTAGGATAAAACTACTTTCACATGTCCTTGGGGAACATATACCTCTAAGGTATTACCCTTCGATTTGTGTAATGCACTAGTTACATTTCAAAGAGTAGTCTTAACCATGTTTGCTAACTTAATACATAGATGTGTTGAAATTTATATGGATGTTTTTTTTTGTATATGGAAATACTTTTTGAAGAATCTTTGGTTAACCTAGAAAAAGTTATAAAAAGATGCACATAAATAAATTTATCCCTTAGAAAAGAGAAATGTTTTATGCTATTAATAGAAGAGTTTGTACTAAGAAATGATATATCTAATTTAGGAATAACAATATATCTAACCAATATTGAAACCATTGCTAAATTACTAGTTCTATCAAATCAAAGATAAGTAAGAGGTTTCCTAGGTTATGTAGGGTATTAACATCGGTTCGTAGAAAAATTTAGCAAAATATCCCTACCATTGCTCAATTTGTTTGTTAAATACATTGAATTTTATTGGAATGGTAACAATCAAATTGCTTTTGAGAAACTTAAAGAAAGACTATCCACAACACTAGTGTTAAGAGGGCCTAATTGGGATTTACCATTTCATATCTCCACAGATGCATCCGATAAATAGTAGGGAAAAATTAAGTCAAAAGAAAATCTTTTATACTTATGCCATTTATTTTATTAGTAAAATTCTAACTCCTCTAGAGCTCAGTTACATTGTTACTAAGAAGGAAATTTTGGCAGTTGTGCATGCAGTTGTTAAGTTTGACACTGTATCCCCAACTATGAAATCTTCATCCATACATACCATTCCTCCATTAGGTACTTAATGTATAAACATATTAATAATGGTAGAATAACAAGATGGTTGTTTTTGTTGCAGGAGTTCAATATCACTATCATATATTGTTCTTAAAGGGAAAATCAAGTGGCCGACTTTCTATCACTCATTAATCACCCCAGTGAAATTGTTCCACTTTCTGATACTTTTCTAGATGAACATTAGTTTTCTATATCTATTAAAAATCCATGGTTTATTAATGTGGAAAATTTCTTATCTTCAGGAAATATACCACCCCATTTTACATCAAGAGAAAAGAAAAATATAGTCAAACAGAGTGCCAAATATTCTTGGATTAAAGGAAACATTTTCTATACAAAACTTGACTTTGTAATTAGAAGTTGTGTAAGAGAAGGTGAAATGTTAGAAATTTTAAAATCTTGTCACGATGAAACTTGTGGTGGGAATTTTGTAGATAAGAGAACTACACATAAGGTATTTCATCAAGGGTATTATTGGCCATCCATTTTTAAGGATACTAGGAAATATGTCTAAAGTAGTTATAGTTGTCAATAGGTGGATTGACTTGTATCCTTAGATGAAATTCCCTTGCAACCACAAGTTTTCATAGAGGCTTTTGAAAAATGGGCTTTAGATTTCATAGGTCCTATCAAACCTACATCAAAAGGGAAAAGATACA
Organism: Pinus tabuliformis; assembly: GCA_031772625.1. Taxonomy (NCBI): domain Eukaryota; kingdom Viridiplantae; phylum Streptophyta; class Pinopsida; order Pinales; family Pinaceae; genus Pinus; species Pinus tabuliformis. The sequence goes on along the minus strand of CM062818.1, from coordinate 911,380,939 downwards.
TTATGGTATGTACCGATTATGTCACCAAGTGGGAAAAATCAAAAGCATTAGCAAGATATTTAGAATAATCAATAGTTAATATTCTTTTTGAGGACATTTTTGTAAGATTTGGAGTGCCCAAATAAATTTTCATTGAATAGGAAGTAAACTTTACCTCTAAACTCATGGAAGACATAATGTGAAAATATAAGATAAAGCATCAAAAGTACACTCCTTATCATCCACAAGGTAATGGTCAAATGGAGTCAAATAACAAGACTTTGGAGACAATCATGACCAAGAAAGTCTAAATACATTGGAAGGACAAGTTAGAAAGGCTTCTAGAGGCTTTGTGGGCTTATAGAACAACCTAGAAAAGTATTATTGACTTTACCCCTTATGAATCAACAATTGGTAAGCACATCATTCTTCCCATTAAATTTCAAGTTCAAACCTTCAGACTAACAACTTGATTAGATTTAGATATATTAGAATCACAAAAGGAAAGAATCATGCAGTTAAACGATTTAGATGAGATTAGATAGGAAGAATTACAACAAATTACTTTATTCCAACAACAAATATCAAAATAACATGACATATTCATTAGGAAAAAGGAATTCAAAGTTGGTGACGAGTCTCTTCCTTTTTATTCCAAATTCAAAGATTTCAAAGGAAAATGCACCACTCACTCGCTTGGCCCATTGTGAAGTGGATGAAGCATTTGATAATGTATCAGTCAAGATAAAGACAATTGAAAAAGAATGAGTTTAATTTGTGATTAATGGCCATAGATTGAAACTTTATAACAAGCCCTTGAATAATTTTTTTTTTATATCCCTATTATTTCAATAATCAGAGATGCAAGTTGTGGGTACATGCAACAATACTCCTACCCCTCTTCAATTCAGAAATTTACTTTTCCAAAAAGAATATAAAAAGGAAAAAATATAAAAAATAAAAATAATAATAAAGAGTTTACTTGTGAAAATCCAAGTTCTTGGCACACAAAAACTTGATTCATTGGACAACCAAAAAAATTGGCTGATGAAAATTCTTTATAAAATATCTGGCTAGTGGTTTCATTTTTTCTCATAGTTGCTAATAATATTTGATGAATTTTGAATGATAATTTTAGGAGAATAATTGTACAAATAAGTTTTCAATTTTTTTGAAAAAACTCAAAGGATATTGCAAGAATATTTGTATAAACTATTGCAGTTGAATGACGTGTTATTGAAAATTTTCTAGAAGGTCTAATTTTGTTCCAATATAGAGGTGCAACCAACATACTAGTCACCTCTAAATTAGTAAGGTTGTTCTCATTCTTGAGGAGAATGTGGAGGAATTTTCAAAGAAGATAAGGACCTATTCAAGTTTCCAAACCTGCCAACACCAAGGAGAAAAACATTAATATCAAGGAGCAATACAAAGTCAATAACATCAAGAAATTAAAGGTTTGGTAAACTTTTACTATGCTTGAAATTTCATTAATCTCTTTATTAAAATTAATTGAAAAAAATTCTTTACATTTTTACTAGCCTTATTTAAAATTTTGGTGGTTTAGTAACCCCAAAATTTTCAAAATATACCATGTCAATCTACAAAAGATGCTAACCTATGTATGTTTTCCTAAATAAAAACATTTTCCTAAGGTTATACACCATACATATTCAACCCATGCTACTCTTCCCATATTAATCATTCCCATAACTTGTCATATTAATTATCTTGTTATCATTTTTATGACATATATGTAAACCTATTTTATAATTATATCACCAATATCTCCATAATTATCACTCATGTCCATATAAATTCCATCATATCCTAATATTCCTCATACCTTAGTATTTAATCATGGGAAATACTCTCAAATAAGGAAATGGTAGTTAACTCTAATTGAGGACCCAATGACATGTTAGAGTCATAAGGAAAATTGCATAGGAAGAAGAGAAAAAGTATGCAAGAAATACTCTATTTTAAAGACCTAAGAGATACTATGTTTTGGACAATTTCTGTACTCTGTTTGAAAATAATTTCACTCCTCTTATACTTTTCCACCCATGCATATTATCTTGCCACAATTCGAGGCTATAATTCATGTTGGTTAAACCATCATCCACTTGAAAGCATACATAAAAGAGATGTAGGTATTTCATGGAGGACGAAAGCTTACACAAAGGCCACAAGGACATGAGGAAATACATAGGGAATTCAAATAGCAAGGAGGAACAATATTACAAGTATGTAGAGAAACAAAATTTGAGGAAACATGTTAGGTCCCTATAATACCAATATAGCCCCTTATTGTTATTAGTTCAACCCCCTTATTGTATTGTTGTGTCCATGCAGTCCCCATATTTTTATTATTATGCCCCATAGAAGCCCACTATTGTTATTGTTGTGCCCTTACATTATTCTTGTTATGCCGGCTCTGATTATATTGTGACCCCTTCGACTCTTATATATAGAAAGGACGTATTGTCATTTGTATTTCCAATAATTGTTTATTTATGTAATGTAAATGAGGTTTGCCCCTCGAAGAGGCTTATTTTGAAGTCGTTGATATATCTCTTCTATTTTGTGAGTTGGTTGCATAACATTTGAGCTTTGGATTCTAGGGTTTCGCTACTTCAAACAGGTCATCATGGAATTGTCACTATAATGTTTTTTATACAATGTTTCAGAGGCTGAAATTAAAAACCACTTGAACCGAAATCTTTATGAACCTTGTGTTTGAATTTTAGATCTTGTATCGCTATATTTTCAGAGATATGACCTGATAAAGTTAGGGTTTTTAAAAGCTCCAGAATTCCATCTCAAACAGGCCATCGTGAAATTTTCGCTATAAATTTCTTTCTACAAAGATTCAGAAGCTAAAATTAAAACCCATTTGAGAGAAAATCGTGTTGCACCTTGTGTACGAATTTAAGAACTTGGTTCGCTATATTTTAGGAGATATGAGCCAACGAAGTTAGGGTTTTTGCAAGATCTTGAATTCCATCTCAAATAGATGACATTGAGAAAATCATCATAATGTTCTCTCTGAGCATTAGATTCAAATTTAGTAAATAGTGATAGAAAGAGGACATAATGTAGTTTCTTGGGTATTGTTTTTAGGGATGAAGGTTGAAACAATGACACGTGGCAGGTCGTAAAAATTCGCTCTATTGAACTAGTCTATAATCAGGACATCGTGAGAGATTGGGCATAACCCTTTCCTGGAGAATCCAATCTCTATTAGACTTGTGGGGTTGGAAAGAATACTTAGAGGGCTATCACTGACTGAAATTTTAGAACTTGGAGATCCAAAATTACTGTGTCACAGTCATTTCAAGATTGAGATCCTAAAAGAAAGAAAAAGAGATATGAGGAAGTTTGATGGCAAGGATCAAGTAACTTGGATACTTCAAATGAAGCAATATTTTGATCTACATTATGTGAAACTATTACAAAAGGTATGTATTGTGTCTTTATATTTAGAACTAAATCAGTTTTTATGGTATAGAGGGCTTTGTTCTCGTAAGCCACTTGTCACTTGGTCAATTTTCACAGAGGAAATGATAGCACATTATGAGGATACAAAGATAGACACCTTCTTTAGACAATTGATAAGTCTCAAACAAAAGGATTCAATGGCAAAGCACATTGAGGACTTACAAAAATTGAATATAAGGGTAAATGATATTCCAGATAATTAGATGATTGATGTCTTAATAGGGACTTTAAAGGATAACATTCAACATGAGATTCATCTTTGGGAACCTGATTCATTGGAGAAGGCATTCAGGTTGGCAATAAAAATTGAAAGAAAAATTATGGAAACAAGGAATCCTACCATTCACAAATATAAATATGGAAGTGTTGTTGCTCCTAGCCTTCCACAACCTACAAGGTTGACACCACAACAATTGGAAGAAAAAAAGAGAAAAAGGGCTTTGTTACAGTTGTGATAGAAAATACACTAAAGGTCATAAGTGTGTTGAGAATAAATTATTTTACATAGTTTGTGAAGAGGAGGAAGAAAAGGATCAAAAAACATCAAAAGAAGAGGATATACACCAAGAACCAACCCTAGAGAAAGAAGAAATTAATCTTAACATATCTTGTAGTGCATTGGTAGGAATTACCATTCCTCAAAATCTCAAGATAGATGGACAAACAGAGAGAGTAAACAAATGTTTGGAAGGATATCTTCGTTTCTTTGTATCTTATAAACAAGCACAATGGGTAAAGTGGTTACCTATGGTTGAATGGTGGTATAACGCTTCAGCAAAAATGACCCCATTTATGAAACTTTATGGATATCATACACCATCCATTACATCATCTTTAAGAGAAAATTCTAAGGTTAAAGCAATGGAAGATCACATCAAGCATCAACAACAAGTTCTCCAACAATTAAAGGATAAATACACTTTGGCACAGAATCAAATGAAACAACATGCATATCAACATTGCAATGAAAGAAGCTTTGATGTAGGCCACTGGGTACTTTTACAGCTACAACCATACAAATAAATGTCCCTCAAGAAAGTTAAGAAGATAATAAATTATCACCAAATTACTATGGTCCTTACAAGGTGTTGCAAAAGATTGGTACTATGGAATACACATTGGAGCTTCTTGCATCTTCCTCAGTGCACCCAGTTTTCCATGTTTCATGCTTAAATAAGGTTATAGGTGACAAGCTCCTAGTTCAAACAATATTGCCAGAACTTAACAAGGAAGGAAAAATCATATTGGAACTTGAAGCAGTCATGGACATAAGAGCTCGACAACTACAAAATCGATCAATTCCAGAGTATCTTATCAAGTGGAAGAACTTAATCATTGAAGATTCTACATGGGAGGAAGAGAATTTTATACAGAAGCATCCAAAACTACTCAAGCATTGAGGACAACACCTTTTGAAGGAGAGGGGCATGTTAGGTCCCTATATTACTAGTGTAGCTCCTTATTGTTATTAGTGTAACCCCCTTATTGTATTGTTGTGTCCATGTAGTCTCCATATTTTTATTATTATGCCCCATAGAAGCCCACTATTGTTATTGTTGTGCCCTTAGATTATTATTGTTATGTCAGCTCTGATTATATTGTGACCCCTTAGACTCCTATATATAGAAAGGAGGTCTTGTCATTTGTATCATCCAAGAATTGTTCATTTATGTAATGTAAAGGAGGTTTCCCCCTAGAAGAATCTTATTTTTATGTTGTTGATCTATCTCTTCTTCTATTTTGTGCGCTGGTTGCATAGCAAAATATGTATGGTGTCCAATGATACATTTTGATGGAAAATTAAGCTTTGAATGGTTATGAGACACACATATACAATCTTAACTTTGGATGTGGTAACATACATGTAATTTATAGATGATTTAAACTCAGAATTCATGTTTTAAACTATGCTCAAAGTAGTTTAAACATACATAGAAGAAAAACGATTTGAATCAAGATTGAATCGAACTTGAAACGAGTTTCAACTCATAATAGGAGACATTTTAAAGAATCTGATTTTATGTTAACAACCTTTGTGTTAACATAAAATCTAAGAGACCATTTTTATGAGAAATCGAAATGCATTTTTCTTAGCAAGGAAAGAAACCAAAAGTTACTTAGAAGGGACCAAATTATGCTCAACATTTTTCTTAGAATTTTCTCAATAGTTTTCCAAAGGAAACTGAATTATGCTTAGTATTGCTAAGAAAAGTCACACATTCCTTCTCTTAACAGTCAATGTTTTTTCAGTGGTCAATAATTCTTATGAGAAACCATAATTTGAAAGAAATTACAGGAAGTTACTTTTGCTCAGGCTAAAAAAGTTGCAAAGGGTTATTAGTTAGCTGATTGAAAATCCATATCTTCTCAAGGGAAACTACACTTTGACCACATAAAATTGTTCTTGTTTTAGTCATATATTATTCAGTTAAAAAGTAAAATTTAAAGGGAAACCGTGCTCAAACAAGAGAAAAACTAGATAATAAGAAATTGCATTCAATGTAGGAGATTTTTCACACTGTGCTTGATCGATTACAAGTGACATAGTATTATTTTTGTTTTTTAAAGGATTGAATTGTTTTCCTTACAAAAAAATAGAGGTCATGGTTGCTACACATAATTTCAACAATGGTATTAAGGGTGGAGCAATTCAGTTTTAAATATCTAAACTACAAATTTGATACAAAGATTTTTTTTAAGAAGAAGGGACATGGTTGAGTCTCCTTCCAAAGATTAATGGATACAATGTTGAGGTCTCTAAATATTTTTCTTACACATTTGATGGGGAAAGTTCTAGAGTGAGAAATTTAATAATACATGAGCATGCCATAAAACAACTAACCTATTTACTTAGGATGGATAAATGTGGTTCAAGAACCACCTATTGGAAGAAAAGGTGTGTACATGTTTCATTAAGAAATCAAGGTCAAAACACAATTAGTTTAGAGGCATGCCTAACACTTTGTTAAAACATCCATGGGACGATTAACCTTCATTGTTTAGAAGTATCTAACTTGTGAGGGAAGATTCAACTTCATTTACTTATACCACATCAATATCTTGCAATATTTTAGGGGAGATAAAACAATGTACCATACTATCTATTGCACAACCTCACTAAAATGGAAATGATGATTCAAAACCACCCTGGAAATGAGAACACAAGTTTATATCACCATGGTCTCATCAAGATAATCATAGAATGAGAACTAGAAAAGCATGAGAAAACTTGGAGTTAGTTTCTCACGGATAATCAATTTTTTGATATTAGTGAAGAATAACTAATAATGGAGGAAGAAGCCACAATAGAAAAAGAGGAAATGGTTGAGATATATCCACCTCAATGTCAACTAGTAGAAGCATAAAGAAAATAACCAATTACATATACTACAAAAGTGACAGGGTTCATGGCAAGACAAGGCCGAGATGAACAAAAAGAGGAGCAAGATTTTGTCAAAGAGGAAAAATGGCCAAGAACTAGATTTTATTCAAGTACCTTGGAGGTGGATGAAGACCAAAAAAAATATGACTACATTGAATCCTTGTAAGCCAAAGAAAAGGAACATCAACAACCATCAATAAAAAAAGATTAAGATAAAAAATCAAAGATGCCAAAGGAATATATTCTCATCGACAGAGAAGAAAAATACCCTTACTGAAGTTGAAATTCCAGACATCTTGAAAAATATTCCTCTGAAAGAAAGAGGAGAAGCTCCTATGAGTATTACTGAAGAAGGTATGAGGAAAAAGAGGAGAAAAAATAGAAAAATGAAGAGAACTATTGATGAGATGAGCTTCTTGGAGCAATATATCAAAAAAAAAAATGAATTTCTTACAAGGCATAATCTAACTTTGATGGGGGGGAAATAAAAATTGAAATAAGAAAACAAAATACTTCAAGAAAAGGATCTTATGGTGTCTAAGAAAGCATGTAACTGGTATCAACAAAAGAAAGAATTGAAGGCTAATAACAAATGACTCAAGATGATGTTATCAATGAAAAAGCCAAGATAAATAGGAAAAAAAATCATAGACAACATAGAGAGATAACGTGGTTGTTCTTCTTCGGGCAACAATGTCACTTTAAAGAGCGATGACACATTTTTTAAGCATGAGGACATGCTACATCTTCATCTTGGGGGAGATGTCAGTTCTCTGTTTTGATGATATTTTGCCATGATAAAATAACACATCTAGTCTTAATAAACCTATTTCATGCCACTTTTGTTACATTTTGAACTTATTTTGATCAATAAACCACTTCCTAAGTTAATTTGTTATTAATTTTTAGTTTTTGAAATTTCAAGAAAATGTATGCATTGTGAATCTAGTATACCAGATTTTTACTAGAAAATAACAGTTAAATGCTCATTCGTTTTGATACTATCTCACTAAGTGGGCAAAAATAGGGAAATGTGTTTTGTCACCCATGATCCTGATGATTAGTTTCCCCCTGGTTTTGCGAACAACTTCATGTAGAGATCCATTCAATGTGTAGTCAATGTGGCCATTCTACCTGCTAAAACATAAATTTTGTTAAGACATTTATCAAGATCTGAGAAAATGCGTTTTTCACATGATTGGCCATGGGGAAAGTCAAATTTTATCTAGAATAAGGATTGGATTAGTCTCTTGTTAGACACAGTTAAATTTTTGAGTAGTTTGTTTCAAATTTTGTGTATAAAAGCAAAGCTAATGGAGCTTACTATACAACTCTTAGATTTCTAATGTGATCTTAATCTTCAAAAAATCTTCATTTGGGCTTTGATTTAAGCTTCATTATTAATAATATATGCAATCCTTGTGAGTTTTTACAAGCTAGTAGCCTTCGATGTACAAGCTATGGCGCGAAGGGCCCCGTTGTCTCAACATGTGCACTTATTTTCATTTCTATTCATAACTGTAGATGATGGTACATGTTTTTGTATATTTTCATTTCATGCTTCTACATACTTACACAAACAAGTATTTACTTTCATGATATTTTAATTATATTGTCCATATCATGCTTTTTCTTGTCCATGTTTGTTCGTAACTCCCTGTTTTGAATTATCAACCTTGACACTTTATTAGTCATCATAGTTTTATGTTGTTCATGAACAAATCAATTATTTTTATCATAGATTAACCAATGATTTTGAAAAAAATCTTATTGATAAATCAGGTTAAATATTAGGAGAGTCTCTTTATCAATAAAATGCCCTAATACATGCATAGCTTACCAGACTAGTCTTGCATCAATCATTATAGGTCTTAATTTCCACAAATTAGTAAATGTCTGTAGAAACAAGCATATTGATGGGTTGGGTAAAATATTAGGAATTTCATCCATTGGGAAAGGCCCTAATGGATGCAAAGTCCACCAAACTAGACTTAATCGTTATTTCCATTTCTGTTTATGTCCTTTTATTTTAATACTTGAAATCAACCGTGACGATAAGTACAAGGCTAAGGAGTTAACAATTGTAAGCCTTTATATCCAAAGAAACTACAACTTGTGGGACACTAGTGCTTGATCTTCCACAATATTTTAAGTAAGTTGTGTGCTTTTACTTTCAAGAAGTGTACTTTTACCTTCAAAAAGTGTGATTAGTTTCTTTCCATTGTTTGGGTTGTTAAATCATAGCTTTGTTTCATGCTTTCTTGATTTTGTTAATTTAGAGTTTTGGATTTTAATTTACTAAATTTCCTACTATTTAACTTAAGTAACCTAGGTCTAATCTTTAGAACAAATAATAATTTTCTATTTCTTAATGTGACAACAAATATAAGTCTTTTTCCTTACATATAATCGTGTGCTTCTAAGTTTATAGACACCTAGATTTATTAAAATATCATGTCCAAATTTATGCCAATAAATTAGCTTAAAAATCATCTTGTTAAATGTCAAACTCTTGCTCAACCAAATAGTGAAGGAATTTGGGGCTTCAAACATTTTCCTCTATTTGGAAATGATTTGGCTAGCAAAAATCTTTGGAATCTTATTAATAGATAGTCGTTTGAAAAGATTAATTGTGCATAAATAACTCATTCTAGGATCACTCTTGGACTATATTAGGAGTGGTAGAAAGACTACTAAAAATGTCTCTAATAATTAGAAAACCATGGTTTTCCCTTCTTCAAAATTATTGGTAAATTTCTTGCCTAGAAGGTTGGTAATGGAAGTTCTATATGTATCAAAGCTAATTCCATATTAGGTTGTGGGAATGACATCATTCTTCCATAAGAGATGATTCATATTTTACATGATCAAGTTATGTTTACTATTTTTCATTGAGATATTCTTAGCTAGAGAACTATGCCAAGGCACCAATTCACTCAAACAATTGATCTGATTTGGATTTATTTTACTACCTCACTGATTTTGAGAACAATATAACTATAATTACTTGTCTTCATGTAGTCATTTAATTATGATAGATGGTACTCATGTGAAATGGAAGATAGGCGGAATATAAGAGAACATAATAGGAGGATTTAGGACATTAAATTAATATTGAAACCCTCATGTGTTGGAAAACGTGCTAAGCATAGGAATTTAGTAGTCACATGACACAATTTTTGTATATGAATTTCACTTCAATAACTGAATGGAAAAGAGAGGTATGTGAGACACAAAAAATTTACTTCACAAAAATGACTTTTTTTCATAACATTATGCAGACATATGTGAAAGGGGAAGTGGTACCCAATAATTACTCTTCAAATATGTTCATATAAAGAGACAAGTATGTAAAAGAAAAACCTTTAATTAACAAGAAAACGAATTTATGAAGCTTCATCACAAACTATCACTATTATAAGAATAGAATATAATAGATTGATAAAATGATATTGTCCAAAATTATGATACTCAACAAATACAAAATCTTGATCCATTGGTATTGAGTCTTTACTTGTTTTTATACAAAAAAGTTCGAACAACAATTTGTTGGAAATACTGAGAGGGGGAGGGTGAATCAGTATTTCTTACAAATTTTTTTTTTTTAATTGTTCTAGTGATTGCCAACAACCTATATAGATATGTATATGTAAACACAGAACACATAAATCAACAGCTGAATTTAATGCTTTTATTAAAACTCAAGACAGTGCAAAGAAATAAATACAATATAAGTATAAATCTGATTGTGAATAGTTGCCAAGCTCCAACTTGGACTTCAGTGAGGCTCCAACCTCCAGAGCACCAACTCTGTTTTGCAGTGGTTCTGCACTTAGGAGCACCTACCCCAATGACTTCAGTCTTGTTCAGTTCTGAGGCTCCAACCCAACCTTGGTATAAACAGGTATGCTGCTGCACTCTATTCAGCTGAGGTTGTCTCACTCCTGCTCTCCTGCCTCTGCTACTTCTGCTGCCTCTACAGCCTCCGCTGCTTTTTCTGCCTCTTTTGCCTCTACTGCTTCTACTATCTCACCCTCTAGTTCTTCACCACCATAACCGCACCAACAATTCTCTGTTTCTATTGTTTTATACATTCCCATGCCTTTGTCCATTCATTTCCACTTACACCGTCTTTTAGGCTTCCTCCTCAGTCGCTGTCATTTCCTCTGACTCACTTGATCTTTCAGCTTCCCTCCTTGATCGCTGTGACTGTTAGCTTTGCTATAAGATTAAGATTTTGATGGGTAAGAAGCAGGTTTGGCAGTGTTGGTTGTGCTTTCAAGAGGTTCGCAGCAGTTGGTTTCATCTCCCATTCATTCTCCTTCATTCTCTTTTAAACTCCTTTATCTCTGTTTTTCTCTCAAGCCCCTGATTAAGTCACCCTTCACCTCGTTCATCCTCATTTCTCTTCTTTCTCGGGTTCCCTTGTTTAAAATCACATATAAGGGTTTTTCATTTTTAGCTCGAGCGCAAAGTTAAAGTGGCCATATGACCATTTCCTCATAACCCTAAGCTTTAACAAAAATCCTGGGCCCGCGACTTTCTCTGTCACATCAACCTTGAAATGTGCGCGATTACCCCAGCTGTTCAATCATCCGCCATAATATCTGACGGCATTCGTAGCTCCCGCCCCGCGAACTTGCGCATGCGATAGCCCATGGGGAAAGTTGTTTCCCTGCCATCCCATCTGCCACGCGACGCTTTATTACAGGATCGTGCCATCTCATACATAAGCCACCTTTTCCCGTGAGCGGTGCGGGGAAACCACTTATCGCCTTTTAGTACGGCCCTCTCGCTCGTTAAACTGCGTGCATCTTTATCACCCGTGATTGTTGGATCTGCCCGTCGTGCTGTATCTGTCGTCCATCTGCGCAACTCTGATAGTGTATTTTCCGGGGATTCATAGTATTCCGCCTCCATTTACGTTAATGCATATTTAAATGGTTTCTGCTCCGATAATGTATTAAACGCATATATGGGCTTTACAGGCCCGATACGCTTTCGATAGTGTAATCGCTAGCATTCGATAAGCTTTTGTAGCCTATACGGCTCCTGATGGCTCCTGATAGCATTATTTGTGGTATATTTGCTCCTCTCATCTCCATCTGCTTCGATGGCTCTGTGTGCTCCTCTTCTTCGGCTCTGTCTGCTCCTCTCATCTCTATTTGCTCCTCGAATATTGCCATATTGACATCAATGACAATCTGTGTCCAACAATCTCCCCCTTTGTTATTGATGGTAATATTCTTCTGCTTTCTCCCCCTTTGACATCAATGGCAAAGGGATGCATATGGACTCCCCCTGTCAAACTGCTCCCCCTGTCCTGCTACATATTTATGAATGAACTTGAGTGATGATAAAGAAATAACCCCCATATTTTGACGCAGATGTTCAAATGCTTCTCGAGGAAGAGGTTTTGTGAAAATATCAGCTATCTGCTCCTTAGTACTGATATATTCCAGGACAATTTTTTGTTCAACTACTTGTTCACGGAGGAAATGATACTTGATTGGTATGGGTTTGGTTCTTGAGTGCATCACAAGATTTTTGCTGAGACTGATAGCACTTGTGTTGTCACAATAGACGGAAATTGGTTGATATGTACATATGTCGAGATCTTTTAGAGCTTCCTTCATCCATAGTATCTGAGAACAACAGTTTGTTGCAATAATATACTCAGCTTCGGTTGTGGATAATGATATGGATGATTATTTTTTGCTGAGCCAGGATACCAAACAGTGTCCTAGGAAGAATGAATTTCCACTAGTGCTTTTCTGATCATCTATACTTCCAGCCCAATCAACATCGGTGTATGCAGTTACAGTCAGTGTTGAGTCCTTTGGGTACCAAAGACCGAAATCAGAAGTTCCCTTCAGATATATGAGAATTCTTTTTACAGCTAATAAATGGGATTGTTTGGGAGCAGATTGAAATCTTCCCACCATTCCTACTGCTTGCATTATGTCTGGTCATGTAGTTGTTAAGTATAGAAGGGCTCCAATCATTGACCTGTAATGATTTGTATCTACTAGAGGGGAGTCATCATCTTTGCTCAGTTTGCAGTTTGTGGTCATAGGTGTGCTCATGGGTGCACAATCCTCCATTCCATATTTTTTGAGCATGTCTTTTAGATATTTGGTTTGAGATATACACAATCCTGCTCTAGTTTGAGATATTTGAAGTCCAAGGAAGTGGGACAGCTCTCCTATCATTTGACATTGACATCTAAAACTCCTTTGACATGTTTTGAGAAAATTCATGGCTCATTTCATCATTATTACTAGCAAAAATCAGATCATTGACATAAACAAGAGCAATTAGTAACTTACCTTGATCTGTCTTTATGTATAGATTGCTTCCAGCCACTCCCTTTTTGAAGCCTTGTTGTTGTAGATAGTGATCCAGTCTTGCATACCAAGCTATACGAGCTTGTTTCAACCCATATAAAGCCTTTTTCGACTTACAAACTAAGTCCTTTCCTGTTGTTAGATCAAAACCTTCTGGCTGCTCCATGTAGACTTCCTCCTTGAGTTCCCCATTTAGAAATGCTGATTTCAAGTCCATTTGATATATTTTGAATCCTTTTGTGCAAGCAAATGCCAAGAACATCCTAATAGCTTCCATACGGGCCACTGGTGCAAATGTCTCTTCAAAGTCAATTCCTTCAATTTGTGAATAACCTTTGCAGACAAGTCTTGCCTTGTTTCTAATAACCTGTCCTTCCTCATTCATTTTATTTTTGAACACCCATTTGGTTCCTATTATGTTTTTGTCTTTTGGACAAGGTACCAGCTCCCATGTCTTGTTCTTCTCAATTTGGGTCATTTCTTCTTCCATGGCTTTTACCCAATGAGGATCCTTACTTGCTTTTGCAAATGTTTCTGGTTCTATCATAGATAGGAGGGCAATGACTTTTCTCTTGGGTATAATTGTTATCCTTCTTCGGGTCTGCACACCTTTATCTTTATCGCCAATGATCTGCTCTTCTGGATGGTGTCTTTGGACATACTTCATCTTAGAAGGGGTATTAGGTGGTTCTCTTTCCTCTTCTTCTTATTCTTCTTCTTTAGGTTCTTCTTCTTCAATGAGAGAGTCATCTTCATGTTCTTCAATTTCCTTTACTAGAAGATCTTCATCAACCTTTACATCAATGCTTTCCACTATTTTCTTCAGTGGATAATTGTATCACTTGTAAGCCTTGCTCCATGTAGAGTATCCAAGAAATATCCCTTCATCAACCCGAGAATCAAACTTTCTTGGTGAACCATCATTTATTTTTATGAAGCACTTGCTTCCAAAGATCTTGAAGTACTTCACCAAAGCAGGTCTTCCTTTCCATAGCTCATAAGGAGTTTTATCACAATTTGGTCTTAGTTGAGTTCGATTCAGTGTGTAGACAGTTGTCCCTACTACTTCTCTCAAGAATCTAGGCTGTAAGTCTGCTGTTAATATCATAGTTCTTGCCATTTCTTGGACTATTCGGTTTCTTCTTTCAACTACCCCATTTTGCTGAGGTGTTTTGGCAGCCGAGAATTCCCTTTTAATTCCATGAATATTATAGAACTCATTAAACTCGTTTGATGTGAATTCTCCTCCTTTGCCTGTTCTAAGGCACTTAATTTTTGAATCTTTTTCATTTTCTACAAGGGCTTTTAGATTCTTGAAACACTCAAAAGTTTCAGATTTGTACTTTATGAAATATATCCACGTCATTCTAGTATAATCATCAACAAATAACACAAAGTACCTTTCTCCTTGGAGTGCTTGATTTCTAGTTGGCCCACATACATCAACATGGATGATCTCTAAGGGCTTTGATGTAGAGTGTTCCTTTGTCTTGTGGCTGATTTTGGTATACTTTCCATGTTGATATGGACCACATACTTCTTGATTTGGTTTGAACAACCTTGGGATGTCTCGTACAGCTTTGATCTTGCTGATATTGATCATATTTTCGAAGCTTGTATGTCCAAGTCACTTGTGCCATAGACAACTCTCATTTGTCTGACTCAGGTAGAATTTATTTTCTTGAATCTTGTTTAGAATGTAAATGTTGTCTAGTGTCCTCACCCCTTTTGCCACAAGTTTCCCTGAGGCAGAGTTCCTTATTTCACAGTCTTTGGTGCTGAAAACAACCATGTGTCCTTGATCACAGATTTGGCTAACACTCAAGAGGTTGTGTTTGAATCCATCAACCAGCAGAGCATCTTGAGCTTTTCCTTTTCCATTGATCAGAGTAACTGTTCCTTTTCCTGCAATTCTGCCAGATCCACTTCCAAAGGACACATTCCCTTCCTTTTTGATCAATGAGACAAACTTCCTTCTGTCTCCTGTCATGTGTCTGGAGCACCCACTATCTATAAACCACTGGTTTCCATTATTTTTAGCATATAGAGCTAGGCCGCATTTGTCCATGCTGGAGTTCTTGCTACTCGTCTTTCTTCCTTTGAGTGGGTAGTCTTGTTCATAGTGTCCATTATTGTAGCAGAAAGAGAAAATCAGATCAAATTTGGTCAAGGGATCAAATGAATTAAAGGTTTTGATTTGTCCCTGCCTTTTGGGGGCATATGAGTTGATTATTCTATCCTTTAGCTTTGTCTTTTCACTTCTGCGAGCCATACAATGTCTGGCTTGATGACTGAAGTTTTTACAGTGAAAGCAGTGTCCAAGAAAGATGGTTTTGTACTTGTTGAAGCAACCATGGTTTGAGTCGATTTCCTTCCTGGGAATTACTCCTCCCTCGTTCTTTGGATTTGCGATGGGCCCTTGGTGGAGTACAGGTTTGTATTTGCTGTAGTGTCCATGATTCGACTCCACATTCTTCTTTGGAGTAATTCTCTCTTCATTCTTGGGATCTGGGGTGCACTTTTCATCTTTTGGATTGCAGGAAAGTGCATCGGCATAGCTTTTCGCATTATTATTAGTGCTTGAGGTTTCTCCTTTGAAACCTATTCCAGACTTGTCATCTTGAGGTTTTTGATTTTTCAGAATAGTCTCAAGTATTTGAGAGCTTTTACAACCCTTTTTAATTTGCTCCAACTCCTTTTTTAGAGACACTATTTCGGTCTTGCGTTCTTCACAAGTCTCTTCCTTTTCTTTAAGCTTTGCTTCCAAGAGATCTTCTCTCCTTCTTATTTCCTCGTTTTCCACTTTGAGAGAAATGATTTTGTTCCGTAGTTTCTCATTTTCTTCAATGGCACTTATTAATAGTTCATCTACATTTCCTTCCAGCCCTGAGTCATCATCATCTACGAGTGCCATGAATAATGCTTCTTGGCTTTCATCGTGATCGCTTTCCTCATCTGATTTCCTTTTGATGACCATAAACTCATCCTCATCAGACACATCTTGCTTGGAGAAGAATTTTTTCTTATTGAACCCTTTATTTTTATGAGCCATTCTTTTAGAATTTCCTTCATCATCACTGTCATGTTTATGAGGACATTTTGCTGCATAATGACCTATTTTACCACATTTAAAACAGATAAGAGGATACTTGCCTTTAACCTTAGATCCTTTCTTCAGCTTTCGTACAAATTGAGCCAATTCAGATTCCACATCTGACTCATCACTACAGTCATTCCTTTCTTTCCCCTTCTTTGACCTTGAGGCCTTGAATGCCGCATCTGTAGATCTTGGGCCACCTTTCCTCATTTGATAGGCAGTGAGAATTCCATGGAGTTCATCCATTATGAGGGTATGTAGATCCTTTGCTTCTTCTATAGTGCTTATTTTGGAGTCAAACCTGTCTGGAAGAGACCTTAATACCTTTTGAACAATGGTACTTTCTTCAACTTTTTCGTCCAATCCTTTCAGGGAATTGACCACTTCAGCTACTCGAAGGAGGTATGCTGCAATATCTTCTTCATCTTCCATCCTCAAACTTTCAAATTGTCTTTGTGAGTTTGAAGCTTTTCCTTTTTGACTTTTGAGTCTCTATCATACAAGCCAACTAGCTTCTCCCACATTTCTTTAGCCGAGGTACAGTGCATGATTTTTGTAAACTTGGAATCAGTGATTCCACTAGTGATGGAGTTCATGGCCTTTGCATTTGTGATGTAGGATTTCCTCTCGTGTTGGTCTGTTGGAAGAGTGGAAGTAGTTTTGTATTCATTTTGAACAAAATGCCAGACTTCGGGTCCAAGGGACATTAAGTAGTAAGTCATTCTTTTCTTCCAGAAACCAAAGTTAGTGCCATCCAACAAAGGAGGTATTCCTGATGCTTTGTGGTTTCTCATTATGGCTGCGGATCCTTCTTCAAGATGTTAAGCTAGTATGAAGAAGCCTGCTCTGATACCAATTGTTGGAAATACTAAGAGGGTGAATTAGTATTTCTTACAATCTATTTTGTTTTTTAATTGTTCTAGTGATTGCCAACAACCTATATAGATATGTATATGTATACACAGAACACAAAAATCAACAGTTGAATTTAATTATTTTATTAAAACTCAAGACAGTGCAAAGGAATAAATACAATATAAGTATAAATCTAATTGTGAATAGTTGCTAAGCTCCAACTTGGACTTCAGTGAGGCTCCAACCTCCAGAGCACCAACTCTGCTTTGCAGTGGTTCTGCACTTAGGAGCACCTACCCCAATGACTTCAGTCTTGTTCAGTTCTGAGGCTCCAACCTCTTGGGCTCCAACCTAACCTTGGTATAAACAGGTATGTTGCTGCACTCTATTCAGCTGAGGTTGTCTCACTCCTGCTCTCCTGCCTCTGCTGCTTCTGCTGCCTCTACAACCTCCGCTTCTTTTTCTGCCTCTTTTGCCTCTACTGCTTCTACTATCTCACCCTCGGGTTCTTCACCACCATAACCGCACCAATAGTTCTCTGTTTCTACTGTTTTATACATTCCCATGCCTTTGTCCATTCGTTTCTGCTTACACCGTCTCTTAGGCTTCCTCCTCAGTCACTGTCGTTTCCTCTGACTCGCTTGATCTTTCAGCTTCCCTCCTTGATCGCTGTGATTGTTAGCTCTGCTATAAGATTAAGCTTTTGATGGGTAAGAAGCAAGTTTGGTAGTGCTGGTTATGCTTTCAAGAGGTTTGTCGTAGTTGGTTTCATCTCCCCTTCATTATCCTTCATTCTCTTTTAAACCCCTTTATCTTTGTTTTTCTCTCAAGACCCTATTTAAGTCACCCTTCACCTCGTTCATCCTCATTTCTCTTCTTTCCCGGGGTCCTTTGTTTAAAATCACATATAAGGGTTTTTCGTTTTTAGCCCGAGCACAGAGTTAAAGCGGCCATATGACCATTTCCTCATAACCCTAAGCTTTAACAAAAATCCCGAGCCCGCGGCTTTCTCTGTCACATCAACCCCGAAACGTGCGCGATTATCCCAGCCATTCGATCATCTGCCACAAGATCTGATGGCGTTCGCAGCTCCCGCCCGCGAACTTGCACATGTGATAGCCTGCGGGGAAAGATGTTTCCCCGCCATCCCATCTGCCACGCGATGCTTTATTACAAGATCGCGCCATCTCGTACGTAAGCCACCTTTTCTCGTGAGCAGTGCAGGGAAATCGCTTACCACCTTTTAGTACGGCCCTCCCGCTCGTTAAACTACGTGCATCTTTATCGCCCGCGATTGTTGGATCTGCCCGTCATGCTGTATTTGTCGTCCATCTGTGCAAATCTGATACTGTATTTGCCGAGGATTCATAGTATTCTGCCTTCATTTATGTTAATGCATATTTATATGGTTTCTGCTTCGATAATGTATTAAACGCATATATAGGATTTATAGGCCCGATAAGCTTCCGATAGTGTAATCTCTAGCATCCGATAAGCTTTTGTGGCCTATACGACTCTCGATGGCTCCTGATAGCATTATCTGTGGATATTTGCTCCTCTCGTCTCCATTTGCTCCGATGGGTCTGTGTGCTCCTCTTCTTCGGCTCTGTCTACTCTTCTCGTCTCTATCTGCTCCTCGAATATTGCCATATTAACATCAATGACAATCTGTGTCCAACACAATTGTTGTAAAAAACAAATTATAGGAGTAGAATTATGGAAATAGACTTCAATTGGAGAATGAGTTGTATTTCTACTAAGTGTTGAGCATTGTGCACTTTTGTTGACTAGTAGTTGGGTGAGTCATCATATTGCAAATTGAGCAAGAAAATCCTAATATTCACCCATTATGTGACCATCTTTCTGTATGCAATGTCTAATTCTATGTATTTCTCATAAGTTGGAATCGTGGAAAATAGGTTTTCTATTTGCCACAAAAGAGAAAAGTCATCAATTAGTTTTTCCACAACATTTTTACCTTTGAATGTTCCTATCATATCTAAAAAAAATTTCCACTTTATTTCTGTCCTTCAAGAACAATTCCTTGTAAGTTTCTTGTGGAATTAAATGATCCTTTTTACCCCAAGAAGTGGGTAAACCCATCTTTAACAAATTATTAAACATGTTCATAAACTATTCCACATTTCTTTCTATTACATTGCATTTATTTTGAGCTTGTTGCATTATATTTTTCTTGGTTAGAACTTTATTTGTTTCTATTATCAATGATGTCCTATCAATGAGTCTCAATGCATTCAGTTCTTCCCATCTTGTAATTAAGGAATTTTATAATTCTATTGGCCATTTGAGGCTTACTCCCCAATTCATTCCATGTTCATTGAATTGTCTATTATGTTTGATATGCCAGTGTAAAACCATCAACAATTAGTCTTAAAAAACTCATAAGCCTCATTATTTCAGATATTATATGGTACCATATGATATTCCTTTTTCCAATTAAATCCATTTTCACTGTCAGCCTATTCTACTTTTGATCTAAATCTCGATGAAGCTTAGCCTTAAGTTCTTAACAAGCTATGATGGTACCAACCTTTTCTACAATTTTTTGTTTTCCGATATGCAACACCTCATCTTTAACAATAATGATCCTTTTCAGAATTTCTACTTCAACTTCCCTTAAACTTAGATCATATTTTTTTAATTTTTTTTTAAATTTCTCTGATGGATCTACTAGTGTAGAAGAATTGCCTTGATAGATATGTTGTTTCCTTTCCTTGGCCAATGCTTCAAATTGTTATTCATAATTTTCCACATGTTTATTTAATTGTATCACTCAACTTAATAGTTGATCCTTTTCATATTGCACTGGTAATAATTCTGGGGTTTGTACATGTTATAAATTTGAAACCTTGAGCCTTTTCTTCAAAGCAATGGTATCACTATCCTTGGATTTCACCAATGCTTGAATAGACTTAGCTTCATTGGGATTTTCTCCCAACATTATTATCTATTGCTCCAACTCTTCCATCCTCCCTTGCTTGGTTATGCTGAGCAATGTCTCTAATTTAGCTAATTATCCATTTTGGACACCATAGTTTGCACTTCAAAAGCACTTAGTTAAGTTTTTATTAGGTCTCTAAAGGCCACTTCTCCTATATGTTTGTGAAAATCTATCTTGTCAACTAGGTTTATCTCATCTAAATTCGTAGAAAACTTTAAAGCTTTATAATAATTCATTGTTTTTATAGTTTGATTTTTTGGCTCGGGCATGGCCATTTTAAGTTTTCTTTTTTTCAAAGTCAAGGGTTGACAACAATATGTTATTAGAATGCCATTATTTCCATAGTTGAGACCATAAATCTTGTTTAATCTTGAAATTTTCATTATTCATTTCTAAATATTTAGAAATTATTTTCCCCTACTTTGTTGGCTATGATGATGGTGTAGTTGGTGGAATCTACTAATCACTAGGAGTTGGTATGAGTGCTAATGGAATCTACTACAAAGAAAACACAGGATCAATTTATGAAGCCTCTTATGTACTGTGTGTTAGCACCTAAATATGCCTTAGGCTGAAGGAAGGAAAAATTCAGGGTAACCACAAACCACGCTCAGTCTAGTATCTAGCCCTACCAGAACAGGAGAGGGCTCTCTCCGAGTCACGCTCAGCGAATAAGTAAACGGAATGGTCTGAGATGACTAACAGTGAAATATTGATCTTAGTCTAATAAGTAAATATGGATACAAGAAGCAATTTTTTATGAATGACTAAGTTTCTGGGATGGTATGGGACCAACGGACAGCAATGAGCAGAGAATTTAATACAAAGGCACAGATTACCTCGTGAGGCAAGACAAGCAGAAAGTCTAGCAATTTAGTTTGAAATAACGCGGAATGGAGGAATAGCTTAGGAGGGTGAAAAGGGCATAAGTACATGAATTCTTTTCAACAGAAGGAGAACACTGAACATGAAATTTTCCCACAGGCAGAGCAATAAAAATGAATTCTACCTTATCTAACTTAGAAAATTTCACTGGAAATGAATATGAAATGAACTGTGAAACATTACGAAATACATATGAAACATAAGAGACACATTTGCTACACAAACAACCACATGAATCTCATGAAACAGAGCTGCTGCCTTTCATTAATCCTTTGTCAAAATATACAATGAAGAATTGAGTTTCTCTCCCACAGTCTCCTAGAAATTACAAGCCAACCAACCCTCTGCAAATAGTTTTCATACAATATATAGAATGTGCCATGAAGAGATAGAACGCCCAAGGGTTGGGGAGTTACTCGAATTATTACAAAATGGAGGTGGAAAGCCAACCATTAGCTACAGGTGCAACGTTACAAACATGACAAATGGCTTGGGTGACTGTTTGCCTTCCTTTACCACTTGGATAGAAGCCAATCTGGAGTGAAAATACTTTAAATGCTGCCATAGGTGCCAAAAAAGTGAAATGTAGATGAGCAGGCCCACTTGGAGAATTTTGTGAATCGAAATTTCGCGAAACGGAGGTGAAATTGGCCTTTTTTCCTATATGCGTCGCGCCACTTTGGAGCCTATTTTGAGGCACTTGCAGGAGTCCAAAATGTGCCCAAGTGTGCTTGTTGGAAATCCTGTCCTGTCTAATTTCCAACCCAAGTGGAATTTCTGAATTTGGTGCTCATTTTCCCCTCCAAATATTCATTCTCCCAAGACTGCTTTCTGTGTGTCAAAATAGGGGCAGAGAGGTCATTTTTTGGGTTTTTTGGACCTCTTGGAGACTCAAACCATGCCCAAATTTCTTGTCTAAGCACCAAGAGTTGTGATTTTGCATGTTGAATCCAAAAACGCAAGCCATTTCCAATTTGGAGCTCCCAATTCTAAGCGTCGCGCTAATGGCGCGACGCACAGGGAGAAAAAACCTGTGTTTTGACCAAAAAATTACCATGTGACCAAAATTGCCCCAAATTTCTTGAAATTTGGGCTGGAGGTTCTCTATGAAGTGATATGCTGTGCAAAAGAAGCTTCAGCCAAGATTTGAAGCCGATCTTTCTCTTTTTCCTCTTTTGCCTCTTTTGTTGCTTTGCTCAATTTTTCCTTCAAGCTCTTTATCTGGGCCTTTACACTCATATTTTGTGCCCTATAACGGAAATCCATGTGTCTCAGTAAGGCATGGTCCTTTTCGGCCTTGTCCAGCAGCCTCTCCAAGTGCATGTTAACTCTCTCGAGATTGGCCTCCCGGTCCTCATTGATCTCTTGCTCCAATGACGTGAGCTCAACTCTTCTCCTTTGTGCAGCTTGGCGATGCTCACGAATGTTTTGTAGCTCCATGATCGCTCGCTGATCCTCAAGTTGTTTGTTCCTCTGCTCCAGCTATTTCATGTTCCATTTGGCTCTTTCTAAATCAAGGGAAAAAGCTTCAATCTCTGATTGCTGCTCCTGGATGATCTCTCTAAGCTCTGCATTTGTCAGTTCTGTATCTGTCTCATCATCATGAAGGGGAACGAATTCGGTCTCTTGTTCACCTGATGGCTCACCTGAAGGCCCCTCATCATGCATTGTATCCTTACCTCTATCCTGTTCCTGTTTCGTCGATGCTAAAAGCGAGGCCCCTTCCACCCCGGGTGGAGATAACACTCGCTTTGCCGCTGCAAACAAATGTCTACTGCCTCTCTGATAGGTGATGAATACTGGCATAGTAGTGGTCTCATGGCGCTCATACTGATGAGAAGGACCACCTATCTCATGCTCTGCCTCTGATAGTACCTGTGGAGTGCTGAAGAAGTCACGGGAGATGAAGTCCTCCCAAGCAATGCCCCGCTATCCCAACTGATGATCCACCAAAATCCGGATAAGAGCAAAGTGATAAACACTGTTAAGTTGCTGCTGAGGGGTCTTATGCTGCATGAAAGTGTTCATCCTCTCTATGTTCTTGCAAATGAAAAATGGGAGGTTCATCATCTGCACGTTGGTAAAGTGCATGAGCAACCTGATGTGATAGGCATATAGACGAGAGAACCTCCCCTCACAGCTCAAGTACTTCATGATAAACCTCATGAGTGGAGCATACTCATTTCTCAAATATCGGAATGGAAAGACTCTTGTGATCTGCCTCAAACAATTGGCCTTAATGTAAGGCTCATAATGCTACCTATCCACCTTCTTCTTCTTATGCCACTGTTCTTGAACATTTGGTATGCCTGTTGCCACTGAGATAGTTTCGGGTGTCAATGTGAAGGTGACCCCGGCCAAGATAGACTGACCTCCATGGAGGTGAAGCATAAAAATACGATCCAACTCATGATTAACTCTAACATTAGCCACCCTTTGACAAAATTCAAAACAAGCTAGGTGCTGGAAACATGACATAGCAAGAGGGCATGCCTGCAATTCAGTGAGGGTGTTTGGCTCATCCCTAACATGTTTTCCACTCTTGTGATGTCTCCTAGGAGCCTTTTCTTCCGGGATGTATAACTTTGAGTCTCCACCTCATACTCTGATGAACCCTCAGATGCCATGATTGTTGTTTATGTACTGTGCTTGGACTGCCCTTTGATGATGGTGAAACTAGGTGTTGTTGTGATATCTGCCACCAAGGGAACAATGAAACAAAAGGGAGTATTAGGAGGGGAGTAATGTGATGGGAATAGGGGTTATGGGGAGAAGTTTGTTTAGGGATATGTAGGGGGTTTGGGTATTTGATAGGGTAGGTTTTTGGGGTTTTGACAACGTAGGGTTTTGGGGTGTTCTATTGAGAAATAAGAGGAGGGGAAAGTGAATAGGGTTTGGTAGTGTTTTAGGGTAGGGATAATGGGAAAAATGATAAATGGAGGATAGGGAAAAATGGTGGGTGAAAATGGAACCTTGGCTTCAATACCACAAATATGCAACCCTAGCAACAATGGCCTTTGGTGTTTTCTTGTGGTTGACTTTATGAGTTTTGTTGCATTTCAAACATTGCCATAAACCATCATATCATTTATAAAATTTGAGGAACAAGTCATGTCGTAGAGCCTACCTGTCAATTTGAGGGGCTTCACAAAAAAATTGGGGAAGTTTGGCACTGTTTTGGCGCTTTGTCTGTGTGCATCGCGCCCAAGGTGTGTGCCGCGCTTGTTGGAAAAATATACTGAGGGCTAGCTCTGTGTGCGTCGTGCCCTCTGTGTGCGCTGCGCCCCTGTGTATATGCGCCGCGCCATGAAAACCACCTCCAACCTTGCTCGAAACACGCACGATGCATACTCAAAGACTTTGCAATGTTTCCGTATGCCTTGATTTGCACAATGACTTTGATTTTGGTGGAAACTTGTATATAAAGACTTGGAAGTCATGGGTTGAATTTTTGCTTCTTCAAAAACCCATTTTTCTAATGTTATGTTTTGACACTTTTTCACTGACTTATAGCAACACTAATTTTCACTTTCCCTTTGAAATTTTAGCTCAAATGATGAAATTTTCGGCACTCTTTGCAGATATTGCATGACAGGACATTTGGCCACAGATCCATGCCTGCATCTGAAGAAATCAATTGACGACTTTTTTGAAAATTTTATCACCAATGACACTGTTTGAATTTTCTTCAAAACAGAGTTTTGAACAGTCTAAGTTTATCAATATGACGATGAAACTCTCTGAATCATTACTTTGTAAGGGCCTCACTGTTGTTGGGAAAAGTATCTATTCAGAACGCCCCTATCCCACTCTAAGGTGTGATAGTGCCTTAGCAACAAACAAGGAAAACTACTTGAGTATTTCTTCTTTATGAAATGTAAATGAGGAGGAAGGATGTAACTAACCTGTGTCTTTCGCTAGTTTGTTGATCCAATCGCTCCTCTCTTCAATGGCTCCCAGCTCCCTGCTCCCTTACCGGCCCAGCTTCACCGAATTCCTGCAAGATCACAAGAGAGAGAAACTACACGAAGATATGGATATACATTCATAAAAATCTCAAGATCAGATTAAGCTAAACATGCAGATATCACAAAACATCATTGATACACAGCATGTAGGAGAAACTCAAATAGTTTATTGATAGAATAAGAAAGTCCAAGAGGAGATACAACCAAGTGAGTTCTGATCCAGCATCTACCTCCCAGCAAAGGAATCCCTTCCTCTCCTCCAACAAAGCATAAATCACCCAATGTACTAATCTCAATCTCAAACCAACAACAATTCTCTGTAAAGTAAAAAATTCCAGCCTCTGGATCTCTGGGATGAGGGATCCATATATAGATGTAAGCAAAGAGGATGAGTCAGCTTATGTTTTGACTTGTGGCTTCTCTCTGTCAGTTCTTGCTTCCACTTGGAGACTGAGAGCCTCTTACTCATCACTTGGTCGAATTCAGTGAGGCAAGTGTCATTGGAGAAGATTCTGGAAGCTTCCATGGTCTTTCCACCTCGTTGAATGACTCTGCCACTTGTCCTTTCCCGCTCAACGCACCTGGGTAGTGCATTCAAGTGCGTTGCAACGCACCTAGACAATGTACTGGGGTGCTTTGCAACACAGGCAGCTAGTGGAGCACTTGAATTGATCCTGAATTGACTGTTTCTGAGTGGTTTTTGGTGGAGAACTTCTGGGAGAAGCTGTCATTGGTTGACCTTGTTTCTTTAGGAGCTGTAACAACATCTTTAGGGACTTTGGATCCCTTGGATTATGGACATTTCATGCTTATAGCTGTAAGGCACAAAAATGTCTATAACAGTTGTCCCCTAAAGTATGAGGCCATTTATCGGGTGAAATGCTTTGTTAGGAGGATCCGAAGTTCATTCAATGCTGGGAGGAGACCTGTAATAAGATACAATACAATAGATTATTTTTCATACTGTTTTCATGATCTAGCTGAGGCAGGCATTCCCATTCTCAGCTTTATAAATTCATTTTTATGTACATAGGACAGACTGATGATTCTGATGAAATCATCATCCTTTTGGTAGGATGATTATATGTTCTGCAATGCTGTACATGTCAATGTCTTTATTTTTCCTGAATATATATATCGCAGCCCGGATGGATGAAACTAGATCCGGGGTCTTCAATCTCGTCCGATCTTCACTCTAAGTACAAGTCGATCCATGTGAGAAATGTTTTGAAGTCGAACATGGAAAGACATCGCTTGATTACCAGCCAATGATGTAAAATGTTAACATGTGCGAGAGGAATCATCGATAATGATAATGACCCTCAAGGTACTGCAGTACAATTCACGTGGTGTGAATAAAGGACTTGGCGTCGAACACCATGCAAAATCTTTCGGTCGAAGGTCATTGATGTATACCTGTCGCCGGAAGTGAGAAACTTGCCATTGAGGCATGCAAGCTTCAAAGTACTGAAGGGGGTGTTCCTAGATCAACTTCTTGGATAATGAGTTGATGTCGACAAGAAGCGATCCGTCAAAGGAGGGCCTTAATGTATCCCACACCAGTGACATGGAACGGAGCAAATGATTTTTATGGAGGTGAAAACGATCTGATGATATATGGTTCAGGGTGGCGGTCACGAAAGAATGAAGTATAATGTATGGTAGTGGATGGGACATGGTTGACTTCTCTGGATGACTTCTCTTGAACATATCGGCGACACTTGTGTGATGGATTGGTAGCATTTACCCCAAAGGTGGATGGTATGGCGAGACCATGGTGATGTGACCGGTGAATGAAACAACCCAACCCGACTCAGGCACAGAGTGGAAGTGTCATGTTCAAGAGCGACTTGCTACCAATAAAGGTTCTTTGAGTTTCTTCCCAATTTTTCCCCAGTCATTGCTGACCAGTACCTCTTTATTTTTGTCAAGCTTGAGGAGGATAACATATGCTTGTTCTATAATTTTCCCTTCGGGCAAACCCATCGCTATGTTTTAACGAGCCTAGCGATAGTGAAACTTGTTCTCGTCTAAAGACAAGTTTGTCGCTATTAATGTTTTTAACGAGTCTAACGACAAAGATAACTCGGTCCTTTTCATTTTTAGAGAGTCTGAAAAGGTACGTAAAGTTAACTCCGAAAGTCCTTTTTTGTCATCTAATCCCTTAAGTCCGAAAAAGTATAAAACAATACAGAAGGGATGAATTTTCGATAGTTTTAACGAGCCGAACAAAACAAGCGCTCGATCTTTTTGTGCAATAATCCCTCAGGTCCAAAAATATTAAAATCTAGAGGAGGGATAGCTCTTCCTGTCGCTTTAACGAGCTGGAAGGCCAAAACTCGGCAATCTTTTCATATTTTACGAGTCAAATGAAAAGAGCTTAAAGAAGACTCGTCTTTTGAGGAACGAGTGATAAAATGGGTAGCAGCTGATTCCAGGTAAGGGTTGGAATTTTCCAAGCACGGCAGTGTCACAAGGATGGCTAGTGAAATCACTCTTCACAGCTGTTCCTCAAAATGGGTAAACAATCAAATGGAGGTGAATGATTGGCCAATGGAAAAGTGGAGGTGATGGTGCAAACACGACCAAGGCTTTAATGGCTGATAATGTTACATTCATGGTGGTTATTTACCGGAGGATAGTTCATTTTTTAACGAGCTTAAACGCGGGTTGAAACAATTGCTTGATCTTATGTTTATTTTTTAACGAGCATGAACTATGTGCTAAAACTGCTCGATAACATGGTCTTGTTTTGATTTTTTACCATAAATAGCTTTGCTTTTCAAAGATAGTACTGTTCTTTCAATTGCTTCACCAAACTAGTTAGAAATGGACAGCATTTTCTTGAAAATGAGATTAAAACGCTAATATTTTACTTTGAACTACGTAAAAAGCAATAAAAAAGTGTTTTTACCTCTCATTTTACCATTTCATTTGAACTTGGTTTGTTGGAGCTTTG
Organism: Pinus tabuliformis; assembly: GCA_031772625.1. Classification (NCBI taxonomy): domain Eukaryota; kingdom Viridiplantae; phylum Streptophyta; class Pinopsida; order Pinales; family Pinaceae; genus Pinus; species Pinus tabuliformis. The sequence goes on along the minus strand of CM062818.1, from coordinate 911,353,004 downwards.
GAGGTGCCTCTTCCCCCTTGATTTTCATCAGCTGATTTTGGGAGATTCTGTGGACGATTCTCAGCGCCGTCTGGACCAGGTAGGAGCTAAACCTGAGCTCTTTCATTTCATGGTTTCTTTTCTGCATTCTGTGCTTCAGTCCCTGCTTTTCTGAACCCCTGGGGTTTGATGGGAGCGTTCTGCCATCAACGCACCCTAGGCATGTCGAAACCTGTGCTGATTGTGGGTCACTATGAAGGTGACTTGACATTCAACGCACCCATAACACCTGTGTAGGTGCGTTGGGCACAGAAAGGAAAGATGTAGCACAGTTTTGAATGAAAATTTTCCATGTTTCTCATCAAAATTAGGATTTAATCTCCTCTCTTGTTTGTTTTTGCAGAGATATTGGAGCAAAATGACCCTTACATGGCGAGAACGAGAACATGAAGAAGAGGACATGATTGCCCTACATGGTCCTGTTACAGTGAATGTGTTGCGGAACTGTGGTTTGCTGAAGTTCTTCCGCATATCTAGCATGAGACAGCAGATCAACTTATTGCAGTATTTGCTCGATGCTTGGGATCCTATCAACCAAGTTTTCCAGATTAGGGGCAAATCCATCCCCTTGACTGTTGTAGACATTTACTTCTTGATTGGCTTGTCGCGGCGGGGTGCCCCCATTTCTTTGTCAGGTTCGGCCCGAGGGAGTGACTCTGTGAGAGATTATGTCCGCCAGTATTGCAGGGAAGGATCTCAGCCGAGTAAAGATGGCAAGATCATCATCCGAGACGTCGCTGACAGGTCCCTCAGGTCTATCCTGTTCACTTTCGGTAGGATGGCCGGGAGTGCATCTCTTCATGTAGCCAACAGGTCCTATATGCAGCATGCCTTGGAATGTCTCCAACCGAAAATATTCAACTGGTGTGATGCAGTACTTCTTGTGATGAAGAGTCAGTTGACCAAGATAAAGGACGGGAGGTTGAAGAACTTTGGGTTTGGTTCTATTTTGACCGCCTTTGCCTTGGAGAAGATACCACTAATGCAGCCGCAGTACATTGCACTCGACATACCTCCTCCTACTGAACCACGCATGCAGAGATGGGTTGACCACATGTCTAGGCATGCTGGTCAGTCTCAGATTTCTTTTTCCGATACCTTCTTCAGGTGGTTTGATCGGCAAGAGATGGCTTATGCCGAGTATCCATATGCTGGCATGGATTTCCGGGTGATCCGGATTTAGTACTACCGGATGGCGAGCAGTGGGGCGCTATTGGTAAAATCTTTGACCATATCACTCTTTACTGTTTTATTTATAATGTCCTTGTGCTTTATTCTATCAAGAATTTTAATCAAACTCTTGTGTTCATGCAGATGTTGGTCCTGTTTGTCCAGTAGTCCGTTTGAGAGTGCCAGCCGCTGCCCCAGCAAGAGAGGCTGCCGGGAGGGTCATCCTTCGTGACCTTGATGTGGCCGAGACTCTCACAGTCGTGTAGGAGCAGGTTGAGAGCCTTACTCTCGGTATTCCCGATGTGAGGATCGACGAGCTACCTTTGCAGTTACAGCGACATACTACTGGTGTGCCTAGACGATGGACTCGTCTCTTACGCATGATCGCATAGGCTGTGACTTGCTATCACGAGCATCATTAGACTAGGGTGCCCCCTAGCATTTTGAGTTTTTGGGTCATGTGACCGATTTTGTCTTGGCTACAGAACATTATATGTAAACCATAAACAGCTATATATATATTTTGATTTTCGGGTTTTATTCTGGTTGAGTTATATGATCCACATGAAAACATTGATGATGTTTCTTTTTATAAATGTCGCAAATGTCTATCTAACACATAGTTTGGTAATGAGTCGGTTAATGTGTTTAAGTTTCTGGAAATATGTTGGTATTGAATAAAATCAAATTGTCTTTCCAAAATCTTAACTCTTAGGAACATGCGATAAATAGCTGGATTTCAGACGGAATATATACCATTGAGTTGTAGTATTACGAGTTGTGAGTCTAGCCTGACGATTAGTCGGCGTATACCATGGGTGATGGCATCAGAGAGAAGTTCTATCAACGCGTTATACTCAGCGATATTATTCGTTGATTGACCGATACATACACCTCTGAAACTTACTAACTCGCCGCTTGGATCAAAAATGGCCCAGGCTGCGGAGGACAGGTTCCGCGAACTACGACTCGCTCCGTCGGCATATCCAACACATGTCTCAAAAAGGTTTGACATCTGCAATAAATGTAAAAAGGTGGATTACTCAACCAAAACAAACACTTTAGCGAAAACAAAATACAACAAAAATATATTGGTTACTATTTAAGCATAGTAACGCTTGAGGTACAACCCATTACGGGGTTGCGCCAGTGGAATTTCGTCATAATCCATTAACTCGTAGGCTCCTTTCACTAACACTCGTTTAACAATATAGGGGCCCATCCATAAAGAATTAAATTTACCTGCTCCCAATTTATCGCATTCTTGGTCGTAAAGCAAGACCAAATCACCTTCTGAGAAGACACGGGGTTTGACATTTTTGTCAAACTGCGCCTTGACTCGTTTCTTATGGGCTTCGTTAGCCAAAGCGGCATCACGACGGGTTTCATCCAATTGGATTAATTCCAAGAAACGGGCCTCTTCTTTTGAAGTTCCGGGGAGGAGATCAATTGCGAGTTTAAGAGACGAGATTTCACACTGGACTGGTAAGACGGCTTCCAGGCCATATACCAGTTGGAAGGGTGTGAACCTGGTTGCATTCCTTACCGATGTTCGGTAAGCCCACAAGGCTGAGTATAGGATTAGGTGCCATCTTCTTTTATGAACTCCGATCATCCTTTGCAACATACGCTTCAGGACCTTGTTGATCGCTTCAACTTGTTGCGGATAATACGGAGTAGAGCTGTCGTGAGACAATCCTAGCTTGGCAGCTAATTCAAGCATCATGTGATTGTGAAAATGCGATCCATGATCCGTGACTATAGCCTGTGGTACGCCGAATCTGGCGACTACATGATTGAAAAAGAAAAGGGCAGCTGTTTCACCAGTGTTATCTAATGTAGGCATCGCCTCGGCCCATTTGGTAAAATAGTCAACTGCGACTATGATATACCCATGCCCCCCGGTCGAGGTGGGGTTACATGTCATGAAATCGATGCCCCACTTGGCGAATGGCCCAACAGCAACTATTGGCTGTAGAGGTGCGGGTGGTCTTTTGGTTTTGCTATAAAAAATTTGACAAGCATGGCAACTTCTGACTGCGATTATGCAATCCTTGAACATGGTTGGCCAGAAGTATCCTGCTCGTAAGATTTTTTGTGCTGTAGCATAACCAGATTGATGCCCCCCACAAGCTCCTAAATGACACTCATTCAGAGCTTTCTCGGCCTCCTCATGGGTGAGGCACCTTCTCAGAACTGTATCGACACCACGACGGTATAATGTATCACCGACGATCATGTAGTCTTTTGCTTGGTATCGTATACGTTTCTGTTTGGAGTGAGAGGTGTTAGGCCTAAACTTTTGGGTTTGGAGATAAATTATTATATCTCCATACCACTCATTTCTTGTGGATATCAGAAACAAATTCTCATCCACGATTGATTCTTTGGATGTTTCATCGTTGGACGACGATGGGAGATCACATAATAATTCTGCAAAAACTAGAGCTTTCTTTGATTTGGATTTTACAAATTCCAGATCAAACTCTTGAAGGATTGCTATCCATTTTGAATATTTTCCCCCCAGCAACTGTCGCGACAATATATAAGTCATGGGGTTGCAATAAGACAAAATGGTAGTTTTCCGAAAGAGGACATAGTGTCGAAATCTTTGCATTGCTTGAATAGCTGCAAGCGCTAGTTTTTCAACATAAGAATATTTACTTTCTGTATCATTTAAGTTTTTACTTAAATAATGTATAGGGTGTTCAATTCCATCGACTTCTTGAACTAATAACATTGCGATGGTTGTATCTGCTGCAGCCAGATACAGGTTAAAATCTCTTTGATAATCGGGGGCGTACATTAATGATGCTTTCATTAAGGAATCTTTTAAAGCATCAAAGGAAGCTTGTGCAACCTGATCCCAGACGAAGGGTACCTCCTTTTTCAAAAGACGCGTATAACCTTTAGCAAGTTCGGCGTAATTTGGAATGAACCTCCTCAGAAAGTTTGCTTTCCCTTGGAGTTTCTGAATCTGGAGCAAATTTGAAGGTGGAGGCAAATTTATGATTGCCTGTACCTTGCACGGGTCGAGACGAATACCATCCTTGGAGACTACAAACCCAAGTAAATGACCAGAACTGACGCAAAACACACATTTGTGTGGATTGAGTCGTATCTTGTAGTGTCGGCAACGTAGAAATATCGCTCTTAAATGCTGCGGATGATCAGTCCGCTTTCGCGAATGAGCCGGAAGGTCGTCGAGATATGGTTGAACGATGTTCTTGATGTCATGGAAGGCATAATTCATTGCCCTCTGAAGCGTCGCCCCTGCGTTCTTTAAACCAAAGGGTAATTTTCGATATGCGAATGTGCCCCACGGACAAATGAATGCAGTCTTTGACTGGTCCTGTGGGCGGATATTTATTTGATTATACCCGGAAAATCCATCCATGAATGAAAAGATTTCGCATCCGGCGCATTCATCAATTATTTGGTCGATGAAGGGTGTAGGGTAGTTGTCTTTCGGACAAGCTTGATTTACATCCCTATAATCAACACACACTCTAATTGTCCCTTGTTTCTTCATAACATGGACAATATTTGATACCCAATTGGTTAGAGGAACCGGGTAGATGAAACCAGCATGGAGAAGTTTTTCAACTTCTGCTTTAATGGCAGCGGCTTTCTTGGGGTGCACCTGCCTAAGCCGTTGTCGTACCGGTTTGACATCTGGATACATCTTAATTTCGTGTTCAACGATACTCGATTCGATGCCTGGAATTTCACTATATGACCAAGCAAAGACATCTCTGAATTCGCGAAAAAAAGCGTTATATATTTCCAGTTCTGAAGGAGAACAACATTTACCAACATAAATATTCTCTACAACATCTGTTTCAGTCGAAATATTTATGGCTATAGTCTCTTCAATGTTGGATAAGTTTCGCTCGGAATCCACCGTATTTACAGTATTTGAAAGGAATTCAAAAACTGAAGGATGATAAAGGTCATCTTGAGTATCTTCTTCACAATCCAGAAGAAGGGAACGATGGTGGCAATCATTCCATGGTGTCCCTTCAATCAACATTGATTGTACAATTCCTTCGTCGGTTCCATGCACTCGCGACCAAGGATCTGAAGGGGTACCATATTCTCTAGACCTATCTACCCAAATGCTTGACGAGCGTTGATTCGGGTTTGCCTCCCATGCTAGAAACATTGATTGCTATAATATTTCTATTGGGCTTGGGGGCAAAACCATTGCACGATCCATGTTGATATCGTTTTCTGAAATCTTTGTGGAAGATATCATATTGCAGGTTCCTATCGATGCTACTTCCGCCAGATTGATTGAAGGTGGAAGAGCGAAAGTTCCCATTAGTATAGGATCTTTTAGTAGGCCTACTCTGATATTCTGAAGCGAATGGGGGCTTCCATGGATCATGGGAATGCTTCCTGTAACTTGAGAGCCATTAGGGAGGAAGTTTTGTTGATCGACGATTGTAATCCCTCCTTGAAAGGGAAATGCAATCTTTCTAAAATAGGTCGACACAACAGTTGCCATGGCATATATCCACGGTCTTCCTAGTAGGATGTTGTATTCAAGATTTCCATCGATGACTTCAACATCTATTTCTACTGTTTTTCCCCCTAGTTCAACCTTCAAGTTATTTAGGATACCATATGGGGTATATGACCTTCCGTCGAATGCTTTTAATGTCGTCGAAGATCGCGACAAGGTTGGAGATCCTAAAGTTTTCCAGCAACTCATCGACATAATACATGTAGATGCCCCCTCATCAATAATTGTTCGATGAACAGTTTTGTTGAGGGATTTCACTTGAATAAGGAAAGCTAGTCGAGCTGGTAACTGAGGATCGTATCCTTTGTGGTAGAAGGATACAAGATTGGAATCCTTAGGATCAACCCCACCAATTGCTGATAACAAAGCCTACCTTTGGGATGGGAAATTTTGTAGCACTTCAAGAGTCGACATAGCGGATGGCGATTGGGCCAAATCTTCCACTATGTTATAATGTTGCGCTGCTCTAGTGCGAGGATTAAACGTCGACTTGTGTACTACTCCCTTTGGCGGATTTATTGTTAATTCAGGAATGATGGGTGGTACAACTTTTGTCGAAGTTGTTGTCGAACTACTTGGTTGATCTTTATCCTTGTCGTTCGACAGCTGCGGATTCCCGTAATCTTTGTTCCTTGTTGAAATCAAAGCATCATTTTGCTGCTTCAAAATCGACAACATTAGCACTTGCGACGGGGAAGAATTTCCACTATCAACCAGATTTGTTCCTGGATTCGGAAACGGATCAGTTAACACAACTGAGGTTTTCGAACTCTTAAAGAATCTTTTAAGCTCAGCTCTGTACGGACATTCCGCTGTCCGATGATCCTCATCACATATTTGACATGGATATTTCAGTTTCCTATTTCCAGGAGGGTTTGAAGAAGTTTTTTCAGGAGATGACTCACCCTGTTTCTTCTTCTTCCCTTTGCTTTGTTTCTTCTTGCTTCCTGGTTGTTTGGTTTCTTTGCCCTTATCTGTCGATACGACATTTACTTCCGAAGCAAGAATTTCGTCTTTTGCATTTTGATCTGAAATCTTACGGGCTTTCTTGGACGTAGCCTTTGTCGATTTCGTGTTTGTAGCGCCAATCACGCCATCGCCGGCGTGAGAGTCATTGTTTGATTTAGGAGGAGGAGGAATTGAAAATTCCGGTCTAGGGGCGTCAGGTATTTTGTCGTAGAGCGTGCCAGACTGAGTATAGACCAAGTCTAGATATTGCGCACGAGCGATAACTTGCTCCTCCGTTACGACTCCCCCCTTCGCCACATCTTCCGTTATAGCAGGAAGTAACGACTTGATAAACCATTCAGCTAATAGCTGATCGGGAACGTACGTTTTTACCATCCTACGACGACGTCGCCACTCATGTATATGATCAAATATGTGAGTGGCCGTTGTCTGTTTGAAGTTGGTTAGGATTTCCGTTCCTGTTTCATAGCTTATTGGTAATTGAAAATGGGTTAAGAAAGTCGTGGCTAAGGTACTGAAGTTGTCGAACGAAGCTCTAGGCAATTCAATATACCATTTTGCAGCTGGACCCGTTAACGTCCTCTGAAAAAGGCGAAGCCTTATTGAATCATCTTTTAGGGTGTTTGACGAACACCATAGATGAAATGTCATCACGTGATTCTATGGATATTCACCTAGATTTCCATTAAATTTAGGAATATCTGATGGAAGTTTATGAGGGATCGCTGGCCACCAAGGGGCGTAAGTAATTGGATCGTTTGTTGACCGGTGTAAATCAGGTAACTCTAAAGTTGCCACGAATGGCAACTGTTGATTCAGGTTAGGTGAAGCATACCCAGGATATGATGGAATTGCCTGAGCAGTTGGCCTTTGCATACCAGCATAATGTAGTTGATGTTGGTATGACTGATACGGTTGGTGGACATGACCATTGTAAAGTGGTTGATTTTGACCGTTTTGAATGTACGGCTGTCCACTGTTCGCAAAGATCTGCTGCTCAGAACCTTGGTATACTTGTTGGAATTGTGGTTGTTGATATTGCACCAGCCACGGTTGTGAAGCCATGTTATGTTGCGCTATACTAACTGTTGGACCAAGGTGTGGGGTAATTGTACCCGTTTGGACCTGTGTCGCCCCGCCAGTCGGCAATTGTGGTTGAGTCACAGGGTCAAGGGGCTGTTGCATTACAACCTGAGAAATCTGAGGTTGACATACAACAGGCAGCGTTTGAACTTGTGACACTGTCACAATAGCTGGTGTAGTCGGGATGTTCGACATAGGTACACATTGTTGCATAAAATATACAACTCTTGGTTGTTGGGGTAGTATAGGTATCCAAACACTTGATGTAACTCCAGTATAACCTGAATACTGTTGTGAACTCCCGTATGGATATCCTCCCGGAGGGGGTAATGAAAGGGCATACTGCCCCCCATACGGTGGCAATCCGGAACTCAAAGGGATTGTCTGCCCTTGGGGACTGGATTGCCCAAATTGACCTCCAAATGGATCAATTTGGCGAGTCTCAACATAAGAGTTGCCGGATATTATTCCGGAGGAACAAACAGGAACGAACCATACTGTCGAAATAGCCCCTGGATGGACTCCTTCTAGCGGTTGTGAGCTAGTCGGGACAGATGGTACGCCGGCAAACATTGTCGGAGTGACGGCAGGGAGTTCCGCTGTCGCTGTGTCAGTCGACACAGTCCTAGATGTTGACGGTTGTTCAAACATTTTGAGTCTATCCAAAAGATTACCTAGCGATTCTACAGGAACTTCCACTGGTGGTAGACTAACTTCTGATGTCGAAGGAAATAGAGTGACCCCGACTCCAAAATGTGTTGGAGTACTTGCTTGCGGATCTTCTACAATTTCCTCTATCGCAATCAAACCAGGTGGAAGGGGAAGACCGTCAGGTCCGTAAAATATTTCTGGTGCCGAAGAAGGGGTTGAATCGACAGTGACAGATGTTTGAGGAGCAAGACTTTCCGAACCGGTTGCAGATGGAACTGGTTCAGTAACACAAGTGTTTGCTCTCAGACTAGGATTAGTATCACTGTCCCTCTGTGGCTGTTGAACTTCTTCTGTAGAGGCAGGGTTTCCAGAAATGTTTGGAGTAACCGGAACCTTGGATGTTGTTGGAACACTTGTTCTAACTTTAATAGGAGATTTCGAACCGGTTAAACGAGTTCGCTTTGTCCATACTGTTTTCGATTCCGGAGACAAAGACGGTTGACTCGTAAGCCTCTGCGAATGACGGGGTTTCAATTGACTTTCTTCCACGATTGCGGATTACTCGATCAACTAAAATACAACAAGGGAAATGTGTTTCCGAATTAAATGAATTTTAGACGCTTTAGACACAACTTGCTTTTTCAATTTTAAAGAGTCGAGAAAAAGCAAAAGATGACTCTAGTTGCCTTCGATGTTTTAACGAGCCCGAAGTGACAAATGCTCGGATGGACTTTTTCCGTTATAGAGTCTGAAAAAGGCCAAAAGGAACTGCTCTGGAGATCTAGGTAGAGGGTGTGCCAAACTTTTCGCAAAACCGCAGAATACTTTTTAAGGTACGGGCGGTCAATCTTCCCGAATGCTGTGTTCAGTGCATTGCGATCAGTAGGGCGGCCGACACGGCTTCCTATGGATAAAGGTTTTATGCCTATAGGGGTCTCCCAATATATACTCGACGGTACGTGGGAGCACAATCCGTACTGGCGCTTATCGTCTCTCAGGAGGAATCACCCAACCATCAGCGAGATCGACAGTCACCAGGTTTTACGACGCCGGAACACGTCTCTAGCCTATACCTCTATGTTGTGCGTTAAGTTACAAAGCGTTGTTAAGTTCATTCAATTTATTTTAGGTTGATCTTTCTTAGAAGTTTGCCTTTTTGGATCACCACGAGATGTATATACAATTCCTAAATGCAGTCTAAAGATGATAAGCAAGCATTTATCTCTTTTCAACAATGAAAATCCTAGCTACAAGGGGAAAAGAAAGACACAAACTTTTCTCAAAGAGCATAGAGCACACTATAAATGCACTTTTCCTAAATCAAACCATACAAACTATCAATATGCAAATGCACAAATGCATGTATTTGTTTTCGCTTTCTTAATATTGATTCCTAAAAAGAAAGCTGTTGTACAAAATTTGAATTCGATTTCAAGTGAAAACACAAACAAGTTTCTTTTTGAACTCAAAAAGACAATTACGACACTTTATGATTTTGAAGTAAACACTTGTTTCGACACTAGAAATTCATAAATTCAAACCAAAAGACAAAAGTAAAAGCGCAATCAACTGTCAACAGCAAACAAACTTACTCCTAAGATCAAAACGACACTTACGAAAGGTCTAGATCTAAAGGCGACAGTATGACTAGTTTACTTTTGTAATGGGAAACTGCAAATGATGTAACAAATACACAAAAACAAATACAGTTTCTTTTATACAATTGAGGTAGAATTAAGGCAGAGAAAAGGGGTTTTCAGATAGGTACACACACTGATAACAGGCTGCAAAAAACAGAGATAAAACTTAACACAAGGATGCAAAGAACCACAGCTGCACAGGGCAAAGGCTGATCAGTGCACCTGCAGCACAGAGAAACTGAATTGCAACGCAGGTAGCCCTCTCGGGACCTGCGTTGAAATGCAGAGTCTCTTCACAGAGCCTACGCTGAAGCAGAAACAAGAATTGTCTCTGGGTTCTGGGTCACGGTTTGCAGTTTGATCTGAGGTTTTTGGCCAGATAAAAGCTATCAATAAGTTACGATTAGGAGGATGATTTAAAGGAGGACTAAGAGCTATCACAAAGGGCAGTTAGAGCATTTGTGGATCAGCTTGTTCAGATCATAAACAGGCCCAGTGAGTGGACTAGAGTGGCAGATCTCTACTTTGCATTTGTAAATGGCAAATGCAGTTCGATTCAGCACTCCTAAGTTTATGAGAAGAACAACAATAGAAACACAAATAAACTAACTAGATACAGTCCCCAGCGGAGTCGCCAATTTATTGTTGGGAAAAGTATCTATTCAGAATGCCCCTATCCCACTCTAAGGTGTGATTGTGCCTTAGCAACAAACAAGGAAAACTACTTGAGTATTTCTTCTTTATGAAATGTAAATGTGGAGGAAGGATGTAACTAACCTGTGTCTTTCGCTAGTTTGTTGATCCAATCGCTCCTCTCTTCAATGGCTCCCAGCTCCCTGCTCCCTTACCGGCCCAGCTTCACCGAATTCCTGCAAGATCACAAGAGAGAGAAACTACACGAAGATATAGATATACATTCATAAAAAGCTCAAGATCAGATTAAGCTAAACATGCAGATATCACAAAACATCATTGATACACAGCATGTAGGAGAAACTCAAATAGTTTATTGATAGAATAAGAAAGTCCAAGAGGAGATACAACCAAGTGAGTTCTGATCCAGCATCTACCTCCCAGCAAAGGAATCCCTTCCTCTCCTCCAACAAATCATAAATCACCCAATGTACTAATCTCAATCTCAAACCAACAATAATTCTCTGCAAAGTACAAAATTCCAGCCTCTGGATCTCTGGGATGAGGGATCCATATATAGATGTAAGCAGAGAGGATGAGTCATCTTATGTTTTTACTTGTGGCTTCTCTCTGTCAGTTCTTGCTTCCACTTGGAGACTGAGAGCCTCTTATTCATCACTTGGTCGAATTCAGTGAGGCAAGTGTCATTGGAGAAGATTCTGGAAGCTTCCATGGTCTTTCCACCTCGTTGAATGACTCTGCCACTTGTCCTTTCCCGCTCAACGCACCTGGGTAGTGCATTCAAGTGTGTTGCAACGCACCTAGACAGCGTACTGGGGTGCTTTGCAACGCAGGCAGCTAGTGGAGCACTTGAATTGATCCTGAATTGACTGTTTCTGAGTGGTTTTTGGTGGAGAACTTCTGGGAGAAGCTGTCATTAGTTGACCTTGTTTCTTTAGGAGATGTAACAACATCTTTAGGGACTTTGGATCCCTTGGATTATGGACATTTCATGCTTATAGCTGTAAGGCACAAAAATGTTTATAACACTCACTCTGGCCTGCATGGCTTTACTAGACATATATAAAGACCAAATTGATTAATCCCTAGACCTAATGATCGAAAATAACTTTTGTCCATTAAAGGACCAGACCTTGACTGTCATGGAATTTGGTGATCATTCACAAAAGAGCTAATCCAACAGGAGCCAGACATGAGGGGAAATGACTAGCATGACTTTTTCCGTCAGATTATGGCATGCTCCTAGCAGAATGCAGCTGGGTGAATGGAGCGGGACTCCTAAAAATGAAATGCATAAAGAGTTTTGATCTCTGATGGAGGACTGACCAGACCGACTCTAACATTGGCTCCAATGGGGGATGGTAGCTCCTTGGAGGTGCCAAGAATAGCAAATATCTGGAAGAGCTAGACAGTGCCTTCGTCCATTGGGCTATGGAGTCCATTACTCCGACAAAACAACATGACTCAATTTATTAACTGAAACTTGACTCAAATTGACTCAATGCAAATTGAAATGACTGAAAAAACTGACTCAATGCAAAAGGAAATGACTCTTGACTGACTTAACTAAAACAAGAACTGACAAAACTTCTTCAATGGCAGCAGTCCATCAAGATTCAAGGGTTTCAAATCATGATGACAGCCACCTGCGTACTAATGCAATATGTACAATCATGTGTAATGTGTCTTCCAATGTAACCAATCAAGTAGATGCCTCCTTGTTTGATTCTCCGGATCAGATCTGCTGGTCAACAACAGATACTGGTAACTGGGCCTCCAAAAACATAATTGACCATGATCCCCTTCATCAATGAATACTGCAATAATCACCTTCACTACTGACTGCAACAAATCTGCCATTGGATCCTGAAAAACATGAAGTCTTTCCTCCTGCTGAAAAAACAAGGTATCTTTTTCTCTTGATTCTGGTCTTTCTTCATAAATAAGAGTATGCTCATGGTCTTCAAAAAATTCTAAACAAATAGGTGAGCAGATTTCCTCTTCAAAGAACATTTCAAAACATGAGACATATGAGGAAGAGTCTGAAAGGGAATCCTAAATGGTCTGGTCTGCTGAAGTCTGAATATATTGTAGGTCATCTTCATATGATATGACAACCAGATTGTCTTTGCATTCATCAATCATGAGAAAAGAAACCTCAGATGATTCTTGAAACCCAACACAATCATTTATATCATCTACCATAAATTCACCCAGAGCTTTTTCACTTACTTGAACAAAGATCTCATCTCGCCGTTCATAGAGGGACTGAGCTACCTCGTCATGAAGGTCTAGTTCTGGTGAGATAAGGTCAGTTAGATCTGTACCTCTGTTTTCTCCATTTGAGGCAGCCTCAACCATGCAACTCTCTTTTTCCTCCTCACCATCTGTCTCTTGATCTTATTTATCATCCCCATTATCTGAGATTGGAACATCATTTTCTTGCATATCATCTTTTATTTCCACCAGATCTGAAACAAAACTTCTTCTTTCATCATTTCCAGCCATATGGAAATCTTCAGCTTGCTGATCTATAAAGCTGCCCATAGGATTGTTGTCCTTTTCAGAAGAGGAAAAATTTCCACCATCACCTTCTTGACCAGGTGTACACTGCAGATCTGTGTTAACTTGAGCTGGAACATGACTGTTCAAGAGTTGATCTATTTCATCTTCAGACAAAGGAGATATGGCTTTTCGTTTTCTCTTGCACGAACAGTGATTTTATTCAATATTTTGAAGTGGAGAAGTGTACAAATTTTCCTCAGACTGCTGATCCATTTCATGTAATTCATGTTGACTGTCAAGATGCAAAATTCCTTCATTTTCCACTATACAAAGATCTTGATTCTGCTGCAACGTTTCCTGAGCATCTTGATGGGACTCCTCTAGTTTCTCTTCATGTTGCTGAAATGGATTCTCGTACAAGGCTTCCATGATCTCATCATCCATAAAATTATCATCCTCATAGTATTTTTCAAGGCTTTCAATAAAAGTAGAAGCATGTTTGCAACAGTCATGAACTAGATTTAATGATGGATAAGATTCTTGATATATTTCAATGAACAGGGCATGAAAATCCTTTAAACAGTAAATACAAGCAGGCGAAAAACTTTCATACCAAGATTGGGCTTCACCTTCCAGAGTGGCCAAGAATATCTTCATCAAGAAATCTTCAGGAAAATCAACCTTCAACTTGCGAATATGCATGTGAAATCAAACTAGATGTAAATCAGTGTCCTTCTTACCATCATTCTTAAACGTAAGAAGATTTCTTGACCAATCTACCTTCGGAATTTTATTTGGAAAACCTGGGATGTGATCTCGGCTCATGGGAGCGTATCTTCTTGCAATCCGCTCCATTTTGAAAATCTCAAAGCTACTGATCTCTCTGTAGTGGAGTCACCATGAAGGATTGATTGCTGGATTCTTCAGTGAATGGAGTCGCCAGGTGAATGATTTCAGCCTTCTTATGTCTGATCATTGTTCACCACCAACAATCAGCTCTAAACTTAAGATATGTACGAGGGCAAAACAATCTTCAAGCAAACCATTTTCCTTCCCCAGTGGAGTCGCCACTATGTTAGCACCTAAATCTGCCTTAGGCTAAAGGAAGGCAAAATTCAGGGTAACCACAAACCACGCTCAGTTTGGTAGCTAGCCCTACCAGAACAAGGGAGGTCTCTCTCCGAGTCACGCTCAGCGAATAAGTAAACGGAATGGTCTGAGATGACTAACAGTGAAATATTGATCTTAGGCTAGTAAGTAAATATCGATATAAGAAGCAATTTTTTATGAATGACTGAGTTTCTGGGATGGTATGGGACCAACAGACAACAATGAGTAGATAATTTAATACAAAGGCACAAATTACTTCGTGAGGCAAGGCAGGCGGAAAGTATAGCAATTTAGTTTGAAATAACACGGAATGGAGGAATTTCTTAGGAGGGTGAAAATGGCATAAGTACATGAATCCTTTTCAACAGAAGAAGAACACAGAACATGAAATTTTCCCACAGGCAGAGCAATAAAATGAATTCTACCTTATCTAACTTAGAAAATTTCACTGGAAATGAATATGAAATGAACTATGAAACATTACGAAATACATATGAAACATAAGAGACACATTTGCTACACTCACAACCACATGAATCTCATGAAACAGAGCCGTTGCCTTTCATTAATCCTCTGTCAAAATATACAATGAAGAACTGAGTTTCTCTCCCACAGTCTCCCAGAAATTACAAGCCAACCAACCCTTTGAAAATAGTTTTCATACAATATATAGAATGTGCCATGAAGAGATAGAACGCCCAAGGGTTGGGGAGTTACTCGAATTATTACAAAATGGAGGTGGAAAGCCAACCATTAGCTATAGGTGTAGCATTACAAACATGACAAATGGCTTGGGTGACTGTTTTCCTTCCTTTGCCACTTGGATAGAAGCCAATCTGGAGTGAAAATACTTTAAATGCTGCCATAGGTGCCAAAAAAGTGAAGTGTAGATGAGCGGGCCCACTTGGAGAAAGTCGCGAATCGAAATTTCGCGAAACGGAGGTGAAATTGGCCTTTTTTCTTATATGCGTCGCGCCATTTTCTATATGCGTTGCGCCACTTTGGAGCCTATTTTGAGGCACTTGCAGGAGTCCAAAATGTGCCCAAGTGTGCTTGTTGGAAATCCTATCCTGTCTACTTTCCAACCCAAGTAGAATTTCTGAATTTGGTGCTCATTTTCCCCTCCAAATCTTCATTCTCCCAAGACTACTTCCTGTGTGTCAAAATAGGGGCAGAGAGGTCATTTTTTGGGTGTTTTTGACCTCCTGGAGACTCAAATCATGCCTAAATTTCTTGTCCAAGCACCAGTAGTCGTGATTTTTCATGTTGAATCCAAAAATGCAAGCCATTTCCAATTTGGAGCTCCCAATTCTAAGCGCGAGAAAAAACCTGTGTTTTGACCAAAAAATTACCATGTGACCAAAATTGCCCCAAATTTCTTGAAATTTGGGCTGGAGATTCTTTATGAAGTGCTATGCTATGCCAAAGAAGCTTCAACCAAGATTCGAAGCTGATCTTACTCTTTTGCCTCTTTTGTTGCTTTGCTCAATTTTGCCTTCAAGCTCTTTATCCGGGCCTTTGCACTCATATTTCGTGCCATGTAATGGAAAGCCATGTGTCTCAGTAAGGCATGGTCCTTGTCAGCCTTGTCTAGCAGCCTCTCCAAGTGCATGTTAACTCTCTTGAGATTGGCCTCCCGGTCCTCATTGATCTCTTGCTCCAATGACGTGAGCTCAACTCTTCTCCTTTGTGCATCTTGGCGATGCTCACGAATGTTTTGTAGCTCCATGATCGCTCGCTGATCCTCAAGTTGTTTGTTCCTCTACTCCAGATATTTCATGTTCCATTTGGCTCTTTCTAAATCAAGGGACAAGGCTTCAATCTCTGATTTCTACTCCTAGATGATCTCTCTAAGCTCTACATTTGTCGGTTATGTATCTGTCTCATCACCATGAAGGAGAACGAATTCGGTCTCTCGTTCACCTGATAGGATTACCTAAAGGCCCCTCATCATGCATTGGCTCCTTACCTCTGACCTGTTCCTGTGTCATCAATGCCGGAAGTGAGGCCCCTTCCACCGAGGGTGGAGATAACACTCGCTTTGCCGCTGCAAACAAATGTCTACTGCCTCTCTGATAGGTGATGAATACTCAGGGCATAATAGCAGTCTCATGGCACTCATACTAATAAGAAGGACCACCTATCTCATGCTCTACCTCTGATACTACCTGTGGACTGCTGAAGAAGTCACGGGAGATGAAGTCCTCCCAAGCAATGCCCTGCAATCCCAACTGATGATCCACCAAAATCTGGATAAGAGCAAAGTGATAAACACTGTTAAGTTGCTGCTGAGGGGTCTTATGCTGCATGAAAGTGTTCATCCTCTCTATGTTCCTGCAAATGAAAAATGGGAGGTTCATCATCCGCACCCTGGTAAAGTGCATGAGCAACCTGATGTGATAGGCATATAGACGAGAGAACCTCCCCTCACAGCTGAAGTACTTCATGATCAACCTCATGAGTGGAGCATACTCATTTCTCAAATATCAGAATGGAAAGACTCTTGTGAGCTGCCTCAAACAACTGGCCTTAATGTAAGGCTCATAATGCTACCTATCCACCTTCTTCTTCTTATGCCACTGTTCTCCAACATTTGGTATGCATGTTGCCACTGAGATAGTTTCGAGTGTCAATGTGAAGGTGACCCCGGCCAAGATAGACTGACCTCCATGGAGGTGAAGCGCAAAAAGATGGGCCAACTCATGATGAACTCTAACATTAGCCACCATTTGACAAAATTCAAAACATGCTAGGTGCTGGAAACATGACATAGCAAGAGGGCATGCCTGCAATTCAGTGAGGGTGTTTGGCTCATCCCTAACATGTTTCCCACTCTTTTGATGTCTCCTGGGAGCCTATTCTTCTGGGGATGTATCACTTTGAGTCTCCACCTCATACTCTAATGAACCCTCAGATGCCATGGCTGTTGTTTATGTACTGTGCTTGGACTGCCCTTTGATGATGGCGAAACTAGGTGTTGTTGTGATATCTGCCACCAAGGGGAACAATGAAACAAAAGGGAGTATTAGGAGGGGATTAATGTGATGGGAATAGGGGTTATGGGGAGAAGTTTGTCTAGGGATATGTAGGGGGTTTGGGTATTTGATAGGGTAGGTTTTTGGGGTTTTGGGGTGTTTTGTTGACAAATAAGAGGAGGGGAAAGGGAATAGGGTTTGGTAGTGTTTTAGGGTAGGGATAATGGGAAAAATTATAAATGGAGGATAGGGGAAAATGGTGGTTGAAAATGGAACCTTGGCTTCAATACCACAAATATGCAACCCTAGCAACAATGGCCTTTGGTGTTTTCTTGTGGTTGACTTTATGAGTTTTGCTGCATTTCAAACATTGCCATAAACCATCATATCATTTATAAAATTTGAGGAAAAAGTCATGTCATAGAGCCTACCTGTCAATTTGAGGGGCTTCACAAAAAATTTGGGGAAGTTTGGCACTGTTTTGGCGCTTTGTTTGTGTGCGCCGCACGCAAAACCCAGTGCGCCGCGCCCTGGGTGTGCGTCGCACTCGTTGGAAAAATATACTGAGGGCTGGCTCTGTGTGCGTCGCGCCCGTGTGTATATGCGCCACGCCCTGAAAATCGCCTCCAACCTTGCTCCAAACACGCATGATGCGCACTCAAAGACTTTGCAATGTTTCCCTATGCCTTGATTTGCACAATTAATTTGATTTTGGTGGAAACTTGTATATAAAGACTTGGAAGTCATGGGTTGAATTTTTTCTTCTTCAAAAACCCATTTTTCTAATGTTATGTTTTGACACTTTTTCGTTGACTTACAACAACACTGATTTTCACTTTCCCTTTGAAATTTTAGCTCAAATGATGAAATTTTCGGCACTCTTTGCAGGGATTGCACGACAGGACATTTGGCCACGGAAACCATGCCTGCATATGAAGAAATAAATTGACGACTTTTTTGAAAATTTTATCACCAATGACACTGTTTGACTTTTCTTCAAAACAGAGTTTTGAAGAACAGTCGAAGTTTATCAATATGATGATGAAACTATCTGAATCATTACTTTGTAAGGGCCTCACTCTGGCCTGCATGGCTTTACTAGACATATTTAAAGACCAAATTGATTAATCCCTAGACCTAATGATCGAAAATGACTTTTGTCCATTAAAGGACCAGACCTTGACTATCATGGACTTTGGTGATCATTGACAAAAGAGCTAAGCCAGCAGGAGCCAGACATGAGGGGAAATGACTAGCATGACTTTTTCCGTCAGATTATGGCATGCTCCTAGCGGAATGCAGCTGGGTGAATGGAGCAGGACTCCTAAAAATGAAATGCATAAAGAGTTTTGATCTCTGACGGAGGACTGACCAGACCGACTCTAACACTGTGAGTTGACCGTTCTTTGTCTCCCTACTATTCTTCTATCCTCTACCTTTTTCCTAATTATTGATCATCTTCATCCATATTTCAAATTGTTTGTGAAGTTTCTTGATGGGACCTTATGACAATATTCTCTTATTTTTGAGGAGTGTCTATGAAAGGAGGTTGAGAATACTAAATTACTTATGGTGCTTCCATCTAGAGTACATGCGGTTTAGGTTCCCAATTATATTTATTTTCCAACTTTTCTATATCCATTTTCGTCAAATGTAGATATGGAGTTGATCCATATTTTGTTATTTTATTTGAAATAATCATACAAAGGTCATAAGCCCAGGATTCCCACTATGAGATATTCATTTCCTTTAACATTCCATTTCCTGTAGAGTTTCTTTCATATTAACCATAAATTCCCCAACCTCCTTTAATTTAAAGGTGGCTTATTTCATTTTTGATACAAATTGCACTAGATCAAATTTTAATATTTGCCTAATATAAGTTAGAGATCCTCATAGTCATAAAAATTGTTAGTTGGTAAGGAGAGAATTAAAAAACATGAGTCTTGATCTCAGTATGGTGTTGGAAAAGATATTAATCACCAAACTTTGTGTGTGGACTTAGCTGAATGAGCTTTTTAATCTTTGGAAAAAACCTATGGGGAGACTCTTCATAAATGACATAATATACCATTGACATAAATTTATTAACCAACTTAGAAAAAACAATATTTTCAAGATGATTTATAACTATAAAAGTCTAGT
The DNA here is from genome assembly GCA_031772625.1 of Pinus tabuliformis. Lineage (NCBI taxonomy): Eukaryota > Viridiplantae > Streptophyta > Pinopsida > Pinales > Pinaceae > Pinus > Pinus tabuliformis. Next base: position 911,333,535 of record CM062818.1, on the reverse strand, counting down.
AAATAACTGAGGATGTGTTACTAATATAATAAAACGAAGGCTTGAAAAATTCTTAACTTGAAAATACAGAAATAAATAAACTAGATAGGATTGGAACTTGAAACTCCTAGTTACATTACATTGAGTCAACTGAAAGTTTATTATATCTGCTAAATATTGAATATGAAGAAATATAATTAAAGGTTTATTTAACGGACAAAGGGAAGACATAAGACCCAATATTGTTTCATCAATTTTCTCATCATGGTCATACCCTAACAAGCAACATATCATAGAAATGATTTGTTTTGAGATGTCCATGAAAATGTTGGTGCTGTAAGGTGGTGTATTTTTTGGAGTAGAAGCATCTGCGGCGAGGAATGATTGAATTGGGGTTACTTTCTCTTTACTGGATAATTCATGATATGAAGTGATTAAAGTTTCTTCTTGTAATATTTAGGTTTGATGAGGTAAGATCATTTTGAGCATTTCAAGAATGGACTCAAGGTTTAATAAGAAAAGAATAATCCCATTCAAGATATCACAATTATTTTTCTTAAGAAGTAATTTTGAGCACACAATACAATGAATTTTGGAAATGGGTAAGTCTATATAACAATGAAACTATCCAAATGGGATTCCAAGGCATGAAAATCGCCATGGAGGTCACTGAAGTAGTTTAAAGCTTGCTGATGTAACTCATATATATCATATTTGTTATACGAGATTTACGATTGCAGACAAAGGTATCTCCCCTAGGTTTGGTAGCTAACCTAGAACAACAGAGAGACAAGGAACCCAATGCTTTCCTTAAAGTAGATAGATGAAGATATGAAGCCTACCTAGAATCCATCGTGGGATTCACTCCTTCTTTAGCTTGAATGCTCCAATTCCATCTTTGATTGCCAAAATTAGAACCTACATAGTCAGATAACACAAGCGAAGAAACTACGAGATCTATGTGGTATCATCTAAATACTCTATCCAATAGATCAACATGGTATTGAAATACATCAAATAACAACGTCACATATAGGAAAATAGAGAATTATTTGCATTAATATAAATGGAAGGAGTTTACAACCATAAATAGGTGTTGATCTTGTAGAAGAGATCCTCCAAGGTTGACTTGTCATTTCCTATTCACAATGTGCACCTCCAATCACCCTAGATTCATGAAATGGACCTCTCACTACAACAACATAAAGGTAGAATCACTCTCCAAAAGAAACCCTCTTGCATATGGAAGGCTATAAATATATAGATGAGCGAGGTAAGTTGAGAGTTCTTATCCAATTACTAATCTAAGGTTTTAGATCCACCTTAGATGGGAGGATGGGATCAAAGGATAAGGGATAGAAACTCCAAAGTAGGGTAGGATAGGATCCAAATGTTTTATCTGAGATAAATGGTTGTAAAAAGTTCTGGAAGCTTCGGGAATTTATCTCTTTATCCCAAATTTATAGAACCAACGCATGTGCAAAGGGGAGCAACCTACAGATGATCAACGCAGGCCACAGTGGAGCAACCTGTAGGTGAATGTTGTCTAACAATAGGTCAGGGAGCGTTGATCTCTAAAACTGGCTTAGATGATGCAGTTTCAAGTAGAAACTCTAGGGAATGAAAGAGGAATTCTTATGGATTTATGTAAGATGATGAAAAGGGCGAATATGATGTTGATTGATCCCATTAGGAGATGTATTGACTAGATGTGACAGAATGGCCTATAAAAAATCTCCCCCTAAAACACAAAGTCAGAAATGGCGACTGATGACTAAAGTGATGTACCTTGTGGTAAGTCAGGATCAAGACAAACCGACGAGCTTCATCTGTTACAATACATTTTCATCATGACATCTTTGTCGCTGAGGGAGACATACCCATACTCATCACATAAGCTAACATAACATGTACAATGATAAAAATAAACATCCCCATTGACAACTTGTGGAACCATAATTGGATGACTATTTGTATGATCATGGCCATCATACATTGTGATCTTTGTATAACTCCTGAAATTGCAACTCGAATGGATGAAACTTGATTTGTTGTCTTCTATCTCCTTCACACGACCAACCAACGCATGAGTCTAACCATGTGAATCAATGAGCTGAGGTCAAAAATGGTAGACACCATTTGATTACCGACTAATGATGTAATCTGTTAACATATGCGAGAGAAACCAACAATGATGTTAACGGCTCTAAAGGTACTACAATACAATCTGGATGGTTTGAATAAATGAGTTGATGTCAAACACCACACAGAGTATTTTGGTCAAAGGCCATTGATGTAAAACTATCGCCGAGAGTGAGGAAACTTGCCATTGATGTATGAAAGCACCAAAGTACCAAGGAATGTTTCTAAGTCAACTTCCTGGATAATGTGATGATGTCGACAGGAAGTGACCCGTCGCAGGAGGGCCTTGATGTATCCCCCATAAACGACATGAAACAGGTATCATGATTGAGACTTAATGGTGTTGATACAAAACTGGTCAGGAAAGGCAAACATGGAATGAAAGCTTAAGAGTATTGCAACGGATATCAATTGAATGACTTCTCTTGAACACATAAACGACACGGAATGGAGTTGGAAACATTTACCAAAAACCTAAATGGAGGCTCTAAAAATGATATGATAACCAAAAGACAAGAAGATTACCCAACCCAACATCCAAAAATATGAAGTGGAAGAGTGTCATTTTTAAGAGCAACTCGCTGCCATTAGAAATTGGAATACCCTATTTTCCCAATTTCGCCAACCATAATGGTTAATACCACTTTATTTTTAAAAAGGCTCGAGGAGGATAACATATGCTTGATTTGTAAGTTCATCCTTCAAATACATCCCTCAAAGTATATTTAATGAACCCATAGAAGAAATGGTTCAGCCTTGTCATGTTCGACAAATCCATCGTTGTTTGATGTTTTAACAAGTCTAATGAAGGTAAAACTTGACATCTTTTTCATGTTTAGAGAATTTGAAAAAGAGGTGAAAAAGAAAACTCCAGATGTCCCTTTTTTTAGATAGTCCCTCGAGTCCGAAAAGGTATAAAACAATACTCAAGAGAACCTCTTAGCCATGTTTGACTAAGGTATTCCTCTTTCGTAGATAGTCTATCTTAGTCCAAAAAAGGGTTAAACTTATACTGAGGAGATGTCTTTTAATTTATGTTTACAAGTTCTAAAAGACAAGTGTTGGGAAATATTTTCATATTTTGGGAGTCTGAAAAGAGCTGAAAGAGGACTCCAAGGGGTTCCTTTTTCGTAGGTTTATAGAGCCCAAAAAAGAGATAAAAGTATACTCCTTGGTCAAAATAACCTATTTAAAGCATGATAAAAACATGTTAACAACTGTCGACCTACTCAAAACATCACAAAAAGGATTAAACATACATGTTTCATAGTAAAAATGAAGCATATATAGGTAAAAACATTAAATATGAATAAAATAATGTGATAAATGACCATAAATACTCAAAATGACTATTCATTTCCACCATTTCACATTTACCTTCATCAATGAGAGTTCTGAGCCCATTTTTCCCTCGATCTTTTGTAGTTGATTGCGGCTAGTCCAATGGACCATTCTGAGTACCGTTGCTTCCAAGTAGGAGCTAAAATGCTTCGCTTTCTTTTCACGGTCCTTTTTTGTGATTTCATGAATTTTTTTTAAGGTTTTGAGGGCCCTAGGGTTCTAAGAACACTCCCTTGGACCAACACACCCCCCCACTATTGAAATTTATGTTTCATCTAGGCAGAATATTGCTGTTGGGAGAGGTGAAACACTCTATCTTGCACTATTGGGGTGTGTTGGGCATAAAATGCTAACCTTTTTTTTATCAATTTTCCCTCAAGTTTTGTCTTTTTTTTTTGCATGAAAAGGAGCCCAATGAATCTTTTGTTGACGTTTCAGGTGTTCATTAGTAAAAAATGGCATTGGAGAGAAAGAGAGCATGAGGAACATGATTTAAATGCAGAAAATGGTCCTTCTACCATCTAGGCACTAAAAAACTGTGGATTGCTAAAATTATTTTGGCTTCCTGTATGAGGTAACAGATGGATTGTTGAAATATCTTGTTCATTCATGGGATTTTAAGGCACAATAATTCAGGTTTGGGGAACAACTCCTCAAGATAAAGGTAGAATATATCTACTTTCTAACTATTTTAACTAAAAGGGGTGCCCAATCTCTCTCCTAGGTGGGAGAAGTGGTGGGGAGACAGTGAAATATTATATCACCACCTATTGTAGACTTGGAGCCCATCCAAGAAAGGATGTATATATAAACACAAAATATGTAACCCAATTACCTTTGAGAACGATCCTGCTCATTATCACGAGATTGGTAGGTAGCTCAACACTTCATGTAGCAAGTAAATCGTACATGCAGTATAGGGTGGAGTGTCTAGAGCCAACAATTTTCAACTGATGTGAGGGAGTTTTGGTCAGTATGAAGGAACAAATGAATAAATCAAGAGAGGGGAAGTTAAAGAACTTTGGCTATTGTTCGATCTTAGTGTATTTTTCTCTAGAATGAGTGCCACTACTTCAGCCTTAACATATTATAATCGAGCCTATTGATCCGAGGGCACCACAGATGAGGAGGTGGATATATCATATGGTCCAACATGCAGGTCCATTGGCGATCAACTTCTCACCAGCCTTCTTTGGGTGGCTGCATAGATAGTTCATCACAATTAATGATTATCCTTACACAGGGATAGATTTTCGTGATGATCCGAAGCTCGTGTCGCCTAAGGGTGAGAAATGTGATGCTTTAGGTAAAATATTTCGACCATTTAAGTTTTTGAAATTTTTACGATTTTTTTTGTGTTTTTTGATGTTTTCAGAGACTAAACTATTGATGTTTTCATACATATATTGGATTAGTTCAATCGGTAGTTGCTTCATATCTCCATCGTGTAGAGAGACAACCACATGAGGAGGCAGTGGAACCAATACAGGTTGTTGCGGTGGGATGAGATGCGCTACGTGATCTTGAGGTAACTAAGATTTTATCAGAGGTGGAGCACAACATGGAGGGGCTGACACATGAGATTGATGAGACGGAGGTTGACCATATTCCGATGCGACTTCAACAACACACTATCAGAGTTCCTAGTCATATTGGTCGATTACTATGCAAGATGGCTCGTGTAGTTTCATTTTACCATGAGCACCATTTATTTGTCTACTTAGATGTTTGCATGTGGTTTTTCATATGGGAGATGTATCCATACATGTCTCAAGACACAAATATATATATATAGATATATACATATTTTCAATGTTTCCTAGTTTCTATCATGCTTTCAATATGATGTGATGTGAATTGAAACTTATTTACATTCGTTGAAAATGTATATCTAAAACATAATTAGCTAGGGCATCTACTAATGTGTTTAGATTTCTAGAAATATGTTCATATCGTATGAAATCAAAATGTCTTTCCAGAAGATGTACTCTCAAAACCATGCGAAGGATGGAAAGATTTCTCACCGAATAAACATTAGCAAGTTGTAGTACTACGAGCTGTGAGTCAAGCTTGATGACTAAATGGTGGATACCATGTAAAATAGCATCAGATAGTAGCTCAACCACTACGCTATACTCAATGATGTTGTTAGTAGAGTGACCAATGAAAATCCCTTGCATACTCACTAGATCTCCATTTGGAGCAAAGATAACCCATTCCGCGAAGGAAGTACTACGACTAGCACCATCGGCATAACCAACATACATTTTGAGAGAGGTCAACATCTGTAAACCAAACGTAAAAGGGATCAATATAAACAGAAGGAAACTTTGAAAAGGCACACTACAAACACACTCAACACACCTATAGATAATATGTACACAATGTACTACACATGAGATCAAGCATAGTATTTTTTGAGGTACAACCCATTCCAAGGTTGCGCCAGTGGAACTCCATCAAAATCGACTAACTCATAGGCCCCTTTCATAAGTACTTGCTTGACAATGTATGGACCCATCCACATGCTTTGGAACTTTCATGGACCTAACATATCAGCCTCCTATTCATATAATAGAACCAGGTCTCCTTCCGAGAAGACACGAGGCTTGACATTTTTATCATATTGCGCCTTGACGTGTCTTTTATGAGCTTCGTTGGCTAAAGTAGCATCATGCTGAGTTTCATTCAAATGTAAAATATGTTCCTCCTCTACAGAAGTGGCAAGAAGAAGTTTGACAACTATTTTTAACGATGGAATTTCACATTCAATGGGGAGGATAGCTTTGAGACCATAAAACAAATGAAAGGGTGTGAATCTAGTAACATTCCTAATCGAGGTTTGGTATGCCCAAAAAATAGCGTAGAGAAGCAAGTTCTAGTCCGATTTGTGGACCCCTTCCATACATTGAAGCATATTCTTAAGAAATTTGTTAATAGCCTCAACTTGTCCATTAGCTTGAGGATAGTAGGGAGTGGAACTTTCATGTGAATGTCCTAGCTTAGCAGTTAGTTCGGTCATCATATGATTCCGGAAATGTTTTCCGTGATCCGTAACTATTGCTTGCAGAAAACCAAACCTATAAATAACATGATTGAAGAAAAAGTATGCATTCATTTTGGCCGTGTTGTTAAATGTAGGCATCACCTCAGCCCACTTAGTAAAGTAGCCAACAACGGCAATAATATAACAATGCCCCTCGATCGAGTGATGGTTACATGTCATAAAGTCGATACTCCATTTTGCAAAGGGACCAACAAATAAAATGGGATGAAATGAAGCAAGTGGAGCATGAACCTTATGATCATAGATCTGGAATGCATGACACTTTTGGACGATGAGGATACAATCGCAAAAGATAGTAGGAAAAAATTAACCAGTGCGTAAGATCTTCTGCGCGGTAGAGTAACTAGATAGATGTCCCCCACATGCCCCTGAGTGGCATTCATTAAGGACTTTCTTGGCATCCTCAAGGGTAAGGCACCTCCGTAAGATCGTATCAATACCACGACGATAAAGGTTGTCACTGATGATAACATAATTTCGGCTTTGGTATCGAATACGTTGTTGCTCAGAGTGAGAGATATTAGGTGGGAAAGTCTAGGTCTAGAGATAGATTAGAAAATATCCATACCATGGGTCAGATGATGAAATTAGAAACAATGACTCGTTAGGGATATAATCTTCAGATGTAGATTCAGAATTAGGGGAAGGAAGATCACACATTAGCTCGGTGAAAACTAAGTATTTCTTTGACTTGGACTTGATGAACTCTAAGCCGAACTCCCGCAAAATAATGATCCATTTAGAGTACTTGTGATCCAGGTGGATATTGGTGGCCACCCACCAATTCTACTTGGACCCCCACCATTGCTTCTTTCAGTTTTTCAGTTTCCTTAATTGTAGCACAATTTACTATTTTTAGCAGTTTTTCGGGTCCTAAACTTCCAGAGCCGCTTTGAGGCCCTAAACGACATTTTTTTGGAAATCTACTGCCAACGATTTGTTGTCTAAAATCATCTTTTCCATCATAGTCCTCGAAGAGATCTTTTCAAACTCACTAAATCCACAACCTTCCATCCTCAAACTAATGGCTAGACAGAGGTTGTCAACAGGATGATCATACACATTCTGCACATGTACAACTCAAAACATCCACGCACATGGGACGAGAGCCTCCCCTATGTTAAACATAGCTATAACCGGGCTCTCCACAATTCGACTGGCCACAACCCTTTTCAGGTGGGCTTGGGATTCCAGCCACTATGTCCCATTGATGTGGCCATGCCGTTTGCAGCTACTCACGCATATTTGGCTCATGTTCAGTCCGAAATAGATAAGGCAAACAACTTCATTGAGAACATCCAACATATTCGCGAGAGGTCCATGAAATTCTGGAGAAATCAAACGCCAAGTACAAGCAACGACATGATCAACATCAGGTGCCACACAACTTTCAGGTGGGCAACAAATTCTGGTTGCATTTGCAAAAGGAACGCCTTACCGGAGCCTATTGGAAACTCAGACCACTCCGATATGATCCTTACACCATTAACAAGGTTGTGGGAGACAATGCATTTGAGCTCAACATTCCCCCATTCCTTGGCCTGCACCTAGTGTTCAATGTGTACCACCTTTGGCCATACTTTCCACCATTACTAGACACATACAACATTGCAGAACAACTCACACTGACAGAGTTAAATCCAGATTGCATGGAACAAGCTACAACTGATCGGATCATGGACACACAGATCAAGCACACTCACCAACAAAATATCCAAATGTATCAAGTTGTCAAAGCAGGACAAATCCTTCACCAGGGCAAGTGGCTCACCAAGGACCAAGTTTAGCAGAAGTTTCCTCATCTCATGGAGGAACTCAACGCAATGAGGACTATTGCTTTCTAATGGGGGAGGAAGGATCCAGGTGGATATTGGTGGCCACCCACCAATTCCACTTGGACCCCCACCATTTCTTCTTTTAGTTTTTTCAGTTTCCTTAATTGTAGCACAATTTACTATTTTTAGCAGTTTTTCTGGTCCTAAACTTCTGGAGCCCTTTTGAGGCCCTAAACAACGTTTTTTTGGAAATCTACCGCCAACAATTTTTCGTCTAAAATCGTCTTTTTGGTCATAGTCCTTGGAGATATATTTTCAATGGGTTATCATGCATTTCAAACCAAGGTAATATGACCAAGTCGCGACCCCAGGAAGTTGGCTGTCCAACTCACCCCAACAAGGCCCATAAACTCTTGGTGTTACATCTCCTTGGGTTAGGGTTTTGGTTGCTTAGGGTTTTCTCTTATTGTTCAATAATAAAAAAGGCCCTTGAGCCTCATTGTAAGGTATTCAGAGGCATGTAGCCACCACATCTCTTCTCAGAGATAAGCTACCATCGCCCTAGCTGGTTTATTTCCATTTCTGTTTGTAAGCATATTTCAGTATTTTACATTAATGAAATGAAGTATTATTTCTGCTACATCTCTATGTTTATGGTTATCTCTGTAATTTGTTGCGTTCCTGTTTAAATTTGGATCAAGTTTCCCCCCAGTGTTGGCTTAAATTGGGATGACATAGGCTCGATATAAACTGCGCACCAACAAAACCCTTAATCACTGGCCCTCTCGGCAACGACCTACAAGCATATCATAGTCTCACTCGAAGTGACTATGGGAGGATATAGAACCAGGTCACTTCGACGCATTTATTTAATCACATAAACATATCATACAGACCCATATCATCACTGCGCTGTAATAAAATGTTATTGTAATAAAATCGCTACACTACAACAGATAATAAGCAAATACATGTGAAGACACAAGTTTTACCATGGTTCATCCCAATGTGGGACTACGTCCATAAGAACTGTTTCTTACAATAATAATTCTTGTACAAAAAATAGTTCTTGACCTGCGCAATAAGCTGCAGGTCATCTGTGCACTCAGCTGCAGACTCAAGCCTTCAGGCACTCAGCTACAGAGCCTTTCTCTCACCACAAACCACAAATCACGATAATTCCACCATAAAACAAAGATTTGGACCATAAATATGACTCTTATCCTTATTAGTTTACCTTATATATACTATTACATCAATGGTACATCATTACAATACCATGGTCCATATACCATGGACTCCCATAATATAGGCTACTATGGTTTGAAAACCATTGATATTTTATAAAATTACATTATTTAAAGGAGGGGCTTCAGCCCGCCTCGAAGCCCATATTCCGCATTTTATATCTAATGTGCAGTCCACTTGGTGCTCCACTGCTCTACTGCACGGTTCACTTCGCACTCCGCTACATTATTTACTTCACACTCCGATCCAAAAAATGCAGAGTCTTCACCAAAATATAGGCCAAGTTGGGTTGTGCCCAACAGACCCCCAACACTCACATGTGAGTCTTCCTGATTCACTCGACTATTTTGCCTTTGATTTTTGCTGTGATGCCATTGTAGGCCTGGTTGAACTGTTGTAGAGTCTCTGTTACCTTATTTTCCTCGTTGTGCACTTCCTCCGACAATGCCTTTGTCACATGTTCTGCAACCTTCTGTACCAATGTTGTCTCCCTCTATCGAAGTTGTTGAATCTTCTCATCTACTACCTGCGATAATTTGAGGGCCTCATTGTTACCGAGAAAAGTGTCTATTTAGAACTGCTCTATCCCACTAAGGTGTGACAGTTGCCTTAGAAACAAACAGAGAAAAACTACTTTTGTATTTCCTTTATGAATTATAAATAGAGAGGAATAGAAAGAACCAACCTGTGTCTTGCACTAATCCTTTGATCCAATCCCTCTCTTCTTTGATAGTCTCCAGCTACCTGCTCCCTTACTTGCCCAGCTTCACAAAGTACTTGTAAGATCAAATAAGAAGGGCACTATACAAAGACATAGATCTATATTCATAAACAACTTAGGATCAGATTTAAGTTAACCATACAAAATGTAACAAGCATCAATGATACAAAAGCATGGAGGTGTTAGCGCTTGAGATTTCACCCTAGGCTGAGGAAGGTAAACCTTCAAGGCAACATCAAACCATTTCACCTCGTAGCTAGCCCTACGGGGTATGAGAAGGCTCTCTCCGGTCAAACTCGGTAGATCTTTCAATAGGATGAGCTGACCCAATTAGGAACACTGATATTAGGCTAGTAAACTGATAAGGAGGGTTGATTTAAAGTTTTTTTGGGGTTTTTGGTGGCAATTGGAGGGAGTGCAATTCAGGGTGCGGGGATTGAGCTCAGTTTTTGCAGGTGGGTCTTTGGGGCAAGGTAGGAGTTTGTGCTGATGCCTTTAGCTGAGATGGATGATCAAGGAAGAAAAAGGAGAAGCTAAAGAGGGCAAACAATGACTTTGAATCCTCTCTAGACAGTGGAAAACATAAACATTAAACAAATTTGAAAGCTGAGCATGGCAAGCATGAATTCAAACTTTATCACTTCATTTGTTTAATAAGCTGCAGTAAAGAAAGAGATGGAACACATAAACACACTTACAATTACAATAAGAGAACACACCATCAACACAATAGTCCACAAGAATCCCAATGATGTCTGCAAAACCCTGGTCTTCCCTTTCCTCAAATTGCAGAGATACAAGTAAAATATACAATAGGAGCTTCTCCCTCAAGAGTCCAACCTCTCCAACCCTGAAAATGATTGAGAAAATACATAATATAGGCAAGCCAACTTCTTCCCTTGCCTCTAGGGGTCAAGCTCATCCTTCTAGGAGCTGTTTCAACCAATTCTAAACTGAGCCCTAAAACCTAGGCAGTCAAAACAACTTGCCTCTAAAACTTAGGAAACCTATCCATGCATTAAATTTTTACCATTTACATTCAAGAATCTTCTAGAAGTGACAAAGGAGAGTAAAAGCATCATAGAGCCATGAAAGTTACATAAAAATCCATGATTTACATGCCCAAAACATTAAACCAAGTGAAAACAGTGTTTTTCTGGCCGAACTGGTCAAAATAGGCAAAATTCTTTGACATGCAGCGCACATGTGCCTGACACGTAGCGCACATTGAGAGGTCTGTTTGAGGGCCTTCCCGGTGTCCAAATCAGGTGCAAGCTAGCTCATTGGAAAGTTCTGCGAGTCTATTTTCCAACCCCACCGGAATGTTTGAATTTGGAGTTCATTTGACTCCTCAAAACTCAATTCTCCCAAGACAGCTTTCTGCAACTCAAAATAGGGGCAGAAAGTCAAAATTTGCATGTATTTTGAGCTTTTGGAAGCCCAAATCTCCATAAAAACTGAAGTCCATCCATAGGTAGGTGTAACTTTGCATGAAAATTCCAAAAATGCTGAGTTTTTTCCGTTCTGAGTTGTCCCCATGTAGCGTAGCGCACGGGGCGCTGCATGTTAAAAGGTCAAACCCTGTCAATTTCCCAAAAAATTCACAAATGACAAAATTTTCTCCAAATTTCTTGAAATTTGGGCTGGGAGTCCCCAATCAAGTACCATGCTCAGTCAAAGAGGCTTTGGCCAAAATTTGGAGTGGATCGGGCGTTTTCCTTCGTTTTTGTGCTTTGGCCAACCGTCCTTGGAGCACCTTCATTCTCGCCGGTATTTTTGACATTTTTCTCAAACCATGACACTTGTGTAAAAATTGAAGGAGGTTTTTCTTCCTTGGCATGTTTTGGACAAAAACCTCTCTCAGTTTTGAAAAATTCATCCTTGATTGCTCAGAAACAGCTTTTGAGTGAAACTTGTCCCGATGTGTGAAACAAGGAATTTTGTCGAAATGAAGCGGAATGAAGGGGACAGAGGACTTCTAAATTTTTGGGGAAATTTTTGGGAGTGGGGAGGGATGTTAGGAAGTAGGGGAAAATGGAATCTCAGAGATTGAGTGAGGGGAAGGGGTCCAAAAGGGCAAAACACAGGCCCAACCTAGAAAATTGCCAGGTTGTAGCTAGAAACTAGGGTTTGTGCAAAAATGAGGAATTTGGCAGATCTAGGGGATGGGAAGTGTTTTATAAGGTACTTTAAGGATAGGGGAAGGTGTATGAACATCAGGAAACAAGTTTTGCCGATGATTTGACCGTCCAAGAGAAATTGGCTTTCAAAACCCTAGGAGAGGGAAATGACCTTGCCAAGGCACAACTGAAGCATGAACACGGTGTAAAATGACCCATTAGACACTGAAATGACGATGAAAAACCTATGAATGATGATAGGCTCAGCTGAATGATGACATGGACTGACATTTGGGCAAACCCTAGGCCTAATGCCTAGTGACCAAATTTTGTTTGAAGACTCACTGAAATGACAAAATTTGACCTTGACACTTCAAAATCACTTTGTAAGAGCACATTTGATCACTGTAGGAAGGCCGGAAAGACTGACACTAACATTGGCTCCAATGGGGATGGTAGCTCCTTGGAGGTGCCGAGAACCTTAGACCTCTGGGAGAGCAGACCAGTGCTTGCAACCAATGGGCAATGGAGTCATAAACTCAAGCTGAAATGCATGACTGAAAACTGACACAAACTAACTTAACAACAAGACTAAAAATTGACTCATAAAGGACTCATGACTCAACTAAAAACTGACTCGATACTTAAACACAATCGACCAACTGAAAATGATGCTCAAAGTGGAGCTTATTCATCACAACCTACTCTAACAGTTTCATTCATCACCTGATCAAGTGAAATGAAACAACCAATGTAACCAAGTAAGCATCCCATCTGCTGTTTGAATTCTCCACAAGTGCTCACTTATGACCAACAAGAGAGAACAACTGAAAGGCAGCTCCCATGACAACTTAGAAACAGACCCATTGAATGATATGAATTCCCTATCCACCTCCAAAAACACTGCATAAGGATCATGAAATTCAAGCACACTGGAACCTAGCTCATCCACTGGATTACTTCTCTTTTCCTCATACCATGAATGCAAACTTTGATCTGAGTCTTGTGACGAGACCTCTGCTGAAAATGACAAAGAAACCGGCTGCCGGATCAAATTCATATCAGCACATGATTCAAGCTCACATGTAGTCAATGGAGAAAGACTTTGACTGCAAACCTCATCCAAAACATCAGCTATTGGATCATGAAAAACTTGAAAAGACTGTTGCAATCCCATTTCTATTGGTTCCATTGTGATTACATGATTGCCTACATGCTGCTCATCTTGTTCTTGAGAAATTTTACGAGAATTCTGCCTTATAAACTGAAATGCTTCAAAACAAAAGGGTATAGAATCTTCCTGCATCATCAAATCAGGTATCTCGGTTGCCACACCTTCATCTATAATCTGCCCTTCAATTTCATTTGGTGGCTGCAAATCTGATGCTACAGGCTGCTCAAGAATTTTGTTATCTATCTCATCCTCAACATTAAATGATTTACTATGCAATCTACCCTTCAAAAACTGAATTGATTCAAAACAAAATGGTATGGAGTCACCTTGAATCATTTGATCAAATATGTCAGCTTCCATGCTTTCATCTGCAACTTGAAAACCAATGGCTTTCGGGGGTTGCAAATCTGAATATGAACAGTCTTGAACAAAATTTTCATTGCTCCCAAGATGGTCCAAATCAAGACTTGTTGACATTTGATTTCTGATTGCATGGTAGTTATCTCTGATGAACTGAAACGAATCAAAGCAAAAAGGCAAAGATCCTTCACTTACTTCAAAATTTGCTGCACTTTCCTCGTCAATGTCATAGCTGATATGTGATGGCTGAACATTGTTTTCAAACTGCTGAAAATGAACTTCTTCCTCCCACAAACGAGCTGTTGATTTGTCTGCAAGCTTAGCTTCGGTTTGGAGAACATAATCATCATCATACTCATCAAACTGAGGCAAATCATCATCAAACATACACGTCATATCAACAGTTCTTTCTTCTCCAAGATGATCTACAAAACAATCATTATCAGTGCTATGACAACTAGGATGAGAAACAAAATGTTTTGGATCAGCAACTTGTTCTTCTTCAATCAGCGAGCCATGAGCATGAACATCATAAGCATTTCTTGTGGTGATCTTCTTCATCATCTCTTCTACTGCACTTACCAAAATGTCAAGCTTTACCTCTAAAGATGTCGATTTTTCCGGATCTATATTTTTCATCTCTTCTTCCTTCATTCTTGCCCGTCGGATCAGCAGATGCGCCTCTACATTTACTGCACTGTTTTGCATCTCGTGAAGTGTTGCAATGTCCCTTTCTCTCAGCTGAAACTCCATTTCCGGATCAAAGGCACCCGGGTAGTGCAAGAGAGCAGATCTAGGAGTAGGCCTTATATCAACTGGCATTGAATAATAAACATGGTTAAATCTGGCTGAAAACTGTTGTACTGTCTCCCCTGGCAATCTTTTCAGCTGGTTATACTCTTCTACAATCAAGAAAAGGTTCTGTCCGATCATCCACCTATCGAGAAAAACTTTGACAAACTGCTGGAAATCTAAGATGCTTGCATCAGGCAGGGCTTTGAACCAACTCTTCACTTTGGCTTGCAAAGAAAGAGCAAAAAGCCTTATACTAACATCTTCATCATCAACTTCAAAAAGATCTAGAAAATTCTCAAAATTCTGGACATGTTGCTCAGCACTGACATTCTTACATTCACCATCAAACATCGGCAAGTATAGATCATAGTTTTTGGGAAAAGCATGAAGAACGGAAGGTAAAACAAGCGGTTTATACCGATCTGGAATTTTACAAGGTATAGGGGTATGTACAGCAGATATAGAATCGGTCTTGGTCTCTTGGGGCTCATCAATTTGAAGATGGTCATCACAAGATTTGGGAAAAGGATCTTGATCAAGCTCAAAGGCATGCAAATCTTGGGTATTTACAATCTTCAAAGGGAAAGAATCAACTGCAGGCCGAGGATCTCTTCTCAAATACAATATACTTTGCAAAGAAGTTTTGACATTCTTGGGAAAAGAGAAGAAATAATTTATGACAAAGAATGAAATGTCTTGGATGAAGTTCCAACTTGAGTACCTGATCTTGCCATATTCTCCTTTCATGTTTTTGCTGGTCGGGATCATCCTCCAGTGGAGTCTTTGGATCTGATCTTCAAAACTGATTTAGAGTCGCCAAGTGAATGATTTCAGCCTTACAAGTGTCTGATCGTTGTCCACAATCAACAATCAGATCTGAACTTGATACATGTACTGGGGTAAAGTGTCAATGAAGCGCTACGTTCACAAGCTCACGGAGATTGACTGAAGCAGCGTTTATCTACTAACGCTGATGTAAAACAAGAGCGTTTTCGAAGGCTACCTGGCGTAACTTCAGGCTCCGTCTAAGCTTATGAATTAAACACGCCAATAAGCAAACAATCAATTTGTTCTCCCCAGTATGGTCGCCAATATGTTAGTGCTTGAGATTTCACCCTAGGCTGAGGAAGGTAAACCTTCAAGGCAACATCAAACCATTTCACCTCGTAGCTATCCCTACGGGGTATGAGAAGGCTCTCTCCAGTCAAACTCGGTCGATCTTTCAATAGGATGAGCTGACCCAATTAGGAACACTGATATTAGGCTAGTAAACTGATAAGGAGGGTTGATTTAAAGTTTTTTTGGGGTTTTTGGTGGCAATTGGAGGGAGTGCAATTCAGGGTGCGGGGATTGAGCTCAGTTTTTGTAGGTGGGTCTTTGGGGCAAGGTAGGAGTTTGTGCTGATGCCTTTAGCTGAGATGGATGATCAAGGAAGAAAAAGGAGAAGCTAAAGAGGGCAAACAATGACTTTGAATCCTCTCTAGACAGTGGAAAACATAAACATTAAACAAATTTGAAAGCTGAGCATGGCAAGCATGAATTCAAACTTTATCACTTCATTTGTTTAATAAGCTGCAGTAAAGAAAGAGATGGAACACATAAACACACTTACAATTACAATAAGAGAACACACCATCAACACAATAGTCCACAAGAATCCCAATGATGTCTGCAAAACCCTGGTCTTCCCTTTCCTCAAATTGCAGAGATACAAGTAAAATATACAATAGGAGCTTCTCCCTCAAGAGTCCAACCTCTCCAACCCTGAAAATGATTGAGAAAATACATAATATAGGCAAGCCAACCTCTTCCCTTTCCTCTAGGGGTCGAGCTCATCCTTCTAGGAGCTGTTTCAACCAATTCTAAACTGAGCCCTAAAACCTAGGCAGTCAAAACAACTTGCCTCTAAAACTTAGGAAACCTATCCATGCATTAAATTTTTACCATTTACATTCAAGAATCTTCTAGAAGTGACCAAGGAGAGTAAAAGCATCATAGAGCCATGAAAGTTACATAAAAATCCATGATTTACATGCCCAAAACATTAAACCAAGTGAAAACAGTGTTTTTCTGGCCGAACTGGTCAAAATAGGCAAAATTCCCTGACATGCAGCGCACATGTGCCTGACACGTAGCGCATATTGAAAGGCCTGTTTGAGGGCCTTCCCGGTGTCCAAATCAGGTACAAGCTAGCTCATTGGAAAGGTCTGCGAGTCTATTTTCCAACCCCACTAGAATGTTTGAATTTGGAGTTCATTTGACCCCTCAAAACTCAATTCTCCCAAGACAGCTTTCTGCAACTCAAAATAGGGGCAGAAAGTCAAAATTTGCATGTATTTTGAGCTTTTGGAAGCCCAAATCTCCATAAAAAATGAAGTCCATCCATAGGTAGGTGTAACTTTGCATGAAAATTCCAAAAATGCTGAGTTTTTTCCGTTCTGAGTTGTCCCCATGTAGCGTAGCGCACGGGGCGCTGCATGTTAAAAGGTCAAACCCTGTCAATTTCCCAAAAAATTCACAAATGACAAAATTTTCTCCAAATTTCTTGAAATTTGGGCTGGGAGTCCCCAATCAAGTACCATGCTCAGTCAAAGAGGCTTTGGCCAAAATTTGGAGTGGATCGGGTGTTTTCCTTCGTTTTTGTGCTTTGGCCAACCGTCCTTGGAGCACCTTCGTTCTCGCCGGTATTTTTGACATTTTTCTCAAACCATGACACTTGTGTAAAAAGTGAAGGAGGTTTTTCTTCCTTGGCATGTTGTGGACAAAAACCTCTCTCAGTTTTGAAAAATTCATCCTTGATTGCTCAGAAACAGCTTTTGAGTGAAACTTGTCCCGATGTGTGAAACAAGGAATTTTGTCGAAATGAAGCGGAATGAAGGGGACAGAGGGCTTCTAAATTTTTGGGGAAATTTTTGGGAGTGGGGAGGGATGTTAGGAAGCAGGGGAAAATGGAATCTCAGAGATTGAGTGAGGGGAAGGGGTCCAAAAGGGCAAAACACAGGCCCAACCTAGAAAATTGCCAGGTTGTAGCTAGAAACTAGGGTTTGTGCAAAAATGAGGAATTTGGCGGATCTAGGGGATGGGAAGTGTTTTATAAGGTACTTTAAGGATAGGGGAAGGTGTATGAACATCAGGAAACAAGTTTTGCCGATGATTTGACCGTCCAAGAGAAATTGGTTTTCAAAACCCTAGGAGAGGAAAATGACCTTGCCAAGGCACAACTGAAGCATGAACACGGTGTAAAATGACCCATTAGACACTGAAATGACGATGACAAACCTATGAATGATGATAGGCTCAGCTGAATGATGACATGGACTGACATTTGGGCAAACCCTAGGCCTAATGCCTAGTGACCAAATTTTGTTTGAAGACTCACTGAAATGACAAAATTGACCTTGACACTTCAAAATCACTTTGTAAGAGCACATTTGATCACTGTAGGAAGGCCGGAAAGACTGACACTAACAGGAGGAAAACTCAAATAGTTTTTATTGATAAAAAAGAAAAGATCCAGCAGGAGTTACAACCAGTGGTTCCGACCCAACATCAACCTCCCAGCAAAGAATCCCCTCTTCACCTCAAACAAAGCATAAATCACCCAACAATCTGATGTTTGTCTCTAGAAACCAACAGCAATTCCTTACGATATGAAAAATTCCAGCCTCTGGATCTCTGGGATGAGGGATCCATATATAGATATCTGTAAGGAGGATGAGTCAGCTTGTGATTTGATTAGTGTCTTCTCTCTGTCAGTTTTTGCTTCCACTTAGAGACTGAAGGCCTCTTACTCATCCTTGGTCGAATTCGGTGAGGCAAGTGTCACAGGAGAAGATTCTGGAAGCTTCCATTGTCTCTCCAACTCGCGGAATGACACTGCCATTTGTCATTTCTCGCCCATCACACCCCACAGAAGGGACTTTTGAAATGAAACACACCCTCACAATGTATTTAGGTGCAATGCAACACACCTAGCCAGTGGAGCAGCTGAAATGATCCTGTTTTGACCAATTCTGAGCAGTTTCTGGTGGAGAACTTATGGGAGAAGCTATAATCTGTTGACCTTGTTCCTTTAGGGGTTAGAAAAACACTTTTAGGGACTTAGGAGCCCTTGGTTTATGGAAATTTCATGCTTGGAGTTGTAGGGCACAAAAATGTCTATAACAGTTGCCCCCTAAAGTATGAGGCCGTTAACCTTTTGGTGTCGGGTGAAATGCTTTATTATGAGGATCTAAAGTTCTTTCAATGCTGGGAGGAGACCTGTAATAAGATACAATACAATACATTATCTTCATATTGTTTTCATGATCTAGCTGAGGCGGGCATTCCCATGCTCAGCTTCATAAATTCATTTCCATGTACATAGGACAAACAACCATCTGAGTGTAGACTGATGATTCTGGTAGAGCCATCATCCTTTTGAGTGGATGATTATCTGTGCAGCAATGATGTACATTTAATGTCTTTATTTCCCTGAATATATATCGCAGCCCGGATGGATGAAACTAGATCCGGGGTCTTCAATCTCGTCCGATCTTCACTTGAAGTACAATTCGATCCATGTGAGAAATGTTCTGAAGTCGAACATGGAAAGACATCGCTTGATTACCAGTCAATGATGTAAACTGTTAACAAGCGCGAGAGGAATCACCAATAATGATAATGATCCTCAAGGTACTGCAGTACAATTCACGTGGTGTGAATAAAAGACTTGGCGTCGAACACCACGCAAAATCTTTCGGTCGAAGGCCATTGATGTAAACCTGTCGCCGGAAGTGAGAAACTTTCCACTGAGGCATGCAAGCTTCAAAGTACTGAATGGGGTGTTCCTGGATCAACTTCTTGGATAATGAGCTGATGTCGACAAAAAGTGATTTGTCACAGGAGGGCCTTAATGAATCCCACATCAATGACACGGAACGGAGCAAATGATTTTGATGGAGGTGAAAACGATCTGGTGATATAAGGTTCAGGGTGGCGGTCATGAAAGAATGGAGTATAATGTATGGTAGTGGGTAAGACACAGGTGAATCCTCTGAATGACTTCTCTTGAACATATCGGCGACACTGATGTGATGGATTGGTAGCATTAACCCCAAATATGGATGGTATGGTGTGACCATGGCGATGTGACCGGTGAATGAAACAACCCAACCCGACTCGGACACGGAGTGGAAGTGTCATGTTCAAGAGTGACTTGCTACCAACAAAGTTTCTTTGAGTTTACTTCCCAACCCCAGTCATTGCTGATCAGTACCTCCTTATTTTTTTCAAGATTGAGGAGGATAACATATGCTTGTTCTATAATTTTCCCTTCGGGCAAACCCATCGCTATGTTTTAACGAGCCTAGCGATAGTGAAACTCGTTCTCGTCTATAGACAAGTTTGTCGCTATTAATCTTTTTAACGAGTTTAACGACAAAGATAACTCGATCCTTTTCAATTTTAGAGAGTCTGAAAAGGAACGTAAAGGTAACTCCAAAATTCCTTTTTCGTCATCTAATCCCTTAAGTCCAAAAAAGTATAAAACAATACAGAAGGGATGAATTTTCGATAGTTTTAACGAGCCGAACAAAACAAGTGCTCGATCTTTTTGTGTAATAATCCCTCAGGTCCAAAAAGATTAAAATCTAGAGGAGGGATAGCACTTCCTGTCCCTTTAACGAGCTGGAAAGGCCAAGGACTCGGCAATCTTTTCATATTTTACGAGTCAGTTGAAAAGAGCTTAAATGAGACTCATCTTTTGAGGAACGAGTGATAAAATGGGTAGCAGCTGATTCCAAGTAAGGTTTGGAATTTTCCAATCACGGCAGTGTCACAAGGATGGCTAGTGAAATCACTCTTCATAGCTGTTCCTCAAAATGGGTAAACAATCAAATGGAGGTGAATGATCGGCCAATGAAAAGTGGAGGTGACGGTGCAAACACGACCAAGGCTTTAATGGCTGAAGTACTACATTCACGATGGTTATTTACCGGGGAATAGTTCATTTTTTAATGAGCTTAAACGCGGGTGGAAACATTTGCTCATGTCTTATGTTTATTTTTTAACGAGCTTGAACTATGTGCTAAAACTGCTCAATTAATCCAGTCGTATTATAAGAATGTCTCATATAAAAATGGCAACTTTTAGAGATTTTCCCCACATCCTTTCTTTATGCAAGTTAGGAAACGACCAATCATACGGGTTTAAAGGGTTAGAGGTCCTAAAAATTTAAAAAAATAAATAGTCGCTCTTCACTTGCATTCCAAAAGGTTTGCATGCCCCCAGGTATAAAACAGAGTTTCAAGGTTACCCCTTCTTTAGTCCGTTAAAACATTTGTTTTACCGAGAGAGGCCTACCTCTTACAAGTTACCCAAATATTGTTCTATTCACAGCGCAAACAAAACACTTCTTCGGCGATGTCTACCGAGATAAACAAAGGTGAGCGGCGGTGCTCGCCAACTCACATAACTTTGACAAGAGAATCTTGTTCCAGTCCAACTCCCTCTTCCAATCACGGACGGGAGTACGGAGGTCATATTCTCTCGCGGAAACCTACCCTATACCCGAAGTTTTCCTGCCGAAGCAGGCCAGGGTGCATGCCCCCTGGGTTTCAGTCATATCCCTCCGAATCACTCGCGCTCATCGGGAGGACGGACTGGATATTGAGACATTTCTTGCGTGAAAATACCATTCAGGGATGGTATATGACTATTTGCTCTGTATGATCCGGGAAATGAAAGCTGGTCCACGAGCTTGACCACTCTTCCTTCATGCGGAAAACACATTACTCTAAAGAGTGAGGAGACAATTGCTCCCATGCAATAAATATAGTCTCATCCAAGGAGTAGATTGTAATCCAGGGGTCCTTGAACTACCATTACGTTCATGTGAACTATTTTCCCTCTCAATGTTATGGGCACATCAGGAAGGATCCCTAACGGTCGACTGGTTCCTTTATCAAAGCCTGTCAGATTTCTCATCTTAGGCAAAAGCGATGGCGAACCAAGCGCTTTCCAAGCAGTTGAGGAAAGGATACTCACAGAAGCCCCCTCATCTATGATGGTACCAGCCATAACCATTCTATATATTTGAACAATAATTCGGAATGGTACGCTAGCTGGTAAACGGGGTCTGCCTAGTTGATTCCAGTCGAAGGAGACAACTAGGTTGCTTGGAGGTGGGACCGAATAGACGGCCGGGTACGACTCTGACGAACTTCCTTCCTACCGTAAAGGAATGGGTAAATTGTCCCCATGTTCGTTGGAGTCTGTGCTTATGAAAAGAATTTGGACGGTGTCATCCTTGTTCTCTTCAGTGATTGTATCATCTGAAGATGGAACCTCTGAAGGCAAGACCGGGTCAACTGCCGCCTCAACCTTTTCACTTTCGTCTGGTTTGGATTCAGATGGTTCATCTTCAATGACAGATGCTTCGGCCGACCACCTGAGCGGGTCATCCGGATTTTCAACTAGTGACGGACTCAGCAAGAGTTTTTTATATCCAAGAGGAAGTCGTAACGGTGAAACCAGACGATCATCCAAAACTCTTTTAGCTTCGTCTAAGAAGGGACAACGGTGGACGGCATGATCGCCTTCGCACAGTTTACAAGGAAATCTACATTTCCATTTTTGTCTTGGGGCTTCACTTTCACTAGTTGACGGTGTGTTTTCAACATGATCATCAGAGGTTGACGACACCGGTGATGAGCCCCAAAAATGGACAATTATTTGGGCTCATTCAACCTTCTAATTTGACTTAATCCACCATTCTCATTGGTTTATTGCATGTTTTTGATTATTTTTATGTTAATAGAGTGAATTTGGTTAGTCATTATGCCAACAAGTCTAATGGGTGCTTTGTGTAGCCTTTTTGGTCAACTTGGAGACAAAATTGAAGGTCTTAATGAGCACTTGGCAGCCAAATTCGTGGGAGAACAAGCTAGAGGATTTGTAGGAAGGTGTCCCCCTCATTTATGGGCCCTCACCTCGAATTCTCCACCATCAGCTCGGAGTTCAAAGGCCACCAAATCAATGAGCACAAGGGCAGCCAAGCAAGTCAAGTAGGACTGCTGTTAACTACAAGTCTTGGGCAGCCAAGTCCCTAAATTTTAGGAGGACTGTTGGGTCCTCAAATTGTATAAATAAGAAGGCTTAGGGCCTCAATTTGGTTAGCTAGTTGGTAGTCATTTTTGTAGCTAGTAGTTAGTCAATTTGGTTAGCTAGTTAGTCAATTTGGGTTTTTTCTCTTTGTAAGCCAGTTTTGGCATGATGTTAGACTCATGATTATTTAATAAAGGCAGGCAGCTTTGGATTCAATTCTGAGTTTTTAAGGGAGCTATAGCTCTCAGGTTAGGGCCCAACCTGAGAGAAATAGATCTCCTCTTCTTGTAGTGTTATTTACCTTTCTTTCCAGCACTTTGTTTCTTTGTTTTGATATGCATTTCAAGAACACAGTCTGCTGATTTGATTTATTTAATAAGATTGAGTAGGATTACCTTATGGTTAATTTACTTTCAGTTTCTTAGATTAGGATAGGAGGTTTGTAATTCACTGGAGCTCCAAGAAAAGGTTGTTAGTGCCTCCACTGCCATCTCTGTTTAGGGATTGGGGTGCAGTCTATACCAACCACCAAAAAAATGCAGTCTTTTCTACTTTTATGCAAGCTGCAACACAGTCGGTTTAATCGTGGATCCTTCCATGCATTTTTTCTCTTAAGCCATACTTCGTCATTGCAATTCCATGCACGACTTTTCTTCATGATTTACATCACTGTTTATTGATTTAATAGCACAGGTAGCACTGGTTAATGAATTCTCGTTTTTGGTGCAAGACATAAGTCATTTGTTTTATTTACACTGCTCCATATCATTCTACTTCCTTCTTCTTCTTCTTAACCTCTCCTCAAGCCACCTACTCGACCTCTGTTCAGCTCGTTCACCTTCCAACTCTTCCATTGCCCACATAGCTTCATCTTTTTGACCTTTCGTTGATCCCATCCTTCTATCCACCAACCAACTCCGTGCACTCTTTCTCCATCCTGTTTCTCTGCCCCTGAGTCATAACAAGCTCCACCTACACCTTACCTATCCACCCATACCGTTCCATCACTTCACCATCACCCAAAACTTCCACTTACAGCACATCCTGTAGAAGTTAGCAGACTTCCTGTAGAATTCTTTAGTTTCTTGTAGGATCCCCTGCAGACATCCTGTAGAAGCCTGCAAACTTGGTTGCCGAGCATCCGAACGTTGTAGACCTCTATGGACTAATGCTAGGGACCCTCTGGGACCTATCCTAGCCATCCTGACCTTCCCAAGGTTTCTCTCCCTTCGCACCACCTCTGCACAGCCAAACCCTAATAAGAAACAAATTCATAATCACTCCATCCACTTAAGAAAAAATACAAAAACAATGTTCTTTTTCATAGAAGTAGTTTGAGTTCATGCATTTCAAATCATTAGAAGTAATGGCATCATTTGTAGACATTTTCACTCTCACTATTGCACCATAGAGGTTAAACTAGTCAGATTAGGGTTTACTAGGATTTCCATGCTTTGGTTGGCTTTCAGTTCATTTTTGCAAAGTAGATCAATTTCCCTTGAGATAGCCTTCGTCCATCATTTAGAAAGCTTCTTCTGAGAGCATATAGAAGTTGGCTTGAGCCCCTAGTGGACTTGTGCCAGCTGACCAAGTGACAGCTGCGGCAAGAGCTAGTACTTGTGCATACAGCACCGTCGCTTCCAAGTTTGTTACGAACTACCGGGTTGATAAAATTAAAGAAGGGAGTTCCAGGAGTTGTAGCATTATTGCTACAATACTGGGGCCCACCAACCGGGTTGTGAAAACGAGGAGACCAGTCCCTTAAGATCCGAGGGATGCAAGGACAATCTCTGTGAAAGTGGTCTCCTTTGCAAATGACACATGGCGATTTAGGCCTGGTCGGTGCAGTGTGTGTATTTTCGTTAGACGACACTCGTTTGCCCCCATTCGCTTTTGGCTCCTTCTTCTTCTTCTATTTCTTCTTCTTTTCCTTCTTCTCCTTAGGAACTTGACTTTTGGCTTTACCAGCCCCATCAAGCGAAGAGGAAGGAGGAGAGGAAGAATTAGAGGAAGTAGAAGGCTGGTGGGTAACTCTGGACTCGTCTAATTGCTGATTCGATTGTTCAGGAATAGTGGTGTTCTGAATGACAGAGGTTGAGAAGAGCCATACAGGCAAACCAATTGTCAGTCCTGGAAGCGACAATGTGACCATATGGGGTGCACCAACATCTCCCCAAGAGGAGAAGGGACTAGGATTTCCTCCAAGGGGAATTCCTTGGTTGCTGGATTCCATTTTCTCAACCCAAGATCAACGTAGGAAAGGGGTAATGAATATTCCGTTTAAAATAAATTTTTAGACGCTTTGACACAACTTGTTTTTTCAGTTTTTAACAGTCAAGAAAAAACAAAAGATGACTCTAGTCTCCTTCGATTTTTAATGAGCCTGAAGTGACAAGTGCTCAGATGGACCTTTTCCGTTAAGGAGTCTGAAAAGGAACGAAAGGGACTACTCTGGAATTCTAGGTAGAGGGAGTACCAAACCAATCAAAAAACTGCAGAATACTTTTTACGGTACGGCAGTCAATCTTCCCGAATGTTGTGTTCAGTGCATTGCGATCGATAGGGCGACAGACACGGCTTCCTATGGATAAAGGATTTAAGCCTATAGGGGTCTCCCAAAATATACTTGACGGTGCATGGGAGCACAAGTCCGTACTGGAACTTATCATCTCAAAGTGGAGGAATCACCCAACCATCAATGAGGACAACAGTTACCAGGTTTTACGACGCCGGAATACATCTCTAGCCTAGACCTTTAAATGTTGTGCGTTAAGTTCCAAAGCGTTGTTAGATTCATTGAATTTATTTTAAGTTGATCTTGTTTATGAAGTTTGCCTTTCGGGTTCACCACGAGATGTAAATGTAATTCCTAAAATGCAATCTAAAGATGCTAAACAAACTTTTATCTCTTTTGTGCAATGAAAATCCTAGCTACAAGGGGAAAAGAAAGACACAATCTTTTCACAAAGAGCAAAGAGCACACTGTAAATGCACTTTCCTAAATCAAGCCAAACAGACTGTCTATATGCAAATGCACATGCATGTGTTTGTTTTCGACTTTCTTAGTATTGATGCTAAAAAGAAAGTTGATGTACAAATCTAAATTTCTTTTCAAGCAACAAATATAAACAAGCTCTTTTTTCGAAATCAAAAATAGAGATGAATATGACACCTTACGATTTTGAAATGAACACTCGTTCTTGACACTAGAAAATTGCAAATTCAGACCAAAGGCAATAGTAATAGTATAATCGACCATCAACAGCAATCAAACTTTCTCCTATGATCGAAATCGACACTTGCGACAGATTCAAATCAAAGGACGACAGTACGACTATTCTACTTTTGCAATGGAAAACTGTAAACGACTCAACAAACACACAAAAACATCTACATTTATTTTGTACAAAGGAGGCGGAATAACAGCAAGGAAAAGAGGTTTCAAACAGACATATACTGATCACAGGCAGCAAAATTCAGGGATAGAACTGGAAAGAATGAAGCACAAGAACCATAGCTGCACAGAGCTAGTCTGATCAGCGCACCTGTAACACAGAGAATCTGAAATGCAGCGCAGGTTGCCCCTTCGGGAAGTGTGCTGAAATTCAGGATCTCTGAAAAGTACCTGCGCTGGGCCAGAAATGAGACTCTGTCTGGGTTCCGGGTAACAGTTTTCAGTTCAGTCCTTGATTTTTGGCAGAGTAAAAAGCAATCAGTAATGCAACAATCAGGGGTAGATCTAAGGAGGATCTAAGAGCTATCACAAGGGCAATCAGATAG
The DNA here is from genome assembly GCA_031772625.1 of Pinus tabuliformis. Lineage (NCBI taxonomy): Eukaryota > Viridiplantae > Streptophyta > Pinopsida > Pinales > Pinaceae > Pinus > Pinus tabuliformis. The sequence continues at coordinate 911,306,948 of CM062818.1, read as the reverse complement.
TTTGTGAATCAGTTGTTTAAATCATAAATAGATCCAGTGAATGGATTGAAGCAGCAGTCATCTACTTTGCATTTGTTATGGCAAATGCAGTTCGAAAGCTACTTATAAGTTTATGAAACAAACAACAAAGAATGATACACAAACAAACTAATTAGACATTCCCCAGTGGAGTCGCCATTTTTTTACCGAGAAAAGTGTCTATTTAGAACTACTCTATCCCACTAAGGTGTGACAGCTGCCTTAGAAACAAACAGAGAAAAACTACTTTTGTATTTCCTTTATGAATTATAAATAGAGAGGAATATAAAGAACCAACCTGTGTCTTGCGCTAATCCTTTGATCCAATCCCTCTCTTATTTGATAGTCTCCAGCTACCTGCTCCCTTACTTGCCCAGCTTCACAAAGTACCTGTAAGATCACATAAGAAGAGCACTATACAAAGACATAGATCTATATTCATAAACAACTTAGGATCATATTTAAGTTAACCATAAAAAATGTAACAAGCATCAATGATACAAAAGCATGGAGGAAAACTCAAATAGTTTTTATTGATAAATAAGAAAAGGTCCAGGAGGAGTTACAACCAGTGGTTTCGACCCAGCATCAACCTCCCAGCAAAGAAGCCCCTCTTCACCTCAAACAAAGCATAAATCACCCAATAATCTGATGTTTGTCTCTAGAAACCAACAACAATTCCTTATGATATGCAAAATTCCAGCCTCTGGATCTCTGGGATGAGGGATACATATATAGATATCTGTAAGGAGGATGAGTCAGCTTGTGATTTGATTAGTGTCTTCTCTTTGTCAGTTCTTGCTTCCAATTGGAGACTGAAGGCCTCTTACTCATCCTTGGTCGAATTCAGTGAGGCAAGTGTCACAGGAGAAGATTCTGGAAGCTTCCATTGTCTCTCCACCTCGCGGAATGACACTGCCATTTGTCATTACTCGCCCATCGCACCCCACAGAAGGGACTTTTGAAATGCAACGCACCCTCACAGTGTATTTAGGTGCAATGCAACGCACCTAGCCAGTGGAGCAGCTGAAATGATCCTATTTTGACCAATTATGAGCAGTTTCTGGTGGAGAACTTTTGGGAGAAGCTGTAATCTGTTGACCTTGTTCCTTTAGGGGTTAGAACAACACTTTTAGGGACTTAGGAGCCCTTGGTTTATGGACATTTCATGCTTGGAGTTGTAGGGCATAAAAATGTCTATAACACTCATCCTACCAAGGTTGAATCCTCTCTGTTAAGACATGTTCTTCCTTCTTCAACTCCTTAATTTTCTTCTGGAGGGCCTTTGAATCATTGATCTTCACGAGATTTTTTTATATTGGTAAGGTCTTCGAAGATGCCTGAATTTCTTCTAACTGCTACTACTTCTGTTGCATTTCTTCCTGCAATTTATGTACATTTGGATCTTCCTGCAGCGAAGTCCAAATTTGTATACTTTCATCCAAGAGTTTTCCACAATCTTCCATTGCTACAAAGATGCTGACCATTGTTGTATTTAGGACAATCTCCCTCTAATCCCATACTTCATGTGCCGTAGTTGGTTGCAACTTCATCTGCAGCTCGTCGATTTTCATTTCATACTTTAATTGCATTGCATGAATTTTCGCCTTGTACCCCTTCACTGCAAGTCCAAACTTCATGACCTTGTCTTCTACTGGCTCTTCCTCTCAGACATCAGGGTCCATAATTTTTGTGTATGTTGCTTCTACTGCCTCCTTGATCTTCTTGTGCCACTGTGCTACTTGATCCCTTTCTTGGATCACCTGCTTAAGCTTCTACCAAAGCGTGGCTCACACTCTTTCTACTTGAATATTTAGCTACGAGGTGTGCTATTCGCGCAGTTTCATCTCTTTTATGATTTCCAAGTGCAGCTTGTGTAATCTTTGCAATGACACTGCTGCAATGTTTATATTGACATGCTTCCATTCCTTATCTTGCTACTGCAGTTCAGCAGAGTCAAACTGGTGGTCTCCTGCAAGTATCCATGCTAACCTTGCTGCAAGCATAGGCTCTATCTTCCTTTCTAGTCCAACCCTTTCCTCTATTTGTGCTGATTGTCTGACCGTCTTCACCAATATCTTCAATTCTGTGATCCACTCTACGACATTGGTTAGAAGTGTGCCACAACGATCTTCTACTCTGTTCCATGATTTAGTTGTCGTCTCCTAAATCATATCTCTAATCTACTCCAGGTCCCCATCAGTAAGGACCATTGGTGTGATATCCTTCGTTTTATCTGCCTTTTGCTTTTTCTTGATCTTCGTGGCAGCTTTGCCCTGTGATTTTCTCTTTTCTATGGCAGCTTGTTCTATTTCTGCCTTTTCAACCTCCTTATTCTGCTTATCTCCCTGAGGAGGATCTTGGAGACCCTCATCATGTTGCTCCTCTACCTATGATTCCTGCTCATCCTTTTCTTTGTCCTTGTCTTTCTCACTTGCTTCGTCGTGATGCAAAGTGTCCTCCTCTTCTTCTGTCACACTGTCTCCTGCTTCTGCCTCCAGCGTAATCATCCATTCTGCAGGCCATTTTTGTACTAGTGCTAACAAACCATCTTATATGACTAAGTATGGCAAGGATGCCATTCCTTCTTTATATCCCTATGTGCCTGTATGTACACTTTATGAAAAACTGCCTTGAACTTCGCAACAGCACTATACTACTCATATATGATCGGTGACAGGCGAGGGTGTTGGTTCACTAGCATATGCAAATCCATATGGTATAACACAAAAAACATCCTATTCTCCATAGCCCATGACAGTTGAGTGGTAAACCATAGTGAGGCATACCGCACGGCTTCACAAACATCTGATGCTACCGGGGGGAATTGTGAATCCTCCGGTTCTCTCCATGCTAACATTGCAATAATCAAAATTAACCATGCATAATGGAATGCGGTAACTTTCTCCTGGACTTCACGACAATCATCCATAAATTCCTTGCACAGGTATTTGGCCCAGTTGTACTAAACCCCTCTTACACACTGCATGGATAATGAAACCACCGACACATGAACTTCATTCACCCAGAACTTTCTCATGATCTTCCCAGCCAATATGTGCGCTACGAAGAGAACTACCTAGTAACTGATTGAATTGATGTCATATCCCCTCTTTATTTTTTCTAGCCCAAAATTAATTTTCATATTTTCCGCTATGGTGTGGGCTTGATCTTTTCCAATGAACTCCTTCGCAGGGTTCCACCCTTGGTATGGTAGTCTTGTGATCCTCCAGATCAACATTGGGTCTATAGGGATCTTATTTCCCATCCATAATCCTCCATCATGCACCAACATGAGCAACTGACGCACACACGTTGTGTTCCCCAAACTTCTGTCGAAGTGCAACACATTTAACATATTCAATAATCCTGACTGTGCCAACCCATTTTCCCACTGTTGTGGTTCTAGCCTTGTCACTCTGTTGTCTGGGTAGTGCACCTGTTTCAAATATCAGTCTGGTGCAAACTGAGGGTACTTCTTCCTATCATTAAAATTGTAATCTGTGAACTTGCGCTGTGGAATTTTCCCTAACACTTATCTTGAGAATGGTACTGATTTTGGCAACAAGGGTGTAAAGGAGCCATACTTCTCATCCTTTGATTCTTTGACTGGTTTAGCATTTGGTTTCCTCGGTGAAATGTATGATGGTAGAGGTGATGGAAATGCTTCGCCACCTGTTTCCATCTACACCTCCTCTACTTCTTATTCACTGTCTTTGGCTTGCTTAGGTTGTGGTTGAGGCTTGACAAGTTTCTTATCCTATTTATTTTTGGTTCTTTCTTCCTTGGTCAGTTTCTTCCTCGGTGATCTCCACTATTTGTGTTGATGCTGCTGCGGTTGATGTTACTATGGGTGATGCTACTGAGGGCATCTCAGCTAATGATGTGGGCATACTAACGACTTCCATGATTCCATATGAGCTTTTCTCATGAAAATTACACACAATTTATTCCCAAGAACGCTCATACGACATACGAAAGCTAAAACTTTTGCAATTTCTTCACACTCTCAAGACTCGAATTCTCAATTTAGCAAAGTGTTCGATTTGGGTGGGAGGCGACCTTTTATAACAAGTCTGAAATTCGAACGCCATCATTAGATCAAATTTTTTCTAGATTGCGTTCATATTGTGTTCATTAATTGCATATCTTGTTGGAAATAATACTGAGAGGGGGGGTGAATCAATATTAGCAAGTCAATAATTTTTCATTTCCATAATCAGATTCATATACGCTACTTCAGTTAATGGAACTCGTGTGTATACGCAACTATGTTTAAGGCAACTAGCGTATATCCTGCAAACTTATGATTCAGTTAATTCATCATATGTTGATCTTTAATCAATGCATCAGAACCATATAAACAATAACCAGGTGCAGTAAAAACAAAACAACAGTCACACACATGAACACAAGATATAAGGTGGAAACCCAATGTGGGTGAAAACCACCTGCTGCAATCGTCTCTATCTTCTTTTTAAATTAGAAACTTCTTTTTACAATTTTTGTACTGGTGCAGTCTTATACCAGTACGCAGGCTTCTACCTGCAGAAGGCTACAACCTTCTCTCATTCTCCAGCTTCTCCTAGAAGGGAGCCACAGCCCCCTAGCTCTTGTACTAGTTGATATGTTTAATAGTACGTAGGTGCCAGCCTACAGAAGGCTACAACCTTCTCTTTTCTTCCAGGGACCACGTTTCATAAATTTTTAGACCAGATTCATCAATAGCATCATTCAATCATCAAATCAAGCAATCTCCTTTGCACAACTGAATCAACCAATCACTTTGAAAACCATTCAATCTGATCTTTCAGAATGCTGTAACTAGAATACAATAGCCAGAACCCAGAACACTGCAACAACAAACAGAAGCAGCTAAAACATATTTTATGAGGTATACACTACTTCAATGTGTCGAACCTGCGTGCATACGCACTTTTCTCAAGACGAACCTACGTACAGATCTGCAAATCAAATTTAAGATGTATACGTTGTTTTGATATGCAAAACTAGTGTGTATACACGCATTTTCTAAAGTGAAACTACGTACGGATTTATAAATGATGATTTAAACTTTACAACAATTCCAGACTTCAGTTATACCCAGATCATCATATTTATAGACCACAACATGCACTAGTTATTCAGATAAATGATCAAATCACATAAAGATACTTCACTTCAAGCCTTAAGATCTTGACCCATCATTAGATCTTATCCTTTATCAAGTGCTAAGGTTCATCCTTGGTTCAAATCCAGCTATGCACCATAACCCAATAACCTGTATACTAGATCTTTCTCTTCATCAGATATTCAATGCTTGAGTACCTTTGCCTAATGATCTTCTCCTCCTTTTATAGTCTTAGGCCTTACTCAATACCATGGACCAAAAACCACTTAGGACCAATACCTTGGACCAAATGCCTGGGGTCAACATTTCAGACCAGATACCTTGGACCAATACCATGGATCAAAATACCATGGACCAAATACCACGAACCAAAACTTAGTTTTCCAACATGTACACGCCTTTCCTTCTGTGAAAGCACGTGTGTATGTTATACGCTCCTTTTGGTCTGCTAACCCATGTATACACGCGACTTCGTCAGTGGGGAACCTACGTATACCTCTCTTTTCTTCATTTTGTGAGTCTAAACTATGATCTATCATCTGAGTGAGTTGCCATCAAGGACAACACTTGTGACATAGTGCCACATCTATGTCATAATGCCAACAATCTCCCCCTTTGGATTTGATGGCAACCCCAAGTCACTCTCCCCCTTTGTCATTAAGGGCAAAGGGTTATGCTCCCCTTGAGTACATCTTGAATTCTTTGATATGCTGAAGTGTGCTGATTGAGCTCCATGATCGAGTCCATGCTCCCCCTAAATATAAGCAAGGTCTGCAAAAAGATGTTCTAAAAGAAGAACATGACTCTACACATACATCATAAATGACCTTTCTATCACCAATGACTCATACATACATCCATCTCCCAACCAAGTGGGGATATACCAAGTTTGACTCATCCACCCAATCAAGTGGGGATATACCAATTGTTTATACATGTCAAAAAAAAGAACATTACATCATCCATCCCATGCATAGTGGGGTAAAAAAATAGGTCGTTTCATGACCTTTACATTAAAAGATATACATGACATATATAACAAAGACCAAATATCTGAGACAAGACCATGATAGTCATCAACAACTATAATCAGCACCATCTGTCAATCAGCATCCAGATCAGTGACCATGATCTCCCCCTGAACCTGTTCCACCTAACTCAAAAACAACTGTGTGAATTTGTACCAAGATATTCTAAGATAATTCCAACAATGCATTATTAGAAGTATATGCTCCCCCTGAACTTGTGCCAGATGATCACTGTCATATCTAGTCATTTCATATAGTAGAAGAGTTATCAAGGCATTATCATCAATCAGATATACATCAAGTTATCAACAACTTATGAGAGCCAACATATTTCCACATGTCATCCACAGATTGTAACCATCATCAAGCAGAGCAGATAATTCACTTAATCATATTAGACCCCTTTCATCTTGAGTCTGGCCCACTGCTTTTCCTTAAACCAACATATATGCGACTGTATCCATAGAAACCAGCATACGCACACGACTATGATTCATGAAACTCGCGTATAACCACCTTTCTCTAAAACAAATAAGTTTTAACAGCATGATGATGCATCAACTACTCCCAGCTTCTGTCTGAGATATTCAAATGTCTCTTTGGGCAGTGGTTTGGTGAATATATCAGCAACCTGTTCTTTGGAGGGAACATACTCCAATTCGACCTTTTGTTCAAGCACTTGTTCACATAGAAAATGATATTTGATGGGTATGTTCTTGGTCTTGGAATGCATGACTGGATTCTTTGAAATACTGATGGCACTTGTATTATCACATAGAATGGGGATGGGTGGAGTACATGTGATCTAAATGTCTTGCAATGTTTGCATCATCCAAAGGAGTTGTGTGCAACAAGATGCAACAGCCACATATTCTGCTTCAGCTGTAGATAATGCAATTGAACTTTGTTTCTTGCTGAACCAAGACACTAATCTGGAACTCATATAGAATGCACCACCGCTAGTGCTTTTTTTGTCATCAACGCTTCCTGCCAATCTGCATCTGTATATGCATGAAGTGTAAGATCTGTATCTCTAGGATACCATAAACCAAAACTTTGTGTCCCTTGAAGATATTTGAAAATCCTTTTGACTGCCTAAAGGTGTGATTCCTTTGGATTTGCTTGGAATCTTCCAACTATTCCTATCGCATGCATGATGTCTGGTTGGGTACTTGTTAGATAAAGCAGATTTCCAATCATGGATCTGTAGGTTGGTTGATGTACTGCTACTGATTCATCATTTTCACTGAGACTGCATCCTATTACCATTGGGTTACAGACTGGTTTAGAATCTTCCATGCCGTATTTTTTTAAGATCTGTTTGAGATATTTGGTTTGTGATAGAAAAATACCATCTTTATTTTGTTGAACTTGTAGACCAAGAAAATATGTAAGCTCACCAAGCAGGGACATTTCAAATTCCTGTTGCATTACCGAAGCAAAATTCTGACTCATGGCTTCTTCATTGCTACCAAAAATGATATCATCAACATAAACAACAAGTATTAGCAATTTATTATTGTCAATCTTTGTATATAGATTGCTATGAGCTGATCCTTTTGAAAAACCTTGTTGATGGAGATATTTGTCAAGACGATAATACCAGGCCCTTGGAGCTTGTTTTAGACCATAGAGAGCTTTTCTGAGTTTGCATACAATTTTTGCATCATTTCCAAGATTGAACCCGTCTGGTTGCTCAATATAGACTTCTTCCTCTAAGTCTCCATTAAGAAAGGCAGATTTTACATCCATTTGGTATACTTTGAATTTCTAAAACCTAGAAAGAGCAAGGAAAATTCTTATGGCTTCAAGTCTAGCAATAGGTGCACAAGTTTCTTCAAAATCGATACCTTCTTGTTGAACATATACTTTACAAAAAAGTCTGGCCTTATTTCTAATAACTTCTCCAGTTTCATTCAGCTTGTTTTTTAATATCCATATAGTTCCTATGATATTCTTATCATGAGGTCTAGGAACTAATTCCCAAGTATTATTCTTTTCAATTTTCTCAAGTTCTTCATTCATGGCGTTGACCCAACATTCATCTTTGCATGCTTCATTTACATTTTGAGGTTCGGTGGAGGAAAGCAATGCTAGATAGCTTGAAGTTTCTGTAATAGTTCTTCTTGTCTGCACACCTACCTCTTTCTGTCCCAAAATTTGAGTCTCTGGATGATTTTTCTGAACATACCTAGATGGAGTATTTTCTTCTACCGTTATCTGTTCTTCTAGTGCTTCATTGGTTTCTTTTTCAGAATTAGTCTGATTTGACGTGAGAGGATAATCCTCATCTTCTTCACAATCTTGGATTTTTACTTGCTTTGGATTTTTGCATGCTTCATCAACCACAACATCAATACTTTCAATAATTTTCCCAAGTCTTTTATTATAACATTTATATCCTTTACTTCGGGAAGAGTAACCAAGGAGAATGCCTTCATCTGCTCTGGGTTCAAACTTACCAAGTTTTTCATCAGTCCTTTTGATGTAACATTTGCTTTCAAAATTTTTGAAGTATTTTACAGTAGGAGTCTTACCATACCAAAGTTCATGTGGAGTTTGAGTGTTGTTTACCCGAACATTTGCTTGGTTGAGAATAGTGATGGCAGCGATTGCATCTTCAACCCAGAAGGTTGCAGGAGTTCCAGACTCATCTAGCATAGCTCAAGCCATTCGTTGAACAGTTATGTTCATCCTTTCTACCACTCCATTTTCTTGAGGAGTCCTTGCAGTGGAGAAATGCCTTTTTATTCCATGTTCTTCACAAAAGTCAAAGAATTCATCTGAGGTAAATTCCCCTCCTCGATCAGATCTGAGGCATTTGATTTTGCGATCTGATTCATTTTCAACCAAGGCTTTGAAGGCTTTGAATTTTTCAAATGCTTCATCTTTATGCTTTAGAAGTCCTATCCAACACATTCTAGAAAAATCATCAATGAACAATATAAAGTATTCTTCTCCATGATGTGACTTTTTCCTTAATGGTCCACATAAATCAGTATGAACAAGTTCAAGAGGCTTACTAGCTGATCCTTCCTTTTCAGGGAAGTGTGCTCTGGTTTTCTTACCAAGTTGTCATGATTTGCATATTGTATTTTCTGGGATGTTGATATCAGGAAGATCACAAACAGCCTGGAATCTGCATGCTTTTCTTATTTGAGAGAAGCTTAGATTCCCCAATCTTCTGTGCCAAAGCCAGTGTTCATCATTTTTTCTTAGATAGCACTGTTATTGTCCTCCATTGAGTATGTATAAGTTTTTTGGAGTTCTTATACCTTTGATCATGGCTTCTCTTGTATCAAGCTCACGAACAACACATCCATTTGATCGAAATACTACTTCATTTTCTTGATCACACATTTGACTGAAACTCAATAGGTTATGCTTTAGACCATCAACATACATAACATTCCCAACTTTAACTTTTTCTTTTAAGAGAACAACCTTTACCTTTTATGACAACAGGAGTGTCATTTCCAAATGAGACCTTCTTTTCCTTTTCTAAGGCATTATATGGCTGAAGTTTTTCTTTGTCACCTGTCATGTGTTTTGAGCATCCACTATCGATGTACCACTGATTTTCTTGTCCTTCTGCATACAAGGCTATACCACACATTTCTGTTTGTGGTTCTTTCTTTCTCCATATTTTGGGACTTAGTGAAGTTTTCTCCTTCTGAGATGTTTACCAAAATTTACTTCAACATTCATATTCTTCATGACCGAAGTTGTTGCAGATAGAGCATTCTATTTCATTTTCAAGAAGAGAAAAGTTATTGCAGGTTTGTTTCATGATCTCTGTCACATTCCTTTGATTTCGTGCTTCTCTAGTCATGATGGTCTTGTAAGCAACACATTTAGCAGCTTTGTGTCCAAAGTTATGACATGAAAAACATTGGCCATTAAAGAAGTTCTTGCGATTACCGAATCTACTGACCCGGTGATTGTAGTTTCTATTGATATTCATTCTTGAAGCAGATTGAGTATGATTTACCTGAGGTTGATTGTAGCTTCTGTTCATCCTTGAAGTAAATTGAGCCTGATTTACCTGGTGATTTGATTTATGCCTTTTCTAATGATTATCAGCCTGTTCACTTCTCTTTGTTGCATCAAGATAGCTTTTAGTGGAGGTTGACGACTTATGTGCTTGAGATGCTTCTTCAGTATATCCAAGACCTGTCTTTGTCAGAGGAGAACGCTGCACTTTGATAATTTCATTTAATGTTTCTGATCCTTTAACAATTTCATTTAATTTTTCTGATCCTTTAGCAAATCTAAGATTGAGAGCTTTTGTTTTCTCAATATCCTTTCTTAGACCCACAATTTCACATTCTAGTTTTTCGTTGTGTTTTTCTCTTTCAGCAAGTTGGAATGTCAAAGTATCTATAATCATATTCTTTTCTTCTAAACATATTTTGAGTTTAGAGATTTCTTCATAAAGGTCATCTTCATTTAAAGCATCCAAGAAATCATCATCTTCAAAATCCATCAGAAGTCTATAGTCATTACGATTTTCTCTTCATCACTAATTGATAAACCATCACTATCTTCATACGTATAGTAGCTCTTCTTACTTACACTTTGTTTTCTATTCCATTTAGTTGTTCCTTACCTTTATCAAGCTTATCTTTATGAGGACATTTGATAGCATAATGACCGACTCTTCCACAAGCAAGACATTTGAAAGGTAGTTTACCTCTGAATCTTCCGGAACCCCGTTGGAGGTTCTTGACAAAGTTTGCTTCTTCCTCTCCTTCTGAAATATGTCCTGATTCATTGAGTTCTTCTCTTCCTGAAGCTTTAAATGAGGCTTCTCTCATATTTGATGGACCTCCTTTTCTCATTTCGAAAGAAGTTAAGATTCTATGCAGCTATGTCATAGTAATAATCTGAAGATCCTGCATTTCTTCTATGGCAGATACTTTTGATTCAAACTTAGTAGACAAGGATCTTAAAACCTTTTCTACTAAAGTAACTTCTTTTATCTCTTCACCCAAATTCTTCATGCAATTAATAATCTCATCTATACGTAAGAAGTAACTAGCTATACTTTCATAATTGTGCATTTTGAGAGTTTCATATTGAATTCTGAGAGTTTGCAGTTTTGCACGTTTTACCTGAGTGTCCCCTTCATAGCTTAGAACGATCTTGTCCCATATTTCTTTGGCGGATTTGAGCTACATAACTTTGACATTTTTTATTTTGACAGACTCCCCAATAATGTATTGATAACCTTGGCATTGGTTTCATATTGCTTTTTACCTGCCACATCTGTAGGAATTGCTTATGGAAATGTATATCCTCCCTCTATGATTTCCTAGACATTTGTTCCAAGAGATTGAAGATAGGTTGTGGTTCTTACCTTCCAATAAACGAAGTTGCTCCCATCATAGATTGGTGGTTTTGTGGATCCCTCTCTTTCATGGTTACTCATGATGATGGATCTTCCTTCAAGCGATCAAGTTTCTTCTGAAGTACCTACTCTGATACCAATTGTTGGAAATAATACTGAGAGGGGGGTTGAATCAATATTAGCAAGTCAATAATTTTTCATTTCCACAATCATATTCATATACGCTACTTCAGTTAATGGAACTCGCGTGTATACACAACTGTGTTTAAGGTAACTAGCATATATCCTGCAAACTTATGATTCAGTTAATTCATCATATGTTGATCTTTAATCAATGCATCATAACCATATAAACAGTAACCAAGTGCAGTAAAAACAGAACAGACAGTCACACACATGAACACAAGATATAAGGTGGAAACTCAATGTGGGTGAAAACCACCTACTACAATCGTCTCTATCTTCTTTTTAAATTAGAAACTTCTTTTTACAATTTATGTACTAGTGTAGTCTTATACCAGTACGCAGGCTTCTACCTGAAGAAGGCTACAACCTTCCCTCATTCTCCAGCTTCTGCTAGAAGGGAGCTACAACCCCCTAGCTCTTGTGCTAGCTGATATGTTTACTAGTACGTAGGTGCCGGCCTACAGAAGGCTACAACCTTCTCTTTTCTTCCAGGGACCATGTTTCATAAATTTTCAAACTGGATCCATCAATAGCATCATTCAATCATCAAATCAACCAATCTCCTTTGCACAACTAAATCAACCAATCACTTTGACAACCCTTCAATCTGATCTTTCAGAATGTTGTAACCCGAAGACAGTAACCAGAACCTAGAACATTGCAACAACAAACAGAAGCAGCTAAAATATATTTTATGAGGTATACGCTACTTCAATGTGTCGAACCTACGTGTATACGCACTTTTCTCAAGACGAACCTACGTACAGATCTGCAAATAAAATTTAAGATGTATACGATGTTTTGATATGCAGAACTAGCATGTATACGTGCCTTTTCTAAAGTGAACTTGTGTACAAATCTGTAAATGATGGTTTAAACTTTACAACAATTCCATACTTCAGTTATACCTAGAAGATCATATTGCAGACTACAACATGCGCTAGTTATTTAGATAAATGATCAACTCACATAAAGATACTTCACTTCAAGCCTTAAGATCTTGACCCATCATTAGATATTATCCTTTATCAAGCGCTAAGCTTCATCCTTGGTTCAGATCCAGCTATGCACCATAACCCAATAACTTGTATACTAGATCTTGCTCTTCATCAGATATTCAATGCTCGAGTCCCTTTGCCTAATGATCTTCTACTCCTTTTATAGTCTTAGGCCTTACTCAATACCATGGACCAAAAACCACTTAGGACCAATACCTTGGACCAAATACCTAGGTTCAACACTTCGGAATAGATACCTTGGACCAATACCATGGATAAAAATACCATGGACCAAATACCACAAACCAAAACTTACTTTTCCAACATGTACGCGTCTTTCCTTCTGTGAAAGTGCATGTGTATGTTATATGCTCCTTTTGGTCTGCTAACCCGTATGTACACGCGGCTTGGTCAGTGGGGAACCTGCGTATACCTCTCTTTTCTTCATTCTATGTGTCTGAATTGTGATTTGTCATCTGAGTGAGTTGCCATCAAGGACAACACTTGTGTCATAGTGCCAAATCTGTGTCATAATATAAACATATCTATCCTTAGATCTTACCAAGTTGTCCTCATAAATGAAATTTTTCGTGTATTTTAACCTTAACTTTCCCTTTTAACGATCATATTTTTATGGTGAACTTCGACACATCCAATAATGTAGCGAAAATCTGATCTTGCGTCGCAGCTCCTATGTACTTTGACATAATCCAGACTATAGTGAAGTAACTCCTTACGTCGAAGCTCTCTGTAGCGTAGTTTATAGCCCAGTGCCCACTTTCAACTGCAGGTGGGCACTAAGACTCTTCTCGTTTCTTTCTTACAGCGAGGTTGTAGGTATAAATTTGTACCTGTACAACTTCAACCTGTTGCGATTTAATCTTCCCTAAATCAATTCTCCATTTAACTTAGCTAATTCAACTGTGCCTCCATCAACGATATGCTTAATATATATGGGCTAAACCAATGCATCTTGAATTTCCCTAGAATTTCAAAAACTTACTGTCATAGAGGAGAACAAGGTCTCCTACCTTAAACTTCTTCTAGTTAATATGTCTATCATGCCAATTCTTTTCTCCTGCTTTTGTACTTGCTGATGAAATCCTACTATAAATATGTCTTCCTCTAAAGCAATCAACTGTGACATTCTTTCCTCCATTATGTCGAGGTCTTCCATATCTGTAACAGTTGCAATCCTTAAGCTAGGCATGATGTACTCCATGGGAATCACAACTTCTTGCCCATAAACTAATCTAAAGGGTGTCTGACCTGTCAACTTCTTACATGTGGTCATGTAAGCCCATAAAACTACTAGAATTATGAGATCCCAGTCATCTCTATTCACATTGCATACCTTAGTAAGTGAATTCTCCAAAATCTTGTTAAATGCTTCGACTATTCCATTGGATTGAGGATGATAAGGAGAAATCTTCTGATGATAGACTTGGAATTCCTCAGTCAATGCTTCAATAGTTTTATTCAGGAAATGGGAACCTTGTGTTAGTGTCAGTATTTGCATACTACCATCAGTGCTCAAAAATCCTCTTTTCATATCATATTAGGGTCCCATTCTGAAATTTTTTTCATTCCACTAAGTCGTCATATAAAAATTTGGTCACTGAAGGTTGAAGTAGGGTTTCCTTTACTCCTTTTAGAAATTTACCCCCTTGCTGGCTCATTTCAACCTTGTTGAGTATCCATTGTCCATAAATTTAATGACATCATGCCATCACATCAGTCATGTCATCTTGAAATTCAGTCCTTCAAGGTCTCATTAGGTCTTTTAGGGTTTTTCAAGATTTCATTATGTCATTAGGGTTTCCAAGGTTCAATAAATCACCATCTTACTACATAAGGTCAACAAAGTATGAGAGTGAAGCAAATAATACCCCTTTTTTAGTTTTCTAAGGGTTTACAAGCATGTAACCATGGTTACTGAAAGTCCCAAATTTGATTTCAAAAAGGGAATTTATTCCAGTTTGTAAATTTTTACTTCAAAACAAATGTAATAATTTTTATTTCATTTATGTAATTTTATGCCTATTATATATAATAAGTCACCATTTTAGCTGTCTACTCAATTCCATTGCCAATAACATCCAAACAATGGTAAAAATGAAGATTGCCAAAGCATCATACACCTGTCAAAGGAAAATAGGTTAGAAAGTCAAAGAGTATTAGTATGAAAGTTTGAAAAGTGACATGAAACATTAGAAAATGTGTTTGCAAGTCATAAACCAAAACTCATTCAAGTATAAAAGCCATGAAAGACATCATATGCAACAATAATTTGCACTCCTACACTCTCAAAGTCTCCTCAGCAAAAGTGAAGTTTCAAATTTTAAGCGAAATTGGGCAAAACAGGGGCAGAGAGCATGTTTAGAAACTGGAGAGCGCATTCAAAACTAGTGTTGTGTGTTTTCCAGGAAAACTAGTGTATTTTCTAAGGGTGTTGTGCGCCTGTAAGTGGAGGGCACGTTTGACAGTTGTGATGCGCCTTTGCCCAAGAACAACCAGAAGTTTCCCAAAGCACCCTAGATTCCTCCAAACATCAAAATTTGCCACCAAGGTACTCCGGAAAGCAAGTAGGTCTAAATTACATTGTTCCTCTCCTTCACAATTGATTTTTGTGGTGTTTCATTTGTCTTGGAGTCATACTACGTTTAAAACCATAGTAACCTAATTCCACTCCTAAAACTCATTTCCTAGCACCCCACTACCATTCCAACATTTCATAACTACCCATGTCACCTCCCCATTCCCATCTCCTCAATTTCCTCACATCCTTACATACTCCCAACACTTACATTCCATTTCATCATTTCCCCAGGGTTTGACTCCAATAACCCATGGTTTAAGAAGAAAAAGGACGCCAAAGTGAGCAAGAAAGACAGGAGAGGAGGCTATCTAAGAAAGGAGGGAGAATCATTAGACATGAGCCAACCAGCATGAGAGAACTCATGGCATCTCCCATCACTGTGACAAGCTTTAAACATGTGGGCTATTTTGAGTTTTGTGAGAAAGTGGAAAGGATCCAACATCATCCTATGTTGACCATATTATTCATCACCAACCTCCATGACAGCCAGGTAACCCTTGCTGGTGTCACCTTCACTATATCTCCTGCTATCATATCAGGAGCCTTCGGGATCCCAAATGTTGGGGAAAAATGCTTTAAACAAGGAGAATTGGATCATTTTTATTATGAGCCATATCTTAAACCAAGATACAAGAATGAGAGGAAGAGGATTTTTCCTTTCTCTTATCTTTTAGACAAATATATTCCCATGATGAAAATCATCATGAAGTACTTCACATCTGAGTGTAGGTTTTCCAGGCTCTATTCCTATCATATTCGGCTACTCATGCATTTTACAAGAGTCAAAATGCTCAATCTTCCCTACTATCTTTACCAGGACATTGAAAAGATGTCATTCATTGCTCAAAGGAAAGATTATGATCATCAAATGAAAATCATATTTCATCACTCCCTCATTAAGATGAAATTCCTACACCACCTTGATCATCTTAACATTGCATGGGACACTTTCATATCCAATGAGATTTTCACAGTCCCACCTATTCAGCATGGCCAAGAAGCACCTTCATCTTCTCATCCATCCACCTCCATTCCTCCACCTCAGCCCATACATCATCCATCTTCCTCTAATGAGTCAGCCACACCATCACCTTCATCATCACCATCTCATGAGCCTATTCATTCACCTGGCAGAGATGAAAGCAGTGACCAAGAACACATTGAGCATGGTGAGAGAAATAAGCCTAAAGGGGCTGGTCTGGGTACCTTGACACATACCTATCAGAGAGGGCATAGGCAAGTGTTTTCCCCATAGATTGTGGGAGGGACCTTGCCTTCTTCATCGGCAAAGAAGGTACAGAAGGGTAAGGAAAAGGTTATAGAGACAAAGATCCAGCAGCAGGAGGAAGACCTCCATGAGATAGAGCATGATTTTCAGTTAGTTGATCCAAATGAACATGATGACAGTGAGATCACAACCATTTTCATCAAGGAAAATAATTCACTCATAGGAGAGCTCCAGGTCAACTTGCAAAGGGCCAAATACATTATCTCATACTATGAGCAGGAGAATAGGCAGTTTGAGGTAAAAAAATGAGCTCATGGGGATTCAACTCATCAAAGCAAAGATAGAGGTTGAAAAGGCTAAGGCCTTACTTGATGAGGCACATGGACAATATGGTGAACATCTTGATGAATAGGTGCCAAGAATAAGGCCAAGGACTAGAGGCCTAAAGAGAGCTTTGGAGCTAGAAAGACAAAAGGAGGCAGAATTAGCCAATGAGCTCACCCTAAATGAGCAATTTTCCAAGATGGTGAATGAGAACCGGGAAAATTGGCTCGAGCGGGTGAAAACCCATCTGGAGGGCCTCTTAAACAAGGCTAAAAGGGATGTTTATATTCAGAGAAGGATGGCTCAGTACTATGCCATGAGAAACAAATTTGCAAGAGCCAAGCTCAAAAGAGCTCATGCAAAAATTGAAGCCTTTACCAAGCAAGAAGAGAAAATAAGGCTAGATATCCTTGCCGAGGCATCACTCCATGCCTCAAATATATGATCAGCCATGAGCTCACCAATTTTAACAATTTTTGACCAAGTTTTGCAAGTTATAATTTTCAGTGTTTTTTAAAGTACTTTCAACACAGTCAATATGTCAAATGTGCAACACCTAGGGTGTTGCGCTCTTTTTTGAGGCATATGATGGACAAAAGGTAAGAATTTTTGGATTCAGAGTTGTGAGGACATGTACCCTGTGAATTTTCTAAGAATTTGGAGGAAAACTAGTCAGCCAAAAAGATCAAAAACCATCAAAAAACCACCTTTCTGCCCTTTTTTTCGGCCTGGGCGCTGCGCATTTACCAGTCTTGGGAGATTGGAATTTTGATGGGGTAAATCACCTCAAAATGAAAAATGAAGGCATATCTACAAAGTAGACTTGAATGGATTTCCAACAAGCTATCTTGGAGCAAATTTGGACACCGGGAAGGCACCCAAAAGCAGCCCTGAAGTTGGAGGGCACGTTTGACACTGAGAGGGCGCGTTTGACAAAGGGAGGGCGTGTTTGGAAGTCTTCTCCAATTTTCAATGTTTCTCTCGAAATTGACTTTTACCTATGGGAAATTGATGTTTTACTGATGTAAATGATAATAATGATGTAATTATTATGTTTCTTACTGTTATCTAGGGTAAATACGTTAGTTAAATGGCCTACATGGCATGTAATGAATCACTTTTCTTAAGTTATGGATGAGTCAATTTGACCACTCTACACTCTATTTGTCAGTTCAATCTTTCTTGCAATTTCTCCTCCTCTAATGGATTCGACCCCTGAGGCTAGGATGAGCTGGTTTGAGGCCTATATTATGTATTTTCTTAGGCATTTTACTGGTTGGACTCTCCTGGATGTTGTAATAGCTTTCACAATTTGGCATGGAATATATTGGATAAAGTTGCAGCTACTTTGGTCGGATTCCTGTGGCATTGTATTTTGATCTTGTTTCTTCTTCAGTTTCATATGTGTGAATGTTTTGTTCCTTTCATGATCCATTTCACTCTAATTGTTTTGATTTTCAAGGTGTGATAAGCAAAATTCATCTTTGTATGCTTTGTTTTGAGAAAATCATCATAGATTGTTTCATTTCTTCAGTTTAAAAAGAATTCATGACCCTCATGCTCTTTTTAGCATCTCACTAGTCTAAACCATCTCATCACTATACTACTAAGTTTAAAGTACCTTGCCTACATTTCCCCATCATATGTCTGCAATTCAGATTCACTTTGCCCTCACCTAGTTCATTCTCTGACCTAATTCGCTCATCCTTTTGACTACCTGACCAAAATCAAATCAAACAACCCTCTGCACTTTACATCTGGCCTAAAACCCTAATCTATCGAGCCCTCTTGGCTGTGATATTTTGGAGACTGATCTGTGGTTACCTCATCTGGACTCTTCCTCAACCTTGCAGATCTAGAGGAGTGATAACATAGTGGTTTGGTTGTCGTGGACGAAAGATTTATTTTCCCTGGGTGTATGACAAATTTTAGATCTAATTTTTTATGGTGAACAAAATTTGGACACATAGGAAAGGCTGTACCATTCACCTAGCGACTCCATTGACTGAAATATCCAGAAAATCAACACTTCATGGCGACTCCACTACATTAAGATCAGTAGCTTGAAGAATTTTCAAGATGGGATCTGTTGCAAGAAGGTATGCTCCATTGAAAAGAGATCACATTCTAGGTTTATTGGCAAAGCAATTTACCTATGTTCAAAGATGTGAAAGGTTATGATGTTGCTCTTCATCTGGTGAGATTTCACAGCATGTGCATAGATTAAAGATTGATTTTCCTAAAGAATGCTTGATGAAGATATTCATGGTCACTCTGGAAGGTGAAGCCCAATCTTGGTATGAAATTTTGCCACCTACTTATATTTATTGTTTAAAGAATTTTCATATCATGTTCTTTGAAAGGTATAAAGAATCTTGTCCATCCTTAATATTAGTTCAGAACTGCTATAAACATGTTGATAGTTTTATTGAAAATATTGAGAATCTTTATGGAGATGATGAATTCATGGACGATGAGATCATGGAAGCCCTGTATGAAAATCCATTTCAGCAGAGGATATTTGTCAAGATGCTAAGGAAAGTTCGTAGTAGGTTGAAGATATTTTTACAGTTGAAAATGATGGAAGACAAGGTATTATTTTAGATCTGCTTGCAGCAAAAGATGGTATGAAGGAAAACCAAGTTCCAATTTCAGATTTTGATAAGGTCAAGTTGGCTATTCCAGATCTAGATTCAGATTGTGATGATGAAGAGTATGTTGTTTCGGATCCCATGAAGGAGAGCTCTATTGTTGAGATCTCCTTGAATGAAGAAAACGAAGTTATCGACCCAAGTGTTCTCACTCCATCAAAACAAAGTCTTCAAAAGGAGTTAATCCAATCCCTTAAGGAAAAACAAGATGAGATCTTTGCTCAAGTAAGTGAAAAATCTTCTTTGGATCACTCTGTGGTAAATGATAGAAATTTCAGTTTTGAGTTTCAAGGACAATCTGAAGAAGCTAGTCACTTTGATACAGTAGCTTCCACTTTTCTTGAAGATGAATGAATTGTGCATCTTGATAGTCAAAAGGAATCACATGAAATGAATAAACAGTCAGATGAAAATTTATATACTCCCTTGCTTGAAATTAATGAAGATATTCAACATCCTTCTCAAACTTTAGGAGGGAAAGAAGAAAATTACTGTTTTAGCAAAAGAAAACAAAAAGTACTATCTTCTCTGTCTAAAGATGATATAGATCAACTCCTGAAAAGTCATGTTACAGCCCAAGCTAATGCAGGTTTGTTGTGTTCACATAGTCAAGAAGGTGTTAGTGAAACTTCTTCCACTTTTGAAAATGAGGACAATCTTGAAATTAGATTTAGAGATCAACTAACAAATATTTCTTTCTTTCATGAAGATGATAGGGTTGTCATGTTTGATAATCTTGAAGAATTTTTTATGTTTAAGAATGACATAAACTATGAATTTGAGGAGTATGAGCCTAAGAGAGACAATATGCCATAAATCGAGTCAGAATTTCTCATGCTCAAGGAATTTACAACCAACACTCATATAGCAGAAGGTTATACTTCCCTACACCTTCCTATCAATCAACAACCAACTATTCTTTCAGATTATAATGAAGGGAGTACTTGTATTTTTGTTGTTGGATCTTAAGACAAGGTAATGCTTCCAGATTTTCAAGATCCCTTCAACAATCTTTTGCATGCATTGGAGAGGATGAATTTTGTCTAGTTTGTTAGCATAAGCCTTGGTTTCAGTTGTTATTTTGAGTTTCCTCATGTACGTATTTGCCTGCTCGGGGAAAGTGAGAGAAGAATTTCAGTAAGTAGCCATTTGCTGGATTGGTTATATTGGAAGGCTCACTTCACATGATTGTACATATTTCTTCAGTAGGTAGGTGGTTGTCATAAGGATTGGAAGCCCTCAAATCTCAATGGTCTGCTGCCATTAATAAGCTTTATACGTACTTGTTTGAGCTAAGTAAGTCTTGAGTCATTTTTTCAATCAATTTCAAGTCAGTTTCGAGTCAATTTGTGTCATTTGAGTTGTCAGTGTTTAGTCATGCATTTCAGTTAAGTTTTTGACCATATTGGCCCACATGGTTAGGCACTTGGTCTACGGTGTTCTTGACACCTCCAAGGAGCTGCCATCCCCAATAAGGTTGATGTTAGTGTCAGTATTTTCATACTGCCATCAGTGATTAAAAATCCTCTTTCCATATCATATTAGGGTCCCATTCTGAAATTTTTGTCATTCCACTAGGTCATCATGCAAAAATTTGGTCATTAAAGGTTGAATTAGGGTTTCCTTTACACCTTTTAGAAATTTACCCCCTTGCTGGCTCATTTCAACCTTGCTAAGTGTTATCATTCAAGTTTTGGATACAGAATCTAGCTAATATGTATCCAGAGAGGGCTCTCTCTTTATGATTTAGCTTTGTTTTTTAAAGGTATTAGGCTAGTTATGAAGTTCAAGGGTTTTGTTTGAGTTTGGGTGGTGAGTTTCAATAGAACAGTGAGGTAAGACAGAATAGTTCAGTCTATTAGGCATGATAGAGTCAAAGAAGATGACTTTCTGGATTAGGTTTCTTAACAGAGGATGGATTCACAGAGCAAGGTAGTCAAACAGGGAACAAATAAAAGAGTTGAAACAGATGGAATGGGCTCAAATGGGTGAAGGGCAGTTAAGAATCCTTCAGCATATTGAAAGAGGGAAAATGGATGATTATTGATAAGGAGCAGTTAAGAATTCCTTAGCAGATAAACAACATGAAAGAATCAGGAAACAAGAGCAATTAAGAGTTCACTATTTATTCTAATTCTGAAGAAAACATAGAGAATGATAAAGACTGAAAACAGAGTGCAGTCAATCAAATTCTGAAATTGACCTTTTTCTTTATCATTCAGATTATGAAACATAGATGATATAGTAAACCAGAAAACTGTAAAACACAATATATAGGGGACTTATTGATTCAAAGGTTGATTCAAGAATTTTGTGACAAGTCCTCTGCTTCAATTCTTCATCCAGTAGGCCAAACAACAGATGTTTCCAACAGCTCTTTATTCCAAGAATTCATTATTACCGCACAGTCTGAGAATTTACACACCACCGAACTCCCCTCTACTCTAATGGAGGGGGTATTTATACACAAAATATGTACAACCTATATCTCATAACAGCTGTGAGATAATATCTAGGTTTATTTAATAAGAGTTTACAAGTAAAATAGAAATAGCTAACTGATGTTTTGCTTGAGGCAAGCCTTTAGGGTTTGGCATGTAGTTGTCTTATGTAGTAGCTCTGCGCCGACTGCCTGTCTTAACTATGCATTTAATTCTGATATGCCCTCTTTAATTTTGTTTTGATATATTCAATGCTGATCTGATACACTTTTAATGCTTGAACTGATACTCTTTAATGCCGAATTGACCTCTGCCTACCGCTAGTCTGGAAAAATAGAACTGCTAACGTGTCTCCTCATTGCCTTTCCTTTGGACATTCATGTTTCTGAAGGTCCACTGGCTAGGGCAACAAAATATCCCTGTATATCTCTGTTTCTTTCTTCTGCGAGCTCGGAAGTCCCTTGCTTTGCTTTCAACTGTGTTTGAAGAGGAAGAGGCTATAAAATGGCGAGTCGGCAGAGTCTGCGAGCTTGGTCACTTTTACGCTCAGAGCACCGTTTGCAGCGAAATACAGTAAAAATGATATTTTTTCGGTCTTTTTCGACAAAATGGAGTATAGGCAGGAAAATTTTTTTGAAGGACGAATGACGTAAGTAGGAGCACGGAGGCAGATGACGTGGCAGTGACGTGGCAGGTGACATCAGCAAAGGACAGCTGACATCAGCGGAGGGCGATGGTAAGTGGTTTCGCCCGCACCGCTTTTGGGGCTGGGCAATATAGGGCGGAGGGCAAGCGATCACCCTGGATGGGCGACGTGTGGCAGTGGTACAAAGGAAACACCACCGATTCCCCGCAAGTTAACGTTCAGCGATGGAGGGTGGTGCGAAATGAGTGCGGACCGTCGGATGGTGGATCCATTGATCGGACGACGGACACACATGAAAATGGCGGAGAGTTAACTTGTGGGGCCAATCACAATAAAACAATGTTTTAATGTATCGGGGTTGTTCTCATTGGTCGGGGCTTGGTTATTAATCAACTCTGATGGTGATTAATCCCTTTAGCGCGGTGGTAGGGAGTTTATTAACAAATTTATAATAAATCCATTAATTTCTTTCAAATAGTGTTATGGTCGTAATCGACCGGAGTGGGGATATTAATTATTTGGGGGTTTTTATTATTCTTATATACAATATGGGATTGGGAAATAAAGTGGGATTTAAATAATATATGTTAAAGCCAATGTTTGAAGTTTTTACACTAAAACTTAGGCTAGAAGGGGGAAAAAGGGTTTATACATGAGATATGGCCAACTTTCTAAGTAAAATAGGGTTTTACTTAGGGAATGTTTATGGAATGGGATGAGTGGTTTTAGTGATATTAAGCAGATCTTAATACCTTTGGGGGAGTTAGTGAATTCTTTTTTAGGGAAAAGTATGAAGGGGGTTTATTTATGAAATGTGCCTTGCCTGAGCTGCATCAAAAATATTTGCCTTGCACTTTGTGATGGGAGTGAAAGTTAACACACATTTTTAGAAACATAATCCATCACAAGTATCATTCTGCAACACCATTCTACCTACCCTGCCTACTTTGCCTAGCATTTTTTCTTCTTTCTTTGGGTGAATTTAGACCAGCAAACCCTCATCAACTTTTCTTTTCTTTGCATGGTAAGCCTACCTAAATCTACACTTATTACTTCCAAGGGATCAGATTAAACATTTGAGCTCCTTTGCTTCTCTACCTATCTACTTATCTGCCAAGATTAAATAGTTTGGTCAAATTTTATTCTCTATCTCTAAAACAAGAAATTTAAACATGAACTAGCCAATATTAAGCTCTTTGGCCATTCAAAACTTGTGGCATAAAGTTCAACAAGCTACACACAATGCTTTATTTGCAGAAAATGAAAAAGTAGTGGCATTTGGACTTGCACACTTTCATGGTCTTTCTTTATTTGGGGTTCATTTCTTTCACTTTTTATTTTGACCATTTTATTCTTTTTACCTTTTGATTTTTCTTTTAGGGCATACACTCTTTACATTTTTTAAACTTTCTGATTTTTGGATTTTTTTGATAATATGTAAACCTTTACAGTAAAGAAAGGATGAACATATTATAGAGCTCAACCATTCAATCATGAAATATGACACCTATTGGTATAGGAGTATAATAATGGCTCCACTTGGGGATGGCTTTCCCTGGTGGAAAGTCAAGAACAGCAGGTCAGATGGCCTTCCTGAATAACTTAGACTGTGCTCTGAAATCTTCCTTTGTTGGTGCTTTATTGTATATATGACAGCACACTTGTGAAGCTTAAGGCGTCCTCTTCGGGCTTCAACTGCAGTAAGTTACTATCCAATTCAAACTGTGACATTATTAAGGATATAGTATGTACATGTTAGAGTTAAAATTTATCAAAAAACTGGATCAAAGTAATGTTTCAGCATTCGACCATTCACTGGTCCTTCTTCTGTTTCTGTACTATCCAAAATCTTCAGAAAGCAAGTATTGTTCCCTTGTAATGCCTGGATGATAAACGACCCTTTCCACAGGAAGTCAAACTTCCCATGTTTTCCTTTGTCTTCTCTCCTGGAATCCCACCTTAGAACTTTGTCTCCAATGTAGAAGTCTTCTGCTTTGGTCCTTTTATCAAATAATTTCTTGAGTTTTTCTTGTAACACTTGGGATCTTTGGTGCACTTCTTCTCTGTTCTGCTGCAAATGGATGGTCTGATTTATTCTTCTTTGAATAGCATTGGGTTCCACCTGAGCTTCTTGCAGCAACTTCATTACAGGAACTCCTAAAGATGAAGGAAACATAGCCTCCATGCCATAAACCAACTCATAAGGGCTAGTTCCAATAGATCCCTTTGTAGTAAGTTTGTCTGCCCATAATGCATTTGTAAGTTTCTTGTGCCAGTTTTTCTTGTTCTCTTCCAACAATTTCTTAATGATATTAATTAGGGTTTTATTGGAAGACTCAGCTAGACCATTACCTTGAGGGTAATAGCCTGTGGAATGGCCCAAAGTGATATGGTATTTGCTGCAGAAATTTATCATTTTCTTGGACTTGAAGGCAGCAGCATTGTCGATTATGATTTTTTCAGGACAGCCAAATCTAGACAAGATGTTGGTTTCTAAGAATCCTATAATCACTGTATCATTGGCTTGTGTAGAAGGAATGGCTTCTATCCATTTGGTGAAATAGTCTCTGGCGGTAAGAATCCATTTATGCTGGCCAAAAGAGGGAGGATGGATTTCTCCAATGAAGATTAGTCTCAAGGGTAAGGGAAACAGTTTCCTTTTGCCTTCAAAAATTTGGCATTTGTGGCAAGCAGTGACAAACTTCTTTAAGTCAGCGAACAAGGTTGGCCAGTAAAATCCAGCCCTTAGGATTTTGTCTGTAGTTGATTTCCAGTAAAGGTGTCCACCGCAGTCCCCTGCATGAAATTCTTTGAGAAATTTGTCAGCTTCATCTTTTATTAAACAATTCAATAGAATACATTCATGATTTTTCCAAAAAAGAGCACCATCTAAAATACAGAATTTTTAAGCTTTCATTTTAAAAACCTTTTCTTTGTTCTGGATAACAATGGAGGAGCTTGCAAGTTTAATAATACATGAATTATATCAGCATACCAAGATGATTCTAAGAAGGCCTGGATGATTTGGGGAGTCGCCATCTCTTGTTCGTTATCCAGTTCATTAATATCTAGGACTTGAAAGTTTTTTTCAGTCATTAATTTAGCTAATCCCTATCTTTTTATAAGCTTTGCAGGTTTTATTTCAATGTCATACTCCAATATTTTAGCAATCCATTTACCTCGTTTGCCTTCAATTCCATCCCGAGTTAGGATATCTTTGACAACAAAATTTGGTATGTAAGCTATTACATGTGAGTACAATATGTAGACTCTGAAGTCTTGAATGGCTTTCACAAGTGCATAAGCCTATTTTTCCATGATTTTGTATTTCAAAGGTGCATCTCTAAGTGCTTTACTGAAAAAGGCTATGGGTTTTTCACATCCTTGATCATTTTTTTGCAGTAAAATAGCTGCTATAGTGTATTCTGATGCAAATGAGAAAATTATGAAGTCTCTGTCGAAATTTGGACTTGTAAGGACTGGTGTTCTGGTCAAAGCCATTTTAATTTCTTCAAACGCTTGTTTGGATTCTACTGCCCATTTAACCTTTGAATCCTTTTTTAACATATTGTTTAGCAATCTAATTAATTCAGCCAAATTAGATATGAATCTTCTCAAAAAGTTAATCTTCCCTAAGAAAGCTTGGAGTTCTTTGACATTTCTGGGGTGAGGTATTTGCAGAATAGCTTCTATCCTAGCAGGATCAATTTTGATGCCATATTTGGAGATGATATAGCCTAACAGTTTGCCTTCTTCTAGACCAAACAAAGAATTTTTAGGATTTAATGAAATACCATACTCTCTGCATTTTAAAAACACTTGTCTCAAATGATCTAAATGTTGTTGATCTGATCGAGAAAACACAGTGAGGTCATCTAGATATACAACCAAAAAATCGTGAATTTCTTTTGCAAAAGCTATGTCCATTGCTCTTTGAAAGGTTGCCCCTGCGTTCTTAAGTCTGAATGGCATTTTAACATATTTGAATGTACCCCATGGTGTTGTAAATGTACTCTTTTCTTGGTCATCAGGATGTACCAGAATCTGATTAAAACCTGAAAACCCATCCAAAAGTGAAATCCTAGAAGCACCTACTACTCTTTGTAAAATATGATCCATATTAGGTAAAAGGTAGTTGTCTTTCAAAGAAAACTTGTTTACATTCCTTAAGTCAACACATAATCTGATTTCTCCTACTTTCTTCCTGGTAGGCACTAAATTAGATACCCACTCTGAAAATCTGATTGGTGCAATTATCCCTGCATCATGCATTCATTTGATTTATTTTTTAATTAAAGGAAGCAATACAGGGTTGATTCTTCTGAGCTTTTGTTTGAATGGATTTTTATTTTCCTTGAGGGGTATTGTATGTTGAATTACAGAGGTGTCATAAGATTTCAGGTCTTCATAGCTCCAGGAAAAAACATCCTAGAATTCTTTGATCAGTTGAACATACTTAAGTTTTAGATCAGGGGACAAATATTTGGACAATTTTATCATTTTTGGATTGTCTTCACTTCCTATGTTGTAGTCTTCAATGTCTGCTTTTGGAGATTCCATCTGAGGTTTCTTTGGAATATCGTTGAAATCAAAGAGATCTTCCAAAGGATTCAATCCTTTGGGCAAATGATTGTCTTTCAAATTGATAATTTCAAATTCTCCTTCAACAATCTCATCAACAACTATTTCTTTTAGATCCTGTATTTCCTCTTTGGTAAATTTCGTTGGATGAAGCATTTGAGTTACATTTTCTGCTGAAATGTATGTTTCTATCTGATTTGTATCAAACTCACTGATTGTGTCTCCATCTACGTTAGTGCTGGAAAATTCCTCTTCTAGGTTTAAAAAATTGTTGATCCGGTTATCACTTTCAAACACTTACCAATTCTTCACATTATCATGTATGGCTGGCCTGTGTCTAATTTCAGCGGTGAATTGATGATTTGGTTCAAATGGTAATATACAGGTGCTGGCAAAAATTGCTAGGCTATGAGCTTGCAAGTTATGTTTTCTTGAGATTTTGGCAATCTGAGTTTCTAGAAATGTATTGAGGGTCTCTATGGTTGTCCCTCTATACTCTCTCAATCTGGGATCATTTGTTAAGAACTTCCCTTTTATCTGTTGAATGATTAAATCTGAATCTCCTAGGACTGACACTCTAGTTGCTCCCAATTTCTTGACCAGTTTAAGACCTAGCAACAGAGCTTCATATTCAGCCATATTATTAGTGCACCTAAAGTTCAACCTATAGGCATGACCTTCAGCATGATTGTTCTCAAGATTGTGCACCCAGACTCCTACTCCAGCTCCTAATTTGTTCACAAAACCATCAAATTCTAAGTACCACAGGATTTCATGTTCATACTTAGTATCTAGAGTATCAGGGATCTATTCAATAGGGAGATCTGGTTTTTCAGCTTCTTCTAGTTTATCTGATGTTTTATGTTTTTCAGAAATTTCTTGGATTCTGACCCTAGACCTTTGATCTGCAATTTTTTCTGTTTCATCTTTTATTGTATGTGAGGGGTCAATTTCAGCATTGTAAAGGGTAAAATAATCCATATCTGAATGTATTGAATAGATAGGGAAATTTTGACGTTTCTCTTGACTACTTACTACATACTTCATTAAGGTTTCTTTGTATAATCTCTTGGGTTGATCAAATACTGAAATAGTAGCGTAAGACATGTCTAACAGTAGAGATCCTTGAAGCTTTGCACCCTAAGATCTAGACAATAACATACCATACTTTGGAGGAATATCAGCTACTACTATGTCCATTAAGATGGTTTTGGCAGGATATTGGACTAGTGACACACATAAATCTTTGATTAAACCCAAACATTTGACTTGACTTGAATCAAAAGAGAAAATATCTTTATATGGCCTAGTGATGTCAAGGTCAAGTCTCTCCATTACATATTTAGGCATTAAGTTATGAGAAGCACCAGAATCAAACATGGCATTATGGAGTATTTTATCATGTATGTTTAAAGCTACATAGAAAGGAGGAATTTCTCCTTCTACTGTTTTTCCATTTACTCCAGGGCCAACTATCAATTCAGGCTGGTCATCAAAAACATTTACTGAATCCTCATTCACAGAAATTTTGAGTGATCTGTTGATTTGACTTCTGTATACATCATGTTTAGCTAATTCTGATAATGGAACAGCTATCTTTAGTTTTCCAACTTCTGTCTCAAGATTAAAAGGTTTTTCAGTCTGAGTTCTTGTATTTTAGACAGCTGAATTTTCTGCGTTTTTCTCCTCTTCAGGAGTAGGATTATGGGCTGAAGTTGCTTCCAAATCAAGTTCTAGAGGCTCTTCTTCTTTTCCTATAGCAGGGATAGCAGTGGAAGGTTGTCTGTTGTGTGGCTGGTTACCTAATATATCTTCAACAATTGGATTATTGGGGCTAGGATCTATTCTAGAAAGAATATATACAAAGGGAGTACTGATCTTACCTTTGTTAGGCTGCTTGGTATTTTTCTGCTTGCTGATTTCAGGACATGTATTCTTCTGCTCCTTAGATTGTATTGTTTGTGGACTTCATAAATGGTTGTATCATATCCCTCCCTAAAGTCAAATGATTCACCTGACTGAGTTTGGAATTGTTTAAGGATGTGAGCTTCTTGATCCTCTTGGGTCAAGAAAACTTGTTGTTCATTGTTGAGTCCCATTAGATTAATTTGAGTGTCTTCTGTTGGTTCATCAGAAGTTGAGGCTTCAGCATAATTTTCTTGAAATGGGGGCCTAATATTTTGGTCAGGCCCTGTCTTTCTAGTGTTAGGATTTTGGTTCTTCCTGAAATTTGGATTTCTCCCAGTATTTCTTGGTTGACCATCCTAAGGGGATTTTCTCTCAATTGTTTCTACTCTATCTCCAAGTCTATCCATTCCTTTAATGATAGCATCTAATTTCTGTTCAAAGGCAGAAGGTTCTTCTTTGAAAGGTGTTCTTCTTTCGACTCTGGCTCTAGACTATTTAGATATTAGGTTGGCCTCAACACTGACAGCTATACTTTGCATCTCTTCTAAGTTTCAAGGATCTCTTTCCCTAAGTTGGTATGCAATATCAGAGTCAAATGCATGAGGGAATTTGATCAAGGCCAAATCTGGAGGAGTTCTAAGATTTTGAGGAATAGCATTGTAGACGTTATTGAATCTGGTACAGTAATCTTGGATAGTTTCTTGTGTGCCTCTTCTTAGGTTTTCATACTCTAATAAAATGTGGAGAGGATCTTTCTGCTTTTCCCATCTATTCAAGAAGGTCTGATAAAGAGCTTGTGGGTCATTGATATTGTTTGCAGGAAGGGCTCTAAACCAAGTTCTAACATCTCCAGTTAAAATTTGAACAAATACTTTCATTCTAACATCATCATCATCAATCTCATAACTTTCAAAATAGCCGATCAGTTTCTTGGTATGTTGTTGAGTTGTGTAAGTGCTAGTACCATTAAAAGAAGGGGTTTTACTTTGATAGTCTTGGGGCATAGCCCCTGGATTGGCAGGTAAGTTTAGGGGAGTATATCGGTTTTCCATGGTTGCAGTTATAGATGTGACAACTGGAAGAGTAGGGATAACAGTGGAAATGTGAGTTGTAGATGGAGGAGTGGAAAGGGTTGTTTGAGGTGTTGATGGTGAACTTGGAGAAGTTGTAGTAATCACAGAAAGATTTGATGTTTTTTCAGAGGTAAGCTCAGGTTGAATGGAGTTCTGCAAATGTTTGTCAAGGTGTGAATTAGCAAATTTTCTTGGCTCTCTTGTCTTCTAATAATCCTAGGAATTAGATTATGATTTTCAAACACAAGTGGGGGATTAGGATCAGGATTTGATCTGGTGTAATGAATCCTTTCTGAAGCTAGTTTCTAGGTGTGTTTTTGGTTTTTTCTTGAAATAGTTTTGACAATAGAACTTTTAACAGTCTCTTCTAGAAGGTTTTAGATGTGGAAGTTTTGAACTATCCTAAAGAGTTTTTTAAAAAAGGAACTGATCAAGTATTTGGAACTGACTGTTGAATACATAAACTAGAATGGAGATAGACTGACGCAGCATTATTTACTTCTGCAACTGCATAGAAAAAAGCAGTTTCAAAGGCTATCTGGCTAACTTCAGGCTCCATCTGTAGCTTATGAAATAAACAAATAGTAACAAACAATTATTCAGTTCCCCAGTGGAGTCGCCAATGATGTTATCACTCAGGTTTTTCCCAAAAGTTGTAAGAAAGGGAATACTGTCGAGGTAACCACAGACCAATCTTTTGGATACAGAATCTAGCCAATTTGTATCCAGAGAGGTCTCTCTCTTTATGATTTAGCTTTGTTTTTAAAGGTATTAGGCTAATTATGAAGTTCAAGGGTTTTGTTTGAGTTTGGGTGGTGAGTTTCAATAGAACAGTGAGGTAAGACAGAATAGTTCAGTCTATTGGGCATGATGGAGTCAAAGAAGATGACTTTCTGGATTTGGTTTCTTAACAGAGGATGGATTCACAGAGCAAGGTAGTCAAACAGGGAACAAATAAAAGAGTTGAAACAAATGGAATGGGCTCAAATGGGTGAAGGGCAGTTAATAATCCTTCAACATATTAAAAGAGGGAAAATGGATGATTATTGATAAGGAGCAGTTAAGAATTCCTTAGCAAATAAACAACATGAAAGAATCAGGAAACAGGAGCAATTAAGAGTTCACTGTTTATTCTAATTCTGAAGAAAACATAGAGAATGATAAAGACTGAAAACAGAGTGCAGTCAAGAAAATTTTGAAATTAACCTTTTTCTTTATCATTCAAATTATCAAACACATATGATATAGTAAACCAGAAAACTGTAAAACACAAGATATAGGGGACTTATTGATATGGAGGTTGATTCAAGAATTTTGTAACAAGTCCTCTGCTTCAATTCTTCATCCAATAGGCCACACAACAAATGTTTCCAACATCTCTTTATTCCAAGAATTCATTATTACTACACAGTCTAAGAATTTACACATCACCGAACTCCCCTCTACTCTAATGGAGGGGGTATTTATACACAAAATATGTACAACCTATATCTCATAATAGCAGTGAGATAATATCTAGGTTTATCTAATAAGAGTTTACAAGTAAAATAGAAACAGCTAACTAATGTTGTGTTGGAGGTAGGCCTTTAGGGTTCGTCATGTAGCTGATATTTGTAGTAGCTCTGTGCTGACTGCCTGTCTTAACTATGCATTTAATTCTGATCTGCCCTCTTTAATTATGTTCTGACATCTTCAATGTTGATCTGATACACTTTTAATGCTTGAACTGATACTCTTTAATGTCGAACTGAACCCTTCCTACCGCTAGTCTGGTAAAATAGAACTGCTAACGTGTCTCCTCATTGCCTTTCCTTTGGCCATTCATGTTTCAAAAGGTCCACTGGCTAGGGAAAAAAAATATTCCTGTATATCTCTATTTCTTTCTTCTGTGAGCTTGGAAGTCCCTCGGTTTGTTTTCAACTGTATTTGAAGAGGAAGAGGCTGTAAAATGGCGGGTCGGCAGAGTCTGCGAGCTCAGTCGCTTTTACGCTCGAAGCGCCGTTTGCAGCGAAATACAACAAAAATGATATTTTTCGGTCTTTTTAGACAAAATGGAGTATTGGCGGGAATTTTTTATTTGAAGGATGGATGATGTAAGAAGGAGTACGGAGGTAGATGACATGACAGTGACGTGGTGGGTGACATCAAAAAAGGACAGCTAACATCAGCGGATGACGTCAGTGGAGGGCGGTGGTAAGCGGTTTCAGTCGCACCGCTTTTGGGGCTAGGAGGTATCGGGCGAAGGGCAAGCGATCACCCTGGATGGGCGACGTGTGGCAGTGGTACGAGGGCAATACCACCGGTTCCCCACTAGTTAACGTTCGGTGATGGAGGGTGGTGCGAAATGAATGTGGACCTTCGGATGTTGGATCGGTTGATCGGACGATGGACGCACATGAAAATGGCGGAGAGTTAACTTGTGGGGCCGATCATAATAAAACAATGTTTTAATGTATCGGGGTTGTTCTCATTGGTCGGGGCTTGGTTATTAATCAACCCTGATGGTGATTAATCCCTTTAGCGCGGCGGTAGGGATTTTATTAATGAATTTATAATAAATCCATTAATTTCTTTCAAATAGTGCTATGGTCATAATCGACCGGAGTGGGGATATTAATTATTTGGGGGTTTTTATTATTCTTATATACAATACGGGATTGGGAAATAAAGTGGGATTTAAATAATATATGTTAAATTTAATATGGATTTTGAAAAATAAAAAGCGCTAAGCCAATGTTTGAAGTTTTTACACTAAAACTTAGGCTAGAAGGGGGAAAAATGTTTATACATGAGATATGGCCAACTTTCTAAGTAAAATAGGGTTTTACTTAGGGAATGTTTATGGAATGAGATGAGTGATTTTAGTGATATTAAGTAGATCTTAATACCTTTGGGGGAGTTAGTGAATGCTTTTTTAGGGAAAAGTATGAAGGGGGTTTAGTTATGAAATCTGCGTCGCCTGAGATGCATCAAAAATATTTGCCTTGCACTTTGTGATGGGAGTGAAAGTTAACACACATTTTTAGAAACATAATCCATCACAAGTATCATTCTGCAACACCATTCTACCTACCCTACCTACTTTGCCTAGCATTTTTTCTTCTTTCTTTGGGTGCATTTAGACTACCAAACCCTCATCAAATTTTCTTTTCTTTGCATGGTAAGTCTACCTAAATCTGCACTTATTACTTCCAAGGGCTCAGATTAAACAGTTGAGCTCCTTTGCTTCTCTACCTATCTACTTATCTGCCAAGATTAAACAGTTTGGTCAGATTTTATTCTCTATCTCTAAAACAGGAAATTCAAATATGAACTGGCCAAGATTAAGTTGTTTTGCCATTCAACACTTGTGGCATAAAGTTCAACAAGCTACACACAATGCTTTATTTGCAGAAAATGAAAAAGTAGTGGCATTTGAACTTGCACACTTTCCTGGTCTTTCTTTATTTGGGGTTCATTTCTTTCACTTTTTCTGTTAGGCCCCTATACTACTAGTGTAACCCCTTATTGTTATTAGTACAACCCACTTATTATATTGATGTACCCATGTAGTGCCCACATTGTTACTATTGTGCCCCATAGAAGCCTACTATTGTTATTATTGTGTCCTTACATTATTATTGTTATGTCGGCTATGATTATGTTATGACCCCTTAGACTCCTATATATAGAAAGGAGGTCTTTTCATTTGTATCGTCCAAGAATTGTTCATTTTTGTAATGTAAAGGAGATTGCCCCCTCGAAGAGGCTAAATTCTAAGGCGTTGATCTCTCTTTTCTATCTTTTTGTGAGTTGGTTTCATAACATTTTATTTTGACCATTTTATTCTTTTTACCCTTTGATTTTTCTTTAGGATATACCCTCTTTACATTTTTTAAACTTTCTGATTTTTTTTATTTTTTTGATAATATGGAAACCTTTACAGCAAAGAAAGGATGAACATATTATAGAGCTCAACCAGTCAATCATGAAATATGACACCTATTGGTATGGGAGTATAAAATTGAGTATCCATTGTCCATAAAGTTAATGACATCATGCCATCACATCAGTCATGTCATATTGAAATTCAATCCTTCAAGGTCTCATTAGGTCTTTTAGGGTTTTTCAAGATTTCATTAGGTAATTAGGGTTTCCAAGGTTCAATAAAGCACCATCTCACTGCATAAGGTCAAAAAAGTATGAGAGTGAAGCAAATAATACCCCTTTTTTAGTTTTATAAGGGTTTACAAGCATGTAACCATGGTTACTGAAAGTCCCAAATTTGATTTCAAAAAAGGAATTTATTCCAGTTTGTAAATTTTTACTTCAAAATAGATGTAATAATTTTTATTTCATTTATGTAATTTTATGCCTATTATATGTAATAAGTCACCATTTTAGATGTCTACTCAATTCCATTTCCAGTAGCATCCAAAAAAATGTCAGATTGCCAAAGCATCATCCACCTGTCAAAAGAAAAAAGGTCAGAAAGTCAAAGAGTATTAGTATGAAAGTTTGAAAAGTGACATGAAACATTAGAAAATGGGTTTTCAAATCATAAATCAAAACTCATTCAAGTATAAAAGCCCTCAAAGACATCATATGCAACATTCATTTGCACTCCTACACTCTCAAAGTCTCCTAAGCAAAAGTGAAGTTTCAAATTTTAGGTGAAATTGGTAAAAATAGGGGCAGAGGGCGTGTTTAGAAACTAGAGGGCGTGTTCAGAACTGGTGTTGCGTGTTTGCCCGGAAAACTAGTGTATTTTCTAAGGGCGTTGCGTGCTTATAAGTGGAGGGCACGTTTGACAGTTGTGCTACACCTTTGCCCGAGAACTACTAGAAGTTTCCCAAAGCACCCTACATTGCTCCAAACATCAAAATTTTCCACCAAGGTGCTCCAGCAAGCAAGTAGGTCTAAATTACATTGTTCCTCTCCTTCACAATTAATTTTTTTGGTGTTTCATTTGTTTTGGAGTCATACTAACTTTAAAACCCTAGTAACCTAATTCCACTCCTAAAACTCATTTCTTAGCACCCCACTACCATTCCAACATTTCATAACTACCCTTTTCACCTCCCCATTCCCATCTCCTCAATTTCCTCACATCCTTCCAGACTCCCAACACCTACATTCCATTTCATCATTTCCCTAGGGTTTGACTCCACTAACCCATGGCTGAAGAAGAAAATAGAGGTCAGAGTGAGGAAGAAAGACAGGAGAGGAGGCTATCTAAGAAAGGGGGCAGAATCATTAGACATGAGCCAACCAACATGAGAGAACTCATGGCATCTCCCATCACTGTGACAAGCTTTAAACATATGGGTTTTTTTGAGTTTTGTGAGAAAGTGGAAAGGATCCAGCATCATCCTGTGTTGACCAAATTATTCATCACCAACCTCGATGATAGCCAGGTAACCCTTGTTGGTGTCACCTTCACTATATCTCCTGCTATCATATCAGAAGCCTCCGGGATCCCAAATGTTGGGGAAAAATGGTTTAAACATGGAGAATTAGATAATTTTTATTATGAGCCATATCTTAAACCATGATACAAGAATGAGAGAAAGAGTATTTTTCCTTTCTCCCACCTTTTAGATAAATATATTCCCATGATGAAAATCATCATGAAGTACTTCACATGTGAGGGTAGGTTTTCCAGGCTCTATTCCTATCATATTCGGCTACTCATACATTTTACAAGAGTCAAAATGCTCAATCTACCCTACTATATTTACCGGGAAATTGACAAGATGTCATTCATTTCTCAAAGGAAAGATTATGATCATCAAATACAAAGCATATTTCATCACTTTCTCATCAAGATGATAGTCCTACACCACCTTGATCAGCTTAACATTGCATGGGACACTTTTATATCCAATGAGATTTTCATAGTCCCACCTATTCAACATGGCCAAGAAGCACCTTCATCTTCTCATCCATCCACCTCCATTCCTCCACCTCAGATCATACATCATCCATATTCCTCTAATGATTCAGGCACACCATCACCTTCATCATCACCATCTCATGGGACTATTCATTCACCTGGCAGAGATGAAAGCAGTGAACAAGAACAGACTGAGCATGGTGAGAGAAGCAAGCCTAAAGGGGCTAGTTTGGGTACCTTGACACATACCTATCAGAGAGGGCATAGGCAAGTGTTTTCCCCATAGATTGTGGGAGGGATCTTGCCTTCTTCATTGGTAAAGTAGGTACAAAAGGGTAAGGAAAAGGTTATAGAGACAAAGATCCAGCAAAAGGAGGAAGACTTCCATGAGACAGAGCATGATTTTCAGTTAGTTGATCCAAATGAACATGATGATAGTGAGATCAAAGCCATTGTCATCAAGGAGAAGAATGCACTCATAGGAGAGCTCCAGGTCAACTTGCAAAGGGCCAAATACATTATCTCATACTATGAGCAGGAGAACAGGCAATTTGAGGTCAAAAAAGGAGCTCATGGGGATTTATCTCATCAAAGCAAAGAGAGAGTCTGAAAAGGATAAGGCCTTACTTGATGAGGCATATGGAAAATATGGTGAACATATTGATGAACAGGTGCCAAGAATAAGGTCAAGGACTAGAGGCCTAAAGAGAGCTTTGGAGCTAGAAAGACAAAAGGAGGCATAATTAGCTAATGAGCTCACCCTAAATGAGCAGTTTTCCAAAATGGTGAATGAGAACCAGGAACATTGGCTTGAGAGGGTGAACACCCATCTGGAGGGCCTCTTAGACAAGGCTAAAAGGGATTTTGATATTTAGAGAAGGATGTCTAAGTACTATGCCATGAGAAACAAAATTGCAAGAGGCAAGCTCAAAAGAGCTCATGCAAAAATTGAAGCCTTGACCAAGCAAGAGGAGAAAAGAAGGCTAGATATCCTTGCCAAGGCATCACTCCATGCCTCAAACATATGATCAGCCATTAGCTCACCAATTTTAACAATTTTTGACCAAGTTTTGCAAGTTATAATTTTATGTGTTTTTTAAAGTATTTTCAACACAGTCAATATGTCAAACGTGAAACACCTAGGGTGTTGCGCTCTTTTTTTAGGCATCTGATGGAAAAAAGGCCAGAATTTTTGGATTTAGAGTGGTGAGGACATGCACCCTGTGAATTTTCTAAGGATTTGGAGGAAAACTAGTCAGCCAAAAAGGTCAAAAACCATCAAAAACCCACCTTTCTGCCCTTTTTGGGCCTGGGCGCTACGTGTTTACCAGTCTTGGGAGATTGGAATTTTGATAGGGAAAATGGCTTTAAAATGGAAAAATGAAGGCATATCTGGAAATTAGAATCGAAGTGCTTTCCAACGAGCTATCTTAGAGAAATTTGGACACCTAGAAGGCACCCAAAAGCAACCCTGAAGTTGGAGGGCGTGTTTGACAATCTTCTCCAATTTTAACTATTTATCTCCAAACTGACTTTCACCTATGGGAAATTGATGTTTTGCTGATGTAAATTATAAGAATGATGTAATTATTATGTTTCTTACTATTATCTAGGGTAAATACATTAGTTAAATGGCCTACATGGCATGTAATGAATCAATTTTCTTTAGTTAGGGATGAGTCACTTTGACCACCCTACACTCTAGCTATCAGTTTAGTCTTTCTTGCAACTGCTCCTCCTCTCATGGATTCGACCCCTGAGGCTAGGATGAGTTGGTTTGAGGCCTATATTATGTATCTTCTTAGTCATTTTACTGGTTGGACTATCTTGGATGATGTAATAGCTTTCAAAATTTGGCATGGAATATATTGGATGAAGTTGCAGCTATTTTGGTGGGATTCCCGTGGCATGGCATTTTGATCTTGTTTCTTCTTTAGTTTCATATGTGTGAATGTTTTGTTCCTTTCATGATCCATTTCACTCTAATTTTGTTTGATTTTCAAGGTGTGATAAGCAGAATTCATCTTAGTATGCTTTGTTTTGGGAAAATCATCATAGATTATTTCATTTCTTCAGTTTAAAAAGAATTCATGACCCTCATGCTCTTTTTAGCATCTCACTAGTCTAAACCATCTCATCACTATACTACTAAGTTTAAATTACCTTGCCTACCTTTCCCCATCAGATGTCTGCAATTCAGATTCACTTTGCCCTAACCTAGTTCATTCTTTGACCTAATTCACTCATCCTCTTGACTACTCGACCAAAATCAAATCAAACAACCCTCTGCACTTTACATCTAGCCTAAAACCCTAATCTATCCAGCCCTCTTGGCTATGATCCTTTGGAGAGAGCCCTCTCTGGCTTGGTAGGGCTAGCTACCAAGTCAAAAGACTGGTATGTGGTTACCTCAGCTGGACTCTTCCTTAGCCTTGGAGATCCAGAGGAATAACATAGTGGCGCCGTTGCCGGGGATGAAAGATTTATTTTCCATGGGTGTACAACAAAATTTAGATCTAATTGTTGATGGTGAACAATAGTTGGACACATAGGAAAGGATGTACCATTCACCTGGTGACTCCATTTATTGAAAGATCCAAAAGATCAACACTCCATGGCGACTCCACTACATTAAGATCAATAGCTTGAAGAACTTTCAAGATGGGGTCTGTTGCAAGAAGGTATGCTCCATTGAAAAGAGATCACATTCCAGGTTTCCCAAATAAAATGCCTAAGGTAAATTGGCAAACCAATTTACCTATGGTCAAGGATGTGAAAGGTTATGATATTGCTCTTTATCTGGTGAGATTTCACATGCATATGCGTAGATTAAAGATTGATTTTCCTGAAGACTGCTTGATGAAGATATTCATGGCCACCCTTGAAGGTGAAGCCCAATCTTGGTGTGAAATTTTGCCTCCTACTTGTATTTATTGTTTAAAGGATTTTCATACCATGTTCTTTGAAAGGTATAAAGAATCTTGCCCAACCTTAATATTAGTTCAGAACTATTGTAAACATGTTGATAATTTTATTGAAAATCTTGAGAATGTATATGGAGATGATGAATTCATGGATGATGAGATCATGGAAGCCATGTATGAAAATCCATTTCAGTAGCATAAAGAAATCTTAGAGGATACTTGTCAAGATGCTCAGGAAAGTTCGCAGCAGGTTGAAGATCTTTATATAGTTGAAAATGATGGAAGACAAGGTCTTATTTCAGATCTTCTTGCAATAGAAGATGGTATGAAGGAAAATCAAGTTCCAATTTCAGATTGTGATAAGGTCAAGTTGGCTATTCCAGATCTAGATTCAGATTGTGATGATGAAGAGTATGTTGTTCCGGATGCCATGAAGGAGAGCTCTATTGTTGATATCTCCTTAAATGAAGAAAACGAAGTTATCGACCCAAGTGTTCTCACTCCATCAAAACAATGTCTTCAAAAGGAGGTAATCCAATCCCTTTATGAAAAACGAGACTAGATCTTTGCTCAAGTAAGTGAAAAATCTTTTTTGGATCACTCTGTGGTAAATGATAGAAATTTCAGTTTTGAGTTTCAAGGACAATCTGAAGAAGCTAGTCACTTTGATACATTAGCTTCATCTTTGCTTGAAGATGAAGGAATTGTGCATCTTGAGAGTCAAAAGGAATCATATGAAATGAATCAACAGTTTGATGAAAATTTATATACTCCTTTGCTTGAAATTAATGAAGATATTCAACATCCTTGTCAAACTTTAGGAGGGAAAGAAGAAAATTACTTTTTTAGAAAAAGAAAACAAAAAGTACTATCTCCTCTGTCTGAAGATGGGATAGATCAACTCCTGAAAAGTCATGTTACAGCCCAGGCTAATGTAGGTTTGTCGTGTTCACATAGTCAAGAAGGTGTTAGTGAAACTTCTTCCACTTTTGAAAATGAGGACAGTCTTGAAATTAGATTTATAGATCAACTAACAAATATTTCTTTCTTTCATGAAGATGATAGGGCTGTCATGTTTGATAATCTTGAATAATGTTTTCTACTTAAGAATGACTTGGACTTTGAATTTGAGGAGTATGAGACTGAGAGAGACAGTATGCTAGAAATCGAGTCAGAATTTCTCCTGCTTGAGGAATTTACAACCAACACTCAGATAGAAGAAGGTTATACTTCCCTATGCCTTCCTATCAATCAACAACCAACTGTTATTTCAGATCAGAATGAAGGGAGTACTTGTATTTTTGCTGTT
This sequence comes from Pinus tabuliformis, assembly GCA_031772625.1. Lineage (NCBI taxonomy): Eukaryota > Viridiplantae > Streptophyta > Pinopsida > Pinales > Pinaceae > Pinus > Pinus tabuliformis. Next base: position 911,266,678 of record CM062818.1, on the reverse strand, counting down.
GGATCTCAAGACAAGGTAATGCTTCTGGATTTTCAAGATCCCTTCAACACTCTTTTGCAAGCATTGGAGAGAATGAATGTTGTATGGTTTGTTAGCATAAGCCTTGGTTTCAGTTGTTACTATGAGTTGCCTACATGTACGCCATTCTTCCTGTTCGGGGAAAGTGAGAGCATAATTTTAGTAAGTGGCCATCTGCTAGATTGGTTACATTGGAAGGCTCACTTCACATGATTGTACATATTTATTCAGTAGGCAGGTGGATGTCATCAAGATTTGAAGCCCTGGAATCTTGATGGTCTGCTGCCATTAATAAGATTTATAAGTACTTGTTTGAGTTAAATAAGTCTTGAGTCATTTTTTCAATCAGTTTCAAGTCAGTTTTGAGTCAGTTTGTGTCATTTGAGTTGTCAGCGTTTAGTCATGCATTTCAGTTAAGTTTTTGACCGTATTGGCCCACATGGTTAGGCACTTGGTCTACGGTGTTCTTGACACCTCCAAGGAGCTGACATCCCCAATAAGGCCGATGTTAGTGTCAATATTTGTATACTACCATTAGTGATAAAAAATCCTCTTTTCATATCATATTAGGGTCCCATTCTGAAATTGTTGTCATTCCACTAGGTCGTCATGCAAAAATTTGGTCACTGAAGGTTGAATTAGGGTCTCCTTTATTCATTTTAGAAATTTACCCCCTTGCTGGCTCATTTCAATCTTGCTGAGTATCCATTGTCCATCAAGTTAATGACATCATGCCATCACATCAGTCATGTCATCTTGAAATTCAATCCTTCAAGGTCTCATTAGGTCTTTTAGGGTTTTTCAAGGTTTCATTAGGTCAATAGGGTTTCCAATGTTCAATAAATCACCATCTCACTGCATAAGGTTAGCAAAGTATGAGAGTGAAGCAAATAATACCGCTTTTTCAGTTTTCTAAGGGTTTACAAGCATGTAACCATGGTTACTGAAAGTCCCAAATTTGATTTCAAAGAGGGAATTTATTCCAGTTTGTAAATTTTTACTTCAAAACAGATGTAATAATTTTTATTTCATTTATGTAATTTTATGCCTATTATATGTAATAAGTCACCATTTTAGCTTTCTACTCAATTCCATTGCCAATAGCATCCAAACAAAGGTCAAAATGAAGATTGCCAAAGCATCATCCACCTGTCAAAGGAAAAAAGGTCAGAAAGTCAAAGAGTATTAGTATGAAAGTTTGAAAAGTGACATGAAACATTAGAAAATGGGTTTGCAAATCATAAATAAAAACTCATTCAAGTATAAAAGCCCTCAAAGACATCATATGCAACATTCATTTGCACTCCTACACTCTCAAAGTCTCCTCAGCAAAAGTGAAGTTTCGAATTTTAGGCGAAATTGGGAAAAATATGGGCAGAGGGCGCGTTTAAAAACTAGAGGGCGCATTCAGAACTAGTGTTGTGCATTTGCCAGGAAAGCCAATGTATTTTCTAAGGGCATTGCGCGCCTGTAAGTGGAGAGTGAATTTGAAAGTTGTGTTGTGCCTTTGCCCGAGAACAACCAGAAGTTGCCCAAAGCGCCCTACATTGCTCCAAACATCAAAATTTGCCACCAAGGTGCTCCAGCAAGCAAGTAGGTCTAAATTACATTGTTCCTCTCCTTCACAATTGATTTTTGTGGTGTTTCATTTGTTTTGGAGTCATACTAAGTTTAAAACCCTAGTAACCTAATTCCACTCCTAAAACTCATTTCCTAGCACCCCACTACCATTCAAACATTTCATAACTACCCCTGTCACCTCCACATTCCCATCTCCTCAATTTCCTCACATCCTTCCATACTCCCAACACTTACATTCCATTTCATCATTTCCCCAGGGTTTGACTCCAATAACCCATGGCTGAAGAAGAAAACAAAGGTCAAAGTGAGGAAGAAAGATAAGAGAGGAGGCTATATAAGAAAGGAGGGAGAATCATTAGAAATGAGCCAACCAACACTAGAGAACTCATGGCATCTCCCATCACTGTGACAAGCTTTAAACATATGGGTTGTTTTGAGTTTTGTGAGAAAGTGGAAAGGATCCAACATCATCCTGTGTTGACCAGATTATTCATCACCAACCTCCATGACAGCCAGCTAACCCTTACTGGTGTCACCTTCACTATATCTCCTGCTATCATATCAGAAGCCTTCGGGATCCCAAATGTTGGGGAAAAATGGTTTAATCAAGGAGAATTGGATCATTTTTATTATGAGCCATATCTTAAACCAAGATACAAGAATGAGAGAAAGTGGATTTTTCCTTTCTCTTACCTTTTAGATAGATATATTCCCATGATGAAAATAATCATGAAGTACTTCCAGGCTCTATTCCTATCATATTCGGTTACTCATGCATTTTACAAGAGTCAAAATACACAATCTTCCCTACTATCTTTACCGAGACACTGAAAATATGTCATTAATTTCTCAAAGGAAAGATTATGATCATCAAATTCAAAGAATCTTTCATCACTTCATCATCAAGATGATAGTTCTACACCACCTTGATCAATTTAACATTGCATAGGACACTTTCATATCCAATGAGATTTTCATAGTCCCACCTATTCAACATGGCCAAGAAGCACCTTCATCTTCTCATCCATCCACCTCCATTCCTCCACCTCAGCCCATACATCATGCATCTCCCTCTGATGAGTCAAGCACACCATCACCTTCACCATCACCATCTCATGAGCCTATTCATTCACATGGCAAAGATGAAAGCAGTGACCAAGAACACATTGAGCATGGTGAGAGCAGCAAGCCTAAAGGGTCTGGTCTTGTTACCTTGACACATACCTATCAGATATGCCATAGGAAAGTGTTTTCCCCACAGATTGTGGGAGGGACATTTCCTTCTTCATCGACTAAGCAGGTACATGGGGGTAAGGAAAAGGTTATAGAGACAAAGATCCAACAGAAGGAGGAAGACTTCCATGAGACAGAGCATGATTTTCAGTTAGTTGATCCAAATGAACATGATGATAGTGAGATCAAAACCATTGTCATCAAGGAGAAGAATGCACTCATAGGAGAGCTCCAGGTCAACTTGCAAAGGTCCAAATACATTATCTCATACTATGAGTAGGAGAACAAACAATATGAGGTCAAAAAAGGAGCTCATGCGGATTCAGCACATCAAAGCAAAGAGAGAGGCTGAAAAGGCTAAGGCGTTACTTGATGAGGCATATGGACAATATGGTGAACATCTAGATGAATAGGTGCCAAGAATAAGGCCAAGGACTAGAGGCCTAAAGAGAGCTTTGGAGCTAGAAAGACAAAAGGAGGCAGAATTAGCCAATGAGCTCACCCTAAATGAGAAATTTGCCAAAATGGTGAATGAGAACCACAAACATTGGCTTGAGAGGGTGAAAACCCATATGGAGGGCTTCTTAGAAAAGGCCAAAAGGGATGTTGATATTTAGAGAAGGATGGCTAAGTACTATGCCATGAGAAACAAAATTGCAAGAGCCAAGCTCAAAAGAGCTCATGCAAAAATTGAAGCCTTAACCAAGCAAGAGGAGAAAAGAAGGCTAGATATCCTTGCCGAGGCATCACTCCATGCCTAAAACATATGATCAGCCATCAACTCACCAATTTTGACAATTTTTGACCAAGTTTGTCATGTTATAATTTTCTGTGTTTTTTAAAGTATTCTTTTTTTAGGAATATGATGGACAAAAGGCCAGAATTTTTGGATTGAGTGGTGAGGACATGCACGCTATGCATTTTCTAAGGATTTGGAAGAAAATGGTCAACCAAAAAGGTCAAAAACCATCAAAAACCCACCTTTCTGCCCTTTTTTTGGCTTGGGTGCTGCGCGTTTACCAGTCTTGGGAGATTGGAATTTTGATAGGGAAAATGACCTCCAAATGGAAAAATGAAGGCATATCTGGAAATTAGACTCGAATGGCTTTCCAATGAGCTATCTTGGAGCAAATGTGGACATCAGGAAGGCACCCAAATGTAGCCCTGAAGTTGGAGGGCACGTTTGACACTAAGAGAGCGTGTTTGACAAAGGGAGGCCGCGTTTGACAGTCTTCTCCAATTTTCACTGTTTCTCTCCAAATTGAATTTCATCTATGGGAAATTGATGTTTTACTGATGTAAATGATAAGAATGATGTCATTATTATGTTTCTTATTATTATCTAGGTTAAATACATTAGTTAAATGGACTACATGGCATGTAATGAATCAGTTTTCTTAAGTTAGGGATGAGTCACTTTGACCACCCTACACTCTAGTTATCAGTTCAGTCTTTCTTGCAAATTCTCCTCCTCTCGTGGATTTGACCCTTGAGGCTAGGATGAGTTGGTTTGTGGCCTATATTATGTATTTTCTTAGTCATTTTGGAATCTCTTGGATGTTGTAATAACTTTTAGACTTTGGCATGCAATATATTAGATGAAGTTGCAGTTATTTTGGTGGGATTCCTGTGGCATGGTATTTTGATCTTATTTTTTCTTTAGTTTCATATGTGTGAATTTTTTGTTCCTTTCATGATCCATTACACTCTAATTGTGTTTTATTTTCAAGGTGTGGTAAGCAGAATTCATCTTTATATGCTCTGTTTTGGGAAAATCATCATAGATTGTTTCATTTCTTCAGTTTAAAAATAATTCATGACCCTCATGCTATTTTTAGCATCTCACTAGTCTAAAACATCTCATCACTATAGTACTAAGTTTAAAGTATCTTGCCTACCTTGCCCCATCAGATTTCTGCAATTTAGATTCACTTTACGCTGTCCTCGTTCATTCTATAACCTAATTCACTCATCCTTTTGATGACCCGACCAAAATCAAATCAAACAACCCTCTGCGCTTTACATCTAGCCTAAAACCCTAATCTATCCAACCCTCTTTTCTGTGATCCTTTGGGGAGAGCCCTCTCCTGTTTGGTAGGGCTAGCTACCAAGTCAAAAGACTAGTTTGTGGTTACCTCAACTGGACTCTTCCTCAGCCTTGGAGATCTGGAGGAGTGATAACACCTTGGTCACTCATCAAAATCTTTGGACATCCAAATATATACAATATATACTCAAAAATAAACTTCACAACAGTCTCTACGCTACAGTCCCTTACTGGTTGTGCTTTGACCCATCTTGTCAAATAGTCAGTTGTTGTGATTATGTACCTCACACAAGTCCTTTTTCCAGGTGGGTTGACAGGCCGAACAAAATCAATAGCCCATTTATCAAAAGCGTACAATGTAACTTATTTTACCAATGGAATCTCATCTCTTCTTGAAGTCATCCCTATTCTTTGACATACATCACATGATCGACAACACTCCTTTACATCTTTGTGTAGTGTAGGCCACCACAATCCTACTCTCAAAATATTCTGCGTAATGGCTTTCCCTGCATAATGTCGACTAGCTGCGCCTTCATGAGGCTCTATTAGAATCATATGGCTTTCATGTTTAGGAACATACCTATGCAATATCTCATCTGGTCTCATCTTATATAAGTGTCCTCCTATTAATGAAAAGTTAGCTGCCTTGACCACTAATTCTTTCTTTTGTTGTGTAGTATATTCTGAAGGAGCCATTCCTGTGGTCAAAAATTGAATAATATCTACAAAATGGTCATGTGAAACTCTGATTTTAAATAATTGTGAATTAGTGAGGTTATCCTCTATACTGGTTGGTTCTTCACCTATTTCCAACCTTGATAGATGATCATGTCCTGCATTCAATATTTTTGGTTTAACAATGATCTCAAAGTCATATTCTTGAAATAATAGTAACCATCTACAAATATTTCCTCCTAAAAAAAAATTATTAACCAAATACTTTAGGGTAGAGTGATCTGTAAACATTTTAAAGTGTGATCCCAACAAATAGTGTCTAAATTTCTGTAAAGCATACACCATAGCCAATCCTTCCCTTTCTGTAGTTGTGTAATTCTTTCTGCCTTGGACAACTTTCTACTTGCAAAGGCTATAGGATGATCAATTTATCCTTCACCAGGTTGTACTAGTACCACTCCCAAAGCTATACAAGAGGCATCCACATGGACATGGAATTCCTTATTCCAATTAGGGAACATTAATATAGGTGCAACTACCATTTTTTATTTCAATATGTAGAGGCTCTTCTAACATTATTCATTCCAATGTAAAGTTACATTCTTCTTTAACAATTTCTCCATAGCCACAGTAATCTGAGCATACCCCTTGATAAACTTCCTATAATACCCAGTATGTCCCAATGTAGTGTGAAGTTGTCTTACTATCTTAGGTGGAGGAAAATTCACAATAATAGCAATCTTAGCAGGGTCCACCATTAGTCCTTTCTTACAAATAAATGTCCCAACAATATGCCAAAAGGTACATAAAATATGCACTTCTTCAAGTTCAAGGAGATCTGATATTGTCGACATGTGTCAAGAATGAGTCTTAGACTTCCAACATGTTTGTTTAACAACCCAAATATTGCCTAATCATCAAAATATACCTCTAAAAAATTGTGGATATATTCCTTAAAAGATGTGACCACCATCCTAGAAAATATAATAAGGGCATTTTCAGTCCAAAAGGCATCACTGTGTATTGATATGAGCCCCATTCCGTAGAAAATGTGGTCTTATGCCAATCTTCAGTGCAATCTTAATCTGATTATAAACTGAAAATCCATTTGTAAATGAGTAAGCTTCTTGACCTCCTATATTGTATAGAACTTTATCTGTGAAAGGGGTAGGGAAGGGATCATGTAAACATGCATCATTCAACTTCCTAAAATCAACACAGATCCTAATTTATCCTTGAGTCTTCTTTTCTTGCACTACCATAGGACTTACCCATTTTGATTATTCTACTGGTTCAATGATTTTTGTTGTTATCATCTTATCAAGCTCTATATTTAATTTCTCCTTATATTTTGGGTTCAATCTATAAGGTATTTGCTTGTCTAGCTTCACATCAGGCTTAAGGGGATTCTTCATAACTCCTAGATCTCCTACTATACCCTTCATTCCTAAAAACTTTGTGGGAAACAATTCTTGATATTCATGAAGTAACTCTGTAACTTTACTGACTGTTTCTTCATCCCAATAATCTCCTATTGTTGCAAACTTGGGCTCCTTCTTTGATCCTATGTTCACCTTCTTAGTCTTCAGTGGCTTCATTATATCTGGTATCTCTAATTCAGGTCCATTTACTTCACAATATCCTTATGATTCTGCTATGTCGTTGTTGCGAGGATATTCTTCTTCTTCTACAATAAGGTTATAACTTTCTAGTGCATTTTCTATTTTCGCAGTCCAATCAGGTTGCTGCCATGTCAATGGAGTTACATTCTCAAAGATCTTCTTCTTAACTTTTTGAAGGGTCAAATCTATGTATGGGAAATAATCCTCAAAACTGAATGTTAATATGAAACCATCAACCATGTCTTCCCAATCCACAGTACCATGTCGAATCTCTATTTCTAGGTACCAGTTCCTAGGGATTGTCTCCAATGTATGAATAAATCCATGTACCCATTATTGCTATGGAATCTCCTTCCGTGTTGTAGTGAATAACTGGATATGCTCCCTAGGACTATTTTGAATAACATATTTTATCTTTGTTTCTATATATATCTATCCAATCCTTATCCACATCAACCTTCGACATTCCTGCCAATCTCGTATATTCTTCTTGTGTTCACCCCATCATCTAGCAGGGGTACATTTTAGGGCTATATCCAAAGCTAACAATTTTTTTACTTTCTGGAACCTGTTCCTCATATTCATCAATAAAAATATTCACATCACCTAAGCCATCATGAGAAGGTAGGTTACATACCTCAGATGTCATGCAACGAACTGATTTAGAAATTCTTGCACAATGCCTTGTAGATACTTCATGCAACCTATTCTGCCAATTTTCGAACTCTTCTTTTGAGTCTAAGGTATAAGAACTATCATTCTCCCAAGTCAACTTTCCTTCTGCAGTAGGGTTAACAAAATCCTGTTCATGTGCTATCATTTGATATATATTATCTATATCAGCTATGCATTACTCTTCTTTGATTGGTTCTATATATCTTACTCCTTCTAATGGATCCAATGGAAAAATTACTTTCATATTGCTTCCTTAAAATATCATATGTCTCTTCTTTAGATTAATTATGGCCATATTATCAAATTCCCAATCAAGTCAAAGAAATGTGGGATAAGGGTTACTATCATCAAGAATATATATTAGTTCAAATTCAACATTAGTGTGAACTCCTTTAATATTCACTATTACACCAAGTAGTCTTCTGAAAGGGGAAGATCTTTTGTTGATTTTCCATCCTTAACTGAATAGGCAACCACTGTAGATTTGGCTTACCCATTAATTCCCATGTATGCTTTGTCAAAACATTAGCATCAGATCCCAGATCTAGAATAACTTGATCCATCTCATATTCTCCTATCTGTTCACTAACCCTCATTTCTCTTCCATCTCTCTTCTGTCGATGCAAATTATTTACTACACAGATATCACCTTGCAGTGTTTCTTTTGATGCACAAGAATATATCAATTATTGAAGCCCTTCTACAACATTTTTACCTCTTAATAATTTCATACAAGTTTTCAGAAAAGACTTTAAAGTACCTCCTTGATTTGATGAATCTTGGTCCTATGTCAGAGCTCGATCTTGTGTCAGAGCTTGATCCTGTGTTGGAGCTCGATTCTGCAAAGAAACTTGATTCTATGTCGAAGCTAATGATACGTTGCAACTAGTTCTTTTCTTTGGCTTCACATTGGAGGTCGAAGCTCCATCATCCATAAAGCTTCGTTTTGCTTCCATAAATATTTATTTTTCCTTCTAAATATAAAAAACAAGAGCTTTCTCATCAGTTTTTTTAACGCATGTACTTTCAGATTCTTTCTTCTATCTGCTCTATCACTTCCTGTCGCAACTCCACTTCTAGTAAAAATACTAATTCATGGTTCGTCATTCCTTATTTCAATGCTCATCATTTAAATATTCTGTGACAGCTGTTGATTCCTTTTTTCTTTCACTTTTTCCATAAGTACAAGACATTCTTCAATTACATGGTCAAAATATTTACAATACGTACATGTCGTAGTCATGTTCTGACAATCTCTCTTAAAATGACATGCTTGACCGTGGTTATAGAAAATGATATGTCCACATCGTCGACCAACTCCAACACCTCAACCTCTTCCTTGGTAGCCTCCTCAACCACCGCATTGTCCACTGCCTTCATGTCCATGTTCTTCTTCTTGTACTCTATAGGTGTCAGCACTGTGCTCCATCATTAGTTCATAAGCTCGACAATTATTCTCATCATGTCCCACTAATTTACAAAATTTGCAATATAAGTTCCTTGGAGTCTACACATATTACTATAACAGTAATAATCTTTTGAATGATGTTGGCCTCTGGTCTTGCATATCTTTAACCACAGGCTGGATCCTGCATTTAAGGGATTTGGTTCCCCACTAGCCATGTAATCCCTAAAGATAGGGCATTGTTCTTTAGAATGGCCCTCCAATCTGCACTTTGTACACCATACTTCTTCTCTGACTTCTTTTCTTTTCTTGATATCTTGTATCTGCAGAGTTATGTTCACCAGTTGACTCTAAATCTATTGCATACATGTATTAGTATCTCCTATAGGCAAAGCTTCCAACTTCATCGCAATCTACAGAACTTCGGCTTGACTTGTTACCTTTTGTTGCATTAATGGTAATCTGATATGTGGTAACAACACAACTATAAACCATTCTTGATGTTGCTACGGAGCTATTTTGAAGCTCAGTTGATGCAACAATTCCTTAAATATATGATCAAATTCCCAAACAGACTTAGTAGGTTTCTATTTAATTTCTTTAAACTCAGTGATGCACTACAACTCAGACTTCGGCTTCTTAAATACTCTTATCAATGTTGCCTTAATATATGCAAATGTTCTAATTTGATTATTTGAATACTTCATATACCATGTCAATGCTCTATCTTGGAGCGTCATAATGAGCTATGCTTTCTTTATATTCTCATCATTGATTTGCTTTGCAGTCCATACAACTTCACATAAAAACCAAAATTTCTCTAGATCTTCCAATTCATTTCCTTTGAAAACCTGTAGCTTAATATCATCAGCCATATTTCTTCTTGGGTGGGTAGGGGGAGGGGGAGTGGGAGAAGGGGATGGTATGGGGGGTAGGAGGGGTATAAGGAGGAAGAGGGGGAGATTCAAAAATACCCTGGCTCTTGCTAGACTCTGGCTTCAGTGAGCTCTCAGGATGGAAGGTTGAATATTGTGGAGTTACATGAGTTTTATGAGGGTGGATATTTTCCCTTTCACGTTTAGATTCACTCAACATAGGACTATATTAAGTTTCTACAAAGGTCTTCGAATATTTTCCACGAGTTCTCTTTCTGGTATCTATTCTATATATTTTTCCACTCCGCATTGTTCCAATCTCTTGCTCAGATTTATTTTATTTTATTCCAAACATAAGTAAACTAGCAATCTGTCTACATCCATGAAACTCTTTTTTCACATAGAATCATCTTAATCCATAGTTTCAAAGATTTCAAATACTTACCCCGCAGTCCTTTGAAGAATTGTCATTCTACTTCGCTATAGGAAACAGTCTGGTCGATTGCAAACTCAGTAATAAATCCTCCCAAGATGCTATCAATCTAGAAATCAACAACCCTTGAAATCTTGTTGTCACTGCTCTTGATTTGTTGTATCAATTCGAGATTCCACGTCATAGGTTCTCCACCTTTAAAACAATTATTTTTTTCAATCAACCTTGATATCGCTCATATAGTTCAATTGGAAGTGATGCGAAGAAAATTTCATATTGATTTGTGAAAATATATCTCTGTAACCAAGCTTCAGGCTTCAAATGAGGGTTTTTGTTCTCTTGATCTGCAAATTCTCACTCCTTCGATTCTGGCCAATCTTGAATCTCCTTCTTTGACGGATGCCACATAAACATATCCATCAAATAGATCCTAGTCCTGGCAATGGAACAATTTGTTGGCTTAGATTGAGCTGACCCAGGTTTGATCTATACTATGCACCAACAAAACCCTTAATCACTGGCCCTCTCGACAACAACCTACAAGAAGATCACAGTCTCACCCAAAGTGACTATGGGAGGATATAAAACTAGGTTTATGTAGCCTTGAGGGATGTGCAAATGTGGTATTATTATGTTTTCTTACACTTAATATTCATAAATCACTTCGCCGCATTCATTTAATCAAATAAACATATCATATAAACCCATAATCTCCATTACACTGTAATAAAATGCAACTATAATAAAATTGCTACGCTACAACAGATAATAAGAAAATACATGTGAATACACAAGTTTTACCGTGGTTCATCCCAATGTGGGACTACGTCCACAAGAAATGTTGCATATAGTAATAATTCTTGTACAACAAAAAGTTCTTGACCTGCAATCTAAGCTGCAGGTCGTCTACACACTTAGTTGTAGACTCAGGTATCTGCGCACTCAGATGCAGATCCTTTCCTTCACCACAAACTAAAGATCACAATAATTCCAACATAAAACACAGATTTTGACCATAAATATGATTCTTCTCCTTATTAGTTTACCCTATATATACTATTACATAAAGGGTATATCATTACAATACCATGGTCCACATACCATGGACTCCCCTAATACAAGCTACTATGGTCTGAAAACCATTGATCTTTTACAAAATTACATTCTTTTACAAAAAGTATGGGCTTCGGCCCGCCCGAAGCCCATATTCTACGCGGTATATCTACTATGCAGTCCAATTGGCACTCTTCTGCTCCACTGTGCAGTTCACTTTGCGCTCTGCTGCATTCTTTACTTCGCACTCCACTCCACAAAAGGCAGAGTCTTCACCAAAATCTAGGCCAAGTTGGGTTGCGCCCAACACCGAGCAATTGTCGTGACAATATATATGTCATAGGGTTACAATCTGAAACGACTATAGTTTTCCTAAGCAAGATCTAATGGCGAAACCTTTGGAAGTCTTGAACAGCCACCAAAGCCAACTATTCTATGTGAGTATACCTGATTTTGACATCTTTAAGGTTATGACTCAGATAATAAATGGGATTTTCAATCCCTACACCATCTTCTTGGACCAATACCATTTCTATAGTAGAAATGGTAGCAACGAGATACAAAAAATAGTTGCGCTAATAATCAGGGGGGTATAGAAGAGATGCCCGAACTAGTACATCTTTCACGACATCAAATGCCTTTTGAGCAATGTCGTCCCAATGGAAGGGGACCCCTTTTTTTAGCAAGTGAGTGAATCCTTTGGTCATCTCAGTGTAATTAGGGATGAACCTCCATAGGAATTTAGCTTTCCCTTAGAGTATTTGTAACTAAACAAGAGAAGAAAGTGCATGCAAGTCAACGATTGCCTATACTTTCACAGGATCAATACAAATTCCTTGCTTTGAAATGACAAAACCTAGGAGTCAACCATAACTGACGCAGAACACATATTTGTGCGAGTTATGTTTAATGTTATAATGTCTACAATGGAGGAAAATAACTCTCAGATGCATCAAGTGATTAACCAGATGTTTGGAATGAGTAGGGAGATCATCTAAATAGGGTTGCACGATATGTTTAATATCATGAAAAGCGTAATCCATAGCACTTTGAAATGTGGCCTCAACATTCTTCAAGCCGAATGGGATCTTACAATAACCTACAGTACCCCAGGGACAAATAAATCCAGTCTTAGGTTGGTCCGCTGGGAGAATGTCGATTTAATTATAGCCCGAGAATCCATCCATGAATTATTAAATCTCGCAACCAACACAATCGTCAATAATCTGGTCAATAAACGAGGTCGGATACTTGTTCTTAGGATAAGCACGATTCACATCCTGGTAATCTACCTCAAATCATGCCCTATTTCTTCGTGACAGGGACAACATTTGATACCCAATCAATTAAAGGAACGAGGTATATCAAACCAGCTCGTAAAATATTTTCAACTTTAGCCTTAATCCTGAAAACCTTCTTGGATGGACCGGATGGAGGTGCTGCCAGACGGGTTTGGCATCATGATATGTTTTAATCTCATGCACTACTATGTTTGGGTCTATAACTGGAATTTCTTCATAAGCCCATGCAAAGACATCTCAAAACTCATGAAATAGGACTCTATAGATCTCGATCTCAGATGGAGAACAGGACACTCCAATGTATAGATATTTTACAATTCATTATTTAATCGATATATCAAGAGGTATGGTCTCTTCGATATTCGAAAGGTTCTTTCCAGGGTCGAGCTCGTGGTTGGAGATGGAATTCGTAAATGGTTCGAAAAAATTGGGTAGATATACCTCACTAAGTTTATCCTCAATGTGATATGGTAAGGAGGAATGATGGTGATGTTCGTCCCATGGCCCATGATCTGGAATCATGATCTCCATGATGCTCTTTTCAGTAGAAAATATTCAAGAAAAAGGATCAAAAGACATGCCATAATCCAGTGACCGATCTACCTAATTAGTTGAAGAAGAGGTGTAAGCCGCACAAGCTAAATAGATGGCTTCATAATCTAGCTCAACAAGGCTAAGCATCATTTGGTTGCCAAAATTTGGATATTAGTTTCATCAGGTACAATCTAGGGATCAACCAGGATAGTAGAAGATGATATGTTGATATAAGCAACCGAAGATGAGTTGTTGGGAAGGATAGGAGGAGGGAGTGAAAAGGTTCCAATAAGCGAAGAATCATTCAACAATCCAACTCTGACATGCTGATAGGAATGTAAATTTTCCCCTACAAGAGGGACACTTCCAGTAACATGAGAATCAAAGGTGAAAAAGGTGAGTTTATCTATGGCTACAATCCCGCCTTTATGAGGAAGGGAATTCATATGGAAGTAATTCAAAACAATGGAAGCCATATCATAAACCCACATATGTCCCAGTAGAATATTATAATTGAGAGATCCGTCATTAACTTCAAGTTCTATGGAAACAATTTTTCCCCTGAGTTCTACTTGGAGGGAATTCAGAATCCCACAAGGTTTGTACATTCTTCCATCAAAGGCTTTCAATGTGGTGGTTAATTGACTCAATTTAGGTGAACCATTTGCCTTCCAGCAAGACATGGACATAATGCAGGTCGAAGCTCCCTCATCCATAATAGAGCGATGATTGTTCTTACCAAAGACGACGAAGTGAATTATCAAAGCTAACTAAGTTGGAAGTCGAGGGGTATAGTTTTCATGAGAGAAAACCACTAAGTTGGAATCCAATGGATCCACATATCCCATAGCTGATAACGAGGATTCATTTTGGGTGGGGTAGTTCTGCAACACTTCAAGAGTTGACATAGCTGATGGAGATTGAGCCAAGTCTTCAACTACATTATAATTTTGGACAACTCTTGAATGAGGATTGAAAGAAAACCTATGAATAATTCCCTTCATAGACTTGATAGTCAATTCCACAAGAATTAGAGGTGGAGTAGGATCAGATGAAGGAGATGCCAAACTGGTAGGTTGATTGGTAGCCTAACCATTCGGTGGATTCACATTACCATAGTCCTTGTTCCAACTGGCCACCATAACATTAGATTTCAACTTCAAGGAGGAAAGCATAAAAAACGTGTTAGAGGAAGAAGGGTCCTTGTTATAGACATTTTTGGGCACTGCAACCCCAATCAAACATGTCCATAAACCAAGGGCTCCTAAGTCCTTAAAAGTGTTGTTTCATCCCCTAAAAGAACAAGGTCAACTGATTATATCATCTCCTAGAAGTTCTCCATGAAAAACTACTCAGAACTAGTCCAAGCTGGACCATCTCACCTGCTCCATGGTCAAAGTGCGCTGCATCCCACCTAAATGCACACGGGAGGTGCGATTCATACTGGAAAGCCCTTCTATGGGGTGCGATGGGCGAGAGTGAACAAATGGCAGAGTCAATTTGCGAGGTGGAGGATCATGGAATCTTCCAGAAACTTCTCCTGTGACACTTGCCTCTCTGCATTCGTCCAGGGATGAGTAAGAGATCATCAATCTCCAAGTGGAATCAAGAACTATCAGAGAGAGGATACTAATCAAATCTCAGAAGCTGACTCACCTCCCTGCAATCATCTATATATGGATCCCTCATCCCAGAGATCCAGAGGCTGGAATTTTGTATCTTGTAAGGAAGTGTTGTTGGTTTCTTGGTGTAACATCATAGTGTTGGGTGATCTAAGCTTTTCATGAGGTGAAGAAGGGCTTTCTTGCTGAGAGGATGACATTGGGTCAGAACAATTGGTTGTAATCCTCTTTGCTATTCTTGATATTAATAAAGCTATTCAAGTTTTCCTCCAAATTCTTGTATGATTGATGATATATGCATTTGTGTGGTCAATATATATCTGGTCCTATATTGTTTATGATAGTAGATCTTTGTTCTTGGATAGTGTTATGCTGCTTTGATTCCACAGGTGCTCTTTGAAGCTGGGTAGACGAGGAAGCGAGTGGCAAAGATATATCAGAAGGGAGAGGAATCAAGCAAGGAACCAAGCGCAAGACAGAGGTTGGTCTCCTTTGTTCCCCTCTCATCTACTTCTCATAAAGGAAAACGAAAGTAGTTTTAGTTTGTTTGTTTCTAATATAGCTACCAGTCTTAGTGGGACTAGCAGCTCTACATAGACACTAGATTTCCCGATAACAAAATGGCGACTCCACTGGGGAGCGAATAGATTGTTTGTTTGTCTATATTTGTTTGCTTTATAAACTTACAGACGGAGCCTGAAGTCAGGCCAGCTAGCCTTCGAACTGCATTTGCTATGCAAGTGCAAAGTAGATCAATGTTGCTTCATTCTATCTCTAGGTTTTGTTTATGAACTAAAAAATCGATTTACAAACTCTCTAATTGCCCTTTTGGTGGATCTAGTAACCTCCTTAGATCTACCCCTATGATTTATTTACTGATTATCACTTGCTCGGCCTAAATCCTTGAACTGTGCTGCAAACTGTGATCAAGACCTGGATCAAAAGTCTCGCACTGTACCATCGCACCATCTCTTCAAGGATATCAGTATGCATCGCACCTCTCGTGTGTTGTAGGTGGGATGCATACTGGAATCCCTGTGTAACAAGTGTGCTGATCAGAAAAGGCTAATTTTGCCTCCAGACTTTGGTTTTTCTTCACTCTTTTCAGCTCTATTCAGGAGTTTTTCTGTCTGTAGTCAATATACCTCTATTGGAAACCCCCTTCCTTGCCATTATTCCACCTCTATTGTGCAAATAACTGTAAATGTTTTTATGTATTGTGAGCCATTTTCAGTTCTCTTTTTCAAAGAAGTAGCGTAATTTAACTCTCGTTTCTTGATTTGGAAGTGTCGCAAGTGTCGTTTTCAGTCATAGAAGAGAATCTGATTGTTCTTGATAGTTGATTACACTATTACTATTGTATTTGATTAGAATTAGTATATTTTCAAGTGTTGAAAACAAGTTTTCAATTCCAAATCACAAAGTGTCATCATTGTCTTCATTTTGTCTTGAAAAGAAGCTTGTTAGTAATGTCGCTTTGAAAAATAATTCAGATTTTCGCTTAGCTTTCTTCTTATTATTCACACATTAAGAAGGCTGAAAACAAATACATACATGTGAATTTTCATTTAGACTGTTTGTTGGTTTGATTTAGGACAGTGCATATAGTGTGTGCTCTCTGCTCTATGTTGAAAGAATATTATCTCTCTTTCTTTAGTAGCTAGGATTTTCATTGCAAAAAGAAGATTAAACGATTGTTTATCATCTTAGATTGCATTTTAGGAATTGTATATCTACATCACACGGTGAACCTGAAAGGAAAATTTCTTAAGCAAGACCAACTGTAAAATAAATTTAATGAATCTAAAAACGCTTTGGAACCTAACACACAACATTTAGAAGTCTAGGCTAGAGATGTATTCCGGCATTGTAAAACCTGGTAAATGTTGTTTTCATTGCTGGTGGGGTGATTCCTCCACTTTGAGACAATAAGTGCCAGTACGGACTTGTGCTCCCATGTACCGTCGAGTATATATTGGGAGACCACAATAGGCTATATCCTTTATCCATAGGAATTCGTGTCTGCCGCCCTATCGATCGCAATGCACTGAACACAACATTCGGGAAGATTGACTGTCGTACCGTAAAAAGTATTCTGCAGTTTTGCAATTGGTTTGGTAATCCCTCTTTCTAGATTTCCAGAGTAGTCTCTTTCGTTCCTTTTCAGACTCCTTAAAGGAAAAGGTCCATCTGAGCACTTGTCACTTCAAGTTCATTAAAAATCGAAGGCGACTAGAGTCATCTTTTGTTTTTTCTTGACTCTTAAAAATTGAAAAAACAAGTTGTGTCAAAGCGTCTAAAATTTATTTTAATCGGAATAAACATCACCTTTCCTACGTTGGTCTTAGGTTGAGAAAGATGGAATCCACCAACCAAGGATTTCCCCTTGGAGGAAATCCTAGTCCTTTCTCCTCTTGGGGAGATGTTGGTGCACCCCATATGGCCACATTGTCGCTTCCAGGACTGACAATCGGCCTGCCCGTATGGCTCTTCTCGACCTCTGTCGTTCAGAACACCGTGATTCCTGAGAAATCAAGTAAGAAACTAGATGATACCAAAGCTACCTCCCAACCTTCTACTTCATCCGATTCTCCCTCTCCTCCTTCCTCTTCGCTTGATGAAGCTGGTAAAGCCCAAAGTCAAGTAACTGAGAAGAAGGAGAAGAAGAAGAAAGAGAAGAAGAAGAAGAAGCCAAAGACGACAGGGGGCAACCAGGCATCATAGTGAAAATCCACACACTGCGTTGTCAAAGCCTAAATCTCCATGTGTCATTTGCAAAGGAGATCACTATCATCGAGATTTTCCTTGCATCCCTCGGATCTTAAGGACTGGTCTCCTCGTTTGCACAATCCGGTGTCGACAACCTCTAATGATCATGTTGATAGTACATCGTCAACTAGTGAAAGCGAAACATTGGGACAGAAAAGGAAAAGTAAATTCCCTTGTAAACTATGTGAAGGTGATCACACCGTCCACCGTTGTCCCTTCCTAGATGAAGCTAAAAGAGTTTTGGACGACCGTCTGGTTTCACCGTTACGGCTTCCTCCTGGATATAAGAAACTCTTGCCAAGTCCATCGCTATTTGAAAATCCGACTGACATGCCATTGTGGTCAGTCGAAGCATCTATCATTGAAGATAAACCATCTGAATTCACACCAGACAAAAGTCAAAAGGTCGAGGCGGCAGTTGACCTGGTCTTGCCTTCAGAAGGTCCATCTTCAGATGATACAGTCACCGGAGAGAACAAGAACGACACCGTTCAAATTCTCTTTGTAAACACAGACTTCGATGAACATGGGGGTAGTCTACCCATTCCTTTACCACAGGAAGGAAGTTCGTCAAAGTCATATCCGGCCGTCTATTCGGTCCCACCTCCAAGCAACCTAGTTGTTTCCTTCGATTGGAATCTACTAGGTAGACCCCATTTACCGACTAGTGTACCATTTCGAATCATTGCTCAAATATACAGAATGGTCATGGCCGGTACCATCATAGATGAAGGGCCTTCTGTGAGTATCCTTTCCTCAACTACTTGGAAAGCGCTTGGTTCGCCATCGCTTTTGCTTGAAATGAGAAATCTAACAGGCTTTGACAAAGGAACCAGTCGACTGTTAGGGATCCTTCTCAATATGTCGATAACATTGAGAAGGAAAACCGTCCACATGAACGTAATGGTAGTCCAAGGACCCCTAGATTATAATCTACTCCTTGGATGCAACTATATTTATTGCATGGGATCCATTGTCTCCTCGCTCTTTAGAGTAATGTGTTTTCCACATGAAGGAAGAGTGGTCAAGCTCGTAGACCAGCTTTCATTCCTCAGCTCACACATAGAAAATAGTCAAATACCATCCCTGAATCATCTTTTCACGCAAGGAATGTCTCATCAATCCCCAGTCCGTCCACCCGATGAGCGCGAGTGGTTCGAGAGGACATGACTGAAACCCAGGGGGCATGCACCCTTGTCTGTTTCGGCAGGAAAACCTTAGGTATAGGGTAGGTTTCCGTGAAGGATATATGACTGGTTTGTGAGATTAGACTGGAATAAGATTCCTCCGTCAAAGTTATGTGAGTGGAGGCAAGTTGCGCCATTCACATTTGTCTATTTCGGTAGACATCGCCGAGGAAGTGTTTTGTCTGCAGTGCGGATAGAACAATCTTTGGTAACCTGGAAATTTTTCATTATACCTGGGGGCATGTAAACCTTTTGGCATCCAAGGGAAGAGCGACCATTTATTTTTTTAAATTTGTAGGTCCTCTAACCCTTTAAACTTGTAGGATTGGTCGATTCCTAACTTGCATAAAGAAAGGATGCGGGGCAAAGCTTTGTATAAATTCCATCTTAAATGAGACATCCTTATTATACGACTGGATCGAGAAGTTTTTATGTGGAGTTCAAGCTCGTTAAAAATTAAACATAAGCAATGAGCAAATGTTTCCCCCAGAGTTTAAGCTCATTCATTAAAAAATGAACCAATTTCCAGTAAATAACCATCGTGAATGCATTATCATCAACCTTTGAAGCCTTGTTTGTGTTCTCATCATCACCTCCACTCTGTTTTGGCCGATCATTCACCTCCACTTGATTGTTTACCCTTTTTGAGGAACAGCTGCGAAGAGTGATCCTATTAGCCATCCTTGTGACACTGTCGTGATTGGAAAATTCCAAACCTTACCTGGAATTAGCTGCTACCCGATTTTATCACTCATTCCTCAAAAAACGAGTCTCCTTTAAGCTCTTCTCATCTGACTCGTAAAATATGAAAATATTGCCGAGTAATTGGCCTCTCCAGCTCGTTAAAGTGACTGGAAGTGCTATCCCTCCTTTATATTTTAATCTTTTTGTACCTGAGGGATTATTACACAAAAAGATCGAGCGCGTGTTTGTTCGGCTCGTTAAAATTACCGAAAATTCATCCATTTTGTATTATTTTATACTTTTTCAGACTTAAGGGATTATATGATGAAAAAGGATTGTTGGAGTTTTCTTTCTGTCCCTTTCAGACTCTCTAAAATTGAAAAGGACCGAGTTATCTTTGTCGTTAAACTCGTTAAAACCGAATATCGACAAACTTGTCCATATAGACAAGAACGAGTTTCACTATCGCTAGGCTCGTTAAAACATAGCGATGGGTTTTCCCGAAGGGAAAATTATAGAACAAGCATATGTTATCCTCCTCACGCTTGACAAAAATAAAGAGGTACTGGTCAGCAATGACTGGGGAAAAATTGGGAAGAAAACTTGAAGAAACTTTATTGGTAGCAAGTCGCTCTTGAACATGACACTTTCACTCCGCATCTGAGTCGGGTTGGGTTGTTCCGTTCATTGGTCATATCACCATTGTTCAATCACACCATCCATATTTGGGGTTAACGCTACCAATCCATCATGTCAGTGTCACCAGTATGTTCAAGAGAAGTCGCTTAGAGAATTCACCTGTGTCTCATCCACTGCAATATATTCACGCTCAATTTTTTCATGACCACCACCCTGAACCCTGTATCATCAGACCGTTTTCACCTCTGTCACGCGGAAAGAGTCGTTAGTGCGGACACAACCGACCTTCCTAGAAGCCTAAGACTTTCTAATGACAAACAAGACAAATAAGAGCAATCCTCCCCTAAATATGCTTTTATAATATGAGAAATCAAGTGTTTAGATCCTACCTGTAATCCAACGTTGTTGTAGTAGTCCAGCTTCGTTGATCCGGATGAGCTCCTCCTTCCCTTCGAAACCTGCATTCACTAACAATCAAACGATTAAATAGCACCTGAATATCACATAAAATAAAACATATTTAACATATAGACCAACGAGTATATGAAACAACTCATTAATAACAAATTGTTGAGAAGAATGGACTAATTTGTATTAAAAGGTAACAAAAGGAACCATTACAACCTGAGCCTTGGTGTTGTGCAAGCTCCTCCCAGGGTCCACAAGAGTTCTCCCTTACTCTGATCAGCTCACCCACCTCCCAATGGAAACAAGTAAAGATGGTAATCTCTCCTCACAAGCTTCTACAAGGAAGTCCTAATTCCAGCAGCATCTACCCTTAGGAATGTTCAGCTTTCCAACCTCCCCTCCCTTTGGCCCAATGCTTGTATTTATAGTGCTCTAGAGGAAGTTATTCAGGTCCACCATCAATGGGATAAGCCCCTCTTTAGATGGGATAGCTCCCCTCTTGATGGGATAAGTTCCTCTTAGGTAGGGATACATGAACCATCTGGAGGCGCTTCATACACGTCAAACAAGCTTCTAGAAGACTCTAGAAATGACCACAAGTAACTTTTTTGGAGTGAAACTTGTGCCTTTTGACCTTTACAGGAGTACGCACCCACCCCTTTACATACAGAGCATACAAGTACGCAGGTATTGTGAACTTGGGTTGCGTACACGAAGGTAAGGCTAAGAGAAACTGCGTACCAGAGATAATTGACTTGTAATGACTTTCTCTCTTTCTTGAAGTTTGACATGGAGAGCAGAGGCATGAGACTTGCCAAGGAGGATAGTATGACAGTGGATGGAGCCATACTAACTACAAATAGTCATGGTGACATTTTTTAGTGTAACAGATTGCCCCCTAAAGTGCAAAGCCTGTAGTAGATTAGGGTTTTTATGATCTAGGAAGGGTGAAGTACTTTATCATTTCAAGGAGTATCTTGCGGAGGACCCGGTCAAAACTTGCAATTATTCAACACAAAATACATATATAAGATGATATCATCGCTGAGGTAGGCATTCCCATACTCAGATTGAAAACTTTAACTAACAATCTAACTACTGCTCTGATACAAGAATGATTTTGCAGTACATCACAATCATAGACTTTTGTAGACACAGTATGGACGCAACCATCTGTTTATGATTAGTCTACTATATAATGAATACAAAACTCCTCGCAGCCTGGATGGTGGAAACTAGATCCAGGGTCTTCATTTCTACTTCCCGAATTGGTACGATTCTATCCATGCGAATAAATGAGTTGATGTCGAGCATGGTAGAAACCACTTGATTACCAGTCAATGATGTAAACCGTTAACAAGTGTGAGAGAGACCACCAGTAATGTCAATGGTTCTCAAAGTACCCAGTACAATCCATGAAATGTGAATGAATGGGTTGATGTCGAACACGTCACGGAATCCTTTGATCGAAAGTCAATGATGTAAACTGTCGTCAAAGGCGAGAAACCTGCCATTGATGCATGCAAACTTCAAGGTACTGACGATTTCTAAGTCATCTTTCTAGATAATGTGTTGATGTCGATAGAAAGCGACCCGTTGCAGGCAAGCCCACAACACGAAATCATTGTTCAAGTTGAAGAAATGTTGCTGTAAGGATTGACTCAGGGATGGCCAAATGGATGACAAGTATTTTGCATATGAATGGTTTATTTGCAGAGACCTCTTGAACACATAACGACACGACAGATGGCTTGGTGACGATTGACCCAAAGTTAATACTCGGAAACGGTTGAAGGCTTTCAAAGTGGTTTGATCAACTTTAAGGAAAAGGATTTCCCAACCCAGGTGAATGAACAGTGTCGTGTTCAAGAGTGGTGATAAGGTTCTTCTGTAACAAAGGATAGCAAATAGGTTCATTCTTCTCTCTTTTCCCCCACCATTTCTGGCAAGTACCTCTTTATTTTTTACAAGCTTGAGGAGGATAACATATGCTTGATTATAAGCTCATCCTTCGGATGAGTCCAACTTAGTTTAGTTTCGGACCCTAAGAAGGAGTGGTCCGTTCCTGTCTGTAATCGAACAGGTCCTTTACTGTGAAATTTTAACGAGTCCAGTATAGGAGAAACTCGACGTTTTTCATTTTTAGAGAGTCTGAAAAAACTAAAGAAGACTCCAAGGTGAACTTTTTCGTAAATTTGTGTCTCCCAAGCCCGAAAAAGTATAAAATAATACCTGAGAGAACCGCTTGATCTTGCGACCAAGGAGTACTTTCATGATTAATGCCTTTGACCTGAAAAGTAAAAAGCGATCAAAGGCATATCGTTTTATTTCCAGTATCGAATTTGAAACGACAAAAATCCGGCAATCTTTTCGTGTTTTTACGGTCAGAAAAGGGTTGTAAGAGGACCGCCTTTTAATTCCGTTTTAACGAGTGTAAAAGAAACGCTCGGCAATCTTTTCATGTTTTAGGAGTCAGAAAAGGGCTTAAAAGATGACTCTGATGTCTTGGTTCATGAAAAATGATGATTTTACCCTAAAGTCCTTTTGTCCTGCACAAAAACAACACATTACTCATACCTGTTTAAGATGGGCAAAAATACATTGAAAAACATCCTTTCATGGTGAAAAATAAACAAACTTAGCATTCATTCATCCAAAAAACCTATAAATAGACTTTTTAGCATGTCATTTTTACCATTTTACTGTTGAGGTTGAGAAAAGGGCTTTTGACAAGAAAGTTCCCGTGGACTTTGCGGAGAATCTGACCGTCAGAATCGAGCGCCGTCTCTTTCAGGTATTTCACAACATCCTCCTCTTCAATTTCATCCGTTTAGAATTTCATTTCAAGTTTTAGTTTGATTTTTTGGAGGGTTTAGGGTTTTAGAGTCCGCCTTTCGGGGGACGCAGGTGCCCTATGGGCGACCTGCGTACCCCGACATTTTCCTATATGGGAAAATGGTCGGAGTACGCAGCCCGCCTTCAGAACAGCTGCGTACCGTCGCTCTGTTTTCTGAACGCGGGGTGCGTACTCCGCGCAAAGCGGATTTTCAAACCCCAAACACAAAAATCAACCATCAAAATTTTATTTTATGAATTCTAATTAATATTTTTTGGTGTGTAGATTGCCCACCATGCTAGATTGGCATGAAAGAGAACACGAAGATGTCGATTTGGCTGCAATAGGTCATCAACCTTCCATTGATTCTTTAAAGGCATGCGGTCTCTACAAGTACTGGGCCATACCTGGCATGAGGGCCCAGGTGCCATTCTTAGAGTGGCTGGTTGAAAGGTGGAACATTCAGGATCAATGTTTTTACATCGGAGAACACCAGCTCGAGATAGAGTCCTCCGACATATACTTTCTCACTGGCTTGCCTAACAGGGGCGAGCAACTCTCTCTATTCGGGACTAGGCCGGGTGGCCAATCCCTTGCTAGTCTCCGGCTAGAGTGGTGCAACAATCAAAACCAGGATAAGGGGATAGAAATCAAATACATATCCCGACCTGAACTTATGGTAATTGCCTTTACAGTTACCAGACTTTGCGGTGCTGCCGCTTTGCACATAGCCACTGGTTCCCAAATGCGGATGGCTATAGATTGCTTCCGAGGCACCATTTTCAACTGATGTGATGCTGTGTTGGCCAATATGAAGGGCCAACTAACCAGGGAAAAGAATGGACAACTGAAGACTTTTGGATATGGGCCTTTAGTCATGAGCTTTGCCCTAGAGAGAGTTCCAATGCTGATCCCCCAGCATCTTACAGTTCCAGTTGGGGCTCCTCAGGAGCCTAAGTTGACGAGATGGGTTGCGGTAATGGCCCGGCATCTTGATGAGGGAGCAGCAGTTGTTCGATTTCCTGATGGTTACTTTCACTGGCTGGAGGGCCAGGTCTTTGCAATTCAGGATTTTCCTTATGCCGGAATGGATTTTCGCAATGATCCGGACATGGTTCTTCCACAGGGAGAACAATGGGACGACAGAGGTATTTCATTTTTCACAAGTTTTTTAAATTATCTATATTTTTTTTATTTTTTATATATCGTCTCAAAACTGACAGCACAAATTTTCAAAATGCAGATGTAGGTCCACGGCGTCCGGCCAATCTCCGGGCTTTTGAGAGAAGAGTACCAGCTGTACCAGCACCGGCCCCACAGGATGCGGCCGCAGAGACCTTAGCCGAGCTGGAATAGGATCTAGAGCGTCTGACGGCGGGTATACCAGAGACCACTATAGATGACATTCCTATCCGACTTCAGCGCTACGTGGTCGCAGTCCCAGGACCTTTCAGGAGGTTCCTGTGTAGGGTAGCGCGGGCAGTGGTCTCGTATGGAGAGCACCACCAGTGATTGGCTAGTCACTTTTGTAGACACATGTGACATTTTTGGTTTTTTGTACTTATCATTTTTGCCGATCATAAGGTGTTTTTCAACCTATGATCGAAGACGATGTATATTTTTGACACACTCCTATCTATATATATCATTATTACCGGCTTATTTTGTTAAACATGTGTGATGAAATGTTTATAAATTTACATTTATGATTGTTACAAATGTCTATTTAACATTCGAGACGCCATTGCATCTGCTAATGTATTTAAAGACCTTGGAATATGCTGATATTCAATGTAGTCAAATTCACGTTCCAAGAGACGCACCCTCAAAAACAATCTTAATAACACTGGATTTCTAATGGCGTAGACTCTATTAAGCTGTAATACAACGAGTTCAGAATCTAACCTCACTATCAAACTTCGAATCCCAAATGAAATAGATTCAGATAATAGTTCAATCACTGCACTGTATTCTGCAATGTTGTTAGTTGTTTGACCGAGGCTCACCCCATGCATAGAAACTAACTCGTCACAGGGCGAATAGATAACCCAAGCTGCGGAAGAGATATTCCGTGTACTACGACAAGCACCATTAGCGAATCCAATGTACGTTTGGAGAGGCGTCGACATCTGCAATATCAAGAGTAAAACCAAGATAAGCCAGAATAACGACAAAAACACACTCTCTAAACTAAGCAAACATACCAGCTAGAAAGAAAAATTAACCTAACTAGAACTAACTAAATCTCCATACCCACCATTTAAGCATAATACCTCTTAAGGTAAAGTCCATTTCTGGGCTTACCCAAAGAGTCCCCATCAAAATCTACCAGCTCATAGGCCCCTTTTGCTAGCTTTTGCTTGACAATGTAGGGTCCATGCCACATGGGAACGAATTTTCCAGCACCTAATTTATCATTAGCTTGATCATATAATAGCACTAGGTCTCCTTCCGAAAAATTACGAGGGGTCACGTTACGATCATACTGAGCTTTCATCCTTTTTGCGTGAGTCTCGATTGCCAAAGCAGCGTCACGTCGAGTCTCATCTAATTTAGCTAAGTATAAGAGACACTTCTCCTCTTCGGAAGTAGCTGGAAGTAATTCGATAGCCATTTGAAGTGATGGGATTTCGCATTCAATGGGCAACACTGCTTCCAAACCATAAACTAGTTGGAAAGGAGTGAACTTTGTTGATGTTTTTACTGAGGTTCGGTATGCCCAAAGTACTGAAAATAACATGTTATGCCAATTCGACCGATGAATACCAATGATTCGTCGGATCATGATAACTAGAACTTTGTTGATGGATTCAACCAAACCATTTGCTTGAGGATAATAAGGAGTAGAACTATCATGACGTAAACCAAGCTGGCTTGTAAGTTCTGTCATCATAATGTTTCGAAAATGGCGCCCATGGTCAGTGATTATCGCTTGTGGGACACCAAACCTAGTAATAATATGATTGAATACGAAAATCGCTGTTGTCTTGCCGCTTGCCTCGAATGTAGGCATCGCCTCGGCCCACTTAGTAAAATAATCAACCGCAAGGATGATATACGCATGCCCCCCGGCCGAGCGAGGGTTACATGTAATAAAATCGATACCCCATTTAGCAAAAGGACCAACAGCAATTATAGGGTGGAGAGGAGCAGGTGGTGCGCGCATCTTGCGATCAAACACTTGACAGTTGTGGCATTTCCGGACCGCAATGATACAATCTTTAAACATGGACGACCAGAAATAGCCAGCACGCAACACCTTCTGAGCTGTGGCATACCCAGACATATGACCGCCACATGCTCCAGAATGACAGTCATTCAGAACCCTTTCTGCCTCTTCGTGAGTTAAGCAACGACGAAAAAATAAGTCCACCCCACGACGATAAAGAGTATCTCCAATAATTCTGTACTGTTGGGACTGGAATCGAATTTTCCGGCGTTCCGACTTTGAAGCTTCGGGCCGAAAGGATTGGGTTTAGAGATAGACGATTATATCCCCATACCACGGATCTAAAGTGCTGATAAGAAACAGAGATTCATCCGCAATGGGTTCCTCTGCCACAGTTTCCGTGTCAGCACGCGGGAAGTCACACATCAATTCTGCAAAAACTAAGGATTTCTTAGACTTGGACTTCTCGAACTCCAAATCGAACTCCTGCAGGATAACAATCCATTTGGAGTACTTGCCCCCTAGCAATTGTTTAGTCAAAATATAGATCATAGGGTTGCAATCCGAAATCACTGTAGTTTTACGGAGAAGAATGTAATGACGAAAACGGTGGACAGCCTGAACAGCTGCCAGGGCCAATTTCTCCACATGCGAATATTTTAGATCAGTGGGATTTAACGTCCTACTAAGATAATATATCACATGTTCCGTTCCGAATTCGTCTTCCTGAACTAAGACCATTCCAATGGTGGACTGGGAGGCGGCGAGATACAAAAAGTAATCCTGGTTGTAGTGGGGAGGATGCAGCAACGGTGCATGGGTTAACGCGTGCTTAAGTGCATCAAAAGATTTTTGAGCTATCTCATCCCAAGAAAATTGAGCGTTTTGTTTCAACAACCGGGTGAAACCCTTTGTAACCTCGGCGTAGTTAGGAATGAATCGATGTAAAAAGTTTGCTTTCCCCTGCAAACTTTGGAGTTGGCGCAGACTCGAAGGAGGAGGCAATTTGATGATGGCTTCGACCTTTGAGGGATCGACGCGGATACCGGCTTTTGAAACAACAAATCCTAGCAATCATCCCACTTCTATGCAGAAGACACATTTGTGTGGGTTCAACCGAATTCGATAATGCCGACACCTCATAAAAATAGCGCGTAAGTGGACAAGATATCATATCGATGTAAAGAATGAGCAGGCAAATCATCGAGATACGGTTTCACAATGTGCTTGATGTCGTGAAACGCATAAGACATTGCCCGTTGGAAAGTGGCTCCGGCGTTCTTAAGTCCAAAAGGTAATTTGCAGTAAGAAAATGTCCCCCAAGGACAAATGAAAGCCGTTTTTGGTTGATCGGCAGGTATAATATTGATTTGGTTGTAACCGGAAAAACCGTCCATAAAGGAAAATATTTCACTGCCGGCACAATCATCAATTATTTGATCGATATAGGGCGTAGGATAGTTGTCTTTTGGACAAGCACGATTTATATCCCTATAGTCGATACATATTCTTATTGTTCCTTGTTTCTTGTTAACCGAAACAATATTCGATACCCAATCCGTTAACGGGATCGGATAAATGAAACCTGCTTTCAACAGCTTCTCAACTTCTGCTTTAATCACAGCCGCTTTCCTAGGGTGTATCTGACACAGACGTTGCCGAACGGGTTTAGCGTGCGGGTAGGTCTTGATTTCATGAACAACAATTGAGGGATCAATTCCTGGCATTTCCTCATAGGACCAGGCAAACACGTCACGGAATTCTTGAAATAGGACCTTGTATGCTTGAATTTCGCTATCTATACACGAGGCACCTATATGAATGTTTTCAATAACTCCGGTTTTGACTGAAATGTCGACGGCAATAGTTTGGGAAATGTTTCCCAAATTCAATTCTGAATCAGGATGTTTCGTTGGATTCTGAGCGTCCTTGACATATTCAGCTGTAAAAATTGATGAAAAATCATTTTCAGAGTTATCACTCTCAGGTAAAAACGAAGATCTATGATGAAGATCTTCCCATGGTAGATCGTCTACACTTAGGATTTCGCGAAGTTGTTCGTCAGATGACACGACTTTAGGAAACGTTATCTGTTCTGAGGTTGATGTGAAAAGTGATTCCTCACGGACCACATTCATTTGATCGAATTGGGTTGAACTGGAGTCGGAAAAAGACTGCACAGCCTCATAAGCAATTTCATATGGACTCAAAGGCATTGCATTACCGAATGAGTCTATCTCAGATTCAGATGGGACAATCCAAGGATCATCATAAATAATAGTGTCTGAAGTAATCATATGAATGGATGCGAAAGAAGGGTCTGCATTGATTGAAGGAAAAGGAAAAGTTCCCAGTAAACCGGAATCTTTAACTAATCCTACACCAACATCCTTGTAAGGGATAGTCGTTTTACCGACATGCTGGATACTCTCTGAAGAGGCTGGGTCGGATGAAAAGTAAGCCAGCTGGTCTATCGTCACGATCTTACCATTATGTGGAAACTTTATAACTCTGAAGACCGATGACACGACCGTTGTCATAGCGTAAGACCAACTGCGACCCAAAAGAAGGTTGTAGTCTAGAGGGGCATCAACCACCTCCACATCCAGACTAACGGTTTTTCCTTCAACCCCTATAGGCAAATCCTGTAGAATGCCAAACGGATGGAACCCACGGCCATCAAAGGCCTTAAGAATCATCGGGGATTGGTTCAGTGAAGGAGAACCAAGCGATCTCCAACACTGAATCGACATAATACACGTAGAAGCTCCTTCATCAATTACAGTCCGATGAATAGGCCTGTTTTTGACTATCACTGGAATCTGGAAAGCCATTTGATGAGGGAGACGCGGTGTACTATTTTCTAGATCAAAGATTATCAGGTTCGGGTCCTGAATATCAACAGCTCCTATAGCCGACAAGAGTAATTTTCGTTGTGCTGGGCATGATTGCAGCACTTCCAAAGCCGACATTGCTGAGGGTGAAACAGCTAAATCCTCAACAATGTTATAATTCTGAGCTGCTCTCGCATGTGGATTGAAAGCAGATTTTCGAAGTATACCCTTGGCGGGCGGTTTAATTACCAAGTCCGGGTTAGGTTTCTCGATCTGTAGTGGATCGGAACCAGGAGCTGAGGTTGATGGATTAGAATGAGAAGATTCTGCTTCTTTACCATCAACAGGATTCTTACTACCATAATCTTGCGATCGAGTCGCAATCCGTACATGAGACATCATCAATATGGGTTCTTCACTGGCACTCGAGGAAGAACCTATCATTTTACTCTCCTGCTTCGGAAATGGATCTTTCAGAACAGCAGGAGTTGGGGAACCTTTAACGATTTTCACAACCTCCCCCCGATGAGGGCAATCTCTTGTGAAATGATCTTCTTCACAAATTAAACAAGGATAGCGAGGTTTACGCTTTTCGTCGTTAGATTCCGACTTCTCTTTTTTCTCCTTTGGAGCCTTGTCTGCTTTATCCTTCTTCTTGCCTTTCTTCTTACCACCGTTTTTTGATTTAGCCGTAGATGACTCTACAGCGTGAATGTCGGCGGTAATTTCAGGAGAAGACTCTCCTGTCGGGGAGTCTGGTAAGGTTATTATTGGAGAAGAATTCTTTGAGGATTTCTTCTTACTCTTAGTATTCACCGTACCAATAATGCCATCAGTAGCATGAGACCCCGAAGGAGCAGCAGCGATTTGATTCGACTTAGGAAGATCTGGGATCTTCTCGTGCAACATACCTGACTGAGTGTAAACTAAGTCAAGGTACTGGGCTTGAGCAATGACTTGCTCCTCAGTAACTACTCCGGCCTTAGCTACATCTTCAGTAATCTTCGGTAATAATGATTTTACAAACCATTCAGCTAAGATTTGGTCCGGGATAAAAACTTTCACTAAACGTCTTCGACGTCTCCATTCGTGAATATGATCGGAAATATAAGTGGAGGTCGACTATTTTAATGAAGTTAATAGCTCCGTGCCGTTATCGTATCTGACCGGCAACTGAAAATGAGTTAGGAACGAGGTGGCTAACTGGCTAAAATTGTAAAAAGAGGCCCGTGGTAACTCAATGTACCACTTGGCCGCGAGACCAATGAGCGTACGCTGGAAAAGACGTAAGCGGATCGAATCATAATTTGAAGCACACCAGAGGTGGTAAGTCATCACGTGATTGGACGGATCCTCTCCAGACTTACCTTCGAACTTGGGTATATCACTGGGCAACTTATTTGGCATTGGCGGCCAGAACGGAAGATATTGAATTGGATCGTTCGTTAGGCGCGTCAAGTCTGGTAAATCCAAAGTTGCGATAAACGGTAACTGCCGGTTAGGATCTCTAAAACTCTGGGTCACAAGACCAGTCCCAGGAGGAGGATATCCAGGATAACTTGGAACAGGAATCACATTCGGGATATTATATCCTCCTGGAAAACCAGGATTAACCGGACTGTACTGGGATTGCTGAGGTTGTTGATAAGTGTACCCAGGATACGGTTGATACTGGTAAACCGGTTGTTGGACAGCAGGACCGAGTTGGTACTGTCCCTGGTACTGTTGGTAGGTAAATTGAGGTTGACTTGTTACAACAGTACTTAAACCAGGCTGCCCTACAGGCATCTGGACCGTGGTTTGAATCGTAGATCCGGACAACGGTAAAGACGTCTGAGGAGTGGTTGCAGAGACAGTAGAAACTGGAGCTGTCGATACTCCAGAAATAAGTGCGGTAGATGTTGCGGTAGTTGCAGCAGTCGTTTGAGATGGAGTACTAGGTGCAATTGGCGGCTGAGTAACTACCGAAGTTACAGAAGTTTGAACATTTGACTGGACAGGTTGCGGTTGCTGGGGTGAACCAGAAACTACGGGTTGTCCAGTTTGAGGTAACAACTGTATACTTGGCTGCAACACCTGTTGACCTTGTGATGGATCCCACACTATCATTCCGGGGTATTGACCCGTAACAGGTTGAGGATACTGAGATCCATAACCGGATTGAGGATAGGATTGATAACTGAAAGGAACAGTTCCCATACCTTGAACATATGACTGACCTTGAGGTGGTTGATAACCTTGACTCGAGTATTGACCTTGAGGTTGATAACCTTGGGGTAAATACTGATACTGGGGTTGACCTTGACCTTGAGGTTGATACCCTTGAGGTTGATACCCTTGGGGTTGATACCCTTGAGGTAAATATTGATACTGAGGTTGACCCTGGGGTACATATTGAGGCTGGGGTTGACCTTGAGGCATGTATTGTACTATGGGTACATACTGGCCTTGAGGTTGCCCCCCAGACACAATTTGTGTACCTTGAGGTTGCCCCCCAGGCGTTGATTGAGGCTGCCCCCCAAGCGGTAATTGACCACCTTGAGGTTGAGAAACGGGAACTGAACCTGACATCATGTAAATGTCCCCTATACCCAATGGTTTATTACCATTGTTTCCAGCTAATAACCCATGATCAATGGGTTGAGGAGATGCCCCCGCAAAGGTACCAGAAAGTGACTGATACCCGGTGGGAACAGAAGGACCGCCGTGTAAGAAAGATTCAGGAGATTGAGTGAACACGAACGACTGACCAGACATATTTACAGGAGTATAAATACCTCCAGGTGGAAAAGGAGTACGAGGTGGAGAAAAACCTACCCCTAAGTTGTCTAAATAATTGGTTAACGAAAGGTACCTAGTACTTCTAGGAGGACTGTAAAAGATAGATTCACGCTCCCTTAGATCAATAGTGGGTTGATCTTCAAGGATAGATACGCCTAACTCTTCCTCTGGAGCAAGTTCTTCAATTGCTATCAAACCAGTAGGAAGATTTTCGGTGATGACTCTTTCTACCCTAGGTGAATCTGGTACACTAGAAGTTGGAGTAACAGGTTCAGATATTTCAGGTTCTTCGCCTATATCACTAGTAGATGAAAAACTACCAGCAAGCTCAGATACTGCAACTACTTCAGGATTATAACCTGTTTCTAGACTTTGGTAATCTTGATGGACTACCAACGAAGACTCTCCTTCTTCAGGTGAACCTACTCTACTACCACTAGGAGGAGTTACAAGGACCTTTAAACCTTCGTAATGACTCGGGTCGTCTCGAGGAGGTTCACCCCGAAGTCTACGGGATTTCCTCAACAATTCGGCCACAGAAACAACCTCAAGAGACTTGCCCCGAAGTCTACGGGACTGTCTCGGTAATTCCGCCACAGTTAAAAACTTTTAACTACTGCACACGCAAACAAAGTAAAATCTCAAAGCAAACCACCTAAAGTCTCTAAAGAACCAAACAAATTTGAATCACGCGCCTAAAGAATCTAGGGCGTCAAACCAAGCACAAACAGTAGCCTTCCAGACCGAAAACGCTAGTTGGAGATGAAACCCAACATCGCCGGATTCAGTACAGAAGTGGCGGGTGGAACAGTTACCCCGGTGACCTGCCTAATGAATAGACCGGCACAAGTTCCTCCACTTTAACTGTCTCGAGTGAAGTGAACCCCCCGGAAAATCCAAGTGAGTCTAGCCGACGTCTGCTCCAGGTACAGTGGGATCTTCCCTCCACCGTCACCTCGGTAGAATCCTAAAGATAATGGTCACTAAGGTTACCAACCGCAACAAATGCACCTGGGGGAACAGTCTACACTCCGACAGCACGCAAGGGCAGAGTATCAAGCTCAATCCCCTTGCCGGTTCCTTGACAATAATCCAAGGTTTACCGACAAGTGACCCCTGGCTCCTCGACAATGGTTAATCTGAGGTTTACCGTTTGTAATACGTGCGTGTCTGGAGTCGTTCCCAACGAGGGAGGATTGATCCCCTCACTGGTTCAGACACGAGCTCGTGCTTCTCCTTTAAGAGGAGCTTTCCCAGAGTACAAATGAAACAATTGGATTTATTCTATCACAAGATAAGCTACTTGTTTGGTTTTGTTGTCTTGGAGATTTAATTACTCTCCTACTCCAAGACACTAGCCTGATCTAAATTGGTGTTTCAGAGCCCTAGTAAATAAAAGTTACTAAGTTGATTTTACTTTAAGCATTAATTTTACGGTTTTTCTTAAAGACAAAAGGGTAGTGGAGATGAAACTGGTGGTGTGTAGACTCGACTCGCAACCACTACAAAGATGCACCTAAGATGATTTACACTACTTTTCTTTTTCAATGAATCTCCTAACTAAGAGAGTTGGAAAATGCAAATTTTATAGAAAACAACTTTCTTAGTAAAGACAATCAAAGAAACAATTCTCTTTATCTTTTCAAAACACACAACTCATGACCACTAATTACGCTACGAAATTTCCTTTTTCTCCCAAAAGTCTACAAATGTTACCAAAGCAAACTTTTTCCAAAAGAACTTTTGTGTTTTTCCTAGATTAATAAAGCATGTAAAACTATTTTATCAAATCAAATTTAACAAATCTAATACAATCAAATCAAATTCACTCAAAAGCAAATCAAAAGTAAATTTACCTAAAAGAAAAAAATAACGAGGACAAAAGCCTACAAGGATAATTCCTGGATGTTTTACTCAGTCAATATGCGACTAAGGATCAGTTCATGCAGAATCATAAACTAACCAAAAAACAAAATCGAAATCTTTTTGTTCTTTTTTCTCAAGAATGGAATTCAAGGCTTTAACAAACAAACTTTTCGAGATTCGTAAAGAGAAGACACAAAGGTAGGTCTCTCACAAGGGTGACTTCTACGACAGGCCCAACTCCTAAGAGGACTGATCAAAACCAAGGAGATCCAAAGTTTGACAACCTCTAACGCCAAAGTCACTACAGGACCAGTTAAAAATCGAACCCTAAGGCAAAATCCCTATGAATTCCACCAAAACCCTCGACACTAACAGGACAAGTTCAGGTGAAGATCTTTGACAGTAAACTAATGGATCTGGGCAGTAAAAACAAAGTAAAAACAAAATCTAAAGAGCAAAAGAGGAAAAATGGAATTTTCTCAAATTTGACAGGGGTACGCAGGTGATCTGTTGACACAGGCGCGGGTACGCCCTGTGCACAAAGACGCAATGCGTAGAAGTACGCACTGTGTCAAACTCAGAGACTGCGTACTGCTGACAAAACTAAGAAAAATAAAAATCTAAATTGACTCTAAGCTAACCCACCCAAATACACAGTTAGACAGTCAAAAATCAGAAAACAAGCGATTTTTCTCAGACCAAAATATCAAATCAAAAAGAACTCAAACACATTCATGGATTCCCCAGCAGAGTCGCCATTTTGTCACGCGGAAAGAGTCGTTAGTGCGGACACAACCGACCTTCCTAGAAGCCTAAGACTTTCTAATGACAAACAAGACAAATAAGAGCAATCCTCCCCTAAATATGCTTTTATAATATGAGAAATCAAGTGTTTAGATCCTACCTGTAATCCAACGCTGTTGTAGTAGTCCAGCTTCGTTGATCCGGATGAGATCCTCCTTCCCTTCGAAACATGCATTCACTAACAATCAAACGATTAAATAGCACCTGAATATCACATAAAATAAAACATATTTAACATATAGACCAACGAGTATATGAAACAACTCATTAATAACAAATTGTTGAGAAGAATGGACTAATTTGTATTAAAAGGTAACAAAAGGAACCATTACAACCTGAGCCTTGGTGTTGTGCAAGCTCCTCCCAGGGTCCACAAGAGTTCTCCCTTACTCTGATCAGCTCACCCACCTCCCAATGCAAACAAGTAAAGATGGTAATCTCTCCTCACAAGCTTCTACAAGGAAGTTCTAATTCCAGCAGCATCTACCCTTAGGAATGTTCAGCTTTCCAACCTCCCCTCCCTTTGGCCCAATGTCTATATTTATAGTGCTCTAGAGGAAGTTATTCAGGTTCACCATCAATGGGATAAGCCCCTCTTTGGATGGGATAGCTCCCCTCTTGATGGGATAAGTTCCTCTTAGGTAGGGATACATGAACCATTTGGAGGCGCTTCATACACGTCAAACAAGCTTCTAGAAGACTCTAGAAATGACCACAAGTAACTTTTTTGGAGTGAAACTTGCGCCTTTTGACCTTTACAGGAGTACGCACCCACCCCTTTACATACAGAGCGTACAAGTACGCAGGTATTGTGAACTTGGGTTGCGTACACGCAGGTAAGGCTAAGAGAAACTGTGTACCAGAGATAATTGACTTTTAATGACTTTCTCTCTTTCTTGAAGTTTGACATGGAGAGCAGAGGCATGAGACTTGCCAAGGAGGATAGTATGACAGTGGATGGAGCCATACTAACTGCAAATAGTCATGGTGACATTTTTTAGTGTAACAACCTCCAAAATCATTACTTCGTTCCGTGTCATAGATGTGGGATTCATTAATGCCCTCCTACGGAGGGTCACTTCTTGTCGACATCAGCTCATTATCCAAGAAGTCGACTTAGGGACAACCCTTTCAGTACTTTGAAGTTTGCATGCCTCAATGGCAAGTTTCTCACTTCCGGCGACAGGTTTACATCAATGGCCTTCGACCGAAAGATTTTGCGTGGTGTTCGACGCCAAGTCCCTTATTCACACCACGTGAATTGTACTATAGTACCTTGAGGGTCATCATCATTATCGGTGATTCCTCTCATGCCTATTAACAGCTTACGTCATTGGCTGGTAATCAGGCAATGTCTTTCCATGTTCAACTCCAGAACATCTCTCACATGGATCGACTTGTAATTTGAGTGAAGATCGAACGAGATTGAAGACCCCGGATCTAGTTTTATCCATCCGGGCTACGATATATATTCAAGAGAATAAATACATCAAATGTACATCATTGTTGCACAGATAATCATCCAATCAAAGGGATGATGGCTCTACCAGAATCATCAGTCTGCGCTCAGATGATTGTCTGTCTTATGTACATGAAAATGAATTTATAAAGCTGAGCATGGGAATGCCCGCCTCAGCTATATCATTAAAATATTATGAAGATAATGTATTGTATTGTATCTTATTACAGGTCGCCCTCTAGCTTGAAAAAACTTCAGATCCTCATGATAAAGCATTTCACCCGACATCAAAAGATTAACGACCTCATGCTTTAGGGGGCAACTGTTATAGACATTTTTGGGCACTGCAACCCCAATAAAACATGTCCATAAACCAAGGGCTCCTAAGTCCCTAAAAGTGTTGTTCCATCCCCTAAAAGAACAAGGTCAGCTAATTACATCATCTCCCAGAAGTTCTCCATGAAAATTAACTCATAACTGGTCAAAGTTAGACCATCTCACCTGCTTCATGGTCAAAGTGCGCTGCATCCCACCTAAATTCATACAGGAGGTGTGATGCATATTGAAAAGCCCTTTTATGGGGTGCGATGGGCGAGAGTGGACAAATGGCAGAGTCAATTTGCGAGGTGGAGGATCATGGAATCCTCCAGAAACTTCTCCTGTGACACTTGCCTCTCTGCATTTGCCCAGGGATGAGTAAGAGATCATCAATCTCCAAGTGGAATCAAGAACTATCAGAGAGAGGACACTAATCAAATCTCAGAAGCTAACTCACCTCCCTGGAATCATCTATATGTGGATCCCTTATCCCAAAGATCCAGAGGCTGGAATTTTGTATCTTGTAAGGAAGTGTTGTTGGTTTCTTGGTGTAACATCATAGTGTTGGGTGATCTAAGCTTTTCATGAGGTGAAGAAGGGCTTTCTTGCTGAGAGGATGACGCTAGGTCAGAACAATTGGTTGTAATCCTCTTTTCTATTCTTGATATTAATAAAGCTATTCAATTTTTCCTCCACATTCTTGTATGATTGATGATATATGCATTTGTGTGGTCAATATATATATCTGGTCCTATATTGTTTATGATAGTAGATCTCTGTTCTTGGATAGTGTTATGCTGCTTTGATTCCACAGGTGCTCTTTGAAGCTGGGTAGACGAGGAAGCGAGTGGCAAAGATCTATCAGAAGGGAGAGGAATCAAGCAAGGAACCAAGTGCAAGACACAGGTTGGTCTCCTTTGTTCCCCTCTTATCTACTTCTCATAAAGGAAAACGGAAGTAGTTTTAGTTTGTTTGTTTCTAAGATAGCTACCAGTCTTGGTGGGACTAGCAGCTCTGCATAGACACTAGATTTCCCGATAACAGTCCTAGGAAACCATATGTGTCTCCTGATTTGGAAATGGGTTGGTCAACACAATGAGAGAAGTAGAATATTTAAGAAAATTATTCACTTCAGTGCAGTGTGGACAATCACATGTAAAGTGATCCTCGTTGCAAATTAAGCATGAGTATCGAGGCTTTCGTTTCTCATTAGAGGATTGATTTGTTTATTTATCCTATGGTGAGGGATCTTTCTTTTTCTTATATTTTCCTTTCTTCTTGCTTCCAAGTTGTTGTTGAGGCTTGCCTTTATAAGATGAAACAAAATTTATCTTAGAAGCAGAAGCCACAAGAGGATGGGATTGAGGGTTTTGAGCAGGTACAGTAAGAGCAATAACAGATGGTTTACTCACTGACTGCAAAATGGCAGAACCAATCATGCCATCAACAAAATGAGACTCTTTACTAGGTGGAAAAGGAACAATATTCGAAGGTCTCAGAGTATTTGGTATCTTTTCATAGAGTGTTCCCGATTTGGTATAAACAAGGTCCAAATATTGTGCACAAGCAATAGCTTTCTCTTCGGTCATGACTCCACCTTTAGCCACATCTTCTTTTATACGGCTAACAGAGATTTGACAAATCATTCCACTAACAATTGATTGGCGACATAAGTCTTGACCAACTGACGAGAACGTCTCCACTCATGAATGTGATTTGAGATGTGAGTGGAATCTAATTGTTTAAAGTTGGTCAAGAGTTATGTTCTATTTTAGTATGTAATGGGAAACTGAAAATGTGTGAGGAAGGTGGTGGCTAAAGTGTTGAAATCATGCAACAAAGCTCTAGGTAATTCAATATACCATTTAGCTATAGTACCTGTAAGTGTTTGTTGGAAAATACGAAGTCGAATAGAGTCATCATTAAGGGAGTTCGAAGAATAACATAGGTGATATGTCATGACATGCATCAACAAGTCTTCTCCTAGATTCCCATTGAATTTTGGGATATCAAAAGGAAATTTAGTGGGAATAATCAGTCACCATGGTGAATGATCAATGGGGTTATTAGTGAGCTGAGTTAAGTTTGGCAATTCGAGAGTAGCCACAAAAGGAAAATATTGATTAAAGTCCAAAGGATGGCCTAGATATGAAGTAATAGCCTGGGCAACAGGCACTTGCATCCCTGGATAAGGAGGCTTCTGATAAT
Source organism: Pinus tabuliformis (assembly GCA_031772625.1). Classification (NCBI taxonomy): domain Eukaryota; kingdom Viridiplantae; phylum Streptophyta; class Pinopsida; order Pinales; family Pinaceae; genus Pinus; species Pinus tabuliformis. The sequence goes on along the minus strand of CM062818.1, from coordinate 911,227,639 downwards.
AAGGAACCTGGGTACCAGGATGGGGAGGATTCCGATAACCAGTATACAAGTGGCCTTGTTGCCCAACTCGAGGATGACGATAAATTTGTTGGAATGGTTGGGTTTGGGTTTGCTAGCCTTGGAAAGGAACTTAATGAATACCTTGATATGGTCCATAGTGTTGCCCGATGGGGGTTTGCATTTCCCCATCATAAGGTGGGTTCAATTTGGATTGCGCCATACTATGAATGATATTATTTATCGAAACTTGAGGAGTACCTTATCGAAGTGGTTGAGAATGTAAGGTACCTTGTATATGATGGGTAAGCGGAACTTGGGAAGTTCCAGATACCGAGTGAAAAGGTTCTGATGGAAAAACAACCTATAAAGGTTGGATCACATGTAGTTGAGCTTGTTGTGGTGCTAATGGAAGGATAGGAATTCGAGACGAAGATGGTGTAGATTGGGGATTCAACAATCGATCCCAAAATGAACCAGGTTGAATGGGTAAAGTAGGTTGCCAAAAAATGACAACCATTATAGGATATGGAGGACTATAATAGGGGATGATGGGGCAATCATGGTCCAGATGGAGGGTACCCAACATAAGAAGAGTTACACCGTTGAAAGTAGCCTTTCCCACTAATATAAGGGCAAGACTGCTGCTCGATCATGGGTGTGGATGGAGGAAGAGGAGTAGATTGTGAGGCACTCATAAGAGAATTACCAGAGGTTATTCCCAAATTAGATGACATGGGAGAGGTCCAAGGACTAGAAGATGCACAAGAAAAGGTACCAAATAAAGACTGATAACCAGGTGGGATGGACGGGCGACCATACATACGTGTTTCTGGTAAGGTTCCAAATATAGATAAGGAAGAAACATTCAATGTCTCAACCATAGTGTAGACACGGGCTGATAGGTTGGATCAGTTCCAGTCATGGTTAACAATCCCAATGAATATTTCTACAAGAGATCTACGGGTAAGTCCAAAGAATCAAGCAAAGGAGTTTGTGTCAGAATCTGAAGAGTTGGAAAAGGATCAATCTAATAAAAATGGATTCCTTCCAAATGAACAAGAGTAGAAGGACAAGGCTCTTCCTGTAGGATCTCTTCAATACTTGTTGGGTGTGGAGCATGATTATCTTCTATATTCAAAGGTATCACCACATAGGACCCCAATTCGAAATGGGGGCGGCAACGCCGCCCGTAAAATATTCGCTGCAGGGGGGGTCCAGGGGGGCGGTTGCGACCTTTGGGAGCCCCCCCCCCTGGCGGGGGGTTTCGGGGGCAGCGCCCCCGAAGCTAAAAACAGCTGTAAAATTTCCTTGTAAAAGTATAGTAATTTCTAGTCAATCTGGGTCGTTCATTAGGCAGATGATCTGACGGTAGAACTTATGTTTAGTTTAGGGTTTTTTTTTCCCTAGAAGGAAACCCCTCTCTTTGTATGAGGGTATTGTATTTGAGGCTGTGAGATAGATGTGTATTCTGTGAGTGAGAAATAGAGAGGTGAGACTGTGAGAGAAAACAGAGGATATTACAGCGGATTTGCTGTAGGTTGTGTCTCTTCATTTTGCTGGATAATAAAAAGGAAGGACTGGCTGTTCGGGGTGGACGTAGCCCAAACTGGGTGAACCACGTATATCTGTGTCTCTCTCTTGTTTTGTGCGTTTTCTGTGTTTATATTTCTGCAATATTTTATGTGTTCCATTGCTCCGTAATATATAATTTTCTAACAACTGGTATCAGAGACGAAGGTCTATTTGGCTGATAAACTCGCAAAAAAGAAGGGTTCCTGGTTCGAGTGGGAGCAATGGCGAAAGATGGTAAGTTTAGGGTCGAGAAATTTAACGGCCAAAACTTCTCGCTGTGGAAGATGCAGATGGAAGATTATCTTGTATCAGAAAGATCTATACCTACCATTGGGCAGAAAAACAAAGATGCCGACGGGTATGAAAGACGAAGAATGGAACCTTCTCGATAGAAAGGCACTCGGAACAATACGGTTGTGCCTTGCTGCGTCAGTCGCCTTCAACATTTCGAAGGAAACCACGACAGAGGGTTTGATGCAGACGTTGTCGAAACTATATGAAAAACCCTCGGCCTCAAACAAGGTATTTCTTATGAAACGGTTATTTAATATGAATATGTCGGAAGGTGGATCTGTTGCAAACCATTTAAATGATTTTAATACAGTTACAAGTCAGTTAAGTTCTGTAGGGGTAAACTTTGATGATGAAGTTAGAGGTCTGTTATTCTTGTGCTCATTACCAGAAAGTTGGAATGGTTTGGTAATGGCCATTAGTAACTCCGTTTCTGGATCTAGTACTTTAAAGTTTGATGATGTTGTCGGTGCTATCCTTAGCGAGGAAATGCGACGGAAAAGCTCTGGTGAGACATCGGGAAATGCTTTGAGTGCAGAGTCTAGAGGAAGAAAAATGGAAAGAGGAAAGAGCTCAGGATATTGCAGTAAATCAAGGAAAGGCAGATCCAAGTCCAGATCGGGGATAGTGTGCTGGAAATGTGGAAAGAAAGGACACCTAAAGAAAGACTGTAGATCTCGGAAGGGAAAAGAAGGAGATGCACAGCAAGAAAACAATCATGAAGCAAATGTGACAGGTGAGGTGTTACAAGATGCTTTGATTCTTTCTTTCAAAAATATTACTGATTCCTGGGTGGTAGATTCAGGGGCTTCATTCCATGCCACACCTGATAAGAAATACTTTCATGACTATGTTCAAGGAGATTTTGGACAAGTTCTTCTAGGTGATGATAAACCCTGTAAAATTTTTGGAATGGGTAAGGTTCTTGTAAAACAACAAAATGGAAACCAATGGCTATTAAAGGAGGTAAGGCATGTTCCAGATCTAAAGAAAAATCTGATTTCAACAGGGCAGTTAGGCGGTGAAGGTTGTGTGACAACTTTCACAGATAAAGCTTGGAAGGTCACTAAAGGAGACCTGGTAATAGCAAAAGGCGAAAAGGTTGGTACATTGTATTTATGCAATGGTATTTCTAACTCTGTTAATGCTTTAACTTCCAGAGGAACAGATGCAGCATTATGGCATCATAGGCTCGGACACATGAGTGAAAAGGGGATGAAGATTCTTCACTCAAGGAATTTGTTGCCGGGTTTGAAGAATGTTGATTTGGACTTCTGTGAGAACTGCATTTATGGAAAACAGAAGAGAGTCAGATTTCTCAGAGTTGGGAAAGAAAAGAAGAACGAAAAATTAGAGCTTGTGCATACAGACGTATGGGGACCTGCTCAGGTATCATCTCTCGGTGGCTCTCGTTATTATGTTACTTTTATTGATGATGCTACTAGAAAAACTTGGATTTATTGTATTAAGAATAAATCTGATGTATTTGATACTTTCAAGAAATGGAAAGCTTTGGTTGAGATTGAGACAGGAAAGAAATTGAAGTGTCTTAGATCAGACAATGGAGGTGAATATTGCAGCAAAGAGTTTGATAGGTACTGTTCAGAGCATGGAATTCGCAGAGAGAAGACAGTTCCAAGAACACCACAAGAAAATGGTGTGTCAGAAAGGATGAACAGAACAATCATGGAGCGTGCAAGGTGCATGAGATTGCATGCAGGATTGCCTTTACAGTTTTGGGCAGATGCTGTAGATATTGTTGTTTATCTAATAAATAGAGGGCCTTCAAGTTCCTTGGATGGTGGTGTTCCAGAGGAAGCATGGACAGGTAAAAAGGTAAACTACTCTATTTTAAAGCCTTTTGGTTGTGAGGCCTTTGTCCATATTGATAAAGAAAATAGAACAAAGCTTGAGGCAAAGTCAAAGAAATGTACCTTTATTGGATATGGTGTTAATGATTTTGGTTATCGCTTATATGATTACGAAAATCACAAAATCATTAGGAGCAGAGATGTAATATTCAATGAAAAGGTCTTGTATAAGAATCAGTTGCAGGAAAAGAAACAGGAAAAGGAAAACAAGGAATACGCATTTCTTGATGAAATCACTGAAAAAGTAAAGGTGCCTGAAAATAATAATAATCAACAACCACAACAACAACAACCACCACAACAGCAACAGGCACCCCAAACACCTGAAAGTGGTGTTAGAAGATCTACCAGGATAGGTAGACCCCCTGAACGATACTCTCCTTCATTATATTATTTATTGTTGACTGATTCCGGTGAACCCGAATGTTATGAAGAAGTAATGCAGGTTGAAAGCAGGAAGAAGTGGGAGGTAGCCATGGAAGAAGAGATGGACTCCTTAATGCATAACCAGACTTGGGATTTAGTCAGGTTGCCTGTAGGAAAAACTACATTGAAGAATAAATGGGTTTACAGGTTGAAGGAAGAAGATGGAGGAAAACAGAGGTATAAAGCTAGACTTGTGGTGAAGGGGTTTGCACAGAAGAAAGGTATTGATTTTGATGAAATATTTTCTCTTGTTGTTAAAATGACTTCAATCAGAACTATTTTAAGTCTTGTAGCAGCTGAAGATTTGCATCTTGAGCAGTTAGATGTAAAGACAGCCTTTCTCCATGGGGATTTGGAGGAAGAGATATATATGCAGCAGCCACAAGGATATGAGGTGAAAGGGAAGGAGAAACTAGTGTGCAGGCTAAAGAAGAGCTTGTATGGCTTAAAACAGGCTCCAAGGCAGTGGTATCTAAAATTTGACAAGTTTATGTCTGAACAAGGTTATACTTGATGTCACTCTGATCATTGTGTTTATTTGAAAAAGCAAAATGATGGCAGCTATATTATATTGTTACTATATGTAGATGACATGCTTGTTGCAGGATCTAACATGCAGGAAATAAATGTGCTCAAAAGAAAATTGGCAAATTCATTTGCAATGAAGGATTTGGGAGCTGCGAAACAAATCCTTGGTATGAGAATAACTAGAGACAGGAAAAAACGTAAATTAACATTGTCTCAGAATGAGTACATACAAAAGGTGTTGAAAAGATTTAACATGCACAATGCAAAACCAGTTAGTACACATTTTGCTAGCCATTTCAAACTTAGCAAGGAAATGTGCCCAAAGACCCAAGAAGACATGGATTATATGTCTAAGGTTCCATATGCATCAGTAGTTGGAAGCTTAATGTATGTAATGGTCTGCACAAGGCCTGATATTGCACATGCAGTGGGAGTTGTAAGCAGGTACATGAACAATCCAGGAAAGGAACATTGGATGGCAGTGAAATGGATTCTCAGATATTTGAAAGGTACCACAAGTCAAGCATTATGCTTTGGTGGTTCAAACATCTCCCTACAAGGATATGTTGATGCAGATATGGCAGGTGACAGAGATAACAGGAGGAGCACTACAGGATATGTATTTATTGTTGGAGGAATAGCTATCAGTTGGGTTTAAAAAATCCAAAGTTTTGTTGCACTTTCAACAACAGAAGCAAAGTATGTTGCTGCTACAGAGGCTAGTAAAGAAATGATTTGGTTACAAAGGTTTATGGGTGAATTGGGTAAGGAGCATGATATGGGCACGTTATATAGTGATAGCCAAAGTGCCATTCATCTTGCAAAGAACTCAGCTTTTCATTCCAGGACTAAACACATACAGCTCAAGTACCATTTCATACAATCAGTGTTGGAAGATGGAGAGTTGAAGCTGGAAAATATACACACTAGCCAGAATCCTGCAGATATGCTAACAAAAGTTGTAACCAGGGAGAAACTGAGAATATGCTCAGTTTCAGTTGGTCTTCAAGGATGACGATGAAGATGAGAAACAGCCAGGTCCAAAGAGGAGTCATTGTCCAGCAAATGGAGCAGCGGTGGAGTTGCTACAATCAGTCTCCAAGTGGGAGATTGTTGGGTGTGGAGCCTGATTATCTTCTATATTCAAAGGTATCACCACATAGGACCCCAGTTCGAAATGGGCCTGTAAAATATTCGCTGCAGGGGGGGTCCAGGGGGGGCGGCTGCGACCTTTGGGAGCCCCCCCCCCTGGCGGGGGGTTTCGGGGGCAGCGCCCCCGAAGCTAAAAACAGCTGTAAAATTACCTTGTAAAAGTATAGTAATTTCTAGTCAATCTGGGCCGTTCATTAGGCGGATGATCTGACGGTAGAACTTATGTTTAGTTTAGGGTTTTTTTCCCTAGAAGGAAACCCCTCTCTTTGTATGAGGGTATTGTATTTGAGGCTGTGAGATAGATGTGTATTCTGTGAGCGAGAAACAGAGAGGTGGGACTGTGAGAGAAAACAGAGGATATTACAGCGGATTTGCTGTAGGTTGTGTCTCTTCATTTTGCTGGATAATAAAAAGGAAGGACTGGCTGTTCAGGGTGGACGTAGCCCAAACTGGGTGAACCACGTATATCTGTGTCTCTCTCTTGTTTTGTGTGTTTTCTGTGTTTATATTTCTGCAATATTTTATGTGTTCCATTGCTCCGTAATATATAATTTTCTAACAATACTCGCAAGTCTATGTGGAACAGGTTCACCGTCAGGTCCAAGATATTTAGGTTCTATCTGAGACAAAGGAAGAGATGAGGAAGGTCTTGAAGTAATATGTGAAGATGGTTGAGGCTCCTCAGGTTCAACAACCTCAGGAATCAAAGTGTCTGACTTAGTAAAGTCAGGTTCAATGACCTCAGGAAACAAGATTTCAGGGACTTCTATTTCGATTGTGTCAGTGTCATCGTCAAGTGTAGATGTAATCTCGGGCTCATAACTCAAAGGGATAGATGATTCTGGTGGATCAATATCAAGAGGAGGGCCAAAAGTAGTTCCCGAAGTTCCTGATTCAGTAGTTTTCATATTTTTATGCTTCTGGCGATGTCCAAGAGTAGCCTCTAGTGGAAGAGGAGGCTTATTTTTCATTCTACGTGAATGATGGTGTGGGGGATTTCGTTTTTCCACGTTGGATAATAAATTTTATTAATTAACATAAAAAGAAATAAATTAAAAAGAGGTTAATCTAGGCATAAAGGATTACCAGGCAAACTTGAACTGCAATATACACCTTGGCATACCATGGACTTAATGTATGACAACCAATATCCCTGAATGTTATGTTTGGTGTATCACAGTATACAAGGTGAAAGGCTCAATTACCTATGGTTGGATAACAACCTATAGGGGACTCCCAAAATATACTCTACGATACATTGGAGTGTAGTCTGTAGTAGTGTTGTCTAATGTGTAACTATTCGATGAGAGCATTTCCATATACTTTATGTGTGTGGAACACCGTCTAATATACCTAAATGTATGTGGAGAATGATCCTATACACTCACATACATGGAACGAGATTTCACCCCCGGGAGGCAAAACTAGAAAACAATGACAACTCCTACGTTTAACGACGTCGAAACACATCTCTATCCTAGACCTCTAAATGTTGCGTTAATGTTACAAATACTCCTTAGGTTGATTCAATAAATTTTACTGTTTATCTTTGATTAATTTTTAGTTTTGGGCTCACCACGAATGTCACCTGAATATGCTAAAATGCAAATCTAACATGAGAAAATGGAAATATTTCTATTTCAATGAAAATCTAGCTAAGGAAGGGAAGAAACAACCAATATGCATCAAACAAGGTGCAAGATGCAATTTCCCTTTTAATGCAACTGTTCCTTTATCAATTCACATACAAAACCCTAAATTCCAATGTAAATTATTTTCTTTTCAACACACTTTCGAAATGAAGAAAACTAAGTTGCAAATGTTTAATCACTGATTCAAATGCACTTTTCAGAATGAGGACTGAAACAACAATTCATCCAAGTGACCAATGACCAAACAAAATCAGTTTGCAAGCGACCAAATGATAAGAACAAAGAAAAATCAAAACCAATTCTTACCAAAGGAAATCAAACACAAATGAAAACCAAATGGAGGCTTTAGAGAGACCACAAGGCACTCAAGACTCAGGGAAGGTCAACTGGAAGTAGGTTGATCAAAGAAACACTCAAAAACAAGTGAAAGTTTTATGCAAAAATAGGGGCCAACACTGGTGCAAAAGAGGCACTAGTGCTTTGAAAAGTGGGTAAAAAGTGGGCCCATGTGAGGTACAATGATCTGTCAGAGGCACTAGGGGAGCGTTGGTCCAGGGATAGAGGATTTCGACACAAAAATTGCAAAAGAGACTAAATGAAATCATTTCCTAGGTCTGTTCTTGGCTCGGTAAAGCAACAAAGGTTTATCAAGGAGGTAATCAAACACAATGTACAAAAGAACCACCAAGGGAATACATCGTTCCCCAGTATGGTCACCAATTTATTATATGGAATTTATTATTGCAGACAAAAGTATCTCCCCTAGTTTTGGTGGCTAACCTAGAACAACATAGAGACAAGGAACCCAGTGCTTGCCATAAAGTAAATAGATAACATTATGAAGCCTACTTGGAATCCATTGTGGGCTTCGCTCCTTCTTTAGCTTGAATGCTCCAATTTGAGCTCCGATTTCCAAAATTAGAACCTATAGAGTCAGATAACACAAGCCAAGAAAGTACGAGATCTATCGAGTATCGTCTAAATACTTTATTCAATAGATCAACATGGCATTGAAATACATGAAATAACAACATCACATATAGGGAAACAAAGAATTCTTTGCAATAATATAAATGTAAGGATTTTACAACAATAAATAGATGTTGATCTTATAAAAGAGCTCCTCCAAGGATGACTTGTCTTTTCCTTGTCACAATGTGCACCTCCAATCACCCTAAATGCATGAAATGGAACCTCTCACCATAATAGCATTAGGGTAGAATCACTCTCCAAAATCCAACCTCTTGCATATGGAAGGCTTTAAATATATAGAGGAGTGGGGTAAATTGGGAGTTCTTATCCAATTACCAATCTAAGGTTTTAGATCCACCTTTGATGGGAGGATGGGATCAAAGGATAAGGGATGGAAATCCAAATTAGGGTAGCATAGGATCTGGATGTTTTATCTAAGGTAAATGGTTGTAACAAATTATGGAATCTTCTGGAAGAGGGGGCTTCCAGACTTTATCCCTTTTTCCTGAATTTCTAGAAACAACGCAGGTGCAAAGGGGAGCAACCTGTAGTTGATCAACGCAGGCCACAGTAGAGCAACCTATAGATGAACGATGTCCAACAAGAGGCCAAGGAGCGTTGGTCCTAAAACTGGCTTAGATGATGCAGTTTTAGGCATAAACTATGGGGAATGAAAGAGCCATTCTTAGGGCTTTGTGCAAGATGATGACAAGGGGGAATAGGATGTTGATTGATCCCATTAGGAGGCCTATTGACCAGATGTGACAAAATGACCTATAACAATATTGGGAAAGGGAAATATAAAACACATTTCTATCTTGGCTTATTAGGCTCATTTCTTTGGGAGTAAGAGGGTAGGTGGTTTCCGTGGTAGTGGAGCTTGGCTTCTTCATTTTTTTCTAATAAAAATAAAGTGAAAGCTAGGAAAAATACCCAATATAAGATGGTTGATGACCTAGAATGGTGTGTTAACTTTATGTTGTGAGAACCCTTTCTGCACAATTCTTTCTCTTTTGGTTTGGAGGTCTTCACTTTATTGGATAACTCACAAACATGAAGGTTTACCCATCTCCATTTACTTTTAACCTCGAATTTTCAATCTTCAGATACATGGAAGCCTTTCATTGGAGTAAAAAGCACCTAGAAATCATTTTCCTAAATTTTTTATGGTCATGTTAAGATACAACATGACAAAATCACCTTCCACTTCACCTGCCACATCATTCCCCTATTAGCTACCCTGTTACAAATCATTTGGTAAGTCAATGTGTTTTCTCCATCATCGATTCTATTGGACGCATGTTCCCCTGTCACATTGCCTAGTCAATTCAACATTGTAGTGCTTTCTGACATCACAATGTGGATAAGTAAAGATGTTTAGGGGGCCCCTTGGTTGTTTTAGTATCATCGAGGGAGAGGGCGGGATATGGAGGACCCAATGTACTACTAACACATACAATTGGTGGAATACCACTTGGTAAGATTTTTGTATCCCCCCTACCCCATATTATTCACTGAAGAAGTGGGTGGGGGATGAATAATGGCCATTTATTTCGTGCACCTTTAATTAGATGTTTGTGCCATTTAACCCAATCTTTATTAACTGGTAAAAACATGTAATTACATTTGATTAATACCATTTCTTTGAATTTTTACAAATTTTCAGAAAAACCGATGGGTAAACACATAATTTTCAAAACCTAGGTCTTATTTTTTACATATGAATCATGAAAAATTCCCTTACTACAACATTTACCTTGAATCAAATAGTTGATTGGTATTCTATAGATATGTGGTAATAGGGATGATTTTCAGATGGTACATTTTAAAAATTTATGGAATTTTTATTTGTAGGAGTTGAAAAAGGGCTATATTCATATTGAGAAGGAGCTAGAATATTTGTGTGGGTTAATGAATAAGGTTTGGGGGAACTATACAATTGGATTGGGTTATATTCCTTTGCATTATGAGGAATGTCACAACTCAAAGTGGTTGTGGCCAAATCTCTACAAGATAGGAGATGCAAAATAATATAGCATACGCATGGTTAGATTTGATTAACACAATGCTAACCATGGAACTACTTCAAGAGGGATATGTATAGAGCCCTACTTATTGTATTTTGTGTGAAAATTATGAAGAAACCATCCTACAAGTGGCCATATTCTATTATTTGACTTTCTAGGTATGGATAGGAACTAAAAATATTTATGTCTTGGAAATGCTTAGTTCAGGGAGAATAGAGAACATTACTTACAAATTTGGTTCTAAAGATAGGATCTCGGGGAGCTTAGAGGAATTTTAGTACTTGTGCTTTGGGCATATGGCTAGCTCATGATGCACTTTTGTCTGAACATAGAATTGCCCCTTCATTTCAAATTTTTGTATAGATTGTTGTGACATTTTAAGTTCTAAAATGGATTATAAAAGTTAAATTACTCCACAATTGGGAATCTTTCAGGTTGATAGGTTATTTCCATAGGGTTTCTTTGATGGGATTATTGAGGAAATGATCATAAAGAAATATAAGGGGATTTTATTTCTAGAGGTGAGGCATTTCTATAAAATGATCATAAAATAAATCTAAGGGGATTTTATTTCTAGAGGTGAGGCATTTCTATAAGTTTAAGGAAAATTTGAGCAATAGATCTAATAATTATGATGATTTTTTGGCTCTTAGATCATTAATGATGTTGACAAGTCAAAAGGGCTCAATATGTTGCAAATGTACAATGATTTGATGTTCATGATAAAGTATATGAATGGGGATGAATATATTCAAGATATCACTCTTCACCCTTTGTTGGAAATATGATTGAAAGAGAATCAATCATAGCTTGAGCCAATTAATTTTGCTCACATATATAGAGAACACAATGTTGTAGTTGAAACATTATCCAAAAAATTCCAACTTCAAGATCCTAGGTTTCTTCTATTAGAAGAAGTTATTGATGGATTATCAACTGAAAATAGACCTAAATTTTGATAAAAAAAATTACTTATATAATCATGGGTTTTAAAAAGTATTTGAATCGATGGTTGGAGCTTATTATTTTTGGTAGTTTTGGTCCTTCTACAATTTCTTGAGAAGACTATTACTATGCCTAAACATTTGGATGTGACTGGTAGTTTTTCAAGTGCAGGATGAAAAATCATAGGCATACAGATAATTGCAATTTTTTTGGACTTGGGAGGTAACGATTTAATCCCTTTTAGTTGTACTCCCTGATTTGGCACATGAAGAATGTGATCTATATTCTCTCTTCAATATAAAATGTGATTTTTCTTAGAAAAATATATAAATGCATTAGAGTCTATTTTCAAGTCCTTTAAAGTCCAAAGTGGTTATATACATTAATGAGAAATGACATGTTTTTCACTAATGGGTGAGGTTCAACTCTCATGAGGGACCTTCCTACAAACATGGGGTCACATAGAGGTAGTGGTCAAACATATAGTTTTTATCCCATAATTCATGTCATAGGAAACATATTGGTTGCTTTCCTTGATTCCAAGGATGGTACACAAGATTATGTAAAAGCTTAAAACTTTGTCATGTCACTTACAAGCGTAAAACCTAGATGGGGAGGATAACACTCCATTACAAAACCACTTGGGCTAGAGCTAAATAAGAGTGGTTAAACTTGTACTTGCACCCAAAAAGAATATATTAAGTGATTCTGTGACTTATATACACATAAGTGGATCAAATCCCACCCCCGTGATCTTCAACTCTTTAGCCTTGAAAGTTGGCTAAAGTGGTTATGAGCTAGACATGTAATCTCTCCCCCAAGTTGGGGAGGTTATAGATTCAAATCTGTTCATCCCATTGGATTTAGGTGCCTGGAAGTTAGGCACTAGTGGTTTACTTGGTTACCACCCATCGACAATGATGAAGTATGAAAATTAAATTAAAAATTAAAGATAAGACTTGTTACTATAAATAGCTTAAGGGATTAGGTTGATTGGTTGTCATCAATATCATTTGGTATTTGGCTAGTTTTGTATTGATAAGTATCTAGTTTGAATACTCTCGGGCGAAGAGAATTATTCTACACCAATGAGTTTGTTAAGAGTACCATACGTAAATATTAAAACACATCCCTTGGATTTCTTTATGAAATTTCATGCAAAAAGAGAAAATTTTATAACATTAAAATGACATAAAAAAAAAATTAGTCATTAATAAATTTAATATAACTTAGATATATATAATAATAAAATATTGTAAGCCCAAACAGTTAGTTCAAGTAATGTGACTTGCCATGCTAAAGTAGCGTTGATAAAGGAGAAGGTGTTGGGAGACATTGGAATCCATCCCCAACTCATTATCTTTATCATTATTAAATTTACACTTATCACAATTTACAAAATGTAGTAAAATTCCTTTTTTTGTCAAAAAATTGATCCATAAACTGCCATGGATATTCCACTAGATATTTCCTCCCAACAGATTTGATAAAACTATACTTAAAAATATGAAATATACAATATGAGGATCTCTTTAGATTTTTGGATTTGTAAATTACTTTCATTTTTTCCCAAAGAAAAGGTACATGTATTCTCATTATGAAATAAGGAAAATACATTCATCAGATACACAATTTTCATGTGCATTATGTATGGATCTATCCTAATCCATCCATGGTAAACCATTACAAAAAGTATATAACGAAATATGTATATCCGAGTATACTAACAGTCCAAATCATTAAAAAAACAAAAAAGTATGTTCTTGTTTTAATCAAACACAGTATAATGTATGTATGTCCATTAATAGAAACAAAAATATAATAGTGTCATATAAAAGGGCTGCATAAAAATTAATATAGTATATAAATAAGAACGCATAATTAAAAAAGGGGTCCCTCTTCATAAGGACGAAGATGGTACTGAAACTTTGTCACTCCGTGAGACTCTACCACCAACCATAGACCCTAATCCAAAAGGATTCCCTATTTAGAAAGTCGCTTAGCGGTCTCATTCCTCTCCAAATAAACATAATAGCATGTGAAAGATGTAAAATATAATATGATACCCTGAGTTTCCTCCACAATATCAACAAGAAATAAATTTTTGCATGTTTGAATCATGTTTAGCCAGTTAAAAACAATCAAAGAGTCCCAAAATCACTGAAGGTCAATAACACCTCGATCAACAAAAAAATATATAAGGGCATGCCAAGCATTGATCTTAGCCTAGTTGTCAGAACCCCAACCCAGACCCACCTGGACATGAAAAGTGTGGTTATCATTTATATGAAGGACAAAACCCCACCACAAGTGGGTCATCCCCTTGTGATGCATCGTCGAGAAATCACCAAGGCCGTGATGGATTAGGTTCCACATGAAAAACATGCCGAATAGAGTGATTCATCTGGCCCTTTATAAAATGAGCAAGAATCGCAAGGTCCCCAACCACAATATTATTCGAATTAGATGGAAAATCTATGAATATCACTTTGTTCCGTGCAATCCAAATGCCCTAGTTAAGGATTAATGGAATATAAAGGAATATTTTAGTATTCCTATCCACCGTCCTCCCCCTCCAAGCACTAGAGAAGGTAAGGCCAGTCCACTGATAAAAGGGGCCCATAATAGATTTTCATGTGTCCCACAGTCGAGCAACAAATGAGCAAAGGAAGAAGAGGTGATCAATAGTTACACAATTTTCTATGCATAATGAGCACCAACCAGTCTTGACCTTATAACAATGCTACATAACGTCCCAAGTTAGCAGCTTTCCCATCATGATATCCCATACCAATAATTTCAATTTTTTCAAACATTTTAATTTCCATAGAGTCCCCCACCACCAATCCAATTCTTGTGCTTGCTCGATTGTGCTACAACAAAGGTAACCAATATTTAGAGAATAAATTCGATGTGGAGTGAAAGCCCAAACAAGTTCATTCTTGTGATCACAAAGACAGATGTGGGATGATTGCAAGGCAACAATATAATGTTGTCATTCAGCCTTAGAAGTTGTGGCATAAAGATATCCCAAGCCTCTTTCCACCCTTATCACCATAATGTGGTGCGATCTAGGGAATCAATATGAGACAAGCATGATATGCCTAATTCCTACAAATAGGAAATAAGGGGAGGAGGAAGAGCATGTTCCTGAAGGCATCTGGGCCATGGATCATTTCTAATTTACATACAATAGCCATTACAAACCTTCCATGCTAGACCCAATGCCACCGGATCAAAAGAATGGAGTATAACCCTCCAAATCACTGAGATGTTATGTATCAACTTGATTGGATATCAAACCTAGACCTCTAGGGATAGAAGAGCAATATACTTCTAAAATATCACTTGTGATCAAAGGCTCTAAGAAGAGAGAAGTCTCCAAGCACTCTTAGGAGCCAAAACTTTTGAGAATAAGAAAATATTTTTGAGGCCCTATCCCCCAAGAAGTTTTGGGACAACCAACCTATTCAAAGGAACCTAAGGTAAAACAAATTGATCCAACGAGCCAACCAAAATAAATTTAAAGCACAACCTCTGTATTTTTTCCAGAATGCCCCTAGGAATCCAAGTAAGGGACATCTAGTAAACTAGTATAGCTTCCAATATCAATTTAACCAATACCAATATGCCAACCTTGGACAACAACCGAAAGCATCAAACACTGAGCCTGTTTTCCAGCTTCCCCAAAAGCCAAAGCAAGTCTATTTCAAGATAATTATTCAACTTCAAGTGGAAGCTAATATACTTGAAACCAAAATCAAGAGAAATAATTTCATAAGGAAAGATGGATCAAATATAGGCAATCTCCAAAACCTCTAGATTATGTGTGGAAATTGAATACTTGCTTGCATTGATCTCCATCCTAGTCGCAATACCAAATAATCTCAGAATATCAACTATTTTATTTATACCACATCTCGTTCCATTGCAAAATATAAGCATGTCATAAATCAATAAGAGATGTGTTACGGCCATCATCTGGGCAACAACTACCCCCTGAAATTCTCTACGTTGGACTACATCTTTGATCATTAGGCTAAGACTCTTGGTGACATTAATAAATAAAAGAGCAGATAAAGGACACCCCTACCGAAGACCACATTGAGCATGGAAATTTTTTGATGTAGAGCCATTTATCAGAACTGAAAGGAGACAAACGTTAAACATCCCATGATCGAATTAATGAAGTGAATAACAAATCCCACCTACGTAAGGAGAAGGAAAATGAAATACCATAGAATGAATGTTTTCATAGGCAGTAACATATTGGTGTTGAGAACTTCTGGAATCCTATGTGCATTGTTTGAAGAGCCCCAAACAATGATCTCTTCAAATAATGCACACATGATTCCAGAAGTTCTCAATACCAAATGAAAGACCAATCGACTTTGTCATATTCTTTAGATAAACCAATCTTGAATATCACACCCTTTAGTTTCAGTAGTTTAATACTGTGTAAATCATCTTATGCCACCCCAATGGACCCATGTATTTGTAGACCTTCCAAAAACCCAAATTTATCTTGAGATATAACCTTTGAGAGTATAGGCTTTGATCCGATGGGAAATTACCTTGAATATGACTTAATAAACACAATTACAGAGGAATAGTGGGTGAAACTCCTCGTAAGATGATGGATTGTCAACCTTTGGAATAAGGGAAATGAAGGTTGAGTTAAAAGAGGGTAGGATCCACCCATCCAAATGGGCCTCATTCACCACCTATAGTAGGTAAGTCCCCATAAAGTAAAAATAAAAAGAATGTAAAAAATTATGTTGCCCAGCCATCCGAGCCCGGGATCTTGTCATTATGAAATTTTGGAGGAACTCTTTAAGATATGCCTTCGAAATCTCCCCCATCAAGTCTTAGTTTTCATCATCCTCAACAAAGCATAGAAAGAATTGGGCCACTCAAATGATCTCCACAATATTGATCTCCTGGGCCACCTGGAAGATGCCCCTAAAGTGTTTCACTCCCAATTCAACAAGCCCTTCAAAGTTTGTTACCTCACTCCCTCCTTCGTGCAACATCCCCCAAATAGTATTTTATAATTTCCTGCCTTTGGAATAGGCATGGAAAAATGTTGTATTCTCATCTCCACTGTCCATTCATATGGCCTAACTTTTGAGATGTCATGTCTCTTCCTGCTTTGTTAGAATCTCCTTCTTCTTGGCTACAAGACTGTGAAAAGATTAACACAACTTCTGTGAGCAGAAACACTTAACCCCCAACTCAGAGAAATCTTGTATCAACTCTTCAATTTCTAACAATTCCTCAATATCCTTCCTTTACATCCTAGTCTTTTACCACCCCTTTAATGTGCTTAATATTTTGTGCAAATTGACCTGCATCAAAGATACTCATACGACCATCGAAAGGATGCCAATTTTGTTTGATCAGATCATAAAAATCCCCTTCCTTTAACCAGTGAGCATTCATCTTAAAAGGGTTGGATAATTTGTGAACTACCCTTTTGAGATCCATGTAAATTGGACAATGATCAAAAATGTCCCATGACCCCACCCATTGTCAGATGTGTGGAAAGGATTGTGTTAGTGTCAGTCTTTCCAGCCTTCCTCCAGTGATCAAATATGCTCTTACAAAGTGGTCTCAGAGTGTCAAGGTCAAATTTTGTCATTTCAGTGAGTCTTCAAGCAAAATTTGGTCACTAGACATTAGGTCTAGGGTTTTCTTTCACTCTTTTCAAAATTGCCCAAATGACTATGTCACTATTCAGCTGATTCTATCATCATTCATAGGGTTTTCATAATCATGTCAAGTTCTAATGAGTCATTTTACACCTTGTTCATGCTTCAATTGCGCCTAGGAAAGGTCATTTCCCTCTCCTAGGGTTTTGAAGGCAATTTCTCTTGGACGGTCAAATCATCGGAAAAACTTGTATCCAGATGTTCATACGCCTTCCCCTATCCTTCATGTACCTTATCAAATGCTTCCCATCACTGAGATTCCCCAAATTCCTCATTTTCGCGCAAACCCTAGTTTCTTGCTACAACTTGGCAATTTTCTAGGTTGGGCCTGTGTTTTGCCCTTTTGGACCCCTTCCCCTCACTCAATCTCCGTGATTACACTTTCCCCTGCTTCCTAACATCACTCCCTACTTCCAAAAATTTCCCCAAGAATTTATAAGCCCCTCATCCCCTTCATTTCGCTTCATTTCGACAAAATCCCTTGTTTCACACATCGGGATAGGTTTTACTCACATGATGTTTCTGAGCAATAAAAAATTAATTTGGGAACACTGAGAGAGGTTTTTGTCCAAAACATCCCAAGGACGAAAAACCTTCTTTTCTTTTTACACAGGTGTCATGGTTTTATAGAAATGTCAAAAATACCGTTGCCTCAGGAGAATCGAATGCACCTCTGAAGTGACCTTGGGAAAATCAAGTTTTCTCCTAGCTTGGTTGGCCAAATGATTTTCTTGATGAGTCAAATGATAACTAGACACAAATATATTTCCAATGCGCTATCATGAGCTCAATTTGGAGTTGAGGAAGGCATTCACAAGTTGACTGCAACAGCACTCTTCCTTGAGGCAGCCTCATTTGGCACATTTTGACCAGTCTTGGGGGATTTGATTTTTTATAGGGAAAATAAACTCCAAATTGAAACATTCTAGTTTTTTTGAAAATTAGACTCAAATACCTTTCCAACGAGCTATCCTGCGCCCAATTTGGACACCGGGAAGGCTTCCAAAACGCATCTGAAAGTCGCGCTACGCGTAGGGCTTAGGTGCGCTACGCGTTCAACGCGTAGCGCGCCGCGCGCTACCCTGAAGATGGGCAAGTCCATTCCTAAAAAACTCAGCATTTTTGGATTTTTCATGACAAATTACACTTGCTCAGCAATTACCAAGACATTTCATCAGGTTTTGAGCCCTTAGAAGGTCAAAAAACATGCAAAAAATGACTTTCTGCCACTTTTTGGACACACAGGGAGCAGTCTTGGGAGATTGCAATTTTGGAGGGGCAAATGGACACCAAATTGAGAAATTCCACTTGGGCTGGAAAGTAGACATCCAGACCTTTCCAAAAAGCCTACTTTTTCCTAATTGGGATGCCAGGAAGTGCCTCAAAAGTTGGCTCAAAGCGCGCTACGCGTTGAGGATTGGGGCGCTACGCATCAGGGAAGTTTGCCAGATTTGCACCTTCAGCTCAGGAATTCGCCCAGCTTTGACCAGTTTTGACTTGTGATGGGATTTTTCACCCTCATTGATGTAATTGATGTAATTTCATGTTGAAATGACACTTATTTACCTATTCTAGAAGATTCATTCATAAAATAGCAAACATTTAATGAATGAATTGGTTTCCTAGCTTATAGAGGCAAGTTGTTTTGACTTCCTAGATTTTAGTGCTCAGTTTAGAATTGGTTGAAACAGCTCCTAGGATGATGAGCTCGACCCCTAGAGGTAAGGAAAGGTGTTATCTTGCCTATATTATGTATTTTCTTAATCATTTTCATGGTTGGACTCTTGAGGGATAAGCTTAGACTGTTTTATACTTTGTATCTCTGCAATTTTGGCAAAGGAAAGACCAGGGTTTTGCAGCACTATTTGGGATTCCTGTGGTTATTTGTGTTGATGGTGTGTTTCTCTCATGTACTTGTAAGTTTGTTATGTGCATCATTTTCCTACTTTTCTCTTCTGAAAATTAAGTAAATGAAGTGTTAAGGTAGAATTCATGGTTTCTATGCTCTGCCTTTAAGTTTGCTTAATATCAATGTTTTCATCTGTTTAAGGAGAACTCTCAATGGTTTCTTGCTCTCCTTGACTCCTCACCAGTCATATCTATTCATTCAATTATTTCAAAGGCATCAAGACAATCTCCTACCTTGCCCCAAAAAGACCTCTGCAAAAACTGTGTCTCATCCCCACACCCAAAATTGTCGTGCTCAATTTTCCAACAAAACCCTAAAAATTTAAAATCAAACTTTCCCTATCAGTTTACTAGCCTAAAATTAGTGTTCTTTATTGGTCATCTCAGCCCTTTGAAGACCTTTTGCCGAGATAGATCTGGAGAGAGCCCTCTCCTGTCCCCGTAGGGCTAGCTACGAGGCTAAGTGGTTTGATGTTGCCTTGAGTTTTTGCCTTTTTCAGCTTGAGGTCAAATTCAAGCACTAACAGATTGCATAGTGGATTCAACCACCAGATACTGGTTAAGCCTCTTGGCTACCTAATTCACCTCCACCCATTGATTGTTCCATTTAGGCTTTAATCGAATTAGGGTAATATCAATCATCGAGCAAGAATTCAATTTGTATGGAAAATAGTCAGATAGTGTATCTCGCTCCGCCCGCAAACCCCATAAATTTGCATCCGCTAATGAGAATTTTAAGTCCCCACCCAAAGTAGGTGGGAATATAGCAGAAGGGAGATCCAAAACAAAGAGTCTTAGAAATCAACATGGCCATGATAAGGTCCATATATATTAAAAAAAGGTGAACACTGGATCCAAATCTGATGAGTAACCCACCATCCCTAGGCCTGATTAGATACTCTAAATATTTTGGAATCAGACCTTCTGACCATCCCACCCCAGAGAAAGGCCCCCTGAATGTCCTCACACATCACCATCAATAAATTGTCAGGAGGGAAATAAGGGCTTGAGTAGGTGAACGACATCATGCCCCGATCCCAAAGTTTCTTGAAGAAAAATAACAGCAGGCTAGTCCAAAGAGATAAGCTACTTAATCGCCAGTTTTTTAGGCACACTGTGAACCCACGACAATTTAGAGAAACAATTTTCATAAGGGAACCCCTTGAAGGCCTTCATTTCTCTAAGTTCCCCATATAATGATGATTGGAAACCTTCCTCCACTTCAATGCAAGCCTTTTCCTTTTCCAAGGAAATATGAGATTTTCGCCCACACCCTTTAGTAGAAGACCTCAACAAGGAGATGACACTCAGAAAAATGGGAGGACCCTTCGAACCCAAAATCACCAGTTTGGATCAAATTTTATGTAAAATTTCACCCTCACCCTGTTGATTTTTTGTAGCTTGGGAGGTAGTCCAAGCCTTGAGGATCAAGGGTTTGGAGGTTGGAGCGCCACAAAAACATTTGTGGGCATGAAATCCAAGTCTGTGAGATTTGCACCCAAGATGGTGGGTGTGAATCTATGATGATTTTTGGAAATTTGATGATTTGAGGTGATAGAGGATCCTAAGGGTAACCGGGAGCATCGAAAATCACTCAAATCCGAGGTCTAGAACTTGAGATATTTTTTTTTAGTGAAGTTGTGGGTCAATGTGGCACCAAATGGAGATCAAATTTACATTTTTGAAGTGTCACAAGTTATGTCCTAACACCACATGATATTTTATATATATGAGTGACGTTTGAGGTCATTCCTGCACATCCCAAGTGCATTCAAAATCAATATTGGCTCTAAAATCGACAGCGAAGGAAACAACAAGGATGGAAGGATGGAAGCTCGAGTTCTTGGGAGGATACCTTTGTTTTCAGGTGAGAGTTTATTTGTGAGAAAGACAGCAGCCCTGAGGAACCTTGTTTGAAGGCAAGGAGATGGTTTAGGATAGTTTAACCCTTTAATGGACTGTGAGTTTCCTTGATAGTGTAGCTGCAAATCAGAGGTAAGGATTGGGGTTTGTTTTGTAGTGTTTTGTTGCGCAATGGTATTCTGTTATTGGGTCATAGGGAGGGCTGCTACAATAGTAGCTTGGAGGCACATAAAGGAGGGCCAAGAGGCCTAGTTTAGGTCTCCCATATCAACGGAAGCCAACCAGATGAGGCCACAATCAAAATATAGGGTACAACCTTGTATTTAAGAACCGTTTCCCTTGTTGTAGCTAAATGTGGATTGCAGTGGGTGAGTTTCTCTAGCCCTAAAATGATTCGTGGAGGAGGATTGAAGGAGCAGTAAATGAAGCGACTTAGTGGAACAAGGAGGTACAAAAATTTGATAATTGGTTTATGGTTGTTAGTGTGCCCTAATCAATGCTCCAGGTTTTGTAAATCCCAAGGACAAGAGAACAACAGCAGGGAGTTGCAGATGGCCTCTTGGCAATGATTAAATGATAGGTGGATGGGTGTCCTAGGAGAATACAATTTGATGGAGTCTATTGGCAGCGAAGAGGAGGGTTTCCTAGGTGTGAAGATTCCCTCGCCAAAGGTAGATGCTATAGCGAGTATTGGTCACTCGTGGACTATTGGAGGGCAGCATAAGATTGGGCCAAGTATATACATTAGATTGTGAATTTACAGACTGTTGGATGACAATGTGATAGTGTCCAAGTTAGAGCCTAGTGTGCAACATATTTGTGGAATTATATGGTTACTAGAGTGGCACAAGAAGAGCTCAAGGGTATGATCAAACAGGAGCAGATTGAGAATCCCTAGACTTGTGTGTGGAGAATGACTTTAACAACAGATGATTGGTAGTCCTCCCAACTCATGTTCATTGTGGGAGATGGACATATAGTAGTGATAGGTTGCATCCCTTCATGCCCTATGTTGGTCTTCATTGGAGAAACGCAGGAAGACCATAGTAGGTTGAAGTCCCTGAGTAGTTGAGGAGCATTAGTGGGAAGATTGATAGTTTTTGACAAACAGAGTTGTGAACAACTTGACAAGAGTCTCGATGTGTTGTTCCCTTGATGGGCTAAGGCATAATGAGTAAGTAGATTGATAACCGAGATTCAGTGACCAGATGGACTTGGAGAATAGATAGAAGTAGGAGCTACAGATCGAGAGACGAAGGACTAGGCAAGTACAAGGTATGACCGAGAAGAGCTGAGAGATCTCACTACATTAGCCATATGGTTAGCCTATCTTGTATGGGAAGATTGGTTTTCGATGGACTGACACCAAACCCTAGTTTTATGTCTTGTATCAGTGGATGTATGAGTGCCATTATACGTAGTACGGGAGCCCTAGACTGTTGTATTATATGTTGATTAATATAACAAAGTTGGGTTGAAAATTATAAAAAGTTGTCTATATTTTGTGCACTAGTAGATTTACTGTTGTTTATATTCTGTTGTGCAAAAGTATTTTCATTCTGATCTTTGGTTTGGTAGTGTTAGTGATTTAAGATTCCATCCCATACAGCAATATTGTGGAAGAAAAACACACCTAACTCCCCAAAGCTACCCAATAGGACAAAGGCACATGAAGAGGAGTATCCTAGAGACCCAAAGGGCATAGTACAGGGGTCACTTTTTAAAGGTGGCATGATAGTAGAGATAGATTTTGTTTCAAATACCAAAACCAAATAGAAATGAGGATCGAGCTTATAGAATGCAAACAAGATCTAATGTGTAGATTTTGTAAAGAGAGGGGATTTGAATTAGCAAAGTCTGAAGAGACCATCTAAGGAGGTTCATCCAGAGCTACAACCAGTCATGGAGAAGCCATTGGTACAAGTTCTAAATTTGGTACTAGCACCAAACTAGGGATATCTGAAACATTTGTTACTAAATCCTGAGCCCAACCACTGCCCATAGAAGGATCAGTTTACATAACCCCCAATCATGTCTCCTACTTGCTCTCCTTTTTAGTAGATAAACCCTCATTCAATAAACCTATGAACAATAAATCACATGAGTCCACTAGGTGACCAATATTTGACACCTCCAACAATGAAAAGGTAAACCCTCATTGTACAAATCCTGAAGTTGAGGGACACCTTTACCGATGTCCATATTAGCATGTATCCTTTTGCGCACGTCCAGACAAACCAAGACCTGAGCAACAAATTTGTCCCACGTCGTCATAAAAGAGTAATCAACTTCTAGAAAACGCCCCAGAGAATTTCCCAGATTAGTGAAGCTTTGAGAATTTCACATGTTTGAGGGTAGACCTAGGAAGCATACCCACACCAAAACCTCATCCATCCTTTCCTTACGAGCATCAAAGAGAGGCATCCAAAATTTAAAAATCACCGACGTAGAATCGATGGATTATACCTTATTTACAACCCTACTCACATCCTCCTTTGAATTAAAGTACAATTGTAACCATCCCATTGATAGAATAAAAAGTTTTGAGGACCTCAAAGACCATAGGCGATTATATGCATCTGTTGTGCCAATTCATGATGATGCCCAAACCAAATTTCCACCTCTGAGCACGACCTATAAAAGAAAACTCAACTAGGATCACAACATCAACCATTTCCACATCATCCCCCACACATATACTGTATGGAACATGCTTTAGATCCCCTTTCATGGCCCAAAGCTTCTTCTTGACAGTGGGTGGCACACTAACAACCCCATCTACCTAAATCTTAGCACCAGAAAATTCGTGTGTAGAAGCATATGGACTAGAACTAGCAGAAGAATCCACAATAGGAGCATATTGATTTATGAAGGTATGAGGCATGAAACCCCCCCCCCCCCCCCCCCCCCCCGAATGTGCGATCAATTGGAGTATTTAATGCACCCGACACAATACCCTCAACATGACCGAAGTTTTTCACCCATTCGGGTATAAATAAAGTGGATGAGCTACCACTTGAACCTAGATATATGAAACTACCACCATTGAAACCCCCAAGAATCAGCCTAGACAGATCAAGAAAACCCTCACTTGAAAAATAGGGAAAGGGTTATGAGATGCCACCAACCATCTTGGGAAGAGGAAAATTTTTTGTGGTAGTAAAAACAACACACATTGTAACAAACATAATGAATGAAAAAGTGGCAACTATCTAGACAACCCCAAAAACAATGTGTTAAGGGATCCAAGATAACCCAAACACAGGGTTCAAACCCCAAAACCAAAACCCCAAAATTTTGATTGATGGATCACTTAATGGGGCTCACTGAGTCAAAATCCACAAATTCCACATAAGCCATAAGGCCCCCTATCTCCCTTTACAAAGCCACGACAAACTCTAGAAACAAAAAATAAGAGACCCAAAAAGATCGCAAGCCCAAAAAAACCCCAGGTAAAGCACCCCAGGGAAAACCTGACAATCATGGGAAACAAACCCTGAAAATGTGTATATTTTTACTTGTAGATTCAACAACTTATGTGATATGATAAAACATAAGACAAGAATCTACTCTACTCATCAGCGGAAACAAAAATTGATTGATGAAAATACTAAATAGAAAAGGAAGAATTTCAATCGCACATAACACAATATTTTTATGGGGAAAGCAAATGCTCAAAACCTCGACTATCTATATTTCATTAACCATAAGATCTGAGAAGAAAATACAATGCTTGTTCAACCCGAATAGGCAAGCCTTGGATGAATACAATATTCTCTGCTCAACCTACACAAGTATTTTCTATCCTCTTCTTGAATGACTGCCTTTGGCCAATACTTAGCCAAATTCCTAGCCTTCCAAGCCCCTACTTCCTTGCGCAATTCTTGAGAGAATTAGCCCACATTTAATTGGGAA
This sequence comes from Pinus tabuliformis, assembly GCA_031772625.1. Classification (NCBI taxonomy): domain Eukaryota; kingdom Viridiplantae; phylum Streptophyta; class Pinopsida; order Pinales; family Pinaceae; genus Pinus; species Pinus tabuliformis. Next base: position 911,202,806 of record CM062818.1, on the reverse strand, counting down.
AATCCCTCATCACAACTATGTAATCCATCATAGGCCTTCTACTGATGGCATGCACCATCTATACAACTGGGAAAATTATACAACCGATAGTACACTATCCCTGAACTCTAATTGCAACTGGGTCTTCATCTAAACTGACATGCATGAGTTATTTATGAGTGAATCTTCAGTTAAATGGTGGAGAAGTGAAGTTGCTCCCCACTACTAGACCTCCTACTAGTTCATCCAACTGTTTGAACTAGTTTAAATGACTATAACTCAGTTAGACTGAGTTAATTAATTACAACTCTAAAGAACTCAACCTGGACCCCTAAAATTTAGGAATCACTCTACATGACTCTAGATAGACTTCCAACTTGAATTTACTAAGCCAACTAAGTCAACTTAACTTAGTTAACTATTACAAGTTTCTACGAGAATAGAATTTAAATTTAATTCCTAATTTAATTCAAGGACAAATTAAATTAGAATGTCTAGATGCTATTTTTAAAATTTCTTGTTGCTATTTTCAACACTCCCTCTCAACAAGAAAGGAATTCAACTCTATCCCGATCCGGTACCTTTGGAATGGTATACATGCAACTCTTATCACTGTTAATGTTGTTGCTACTGCAACATATACAACCAAAAAACATCCAAATTGAATTAGTATGATGCATCTGTGTCACCAGAGTCTCTGACTGCTACTAGATACTACATTATCTACTGAAAACTATACGCCTGTACTGACTCTACACTGCTGCCAACTCTACTTTACGCTCCCCAGTATCTGACTGCTACTAGTCTCTGCCTCTATCACTCTGACATCTTACTGCATCAATTGCCACTGATCCATCTTGCTACTGTGTATTGTGGGCTCTTGTAGCAAGGTAATGATCCATGAGACAAAACATCTCAATGGAACCTACCCAAATTTCTGCACTCTTGAGACTATTACCTCAAATCGCCCCACCTCTCACCTAGAGGTATGGATGCATGTGCTCCCTCTACCCACTTGGCTCAAAATTCCCCCCTACTAGAGGTCTCTTCTTGAGTGGATGTCTCCACTCGGTCTCCTCTGTACTTCTCCAATTGTGGTTGCTCCACAACTTTCTAAGGTTGCATGTTGAGAGGTAATTCATGCTCCCTCTCAACCACCAAGTCTCTAACCTTTGCCTTGCTTCTCAAAGCTTTGCATGCATTTTGTACCTCAATTTCATACAAGTTCTTGACTCACACACCGATCCGTTTCACCTGTTCTATGGTGACATGTCTAAGGAAAACTTTTTCTTTGCTAAAAATCACATCGTAGCCACGGTCTTCCAATACCGCGACGAAAACAAGATTCTTCTTTAGTCTTGGAACATACATCACATATTTGATTCTAAGAGGGGAGCCAAACACCCTCTGAAAGGTAAATTTACCGATGTCGGTTGCGCTATACCTCCCATCATCTCCAAACTCTATGTTCTTCTTGAGGTCTTTCTCCTCCAAGTCACTAAAGAGATCTATATTCCCTGCCATATGGAACGAGGCACCATTGTCAAGATACGACATGATTCACATTACAGTGTTGTCCATGCATTCAATGAGAGTGAAATCAAGTTCAAATTTTGAATCTAGGCTTCACCTACTGCTGCTAATGCAGGCTCCTTATTGCTTGCTTTCTTCTGTGGGAAATTCATGGCATAGTGTTCGTACTCATGACAATGATAACACTTGATGTTTGGAAAGTCCTTTTTCTTTCCTCCCTCCTCACCTTGGGAATTCTTTCCCTTGGATTTATTTTCTTTTCTGACTAATGCAAATTTGTCTTCCACTTCTTTGGATGAGGTCCCATCTCTGTTGTTTCGCCGAAACTCTTCTTGTACCAAGTTGGGCCTCAACCACTCCCACTATTGTAGCTTCTCCCTCCCATTAACTGAGTCTTGGTAACTGTGCCAGATCTTGGGAAGTCCTAGAAATGCTAGGCTCACCAAATCATATTCGACAACAGTAATCCCAACACTTCCAAGCTCATCTCAACATTGAGTGAACTTGGTCAAGTACTTTGGAATAGAGTCTCCCTTCTCCATCTTGGTCTTTCTGAGTTTGTCCTTTAGTGCCAACTTCTTGTGGTCACTTCTATTTTGAAACAGGTCCTTCAATGCCTTCCACATTGCAAATGGAGCTTCCTTACCATGGAGATTCGAGACAATATGATGTCAAACTCCTTCTAGGATAATCCTTCTCGCTTTTGCTACACACTTTATCCATTCAGCCAGATATTATGTACCTATTTGAAATGATGCTCCTTGGTATCCCAAAGTGAAACCATGCTTGTCCAAAGAATAATTTTATTGCTTCTTTCCCACTGATGGTATTTTTACAGGGCATTAGGTTCACACATCTTAATGAACTTGTTAACTACCATGAACAGGTAGTTATGTCCCTTCCTGTTTTTTCGTAAACCTCCCACAAATTCCATGGAAATAATTTTCCAAGGACGAGTGTGTACAAGTAAGGGATGGTATGGACCATGTTTCCTTTTACTAGGCTTACTAGTTTAACAAAGCATGCATCCCCTTATGAAACTAGCTATCTTCTCTTGCATCTTGGGCCAATACACTATCTTTGCAAGTTGGCACAAAAATTCCTTGCAACCTTAAATGTGTGAGCCTCTATGATAAATTGCAACTACTCACCTTTAGAAACATGTAACTTATCATTTTCTAGGTAAATCCTCTCTATGGACAGAGATGATCCCTCTAGCCCAATGAGTGGGTCTAGAAATAAACGAGACAATCTATAAGACACTTTCCTAAATTACAATCAAAATGAGAGAAGAGGAAGGATACCTACCTCATTCTGATGCTATAATGCACTCCTTTGTTTAAGATCTTGATAACTTGATCCTCAGTCTCAGTCCTTACTTCTCACAACATTTGAATACCTACACAAGAGGCCAAAGACACAACAAAGCATAAAAGTGCAACAAGCATAATCGAATGTAATCCACTTGACAGATCAAGGAGCATTGAGATAAATGAAGCATTAGCACAAGAATTTATGGAAAGTGAACTGACAATTGTATATATTAATAAACAAAAGAGGAAGCATACAACCAAAGACTTGATTTTAGTAAGTCCCCCTTGAGTGAATGTCCAAGTCCAAGCTCAATCTCTCCAAGCACTCCTTCTCCAAGCCAAAGTGAATAGAATGTAAGCACTATCTCAACATAAGGGTGTAAATAATTAGAGACCAACCATTTGAGAATGGAAGAGGATGAATATATAGGTAGAGAGAGGGAGTTAGAATGTCACCAAAGATAGGGGAAGGTCTTCATCTCAAGGAGGAAGTTCATAGGGATAAGATCAAAGGATAATATTGGGATAATTCGACCACATCCACGATGAACAACATCCAACTCGTTGTTCTGGAAGCCTCTAGATCATGAAGGTTCTTGTCCTCTTTGGGAAAACTTTCCTTTTAGGGATCGACGTGATTATCCAAGTAAAAACTACACTGGAAGCGCGAGGCTAATATGGTGTAACCTGCCATCAGAACGAGTAGGCAGTTTCAAGGTTGCTCTGACCCCGAAATTAGGGTTTTGAACTCATTTCCTCAGGGAAGGCCCAAGGCATATTTCATTAGTTCTTCAGGGAGGATCTGGATTGCATATTAGGATGGGTACACTGCACAGTTGTCAAGTTTTGGGGACTCCAAGGTATGTCATAGGGAAGTGAAGGAGGTGTGACAAAATACTATGTAACACTAACCCAACCTTTAGAGTAATTTGTCTTGGAGATGGTAGTCAATGGTGTTGTCACCATCCCACACATGAATCTAGCTCTACAATTAATGAAACATCTCCTTAAAGTCCTCATCCTTTGAATATGCCTCTTTGTATTAATCATGGGTGAATGGATCCATATACTTAAGGAGTACATTTCGGTCCAATGGTGAGATACCCAACGTTATGTCCATCTTTCTAAATTGTGTGGTGTACTCTTGTACACTCTACCCCTTCTTTTGTGTGAAGTAGACTAGTAGTGCCACTAGATTCATTGATCCTCTACATACTCGATAAGATAAAATTGTGACATTATGATTGTTTTAAAGTCATACCACTTAGTCAATGGGGGATTTCCCTTCAACCTAAAGGTCTTTGTGTGGTTTCCCCAACAAGTTGGGATGACCCTCTAATTTCAGTCGCGCAAATGAAATATTTTATTCTTCCTCTATATGTTGAACACTAAAATAAATTTCTAATTGTTGCAACTAGTGATTTTGCTTCAGAAGAATTGATATCACTTTGGTACAAATTGATATTCACCTTCACTTCCATTTTGAGCAAGGACTATGAATGGTTCAAGGAACTCAAACTGGTTTGATTTTATTTTACTTCTTTCTTTGACTGTGTCTCTATTTCTTCCTGATATCCTGATCTCCCCTCTTATTGGACCTCTATGTTAGAACCCTCATCCTACCCAAATAAAAAAATCTTATTGGTCAGGTCTTCCATGAGGAGGTTCACATTATGGATTATATCTGCAACTTGTGCTTTAAGTTGTGGAAGCCTCTCCTCTGCGGGATGAAGATGGTTATTCATAAATTTATTGGTCATGACTAGGGTTTTATGACTTTTGGATTAGATGATCTATATCCCCTACAAATCTCCACAATATAACCTAAGAAACCTGCTATGATACCAATATAAACTATAAAATTCCATGGATGTTCCATTAGGTAGTTCGTCACAACAAATCTAATAAGATTATACTTCAAAATCCAAAATCTACACTATGAGTGTTTATTTCTCTTTAGATTTATGAATTTGTAAATTACTATTTATTGTGTATGCACGCAAATTTTAATTACTTAAAATAGAGTATAAAAAAATAAAAATAAAACTCATGAATGAAAATTGGCATAACATATAACAAGGCAAACCCTTTTGGGAGAAAATTGAGCTGGAAGGTGAGGCAATTATGCTCTCTTTCTCTGAATAGAAAATGACTACAAGTAAAAAGAGTTAAGGTTTGTGGCCCATGAGCTGATATATTGCACAAATTATCTCTATGCGCTCTCTCCCTCTCCCTCTCGGACACTCTACTCATCTATAGAAAAAAAAATGCACTTGAAAAAATGGAGCCTCTTTTTCTCCTAGTGGTGCATTTATGACATAGCTTGATATTTTACTTGTGGTTAGGTTTGACTCCTTAAATGCTTAACTAGAGTTACAAAATTGACTCTTGTAGAGACCTGACTTCATAATGATCACATGGCTAACCCATTTCCCATGAGTAATGGGGGCTGACATGGCATCCTATTGAATTATGTTGGTCAAAACTAGAAGGTCAAATTCTGAGTGGCATAACTTTTGCATACAAACTCCAATTAAAGTGATTCTTACTCTGTTGGAAAGGTATATGTGTTCAGAATAGCGAAAAATTGTGTTGCACTAGTTTTTTTTTTTACCACCCTCCCCCAAATGTGTTTGAATTCCTCAAACTTATCTCTAAGGTTTTAGAGTCAAATTTTCCAAACTGGGTCCCACCCGTAAAAATGGTCCCATGAGTTGACTCCTTCACTTTTTCCACTTTAAAAGCATAGAGATGGATGAAAACAATATAATAATCCAATACATATCAAAAAATATAATGGCACAATTGAGTGAATGTGGCATATATCCAAAATAAATTTCAAACAAAGACTTACCAGTAGAAGTGTGGACTACTTCGTTATAAGTGTGCTATATATATAACAAATTTTCATCCTAGGTATTTGGATGTTTTTTATTGTAACCCTTCAAAACTTGTACCAAAGTCCTATTGTCTACTTATATCTTCCCATATATTTGTAGATGGAATGTTGTATACCTTTTTAACTTCATGTCCATCTTCTCCCACAATGTAGTCCAAAATGATTGTTATCCCATAGTGCACCTAAACCTGTTCATTTTCTTCTTGTCAACCGATGGTATTTTTATAGGGCATCATAACACACATATTTCTAAACCTATCAACTACCATGAATAGGTAATCATGTCCATATCTGGTTTTTGGTAAACCTCCCACAAAGTCCATGGAAATGATTTCCCAAGGACTAGTGGGTATAGGTAAGGGGTGATATAGACCCTTTTTCATGTTTCTAGGATTGCCGGTACAACAAATTATGCATCCTCTTATGAAGCTAGATACCTTCTCTTGCTTATTGGGCCAATACACATACCTATGCAAGTTGGCCTCTATCTTCCCTACACCAAAGTGCTCTGCACTCCTTGAGGTGTTACCTTGTCTAATCAAGCCTATAGAGTAACCCATCCTAAATATGGTATTCAATAGTGTTGTTTCCATCGTGCACATGAATCTGGCTCTACAATTACTGAAACACCTATTTGAAGTCCTCTTCCTCTTAATATGCCTCTTTGTATGTGTCATGGGTGAAGGATTCCATGTGTGTCATGTTGAAAATGGTTTTTATTGATGTTAAAGGCTATCTAAATGAAATAGAAAGTTACATAGTCAAATGAAATATTTTGAGACCTTTCCAATAGTGTATGGCATACCTTCTCGAAAAGAAAAAGAAATTGGATTTTTGATGCCCCATTTAGATATCCTATATTTGAATGAACTTTTACTCCATTTATCTAGCTCAAATGGGAACAAAATATATATGGCTGGAAAGCATATTTTGATACCTCTGCAATGATATATGGATCTCCATCTAACTTCTTGTGGTTGAGGAGAAATGATTTTTTGAATATTCAGTATACATTATGCCAGTTGCACAAGTCAACCCACCCAATGTACAAGTTGACCTAGCTAGTGGAAAAGTCAGCATATTCTAGACCCCAAATGCATTATAAATAGGCATGATAAGGAGCATTTCTATCTACTTGCTCAAGCCAATTGAGGTTTATCTAAGCAAGTGAAGTATAATTTCTGAGGTTCATACATTATGAACCAAGTGAAGTGAAGTTGAGTTGGAGAGGGCTTCTATAAGTGTTTTTGGCACTCTTTGGTAAGGTTTTTGGTCTTGGTTATAAGGTTAGTTGTAGAGTCGTTCTAGAGGCTGAGTTTCAACCCTATTGAAGGTGATTTTCAGCCCTATTGTAGGTTAGTTTTAGCCCTATTGAAGGCACAAATTCAGTCTTGTTGAGAGTTTCAGGTTTGTTTTGGGAACCAAATTTTGGTGTTTGAAGGCCAAGTATTGGAGTTTTGAAGTCTGAATTTAGCTCTACTTTGAGGTCCAAGTTTTGGTGCATTGAAGGTCGAGTTCATGTCGGTTTGAAGGATGGTTTCTGGTGTTTCCAAGTTTGAGTTCAAGTTTGGTTTGTGGGTGAAGTTACAATCCTAGTATAGACCAAGTTCTTGTCTAATTTTTGAGGTGGTTGAGTTCTGTTGGACAACTGTTGCGGGGATCTTTGGAGATAAAGTCTAGTTGGATAAGGCTATGTTAAGGGAGTTGTTAGTTGAAGTAGTTGTGATTTTTATGGTGATAATAGGACCAATACCTATTGTGTACAAAGGTGCAATAAGAATAGGGCTATCATGGACAATTTTTGTGGTAGGTCTATAGGATGCATAAGAAATAAATCTACAATGCCAAATGCAAGCTGCGAAGTGGGCATACTTTCTCTTTGAACATATAATAAGCCTAAAAAATGACAATTGAACAATGAAAAACAATAGTTGAGGAATTTGAAGTGCTATATGGGAAACCCTCTTTTTGATCAAATATAGAGAACTGGCATGTAGGAGATTAATTATAAGAGCCTAGTCAAGAAGCCTAGTCAAAGAGCAGAATTTAAGGTGTACAGGTCAAGTGGTTGTGATCAAGATTGAATGCACAAACCTAATGGTTTCATATTTATATGATAACTCATTGAAAAAAAAATTGAGGACCAAAAGTTATTGGTGACGGATCCAAGAAACAACTTGAAGACGTAGGTTGGTTCCTATAGTTTGTTGAGTTGATTCTCAACTGGGGGGGATTGATGTTTCCTATAGGTTGGTGCCTACATCTGATGAGTTGGTACTCAACTAGGGGAATGGAATCTCTTGTAGGTCGGTGCCTACAAAATTTGTAAGTCGCTACTTACTTTGTACAAGGAATTTTACAAAATATTTACAAAGAAAAAAATATATATATATATGTGTGTGTGTGTGTGTGTGTGTGTGTGTGTGTGTGTGTGTATGTGTGTGTGTATGTTTCTTTTGTAAATATCTATGTTTCATTATTTATGTGCATCAAATGTTTTAAAAGATAAAAATAGTTAAAAATAATTAAATACTAATCCAATCCCCCTCTCAATATATCCAACCATTAGTATTAGAGCAGATTCCTTTAGACACAATCTAACAGCTGGAAGGTAGACCTCACAAACATAGATGGTAAAGTAAAAAAGGCGTGAATCCAAACCCATGAAAGAACTCTCCTTCATAGTCATGAATAAAAACATTTTAAATAAGATGAAGACAATTATAAGAGACAATAATATCTATAAGAAGGTTACAACATTGATTTTGAAGTATAATTTGCGGATGCTCATGAACAAATAGTGAGGCTCAAAAAAGAAAATATAAGGATTAAAGAGAAGTTTCAAATCCTTGAAGAGAAGAGTCATAACATTGGTGAAACAAAAGTTTTTCTCATAATATATCAAGAAAAGGAAGTATAAAAGAGATAAGATATTTTTTCAAGTCAGTTGAAGGAAAAGGTCAAGAATTATGAGAAGCTAGAAGTTGAAGTTGACAAAAATTTGGAAGGAAAGGTAATTTTTTTAAAGAAGTCATCTCCCTAAAAATTCAACTAGAAGAAGCGAATAACAAGAGAAGTGATGAAAAGTTAGCTGAAGGAAAAAGAAGATAATTGTGAGAAGCTTGAAGCATACATTGTTTCATTAAGGGATGAAGTAAACACACTTAATAAGAACTTGAAAAGTTCTCAAATGTTGGATGATATTCTCAACAATCAAAGATCACCATATGACAAAAAAGAGTCTTGGTTATGTGGGTGAGATTTCATACAAAGAGGATGAAAGCCTTAAGTCACCAAAATATGAAGTTGAAGAAAATATTGAAGGTCATGCTAATATTTTTCAAAGCCTCAATCGCAGTGGAAGCAATTAAAGCAATCATGATGAGTTTGGAAGAGCTAGCACACCTAGAATCTATGTTGATACCCTCTAGGGATCCCTACACAATATAAACAATAATGAAATAAGAGACAAGTATAAACAAAGAGTTGAATCTTCTCCAAAGGAGAAAAACTTCAGAAGAGATGGTTCATAAAGGCAATCTTTCTCAACCAGGTATCAAACTATATTTATTGGTTACTATTTTGCATGTAAAAAAATTGGACATAAAACAATGGATATTAGAGCCCATGTTAGGGATGGTTTTTTAGGCCCTTATCAAATCTCTAGAATCAAAATTATAATAAATCAAATGAAAGTTCCTAATGGCTATAGAAATATAAATCAAAATTCATTCCTCCCCTATACAAGTACAATACAAAAGGCTAAAAATGCCACAATTTTGGGTATATAACACGTGACTGCAAAAGAAACATGAGATGGTTTCCTAAAAAAACCAAAGAAGAATACATTTCTACCAATAATAAATAAAAATACACCAAGGTTTGGAGAAGAAAACAAGAAGAGCCAAAGATAGATTTAAATTCTCAAGGCACAAGTCTAAATTGTTGGTGAAAGCTTCTTCAAGTACATGCAAGGTTGAATGCTATGAGGCAGTTGAAGAAAGGTAAGTTTGGATAGTTTTAAATGGTTGAAGGTTAATGGAGTTCACCTATAGGGTTGGAAAATCAAATCACGTGACTCGTTTTGGTTTCTATTTTGAAACTGATGGTTGTAGAGATCTACTTCTTGTGGCTCCACTCAGCTTGGCTATTTGTCCAATGTCAGTACTACAAGATCCTTATTTAGGACTAGAACATGGAAAGCCATTTGAAGAAGGAGATGTTGATGATAAATATTTGGATATGCTACCCTCTACATTTGGAACTCCACTTTGGTTTACAAAATATGAGTTTTCACAACTCAAGGGTATTGCACTCTACCATGCAACAAAGCTACAACTAAAAATTCAAAAGAAATAACAATGAGGTAACATTCAATTAGAAAAGAAGGAAGTTACAACCATTGAGTTTGGAAATCCGATGTGCACATGTAAGTGAAGGTATTGTGTTATATAAATAGGGTTATGTGACTTGTACAAGAGGCAATGACTTGGGTGAATCTTATTGTTGCAACTCTAAAGAAGATGAATTTGTTAGTTCTATTAGTGAATTATATGCAATATAAGGTCCTGTTGTCAAGCAGAGAAGCTCAATACAATTCCCACAACAATGACAATGAAGTAGTGGGTGTGAAACACAACAATGAAGAATTATAACAAAAGGTTAGCTACTTGAAAGAACCCTCAAGTGTAATTCATTGCAAAGATAATTTCCAATATTGTTAATTGTGAAATTTATTTAGACAAATTTTCTATTCAAACACTCCATGATGCCTTTTACAGGAAATTTGGACTTTAAACTTTTGTTAAAGAGAATTAGAGGCTCAAGAATCATATTTTGATAGGATTGAATGACCCTCATTGTTGAAACATAATCTTTGGGATTAGGAAAATCCATGTAAATATTGTAAATAGGAAAATAAAGAGAATTGGAAGACAAAGAGACATTGGGAGATGAAACCCATTAGTATCCCTCTCCATAGATATATTCATGTTCCATCTTAATGTAAAATACAATTCATATTCGTGAAGTTACCTCCTGGCATAACATGGTATCAGAGCCAACCTCTAATTTTAGTTTTTTCTGCCCTATAACTCCTATTTTCTCCGCCATTCTCTACTACATACTGTCCTTCTATCCCAAATTTCTATGTGTTTGGACAAAACATTGAATTATCTCCGTGCTACATCCGCTCTCTTTGCCCTGAGTGTGTTATATATTTTTTGAAGTTTGTGTGGGTTGAGCTCTGGTGTGGTACCATGGAGTGTTCGGTCAGCTCTACAACACCATCGATCTACTCCATTTGTTTTGAGGTAATCTACATGCAAAACAAAGTGTTATACCCGATCTTATCCCCTCGACTCTAAGTGAAGCTTATGCCAATCCTCTATGATGTATTACAGCTAGAATTTCTTCCTTTACGTGAGTCAATTGTGGTAATATTCCAAGTGCTTTGGTAGAGAGGATCAAGTCACTTGACAACCACCCGAATTGAGATCTTTGAGTTGATTCATTTTCATAAAGGAGTCTGGTAGCATCCTCAAGTTCATAATGAAGTGAGTGCGATGATAAACGATGGTGCCTCCATGCAAGAATGAAGCACAACGGAACATGGTGCAACGTAACTATGGTGTAGCCTTGGTTCAGTCTTGTGGTCTTGTTGACCAGTGAGTGCGTTGTTTATTCTTGTGTTGACTGTGGAGAAAAATGTGATTTCATATTCAGAATTGGTTGCTGGGTTGGTAAATTCAATATTGCATTGAATAATTTTGTTGAAGGTTGAGGTATGTACATTGAGGCCGTATGACCATGTGTTCAATTTTATTGAGACATATTTAATACTCCATATGTATGGTATGAGTTGTGCGCATATTAAATGCCTATTTGAAAGTGGATTGGCCCTTTATACATACATTATTTTTTAAATAAGGCATATATGGTATGGCTCAAGAATTTTACAAAAGAATTATTTTTAAATAAGTATATGTTGTTGGTTAAGCTTCATATAATGAAATTACATATATTATCTATGGAAGGTATATGTTGGAAGTATATTGAGAGCCTATGTTGGCTTGTTGGGGCCTGACCGAGGTTCAGAGGTAATTTAGCCAAACAAATCCTGATACTACTAGCCCTTTCGAGAATAGTCCGTGGAGCGCAGACTGAGGTCTCACCCAAAGTAGTATGGGAGGGTGCTAGAACCAGGTTTCCGCACCCTGGAGATGTCTGATGAGTTCAAGTGGTTCGTGGTTCGACCTTGCGTGCACGTCACTATGTGCACTTACCCGTACCTCGTAGCTTGTGATGTTGCCTTCGCACAGCCCTACTCGGGGGCCGAACATTGTTATTACCCAAGTCCTTACTAGTATTCCACTGTTAGTTGATTAACTTAGCTTACTTGCATGTGTAAAGTATACTTAGCAACATAAATCATTCATACAAGTGCGCCCAGTAAATAAACAATATACTTGCAATTGATATCAAACATGTAATAACTCAAGAACAGATACACGGAATTTGGATAAAACTTCTTTTATTATTCTCTTCTCTGGTTATAGACTCAACTCCGCCCTGCACACTTAGTTGCAAGGGTCCGCACACTCAGCTGCGGACAACTAGGCCTCTGCACACTTAGCTGTAGAGCCTTTTCCTACTCTACGACTCAAAACACACTTCGCACTTTGACTTAATCTCTAATACCTTTTATGCCCATTCTCCATTAGATGTTTTTACAACTTGGAGCCTCGCTCGGTTGAAATTACATTCAAAACTTAGGGCGAACAACGCTATGACTCTAACATATATTTTGTGCCTGCAATTCGTGGAGCTTTACAACAATATCAACTCAAAACTTAGGCTTTAAGACCCAAAACATGTCGTGGGGGGATTCCATGCCCAACAAGCCCCAAACACAAACATCGTGACTTGCCCCCGAGTCACTCGGTCAACACAGCGATCTTGGCATGGAGTCCCTCCAACTGTTCTCGAACAGTACTGATGTCTATAGCACACTGGGCTGCTGTTTGTTGAACCTGCTGCATCCGTTCTTCTGAGACCTCTATGTCCAGCGTGCTTCCCTACATTTGCACGTGCATCCCCTGTATGTGAGTGAGTTTTCCTTCGACATTCATCGCGATTGTGAAGGCCTCGTCAATCCAGGGCTGAACACGTGCTTTGAGAACTGCTTCCTTATGTTGCGTTGCGTCCACTTGCTCCTTCAGCGCCTTAGCTTGTTGCATCCTCGCAGGCCATTGAGTGAGGACTACTGTCTATGCAGTTCCTCAGACATTGTCGTATTGCTGCTGAATTTCTCACGCTTCTGTCTCCAGGTGCTGGATATTGGGGTCCTCCTGCAAAGTCATGAGGACCTCAAGTGTTTGTTCCAACATGCCGGTACAGTCTCACACTGCACCTCCAATTTCTTCCAACCCTGTTGTGATAGCACTAGCGCACTGTTCTCTGACTTCCGGGGGAGTGGAAGGTTTCACCTTCAATCGCAGCTCAGAGATCTGAAGATTCAACTCCAGCTGAACATTTATCGTTTCTTCTCTGCCCTCACAGACTCGGTTACCAAGCTTTGGATCCGCACCTCTACCAGTAGATCTGTTGGGATGGCTAGCTCTAGGACACACCTGTAAGCGTCGTCTACCACCTGCTCCAACCATTGATTCTGTGACACCAATTCATTGTGCTGAAAGTTGAGTTGTTCTATGTTTATCTTCTGCTCGCTAAGATTTGGATCGTGTGGCTCTCCCTGGCGCACAACTCTGTCATTATCACGTCCTGTAGCTGATACAATGTTTCTCACAGAAGGGCAGCCAAATTAAGGCCAAGGCCTTTCAACATGCTAATCAAAAATCTATAAGTCACATTTGCTGCGACTAGGGCCCTTTCTGGCAACACTACCATGTTTTCCATCTGTGTGTGCAACATCTGCTCCGCTGCTGAGGATCCTGCTACGAGGTGGGTCAATAGGGTACCCACCTGAGGGGGTCGCACCTGTAACTCCTGCAGTTGCACTCTATGGGCCCCCAACACAGTCTGATGCTCCTGCATAAAATCTTGAAGCACTTCATTTGTGACATCGTGGACTGTCTATCCAATGTCATGGAGATCACCTTCAGTTAAGGTGATCGAGTCAATGGCCAACTTTCAGGCCTTGAACTTCTTCCTTGGTCCTGCTCGTTCTGTGATGTGTGGCCACTTTAACTGTGTGGACGTGGTCCCTGGGTCCACGCTCCCTTTTGTTGTTTCTGTTTCCTCTGCCTCCTACCCTTGCAAGGACGTTGCTTGGCCTTCATCTACCTTCGTGGTTGTTGCCTCTACCGCATGTGCTGATGTTGCTGCTTCTGCGGATTTATTCTGCTTAATGAATTTTTGTGCCACTTCGCGCGCTTCCTTTTCCTTCACTGAGATTGTTTCCTGCCACCTGTGATGTTGTTGCTGCTTCTGCAGCTTTCTTTTTCTCGGCGGCTTTCTATGTCACTTCACGCGCTGCCTTTTCCTTAGTTGTTGTTGTTTCATGCCGCCATTTCTCAGCCAATTGTGTGACGCGCAGCTTGGCATCATCATTTTTCTTCTGTACTGCCACCTTCTCCAATTCTGCTAGATCTGTGGCGCGCCATTCTGGAGGCCATGTCTCCAAGAAAATGAAGATAGTGTTGTCAGTGGCTATAAAAGGGAGCTTTGTCCACTGCTTCGTTGTATCCTTGCGTGCCCTGATGTATACATTATGCATGTCAGCTTTGAAATCTACAAAACTCTGTAGACTGTTGTACACCGTAGCTGATAGGTGCGGCCTCTAATTGATCCACATCCGGATGCTCATCTCAATGATCACCCAGAAAATTTTGGTATCGCGAATCCGTTTTGCGTCCTTTGTGGCCCAGAGCGAGGCGTACTTTGTGGCATTTGGTGATTCTTTGTCAATGTTGGGGAATTGACTGTCCTCCGACAGTTCCCCTGCCATGAGCATTATGGATAACAACAACCACACGTAATGAAACATTTTACCCTGCTCCTGGGCTTCACAATAGTTCAGCAAAAATTTCTTGCAGAGGAATTCAACCCAGTTGAACTAAACCCCCTTCGTGCACTACTTGGCCAGTGCAACTACTGGCGTCGGTACCTCATCAATGCGGCACTTCCTCATAACTTTTTCGGCCAGGAGTTGGGTTGCTACGCATACCCCTTTCTCCTTGATGTTGGAGATGGCGTAGCCCCTTTTCTTTTTCTCCATCTTGTATTTTGTCTTCATGGCTTCTACAAGGGCAAAATCACTGCCCTTTCCTTCGGCTAAGGTTGTGGGGTCCTTTCCTTTGCATGGGAGCCCATAAATATGGTGAATGAGGTCTGTCGTGATGGGGATAGGCTCCTCCAGCCATAGATACCCATCATGCACCAGGCAGAGTAGCTACCTGATGACGAAAATGGTGATTGGTGCGCAGTAGAAATGCAGTATCCATAGCAAGTGCAGCAACCTGGCATTTTCCACACCGCGCAGCCACTTTCGCGGCTCTAATGTTATCACTGCCCCCTCAGTGTTCTGCTTCATTAGGTTCCCAGTCTCTAGGTATGGGAACTTCTCATGGTCAACGAGGTCCCAGTCTTCAAATTTCATGGTTGGCACACGGCCTAGGTGCATACCCTCAAACACAATGCCATCTGGGAGAAGCGGGGTTTGGATTGAACTCTTCGTTTCATCTAGGTCCCTCGGCACTTTGGTTTTCCCTTTCTGTGGAGGCACATACATAGGTAGTTTTGCTGCAGAGCGTATAGGTTGAATATATTCCTCCATATCTACGTCTTCTTTTGTTGTGATGATAAGGCCCTGTAAATCTTCTTCTTCCTCATCTGTGTCGACCATGACAACTTTTCCTTTATCGGCCATTGATAACTTTCTGCGTAGTGGGTTCCTCGGGGACACGTGTACGGGGGCCATTGCTTGTTTATCTTTCTTAGGCCTCAGCATTCGCGGTGATTTGGGGATTTCTGCCACAACCCCGGCACCTTCTGGAACATCCTCCACCATTGGGGTCTACGCAGCTTCGCCAACAGTTACCTCTTCGCTTCCCAAACCATCCTTAGTTGTTGTCATAATATCTAGGTTATATTTTGTCGCTCGCGACCTTAGGGGCTCAATTATTGTTCGGCTCTCAATACTTAGTGCTCTGCTCAAGAACTCAATTCTCAAATGACCAAGTGTTGTTCGCTGGCCAGCCCTTTGTGTTTTATAGTGCCTTTTGAATTTGAATTCGACGGTTCCCCCCAATTTCAGGCCATCAATGCTTTCTTAGCGACAGATTTTCCCAAATCTTGCCCATAAATTGCGTCTTAAATGCCCGCCGCATGCTCCATTTGGCCCAAAATCGAGCATCCCATCGTGAATAGTGACTCCAATGGTCACTTTCCGGCCAATCCGCAGGGTAGAATATCCCTCCGTCTGTGGTCGTAGACCCTGTGATGCTCTGCTTCTGCGTGCATCCCCAATATCGAGCAGCTTCCAAGCATAATAGTTTATAGTATTGTGCTTCCTTTCAACTACTTGGAGCGCTAAGACTGTCCTTCCTGTAGCTAGTCAAGTGGTCGCACCATCCATGTGGGGCTCCATCCCGTCCTCCACCATGGTTCATGGAGAATCCCCACCTTCAAAGTTGTGGTCGGCCTCGCGCACCTTACTAGTTGCAACGCGCTACCCTAGTCACTACATTTGGCGATATGCGGTCCAAGCCAAGGCAGTAGACTAACTAATTCATGGTGATAGTGCTCAAACTTGTTGGTATGATCGTTCACACCTTGCCTTACCATCCTATATTCTTCGACGAAAAATGCTTCCTTTATCTCGTTCTCCAGTTTCTTGATCAAAGTGCTTTTCTCCCTTAGCCGTACCCAGTCTTTTTCAAATTTGTGAAGTTTAAGGTTTCCCAGTCGGATTTCTTCCTCGATTCTTATGTGTTCTGTTTCTCGTGGTTGTGTGATTACTTCGCTCCAGGCTTCACAGACCGTCGTATCCACGGGTGCTATTATGCGCGTACTAGGCTTGGTATGCTCCATAGGGATCATAGCCCCTGCTTCATACTTCAACTTCGGAAGTGCTTGCGCGGTCAAGGTTTTACACATGGTCCTATAAGCCCATAGAATCACTGGTAGGCACAGGTCCCAGTCAATGCGTCTCACATGGTGGACCGTGTTCAGCACTTCGCACACCTTGAAAAGGCTTCCCCATGTATAATATTCGGCGCGCTTAGTCTTATCATACTCGTCAATCACCCCCTCATCTTGTCCGCTTCTGCTTGTTGTTCTTGTTTCCTATCGTGAGGACGGTGTGCATTCGTGCAGGTTGTGTACCATACGCCTGTACCCATTTGGAGAGGTGGGCGCGCAGGCTGTTTCGTCCATCATACCCGGCTTCCATCCGTAGTTGAGGCTTTCCAAACCATATAAGCATCATCGTTTTGCATTCGCGCCAATTTTTAAAACTTCTTTGATGCGCACCCCACCATCTTGCGGGCGTAGCGTGCAGTGCCCATTTCAGAGTGTCAAAACGTTGTTGTTCTGGCACTTCTCTTTCAAATTTGTTTAAGAATTCATCCACCGCTGTCAACCCGTCATACATAGGCAGATCCCTTACCTCATTTGTCATGCAGCGCAATGATCTTACCATCATGTTGCAATTAAGTGTGGTTACCTCGTGTAACCGGTTTTGCCATCGTTCTATTTCCTCATCCAAATCTGATGTACAGGAGCTTTCGCGCTCCCACGAAATCCTGCCATCCACTTAGGATTAACCCAATCTTGTTCCTGAGTGGTTATCTTGTAGACACAGTCTAGATCATCATCGCTTTCGTCGTCACGCACTAGCTCTATGTAGCGAGATCCTTGCGCGGGGTCTAAATGTACCACTATGCACAGTGACTTTTTCTCAAAAATCATTTTGCGCTTCTTCAAATTTATCACCCTGTTCATATCAGTGGCCCAATCTATTCCCAGTAACACAGGATATGGATTGTTGTCATCGACAATCTCTATCAATTTGAAATTTGCAAGTGTGTTAGCACCTTCAATGTCTAATGTTATTCCCTGCAATATTCCCATCGATAGGATATTTTGCAAGTTCGCCATTCGCAATTTAATAGGGGACAATTGCAACACGGGCCTACCCATGCGCTCCCATGTCTGCTTTGGCAGTACGTTCGCATCCGATCCTAAATCCAGAATCACTTGATCCATTTCATATTCCCTGATTTTCACAGTCAATCTCATCTCCCTTCATGTTCGTATTGTGTGCTTCCCGAGCTTCTGGACTACGCACAGTTCTCCTGACCCAGCGCACCTAGTGATGAGTTCCTGCAATTCTTTCATAGCGTTGCTTTCACACAACAGCTTCATGCATGTCTCCAAAAAGGTAGTAAGCATTGACGAGTCCATCTCCGGTTCTAGTTGATCCTTACTACCTGAAGTGGAGGCCTCTGTGAAGCTCTTCTTAGCTTCCATGAATGTCTCCTTCACGTGCTCCAAATAAAATTTAGGTTCTTGCGAACCCCCGCACTTTCTTCAGGTTGCTTGCCCTTGTCATCTCCTATTGTGATACCACTTCTGAGCACGATGTTTACGTTCGGGTCCTCTTCGCGCGGCTCAGACCTCATCATTTGTAGGTTCTGATTTAGGGGAGGCTGGAGTATTCCTTTATCATGCAACCTCGCTATCAGTGTGCGGCAGTCCTCCGTCTCATGATCAAACTGGGTACAATATAAACAGGATGATCTCTTCGAATTTTTACAATCACAGGCATAATGCCTTGGCCCTCCGCAATTGTAACAAATCAGCTGTCTACAACCCCTTCCTGGTCCCATTCCACCTCAACCTCATCCGCGCCCCTGAAATCAGTGCGCACCATCCTTGTATTTTGATCAAGGGTTCGTATTTCATTCTGAACTCTGTAGACAGGAGTATGATCCATCATCAATTCATAACTTCTATAGGTGTGTTCATCATGGGCTACTAACCTGCAGAAATTACACAACAACTGTTGGGACGTCTACATATACTTTTGTAATAGGTGACAATTATCTATAGTGTGCTTCCCTCCTATCTGACAAATCATGCACCATAATGCAGGCTCCGCGTTCGTCCCTGCTTGTTCCTCTAGTCTCAATGGCATTCGCCCTCCTACCACTAGGTAGTTCATGAAGACTGGAAAATGGTCCTTGCCATGCCCCTGGCCTTTGCACTTTATGCACCATACCTCCTCGCGCGCTTCTGGGCGAGTTGTCATGTCCTGTTTGAAACTCTGCATTTCCAAACAAACAATTTTGAGTTGCGCATGGATTTGTTGGATTCCCAGGCCAGGATCTTTTATTAGGGTCTCGTGCAGTCTCATTGCAATCTCCAAAGCTTCATCCTAGGTGGATAACTTATGTTGCGACAACGCCGTCCTTAGATGCAGTGTTAGTGACGCCACAAACCATGCACGTTGTTTCCCATCTGTCAAGGTCATGTTGGCTTCTTGAATCAAGCTCTTCAGTCTCTGATCCAGTTCCCAGGGGGTCTCGCCTGGAAGCATCGTGATTTCCTTAAACCTGATAATCGACTGTGTCTCTGATTTTGGCCTGCTAAATTCCCTCTTCAGCACAGCTTGGATATCTGTGATCCCCACATTTGGATGGTCATTAGAATGCTTAATGTGCCATGTCAGTGCATGATCCTGCAACACACTTACCAGCGTTACCTTCTTTATATTGTCATCCACGACTCCTTGTGCTTCCCATACAGCCTTTACCACGAACCAAAATTGGTCTGAATCTTCGTTCCCTACTCCTTTGAACACCGCAATTTTATCGCACTCGCCATATTGAACTGTGGTGGTGGCAGAGGTGGTGTGGGCGGAGATGGGGGTGAAGATGGTGAGACTAGCGGTGGTGTAGGTGGAGGTGGTTTGCGCGGAATTCGCTGCCTTATTAGACTGATCGCACTTCTTAGTGAAAATTTTGTGATCTCTTCCTCGCTTTCTTGGCAAGGCGAAATCAAAGGTTTATTCTCTATCTCTGCGCTACCTTCGTTTCTATAGATCCTCCCACTTCGCATAGCCCCAAACATCAATTTATTCGCATAACCCACTTTTCACACAGTAGCATTTTAATCCAAGCGTTCAAAGATTTAATGTACTTACCTCGCGGTCCTTTAAGGAAGTGTTGTTCCACCTCGCTGTAGCTAACTGTCGTGTCCACCGTGAACTTGGTGATAAACCCTCCTATAATTCAATCGAGCCAATGGTCCACAGCGCATGCAATCTTATCTTTTGATTCTTCTAGTCTGCGCACCAATTCTGGAGCCCACACAATCGGTTTGTCGAGCCTACACCTTCCCTGACTGTCTGCTAGCTTCGCGACCCACCCATACAACTCAGAGGGGAATGATGCAAATAAAATTTCATGGATTTCTGTATATATGTAGTGCTCTAATCAATATTCCTTCAATACTCGCAGATTCCTATTTTCCTGCACCGCGAACCCGTGAATTTTTCTGTCCAGCCACCCTTCAATTTCTTTCTTTGTCGGATTCCAATGACATGACATCAAACATCCCTTATGCAAATCCTGGTCCCGACAACGGAACCATTTGTTGGCTTGTTGGGGCTTGACCTAGGTTCAGAGGTGATTTAGCCAAACAAATCATGGTACTACTGTCCCTTTCGGCAACAGTTCGCGGAGCACGGGCTGAGGTCTCACCTGAAGTAGTATGGGAGGGTGCTAGAACCAGGTTTCTGCACCCTAGAGATGTCTGATGAGTTCAAGTGGTTCGCGGTTTGACCCTGCGCGCACATCACTACACGCACTTACCCGTACCTCGCAGCCAGTGATGCTTCCTTCGTGCAACCCTACTCGGGGGCCGAACATTGTTATTCCTTAAGTCCTTACTAGTATTCCATCGTTAGTTGATTAACTTAGCTTACTTGCATGTGTAAAGTATACTTAGCAACATAAATCATTCATACAAGTGCGCACAGTAAATAAACAGTATATTTGCAATTGATATCAAACATGTAATAACTCAAGAACAGATAAACAGAATTTGGATAAAACTTCTTTTATTATTCTCTTCCCCAGTTACAGACTCAACTCTATCCTGCACACTCAGTTGTAGGGGTCCACGCACTCAGTTGCAAAGCCTCTTCCTACTGTACGACTAAAGACACACTTCGCACTTCGACTTAATCTCTAAGACCTTTTATGCCCATTCTCCATTAGATGTCTTTACAACTTAGTGCCTCGCTCTATTTATACAATTCCATGGTCCGTGGACCATGGGTAGGCCGACATTACATTAAAAACTTAGGGTGGATAGCTCTATTAATCTAACATATATTTCACTCCCGCAATTCACAAATCTTTACAACAATATCAACTCAAAACTCGGGCTTTGAGCCCCAAAACATGTCACGGGGGGATTCCATGCCCAACAGCCTACACTCTTAGTTGAATTTTTTTCTAAAGAAAACCAATTATTTTACAAAGGCTTGCAATTACCGTAATTATTTTGGGCACAAATCAATTTTTATGACACATTCACTAATTTCCATTGTGGGAGTGGTTCTCTCTGGCAAAGAGAACTATCCTGAGTGGTCCCGAAAGATAAAACACACCCTCATTTTTAATAAGTTGTGGAAAGGGGTTTGTGAAGGAGAAGGAGACAATGCTCCTGAAAAGCTCACTTCAAATAAGGAGCTTGTCATTTGGGAAAATAAGAAAAACAAGGCATATGCCTTGATTGCAATGTCAGTAAATGAAGAGGTGAGTCGACATATTTCGCCATTTTCAAATGCCTTTGAAGCTTTAAATAAATTGAAGGAATTGTATGAATCACACTCTGAACTTGAAGTTGTTCAATTGATGATTAACTTGTTCAGTCTTGAGTTGAAAAATGATGACCCTCTTGCTTTAGCATCAGAAGTAAGATCCATTATGCATGATATAAAATCCACTGGTGTTGAGATAGATATTCCTCTCATAGCTTATGTCAAGGCACTATATCCCACCTATTCACATTATCTTGAGTCATTTCAAGCAAGTGGAAACCTTAAGGAGATTACCTTTGATTCCATTGAGAATAAGTTTTCTGAGAGAGATAAGGATTTTGGGAAGAAGACAACTCCTCAGTCTACTAAAGAAGTTGTATGCCTTGCAAAAAAAGAGAATAATCTTGCACAAGATTCTCTAGAGGAAGAGGTGCTCGAAGAAGAAGAGGAAGGAGGAATTTTATTGGTAGGGGGGCAAACAGTTCCAAGGAGAAAAGTCTGATCTTCATTGCATACGATGCAATAGAGATGGAAATAATGCTTCCACTTGTAAGTTTCCTTGGGACCGAATTGAGCAGTGAAGAAATGACGGGAAAGGTAAAAAAACTAACAAAGGGAACAGTAGGGCACCCGAGTCTGCTCATTATGTTGTATCACATTGTAGCATTGGAGTAACTGAATACTTGTTCAATGTTTCACTTTCTTCATAGAAATATGATTGGTTTCTTAATATAGGAGCAACTTTGCACATGAATTTCATGAGATACTTCTTTGAATAATTCACTAACAATGTTGATGTAGTAGTATACTTTGAAGACAAGTCAAAACTCAAGCCATTAGGGCTTGGCACCATCACGCTCAAACTGCCTAGTCTTCTAGACTTTCTTCTGCATGATGTTCGACATCTCCTAAAGTTGAGGAGAAACTTGTTGTATTTGGTCCACATCCGCTAGCAAGGACACTCCATTCATATATTTGATGGAAAGGTTGAGATATAAAAAGGATTAGAGCACTCACTTGTCATGATGAGGATAGAAAAAGAAAGACTTATGAAGATGCAAGGAACCTCTGCTCATGCACAAAATTTTTCATACAAATCTCACTATGATGAAGGTACATTTCCATCAAGTCTTTATGGCATGCTCTATTTGGACACTTGAACTATGAAAACCTTCGTTGTTTGAAGAAAAATGGTGTTACTAGCTTACTTGCAATTCCTAGGAAACATAAGTAATGTGATTCTTGTATTCTAGGAAGCACAACAGTCCATAGAAAACTTAAACTCATTCATTCTGATTTATGTGGCCCAATGCCCTTTCCTTCTTCAAATGGTAATAAATATATGATGACATTTATTGATGAATACAACAGAATGTGTTGGGTTTATTTATTGAAGAACAAATCTGATGTTTTGAAACATTCAAGAAGTTTCATGCATGGATTGAAAATGATGCACAATCTCATATTAACTCTATTTGCACCAAAAATGGAAAAAAATACACTTCAAATGAATTTGAAAAATATCTTCGCCAGCATGGGATCAAACATCAAACAACCGTGCCTTATAATCCCCAACAGAATGGAGTAGCTGAAAGAATGAACAAGACAATATTAAATATGGTATGTTCCATGATGTTTTTCAAGAATGTTAAGCTGATGTTTTGGGCTAATGTAGTTCTATGTGCTACGTGTATAAAGAATAGGTGACCATCTAATTCTATCAAAAAAATGAATTCTGATGAAATGTGGTATGGCCACATTCCTTCGGTGACACATCTCAGGGTTTTTGGTTCCACCTGTTATGCCTTGATACCCAAGGAATAGAGAGAAACACTTGGTGCAAGGAGTCACAAATGTATCTTTTTGTGGTACTCAAATACCTCCATAGCATATTGTATATATGATGAAGTAAACAAGAATTTAATAATATCTAGAGATGTGATTTTTCTTGAATCCTCCAAGATTGAAAATGTTGTTGAGCGACAACTTGATTGCTTGGATAGATTTGGACATGCAAAGTATTTTCAAGAATTATTATAATGTGATTCCACGTCTTGAAGAGGGGATTCCTATACTAGATCAATCTGTGGAATCTTCTCTTGAAGCACTCTCTCCCCCGCATGAAGCTCCAACCACTGATGACACTTTGAGTGATGTGATTGATAAAATTGGGAGACGCAATCTTGATTTAGCCCCAAATCAGTCAACTGAGCAGTCTAAGCCATCTCAGAAAGGTCCTCCAAAATGGTTGAAAAATACACTTGAAAGTGTTCATCTTGATGAGGTTGGAAAGACACGAACAAGAAGCTCAACCAGACAAAATGGAGGTGATGTAGACAATCTTCATTCATCGGTTGATATGGATGTTTCTTATGATTGTGAACTTAATTTGTCTACAGATTACGAACCAACTTCCTTCAAAGAATTTATTTCTCATGATGAATGGAAAGAAGAGATGCAGAAAGAATATGATGCCTTGATAAATAATGACATCTGGAAGATGGTCGATCCTCCATTGGGAACCAAACCAATAGGTTGCAAGTGGGTCTTCAAGAACAAGTACAAAGCAGATGGCTCACTTGACAAGCATAAAGCCAAGCTTGTGGAAAAATGTTTTGCAGAGAAGGAAGGGGTTGAATATGAGGATACTTTTTCCCCCACAAAAAATGGGCTACCATCCAAACACTCTTTGCCTTGGAAGCACAAAGTGGTTGGAAATTCCATCAAATGGATGTAAAAACTGATTTTTTGAATGGATATTTGAAAGAGAATGTTTTTATGTCCCAACTAGAAGGATTTGTTGTGAAGGGTTAGGAATATAAAGTATGCAAGTTTGTAAAATCATTTTATGGCCTCAAGTAAGAATTATGAGCCTAGTACGAGAAGTTAATTGAGCATCTTCTGAAGCTCAAGTTCAACATTATGATCTTGATGTTGCAACTTTGTTTGTGAAGAAAGTTGGAAAACAATTGTACATCTTGTGGTGTATGTAGATGATCTTCTAATGACAACGAACAAAGAGAGCTACATTGCATCCACAAAGAAGGAATTGAGGAAAGGTTTTGAAATGACAGGTTTGGGCTATGTTCACTACTATCTTGGTATTGAAGTAACTCAAAATCGGAAGTTCATATTCCTCTCCCATAAGAAGTACATTGGATATATTGAACAAGTTTGGCATGACTGAGTGCAATCCTTTAACTACTACAATGGAACGGAACTTAAAGCTCACATCCACTGAAGGAAAATAATTTGAGGATGCAACAAAGTATAGATAGTTTGTAGGAAGTCTCAACTACATGACTATTACTAGACCATACATTTCATTTATTGTTGGAATCCTCTCCACCTTTATGCAAAATACTTGTGAGGGTCATTGGCCTGTTGCAAAAAGAGTTCTAAATTACTTCAAGGGAACTCCAGACTTTGGACTTAATTATACACAGGTGGGTGACTTCAGTTTCATTGGATACTCTGATTCAGACTTCGATGGAGATAAATAAACTGGGGTATCTAATTTAGGTTATGTTATGAGCCTTGGCTCAGGAGCTGTCTCCTAGATGTCACGTAAACAATCAGTTCAAGCAAATTCCACATCTGAGGAAAAATATGTGGCAGCATATGAAATAACAAAGGAAATTGTGTGGCTCAGGAAAATTCTGGAATATTTGTAGGAGAAACAAGTGCATTCAACTCATCTCTTGATTGAAAACACTTTTGCAATAAATTTGTCCAAGAACCCAAAGTTCCATGATCGAGCGTATCACTTCAATACAAAATACCATCTGATTCGACATCATGTTGAGGCCAAGACAATCCACCTATGCCATTGTACCACAAATGAGAAAACCGCAAACATCTTCACCAAAGCGCTTGGAAGAGAAAAGTTTGAAAGACTCAGAATGATGCTTGGACTCACCAACATCCCTTCAGATTAAGGAGGGAATGTTGACACCTAATCTTTGGGATTGGGAAAATCCATGTAAATATTGTAAATAAGAAAATAAGGAGACATTGGAAGACAAAGAGACATTGGGAGATGAAACCCAATAGTCTCCCTCTCCATATATATATTCATGTTCCATCTTAATGAAAAATATAATTCAAATTCGTGGAGTTACCTCCTGTCCTGACACTCATGATGTTGTATTTTAGGATATAAAGCATAGTATTGACATTCTATAAAAATACTTCGACATTGAGAGCAGGCATATTTTTGAGCAATCTATGAAGTCAGTTGCAACCATACAAACTATCAAGACTATAGTGGCATCTGGTAATATTTTTAAATAATTTGGGAGAAACCAGTCTCATGGGAAGATTGATTCAATTACCCCTTTCATGGAAGTAAAGAAAATAACAAATGGATTTAATAATCAATTCGTGGATCATGGGATGCGAGCATGAAAGATATCTTGTAGATGAAAATTAGAATTATATAGACTATGATGGAGATGATGTTGATATGAAGTATAGAATAAGGGTTCTATATAAATATGTTGAGGATTGAATTGAGGATAGCAACCAAAATGATGATAATATGCTACTACCAATTACGATTAATCCATTTTGATCCTCTTGACTATGATATGGAAGAAGATCAAGTTAATAAACTTATAAGAAAAATCAAGTTTTGTCTACTAGTCCATAAAGGAATATCTCAAAAATAAGACTCCCCTTTGTGAGCCTCATTCATATACATGTACATTAGATGAACCCAAAGAATGAGCTAGAAGAAATAAACTTAGAATGTTTTTCCATATATACTCACATATTATTTTGTCACTATGGTGTACATGACCAACCTATTTAGGTATTTTTAATCATTGGAGGGGGTCATCTAGTCTAGTTGGAAGTTAGAGAAGAATCACTAGTGCAAATGAAACATTTGGAAATCGAATTTGACATATCTTTCCTTTACTTAGATCTTGTTAGTGATAAACCTGATTGGAGTGAATATGTAGTTGTTGGACTATAGAAAGACTATAGTATTAGGATTTACTCACTTCCAAAGTTAAAAATTCTTATAAGGTTCCACTTTGTATAAAATGTTCCACCTCGGTCTATTTTTCTTTCTAGATTTGAAGGGTTTCCATACGTGTTATGTGGTGGAGTTAGGCCTCTCCAGCTTTGAAGACACTCTAAAGATACATATAATGGTAGAATAGATGGAGCACACATGTATTATATATATAATGTTCTGAGGTATGGAGCAAGAATTCCATATTTGAATATGGTTGAAAATTATTGATATGGAGATGAAGGTTGGAGAAAAAACTCAAAGGGAGCACCCTTTTCTATTGATGTCAAAGGGGGAGAGAATGCAGACAAGGGGAGCAACTAACAAGAAGTATGGAGAGGATGCAAATAAAGGGGAGTAGATGTCAAAAGAAGCATATATGAAAGCATTTCCATCAATAACAAAGGGGAATATTGTTAAAAATTATTGTTATTGATGTCAAAGGTTTTCCAAATGAAATAGAAAGTTACTTAGTCAAATAGCATGTTAGCACTCAAATTTGGCCTCAGGCTGAAGAAGGCGAAACTCAAGGTAACATCAAACCACTTAGCCTCATAGCTAGCCCTACGAGGACAGGAGAGGGCTCTCTCCGGTCTATCTCAGCAAAAAGTCTTCAAAGGGTCTGAGATGACTTTAAAAGAAACTGATTTTAGGCTAGTAAATTGATAAAAAGGGGTTTTTAGTAAAATGATGGGGTTTTTCTGGGCTGCATGGGGCAAAAGAATAGCTTGAACAGAGAAATGTAATCAAAAACACAGATTATCCCCTGAGGCAAGGTAGGCAAGAAAGTTTAACATCAAATTGAGATTAAATGGAATGGCAAGACTGCTGAGGAGCTGACAAGGGAATAGAAGATGAATCCTTGTCAAACAGAAGAAAACATTAAATATGAAAAAACTTAAAGGCAGAGCATATAAATTATGAATTCTACCTTAACACTTCATTTGTTCAAATGGAAATGATCATGAAATGACATGAACACATAACAGGCTACATATGAGACGTAGGAAAAGACAAATGTTAAATTTCATACCACAGGAATCTCAAAAGCCACAGCTGTGTATTTTCATTAAAATCTCTGTCAATCAGCTGCACAATGAAACTCTCTGTTCTCCACCAGCTCTCAGAACTCTCCCCTCTCTTTTTTGTACAAATGATTTTTTCATACATTAAATAAACTATACTAGGGGAAAAACAAATCGACCCCAAAACAGGGGCGTTGTTTCACCTGCAGTTACAAAAATAGAGATAGAGTCATTTCTTTATTCTAAAACAGGAGATCGTTCCCCTTAAAATCCTCTGATGGCTAATTAAGAGATAAATGCTGCAGCGCAGATCCCTTTGAATCATTAACTGAAGTCTTGAAATAGGAATCGAATCCTATGTCTTCTGTTGTTTTGGCTCCGTTTGAATAGCGCTCGTTTGTATGCCTTGATTCGGATAGAATACACAAAGCGTTCATTGGAGCAGTCTTGAAGCAACGTTATGGTACATGGAGCAGCAAATATAGCAGCCTCATATCTCCCAGCATCTTGTTCAGAGATTTTTTCAGAAGCACAATAGCAAGACCATTTCCAAAGTCGGCGCTGATAGCCAAGCCCACTTTCAAGTTCAATTGCTTGTAATGTTCTGTTCTTCCCCATTTTACGCAACGCCTCAATGGAAGGACAAGCATCAAAACCACTATTACCACACAAAGTGGCAGTTCTCCATGCCTGGCCAGCAGAGCGACAAAGATCACATGCTTCTTTCAACCTTCCTGCTCTAAGTAATACCCAGACATCCTCCAGGAGAGCTTGCTCTTGTTTCTGATCTTCTGGATGAATACGAGCTTGTTCCCGTGTTGGCGCATCAAAATCCAAATGGTGGACAAGCATTGAACTCCCAGACCTTTTCTTAATAGCCGCTGTGTTTGATGCCAGACACCTGACTTGTGAAGATAAGAACCAGTATACCATCCTTTTACCTTCTTGTCAAAATCAACTGCCTTAGATGCAAGATCTTCCAGCCACTGAACAATCCGAAGGCATAGCTGTGCCGTGTGATCTGTCATGACGAAGTCACAGGCCACTTGTTGCGAAGTTGATGGAGACACAAAAATATCCCCCAGGTTGTCTTCAGTATCTTTACCAAACAAATACCAAACAAGTGACCATGTCGCAGCTTCATCTAGTAACATCTGAGCCTTTTGTCTCATGAATTTATCTTCTATAACTCGATGCCTCCCAGTGGCTTCTTCCCTAAGTAGCTCAGAAACCTCTCGGCAAGTATTCTCAAACTGCAGGAAATGATATGAAGCTTTGCAAAGAAGAGTCGAGGATTGATGCAAAGCGTGCAAACGTTGTTTCTCCACTGTCTGAGATTTCATCTGCTTGAACAGCTGAGAAAATGATGAAATTATTTAATGTGTTCTCAATTTCCCTTCCGAGTTCCTTGCGTATTCCATCCTCTAGCAGTTGCCTAGGATCCAACTCAATAACCCCAATGAATGTTTTTGACATCGCTAGTATTCCCTGTGAGAAAACAGCTAATTTATGTGTCGCCTTTACTAATGTATATCGCTCATCCAACTGAGCAAAGTCACGAAAACTAGCTTTTTCAATACGACTCGGCAAGTCGTGTAACCTGTGGGTTTTCTTTGCAACAATATCATTGAGAATTTTGAAATTATCTCCAGTACTGTACGCACATAAGCTACAAGTTCTGATGAGTAATATTCAGAAACAGAAAACAGATCTGCACTGTTGCTTTGTGATATCCGTAGCAGTGGTATATCTAACATAGAACGTAATTTAAGAAACAAGCACTGTAGCTTTAATACTGTCAAAGGATCTTCTTCAGAATTTCAGAATCCTCTGTCATAACTGCAACTCACAGAAGTTTGAATCTTTGTCTAGGATAACAACCACCATTTTGGACCTCTTGCATAGGATAGAGTTCGGATCAATGCCACAGAAGAGTAGTCACATATTTCGGAATTTTTCCACAAGTACATGATTCAGTCTTTGATCTTCTTACTTAGATCACATATCACATAATTCATTTTTATGTTACAGACATGAATTATAGATTTCGGTCTACACCTCACGGTATGAATCACATAGAATTTTGTTTTCCTTGATCATCTGTCTCAGGCTCCCCATGATTGAAGCTCATCATCTGTTTTGCCATCACATTGAAAGTGAACTTCTTGGCTTCGAGCTGTGCAGAGAAGGGGCGCTGCTCCATCTTCTCCCATGACTCGAGTGTTAGAAGTGAGTGTTTCTCAATATCACCCAACAATTGGCTCATAATGTTGCCAATGCTTATGAAATTTACAGCTAATATTCGCATGCATTTATGCATTTTGTCTGACCAGAACGAGCATCTACCATTTTCCCAGAGGTGATTGTGGTTGGCAGAGAGTCTTCCATATTAGCTGCAATAGGAGGCAACAATTCGGACCCTTGTCCCAACAATTGCCTTGACATCTCCGCCATATGGAAAGAACAATGATCGCTTGAGAAATCATTTGAAGCATATTAAAAGGCCAATCTAGGATGTTTAAGTACTCATAGCTACTGAAACACTAGAAACAGTCGGCCAACAGAGTTGAGGATTTATGAACAGACAGCAACTTCTGTAGTATAAAACTGATTTGGCCTACCATCCCTTGAAGAAAGTTAGCATATAGAGAAAATTGAATCCGCGTTTCTTCGTTTGACCACCGCGTTTCCTTTCGATCAGCTATGTGACATGTGTGATAATCCTTGAAGATTGTGTGACTCTAACCACCAGTCTTCCGTCTCAATTATGAAGTGAAAAACTATGCAAATTGCTGAATTGCATAGCATCCTCACATAAGTGATATGCATGCTGGACATGGCCACAAATCTCCTTCTGTAGTTCTGCCTCTAATCATGCCCTCAATCTCCTAATAATTACACAGGTGTGCTGCACAATTCTAGTTCTATTCCAATTCTTACCCATACACCCATTTCAAACTCTGCAATCACTTCAAAGTTCAACTTCAATTTCTACCAGAAGTATTGCCTGCAAGTGCAAGCTGCGTAGCATGCTTGTGGTTGGTTCATGTAAATATTTCCTTGTGCCAACAGTTTTAAGTACCCACATGTATACATGCCACTTTCATGCATCTGTAAGCCCTTTATGTAAATGCCAACTTTTTGTTTCGTTTGAATGCAGAGATAGGAGCTGATATGCAAAGATAGGAGCTGATGAAACTGCTGCCATTTGAAGAGCTGGAGAATTTGATACATATTCTAAAAAACACATTTAATGATTTCTTCTTCAAAACAGGGTTTTGAAGAAGAATCAATCTCACATTTGACATACAAGACGGAGTCTAACATCAGCTCCACTTGGGATGGCAGCTGTCGCTTTTTGGAGGTGCCAAGAACCGCAGAACTTTGGTAGAGCAGACAGTGCCTCCATCCATTGGGCAACGGAGTCCATTATTTCAACAAATCAACACAACTGAAGACTCAACTTATTAACTGGAAACTGACTGAATTGATTGAAAGACTAATTCGGCAAACTTCAAACTAAACTGTAATGAAACTGGAACAAAATGTTGCCTTTTGGCTGCTTATTTATTTACAAAAGCTACCCTACTTTGCTGCAAAAATAGATCAGGTAATACTAAAATGCCAGATCAACCATTCAAGTAAACCTGAAAATGATGCCGCTTGAGAATGCTTCCACCAGGACAGAGATGTTATTGTTGGCAGCTCTTCATGCACGTAATGAGCCTGGTCACGTACAAGACAGCCTGATCTATCAATCAAACTGAAAAATGTGTCCATGTATGTTGCCATTGGATCGCGGAAGCCGGACTCTATTGGCTACCCCAACTCTGCAATACATACCTCCAGCTGCACACTGTCAATGTAAACATCTGTAGGAAATTCTATGATTTCTTGTTTCAATGGAGGAAGGATTTCCAAGAACTTTTTAGGGTCTTAGAAATCATATGACTGGATCTGCTCATCTAAATATTGAATATCCTTTTCGATTCTTTCAACAACTAACTCACAAAATCTAGTTTTGAAACAAGGGAACTTTGGAGATTTCAACAAATGAAGCAAGGCACTAAACAAATATGTTAGCGCTTGAATTTGGCCTCAGGCTGAAAAAGACAAAATCCAAGGCAACATCAAACCACTTAGCCTCGTAGCTAGCCCTACGGGGCAGGAGAGGGCTCTCTCCGGGTCTATCTCGGCAAAAGGTCTTCAAAGGGCGGAGATGACCAATAAAGAACACTGATTTTAGGCTAGTAAACTGATAGGGAAAGTTTGATTTTAAATTTTTTAGAGTTTTGTTGGAAAACTGAGCACAGCAATTTTGGGTGCGGGGATGAGACACAGTTTTTACAGAGGTCTTTTTGGGGCAAGGTAGGAGATTGTCTTGATGCCTTTGATTTAAGTGAATGGATAGGAATGACCGGTGAGGAGCTAAAGAGAGCAAGAAACCCTCGAGAGTTCTCTTTAGACAGAGGAAAACATAGATATTAAGCAAACTTAAAGGCAGAGCATATAAATTATGAATTCTACCTTAACACTTCATTTACTTAATGTGCATAAAAGAGAAGTAGGAAAATGATACACATAACACACTTACAAGTACATGAGAGAAGCACACCATCAACACAAAACACCACAGGAATCCCAAATAGTGCTGCAAAACCCTGGTCTTTGCTTTGCCAAAATTGCAGAGATACAAAGAGTAATACAGTCTAAGCTTATCCCTCAAGAATCCAACCATGAAAATAACTAAGAAAGTACATAATATAGGCAAGCTAACACACTTCCTTGCCTCTAGGGATCGATCTCATCATTCTAGGAGCTGTTTCAACCAATTCTAAACTGAGCACTACAATCTAGGCAATCAAAACAACTTGCCTGTATAAGCTAGGAAACCAATTCATTCATTAGTTATTTGCCATTTGATGAATGAATCTTATAGAATAGGTAAAAATTTTCATGTCAATCATGAAATTACATCAAATACATCAAGGGGGATGAAAAATCCAACCAAAAATTCAAAACTAGTCACTGTTGCGTTTTCCTGTGCTGAAGATGCAAAACTGGCCAATTTCCCCAACGCGTATCGCGCCTTTCAGGCCACTTTTGAGGCACTTCCCGGCATCAAAATGAGGCACACGTGGGCTTGCTGGAAAGTTCTGGATGTCTACTCTCCAGAACAAGTGGAATTTCTCAATTTGGTGGTCATTTTCCCCTCCAAAATTGCAATCTCCCAAGACTGCTTCCTGTGTGTCCAAAAAGTGGCAGAAGGTCATTTTTTGCTTGTTTTTTGACCTTTTGGGGGCTCAAATCTCCATGAAACTTCTTGGCAGTGGCTGAGAAAGTGTATTTTGCCATGATAAATCCAAAAATGCTGAGTTTTCCTGAAATGGACCTCCCCAACTTAAGGGTAGCGCACGGCGCGCTACGCGTTGAGGGCAAAAACCTGTGTTTGGCACAAAAAAGTCAAAATTGACCAAAATTGCTCAAAATTTCTTGAAATTTGAGCTGGAAGTGTGTCATTGAGCACCATGCTCCCTCAAGGTGGCTTTAGCCAAAATTTGAAGCGGATCGGACCGTTTCCTCCGTTTTAGTGCCTTGGCCAAGCGTGCTTTAAGTACCTTCATTTTTGCTTTGCATACATGCATGCGGGCCCAATAATGGTTCTTCATGTGGCGGAGCATGTCTTTGTCCCTGTTTTCCTTTGCTATCAACCTCTCTAAATGTCTGTTCACCTGAATGAGCAAAGAGCTTTGCTCCTTGGGTGACAAATCACCGGGTCTCTTGCGAGCCAAGTTCCGGTCTTCTCGGATCCTCCGCAACTCATCAAGAGAGTGTTCATCCTCTAATTGCTTGTTGCGCTGCTCTAAATAAGTAATTGTCCAATTTTCCATCTCCAACTTTTGCTGCAACAAGTCATTTTCAGCCCTTATTTGTTGGATGATCTCCTTTGACTCTAGGCTAGGAGAAATGATATCAAGGTCAACAACATCTATGCCTGCAACACCTGATGGCCCCTCATCAATCTTGGGCTGCTTGCCTCTCTCTTGTACCTGTGCTGCTGTCGAAAGCGAGGCTCCTTCCACCTGATGTGGAGATAATACTCGCCGTGCAGATGCAAATAAGACCCTGTGGCCTCTCTGATATGTAACATATGTTGGAGGAGTGCTGACATGTTCTGGCTCAGGAATATCAAACTGCTGTGAAGGCCCTCCCTCATCACAGACAACCTCGGGAGGTGGCTGTGGCACCATGAAGAAATCACAAGAAATGAAATCCTACCAAGCAATACCCTGCTGTGCCAACTGATGCATCACTATGATCTCGATCAGTGCATAATGATATATACTTTTGAGCTGATGTGCGGGATTCTTCCTTTGCACTACGGGCACCATCTTCTCTATATTTCGGCACATGAAAAATGGAATGTTCATAATTCGTACCCGGGTGAAATGAATCAACAAACGGATATGGTACGAATATAAACGTGAAAATCTGCCCTCACAAGTGAAATAGCGCATAATGAGCCTCATCAAGGGTGCATACTCATCCCTTAGGAATCTGAAAGGAAAAATAGCAGTAAGGTGCCTCATGCATCCAGGTTTGATGTATGGTTGATAATGAAATTTGTCTAGCAGCTTGCGCTTGGTCCATTCTTCCCCAACATTTGGTATCCCGGTGGCTTGAGCAATCATTTCAGGTGATAAGGTGAAATCTACTCCTGCAAGGTTAACATGGCCATTGTGCAAATGTAGGACAAACAAGCGGACCAGCTCTCTATGGTGTTGAATTTGTGAGATCCTCTCACAATATCCAAAGCATGATTGATATCGAAAACATGACATTGCAAGTGGACAAGCTTGCAAATGAGCCAATGAAGTGGGCTCCTCTCTAACATGCCGACCACCCTTACCACCCTTATGATGCCTCCTTGGCACTTCTACCTCTGGTGTTGAACCACTGTCATAGCTCTGCTCATAATCTGATTCGGTTTCTGACATGGTTATGAAGGCAAGATGACTGAAATATATTGCTGACTTGGCACCCAATTAACTGCTTTTTGACTTTTTCAAATGCTGTCACCAAGGGGACATAAATACAAGGGAATTGTTAGGGATAGGGGAACATGTGGGAATTAGGGAGAATAAACACAAAGAAGGAATTTAGGGAAAACAAACATGGGAAATTACCAAATTATGGGATTTTAAAGAGAAGTAGGGTTTTAGGAATTAAATATGCTTTTAGGAATTTTAAAGAGGAGAATGATGAAATTTCAAGGGAAAATTTGAGGGAGAAAAGTGATGAAAATGAGGGAAAAAGGAATTTACAAAGGGCAACCTTGGACAGCAAGAGAAATTCAAAACCCTAGTGCCATTGAAACTTTAAATTTTCCATAACAAGAGAGGGTTTTGATTTATCATTTACATAGCATTTGAACACATTAATTCTATTTTTCATTGTGCAAAACCAAATTTAGGCATAGAGGAGAAGCCTACCTGCACTTTGCCTGAGAGAAAAGTCGTTTTGATGACTTGCTGGCAGTTTTTTGAGTTGAATCCCCAACGCGTAGCGCGCCCTACCCAACACGTAGCGCGCCTCTGACGCGTAGCGCACTTGTAAATTAACACTGGAAAAGTCTGCCTGACGCGTAGCGCGCCCCTGACGTGTAGCGCACTTCTCCTGACGCGTAGCGCGCCCCTGAAACTGCTCGACTTGCTCAAGAACTCCTAACATCGCCTTTGCAAGGTTACACTTAGCTTGTGAGAGGCAAATGAGTTTGCAAATGAGGAGTGACCTGCTTTTATAGGCTTCCTTTTAATTTTTACTTGCCCAAAACCCACTTTGTAATGTTTTGAGTGTTGACACTTTTTGAATTAATTGGCTCTGACCTTTGATTTCATTTCTTTGAAAAATTGGTTGAAATGATGATTTCTTCTGAAAATTTTTGCAGGGATAGCTTCTATGATGCTTTGGCAAAGGAGACCAAGGCTGAACTTCGACATTTGAAGAATTTGAAATTTTGAGAATTTCTACCAAAATGAGATAATGACCTTTGTTTTCAAAAACAGAGTTTTTGGGAACAAAGTGAAAATTTAGCTGTACAATGATGAGAAATGTTTAATGAAGGACATCCCTCTGGCCTGCTGGTCCT
The DNA here is from genome assembly GCA_031772625.1 of Pinus tabuliformis. Taxonomy (NCBI): domain Eukaryota; kingdom Viridiplantae; phylum Streptophyta; class Pinopsida; order Pinales; family Pinaceae; genus Pinus; species Pinus tabuliformis. The sequence continues at coordinate 911,167,095 of CM062818.1, read as the reverse complement.
TTATGACCTCTCAAGACAAAAATGGACTCAACCCTAGACCTAAGACCTTAAAACTTAAAGCAAGATGAATGACCCTTTGAGGACTTTATTTACTTGAACAAACCTGAACCAGCAGTGCCAAACAAGAGGGGAATAACGACACAAACTCCCTCCACCAGGATTATGGCATGCCTAACGGAATGCAACATGATCACACTGATGGGACACCTAATCATGAAATGCAAAGAGCTTTGATCTCTGGTGGAGGGCTACTAGACCGACTCTAACATTGGCTCCAATGGGGATGGTAGCTCCTTGGAGGTGCCAAGAACCGCAAACCTCTGGGAGAGCAGACCAGTGCTTTCAACCATTGGGCGATGGAGTCATTATTTACTCATTTGACACGAATTCTGACAGCTTTAATAACTGCAGATTTGACTGAAAATTGGACACAACTTTGACCCAAACTAACTCAATTGTGGACAGAAAATGGACTGATAAAAACACCTTGACAAACCTCAAACCAACCAATCTCCATCTTCAGAATTATAGCCTTCACCGCGGGCCCCAGACTGAGGATGAAAGATCAGCACACACATGCGATAAAACAGAAGTAAAACGGTATATACAATGATGGTGACAAGAACAGAAAGTGCTCAGACATGGTACCTCTTCAGCAGCCGACCATTGATCGACCCTCCGGGATAATCATCTTCGTTCATTTCCTTGAGAAGAAAAGCATTTTGGCCACGATATGCTGCGATCTTATAGGGACCCTTCCATAAATTATCAAATTTGTCGTGCTTCCCTTTGTCTTCATTCCGAGCATCCCACTTCAAAACCACATCATCTATTTGGAAGTCATCTGATTTTGCTTTCCGGTCATAAATCTTCTTTATGCGCTCTTGCAATTTGAGAGTATTGTGAAGAACCTCCTCCCATGTCTGTTGTAAATGAATCATTTGATTAATCCGCCTTTGCATTGGGTCTTCCTCACTATCAGCTTCTTGAAGCAACTTGACTACCGGAATAGCAAGCGAAGTAGGAAACACTGCATCTATCCCGTACACCAACTCAAAAGGAGACATGCCAATTGACTTTTTATGACTTACCCTATCAGCCCACAGTGCATTCACTAACTTTTTATGCCAGCTCTTCTTATTGATTTCCAGCAACTTTTTAATGATATTTACCAAGGACTTATTTGAAGATTCTGCCAACCCATTTCCTTGCGGATGGTAGGCGGTAGAATGCCCCAAGCTGATATTATACTTGTAGCAAAAATCAACCATTCTCTTTGATTTAAATGTTGCTGCATTATCTGTAATTAACTTACTTGGACAGCCAAAACGTGACAGTATATTATTTTCAAGGAAAGAAATAATTACCGCATCTGTGGCCTGCCGGGTGGGAATGGCTTCAATCCATTTTGTGAAGTAATCTGTAGCTGTCAATATCCATCTATGTTGTCCTGACGATGCCGGATGAATCTCACCGATAAAATCCAAGCCCCACTGCTGAAATGGTGCGCTGACTTCAATTGGTTTGAGAGGCAATGGCTGCAATTTCTGTTTCCCTTGAAAAATTTGGCACTCATGACAACTCTTAACAGCTTTATATACATCTGAAAACAATGAAGGCCAATAAAAACCTGCTCTTAGGATCTTATTTGCTATAGTCTTCCAAAACAAATGACCCCCACAGTCACCTTTATGAAAATCTTCCACCACTGTTTTGGCTTCCTCCTCAACCAAACAATTCAGCAATATTCCACCGGGGTCTTTCCAATATAGTGCAGATTTAAGGATGCAAAACTTGGCTGCTTTCAACTTCAATGTTCTACTTTTATTTCGAGGCATCCCGGGAGGTGAAGACAAATTTTGAAGTACATATACAATATCAGCATACCAAGGAGAAGAAATAAAGATGTCAGATACCTGTTGTACTGAATTCTCCTCATCTTCATCGGACATGGCAGCTATCAAATTGATGTCTAGGACATGTAGATTTGTTTCAGCCATCAATTTGGCAATACCTTGCCCTTTGATCAACTTAGTGGGTTTAATTTCCACATCATACTCTAATAATGCAACAATCCACTTTCCCCGCCTTCCTTCCGGTTCTGTCTATACCAACACATCCTTTACTGCCGCGTTAGGAACATAAGCTATAATGTGGGAATGCAATACATACACACGGAAATCCTTCAAGGCCTTCACAAGTGCAAGTGCTTGTTTTTCAATGATGTTATACTTTAATGCTCCATCTCTAATAATACGGCTGAAAAAAGCAATGGGCTTCTCAACTCCATCTCTTTTTTGCATTAATACAGCTGCCAATGTGTGCTCAGAAGCAAATGAAAACAAAATAAAATCTTGTGTGTAATCCGGACTGATTAGAGTAGGGGCTGAAGATAAAACCAACTTTACCAAATTGAAAGATTTTACCGCCTCTTCGGTCCACTTTAGCTGGCTGTCCTTTTTCAGCATGTTTGTGATTTCTCTAAGATGCTCAACAAGATTTGGAATGAAGCGACGCAGGAAATTCAGCTTACCATTAAAGGGTTGTATTTCTTTTTTGTTCCGGGGCTGCTCAAGTTGCTGAATAGCTTCAACACGTGCAGGATCTATACAGATACCATCTTTGGAAATGATGTGACCCAAGAGCTTGCCTTCACTCATGGCGAAAAGACTCTTCTTTGGATTCAGTGAAATACCATATTTTCTTCACTTTTGAAAAACAATTTGCAAGTGATATAAATGTTCTTCATCAGATTTTGAAAATACAGTCAAATCATCAAGGTAAACAACTAAAAATACATCTTTCTCATTGGCAAAGGCCATGTCCATCGCACGCTGAAAAGTGGCACTTGCATTTTTCAAACCAAATGGCATTTTTGCATAATGAAATGTACCCCATGGAGTAGTGAATGCGGTTTTATCACGATCATCCTCATGCACCAAAATCTGATTGTACCCAGAATAGCCATCGAGTAGCGACATCCTTGATGCTCCAACTACTCGCTGCAATATATGATCCATTTTGGGCAGCGGATAATTGTCCTTTAAAGACACCTTATTCAAATTTCTGAAGTCAATGCATAAACGGATCTCACCAGTCTTCTTTCTTACGGGTACCAAATTTGATATCCAATCGGAAAATCTGATAGGTACTATGATTCCAGACTTGTACAACCTATTCACTTCTTTTTCTATCAATGGCAGCGATTTAGGATTGATTCTCCTCAACTTTTGGCGGAAAGGCTTTTGATTTGGCTTTATAGGAATAGTATGTTGAATGATATTAGTATCATATGTTTTCAGATCTGAATAATCCCATGCAAAGACATTAGAAAATGAAGACAACAATCTGACATACTCCTTCTTTACCTTTGGTGACAATGACTTAGATAACTTTACCATCTTAGGATTCTCAGCTGCTCCAATGTTTACCTCCTCAACACCTTCTTCGGTTGGTCTCAATGTCGGCTTGCGGGCCACATCATCTTGATCAAACAGCTCTTCCAAAGGAATCAATCCTTTAGGAATAAAATTATCCTTAAGTTGCAGCACATCCATTTGATTTACCTCATCTGGTTCAGTATCTATGGAAATGTCTTTAAACTCACCTTCAATCTGCAGAAAATATTTGATTTCTTCATCATCCTGGAAGACTTGCCAACATCGTTGATTATCCGGAACTGTGGGGCGGTGTTTCACATAAATCTCAAATTTGTTGCTGGAATTCATTGGAATTTTTAAGTTACTTGCTGCCTTGGCCAATGCATCAGCAACACCATTTTGTATGCGGGGCACACATGTCAAAGTATGTTCAGAAAATAATTTCAAAATATCTAGGACAGCATTTCGATATGCTCTCATGCGAGGATGCTTGGCCTGAAACTCACCTTTAACTTGCTTTATCACCAACTCGGAGTCGCCATAGACTGCAATCTTCTTTGCTTTCAGCTTGCGAAGAATTTTAAGGCCAGCAATAAGAGCTTCATATTCTGCCTCATTGTTTGAACAATCAAATGCTAGTTTATAAGAGCACACTCTCACCTTGCTTGGGACTTTGTCTCGGGCAGAAAAGGGACTTCGAATCCACACACCAATACCAGCACCATCGCTGCCCACAGCGCCATCGAAATCCATGGTCCAAAGACCATCTTCATCTTCCTCCAACTGCTGAAACTGTTTCCTCTATTTTTTCTGTTTGCTGCCCCTTAGCTTCATCTGTTTGCCTCATGGCAGCTGGCTTTTCTTCTCTTTCCTTTTGTAAAATTTCTCTAAAATTTTCAGTAATTTCTGGTATATCTTCTGCCTAAACTAACTGACTATCTACCTCATTAAAATTATCAGCAAACAAAACAAACGACTCCAAATCTGTATGTACATAATTTACAAGATGATTTATTGGCTTTTCTTTGCTAGTTATCATGTATTTCATCTTTTGCTCCCGATATAACTTTCTCATTTGACCGAAGACTGGAATTGTAGCATAAGAAAAGTCTAGCTGAAGTGTACCTTTCAACTTAGCTCCCCAAGATCTTGAAAGCAACATACCAAAACACGCGGAGGAATATCCTCCACAACCACATCCATCAAAACATTCTTAGCTGGAATTTGATCTATGCTTACCACCAAGTCCTTGATCAATCCAATACACTTTACCCGGCTAGAATCAAATGAATACAAATCATGATATTTTCTTGTGATGTCCAATCCCAGCCTTTCCATGATTGCTTTCGGCATCAAATTGTGCGAAGCACCCGAGTCAAACATAGCATTATGTAAAATATACTCGTGCAACCTCAAACTGATATAGAAGGGAGGAACATCATTTTCAGGAGACTCACCATTCAAAGCAGGCCCAAAAATTAATTTGGGCTGATCATCTTCTACATTTACCGTGTCAAGCATTGGATCAATATTCAGAATTTTGGAAATTTGACCTCGGTAGGTGGTCTTTTTCATGATTTCAGTCAATGGAATAGACACTTTCAGCTTTGAAATTTCATTCTCCAAACTAAATGCTGAAACTTTTTCACCTTCTTTGGCCATAACTTCTCTTCTTTCAACTTTATCCTTCATTATTCTTGGTGGCTGATTTACCTTATCCCCTGAAGATGATTGACTTGCTGGGGGATCAATTATATCTTTTCCTTTTGTCTGTGGGGAAGCTTAATCATTTTTTGCTGAAGTATCTTTCTTTTTCTGAATGGGATTTATGGGAACAGCTCGATTTCTTAATTGTCTCTGCTGAGCGGACAAAGCATTGAGATATCCTCTTTGGTACTCCTCCGATTCTCCCTCAAGTGCTGCATCATTCGATAGGATATAATTCTCATCTTGATGTATGATGGAATTTCTCACAAATTCTTCTTCTTCTGTAATATAGGTAGGCAGATCATCAGGAGTGAAAAAGTGATTTTCCTCTCCTATAGTATCACCTTCATCCTCGGATTCTTGGCTAACAAAATTCTGCTGAAGCGGAGGTTTTACTTGCTGCTGAACTGATGTTTCTTGTGCCCTTGTTTCACGTTGCTTGATTCTGTATTGTGGCTGCTGTGGACCTCGGAAATTAGGATTACGGATCTGTGGTTCTGGCTTGCTGAGATGAGTATTTTCAAGCAACCTTTCTACCTTGCGAAGGAGCTGATCTGATGTAGAAGCTTCTTCTTTGATTGTCACTCGCTTTTTGGCTTTCATCCTCGCTCTCTTATCATTCAAATTCGCTTCAACACTAATAGCGATTTTCTGCATATCCTCCAAGGTAGGCGGATCTCTATCTCGTAATGAATAAGCCATCTCCGGATCAAAGCCATCCGGGAATTTAAGAAGTGCTGATTTTCTAGATGGTCTTAAATCATCTGGAATAGCATTATAAACTGTGTTAAATCTGATAATATAATCTTGGACAGACTCACCATGATTACGTTTGAGATTGTTGTACTCAGCATTGATCTGAAGTGGATCCTTTCTGATTTCCCATCGATCTAGAAACTGCTTCTGAAGTTCTTCCAATGTGGGTATGCTTCTAGCTGTCAAACCTCTGAACCATTTTCTTACTTCTCCATCGAATGTTTGTACAAACAAACGCATAGTTACATATTCTTCATCTATCTCATATAGATCAAAGAAAGTTGTCATCTTATCAATATGCTGCTGAGCAAAAACACCTTGAGGAGTGCCATCAAACATGGGAATTTTACTCTGATAATCAGCTGGCATATCATGCAGATTTTGAGGAAGAGCAAGTGGGGCAAACCAGGTAGCCATTGCTTTAGGTAGATTGGGTCTAGGAGTAGCAGGTGGAGTAGGTGTAGTTGTAGTATGAGGGGTATAGGGAGGTGTAGGCAGAGGAGAAGCGATATGTGACAAGGAAGGAGAATTGACTGTTGATTCAGGATGTGTGACTATAGGGGATATAGAAATAAAAGGAGGATTGGTCTGTTCGTGCGGAACTGAAGCCGTGATAGTAGATCCAATATTGCTAGATATAGTTTCGAGGAAATCAGCAAGATTAGTGACTTGGATATCTGTCTGAAGGTGTCTTAGGATGAAATTTTCAACCAATTTATTATGTCTCTCGATTTCAAGGGTAGCGGCAAAATCAGGGTTGGGAACTAGAGAACCAAGTGCACTTTCAAATTTGGTTTTGAACAAGGACAACTCAAAACTCTCGTCAAAATCAATGTCTTCAAGATACTCAAAAACAGCTGGACATGAATGAGATTTGAATATGTGTTTAGAATCTGAAGCCAGTTTGGATATCGAGGAACAAATACCCAATCAGCCTGTGAAAACTCTCAACTAATCATCCAAAAGTTCAGAGTTTACAAATGAACTGGGGTAAAATGAAATCGAAGTGGTCGTATTCACAAGCTCACGGAGATTGACTGAAGCAGCGTTTATCTACTTCCTCTTATGCAAAGCAAAGGCGTTTCGAAGGCTACTTGGCATAACTTCATGCTCCGTCTAAGACTTATGAAACAAACACATCAATCCACAAACAAGTTTGTTCTCCCCAGTATGGTCACCAATATGTTAGCGCTTGAATTTGGCCTCAGGCTGAAAAAGACAAAATCCAAGGCAACATCAAACCACTTAGCCTCGTAGCTAGCCCTACGGGGCAAGAGAGGGCTCTCTCCGGGTCTATCTCAGCAAAAGCTCTTCAGAGGGCGGAGATGACCAATAAAGAACACTGATTTTAGGCTAGTAAACTGATAGGGAAAGTTTGATTTTAAATTTTTTAGAGTTTTGTTGGAAAACTGTGCACAGCAATTTTGGGTGCGGGGATGAGACACAGTTTTTGCAGAGGTATTTTTGGGGCAAGGTAGGAGATTGTCTTGATGCCTTTGATTTAAGTGAATGGATAGGAATGACCGGTGAGGAGCTAAAGAGAGCAAGAAACCCTCGAGAGTTCTCTTTAGACAGAGGAAAACATAGATATTAAGCAAACTTAAAGGCAGAGCATATAAATTATGAATTCTACCTTAACACTTCATTTACTTAATGTGCAGAAAAGAGAAGTAGCAAAATGATACACATAACACACTTACAAGTACATGAGAGAAGCACACCATCAACACAAAACACCACAGGAATCCCAAATAGTGCTGCAAAACCCTGGTCTTCCTTTTGCCAAAATTGCAGAGATACAAAGAGTAATACAGTCTAAGCTTATCCCTCAAGAGTCCAACCATGAAAATAACTAAGAAAGTACATAATATAGGCAATCTAACACACTTCCTTGCCTCTAGGGGTCGAGCTCATCATTCTAGGAGCTGTTTCAACCAATTCTAAACTGAGCACTACAATCTAGGCAATCAAAACAACTTGCCTCTATAAGCTAGGAAACCAATTCATTCATTAATTATTTGCCATTTGATGAATGAATCTTATAAAATAGGTAAAAAGTGTCATGTCAATCATGAAATTACATCAAATACATCAAGGGGGATGGAAAATCCAACCAAAAAGTCAAAACCAGTCACTGCTGCGTTTTCCTGTGCTGAAGATGCAAAACTGGCCAATTTCCCCAACGCGTAGCACGTCTTTCAGGCCACTTTTGAGGCACTTCTCGGCATCAAAATGAGGCACAAGTGGGCTTTCTGGAAATTTCGGGATGTCTACCCTCCATCCCAAGTGGAATTTCTCAATTTGGTGGTCATTTGCCCCTCCAAAATTGCAATCTCCCAAGACTGCTTCCTGTGTGTCCAAAAAGTGGCAGAAGGTCATTTTTTGCTTGTTTTTTGACCTTTTGAGGGCTCAAATCTCCATGAAACTTCTTGGAAGTGGCTGAGAAAGTGTATTTTGCCATGAAAAATCCAAAAATGCTGAGTTTTCCTGAAATGGACCTCCCCAACTTAAGGGTAGCGCACGGCACGCTACTCGTTGAGGGCAAAAACCTGTGTTTGGCACAAAAAAGTCAAAATTGACCAAAATTGCTCAAAATTTCCTGAAATTTGAGCTGGAAGTGTGTCATTGAGCACCATGCTCCCTCAAGGTGGCTTCAGTCAAAATTTGAAGCGGATCGGACCGTTTCCTCCGTTTTAGTGCCTTGGCCAAGCGTGCTTTAAGTACCTTCATTTTTGCTTTGCATACATGCATGCGAGCCCGATAATGGTTCTTCATGTGGCGGAGCATGTCTTTGTCCCTGTTTTCCTTTGCTATCAACCTCTCTAAATGTGTGTTCACCTGAATGAGCATAGAGCTTTGCTCCTTAGGTGTCAAATCACCGAGTCTCTTGCGAGCCAAGTTCCGGTCTTCTCGGATCCTCCGCAACTCATCAAGAGAGTGTTCATCCTCTAATTGCTTGTTGCGCTGCTCTAAATAAGTAATTGTCCAATTTTCCATCTCCAACTTTTGCTGCAACAAGTCAATTTCAGCCATTAGTTGCTGGATGATCTCCTTTGACTCTAGGCTAGGAGAAATGATATCAAGGTCAACAACATCTATGCCTGGAACACCTGATGGCCCCTCATCAATCTTGGGTTGCTTGCCTCTCTCTTGTACCTGTGCTGCTGTCGAAAGCGAGGCCCCTTCCACCTGATGTGGAGATAACACTCGCTGTGCTGATGAAGAAGGCGAGACCCCTTCCACCTGATGTGGAGATAATACTCGTCGTGCAGATGCAAATAAGACCCTGTGGCCTCTCTGATATGTAACATATGTTGGAGGAGTGCTGACATGTTTTGGCTCAGGAATATCAAACTGTTGTGAAGGCCCTCCCTCATCACGGACAACCTCGGGAGGTGGCTGTGGCACCATGAAGAAATCACGAGAAATGAAATCCTCCCAAGCAATACCCTGTTGTGCCAACTGATGCATCACTATGATCTCGATCAGTGCATAATGATATATACTTTTGAGCTGCTGTGCGGGATTCTTCCTTTGCACTACGGGCACCATCTTCTCTATATTTCGGCACATGAAAAATGGAATGTTCATCATTCGTACCCGGGTGAAATGCATCAACAAACGGATATGGTATGAATATAAACGTGAAAATCTGCCCTCACAAGTGAAATAGCGCATAATGAGCCTCATCAAGGGTGCATACTCATCCCTTAGGAATCTGAAAGGAAAAACAGCAGTAAGGTGCCTCGTGCATCTAGGTTTGATGTATGGTTGATAATGAAATTTCTCTAGCAGCTTGCGCTTGGTCCATTCTTCCCCAACATTTGGTATCCCGGTGGCTTGAGCAATCATTTCAGGTGATAAGGTGAAATCTACTCCTGCAAGGTTAACATGGCCATTGTGTAAATGTAGGACAAACAAGCGGACCAGCTTTGTATGGTGTTGAATTTGTGAGATCCTCTCACAATATCCAAATCATGATTGATATCGAAAACATGACATTGCAAGTGGACAAGCTTGCAAATGAGCCAATGAAGTGGGCTCCTCTCCAACATGCCGACCACCCTTACCACCCTTATGATGCCTCCTTGTCACTTCTACCTCTGGTGTTGAACCACTGTCATAGCTCTGCTCATAATCTGATTCGGTTTCTGACATGGTTATGAAGGCAAGATGACTGAATATATTGTTGACTTGGCACCCAATTAACTGCTTTTTGACTTTTTCAAATGTTGTCACCAAGGGGACATAAATACAAGGGAATTGTTAGGGATAGGAGAACATGTGGGAATTAGGGAGAATAAACACAAAGAAGGAATTTAGGGAAAACAAACATGGGAAATTACCAAATTATGGGATTTTAAAGAGAAGTAGGGTTTTAGGAATTAAATATGCTTTTAGGAATTTTAAAGAGGAGAATGATGAAATTTCAAGGGAAAATTTGAGGGAGAAAAGTGATGAAAATGACGGAAAAAGGAATTTACAAAGGGAAACCTTGGACAGCAAGAGAAATTCAAAACCCTAGTGCCATTGAAACTTTAAATTTTCCATAACAAGAGAGGGTTTTGATTTATCATTTACATAGCGTTTGAACACATTAATTCTATTTTTCATTGTGCAAAACCAAATTTAGGCATAGAGGAGAAGCCTACCTGCACTTTGCCTGAGAGAAAAGTCGTTTTGATGACTTGCTGGCAGTTTTTTGAGCTGAATCCCCAACGTGTAGCGCGCCCTGCCCAACGCGTAGCGTGCCTCTGACGCGTAGCGCACTTGTAAATTAACACTAGAAAAGTCTGCCTGACGCGTAGCGCGCCTCTCTTGACGCATAGCACGCCCCTGAAACTGCTCGACTTTCTCAAGAACTCCTAAAATCACCTTTGCAAGGTTACACTTAGCTTGTGAGAGGAAAATGAGTTTGCAAATGAGGAGTGACATGCTTTTATAGGCTTCCTTTTAATTTTTACTTGCCCAAAACCCACTTTGTAATGTTTTGAGTGTTGACACTTTTTGAATTAATTGGCTCTGACCTTTGATTTCATTTCTTTGAAAAATTGGTTGAAATGATGATTTCTTCTGAAAAATTTTTCAGGGATAGCTTCTAGGATGCTTTGGCAAAGGAGACCAAGGCTGCACTTCGACATTTGAAGAATTTGAAATTTTGAGAATTTTTACAAAAATGAGATAATGACCTTTGTTTTCAAAAACAAAGTTTTTGGGAACAAAGTGAAAATTTAGCTGTACAATGATGAGAAATGTTTAATGAAGGACATTCCTCTGGCCTTCTGGTCCTTTATGACCTCTCAAGACAAAAATGGACTCAACCCTAGATCTAAGACCTTAAAACTTAAAGCAAGATGAATGACCCTTTGAGGACTTTATTTACTTGAACAAACCTGAACCAGCAGTGCCAAACAAGAGGGGAATAACGACACAAACTCCCTCCACCAGGATTATGGCATGCCTAACGGAATGCAACATGATCACACTGATGGGACACCTAATCATGAAATGCAAAGAGCTTTGATCTCTAGAGGAGGGCTACTAGACCGACTCTAACATAGCACATTTCGAGACCTTTCCAACAATATATGGCACACCGTCTAGAAATATTTCTTTTTGATTTTCGATGCCCCATTTATATACCCTATCTTTGAATGCATTTTTACTCCAATTATCTAGCTCAAATTTGAGCATACTAGATATGGTTGGAAATATTATTTTGAGACCTTTCCAATGGTACATGGAAACCCCTCCAACTATTCATGGTTGAGGAGAAATAATTTTTTGAATATTCATTATACATTCTGTCAATTGCACAATTCATCCCAACCAGGGGAAAATTCAGCCCAATATATGCCCAAAATGCACAATAAATAGGCTTAAGAAGGATAATTTCTTGCTACCCTCTCAATCCAATTCAGGTATGTCTAAGAAAGCAAAGGAGAAATTATGAGGTTCATACCTCTTGAACCAAGTGAAGTGAAGCCAATTTAGAGAGGTTATCTATGGGAAGGTTTTTTGGCACATTTTTGGAAATGTTTTGGCGTTCTTTGGGAAGGTTTTTTCTCGTGGTTAGAAGGAAAATTGCAAAGTTGTTCTATATGCCGAGTTTTAGCCTTGTTGAAGGAAATTTTTATCCTTATTGAATGTCGAACTTTAGTCCTATTGATGATGATTTTTAGTCTACTATGGGGGTCAAACAATGGTGTTTCAAGGCTGAGTTTAGGTCTAGTTTGAAGGTTGAATTGAATTCTAGTTTGAGTGCCAAGTTTCAGTGCGTTGAAGGTTGAGTTCAGGCCTAATTTGAAAGTTGATATCATGTCTAGTTTGAGGTCCAAGTTCTGGTGCATTGAAGGCCAAGTTTAGGCCTGGTTTGAAGGTTGAATCCAGGTCTCGTTTGAGGGCCAAGTTTTGGCGCATTGAAGGCCAAGTTTAGGTTTGGTTTGAAGGATGATTTTTTATGTTTTAAAGGTTATGTTCAAGTCTGACTTGTAGGTGAAGTTGCAATCTTGTTACAAGCCAAGTTCTGGTCTAATTTTTGAGGTGGTTGAGTTTTGTTGGAGAACTATCATGGGGAGATTTGGAGGTCGTCTCTAGTTGACTAAGGCAGTGTTAAGGGAAATGTTAGTTGAATTAGTTGTTATGTTAAGGTGATAATAAGACCAATCCCTATTGTGGATATAGGTGCAGTAAGAACATGGCTATCGTGGACAATTTTTATGGTAGGCTTGTGGGATACATAACAAAAAAATATATAGTGTTGAGTCTAAGTTGCTAGGTGGGAAAGCCTTCTCTTTTAACATATAATAAGAATAAGTAGTGACGGTTGTGTTATCACTTAGAACTATAAACATATGTATATAATCCTTTGTCCAAGTTAATTGTCAAAAAGTTGGTGTCAAATGGTTTTTGTCCTATGTGTCTTACTTAGGGTTGAAGTTTTAAAGGTGTTTGATGTAAATCATTCTCTAATCCTATCGGTCATCCTCCATCATGATTGTTAAAGCCATGTCTTGTCTTACCTATGTCACCGATCCTTTCCGTAATTTCGCAGCGCAGTCTCATTGGTCAGTTCTGCAGCGTAATCATTGTTTAGCCATTTCGTAGCGCGTCAGCATCAAGCCGTTTCGCAGCGCATTTTGCCAATTCATAACTAACTGCGCTACGAAATCGCAGATTCGTGCGTTTTGTAGCATATATTCCTCAAAGGGTCAAGTCTGTTGATGATTCATCACTTCTGTCCGTTCATGTCAGTGGACGTACTTCCCAAACACTCATTAACCATCACTCCACCAATAGATTTTTAGGCATGCACATAAATATTATTCAAATGGTTTTACCGTGCAAAGATTTTTTATGATGATCATAGATGATGCATAAATGACCAACCTGTGTGATGAGATATTTGATTTTGCAAGCGAGCCCGAGTTTTTCAAGTGAGCCTGTTTTCAAGCGAGCCTGCGTTAAAAAAAATTGAATTACCATTTGAGTTGAAGTTGTTGGCCATTCTCTGTGTGAAAATTTCAAAAGCGAGATGGAGGAGAAAGAGCATAGGTCTGGAAAATGTCAGAGAACAGAGCCTGAAGGTTTGGACCTTGCATTAAGAGATGAGGGCGTGAAGAAAGCCTTCAAGGATGCCGGCTGTTGGAATTTCTGTAAGAAGCTGCAGGGTGGCCATGCTCAGGTAACAAAGGATTTTGCCTTAAACTTCACGGGTTTGAATTCTAAAATAGCTATGTTAGAAGTTCAAGTGTCTCCAGAGGTAATTGCTACTGTAACTGAGATTCCAAGAGGGGGACAAGAGTGGTTTAAGAACTTTAAATTTGATATGAACCCCTGCAAAGAGTTTTTAAAAGAGGCATATGTGAATGAAGATCTAACAAAAGTTGTGCCTAGGAACTATGTTAAGGAGCACTATGCCCTTCTACTCACCTGTATTCAAAAGTACTTAACCTGTGAAGGAAGATATAATAAGGTCTACTCCTATCACTTTAAGTTGCTGTTGCATTTTACAGGTAAAGCATCTATAGATATTCCATTTTACTTGTTTCGCAGTCTCAGCAAAATGTGTGACAAAGTGCAATTAAGGAAGGATGATTGTGAAACATCATTATTTCACCATGGTTTGGTTAAACTGTTAGTGCTAGATGGTCTTCAGAAAATTGGTAGAGACTGGAACTCTTTCATCTTCATGGCTGGTTTCCAGAGTAAAACAGGTCTTACTCCACAGCCGGTTAGAGAAAAAGAAGAATCAGTTGAGGAACCCACGATAGCTGAGCTTCGAAAGGAGGCAAAGGATAAAAAGAAGGCCAAGTCACAGTTGAGAAAATCAGTGAAGCCCTTGGTTATTAAAGAGCAACCTCAACCATCATCAAAATAAGAAGCTAAGCATAAGAAAGATGCACCTGGACCAAGTGGATCTGAAACAGTGTCAAGAGTTAGGACAAGGAGTCAAATAAGCAAAGAAAAAGGCAAAGCATTAGCTGTTGAGGAAAGCCCAATATCTAAGGCCAGCTTGAGTGATTTGCTTGAGGCCATTGAGTTTGAGCAGGTTGAACCGGTGCATGTTGAACCAATGCACATTGATTTGACTCAATCATCACCAGAAAGCACTAAAAAATCTAAAGCTTCAAAAAGACTGAGGTTTGATGAACCAGGTGAGGAATTTATTTTCAAACCAAGAAGACCTGTTACAAGAAAACAAGTAAGGGAAGCTGAGAAACTGCCTAGAACAGAGGTAGCAGAAGAATTGTCCAGAACAGAGGAGGCAGAGAGAATTAAGCAAAAAGGCAAGAATAGAACAGTCATTATTTCCCAAGGAGGTAATATTATAGCCATAAAGAACCAGTTGGAGGCAGCAAAAAATGAAATTGCTAAGGTGACAAATGCCACTAGGGAGTTTGCAGTCAGGTATGCAAATTATCGAAGAGCTGTGTTAAAAGGAAGTAAAAACCCAGTAGGTCAGGTGGATTCAGTAGCTGATGTTTATACATGGACAGTTCCAGCTCTCAAACAAGCTAAATTCATCAGAAAAATAAACATGAATCTAAGAGCTGAAAACAAAGCCCTGAGGAGGGAGGTTGCAGACTTAAAAGCACAGCTAGGTCAATTAGCTGCTCATTGATGGTGAGAAAGGTCTTGTTCTAAGTTTTGTAAAATTTTGCTTAGTTTCATTATTTTGAGGACATATAGATCTCTGCCACATGTAAAGAAGGTTTAAAAATTTAAAGGTCCGAGCAGTGAAAATCTCAAGGAAAAGATAAATTGTTTAAACAGTTTCACAGTTTCGTAGCGCGCTACGAAACTGCAAAACTACTGTAGGTGTTGTTTTTAATACAGGCAAACAGTTCGATGGAATAATCAGAAATTTTCAAAGGAAACATCTGAGGGACATTTAGGAGACCGAATGAAGATAGCATAGCCATTCAAATGATGACAGGTGTACCTTTGTAAAAGTGTAATGTTTTGGTTCAAGTTCAAGTTTTGCTTGTAAAGGCACTTTATTATCGGTCATTAGGGTTTGGAAGAAGCTGCATACGGGGAGTTTTGGCTTGCACACCTGTTCATCAACGAAGCTTCCAGCACATTTGGAAATATGGTGATGCTCATCATTTTTGGGATATTAAAGAGCTGGAGACATGCTGCTACATTTTCGAAGAGGTAGTGGAAGACTGGAACCGGAAAAACAGGGGTTTTATCCTAATATTATTGAACCATCAACGCATCCAGCATCCAAAGCTAGCCTGGAACATTGAATCTTCTTCTCAGCTATCTCGGCCAAACTGAAAGGAGACAGGTGTCAAGGAGCAAGAAAGAATCATTCTACGAGGAGGATAGAATTAGAGTTTTAGTTTAATTAGGACTCTTTAAAATTCCAGTTTAGCACTTATTGTATTTAATGAGTCAGTTAAATAGCAGATAGGGGTAATTAGTAGCAGTCATCGAGCTCCCCTCATGCTGGAGGAGGAAGCTCAAAGTAGTTAAAGATATGTTTCTATATATAGATGAAACTTTGATGTAATGGGGGTTGGATATTTGAGAAAACAGAGTTTATTTTGGCTTGTGTAAAAACTTATTTTCAGTAATACAAATGACT
Source organism: Pinus tabuliformis (assembly GCA_031772625.1). Classification (NCBI taxonomy): domain Eukaryota; kingdom Viridiplantae; phylum Streptophyta; class Pinopsida; order Pinales; family Pinaceae; genus Pinus; species Pinus tabuliformis. The sequence goes on along the minus strand of CM062818.1, from coordinate 911,151,156 downwards.
GCTTTTCTTCTCAGGATTCACACAGTGTTTCAAATGCTCAAGATATATGTGGTTTTGTTTTATCCTTTATGTTTTACAACTGTATAGATACACAATCACTCAGAATTCACTTTGTTGCTCTGATTTCCTATGTGTATTTGTAAGTTGAGGTTTCTATGAGAGGTATTTTGAGTGTTTAAACATTACATGCCCTAACTTCTATGAATGAGTAGTTTTATAGTTTGCTGAAATGATGATTAACTCCATGAGCCCAATGGAAGTCTTTGTAATGTATGTCCAGCCAACATATGTGTTAAATTTACTTTGCAAGAGTTAGCCATCTCATCAATATTTAAAATCAATAACCCTTTGAGAGAGCCCTCTCAGGCTAAGGAGGCTAAGCCTTAGTCAAAAGTCTGGTTTGAAATAGTTACACAGAGTCTAACTGATCAGCAGCCTTTCAGTGCTTGATTTTGTGATAACAGGTTGAATAGTGAACAACAAGAGTTGAGGAAGTTGAAGTTCCAGACAAGTATTTTATTAAATTCGGAGAACCAACATGTAGGAGATCAAGTCTAAAGAGCCACGTCAAAAATACTAGTTGAAGAGAAGAAATTTAAGGTGTACAGGTCAAGTGGTTGTGATCAAGGTTGAAATTGCGAGAGAGAGCATTGCATAGTTATATAACAACTCACTAAAGAATTTTTTGAGGACCATAAGTTATTTATGATAGATCCAAGGAACAACTTGAAGACATTGGTTGGTGCCTCCTGTTTAGTGCCTCCTCTTTACTGACTTGTTTCTCAATTGGGGGCGATTGGTGTCTCCTATAGGTTGGTGCCTATATTTTTTGAGTTGGTCCTCAACTATGGGAATTAAATCTCCTATAGGTTGATGCCTACAAAATTTGTATGTTGTTGCTTACTTTGTACAAGGAAGTTTACAAAATATTTATAAAGAAAAAATGAGTTAGTTTTTCAATTGTGCTAAAAGATAAAAATAGTTTAAAAAATAATGAAATATTGATTCACTCCCCCTCTAAATATTTCCAACACATCAGAGTTCCCAAAGTTGTAATCTTTGATGTGGGTGGCCTTAAAATCATTTTGACCAATTTTTTTCTACTGATCACTAAATGAAACTAATGTAGAAACTCCATCCACTTGTAATGCCTAATTTGTTGTAGCTTACTTTAGGCTCGCAAGTACTATAATTGATGGTGATCTGTGTGGATTATTGTCTCCTTGGCCATTAAATAGTGTTTACACCTCTTCATTTCTTGCACCCGGGCATAGAAATCCTTGTCGTAGGTAGGTCTTTTCGTAATTGACCCATGAAGTAATTCAAAATGGTAACATATTAGGAATTCCTCCCTGCATAAGGACCGCTCCCATAACATACCCACTCACATTTTTCTGCACTTCGAAGGGTTGTTGCAAGTTCGGTAATGCTAGAACTGATGCTTGACTAATATATATTTTTTTAGCTCCTCAGATTCCCTCTACTAACCCTTTCCGCACTGGAAACTCATGCCACTTGTTGTTATGGCGTGGAGTGGTGTTGCTATCGTTGAAAATGTGGCTATGAATTCCCTCAAGTACTTTGTCACCCCAATGAGACTCCTAACCTTAGAAAAAAAAATTAGTAGGTAACGACCATTTCATGATGGCCTCCATTTTGGTAGGATCTATCTTCAACTCTCCTCCACCTATCATATACCCTAGATACACCAAATATTTTTGTGCAAACTTACACTTCTTGAAATTCATGAGAATCTGATGTTTCTTTAATGTCTCCAACACTTGCGTTGAATGTAAGATGTGCTCCTCCCTAGTAGCACTATATACCAATTTATCATCCAAATAGACGATAACAAATGAATCTATAAAAGGGCATTGTATATCATTCATTAACCTCATAAATTTATTTGGTGCATTGCATAGGCCATATGACATGACTAACCACTCATATAAACCTTGCCTGATTTTGAATGTGGTCTTCAAGGTATCTTCTTCTTTGACTTGAACCTACTAATGTCCATACTTTAAGTCAAAGTTGGTGAAGTATTTTGCTTGATGTAACTAATCTAACAAATCATCTATTCTGGGCAAGGGTAATTATTTTGAGCTTAATTTTGTTCAACGTCCTATAATCTATACACATTCACTTAGTCCCATCATTATTTGTCTCAATGATGATGGGTGACCCACATGGTGATGTATTTGATTGAATGATGCCATGTTCTAGTAGCGTTGCAACTATTTCTTCACCTCACTTGCTTCTATAACAAAATACCTATACAACCTAATGTTTAGCAATGGAGAGTCTAGAAATAGATGGATCTCATTCTCCACTTTCCTCTTGGGTGGTATCCCTTTAGGCTCTTATACCACATCCCTATGTTCTTGTAGTAATAGTTCTTCCAGTTGTTGTTTTTGTTTATTAGCACACCCCTTCAGGGATGTTGTTCTTCTCACTGACTCTACTATAAACTATTTTCTCTTAAAAACAATAAAACATACGTATTGTTATAACTAGTCAGTTTCTTGACTTAATTGGAACTTACCAGCGAAATTTTGGACTTGCTTTTATGTGCATTGATGGTGAAGACTTTCCATCTTTGATGAGATAGTACTAGTTGTATATATGCATGAAGATTTCATCTTGCATGTGGATGTAGGGAATTCCAAAAACCACTTCACATACATCAAGGGGAACTAAATCTAGTTTTACTTTATCAATAAAATCGACATTGATAAAAAAATCTAATTTTGCATTATTTTGTTACCTTTATCTTTACATCTTTATTTACCCATCCCAATGGATATGGGATTGGATGATCACGAACTTCCAATACCAATTTTTGACCAGCTCTGCTACAACGGGATTCACCTGTGATCCTAAGTCAAATTGAGTATCAATCTTTTTCTTCTTGACCTACATCTTTATGTGGAAGAGTTTAGTCATTTCCTTCTCTTCTTATTGTTGAAGGCTACTTAGATTCACCTCCTTCTACGCTGATGTACAAAAAATATTCTCATCCACATTTAAGTTTCTTTCAACCTGGTTTCTCAAATTAGTGGCCATGAGATTCTTCTTTTTTTCATCTTTCTTTTTGTTCTTCAGGTTAAGCTCTAGATACAACTTCCAACACTTATTCTCTATATGATTGTCAATGTTACAATGGTTGCAGTGGTTGCTTGGATATTTTCACTGGTATGTTGTGGATTTCATCCTTTTATCCCCCCCCTTCCTTAAAAGTCTTCCAATGCTCCTTCTATTTCAATCCACCTGTTTCCCCTTTCTTCTAGCCATGTTCTCCAGAAACTGTGCTTGTACACAAGCCTCATCCACCAATTTGTGCTTGAACAACATCACTTGCTTCTACAGATGACTGCGTTGACCTCCCATATACTTGAGGAGTACATCTAGGTTATTTGGGGAGATACCCAACATTATTGCCATCTTTCTAAATTTTGTGGTGTATTCTTGTACACTCTATCCCTGCTTCTGCCTGAAGTAATGCCACTGGATCCACTAGTCCTCTACATACCTGAAAGGGTAAATTTATGACTTTATGAGGGTTTTAAAGTCTTCCCACTTAGTAATTTTTGGATCTCCCTCTAACCTCAAGGTCTCTATGTGGATTTCCCACTAGGTCAGGGCATGACCCTCTAATTTCAGTTGTACAACTAAAATATTTTGTTCTTTCTCTATATGATGAACGCTAAAATAAAATTATAATTACTACAACCAATGATTTATCTTCAGATCATCAATATCACCTTGATACTACTTCATATCGACCTTTTCTTCCATTTTGAACATGGACTGTGAATGGTTCATGACACTCGAACTCGGTTAATGTTTTTTGGGTTCTTTCTTCAACTCCTTCTATGTTCCTTCCTAATATCATGATCTCCCCTCTAGTTAGAACTTTATGTTAGAACCCCCATCCTATCTGAATATCTCTATCTTATTAGTTAGGGCCCACCATGGGGAGGTTCATGTTATGATTTATATCAACAACTTATTCTTCCAGCCGTGAAAATATCTCCTCCACAGGATCAAGAGGGTTATGCTCAGATTCATTGGCCATGACAGGGGTTTTATGATTTTTGTATTAGCTAATATATATCCCCTGAAAAATATCCACAATATACCTAAATAAACCCAATTTGATACCAATTATATCTATAAACCACAATGGATATTCGACTAGACAATTCATCATAATAGATCTGATAAAATTATACTTCAAAATATGAAATATACACTGTGAGGGTTTATTTATCCTTAGCTTTTTGAATTTATAAATTACTTTTTATTTCTTATGAAAGAAAACTATAATTATGCAACAAATAAAGTACAAAAAAAAAAACTCACAAACCACAATTGACACAAGATATAGCCTAGGAAACCTTTTTGGGAGAAACCCTGGTTGGAAGGTGAGGCTACTTTTCTCTCTTTCTGTGAATAGAAAATGGTTGCAACTACAAATAAGTAAGCTTTGTGGCCTGTGGGATACTACAATGCACAAATCCTCTCTATGTGCTCTCTCCTTGTCCTTCTCGGCTAATATGCTCATATATAGAACAAAATGCACTTGAAAAGAATGGAACCCCTTTTCCTCATAGTGGCCAAGTTATAACACAACCTGATAGCCTACATAGTTATAACATTGACTTTTATAGAGTCCTCTTCATTATGATTATGTGGATATCCCATTTTCCATGTGTAATGGAGGTTAATATGGCATCATCTTAAATTATGGTGGTCAAAATAGGAAGGTCAACTTCTGAGTGGCCTAACTTTTGCATACATACATCGATTGAGGCGATTTTTGCAATGTTGGAAAGATATCTATGTGCTAAATAAGAAAAAAATTACCACATCAAAGCAACAAAATTTTACCTCCTAAAAATGTCGTTTAATGCCTCAAACTTCTCTCGGAAGATTCTAAACCTCAGTTTGCCAAACTGGGTCCTACTAGTAAAAATGGTATTGAGTTGATTCCTCCACCTTTTCCACTCTAAAAGCATCAAAATAGATGAAAAAAATATAATGATCCAATCCGAATAAAAAATAATCAATATATTTTTATATTGAAAAATCTTAATTTTAAAATAAATTAAAATTAATTAACAAATTTTATCTTTAAAAAATTAATTTCACATTCATCAATAACAACTAGATTGTGAATCCAAATCCAAAAAATTGATTGGAATTTATTATTTATTAGATTCTCATCCATTTTATTGATAGATTGATATGACAAGGACATGCTTTCAAATATTTCTCATCGGATGTATGTTCAAAATGAATTTTCTTATTCCAATGTTTCAAGTGTTCTTTTGTAAGTTTCACAACAATGAGGCTACATCATGGTCATGTCCAAGAATAACACTCGAATAGGGAAGAAAAATGAACTAGTGACTTAACTTCTAGGAGTGCCTTAACAAGGCACCCGATCACCGCCTATCCAAGACCCTGTTGACCAAGGTTTCAAGTTTTATTTTTATTTTTATTAAATATTTTTTTATTTTATTTAACAGGAATTGGTTTTTGGGAAAAATATAATTTATAAAAATAAATATAATTTAATTATTTTTTTATCAAGTAAAAGATTTATTTATTTTTAATTTTTGTATCCAAAGGAATCAACAACTGGATTGATCTCATACTCGCGTGATATGGGGTCGATTCCAACTGCTACCACTATAACCTATAGGTGCATATGTATGCCCCTTATGCAGGCACATGTGAATTAGGGGAATTTGAATCTTGAACCTCCTAACACATAATGCTTCATTTTCAAGGCCATTTCCAATTATGCTGCTCCCAAGGGATTTTAATAAATTATTTATTTTAAATTTTGATTCATCAAATTATTTGATAAATAGTTTTTTTAATTGTTTTCACAAAAGGGTTGGATGTGGTGATTAAAATCGATGAGCTTTGCATTGTTGGGTAAGGTTCAATTCCTGTGAGGGCCTAACCCTGAAGCCACAGGGTCACCTTGAGGTAGTGATCGAACATGTGGTTGAACCCAGAGAAACTATATCAAAAATGGTTTCATGACCCGCGCATACATAAGTAGATCAAATCCCACCCCATGTCCTTCATAATATACCCTATTGGGGGTGGATGAAAATGAAGAAATGGCTAGCATTGAGGAGCAACTTTGCAATAAACCAAATCATGCACCTCCAGTCAATCTAACCATTCCAAAAACTATTGATAATCTCATGTCTATAGCTTTTAATCCTATCACTCCCATACTGGGTTGTAGAATGCGCCTCTAGGTGCAATTAATTAAGGCTAGTTTTTTGTTTTGTTATCAAAAATTTTAAAGTATAAACATTTTAATCATTTAATCACCTTTTGAGGTTTATGATGAACTTAGACTATTTTTTTTACATGTTCTCTCTGTCTCTCTATCTCTCTCTCACATCACTCACACAAACAACACACACACAAACATTTTTCATGAAACAAAGCACCCCGCCCTTCAACCCGTAATGCAAGGGTAAGATATTCTTTAGGGTTCAATGTCATTATAATAATATGCTCAATATGAGTTCATCGTGTAACTTGGGCAAATTGAATTTGGGTAGGGAGAATAACAACCATTCCTCCCAACCACCCAACAAAAATCCAATTCAGAGAAATGTAAATTTTAGCTGTCAAAATTCTTAAAGGGTCCTTTCTCACAAAACAAGAAAGTCTAATTCATTAATTTGATGTTTATCTTGGCCATCACTTTAAAAATAAATTATTATTATGATGCATATAAAGTTATTTTTCTTTTTCTTTTATATATTTTTTATTAATTTATTTTTTGGCATGTTTCCATAACTACCTCTCCTTCATACTACACTCATTTTAGAGCATGTAGCTACTTCATAGTCATTATAATATTTTAGCTCTTTTATCACTTATTTGAAATGGTTTCTCTAATGACTATTAGTTCTTCAATTCTTCTTGTAGATGTTTAAATAACTACCATAATACCTTTAAAATTATTTTATTTAATATTTATAAATGATCCCCCATGTTCAATGAGAATTTTCAACGAGCCATAGGATGATGTGAGAGGGAACAAGTGGCCAAATCCACTTTCAAGTGGAAGTGAAAGGTGAAGGTGATTATGGCAAGAGGCTTGAGGTCTCATCAAACTTCATATATTTGTGTGGAACTTGGTTTACAACATAGGTTGTATGGCCCTTACCAACAACCAGTAGCCCAGTAATTAATATTTTTGATAGCGCCATCATGGGGGATGGCACCCTAGATACAACGTCATTTTAAGCTTAGTGATAGCAAGAGAGTTGGGGATATATTCATCATTATGAGGCTTTTCTCATTCATTAGGAATGGTCTATATGAAAATTTTCTTTAACAATGGAGGGATGGAAAGTTTCCAAGCAACGCTAGGCTCCATGTAGGTAACCTCTCCCATTTCTTTGGTTTCCTTCACTAGTTATTCCTTGTTTTTATAGGGGCATATACAATTTGGCACAATATTTATAAGCAGTGTCGGGGAACCCCTCTATCATTGTTACAATGGATGATTTCTAGTTATATATAATGCTTTGTTTATGGAATAACATAAACTTGATTATTTTTTAGAATTTTGGCTTCAGTTGGGAAGAATATTTTCTTCTTTGGGAAGGGCTTACCAGACTACTATTCTCCTTAGGGAAGTGAAGTGAGAGTCTTTAGTTTTTATAAGTGACCTTCATTGTGAGCTTACTATTCTATGCTTCATCCTAGTGAAAGTTTATTGCCTAGAGTGTCCTAAATTCTCCCCCATCTATCCTAGGTTTTCCCCCATCCATGCTGACTGAGCTCACTTTGTGTTTACTAATGGTGGCAAGGGCACCCAAACATAAGTCTGTGAGCTAGATCAACCTTGTCCTCTTCTCGTAGTATGAGGATATATTCATTTTGATTTAAATTATATTGTGGATTAGTTGACACCATGCTTTCTTGCATTGGATAGGAGATGACATGGTCAGAGCAGCTCTACTGCCAATTAAGGTGGTGGAGTGGGATGTGGCTCGTGGCATTGCACCAACCCTAGAATTCTATGCGTAAAATGCAGTGGATGAAGTTGTGGGTGGGTACCACTCCTATACCTCACTAGCTTTCCAATTAACTGAAGTTAAGGAGGAGTTGAGACTAAGGTGTAGGAATCTGCCAGATGTGGGCATGCTAGTTGAAATTGAGGATTGGGTGCTAGAAACTAGTTGCACTCATACTCGGTAGACTCGATACCTCCGTGCAACTGAAATTTATTAGAAAATGAAGATGGTTATGTGAAAGGTTATGTAAGAAAAAGGTGCAAGTTAACAAAACACTCTGGTCTATCTTGAGGATATTTAGAGGAAACTAAAAACAATTGACCAAAAACTCAATATCTTGGTCGAGCACATGGCTAACATTGTGTTTACAAAGATCAAGATGGAAGATGGACATCTAGAGACTCTTTGGGTGGATTCAACTAGTAATTAACTTTGTTCATGCATGACTTGATATATCTATTTGTTACTTATGCAATCTTTGGTTACATTGTCACTATTCATCTTATGTTTATATATGACATAGTAGAAGTAGGCTATCAGGGGACTGCCCCATTTTGTAATGTAACTATGTTTTGGATAAGTAGACATGGTATCTATTTGTCAAAATAATTTTTTTGTGTTATTGCTCTCATTTCCCTAGTAAAAATTTATTAACAACAACATGATAAATTAGAGAGGTAAATTTGATTTTATGAATTAATAAAAAAACCTAAAAAATAAATTAAAAATATAATAATAATAATAATTAATTAATTTTTACGAGCGGCGCCGAAGATGAACCCTACAACCGTCGTTGCCTCAGTGCCCTCAGCCGCCGCCTGGCCTCGGCTCTCTACCGATGAAAGGGAAGTTCGAATCCAGAACAGAAGGCCGGAGTATTCCTTAACACCTGATAAGCAGGCATTGAGCGAAGAATCGAAGCCGAAGCCGAACCCTAGCTGTGAAGCTGCTGCCGTCGTCGCCTCCTTATCCTCGGCCGCCGCTTGGCCTCTGCGCGGCCATGCCGCCAAAAGGGAAGTTCGATTTAGGGTCTATCCATTCGCTCCCCTGCTCCCTTTCCGACTCTCCTCAGCAGATCGACTGGACTTTCCTAGGCAAAATAACAAGGAGGAGGGCGAACCTGAGATGAAGCTCCATGTGGATGTTGAGCCGAAGAAAGCTGCGAACTTCCATGCGTTGTGCACAGGCGCGCATAGCCATGGCAGCTCAGGCCCCTCCACTGATCGGTGGCCTCTCTACAGATCTGTTGCCCTACCCTTTGCAGCGGATCTGAGCTGGAGCGAAAGCTACCTTATGCAGAAGATTTTTTCTCCCCTTCGGCCTCCTCTGCGTCAAGAGATGGGAGACCCAAAAGACTCTGGCCCTGTGCTGCTCCAGAAATCTCTTGAAAATTCCTCTGCCCCCTTTCAGGTCCAAATCGCACAGATCTCTGGCAAGACCATTCTGCAATGGGTATACCCTTCAGATCTGGTGCAGAACCTCAAAGTAAATCTGGAACACCGACTTGGGATCCCCTCTGCCCTACAGAGACTTATTTTCCAAGGTAAACAACTCGATGATCCTCTTCCTCTCTCTTTTTACTGCATAAAAAACAATAGCTCTTTAGTGTTTTCCTTTCGCTTGAGAGGTGGAGCTGCAGGTCAATCCTCTTCTGCTCCTCCATACTCCTACAAAGCTGCAGTCCGCTCTGAGATACCCATTTCCCCTGAACCTCCCAAACCCAAGCCTTTCTTGGTTGACAAGTTGGAGGAGGTTCCCTCTGTTGAGATCTCCCACTCTGACCTTGCAGACGACATTCAAAAATTCGCTGAAAGGGCCATCATTTGCAGATTCAATGGGCTCTGGCCTCGCTCAAAGGATCTTTATGACTGGATCAATGACAACTAGACTCACCGCTGCAAGGTTTATTTCTGTGCAAAGGGATATTTTATAGCTCTGTTCGACAATCCCAAGCACTACGAAAAGGCCTTAGAAGAAGGCCCTTGGTTCATGGGTTCAGCAGGACTCTTCTTAACTCCATGGTTCCCAGATTTTGACCCAGCTTCTGCAGTCATCACTAAAGCCCCTGTCTGGATCAGACTTCCAAATTTTCTAGTACACCTGTGGCACACAACAGTATACAGGCAAATAGGCAACACCTTGGGCAGTTTTTTAATGGGAGATTACGGGAGGGAACAGCAAGGTCTCTATACATATGCTAGAATATGTGTGGAGCTAGATTTAAGCAAGGGACTGCCAAAGCAAATCAATCTCAAGATCAATGACACTGTTTGGACCCAGATCCTAGATTACGAAAACACTTCCTTCTGATGCCGCCACTGTCACCTAACAGGGCACCTGCAGAACTCTTGCCCATCGCTGACTGCAAGAACGAAAAAAGGCAACTTCGCAAAAACCAAACCCAAGCGTTGGACCCCCTGTTCTCCGCCGCCAGCAGGGAGCTCTGACTCCCCAAGCTCGGAGGATGAGGAAAGCGATTCAGAACCGGACCAGGCGCCTCAGCCGATGGATCCGTCCACAGATACTCAGGGGCACACCTCTGTCACAGCAATCTCCCAGAAACGCGCCCATGAGACTTCCTCCTCTGAATCAGAAAAGGAGATCCCGAAGATAGAGAATTCCAGTCTTCAAGTTGTTTTAGCTCATACTCCCCATGATGGCTGGACAAAAGTCAATAAAAAGAAAGGGAAAAAACATTGTGTTGAAGTTTCTGCCCCTGTGGGGTAAAAGTCAGTTAGTCAGTTTTTGCTCTCAAGTTATTTGATGTAGCTCCGAGATTGAATCTCTTTTTCTCCGGGACCGAGGTTGATGGTTTCATCATTTCCGGTCTACCGGTCTCTTGTTTCTCTTGATTGTACTATATTTTACTCAATAGAATTAGTCTAAATTCAGAAGAAAAAAAAAAATAATTAATTAATTTTTATATATATAACATTTCAATTAAACTAATAAATAAATTTTAAAATTTTAATGATATTTTTAATAATATTCATATATGTATAACAAAAATATTATAATATAGATAGTTGACATTAATTTTATAATTAAAATGGATATTTTACTCTTAAATTTTACTCCATTATTAGCTTTGACAGTGTTATTTCTCATTTTCAAAATTTATAATTCTTAATTATTTTTAATTTAATCATTATTAAATTAAATTTTATTTTATTTTTTTAATATTTTATTATTTTTTTTTATTTTTTTTATTATATAATTACTTTGTTAAAATATTTTCTAATATCATTTTTTGTCATAAGCATATAAATATGCATGTTCATGGAGGATTGTAATGTATATTTATATTTATGCATATTGATACCATATATGATGATGATGTAATATATATTAGAGGCTTATTTTCTACTGAAAGTGAACAAGCATGTGTGTCTAATTTGGTAGTTTTATTTAGTCAATCACTTTTTTTAATTGAATTTATTTTGATGTATCTATAAAATGTAATTTCTTCATTACTAATGAAAATTTACGTCTTTTTTTCTACAGAGAAAAGTTATTTTAATAGACATGTCTATTGAAATAAAATTTCCAAAATTTTATTTTAATTAACAACAATTAATAAATAGATAGTAAGGATTTAATCTTTATATAATATTTTTAATAGTAGTTAGAATAAAAGGTTATTTATTTCAAATGTTTTTTTTTTAAGTTGTTGAAAGAATATTTATATTAATAAGAGAAAATATACATTGTAGTTACATCTAGATTAGCCAACCTTAGCAAAAAAAAACCACCAGCACATGATAGTAGCACATTTTCATAAGGAAAGAACAATCACACAGAGACTAAAATGACAATGACCAAACCATTATCCATAACAGCGAAAAGGCAAGGGTTGCACCAATACATGGAAAACCAACATTTACTAGGAAAAATGTAGCCACAAATTTTGATTTGACATTTACAAAATCAGAGTGAACCAAGTCAACAAAGAACGGAACTGCCAACAGCTAGTGAATCTGCCAGACAATTATGTACTAAAGAACTTGAGGAAGGAAATACCTACAACAAGGAGTCATTGGCCAAAGTGCAAGAGTACTTAATTCAATGATAAAGAAGGTGGTCCATGAACCACAAAAGACCACTACCGAATTTTTTGTTAATTCCACGGAAGAGAAAGGGTGCCATACCAGCCACACCCTTGCTACAATCAACAACACCTCCACTTCATAAACATCAAATTTGACTACCAGGTTCTAGAGATTGAGCTTGAAGCCAACATTTCCCATTCCCCCCCCCCCCTCATTCTCATCATTCTCTGGTGAGGAGGCATGAGGACCAGAGAAAGAAAGCAACCAAAGCAAGCACAAGAGCCACAACCAACAAACTAGAGAATGAATGAACAAATGACCCGTGAAACCTTGACCTAAGAACAAGCAAGTTGTCTCCCACTTGCAAGACCATAGGACCAACTCAAGAAAAATGCTTAATTCGTGACAACACAAAGACATAAAGCATGAAATTCCCCAAAACCAAGCTAAATTCTGAAAGAGCCCAATACCCAGATTCATAACTAGAAGGACACTGTAGCACATTGTGTTGTTTGCAAAGAGAAGACACATCTAATTGAAAGTAATAACACAAGTGAAATCTATAAAATAAAAAAAACCCTTCTATAGAGATTCCAAGGAATTTAAGGAGGGAGACCAAATACGACCCACCAAAACCCTTTTGACAAATAAAGAAAGAACATTACAAGATTGCAACAAATAATGAAATAGGCCTCGATTAACAATAAGCATAGTCAATTGTTGATAAAGGAGACAAGATTCTGCAACATAAACTGAAAACCCATTGAGCGAAGAGGAAAAGTCACAAGCTTGGCTAGGAACCAAACACAATGGCATGCAAATGAGAATACGAGAACACCAGGTGCGAACTGTACTAGGCAAAGGAGGATGAGGATAAAGCCTTACCTCCTCTCCCACAATGCATGCACTTCCGCCACCCTAATATAATTAATGTGCATTTAATTTAATTTTAAAATTGCTAAGCCATAGCATTGGCCTATGATATTTTAACAAAGCCTATTTACAAATTAAAATCTCCATGGTAAAGTGGGGGTGAATCTCCATGGTTAGGAACCTCCTTACATGAGATGTATCATGAGATGTATCATGAGATAATTGTTTCGATGCATATCATAGATTGATGCATATCAATGCTTGATAACCATTTAATTTATATGGTTCGCTAGTTTTAATTAACACCATCTCCACTAACTTGATTGAGTGATTTCCTTTTTCTTTGAATCATACTCATCAATATTTTTTTACCATTAAAGTTTTTATTTGTGAAATTATTTATTAAATCATATTTCAACTTTTATATGTTTTTAATAATTTGGGTGTATTTTATGATCGAATTTAATTGAAATTTGGAGGGGATTTTTGAGAATCATAAGTTTGAGTGGTGTAATTTGCACAATTTGAATTCTCTATGATTTTTTTGGAGTACCAAACCCATCAATGCATTCAAAAATGCATTTTAAACAATAAAAATTCACAATCTCACCAAAAATTCCATAACCTAATTCTAACCTAAATATCGAAAACATCAAATAGTTTGATTGTATCTTTTATTAATCACCATTTTTTACTTTCTAACACACTAATATTTGAAATTGAATTCATGATAAATGAGAAGCTCACTCAAAATATTATATGAATGAACTTTCAGTTAAAAACATGTTTAAATGTGGATGCTTAAGGACATGTTTAAATGTGTGTCTTTATATTATTCAATTTTAAAATAAAAATACATTGTATATACTGAAAGAATTTAGAGAGAAAGATTTTTTCATCATTTTATTATATAAATATCTAATTCTATAAAAGGAATATCATATATTGTTTATAAATGAAACAGTTCCTAAATATGTCTCCTAATTTAGGAATTCTAAGAAATTGTTAAAAAAATTCCAAACTTCTCATTCAATATGATTTTCATGTATGTTATCTATTTTTTATTATCATTCAATGCAAATATTTCATTTATACTATCTACCATTTATTGTTGTATCAACTAAAAAACATAGAAGATAGTGATTCATATTAAGTTTATTTGTATATGCTTCACACTAATTCGAATTCTAACTACTTTTCCTTCCTCCAATCTTAATGACATATAGAAGAGGTTTTCTTATCTATGCAAAAAGTTAATCATTGCTTCTAAAATTTTAAACATAGTTCCATCTCCCACCTCGGGATCTTTTGCAAACCTTACCCTTTCACCTTACCCAACTTCTATTATAACCATTTTCCTATCAAAGGGAATGCATGTACCATTGATTTCCATATAGTGGAACTATTGTTAATTGATTTGGATGAGCTTATGATCTAATCTTCTACAAAATTAGGTTCAATATATTTCTAAACTAATATATTCTTCCAATGCCCATCCTTGTAAATCAATATTCCCAATCTTGAATATGATTTTTAAAACTCACCCCTCTTGATCCTTTGAATTTTCTATTGCTTTCCATTTGCCGAGGGGAATAACGTACTTCTCTTTACTCCATGACCATACAAATCAAAAGCTTTCCCTCTCATTTTCTTCTAGAATACTTTTTGGAATCTATACTAAGGTATGATCACAAATAATGATTGACTCCAACAATGAGTTAACAAGAACTAGCCTTTTTCCCCTATATAAGCATATATTGCACCAATGATTTGTTCTCTTCTCCGGGTTTGATAGAAAATATTTTATGTAGTTTTTCCATAAATGTTTAGTTTTTTGAACAACCCTAAGTATTTTAAACCTTCTTGGAACTCAATGTAATTATAGGGGAGAATTTGTAGAATGGTTGAATTTAAAACATCTCCAAATGAAGAAAAAAAAATGAATTTTTTTTTTTCAATTTGACTATCGTACATGTAATAAGTTACTAAAGGTATGAAATTTCATTTAGTTTGTTGGCATCTCTTATTGTTCCATCACTAATAAGTGAAAAAACATCAAAAAAAAGGAGAAGGGTTAGACATATGATTCTACCAATTTGAATTCCTCTTAAATTCCTTGTTCCTTTTGCCTCAAATATGGTTTTGATAAGTCTTCCTATGATTAGGTAAGTAATGGAGCTAGAAGACAATCCCGCTTCAAACCTATGGTAGGTCTTAAGGAAGGAGAAGTTGATTCCTTGATTAGAATTCAAAAAAAAAGGGGAAAGAGAGTTCATAATCTAGTTCCCTAGATGTACACTAAACCCAATGTGGATAATGATACCTTCTTGTTCAACTCCAATTTCTAAGGGAATATTATTCCTAGTAAGAACCAAATCATTCAAGATATATGGCGCTATAGGGAAAACACCAATTGGTGGAGATTTTTGCAAAACCACTTCTCCCTTATTTGTTATTATTGGAGGCAACTAGGTGAAGGTTTTAGTGGTGTTTTTTTAGTGCACCTAAACCATTATGGTGCATTGGTGTGCTTTAATATTAAAGGCACCGACACTTCCTCACCACAAGTACATGGAAGAAAAACATGCCAAAATACATCAATGCACCAGTTTGGTCAAGGTGAATCGATGCTCCCCATTCATGTGGGGCCAACAATGCTTCTAAAATAAGCCACATCAAAGTGCCAACACACAAAAATATATTGATGCTCCTCTTAGGTCCAAGAGTGATACTGCTCCAGATTGGTTGAGGAGCACTAGTTCTTCATGGTCCATGAGTGCTCAAGTTCCAACAACCCAAAAGACAAATGCAATCCACTTTTGTCTAGGTGTACCAATACTCCCCACTGGTACATCAATGCTCCTAATATGTATGGAAACATTAGTTCTTCTCTTTAGTATGAATGTACTGATCCTCCTTTTTGGTATATGAGAATCATTGATGCTCCTAAAACACACAAGAATCTAAAAATAATTAGCATTTGTTTTAACTTATTAAAAGAGCCAGGAAAAGTCTTAATACAACTCTTCTAAAGAAGAAAAATAAATTGTTTGCTTCAATTCCTCATTTCACGTGGGAGAAGAGGAAGAAGAGGTGTTTCTTCAAGAGAATGCAATACAAATATCCATGAAAACAAGGAAAGAAAAAAAGTTATGTAACAAAGTAACCCTTTATTTTTCCTTCATTTTTTCATTCTTCCTGATGTGATTTTATTTATCTTTTTCTCTATTTCTCACTATTTTTCCGTGTTTCTTAGTTTTGTTTTGAACTTGAAGGTTCCTACATTTTGTAGGATAACAATAAATTTGTTTTAGGGTTCTGCATCAATGAATATGGTTATCAAATGAGGGGAAAGATTAAAGAAGAAAGGGGTATATTTGTGTATATCATGGTGTTGAGGGCACAACAAATCCCCTTAACTTCTGAAAAATAAAGGCCCCCCCATACGAAAATTTGAAAATGTTGTCTTAACTTTCATTTGATTTTGTTTAATTTTATGATTGATTCCTCAAGTTTCATAATTTCCCATTTTCTAGGTTTTCACCATCTTCTACTCTTCGAAAGCTTTCTGGTGATGTAAAATTTTCCTCATTTCGAGTTTTGGATGAAAAGTTATAGCCCGATGAAGATTTGCATTATTATCATGTTTTAATGGCATTGCATGCTAACCAAGAAGATGATGTGTCACCTAGATCCACATGTTTTTTTTTATTTTATTTTATTTTTATTTAATTCTAACTCACTCATTTCCCGGATTTTGTGGAGCTCACTCACTCATTTCCCCAATTCAACAATTAATTTTTTTGTTTTTTGTTTTTTATTTATTATTTTATCCCATTTACTAGGTTTTTTTATTTACCTCATTCGCCTCAGACTTGCTGGGCTTTGAATTAATCAATTGGATTGGACATCATCCATGAGATTAATGTACGAATTCACATCTAGATTTTTCCCAATCTAATTGACTTGCATTGATCCAATGGAATTTGGTTTTCATTTTATGTTTTGGTTCTCACATTGGTTCATGTATTATATTTTATTTTTACCATAAAAGACTTTACCTCATTCAATTTCCCATCAATCTTTGAGATTATTTATTTTTATTTTCATTATTATTTACCTATTTTTATCAGGCATTGACTTAGCTAATCGGATCAGCGTCTCTTCATCTTATAAACTCACTCATTCACCCAGTGATAAACCTTCAGACTCTCTTCATCTTACAAACTCACTCATTCACCAAGTGATGAACCTTACAAACTCACTCATTCACCCAATGATAAACCTTCAGACTCTCTTCATCTTACAAACTCACTCATTCACCCAGTGATAAACCTTCAGAATCTCTTCATCTTACAAACTCACTCATTACCAAGGGATAAACCTTACAAACTCACTCATTCACCCAGTGATAAACCTTCAGAGTCTCTTCATCTTACAAACTCACTCATTCACCAAGGGATAAACCTTCCAATCCGACTCATTCATTCACCAAGGGATAAAACTCACTCATTCACCCAGTGATAAACCTTCAGAGCCTCTTCATCTTACAAACTCACTCATTCACCCAATGATAAACCTTTAGAGTCTCTTCATCTTACAAAGTCACTCATTCACCAAGGGATAAACCTTCCAATCCGACTCACTCATTCACCAAGGGATAAACCTTCCAATCCGACTCACTCATTCACCAAGGGATAAACCTTCCAATCCGACTCACTCATTCACCAAGGGATAAACCTTCCAATCCGATTGACTGACATACATATGTAGTTGACTTTGGTTTTATACTATGTATTGTATTTTAATTTATTTACCAAGGGATAAAACTCACTCATTCACCCAGTGATAAACCTTCAGAGTCTCTTCATCTTACAAACTCACTCGTTCACCAAGGGATAAACTTTCCAATCCGATTAACTGACATACATATGTAGTTGACTTTGGTTTTACTCTATGTATTGTATTTTAATTTATTTTATATTTTACTTATACGTTACTATTTGTTTTTATATTTTTATTTGTTTTTGGTTTTATTTTGGGCTTTGATTTTCAATCAAATGGGTTCTTCTCACTATACCTTCCTCTTTATTTTAACACAAACTATTATAATTACAAAATACATTATAAACCCGCCAAGCTTTCCCTCCGTGATGCATGTGGGATATTGTTTTTCTTTTAATTTATTTAAATCAAGGGCCAATATTAACCCATGAGTTTGACCAATGGTGATTGAGCGTCAACTTCTTTAGGCTATATCTTGAGTTATACAACACCAAATTAGGCACAAGATAGCTCGTCGGAAAGCTAAAATTTTGGAGAAAAGTTTGAGAAGGATAATTTTTTTTTCAGATTAACAAGAGAAACACCTAAAAAATCAGTAGATTGTAGAACTAAGATCACTAGATTTATTTTTAGGAATACCATTGTTTGCCAAAACATTTTACTTTTCAAATTAAATCACACAACATCAAATCTCATTGAAATGCCATCATTTTTTCAAAAGTACAACAACGAGGGAAGGATGAAATACAAAAACATTGAATGTTGCCACTTGCCTATAACAATTTAGACCAAATTTATCTATATGATTTTTATTTTTATTTTTTATTTTTTTAGAATTGAATGCTTTTGGGGTTTGATTTTAATAATAGTTTATGGTTTTAATATGTGTTTTAATTGTTGAAGAATCTAGGGCAAAGTAGTGTACAATGATTCTTTGTTACTTGATAACAATTTGTGATGCACTTTGACAATTTATCTTCTTCTTCTTATTAGTGTGTGTGTTTCATCAAATTGCCACCAAAACAAAATAACAACACAATGTTTGGCTCTCTTCTAGGGATAAAACCTCCCCACTCTTGAGAGGAAAACCCTTGGTAAGTTTTCTCTTATTGAAGCTTCTTATTTGAACAACTGCGAAACCCTAGACCCTTAACTAGGATATCCTCCAAGCATAAGTCAAATCCTTCCTCTTTCTTCACTATAACTTACGGCACATGGAACTCTTCCTTCTGGTACTTTGCTCCTTAGTACTTTTTCCTTCTTTTGTTGCTTGTCCAAGTCAGACTTCTTTTCTTCTTAGGAGAAACCCTAGAACATTAGGGCTTCTTTTCTTCGCTTTAGGGAAAACCTTCTTTGCTTTCCTTAGAGACCTTGTAGACCTAGTTATACATCTGAATGAGGCCTCTCAATGTGTTGCCTTCATCTGTTGTCAAATCCGCAAAAGTTCATTTTTGAAATCTTCGTACGTGTGGACAGAAACCCTAAAAACAGTGTCCTTATCTTCGTAGTCTTTTCCTTCTTCACGGGATGGGGAGGCCTTATAGTCCTTGTTTATTTGCCCAAAACAAAGATACTTGTCACTGTGATTTACTACTATAATGACCGTAGGGAGCCTCTCTTATCCTCGCATGTTTGGTTGTTGATGCCCTAGAAAACATCTCTTTTTCTACGTTGTTCTTCCTCCTTGCTTGCTGCCCTTGTAACCCCTTTACCTTGGCTTTCTTCGTCCCTTTTAGTCTTCTTTCTTGTTTGTATATTTCAGAGCACAAGTGATATCAAATGAGGAGTGGACAACCTCTATAAATAGAGGTTTGTCCCTCCTCTTAAGGCCAACTTGACAAATTCATCTTTTATTCATTATTTGGTTGCTTGGAGACTTTGTTGAAGCTAGGAGAGGATTTGACTTGACGTGGAGGTGTTCCCATGACCTTGTACTTTGACATACATGATGTAACATGCCCTCAAAGGGTCTCATCATAATTACATTTTGACTTTGAATTTCTAGAGGCACTTTAAAATGTGCTTGACCTATTTTCAAGGAGCAAGAAACTCATTGATAAATAATATAAAAATAATTTCTCTTTTCAAATATCAAAATTACATTTATGAATACCTAGCCTAGTTACATTTCCTTCAACATTAATAATAGTTTTTGGTTAAGATTTTGCTGAGAATTTGGAGGCCCAAGGTCGGTAAAGAAAACAAAACCCCTTTTTGTTATAGAAGGAAGTAGAAGAACAAACAATGGGGATGGAGAAGAGGAGACTTTGGAATCCAGAGGTTGGTATAGGGGAATTATGGAGGATTCTGCAAGTGGAGAGACCGAGTTGAAGGCATAAAGAAACTTGTGTTATCACAATTTATTTTTTGAAATTATTTGTGTATGGAGTTTGAAACGACTAATCATAGTTTGGTGCACTATATTCAACTTTAGAGGACTAGTGGTAGAAGACTCATAAGTCTATTTGTTGTATTCATATTTGATACTAATATCTGGTTTGAGTATAATGATAAACTTCCCAGTCTATTGAAATTTTTTATTCCATATATATGAGTTTGTACATTGTGCACTATTGTCATGTATGCAAACTTGTGATTATTTAAAACTCATGATCAACTGTCTATCATGGTTGGATTGAATTTGTTATTAGTCTTTCAAAATTAGTATACTTTTAGTGAATTTTTAATAAATGCTTACTAGGTTGTTCACTAATATGTATTTCATTCAATCGTTATCAGGTTATGTGAACTATTTCTATAATTAGATAGCTTATTCTTATATCATGTTTAATTTGTATCAATCCTCCATGATGAACATGGCTATACATAGTTATGTTTTTCATTAGTACCTATTCACTGAGTTAAAACTGACATGTATTTGTTTTAACCATTATCGAGTTGCAAGAACTATTTCTGCAGCTTGACAATTCCTCTCAAAATATCATGCTCAATCCCCATCATCCCTTATGCTCTCAATTGAGATATTTAGATTTAGAATAGGAGGTAGAATAGTTAGTTTATTTATGTTATTAGATTAATTTTCATTTAGATTAGAATAACTTCAACAAAAATATCCTTTTGAGCGGAAAATCTACCTTAGTGGCAATCGTGGCCACATACCAGTGGACATCGCTTAACCAAACAAATAAAGGTCTTGTTGTAGCCACTACAACAAACCCAAATTTTCGACAATTCCAAAATTCGGAGGCCCCCCCTATTTAGCACTTTCTCCAACTTTTTCCTACGAATCCTTAAAACTTCACCTCTCCTTTGACTTGACTCTAATCGCATCACATCCTTGTTGGATTAGCTATAATCCTTGAAAGAATTGCGCCTCTATTCACTAGTCTCAAGTCGCAATCACAACTTGTTGTGATACCCTACATATATTCTAGAATTGTGACTTGCGACCAAGACCATGGAGCTAACTCCCCAAGTCGTAAATCACAAATATAGTGCCTAATGACCTATCCATTGGCTTCTAGAACTTTGACTTGCGACTAAGGCTATAAAATTACCTCCCAAGTTGCAAGTCGCACCTTTAGTTCCTAGTGACTTATGGCTATCTTTTAGACTTGTGACTTGTGACTTTTCTTTTCCCCTGTTGCAATTTTGAAACATGACCTAGACTCGTCACATGCACCTTAATCCAGTTGCAATTTTCCATTGCAACTTCCTCATGCGTGTGCTTGGTTATATAATGAAAACATCCTAATCCTCATTTCATTGTGCACATCAACCTTAGATGAGAAATCCATCCCTCCAGCTAACACTATGATTGCGACTTAGCCTGGTAATAACACATCTCTTGCTAATCATTTCATTTTGTCTCATTCTCAGGGCACCCAATTGATTCAACTACTCTTTGCCCTCGAATACTTAACACTCTTACACTTTCTCTTGTTCCTCTTTACATTAAGCCATGATACAGATCTGTCACTCTTTCCCTTAATCATCTAAAGTGAGCTCTTGCATAAACACTTTGATCTCTATTCAGATTTCAAAAATTGTATCCACTTTTCTCAAACCCTCACACGTTGCCTTTTTTGCGATGTATTGTCTGCAAAAACTCAAGGGTTTATGCCCTGAATTTGACCCTCATCTCATTGGCTAAGTATCATTTTGAACTAAAAATTTACTGGTTCTTTGATTCTCACATCATATGATCTAAGAGCATGTTCATAGGTTAAAATTGTGTTAGGAGTATTGCTGCTTAATTGCATAGTATGATTTGAGTTTTCACGCATTCCCTTTCATTCCTTGAATGTGTGACTTTTGACAACAAAGAATACACTTCCACCCTAAGTCGCAAATTGTGATTTCAGTGGGTACTCGAGTATTTGCGATCAAGAAATGTGATTTGTGACTCGTATGGTTTTCATCACTTATGAAGTCACAAGTTGCATTTGCAAACCTCATTGATACTAGAGTTTGGATATGTGACTAAACTATGATTTGAATATGCGACTAGGATATAATATTGATCTGTGAGTAGGCTAGAGTTTGGAATTGTGACAATAATATCTTTAGCCTTTGCCCATGTGATATGCAACTAACCCTGTCCTCTCAAAATGGCAACTTAAACCACTGTGTTTTTTCTTTGTGGATTCACAATAAGTAATTAACTTTGCATTAATCTAACATTTGGTTTCGCTAACGAATATTTTTTTAGATGTTAGGCACAATCAATTTGGATTGTCTCAACATATCCTACTCTTCTTGTGAAATGGCTCCACCCATTATAAGAGGATCCGAAAGAAGCTCTGAAAGAATAGAAAGAAGTATAGGAGGAGTTGTGGATAATCCTCCTAAACTACTTGTATACACTGACACCTCATGGTACATTGACAAGAAAACAAAGTTAAATTGGGGTGATATATATGCAAAGTTCTCTAGGAAAGATATTCCATAGGATGAAGAATACTTTCAGGTCTACATTAATGTGAAGAAGTCTTGGCTACATAAAGTTGCCACACACCCTCCAATCTTCCCTTTTGCAGAGACTATAGAATGGATTCTTCAATATATTGATGAGGAACAATTTACAATCAAAAGTGATCAGGGAGAACCAATGGCACCATTCAAAAAAACTGACATAAAAAATTATTACAAGTTTCCCAAACCTTAGGAGACTCTCAACTCCAAATGGATGGCTAACTTTGATGGATTAGCAAAAGACATTTTGAAGACCTGGTGGCAAGAACCAAGCAATTTTAAGCGGAGAGAAAATGAACTTTATAAGACCAAATCGCTTAGAAAGGTCTATCAAATGCTAGCTATTATGTTATGTAAGTTGTATGACAAATCAAATACAAAGACATTTCAAGTGAGTCAGGTTCCTTTGGTTCATGTATGTGCTAATAAAGGGACCAACTTCAATTGGGAAAACATGTTATCATCCTCCATCAAGTCTAATATCCAAGAAACAAAGAATCTATCAGAGGAAGAGCAATTGGAATTCTATATGGCGTCTTAACTATTGGATGTTGTGTGTGCAAAATGTGATTTTAAAGGACTAGGTTTGAAATGGAGTTTTGATCAAGACCTGTCTGTGCATGTCTATTTTAAGAGTTTGTGGAATACAAGATATAAGGGAATGTATGAGAAGATTTCTAAATACTTTCTCTCTCCTATATCACATAATCTTCGGCACAAAGCCTCCATTCATGTCCGATAGAGTCAGGGCTTCTCTACATGATATTATAGATTGGTTTCCCCTTGATGATTCTACTTACATAAGAGTGTATGGTGCCTATAAACCTCCACATGCTTTATCCACATTTATGAAGGACAAAGTAATGATGTAAGAGGTTATTTTCTAGTATTTCTATTTGAATGGCTAATGGTGGTTGCTCTTGGTACATATTGGTTTATTTATGTTAGAGATTATGTTGTTTTGTTTCATATAATGATTATATCTATTTTTCTTTCCTTGCAGAGCTTTTAATTAGTTCATTATTTAATTTTCTAGTTAATTTATGAGGTAAAGAGCAACCTACACAGGTCCAGTTATATATATGAGGAAATGGAGCCATTATCTTATGCAGGGTCATAATTTCATCATAGACCCTATCCATAACTTCTTCTAACCCTGGAAATACTCTATTGGGCTAACTAAAGGACATTGAAGTAATTGTTTCAAGCATAGAACATACCATTTTTAACGAAAATTAACACTTGCAAACAAAAGTAGAAGGGGTTCATGTCTCCCCTTCTTCACTTGAAGGTGGTTGTATTGTGCTAACTATCACTAGTGACCTCAACTCAACCCTCGAAGCTTCCCGCTCCTCATCCTTTACCACTAGGTCTCTCTTCTTAGACCTATCCTTCTTGCTTGTGAAAGAAAACCTTAGCATGTATGCTAAGCCTACACCCTCTACATATGCCATGTTGCTCAATATTGAATTCTGAAAGATGTATGACTATTGCTGAAAATTGGTAGCTATGGTCGGTATTTTCATTTGCAAAACAAAGGAGAAATTATAATTTTGAATGTTGACCAAGTCGGCCCCACACAATGAATGGGTTTGACCCCAAGGTCATCTCATTTGACATCTCATCTCATCCATCACATTGATCAGAAACAAGAAGAGTCATCCACACATGCAAAGGAGAAAAAGAGAGATTTTGATATGTGTTGACCAGCATTATTATCTTATGTTTGACTAGCATTGACTTTAGATCTATTGTTTCTATTTAACAGATATTTTGTCTATTTAAGGAGGTCGAAAATTGCAGTGGTTCGTTGACTTTGTTTCACTAAAGTTTTGCTCTTGTTTTGTCTCGTTGACCACAAGTCAACTCTATGTTTTCGCTGAGACTTTTGACTAGTTCGTTGACTGAGGCGTTAACTGAATTTCATCCCTCCTATTCAAAGCTAACTCTAGTCGAAATTCAACCCTTTTGTTGTAGACTTGATTTTGACCAAAGTTGACTATTTTCTCTCGTTGTTGACTACTTTGACTTGGCAATATTGAGGTCAAGAAAATTGGAATCTTGTTGGAATATTATGATGTACATTTTAATGAACTAAATTCTCTCTCATAAGGAAAGATTGTTGGGTTTTCCCCTTGTGGGTTTTGCCCCGACTATTAGCTTAAATATTGATGTCTCTTGTCTCTTGTTTTACAATTTACTGTGATCTCTATTTCTCTATTGAAGAAAGTGAAAGGTTGAAATGTTTCATGTAAAACTACTTAAAGATTGGAACGTTGTAAGAAGACTAATTATATCATTGGAAGTAGTTATCAATTTGAAAATTTGTACTAGTATTGGTTGCACTAGAAAATCAATATTTGAAAAAATATACTAGTCTTGATTGAACTCAGGAAGACCTATGACTATCTCCCTCAAAATCAGCAATGCCTTGTGAAGCAGTGCCCCATTCTCTTGTGCCACAACTTGCAAAAGTTGTCACCGTTATGCATTAAGGCTAGAACAAGTTCACCCTGCAAGTTGTAGAAATTACCTTCTACAACCCCTATTACGTGAGTTGTATCTCAGCTAAAAACCTTCGGCCTCGTGAAAACTTATTGGTTCTTGAACTCCAGTGCAACACCCTTATCCTCCTTAACTGAAACTAGAAGCAAATTCTTTATGAGACCCGAAACAAACAAGACATCATCAAAATTTAAAGTATTATCTAACTCTAGCAAGAAGGAAATAATACAAACTCCTTTTACTAGGATACTTAGCATATTCACCAAGCTCAACCTGAATTGTCGAGTCCTACTTATTTAGACTAGAAAATAATTGTTAAACTAATGTCATATGTTGAGATGCCCTATTATCCACATACCATTCATTCCTTGGAATCACATTGGTAAAAAGGGTAGATACCAATGAGGAATTCTTCTCGAACCTAGAAGCAAACTTGTCTAATTGAATTACTTTTGCTACTTAGTTTTGTTGTTGCTCCCCTTTTCCCTTCTTCTTCTTTAGACACTATAATACATAATAATTGCACTTATGACAAACAAAGCACTTGATATTATTCAAGTCTTTGTTCCCATAGTATAAGGTTGACTCCTTACCTTACCCTTGTTGGGTCCTTTACCTCTACTCTTTTTTTATCAAACAAACACAACTAGCTTCTTATCACAATCCTCCTTGTCAACCGTCAACTCCGTCCAAATCTCCTGCTCAAAACAGTGATCCCGAAGTTCTCTTAAAGTCAAAAAATATTTTCCCGAGTACAAATACCTTTGACAAATGGTTCCTATGAAACTCAGAAACCATCCAATGCCATGTCTACAAACTTATCCTTGTCTACTGCATGTTGATCATGAATATATGTATATTCATCGAGTAACTCATGATTGTATATAATCTCGGCGTCTCTATGGATCTGAGTTTGAATCGCAATATCATCTTCATGTTTATCTTCTAACTTGGAAAAGGCAGAGAATCAAACACCTCCTTCGTCAATTCTTCTCGAATACGAGGGGTCAAATGGTCCATTATGTCATACATGATCATCCACTTGACCTTCATTTCATTTTATTGTGAATTGTCAAGTCTGACAATGTCCTTGACAATATCCCAAAGTTCATTCTCTTTTAGTATAAGTAACTCTCACTTTCCATTCTACAATGTTTGAAGCACCATTCAATATCTTCAAACTATAAGTTTGTGGTTGCCATATTAGAGATCTGTTGTGCAAACTCCTAAATCAATAAAAAAAAAAATAACTTCAAAATTATCTTACCAGTGGTCCTTCCCTACAATAAAAGATTTCACTATTGCAAATCCCTAAAAATCTCAATTAGAGATTATACACTGATACCATATTAGAATATCAAGCTTCAGGTAACTAATATCTTTATGGTCTCAATCAAACAAATAGATTGTTTAATTTAAGTGACAGTGAAATTAAATTTCAGAAAATAGCATCAAACACACATAGCAAAAGCATTAAAAATTAATTTCTCACACACGAGGAATTACTCTTTCAAATCAGTTTTCATTCCTTTGAAATATTAACAAAGCAAAATGCACAAATACCAAAAATTTCCTAACCTGAACTTGCAGTGTACTAGACAACCCAAAACGATAAAAATTGCCCTATGGCCTACTTGGCAGCATGTATGGTATGTTTGTACGGCTATACAGTTATGTACAAATCGCTATCTCATACTACGTGCTGCCCGAGAATGCCTTTTCCTTGGCCGTTTATACTCTTTTATCTCATGTTCAATTGTTCAAGTATGTGTATAAAAGCCTCTACCTTGCCCTATAAAGATAGTTTTAATATAAAAATCTGTTTTTAACGTTTCTTCTAATCTAAGTAATACATGAATATAATTTTTCTAAGAGAGGTTTTGGTATTTTTCTAATCTAAGTAATACATGAATATAATTTTTCGAAGAGAGGTTTTGGTATTTTTCTTGATCAATTTTCCTCAAAAGCTAACAAAAAATTTGAGCAATCGTGAGTTTGAATTGTGTAATCTTTGAGTACTCTAAATGTTTTTTAGGATAATGAATCTATTTATGCATTCATAATTGTATTTTAAATAACAAAAAATCACAAACTCGATGAATTTCAACCAAAAAGAATTTTTCCTTTATCAATTTTGCTCAAAAGCTAACAAAAAATTTGAACAATAGTGAGTTTGAATTGTGTAATCTTTGAGTGTGCTCAAAAGCTAACAAAAAATTTGAACAATAGTGAGTTTGAATTGTGTAATCTTTGAGTGCCCTAAAAGTTTTTTAGGACAATGAATCTATTTAAGCATTCATAATTGTGTTTTAAACCACAACAAAAATTACAAACTCAATAAATTTCAACCAAACAACACATAAAACATCTATTAAATAGAACCAATATTAAAATCAACTACTAATTATAATACTTTCACTTTAACTTCGGTGAATTGAAAAATAATTACAAAATAAAATTATTTTTTTCCAAAAATAAAGTACTTTTGAAAAATTCTTTTTCAAAAATATCTTGAACTATTTTTCACATATTCACACTAAACATGTGCAGAAGTTCCTATCCAAGCTATAATTCTCAACCTTTAACCTTTAAGATAAAATATCTTTCTGAAGAGGATAAGACAGGCCAACTAGACTATTTAACATCCCAGCTGCCATAGCATTTGCTTATTGGATTTCGCAATGGCTATAATCTTCACCTCTTGATCCAGGAGGATCTCGTCAGATCAGTTGGACAGGTGTTTTGTGTCATCGTCAGTGTTCCGTGTCCTCGTCAGCATTCAGTGCAGTTTCGACATAGTTGATTATGGTTCAGGTTATCCAGGTGATGTTTATGGTTTCCATGGTAATGGGTTTGTATCTGGTTGTCGAATTGTGTTCATCGACACTTCCGCCAGGATTTGGTCGATGACATGTGTTTGTCGTTCGCCTCGCAGGATTTGGGTTTTGTCGTCCACTCGCAGGTTGATCATCGACATGGGTGTGTCGTTCGTTGCAGAGGTTCAATATGGTTCGTTGTCAGGTTGACGTCACAAATGTCACTTTGTCAACAACATGTATTTGGTGAATGTCACTTTGCAACATTTAGTTGTAAAAGGGTTTTCTCATGTAAAAACCCTAATGACTAAACCTAAACCTAGAACCTAAATGCAACATCAAAATACATTAAAAACCTAAAGCCTAAAACCCTAGTCCTAAATCTATACATGACAATGTATTAAAACCTATGCTAAAACCATCAAAACCTAAGTCCTACCTATCGCATTCAAACTATGTAATAAAACCCTAAGCCTAAGTCCTAACCCTAGCATAATACACTCTCGGCCTATGTTAACAAACATTACATTACAATACAAATAATAATACACAGCCCTAACCGCGGAGGCAAACTGTGTCGGAGAAGGCCACAAGTGAACGTTGCATCGACAGACCGTCACGGTCTTTGTAGCCGCAGTCCAAACCACAGAGGGTTAGCAGACCGCAGCGGAATTTATAGGCACATGTGAACGGAGGCAATGCTAGTTAGCGGAGAGTTCACCATCAATCACCAGAAACTGTTAACATGTGACAAGTTTGGAGTTCACCATCAACAAAATTGTCACCAAAACCGTCGGGGAAGACCGCAGAGGCGGCAGCGGCTGGTTAGGCCGTCGCCTGCCACATGTAACCGTTCCACACCTCCGCCCGGTTAACCTGACCGCCAACGGTTTCAACTTATCACAATGTTTATTTTTGGGTTTTATATGGTTTGTTTGTTCGAAACTAATCCCTCCACCATGTAATCTAATCCTAGGTGTTCTCTTACAACAAGACCGAGACAAACCACCCCTAAGGCAATGCTAGTTAGCGGAGAGTTCACCGCAGCATCAAACAATCACCGGAAACTGTTAACATGTGACAAGTTTGGAGTTCACCATCAGCAAAACTGTCACCGGAACCGTCGGGGAAGACCGCAGAGGTGGCAGCGGTTGGTTAGGCCGCCGCCAATCACATGTAACGGTTCCAAACCTCCGCCCATTTAACCTGACCACCAGCGGTTTCAACTTATCATAATGTTTATTTTTGGGTTTTATATGGTTTGTTTGTTCGAAACTAATCCCTCCACCATGTAATCTAATCCTAGGTGTCCTCTTACAACAAGACCGAGACAAACCACCCGAGTGCAGCAAATCCATGCCATGATTAGCCAAAGGAGGTTTTGATGCGCCTGCAGGCCTATAAGAGGCGGTTTTTCTTCATTGATCAGGAGGAGAGTGGTTTTGATTTTTGTTTGCAGATTCTGGAGGTCATAGGCAGTTTTGTTTTCAGTGTAACAGGGGCATCCGAAGTCGGAATTGGGAACCGTGATAGGTGTTGGAAACTTGGTTCAAGAGCTTCTTTTTGACAGTGATCAGAAGTGCCTGCGTGCAGATTCAATCTCCTCTATTCTTTGTGTAATCAAACTCCTTGGTTTCAATCCTAATAAAGCAGTCGCCCATCTTGAAAGCAGACCCGGAGACGTAGTCCATTAGGGACAAACTCCATAATCAACTTTGTTGTCTGGTATCATTGTGTTTTTATTGTTTTCACTTCTGTTGTGCATCTTTATTATGTTTAATCAGTTGTCGTAAAGTCTTATTCTCAAGTAGTTTTCCTCGTTTTCCAAACTTTCAGCAAACATTCAATTCATTAATGGCTAATCAATTCTACATCATTTTAATAAATGATCATTTCAGATCACCTCTATTTCGTTCGGTCAAGGTTCACCTGCTTGGGCCTACCCTCAACCCCTGGAAAGAAAACCCGATGACCAGCAAGACACTGGTTCTCTTCCCACTATCGAATGCAGACTTAGTGTGTGGATACGCTTCACGATGCTAATGTGAATACGCATCTCGTCGAAATACTCAATCGGGTCATGGAAGACCGTGTATGGCCTAAAAAAAATATCATAAAAGTGTGCTTCAAAATCTTGAAACTAAAAATTTTAAGCCATCGAATGCAATTTCTAATAAACTAGTCACGTCCTTAAACTGCTATAGGAGGGGAGCAGTAGCACAAGTACTATATCAGAACACAGCATCCAATCTTCTATATGCTATGGTGCACACTAGGTTAAATGTTGCATCAGTATAGCAAGTGCATGGTCCAACTAAAACTTTACAATGAAACAGATCCTGTAATATCTCAGGAGAACAGTGGACTATGGTATAGCTTTATCGAGTGCAAATGCCAAGCAACTATAATTCACAATGCAACAAAACAATGATTGGTTTGCCCATATCGACAGTAGGATGTATACTTCTACTTGGAAACTGGGAAATCTTGGAGTACCAAGAAGCAGTCAGCTGTAGCTCTATCGAGCACATAAGCAGACCACATATCAATCATACAAGCAGCAAAAGAATTGGTGTTGCCGAAGAGATTACTAGCAAATATTAGAGAAGAGACAAGTGGTTTTGCATTGTAATAATGAGAGCTGCATAAAACTGATGAAAAACAAAACAAAAGTTATGCATAAAGTCATCGAAAATCAAAACACAAACATCCTGCACGACTTTGTGAGAAGAGGTTGCCAAAAGAGAAATCGAGCTTCGCTTCTGTGTTTTACAAAACATAGTACCTGATATATTTACAAGACACTTATGCCAAGTTTCAGTAGAGTCAAATTGGAAGTAAAGGACTGCTTAGCAATAAATACAAGCTATAAGTATGAGCGTTAGGTGGAAAGCCTGCCTCTAACTTTGTGTATACATAGGGCTCCAACTGTCCATTAATGCCTGCATGGACAACTGTTAGAAACATTTTTAACGTTGCAACCATTCTCTTATATATTTATACTGGACCGTAAAAACCATTAAACACCAATACATCGATCCTTTTGAACTTTCAAGTGAAAAGTAATGGTTTTGCCTTAATCTGCTACTGTGCAGCCAAGGTATGGTGTGTATTTTTGAATGCAATGGGACCATAGCAGAAGTTCAGCTTTACAGGATAATAATAGAGGAGATTCACATTAAGCTATAACTTTGTCCATAATATAATAGGCACTATCTGCCATGATACTGCTCCTGCAACACCCACACAATATTGCCGGACAGTAGCTAATTACACCAAATGTCTGAACTTCCAAGTCATAACATCAAAGATTTTCAGTCTTCTTAAATCTGGTCTTACTAAAGCAGGTCATATCATTAGAAAAAGTTTCCAAATACCTTTTATGATGTCACGTTACAGCTGATAATCAACCTCCATATCTGTCTCAAAGAAGTAAATAAAAATGGCATAATTACAGCAGCAGCAGCAAACACTGTACACACTGATTAAGCCATTCATGTATATCTCAAGAGCATAGGGCAATTAATCTACATCTTCCAGCAAAACAAGAGAAACACACAGGGAAGATATAAACATAGAATGGTTTAGATGCTCATTGATCATGTGTAAAGTGAAACCCTTCATTCTCTTACCTCGATGTACATAAAGCTGTCATACCAAAAGTGTAACCATCAATAAGATGAACCTCGAATAATTCTAAACTCTAACCATGAACTTGAAAATTTAACTAGAACACCAATTGCACCATAGTGTCCATGCATTTGACATGTGGACAATTCCTCTGGCCTCTATCAACACCATAGCACTTAAAAGTGAAACTGTGTTTCACGCAGAGGCTGAAGTGCACCGTTAATAAATCCTTTCAAATACGGAATTTTAAATATTGTATACCCTTGTACGTACAAACATATGAATTATCGATCATAAGGAAAGTCACTGTCATTTTCAGTCACTTTGAAGGGCTGAGGATGTTTCTCTGTGCAGTATAAATTCCACATCTTAAAATAGGCCCTCTCAAGATTCCGTACCTGTCTCACAGCCGAAATAGGGAAAATATCATGAACAAATCACATTGAAGAGGATCTGAGAAGAGTCCGACTTTATTCCACATATAACTAATCATGGAAGGATAATACTCACCCAACGAACAGTGTCAAATAATGGACATGTCATCCGTGCTGATTTGATTTTAGCAGTCAAAGCTTGACATTTTGCAGGATTTTGGGCAAGACTAACAGCCTTCTCTTCATACTCTTGCATACTGTAACCAGAAAGTCAATGTTATATAAAACATGATCGTTCCATTTCAATAACCTAACAAACAAGTATTTACAGCAATATGTACTTCAGTGAACCCTACGAACAAGAATACAAGAAAATACCTGTTCACAACCATCTCTTCTCCGAAACCAGTAGCATAACAGAGAGAACCTGCCACTCGTGTGGCCATTTTCTCAAGTGGAAGAGTTATAATAGGAACACCAGCCCAGAGCACATCGGTGCCAGTGGTATGTGCATTACATAATGGCCTGTGGAGGAAATTTTTCCAGCAAAGTTTTATATTACCTTGCCCAGATTATAAGTTTAACAAGATTTAAGGGAAAAAAAACAGAGAGACGACATTGAATAATAAGAGCCTCTGAAAATATAATTACTTACGTATCAAGGCACACATCAGCCAATGAGCTACGGCGTATATGCTCACTCTTGGCTGCAACATCTGTGAATATAATCTGGTCAGGTCTGACACCCTGTGCAGCAGCAACTGGAAAAAAAAAAGAAAAAAAACACTTAAGATTACCTCCAATCACAGCCAACATTTAGATAACACAAAATATATATTTCTCTTTCTAGTTTGATTTAGCTTCCCAAGAATAGATTGTGAAAAGCTTCACCCACAGGCTTGCAATCTACTTTCTCCTGCAGCAGGAAATCTCAGAAGCCACAGAGCACTATTTGGTGCACGTTTCAGAATATTGCACCTGCATTAAGGAAAGTAGTTTAGTATATATGTATGCAGGAAGAGGAACAGGGTATAGGTAGGTCAATTGTGTTTATAAGACTGGCACAGCGGCAGATATCCATACCACCTAGAAATATAGAATCAAAAATTTTAAGGAAAACCGATCTTTGAGAAGTCCATAATAAGTCTCTCCAATGAAAAAAAAGTTACAGGCAACTTAACCTTTTTCCAAATACATTTTGTGCTGAATGTACTGACTCAGAATTCATCACGAAGAAACTACCATATCACCATGAAAAGCTCAGTATTCATCACGAAGAAACTACCATATCACCATGAAAACATACCATGTTATGAATATATCGGGATTTATTTTGTAAAGCTGATTAAAGCAGGCAAACAAAAATTTGTCTTCCGGTAGTCCATAATCTAAACGCTTTGGATGGCACGCAGGATCTAAAACATCTTGATTTTTCTGGAAAAAAGTTACAACAGAAATTAGGTTTGCCACTCATGCCATATTTCCATTCAAGACCAGGAAAACATTTAATTTCACTTACCTGCTTGTAATCATTCACAAAATAACAATGTGGCATATGTACAAGCTTCTCAGAATAGATATGTGATAAATGTGTAGGTGAAACAAACTGCATGCAACATGTGTGCTTCATTAAAACATAATATACTAAAACTCTCATTTGTTAACAAAAAACCATCTTATAGAAACCAACCATATAACTACTCACATCATTTAAATTTTACCTCGTCTGTCACTAAATAGTCAATATAATTGGCACCAGTGGTTCCAGGAAAGCCCATATATGAAACTTGAATGGGGGCTGGTTTCATTGCAAAAATTTCATTCCGAGCACCCTGCAAATTTGCTTGGAGTATAAGAGCATTATAGTTGGTATTGAGTCATGTATGGT
The DNA here is from genome assembly GCA_031772625.1 of Pinus tabuliformis. Classification (NCBI taxonomy): domain Eukaryota; kingdom Viridiplantae; phylum Streptophyta; class Pinopsida; order Pinales; family Pinaceae; genus Pinus; species Pinus tabuliformis. Next base: position 911,117,235 of record CM062818.1, on the reverse strand, counting down.
CTCAGAAACAGAAAACGCATTAAAACCTGACATAAGCCTCAATATCAATAAAATAAATTCCAGACTATTTTTACCTTCGTATACCCATTCAAGTTGATAAGAATTTGAATATGAGCTTCAGATATCATCCGTGCAATCACATCAGATGAAAGGGAAGAAACATCAATGAAGTGTTCTACCTCTGATTGTATACGCTGTCTCCACTCACTGCCATCACTCTGACTCAATGCATAGCAAAATACCTGTGCACAATCAACACAATGATCTTAGATTGTAACATAGAATTAGATTATGCTCAAAGAGATAATGGTACACTTAATTACAATTAGTAAACCATAAAAAAGGTCCATACCTCAATGTGCTCTTGATTATGCATACCAAAAACAGAGCCCATGAGGTGTGAAAGTGGGTGGTTACCAAAATCACTGCTGACATACCTAAACAACAAAGAAACAAAATGAAAAAGAATTAGCATATACATAAAACCAGATAAGCAGTACAAATATAAAATCGAAAGGACTTAAAATTTTATAAAAATTATTAAAACAAAAAGACAAGAACATAAAAGCATACCCCACCCTAAGCCTGCCGCTGCCACCCTCACCTTTCACAGGCAAACAAGGAGGGTGTACAAAAGACTGAGGTCCAAAACGAGATGCAACAAGAAGACAATGCTCTGCATATTTCCGACTGTACAGATACAATATGCCTCAATGACAGATTTAAACATGTACGTGTTACTACGTGCTCCTAAAAAATAAGTACAAGATGATACTATGAAAAACCGTAAATTAATTAACTATATTATAGCAGTAATTTGTGGAGGCTAAACTTCAATTAACACAATAAAGACAACAAAGAGTTAGAGCATTTGCCCTTACTATCAAAAGTGATGCCAACAGCAAACCAGGTGAGCTGCTGCCAACATCACTTGGTTCTACAATCTATGCCTTGTACCGTAAAAAATGGACAAAAGCAAATCATGCCCAAAAACAAGTCCACAATATGCACCTGATTTCTAAAGTCAACACTGGTTCAAAGGGATAAGCGATTGCATGAAATGGCTGCACGCTTGGAAGAACTGACATCTACCATTAACAATAACACATGCATGCCTGGAAAGTTAGACAAAGCATCATAATAATTCTTAGCATACAGTAATAACTGGAAATAAAAAAACATGGTGCACACCTTTATCTGCCGCCTTACAATTGTCTCAACTTCAACAAACTTACTGTCACGGTCCTCCCAATCACATACACACTAAAAATGCAAATGTTTGAATCAGTAATTTAATAATTTCAAAAATCACAGCAGACAACTGTCATTCCCATTCAACAAATTTTCACAAACATGTAATTAATTATTAAATAGGCAGAAAGGTAAAGTAAGCTACATCATAATAAACAAACTGGACATTGTTCAGAAAGGTAGCATTTCTTCAGAGATCATTATCTATCTGGGAACAACAAAAATCAGTACATGTTATCACAAGTTACCATTAAATTCACACTAGTTTCTGAAACATACTAACGGCCTAGATCTGCAGCGCAGATAACCCTTTTTTTTCAACTTTGCAACCTCCATTACCTGCATTGCTGCTTTTCACCATGTTACAATTTTCTCACTTTTACATCCAACCATGGCTCTCTATTTGTCTCCACATTTATGTCAATCTTCTAATGATTATTAATATCGTGTTCTTTAAAAATCCGTATATTTACATTACTACATTTGGTGACAAGTACTAACTTCTAAGTTATAATCAAAGATTATACCTGCAAAGTGTGCAGCAGGTTGCAGATTGCTTCTGGAAAATCAGGACGCAGTAACAAAGCTTGCTTGTAACACTTAATAGCAGCTTCAACAAGACCACTGCAAAAGAAAGGTTTTTAATTTTACCCCAAATATTCAGTGGCAACTTCTCTAACAGAATAGAACTGTTTTGAATAGGATAATTTACACAGCACCTATCCTTGTAGGCTGAAGCAAGGTTGGCATGACCTTCTGCCATGGCAGGCCTGATTGTTACTGCACGTATATAATCTTGTATTGCTTCATTAACTCGGCCCATCTCTTTAAGTGTATTGCCCCTATTAACAAGACCATCAGCTGCCGTAGGATCTATACGGAGAACTTCATTGTAACAAGCAATTGCTTCCATGTAATGACCCTGCCAATATCAATTTGTTCACTTGGAGAGAGAACCAAGAACAACTTAATATGCCCACCCAAGTCTACTTGCATACTCCAAAAAATAAACTAAAATTGTACCAGGTAGAAATTTTCTATATTATGCATATAGTCTACCTGCTGTTTGTATATTGTTGCCAAATTGCTATATGGAGCAGACAAACCAGTTGTAACTGCTATCGTCGCTTTATAGAAGTTTGCAGCCATATTCATCATATTCCTGAAAGACAATGACAAAAAAAATTGCATTCTGACCAATATATAATACCGGGAACTCTCCTTCAAATTACACCAAGAGCCCCTTTCCATAGGTAATGTGATAGGAAACTTAAAAGGCTAAGCCAAAACTATCTAGACATCAATAATAAACTAATTGTTGTTTTATATTACCATTCCATATAAATATTCCCAAGGTTTGTAAGAGCCTGAGGATGGTTTGTCTGAAGTTGAAGGCAGGACTGCAAAAATGGACAGACATAAGGGAAATGCTGAGTGAAACAAGCACAAGGCAACACAACTATTTCATAACATTATCCTAATGCTATAAACGAGTATCCTTAGAGGTTTTATGAACTTAAAAAATAATCATTCACTGTTTACATTTTAAAAAACTGTACACCCATACACCCATACTTGTGGAAAACAATGCTTATTCTATAAAACAGTAGCACAAGTTGGAACCTGGTAACAAGAAATTGCTTCTTCCACTCTCCCAGCATCTTTCAGTGCATTGCCCTACATTTAGGGAACAATCTAGATAAGTCAAGGCAGCCACAAACCGCAAACCAGTATTGCCAGGCATAACACTTATTCATAGTCAACTAATTCATTAAATTGTGATAACCTTGAAATAGTATAGAGGCACAATCCAGATACGTCAAAGCAGTCACAAGCTGCAAATTAGAATTGCCAGGCATAACACCTATTTGTAGTCAATTCATAAACCGTGACAAACTTGAGATGTTATATCGACAAATTGCTTCAAATGCATAGAGGCAACATGAACTCACCAGGTTATTGTATGCCTCCAAAAAAGTGGAGTCCAGGATAATAGCTTGTTTGTAATGTGCTATTGCCAAATCCAATTGACCTTGTTCATAAAAAACACTGGCTAAATTCCCTACACAATCATAGCATAGACGGCAACTCCCTGTCAACTTTGATAACCATCACAAAATTTGTACCTCAATACAGTTGTCAGCACCAGTGTTTAATATCCCTTTATGCAAATATTATAAAATTAAATTTTGTATAAGTGCATGCTAATTACTATAAACCATCAGCCTGCACAAAAGAAACTTTTGAACTGCAACAATGGACTGTTTTCAAAAACTTAAGCCCTCAATACACAGCAGGTTCAATATCTGTATACCATGTGAATTAAAAACCCAAACCCAAATTGAAAAACACAAGCCAACATGTCAAAACATGAAATATCTAATGTTTGTTTAACAGCCTTACCAAAGGCAATTGCATAGTCAGGACGCAATTGGATTGCTCGTTGATAGCACAAAATTGCATCTTGAGGCCTTCCCACAGCCTAATAAAGAATAGAATTAAAACATTATTTACAATCCCATGGCAAAAGGATCCAAAGAAAATTTTGTTGTATACTCTAAATAAAATACAATAATGGGCTTACCTTCAATACATTTCCTTGGTTCAAATGAGCATCTGCAAAATTGGGCTTCAACCTGATTGCCTCCTGAAAAAGAAGCATGATAAATCATTTCAAGTCGACAATAAAAGTATATTTCTGAGGCTTCAGTGCACAACTGTAAAGACTCGAGAGTTGTACCTGTTGGAAAATGTAACTAGGTCCGGTCTTCATTTAATGTATTCGAGTCATCTTGTAATGTACTTGTCAATCGAATAAAGAAAAGAATTTTTATTATTATTTTTGTGACTTATTAAAGCATGGGTTTCATGCTTGGGTCACCATGTTTTAGGTCAAAATACCCATTGAGGACTTCTTGGATTTGTTCTAAGTCAATAAAGTCATTGTACTTTTAAAGAGACCCCTCTTGGGCTTTTGAATTATGTAAAAAGGTTAAGTATTGAGTCAAATGTAATTTATGTATCTTCCACATCAATTTGGCCTAAGGACATCAATTCAACCTCCCTTGAAGCCTATAAATAGAAGCAAGTCGAATTCATTTGATGCATCTCATCTCAAGCTAGTTTGATATCTCTAAGGAAGCCGGAGAAGTGTGAAGTGGGTCTAAAGAAGCCAAAAGAAGTGCAAGTTGGGTGGAGTCTAAGGAGAAGAAGAAAACACAATTTTGGTGCCTCTCTCTCTCTCTGTTTCGTGCCCTAGTTTGGGAGATCGAAGTCTTCCAAACTTCGCTGATGCCGAAAGCTACCTAGTGCTGGAAGCTGCTACATAGTCAAAGTTGCTGGTAAGGAGGTCGAAGATCTGGGACGCTGACTTGGTGTGGAGGGAAGGTTTGGTCTTTCTCTAGAGTGAAGAGTCTCAAAGAATACTATTGAAAGGAAGAGAGTTTTGACTAGGTTTTCCCTAGAGGGCGGTTTTGCCCTGGCATAGTGCCTACCTAAGTTGCAGGAAACGTTGGAGAAGGGTTCGTTTCTGGCTGGAAATGAAACGGAAACGAGGAAACTCGTACAGTACGACCTGGAAACTCGTTTCCAGCCGTACTGACCCATTTCTCGAGCAAGAAACGTGGCCAGTACGGCCTGAAACGTGTTTCCAGGCTGTACGGTGGAGTTTCCTATTCTAACTTGACTTTTTCTTTTTTCTTTTTTTTTCTTTTTTTAGCTTCTAATTTTTTATTGGGCGACTAAAATATCTTCTGGATGCTTCTAGATGCCTCTCAAGTTATAAAAAAGAGGATTTTTTGAGTGGGGCAGCCTAGTGTTCAAGCCTATGGCCCTAGTGTTGATATGAAATGACTCAGGATGTTTGAGAGTGGTTTCGCCCTCATTGGATTTCATATGGAGAAAGTAGAATTTTAGATCTCACTCAAAATCCAGCAGACTTATATGTTTTTCAGGATTTCATGACTGGGGGGATTGCAATGTTTCCATTGGATTTTGTCATGTACTAGGGTATGGAACTTGTATTTAATCAAGAGAACCAAGCCCTATGCAGTGGAGACTCCCAATAATTAAGAGCACGTAGGGTACTAGGGTATGGAACTTGTATTTAATCAAGAGCACTAAGGTCATTCGACTATGTAGGAGGAGACTCCCAATCATGCACGAGACAAGAAATTAGAAATTTCTTGTGGATGATTATGTATATTGTTATTTTCATTATGTGATCATTCATGAGTAATTATGATGTAAATTTAGAGACTTATAGTTTATGCATTCACAATTGACAATTTTATCATAATGTAATAAATTAGAATGTATCATATATGCTTTATGATTGCACATATTTCTTAAATGTCCTATATATATATATATATATATATATATATATATATATTGTGTTTCCCCGTTTCCAAAATTTGGGGGGTCACGTTTCGTACCCGTGCCCGTTTCGTGCAACTTAGGACTGCCTACATATAGTGTCCATTGTTTTATATGCTATTGCTTTGGTAATTGCTTGATGAACTAAAAGAAAGAAGATATAAAGAATCATAATAACAAATCAAAAACATCACAAGTAATTATCAAGAATAAGAAAATCTTTCTGCCTTTCTGATTTTCCAACAGTACCAGTGAACTCAAATCTTGCAAGCAGTAAACAGCTACAATGTGTGAAAATCATATGATACTCCAACAGCACAGCAAGTATACCTCCAAAAAAGTGAATGAAAGATTACCTTATAATATGCAAGGGCTTTCTGGAAATCCCCTGCTTCCATAAACAGGCCAGCCAAGTTTGACCATGCAATCGCAAAATTTGGTTGTATTCGCAATGCCTCCAAATAGCACAAGTATGCCTGCACGGATTTCAGTCATTATGCCACAAGACATGCACTTCTCACAAATGCAATCCCCTCAGTTCAGAGCATAGAATGAAATCTGTAGGCATTTAGAAACAATAAAAACAATCCTTTCACATGGAAAATAGAGTGCTTAAAAATTCAATTGCTTCTCTGTGGTGCTAGCTTACAAAGTTGGGAAAAAAACATATAATTTGTCGAGTCTGGTCTGTTCGTTTTGTTTAATTGAACTGCTGGATTGGAGAAGAAAAAGAACAGATATGTTGGTAGGATCAGTTGATTGAATGGTAGGAAAGCATTGGAGATTCAGTATTAAGCTCAGAACCTCCATCATTCAACGTCCACATGCGTAGGCTGGAACTAGACCGCATCCTAGAGGGCTTCATATAAGCTGCAGTTTACTCAGGGAAGAAAAGTATCATGGCTGGACATGCCCAAGGGGTTACACTTATTGATAACCATATAGTGAATTAGAAAACTTAAACATCTGTTTTGTGGAAACATAAGATGCAAGCAATGTTATGAAAATTTGTGGGAAGTTCTAACTAGAATATAAAAAAGACCAGTCCAGCAGGCAGAGGTAGAGCGAGCTTAGATAGCAGGTTCATTCCAGCAGATATCTTTTGTTGACAGCTCAGGTGCACCAATCATGGAAACGAGAGTGTTCTTAAAAAATGGATATGGCAAGTAAATACCACCACAAAGATTTTAGGAGAATGGGAAACAAGGTATTTGAAAAAATACAAGTAACATAAGTATTTCAAAAGATAGATTTAGCAAATTATCAGGAAAACCCAAATGAAATGATCAAGAAAATTAAAATCATATAAATGAAATTTAGTAAAAAAACTTGCGTCTGTTTAACTCCCATATATGATAACATAGTGCAAATCCATACATATTAGGTTACATGTGCCAAAATACAGTATGAGCTACACTGGGATCCCAAATTCATCAACCCAAACATCATCTGCATCAAGAAAAGTTTGAGGACTGAAAGAGAGCAGAGATTTTTTTTTATAGGAAATGAAGGGGACTTACGGTTCAAGAATCTTCCTTTTCAATCCAGTGAAAAATTGTTAACTAACAAATTACGAATGCTAATAAGCATTTTTTGCTATTTAATTTTTCTTTTTCTTTTTTTTGGAGTTGTATGGAGCCTACAAGGCTTGAATCATGCATTTTCAGTCTGAAACATTCAACTGCAGGCCTGGAATGTCATAGAAATGCCCTGAAACCTATTTTGGGAAATGCACCCAAAATGCTTCAAAGCATTTCCCATGCGTACATAACGCATTTCCAAATACAGAAACACTGGGTGTGGTAACTGGTTTGGGGGATGGGAAGGGGGTTGAGATAATGAAGCACTTACAACTTTTGCATTCTCAGTTGTAGATAACATACATTCAAGATATACAGCATGCCCATGAAGCTTGGAAAAACTTCAGAGTCTGTGTGAAACCCCTAATGGGACCAGAATTTTGTATTTAAAAGTGTTGCCAATATCACGATATTATTGTGTGTTGAAATATGTAACTAGGTTCAGTCTTCATAATGACATGTGTAATCATGATTTTATGTAATTAATGTAAAGAAGGAAAATAAAATTATTTTACGCTTGAGTCATGGGTTTCATGCTCAAGGAATTTTATTTTATAGATAAACCTCCCATTGTGAGCTATTAGGTTTGATCATTAAGTCATAAAGTCAATTGAGTCTTTTTCATGTATGAAAGACCCTTCTTGGGCATGTTACATATTTACTTAAGTCATTGTAAGAGTCAAAAAACCCTCCAAGACCAAGTCCAAGAGCATCAAACAAGTCGGCCTTCAAATAAAGCTTTAAGTCCACTCCAAGTTAACATGTCCGCCTAGGAACAAGTCAACTCTGCCTACAAGCATGAGGAAGAAGTCTATACATAGAGACTCGACCTCACTTGAAGATTCATTCATTCATTCATTTGAAATAGAAGATCAAGTGCGAGAAACACAAGAAGAGGAGCCTCTCATCAAATAAAGAATGGAGAAGAAGGAGCCGAAGTGATTTTGATCTATTTTGGGGCAAATACCTCTCACACATGTGAAGAAGATTAATACCATCTGCTGCAGAAGAAGCAGAGTTATCACGATCATCCTAGGAAGCCGAATCAAGGAAGAAACTAAGTCAATTATCAAGCCGAATTGCAGAAGAAGGAGATACTATCCAAGCGAGAAGGAAATCAAGGGATAAAATCATTGTTTGTCCCTCACACATGCTGCAACTAGGGTTTCTGAAGAGGCCGAGAATTGCAGGTCTGTGTCAATAGGCTGAAATCTGAAGAGAAGTTGAGATCCATGGTAACGCAATTAGTTTGCAACTAGGATTTCTGAAGAGGCCGAGAATTGCAGGTCTGTGTCAATAGGCCGAAATCTGAAAAGAAGTCGAGATCTATGGTAAAGCAATCAGTTTGACTAGTGTTGACTCAAGGAAGAAGAATTGTTTCAAGGAAGTCTTGTGACTTGGTCTTGGAGAGGTTGTTAGGTCAAGGGTCTTGGTCTTGGAATTCACTACTTGAAGATTCTATAAGAAGAATAATTCGTGTGGGTTTTCCTCTCAAGTTGGAGAGGTTTTGGCCCTCGCTCATCGCCTTCATCTTGTGTCCCTTATCTCATTTTTGTTCATGTTTTGATAGTTGTTTGATGAAAAGAACACTATAATAATCAAGCTAAAGGAGAACCTAATCAAGAGAAGTATAAAGTATTCACAATCAGTTATCATCTCTAGAGAAATCACTTCTTGTCTCTACCCTAGATTTCTCAACATGGTATCAGAGCTAAGGTGACAAATCAAGGAAGGCCAACTCAACAAAGGAAACTCAAGCACTCGAAGACCAAAGCTGTAAGGCATCAAGAATCAAGAAGATCCTCTCATCTCCAAAGCATTTTGAAGAAAAAGGCTACATCATCATCATGAAGAAGTGTCAAAACCCTAGATCAAACAAAGAAGTCCTCAGTTAAAGTATTATTGGGATCCTCGCTCAAATCATAATCTCAAGGAGACCTCAAAAGACCCTAATTGAAGAAATCATAAAATCAAAGCATCTTGAAGTATTTTCATCCGAGGGAAGCAAGAAGAAAGGAGTTGTTGGCATTATCAAAGAATTCAAGGTGAGCTCCCTCCCTTTGGAGTCAAAGATCACTTTTGAAAAAAACCATCTTCATCAAGGAGAAGTTTTCTATTATCTATATCATCATCAAATTCAAGAAGGTAGCAAGTTGAAGGAGAAATCTTCACAAATAAGTATATTTATGTCTACATTTGAATCTGTCAAAATGTCTTTTTGCAAGAGATGGAACAAATTGGTTGGGGCTTCAAATTTTCTTGCATGGAAAAAAAGGACAGATCTGAACCTCATAGAAAATGAGGTCATGGAACATGTTAAAGGCTCAATCACCAAACCTCCAAAAGAAGATGCTCAAGCATTTGCAAGGTATATGAAAGGGGAAGTAAGGGCTCAAAGGAATCTCATAGAATCCATCAAGGATCTCCTCATTCCCTATGTATCTAATCTTGAAACATCAAAAGAAATATATGACAAATTAGTAGAGTTGTTTCCCGTAAGCATTGCAAGAGAAGTAATCCCATTAAGACAAGAACTCTATAAGATGAAAATATCCAAAGAAGAAGGAATAACCTCACACTTTATGAGGATATCTGAAATAAGAGATCAACTACAAGATTTGGGAGAGATAATGTCTGACAAGGAGATGACTAGCATAGTACTAAATGCACTGCCAGAGGAATTGGGTAACTTTACATCAAGCATTTATGGGAAGAAGGAAGCCACTCCATTCAAGGATCTATTGTCATGATGCAAAATTGAAGAAACTAGCTTGAAGGCAAAATCTGATGTAGGATCAAATGAGAAAAATCAAGCATATGCTACTACGACAAAGAGAAAAGGGAAATTTGGAAAATTTGGTCCGCAAAAAAGAAAGAAGAATATGGCAAAAGTTCAATGCTATGGATGTCAAGAATATGAGCACTACAAGAGAGATTGTCCTAAACTCAAGAAGGACAACAACAAAAGAGGAAGGGAAGAAGCCCATATCACTGAAGAAGTAGAGGAAGTTGAAAAGAAGAAATCCAAGAAAGAGGAAGTAAAAGATCTCTACTATGATTGAGATAGTCTTCCTCACCTAGTTCTTTTCAAGTTTCTATTTTCAAAGTTTTCTGTTGTATAGCTATCATGGTAGGAATTACTAGGAAGCATGATAGGATGCATCGTGGCATCATAGAAGCATACGATTGAAAGCAAGAGCTCATAACATTATCTTAGAGAAGCATGAAAGATAGCTGAAATAAAGTCTATGGCAACCACCTATAGAAGGATGTAGCTCTTGTTAACCTCATTAGAAGCATAAGTAGTACTTATGGAAAGAGGAAAGCCATCTAGGATAAAGCTCATCATACATCATTCAAGAGAGGCATTTGCAAGATGAGGATGATCATGATCCTCTGCTAGAATCTTAATTAGAAGATTCACCAATTGAAAGAAGCAAGTGTTTCATCAAGAATTCCAACTTGTAGGGATTCATTGGATGATGGTACAATGTCAAAAGAAGTGAAGTAGGTCAAGGGATTGAAGTTCTTTCAATCAAGGAAGCCACCGAAGGAAGTCTAGATAACCAAAAGAAAAAGATGAGGTATGTATGCTTGTATTTCGATAAAACTGAATCATGTCATATAATTGCAGATAGCATGGATAAAAAAATCTCTACCTCATGAGCATGATCAAAAGAAAAGGATCTCCTCCTTTGGAAGAAGGCATGAAGCCATGGTTCACATATTGTCTAAGATGAAATCAATATAATAAGTCCTCATATGGAATATGAGCTGGTTGACAAAAATAAAGGAACTATGCATGGAAGTTCCTAGGATGTGAAGAAGGTAAGGAAACATCATGAAAAATGCAACTATGAAGGCAATCAACATCCAAGGACTAAGAGTTTTGACTATGATATCTCCATAGGAAAGATATGAAGAATCTGATGAAGTTTCAAAAAGAAAGAGATCCTCGACATCGTATATCTTGTTGGAGATGTGTCAATATGTATGCAGGATGTTGATGCAAACAAAGAGATGTCATGATGAATGACCATCACAAAAGGTAGTTTTGACTTAAATGTTCATTTTCTAATTTTGAACAATATCCGGATGGGCTAATGCAGGGTTATCAAGGGAGAAGTTGTAGATGTCATCTACAACAGAAATGGTAGGATGAAAGATCCTAAAGGAAACATGACATGAATAAGGTAGCAAGGCATGAAGGAAGGCGAGATATGGAATAATGGATCACTTTCCGTTGAAAAGAAGGATGATATGACTAACATGATTCAAGAATGAAAGTGATGGATGTTTTGTGTCCTACAAGAAGTCCCAAAAAGATGTAGGCTCCATAACATAGAAGAAATTAATGACATCAAACGAAGGAGGTCCTACAAGCAAATGTTAATCCCATGATCTCCACCTAAAAATTTGTTGGAAGCAAGTCCTTGATTAAGAGGGAGCCTAGGTACATTCCTTTTATAGGAATGGGTGCATTCCATCAATGGAATGGGTATATCCTCCCTAGTTGAGAGGGAGAGATAGACACATCATTCTTGTCTTCACCTGGGAAGATAGAATGGAGGATTGGGTAAGCATATGGTATCGGATACTCTTTGAGGATGTGTCAAGGCATCCAAGATAAGAGTAGTCGCAGAGGCCTGATATTCTTTGAGCACTGGGAATCCAAGATAAGAAGTCCTAGTGGAACATACTCTGAGAGAACCCGGGTGGGGTATGTTCCGAGAGAGACAATGATGAGGGTGTCTATAAATCATTGGTCTCGCCAGCATTGTGCTCTAATATTTTGGAGAGATAGAGCAGTTAGTCAAGGCCTTGCTATGGGCCAATGTTGTATGATATGATGCTAAACAAATGGGTTACCAATCCAACTCATCTTATACGAATTCTTCAGACTGAGAATGTCCAAGTACATTGTATGGATTACGAATACCTCCCTAGTTGAGAGGGAGTGTTGAAATATGTAACTAGTTCGTTCTTCATAATGACGTGTAATCATGATTTTATGTAATTAATGTAAAGGAAAATAAAATTATTTTATTCTTGAATCATGGGTTTCATGCTCAAGGAATTTTATTATATAGATAAATCTCCCATTGTAAGCTATTAGGTTTGGTCATTAAGTCATAAAGTCAATAGAGTCTTTGTCATGTATGAGAGAACCTTCTTGGGCATGTTACATATCTATTTAAGTCATTGTAAGAGTCAAAAGACTCTCCAAGACCAAGTCCAAGAGCATCAAAAAAGTCAGCCTTCATATGAAGCAATAAGTCCACTCCAAGTTAACACGTAGGCCTAGGATCAAGTCAAGTCGGCCTACAAGCATGATGAAGAAGTCTATATATAGGGACTCGACCTCACATGAAGATTCATTCATTCATTTATTCATTCATCTGAAATAGAAGATCAAGTGCGAGAAACACAAGAAGAGGAGCCTCTCATCAAGTGAAGAAGGGAGAAGAAGGAGCCGAAGTGATTTTGATCTGTTTTGGGGCAAATACCTCTCACACATGCGAAGAGGATTAGTACCATCTACTACAAAAGAAGTAGAGTTATCACAGTCATCCTAGGAAGCCGAATCAAGGAAGAAACTAAGTCACTTACCAAGCCGAATTGCAAAAGAAGGAGATACTATTCAAGCAAGAAGGAAATCAAGGGATAAAATCGTTGTTTATCCCTCACACGTGCTGCAACTAAGATTTTTTAAGAGGCCAAGAATTGATAGTCTCTAAGGCCAAAATCTGAAGATAAGCCGAGATCCATGGTAAAGCAATCAGTTTGGCTAGCATTGACTCAAGGAAGAAGAATTGTTTCAAGGAAGTCTTGTGACTTGGTCTTGGAGAGGTTATTAGGTCAAGGGTCTTCGTCTTGGAATTCTGTACTTGAAGATTCTATAAGAAGAAGAATTCATTTGGGTTTCCTCTCAAGTTGGAGAGGTTTTGGCCCTGGCTCATCGCCTTCATCTTATGTCCCGTGTCTCATTGTTGTTCATGTTTTGATAGTTGTTTGATGAAAAGAACGCTATAATAATCAAGCTAAAAAATAACCTAATCAAAAGAAGTAAAGTATTCACAACCAGTTATCATGTCTAGAGAAATCACTTATTGTCTCTGCCCTAGATTTCTCAACATTTTGGACATCACAATAAATAGCAAATTGCAATGTGTCTTAGCCAGTGATAATATTGCCTACAAAAGTCAATATTTCTGCGGCCAAAAATATCAAGAGTTCTAACTCAAGATGCACTAAGATACAATTCAGTGTTGACATGTGATGTATCAATAGACATCTTATAAGTCTTATATATCAATTTTCTTTTCATATTTATGTGGCAATTTGTTTATTTGAATTGTTGTTGCTTTAGATGTTTAAAAAAAAAGGAAAAAATTGAATATTTGCGTTGTGTTTGAAATATTGTTGTCATTAATGTCAAAGAAGGGGAGATTACAGATGTCCAAGATAAATATTGCAAGATGAAGATTGTTGGAAATATTGTTTGGATACCCAATTTTTTTATTCCCAGTTTGGATACCCTATCTTTTAAGGAATTTGTACTCTAAATACCTAGCTCAAATGGAAGCACAAGATATATAGCTGAAAAGCTTATTCCAAGACCTTTCCAACAGTATATGGCACTTTCTCTAACTCCATATGAGGAGATATAAACAATTTTGTCAGGTCATCCCAACCACTTTTACAAGTCAATCCTATAAGTGTAAGCATAAACACTATAAATAAAGGATAGATGAGAGCATTTAAAGATCATCCAAGCAAGAAAAAATCTCAGGTGCACAAGAGAAGTTGGTGAATACTCTTCGGGTTTTAAAGGTGGAGAAAATATGTGCTTTGTGGAGTGAATGAGTCAGTTTGGAATTTTTGATATAACTTCTATCTAGGATGTTTCAAACCATCAAATTTTGAGGAGATAGAGTCAAGATCTTTCTATACATGTGATCAATATTTCAAGCATTGGTTCGCTATACTTTCAAAGATACGGTCTGATGAAGTTAGGGTTAAGTATTGGGGGTTTTCGCAGTGCATTATATTAGATATCATTTTTGGGATTCAACTGCGTTAAGTAAGTCATTCATCTATGACCATTTCCATGAGAGGTAGTCGTCACTGACTAATTTCTCATGATTTTTTAATAGTCCACTAAGCACTCATTGCATCGGGTGATGCTCACATGGGTGAAGAAGTGGGATTGAAACTAGTGAAATGAATCACATAGCGTCAATCATCACTCCCAGGGCTTGCACCCAGTAACGAGGACTTCCCAGTAAGTTAGGGTTCCTGAATGCTCCTGAAATCTGCTTCAAACACATCAATTTGGCATTTTTGCTTTAGCCTTTCTTTTAGGATGCTTCAGATCATGATATTTTGAGGGGAAGGAATTCATATCTTCATGTACGTGGTAAAAAATTTAGGCATTGTTCACTATACTTTCATATATATGCTCTAAATAACTTAGGGTTCCTGAATGCTCTTGAAATCTACTTCAAACAAGCTAGCTTGGCATTTTTTCTTTAACTTATTTTCTGAGATGTTTCAAACTGTGAAATCTTGAGAAGACAGAGGGAGATCTCTAAACACATGCAGTAAAAAGTTCTGACTTCAATTCGCTATAATTTCGGAGATATGTCACGTGGAAGTTAATGTTTCTACATATTCTTGAAATAAAGTTCAAACAAGTCAATTTGGCATTTTCTCTATAACTTATTTTTTGAGATGTTTCAAACTATGAAATATTGAGGAGACATAGGCAAGATCTCTAAGTACTTGCAGTGAAAATTTCAGAGATATGTGTTGTCGAAGTTACGGTTTCTAAATGATCTTGAAATCAGTTTCAAACAGGTCAGCTTGTAATTTTCATTGTAACTTCTTTCCCAATACTTTTCAGACTGAAATTTTCAAAAATTTAAGAAGGAATATGTTGACGGTGCTGGACCCGCCAACATGTCAAGGGATCTCCCCGATAAGATGTTCCAACTAGACCACAGATCGTTTGGTGTAGGAGTCCCAGCAGTGGGTCGTGCAGTATCACCTTGAGCGCGATGATACGCAGAGGCAAGTAAGATGTCCCTGTCGGTAGCAAGGTTGTGAGATATGCAATAAGTCAAGGAAGGTGCATGAGTGGTTCTAACACACGAGTGGTGAGGTGAATGCGCCCCAGGGAAACCTATGAAAGCATGGAGTTAAGAAGGGAACACACGAGCAAAGATGCATCACAAACTGGAAAGCAAGTGAGCTAGCAATCCAAAGTGATGGTTAAACCAACAACACATTTCAGTAAGATTCATACATACTTATATAGGAAAGCCATAGATGCATGCGTAAGCAAACAGATACATATATTATTAGAGTAAACAAGTTAGCTGAAATACAATAACAACATATGCATGAAACATGTTGGCTCTGTTATATTAAGAAGTGAAAGTTCCAGTCATACAATACAACCATGACCAATTACTAGTTTCGACAACGGAATGTTACAGTCACTGTTGCCTGCTCCTCCAAAGAGATATACTAGCTCTGCACAGTGGAGAAGCCAAGGCTCGTTATAATACTGTCCAAGCTTTCTCTAAGATACTCAATGAGTTATGAGGGACTATTTATAGCAAAGGGTGGGGTGACCCTTGACATTCCCCTTTGTGATCGTTCATCTACCCTCATGACTCTTCAACTCCTCTATGACTGTTATATTCAACTATCGACACTTGAACTTTCATTGTACATGACGTTACATTACAATGCACATGTACCCATGTGGGATGGCATAGGCTTGAGCAAGCCATGCAAGACATCACTAAGACTCGGACATATGTGGGATGACCAACTCTTCGACATCCTCATGGTGGTCGACCGTGGCGGACTGATGCCAAGCTTGGTGGTCCGTGGTGGTGTCCGAGCGCTCAATGGTGACATCCTGCTGAAAGTGAACTCTTGCCTCTGTTGCATCCGGGTGCACTGATATGGCTCCTCTGTCCAACTCATCTGATAGCATGCGCATGGTCATCCTAGGTGTGGCCGAACCAGCAACATACTGATGTATAGTGTCTACACTGATCTCAAAGCATGCACTGGTGGTCGTGCGCATCAACTTGTCGAAATACATGTTCAGCTCCAGTCGGACTTGCTTCTTGCCTTCGCCTCGATGAGTGTGCCGAATGGGTGGGATCACATGCGTGCGCACAATGACATGCATGATGTTGAATTCTCTTGCATGCGATCAACAGCACTGCTCACCTTGTTTGTTCCATGCCAATTGCTGGGATGGATCTATAACTTGTACGGGCACAGTTTCATTCCTCTGTGCATGTTGCGCCCCCTATTGTACCTGTTCCTATTGTAACTCATTCTCTCATCGGTGCAGCTCCTGTTCTTCCTTGAGTTGTTGCGTCAGCACATGCAACTCCTCTGTTTCCCCCTCTACCTACTCGTGATTTTCGTGTCGTGCCATCACCTCATAGTCTCAATCTCCAACGTTGCTTTCGTCATGAGTGGATCTGCCTTAAACTTGCAGCTTTGTTCTGCCTCTTTGCTGTCAACAACCTTCCTCTTGCATTCGTCACGTGCAGGTGTGATGCCTTCTATTGTTGTTGATGGTGTTGCTCGTTGTGATGTCGTTGCCATTTATCTTGATATCCTTGTCCATGAACAACTTGATGTCTTCGCGGATAGGCAAGTTCATAGACACTTGATTCATTGCATCCCCAGTTGCACTCTTAATGATGTCTTTGACTTCGCTCTCCTGGAAGCCATTGTACCTGTGTTGTTGAGAGGTAGATGAACACCTGCGATACCTGGAGACACAGCAACACTCATGACAAGCAACCTGTCAGTCGAAAAACAAAACAAACTTGAGGACTGACTTGCAACATACTTGTGTGATTGATTGTGAAGGTTGTGCAATTTCCGCCAGGAGGTCGAGAGATTGACTGCCAAAACTGTGCAAGGCACAGTCCGGGCTGTCAGGAGGCTGACTGACTGCTAGAACTGCGCAATGCACAGTCCAGCCTAGCCTGTTGAGGACTGAAACTGCGCAATGCTCAATTTCAGTCAGCAGTGACATGCAACCAGCAAACTGCATTGCACAGTTTTTGGGGCCAGCAAGACACTGCCTCCAAGACTTGCACAATGCAAGCCTGGAGGTCAGAGTTGGGCCAGACTTGCACAATTTCCAAAGGGAAGGCAGCCTTCGCTTCCAGAAATGCATAGTGCTAGTCGGGCAAGGCATGGTCCAGGCCAAGGCAACCCGAACCGGCCGACAGACGACTGAAAACATGAGAACTCTAAATGCATGATGAGATGAGTGCAAAAAACACTGAGTAAGTGCAAGATTCAGAAAACAGGACAGCATGCATGTGAGTGAAGCGGGTCGCCGCGACGGTGACCGTCGGTGCAAAAACAGTCTCATGCATGCGACAACAGTGAGATGCAAACGAAAACTAAAACGACGCTTGTACGAGCTAACATGCATGCAAACGACAGCAAGCGTTCACAGAAATTGAGCAGATAGAACTCACACAAGCCGAAACACAAAAAGCGACAAAAACGCAGCGCAAGATATGCGAAGCAGGCTTACCCTGAAACAACTAAGTTGAATGTGCCAATGACTCCTAGATGCGATGTGGGATGTCAAAGCTGCAAGATCGATGCGATGAATGAGCTCTGCAACGTCCATAAAATGAGTTTTGATAAAATAGAGGTTATGGCGTGTATGCGACAAATCTAGGAAAAGCGACACTTGGCAAGAGGTTTCTAAAGTGATCCATGCATGTAACCTCCAGCTGCTAAAAATAGATCCCTAAATCTAGGGATGCCTTTTCATGTTGCCTTGGGAAAAGCAGTTCATGCATGCAAATCAGTTTTGCTCAGTCCCGGAGGGAACCGGTCAACCTGAAGGCACATGCATCGGTCTGCGAACCTGGGATGAAAATCTACGTTGTTCCTGGGTTGAGCAAAGCTGGTTGTCCCAGAGGGATTGGGCAATTTCTGGGAGGAACAGGTGACTGTCTCCCAAGATTGCGGAATTTCTGGGTTGAGCAGCGGTCTTGGGTCAGATTTTGCAATTTTCTCAAGGAAGCTTGTCTAACTGCATTGCGCAATTTTTGAGCCCAGCAAGCTGCCTAGCTGATTTGCGCAATTTCTGCTAGCTATTGGGCTGGCTGTCCCAGAGGGATTGCGCAATTTCTAGGAGCAGCAAGTGACAGCTGCCCATATTTGCACAATTTCTGGCCTGAGCAGCTGTCCTGGGATGAATTGCGCAATTTTTGAGAGGAAGACTGTCAGGAAGAATTACGCAATTTTGGAGCCAAGATGGGTTTGCGCAATTTCTACAGGGAAGGCTGGTTCCCCTCCAGAATTGCACAATTCCCAAAGGGAGCTGCTCAACCAGCAACTGACACTAAGTCTAGAAATCAGCCTGTAAAGGAGGTGGAACAAACTTGCATGCACATGGTAACAAGACTCTATGAAACAACTAAAGCTGATGTGCCTGACAGTGCAAGACACGCTGCTAAGGATGGTTGGTAGGGAGGCTCCAAAACGAAGCGAAGGCAAAATTTTGGAGGGTGGTTGTAGCCGCTACAACAGAATACAGAAGTCCCTCAGGTAAAAATTTTAGAAACGAATTTGCAAATTTGGATACGTAGCATGTTGTACAAGTTCGTTCTTGGAAAAAAAACAGCGAGCGAACGAACGAAGGCAGAAGCAACAAGCAGACCTGGTGATGATAGATGCAATGAGCAAACTTAGTGAAGTAGGTCGGTGCCTATGAATATTACAACAATGGGGATTGATGTCTCCAGTAGGTTGGTGCATACTGTTGAAATATGTAGCTAAGTTTCGCCTTCGTAATGACATGTAATCATGAATTTATATATTTAATGAAAATAGAAATAAAATTATTATTGCTATTTCTTGAGGCATGGGTTTCATGCTCATCGCTATTTGATTTATAGGTCAAGCACCCCATTGAGTGCTTCTAGGGCTTGTCATTGAGTCTACAAGTCAATTGAGTCATTGTCATGTATGGAAGACCCTTTGGGCATGTTACATATTGTAAAAGTAAATATTATTTGAGTCAAATACCCTCCAAGCCCTAGTCATGATGATACAACAAGTCGGCCTTCAAAGGATCACAAGTCAGTTTTCCAAGAGGGACAAGTTGGCCTATTAGGGCACTCGAGGAAGACCGTAAATAGGTGTACTCGGTCTCATTCAAGAGCAGATCAGATCATCATCAAGAAGTTCGATCATAAGACAAGAAGAAGTCTTCTACCAAGCGAAGAAGGGAAAGAAAGGAAGAGAAGAGAATCGAAGTATTTGAAGGATTGTTTTTGGGCTCTCTTTCCTCACATGTGTGAAGTTAGGGCATCATTTTTCTATAGCGTGTACCGAATTACAACCTCACAAGGATGTCGAGATTTATCTTTAAAGAAGTCTTCATTTGCAAGTTAAATTCCCTAGGAGAAGAAACTATCTCAAGCGAAGGAGAGGAAAAAGGAAAAGCACCACCTTCTCTCACACGTGCAAAAACTAGGGTTTCTGAGGTAGCCAAAAATTGCAGTCCCAATTGCAAGGCCGAAGTTGAGTTCGAAGCAAAGAGTTGCACAGTCGTGAAGTTGGTTTGACTTGGGTCGACCTTGCTAGAAGAATGTTCTTCAAAGGAGAAGTTTGACTTGGTCTTGGAGTGGTTTTGGTCAAGGGTCATAGGTCTTGGAATTCATCATTTGAAATTCTATAAGAGAAGAATTCTTGTGGGTTTTCCTCTCAAGAGAGGTTTTTTCCCTAGTTGATGGCCTATATCTTGTGTCCTCTTGTCTCATTGTTCTTTATGATTTGATAGTTGTTTGATGCTAAGAACACTAATTATAATCAAGTGAAAGAAAAAGCAAATTAAGTAAGAATACATCACAAGTAGTTATCAAAGTAAGAGAAATCATCTAATCTGTTGCCCCTAGATTTCTCAACATGGTATCAGAGCTAAGGTGAAAAGACAAGGAAAGGCAACTTGAAGAAGGACCATCAAAAGGAGTATCAAGAAAGGTCAAGACATCAAAGAGGACATCGAACCATCAAGAAGGGATTCATAAAGGCTGAGCAAACTAAGGAATATCATAGAAGACCTCAAAACCCTAGCTCATCCAAAGAAGGATTCCACACTTGAAGCATTCTTGGGAAGCTCACAATAATCATCTCAAGGAGAAGATCTCAAGGACCCCACCTCCACTCAAAGAAATAAGGACTACACATTGAAGTATCTTGAAGTCTCCATTTCAAGGAAGCAAGAAGAGATGTTGCTATCATCATCAAAGGAATCAAGGTATTCTCCCTCTATTTGAATCAAGAATCTCATCACAAGCATATTTAAAGAAGTACATCTCTAGAAGAAGCATTGTCATCTTCAAACATCATCATCAAAATCAAGAAGGCATCAAGTTGAAGATATCACCATCAAAGGAGCATCTTCACTTAACAAGTAAGCATCCTTATATCTATGACTAAATCTACTATCATAATGACTTTGTTTTGCAAGGAAAGCAATAAATTGGTTGGGTCATCAAATTTCCTTGCATGGAAGAAAAGGACGAAATTGATCCTCATAGAAAATGAAGTCATTGGACATGTTAATGGTTTAATTATCAAACCACCAAAGGAAGAAGCTCAAGTTCTAGCAAAGTATATGGAGGGGGAGATAAGGGCTCAAAGAATCCTTATAGAATCAATCAATGATTCTCTCATCCCTTGTGTAGCAAAATTAAAGAATTCAAAAGACATCTATGATAAGCTAATAGAATTATTCTCCATAAGCACTGCAGGAGAAGTAATATCTTTGAGAATCAAGTTATATAAGATGAAGGTATCAAAGGAAGAAGGAATAACCTCATATCTTATGAGGGTGTCACAAATACGAGACCAACTGCAAGAGTTGGGGGAAATAATGTCTGACAAAGAGATGACCACTGTGGTACTCAATGCACTACCTGATGAATGGGGCAACTTTGTATCAAGCATCTATGGAAAGAAGGAAGCCACCCCATTCAGTGAACTCTAGTCATTATGTAAGATTGAAGAAACAAGGTTGAAGTCAAAAAATGATGTAGGACCAAGCAAACAAGTTCAAGCATTTGCTGCCATGGCTAAGAGAAAAGGAAGCTTGGTCCATAGAAAAAGAAGAAGATCAATATCTCAGAAATCCAATCTTATCGCTACCACGAATATGGGAATTTCAAGAGAGATTGTCTGAAACTTAAGGAGGACAACAAGAAAAGGAAAGAAAGAATTGAAGCCCATATCATCAAAGAAGTAGCAGAACCTGATGAGAAGAAATCCAAGAAAGAAGGGATAAATCTTCACTATTAAGGTCTCTCAAATATATAGCAAGGAGAAGTAGGAGGTGAAAAGATCTCTACTATGACTGAGATAATCTCCTTCACTTAATTCTTTTCAGTTTTTGTGGAAGATAGTTATAATGGTAGAAAATATTGCAAGTATGATAGCATGCATCATATTAGGAGATGGCATCATATTAAAAGCACACAATTGAAGCAAGATCTCATGACATCATTATAGAAGCTTGAAAGGATAGCTAAAATAGAAGTCTACATGGATGTAGCAGTCATCATAAAAAGGAATTAGCTCTTAGTAACCTCATTGAAAGCATAAGTAGTATATATGGTTGAAAGAAAGTCATTTAGCATGATAGGAGATAAAAGGAATTCATCATACATCATCATCATTAGAAAGGAGCATTTGTAGGATGAGGATAATCAAGATCCTTTGTTGGAATCTTCTTTAGAAGGTTCACCTCTACTTGAAAAAAGCAAGTGTCTCGTTGATCATTCCACCTTGTGTGGGATCTATGATTTAGAAAGAAGAAGGTATGATGACGAATGAGTGTAGCATTTCAAAATGGTGAAAGAAATTTCAAGCAAGGAAAGGAAGTTGTCGAAGGAATTCTAGATGACCAAAAAGAGAAAAGAGGTATGTATATGTTTGATATATTAAGTCATGTCATCATATAGTTGCAGATAAGCATGGGTAAATGCTCTACCTCATAAGTATGATCAAAGAAGAAGGATCTCTTCCTTTGGAAAGATGCATGAAGGCATATGTTCACATATTGATAAGATGAAATCAACATAATATGTCCTCACATGGAATATGAGGTGGTTGACAAGATGAAGGAACTATGTATAGAAGTTCCTGGGAACAATATGTGAAGAAAGGAATAGGAGTTCGTAAGAAATGCAACTACAGTCACAGGAGATAAGAGAAAGTGCTCAACATTCGAAGACTAAAAGAATTGGCAAGGACATCTCCATGGAGAAGATATGAAGACTAATGAAGTCTGATGAACTCTGTAAAGAAAGGAGACCCTTAACAATGAATAAATTGGAAATGTGTCAATGAATGTGCAGGATGTTGATGTTGCAAGCAAGCAGATGTCATGATGAAAGGCCATCATAAAAGGTAACTTTGATTTGATGTTCATTTTGATTTTTGAACAACATTTGGTTGGGTTGAAACAGGGCTACCAAAAGAGAGTTGTAGATGTCACCTACAAACAAGAATGGATGGAAGATCCTGAAAGTAACATGACTTGGAAAAGGTAGATGGACGAATAAAATCCAGATGTGGACTAGGAGATCACTTTTTGATGAAGAGAAAGATGACATGATTGATATGATTCATGAAGGAAAGTGATGGATGGTCGATGCCCTACGAAGAAAACCTAGAAGATGAAGGCTCCATAATGATGAAGAAAAATTCATGACATCGAAAGGAGGAGCTCTACAAGCAGCTGAAGGTAACATGATCTCCACTAAAGAGCAGAGATTTGTTGGAAATAAGTCCCTAGTTAGGAGGGAGCTTGGAATCAAGTCCCTAGTTAAGAGGGAGCTTGGACAAGTCCTTGGATAAGAGGGAGCTTAGGTATATTCCTTTTATAGGAATGAATATATCTTCCCTAGTTGAGAGAGAGATAGACACATCATTCTTGTCTTCATATTGTGAAAAAAGAATTGAGGATTGGGTAAGCATCTAAGACTGAGTCCAATACTCTTTGAGGATGTGGTAGGGCATCCAAGATGTAAGAATAGTCAAAGAGGAAATTCCTTGAGGATGTGTTATTCCAAGATAGGAATTGTCCTAAAAGGACATACCTTGTGAACACTCGGGTGGTATATGTGCCTTGAGAGACAATGATGATGGTGTAAACAGTCATTGGTCCTGCCAGCGTTGTGCTCTGACCTTGTGGAGAGATCGAGTTGTTAGTCAAGGCCTTGCTATGTGATAATGCTGGTTGGTATGATGAGATGCTCTGGCATAAGTTAAAGAAGTAGCTTATGAGATGGCTTACAAATTTGACTCTTCTTATGAGATGGCTTACAAATTTGACTCTTCTTATGAGAATTCTTCAATATGAGAATGTCCAAGTACCATGTATGGATTATGAATACCTCCCTAGTTAACAAGGAGTGTTGAAATATGTAACTAGGTTCGGTCTTCATTATTACATGTGTAATCATAATTTTATATATTTAATTAAAAGAGAAATAATATTATTATTGCTATTTCTTAAGACATGGGTTTCATGCTCAAGGTTATTTGATTTATAGGTCAAGCACCCATTGAGTGCTTCTAGGGCTTGTCATTGAGTCCACAAGTCAATTGAGTCATTATCATGTATGGAAGCCCCTTTGGGCATGTTACATATTGTAAAAGTAAATATTATTTGATTCAAAGACCCTCCAAGGCCAATTCATGATGCTACAACAAGTCGGCCTATTAGGGCACTCGATGAAGACTATAAATAGGTGTACTCGACCTCATTAAAGAGGAGATCAGATCATCATCAAGAAGTTCGATCATAAGACAGGAAATCTTCTACCAAGCGAAGAAAGGAAAGACAAGAAGAGAAGAAGATCAAAGTATTTGAGGGACTATTTTTCGGCTCTCTTTCCTCACATCTACGAAGTTAGGGCATCACTTTTCTGCAGCAAGTACCAAATTGCAACCTCACAAGGAAGCTGAGATTTGTTTTTAAAGAAGTCTTCATTTGCAAGTCGAATTCCCTAAGAGAAGAAACTATCTCAAGCAAAGGAGAGGAAAATGGAAAAACACGACCTTCTCTCACACGTGCAGAAACTAGGGTTTCTACAGTCGCTGAAAATTGTAATCCCCTTTGGAGGGACGAAATTGGGGTTGAAGCAAAGAGTTGCAGCAATTTTGGAGTTGGTTTGACTTGGGTTGACCTTGCTAGAAAAAAGTTCTTCAAAGGAGAAGTTGGACTTGGTTTTGGAGGGGTTTTGGTCAACAGGCATAGGTCTTGGAATTTGTCATTTGAATTCCTATAAGAAGAGAAGAATTATCATGGGTTTTCCTCTCAAGAGGAGAGGTTTTGGCCCTGGCTGATTGCCTATATCTTGTGTCCTCTAGTCTCATTGTTCTTTATGATTTCGTAGTTGTTTGATGATAAGAACACTAATTATAATCAAGTGAAAGAAGAAGCTAATTAAATTAAGCAAAAATACATCACAAGCAATTATCGAAGTAAGAGAAACCATATAATCTATTGCCCCTAGATTTCCCAAAACCTACGACTATTTGCAATAGTAGGGATTGGTGACTCCCTACAAATATTTGCAACAATAAGTTGGTTCCTAGAAAGAACTATAAAAGAAGTTTTGTGGTTTTCTCCTGAAAGGGTTTCCATGTAAATCATGTGTTTCATATTCTGCAACTGATAGATTTCAAATGTGATTGTTTTCTTATGGTTCATGAATGATTGAATAAGCAAAAATTGTCATATACCATTTCACACCCCCCTTCTTAGTAAAAGTGTGCTCAACACATTTATGGTCATAAGCTTTTTTCAAAACCCTTTGGCAATATATTCATTGACACAATGTTTATGTTAAAATTGGCAACTAGGTCCAAATTCCACCTTGGGTCAGCTCATTTGATGGAGATGATGATTGCATTAAATTCCTCTTTTTGAGAGGACCAAAATTGATACAAGTATCATCCAATTTGGACAAGCAGAAGTGTGTTTTTGAATTTGTGCCCACATATGTGCAAATTGTTTAGGTCGACCACCTCATCATGTAGGCTCATGAAGCCCAATGGACATAACTCTTCACCCTCAATGACTTGTATAAATACAAGTGCCCTCTCAACTCATTTGGCATCATCATCACACACAGTCCTTCTCTCTCTTTCTCTCATTGGTTCGAACAACTATTGGGCAAATCTTCTCTCTCACACGTATGGCAGAAGGACGAATTTTCTGGGCAAATTGCAGGGCTGAATTTCAGGACCGTTGCAAGAATTTGACCAGCGTTGACCAAGCACTATGACTCATCCTTTGATTGTGATTTTTGTGGGAAATTTTCATTTTTTTGTAGGCCGCATAGTTTGGCACAAGCACTGGGAATTCTGGGCACTTTGATCGCAAGGTTGACCAGACCAAGTTTGACTGCAGTTTTCAAGACTGTTTTGGGCTGACTTTGACCAGCAAGGAAGGCTAAATTTGACTGGGTTTGATCAAGCTTCAAGTGGACTATTTGACTGTTGTGTTGACAATCTTTGACTTTCTGGTTAGGGTTGAGTTTGACTGCAGTTGACTACAGATTTGATAGGGTTGTTGTGACTTTGATTTGGCAAGTCAATTTTGACTTTTGTACTCTCTCTCTTTGTTGAACATTTGATATAATAATAGGAATAATTGATCAAACGGTTTTCCCCACATTGGGGGTTTTCCTTGGTATCCGCCAAATCTGGTAATCTCTCGTCTTGGCTTGTCTTCTGCATTTTTTATTTATGTTCTATCTACAGTTATTGTCAATGTGATTTATGCTTAATGTGATTGCTATTGGAAACTAATTTGGAAATTGTCATTGGGTTGCTTAAAAGTACTTTGAAGTAATTGTGCTAAGCATAGAACATACCATTGTTATCTAAATTTAACTTGGTATCAGAGCCCAGATGAAGAGAAAGCCCAAGCAAGCGAGAGAAAAGCAATAACCAAGAAAGGTTTATTGGACAAGTTTCAATGGCTTCTTCATCTTACTTCAAGACTAAGGACAAGCTCAATGACAAATTTGACTACCATGCTTGGAAAATGACTTTCGACCTGACTTTGGAAGAGCATAAAGTATTGGACTATGTGCAGGGAAAAGTGGTGGAGACTCCTTCAAATGCACCAGCTGCTGCTAAGACCAAGTACAAAAAGGGTAAGGTCAAAGCAAAGAAAATTTTAGTTGATTCTATTCAAAGCATTTGGTTGCCTATATTTCTGATTTGGGAACTTCTAAGGAAATATATGATAAGCTGGTTGGGATGTTCAAACTTCAAAGTGAATAATGCAAATCAAATCCTCTTTCTCAAAAACAAGTTGAAGGACATCAAGATGGATAAAGGGGAGTCCATCCAATCCTACTTCATGAGGATCACACAAATCAAGAATGACCTTTTATCTATTGGAGAAGTTATTGCTGATAGGGAGCTCACTCTCATTGCACTTGGGGGTCTTTCAAGAATATGGGAGGTGTTTAACACCACCATCCTCAACAATGCCAACATTCCTAGTTTCGATGAATTATTGGCTAGATGCACTCAAGAGGAGACAAGGATGATGGAGAGAGACAAGCCTTCAAATGGAAATGAACCCACTGCTTACTCCGCTCATGCAAAGAAGAAAAATAATGTTGGTCCAAGGAGACAGGGTCAAGGGTTCAAGCAGAGGGATTCAAAGAAGGAAGAAAAGGAAGGTCTTTCAAGTGTAACAAGTTTGGCCACTATGCTAGAGAGTGCGCTCACAAGAAGAACCCTTCAAGGGATGATGACAACAACAACAACAAAGGCAATGGAAATCAAATGAACAACGGATTCGACAATAAAGGAAAAAGGAATGCTCTTGTTGCTCGATATGGAAATGGTAGACATTAGAAAATATCAAGAAACTCCAGGTATGATGAAGGTATTGTTGTAGAAAAAAAAAAGAATTTTACTTTATTTCTGCTCTATCTACTACCTCCTCCGAAAACTTTGGATCATTGGTTGATTGATAATGGAGCCTCAAGGCACTTCACTAGGTACAAAGAAGCCCTCTCAAATTTGATTGAAAAGAAGGCTAATTTGGAGATCATACTTGGAGACAATGCCACCTACTCGGCAAAAGGGATGGGTATTATTACTCTTCACTTGAATCAAGGTCAAACCATTCATCTACAAGAAGTATTGTATGTACCCGATTTAAAGAAGAACTTGGTGTCTATTTCTGCGATGGAAGTTAAAGGCTTCAAGGTAGCATTCATTGATGGAAAGGTACGTATTTGGCAAAGAAACCCTAAAAATGCATTCAGACTTGGATTTAGGGTTGATGGTCTCTATCAAGTTGAAGGAAGTCCTTTGGGAGCCTTGACATGCGATGCTTCACTTCAATTTGAGTTATGGCACCGAAGGTTCACCCACTTACATTACAAAGCCTTGCCTTGGGTAAGGAAGATGGTCACAGGTATGCCTAATTTCAACATGAATCGTGAAGGAGTTTGTCGGGGTTGTGCAAGTCGGAAACTTACAAGGGGACCATTCCCTTCAAGTGAAAGCTAAACTACCGATATTCTTTAGTTGGTCCATTCTGACCTATCTAGTATGTTACCCATAACATCATTGTGAGGATACTTATACTATGCAATTTTTGTGGATGACTTCTCTCGTAAAACATCGATCTATTTCTTGAAGAAGAAGGATGAAGTGTTCAAATAGTTATGTTCTTTCAAATCCTTGGTGGAGAATCAAACAGGGAAGAAGATCAAGATATTGAGGACCGACTATGGAACCAAATATGAATCAAATGAATTCAATGACTTTTGCAGAGACGCTGACATTAAGAGGGAGACAATCTTTCCATACACTCTTGAGAAAAATGGAGTCGTTGAAAGGAAGAATCGAACAATCATGGAAGCCACTCGTGCCATGCTCCATGATCAAGGTCTACCAAAGTTCTTATGGGGAGAAGCTACCAACATTGCCGTGTATGTTCAAAATAGAAGCCCACATCAAGCACTAGATTTCAAGACACCCAAAAAAGTTTTCATTGGTAAGAAACATGATGTTTCTCATTTTAGAATATTTGGTTGTCCCGTGTATTTTCATGTGCCTAAAGAGAAATGAAACAAGTTGGAAGCATCTGGAAAGAAAGGTATATTTGTGCACTGTAGTGAAAATTCAAAGCCATATAGAATCTATGTGCTTGGTCAAAGACACGTGGAAATAAGCCATGATGTCACCTTCGATGAACACACTGCCCTTGCAAAAGCCAGAGATCTCCCCATTCCCAATAAAGATAATGATGATGCTGCAGAAAAACAAGATGAACCTATGCCCGATGTTGAAGGCCCAATGGATCCCATTGATCCACCTCCTGGTGATCCCTCTACCTCAAGGAAAAGACCTTTGTGGCTCAAAGATACTCTCAAAGATGTTGAAAGACATATTCCAAGAGGGGCATTTCACGAAAGTAAGAAGACGAACAAGTATCAAGGGTACTTAGCTGCTATGAATACTATTCTTCAAACTAAGCCATGTACATTTGAAGAAGCCATAAAACACCAAGTTTGGAAGGATGTGATGAACAAAGAGTATGAATCTATCATGAAAAATTATGTATGGGATGTGGTGCCTAGACCAAAGGACAAGTTCGTAGTCACCTCAAAATGGCTATACAAAATTAAACATGGATCAGATGGGAGTGCTGAGAAATACAAGACCAAATTCATTGCTCGAGGCTTCTCTCAAAAGGAAGGAGTGGACTATGACGAGCTATTTGCACCAGTTGCCCGATATACAACTATATGATCTATTATTGCTCTTCTTGCCACTCAAGCATGGAGCCTACACCAAATGGTTGTCGAGACTGCTTTCTTGCATGGCTCGCTTAAGGAGGAAGTCTACTTGGAACAACCTCAACGGTTCGAAGTACATGATCAAAGGACACATATACAGGTTGAAGAAAGCCCTTTATGGGTTGAAGCAAGCCCCCAAGGCCTGGTATGAGAGAATTGATAGCTATCTTATGAAGTTGGGGATTACGAGGAGCGATGTTGATCCTAATCTATACTTCAAGGTTGAAAAGGACATGCCTCTCATTTTGGTCCTTTATGTAGATAATCTCTTTCTAACATGTGTAGACCCTCTCATTTATCAATGCAAGAAGGAGTTGGCTTTTGAATTCGAAATGGACCTAGGTCTGATGCATTACTTCATAGGCCTGGAGGTCTGGCAAAAGCCAAGTCAGATTTTCCTTTCTCAGGGAAAAAACATTGTGAAGCTGCTCGAGAGATGTGGGATGGTGGATTGCAAGTTTGCATCTACTCCGATGGAACTCAACTTCAAGAAGCTATGTGGACGTGCTACTAGGCCCGAATTGGCAAACCCTTCCGAGTATCGACAACATGTGGGGGACCCTGATGTTCTTGGCAAACTCTCGTTCAGTCATATGCTTCGTTGTAAATACGTTGAGTCAATTTATGGTCGAGCCTCATCACATACATTGGATTGCTGCTAAGAATCTCTTGAGATATCTCCATGGCATAATCAACTATGGAGTGAGATACACAACCGGGAATTTGAGGCTACATGGGTATACTGATGTTGACTGGGCTAAAGTGTGGTGGATCGAAAGAGCACATCTGGATGTTGCTTCTAATTAGGGTCTGTGTCGATTTCTTGGATGAGCAGGAAGCAAAAATCGATTGCTCTAAGCACCGCTCAGGCCAAATACATTGCTGCTAGTATGGCCTGTTGTGAAGTTGTTTGGTTGAGGAAGATCTTTAGTGAGTTATTTGAGCATGTGTTGGATACCACCGTGATCCACTGTTATAACCAAAGTGGGATTCCCCTTTCAGAGAATTGCATGTTCCACAACCGCTCCAAGCACATTGATATTAGGTACCACTTTATCCGGGATATGGTACAACGGGGAGCAATAAGGATCCAACACATCAGGATTGATGAGCAGTCGCAAACATCCTCACAAAGCCCTTAGGGAAGGTCAAATTTGTAGCCTTCTGAGAGAGACTTGGATTCGTGGAAAGACCCTCCCATGAGGGTCTCGCCTGAGTTGGACATTGAGCTCTGGGAGCTCCTAGGGGCTTCTTGATGTTTACTCCACAACAGTAGGACCTCCACAAAATTAAAGTAAATCCGGACCAAGGACAGACATCAAAAGCATCTCAAAAAGAAAATGAAATAGTTTCAGCAGATGCCAAAGGAAAAAGTAAAATTGAGGAATCTACTTTTCAGGCCTTTCAAGACAGCTATCCAGATGCACAGGATCCGCATGATTTCAGTTGGGACAAAGAGTACGAAAAGTTGATGGAATATAACTATCTCATGAATCTTGAAAAGAAAGCATTCGAAAGACAATTGTCCTCTGATGATGATGAGTTTGATGACTACGATTCTGACCGAAGTCCAAAAGGATACTGGTAGAATCTTTGTACAATTAGCTAGCAATGTGATAATATGGTCACATGTTGTAGCTAATGAAATTATTGTACCAAAAAGGTTGAGTAGACACCGTCGGTGAAAGGAATACCGGCGGGACACTCAATTATTTCCCCTTTATTTCATGTCTTAGATAGATTTAGATTCCTTAAGGCAGTTATAAAAGAAAGATCAATCGGAAGAAGCCCACAAGGTTGGACAGAGTGCTTCTTGATTTTGATCTCGTATTGTAATCTCTCAAGCTCTGTAATTTTTCTCTTTGAAATTAATATCCAAGCCTTCTGGGCCGCCTGTCTGAGGACAGTTTCTGTCATCCGAAAGACCCTATAACTGTAAGGCGAGGGCGTTTGAAGACCCGAGGAGAGAGGTCATAGTGCGCGCGCATGTTCAGTTGAGGAGAAGAAAATTTGTGTTCAAATCTGTTGTTCAGTAATCTTCGAATTGATTTTGAAGTAAGTCTTATTCTGCTTGAGTTCCCCTATTTTGGTATCAGAGCCCTGTTCAGGTCCTAATTCTATAAACTACAAACAGAGCCTAAAGCCAGCCAGGAAGCCTTCGAAAAGCTTTTGTTATACAATTGCTGAGTAGATAAAAGCTACTTTAGTCAATCTCTGGTCTAGTTTATAAAGATGTCAAACTTTTTAAGATCATTCTCCAATATAGATAGAAAAATTGTTACTGAAGTAGATTCTCGTTCTATTGAAAATGATCTTAATGACCATGAAATAGTTGAAGATCCCGAGAACTGGAACCCACCTGTGTTAAGTTCTAAAGAAATCTATCAGGTTCCATCTCTGTTTAGTCTGTCAAAAAAGAGTTATCTGAAAGAGGTTGAATTGAAACTTAAGATTTCTGGTCCTTTTGTACAGATTGTTGGTTTGAGTTTGTTTTCTGAAGAAGAGATAAAAAAAGTTCAAAAAATATGTCTCAGAGAAAAAGTTTGCTTATTTACATTTTGGAGGGATAAGGATAGGATTAGCTCCACTATTTCGCCATGGCCTTAATACTCCATGTATATCTGAGGTGTTTGACACCCGACATCAGAACTATGACCATGCTCGTATCAGAACAATATTAGGAAATCTATCTTCTGGTTGTCAACATGGTACCATTTTCCCCGATTATTCTATCAATCTGTCTGATCCTCATCTAAAAGACTATTGGAAATTATTAGTTGGTGTCCAAAGTCTTGAAGTGGTAGAAGATCGTAAATTCCTTTCTGTGTTAGTCCAAACATCTTTCCAGCTTACAAATACTGTTCATCCCAAGCTAAAGCAACCTGTGCTAAAAGATTGTGTCACCGTTGGAGTCAGTAATGCTCAAGTAGAAGGAGTTCCTTATGATAAAGAATCTCTTCCCAATGACTGGTATATTCAGTACAAATCTTTGGCATCAACAGACACTCCAAGAAACAAAATAAAAAGAATGTTTGTAAGTGATGGTCGTGTCTGTATATTACCTGATCGATCTTCAATACCTCGACCAATCTTTATGCCCAAAAAACATGTTTTACCAGCCATCTCTGACACTGAGCAACCATCGACCAGCGGTCGCAAATCTGTGTCAAAAAATGTATATAGCCATCCATCCACAGAGTCCATTGTATCAATTCCATCAGACCAGTTGTATATTCCAGAAGAAAAGCCATTTCTTGCTATCAATAAGATGTTTAGAACCTATGTATCTAATTTCTCTCCTATAGAAGAATTTCAATATGCAAATCACAGATATGTCAAAGGTGGAAAATGGCCACCAAAGACAAAGTTTTGTACTTCTTCATCCCAATCCAGACAACCACCTACCAGAGCTGAGTGTGCACCACTCCTTGAACATAATTCCCAAAGTCCTACTGATCTTGATGAAGTCCATCAGATAGGCAACTATCTTACCACTTGGTGTGCACATGCAGAAGATGTCCTTGATGATTTGGGTAGGCAGTCAGAATTGATTAATGCAAATCTTAGACTACTCTATGAAGAACAACAGTCTGAGAAATCTGCAAAAGAGGAGAGAAGAAGAAGACAAAAGAAAAAAGCTCAAGAAATCCCAAAGTTTACCTTTGATATGAGCACTCCCAACTATTGGGATAGAGAAGAGGAGGATGAAGATACAGAAGGAGCCTTTACTGCCACCAGTGCAGAAGGGTCAACTTCAAAACCTTCTAGTAAATTGACTAGTGTAAAGAGGGAAGCCTATAAAGCTGATAAACAATTTTCTTCAAAGAAAGAAATCATGACTCTAGATCAGGCAGCCTCTAAATTTCCTTCTTTTATCCTCCCTTCGATAAACAATCAAAATAAAGCTCATGTCTTGAAAGAAGTCCCAAAATACCCGCGCATTGAAGAAGATTTATATGCTGCAAATACTAGTGGGTATATTCTTGATTTAGATAATTCTTCCAATCCTGAAGAATCAATCAGGATATGGATTGGTGCTCTGTATCAAATGCAGGTCACCACCAAATTGGATAATTTTTCTATCATGGTCCTAGCAGAGAAAAGAATGGCCGGAATTGTATATGATTGGTGGATAGGACCATCTGATGAAGAACGAAGAGTTGTCATGGAAGCAGGACTGGCCACTCTAGAACTTTTATTGAAAACTCAATTTGTACCTGAGCCAGTAGATGAGAAAAAAAATAGTTGCTCACAAACTTAAGCCGTATGGAATTGAAAGATTTGAAGTATCTTGATCAATTTGGTAAAGATTTTATGGCAAAAGTCTTCAAAGCAAATCTTTCCAATGACATTGCTCAAAAAGTTTCATTTTTATCTAAGCTTCCAGGTAATTTGGGAGATCTCATCATGAAAGATCTTGATGTCCAGAACAAACGAATAGATCAAATCTATTGGGTTGATCTTCTCTTTAGATGTACAGAAAAGGTTAAATATCTGTGCTGGCAGAAGAAAGCACATGATATTACACCTAGTTCAGAGGTCTGCAAAACAATGTTGCCCTAGACGCCCTTCAAAAAGAAGAAGAAATCAAAGAGATATGGCAAATTCAGACCCAAAAGAGTCTCCAACCCTCGGAAAGCACATGATATTACACCGAGTTCAGAGGTCTGCAAAACAATGCTACCCTGGACGCCCTTCAAAAAGAAGAAGAAATCAAAGAGATATGGCAAATTCAGACCCAAAAGAGTCTCCAACCCTCGGAAGCCTTTCTGAAAATTTAAATTTTTGAAAAAGAGAAAGAATCCTAGAAACAACAATTGTTGTTTCATCTGCAAGCAGGAAGGCCACTTTGCTAGAAAATGTCCTAACAATTCCTCCTCAAAGCTAAAAGCCTGTGTCGATATAGAGGAATTTCAAGATGATTGGTCTTTAGTTGCTTCAGACGATGAAGTTTCTGATGTATATATCTTAACAGAAGCTTCAGATGAAGAAGACATTAGTCCGCCTATTGTACAGAAAATGAATATTTGCCCTTCTTGTACAGATAGTGATTTTTCAGAAGAACTGCACTATAGTGATCAGACCAATAGTAGTGAAACAGAAGAAACCGAGGAAACAAAAGAAACTACAGATGTTTCTGAAGATGACTCTGATGCTAAATCTGTTGCTGAACGATTAACGCAAATAGGTAAGCAGCCAATTCAAAAATTGCCTGAACTTAATTCTTTTTGTCCATATAAAAAGAATACTGTTGCCTCTACCAGTTTTCCAGTTCCAGCATTTGATAGAGTAGAAGCTAAGTTGCACGAAACAGGGAAACGGGTACGAGTTTCCGAAACGGGAAGCGATACGGAACGCGACCTCCCCAAATTTTGGAAACGGGGAAACGCGAATATATATATATATATAGAAAATATTTAAATACATATATGTGTGTGTGTGTGTGTGCAATCATAAAGCATAAATGATACATTATAATTTATTACACTTAAACATTAAGATTTAATTTACATCACACTTACTCATGAATGATCACATAATGAAAATAAAAATATCGGAATATCCAAAAGCAACCTTTATTAGATATCCAAATCTCAAAATCAGCCTTTATTTATATTAATATATGAGGCTGCAAGTACAATAAAGACTATAAGGCTGCAAGAGAGAGATCCAAATCAGGATTTTCTACATCCACATCCCATTCTTTAGAAGGACCACTGTTGTATTAGGAGTCTCCTTCTACATAGTCGAACGACCTTAGTGCTCTTGATTAAATACACGTTTCATACCCTAGTACCCTAGATGCTTTCATTGACACTGGAGGATCTAATAATCTGGCTCGACCCTCTTTATTTAAATCTCTTTGGAAGCCACTCCAAAACATTCTAGTCTCTGAAACCATTGGAGGATCTGTTCAGTTAACACATTATGTGGATAATATTCCTTTGAAAGTTGGGGGGAGTATTGTTAAAATTTCTGCTATTCAGCATTTCGATCCATCTGCAAGTTTAATGCTTGGCATGCCTTTTATCAATTCTGTATTACCAGTTACTATCAGTGAAGATAAGCTGATAATCAATTTAAAAAAGAAAGCTATTGTTGTGCCTAGACTATCTATAGCAAATTCTGAGGCAAGAAATGAGAATAGCCAAAAGAAAGTCGGTGCACGCAAACCCCTTAAAGACTCCAACAATTGGCAAGAAGTTCTGCAATTATATGAGAAGCGAGTGGAGTCAAAACAAAAGGCCTGCATTGACCCAAAATGGTCAGAAGAGCAGATTGATATACATAAAAGATTGCTGGAAAGCTGTTCAAATAATCCCCAGCAATTTTGGACTGTTGAGAGTCCAAAACAAGAAATAGTGACTCTACACGACAATGGAGTCAAAGGAAAATTAATTCCATGTACCCCCCACCGATGAACAAGAAATCAGGAAACAAATAAGTGAGTTGCTCAGTATGAACCTCATTGAACCAAGTATGTCTCACTATTCTTGTTCAGCGTTTCTGGTTAGAAATCACTCAGAAATAGTCAGAGGTAAGCCAAGAATGGTAATTAACTATAAACCTCTGAATGCTATAACTCAGGGTTTTCATTACCCTCTACCAAGACCAGAAACAATCATGCAGAAAATTCAGCATAGCAAAGTATTCAGTAAGTTCGATATGAAATCTGGATACTACCAAATATAGATCCAAGAAGAGGATAGACACAAAACTGCCTTTACATGTCCTGCAGGTTTTTATCAGTGGAAGGTGGTTCCATTTGGCCTAAAAAATGCTCCCGCATTCTTTCAGAGACGAATGGATTTTATTTTTGGGAAGTATGATTTTATTGTAACATATATTGATGATATTCTTGTACATAGTCCAGATCTAGAGACACATTTCAAGCATTTAGAAATTTTTATGACTGAAGTTCAAAAGCATGGTATAGTCCTGTCTGAGAAGAAGATGGTTTTATTCCAAGACAGTATAGATTTCTTGGGGATTAATGTTGTTAATGGACAAATTCAAATGCAGCCCCATATTCTTACAAAACTGTCTCAGTTTCCAGATGAATTAAAAGACACTAAAACCATTCAGAGATTTTTAGGTGTCTTGAATTATGTGCACAGATATATTCCCAGATTATCAGAAAAAGCAGCTCCAATACGAAAGCATCTTCGAGAAGGATGGTCAACAGAAGCTACTGCAGCAGTTAAGGAACTCAAATCAGAATGTCAGCAGCGTCCCAACCTTCAACCACCAGGTAATGGCCTTCTGATTTTACAAACGGAGGCTTCTGATGAATTTTGGGCAGCTATTCTTTTTGAAAGGAGGAATGAAGATGGAAAGGAAGAAGAAATACTTTGTGCATATGCATCAGGTGAATTCTCTCCTAGCCAAAAGAATTATTATATTGCTGAAAAAGAAACTTTAGCAATATTTAATGGGATACAGAAATTTGAATTATATCTGGCACCGGTGAAGTTTCTCATAAGGACTGACTCTATGAATTTCAAATATTTCTTATCTGCCAAAATTTCGCGACAACTTGCTAGAGGAAGATTACTCTCCTGGCAGATTTGGTTTCAACAATTTGATTTTGATGTTGAGTGGATACCAGGCAACTCTAATTTTTTAGCAAATTCTCTAACCAGAGACATGAATAAAGCTTTTGTTTCAGCTCTACAAAGTTATTTTATTCTACCAGGGAAAGGTCCTCAGGATGATAATTTTAGCACATTTGTTGATAGGTTCAGAATTCTTGAAAATCATGCAAATCATTTGACAGAAGAAATCAAGAAAGTGGTAGGTCTGCGACTGAGAAGAAATCAGTGGATTAGAAGATGTCAAGCATGGACTTCAAAAAATGTTGGCATATCTTTGGGATTAGATACTGATTTGGTAAACGTATATCCTTTGCCCAACATGCAGGTGAAGATCTATTTTAAACATCTGTCTGATATGTGGTCATCTCAATTCACTACAAATATGATTTGGATCTTAAAAGTATTAAATTATTATCAGTTGATTGGAGGAGTGGATTTTGCTTTAAGCATATATACAGGAGCCCAAATGCTAGATTTAGAAGCCATTCCAATCAAAACAGCCTTAGAGAGTTATCTTAGGTCGTTAAGGATTCTTGATATTTTTGAAGAACTAGAAGCATCCTTTTTACAGAGAAATGATGAAAATTATGCCCCAAATGATACTTTCCCTCAATATGAAATTTTTGAAAATTTTGTTGATTGGGAGATCAAGGGAGGATTTTGTAGAAAAAATCCATCTATAAGAACATCCCAATGTGTTCAACGAACTCTACAATACCTAAGGACTTTCTCATCTCCTTGGGATTATCAGAGTTTAAGATTTCGAGAGCAAATTTCTCCAAATCCATTTTCACAGGTTTTCTGTCATGAAATTATAGGAGAAATTAAGACCAGTAATAATATTGAAAGGATTAAACAATTGGCTCTTTGGTTTAAAGATTTTGGGATGTTAAAACTAACAGAGAAAAGACAGGTGTTGCAACAATTGGATGAACTTCAAGGTGAACCAAAAGTTTTACGCTTTATGATTAACCAAACCGTGTTAATCACAATCAGTATTATTTCAGGGAACTGGAATAATAATGTAGTTCATCTTATCAGTTTATTGTTGTCAAACAAATTTGTACTTCAGTAATTTTTGATATGGGATGGCAATCTAAAGCATTCATTAATGAAAATTGTAGATTATGGGTGCAGCATGCAATAGAAACAGTTACTAATATGTTCCATATATTCAAATGGGAGCTTCTAGATGGTGTTGAGTTGGCAGTTCAGCCTTCTCCCTCGTTCCGATAAGTTTTTAAAGATTCCTTTCTGGATATTGATGTCAGCCCATTATCCTTTCTTAACAAGTTGGAGAAACAAGAAGTGATGTTTACTCCACAACGGTAGGACCTCCACAAAATTAAAGTAAATCCAGACCAAGGACAGACATCAAAAGCATCTCGAAAAGAAAATGAAATAGTTTTAGCAAATGCCAAAGGAAAAAGTAAAATTGAGGAATATACTTTTCAGGCCTTTCAAGACAGCTATCCAGATGCACAGGATCCGCATGATTTCAGTTGGGACAAAGAGTACGAAAAGTTGATGGAATATAACTATCTCATGAATCTTGAAAAGAAAGCATTCGAAAGACAATTGTCCTCTGATGATGATGAGTTTGATGACTACGATTCTAACCGAAGTCCCAAAGGATACTGGTAGAATCTTTGTACAATTTAGCTAGCAATGTGATAATATGGTCACATGTTGTGGCTAATGAAATTATTGTACTAAAAAGGTTGAGTAGACACCATCGGTGAAAGGAATACCGACAGGACCCTCAATTATTTCCCCTTTATTTCATGTCTTAGATAGATTTAGATTCCTTAGGGCAGTTATAAAAGAAAGATCAATCGAAAGAAGCCCACAAAGTTGGACAGAGTGCTTCTTGATTTTGATCTCGTATTGTAATCTCTCAAGCTCTGTAATTTTTCTCTTTGAAATTAATATTGAAGCCTTCTGGGCCTCCTGTCTGAGGGTAGTTTCTGTCATCCGAAAGAACCTGGAACTGTAAGGTGAGGGCGTTTGAAGACCCGAGGAGAGAGGTCATAGTGCGCGCGCATGTTCAGTTGAGGAGAAGAAAATGTGTGTTCAAATCTGTTGTTCAGTAATCTTCGAATCGATTTTGAAGTAAGTATTATTCTGCTTGAGTTCCCCTATTTTGGTATCAGAGCCTTGTTCAGGTCCTAATTCTATAAGCGACAGACATAGCCTAAAGCCAGCCAGGAAGCCTTCAAAAAGCTTTTGTTATACAATTGTTGAGTAGATAAAAGCTACTTTAGTCAATCTCTGGTCTAGTTTATAAAAATGTCAAAATCATTCTCCAATATAGATAGAAAAATTGTTACTGAAGTAGATTCTTGTTCTATTGAAAATGATCTTAATGACCATGAAATAGTTGAAGATCCCGAAAACTAGAACCCACTTGTGTTAAGTTCTAAAGAAATCTATCAGGTTCCATCTCTGTTTAGTTTTTCAAAAAAGAGGTATCTAAAAGAGGTTGAATTGAAACTTAAGATTTCTGGTTCTTCTGTACAGATTGTTGGTTTGGGGTACTTCTTGGAGCTATGAGCAACCATAGGGTGAGTGGTTCACCTTCCTCTATTGATGCGCTACGTACAGGGTGAGTGGTTCACCTTCCCCTGTGATACCCCATGATGGTTGACATGTGTGTAGGGTGAGTGATTCACCTTCCCCTACGATTGATAACACGTGTGTAGGTTGAGTCGTTCACCTTCTCCTGTTGATGCCCCAGTGTACATCCTACCCATGTAGTCCGGGATTCATGGGAAGTACCTCTCATTTGACCAATGAGTTAGGAAAAGTGGTTAGGGACCATAGTACTATTGATGCACGCATCGTGTACTGTCGTACTCCTTATGACTAGGATGCATGGTGTTCAACAACTTGATATGGGATCAAGTCTGATTGAGGTTCTAACTCTGCACTGACTTTTATCAGTGGAGAGTGGTAAAGTCTTGTGACTCACTCTCGATCGATTCTTCTTCATTATTTATATCAATGTTTAGTACAGCAGAGATGAGATGAGATACAGAGATGGAGCATGACGACAGGATGGCATGATGATTGATGATGATGGATGGATTGGCAGGTGGAATTCTACCTAGTTGAGAGGGAGTGTTAAAATTGGCAACTAGTGTTGATTTCTGTAGCATCAAATGTGCTCTAGCCTCGAGATTTTGCAAAGAGGTTAAGACACATGCATTCTCCAAAACCCAGAAATCATTTGGGAAAATTTCACCTAGAGATAGTTTAATTAAAAAAATTAATCATTTTTAATGTATTCCTAAGTTTAGACTTAGGAAATGTGACTAATTAAAGGTATTAATTAAATCTGGTGCAAATCTTCTAAAAAAAGACGAGGATCAACTCCCAGTTAATCTTAGCCTTTGATTATGTTTTAATCTTGGTCGTTGGTGCTCCAACGAGAGATTATAAGAAAGAGTTTGATGGGCACTTGGAGAACACACCGTGATAGTGAAATCTAGAGATCAAATTTCTCAAGAGTAGCAGCACTGAGTTGCGGGAGAGAGATCGAGTGATCTTCTCGCAGCGAGGGGTAGCGATAGTAGACCAAAAGGGATTTTTCTAGTTCCAGAGAGTGCAACACAAAGAAGGCAACGAGAGGTCCAGAGAGGCAGCGCAGTGCTTCAGAGGGAGTCCGTAATTTCATTGGGAGCAGTCAAGATCTAGTGTCGAAAGTCAGGGTGTGAGACCAGAGGGCCAGAGAGATGAGTTCTAGACAGCAAATCGATTAGCTGGAAGGGTAACGCAGAGACTGCAAAGAGGCAACGTGGGGCTAGCCATCCAGAGCCTGGATCAAAGTCGGATCGCCAGTGATAGTGTGAGAATATTTCTCACTACATATTTGCCAGTTTATTCTCTGTATCAGATTCCTAGTTTGGGCATCTAAAGATTTGTACTCAGATTTACTACTACATAATAATCAATCCCTCAGTTGCTGCACCGGTTTTCCCAAGTTGGGTTTTTCCAAGGACTTTAGTCCAAAATAATGGCATTATAATTTTGTGTGTGCCAGTATTTTATCAGTTTCCAATTTATCTTTCGCAGTATTTTTATTTCTATAGGTTGCAGTGTGATTGATTTAGTATTTGTTGTAACAAACAGTAAATAAATTGTTAAAATTAATTTAACAATTAGGAGAATTATTTCCAGTTACTGCTATAGAATTTCAGTAGTGAAATTTTCACAACTAGGGACAAATTCCACCTTAGGACAGCGCATTTGATGGAATTGATGATTGCATTAAATTCCTCTTTTCGAGAGGGCGAAAATTGATATAAAGATCATCCAATTTGGACAAGCAAAAGTGTGTTTTTGAATTTATGCTCACACATGTGCAAATTGTTCAGATCAGCCACATCATCATGTAGGCTCATGAAGCCCAATGGGCATGACTCTTCACCCTCAATGACTTGTATAAATACAAGTGCCCTCTCCCCGCATTTGGCATCATCAGCACACACATTTCTTCTCTCTCCTTCTCTCAGTGGTTTGTATAGCCAGTGTTATCGGAACTGGTCGGTCTCACTGGCTTGGGGGCAAAACTGGTCTGAACTGACCCTCTGAACCGGAAAAGACCGGTTCTATACTGAACCGGTCGGTTTCGTCATTGAACAGGTCAGTTCTGAGACTGGTTCCACCGGTTCACACGTTGCCTGGGCAAAACCGATTTGAACCAACCCTATGAACTGGAAAAGACCGGTTTTGTACCGAACCGGTCGGTTTCATCACTGAACAGGTCGGTTCGAGACTGTTCCACCGGTTCACACGCTGCCTGGGCATTAAAACAACAAAAAACAAAAAAAAAATAACACTACTCTAACCCCCCCCCCAAATCTATTTAAACACCCCCACCTCCTCTATTTCACTCACACTATTCATTCGAGTCCCTTGCAATTCTTGAGTTGAGTTCGGTGAGGAGACTTTAGAGAGTTTTTTGCAGGGTTGTTATGAGGGAGATTTTTTGTAGATTTGAAGCATTGATTGGAGTCTTGGAGAGTTGTTGGAGACCATGTTCAAGCGTATACACACTAAGAAGAGGAACCGTTTAGAGCAAAAGCAGTTAAATGACATGGTTTTTGTTCAGCACAACCTTAGG
The DNA here is from genome assembly GCA_031772625.1 of Pinus tabuliformis. Lineage (NCBI taxonomy): Eukaryota > Viridiplantae > Streptophyta > Pinopsida > Pinales > Pinaceae > Pinus > Pinus tabuliformis. The sequence goes on along the minus strand of CM062818.1, from coordinate 911,075,387 downwards.
TTGAGGCGCAACCAATTGCTGAATAAAACCACTGAATCAAGCAACATCGTCTTAGGTGACTTTGATCCAACATCAAAATGGGTTGTGGAGAATCGAGCACCAACATTTGACAATGAAAGCCTTTCTTGGTTGGACTTGGACACATAGGATGCAAAGACAGATATATCAAAAGCACCAGTATTAGCTTCAGGGCCAATGGAATCAAGCCATAATCCCATTGCAGACTTGGATGCTACTCATTCTCCAAATGAGGATGAGGAGGATGATCAGGAACCAGATGATGATTCTAATGATGATTGATGATTTGACCATTGATTTGTTGTAGTTGTAGCTTGTAGTATTGTAAGTTGTAGTATAATATTATGATCTATCATGTTATTTTGGACTATAAAGGCCTTTTAGAGCCTGCTTCTTGATGTTTGTAACATTTTTGGTTCAGTGATGTTTTGCACCAAGTGTTATTTTGGTTATATGCACTATTACTTGCTATATAAATGAGAACTTTTGCATATTTGTGTATAAATGGTTTGGATTCATATGGATGCACATGAATATAGATGTTTTTTCTTTTAAATATCAATATTGTATGTGTGTTTGGTAAACCGATTGTTTTCTGGTTCCGACCGGTTCCCGGTCCAGAAGGTTTTCCAATTCGATGAACGGTTCGGTTCTGATAACATTGCTTACAACTATTGCGCAGATCTTCTCTCTCTCACACGTGGCAAAAGGATGAATTTTCTAGCAAATTGCAAGGCCGAATTTCAAAATTGTTGCAGAAGTTTGACCAACGTTGACCGAGCACTTTGAATCATCCTTTGACTGCGATTTTTGTGGGAAATTTTCATTTTTTTAAAGTTGTATAGTTTGGCACATGAACCAAGAATTTTTGGGCAATTTGACCTCTGACCTGACCGCAAAGTTGACAAAGTTTGACCACAGTTTTCAAGACTATTTTAGGCCAACTTCGACCAGCAAGGAAGGCCAAATTTGACTGGGTTTGATCAAACTTCAAGTGGATTGTTTGAGTGTTGTGTTGACCATCTTTGACTTTCTAGTTAGCGCTGAGTTTGACTGCAGTTGACTACAGATTTGACAGGGTTGTTTTGACTTTATGTGGCAAGTCAATTTTGACTTTTGTACTCTCTCTCTCTTTGTTGAACATTTGATATAATAATAAGAAGAATTGGTCAAAGGGTTTTCCTCGCATTGGGGTTTTGCCCTAGCATCTGCCAAATCTAGTGTCCCCTTGTCTTGGCTTGTCTTCTGCGTTTTTTATTTATGTTCTATCTACAGTTACTGTCAATGTGATTTATGGTTAATGCGGTTGCTATTGGAATTTGTCATTGGGATGCTTAAAAGTACATTGAAGTAATTGTGCTAAGCATAGAACATACCATTGTTATCTAAATTTAGCAATTTGCAACATTGATTTAAAAGAAGAACAAGTCAAATAGCATGAAAATGGGTGGAGAACCAATAACTTATCATTTACCAAAGCTTTAGGGCATTAGAGATCAATAAGTAGTACCTGGGGAAAGATTGAGGAAAGGAAGTTAGTTTCCATTATTTTGGATACTCCACCACAACCTTATATAGTTTTACTACAACCTTAAGTATCACAATAGCAACCACTGATTCCTTTTAAGGAGCTTACAAGCTTTTGCAAAATCAATGTAGTGAGCATTTTAAAGAAGATGACCAAAAGAGAGCTTGCAACCAAATGTTAAAAGAAATAAGAAGCAAGCAAATTTCTAGGGCGAAGGAAGGAAATCAAATTGCAAATACAAAGAAGACAAGAAATCTAATTCGAGGTAGAATGAGATGGAAAATTGATTTAATTTTGGTAAGCAAGAACATCTAGAAAAAGAGAGTGAAAAAAAGTAATTTGTTTAACATTTTTATGAAGTTTATAGGGCACAGGGAAACATGTCCAAGGGATAGGGAAAATCACCCTACAAATTCTATGGAATGTCATAAGGGGCATCAAGGTCTCTAACACAAGGGACCTTATAAGACATCAAAATTAGTAATATATGAAAATCAAAACATAAATTGTTGGGGCCTCCAACACAAGGGACCCCATCCAAAATACTGAAATATTAAAATTAAAAATATACAAAAACTAAAACATAAATCGTTGAGATCTTATACATAACAATTCACTAATAACATACATCGTTACATGTAACATAATAAATCATAAATGAAACATGTAATGACGCAGCATAACACAATAATCACAAATCATCTATCATCATTGCATTTTCATTATATTTAGAAAATTTGAAAGATGTAGATCTCTTAAGATAAATGAACTAATATCATGTCAAATGATAATTAAGAATCACTAATTAAGAGAATGTCTCACTAATCTCTACATCCATTGACAATACAAGCAAATAAGGACAACCCATGGGATGTTGCCATATAAATCAGAAGCATTTGCATTTTCAAAATTACTAAATGGCACACCAACAAACCCCAATTGTGCTTCATTAAGTCTCTCTTTATCGACCTGTTGCACCCATTTTTTCAACATTCCAAGGAAACAAGATCTGGGGGCTTGAAGAAATTTTTTCGAAGTCAGAATCGTCAGCGAGCTGTTTATTATGTCATTGTAAACCCATTCTGCAAATTTGTAATGTAAATAATGCTAGTAAGGTTGTGTATTTATGTAACAACCTAGGTAAACCTATTATTTTTGGCGACAAATTTCATGCTAAGAGGTTTTTTGTCTCACTGATTATGTGTTTCTAAATATGGATGGTCAACGGAGTTTTTCCCTCCAGCCTCACCCCAAAGCTAGGGTGGAATTTCTCATCCAGGTCTTAGGCGAGTCCTAGTGTTTTAGTCGAGTCGATTGTAAAAGTGAATTGGGAATAATTTAAGCTAATTGGCTAAATTATTTTATTACAGATCACTTGGTCTACTAGATAATATTGTGTCACAGAATTGGTTATGTATTTTGGGGGTCTATAACAAACAGGTATTCCCCCTTTGAGGGTTGAATTTGTAAAATCTTATGTAAAAACTATTTTTGTACATGGTCCCTCATACTTAGACACCATGGCTAAAATATTTCAAGGTGGAAAAATAATTGATCCCCTCGTGTCAAATAATTAATTTTTCAGGCATAATTAAAATTAAATCCTATATTAATTTGAGTCAAAAATTAAAATGTTAGAGAAATTAAATTCTCCAAGTGGAAAAATTCGTGGGTCTAAAAGAAATTAATTTTTCGAGGTCCCCCCCAAGTGAATATTGGATATTTCAAGAAAAATTGGACCCTTCGACTTTGATGGTTAACTCAAAGTCAATTTTTTGAGGAAATTAGCTCAAAATAATTATTTTTGACCTAATAAAAAAATGTTTTAATGAGAAATTCGAAAATTCCTCAAAAAAAAAAAAAAATCTGCGACAGAGACTAAAAGTTGATCAAGAATTTATCAATGGTCGAGATTATTTTGACAGGGATCAAGCCAACTAGTTGTTATTTTCCACTTGGAGGAATTTCTCTATAAATAGACGGTATTTTGCTTCTATTTTCATTTTGATCTTGACCTCTAATCAGATGTGACTTTGTAAAAGCTGGTGTAAAGCCACTGTTCTGCTAGGAACGTTTCGATCATCATAATAAAAGACTTTACAGTGTTGTTCATGGTGTCTTTGTCTCACTGATTTGTGTTATGTGTTGGGTATGTGCATTCCTATATTGTGATTCAAATATTAATTAAATCGTTATTTTTTTGTAGATTATAGGAACATTCTACTGGTAAGTTTTGGATTTATCTTAAGTGATCTAATGCATTGTATGTTTTAACGATTTCTTCTTGAGAAAATATATAGAGTTTGCAGGTTCCCACCCTTGGGCTCCAAGTTCACGAACTGTGGGCACAGGCTAACCATGTTTGGATTCTTAATATTTTATGTGATTTTCTAACTTCGCTAAGGCAGTCATTTAACACTTATCTTTCGAAATACATCCAGCCATTATCAAGGTCTATAAAATTTCTATTCTTCAAAAATATTTCTAAGCATTGTACACTTCTATATTTTGTAAATATATTTTTGTATAACAATATTTTGTAAATAAATTTTATTTTCTAACCCTTGTTTTGCAACTGGCGTTTTTGGGGTTTTGGCATTTTGAATTTTATGTATATATTGGGGTTTTGGGAACTTGTAAATTTATTTGTGCATGTGAGATTCAAGAAGATTTGTTGGATTAGAGCTAGATCTCGGCCCTTGAGGGTAAGATCTATTAAAATATGCAACTGCAGTAACTTTGGACAACTCACCTGATGGAGATAATGATTGCATTGAATTCCTCTTTTCGAGAGGACCAAAATCGACCTAAAGATCACTCAAAACGGATAAGGGAAAGTGTACTTATGAAGAAAAGCCCACATGTGCACATTTGACAAGGTCAACCCTAAAGCAAAGTGGACACCCTTGGAAGGCTATAAATATAAGTGACCTCTACCTCATTTGGACACCATCATGAGACACTCTTCTATCTTGGTTTTTGGCTCATATAGGTTTGGGGCTCGTTCGTTGAGGAACAAGTTTGATCTGAGGTGAAATTGCAAAGTCCGAAGCTCACATCTCAACTTTAAGGTTTTGGGCCATAGTCGCATGCACAACACATGAAAAAATCGACCACAGTCGCTCACATAGAAGCTCATCCGTGTTGATTTGAGGTAGCATCAAATATGCTCTAAGCCTCAAAATTTGCAGGGAGGCTAGGACACATGCATTCTCAATACCCAGAAATCATTTTAGGAAATTCCACCCGGAGACAGTTTTATTAAAATAATTAATTATTTTTTATGGGTGCCTAAGTCTAAACTTAGGAAATTAAAATAATTAAAGGGTATTAATCTAACTGTGGGTGAAACTTCTAGAAGAAGACGGAGATCGAGTCCAAATGATCTGAGCCATTGATTATAATCTAATCTGGGTCATTGGTTCTCAACTGAAGGATTATAAGAAGGACATCGATGGGCACTTGGAGAACACATCAAGTTGAGATCAAAAGATCAAATTTTTGAAGCACAACAGTTGTCGGGAAGAGAATTTGAAGTGATCTTTTGCAATGAGGGGCAAGGATAGTTCTGATTGGAGATTTCTCCTAATTCAAGAATACTCAATGGAGGAGGCAGAGAGAGATCCAGGAGAGGCAATGCAGAGACTAAGCTAGCCAGCGTAAGCTGACGCAAAGGTAGCGCAGAGCCTTGAGGAGGTCTGTATTTTTGCTAGAGGAATCGATTCCTGAAGCCGAAAGCCAAAATGTGAGACTGGGAGGTGGAAATCTGAAGTTCCTGGGAGGCAAATCGATCAGCAAAGGGAGTGACGTTGTCCCTAGACATTGTACGTTGGGCTAACGCAGTGACTACGCAGAGGTAGCAAGGGGCAAGCCATTCTGTGGCTGGATCAGTCAGGATCGCCTGTGATGGTGTGAGGTACTTCTCACAATTCTTTTGTTAGTGATATTCTCTATACTGGATAGCCAGCAAGGCATCCAGAGATTGTATTCAGAAACTATTGCATAATAATAAAACCCTTAGCTGCTGCATCGGTTTTCCCGCATTGGGTTTTTCCGAGGACATTTTTCCAAAAACAACGGTGTAATGTGTTGTGCATTTCTTTCTTGCTCAGTTTCTTGTTTCCGCTTATAATTTAATTGGTGAAGACTGCAGTGTATTAGTTTTGGTGTTTACTATAGGAAACAGTAAATAATTTGTTCAGTAATTAACAAATAGAAGGAACTTAATCAGTTGTTGCAGTGGTGATTCGGGTAATCGAATTTTCACATGGTATCAGAGTTGCAGGTGAAACAAGAGAGCAAAGTCAGAAGAGTCCAGAGCTAAAGAGAAGGGTCAACGTGTTGCGTACGCAGCAAATCGAATCCCCAGAGGGATTGTGCAGTCCGGGCCAGGAGGGAAAAGATTTTCGAGGAAAGTCTCTCTCTGAGTGAGTTGACAAAGAGATAAGACTTCCAGATCGAAGTTTGCCAGTGTGAGAGGGGGCAACACAGCAGCTTCAGCGAACAGTTAATTTTCTGGTGTGACGCAGTTTTCTATAGCAGTTGCCGAGGCAGAAAATCGTCAGAAGGAAGAAAGGAGACACTGTTGAGGGAATTTCTTCCTCAAAGAATTCCTAGCCAGGGAATTTGATTTCTCTATTGCTGACCAGCAGCAGAGAGGAGCATATCTACTAACTCCAGCAGGGAGTGCTTAGGCCAGCCCAGTGCTGCGCAGAGGATAGAGGAAGCAATTCGACACTTTTGAATGGTAGAGATGGCAACTAGTGGGTTACGAGATCAAGATCGGTTGGATGGTGCATCCAACTATGTGATCTGGAAGGCGAGGATGTCATGCCTTCTGGATGAACATTTTCTCAAGATCTACGTCGACAGTGTGGTAGTTGAGCCCGCAGATCCAGATCCGCTCAAAAAGTACAAGGGAGAGATGGCAAAGGCCAAGCGGATGATCCTCGACGGAGTGAAGGATCATGTAGTATGTCACATCTCAGGCAAAGGGATTGCCAAGGAGATGTGGGATGCCTTGTCCACGCTATATCAAGGATCTTCCGAGCAACGGAAGATTTACTTGGAGCAGAAGATGAGATCCACGCAGATGCAGAAGGGGGAACACATTGATCCGTTCCTTGCAAAGCTTCAGGAGACCCAAGACAAGTTGGCAGCTGTGGGGTCAACACCTCAACCTACCGAGATGGTGAGGCTGGCTCTAAATTCAGTCTCAAAAGAATGGAAAGTGTTTGTCCAGAGCATCCTGGGCAGAGAGAGATTGCCAGACTGGGAAGGGATCTAGGCCGCTCTTCAGCAGGAATAGATGAGGAGAGACTTAGTCAAGTGCAAACTTGCCAGTAGCAGAAGCAGCAGTGGGACGAAGCCGAAGAAGGAGGATGAAAATGCAACCCTCGCATCTAATGAACAAAAGGAGCAGCGGAAGAAAAAGAAATATGTTTCGAAGATCAAGTGCTTCCGGTGTGGCGAACTTGGTCACTACACTACACAGTGTCCTCTCAAGAAGGAGGGCAAGGACAAGAAGCACGATCCGAAGGCTACATCGGCAGAAATCGAGGAGGAGATTGTCATGATTGCCCAGAGGTGGGATGATATAGAACTGTAGTTCGAAAGAACGGCAATTGGGCAGGATCCTTGAGAAGTCCACCTCTCGGGTCAATACCTTGCTACGGGAGCCCAGATCAATAGTAGCAGGATGGACCGGGTCAATTGGTGCAAAGGAGTGTCGGAGTGACAGTTGCAGTGGCTAGGAGCCCTAGACACTGAGCAGCGCAAAGCTAGAGTTGGCAACAGTGCAATCGACACAAAGCAGAGGTCAGCAGCAACGTAGAGGCTTCAGAGGGTCAGCGCAAAGACTAGCAACAATCAAAACTCCAACAGCTAGATGCATCATGTTGAACACCAGTTCAGTCATTTTGGATGTCTTTTCGTCGCTGATGAAGTAGCAGCAACTGTTGGAGAAGGTTGCAATGCAAATGCAGTGTTAGCAGTGGCACTACCAGCAGCAACACGAATGCAGAATTTGAGGAAGTTACAATACAGATGCAGAGTTGGCAATCGCAGTGTCAACAGCAGTACAGATGCAACATTTGCGCAATATTTGGTGGGTAACGATGTCAGACATCAGCAATGCAGAGGGAGATGTTACAGAGAAGGATGATGCTTCAGCAGGTTGCATTACTAGAGCACATTCCTCGCTAAGAGGGAGTGTTGATTTCCAGTAGCATCAGATGTTCTCTAAGCCTCAAAACTTGCAGGGAGGCTAGGACACGTGCATTCTCCAATACCTAGAAATCGTTTTGGGAAATTACACCCGGAGACAGTTTTATTAAAAAAATTAATTATTTTTAATGGGTGGCTAAGTCTAAACATAGGAAATTAAAATAATTAAAGGGTATTAATCTAACTATGGGTGAAACTTCTAGAAGAAGACAGAGATTGAGTCCAAATGATTTGAGCCATTGATTAGGATCTAATTTGGGTCGTTGGTTCTCAATTGAAGGATTATAAGAAGGACATCGATGGGCACTTGGAGAACACATCAAGTGGAGATCAAAAGATCGAATTTCTGAAGCACAGCAGTTGTCGGGAAGAGAATTCAAAGTGATCTTCTGCAGTAAGGGGCAAGAATAGTTCTAGTTGGAGATTTCCCCTGATCCGAGAATACTCAACAGAGGAGGCAAAGAGAGATCCGAGAGAGGCAGCGCAGAGACTTGGCTAGCTAGCGTTGGCTAACGCAGAGACAGCGCATAGCCTTGAGGAGGTTTGTATTTTTGCTGAAGGAACCGATTTCCGAAGCTGGAAGTCAGGGTGTTAGACCCGAAGGTGGAAATCGAAGTTCTTGGGAGGCAAATCGATCAACAAAGGGAGTGACGTTGTGACGCTAGGCAAACGCAGTCACTGTGCAGAGGCAGTGTAGAGGCAGCAAGGGGCAAGCCATTCTGTGACTAGATCAATCGGGATCGCCTGTGATGGTGTGAGATACTTCTCATTATTCTTCTATCAATGATATTCTCTGTACTGGATAGCCAACAAGGCATCCAGAGATTGTATTCAGAAACTACTGCATAATAATAAAACCCTCAGTTGTTGCACCAGTTTTCCCGCATTGGGGTTTTCTGAGGACGTTTGTCCAAAAACAACGGTGTAATGTGTTGTGCGTTTCTTTTTGGATCAATTTCTTGTTTCCGCTTATAATTTAATTGGTGAAGATTGCAGTGTATTCGTTTCAGTGTTTACTATAGGAAACAGTAAATATTTTGTTCAAGTAATTAACAAATAGAAGCAACTTAATCAGTTGTTGCAGTGGTGATTCGGGTAATTGAATTTTCACAATCCGTGCGCCTGGAGCGTTCCAGTCGCATGGACAACCCTCCATCCATGTGACTAGGAGTTAGGATACTGAAACACGTTCTTTTCCTCAATTAACTCGCACTAGAAGACTAATAATTCGACCTTCCACTTTAACACATCAGTTAACTGCTTCATAACTTCTAAATTTTAGGAACAAATCCTAAATTACAGGAATTCGTCCTAACTTATAGGGAACTCGAGCATGCTAAGGAGAAACTCGTTGTGGTTCTTTTGATTAAGGCACAAATCAAGGAATCCTTTCTCGCTAACATTTTCAGCACTCCCTCTTAGCAAGGAAGGCGTTCCTGGAAGAACTTCATCCACTTGGATTTGTCTCCAACACTACCATGTTCTTCGTTGTTGCAAAGTTGTTGACCCCACTCCCTCGCATGTCAGGCTTAAGGGTGTGACTAGGTTGCAACAATCGCTCGCACGATTCCTCCTTTGTGACACCAGGACCCAAATGACAGAGTTGAAAAGGCAAGAGGAGGAGTGACGCAGAGGCTCACACATAGCCTGCATCAGCATTTTGACCCACAAGAAGGGCCAACACAGAGACAGAGGGGGCCAGAAGAGGCTCACGCAGAACCACATCATCCTTCTCAGCCAGGTAGGATTGACGCAATTGGTCGGAGGAGCAAATTTAGCCCAAGTCGTGATTGCACAGAGCCTGAAGGGCTCAAATTCTTCAATTGTCGGGGCTAAGGGAGTTGTGCAGATTGTGATTTGAGGAGCTGGTGGGACGTTGTTTCTGTCAGTGCAAAACAGTGTCTAAGGAGACTGAACCAAGGTAGAGGGAAGCACTACCTTGACGGATTTCTACCCAAGAAATCCAGATTTGGGTTGCAGCAGCGAAAGGGGATTGGAGAGGAGTGATTCGACAGTTGGCGGGAGGATTTCCAGGAGGGAAGAAAAGACTTAGAGAGAGTCTAGAAGAGGAGTAGAGATGGCAGTGAACGGATTGAAGGATCAGGATAGATTGGACGGGGCTTCCAATTTTTTCATCTAGAAGGCCAGGATCCTAGCAATCCTGGATGAACATCGCATCAAGGACTATGCCTTGAACACCGTAGTTGTTCCAATTGACTCTGATGCAAATGAGAAGTATGAGGAGGCCATGGCGAAGGCGAAATGCATGATCCTAGACAAGATCAAGGATCATGTCATACCACATATTGCTGAGAACACAACAAATGAGATGTGGCAAATGCTGACCACCTTATACCCAGGGCTCTTCCGAGCAACAGAAGATGTTATTGGAGTATCAGCTGAGGTCATATCAAATGAAGAAAGGAGAGGAGATAGATCACTTCCTCCTCGAGCTGCAAGGAATTCGTGACCAACTTACTTCTGTGGGGTCTACACCGGATCCAAAGTTTATGGTCAGGACTGCTCTGAATGCAATCTCTGAGGACTGGGAGACGTTTGTCCCAAGCATTTTGGGCAGAGCGACTCTCCCCAGTTGGGAAGAGGTGTGGGCAGCTCTTCGACAGCAAGAGATTAGTTGGTTGACCAAGGCGGGGAGTAATGGTAAGGGAGTTCGAGTCAAGAAAGAGGAAGAGGAGGATGCGTCTCTAGCATTTGCAGGACAGCAAGGGAAGAGGAAGAAGAAGGATATTTCCAAGGTCAAGTGCTTCAACTATGGGGAACTGGGACATTATGCCTCTCAATGCCCCAAGAAGAAAGGCAAGGGAGAAGCTTTTGACTCTAAGGCAGCTCGAGCAAAGGCGGAGAAGGATGTTGAGACTGATGACGATTATGCCATGAGTGCTCATGCACCTCTAGAGAAGAAGTGGGAAGACATCGAGTTGTAGTTGGGACGACTACATGCTGGAGCAAGATCCTTAGGGTGCCCAAACTCTTGGATCACATCTAGCTACGAGAGCCCTTAACGACAGTAGCATGATGACAGGTGTTGGGTGGAGCAAAGTGTGATGGAGCAGCAAAGCAGGGCTAGAGTGCAAAAACCTAAGGCAGCGTAGTGGAGGTTGCAACAGTGCAAGAGACACAGAGTTGTTTGCAGTAACGCAGTGGCAACAGAGTGTGCACAGGATAGCAGCAAAGGTAGCTTCAGCATCACGAGGCTTTCAGACTGACCAGGATGTCATTGTTTGGGTGAAGTCAGTTACTTACTTCTCGGTAACCGAGTTGCAATGCAACAGTTAGCAGTGGCAGTGCTATGGGCAGCATGATGCAGTGTGTTGAGAGGGACCTGCAGTACAGATGTAGCAGTGTCAGTGGCAGTGTCATGGGCAGCAGTACAGGAAGCAACAGTGTAGTGGATGTGAGGCAACAGGTTTAGCATCAGCACAGAGGACCGGTGCAGAGGATCAGTGTGATGCTTCTATGGTGAAGCATTACTAGAGCACATTCCTCGCTAAGAGGGAGTGTTGATTTCAGGTAGCATCGAATGTGCTCTAGCCATGAAAATTGGTGGAAAGGCTAAAGCACATGAGATCTCCAAGACCCAGAAATCGTTTAGAGAAATTCCACCCGGATGAAGAGATATTAAAATAATTAATATTTTTTAATGGGGTTCCTAAGTCTAAACTTGGGAAAATTAAAATATTAATGTGTATTAATATAAAATGGGTGAGAAAGTTCTAAGAGTCGAGGATCAAGCCAGATCTAATCTTAGTCGTTGATTAGGGACTTAATCTCGACCGTTGAATCGTCAACAGGAAAAGTATAAGAGGAGGATTGAGGGTCAGTTGGAGATACACCAAGAGAGATCAGTTATTTCAATTTTCTGGGGCGAGGTTTGCCGAGGAAATCAAACAAGTGATCAGTTGCAGTGAGGAGCAATTCGGCAGGAGGCCGAAGAATACATATCAAAGAGGCAACAAAGAGCCGAAAGAGGCAGCGCAAAGCCTAGGAGGGTTGAAGAAGAGGCTAAGGAGGCTAGTGCAGAGGACGCAGAAGTCACAGAGGATGACGCAGAAAGCCGCAGAGGCTAACGCAGAAAGCCGCAGAGGCTGACGCAGAAAGCCGCAAAGGTTGACGCAGAAAGCCGCAAAGGCTGACGCAGACAGCGTAGAGGTTGTAGAGGTTGACGTTGGGCTGAAGGGGTTGCATTGAGGAAGTCTGTGGGGCAAACTGAGAGAAGATTAGCTAGGAGAGGGTGATGCAGTTCCAGAGGAGTGCATGGAGCAGCTTTTGCTTTCCAGCACAAGGAACAGTCGGAGTCACTGTGGAAATGTTCATTCGGTTGTTGATCAGCCGAACATCTGTCTCCCAATAGAAATATTGCTACCAAGGATATTCTCTGAAGGGTCAGCCATTTCTGGCAACCTAGTTGTATTCAAAAATCTTCTTAATAATAAAACCCTCATATATGCTGCACCGGTTTTCCCGCATTGGGTTTTTCCAGGGACTATTATCCAAAAAAAATGATGTCCCTTGTGTTGTCTCAGTTTATTTCAGTTGTTGATGTGTATATTTGTAAAGGCTGCAATTGTGTTTATTTCAATCTTTATATTATTAAATAACTTGTTAATGTAAAGAACAAGTAGGAGATAATAAACCAGATATTGCAGTAGGGGTTTCTGATGTGTTAGATTCAGAAATTTTCACAAAGATCACCCCTATGACAACACCATCGATGGAAGCAAGGAGAGGATGGTGGAGACCTAAAAGAATTCTAGCGTTTGAAGAAAACCTTAGGCAATTTGTGCGTTAGGGTTTGGTGGATATTATGAGGTTAGTATTTGGGAGAAACCCTGGTTGTTGGCAAAGATTTGAGATATGAAATCGAGAAACTGTAGCATGGTCAATATGAATATGCTCAAGCAATTGTGACAGATTTGATGAAGCCCTACATGGGATAATCTCTACTAGGCCTGGTTGCTTATAGATTTGGTTGAAATATTGAAGGCAACATTGTTATATGGAAAATAGACAATGATGGCTCTTTAAGGTTGGTTCAAGAGGGACAGGATCACCTCTCATTGAAGATAAGTTCTTTCTGATTTATGATGCTTCTTTATGTCTTTAATTTTGTTTAGACTTATGGATCTAATGATTCTTATGATTATTACTTATGCTTCCTACATATATATTTGAGTATTTGGATGCTCCTAACTTCTTGATGAGATATGACAAGTGGATCCTTCCCGAGGATCATGGCTAGTGCAGGAAGAGGCATCTGATAAAAAGGTGACAAAGTGCTACAAGTTGCCTATGTCAAATGAAAGATGCCCAAGTATTTGAATACTACAAGGTATGCATGGTATATTGTTTCAATGTTATGTTTTAGCTGTAATGTTGGATGCTAAGGTAAGCCCTAAGGTTCAATGAGAATGTCTCCTTCTCAAATGACTCATGCATGCATATGAAAGTGATTTAGATTCATGGTTCTTATGATAAAATGGTGCACTTGATATTGACCAAGTATCTTACCTTCTATGTTGAGAAATCTAAGGCATCATTAGCTAGGTGATTTCTCTTAATTAGTAACTACTTGTGAGTACCTTTTACTTCATTGGATTAGGATCTTCTTGTTGCTTCAGTTGTTAGTGTTCTTCTTCATCAAACAACTACTAATGCATGAACATAAATAGACAAGAGACACAAAATGTAAGCTATCATCCAGGGCCAAAACCTCTTACTCTTTGAGAGGAAAACCCGCACAAATTCTTCTTATAGAGATTCCAATTGACGAATACCAAGACCAAGACCCTTGAGCTATTAGCCACTCCAAGACCAAGACACTAGTTCTCTATCTTCTGCTATTTTCTTCTCCTCTTCTTTATCAACCTTCTTAACACTGAGATCATCTCCTCAACGAACTATGTCTTCTTTATGAAACCACACAGTAGCCTCCATGATAGCAACGAGACTCTTATCTCATGAAATCTAAACTGTTAAACCTACAGAGAACTTCATTGTCCCTTCATCACTCCTCGTTGTTCCTTTATTACTTCTCACTGTCCCATCCGAACTATTTTCCTTTTCCTGTGATCCGAATCTCAGAGGGATCTGAATTCCCTTGACTGTGAGACAGCACCGAATTGTAGTCTCCTTTCCTTTACTTGTCACTGTAGTCTCCACAAAGATATCCAAACTAGGTCACCTGAATTCAGAGAAAACGAACTTGATTACTACCACTGTCCATCCGAAAATCTCAGAGATACATCTAAATTGTTGATTGTGATTGTCCTCTGAAATCACAGAGAGATATGGGAGCTTATTCACTGTACTCCTATCCGAACTTCAGGGATATGCGAATTTCTGACTATGATAATACGAAAACCCTTCCCACATATTTATAGTGGTTTGTCCTGTTAAGAAATCTAGGGCATTATTATTAGGTGATTTCTCTTCAATTAGTGACTACTTGTGAATGCTTTTACTTCTTTCGATTACGATCTTCTTTACTTACATTATTATTTTCTTCTTCATCAAACAGTTACCAATACATGAACATAAATAGACAAGAGACACATAATGTAGGCTATCAGCCACGACCAAAACCTCTCACTCTTTGAGAGTAAAACCCGCACAAATTCTTCTTATAGAAATTCCAATTGACGAATACCAAGACCAAGACCCTTGACCTAGTAGTCTCTCAAAGATCAAGACACAAGTCATCTTGACAATCACTCTTCTTTCGTTTTGACCTTGCCATCACTGAGATCTTCATCATTGCCTTTGATAACGAGATCTTCATTGCTCTCTTGACTTCACTGATTCCTTCACCAAGCTCTTATTTCTGAGATGGAAACTCAACACAGTAGTATCATCAACGAACTATGTTTGCAACGAACTATTATATCATCAATACTGTCTTTCTGCACTTGATGTGCCATCGAGATAGGGAGACACCGAGCTTATCTTCTGTCAACTTGTACACTTGACCAAATCCTTTTTACTGAGACAGTCTTCTGCATTTCATCTGAATTGTTGATAAAGTAGATCAAAACTCGTCATTGTGCTCATCTTCCTAAAATCAAGAGGGCTCTGAATGTGAAAATTCCTAGACTCGAAGGAACCCCTACTGTAGCAAATCTAAATCTACTTCACCTAGTTGATTTTTTAAATTAAATTCATCAAGTTATTCCTCTGAATATTGAAGCAAATTACTTATGCAGCCTACACTAATTAAATATTTGATTTCATGAAACAGAAAACAGAGCAAAAAAAAAGATACATAGGACACACTTATTTTTGGACACAATAGTCCTCGGAAAAACCCAATGCGGGAAAACCGGTGCAGCAATTCTGAGGGTTTATTATTATGCAGGAGAAATATTTGAATACAAATCTAGGATGCTCATCTAGCAATCCTTTACAGAGAAAAATATTGGCGGAAAATCTGAGTTAGTTTTTACCTCATTTCACCCGGCACAAAACTGGCTACCCCGGCTATTTTTGTGTTGGCTCTACGTCTGCCCTGCATCACCTTCTTTGCCCTCTACATTAACTCTCTCTGTTGTTCCAACAGTTCCCGGCAATTCCCGACAATTCTAACAGCTATGGATTTTGTGTGACAGGCAGCTTTTCTGTGTCAACTCTCCAGGCTACTACGTTGCCTCTGCGTCAGCTTTCCCAGTTGTTCCGACAGTTCTGGATTCTGCGTGACACGCAGCTTTTCTGCGTCAACTCAGTCAACTATTGCGTTGCTTCTCTACAAGATCTCTTCGCCTCTCTATTATGTATTTTCCGGAAAGTCCTCTCGGATTCTCTCTGCCCCTCAGCTGCAAGATCTCCCCAATCAATTTTCCTCCTGAGAACTTCTCACCTCAGAAAATTGATTTCCTCAATCTCTCTATGTGTGTTTCCAAATGAACCCCAAGCCTCCATTTTATACTTTTCCTGCTAAGTCTTCAATGGTCAAGATTAAGTCTCTAATCCGGCTAAGATTAAAACATGACTTGATCTGTCTTCTAGATATTTTCACCCATATTTTGATTAATACCCATTAATATTTTAATTTCCCTACGTTTAGACTTAGGAACTCCATCAAAAATATTAATTATTTTAATAAAATACAATCCGAGTGGAATTTCACCAAACGTTTATGGGTTCTTTAGAACTCATGTACCTTAGCCTCTTCAACAATTTTCAAGGCTAGAGCACTTCCGATGCTACCAAAAACTAACACTCCCTCTTAGCGAGGAAATTGCTCAAGCAACAATGTCCACCTGCATGTTGCTCTGTTTCTAAAGCACCTCCTTTCTGCACTGTTGCTACCACCAACATCGTGCTACTGTTGCTACTGTACTACTGCCCATGACACTGCCACTGCCACTACTGCATATGTACTACAACTCCCTCTCAAACGCTGCATCTGCTATGCTGCTAGCACTGCCACTGCTAACATTGCATTTGTACTACAACTTAGTTGCTAAGAGAAGCAACTGAAAAACATCCAAAATTCGTTGAACTTAATTGTGTTCAGCGTAATACAATGAATGTTGGAGTCTGATTGTTGCTTACCCTCTGAATCTTTTGTGTTGCTGCTGACTTTTGCACTACTGCTAATCTTACTCTGCGTTGATCAGTCTTTGGTCCCACGCCACTGCATCTATCCTCCAAACACTCCACTGCACCATCTGACACTAAGTCCATCTCGCTACTACTAAATCTTGGGCTCCCATAGCAAGGAATTGATCCAAGAGGTGGACGACTCAAGGATCCTACCCACATGTAGTGCTCCCAACTATAGCTCAATATCGCCCCATCTCCCTCCTGGAGATGTGTGGGCACTCATGGCAAACTCATCCTCGTCAATCTTTGCTGAAACAGCCTTAGGATCATGTTTCTCATCCTTATCCTTTTTCTTCAAAGGACATTGGGATGCATAGTGGCCCATCTCGCCACAATTGAAACATTTCACCTTTGAAATGTCCTTTCGCTTCGGCTTCTGTTGTCCCTTCGATGCTAGAGCTGCGGTTTCCTCCTCATCCTTCGTCTTTGTGCCACTCCCATTGCTACGACTAAGGTTGACCTTGACTAGGTCCCTCCTTAACTCCTCTTGTTGAAGAGTTGCCCACATCTCTCCCATGAAGGTAGATTTTCTCTGCCCAATATGCTTTGGACGAAAACTTGTCATTCATCTGAGACTCCATTCAGGGCTATCCTCACCATCGCGGTTGGTTGATGAGTGGACCCCACTGCAGCACGCTGGTCTTTAGTGTCCTAAAGATGCTGAAGATAGAGGTTCACCCCTTCTCCTTTCTGCATCAAAGTCTGTTGCAACTTCTGCTCTAAATACATCTTTCGTTGTTCGGAAGAGCCTTCATACAAAGAAGACAAGGCTTCCCACATCTCTCAAGTTGTATCCTTGCCTTGCAAGTGTGAGACCACATGATCTCAAACTCCGCGATATCTCAAGAGATTCTTAGCAACAATCCAATGTATGTGATGAGGCTTGACCATAAATTGACTCAACGTATTCATAGCGAAGCATATGTTTGGATGGGAGTTTACCAAGAACATCAAGGCCCCCACAAGTTGTCTATATTCAGAAGGGTTTGCCAATTCAAGCACAGCAGCACTTCCACATAGCTTCTTGAAGTTGAATTCCATTGGAGACACAGACTTGCAATCCATCGTCCCACATCTCTCGAACAACTTCACAACGTATTTTCCTTGAGAAAGGAAAATCTCATATGGCTTTTACCAGACCTCCAATCCTAGGAAGTAGTGCATCAGACTTAGGTCCTTAATCTTGAACTCGGAAGCCAACTCCCTCTTACATTGATAAATGAGAGGGTCTGCACCTGTCAGAAAGAGATCATCTACATAAAGGACCAAAATGGGAGTCATGTCCTTTTCAACCTTGTCCTTTCCATATCGAGCAGCGAGAGCATTCCTCTTTCCTTTATTGTTGAACTCGTTCTTCCTTTAATTTCAATTGCCTTTGAAATTGTTGTTGTTGTTATTGTCATCCCTTGGAGAATCCTTCTTGTGAGGACACACTCTAGCATAGTGGTCGAACCTGTTATAATTGTAGCACCTTCCTTTTCTTGCTTCTTTGAATCCTTGACCCTGTCTCCTTGTACCAGCATTATTTATCCTTTTAGCTTGAGCGGAGAAAGCAGCAAGTTCATTTCCATTTGAAAGCTTGTCTCTCTCCATCATCCTCGTCTCCTCTTAAGTGCATCTAGCCAATAATTCATCGAAACTAGGAACTGTATCATTGTTGAGAATGGTGGTGTTAAACACGTCCCATGCTCTTGAAAGACATCCAAGTACAATGAGAGTGAGCTCCCTGCCAGCAATAACTTCTCTAATAGATATTAGGTCATTCTTGATTTGTGTTATTCTCATAAAGTAGGATTAGATAGACTCCCCTTTATCCATCTTGATGTCATTCAACTTGTTCTTGAGAAAAAGGATTTCATTTACATTGTTTACTTTGAACATCCCAACCAGCTAATCATGCATCTCCTTAGATGTTCCCAAATCAGAAATATAGGCAACCAAATGCTTTGAATGGAGTTTATGATAATTCTCTTAGCCTTGACCTCACCTTTCTTATACTTCGTCTTAGCAGCGGCAAGTGCATTTGAAGTAGGCTCCACCACTCTTCCCTGCACATAGTCCATGGCATCATGCTCTTCCAAAGTCAAGTCCAAAATCATCTTCCATGCATGATAGTCAAATTTGTCCTTGAGCTTATCCTCAGATTTGAAATAAGATGTAACCATTGAGGCTAGTCCAACGATCTTGTCTAACAAATCTCCCTTAGTGATTGCTTTTCTCTCTCTTCCATGGGCTTTGTCTTCACCTGTGCTCTGATTCCATGTTAATTTTAGTTAACAATGGTAACTTCTATGCTTAGCACAATTACTTCAATGTTCCTTTAGTAGACCAATGACAATTTCCAATTTAGTTTTTTCCAATAGCAATCACATTAACCATAAATCACATTAACAGTAATTGTAGATAGAACATAAAACAAAATGTAGAAGACAAGCCAAAACAAGAGGACACCAGATTTGGCAGATGCCAAAACAAAAACCCCAAGATGGGGAAAACCCTTTGATCAATTCTTCTTATTATTATATCAAATGTTAAATAGAGGGAGTGTACAAAATGTTAAAGTTGACTTGCCAAATCAAAGCCAAAACAGCGAAGTCAAATCTGCAGTCAATTGCAGTCAAATTCAGCCCTAACCAAAAAGTAAGAAATGGTCAACACAGCAGTAAAACATCCGCAAAGTAGCTAGGTCATACCCAGTCAAACTCAGCCTGAATAGATGGTCAAAATCAGCCCAAAACAATCTCAAATTCAGCGGTCAAACTTGGTCAAATTCTGCCCTTAAATCTGCGGCCAACCTGCAATTATCTCTGCAGTCAAAGTGTTCAAATCACCTCCATTTTTGTGCCAAATTGTACAGCCTGCCAGAAACGAAAATTTCCCACAAAAAGCGCAGTCAAAGGATGAGTCAAAGTGTCTGGTTAAAGCTGGTCAAACCCTGCAACAGCTCTGAAATTTTGGCCCTACAATCTGCCCAGAAAAAATCGTCCTCCTTGCCACAAGTGTGAAAGAAAAGATTTGCCCAATAGTTGTACGAACCAGCAAGAGGAGAGAAAAGAATGTGTGAGTGATGACGATGTCAAATGAGGTGAGAAGTCACTTATATTTATACAAGTCGTTGAGGGTGAACTGACACGTCCATTGGGCTCCCTGAGCCTACATGATGATGTGGCCGACCTTGTCAATTTGCATAAATTCAAAAACACATTTCTGCTTGTCCAAATTGGATAATCTTTAGGTCGATTTTGGTCCTCTCGAAAAGAGGAATTTAATGCAATCATTATCTCCATCAAATGAGCTGTCTAAATTGGAATTTGGCCCTAGTTGCCAATTTTAACAATCTCAAAAGGTTTAATTGTTGTATGCAAATGTTCTATGATTCTCGACGTTATAAAGAAGTCGGGATGCAACTCTTCGTCCTTTCTTTGGAAGGTGATACTAGAAATTGGTTTTGTGATTTACCTAACAATTCTTTTGATTCTTTACGAGTCATCATCACTGCTTTTGAAGAGAGATATGGAGATCAAAAGGATTCACCTTCCGCCAATCACAGTATAAAGAAGGATGAAAGTGATCCTGTAAGGAACTTAACCGACATAGAAAATGTTCAAGAGAATGCTCCGTGTCAATCTTTGCCATATTGTAGATATTGTAACCATTCCCATGATGAATCCACTTGTGTCGTTGCAAGAAGAATCTTCGATAGTGAAGAAGTAGGGACAAGTGATCAAATTGATATTGACGATGAAAAGGAAAATGATAAGCATATTATCGAGGAGCTAAAGCAAATGATTAAAGACATGCAATACAGTCAACCACAATTGATGAAAAAATGGAACTTAATCAAAAGAGATTAATAGCAGATCACGCCAAGGAAATGGAATATATGCACACCAAATTGCTGGCCATGGAAGAAAATCGTGTTGAGGAGCTGAGCACCATAAAGGAAAATAATAAGAAAGAAAAAAGCTCCATGCAACACAGGGAAGTCAATTTTCAAAACAAGTTATTAGCTAAGTCGCCTGACACAAGGACACGGAACACGCAAGGCACAAAAATTCAAGTGTCCAACACGGGCACATTGACCCCCTGGAATAGGACACGTTAAGACATGTTATATATTATTTATATATATATATATATATATATATATATTATAAATTAATACTAAGTAGATATTTCTTACACAAATTCTAATTCATGATACAAATTGAGACATTGTAAATTTAAAATTTGCAAGTTTTACAAAGTAACATTATGCATACAAATACAATTGTGACAGATTCATCAATGATCCCCATAGGACAAAGACAAGAAACTGCAATTTTCTCATTAAGTCATCAAAATCAATATGTGTTACATAGGTAGTAGCAATGCCAATGGCAAATAGAAATAGCAAATACAAAACAACTATAAGCCTCAAGGTAGTAGGTAGCTTATGACTCATGAGTCATCAATCATCATCATCAAAATCAACATCACTATCATGGCCACCATTGCTCTCCTCTGTTGCATCCTCCTCCTATGTATCTAATGTCATCTCTGCATCTATTGGTGTAGAGGATGACCCCTCAATAGTATCACCATCATCAAGAGTGACAGGCTCTAGCACTGGGTGATTAAGATCCAAGTTGGCCAATGCTAACTCAACACTGTTGTCCAAACCTATATCATCAAGAAAGACATCCCACATCTTTGTATTTCCCTTCAACCACTCATCTCTCTGCCTGTAAATAAGGTGAAGGTTGGTATGCACATACACCATTGTCTTTGCCCTAGACTACTCAAGCCTGCTTTTCTTGACACTATACAAATTCCCATATGTGCTACAATTCCTCTTGCAAGACGCAACAAGAGGATGAAGTCACCTGAGAGAGGAGCCCCATGGCTAACTATTGTAGAGGAGGGATTGTTACCCCATGAGTTGCCCACCAAGAATAGGGCTTCTTAGCCCCCCTGTCTTTAATCAAATCATAGCCTGCAAATTGCCCAATGCCACTGGAAAACTCTGCAAAGGCATCCTGCACCTCATTAAGGGATGCTCTATCCTGAAAAATCTGCCTCAATGCATCCTTCCTCCCTAATGAAATTTCACCATCCATGTCAGGGAGTCTGCGGGAAGGTCCACCATTCAGCCACTCATGACTGTAGTATTTTGGGTTCAATGAGTGAGCCAAATAATGCAAAGTTGTGTAATTCTTGTCCCATATGCTGACAAGAATATCTTGTATGGTGATGAAGAAGGCCTAGAAAAATATTTAAAAACCGTTATTTTTAATTTAATTTTTTTATAGAGTTGATACGAGGATCTAGATAAGAATTAGGGAATTATAATCATTATATGGAACCTAATAATATGGACCCTAGATTTCTCAAGATTCCGGACGCGAGTGGGGGGGATGACGAATCTGGTTTCTTAGGTTATTAGCCATGGAAGAGCAACATGCAGAGGAAATGAAAACCATGGAAATTAATCATTATAATCAAATGAGAACCATGCAAGATCATTTAATCACTATGGAAGAAAACAATGCCAAGGAAATCAATGTTATAAAGGTTGAGCATTCTAAGCAAATGGATGCCATGAAAATGGAAAAATACAGGTTCAAGAACTTCAGCTTATCACAAGCCTCCCAAAGCAAGTTTCATCTCATTGCATTCGAGACAAGTCAGCTGGAAGTACCATAGTTGAAAAAGAAATTGAGAATGATCAGACTTATGTCACCTTTGACAAAGTACGTTCAGAATAAGATTGGGCATATTTCAGATTCCTCAAATCCTTCATCTGGGCATTCTCAGGATCAAGATAGAAAATATACAGTTTGTTAGAGTAAATTTTTATATTCCAATAAATAATCTATGTATGCATGATGATTAAAATTTTGATGGACTTTTGTTTTCCTGGATACACGACTCTGGGATTCTCACGTTACTTCATGGAAGTAATGTGTCCCCATATGGAGCCAAATGTTGCACCCACTTTTTAAACATTCCAAGGAAGCAAGATCCAGGAGCTTGAAGAATTTTTTTCGAAGTCAGAATCGTCAGCGAGTGGTTTTTTATGTCATTGTAAACCCATTCTACAAATTTGTAATCTAAATGATGCTAGTAGGACCATGTATTTATGTAACAACCTAGGTAAGTCTATTGAGCTTGAAGAATTTTTTTCGAAGTCAGAATCGTCGGCCAGTGGTTTTTTATGTCATTGTAAACCCATTCTACAAATTTGTAAACTAAATGATGCTAGTAGGACCATGTATTTATGTAACCTAGGTAAGTCTATTATTCTGGCAACGAATTTCATCCTAGGAGGTTTTTCATCTCACTAATGATCTGTGTTTCTAAACACGGTTGGTCAGCAGAGTTTTTCCCTCTAACCTCACCAATCAAGCATGACATTAATGATCGGGACCATAATGGGGATGATATGCCTGAGGTTAATATCCATCGAAAGTTTATGAGCTTGATTGTTGATATCTCTATCTTTTGGTTGGAAGAAAGATCTTGTGTAATTGATTACATCCTGTTCCTCTCTCTTCCCCAATGATACTCCATGAGTAATTACTTCATTTTCCTACCTCCCACCCTTGTCATCTTCCATGTTGTCATTCCTACCCTTGCTTATGGATTTGTTGCATGAGCAAGCAAAAGGGTAGTTGTTTTCATACTGAATGGATGATATGTTGGTTGCATTAGATCAATGATTATACTTAGTATTTCAGTGATGTAACATGCATGTTAGGGTAGGATGCATTGCGAGTTGATTTTCTCATTATAACTAACATCATATGATATTATCATGATAGATTTGTTGCATTTAAATTTAAATTGCATGAAAATGATTTTATTTTCTTGTTGATTTTATGGCCTAATACTAAGCATGGGTGATCATAAGGCACCACAAAAACGTGATGCCCCGTGTGCTTGGTCTTTGATATGTGCAAGTAATAGGTCTACGGTACCAAGAGATTGTCAGTGTTCTCATGACCTCTCGTCGGAGTAGCTTTGCGCACCACTCTGAGATCTCATGTCCCAGTTGGAGCCAGATGTTATCCACCATTTGTGGGTATTGTATATAAGGGAAAAAAATTCTCCTAGATGGTCCTCAACCGGCAACCAGCAGCCTCTTGCAGCCACCAGATAGCTCGATGTGCCATTATCTCCGCCACATGATCTATTCGTGTGGTCCCTCACCCACTTGTTATGATTGTATGTTTGAAGGTGGGCCTCTCGAACCCAAGGTTTGGCTTTTCATTAGTATAATTGAGTAATTTTCCTTACTTGTCATGGGCATTTTGGGGCATGGATTAGTAGGGGAATTCGGCGGAAAGAGTGGGTTAGGTCTGTACTCTTGTCTCCACTGCTCGATTTCATGGTTAGCCTTGTATCCTAGTCATGTAGGATCTT
The DNA here is from genome assembly GCA_031772625.1 of Pinus tabuliformis. Taxonomy (NCBI): domain Eukaryota; kingdom Viridiplantae; phylum Streptophyta; class Pinopsida; order Pinales; family Pinaceae; genus Pinus; species Pinus tabuliformis. The sequence goes on along the minus strand of CM062818.1, from coordinate 911,051,593 downwards.
CTTTACTCGCCATTAGCTTTAGGGTTGACACTACACGGGGAATCTCGATTTTGGTTGTGTGGTCTTGCTTCCCAACACCACCATATACATCACCCCCTTCCACTCATTTTAACCCCACTCATCTTTTTTTCCCATCTGGGTCCACATGTGTCTATTGGGTCCACATAGTGGTTAGCCTCCCCCTACCCTTGTCCACACATTGGGTCAGGCCTAAAACAATGCCCGGAGGTTTGATGCAGCTAAAAGAAAAGAAAAAGCATAATTTGGCCACTCGCAACAGGAAATGTACCACAAAATGCAAAAGATGGTCGGGCCATACAAATTCAGCACGTGGGAAAAAGCCAAACATGAGATCTACCCCTTATCCATGGCCATCATCCTGTTTCCTATGGGCCCTAAATGAGCCCCCTCCATCATTAACGAACCCACGATTGTCCCAACCCCTGGTGGGCAATGAACTGCCCCACCTGAAGGGGGAATCCATTGCTATATATCACACAACATGCTCTCATTCCCTAGAGCCTTGAGCAGTTATGAAGAAAAATCAATCAAAGGCATAAGGCATATGAAGAAGGGTGGAAAAACAAAGGCAGGAGTAACTCATGTACCACAATTTGCTCCATCCTTCACTCACATACCCAGGTGTGGGCTTCCCTTATTATAGCTACCCTTGTACCATGACATGTGATCTAGATGAACCCCTAATCCCCACTCTGATCCATTACTATATTATTTAACACCTACCACTTAACGGATGTACCATGGACATGTCACGCCCTTAATGGTTGAAACCACCTAATAGAGTCCTTGATTAACCCCTTATTGAGCTTGGAGACACTTGTATATGACAAAGCCCACTAAGGAAGGGCATGCCACCATGAATTGCCCCACTGATTCCATGACTTGTAAGCTCATTTCCTTGATTATTCTAATAATTTGTTGTATTGGAGGGCAAGTGGACAGATTGGATCTTATGCAGGATTGCAGGTGGGTCTGCATTTTGGACTTGGTCACCCTATACGGGGTCCTAGCCCTCCAGAGGGCCACATGTGCACTTGTAGGGTGAGTGTTAAGAGCCATGGGCCTCCACCATAAAAGAGACTACTTCATGGATCCCCGGTACCACTCATTGATTGCTCATGTTCCACCTTTTGGATGAGGATGATGCACCTAGTTCACCATGCCCAGTCGGCTCCACACATGCACCATACACTTAGCAGATGTCCCAAGGTTCAGAGGATGTCACTGTTGCAGAGGGAGGGATTATGTCATCATCCTAGCCCTTTCAAAAGGTTTACAAGCATTTCTGTTCCAATTGGAGACCCATGAGGATGTCCTTGTGCCCCCACACCCACTTGGGAGCACCACATGTTCTTGCATAGAAAACAAGGGGCCAACCCCTTGTCAACTATGTTTGGAGTCCAGCTTTAGATCATGGCACCCCTAGGACTTTATTAGGCCTCCTCAAAGGCCCAACGACTCACTTTATTGATCATTCGACCCTCTTGAGAGGCTTATTCTTGTGTTATTGAGCTATTTGGTGGGCTTGTCACCAAAAGTATTGTTATTATGCACATTATTTTATTTTAGGGGCATTTTTAGTCCAAATTAGGCCATTTGAATCCCTTAGAGGATGGTATAAATAGAAGAGAGGCATTCTTTCTCATTGATCATCACTTGGATTGGGTTCTTATCTCTTGGTAGATTTTCACTATTCCTTTTGGAGGAGGATTTTGGATGTAATGGATGAATTTTGATGTTTGGATATCTCTCTCTTTTCTTAGAGCTTCATTATTGGCATAATTTGGTGATTGGATATACTCTTTACACATGTGAGTAATATTTTTCATGTCCATTTCTGTTATTTGCTTTAATACATTAATGTTGTTGGGATTTTCGCTATACTCTATCTAAAATTTACCGCTTCTCTCATGCGAAATTGTAGAAATTTAATCTTTTGTAGCGTTGTGTCATCTCATGTATCATGTGTGAAAGGGTGAATGTTCCTAGAGATTGTTTCTATTGAACATATCTTGATAAGTCATCAATTATTGCAAATTGAAGTATGTTGCTCCCATGCCCTAATTGCCATGTGAATTTGTCTAAAAGACTCCTTGATTGGGTGTAGTTCTTCTAAATCACAAATCTTATCTTGACTCCATCTTCCCCAAAGGATAAGGCATTGATCCTTCCATAGGTGATCATTTTCAAAGAGAATTCCTCTCACCTTCCCCTCTTTTTCTAGGCCTAGCCTCCATAGCTAGGCCATCACTTTTCTCGCAATTTAGCCATCAAAAGGATTTGATCTCTTGCCCACAATTGCATTGGTGTGTCCTCAAGGAGCGATCCAAATTTCACGAAATTCCGTCGGTGGGAACTTGAGATATTTCGAGCCCTAGCTCGAAGATCAATTCTTGCCCTTGGTTTCCCATTGGCTAGTGACCTCATTGGGATCATAGCATCAAATCATCAAAAGAAGATTCCTTCTCTGATCCCCTTCCTTTCCCTAATTAGGTCTATTGCATCCTCGTTTGATCAACTCGATATCCTTGACCTAATTTCGAGTCCACTTGGTCCTTTATGGTCCCACAACTTGTTGACTCCAATTCTATAAAGATCACTTAAAAGCCAAGCATCCATAAGGCCTTCTGAGGCTAGGGCCTTCCTTAACAAGGCATACTCTCAAACCCTATTCTCAAAGGCCCTCTTAGCCCTTCCTAGAGAGCCCATCACCATGCTTCTAAAGGAAGCAACCCATTTAATTGAGTCTCTCTTGCGAATAGGCTTAGGAATCACTTCCTTAACTTATCATTGACTTCTCGTGATTCCTCATATATCGGGACTCCTCCCATCGGTGAAAGTTCGTAAAGAGCAAGGAACCTTAGCTAAGGTGACAGTGGGTGATCGCTCCATTGTTGCCCTCGACCTAGTAGTTGCTCTATAGGATCCCCTACTAGTTTAAGCAGTAACAATATCAAGATCCTTTGATGATTCCTTCAAAGATGTCTTCCAATGATCCTTTGAATATATCTCCTCCTAAGAGAGATCAACAACCTTCTTGTAATCTTCCTCTTCAGGCTCTCCTTTGATGAGGGCTTGATATAGTCTTCTACAAGTGATTCCCTTTAGCAAACCCTTCTTGTGTCCACAAAATGATCCTTCCAACTGCCTTCTTGTTCACCTTAGCTCTAATACCATGTTGGAAAATTGCAATGTGGCAGCTTATTAGTTCAGATTTTCCTTTTTCCTTAATACTTGCTTGTGAATCTTATTCATCTTCTTGTGTTTCTTTATTAGATATTTTCATCAAACAAATAAAGACAATGCACACAAATATTAGGCTCCAAGCCAAGGCAAAACCCCTGTAAGGGGAAAACCCAGAAAATATATTCCCTTCCTAAAAAATTTGCTTCAAATGAGACAACAAAGACCCAAACCCTAGACCAAGGCCTCCTCCAAGTACCAAGTTAGCCCTCCAAGAAATCCTAAACTAGCTTCCAATTTCAACTTCGGCCACATAACTACTGCAGAAACCATAATCCAGCTTTTCAAGAGATCCTTCTTTGAGCAAGACAAATCCTTCCAAGGTCAATTAGGTCAACATAGAATATATGCTCTTCTAGCAACTTGATACCACAACTTGCTCTCCTGCAATTCAGACTTGCAATTTCGACTTTTTTGGAAGCTGCAAAAACCCTAAATCTTTGCACGTGTGAGAGAGATAGAGCCCAAAAATAAATCTTCCTTCTTCTTGCCTTCTAGACCTTCGCTCTCCTTTTCTTCTTGCTTCCCAGCTATAGATCAAACTTCTTTTTGAGATATCGAACTTGTGAGTGACTGAGTGTCAAATGAGGTCGAATTTGCTTCTTTATATAGCCTTTCAAAGGGGTCGAATTCCCTCTTTAGGCTGACTCGTAGTTGCCAAGGCAAAATTGTACTTTGGAGATTTCTAGGACTTTCAAGACACAATAAATTCTTTTACAAGTTACATCTTGCCCGGAAGGGTCTTATAAACATGATGTTGACTCTCTTGATTGATGACAATAAATCCTATGACATAACAAACCCTAGAAGCATGAAGAACATGCTTTTACCTTGAAGACCATCAATAAGGAGCATGAAACCCACACTTTAAAATAGTAACTTTTCTTTCTTCTTTTTGTTTGTTACATAAGTTACATATTGAAATGACTACAATAACAATTATGAAGACCGAAACTAGTGACATTTCCAACATATTCAACCCATCAAGAAGGCTATAAATAAGGACTTCGACTCATTTGGCACACTCACTCAAGCAAGTTCAATCTGCAATAGTGAAGAAGAAAGAAGAGCGAGAAAGACAAGAAGAGGAAGAAGTTGAAGGAAGAAAGATCTCTTCGGAAAACACTCTTTTCTATCCACACGTGCGAAGTTGTATAGCGTTTTTGTGCGAGTTGCAAGCGCTGAAATTGAAGACCTTGTTGCAGGACCAAAACTCTAAATTGAAGCTGCTTTGACCTTCGTTGACTTTGGAAGAATTTGGTTCGTTTGGAAGAGATCTTGTTGTTGGGCTGGCTTGGTGCTTGGGAGGAATTTTGGCTTTCGTCTTGGGTCTTGGAAGTTTCATCTTGAATTGATTCTATAAGAAGAGAAGTATTCTTCCAAGTTTTCCCCTTGGAGGGATTTTGCCCTGGCTTGGAGCTGATATCTTGTGTACTTTGTCTCTTTGTGATCTTCATTATTTTGGTAATTGCTTGATGAACAAGAAATAAAAGATAATAAAAGGCCAACCAACATCACAAGTAATTATTGGATCTAGAACGGAGGGAATAAAAATGGTGCTCTTGTGCGAAGCTAGGGTTTCGAACAATGGCGCCCAAAACCTGAACGTCGACAATGAAGAGCTCCAGCGACACCATAGCCGCCGCAGGTATGGAATCCGAGCTTGGGCGAAGGCAGCATCCAGCCTGTCATATCCAGATCGATTCTATGCAGTGGCTGCTTATGCCAGATTCGGTGAATCCGCTAAGCCTGCTAAGAGTTTTTTGAATGAAACAACTTTGCATCTTTACGCCCTTTATCAGCAGGCAACAGTTGGACCTTGCAATGCCCCGAAGCTTCGAGCCTATAACCTCATGGAGCAGAGCAAGTGGTCCAGGGTTTCTGAAGCTACCCTCTGCAATGCTGCCGCACACTAGACCAGAGGTAGAGGGAGCACAGGGGTAAACAGGAAGGGAGTCTGGGTTTCCAGCGCAGCAGCAGTCAGGTTCTTCCACAAACTGAAATCCGCTTCCCTTGTGGCAGACTGACCACTCTCCAGGACATGGCTGAACCTGCCCCTCCAGATCCGATTTGATATATCCAGAGAGGGACAAGGGATCACTGGAACGGATTTTTTGCAGAGAGTTAAGCACCTGCTTCGATCAAATCAACCAGCCGGCAAAGAATTAGAGGATGCCATTTGGAAGGGATGGGAAGCGCAGAATGGGTGTTGGGGCAACAGTCTGGGCGAAGTTATCGTAGATCTGACCCTGACAGATCTCAGGGCGAACCCAACCATCTATGCCAAGGTCAAAACACTGCATGCGTTCGATCTGCAGGAAATGACACAGGCACCAGAGCCGAAGGTTGCTGTAGCAGGACATCAGAGCCGAAGCGGTGAAAATAGGATCCCATCTCTGGCATCAGGGACTATTTACGAAGGCAATCACCTGAGGGATAGGATCTATGGCGACGAGAAACCCAACAAGGAAAGATCCGATCCGTTGCCCTCCACAGCAAACCCATTTCGATTCTAGGCGAAAGTGATGTACTGGACAAGGGTTTCAAGCAGGAACAAGAAAAGAATAGGGGAATACGAGACTGCAGAGGACGGATCTGAGGCCAGCAAGGATGATCACTCCAAGGGAAGCAGCGGTCACAACGTAGGGAACGCAGAGCACTCTCTACGGCGAGGAGAATTTGTAGATCCATGGACAAACCAATTTCAGCTGGCAACAAGATCTAGATCCCCGGTAAGTACCCACAGCTTCCAAGTTTTTGTCAAAACCCCTGCCGAAAAAACACAATTACTTTGGGTAAAAGAGACCGACTCTGTAAAGCAACTGCAGAATCTTATATTGCAACAATTTGGATATCCCACCAGATCACAAAATCTGATACATGGGGGCAGAGTACTCCAGGACACAAAGTACCTCAGGGAATACAAAATCGCACCCTTGTCAACAATAATTCTCAATCTGAGAATAAGAGGGGGTGTGACAGACAATAGCAGAAATCCTTATAGGGGTGAGGGAAGTGGGACCGGTACAAAAATTACAAGAACACATCAGGGGAAAAAACATGGAGTATTTCCTTCAAAACCATTCTTCAAGGGAAAAACACAGCCGAAGCAGCACCAAATCAAACAGGTATGGACGCAAAGCCATACATTGTGGAACAGCTGAATCATACCCCAGAATACAGCATAGATATACCAGAAACAGATGAGCACTGCACTATATATGAAATACAAGCAATAATATGTAGATTCAATTGTTTTTGGCCCAAACCGGTTGTGATCCATTTCATTGGATATTCACAAACTGGGCTACACAATGTGAAATACATCTCTGTTCCAAGGGGTTCTTCATAGTGAACTTTCCTACAGCAAAGGCTAGAGACTCTATAATACAAGAAGGACCTTGGTTCTGGGGATCCACAGGACTCTTCATCACACCATGGTTCCCAGATTCAATGGTTGTCTCTAAGATGCCAGTTTGGATGCGACCGCACAATCTCACATTACACCTCTAGAGTCAACAAGTACTTGCAGGAATGAGTAATACTATCGGGCATTACATCAAAATGGACACCCAAAGACTAGAGGAAAGAATCTACACTTATGCACGAATATGTGTGGAAGTAGACCTTAGCAAAGGCTTGCCAGACCAAATTCAACTGAAGCATAGACAGAGGTGCTGGTCACAGATTTTAGATTATGAAAATACAACATTCAGATGCAGAACCTGCCGACAAACAGGACACCTACAAAGCACGTGTCCAACAGCCAAAAAAGACACTCGTAGGAAGAAGAAAACGGGGAAACAAGCCAAGGGATGGCAATTTCCTCCACCACTCTCGGATGACGAGGAGGAAGAAGAGGTGGAACATGTAACCCCCAATGAGACCAATCAGATGAACAAAGAACCAGAAGTAGAAGACATAAATCCACAAGAACCTATAGACGTACAGTCGGCAAGGATACCAGAAACAATGGATATGAGCAGATCCAAACGTCAACACATATCAGACACATCAGATTCTGATAAAGACAATCCCCAACCTGTGGCTGATACAGCGCTAGCACTTATAACTCCAACAAAGTCTCAGGGGGGGTGGAGAAAGGTTGAGAAGAAAAAAGGGCGAAAAGCTTGACTTTTCCCCCAATCTGTACATTATTACTTTGTTTCTTGTTTTCTGAAAACCGAACACCCTGCGTGGTGATGGATGATATATGCATCTTTTTGACAAAAACTGAGCACCATTTTTTTGTGGCTCACAGAGATCGCTAAGGGCCAGCGCAGCATATGCTGAAAGGCATCTACAACATGTAATTTTTCAATTATAATGAAAGATTACGATTTTTCCAATGGAAAAAAAAAACATCACAAGTAATTATCAAGTAAGGAAAGTCAAACGCAATATATAAGATTCTTGATTTCCCAACATGGTGTACGTGGGATAGGTTATCCTAAAGGGCTAAAGCCTAAAACTTATCTAAGTTGTTTAGTATCTTTCTCCTTCGATTGCCTAAGAGTTTAAATTGTTTGGGACTGAAATATTGTGTTCTTTCCACCGCTGTTTTATACTTTATACACAATTTGACAACAACCGCAAGGCTGAAAATTCACAGGGTTAAGATCCAGGCAACCTCTAGTTAAGAGGTGAAATTTATGTTTTGCATTGAAACATGAGATAGCAATCTCCAGGGCATAAATTTTACAAAGCACACTTTAAATGCCACTGATCGCACTTGGCCAATGTAATGTCTTAGAGTTTCATGTTTTTTCTGCAGAGGGATATTGTATGAATTTTGAAAAGACTGTATCCTGATCGATTAAATTTTTTCCTAAGAAAAACAATGGCTGAAGATGCAAATAGTAGAAACATATCTAGGACAGCCACCAGGGAAAACAGACTGTATGGTGCTCAAATATGAATTGTCCCTACATGTGTAGCCTTTGCTAGAATGTGCTAAATGAATCTGAAAGGCCTACCAGGAAGCAAAGCACTCACATGTTGAGTTAATCCTTGTGCCTTGAGAAGATTACCAAGGTTGCTGTAAGCATCAACCTGCATAGAGACACCCAGTTTAGCTTAACATTTCAATGTAAGTAATATTATCAAAGGATATAGACCTAATATATAACCACCATTCTTACCAAACGAGGGTTAATCTGCAGCGCCTGACGGCAGCAGTCAGCTGCTTCTGATAACCTTCCTTTCCGCATGTAAGCACTAGCGAGATTAGACCATGCATCACAGAAATTAGGTCTTAACTGCCAAAATACAAGGAGAGATGAGAACCCTGAATCATATCTCGATTCACAACTTCAGAGAACATAATATTCATAATTGAAGAGGATATAAAAGCAATAGCAGCCAGTATATTGAATCCCTCTAACATTGTGCATTCCAAATAATCTTTGTGTGCATATCTCTTTTGAGTTAGCCAAATAGCTTCTAATTACAATTTAAATTGATCATCAAATTCAACACAGAGGTCAAGTCCAAAGTATCAAACAATTTTGGTAGCATCTCAGAAATGTATACCACTGCCAATTGTCAATCCCTACATAATTTGAACAAAAAAAATGACTGACACTGTCAACTAGCTCCCATAGGGTTGCAGTGTGCAAGGAGCAATTTGAAGAACTTACTATTTCCAATTTCTCAAACAGGATAACTCCCGATTTCATAAAAATTAATAAGAGTATTTCTGGCATATCATAAGATTGTACTTGTCTAAGGCATTAGAGTGTGAAGCTTCCCAAATGGCTATGTGCACTTAAGAGTTATACCCACAACTCAGGGCAGAACATGTTCATGTTGAGGGATACCAATGGAAAGTTGCATTTTACGCATAGTATTGAAAACTTGCTACCTCTTGCAAGGCAGACCCTCCCGAAGAATACTGAGAGCATGTGATGCCAGGTTGATACCTACTGAGAGGTATTGTCCTCTTGCACAAGACAGCACCTTACTTTTTCGCACAACAATAAACTTTATGTGCAATGCAAATCAGGTTGCAGGAAGCAGAATTCTTAGGCTAAATAATCACTTCAGAACACTCCTTAGCAAAACTGCTTTCTCAATGTGACCTACAGGCAATTAGGAAGCATGTGGGTCCTGCGGATTTAGAAGCATACCAGTATCCAAAAAACAGAGGAAATACAAAAGAAAGAACACAGGAGGAGGAGAACTGCAAAGAGAGGAATCATATATGCAATTCCCCAATTTTAAGATATGTGCCTCCACATAAATGGAAACAATGTAATTCTCACATTATAAAAGGCATCCCAATTATGTACAATGGATACTACATATACACCCTGTGAAGCATGGAATGTGTACAAGTTCAGTGTAGGCATTTAAATGTTCTGTGGCAAAAAAAAACTGAACCCATGATTTCTGTAGTAGATAGATGCCATTTAAAAAAAGCAAACAGCAAGATTGCTCAAGGATTATAAGATTGATATACGGACATGGCTGTTAATCTACGTTGTCAGTGATGTCAATATGGCAATATTCTGGACAGTAAACAATGATGTGAAGCCAAGTAAAGCAGATCCATGAAGCAACAGGGGTATGTCAATATGGCAATATTCTAGGATACTAAATGATGATATGAAGCCAAAGAGAAATAGAGCAGATCCATGAAGAAACAGGAGCAAGAAGCCATGAGGAGAAACCAGAGGAAAGCCAAGACAGTCAAGCCATTGGAGAGAATATCGGAAGTCATAGGAGCTATCAGAGCAGAGCTATTAAAGCAGAGAAGAGGTATTGAAGCGATATCAGAAGCCACAGGAAAGCCAAGTTAGTGTAAGAGCGGGAGATTGAGGAGGAGCCATATCGGGAGTATTGCATGTAATATATGCCAAAGAAGAACTGCAGAGTATCAGAGGAGTTAACAGAGGAGCCATATCAGACCAAAGAAGAGCGGAAAGTCAAGGGAGTTGAGATGATTAGGTTTTGAGTGAGAAGCGAGAGGTTGAGTGTTAGAGGGGGTTTGAGACAGAGGTCAATTTATTGCTATAATTGAGCCAAGAGGGCAAGACTCGTGCCTGGTGTGGACTCTCGTTACTCTGTGTATCCGCGTTCAACAGTTAACCGGGTATTTCTTTGTATTCCCACTGAATGGATCGATGGCGATCCAATATTAAGTGAATGAATCGATATATGAATGTCATGTGTTAAACGGAGTGTGGCAGAAACCGTGGTTTTAACCATAGTCCATCAAAAGCAAGCGAGATTAAGTTAAGGAGGAAACAGATGGAGAGTGCACAGGATCTGTTGGATCTCATAGATCAACGGTCATCGCATGGTGGAAGAGCGCTGAAGATAATCAACGAAGAGGTGGTTTCTCAAAACCATAAGTGGTATTTTAGGCGGACAAAAAGTTGTAAGTTGTATTGAAAAGTAGTCACCCAATTTCATTAACCGTTCGACACGTAGCAGCCGAGGAGAGAGAAAAACCGCTTTATCCGACGGGTATTCTCTGTGCTTGTGTCTCACCCGAAATCATTTTGGATCGTCAGATCAAGCGGATCGAGATCAACAGTCACAAAGTGTCGTGCAAGTTGATTGATCAGGAAAAGGCATCAGTCGTTGATCTGATGGAAGGAGATCAACGGTGGAGATCAAACGGACTGGTTGAGGCTAAGCGACAACCATCGAATCGAGCGGTAGATCGACGGTCGCGATTTAATTGCTAATTGCAGAGGTGAAGGGTTGATCGGAGATCGGAAAGCGCTGTGGAGATGTCTTTGATGTGCGGACCTGACGATTTATGAACGCGGACCCGATAGCTCCATAAGATATACCTTTATGTAATATCGCATACGGGAATCGGGGAAGTCACGCAAATCATAAGGGTCGCTATTGGACTGCTGATTGCAATTGAGATAGTGACATGGCATGTGGGACCTCCCTGTTGGTACAGCCTCTCCTATGAAATCCTCCGTAAATAATGAAGCCTATCGTATGAATATTAAAAAGGGATGAATATTAAAAAGGGCCTCTTTGATATTTTTTAATATGTAACTCTATTGTAATTCGGCCTCTCTTCTGAATTAACGTGTCATGTGAGCGTTGGTGAACACGAAGAGACAGAGGAAGCCAAAAGGTCGAGCGAGCATAGAGGAAGCGAAAGTTCAAGCGAGCGAAAGGGAAGCCAAAGGTCAGGCATATCAGTGTAAGAAAACAGATAATTGCCTTTATGAGTGGTTGTTGGTGAAATGGAAGAAAGAAGAAAGCCGATGGTCTAGCAAGATAGAAAGAGGCCGAAGGTCTAGCAGGACAGGAGGCAGTAGAAGGATGAGCAACTCTGTTGATCGTGTTACCCTGTGAAAGACTCAGATGTGATGAATTAATCAAGTACATAATGCATTCTGAAGAACAATTTTGTGATATAATAAATAAAGTTTTATCTAACATCATTTGAAGGGAGCAGTAGCCAACGCTGGCATTGAAGCATATGTGATTTTGTTTCTGGGAAGCAAACAGTGAGAAGCAGTCACGCCTAAAGCATTTACTGTCACTGGTAGAACAGAGGCTTGAAACAGAGAGTTGGTTCGCGTGCAGAGCTTAGTACAGCTAATAGTAGACTCACTAAAGCTGTGTGGAGACATTATCAGAGATTATGATGGCTATTTGATATCATCATGAGATAACTTTTGCAGACTCTGTGTGGACAGTATGGAGAGTTGTAAAGACTTCTTCATATGAAGATTGGTTGCCATTGATGCTGTAGCATGGAGACTACAGTGAAGCTGTAAATAGACAGAATTCAGTCAAGAAGAGTTTTGGGAGCAGAGAGTCACTATCAAACATCCCTTGACAAGATTGGGTCGGAGCCCTTGGGGTTGGAGCCTCAGAAGTGGAAGGATTGGTGTCCTTAGAGTTGGTACTCCTATATCCAAGGTTGGTGCCTTGACAGCAGAGGGTTGGAGCCCTTGAGGTTGGTACCTCAGAACTGGAAGGATTGGTGTCTTGGGATTTGGTGCTCCTAAGTCCAAGGTTGATACTGTTGAAATTTGGTACCGGAGGACAGGTGGTTCCCTTAGGCTTTGATCTTTGGCCTAGGGAAAAGTGTCCAAAAGAATTTAATTTTTCTCCTAAGGTGACTTTATAATTTTATAAAGTTAAATCTAATTTAAAAGTGACTTTAAGTGATAAAGTTACTAAGTCTAATTTTAAAGTGACTTTTATAAAGTCAATGAAAAATTAGAAAGGAAAAGTGACTTTGGAAATAAATGACTAAGTGGGTCTTTATTAAAGTGGGGTGAATTAAAAAATAAAAAGTGAGATTTAAATGAGCATTTAATCTCAGCCATTGATCTAAATCTATTTCAACCATTGGATTTAGAGATCACCCAAAAGTCACTTGGGTCACCCAAAAGTCATTTGGAGTTATATTAAGGGAGGAAAAGGAGGAAAAGATCACATTCGATTCAATTCTTTCATGAGCAGATTGGGAGAAGGAGAGCAAGAGAGATTTCTGAGCAGGGAGGAGAAGGAGACAGCAGCTTGGCACACATTCCAAGGCAGCAGTTGAGCAGATTTGTACAGTTGATTCAGCACACAGTGAAAGGCAGACTTTGGCACGATTTTCGAGGAGAGGTTTGCACAAAAATCGAGGAGCAGTTTGTGATTTTTCTGCACGCAAAACAAGGGCCATACAGCAGCATTTAATGCTGAAAGTGGGCACGAAAATCGAGACCGCACAGCATTTATTGCTGTCATGTTTGCTGTAATTACCAGTTTTCTGTGAAGCATGGGAAAAGAGATAAGTTGTAAATTTGCTTGCTGATTTTTTGCTGAAAATTTCTCACTGTAAAAGGCAATTTTCAGAAATAAAGAAGAGCTCCCAAACTAGTTTTCCCCAAGAGTTGTAGGGGGTTTTTCCAGGGTCACATTGACCAAAAATCTCAGTGTTTAAATGTGTTTTAATGGCTGTTTAAGACTGCTGATTTTTATTTCTGCAATTTCCAACATTCTGTAAAATTTCCAGAATTTGTGTTTTCAGCAAATTTATTTTTTTCAGCTTGTTAAATGTATGGTTATGGGAAAGGGCATTTAACTATATGGGAGAAATAAGGAGAAACTGAAAACCGGGATGGGAAAACAGAAATTTCTACAAGTACATTGACAAAACAAAGTTGGTGCTCTAGAGGTTGGAGCCTCACAAAAGTCCAAGTTGGTGCTTGGCAACAGGTTGGAACCATATATATTGTATCTATTTTATTGCAAAGATTATATTAGTAAAAGCATTTATTCTTGTTGTTCATCTTGTGTTCTGAATATAAATGTTTTAACTGGTAAAATAACAGTTGAAAAGAAACATTGATTCACCCCCCCAGTGTTTCCAACAATGGCACCCAAAAATGGAGCTTACGCTTTAGACATTGGCAGAAAGGAATTAGTTATTTTCTCTGTTCTCTTCTTTCTTACTTTGTGGGGAGAGAACCTTCATCCACTCTTCATCATTTACTCCTCTCACAAACCCTTTGACCCACTTACATCTTTATAAATTCTTCCATCTCACTTTCCTTACATTTACTTTTTGCAATGTTTTAATTGTGATGGTTGCAATAGAATATATTTCGATATTTGTCGGAAGAATATTGTGGATAACTTATTTTTGAGGTAATAAGTAGAAGAAATAATATTAATCATTGCAGCAAGATTTCTATTTAGAAATTTCCACACGCACCAAATTGGTTCGTGACGTATGGAGTTCATATATTGATTGCATGCAGGGACCTGAGACGTGGTACAGGTTGGTTCCATCCGCTGTCAAGACTATGCCACAGTGTTTTTGGCTGTGGGATTCAGGGATTGGACACTCTGCTTCGTGGTGAGTGGGAACGAGACGGGGGATGACCCAACTCACCCTTGGTTTGACATGTGGGAGAGCGTTGAGGCCTTGATCGCGTGGCAAGGTTGGTTTTCCTTGTTATCACTACGGATCAGGGTGAGTGTTGGATGAGTAGGAGGTGACATCATGGCGGTGCTTGGTCCAGATGCATTGGGACTCCATAAATGTTTTGCCATCAAGTCCCGGGAAAGGTGGATACAACTTGAGCATGAGGGGCAGACTGTCATGATCAGAGTCGCGTAGCGAGAGAATAGTGGCACCCTTTTTAGACTAGCGTGGGATCTGGGCATCATAGGACTTGGTAGTACAACTACCCTTGGGGATGAGTTGATTCCTACACGGTAAGATCATTCATATCTTCCATTAGGCTTTGGTGACTCGCTGATGGCATGGGGGGCTTCATTAGCATGGCAGGTGGGCCAGCAGGATGATATCAGGAGAAGCTCACGTGAGCAAGACGCTATCTTTGCAGGGATTGGGTGGCATCTTCGAGAGTATACTCCTGGAGTGCATGGGATGGCCTACATGGTAGGATAGCTTCATGAGGAGTTGGGCATAGTGCCACATTATCATGATCCCCTACTCATTGATGGTATATATAAGGGACTTTTGGTACTTATACCGGGCAGGATAGTGAGTGGAGCAAGGGGAGCTTCTGGTGGGACAACATGGCTTGGGATCCTAGTATTGGGGGATTCTTTCACGTCAGGACAGTGCAGAGGTCAGGGACGAATCAGTGGTGCATCTGGGACCCTGACACATTTTTTCAGTGACAATGAGGAGCAACAACTAGAGAGAGCGTTGTTCAACAATTGCTTGAGGACTAGCAACGTTTTGGCGAGGACTGTGATATTTCCACTTAGCAATATTACTAAGGGAAATATCAATCTTGCCCAATTTTGTCTTATTTCATGTTCGCACTTAAGAGATGTGGGTTCAGAGGTCCCACATGAATTTGGTGGTTAAGTGGGGGCCCAAACGTTAGGAAGGAAGGGAAATATTGCGGCTCTAATGGAGCGTGGGGGCCACCCCATGGAAAATTACGGCCCACATGTGGAAAACGCTCTCATTGGAGTGAAGTTGATAGGGAAAATCGAGTTGGGCCCACAAGGGCATCTTGGAGGCTCTTTGATAAATAGAGCAAGAGGCACTCATTTTGGTCATTCAATCATCTATTCGGAAATTGTGTCTTTGACATAGCACGCTTGAGCTGAAGCCAAGTCTACAATATTGTTTAGCACAAGAGTGTCTCCGAGCGGAGATCTCAACCCTTGCTTCAACCCTTGCTTCGGTGGACTTCGAGTGCCAGCCCAAGGAGGGAGTCCTACCTATACCAGTTTGTACCAGCAGCAGGGGGTGCGAATTTGTGGAGAGGATTGGCAGCAACAACACAGGGACTGCACAGTTCTTGGAGGAGGCACGCTTGGAGGTTGAGGAGTGAAGGGAATTATGGGCTGAAACTTGAGGTGGAGTCCGGGGAAGTGTTGTGGGGGTTTTTCCAACATTTTTGCTGGAGCAACAAACGCAGCATTTGCTACAGGTTACATCTTCTACTTGTGGAAGAGGGCCAAGCATTTGGGAGTCAATTTTGGACAAACCCTTTCTGGGTTTATTGAGGAGAGGCCAAAATTAATTTGACAGAATTTTCTAAGCAGATTTGAGGGGTCTAACAAGAGCCCCAACTCAGCGAGTAGCTAGAGGAGCTAGGGGAAAATTGGGCCAAAATTCCAAGATCAACATTTGGCCAATTCCCTCGTGTGTTTTTGTGGTTTATTGGTGGAGAGCCCGGAGTTAATTTCCCAGAATTTTATGAGCATCTAAGGAGGCCCTAGCAGCAGTTCTTTGCAGCAAGCAGCATATTTTCTGGGTAGTTTCAACGCAAAGCCAGGAGAGAGCAGCAAAAGATTTGAGAGGGTTTTTTTATTGTTCATTTGGTCTTAGCTAGCTTGCCTTGAGCAAGTCTACGTGCATTCTTTCCAACACCACATTGTACCCTCTTATTTATTAATAAAATGGCTCAGATCAGTTCAGTTCATGGAGTTTTCTAGTTATTAAACATGCTATAAATTTTTGTATGTGTTTTTGCCATGTTTGCTTTGTTTAACATTGTATATTTCCATTAGAAATATTACATTAACCAATTGGATTAGTGATTGTCTGCTCTGCTCAATTTTGGAGTTTGTGTCTTTTGTCACGTGCAAACCTCATTCATTTATGTAGTCAATGTACAACAGAAGCAGTTGTATAAGTATAGACTAGGAAGAATTAGAAAGAAAAATTATGGTCAGTTTATATATTAGATCCCTCTGTTGGATGAGGCTAGCCATATTTAGGCCAAATTTCTAATTTTTTGTAAATGTTGCTTATACAAAATTACAGCTGTCCTTCCACTAAGCACCCACATTATGAGGTGCAATTCCTGGGTGACTTTGATGGCTTAAGGCCAAAGTTTGACTTATACAATGATTTAATTGTGAACATAACAACACTATAGTCATGCTGTTTCTCGAAAAAAAAAAACAATTATTCATTTCTTCGATGGAATGCAGAGAAAAGATTTTAGACAATAAGACTGCAAAAAATAAGAAAAATACCTTAATAGCAATTGAGTAGAATTGAATTGCCAAATCAATGTTTCCTTTTTCCTGAATGCAAACAAATTAACAGAGAGGAATTGGTAACAAATTCTTTATATTAGAAACTGCTATGCAAGGCTACAGCTTATCTCTATATCTGATTAAATAATATAAATTACATAAATAAATCGTTTAGTACTCTATCAATATTGTATTTTATTCAGTAAAGACAACATTATAACTGCAATTGTATAGCAAAATAATGGATAAATTTTACACAGTACTATGCCACACCTTCCAGGCATTAGCCATATTGCCATAACACTCTGCGAATTGAGAATCAATAGTTAAAGCCTCTTCATTCTTGGCAATGCACATGTCAAAGTCATGTAGCTGCAAGACAGAACATGAAATTGCAAACTATCCAAATCATTAAAAATTCTTAACTTTATCAATGAAGTAACTAACGCTCTTAAACCATCGGGGCTACCGTAACTTCATGAGGTTGTAGTTCATTACTACACCTCACGAAGCCATTTCCCAAACCCATTATACACGACTCTGGCATCATTGAATATTCTTTCAAGATTTCCAAGAAGTTCAAATAGAAACCTGTGTTTGAAATGAATTTCAACCAAGAATGCAGGTAAGACCATTTGGATCAAGCTATAGTGGCAACAGCAGTTGCATATTCACAGTAAACACAGCATTGAAGCCTTGAAGGTAGTTTTGCAAGATAACAGTTTACCTGGTAGTATACAGCACCTAATAGAAGAAGGTTATCAGTGCGTCCAGAGTTTTTTTCATAAATAGTGTTACAGTGTTCCAATGCTCGGTTATAGTTGCCTGCCTTGTACTCTTGGTGTGCAAGTGCCAATAGTGTATCTTCGTCTACTGCAGCATAAGTATGATAACTTTAGGAGAGAGGATCAACTGATAAATTATTAACGCCAGTCTCATAACTTGAGGAGAGAAGCTCAACTGACAGATTATTAATGGCATTCACAATTTGTTACAGATAGTAGAACTTGCAGCAAACAAGCTAAGCAATCACCGTGCACAACTAGCCGCACACTTGCTTCACTTCTCCAATAAGTTTCAGCAATGAGTTTTAAAAAATTGCATCAGATATCCAATCATACTTTTGAGCTGAAAAAATTTTGAGTGAACTGTGTTTGATTCAGCACAAGATTCACATCTTTATTGGTATATTTGAAAAAACATGTTTTACAGAGAGACACCCTAATATGCAGCTCACAAAACAGTGTTAACAGTGCCTTAAATGGGGATTGAATGCAAAGAAATGATTACAAGCAGTTGCATGGAAGATTAGTCCTATGTGGTGAGAAAACACAAGGACATAATAGAAAGGAAGACTCAGTTTGCCCATTCCTGCAGCAAGATAAAATATCTACTAAATATTGTAAGTGTAATGATTTAACACCACAACAACATGAAGATGACCTTTTTAACATGCACTTCGAAGTTTAATTAATGTTGCACAAGTTCCTGGAATATGGGAATGCATAACATGGGTACAGATATCTGGAATGTCTAGAAGTTTCACTCAAATTTCCAAGAGACTACAGGTTGCGAACGCCAATAATCTATATTAGAGATACAAAAAATAAGAGAAAATGCAGGAACTACATGCATTTGGGAGCTCTCTAATGCTCTGTAATACATGTATGGCCATTAACACCTACTAATATCGGAACGACATGTTCCCTCAAAATCTAGCAGGTCCTGTGAGAGGCCTCACAAGAAAAGGACTAGATCAAGTGACAAAGCCATGAAGTGTGACCCACTGTCACCACAGCCACCACCTCCTGCTCTTTAGTGGATTTTCACCACAACAGAGACTACCCTATATAGGTCACCTAATGGATATCCAAGTTTAAGGCTTGGAGGTGACAAGGATAGGCTTAGGAGAGGCACTTAACTTAAGGACAGGCCCCAAACTAGCACAAACAAGGCAATGCGTACCCTCCAAAGGACTATCTATGGCACAAGTGACATAGAGTTTTGTGAATAAGCAATGTTAGCAAGCTTACCTAGGTACACAAGGCCAAGAAAAGGCTTGAAAAGATTAATATGATCAATTTTGGGGACAAAAAGCCTTCAATAAGCCCCAAGTTAAAGCCTAGGGCTAGATTAGGGTTTGCCTAGGGCAAAATTGCCTAGGGTTGGTGGCATCAGCCCTAAAACGAAAGAATTCACCACAAGAAAAGGGTGATTTTGAGAGAATGAGTTACCAACCACGTATAAAACCCCTCCACAAGCCAACGCACATAACCTAGTTGAATTTCAGCCCTAGCCCTAGCCTTAGCCTAGCAGCCTACCTTAAAGAGCCGAAAATTTAGATAAGAGAGAGAAATTTATGCTTTGGGAAAAAATTAAGGTGTGATTACCTATGTTGAAAGCCCAGAGCTTGATCTTAGGTAATGGAGTCTAGAGGGAGATCTACTTATGAAAAATCAAACCCTAGAATGGAGTAAATGATGATGAAAAACCCTAACTATCATTTTATGAGGGAATAAAGTCATTGAGGAGAGCTTAACATGAAGGATCACTCAAGGGATTGTCACACAAAATCTTGAAGGGTAATGCACACAATACTTTTCCAAGATTTCATAAAAAATTATTCAGTAAAAACTAGAACATAGAAACCCTAACAATATCCATTCCATGCAATAGCCATAAAGATATTCAACAACATAGAATACTTACAAGAAAATGCATGAACCAATCCTTTATTATTCCAAAATGATGTCTCCAAAGCAAGAGAATGTCTCCATAAGAAAATACTCCACAAAAGATCACATCTCCACAAGAAACAAGTCTATTTCAGCTAGGTCGAAATCTCTTAGAGAAGTCGAATTGATCCACGAGTGATGATGAAAATACAAACAAAGTGACTTCTATTTATATGAGGTATACAGCTATTAATTTTTTACTAATGAATCCCCTAAGACAAGTTTGACATAAGAAAACCTTGGGTTATAAGCCAACCCACTAGCTAAGTGACAAAATAAGCAATAAATGCCCACATGTGTGAGTCATAGCCTCAAATAATGATGATGGCATGCCCTATAGGGCTCCAAATGCCATGCCAAGGTGTGATGAGGTATGAAAAAGTGTCATAGTGCCTAGATCATCCAAAATTTGAGGAGACGCCCTCAAATCCTCCTTTGGGGTCCCGAGTCCAGTGGGGTTGACACCATGTCATCACCATTGGTATCCAACTATCAAAATGAGGCCTCCTCTCCATGGCAATAAGGCTTCTCCAAGTGCAACAAGCACTCCCAAGTCTTCCAATGGGCGACCATCCTCATCTAAGCTTTGAATCAAGTCCCACCCATCAAGTTGTGTCAAGGCCAACCTAGGGGCATGTTGGGTCCAGTGGTGTCATCATACAGAATCCTCTATGTTAGGTCAAAGTAGACCAACGCCCTGGGTCCTGAGGGTGCTCTATGACATGTAACATTGGCTCGTGCTATTAGGAAGCTGAACTCTCTCAATGTTGCATCTGTTGAGCCCAGTGTTTTAAAAATCGGTCGGTCTGAACCGGTAACCGGTCAAACCGACTAGTTAGCTAGCCCACCGGGTCAAACCGGCAGAAAATCCCGGTTTGACCCTCCATTTCGCCAAAAAAGTGGACAAACCGGTCCTAATCGGACGTTAGGACGGAACTGCCCAGTTTATGGTCAAATCGGCCGGTTCCGTCCTAAACCGGTCGATTAGCTGCCATGGTCGTGGAGGACCCATGCAGTAATTTTTCCAAGTGTTTAGGCTGTTTTGGAGGGAAATTAAGGGTTCTTTCCCTCCAAAAACACCCTCTCCAAGCCTTTAAAAGGCCCTTCTCCCTCTCATTTGTCTCACACATCTCATTTGGAGTATTTGTGAATTTGATTGGGAGCTTGGAGAGAGTGGAGTTTTTGCTGGAGTAGTCATCTTGGAGGCTTGGAGTTGGAGTTGGAGTTGGAGCTATTTTGGAGATAATTTGGAGCTGTCAGTGGAGTTTGCATCTTCAAGAGGAGGCTAAGGAAGCTAGTTTGCATTTCCAGGTAAGGATTTTCACTTGAAAATTCCTCATTTCACTGTTGTCCATGTATTAAATTTTTTTATGTGTTCTAAACTTCTAACTTCTATCATCTATGCTATCAAATCTCTAGTTATATGCTATCAAATTTTGTAGGCTACACGTGCATTTGTTTTCCTAAATGTAGCTTTGGTTTTCCATGTTTCTTAGCTGCAATTTTTTTTTAAATGGCAGATTTCTTTGCAAATTTTAATTATTTCAAGCAAACATGGCTCCAAAAGGCAAGGACAGTGCATGAGCTCATTATGATGTGATTGATAGAAAAATGATATGCAAATTATGCCATAAACCTATTGGAAGTGGAGGTATTCCCAAATTGAAACAACACTTGGCTAGGTTAAGAGGCCAAGTAAGCCATGTGGTGCACCAAATGAAGTGTTAGGTCCTATTAGGGCATAATACCTTTCCAAGCTTGAAAAGTTTCAAGAGGATAAGGCTAGGGATAAGGCCATGCAATATGACATTGCAAGGAAGAGGGAATTATTAGAAGCCATGAAAGAGAGTGGGTGTGATGATTATGAGATTCAGGACTCCTCTTCTATCCCTTCCACCAATGAACCTTTTCACTATGTTCATCCTTGTTTTGGCCAACTGTCAAAAGGAACAAAGAGAACAAACATCCAAAGTTATTTCGCATCCTCTGCCAACATTGCCTCTTCTAATACCACTTCCTCCCAGCGAAATCGACAACCCATTTTGGATCAACATTGGAAAAAACAATGCAAAAAACTTATCATCAAAACATTGCTAGATGGTAGTATGATGCAGATATCCCATTTAATATTGCTCTCACCTTACTACCAAGCTATGTGGGACTCTGTTATAGCTGCAGGAAAGGGCTTCAAAGGCCCTAGTATGCATGACTTGAGGGGAGCTCTTTTGCAAAAAGAGATTTCTTCCATTGATGAGTATTTGGCTAAGTATAAAGATTCATGGCTCAAAACCGGTTGTTCCATCATGTCAAATGGATGGACTAATGGACAGAACCGCACTATCATTAATTTCCTTATTTCTTTCCCTCAAGGAACCATGTTTTTGAGATAAGTTGATGCATCTGATAAGGTGAAGGATGCAACCCTTCTATTTGAGCTTTTGGATGACATTATTCAGGAAAATGGGGAGCAAAACATTGTGCAGGTCATCATCGATAATGCCTCAAACTATGTTCTTGCTAGAAAGATGCTTCAATCCAAATATAGGACCATATTTTGGACTCCATGTGTTGCACATTGCATAGACCTCATGCCTGAGGACATAGGCAGAGTGGAGTGGGTAAAAAACATTGTAGATCATGCCAAGTGCATTATAAAATACATTTACAACCACTCATGGGTATTGAACCTAATAAGGAAAAACATTGGGGGCAAAGAGCTTGTTAGGCCTGCAATTACGATATTTGCAACTCACTTCCTCACATTGCAATGTCCCAATGCTCAACATAAAAACCTGTAGAAAATATTTTCTTCTGATGATTGGACTGAATCTCATTGATAACAGATGGAACAATCAACTCCATCGTCCTATACATGCAGCTAGGTATTTTTTGAACCCAAAGTATCATTATAAAGCTCGATTAGGAGATCCGCAGGATGGAGAGGTCAGAGATGGATTGATTGACTGCTTGGAGTGCATGGTCCTTAGCCATGCAGACTAGCTAGAAATACATAAACAACGTGCTCTTTTCAGTATGGCAGTTGGTGCCTTTGGCAAAAACTTGGCAAAGATGGCAAGAGATGTAGATCAACCAGGTAAGCAATTCCAATTTCCAATTTATTTTTCTTTTCAAGTTAAATTCTTTACAAATTTACAATTCAAAATATCTATAAATACTTGTAATTTGTAAATATGTAATGAAATAAACTAAGTTACTAATTAATGTCTTTTTCTTTGCAACACATTGGTGGGAGTCATTTGGCGGCCAGTGTCCTCAATTGCAAAAGTTTGCAATTAGAGTCCTCAGCCAAACTTGCAGTGCTTCAGGTTGTGAACGCAATTGGTCTATTTTTGAGCGCATACACATGAAGAAGAGAAATCGTTTGGAACAAAAACGGTTAGATGATCTTGTCTTCGTGCAATACAACCTTCAACTAAGGAGGAACCAAATGATGAACAAAACACTTGATCTAGATCCCATTGCGTTGGACAATATTGACCCAATAACAAAATGGGTGGAGGAGACTGAAGATCTTGTGTTTGATGTTGATTTTGATATCGAAATGGCATTAGCGGGGGATGAGGCAGATTTGGTGGCACCATCAAAACCAAGATCAGTAGAAGCATCAAGGAAAGGCAAACAACAAATGGAAGGCACTAGTCGTGCAGCTCGACCAACTCGTGATTCCATTAGGTCTACTTCTATTGTTATTAGTGGCATTGCTACTGAGGTTGCAGATGAGGCTGAGGCATCCTCAGACTCTAAACCAGATGATGTCTATGTAGCTCCTGATGATGATCCTGTGTCTAGTAGTGGTGATGAGTTTTATGATTGATCATGTGTAGACTCGTAGTAAGCCAATGGCCTCATAGCTTAAAAAATTGTTTTTGGACTTTATAATCCATTTAGAGCCTCATTACTTATGTATTTTGTCGATGATATATATTGCACTCGGTGCCATTTTGATATATTCACCTTCACATGGTATATAAATGAGCAAACTTTGCATATTTTGTCTCTATTGGCTTGGAATCATGGTTTTAAATCTTAAAAATAGTTTTTTCATTAAAAAATGATTATTTAATGTATTTTTTTTAAACAGGTTCGTTTAGACCTGACCAATCTCGATTCGACCAACTCTAGTTCGAAACCCAGTTCATTAGGTGGATCAGTCCAATCAAAAGTTTCCATTTTTAAAACATTGGTTTAGCCACATCTCCTGAGAGGCCTCGGTACCTATGGAGCCAGTGCCCTCAAGGCCTAGGATGTGATGGACCACCTAACACAACATGAACACAAGTGCAAGCAACCATCCATCAGAGAGTAAGATCATATATGCTTCTAAGTGGACTAAACTTGAAACTTAAAGGCATATTAATACTTCAAACAAGGATCACCTTCTGATATCTAACTAGACCAAGTCCCGTAAAGGTGTTCCCTACCTTGATAGAGGTGGCTAATGGTCAACCCTATTAAGTGTTTCCAACCCTCAAAGGGAAGTGTCAGTTCCAAGGCCAACAACTCAATCAATAGGTGTTAGTGTAAATATGTGATAATGGAGGGGGAAAGGCTTCATGGCCAAGTGCCATGGTCAAAGGGACCAACTGATGGGGGTGTCCACATCCTGAGTGTATGAATGTAAAGGAGGGGCAACCGTGAAGGCATAAGTTACCTTGCTCGCCCTGCTTTTTCCACCCCTCTTGTGCACCTTTTACTTCTTCTTGATGATGGTTTGCATTACCGCATATAGCTCAAGTGTTAGAGCTTGTTCTTCATGATGTAGCATTTTTATTAGCCCCTACGATGAGACAATGCATTGCCCAACAGCGTTGGGACATGCAAGTGTTCCTTTTGATGTGAGGAGCATCACATGCTCAAGAACCAGGTGATGAGTAATGAGGAGGATAGAGCCCATGCTAGGCTTTTGCCTATGCGCTAATTTATTTCATTGGCCATCTTTTTCATTTTGATTTCTTCTTTTTCTTTTATTGTGGCCATGATATGATTTTTCTTTCTTTTAGCCACATCAACCCCCAGGGCAATAGTTTTCTGACCCTACTCAAGTAGTGTGAAGATGTGGGTGCCAAATCCAAAATAACCAATGACAAGTTAGACTCGAAGAATGGATGTGGAATATGGGGCTCGTAATGTGTGATGGAAAGTGCCAAGTATGGCATAGGGGACAATGAACACGCTATCTCAATCTAGATTAGTAGTGCCCCTCTTATAACCCTAAGGCCTTAAGGGAGGTCCCACCAAACCTCTTTGTAATGTGAGACAACAAATTTACAATCAAGATCGGCCAATCTTCCAGACCACCCCTTTATCCATACTAAACACCCAAAACAAGCAAGCATAAGCACCCAATTGCAAAATGATCAAAGTACCTTTTGAATAATAGCTCACCTTCATCCAAGTGTAAATTCCAGATGGTGAGAGGCACATGCTTGATACAAATGGTGGAGGGATATGGCATATCACAATCAAAAAGTGGCTATTAGCAGTTGTTGGTTGGTTGGTTGTCCGACTAGTCATCAAATGTAGGAGAAAAGTTTTCTCCTATGGGGTTACCCATTTCGGTGTTTAAAGGACCTACACATAAAACTATTATTAATATGAAGTTGTATATATAATAATTAAATTTAATATACAACATAAAATCTCACCAATATAGTATAACAGTCCTTTTCGATTTTCTCCTTTACTTATAATAGCTATCAATACATTTTATTATAAGGGTTTGACCTTTGACTGGATTAACCAAGTACCTAGATGAATTTCAAAACCACATTGGACTCTTTTAAAACATAAACTAACATGGGGCCATTAACATCTAATCAAATTGAAAAGATGAATAACAAAGGCATTCACTAGACATAAGGTGTGACAACCATTAAAACAGAAGACTTCTTACACCTCTGGAAAATAAAACAACATCGATTAAACATGCAAATCAATGACCCAAGCTTTATGAAACACATATAATCATAGAATGTCATGGGAATGACATTGGAAGTCGCACACCCTCCCAATCT
Source organism: Pinus tabuliformis (assembly GCA_031772625.1). NCBI lineage: Eukaryota > Viridiplantae > Streptophyta > Pinopsida > Pinales > Pinaceae > Pinus > Pinus tabuliformis. The sequence continues at coordinate 911,026,104 of CM062818.1, read as the reverse complement.
AGTGTTGCAGGAAGTGTTGCTCCCCCCCTTTGATTCAGGGTATGATCTATGTTTCCAAGCAAAGCATCCCCAAAGCTCACCCTCGAAGCGTGAGTCGATTTTCTAAAGCGTGCTTCTTCTTGCAAAAATACGCTTACTGGAAAATCGAAAGCGAGAAGCTTCCAAATTTGCGAAGCATGCATGGAACCTCAATGCCACGCCACTTAAAATATGCTTCAAAAAGTTTCACAACTACTTCTACTGAGAACACATTCACTTTTGTGGGGCGACTTATTTTTTGGCTAATATGTGGGTGGGACCCACGATAAAGGAAGGTGTTATGTAAAAATAATCCATAGCTATTAGCTAATTAGGCAAAAGGGCATGATCAAATATCATGCCCATTCACTAAGAGGCACCTGGGGTTGTATTTAAGCCAGGGCCTCCCACAATGTAAATCATCATTGAGAATTTATTAATAAAGTATATATATTATGTCTAATGTTGAGTTCCTCTGTTCCATCTGGTATCAGATTAGGGCAATTGTTAGGTCCCTATAATACTAGTGTATTCCCTTATTATTATTGTCATTGTACCCCTTATTGTTATTGTTGTACCCATATTGTTATTATTGTGCCGCATAGAAGCCCACTATTGTTATTGTTGTGCCCTTACATTATTATTGTTATATCAGCTTTGATTATTTTGTGACCCCTTAGACTCTTATATATAGGAAGGAGGACTTGTCATTTATATCATTCAAGAATTGTTCATTTGTGTAATGTAAAGGAGGTTACGTTTTAAGTCGTTGATCTAACTCTTTCTTTTATTTTGTGAGCTAGTTGCATAACAATTGGTATCGAAGCTTTGGATTCTAGGGTTTCGCTGCTTCAAACAAGTCATAGTGGCATTTTTGTTATAACTTTTTTCTATGAAGTTTCAGAAGCTGAAACTAAAACCCATTTGAGACAAATCGTAACGAACCTCGTCACTGAATTTCAGATCTTGTCTCGCTATATTTTCAGAGATATGAACTGAAGAAATTAGGGTTTTTGCAGGATCCTGAATTCAATCTCAAACAGGTCACCTTAGGAAAATCGTAATAACTTTCTCTCTAAGCATCTGATTCAAATTTCGTAAGAAGTGACAAAAAGCGAATGGACTGTAGTTTGTTGGGTATCGTTTTCAGAACCTAAGGTCGAAACAGTGACATGTGGCACATCGTACAACTTCGCTCTATTGAACCAGTCTATAATAAGGTCATCACGGGAGATTGGGCATAACTCTTTCTTCGGGAATCCAATTGCGAACAGACTTGCGGGTTGGAAAGAAGACTTGGAGGACTATCATAGGCCGAAATTTCAGATCTTGGAGATCTTAAATTACAAAGTTACAGTCATTTCAAGATCGAGCTCATACAAAGCGGAAAAAAAAAAGGTGTGCAATTTTTTTAAATTTGTGGAAGTCTTGTTTGAGAAAGTAGTTTGAAGTGATTCAAAGGGCATTGTGAAGCATAATTATCATTCATTGAAGACCCTGTTAGTGTCAGTCTTCCCAGCCTTCCTCCAGTGATCAAACATGCTCTTACAAAGTGATTTTGAAGTGTCAAGGTCAAATTTTGTCATTTCAGTGAGTCTTCAAGCAAAATTTGGTCACTAGGCATTAGGTCTAGGGTTTGCTTTAACTCCTTCTAAAGTTGTCCAAATGTCGGTCCATGTCACCATTCAGCTGAGTTTATCATCATTCATAAGGTTGTCACTATCATGTCAGTGTCTAATGAGTCATTTTACACCTTGTTCATGCTTCAGTTGTGCCTTGGCAAGGTCATTTCCCTCTCCTAGGGTTTTGAAAACCAATTTCTCTTGGACGGTCAAGTCATCGGCAAAACTTGTATCCAGATGTTCATACACCTTCCCCTATCCTTAAAATACCCTATCAAATGCTTCCCATCCCTTAGATCCCCCAAATTCCTCATTTTCGCACAAACCCTAGTTTCTAGCTACAACCTGGCAATTTTCTAGGTTTGGCCTGTGTTTTGCCCTTTTGGACCCCTTCCCCTCACTCAATCTCTGAGATTCCACTTTCCCCTGCTTCCTAACATCCCTCCCCACTCCCAAAAATTTCCTCAAGAATTTAGAAGCCCCCTATCCCCTTCATTTCGCTTCATTTCGACAAAATTCCTTGTTTCACACATCGGGACAAGTTTCACTCAAAAGATGTTTTAGAGAAATCAAAGATGAATTTTGGGAAACTGAGAGAGGTTTTTGTCCACAACATGCCAAAGAAGAAAAACCTCCTTCACTTTTTGCACAGGTGTCATGGTTTGAGAGAAATGTCAAGAATACCGTTGCCTCGGGAGAATCAAAGACACCTCTGAAGTGACCTTGGGAAAATCAAGTTTTCTCCCAGCTTGGTTGGCCAAATGATTTGCTTGATGGATAAAATGATAACTAGACACAAAGAGCTTTCCAATGAGCTATCATGAGTTAAATTTGGGGTTGAGGAAGGCATTCAAAAGTTGACTGCAACAGCACTCTTCCTTGAAGCAGCCTCATTTGGCACATTTTGACCAGTCTTGGGAGATTTGATTTTTGACAGGGCAAATGAACTCCAAATTGAAAAATTCCAGTTGGGTTGGAAAGTAGACTCAAAGACCTTTCCAACGAGCTATCATGCGCCTGATTTCGACACCGGGAAGGCCTCCAAAAGCCTCCTGCAAAAGCACGCGACCCGTTGAAGGCGCGCGACCCATCAGGACACATTTGCCAATGCAAAAATTACACTGGCGCGACCCGTTGAGGGCGCGCGACCCATTGGGGATTTCTCCACAGAAATTTTCCAGTGAGCCACAAATCAACTTCTTTCTCCTAAATTTCTTTAGGTAGGCTTCTAAATCATGGTGATTTTGCTTGGTAAAGAAAAAATGAGCATGGAAGATGTGTCAAATGCCATCAAGATGAAATGGGAAATTCATGTGTATTGTGTTTAAAAAGGTCAAAGTGCAAGTAAAGCTAGGGTTTTGTTTTGCTGTGCTCAAGGTCATCCTTTTCATCCCCACTTTTTCCCCACATCCCATTACCACCTCCCTTATCATTTTTACCCAATCTCCCTACCAAAAATACTAAAAGCCCTAAAACCCTACCCCTACCCCTAAAAATCAATAACATAACCCTAAACCCTACTTCCCATAAAACCCTTGCATATTATGATTATGTGATGTTGTATATGTCATAATTTCTTCCCTAAATTCCCTCTTACATACATTTTCCCTAAGTCCCCTCAAAAGTCCCCCTCCCTAACATTTCCCTTGTGCTATTTGTCCCCTTGAAACAGCATCTCAAACAGTCAAAACAGCAGGGCATCCCATGGGAGGAGTTTATCTCTCGTGAGTTTTTCACAGCGCCATCATCACCCCCTGAGGTTGTTCATGAGGAGGGAGGACCATCACAGCAGCATGACATCCCCGTCACTAGACATGTCAGCTCCTCACCTTTGGTTACTTATCAGAGAGGCCAGAGGGCCTTATTTGCAGCAGCTCGGCGAGTACTTTCTCCACAGCATGTGGAAGGGGTCTCGCCTTCTTCATCAGCTCAGCGAGTGTTATCTCCACATCAGGTGGAAGGGGCCTCGCTTTCTTCAGCAGCACATGTACCAGGGAGGGGCAAACAGCCCAAGATTGATGAGGGACGATCAGGTGTTCCGGATATAGAGTTTATTGATCTTGATGTCAGTTCTCCTAGCCGAGAGTCAAAGGAGATCATTCAGCACCTCAGAGCTGAAAATGATGCCTTGCAGAGGAGATTAGAGGGGGCACAATGGACCATCACATACCTCGAGCAGCGCAACAAACAGTTGGAGGATGAGCAAGCACTTGATGAGCTGTGGAGGATTCGTAGTGACCGCATTTTGAACCGGAGAAGACCCGGTGATCTATTGCCCGCTGACCGAGAGTCCATGCTCATCCGGGTAAATGCACACTTGGAGAGGCTGTTGGCTAAGGCCAACCAAGAGAAGAAATTGCTGAGGAACATGAAGAACCATTATTGGGCAAGAATGCATGTGTGCAAGGCAAAGATGAAAATGTTCCAAAGGCGGTTGGCCAAGGCACAAAAAAGGAGAAAGAGGCCCGATCCCCTCCATATCTTGGCTGAGGCCTCACTGAAGGACCAAGGCACTAAATAGCCCAGCCACAGCACAAATCCCAAGAAATTTTGAAAATTTTGGGTCAATTTTGATTTTTCAGGCAATTTACAGGTTTTTGCTCATTAACGGGTCTCACCCCCCGCGCGACCCTACATCATGGCAACTCCATTTTGCAAAAACTCAGCATTTCCAGACTTGTCATGAGAAGTTACATATGCTCATCAATGGACTTGAGATTTTATGAAGTTTTGGGCCTCCAGAAAGTCAAAAAAAAGCAAAAAATGACTTTCTGCCACATTTTTGAGTTGCAGAAAGCAGTCTTGGGAGATTGCAATTTTGGAGGGGCAAATGACCACCAAATTCAGAAATTTCAGTTGGGTTGGAAAGTAGACTCACAGACCTTTCCAACAAGCCTACTCTTGCTCAATTTGGACACCGGGAAGTGCCCCAAATGTGGTCCCAAAGGCGCGCGACCCGTCAGGCAAACTTCTCCAAATTTCAATGTACAGCTCAAAAAAACGCAGTTTGACCTTGTTTGACTTTTTGGGGTGGATTATTAGGCTCTTTGATGTAATTATTGTACTTTTATGATACTTACTCTTATGTACCTCTTCTAGAAGATTCATTCATGAAAAGGGTGAAAATTAAATGAATGAATTGGTTTCCAAGTTTATAGAGGCAAGTTGTTTTGACTGCCTAATTTGTAGTGCTTAGTTTAGAAGTGGTTGAAACAGCTCCTAGGATAGTGAGCTCGACCCATGGAGGCAGGGAAAGAGGTTAGATCATCTATATTATGTACTTTCTTGCTCATTTTCATGGTTGGACTCTTGAGGGAGAAGCTATCATTGTATTATTCACTGTATCTCTGTAATTTTTGGCTAAGGAAGACCAGGGTTTTGCAGTCCTTTTTGGGATTCTTGTGGTTACATGTATTGATGGTGTGTTTCTCTATGTACCTGTAAGTGTGTTATGTGAATCATTTCCTTTCTTTTCCTTCTGCACATTAAACAAACGAAGTGTTAAAGTAAGAATTCATGACTGTCATGCTCTGCTTTTAAGTTTGTTTAATTTCAATGTTTTCTACTGTTTAAGGAGAATTCAAAGTTATTGTTTGCTCTCCTTAGCTCCTCACCTGTCTTCCCTGACCATCCACCTCAATCAAAGGCATCAATACTGTCTCCTACCTCGCCCCAAAGAACCCCCTGCAGAAACTGTGTCCAATCCCCGCACCCAAAATTGCCATCCCCTCAATTTGCCACCAAAAACCCTAAAAACCCCAAATCAACCTTTTTGATCAGTTTACTAGCCTAAAATCAGTGTTACCCTATTGGTCATCTCATCCATTGAAGATTTCACCGAGATAGACGGAGAAAGCCCTCTCCAGCCCCGTAGGGCTAGCTACGAGGCTAAGTGGTTTGATGTTGCCTTGAGATTTACCTTTCTCAGCCTGAGGTGAAATTTCAAGCGTTAACAGACCCGAAGAAAGAAAATGGAAATACCTAGTAAGCAACCTGAAATCTCTACTATGACGCATGAAGAAGAGGAAGAAATGCAACATGATATATCAAAATTACAAGACCAAGTGCAACAAATTTTGCTCTCACAAAAAGTAACTAAAGCTAAGATGGATGGTTTAAAGAATGGAATGGAAGCGAAGATGGATGGTCTAGAAGCAAAACTTAAAGGCAACATGGAAGACTTGAAGATAGATTTGACAAAGTTGCTACAAGAAATGCTTACTACTGGCGAAAGGGTAGTAAAGGAAACTCATGATGAGAACAAAAGAAATGTTAGTCATGATTTCATAGACTCTAACGTAAGATTGAAGATCCACCATGTTCCAAAGATCGATATGAGGAAGTTTGATGGCAAAGATCCCATAAAATGGATACTACCGATGGAGCAATATTTCGATCTCCATAATGTGCAACACACGCAAAAGGTATGCATTGCAACTTTATATTCGGAACCCAATCAGTTTGTATGGTATCAATGGCTTTGTTCACTTAAACAAATTGTCACTTGGGCAATTTTTATGGAAGAAATGATAGCACATTATGAGAATACAAAAAGCAACACCTCTTTTATCCAATTGATAAATCTCAAACAAAAATGTTCAATGGTGGAGCACATTGAGGACTTCCAAAAATTGAATATAAGGATAAAAGATATTCCAGAGGAGCATAGGATTGATGTGTTCATAGAGACTTTAAAGGATAACATCCAACATGAAGTTCGCCTTTGGGAACCTGATTCATTGGAGAAGGCAGTCACATTGGTAAGAAAAATGGAAAGCAAAATTATGGCAACAAGGAAGGCTACCACTCACAACCATAAAGATAGAAGTGTTGTTGCCCCTAACCTTCCACAACCTACAAGGTTGACACCACAACAATTGGAAGAAAAAAGAGCAAAAGGGCTTTGTTATAGTTGTGATAGCAAATACACTAAAGGTCATAAATGTGCTGAGAATAAATTATTTTATATAGTTTGTGAAGAGGAAGAAGAAAAGGAACAAGAAACTTCAAAAGGAGAGGATACACACCAAGAACAAACCCTAGAGAAAAAAGAAATGAATCCGACCATATCTTGTAATGCTTTGGCCAAAATTACCACTCCTCAAACTATCAAGATAGAAGGACATATCAAGAAGAAAAAGGTAATAGTGTTGATTGATTCGGGCAATACCCATAATTTTATTCATTATAAAACAGCCAAGGAATTGAATTGCTTCTTATATCTAGCACCAGAGTGTCAAGTGATGGTTGCAAATGGAGGAACCATAAATTGCTCTGGAAAGTGTCATAATATCAAGCTATCCATGGGGGGATATGTGTTGAATAGTCCAATGGTTTCCATCCCAATGGGTGGTGTTGATGTTGTACTAGAAATTCAATGGCTACAATCTTTGGGTACGATAGCTTTTAATTTTCAAGAACTTTTCTTGAAATTTTTTTCGGAAGGAAAAGAAGTTGAATTAAGGGGTATCATAGGGAAACCGGGAAAGATAATCAGCTCTAATGGCATGACAAAGCTTCTAAAGAAAGAACAACAAGGCGTAATTGCACAATTATGTTCGCTTGAAGTTCCCACATTGGAATCATCTATTTCTCCAGATCTCCAAAAAGCCTTGAACAATCATTCCAGGGTATTTGAGACTCCCAAAGGCCTCCCACCTATTCTTGATCATGATCATGCTATTCATTTGATTCTAGGAAGTGTTTCTCCAAACATTAGGCCTTACAGGTATTCCTATGCCCAAAAGAGTGAAATTGAATGTATGGTTGCAGAAATGTTAGAGGTTGGTATAATTCAACCTAGTCAGAGTTCTTTCTCTGCTCCAGGATTTTTGGTGCACAAGAAGGATGGATCATGGTGCATGTGTCTGGATTATAGGGAGCTCAACAAGCTCACTATTAAAGATAAATTTCCCATTCCTGTCATTGATGAATTGTTGGATGAATTGCATGGAGCAATTTACTTCACCAAGTTGGACCTTCGTTCAAGATATCATCAAATCAAAGTGAAGACTGAAGACATTCCGAAAACAACATTTAGAACTCATGAGGGTCATTATGAATTTTTGGTCATGCCTTTTGGCCTTACCAATGCACATTCTACATTTCCAGGTTTGATGAATTCCATTTTCAAATCCTTCCTTAGAAAATTTGTGTTAGTATTTTTTTATGATATCCTAATTTATAGCAAGTCTTGGAAGGATCATGTTCAACATGTTGACAGAGTGCGCAAACTATTGGAGGAGAAACAATTATATGCAAAAACCTCCAAATGTTTCTTTGGAGTACAAGAGGTGGAATATTTGGGTCATATTGTATCTCATGAAGGTGTTAAGGTAGACCCTAGCAAAATTAAAGCCATTAAGGAATGGAAAATCCCCACTTCCATAAAGCATCTACGAGGATTTCTTGGGTTCACAGGGTATTATCGTAAGTTTGTTAAGAATTATGGGAAAATAGCGGCACCTCTAACAACATTACTAAAGAAAGATGCATTTCCTTGGACTCCTGAAGCAACGAAGGCCTTTGAACATCTTAAAGAGGCAATGTGCCACGCACCGGTCTTAGCTACGCCAAACTTCACAAAAACCTTTATTGTGGAATATGATGCCTCAGGAAATGGAATTGGTGTTGTTTTAATGCAAGAAGAAAGACCCATTGCTTTCAAAACTCGTCCAATCAAAGGAAAATATTTACACAAAGCTATTTATGATAAGGAAATGTTGGCAATACTACATGCACTTAAGAAATGGCGACCGACCTTAATGGGAAGACACTTCAAGGTAGAAACATATCATGATAGTCTTAAATACTTTTTAGAACAAAGATTATCCTCAGAAGAGCAGCAAAAATGGGTCACAACAATGTTGGGTTATGACTTTGAAATCATCTACAAAAAAAGGGAAATAAAATGTTGTTGCAGATGCACTCTCAAGAAAGGATAAGGATGTGGAAGCATTGCTTTGTGTCATTTCTATTATCCAGCCAGATTGGATAAATGAAGCAAGGGATGAATGGAAGAATGACGAAAAAGCATGGGCACTCATTCAAAAGTTGCAGCAGGATCCCAGTACATCTTATACAACTAGCTGGGAAAATGATTCGTTATGGTACAAAGATCGCCTATACCTCTGTAAGAATTCCCAACTCAAAAAAAAGATTCTTCTAGAATTGCACACACCTCTCCAAGTCTATTACAACCTTTATCCATTCCAAGTCAACGTTGGGAGGAGGTTTCAATGGATTTTATCACAGGTCTACCCAAGTCCAAAGGAAAGAGTGTCATCATGGTGGTAGTGGATAGGCTTACCAAGCATGCACACTTTTGTGCATTATCTCATCCATTTAAAGCCAGTACAGTTGCTACTGCATTTATGGAAACAATTCAAAAACTACACAGAAACCCAAAAGATTATTGTAAGTGACAGAGATCTTATTTTCACTAGAAATTTTTTGACATAATTATTTTCTTGTCTAGGTACTTAATTAGCTCATAGCTCATCTTATCATCCTCAATCTGATGGGCAAACTGAGATAGTGAACAAACGTTTGGAAGGATATCTTCGTTGCTTGGTATCTAATAAACAAACTCAATGAGTCAAATGATAGCCTCTTGCTGAATGGTGGTATAACATTTCCTTCCATACTGCAGCAAAAATGACCCCATTTATAGCGCTTTATGGATATCATCCACCGTCCATCACATCATATTTAAGAGAAAATTCTAAAGTTCAAGCAATGGAAGATCACCTCGAGCATCAACAAAAAGTTCTCCAACTCTTAAAGGATAACCTCACTTTGGCACAGAATAGGTTGAAACAACACGCAGATCAACATTGCTGCGAAAGAAGTTTTGATGTAGGTGACTAGGTATTTCTACTGCTATAACCATACAAACAAATGTCCCTCAAGCAAGCTAAGAAGGATAATAAATTATCACCAAAGTATTATGGTCCGTACAAGGTGTTGCAAAAGATTGGTACTATGGCATACAAATTGGAACTCCCTGCATCTTCCCGAGTGCACCCAGTTTTCCATGTTTCATGCTTAAAGAAGGTTATAGGTGACAAGCTCCCGGTTCAAACAATATTGCCAGAACTTGACAAGTAAGGAAATCATATTGGAACCTGAAGCAGTCACAGAAACATGAATCCGACAACTATGAAATTGATCAATTTCAGAGTATCTCATCAAGTGGAAGAACTTACCTGCTGAAGATTCCACACGGGAGGATGAGAGTTTTATACAAAATTTGAGGACAACACCTTTTTGAAGGAGAGGGGCATGTTAGGTCCCTATAATACTAGTGTATTCATTATTATTGTCATTGTACCCCTTATTGTTATTGTTGTGCCCATGTTGTCCCCATATTGTTATTATTGTGCCCCATAGAAGCCCACTATTGTTATTGTTGTGCCCTTACGTTATTATTGTTATGTCGGCTCTGATTATATTGTGACCCCTTGGACTCCTATATATAGAAAGGAGGCCTTTTCATTTGTATCATTCAAGGATTATTCATTTGTGTAATGTAAAAGAGGTTTCCCCCTCGAAGAGGATACGTTTTAAGTCATTGATCTATCTCTTTCTTCTATTTTGTGAGTTGGTTGCATAACAGCAATTCTCTGCCTGCAAACACACAAATCTTCGTGTTCCATTCGTGTTCCTGCCATCCACATCCGCGACGCTGCCAGCCACCAACCACGCCATTGTTCCAGGCCCGGTCTACGATTCATCCATTGATCGTAACCACCATTGTTTCTGTTGGTCCTCTACCATCATTGTAACCCTTGTCATATTGTTGTCTGCGTTGTTCCTCTACCATCGTTGTGTTCTCCCTGATGACCATTTGTCATTCCTACCCGAGTTGTCGTTAACTTAATTGCTAAGCCGCTTCTGACGTGTCCATTCCGTCGCTCTTCACCATACTCCATCCACTGTCGTCCAGCACTGTTATCCCACTTACCATGTCCTCTCTGCCTATCCGTTATCTGCATTCAGTTCAGACCTTGCCCCCGCATATTTGCTCTATCGTCGAGCCACCAATTCATTCACTTACAAAACATCACGTCATTCGATTCCACCAACTCATAATTCATTGTTATCCACATTATTCTTATGTTATATATAAGTTATAAAATCATATATATATATATATATATATATATATATATAATATATATATTGAATTAAAATATATATATAGTTAAAAAAAAAAAATAGGATCAAGTTAAGAAAAAGAGTTAAGTTGGATAAGTATTCTCCACCTCATAGACGCTCGATGGTTGCATCAATGTCTATAGTCAATTTCAATAAAAAATTGATAGACCTTGAGGCTAAGGTGACCGAACATTGCGAAAAAATCGCACTCCAAGACACAACAAAGAGTATTAATAGAGAGTCAGCTCGAGTAGAATAAAAATGAATTTAACAAGGATCAGACAGACCTTGCAAGTAAGGTAGATCAAGCAATGGTGATGTTGACCTATATTTGTGACAAGATGAAGATTACACCCGATCAAATACCCCAGAATAATGAGGCTACTTAACATCTCAATTCTCTAGATTCGTCAAACTCGTCAGACTCACATGAAAAGCCTGAGTCTCCAAAGACATCCTCCACACCTAATCAAGAAAATAGTAACACAAATTTTCAAAATAGGCAGAGCAAAACGATAGCGACCGATCAACGAAGAGCAAAACTTGAGCTATCGAAATTTGACGGTAACAAAAAATGCATAAAGCAGAAGAATATATCAAGATTTATGGTATTGACAATGATGACGAAAAGATCAGACATGCTTCCATGCAAATGGAAGGCAAAGCATATAATTGGTATATGTGGTGGAAAAAGACGACACTTGCCATCATTTGGAGGAAATTCAAGAATGCGTTCTTTAAAAGGTTCCAAGGTGTCAAGGAAGAAGAATTCTTCACAGCTCTCACCAGATTGAAACAAAAAGGAGATATGGACAAATACACTCGAGAATGGGAAACCTTAGCTACGCAAGTACCTGGATTATCAGAAACTCGTCTCATTCAGTCATACACCACGGGACTTAAACCCCATCTGCAGACTAAACTCGAGCTTCATGACATCACTTCTATAGAGGTAGCCAAAGTCCAGACAAAAGGCAAAAGCAGCTGAAAAAAAAAATCATGAAAAATGCAGTGGCCGAAGGTTGAAAGAGTATATTCAAGACGAAGATTTCCCCAAGCCACGAATACAGATAACACAAAATATATTCCACCACATCTTCATGAAGGAGAAAAGACTAACTTGGAAATGCAAAGAATGAAAGAGGCCAAGTGCAAAAGTTGTGGCGAAAAATGGGACCCTAAACATAGGTGTGCTAAAGGAAAAGAAACCAAGAACTTGTATAAATGTGAAGCAACTAATGATTCAGACAGTGATGAATCAGACGTAGAAGAAATCGAAGATTCCCCACAATTTTCTCCAAAACCAGATGATGAGAGCATTCCACAAGTATCATTATCAGTTATAACAGATATCTCACAACCCCAGACATTAAAATTAAAAGGACATGTCAAGAAGAACAATGTAATGGTTCTGATCAATACCGGTACCACCCACAATTTTTTGGACTCAACCATGGCAAAGAGACTCAACATTTTCACATTTCCCATGCCCAACATGAAGGTTATGGTAGCTGACAGTAAGAAAATTGAAAAGGTAGGGAAATGCCATAAAGTCAAATTGCAAATTCAAGACTTTAATCTAGAATCTTCGTTCTACACTGTAACATTAGGAGGAGTTGATGTGGTATTAGCTATCCAATGGCTACAAACCCTAAGCACTTACTCTATCAATCATCAAAAACAATTTATAAAATTTAAATGGGAAGTGCAGGAACACAAGTTATATGGGTTCCAACCACGTGAGAACCAAATTGTATCATCATCCCAAATGATGAAAATGATTCAAGAGCACCAACTTATGTAGTATAGTACTACAGTGTCACCAATTAGAAATGTTAACTTCGAGTCAGGTCAACGAAGAAGCACTAGAAGTCCAAGAGCTAATTCAAAAGCACGAAAAAGTATTCCAAGACCTTCTGATGAAGATGCCTCCTAAAAGAGAAATCAAGCATACAATAGAGGTCAAAACAAGATCAAATCCCATCAACATCAAACTGTATCAATATCCACATCATCAAAAAACTGAAATTGAGAGATTAGTCCAAGATCTTTTAAAGTGTGGCATCATCACAAAAAGTAAAAGTCTGTATGTTGCTCCAGTTGTATTAGTTCAAAAGAAAGATGGATCGTTCAAATTATGCATTGATTATCGAGGACTAGACAGAATAACAGTTAAAAACAAGTTTCTAATTCCTTTTATCGATGAAATGTTGGATGAACTACATGCCGCTAAATACTTCTCAAAATTGGACCTAAGGTCAAAATATTATCAAATCAGGATAAGGTTGGAAGACGTAGCAAAAACCGCATTCCGAACACATGAAGGTCATTACGAGTTTAAAGTAATGCCTTTTGGTTTAACCAATGCACCAACAACATTCCAAGCTACTATGAACGAGTTATTCCGTCCATATCTAAGGAAGTTTGTGTTAGTATTCTTTGATGACATTCTAATTTATAGTAAAACATGGAAGGAGCACCTACAACATTTGGAACAAGTTCTTACTGTATTAGAAAACATCAGTTCTATGCCAAGAAGTCCAAATGCACTTTTGGGAAGGAAGAAGTAGAATATCTCGGGCATATAATATCTAAGGAAGGAGTAAAAGTAGATCCTAATAAGATCAAGGCTATAAGGGAATGGCCCAAACCAGTTAATATCTCCAAGATAAGAGGATTCTTAGGATTGATCGGGTATTATCGAAGATTTATTAAAAACTATGCCCATATAACCGCACCCCTATCAAACCTTCTAAAAAAGAACTCATTTCGATGGAATGATGAAGCATAAAAGTGTTTTGAAGACTTGAAGGAAGTTATGTCTAATGCCCCTGTATTGGCAAATCCAGACTTCTCAAAACTATTTGTAATTGACTGTGACGCTTCAGGTTTTGGCATAGGAGCAGTACTAATACAGGATGGGCACCCAATCGCGTTTGAAAGCAAGAAGCTCAATCAGCAAGAACGTCTCAAGTCCACATACAACAAGGAAATGATTGTTATTATGCACGCATTAGCCAAATGGAGACAATATCTCTTGGGAAGTAAGTTCTTAATACAAACAGATCATAATAGTCTTCAGCATCTCCTCCAGCAAAAAACGTTATCTATAAAACAACAAAAATGGATAGAAAAGATCACTACCTTCAACATGGATATATTACATAAGAAAGGGAAAGATAACGTAGTAGTACTTGCAGTTTCAATCATTGTCCCTGAATGGCTTAATGAGATTCGAAGTGAATATGCAAAAGACCCAGAAACAAGTGCTATAATCAATAATCTTCCTCATAATTCAATATTTGAATGGAAGAGCGATATTCTATGGGACAAGGGAAGAATTTATCTGAATGCAGATTCCAAAATTAAAGTCAAGATTCTCAAAGAATCACATGATTCACTGTCAGCCGGACATGTAGAATTCTTTAAAACCTACCATAACGCACGCCAGTCATTATTTTGGAACAGAATGAGTAATGATATTCAAAAATATGTAGCAGAATGCGATAAATGTCAGAGGAATATAAAAAAAATATTATGACACCTGGACTACTTCATCCCTTAAACATCCTGAATCAAAAATTGGAGGAAATATCAATGGACTTTATTGAAGGTTTACCTGTGTCTGATGGTAAGGATAAAATTCTTGTAGTAGTCGACAGACTCACCAAGTATGCTCACTTTATTGCAATGAAGAAATCAGACTCAGCAAAACAAATCGCTGAGATATTTTGCAAAAATGTTTACAAATTAAATGGATTTCCCAAGGTCATTGTGAGCGATAGAGATGACAAATTTAAGGGTAATTTTTGGAAGGAATTCTTCAGACATATAAGAACCTACCAGTTCAGGCTTACCATCCTCAAACAGATGGCCAAAGTTCAGACAGAGGTTATCAATAAATGTTTAGAAGCCTACTTACATTGTTATGCCTCAGACAAACAAAATAAGTGGGTTCAATGGTTACATCTCGCTGAATGGTGGTACAATTCCACTTACCACACGCCAGCGAAAATGACTCCATTTCAAGCTTTATACGATTACGAACCTCTGAAATGGAAGGACTTTGATATCATCGAGACTGAACTTCCAACTATCAAAAACCAGTTAGAAGAAACTCAAAAAGTCATCCAAACTCTTAAAGAAAATCTACATAATGCAAGAAATCGTATGAAGTAGCAAGGTGACCGAAATATAATGGAGAGGGAATTTGAAGTTAGAGAATGGGTATTTGTTAAACTTCAACCTTACGAGCAATTATCCTTAAAACATAAGGTTAAAAACAAATTGGCACCAAAGTTTTATGGACCATACCATATCGACAAAAAGATCAGCCAAGTAGCACATTGTTTAAGCCTTCCTGATAAAAGTCATGTTCACAACGTTTTCAATGTATCTTGCCTTAAAAAAGCAAACAACACTTCCGACTTTAGATGATGAAGGAAGGGTTATTCTAGAGCCAGAAGGTATCATCTCCATCAGAGAAAAGAAGTTGTGATCACAAGTAATCAAAGAATCCCTTATCAAGTGGAAGGACTTACCAGAAGAAGAAGCTTCTTGGGAAACAGAAACGTTTCGTCGACAGCACTCATCGTTACGTATGCTTTGAGGGCAAAGCATCTTTTAAAGAGGGAGGCAATGTTATGTAAAAATAATCCATATCTATTAGTTAATTAGGCAAAAGGGTATGATCAAAGATCATTCTCATTCACTAAGAGGCTCCTAGGGTTGTATTTAAGCCAGGGCCTCCCACGGTGTAAATCATCATTCAAAATTTATTAATAAATATATATATTTTGTCTAATGTTGAGTACCTTTGTTCCAAAAGGTGCAGTAAGTAATTTTAGGGATCAGAAGGGAGGGGAAGTGAGGTTAAAAGGCCTCCTCTCCCTCTTTTTTTCATTCTAATCATCCCATCTTGAGCTTAGAGGAGGAGAAGAGAGAAAAGAAGAGCCAATTCGTGAGAGCTTAGGGGAGAGGGCAAAGAAGAGCTTGGAGGAGAAGAGAAAGAGGAGAATGGAGGATTAGTGTCATCTACCTCAACTTCTCAAGAGTTGAAGAGGTAAGAGCAAACCCCAACTTGCTCATTTTCTTGTATTTTTTCATGTTGTTTTTTTCTTCTTTCTTCTCCTACACTTTCCCTTAATCTATTTCAAGTTGTGCATTTAATCAGGGGGAGAAATGGTGTTCTTTTGGGTGCTCATTCCATTTATGGTCTTCATAATGTTGGTTGGGGGTAGGCATCAAAGGGAAGAAATGGAAGAGAATAGTGGTCACATTGTTGACCCAATGTATGAAGGTGAGGAAAGGTCTCGAGGGGATGAGGATGAAGTGTTGTCTCAAATGAAAGGGGCAAATCCAAAAGATGAACTAACACCCTTGTGGCCTTTTGTGACAATAGTTGAGCGGGGGAAGGTGGTGGAAGTGTCAAATTTATTTGCCCTCATGATTGTCATAATGGAAAACCTTATAGTGGCTCATATACCCATCTAAGGAGCCATCTTTGAGGGAAATTGTCATTTGATGAAAAGAAAGAGGCTGTAGGGATCAACATTCGCAAAAATGTATCAATGGTACGAAAAAAATGCATCCAAATAGAGGAGGTTGCACAAAGAAAACATGTTGCACTTGCTGCCAAGAAAACAAAACTTCAATAGGATGCAAGTACAAGTGCATCCTCTAAATTTGGCGGCCACCCATCTTCATCGCTCATGGAACTTATGGAACATCTGAATCTAGAAGAACAATAGCGGATTTTCTTAATATTGGTGGGAGTGTGTGATTACTTTCTGCTTGTCATGTGCCATTCAATGTGCTCCACTCCCCATATTGGCATGACATGGTAAAAGGCATCAATGATGCCCCTAAAAGATACAAGAGCCCCAACTATGAGAAAGCTAGAACTATTTTATTAGAGAGATAAAGATCAAAAGTTCATAGAGCTTTGACATGGTTTACAAATGAGTGAACAGATTTTGGAGCATCCATTGTATTAGGGGGTTAGACAAATGTTAGAAACCAACATTTGATAAATGTTTTTGGTGTTTTTGCGAGCGATGCAGTATTTCTTACAGCCTATGACTCCTCCTCAATCACTTAAAATCTTTTCAAAATATTGGAGATCTCTTACTGAAATCAATTGATGATGTTGGTGCTCATAATGTGGTTCAAGTAATCACTGATAATTGCAACAAACTGTAAGGGAAAAGGAAAAATCATTGAACAGACATATCCACAAATGTTTTGGTCTAGTGCTTGGTGCACACATTGAACCTTTGACGCATGATATATTGAAGCATGGAGAATGTGGATGGATTAATTAGCTACACAAGAGAGGGAAGCATCTCATTAAATTTATCAATAGGCATACAAAGGCGAATTACTTTTATGGCACTTACCCCAAATTGCAAATGCTTAAGCTTGCAAAAACTAGATTTGCAACATATTACCTCACCTTTAGGCACCTATTGAAAGTGAGACAAGCTTTGGGAAGGCATAAGCATTGATAGAGATGGTGCTAATGTAGTGAAGGTCATTGTTCTTGACAATCAGTTTTGGTCAATGGTTAAATATGTTTTGCAATGGACCAGGCCAATTTATTACATGATTAGGTTTGCACATACGAATCTGACAATAACTGGGGAGGTGTATGAGCAGATGGATAGCATGTTGGGGTAGATTAAAGACATTGTTCAGCCTAGAGATATCAACTTGTATAACCATACTTGTACAGAGGTAGAAAAATGATGTGAAATGCTAAACCAGTGTTACCAGACACGACGAGCAATCACGAGTACTTGTTGTGTCCAAGTCGGCTCGACATTCAAAAGACTCGATTCAAATGTGGGGTGATCAACACAAGTTTGGCTCGCGATCTTGGCTCAGCGATTCATGTGATTTTTAGGTTAATGGTTATGGAAGGGTTAGCGCTAACATTTCTTTGTGATTTGTCACTTGTCATCACGCAGATCTAGAGTCGGGACAAAGAATCGAGGATCATGTTGCATGTCAACTTAAGCATTGTGCATCCACCGTCGAGCAACCCCCGGGCCACAAGCGTTGCGCAATGAGGGACCAGGGTGCAATGTGTGTCTGTCGTCAAGCTACCCACACATAGTGTGCGTCCGTCGTCGATGACTCGATCCACCCACGAACAATGAGCACCGGCTGGAACCCACTTTGTTTGCACAATGAGGAGTTAGGACCCATAAGTCACCTCTTTAACCAATTTGTCACCTCTTTCATCACGGTTTTGGAAGCACTGAAGCAGGGCCACCGCTGCAACTCGATCCATGAGAATCGAGAATTGAGATATTGCTTCTAGTTATGGTATCGAGCAGCACTAAATATTTTAAGATAAATCCAATATTGCTTAAGCTAGATTCAATCCCGTAATAATAACTAAGTTTGCTTGATGTCGACTCTAGCATTTAATTTTTCAGATTTCTAGCATACTTTTGGATCATTTTTTATTTTAATTTTTTTATTGTCTTTCACAAGAGCCACAAATTAAACACAAGTCCAAAATAGCAACAATGTTGAGAAAGAGGGACTTTGTTTAGGGTTATTGCAACAAGGTTCTCGAAGACTTCCAAAGGGAAATATATTGGAGGCATTTATAGATTCAAGTACCACATTGCACAGATATCCGGCCATGACATAGGTATCTACAAAAATGTTGACCAAGATGTCAAACACCAAGAAATCTTGGCCCTTGATATGTTGAATGAGCAAAATGCCAAGCAAGCAAACCAAAGTGTAGAAGTAAGAACCCGGAGCTGTCATTCTTCTTCCAATACCCCCTTGTCACCTCCCTCTGTTGAATCCTCAATGTTGGGCCCAAGGTTCCCACACATGGCTCGAAGTCCAAGTCAAACTCAAGGCCAAATGACTCCTGCATTCAACACTAGAGGTGGAAACATAGATACTTTTTTTGCTCCCGCACAAAACCCAATTCCCAAACTACCTTGGATGCCACTGGTTGGAAAAACCACCCATAGTGAGGCAAGGAAGACCATTGCTAACTTTTGGTACTATTTCGACATACCTTTCCACTGTGCCCCATGACAGGTACCAGGTTGACAAGTTCAATTCCCATAACATGGACATCAATTCCCCACAAAGACCAACCCAATTCCCAAACTACCTTGGATGCCACTGGTTGGAAAAACCACCCATAGTCAGGCAAGGAAGACCATTGCTAACTTTTGGTACTATTTCGACATAACTTTCCACTGTGCCCCATGACAGGTACCAGGTTGACAAGTTCAATTCCCATAACATGAACATCAATTCCCCACAAAGACCACTATCGCAGCTCGAATGCAACAACTGATAAGATTCCACTTCCACGGGGAACGTCACCAAGAACATGATGCTGGAAGATGGAAACAAGATGCGACAAAATGCTACCTCCGCTTTAATTATAGAGCGGCAATAGCTAAAGGAAAGTCACGAGTTCAATCCCCACAGAGTCACAAGTTCAAACTTCAGACATCACAGGCACTAAAGAAAGAATAAATAAAGCCATGAACCCTAAGGCAGCAGCGAAAATAAATACACGTGACTTCAAATTCCGCAGAGCTAAATTCGTTTTATTCCACATCTATTTTCACGTCCGAAAAAGAAAAGTGAAAATATAAAGTGACCAAAGCTTCGCGCTCGCCTACCTTCTCTGGTCTCTGTGGTCTGTGTTTGATTCTGCGGCTGGTGATTCAGAATCGACTCCGGCTGAGTACCTGGCAAACAAAAAGAAGATCGTTCTCCTCCTCCTTTGCTGTCGAATTTGATGTATTCCCTAGCATAGCCAGCAGCCAAACCCTGGCCCTGCCCCTGGGCCTTCTGATGCTGCCTAGTGGTGTTGTTCTGGGCGGATATCATCATCTCTGCAGACTCAGGGGGAGACTAAACCCCAATGTCACCACCTCCTTCTCGATCAAAAATGCAGAAACAAAGGACGAAGCAATGCGAGCATGGCAACAGGCGGAAGATTTCCCGCCCGACAAAATTGCAGGGCAGCGGATCGATTCCCTGGCACCTGCTGTTTCTCTCCTGCCGTTTTCCCGCACCAGATTAATTAACTGCAATGCAGACCATGTTCACGTCCGGGAATGAAGGCCTGGGTAAGGGATCTAATTATGTATTTTTATAAGCGATAAAATTCAATGCCGTACACCTGCGCGATGGAATCGGATGATTGCGTGCATCTTCTGGTATCTGCGTTGGATGGACAAGTACCGTTGGATTGTAAGGCTTAGAAATCTTGACCGCTGATATATATACGTACAGCGTACGTGGACGCATAGACTTGTCGCGGTAAATCTGGCAGGCAGACCAAGAATTTACGGCGCCTGTCACCCACTACTGGACTGACTGGGGTCGCCCTGCGTTTTTCTAATTAATAATCGTCCTTTTTTGAGTGGCATCTTTGTTTCATTATTGCGGCAAGGCATTCGTTTTCAATGAAATTTTGCGTTACGGTGCATTTAATGTATAGCCGAGGGATTCGTTTGTAGGCATCGCAAAATTTTCGGGTATCTTTATATTTTATTATTATTATAATATGGTTTGAGTGGATTTAATGATTAAGAGAATGTGTTTCTGAAGTTACAGGTTCAAAATTAAAAATGGGGAGAGTATGTATGTTTTCTTAGACTTAGTAGTCAAATTGTTATGTTTATATTTTTTTATTATTATATTATATAGTTTGAGTGGTTAAATACCATTTGGAGCCTTAAAAATGAAGATGGAAGAGATGTCAAGTCTTTTTCTGATCTTTCAGGCCTAGGGATCCGTCATTTTTATAAATTATTCTCCGAGCAGAGAGAACCACTATTGTGGAAGTTCTCAATACTGTGCAAGGTTTTCCCAGATTTATAGAGGAAGAAGACTCCGACAATCTCTCAATCCCGGTCTCGAAGGCGGAGACAGAAGCAGCTATGAAGCTTTTAGGCAAAGACAAAAGCCCAGGCCCTGATGGCTGGACTATTGAATTTTTTCTTCATTTTTTTGACCAAATTGGAGATGAAATAACTGAAGTTGTAGAGGAATCCAGAATAAAAGGAGATATTTATAGACCTTTTAATTCAACATTTATTGCTCTCATTCCTAAAAAGAATGAGCCTGAGAGCTTCGAAGATTTTAGACCTATTTCATTGTGCAATTGTATTTATAAGATTATTTCAAAGGTTATTGCTCTCAGATTAGCTCCAATACTTTCAAGGAATATCTCCATGGAACAATTTGGCTTCCTTGATGGGAGACAAATTCATGAAGCAATTGGGGTCGCTCAGGAGGCAATTCATAGCATCAAGGTAAAGAAAAAAAAAGGAGCTGTTCTCAAAATCGACCTCTCCAAAGCTTTTGATAGGGTAAATTGGCTCTATCTTCGAATGCTCCTTACTCATGTGGGATTCAGCTACCCTTTTGTAAGTTGGATCATGGGATGCATATCAAATGTCAGCTTTGCCGTTTTGGTCAATGGAGCTGCTTCTCCATTTTTCTCCAGTCAGAGGGGCCTCAGACAAGGGTGTCCATTATCTCCACTTCTGTTTCTCCTTGTGGCGGAAGGTCTTAGCAGGCTGATCCATAAAGCCAGAAGTGCGGACAAGGTAAAAGGTATAGAGGTAGCTACAAATCTCTTTATCACACATCTTCTTTTCGTGGATGACATTTTAATATTCACAAATGGAAATTACAGCGAAATAAAGGAGTTAAAAAGTATCTTTGATCTTTTTCTTAAAGCAACGGGAATGCAGATAAACGCTATGAAATCTCAAGTTTGTATTGCTGAAATGGACAGAAGGGAAAGAAGCATTATAGCTGATCTGTTTCCGTTTCCTAGTCAATCTTTGGAGGTTCCTTTCAAATATTTGGGGTTTTGGCTAAAACCTGTGGCCTACAGAAAAGCAGATTGGAACTGGATTATAGCAAAAATTGAAGCTAGAATATCACACTGGAGTTATAAATGGCTCTCCAGAGCGGCAGACTAACTCTCATTAAGTCGGTCTTGCTAGCTATTCCGGTCTATTGGGCAGCTCTCACCTGGATCCCCAAAGGTGTAATGGAAAAAATCAGAAGAATCTGCTGCAGATTTCTTTGGGCTGGTTCAAAGGATCTCACGGTGTTACCATGGGTGGCATGGGATAAAGTGGCCAGATCAAAAGAATGGGGAGGCTGGGGGATCAAAAGGCTTCCTGATTTCAGCACTTCCTTGGCTGCAAAGTCGGGCTGGAGGCTCATCACCATAGAAAATCTATGGACAAGGGTGATTAAAAGAAAATATATCGACCCTATGCCTTTGGAAGATTGGATTCGGAGCCAGAATAAGAAGACAAAAAACTCTTCTGTCATTTGGAAGGCCACAGTGGATGCCTTCTCAGTGATTGAACAAGGATTAGCATGGAAAGTGGGAGATGGCAGACAAATCAAGATTGGCAGAGATCCTTGGATTGGATGCAATGAAGCCTTCGCCTTATCGCCCGGGTTTATTCGCCATCTTGAGTCCAAAAATATTACAACACTAAATCAGGTGGCAAGAGATGGACAGTTCTCCATTTGGGGTCAGGTATGGAAGAGTGATGAAGAATTAGGGATAAAAATTAGATGGAAGAACGAATGGACAGGTTTCACAAAAGAACTTAAACGATCCAATGTTAGGATAAGGGAGGAACCTGACAGGCTAATGTGGGCTCACAGTAAATCGGGGGGTTATACACCAAAGGAGGGCTACTCTTTCCTCTTGGGCAAAAAAGGATGGGGAGAGCCGGATTGGTGGTCCAAAGCACTATGGAAACTTAAGAGCCCAGCTAAAGCAAAGCTCTTCATATGGTGTATTCTTAAAAAGAAGGCTCCAACATGGGAAATCCTTCAATCCAGGTTTCTCTTTGGTCCAGGACGTTGCCCCCTGTGCAAGGATGATGAGGAAACCTCAAATCATCTCTTCATCTCCTGCCTTTTCTCTCGGCAGATTTGGGGGGAGGTCTCGGGGCTTCTCAAGATTACTGCACAATGGGGAAATGAGCCGCTCGCCGCGTCCTGGAGGAAATGGTGGCACACATACACAGAAGGGAATTTAAGGAACCTGCCTATCATTTTTTGCTGGGGAGTATGGCTTGCGAGAAATAAAAGTTTGTTCCAAGACCTTATGACTCCGCCCTCAGCTATAGCCTCTAACATCGCAGCCATCTATCTTTCTCTACCTCCCCCTGAACCTAAGAAATCCAGATCTGCTCAAAACAATCTCATAATCCAGGAGGATATTCCTTGTGGTTTTTTTGATGGAGCCTCTCAAAATAATCGGGCTGGTGCAGGCATAAGCATTCACATCAACTCAGAAAACATTCTAAAAGCCTCTGTTGGGCTTGGATCGGGAACAAACAATTATGCAGAACTCTCCTCTTTGCGCCTCCTTCTCTGTTGGCTCCTTCACAAACATATCAATTCAATTCAGTTATTTGGAGACTCTCTAAATGTTATTAATTGGATCAATGGTTTAGCTGCTTGCCAGAATCAAATTTTAATGACTATTGTTGAAGAGATATTACACCTGAAGACTCTCTTTAACAGGTTCTCACTATGTCATATTTACAGGGAAAGAAACGAAGAAGCCGATCAGCTATCTAAGGCAGGTTTACTACAGGATCAGGACAGCTGGGAGATAGAAGAAATTTTACAGGGGCAGTCTGTCAGATCAAACCAGCCTCCATATGTTCAGTAGCTCTATCATCAGTCAGCTTTTTCCGCCCTTTTTTGTCGGCATTTCTCCAGTTTTACAAAATTTTTTGCTGTTCACACTCATGTTCTTTTTTCTTATATACTGTCTCTCGGCAAATATTTCTCGGGGTCAGCTCTGATCTCTCGGCATATACTCTCGGCTATCTCACTCGGCATTTACTCTCGGAACATATTTCAGTTTTCTCCACTTTTGATTATCAAATTTTGTATATGTAACACAGTGATGGAGGACTATTTCTCACTGCTTTCACAGGATTTATGTCTTTCCATGTTGGAGACTCCAAATTTTTTTGAAATTTCCTGTATAAATTTGTTTTTATATCCTCCTCTTGGAGGATGAATGTATCAGGTATCAACTCGAAAAATAGCTCCCCGCGGGTTGAGCTGTATCTGCACATTTAAGCCCTGTGCGGCTTATGAACTACTGGAACAAAACTTTTATTTCACTAATAAAAAGTTGCTTTTTTCCCCGGAAAAAAAAAAAAATATAGTTTGAGTGGTTTTAATGGTTAAGAGAATGTGTTTTTGAAGTTACAAGTTCAAAACTAGAGGTGGGTAGAGTATGTATGTCTTCGTAGACTTAGTAGTCAAATCGTTACGAAGAGGTTATTATTATTATTATCCAATTTTGGGGAGGTTATTATTATTAGGAGTTGTCTATAATGCGACTTTTTGAAGATTCCGGTGACGGAATCCGGCGGAAGAATTGAGGTCAAATCTTGATTTCTTGCAGTTAAAATGGTTTTTTAACTGCATATTTGGATTCAGCACCCTGAAAAACCCCTGGGACGCTTTCATTGTGCAGAAACTAGCTATCAAACTTGCGATTCCAATAATTCCTGCCGGATTTCGACCGGAAAAATCCGCCGGAAAGACTTTCAAAAAGTCGCGTTATAGACAACTGCTTATTACTATTATCCAATTTTAAGGGGCATATTATGTATGTCTTTGTAGACTTAGTAGTCAAATCGGAGAGGTTATTATTATTATTATCCAATTTTGGGAGGTTATTATTATTATTATCCAATTTTAAGGGGCATAGTATGTATGTCTTTGTAGACTTAGTAGTCAAATCGTCGCGGGGAGGTTATTATTATTACTATCCAATTTTAAGGTCACAACCAAGCCAAACACCAAATTGGTGTATGATAACCCTTGTTAGTGGTGTATGAGAACCCCTTGTTTGTGGGACAAGGGACCCACCTCCGCGGAGCGATTTAACTACTAAGTCTACAAAGGCATACATACTCTACCCCCCTCTGGTTTTGAATTTGACTGCTAAGTCTACAAAGGCATACATACTCTACCCTCTATGGTTTTGAATTTGACTGCTAAATCTACAAAGGCATACATACTCTATCCCTTTTGAATATGTGACTTCTCGGGAGGAAACACATGCTCTTAACCATGGTTTAGATATGTGTTTTCAGTGAATTTAAATGTAAAAAATTCAGTGTATTTAAATTTTAATTTTTACTTAAATTATATGTATATTATAGATATGTTTTGTATTATGAATTAAGTTTTAGTTGTGTTATAGTTTACGATGTTTATTTTGATTTAAAATTAATTATATATTTGATAATTTATTAAGATTTAGAGTTGATAATAAAAGGAGATATTTTCTTAATCTAATTTAGTAATCTTTTTTAAAATAGATCCAACATTTTGAAGATTGAATTATGTATTTTAAATACTCAAATGGTTTAAATTTCATAAAAAATCAATTTATTATAATTAATTGAGAAAATCTACATGTTAATATTAGTCTACTAAATGTCAAGAGGCGTAAGTGTCTCAAAATGTAAAATTCTAAGAGATCAAGATCTAAAACTCTAAAAAAATTGCATCCCTGCATTTAATAGATCCAAAATTAAGATGGGTCTATGCTAATTCTCGTGACTAGACGAGCTAACCCAAACAAACAATACCAAAGAAAAAACTCAAGACCAAACAAATAACAAGTTGATCTACAAAAGACAATGCAACATCACACAGTGGACAAATCAATACCATCAAATAGAAAAAAAATGCACAAGTTATTCCCCATATTAGTACGAGGACATCCAAAACCAAACTCAAACCCAAAATTTGTTCACAGTATTTCTATATATAAAATATTCTTATTTTTTAATTTATGTTAGGTCCATATAATACTAATGTATTCCCTTATTATTATTGTCATTGTAGCCCGTTACTATTATTGTTGTGTCCATGTTGTCCCCACACTATTATTATTGTGCCACATAGAAGCTCACTATTGTTATTGTTGTGCCATTACATTATTATTGTTATGTTGGTTCTGATTATATTGTGACCATTTAGACTCCTATATATAGAAAGGAGGTATTGTCATTTGTATCATTCAAGAATTGTTCATTTGTGTAATGTAAAGGAGGTTTCCCCCTTGAAGAGGCTACATTTTAAGTCGTTGATCTATCTCTTTCTTCTATTTTATGAGCTGGTTGCATAACAATTGGTATCAGAGCTTTGGATTTTAGGGTTTTGTTGCTTCAAACAGGTCATCGTGGAATTTTCGCTATAACTTTTTTTATACGAGGTTTCAGAAGCTGAAATTAAAACCCATTTGAGCAGAAATCGCGATGAACCTAGTGACCCAATTTCAGATGTTGTCTCACTATATTTTTGGAGATATGAACTAAGGAAGTTAGGGCTTTTGCAGGCTCCTGAATTCGATCTCAAACAGGTCACCTTGGGAAAATCGTCATAACTTTCTCTTTGAGCATAAGATTCAAATTTCGTAAAAAGTGACAGAAATAGGACGGATTTAGTTTCTTGGGTATCTTTTTTAGAGCCGAAGATTGAAACAGTGACATGTGGCAGGTCGTACAAGTTCACTCTACTAAATAATTCTATAATTAGGTCATCACGGGAGGTTGGGCATAACTCTTTCTTGGAGAATCCAATCACGATCAAACTTGTGGGGTTGGAAAGAGGACTCAAATAGTTATCACAGACCGAAATTTCAGAACTTGGAGATCCGAAATTACAGAGTTACAAGCGTTTCAAGATCAAGCTCATACAACAACAACAAAATGTGTAGTTTTTTTTTGTTTTTTTTTGCATAAGTTTTGTTTGAGAAAGTAGTTTCCAGAGATTACAAGGGCATTGTGAAGAATAATTATCATTCATTGATGACCCGAAGAAAGAAAATGGAAACACCTAGTGAGCAACTTGAAATCTCTACTATGACACATGAAGAAGAGGAAGAAATGCAACATGATATATCAAAATTACAAGACCAAGTGCAACAAATTTCGCTCTCACAAAAAGTAACTGAAGCCAAGATGGATGGTTTAAAGAATGACATGGAAGCTAAGATGGATGGTATAGAAGCAAAACTTAAAGGCAACCTCGAAGATTTGAAGATGGATTTGACAAAGAAGTTGCTACAAGAAATGCTTACTAGTGGCGAAAGGGTAGCAAAGAAAACTCATGATGAGAAAAAAATAAATGTTAGTCATGATTTCATAGACTCTAACATTGGATTGAAGACCCACCATGTTCCAAAGATCAATATGAGGAAGTTTTATGGCAAGGATACGGTAACATAGATATTACAAATGGAGCAATATTTTGATCTCCATAATGTGCAACACACACAAAAAGTACACATTGCAACTTTATATTTAGAACCCAATCAGTTTGTATGGTATAGATGGCTTTGTTCTCGTAAACCACTTGTCACTTGGGCAATTTTTACAGAGGAAATGATAGCACATTATGAGGATACAAATAGAAACACCTTATTTAGTCAATTGATAAATCTCAAACAAAAGGGTTCAATGGCGGAGCACATTGAGGACTTACAAAAATTGAATATAAGGGTAAATGATATTCTAGGAGCATAGGATTGATGTGTTCATGGGGACTTTAAACGATAGCATCCAACATGAAGTTCGCCTTTGGGAACCTGATTCATTGGAGAAGGCATTCAGGTTGACAAAAAAAATTGAAAGCAAAATTATGGCAACAAGGAAGCCTATCACTCACAACTATAAAGATGGAAGCATTGTTGCCCCTAGCCTTCCACAACCTACAAGGTTGACACCACAACAATTGGAAGAAAAAGGAACAAAAGGGCTTTGTTACAGTTGTGATAGCAAATACACTAAAGGTCATAAGTGTGCTGAGAATAAATTATTTTACATAGATTGTGAAGAGGAGGAAGAAAAGGAACAAGAAATGTCAGAAGAAAAAGATACACACCAGGAACAAACCCTAGAGAAAGAAGAAATAAACCTGACCATATCTTGTCATGCATTGGCCGGAATTACCACTCCTCAAACTATCAAAATATAATGACCCATCACGAAGAAAAAAGTAGTAACACTGATTGATTCGGGTAGTAACCATAATTTTATTCATTATAAGATAGCCAACGAATTGAATTGTTTCCTTTATCCAGCACCAAAATGTCAAGCGATGGTTACAAATGGAGGAACCATAAATTTCTCTGGAAAGTTCCATAATATCAAGCTATCCATGGGATAATATGTGTTGAATAGTCTAATGCTTTCCATTCCAATGGGTGATGCTGATGTTGTACTAGGAGTCCAATGGCTACAATCTTTGGGTACGATAGCTTTTAATTTTCTAGAACTTTTTCTTGAATTTATTTTCAGAAGGAAATGAAGTTGAATTAAGGGGTATCACATGAAAACTAGGAAACATAATTAGCTCTAACGGCATGACAAAGCTTCTAAAGAAAAACAATGAGGCATAATTGCACAATTATGTTCGCTAGAGGTTCCCACATCGAAATCATCTATTTCTCGAAATCTCCAAAAAGTCTTGGACAATCATTCCAAGGTATTTGAGAATCCCAAAGGCCTCCCACCTATTCGTTATCATGATCATATTATTCATTTGATTCCAGAAAGTGTTCCTCCAAACATCAGGTCTTACAAATATCCATATGCCCAAAAGAGTGAAATTGATGTATGGTTGCAGAAATGCTAAAGGCTGGTATAATTCAACCTAGTCAAAGTTCATTCTCTGCTCCAGTAGTATTGGTGCACAAGAAGGATGGATCATGGAGCATCTGTCCAAATTATAGGGAGCTCAATAAGCTCACTATTAAAGATAAATTTCTCATTCCTGTCATTGATGAATTATTGGATGAATGGCATGGAGCAATTTACTTCACCAAGTTGGACCTTCGTTCAAGATATCATCAAATCAGAATGAAGACTGAAGACATTCCAAAAACAACATTTAGAACACATGAAGGTCATTATGAATTTTTGGTCATGCCTTTTGGCCTTACCAATGCACCTTCTACATTTCAAGGTTTGATGAATTCCATTTTCAAACCCTTCCTTAGAAAATTTGTGTTAGTATTTTTTTATTATATACTAATCTACAACAAGTCTTGGAAGGATCATGTTCAACATGTTGATAGAGTGCTCAAACTATTGGAGAAGAAACAATTATATGCAAAAACCTCCAAATGTTTCTTTGTAGTACAAGAGGTGGAATATTTGGGTTATATTGTATCTCACGAAGGTGTTAAGGTAGACCCTAGCAAAATTAAATCCATTAAGGAATGGAAAATCCCCACATCCATAAAGCATCTGCGAGGATTTCTCGGTTGATAGGGTATTATTGCAAGTTTGTTAAGAATTATGGGAGAATAACATCACCTCTAACAACAATACTGAATAAAGATGCATTTTCTTGGACTCCTGAAGCAATAAAGACCTTTGAACATCTTAAAGAGGTAATGTGCCAAGCACAGGTCTTAGCTACGCCAGACTTGACAAAAACCTTTATTGTGGAATGTGATGCCTCAGGAAATGGAATTGGTGTTGTTCTAATGAAGGTTTGATGAATTCCATTTTCAAACCCTTCCTTAGAAAATTTGTGTTAGTATTTTTTTATTATATACTAATATACAACAAGTCTTGGAAGGATCATGTTTAACATGTTGACAGAGTGCTCAAACTATTGGAGGAGAAACAATTATATGCAAAAACCTCCAAATGTTTTTTTGGAGTACAAGAGGTGGAATATTTGGGTTATATTGTATCTCATGAAGGTGTTAAGGTAGACCCTAGCAAAATTAAATCCATTAAGGAATGGAAAATCCCCACATCCATAAAGCATCTACGAGGATTTCTCGGTTGACAGGGTATTATCGTAAGTTTGTTAAGAATTATGGGAGAATAACATCACCTCTAACAACAATACTGAAGAAAGATGCATTTTTTTGGACTCGAGAAGCAATAAAGGCATTTGAATATCTTAAAGAGGTAATGTGCCAAACACAGGTCTTAGCTATGCCATACTTCACAAAAACCTTTATTGTGGAATGTGATGCCTCAAGAAATGGAATTGGTATTGTTTTAATGCAAGAAGAAAGACCCAATGTTTTCAAAAGTCGTCCAATCAAAGGAAAGTATTTACACAATGTTATTTATGAGAAGGAAATGTTGGCAATACTACATGCACTTAAGAAATGGCGACCTTACCTAATGGGAAGACACTTCAAGGTAAAAAAGGATCATGATAGTCTTAAATACTTTATAGAACAAAGATTATCTTCAAAAAAGCAGTAAACATGGGTCACAAAGATGTTGGGTTATGACTTTGAAATCATCTACAAAAAAAGGAAGAAAAATGTCGTTGCAGATATACTCCCAAGAAAGGATGAGGATGTGGAAGAATTGCTTCGTGCCATTTCTATTATCCAACCAGATTAGATAAATGAAGCAAGGGATGAATGGAAGAATGACGAAGAAGTGTGGGGACTCATTCAAAAGTTGCAGCAAGATCCAAGTACATCTGAAACATTTAGCTGGAAAAATGATTCGTTATGGTACAAAGATCACTTATACCTTTGTAAGAATTCCCAACTCAAACAAAACATTATTCTGGAATTGCACACCTCTCCCTTAGGAGGGCATTCAGGATTTTTAAAAACTTACCACAATGTTAAGAAGGAATTTTTTTGGGATGGCCTTAAATCTGATATTCAAAAGTTTGTGGCGGAATGTTTGGTTTGCCAACAAAATAAAGTTGAGACAATTAAGACCCCAAGTCTATTACAACCTTTATCCATTCCAATTCAATGTTGGGAAAAGGTTTCAATGGGTTTTATCACAAGTTTACCCATTTCCAATTGAAAGAGTGTCATCATGGTGGTAGTTGATAGACTTACCAAGTATGCACACTTTTGTGCATTATCTCACCCATTTGAAGGCAGTATAGTTGCTACTGCATTTATGGAAACAATTCAAAAGCTACATGGAAACCCAAAGATTATTGTAAGCGATAGAGATCCTATTTTCACTAGAAATTTTTGGACAAAATTATTTTCTTGTCTTGGTACTCAGTTAGCTCATAGCTCATCCTATCATCCTCAATCTGATGGGAAAACTGAGATAGTGAACAAATGTTTGGAAGGATATCTTCGTTTCTTTGTATCTGATAAACAAACACAATGGATCAAATGGTTACCTCTAGCTGAATGATGGTATAACACTTCCTTCCACATTACAACAAAAATGACCCCATTTATTGCACTTTATGGATATCATCCACCATCCATCACATCATATTTAAGAGAAAATTCTAAGGTTCAAGCAGTGGAAGATCACATCGAGCATCAACAAAAAGTTCTCCAACTCTTAAAGGATAACCTCACTTTGGCGCAAAATAGAATGAAACAACAAGCAGATCAACATCACAACAAAAGAAGTTTTGATGTAGCTGACTGGGTATTTCTACGACTACAACCATACAAACAAATGTCCCTCAAGCAAGCTAAGAAGGATAATAAATTATCACCAAAGTGTTATGGTCCGTACAAGGTGTTGCAAAAGATTGGTACTATGGCATACAAATTGGAACTTCTTGTATCTTCCCGAGTGCACCTAGTTTTCCATGTTTTATGCTTAAAGAAGGTTATGGGTGACAAGCTCCCAGTTCAAACAATATTGCCAGAACTTGACAAGGAAGGAAAAATCATATTGTAACCTGAAGCAGTCACAGAAACAAGAACTTGACAGCTACGAAATCGATCAATTTCAGAGTATCTCTTCAAGTGGAAGAACTTACCTGCTGAAGGTTCCACATGGGAGGATGAGAATTTTATACAGAAGCATCCAAAACTACTCAAGCATTGAGGACAACACTTTTTTGAAGGAGAGGGACATGTTAGGTCCCTATAATACTAGTGTATTCTCTTATTATTATTGTCATTATAGCCCCTTATTATTATTGTTGTGCCCATGTTGTCCCCATATTGTTATTATTTTACCCCATAGAAGCCCACTATTGTTATTGTTGTGCCCTTAAATTATTATTGTTATGCTCTGATATTATTGTGACCCCTTAGACTCCTATATATAGAAATGAGGTCTTGTCATTTGTATCATTCAAGAATTGTTCATTTGTGTAATGCAAAGGAGGTTGCCCCCTCGAATAGGCTACGTTTTAATTCATTGATCTATCTCTTTCTTCTGTTTTGTGAGCTCGTTGCATAGCATTTTATTAAAACTCTCATAATATATATAACCTTATATATCTATGCATTAAAGCATTTTGCTTTGAACATTTTTTATAACTTTTTATTTGATTTTTTAATGTAATATGCATATAGCATAGATTCTCTCTCTCTCTCTCTCTCTCTCTCGATATATATATAAGATTTAAGCAAATTTAAACATTAAGTTCTAAAATATCATACTTATTAATGTGAATCATCATTATTTTAATTATATAATAAAATGAATTTATTATTTAGAACTACTATTTATATTTTATATGTATTTCACATCTCTGTATATAGAAATGTTCTTATTCTAATTCTGTAATGACCAAGATTCTGTTATGTAGCAGAAATATTCAGAATATCTAGAATATGGTATTATCCATTATAAGGCATTGATATTTATATATAATATTATTAAATGTACATAAAATATGATATATGATGTTACAAATGAGGGCCCTCCTTATATACTAAGCAAAGTGCCCGTTCATGAATAATCATGTCCTTAGAGACATGCATCTTTAGTATATTAATCATTATTGACCATCAATTCTTAATTAATTATATTCATACAATTGTCTTCCTCTTTAGAAAAAGCTTTGTCCTCAAAGTTCATTGGTGGAAATGGTTGATCTTTTTTTGACTTGGCAATGCTTTATCTTTTTTTGTCTTGTAATGTCTTCTTGTCTTTCTCAATTCTCGAAACTGACATTTTCGACAATACAAGACGATATGAACTTCTGAGTGGGGTACATAATTGTTGTACTGTGAAATGATCTAACTATCCCAAATTAATCTTTTATGGAATCTTGTGAGCGTTGGAAACTTGGGATGAATTGTTATCATAGACTAGATTATGGTGACATAAATATTATTTGGAATATAAGTCACTTGTTTATAGTATGAGTGATATGGATTTGCAGTCTAGTTGAGATGTTTATTTTTATGATTTGGGTGTCGATAAGGAGTTCTTGTGATTTTATTTCTCCTTATCATGTTCGTGGTGATTTCTTGATTTACTTGAGGTATCTGATTTCTTTCACATATGGATGGTGCTTGGTTGATCGATGGATGTTCACTTGAAATCTTTGTCATTTGAACTACAACATCTGGGTATGTCTTGACTACAATTCGGTTAGGATCTTTCTAAATCGTGATACCATCTAAATCAATGTTTGTTCCTTTTTGTTCAGTTTATGATAAACTTCCAGTGAGTTTCTTCTCGAGAATTTCATTTGCTTGTTCTAATTTGTGCTTTGTAGATTTACACTTTTGACTTGTGTAGTTAGCTTTTGACTATGATCCTTTAAACGATAAATTTATTTGTTTTTATTGAGATAACTTCTTCAAGATCTTTCTGCTTCTTTGATATTGTTTTTTAATTCTCTTGAAACATCAGTTTCGAAATATCTTTAAAGTCTTCCAATGAAGGTATTATCAATTCTGACTTCATTGCCATGTCCTAGAATGTTATCATCTTCTTCTTATAGGGAAGCACCAAATTTGTTTCCTCTATATTTAAAATTAATGTACCAAGTTCTTTAAACCAATGTACACCAAAAATTATGTGAATTTGTTTGTTATACATAGTTATGATGTTGAATTGAGATATATATTCATAACGATAATTTGTCACTTGTAAATCATTAATTTCATACTCTTTCTTGCCAAAATATTTTCTATTCACCAATCATTGGCTCTGGAATTGATAGTTGATTCGCTAAATTAATATTAATGTAATTTTCCTTATCGCTTTCACTGATAACGATATTAATCTCTTTCCCTTGGATACTCCCTTTTAAAGTAAATAATCTGCAATTGAAAGATTGTTATGGGAAAATCCCCCTTCCTTAGTTTATGAAGTATAATACATTCTCGATCACTTTATTAACTTGATCACCTTTAATTGCTTCGATTATTTATTATTATTTAGTTTTAACACCCCCTTTTTTTCTTTTTTTAAATGTGATACCATCCTTTTTTTTTCATATTTTTCCCTTTTAAATTTATAAAATTCCACCCCCCACACACACACACACACACATATATATATATTTTGATAATAGTTTTCTTTTTGTATAGCTTGTCATAAGAAGTTTCTTTTTTTCTCAATATGATGTTTTTTTTAAGTAATTAATACTCAATATTTTTTTATCCTTGTTGATTTCTTAGAATGAAAACTAATCCCACATAACGATGTTTAATTTGACCAATAAAGGGGCACAATACTTGAGATTTTGGTGACACCCTCCAAGGCATCGAATCTATTAGATCCTTTGTGAATTTTAGCGCAATTCATGGGACAAATTGATATGGTGGCAACAAAAGCCTGCAATGGGGTTAGCAGTGGCAACGAACATATTCCATGCGACAGTTGTGGCTACTAAATTTGTCATATGGTACTGCGATAGATGTGGTGGCATCTATTTTAGTCAACCAGGAGGTGCGATGAACTTGATATGTAGGTCTCAATGTGATTATACATCGAATTTGAAATGTATGTATATTGAAACACCGAAAGCAACGAGGGAGATACAAAAAAATGTCCACTTGGTTGTCTATGAGGAAAACATAACTGAAGGAAAGGAGTGGAAGTGCCTGGTCATTGGGTCGTTGTGGCAGTTCGTGGCTAGTCGCATGGGTGACAACAAGGACCGACGACAGTGGTTGTTGGCCCAAGTAATACTTGTGTGGCTAACAGCCTTAATTGCAACGACAACAAACTTGAGGAAAGGTTGATGGCCAAAGGCTGAATTAAACTGGCTAATGGTTGGAATTAGAGAATGAGGCCATGATACCAATGTAACAAACAAGGTTTGTATATGCAACGAAAATATTCTAAATATCTAGAATGTGGTAATATCCATTATAGGACATTAATATTTATATATAAGATTATTGGATGTATAGAAGATATGATATATGATGTTACAAATGAGAGTCATGCTTATATACTAGGCAAGGTGCCTCTTCACGAATAGTCATGTCCCTAGAGACATGCCTCTTCAATATGCTAATCATTATTAACCATTATTTTTTAATTATTTATATTCATAATAAATTCTATTAAAACACTCGTACTACATATAGCTATATACATATATGGCATTTTTCCTTGACATTATACATATATATGGCATTTTTCTTTGACATTATATATATGTGTGTGTGTGTGTGAGAGAGAGAGAGAGAGAGAGATACATATAATATAAAAAAAATTATACATATGATGATGAAGGTTATTAACATCCTCTAAGATTGATGTGGTATATTGGACCTTCAGAAGGTGAGAGATTCCTCAGGATTCTTTAGCATTTTATTTCTATGCTAAAAAGCATTAAGAGAAGTGTTCCAAGATCACCATAATTTCGTTGGATTTAAGAGATCAAGAAGGCTAGTAGTGTGACAAATATTTCAAAATTTTGATTGAACATGAGTATAAGATGGACAATCTAAAAGAGTGTGTTTCATCTTCCACCCTCTTAGTGTCCCAAACGTGGCAAATTGTTTCATCTTCCACCCTCTTAGTGTCCCAAACGTGGCAAATTGTTTCATCTTCCACCCTCTTAGTGTCCCAAACGTGGCAAATTGTTTCATCCTGTGGTGTTTTGGGAATTCACCAATGCCCAGTTTCACTACGAAGATCATGAGAATTTATTCTTGCTTTCACAATGATCATTTTCTTCTTAACATTAGTTAAGCCAGAGAGATACTTTTGATTTTCGAGATTGGGGCTAATTACCTTCTTACAATATCTTAGTTTCCTTTTTACCTTTAACTCTTTATCACCCCACAATATTATCCTTTGTGCAAAATGATCTCCTCCATTATTCTCCAATGGTTAAGCCAAGACTGGTCATATTTATGTTATCCCCACTTAAGTCGAAGATGGGGGTTTTGGCTAGAGTTAGAAGCGATTTTAGGGAACCTTTTAGCTTCCATGTTGTTTAATTTCTTCTTGTGCATAAGGTACCTAGTCATAGTCATGCTTTCAATGGGGGAAGGCTTGCTTCAATCGGGAGGATGGGACAGGGAGTATTTCCTTTAATATTGAGATTATAGGTTATAAAATGTTTTTGGATATACTTTATCTTCCTCTACGACTCTTTGGAGATACATAAACCCCAAACCTCACATCCATATAAAATAACACGAGTGACGATTGTCTCAAAGAGGTGTTTCTTTTTATCCCACACGTAAAGATTATTATTTGCGATTATTTTCATACCAATAGTAACCTTGTTGTTCTACATTTATCCTTTTCTCATTGCTATAATACTAATTGAACTTGTGATGGATATCTATTCCAATATATTCATTCGAATGAACTTCCTCCAAGTAGTTGTTTTCGTATATAAAAGTTTCATATGTGATCTTTTTGGATTTAATTATCAAGGCTTTAGTTTTGTCAGTATTAATAGTCATATCCATATTGGAGCAAAAACTTTGGAGGATTCTTAGTCACTTGCGAAGATCATAATTGTAACAGCCCTCATGAAAAGTTCATGTAATTAATGTTAATAAAGGCAAAATAAGACCACATTTAAGGGACACTTATTCCAAGCTGAATGTTGGGCAAAGATATCCTAGTGGGCATCATTGGATGTGTGTTTTGGCTAAGGAAAATTGGCGAAGGCTAAGGCAAAAAGGTTTTTTTGGCACATTTATTTATGAAAATAAAGGAAATTAGGAGAAAAGTAAGGTGAAAGGTCACAAGTTGCATGTGAAGAGGAATTTGAAGTAAAATAATGGAAAATTAAGAAAATAAAGGCCTCACTCATAAAAAGGCTTATAAGGGTCAGTGGGCAAGCTTTTGCTAACCTTTTTTCAGTTCAAGTTTTAAGCTCTCTCATTATTCTCTCTCTCTCACTCACTCTTGGTTACTTAGAGTTTTCTTGGAGCACTCTAGCTTTGGAGCAAGGAAGGAAAAGCAAGCAAAGGGAAAGCAAGGAAAGCAAGGATCAAGGAAGGAAAATCATGATCAAGTAGATTTAGCAGGAATACTTGCAGGTAACCTTTTGCATGTGTGATTTCCTAGTTGATTGGGAGATGCATGGCTTTGCATGTTGTTGTATGGTTCTCTTTTTGTCGGTGGCATGGTTTTTTTGGGTTATGATAGTGGTTTTCAGCCTAGCCTTGCCTTTTTCTGGATGCCATGGCGTTGGGATGTTTATTTTGGTTTTTCGGATGGATTTCAGAATACGGGGCGGAAGTGGTCTCAAATTTCATTCCTAAAGGCCTAGGAATCCCTTGACTGGTTTTGGCAAGATACACGGTAAATCCCGAGGGAGGAATCTCAGTTTAGGCCTTAGTGATCCGGGTTTGGACTGTAGTAAAGCTTGAGAGACAGGTCTCGGTTTAGGGCTTAGTGATCCGGGATTGGATTGCGGTAAAGCTTGAGAGACAAGGAGATGGAAAAATCCTCAAGGATAGTGATGGATTTCGGATGGCATTCCAACTTCGGTTCAGTTGTGATCGGAGCACCAGTTTTGGTGTGATCACGGTTTGATGAGGGTGGAGGTGGTTTAACCTCTGGATTCCATGGGTTGTTCTTGGATTGGTTGTTTTATGAGATACCACATTCATGCTTGGAATATGGCACGGGGGTGACTGGCTGAAAGAAAGATTTGGTTTAGCCATGTCTATGGTCGGGTGGTACGTGGAAGTCCCAAACCTGGTCAGATTTGCCTATGATTAATAAAAATTAAGTTCTCTTACTCTTGCACTTATTTATATGTGGATTAATGGTTGTCATATCCGTGATATTTATATGGTTTTATGCTGGTTGTAAGCATGGTCATATGACTGGTTCATGTCATGGTTATTTCATGTATTTACTTGTAATTGTTAACATTATGGATGCAAGACCTAACTGAGGTTATAACAGTTCAATGGAGAAGGTGGTGATCCTTCTTGTTATGTTTCATAAGTACTTTAATTCATTCATGCTCTATCTTGTATCTTAGACCTGCAGTTTGCATTGATGCCAAGTGTTTGAAAGAATGTCAGTCCTGGTTGGGGATGCTCGGGCCTAATCCAGAGGTTGATTTTGAGTTATTAGTATTATCATCATGTCCTTGATGGATTTTCGAGGTTGTAACAAGTTTTAGGCAGAGGCAGAGATTCTGGGCTAGAAAAGTGGCTCAAATTCCGAGGACGTTGGCACAGGTCTGCTGAGAAGAATCCATGGACGCTAGCACATAGGCCTGTGAAAGCGACTTTGGGTTTCTGGACATTGTCATGCCTATAGCATGGGAGCGACCAGGGGTTAAAAGTCTTAAAACATTAGTGGGATTCAAGGACAAGATGTCTGAGTGGATGAAATGTCTCCTCAGGGTGTTGTTACTGATGTGGATGGGTTTGGTTGATGTGTTCCATTGATTCCATTTCCTTAAGGTCACCAAGGAGGTTGAATCCCTTATAGTGGCCTCTCTCGTCGCATGTTTACTCCAACTGGCTGGTTGCTTAGGTAGACCTGGGAGGAGGGGGCGTTACAGATTGGTATCAAAGCGTGGTTGCACTCTCCTTGGGTGAATGTGTTGGTCATGCATGCATGTCAGTTGCATGTGTGTCCTATTATCACTTAAGAAAAATTTCAAAATTCTGAGCATCAGTTTGATTTCAAAGATTGGTGTCAGTCTTGGTTTGGTATTTCCATAGTTGTTTTAGAGTTTAAGATTTTGAATAGAGTCTTGTTGGTATGGTCAAATAGGGTCAATACTCTGTTCTTGCCTATCACTGGTCTCGCATCACGCATAAATTCCATCTGTCATACTTGTTTCAAGGTTCTATTGCACTACGAAACTGTCTAGGAGTTTTTGTAGCGCAAAACCCAGTCTAGGAGTTTTTGTAGTGCAAAACCCAAAATTTGCACTGGCTGCGCTACGAAATCAGGGATTCATGCAGATCCATGGCAAATCTCATCCAGCTGTCAAATCCATTAAAATCCGTTATTTTTACATCATCAGTTGTCAACCCATACACTTTGCCTATCACATTAAACCACTTATTCTCATCATTAGGGTAGTTAGGCGTCTTGGTATGCTTAGGTTGTGTCAGGACAAGAGTAACTCCAGACTTGGCAGAAAAACTAATTCATTTATTTCATTAGGTAGCTATTGTTATATACATGAATGTGACTGATCAGTTCATCTTATTGATGACTATTCACATTCCAAATTCACCCAATCGACGAGGATTAGGTGTCAACATTCCCCCCCTTAATCTGAAGGAATGTTGGTGAGTCCAAGCATCGTTCTGAATCTTTCAAGATTTTCTCTTCCAAGTGCTTTGGTGAAGATGTCTGCAATTTGCTCATTTGTGGAACAATGACGGAGATGGATTGTTTTGGCCTCAACATGATGTCGAATCAGATGATATTTAGTATTGATGTGATTTGTACGATCATGGAACTTTGGGTTCTTGGCCAACTTTATTGCAGAGGTGTTGTCAATCATGAGTGGAGTTGATTGTACTTGTTTTACCTACAAATCTTCAAGAATTTTCCTGAGCCACACAATTTCATTCGTTGCTTCAGCTGCTGCCACGTATTCTGCTTCTGTTGTGGAATCTGCTGGAACTGATTGTTTGCGTGATCTCTAAGAAACAGCTCCTAATCCAAGACTCATAGCATATCCTGAAGTAGATACTCCGGTTTCTTTGTCTCCATCGAAGTTTGAATCAGAGTATCCAATCAAGCTGAAGTCGTCCACCTGTGTATACTTGATTCCAAGGTCTTGAGTTCCCTTCAAGTACCTTAGAACTCTTTTTGCAGCAGACCAATGTCCCTCACAAGGCTTTTGCATGAACCTGGAGAGGATTCCAACAGTAAATGAAATGTCTGGTCTGGTAGTAGTGAGGTAGATGAGACTTCCTACAAGCTGTCTATACTTTGTTGCATCCTCAAATTCCTTTCCTTCAATAGATGTGAGCTTTAAGTTTTGTTCCATGGAGTAGAAAGAGGATTGCACTCTGTCATGCCAAATCTGTTTAACAAATCTCCAATGTATTTCTTTTGAGAAAGAAATATGGATTTTGGATGTTGGGTTACTTCAATGCCAAGATAGTAATGAACATAGCCCAAATCAGTCATTTCAAAACTTTTTCCTAATTCTTTCTTTATGGATGCAATATAGCTTTCATTGTTCCCTATCATTAAAAGATCATCTACATATACCACAAGATATACAACTGTTTTGCCAACTTTCTTGACAAATAAAGTTGCATCATCAAGATCAAAATGATTGAAGTTGAGTTTCAGAAGATGCTCAGTTAGTTTTTCATACCAGGCTCGTGGTGCTTGTTTGAGGCCATACAAGGACTTCACAAGTTTGCATACTTTATGTTCATGTCCTTTCACAGCAAATCCTTCAGGCTGGGACATAAAAACATTTTCTTTTAGATCTCCATTCAAGAAGGCAGTTTTTACATCCATTTGATGGACTTTCCAATCGTTCTGAGCTGCTAGTGCAAAGAGTGTCCGGATGGTGGCCCATTTTGCTGTGGGGGCAAAAGTTTCCTCATAATCGACCCCTTCCTTTTGTGCAAAACCTTTTGCCACAAGCCTAGCTTTGTGCTTGTCAAGTGAGCCATCAGCTTTGTACTTGTTCTTGTAGACCCACTTGCAGCCAATTGGTTTGGTTCCAAATGGAGGATCAACCATCTTCCAAGTGCCATTCTTTATGAGGGCATCATACTCCTTTTTCATCGCTTCTTTCCATTCATCATGAGAAGCAGCTTCTTTGAAGGAAGTTGGTTCAAAATCTGTAGACAAGTTTAATTCACAATCATAAGTAACATCCATATCAACAGGTGAATTAGAGTCATCTACATCACCTCCATTTTGTCGGTTTGAATTTCTGGTTCCTGTTTTTCCAATTTCATCAGGATGAACACTTTCAAGTGTCTTTGTCAGCCACTTTGGGGGACCTTTCTGAGATGGTCCAGGCAGCTCTGTTGATTGAGTTGGGACTGAATCAAGATTGAGTCTCCCAATTCTATCAATTACATCACTTAAAGCATCATCCGTTGTTGGAGTTTCATGCAGGGGAGATTGTTCTTCAGAAGAAGATTCCACATGTTGATCTAGTATAGGAATCCCCCCTTCAAGATGTGGAATCTGATTATCAAATTCTTGAAATGATTTTGTTTTTGCGAATCTATCCAAGCGATCAAGTTGCCGCTCAACAACATTGTCAGATTTGGATGATTCCAGAAAAATGACATCTCTAGATACAACAAACTTTTTATTTACTTCATCATAGAGGCGGTATGCTTTAGAGGTGTTTGAATACCCCAAGAAGATACACTTATGACTTGTTTCTATGTACCTTTGGTATCAAAGCATAACAGGTGGAACCAAATATCCTGAGATGTTTTACCGAAGGAACATGTCCATACCACAATTCATAAGGAGTCTTGTTTCTTATAGCATTAGATGGACATCTATTCTTTATATATGCAGCACATAGAACAGCATCAGCCCAAAACATTATCTTTACATTTTTGAATAAAAGCATGGATCGTACCATATTCAAGATTGTTCTATTCATTCTTTCAGCTACACCATTCTGTTGGGGACAAGGCACAGTTGTTTGATGTTTGATCCCATGTTGGCGAAGATAGTGTTCAAATTCATTTGATGTATATTCTTTTCCATTATGAGTGCGAATATACCCAATATGAGATTGTGCATAATTTTCAATCCATTTATGAAAATTCTTGAATGTTTGAAAAGCATCAGATTTGTTCTTCAATAAATAAACCCAACACATTCTGGTGTAATCATCAATAAATGTCATGATATATTTATTTCCATTTGCAGAAGGAACAGGCATTGGACCACATAAATCTGATTGAATGAGTTCAAGCTTCCTATGTGCTCTTGAATGTGAATCATGAAAAGACTGTTTGCTATGCTTTCCTAGAATGCAAGCATCACATTGCTTATGTTTCCTAGGAATTGAAGGCAAACCAGCAACACCATTTTTCTTCAATAAGCGGAGACTGTCATAGTTTAAATGTCCAAATCTAGCATGCCATAATAAACTTGATGGAAGTGTACTTTCTTCATGATGAGAAATATATGAGAAATGTTGTGCATGAGCAGAGATTCCTTGTAGTTTGAGAAGCCTTTCTTCTTCTATTCCCCTCATGAAAAGTGAGTGGTCAGAAGATTTTCTTACCTCAAGCTTGCCATCAAACATATGAATGGAGTGACCTTGCTGGCGGATGTGGACCAAGGACAACAAGTTTCTCTTGAGCTGTGGGAGATATAGAACATGATCCAGAAGAAAGTCTGGAAGACCAAGCAGTTTAAGCCTGATTGTGCCAAGCCCTGATGGCTTGATTTTTGACTGATCTGCAAAGTATACTGCTCCATCAACATTGTCAGTGAAATCTTCAAAAAAATCTTTCCTATGAGTCATATGACAGGTTTCTCCTGAATCAAGTAACCAATCATTTTTCGAAGAAGCAAGTGAAGCATTAAACAAATCTTCATTTACTCCAATGTTACATTGTGCCTCAATATAGTGAGCGGATTCAGGTGCTTTACCTTTGTTTGTATCATCAATTTTACCTTTCTGCTGGTTTCTTTCTGCTCAATTTTGTCCCATGGTAGCTTACATGTAGAAGCATCATGTGATCCATTTCGTTTGCAGCGAATGCAATGCAGATCTGCTTTTTCTCCTTGAGAATGTCTACCCCCCCTGCCTCTGAAGTATCTTCCTCTTCCTCTTCGTCCACCTCTTCCTCTTGTAGAATCTTGAGCAGGATGCTTTTCTTTATGAGCAAGGCAAACAGTCTCTTCAGAAGATTCAAGGATTGTCTTCTTTCCAAAGGCTTTCTCTCT
Organism: Pinus tabuliformis; assembly: GCA_031772625.1. Lineage (NCBI taxonomy): Eukaryota > Viridiplantae > Streptophyta > Pinopsida > Pinales > Pinaceae > Pinus > Pinus tabuliformis. The sequence goes on along the minus strand of CM062818.1, from coordinate 910,983,200 downwards.
TTCAGCAAACTTTTTCACAAGAGAGTCAAAGGTTATATCTTTAAGATTTCCATTTGCTTGTAAAGACTCAAGATAATTGGAGTAAGTAGGATAGAGTGCCTTGAGAAAAGCAATAAGAGGGATATCCAACTCAACCTTAGTGGATTTGATATCATGCATTATGGATTTTACTTCAGATGCAAGAGCAAGAGGATCATTATTTTTCAGTTCAAGAGTGAAGAGTTTAATCATGAGCTGAACAACTTCAAGTGCAGAATGTGAGTCATAGAGTTCTTTGATCTTTTGTAAAGCTTCAAAGGTAGTTGAATATGATGAAATATGGTGACTTACTTCTTCATTTACAGATGCTGCGATTAATGCTTATGCTTTGTTGTTCTTGTTATCCCAAATGACGAGCTCTTTGTCTGATGTAGGTTGTACTGGGTCATTGTCTCCTTCTCCGACACACACTCCTTTCCACAACTCATTGAAGATGAGGGTGTGTTTTATCATCCGGGACCATTCAGGATAGTTCTCCTTGCCAGTGAGAACTATTCCTACCATAGAGATGATTGAATGCATTCTGTAAAAAAGAATACTTCTGCTGATAAAAAAAAATTCTGCCAATATACAGTAGAAATGTACTCAAAAGGGCATTCTCAAAGGGTATTATCATCCACTAAAATTTCTAACATAAGATTTTCATATACCCGTTGAATCACTGTCATCACAACTTCAATACACAGACAGAAAATGACTTTCAAAAATGTACACAGCTACCAATAAAAATCATTCCATGCATGCGCAACAGTAAACAACATGGGATGCTCAATCTTTTCACACGAGTTTAAAATTCAACAAAAGATCTGTGGTGCTCAAATATCTCAGTGGTCTTCCCAATCGCCGACTCCACAATTTTAAACTGTAAGAGACTCCATATCTTTCTCATGGGCTAGTGACTGCACAAACCAATATCTATGCCGTAGGCAATACCATGTCAGACCATGGATTAAGGTTCGTTTGGTGACAAAATAACATATCGTTTGAGTTTAGACCCCACAGCCTCCAAAGCCTGACGACCGAATCAGTGAACGTTAACATTTAATGCATCCTCTCTTGCATATAACTACATGCATCGAATATTTTGCACAGAATTAATATATTGTCATTAAAGGAATTTTAACTATAACATAATGGAGGACAAACTTCAAAACACGCAATTCGGTAGCAGCAGTTTGCTTGTATTGAATGTCGGACAGAACTAGTATCATCGACCTCGGGCCTGGTTTAGTCGTTGCCATTCCAGGTAGTAAGTCGTTGCCATTCTTGGTAATTCATATCGTGTTGGTAAGGAATCAATCCCTTCGGTAAATCCCTGATGCCCGAGCTGCAGCAGATTGGAGAAGATTCGGTGGCGCTTGAGGAAATGACTGCAATTGAGAGCAGGCTAAATATCACTGCCACAAATTATCCTACAGAGGAAGGATCGATGAGGGGTAGGGAGGAGATGAAGCAACCTTGGCAAGCGTGGGCGGAATCATTGTGGATTTGCACGACAACGTGGTATCTCGTTTTAGTCACATAGTTCCGCCTAAATATATCACAAACAGGATCCTCGTGTGCTTTATCAGAGCCATCAAGCATGCCGCGAAAGAAGCTGTTACTCTAAATCTTATCGTCTATGGGATTCCAGCTTCATAACAACTATCACGGCAGGGCTGACTTGTATACGGCGCCATAAGGGTATACAACGTTTCAATGGATTGAAAAAGGGTAGCACAGCGTTTCAATAATGTCAAAACAACGTTCAATAATGAGGTGTAGTAATTGAGTTTGCAGTGCGTTTCATGAACCAAAAAATGATGCCAGAGCACTAGAGCATTGGCAGAGAGGACAGAGAGAGATAATGTAGCAGAAAATCATGTCACATAGAACGTTAGGGTACAGAGAGCGTTAACATAGCAGAGAACTTTTGGACTGCAAAAACGTTTGAAAAAGAAGCCAAGTATTCACAGTCATGATTATGTTTGGGTTCATGCATAAGGAGAAAATTGATAGGCGTTCAATTAGAATTCTTTGAAGATCAAGCGAGGCAGTTTTCCTTATCCAGTTCAAGCGAGGTAGTGATCGAGATTAAGACGGTGAGGGTTTTTCTCAATCTTTACTTCCCAGGAATTCCATGGAGGAGTCTACAGAAAGGAAAGATCATAGGTCAGGCAGGTGTCTGAGAAATGAACCAGAAGGTTTAGATATTATCCTAAAGAACCATGAAGTTGAACGAGCCTTCAAACAGGTTGGTTTTTGGAGATTTTGTGAAAAACTTCAAGGAGGCCATATGCAAGTTACCAGAGAATTTGCTTTAAATTTCACAGGATTGAATTCAAAAGTTGGGGTGCTCGAATTACCAATCTCTCCAGAGGTTATATCTGTAGTCACTAAAATTCCAAGGGGACAGGAAAGATGGTTTAAAAACTTCAAATTTGATATGACTCCCTGCAAGGAATTTTTGAAGCCAGAGTTCATTGATTCAGACTTAAACAAGTCAGTGCCTACGAATTTTGTCAAAGATTCATATGCCAACCTACTTTCCTGCATACAGAGATATTTCACCTGTGAGGGGAGGTATCATAAGGTGTATTCTTATCACTTCAATCTTTTGCTTCGTTTCACTGGAAAAATATCTCTCGATTTGTATTTCTATTTGTTTCGGAGCCTAGGAAAAATGTGTGACAAGGTTCAGTTGAAGAAGGAAGCATGTGAGACCTCGTTGTTTCATCACGGCTTAGTCAAACTGATCGTTTTGCATGAGCTCCAGAAAATAGATAAGGAATGGTCCATGTTCGTGTTTATGTCTGGTTTTAAGAATGAAACTGGTCTCAGTCCTTAGGCTACGAAGAGTTCTCCACCAGTAGTTAGTCATCGTGCAGAAACAAGATCAAGGAGATTTGTGAAATTGAAGGCTAAGAAACAGGTAAAGGAGCCCACAAGACCACTAGTAATCCAAGGCACACCTCAACAGTCACAAAAAGGGAAAGGTCAGATCACAGAGGGGGTACAAGAGCAATCTACATGTGAAACGGTCCAAAGAAGAGTAACGAGGAGCCAGTTAGCTAAATAAAAGGGCAAGACAGTGGTTACTAAGGCAAGCTCGGTTTCAAAAGGAAGTCTGAATGATTTGCTTCAAGCAATTGACATTGAAGAATCTCCTCTGGTTCGAGCAGACTTTTTTTTTTACAAAGTTCGGTTGCTATTCATTAACTGAAAAAAGATGAGGCTAAAGCCTTACATAGGTTGCTTCTGGAGCAATGATGATCCAAGGAGTTACAAAAAGGAATTTTTCCTTGGTCCTTATCTTAACTAGATTACTACTAGTGCTACTTAAGCTGCTGTAGATATTAACAAACTGCTGTCCCCAAAATTTGCACTTACAAAGCATGATCAGTCGATCTCAATGTGACTCCTTTTTCTGGCTGTTGTTCCTTCTGGATCCATATCGACATCAATGGGTTTGGCATTTGAGGAGGAGGTTGCCTCTTTCTTTTCCAACATTTTCTTGAGTGCATCAATCTTCTCTTCAGCATGTTTGCATTTTTCTTCTGCATGAATACATCTGTTGTGCAGCGCACTGTATTGCTCGTGGAGGGAGTGAACCCTATGCAGAAAGAGCTCCATTTCTGCTCTATATTGTTATGGAGGATCTTGACTTGTTCCTCCAGCCTGTTTTCCAGAATGCGGATTTTATCTTCAAGTTGATTCTCCATACTGCGAACCAAATCTTCCAACGCTCCTTGCTGGGCTCGAAGCTCATTGAACTCCTTGTTCAAATCTCGGCAGTGGAAGCAGTCCTCTGGGCGCTCCATATTTTCTTTTGACTGAATGTTTGCTGCGTTCTCTGGCTTTGTCTGTTGGCTGTGCCGATTCCTTTGATTGCTGATATGGCTTCTGCTGAGACTCTCTACTTCAGTGGGATCCCTTACAAGACCGCACAGAGGATGTCTGAAACTGTCACTTATACCCTTTATGATCTGATGACTCTCAACGGTGCTCCCACTGTGTAACAGGGTGAGAGCAGAGCTTCTGAAACACTTACTGATCTTACTAGTATTCCTATTGCTTGGATGACCTCCGCAACCTACTTTGCTCTCGATTTCGCAATGTGATTTTCCAAGAGTGAGTTGGAGCGAATGTGTTGGAGGGGTACTTATGGAGTTTCTCCGGATACACTGGCGGGAGAGGCTTCTCCTCATCCCGATACTTAAGATATTCCTCTGTCTATACTGACGGGAGATAGGACTGCTCTTCCCAACGCGATTTTGATTTCTGCTACGCATATCTTGGTTGGGATCGTCATCTCTAAAACCAGGACGATTTTCTGCGCTGTAAATCTTGACTCCTTCGATTTGAGTTGAGCTCCCTTGCTGTTTGCACATACCTGGGCTGTCATACTTATCCTCTCTGACCTGAGATCCTTTGGATTGACTGCTGCGGTAAGTTCTGTAGGGTATGAGACCACACGTTTCAAATGGATAATCGAAACTCATGGAAGCGATTGAGTGGAGACATGATCATTGCAGCGTAGCTGCCCTTTTGGGTGGTGACATGCTTGATTAGCATGATGGTCCGCCTTTTTATTTAGACCCCTTAGAATGTGAAAATAGTTGGCTTCCTCTATCAGTTTATGTAGATTTTGATTTCTTGTATTAATTTGCTGCAGTAGAGTGTTAGGAGTATTTTGATTTTGCTCCATAAGTCGAATGATAATTGCTGAGTCGCCGAGGACATTAACTTTCTTGATTCCCAGATTGATGACCTGGGTTAGTCCTTGATATAGAGCCAACCCTTCAGCCCGATTGTTGGTCAGGTCTCCCAGTCCCCATTCAAAATACAAGATTGTTGTGCCATTTGCGTTGCATATAATACCTCCGGCGCCTGCTTGACCCGGGTTAGATTTTGAAGCTCCATCAAAAAATAGACAGTATTTGTTGCAGTTACTCAACCAGAGGGCGAATTCCTCCTCCTTGGGTCTCAGTTTCCATGCTGTGGCTGTCTCTTTTGTTTTTAACTTATCCTTTTCTGATTCATAGCTACTGATTACGTTGCCATAGTTGATCAAGTCCCTTTCTTCAACACTGAGGCTGCTGAGGTTGATTTTGCTGTGTGGTCGAATGGTCACAGTCTCAACAGCTAAGCTTATAGCTTTGTGGCATATTTTTCTTGTGTTGTGGTTTTTGTCTTGGAACACTTTCTTATTTCTTGCTATCCAGATGCTCCATAGCATTGTTAAGGGTAAAGCATTCCAGATTCTTTGAGATAATTTGATTTTCTTGCTCTTCCATGGGCAAAGCTTCTTCCAATTTTTGATTGCCTCTACTATACTTGGATTGGGATTCCACTCTGTTCCTCCTACAGTAGCTAGATCTTTCCAGCAGTTAGCAATCACTTGACAGTTGATAAACAGATGCTGTATTGTCTCTTCTGCTTGTAGACATATTGGACATCTGGAGGGGCCTATGATGCCTCTCTTTTTGAGATTTTCAGCTGTTAAAATTTTCCCCTTCAGTAGGAGCCAGCAAAAAAAATTGACTTTAGGGGGGACCTCTGCTTTCCAAACTAGCTTCCAATGGTTCCATATGTCCTGTGGAAAGGTATTGGCGCAGAGGTGGTGATATCCTGCTTTGGTCGTGTACTCCGTGCCTGATGGGTCCCATTGAAAGCTGTCTCTGGCGCCCTTCTGAATCGGGGCTTTGCTGTGTAACTGATCTTGGAGAGCGGTGAAATTTGGTTGCAGATCCCTTGGGTAGTTTGGCAGTTCCCAGCCAATCCATTCTTGGAAGGAATCTCCCCACTTGGAAATTTGGGCTAGGTTCCAAATTCCTTTGCTATGTAACCAATTTAGAGCTGGAAGAACATCTTCTTTGGATTCCATTGGATTTTGGCCAAGGATTCTATCTTTAGATATGCTTATGCTGCTTCCCTCTCCTGGGACTTTGGAAACATGCTGGGCCATGATAGGGATAATTTTCTTGCATAACTTCTAGATGCTGGAGCTGTCTCTGTTGGGTATGTTTACCTCTAGGAGCTTGTGCCTGGAAGCGCTGAGATATTTGGCTTCTAAAACTGATTTCCACCATGCAGGGTTCCCTGTGATTAATCTCCAAACTATTTTTGCCCCGAGAGCTAGATTCAAAAGATAAGGAGACCTTATTCCGAGACCTCCTTTTTCTTGGGGCTGGATGACACTTTTCCAACCTACCAAATTGAATTTTCTTTTCTCTGATTTCCCTCCTTGCCAGAGAAAAAAGCGAAGGGCCTTTTCCAATTTGTGGTGAAAATTCATAGGTGCTTGTAGCAAAGTAAAACGATAGATAGGGAGAGAGATCAAACCTGATTTGAGAAGAACAAGACGGCCTGCTGGGTTTAACCACATGGTTCCCCATTGCTGGATTTTCCTTTTGATTTTGTCAAGAATTGTGTTCCAAGCTTCTATCTTCAGAGGGCCTTTGCTCACTAGCATACCTAGGTAGGTGAAGTGGTTCCATTCGACCTTGTAAGAGACCTCTAAGATATTTGCGATACTTTGAATGTTGTGGGCCGAAGTATTCCATCCATATATGCAGCTTTTGTCTTGGCTTATTTTTCCTCCTGAACATTCCATAAACTGGTCCAGGATCCTTTTGAATCGCCTAGCAATGATAGTCGAAGCACCTCCCATTAGAAGGGTGTCATCAGCAAATTGAGAGTGATTGATGTTTTTTGTGCCCTGCTCGAATTTGATCCCTGTTATTAGTCCTGCCCTTCTATTGTAGTCCAGCGCTTTGCTTAGAGATTCCGCCATTAGAATAAAAAGGTAGGGGGAGAGGGGGCAGCCTTGCCTTAGGCCTCGGGAGGATTGAAAGGCTGTGCAAGGTCGTCCATTCACAAGAGGTGATATCCAGGGGTTGGAGATACAAGCTTTGATAATGCTAATGAAGGTGTCATTGAATCCTAGTTTGCTTAGGACAGCATAAAGAAAGGAATGATTGACTCTATCGAAAGCATTTGCTAGATCAAGTTTAAGAATAAAACCTTTTTCCTTTCGACTGAGGCTTGAGTGAATAGCTTCTTGAACCAGAAGGATAGAGTCAGAAATATGTCTGTTGGATAAGAACCCACCCTGGTTTTCAGAGATCAATGAAGGAAGGAGAGGCTTAAGCCTTGAGGATAGGATTTTAGTTATTATTTTATAGGCAGAGTTGCAAAGGGATATTGGACGGAATCTGGAAAAGGAGATTGGCCGGTTCTCTTTAGGAATGAGGGCTAAATAGGTTGAATTTGTATAGCCTCCTATTTTGCCTTTTCTTAAAACCCAACGAATCATTTTGAGGATGTCCTTTTTAATCAAAGACCAAAATTCTCTATAGAAACTAATTGGAAATCCGTCTGGACCTGGGGCTTTGTCCGGATGGAGGCTCCATATCGCCTTTTTGATTTCCTCCTCATTGACTTCTTTTGTGAGGCTGTTATTCATTTCTGGAGTGACTTCTCTGCTCATGTGCTGGAGAAAGTTTGCATAGTCCACCTCATTGTGGTCCTTGGTTAAGAGAATTTTGAAGTGGGCTGTTGCTGCTTCCTTGATAGCGCCTTGAGATTCGTGTATGTTCCCTTCTCCATCTCGGATTGTGTTCACTGTGTTACTTGTTTTTCTTATTGTGGCTTGTTTGTGAAAATAAGAGGTGTTTTTATCACCTTCACGTAACCAAGTTTGCCGAGATTTTAATCTCCATTTGCTCTCTTCTTCTCTAACAGTTTGAGTTAATGCTGCATACAATCTGATTTCATTTTGCCTGGCTTGCTGTGTGAGTCCTTCCACTTCAATATTTTGCTGTATTTTTTCAAGCTGCTGTTTGATTTCTTTTTTTGCTGCCTCGGGTTCCTTGTAGTTGATTTTTTCCCATACCTTTAATGCCTGTCTTGTTTGCTTGATTTTCGATTCCCAAATGAAAATAGGGGAGCCTTCCACGTGATGCAACCATGCTTGCTTAATTATGTCTCGGGCTGTTGGGATTTGATTCCAAAGAGAGGTATATCTGAAAGGAATGGCGCCAAGATGGCTTTGACTTTGTAGAGTAAGGGTGATGGGGCAATGATCTGAAGCGGAGGAGTTGAGGATTTCAGATTGTCCGATAGAGAAAGAAGAAAGGAAGGCAATATTGACTAGAAAACGGTCAAGCCGCTCCATTATATTACCTGCTCCCAATCGCCTATTAGTCCAAGTATACTTGCGGTTCTTGGGCTTTAGATCCACTAGATCTTTATCTTGCATAATGCGTTCCAGCCTGTTTCGACATTGGTCAGCAGTAAAGTTCCCTCCTCTTTTTTCATTTGAGTGTAAGATCAGATTTAGGTCCCCTGCTAGGATGAGATTGTTATCATTATCTCCATCTAACTCTTCTTCTAAGGTGGTCCAGCAGATCTCTTTTTCCCTAAAATGGTTGGGAGAATAGATGTTGTAGATTTTTACCTCTTTGCCGTTGCCTTTGTCTTCCAGCTTAGTGCTTACCCAATGCTGTTGTGTTTTGGTCATATTACAGCTCCATTTGTTTACATTCCACATTGTTAAAATACCCCCTGAAGCTCCCCTAGCTTCGCTGGTACAGCCTTCATACTGCTTTTGCTGATCGATGAGTTTGCTGATTTCGATCTGACTTAGTTTCGTTTCTTGAACAAGTAGGATATCTGGCTTTTCACTACGGATTAACTCCATGAGGGCAGCTTTCTTGGAGGGGTGCCCTAGTCCCCTGCTGTTCCAGTACAGCACTTTCATCATTATTTACCTGTATTGTGCAGAGGTGCTCGCCTCTCTTTGCCTTTGAGGTTGTTTTCCTTATCCGAGATTCCTAGTATGAAGGTTTCGATTGGCGTCTGTGATCCCATTGCAATGTCCTTTTGCGCACTTTCCTCTCTATGCTGTTTTGCCGATTTCCTTCATGGTCCATGTTTTTTCTGAGTCTCATTGGAAACAACTAGATCCTTTGAAAGGCTTCTTGTGATTCTAGTTGAGGTATTATCCGGTGAAGGCTGAGAGATATGGGGGGGTGAAGGAGAATGATGCTCAGGTTCTTGAGAGGGGTCTTCCTCTGAGAGGGATGCAAAGGGGTTTGAAGACGGGGGAATGGGAGGGTCAGATGGTCGTGGAGGGGAAGGTGGAGAGGGAGAAGTTACTTGCTGAGAGGAGGGGGGTGGAGGCCCTGAGCTGGACGGATGCATGGAGGAGGGGGGATTTTTCGATGAGGGTTCAGCTGTATCTTGCAGAGGGTTTGATTTTTTTTTATTTTTTTTTCCGGACTATTTCCCATGCTTCCTCGGGAGCTTCTTTGCTACTATTATCCTCTGATCTAAATTTGGTGCATCTGTTAGCAAAATGACCATATTCATGGCATACCTTACATTTGAAGGGGAGCTGCTCGTAATCCACTTGCTGAATGTGCGTCCAATGGTCGACTTTGAGTTTGACTGCTTCTGGTAAGCCTTTACCTAGGTCCACTTCTACGCATATCCTCGCACAAGCATACATATTCTCCTTTGGTTCCGATCTGTCCACATATTTCCCCACAGCATTTCCAATAGCACGAACAGATTCATCTCCCCAGCAGTGGAGTGGGAGATGTGGTAGTCGAACCCATACCGGGACCGCATTAGGGACATCCATTTCTGGATCAAAATCAGGAGTCCATCGGTTGAGATAAAGTCCTCTGGTGTCCATGAAGTAAGGTCCGTTTCTGAATATGAGGTTGCGATCTTCCACTGATTCAAAGAGGAAGGTGTAGAATCCCCTTCCACAAAATCTTATAGCGATTTTCCCTTGGACCATCGCATTCCAGTTCCTTTCCACCCATTTTTGTACTGTGCGAGGGGAAGGCCATAATCCTGTGAATTGTCCAACTAATCCACGGTCTGCTAGAGCTACAGCAGCCCTTCTAGGTAGCGCTGAGGGCAGAGGGATCTCCGGTATTTCATCCAGTTTCTTAATAAACTTTGAAGCTGTGGGACGGATTCGTTCCTTATTGGTCTCTGGAACGAGCGAGGCAAAAGCTTTCTCCATTTCAGAATGCTCCTGAGTCATGATTCCGATTAGAGGAGAATAGGGCAGCGGGGAGCAAGGAGGTCGATAGAGGAGAAGGCAGGAGCCTTAAGAAACGAGGGCAGAGGGCGCAACTACCACAGAGCAGCTGCAGGGAGGGCAGGAGGCCCGAGGAGAGAAACCCGAGCTCGGGAGAGCAGGAGGCTCCGGCCACGAGACCAGGTCAGGGCTGCGGCCCAGCAGCGGAGCTGCCAGGCGCGGCAAGCTCAGGCGGTTAAGGGCAAGACCAGAGGGGGCCGCTGTCCATCATCTCAGAGCGCGCGGTTTTCAATTAGCCATTCCTTTCATCTTCTCCACTCTTTCGAGCAGACTTGATAGAAACAAGTAAAGGCAAAACAAAAAAGGCCAAAACCTCTAAAAAGCTTAAATTTGATGATCAGGTTTCTAAATTTGGTTTTAAACCAAGAAGACCTGTGACAAGGCACTAAAGGAGATACAAGAGACGCTGCCAGAAGCAAGTGAAACAGGGAAGGTAACAAAATCTCATGAAGGACATGTGGCTTCATCAGAAACATCATCACAGCTGCATAAAAATGATAGAAGTAAGGCAATTATCTCTCAAGAGGAATGTAGTTTTGAAGATTTGAAAAAGAAATTGAAGTTCGCAAATCTTGAAATTGCCAAACTAAGGAAAATCTCAAGGAAACATGCAATCAAGGAAGCTTATTTTAATAAAATGGAGGCTCTGTGGGAAGACAAAACGATTTCAATACCTGAAGTGGTCAACTGTCATGCTCAATACTACACCTGGACAGTCCTTGCAATAAAGGAAGCAAGATACATTAGGAAAGTCAATACAAAACTGAGAGCTAGAATCATAATTATGAAGAGGCAAACCGAAGATCTAAAGATACAACCAAGCCAGCATGAAGGACGTCCTTAGCTAAAAGAAAACCCATAGCAAGTAAAGCTAAGTCCTAAATTTTGATAGATTACCTTTTGAAGTTTACCTTGAAGAATGGTGTCTATGTATTCAGTTTTGAACAGCTTCATGACAGATGGAAAAGCCATTTCAAGAAAAAGAAAGCTCAAGAAAGTCAAATTTTGGCCTTAAACTGTGTTTTTGAAATTACACAGCAGTTTCGTAGCGTGCTACGAAACTGCTGTAGGTGATGCCTAATGCACAACAGTTTCGTAGCGCGCTACAAAACTGTTGTAGCTGCATATTATGTTTCGGTTGACCAATTTTGAGAGACAAAGGGGAAATCTTTTTGAAGAGGAGTTTTGAAAAGGGTCATTTGCAAAGTGTAAGCATCCAGCAAAGGCAAATCAAGTAAAGGAAGGACATCTATGAACTCTAAGCTATATGTTATATGAGTGATCATTATTTCATAGCTAGTATTGTTCATAAGGCTTCAGGCAGCATTAAAGAAGTTTTGTTTTCTCACGTGTATATGGGCAAGGTCTACAGTACATGGAAAACAAGATAGTCCAATACATTTTTGTGTAATTAAGAAGAACAACAGGGATAATTGATTTCGAAGATCCTTGTGGAGACCAAAAGCAGAAAAACAGGAGTAGTTTCCTAGTTTCCAGGAGCAGTAAAGAGATGAGGCATCAAGGGCCAGCAAGGATTTTCAAATCTCCACCAAAGCTAAACTGAAGAGGGCCATTTGTCAGAGAACGAGTTTGGATTGTAATAAATGCTACTATCAACATGATGAGGAGTTATACTCCTAATTGTTTTAGGTCTCTAGAACTGCCAGTCAACAGTTAGTTACATTAAATAGTTAGTTTTGAGTATCAATAGGTGTCATAGTAGGAAGAATTCAAATTCCCCTCATGTTGGAGGAGGAATCTCAGTTATGTAAAGAGCTCTATATATAGGAGAAAATCCAATGTACCAGGGGTTGGAAAATTTCAGAGAAACTTGGTTATTGTGCTTTGTGTAAGACTCTGTCTTTAGTAATACAGTATTTGGCTTTACTTCTTAGGAATCAGAAGGAATTCAATGTTCAGAATGTCTTGTATTGTTCTCTTCTCATTATCTACAGTGGTATGAATGTATGTTTACTTAGAAATCACTGATTGTGCTCTAACTTCCTTCATACATTTATAGACTGTGTTGTCCTATATTTTTCTGATGTGTTCTCCATGTGTTGAATTCTAGATGCCCTGACTTCCATGTAAGGCTAACATTATTGTCATACTGAAACATGTTTGACTCCATAAGCCCAATGAATATTTTCTAATTGTGTTTCAACCATTTACACTTCTTCATTTGTTTCATAGAGTTAGCCATCTTATTCATTATCAAAATCTTTAGTCTTGTGAGAGAGCCCTCTCAGGTTGAGGAGGCTAAGCCTCAGCCAAAAGTAGGTTTGAAATAGTTACTCAAGGTCTACCTGATCAGCGGCCTTTCAAGGGGTTGATTTTGAGATAACATGTCCCTTACACTTGCATTCCATGTGCTTGTTGCACTGCATAATGATTGATCATGATTGAAGTAAGGTTGTCATGAGGAACTTGATGTTGATTTTGTGGAATGCATCGTCAGAAGCATATGACTAGTTATATGATTATATGCATCTTGATTACATCCTTGTATGTTAGGTTGCATTCTTGGTTATTTAATTACATGTATCAATATTGTAGGTTGGTTACAAGAATTAATCGCTTACACTCAACTACATGCATTCATACGTATGTGTAGTTGATTAGGCATTGCTTATGCACGTTGATAGTTGCATGTGGAAATGTGTACAATGGAGTAATGGTTGTTGTCATGCACGAGGTCATAACATGCATTGTTGATATGGCCTTGCATTGGTGACTGGAACCTAACTAGAATGATGTTTATGCATTGATGCACTTATTCGATATATGTCTATATGCTATAATGTTTATGGTATACATGTATCACACTGATTTGGTGATCTTGCAGACAAGGTATCCTCCCCCAATTATGCTAAGGTATGTTAGTTTATTGTGATTTGGTTTAGCTGACATAATATGCCTTGTAGGAAAGAGATCACATGGCTAGCAAGGTGGTAGACTAAGAATCTCCCTATGAATCATATGGCCAGCGTGGTGTGGGACACTCTTCTGATTTGGCAGACACATTGAGAAGCCTAAAGGAATAAATAAGGAGTTGCAAAGCAGACAATGAAAAAACCATGCAGGCACAAGAGAAACAAGTAAAGGTTAATGCGATACTACTTCAGAGTTTGTCAGAATTGCAGCGACAAGGGCCACTTTGGACCAGCCATGGCTAGGAGTACAGAACTAATGGGGCATTTGGTAGTCTGTCGCATAGTGGTCACTGGTCGGATAGATCTGACATGGTGAGAGATGGCAAGTTTTGGCACACTCCAAATAGAAGAGGTAATGGACAAGTACTATTCTAGTTATGGTTTTGACAGGCATCATGATTGTCATCATTATCATCCTTACAGGAGGAGTGATAGGGGATACTTGCCAGATGATTTTAAGAAGGAAAAGCCACCTACCTTTGATGGAGAGATGAAGAAATCACAAGATGCAGAGGCGTGGTTGCTTGGTATGAAGAAATTCTTCTAATTGCATGATTATTAAGAAAACATGAAAGCAAAGATAGCCACTTTCAGTCTCAAATTAAAACAGACATTTGGTTGTAAGACATGAAGAATGTCAAAGGGATACATGAGGAAGATTTGAATTGGCATGCGTTTGAAGGGCTCTTCAAGAAGAAGTACTTATCAGAGAGGTACAATGATGGCAGGGCTAAGGAGTTTATGAGTTGCAGATGGGTTCTATGACATATGAGGAGTATACTAGCAGGTTTTTGGAGCTGTTAAGATATGTGCCTTACCTCAGGGAGGAGAAGGTCAAGGTTCAGAGATTCATCAGTGGACTGCCAGTAGCATACAGAGACTGTATTGAGTTCGATGAGCCTAGATCGTTGGAGGAGGCCATCTGAAAGTTGAAACATTGTTATGAGCAGTCGAAGCGCAAAGTTGAGCCTAAGCATGACTTGAAAAGAAATGAGAAAGCTAAAGGAAAATGTCCACCAAAGAGAGGAAGGCCTCAAGATGCAAGTGAGAAAGGAAATGTAGTTTCATACAAAGATTCAATACAACTAAGAAGGGACATGGAGAGCAACAAGCTAGAGGCGGTGGTAGGGAACCATTGCAGTGTTGGATATGTGGTAAGGATCATCGTAAGAGGGATTGTCCGTAGTATCAGAGTGGTGGTAGACCCCAGATCTATAGTGCTCAGGAGGCGCACATAGTTGGTGATGTTGGTAATAGCATTCCTCAAATCTATATAGTTGTGGACAACATGCAGGCGGATCATCAGGTATCAATCATTGAGATGGACGGTAAGCTTTGTGATCAAGCTGTTTCTATTTTGATTGATCCTGGATCTAACTATAGTTGTATTAATCCTGACCTGGTGGACAAGTGTGGTTTGAGAAAAGAAGTGCATGCAGAATCTTAGTTGGTACAGTTAGCTACAGGTACAAAGAAGCGAGTTCACCATTGGGTAAGAGCTTGTGCATTTGAGTTAAATGGTATGCCTACAATAGCACACTTGAATGTATTGTCATTGGGCTCATAGTATGTGTTTGGGTATGGATTGTTTATACCTTCATAGAACCAAAGTGGATTGATTCGACAAGGCCATTGAGTGTGTGGATGATAGTGGGGAAAAGAGGACTTTGCAGGGGAAGAAGAAGCCTACATCAGTGAGGATGGTTGCCACTATGTAGGCTAAGCGTAGTTACAAAAAGGGTTGTGTGATGTTTGCAGTGCACATTTATAGTGATAAAGGTAAGGATGTTGAGGATGCAGATGTGTTGAGTAGGTACCCAGTTCTGCAGCAGTTTCAGGATGTATTCCCTTAGGACATTATAGAGTTTCCACCTCACAGGGAGGTAGACTTTTCTATTGAGTTGGTGCCATGGGGCAACTCCAGCATCAAAAGTACCTTATAAGATAAGCACACTTGATTTGGTAGAGTTAAAGTTGCAGTTGAAGGAAATGTTGGACAAAGGATACATCAGACCCAGTGTATCACCTTGGGGCGCACCAGTGTTGTTCGTGAAGAAGAAATATGGTACTCTTAGATTGTGCATTGATTACAAATAGATGAACAAGGTAAAGATCAAGAACTGGAATACATTACCGAGGATTGATGATTTGTTTGATCAATTGAAGGGAGCAACAATGTTCTATAAGATCGACTTGAGATCGAGATACCATCAGGTATGCATCAAGGAAGAGGATATCTTCAAGATTGCGTTCAGGACCCGATATGGGCATTATGATTTTGTTGTTGTTCCTTTCAGTTTGACTAATGCTCCAACTACATTTATGTGTTTGATGAATAGTGTGTTGCGTCCTTATCTGGACAAGTTTGTTATTGTATTCATTGATGACATATTGGTATATTCTAAGAATGAGGAAGAACATGTCGAGCATTTAGCAACAGTGTTGAGATTTCTAAGAGAGCATTAGTTATATACTAAACTTAGTAAGTGAAACTTCTTTTAGGCTAAGGTGCATTACTTGGGACATTTTGTCTCCAAGGATGACATAACAGTGGATCTAGATAATATAAGGGCTATCATGGAGTGAGAATCTCCTAAGAATGTGGATGAGGTGAGATCATTTACAGGATTGGCAGTTTACTGTAGGAGGTACATCAGGAGCTTCTCACACATTTCATATCTTATCACATCACTGCAGAGGAAAGATAAGAAGTTTGAATGGACAAAAGAATGTGAGGCTAGTTTTGAGCAGCTTAAGCAATTTTTGACACATGCACCAATGCTAATGATTATGGATTCGGACAAGGAGTTTGTAGTATGTACAAATGCTTGCAAGAGAGGACTTGGTGGGGTTCTCATGCAAGAAGGATAGGTAGTGTGCTATGAGTCATGGAAGCCGAATGAGCACGAGCAGAACTACTCAATGCATGATCTTGAGATAGCAACAATCATACATGCATTGAAAATGTGAAGACACTATCTTATGGGTAGGAGGTTTACATTGATGAGCGATCACAGTGGGTTGAGGTATTTATTTGACTAGCTGAATCTAAATGGCAGGCAAGCTAGATGGTTGGATACCCTTAGTGAGTTCGACTTTGAGATCATATACATCAAAGGGAAGGAGAATAGGGTTGCAAATGCTCTTAGCAGGAAGGTACATGTAAATCATATAGCATCTATGAGCTCTTATGGGACAGAGTTACAAGATAGGATCTTGCAGGCAGGATAGCGGGATGACAAATACATGGAGATCATGCATAGGTTACAACAAAGTACAAGTACATGTGATCAGGATGCAAATTATCATCTCACAATAGATGGTTTGGTGAGATTTAGAGATAGGATCTATATGTCGAATTGTAGTGAACTCAAGAAGCTTATCCTGAGGGAGTTTCACGCCAAGCCATACTCGGGTCATCCAAGATATCAAAAGACATTGATGGTGGTGAATAAGTTCTACTATTGGTTGAATCTGAAGAAGGAAGTGGCAGAGTTCATGGCTAGATGTTTAGATTGTCAGCAGGTAAAGGAAGAATGTAAGCATCCAGGTGGTTTACTATAACCTATAGTGATTCCAAAATGGAAATGGGAGGTCATTTCCATGGATTTCATCATAGGTATTTTGAGGACAGTGAGGCAACATGACTCTATTATGGTCGTGGTTGACAGGTTGAGCAAGGTAGTACACTTCATTCCAATAAAGACTACATATTCAGTCAGTGAGGTAGCACAGGTGTTCATTAGGGAGATAGTGAGACTGCATGGTGTTCCGAAGAAGAATGTGCCAGACAGGGATGCAAAGTTCACTTCCAATATTTGGAAGGAGCAATTTGTAAGCTTGGGCACAGAGTTGGCCTTTAGTACAATATATCATCCGCAAACAAATGGACAGATAGAGAGGGTCAACAGGATCTTGGAGGATATGTTGAGGATGTACGTGATGCACCAACAGAGGAAATGGGAGGAGTATCTTGCATTGGTTGAGTTCATATACAACAATGGTTATCAGGAGTCATTGAGGATGAGTCATTTCGAGGCATTGTATGGACGAAGTGTAACACTCCCATCAACTAGAGTGATCTAGTGAACAAGGTACTTATTGGACCAGATATGTTGGAAGACATGGAGCAGGAAATGCATGTTATAAAGAAGAATCTAAAGGTAGCACAAGATATACATAAGAGTTATGTGGATCAACATAGGGTATTCAAGGAGTTTCAGGTTATGGAGCATGTGTATTTACACATCAAGCCCAATAAAAGCTCTTTGAGGATTGGATCATGTGCCAAGTTGGCACCACGATATTGTGGGCCTTTTGAGATCCTTGAGAGGATTGGACCAATGGCCTATCGACTTGCACTGCCTCCAATAGTGAAAGTCCATGATGTTTTACATATTTCATTGCTCAAGAAGTATATAAAGGACATTGATCATGTTATTGATTGGTCTGTATTGCAAGTGGAGCAAGAAGGAGAGTTCTAGTCTGAGCCTCAGTGCATATTGCAGCGGAAGCATCTCATGCTTAGGAACAGAGCCACAGAGCAACTTAAAGTGTAGTGGAAGCACTTTGGGCCTGAAGAAGCTACATGGGAGATGGCAGATCAGATGCGAGACTTGTATCCTTCATTGTTTGCTGGTTGAGGCAAGGGAATTTAGTTTAAGGTTTGGTATATGTTTGGCATATTTTATTTTTTTTTCTGATGTTTTGGTATATGTATGTATATGTATATGGATGTAAATACCACCATGATCTAAGTTTTAAAGCTCTAATAAGCGGTATGGTTGCTACCCTGTCATGATGTTTTGCTTTTGAGCAAGTCTTTCTTTGTAAATACTGTAACGAGCTAAGTTATAAAGATCCATGGACAATATGTTTCTTTTCAGTGGTTTTTCTGAGGTCATGGTGTGGTTTAACACCGAGTATGGTGTTCCCCAAGGAGGGAGGGTTCTGTAACTTTCGTGGTGAAAATTTCATGTAATAACAATTAATAAAGGCAAAATAAGACGACGGTTAAGGGACACTTATTCCAAGCTGAATGTTGGGAAAATATATCCTAGTGGGCATCGTTGGATGCATGTTTTGGCAAAGGCTAAGGTAAAGGCATTAAAAGGCATTTTTGGAACATTTATTTATGAAAATAAAGGAAATTAGGAGAAAAGTAAGGTGAAAGGCCACAGGTTGCAAGTGAGGAGGAAATTGAAGGAAAATAATGGAAAATGAAGAAAATATAGGCCTCACTCATAAAAAGGCTTCTAAGGATCAGTCGGCAAGCTTTTGCTAACCTTTTTTCAGTTCAAGTTTTGAGCTCTCTCATTATTCTCTCTCTCACTCACTCTTGGTTACTTAGATTTTTCCTAGAGCACTCTAGCTTTGGAGCAAGGAAGGAAAGGCAATCAAAGGGAAAGGAAGGAAAGCAAGGATCAAGGAAGGAAAAGCAGGATCAAGTAGCTTTAACAATAATACTTGTAGGTAACCTTTTTCATGTATGATTTCCTAGCTGGTTGGGACATGCATGGCTTTGCATGTTGGTGTATGGTTCTCTTGTTGGTGGTGGCATGGTTTTGCCGGGTTATGATAGTGGTTTTCAACCTAACCTTGCCTTTTTTACGGATTCCATGGTGTTGGGATGTTTATTTTTGTTTTTGAGCTTTGGTTTGTCGAGTAGATTTCAGAATCTGAGGCGGAGGTGGTCTCAAGTTTCATTCCCAAAGGCCTAGGAATCCCTTGATTGTTTTTGGCCTGAGGGAGTAGTCTCAGTTTAGGGCCTAGTGATCCATGTTTGGATTGCGGAAAATCCTAAGAGACTAGTCTTGGTTTAGGGCCTAGTGATTTGGGATTGGATTGGGTAAAGCCTGAGAGACAAGGAGACGAAAAATTCCTCGAGGATAGTGATGGATTCCGGATGGCATTCCAAATTCGGTTCGGTTGTGATTGGAGCACCAATTTTGTTATGATCACGATTTGATGAGGGTGGAGGTGGTTTAGCCTCTGGATTCCCTTGGTTGTTATTGGATTGGTTGTTCTATGAGATCCCACATTCATGCTTGGAATATGGCACGGGGGTGACTGGCTGAAAGAAATATTTGGTTCAGCCATGTCTATGGACGGGTGGTACATGGAAGTCCCGAACCTGGTCGGATTGGCCTATAATTAGTAAAAGCTAAGTTCTCTTAGTCTTGCACTTGCTTATATGTGGAATTGATGGTTGTCATATCCCTGTTATTTATATGGTTTTATGTTGCATGTAAACATGGTTATATGATTGGTTCATGTCATGGTTATTTCATATATTTACTTGTAATTGTTAACATGATGGATGCAAGACCTAATTGAGGTTATAACATTTCAATGGAGATGGTGGTGGTCCTTCTTGTTATGTTTCATAAGTGCTTTCAGTCATTCATGCTTTGTCTTGTATCCTAGACCTGGAGGTTGCATTGATGCCAAGTGTTTGATAGAATATCAGTCTCGGTTGGGGATGCTCAGGCCTAATCCTGAGGTTTGTTTTGACTTATTAGTATTTTCATCATGTCCTTGATAGATTCTGGAGGTTGTAACAAGTTTTAGGCAAAGGTAGGGATTCTGGGCTTGAAAAGTGGCTCAAATTCTGGGGACAATGGCACAAGTCTGTTGAGAAGAGTCCATGGATGCTGGCACATAGGCATGTGAAAGCAACTTGGTTTTTGGATGTTGTCATGCCTATAACATGAGAGCGACTATGGGTTAAAAGGCTTAAAACATCATTGGGACTCAGGGACAAGATGTCTGAGTGGCTGACATTTTTCCTGAGGGTGTTCTTGCTGATGAGGATGGGTTTGGTTGATGTGTTCTGTCGATTCCATTTCCTTAAGGTCACTAAGGAGGTTGAATCCCTTATAGTGGCCTCTCTCGCCGCATGTTTACCCCGGCTGGTTGTTTGCTTGGGTAGACCTGGGAGGAGGGGGTGTTACAATAATGGGTCTTCACCAAGAGAACAACATCGTCAACATAAAGGAAAATAATTATGACTATACCAGTGAGCGTGGGGCCAACACAACTTGCATCTTCCAAACGTTCTTCTAGCTTATCAATATATACCAAAAAGGATTGGGGTTAAGAGGCACCCTGGCTTGACTCCAATATTGCATTTAATTTCTTCTAACCAACTGTAAGTGGACCTAAACTTGGAAATAATATTCTCGTATAACTTTGTCACGATAACCCTCAACTCAAGAGGAACCATTATCTCTTTTATCCTCTACCATAGATTTGTCCTTGGAATTGTGTCAAAAGATTTTCTAAAGTCAATGAAACAACATAAGTGGTCGTTTTTATTATTGTCACATTCCTTTTCAACAATACTAAGAGTAACAACGGGGTCCACATTTGAATGATATCTCATAAACCTAATTTAGTCTTTAGCTCTTTTACCATAGCTTTCTAGCCACATGTTAACCTTTTTATAAAAAGATTCCGTAGAGCTGGGCTAAAGTGTAACAAATCATAATGGTCATATAATTAGAGGGAATTTGTTGTAAGTATTACCACATGTTTAATTCACCTTTTTTTGATGAAATTGTGTGTTATCCATAAAGACAAAAGGAGTTTATTATAAGCATAAAGTATTTAATCATTATTAACTTAAATGTAAATTTCTAAAATATCATGGTTATGAATATGGCTTGCCATTATTTATATTTCCATTACTATGATATGCGTAATATGGTTTTTTTAATAGAAGAATCGGTTTATAATTTTATTAATAAAAATAAAATTGTAATATAACTCATTAGTTGTATTACTTTTTACTTGTCATTACATTTTTTTTTAAAGTCTAGCCATTCTACTAATCCATCAAAAATGAATTACATCACATCATTGTACATCAATCTTCCCCTAATCATGCAACACAACATTACATTTTTTCTTCTTGGACTTAGGCTCCAATATTATACATTGGCTCGTATTTCTTGCATTTCCTCTTCTGAACGTTTATCGAACACAAGGGATTGTCTGAGACAACCACTTCCTTTCCTTCAGATGTTTTCATTGTCGAGTGCTATGACATATTTGTACTTTTTCATTATATTTTCAATTGAATTGACATTATGTTTTTTTTAATCTAACACTTCACTGCAACTTTTAATTATTTTTAGCTTCACTACAACATTTTCCCCTCACTGGATTGTAAAGTGTCTATTGACGCAATTACCTTATATTTAATTTACATTTTTATATAAAATTGTGTGTTATATTCTTTCATAAAATATTTGAGGTGTTAGGATTTGAATATCAAAACCTTGGACGAGTTGTATACAATCAACATCCTATACTTTCATCCACAAATACAAAGAATATGATTGAATATGTTTAAAAATACAATGAAAATCATCGTAGAGTTTTGATGACAAAAATCTAGGTTTATTTGGGTAAGTTGGCCACAGTAAAAAAATTATGTTTTTAACCCATAAACACAAAAAATATGATGAAAAGTCGATGTAGTGATTTTTTATGTAATTGTGTGTTGTAGCACACTAAATATATAGTGAAGGTATTCATTTATTTATTTTTATTTTTTAACTATGTTGAATCAATAATACATTAGAATAATCTAGTTGAGGCCTAGGATCAAATCTTTTAGATGTCACAATAACACCAAGAGGATATCCAATAACTTGCAAGCTAGATATACCAATAACTTATGACTTAGCTAGAGGCAAGACATCACGTGGGTGGGGGTTCTTACTCCTAAAGCCTTATCACAACAGGCCAAAGATGTCCCTTCGAATTGAACCCCGAGTAGATAGGAGAACAAACCATGCTCCCAACCACTCGAGTTACCAACTAAAACAACAAAGGTATTCATTTTTAGCAATAACCCAAAGCAAATTTTTTGGATATACTTAGATTTATATTATGAGTTAAGTTTTATCTATGTTATAAGTTTGTTTTCTACTATGAAATAAGTATTTTTTTTAGATACTTGATTCTATATTAAATTAATTTATATACTAAAAATTAATTAAAATTAGAAATTGAATAAAAAGGGGGGAAATTATTAATTCAATATAAAGTTTTTGTATAATAAAAAATGTTATATGAAGCTCGAACTTTTTAGAGATTGAATTATGCATTTCAAAAACTCACATGCACTTTAATTTCCAAGAAGTCGAAGCTTTGTTGTGATCAATTAAGAAAACATACTTATTAATATTATTCTATGTTTAGTCAACCTTTTTAATGAAATTGTGTGTTATATTTTTTTCATGGAATATTTCGAGGTGTTGGAACTTGACTATCAAAATCTTTGTTATTTGATAGGTTGATTATACTCCCAAATCTATGTTTTTATTCAAAAATACAAACAATGAGATATAATGTGTTTATAAATATATTGAAAATCATCAAAATCATGAGTTTGATGACAAAATTCTCTATTTGTTGGGTAGTTTGCCACAATCACAAATTTGTGTTTTTATCCATAAACATAAAGAATACAAGCAAATAGGTTTAAATATACAATAAATAAGTGTCAAAATGACATTTAAAAGTGGTCAAAATAGTCATAAGCTAGAGAATTTCACACACGACAATCACACATTAAAGGTCAACAAGCACCCTTTGCATTGGAAGAAAGAGTTCAAAATGACAATGATCATCCTCAAAGGTATTTAATTTTAATAGTCAATCACTATAAACGGTCTCACTAACCTTGTGGAACATATCTTAACCCACCTTAATATTCCCCCTACCCGTTGCTCCAATGAAGACTCTAATGCCTTCATTGAATTCACTCTCTCTAAAACCTTTATTGGCCCTTCTCACAATGAAAGTAGCAACCTAAGTGCTTGGTCATCACCTTGTGAGGACACCCTTAATGCATCATGATTTTTTTTTGTCCTTATGTTTTGTCAAATACTTTTATTATTACAACAATGGGTTAAATTTTACCTATGCACCTTGTTAAGTAAGATAGGGTTATTAGATTTTCTCTATATGCTAGAGGATGTCCTTCTATTATCTTTGGAAACAGAGAATTTTATCTAATGCTTTTTTTAAGAATGTTGAAAATAATTTCCACAACAATTTTGATAATATAATTTAGTTGTTAATTTTCAAACAAAATAGAGAAAAGTGGCTTTCAAATTTCAACATTTCACCCATAATCTAAGGATAATCACATTGAAAACATTACTAAACTACTTGTGATATTTTTGTTCCCGACATTTAGGTGAGCACTTTGCTTGTCATCTAGGAAGAATCACATTGAGAGTTGTTACCAACAAGAGCACTTCACTCATCATTAAAGGAGAACCATGTTGAGAGCATTTGTTTGGTTTATATTTGTGTTGTATTTTTTAACTTACTATTTAGATGAACATTTCACCCAACATCATAGGAGAAACATATATTGGGTTTATTTATTTGGGCTAAATTTCTTCTTCATAACTTAATGATGGTTGACGTGTTCATGTGAAATGTTAGGACCAAAAGTATGCATGTAGTGTCATCATCCCAAAGGTTGATTTTGGGGATTTTACCAATTCACAGCAAAAAAATGGCATAAATAAATTTAAGGCATGTGAAATGGTAATGTTTGCATTATAGTGGGTGAGAGTTAGTGTCATTCAAATTAATTAGTGTCCACTCTCATCTTGTTGCATTTCCTATCCTTTGTGAAACTATGACACACATTTTTCCACTATTAAATCAAGTAGATGCCTTTCAAATTGATCACTTTGTCTATTCTCATCTTAATGCATTTCTTGTCTACCATGAAACTATGACATGTATTTTCTCACTACGAAATAATTGCAAAAAAAAAATACGTTGACAAGTAAGGATTCTCACCAAATTCTATTCCTCCTTAAATATTTTGTTTTCATGAATGAGGGAGAATTCAAGGTATTTGTTAGTAAATGGACAAGTGTTAGAATCCCTCCTTGCATATGTCTATTAGTTTCTCCCAGGAGAATAGGACAATGTGCCTTTATTTTTTGAACCTTGCGCCTTATAAATAATAAGAAACCAATCATTACAATCCACTCGAGGGGGAAGCCCCCGTTTACAATGAATATAATGTACAATATAAGATTTTATAATACTAAGACTAGATATCCTTAGTATATATATATATATATATATATATATATAAGAATAGAAATGTAACAACTCGATATCTATGGCTCAAAGAGAGGTTTTAGGGTTAACAACAAACATATACATGGCTTAACATCCCCCTCCCCTCCAAACAAGGATTGTTCTCAACCCTTGACTACTTGTAGGTGTTTCTACATTAACAACTCATTTTCCTATGTCGCCTCTTGCAATAGTAGGTTCTTCCATTTGATGACCTACTCAGTAATTGCTTGATTTCTCAACTACTTGATCCTTGTTTTCAATATTGTTTCTTGTTCTAGTATCATTTCCCCTTCTTCACTAATCTTTGGTAAAATAGTTTGGATAGGGATCTTATCGTTGATTACCTTCTTCAAGGAAAAAACATGGAAGGCTCGATGTATTCATAAAGATGGAGACAAATCCAAATTGTGAGCCATACTTTCAATCCTCTACAACATCTTATAGGGGCCATACTAACTTGGGGCTAATTTATTATCATTCTTTTGTTGCTTTAGGTACATCTGTTTATTTGGTTGTATTCTCCCAAATACCCAATCCCCCACTCCAAATTTCATTCCACTATAATACTGGTATGCTTGTTGTTTCATCTTATTTTCTGTTATAATCAAGTTGTCATTCACTACTTTAAGAACCTCTTATTGGTGCTCCATATGGTCCTCCATTGCTTGATTCCTTACAATTCCTTTCAATGGTGGCATGGTGGATGAAGGATGATCTCCACAAAGTGCCATAAATGGGAACATTTTTTATGAAGTGTGGGAGGATGTGATATACTGTCGTTTTTCCAAGGGAAACCACTTAACCCATTGTGTGTGTTTATCAAATGCAAAGCAACGTATATATCCTTCTAAACATTCATTCACAATCTCAATTTTCTCATTGGATTGAGGATGGTAAGATGATTTGTGAGCCAATTGAGTACCCAAAGAAGAAAACAATTCAGTTAAAACAATTAGAGCGAAAATTGGATCTCTATCACTTATAAAAATACTCAATATTCCATGTAGCTTTTGGACAATTTCCATGAATGATTCTACCATTGTACTTGCTTTAAAAAAAGAAGAAAGAAAAATAAAAGGGCATATAATGTCATTTGATCTACAACTACCATAATGATATTTTTTCCTTCAGATTTGAGTATACGTATAATAAAATCCATCGAAACTTCTTCCCAACTTTGGCTTGGTATGGCTAATGGTTGTAGGAGCCTCGAGGTCTTGATTTCCTCTCCCTTATTTTGTTGGCATGCCATACATTCACCCACAAACTTTTGCACATGTGCTTTCATACCTTCCCAAAAGAATCTTTCTTAATCCTATGGTATGTTTTCAAGAACCTTGAATGTCCTCCTACAAGAGAAGTGTGTAATTCCACAATACCATATGTTTGAGTTGAGAATTCTTACATAAGTATATGAAATCTTGATGCCAAAAACAAGTCATTCTTCCACATATTTTTTTCTAATGCATTTGGGTCTTCCTACAGTTGATGAATTATCTCATGTACCTTCTCATCTTGCTTCCATTTTATTCTAACTTTTCCACCCAATCAAAATGTGGAATGGAAATAACACATATCAAAACCTTTGAGTCTTCCTCTTTCCTTGGGAGTGTGCCCACCACAATATTTTGTTTTCCCTTTTTGTATATAATTTCAAATACATAACCTAACATCTTTGTATCCCATTTTTGTTTCTCTTTTGGAAATATTCTTTGCTCCAAGACATACTTCAAACTATCACAACATGTTTTTACTTTGAAGTGTCTTCTTATTAGGTATGGACGCCATTTCTTAATTGCATATAATATATCCAACAAGTATTTTTCATAGACGGGTATGAGTAAGTTATTTCCTTTAAGTTGTCTACTTTCAAAGGCAAGGGACCTTCCTTCTTGCATTAAAATTGCACCAAGGCCAGGGCCTAAGGCATCACACTCCATAATGAAGGTTTCTGTGAAGTTAGGTGTGGCCATTTTAGGAGTTGTACACACAACATGTTTAAGTTTTTCAAAATCTTTGGTTAGTTCCTTAGTCCAAGAAAATGCTTCCTTCTTCTGTAATTACATTAGAGTTGATGCTATTTGATTTTATATATATATACATATTTTAATTGTAGTAATATCTTATCAATCAAAAGATTGTCTAACCTTCTTCAAGGTTTTGGGATTGGGCATTCCTTCGTAGCTTTAATTTGGTTAAGGCCCACTTTGACACCTTCATGGGATACAATATGACTCAAATATTCCACTTCTCGAACCCTAACAACACACTTGGAAGGCTTTGGATATAGTTGTGTCTCTTCCAATAGTGTTAAACCCTATCAATATGTTGTACATGTCCTTCTTAAGATTTGTTGTAAATTAATATATCATTAAAAAATACTAACACGATTTTTGTAAGTGTGGGTTTGAAAATAGAATTCATCAAGCTTTGAAATGTTGAAGGTGAATTAGTAAGTCCAAAAAACATACGCAAAAACTCACACTGACCTTCATGCGTCCTAAAGGTTGTTTTGGAAATGCCTTACTCTCTCATTATAATTTTATGATATATAGAATGGAGAACCAACTTAGTAAAGAAAATTATTCCATGCAATTCATCTAATAATTCATCAATGATAGGAATAGGAAACTTATCTTTAACTGTCATTTTGTTGAGTGGTTTATAATCAGGATACATATGCCATGAACCATATGTTTTTTCATAACAATCACCATTGGTGAAGAGAAAGCACTTTGACTAGGTTAAATGATGCTAGCTTTTAACATTTCTTGAACCACATGCTCAATGTCGTTGTTCTGTGCATATGGATAATTGTAAGGCCCAAGGCTAGGTGGTATACTTCCAGGTTACAAATGAATAGCATGGCCACGATCTCAAGTAGCTAGAAGACCGTCATACATCTCTCCAAATACCTTGGAATGATTGATAACCTTTTGGAGATCCAGAGGAGCAAAACATATAGATGTTTGAATATATAGCGAACACAATTGTGAAAATTTTGAAGGTTTCATGCAAAACTTTTGCAAGATAGTTTATGTCTTATGGGAAATGGATCAAAATTGCAAAAGCACATAAACTAAGTTAATTTTTGCAGAATTTAAGAGTGAAAAATAGATAGGCAGCATCACAAAACAACAATTTGATGAAAGAGTTCACCCCTCCTAGGCTACGTCTATGGGTCTAACTTCCAATGTTGACCCTTATATCCTCAAATGTGTAATTACATCAACATGAAATGCTCAAATTGCAAAATTAACACTGCCATTGTGTCCAAAACACCCAAAAACCCCTGTGTAGGTTCTTTTTGGGATCAAACAGGCTGAAAAATGGTCAATTTAGGCATCCTTCCTCATTTCCCTGCTAATTGTTCTGCAAAATCGACCTTCTATCAAAACTGGCAACGAAACTAGACTTTATCGGCCTCACACAATGAAAATTTCCTGTAGGTCCAATCACAAATCCTTCGGTTATGGTGCAAATTTTCAAGCAAGGTGGACACCGCGCCCCTTTTTGTTTGCCCCCGGGTTGGTCATATGGTGTTAATACGATTGGGGAGTGTGAGCCAAAAGCCACACACCTCATCGGCCCGCTCCTGGTCAGTCATATGGCTATGGGTTGGGCATGGGCAGGGTGCCATGCACCTGCCCCTCCTATTTATTCGTCGGTAGTTACGTGATGTCCATAGAGCCTAGGGCTAGGGCCATGCCCCGCCCCTCCCATTTATTCGTCGATGGTTACGTGATGTCCATAGAGCTTGGGGCTAGGGCTCGGGCCATGCCACACCCCTCTCCGATTTGTGCTCAGTCGCACGATATACCATATAACTTGGGGCTGAGTTGGTCGGGTGAGCTCGCTAGCCTGCACCTCCCCCCTAACGACGCCAACACAACACAATAAATAAAACTATGCCATATAGTTATAACAAGTGGTACCATGGCATAATGGTAGGGCGTTCAATTGTGTGTTGTGAGGTCGAACCCCACAGAGGTCTGTCAGTCCAACAAATAAAATTTTGGCTAATGAACCAGAGCCACATGGTGCCTTTCTACAGGGCCACATGGTGGCTTGTAATTGGCCAAATCACAAACTCATCTACCAATAGTAACATGCCACTTGTCCTCACGGGATTGGCTCATTAAACCAATTTACTTCCCAATCATCCTGTTGATGTCAGCACCATGTCAACGTTCGGTCTGCTCAGTCATTTGCCTAGTCAACCCTGCAAGTTGACTTCTTAATTGTTTGTCAAAAACTTCATAACGCGATAAATTTCTCATACGGTGTCAGATTGAGGCGATTCAAGCATCGTTGGAATCAAAATGACGAGATCTACGATTTGGCATTAATTTCAGGAGATTTTGAGCACTTTTATTTTTGAGCATATTTTTGATCCCTTGGATCATTCCTCCCCACTAGAAGATTTTAGACCACCAATGATCGAAAATGAATTCAATTTTTCCTCCAAATCAAAAGTCTTCAAATGCAGGTGAAAGTAGGCTCAAGTCAAACTGCTCGTTAATACGAATCCAACGGTGCAAACTACGTGTAAATTTGAGTCTAGATGAAGAAAATAGAGGCAATTAAAGATTTAGGTCAAAAGTCAATGCCTACGTCAACATGACATGTGGCAACCTGGGAATGAGTCACAAGTTCTGGATGATGTCAGCGCAGAAGGTGACGTGGCAATCTATGATTGGCTCATACCATAGGCGATTGGATTAGCGAACGAGAGCGGAGATCGTCGCATATCGCGTCGAGACATGTAAGCAGGTTATCCTTGAAAATGGACATGATGAGGTTATTCAAAAGAAGTTAAACTTCTTTGAGTTCCGGCAAGGAAGCGGTAAACGGTTTCTCGTGCACCTCAAAGGTTGGAAATGGTTTTTCAGAAATCTATGCGATTCCACTCAGCAGTCGACACATAGCATCCCAAAACAACTTTTCTCGCGTGCTTTCGGAGAATTAACTGACGTGTTAGTTGGAGCATGATATTGCGCAACAGCAGTCAGATCGAGCAGGACAGATCAACGGTGGAGATCGTTTGAGAGCGGAGGATGTGATAGCCGTCGGATCGTATGGTATCGGGATCTGCACCGGGAAAAGGCCAGACGGTCGGGGTCAACTCCACACCTGTCGATCCTTTGGTTTATCCTCTGTTTTTAATGTAATCATATTATTCCGAGTTTATTGTAGTTTGTAACTAAACATGGTATATTAATACCATATCACCAAAAAAAAGTTGACAGAGTATGGTTTTGAACTGTTCTAGGGGTTCTGAAGGTCATAGTGGCCAAGTACAGTCGAGTGTATACTCGTTTTGACTCGAAAACTCGAGCTAAACACAGGGGTGAGATCCATTTTCGTGTTTGAGACTCTGTTTCTGGGCTCACACCTGTAGCAACAATTTGAAGACATAATAGAGAGGTCAGCACTGGAAGCGAAAGGACCAAGAGACGTAGCCAGGAACTCTGGTGAACTCCTTTATTAAATTTGGTTGTGTTGATGTGTTTGAATGTGTTTTCTAATTGTTTAAGTGTTTACGTTATTCACAATATTTTCGATCTGTTGCATTAAGTAACATAGGCAACTTCAAACATAGTCTATAATACCTTTTTCATTAACAGATCAAGTGGTATCAGAGCTCGAGGTTTTCAAGGTTTGACGAGGTGAAGGTGAACTTGTTGATGCGAATCCAGAGATTGGAAGGATATTTTCACAAAGAAGGATGGCAGATGAAACTCCACTTGGGTCAGAATCCCAATTCTTGGATAGTTTCATGACGATACGTGCAATGGTGGAAGAGATGTATAATGAGTTTAAAAAGGGTAAAGGTGAAGAAGACACTTCATCACCTAAACCAGACAAAGGAGAAAATAAACCTTTTCTTTTTGTTCCTCCAGATAAAGAAGATAAAGGAAAAGGAGGAATGCTTCCTCCACCATCTCCTCCATCATCACCATCATCGTCTTCATCATCTTCTTCTTCTAATAAAACTAGTTCTTCTAAGAAGAAGAAAAAGAAATCCTCTTTGATCAAATTAGATGTAAAATTTGATTTGCCAATTTATGATGGAGAACTTAATGCTGAAAAGCTTGATAATTGGTTAAGGCATATTGATGTATCTTGCAGGGTGCATAAAGTTGATTCAGAAAGGAAGAAGATCCAGCTTGCTATCCTTTGACTTGGAGGAACCGCACTTGTATGGTGGGAAGGCAAGACACAAGCAGATCTCCAAAGGCATGGTAAAATCATTTCAACTTGGAATGAATTTTTTTCTGGTATTAAAAAGAAATTTTATCCTTTGGCCTATATGCAAAAAACAATGATGAGTTGGCAAACACTATGTCAATTAAAAGGTCAAAGTGTTGAAAGTTGTACTCAGGAATTTCGTAAGAGAGCTTTAACATTAGGCATACCATTGGACTCACCAGAGACATTGTTAAAATACATAGGTCGTCTTCATATTTATTTGAGGCATACTATACTTATGTTTAATCCAACTAGCTTAGATGATGTATCAGTTCAAGCAACTCATCTAGAAGCCAGAGGTAAAAATGTAACCCCAGATGTTGGGAAACCATCCAAACCTATTGAAAGCAAGAATAAAGGCAAGAAGAAACTGAAATGGAAGAAGAGGAAAACAAACGCTGTGAAGAAGGATAAACCTTCATGCAATCATTGTAAGAAGGAAGAAAACGATGAGGCACACTGCTGGTCTTTGCATCCAGAATTGAAGGCTAAGAAGTTTGAGAGTAAAGAGTGAAAGAATGTTGGTGCTGTTCAAAAGGACTTGGGATTAGATTCGGGTGACAAGACAACGGTTACAACTACAGGTATAAAAGGTAAAGATTCTAAAGCATCTACAAGTAATTCTTCACATTCTGTTGATAATGATAATGATGAGAGGAAAAGGAATGAGCTATTTCATATTAGAGTCATTTCCAAGCATACTAAAATTGATACTTTATTTGATAGTGGGTCACAAGTTAATTTGATTTCTGAACCAATTGTAAAGAAGTTGGGTATAGAAACAAAACCTCATAAAAGCCATATCCATTAGGTTGGGTGTGTGATAAAACTAAGCTACAAGTTACGAAACAATGTAAACTCAATTTTGCTATTGGGTCAAAGTTTGTAGATGAGGTTAAGTTAGACATAGTCCCATTGGACATATGTGGAATTGTATTAGGAAGTCCATACTTGTACGATAGAAATGCTATCTTCTATTGAACTGAAAATAAGTATCAACTCACCAAGGATGGAATTGAATATATTGTAAAGGTTCATAAACTCAAAGATAATTTCTCTCTCATAAATTTAGGACATAGGAAAAGAATTGTAAGTCCAAGTAAGCAATTTTTACTTTTGATTGTAAAAGCAAAGGATATTGATAAATCCGATGCATTCCAAGGCTGTAATCCTAAACAGAAAGTAGATCTAGTTAAAGTTGTTTCTGATTATGATATTTTGTTTCAAGAGCCTAAAGGGCTTCCACCCAAGTGAGAGATAGAACATGAGATTTATTTGTAGCAACATGCTCCACTACCTAACATTGGAATGTATAGGTTATCAGCTTGAGAGAATGCAGAGATAAAGAAGCAGGTACAAGAGTTGCTCGATCAAGGGTTTATTCGACCAAGCACATCACCGTGCGGATCACCTGTTGTGTTAGTGCGAAATAAAGACGGTTCGTGGAGAATGTGCATTGATTTTAGAGCATTAAATAAAATCACAATAAAGAAACGTTATCCTCTTCCTCGTATTGATGATTTGTTAGATCAGTTAAAAGATGCAGTTTACTTCTCTAAATTGGACTTGCGAAGCGACTACCGTCAAATCAGAGTTGCAGAATAGGATGTATGGAAGACTGCTTTCAAAATGAAGCAAGGACTTTATGAATGGTTGGTTATGCCTTTTGGCTTAACTAACACTCTAGCTACATTCATGCAAGTCCTGGATGATGTATTTAGACCATTTATTGATGATTTTGTAATAGTTTATTTAGATGATATTCTTGTTTTTAGTAGAACATGGGATGAACATGTAAAACATATAAATCAAATTTTAGATGTATTGAAAAGAGAAAATCTCTATGTAAAACTGTCAAAATGTGAATTTGGCAGAACATCTTTGAATTATTTGGGTTATATTGTAGGGGGTGGTGAATTGAAGATAGATCCCTCTAAGGTAGAAGTCATTGTAAATTGGCCTAAGCCCAATACTGCTACAGAAGTCAGAAGTTTCTTAGGGGCAGCGCAATATTGAAGAAAGTTTATTGCTAAATTTTCTTTGATTGCAACTCCTTTACATGCTTTCACAAGTGTGAAACAGGTGTTTCAGTGGGGAGGCAAACGACAAAAATCCTTTGACACATTGAAAGAAAGGATCAGTACGACGCTAGTACTAGTACTGCCAGATCTTCAGTATCCATTTGAAATCGAGATAGATGCAAGTGAATATGCCATGGGGGAAGTGTTGATGCAACACATAAAGCCTATATGCTTTAATTCTGAGACATTCACATCAACAATAGTTAACTATCCTACATATGATAAAGAATTGTGTGCATTAGTTAAGAGTGTTAAAAATTGGAAACATTATAAAATGGGTAAAGAAATAATCATATGCACAGATCATCAACCACTTCAATATTTACACTCACAAACTGAATTGCAACAATCAAGACAATACAGGTGGATGGGTTTTCTACAACAATTTCATCTTGTTATCAGATATAAGAAGGGCATACATAATAAGGTTGCAGACATGTTATCAAGACCAATTATAAATGCATCCACAATACTTAAGCATAATTCAGTAATTCATGAAAGTTACATTGAACAATATGCTGAAGACATAGATTTTAAGGATGTATATGCAACTTTAAGTCATGGCAAGCAGGTAGAAGAATTGGATTATTTCATAAAGGAAAAACTCTTATATCATTTGGGAAAGTTATGCATTCCACAAACTGAAACAGTTAATATAATTCGAGAAGCACATACTTCTCTCATATCAGGTCATTTTGGCGTAAGTAAAATAGTTGCACAATTACAAAGATTCTTCTATTGGCCACGAATGAATGAGACAATTTCTAGATATATTAAAGGATGTACTATGTGTGCTACAAGCAAGCCAAGTAATAGAAAATTAGGCTTGTATACTCCACTTCCAATTCCTTTTTGTCCTTGGGAAAGTGTTTCCATGGATTTTGTTGGGGGTTGCCAAATTCTAGAAAGGGTCATGATTATTTGTATGTAGTTGTGGCTAGGTTCAGTAAGATGTGTATTTTGACACCATGTAATAAACAGGTTACATCTGAACAAACTGCAAAGTTGTTCTTTCAATGTATGGGTTAATTTTGGGTTACCCACTTCTATTGTATCTGAGCAAGATTCTCGATTTGTTGGGAAATTTTGGTCAAGTCTATGGGAGTTAATGGACACAAAGTTAAAGAAAAGCACGACATTCCATCCGCAAACAGATGGTCAGACAGAAGTGATCAACAGGACAATGATACAGTTGCTTCGAGGATATTGCAGCAAGCATCCAAAACTTTGGGATGAGCATTTCTGTTATTTGCAGCATGCTTACAACCATGCAAAACATTCTTCTACTCAGGGATCTCCTTTTGAGACTTGTTTTGGTTTTATACCAAAGTCTCCCTTCGATTTTGTATTTGGTAAAGACATAGCTGTTGATGGACACAGTGATGTGGACAAAGAAAACAAGTTCATTGAAAAAATCCAGGAAATTCACCAGGCAGTACAAGAACAGCTGGAAATAAGCCAAGCAAAGTATAAGGCGCAACATGACAAGCATCGAGTTGAGCATAGTTTTCAAGTTGGTGATCAAGTCTAGTTGTATATCAGTAAAGAAAGACTGCAAGGGGAAGGTAAAAAGTTGAAACCAATTAGATATGGTCCTTCCAAAATACTTGATAAAACTGGTGAAAATTCTTTCCGCCTAGATCTACCAGCCTACATGCAAATCTACTTTGTCGTAAATGTTGAAAACTTGCGATCATATGAACCTTAATTAATTGAAGATCCCAAAGAGCAAGGTCAATGACCTTCCATTGAAGATCTATTGCCTGAGTATCTCAATGAGTTACAGGAGGACATAGTTCTTGACAGGAGGATAAGAACTTCGTGAAGGGGAAATGTTGAGTATCTTTGAGTTGGCCTCAAAGGTACAAATCCAAGTAAAGCATGATGGATAGAGATTGGAAAAGTGAGGGAACTTTATCCTCACTTACTCGATAGCTAAAACCAACTTTTGGTGGACCAAAAGATTCTAGTGGGGAGGAGTGATCCAAAATGGATTCAGTTTTGCCTCCAGATCAAAAATCTTCAAATGTAGGTGAAAGTAGGCTCAAGTCAAAGTTCTCGTTAATACGAATCCAATGGTGCAAACAGTGTGTAAATCCGAGTCCGAATGAAGAAATTAGAGCCAATTAAAGATTTAGGTCAAAAGTCAATGCCTACGTCAGTAGGACACGTGGCAACCTGGGAATGAGTCACGGGTTTTGGATGATGTCAGCACAGAAGGTGACGTGGCAATATGTGATTGGTTCATACCACAGGCGATTGGATCAGCGAATGAGAGCGGAGATCGTTCGATCAAAGGAGATCGATGCATATTGCATCAAGACATGCAAGCAGGTTATCCTTGAAAATGGACGCGATGAGGTTATTCAAAAGAAGTTAAACTTATTTGAGTTCCGACAGGGAAGTGGTAAACGGTTTCTCACACGCCTCAAAGGTTGGAAATGGTTTTTCAGAAATCTACACGATTCCACTTAGCGTTTGACACATAACATCCTGAAACAACTTTTCTCGCGTGCTTTCGGAGAATTAATCGACGTGCTAGTTGGAGCGCGATATTGCGCGATAACCCTCAGATTGTATCGTATCAAGATCTGCACTGGGAAAAGGCCTGATGGTCGGGGTCAACTCCACACCCGCCAGTCCTTTGGTTTATCCTCTGTTTTTAATGTAATCATATTATTCCGCGTTTATTGCAGTTTGTAACTAAACATGGTATATTAATACCATATCACCAAAAAAAGTTTATAGAGTATGGTTTTGAACCGTTCTAGGGGGTTTGGAGGTCATATTGGCCAAGTACAGTCGAGTGTATACTCATTTTCACTTGAAAACTCGAGCTGAACACAGGGGTGAGATCCATTTTCATTTTTGAGACTCTGTTTCTGAGCTCACACATGTAACAACAATTTGAAGACATAATAGAGAGGTCAGCACTGGAAGCGAAAGGACCAGGAGATGTAGCCAGGAAGTCTGGTGAACTTATTTATTAAATTTGGTTGTGTTGATGTGTTTGAATGTGTTTTCTAATTGTTTAAGTGTTTATGTTATTCACAATCTTTTTGATCCGTTGCACTAAGTAACATAGGCAACTTCACACATAGTCTCTGATACCTTTTTCATTAACGGATCAACCAAACGTCTGTTTTTACTCAGCAAGTAAGAGAGGGTACAAATCCCTCACTTTATTGATCTCAATCCACATTAATTTACTTGGATTGGTACCTTTGAGCCCCACTCAAAGATACTCCATATTACCTCTACGTGAAGTCCTGATCCTCCTATCAAGGATTGAGTCTTCCTGCAACTCATTTAAATATTTAGGAGCAAAATCTTGTATATATGGAATATGATCATTCTCTTATTGATCATAAATCATTGGAGGCTCATACAATCTCAAGTTTTCCACATTCATAACAGAATAAATTTGCATATAAGGTGGAAAATCTAATAGGAAAGTGTTGTTACCAAAATTTTGAAAGGACCAAATCTAATTGGCTCGATATTTTTACCTTCACCTTATAGTCTTTCCTTGCCGATATACAACGAAACTTGATCTCCCACTTGCAAATCATGATCAACCCGATGCTTGTCATTTCTTGCTTTCTAGTTGGCCTTGCTTTTCTCTAATTGTTTTTGTACCCTTTGATGCGGTAGATGAATTTGTTCAATGAAATGCTTGCCTTTGTCCACAACACTATGTACATCTATTGCAATGTCTTTACCAAAGATTAAATCCATAGGAGAATTTGGCAAGTATCCCAAATAAGCTTCAAATGGAGATACTTGTGTGGATGAATTCTTGTAACGATTGTAGTTATGCTGGATGTAATGAAAATGGTCATCCCAAAGTTTAGGTTGCTTACCACAATATCCTCGAAGGAGATGCACTATTGTTCTGTTCACTACTTCTGTATGGCCGTTAGTTTGTGGATGAAATGTGGTGCTCTTCTTCAACTTTGTGTCCATGAGTTCCCATAAACTTGACCAAAACTTCTTGACAAATCGAGAATCTCGACTAGAAATAATAGAAGTGGGTAACCCAAAGTGAACCCATACATTTTCAAGAACATCTCTGTGGTCTGTTCAACTGTAACCTATTTCTCACATGGCATCAACACACATTTTTCTGAAACGATCTACAACAACATATATATAATCATTACTTTTCCTAGACATTAGTAGTCCCCCAACAAAATCCATATAAATAATTTCCCAAGGACTAGAAGGAATAGGAAGTGGGGTGTACAAACCCAATTTCATATTGCTTGGCTTGCTAGTAGCACACATGGAACATCCTCTCACATATCTTGAAAAAATTTCATTCATGTGAGGCCAATAACAATACCTATGTATTTGAGCAACTATTTTGCCTACACCAAAGTGGCTAGCTATAGAAAAAGTGTGGGCTTCCCTTATGACATTTATTCTTTCATCTTGTGGAACACATAAGTTTCCAAGATGATACAACAACTTGTTGTGAACATGATAATATAACCCTTCAACATGATTTCCTTGACTCAAAGTTGCATAAACATCTTTAAAATATTCATCTTGAGCATACTATTCAATATAACTTTCATGCATGGTTGAGTTATGCTTAAGAATGACAGATGCATGAATAATAGGCCTTGATAACATGTCTACAACTTTGTTGTATATACCTTTCTTATACCCGATTACCAATTGAAATTGCTATAGGAATCCCATCCACCTGAAATGTCTAGCTTGTTGTAGCTTGGTTTGTGTTTGTAAATATTGAAAAGGTTAATGGTTAGTATGAATAATCGTTTCTTTACCCATTAAATAATGCTTCCATTTCTTCACGATTTGTACCAAAGCATACAACTCTTTATCATAAGTTGGATAGTTAATTACTGCATTGGTAAATGTTTCAGAATGTTAATACATTGGCTTACCATGCTGCATCAAAACTACTCCCGTAACATATTCACTTACATCGGTTTGAATTTAAAATGGTTGTTTAAGATTTGGAAGTGCTAGAACTGGTGTTGTACTGATTTTCTCTTTTAAAGTGTCGAAAGGTTTCTGCTGATTTCCTCCCCACTAAAATACATGTTTCACACTTGTCAAAGCATTTAATGGTGCTGCAATGAGTGATAAGTTAGCGACACATTTTCTGTAGTATTGGGATGCTCCCAAAAATTTCCTAACTTCTGTTACATTGTTGGGTTTAGGCTAATTCACAATAACATCAACTTTTGAGGGATCAATCTTCAATTCACCCCCTCCTACAATATGACCCAAATAAACCAAAGAGGTTTTCACAAATTCACATCTAGACATCTTAAAATTCAACTTATCTTTTTTCAAGACATCTAAAACTTCTTTCACATGCTTGACATGTTCTTCACGAGTCTTACTAAAAATTAGAATATCATCTAAGTAGACTATGACAAAATCATAAAGGAATGATCACAACACATCATTCATAACTCTCATGAATGTTGAAGGTGCATTTCAAAGCCCAAACGATACAACTAACCATTCAAGCAAACCTTTCTTTGTCTTGAAAGAAATTTTCCCAATATCATCTTCAACAATCCTTATTTGATGATAATCGATTCTCAAATCTAACTTAGTAAATTAAACAACTTACTTTAACTGATCTAGCAAATCATCAAGGCGAGGAAGAAGATAATGATTCTTTACCGTGATCTTGTTCAAAGCTCGGAAATCCACACACATGCGCCATGTACATCTTTTTTTGGAACCAAGACAATAGGATACCCACAAGGAGATGTGTTAGGCCCGATAACCCCTTTTTGAAGCAACTTTTGAATTTGGTTTTTGATCTTTGCATTCTCCAAAACTGACATTCTATACATGCCAATATTTGGAAGTGTTGCATCCTGCTGCAAGTGAATCTCATGTTGGATTCCTCTTTTAGGAGGAAACCATTCAAGTTCTTGAAACATCTTGTAATAAGTGTTAACAACTTCAACGAATTCATGGTTGAGTTTAGAATCACATCCTGTGAAAGCTTCAGATTTGACAATATCTTTAGCTTTAATCATCAACAACACAAAATTCTTCCTAACATTCACAAGCCTTTTTATCTGACCAACACTAATAAGAGATAAGTTCATCTTATTGCGATGTGCTCTAAAAATATACTCAACTCCAACTTTAAAAAGATGATATTTGTTCTCATGAAGATATAATATGGCTTTTCAGTCATACAAATAGGGACTCCTTAAAACAATCCTGCAAATATCAAGTGGTACAACATCAAGCTCTACCTCATCTATAAAATTAGCAGTGATGGCAAATTTAAGTTTACACTTTCTTGTCACTTGTAATTTGGAATCATTACATACCCAACCCAAAAGGGTAAGGTTTAGTATGAGGTGTAGTTTCTAGATTAAGTTTCTTGACAATTGCTTCAGAGATAAGATTGGCTTGGGATCCACTATCAAACAATGTATCAACTTTTGTATGTTTTGTAATGACCCTAATATGAAAAATCTCACTTCTTTCTTTATTATTTTGAGATTCTATAGGCTTACTAGAAGAACTAGTACTTGCATTATAAGTTATACCTTTCATTCCCATGGTTGTGATTTTGGTTTCATCACCTGAATTAGATCCTAGATATTGTTGAGTTGTAGCAACAATATTTTGTTTCCCCTTGTTATTGAACTTCTTTGGTCTATTTTATGGATGTAATTTCCAATAATAGTATTCATCATGGCCTTCTTTTTAACAATGTTTACTAGTAAGTTTATCTCCCTCTTTCTTGATTGTAGCATCATTTTTGCCTTTGCCTTAAACTTCCCCTTTCCTTTGTCTGTAGATTTTGAAGGTTTCTTGCTAGTCTCTTGAGGAACATTCTTACCTCTTGATTCTAAATGAGTTGCTTGAACACATATTTCATCTAGATTGGTGGGATTAAACATAAGTATAGTATGTCTCAAATAACTAGTTTATGTCTTATGGGTAGGAGGTTTACATTGATGAACGATCACAGTGGGTTGAGGTATTTGTTTAACTAGCTGAATCTAAATGGCAGACAAGCTAGTATAGTATGTCTCATGTAAAGTTTTGCAAGATAGTTTATGTCTTATGGGCAATGGATTGAAATCACAAAAACACATAAACTAAGTTAATGTTTGTAGAATTTAATAGCGAAAATGGACAATAAGCAGCATCACAAAACAACAATTTGATGACATAGTTCACCCCTCCTGGGCTACATCTCTGGGTCCAGTGTTGGCACTTTAAATTATATGCTCAAATGTGTAATTACATCAACATAAAATGCTCAAATTGAAAAAATAACAATGCCATTGTGTCCAGAACACCAAAAAACCCCAATCTAGGCTATTCTTGGGCTCAAAAAGGCTGAAAAATGGCCAAGTTAGGCCTCCTTCCTCATTTCCCTGCTAACCGTTCTACAAAATCAATCTTCTATATAAACTGGCAATGAAATTAGAGTTTCGTGGCCTCATATGGAAATAATTTCGTGCAGGTTCAACCACAAATTCGTTGGTTATGATGCAATCTTTCAGACCATTAGGGAGATAACACGCCCCTTTTTGTCTGCCCCGGGTTGGTCATATGGCGTCAATATGATCGGGGAGAATGGGCTAGAGGCCACACACCTCTCCCCTCTTCGCTTTGCGCTTGGTCACATGATATACCATATAACTCGGGGCTGGGTTGGTCAGGCGAGCCCGCCGGTCCACCCCTCCCCCCCCAATGGCACCATCGCAACACAGTAAATATAACCATGACATATAGTTATAACAAGTGGTATCGTGGCATAATGGTAGGGTGTTCAATTGTGCGTTGTGAGGTCACAGGGTCGAACCCTGCGAAGGTCCATTGGTCCAACAAACTAAATTTTAACCAATGAACTAGAGTCACTCGGTGCCTTTGTATAGGGCCACGTGGTGGCATGTAATTGGCCCAACGACAAACTCAAATACCAATAACAACTTACCACTTGTCTTGACGGGATTGGCACAGGATTGGCTCGTCTGACTACCGTACCTACCAATCATCCTGCTGACATTAGTTACACGTCAATGTATGGTCTGCCCAATCAACCCTGCAAGTTGAATTTTTAGTTGTTTGTCAAAAACTTCAGAACACGATAAATTTCTCATATGGTGTCGGATTGAGGCGATTCAAGCGTCGTTGGAATCAAAACGACGAGATCTACGATTTGGCATTGAGTTCAAGAGATTTTGAGCACTTTCATTTTTAAGAATATTTTTGATCCCTTGGATCAGGTATTTCCTTTTTGTCTTTTTTCATCATGTTATTGGAGTTTACCACTTTAGAGGGTTTCCCATGGATACCTCTAAGTTTAATTCTCTTTCCTTTCTTTTCGAGGAAATTATCATGAAAAGATATTGAAAATTAAGGGTCAGTTTTCCCAATGATTGTAGCCACTAGACCCCTGATACAACATCAACACCACCCATTTGCATTAGAATCATGGGACTATCCAATAAATACTCCCCCATATTTAGCTGAATATTATGGCACTTCCCTGAACAATTTATGGTACCTCCATCTACACTCGTTACTTAAAATCCTATTGCTCGAAAAACAAAGAAGTTGAGAAGTTTTCCCAATTTGAATTGATGTAGTTATGGATACTACCTGAATCAATCAATAATGTTACTTTTTCCTTTTTTACATATCCTTCAATATTAAGTGTTTGTGGAGTACTAATTCTAGCTAACGCATGACAAAATATTGTTGGAATAGTCTCTTCTAGTTGGAGATCTTGTGACGGTTCCACTTCTTGATCTCATTCATCTTCATAGTCTATATAAATATTTTTTTACCATTGCATTTATGCCATTTACTATACATGCTGTCACAGTTGGAACATAGTCCCTTTGCTCTTCTTTTAACCATTTGTTGAGGTGTCAACTTTGCTTATTCAAGTGAGGGAGCATGATTTTCTCTATAGTTATTAGTGACCAATTTTTAGCTTAGCCTAAACAGGTGACAATTTCAGATAGAAAAGAACGATTGTTTCAAGCATGATTTTAACGAAATCCAATAGAAATTTTTGGAAATTCAGGTTACAACTATCAAATTTATGAATTTAAGGCGCTCTAAGGGTTCTTGAGGGTGTTGAATCCATTTCCACCATTAAAAAAAAGATTTAAAGACTCTTGGTTTCAAATTTTTTTGAAAAAAAACTCATAATTCCAATCAGAAAACCATCGTTGGGGAAAAATTATCACCTGCCTAGACAAGTCCCCAAGTTTCTAGTAGCCATATTTTTAATTTCAACTTTCCTTGCTAGAATGAAAGCATGCTCCTGTGATTTAGGTTTAAAGAGACACACATATATTGGGCGTTTTCCTTTAAAGTTCCCATGAATAGGTTGAACAAATTATCCCATGAAATGTTCTTTACCGTGAGACTCGACTTTGGAATTGTTAAATGTGTTCTATAACTAGATCTTTTTGTCGAACATTTTCTAATTGACTACAAAATGTTTTGCTCTTAATATCCAAACAATGTGCTATTAATTCCTTTGTAAAAATGTACCAAGATACAACGAAATCATTTTTCCTTTCACAAAGCCATTACTACCATACATGTTGATCTTGTTGTAAAAGCATGGATGCAATATTTACCTTTTGTAA
This sequence comes from Pinus tabuliformis, assembly GCA_031772625.1. Taxonomy (NCBI): domain Eukaryota; kingdom Viridiplantae; phylum Streptophyta; class Pinopsida; order Pinales; family Pinaceae; genus Pinus; species Pinus tabuliformis. Next base: position 910,941,037 of record CM062818.1, on the reverse strand, counting down.
GTTTGCCACTTGGTGTAGATCAAAGTATTGCTCTATTTGTAATATCCATGTTATAGGATCATTGCCATCAAAGTTCCTTATATCAATCTTTAAAATGTAGTAGATCCTTTGTGCTAAATTGAAGCTCCAATGATGTGTATCTTGGATTGAAAAGTCACAATTATGGTTATGTGATTCAATCTTTGTGCTCTCCAATTATGATAAAATACTCTCCGTATGTGATTGAGTCTCAACACCATGCTCCTGCTTATGTCCATGATTTCCTTGGATCTCCATATCCCTTTCAAGAAGATTTTGTAATAGCATGGTTTTTATTTTTTAATTTCTTTCTTATTTCCAATCATGGATTTTTGTATTTCTATCTTGTTTTCATCAACTGATCCCATAAACAACGACGATTCAACCCTCATATTATCATTTATTTTCTTAACCTAACCTTTCAATGTGATAATTAGTACTTGAAATCTTATATTTCTTCATGAGTCATGAATTATCCTTCTAAAGGTTTAATCAGTGTAGGGGATTTTCAATCTTTCTTTGGAGCCATGTGAGAAAATAATAATAATACTCCTCTTTTTCGCAAATTCCAATCACTCAAAAAAATGGTTCTTTTAATTAAAAGTTATGCCACTTGTAAGTTGTGTACCTTTAAAATCTTAATTTAGATATTATCTAGATGGATGACCTTTGCCTTGATATATATATGATATTTGAGCCCTTCTAAATTTGACAATTTGTCATGTAATACTATGGTATGTCTTCTCTAAACTCCTTAACTTGGACCAAAATTTGATATGCCAAGTGAAAGTTATGGTAACTTTCCCAAAGGTTATTGATTTTTTGGCTTCTTACCAAGATCAAACCTGTATAGCATGCCACATGTCCAATAATTTGTATATGATTATGAAATTTTTACTTGATTCACTTCAATATGTCTCCTCATATTTCTAAAAGTTTATGTTGAAAATAGCAACAAGAAATGTTAAAAATAACATCAAGAAAAATCCTAATTTAATTGGTCCTTGAATTAAATTGTAATTCTAATTCTCATAGCAACTTGTAAAAGTTAACTAAGTTAATTTGACTTAGTTTTCTCAATTAATTCGAGTCGGGAGCCTATCTAGAGTCATGTAGAATGGTTCCTAAATTTTAGGGTTCCGGGTTGAGTTCTTTTGAGTTGTAATTATTTAATTCAGTTTAACTAAGTTAAATTCAGTTAAACTAGTTCCAAATGATGGAGGAATTAGTGGGAGATCCAGTAGTGAGGTGTAACCAACACTGCTCAACCAGTAAACTTGATATTTACTCAAAATAAACTCATGCATGTCAGATCAAAGAAAGACCCAGTTGAGATTGGAGTTCAGGGACAACGTACTATCAGTTGTAAAATCATCTAAATTAAACAGATGGTGCATGCAGTTAGAAGAAGGCCTAAAATAAATCATTATGTTAGGTCCCTATAATACTAGTGATTCCCCCATTACTATTGTCATTGTAGCCCTTATTGTTATTGTTGTGCCCCTGTTGTCCCCATATTTTTATTATTGTGCCCTTATATTATTATTGTTATGTCGGCTTTGATTATATTGTGACCCCTTAGACTCCTATATATAGAAAGGAGGTTTCATCATTTGTATCATCAAATAATTGTTCATTTGTGTATTGTAAAGGAGGTTTCCCCCTCGAAGAGGTTGATTTTGAAGTCATTGATCTTTCCTTTCTTCTATTTTGTAAGTTGGTTACATAACATTTGGTATCAGAGGCTTGAATTCTAGGGTTTCGCTGCTCCAAATAGGTCATCATGGAATTTTCGCTATAAATTTGTTTCTACTACGTTTTAGAAGCTGAAATTAAAACCCATTTGAGCCAAAATCTTGATGAACGTCAGGTCCTAATTTCATATATTTTATATCTATATTTGCGGAGATAGGATCCAAAGAAGTCAGGGTTTTTTCAGGCTCCTGAATTATATCTCAAACAGGTGACCCAGGGAAAATCGACATAAATTTCTCTCTGAGCATCACAATGAAATTTCGTAAGAATTTACAGAAAGAGGATGGCCTATTGTTTTATGTGTATAAGTTTTAGGTCCTAAGTTCGAAACAGTGACACATGGAACTTTGTACAATTTTGCTCTACCGAACCAATCTATTATTAGGTCATTGTGGGAGATTTGGCATAACTCTTCCTTGGAGAATCCAATATTGATCGGACTGGTGGGGTTGGAAAGAGGACTCAGATTTCTATCGCAGGACACAATTTCAGACCTTGGAGATTCAAAATTATAGAGTTACAATAGATTCAATATTGAGATCCTACAAAGTGAAAAAGGGTGTGTAGCTTTTTTAAAATTTTGCATAAGTTTGGTTTGAAAAAATAGTTTAAAGGAATTCAAAGGGAATAGTGAAGCATAATTATCATTAATTGATGCCGTGAAGAAATAAAATGGAAACACCTAGAAAGCAACCTGAAAGCTCTAGCATGACTCATGAAAAAAAAGAAGAAATGCAACATGATATATCAAAATTATGAGACTGAGTGCAACAAAATTCACTCTCACAAAAAGTAACAGAAGCTAAGATGTATGGTTTAAATAAAGGCATGGAAGCTAAGATGGATGGCATGGAAGATAAGATGGATGGTTTAAATAAAGGTGTGGACGCTAAAATGAATAGTTTAAAGAAAGACGCGGAATCTAAGATGAATGACGTGGAAGCTAAGATGAATGATGTGGAAGCTAAGATGGATGGCATGGAAGATAAGATGGATGGTTTAAATAAAGGTGTGGACGCTAAAATGAATAGTTTAAAGAAAGACACGGAATCTAAGATGAATGACGTGGAAGCTAAGATGAATGATGTGGAAGCTAAGATGGATGGTATAGAAGAAAAATTTTAACGCAACAAGGAAGATTTGAAGACAGATTTGACAAAGTTCTTACAAGAAATGTTTACTAATGATGAAAGGGTAGTAAAGGAAACTCATGAAGAGAATAAAAGAAATGTTAATCATGATTTCATAGACTTTAACATTGGATTGAAGACCCACCATGTTCCAAAGATCGATCTGAGGAAGTTTGATGGCAAGGATCCTGTAACATGGATACTATAGATGGAGCAATATTTCGATCTCCATAATGTGCAAAACACACAAATGGTATGCATTGCAACTTTATATTTGGAACCAAATCAGTTTGTATGGTATTGATGGCTTTTCTCTCGTAAACAAATTGTCACTTGGGAAATTTTTACGAAAGAAATGATAGCACATTATGAGGATACGAAAAACAACATTTTTTTTAGCCAATTGATAAATCTCAAGCAAAAGGGTTCAATGATGAAGCACATTGAGGACTTCCAAAAATTGAATATAAGGGTAAAAGATATTCCAGAGGAGCATAGGATTGATGTGTTCATAGGGACTTTAAAGGATAACATCCAACATGAGGTTCGCCTTTGGGAACCTGATTCATTGGAGAAGGAATTCTGGTTGACAAGAAAAATGGAAAGCAAAATTATGGCAACAAGGAAGCCTACCACTCACAACTATAAAGATGGAAGTTTTGTTGCCCCTAGTCTTCCACAACCTACAAGGTTGACACCAAAACAATTGGAAGAAAAAAGAGAAAAAGGGCTTTGTTATAGTTGTGCTAGAAAATACACTAAAGGTCATAAGTGTACTTATAAGAAATTATTTTACATAGATTGTGAAGAGGAGGATTAGAAGGAAGAAGAAACATCAAAAGAAGAGGATATACACCAGGAAGAAACCCTAGAGAAAGAAGAAATGAACCCGACCATATCTTGTAGGAATCTACAGGGTAAGTTCCTCAGACAGAACACCAAAGGACACCGCTTACAAACAGATCACAGATCAATACACCAGTATTTTTGACGTGGTTAAAACCCTCAAAGAGGGAAACAGTCCACGGCCTGAGCCAACACGGCCACTTCAGGCAATTTATTAATAAAAGAATGAAAATTTACATAAGCTTCTCTCATGGACGGTTAACCTACAAATGACCCTCCATGCTCTTTAAATAGAGATCATGGACCAATCGGGTGTTAAGCCATGGATCAAGTGTCGGTAATACCGAGGAGAGAATGAACCGTCGGATCACTACATATCGTGACTGTCGGATTGTAAGTTACAAAATGTACATAGTAAAGAAACACACTTTACCTAACTCTATACTAGACCAAGTTATACTCAACTATTTCCTATGTGTCGGAATATCCTAACATCCCCCCTTAAGAACAACTTGGGATAGGATTGCAGGATTTACAAATATGACACAATAGGAGAAGGAAGGAGGCACTAGAACCTATCTCCCCTTAGTGACAACTTCCTGAAATCCAACCATAAATCGAAGTTTAGTGAACTTCGCCTCTGTGAGAGCCTTTGTAAAGATGTTTGCAACTTGATCATCTGTTGAACAATATTGCACTTCAAGAACATGGTCGTGGATGAGCTTTCTAATGAAGTGCATGTGCAGTTCAATGTGTTTGCTGCGCTGATGTTGGACTGGATCTTTGCATAGTTGATTGGAACTTTGATTATCACACCAAAGTGTAGTCGGATGTTGCTGCTGAAAGCCAAAATCTGACAGGATCTGACGAAGCCACAAGGCTTCCTTACTAGCTTCTACGACACCACGATACTCTGCTTCTGCTGAAGAAAGAGAAATGGCACCTTGTTTCTTGCAAGCCCATGTAATAGGTCCTGAACCAAGAGTGAACACATAACCTACAGTAGACTTCCGATCATCAGGGTCACTAGCCCAATCGGAATTAGTGAAACCAACCAATCGAGGAGCTGCTTCGGCACTGTAATGAATCCCAAACTGAACTGTACCTCGAACATAACGAAATATTCTTTTAGCTGCTTTCCAATGACTTTCATGTGGGTTTTCATAAACCGAGCAACAAGGCCAACAACAAAGGAAAGGTCAGGACGAGTATGGGTTAGATACAAAAGTTTTCCTACAAGTTGACGGTATAAGGTAGCATCAACTTCAGGAGAAGTACAAGTGACTGAAAGTTTGACTCCAAACTGAAAGGGAGAAGGGGCTGGCTTATAGTCTTCCATGTGAAAATGGCATAGAATATCACAGGCATACTTGGACTGGGAAAGGGAAATACCTTCCTTGGATTGCAAGACTTGAAGACCAAGAAAATAATGTAAGTGTCCTAAGTCCGTCATTTCAAACTTCCTTTTAAGGCTAGACTTCGCATGGTTTATAAGGTTGGGATCACTACCAGTCAGGATAAGATCATCAACATAAAGAACAAGGATGATAAGAGACTTGCCAACTTTCTTGGTGTAGAAAGTATTGTCAGAATGACACCTAGAAAAGCCATTTTCTAAAAGAAAGTTATCCATTTTGGCATACCAAGCTCGAGGAGCTTGCTTGAGACCATAAAGGGATTTCTTAAGCTGACATACAAGGCTGGAGTCTGTTTGTATAACACCAATAGGTTGTTCCATATAGATTTCTTCATGCAAGAAGGCAGATTTAACATCCATCTGATGGACTTCCCATTTGAAAGAGGCAGCAAAGGGAAAGAACAAGGCGGATAGAGTTCATTTTGGCAACAGGGGATAAGGTTTCAGTGTAGTCAATGCCTTCAACTTGTGAAAAACCCTTAGCAATAAGACGAGCTTTATGTTTATCAACTTTCCCATCTGGTCCATACTTGGTTCTGTAAACCCATTTGCATCTAACAAGTTTTCATCCCTTTGGTAGAGGAACAAGATCCCATGTATCATTTGCCAATAATGAATGATATTCTTCATTTGTAGCTGCTTCCCAATCTGGATGGCCTGAAGCTTCTACAAAGGTGTCAGGATCATAATTCACTGAAGCTTGAGCCAGTAAAGAAGAGGCTCTATCAAACTGAGAACGTGTACGTCGCTGATCTGTAGGATCACCGGCAAGATCACCTGTTACATCCCGAGTAGCACAGACCCATTTTGGAAGCTGAGGAGCTGAAGGAGGATCCTGAGAAGGTGTTTTCATCCTCGCTTTCATCATCTGAAGAAGAAATATTTCCAAAAGTAGAAGAGATAGGGAGAGGTGGCACATCCGCCGAACTAGGCTTGTAGGCCGATATATTTTCAGCAAACTTTACATCTCTTCTAATGATAACATTTTTGGACTTAAGTGGAATAAGTCTATATCCTTTGACATCTTCAGAATATCCAACAAAAATACATTTTTCACTCTTAGGTTCTAAAGCTTTATGTTTCTCATCTGGAATATGGGCCCATGCTTCACTTCCAAAAACACGAAAGTGACTTACATCTGGTTTAATTAAGCTCCATGCCTCTTTTGGAGTGATATTCTTTAAAACCTTAGTAGGAGTGCGATTTATTATGTAATTTGCATAGTCAATTGCTTCTGCCCAATAATTAAGACTAAGTCCTTTAGATTGAAGCATACAATTAGCCATTTCCTTTAAGGTGTGATTCTTCCTTTCAGCTACACCATTTTGTTGTGGAGTATATGGAACAGTATGTTGGATTTGAATTCCATTCTCAGTGCAAAAGTTGATGAATTTGTTGTTAACATATTCTCCGCCATTATCAGATCTTAGCTTAAGAATTTGATGTCAAGATTGTTTTTCAACAAAGACCTTAAAGGCCAAGGACATGTTAAATACTTCACTCTTGAGTTTTAAGAAGTATACGCAAGTGCGTCTGGAGAAATCATCAATGAAAGTTAAGAAATACTTGTAGCCAGAGAATGAAACAACTGGAAGTGGACCACATAAATCACTATGCACGAGCTGTAAAGGGGCTGAGGCGTGCCAAGAGGCACGTTTTTCAAAACTATCCCAATGATGTTTTCCGAGTACACATCCGAAAGAAGCATCATCTCTGCAAGATACCATTGGATGACCTGTCACCATATTTTCTTTACATAGATTCTGAAGGGAGCGATAGTTTAAGTGACCAAATCGCTCATGCCAAATTTTGCTCACTTCATCGTTATGAGCAATAAATACTGAGGGAAGATTTGATGACCCAAAGTTGTGAAACTTATACAACCTTGTAGAATCATCAGCAATGCCAGTAGCTAAAATCTATCTAGGATATCTTAGGTCCTTAATTACAACATTGTGAGGTGAAAATTCAACGATTTTACCTTCACCTGAATGAGTTATCTGATATACAGATAGAAGGTTGCAGGATAAGGTTGGAACACATAATACATCATTAAATTGACCATTGTCTATATGAACAGTTCCAGTCCCTACAACACTAAGAGATCTATCATCACCAACATATATATTTTTGGTGTTACAATCATTTAAAGAAGAAAACATGGCTTTGTTTTTGGCCATGTGATAAGAAGCTCCAGAATCAATGAGCCACTCATGAGAATGAGAAGAAGAAGATACATTTAGTGCATAGCCAGACCGAGATGCTTGACAACCCCATGCAAAAAGTGCCATTCCTGAAGATGAAGTTGAAGTTGAAGAGTGATCCAAATGGATATTATGCTTCTTCATTGCTGCTTCCAAGGCTTCCATCTTCTTAAAGCATTTGGATTCTAAGTGGCCATCTCGATTACAAAAGTTGCAATGTCTATCAGTCTTCTTCCCTTTGTTTTTATTTGTCTTATCATTTTGTTGAAATCATTTTTCATTTTGAGGCTGAAATTGCTTAGGACCCTTGTTTGGTTTAGGACCATTCCTTTTAGGATACAACTTCTTAGGATTCTTTGAATTTGGTTGCTACTGGGCAGCTAACGCTTTCTTAGAAGAGTTTCCAAGATTAAGAAGACCAAGGTGTAAGAGTTTTTCTTGTTCTCTTATTAAAGAATCACAAAAGGAATCAAAGGAAGGGAACTTGTAGGCTTGTCCTTGAGAAATGAAGGCTTCTCTTGTAGAATGGAAGGTGGAAACAAACACAGAATAGGCTGGTCCCAACTTAGTAAGAATGGAATAGATAAGGCTACTATCTTCTTTCTTAACCTTAACACCTTCCAAGAGAAGTCTAAGGGTCTTGAACTTGGACAAAAATTCTTCAATGCAAGAAAAATTATTGGGGTCCAATGTAAGCAACTCATTTTCGAGTTGATAGGCTTTAAGTTCATTTTTAATTCCAAAAACTTTAGTGACCTGTTTCATTGCTTCCTCAGGAGTATCAAGTTTTGCAATATGGAATCTAAGATATGGAGAAATAGACATCCCTATCAACCCTCGTGCTTGATCTTGCCTATTTTCCCATTTAGCTGCCTTATCTTCATCTTTCAGTTTGGTTTCTTGGCCTGAGGCTATCCTGTAGAGACCTTTACTTCTAAGTAAATCCACAATGTAGGACCACCATTGGAAGTAGTTTGTGCTGTCAAGAATAACTTGGCATGGAATTTCCATTTTAACAAAAACTAAAGCTATAGATGTTGAAACTAAGTGTTCCAATGGAAAGATCTTGAAAAATTAGGCTGGTTAAAAAAAAAACGGCTTCCGGATGAAGAAGTTATGGATTTTTGAAGAAAATTTGATGAAGATGCCGACGAAGTGTGGAAATGAAAAATCCGCCCCCACAAAATGAAGACTTGAACTCAAGACCTCTACTCTCATAAATTAGCTTTGGACCAAGTGAGCTAAACTAAAAGTTTGAGAGAGCGAGAGAGAGAGAGAGGGGGGGGGGGGTGGTTTTTTTTTTTAAGTCACTGAAGCTTTGGGTTGCGTGCTTGCTTTGAGAAAGCTCTTTTTCCCTAAAAAAAAAACACAAAACCCAACACGGACATACAAAAAAAACGAACCTTACAGCTCAAAGTTAGCTTTAGTTGGAAACTAAATATTTTCCTCAATGTTTATGATTTTCCGAGATCACACTAAGGCACAACAGAAAAGAGCATACGCATGAGAAAAATCCTTCCTTTCTGTTTCTCATTTTCCCAGATCGCACAGAGTCGTGAGGCAAAGAGCATACGCAGAAATGAAAGGTACAAATCCGGTAATAAAAAAAACAAAAAGCTAAATAAACCGAAACTGAAATAAACAGAGAGAAAATAACTGTAAACTGCAAATAAACACTGTATACCTCCAGATCTTAAAAATGGCGTAGCTAGGGCTACCGAAAACCTTTTCACGTGAAACGAAAGGGGTTCCTCACTGGAACAGATGCTTCCAACACAATAGAGCAGTCATCTCGGCCCGAAAGTAGTCAGAAACAGTAGATCTAGGAAATGACAGTCGGATGCAGTTCTACCGGCTTCAGATTTGGATCACCAACGGACGTAGCCCTCAAATAGCTCTGATACCATGTAGGAATCTATAGGGTAAGTTCCTCAGACAGAACACCAAAGGACACCACTCACAAATAGATCACAGATCAATACACCAGTGTTTTTGACGTGGTTAAAACCCTCAAAGAGGGAAACAGTCCACGGCCTGAGCCAACACAGCCACTTCAGGAAATTTATTAATAAAAGAATGAAAATTTACATAAGCTTCTCTCATGGATGGTTAACCTACAAATGACCCTCCATGCTCTTTAAATAGAGATCATTGACCAATCGGGTGTTAAGCCACGGGTCAAGTGTCGGTAATACCGAGGAGAGAATGAACTGTCGGATCACTACATATCATGACCGTCGGATTGTAAGTTACAAAATGTACATAGTAAAGAAACACACTTTACCTAACTCTATACTAGACCAAGTTATACTTAACTATTTCCTATGTGTCGGAATATCCTAACATATCTTGTAATGCATTGGCCGGAATTACCACTCCTCAAACTACCAAGATAAGAGGACATATCAAGAAGAAAAATGTAATAGTGTTGATTGATTCTGGTAGTACCCATAATTTTATTCAATGTAAGATAGCCAAGGAATTGAATTGCTTCCTATATCCAGCACCATAGTGTCAAGTGATGGTTGCAAGTGGAGGAACCATAAATTTCTCTAGAAAGTGCCATAATATCAAGCTATCCATGGGAGAATATGTATTGAATAGCCCAATGCTTTCCATTCCAATGGGAGTCCAATGGCTATAATCCTTGGGTACAATAGATTTTAATTTTCAAGAAATTTTCATGAATTTTTGTTCGGAAGGAAAGGAAGTTGAATTAAGGGGTATCACAAGGAAACCAGGAAAGTTAATCAGCTCTAATGGAATGACATGGCTTCTAAATAAAGAACAACAAGGCGTAATTGCACAATTATGTTCGCTAGAGGTTCCCACATCGAAATCATCTATTTCTCTAGATCTCCAAAAAGTCTTGGACAATCATTCTAAAGTATTTGAGACTCTCAAAGGCCTCCCACCTATTCATTATCATAAACATGCTATTCATTTGATTCCAGGAAGTGTTCCTCAAAACATCATGCCTTATAGATATCCCTATGCCAAAAAGAGTGAAATTGAACGTATGGTTGCAGAAATGCCGGAGGCTGGTATAATTCAATCTAGTCAAAGTTCTTTCTCTGCTCTAGTAGTATTACTGCACAAGAATGATGGATCATGGCGCATGTGTCCGGATTATAGGGAGCTCAACAAGATCACTATTACAGATAAATTTAGCATTCCTGTAATTAATGAATTATTAGATGAATTGCATGGATCAATTTACTTCACCAAGCTAGATCTTCGTTCAGGATATCATGAAATTAGAATGAAGATTGAAGACATTCCGAAAACAACAGTTAGAACTCATGAGGGTCATTATGAATTTTTGGTCATGCCTTTTGGCCTTACCAATGCACCTTCTACATTTCAAGGTTTGATGAATTCCATTTTCAAACCCTTCCATAGAAAATCTGTGCTAGCATTTTTTGATGATCTCCTAATGTACAACAAGTCTTGGAAGGATCATGTTCAACATGTTGACAGGGTGCTCTAACTATTGGAGGAGAAACAATTATATGAAAAAAGCTCCAAATGTTTCTTTGGAGTACAAGAGGTGGAATATCTGGGTCATATTGTATCTCATGAAGGTGTTAAGGTAGACTCTAGTTAAATTAAAGCCATTAAGGAATGGAAAATCCCCACATCCATAAAGCATCTGCGAGGATTTCTCGGGTTGACAGGGTATTATTGCAAGTTTGTTAAGAATGATGGGAGAATAACAACACCTCTAACAACATTATTGAAGAAATATGCATTTTCATGGACTCCAGAAGCAATGAAGGCCTTTGAACATCTTAAAGAGGCACCGTGCCAAGCACCAGTCTTAACTACGACGAACTTCACAAAAATCTTTATTGTGGAATGTGATTCCTCAGGAAATGGAATTGGTGTTGTTTTAATGCAAGAAGAAAGACCCATTGCTTTCAAAAGTTGTCCAATGAAAGGAAAGTATTTACAAAAAGCTATTTATGAGAAGGAAATGTTGGCAATATTACATGCACTTAAGAAATGACGACCCTACCTAATGGGAAGACACTTCAAGGTAAAAATAGATCATGATAGTCTTAAATACTTTTTAGAACAAATATTATCTTTAGAAGAGCAGAAAAAATGGGTCACAAAGATGTTGGGTTATGACTTTGAAATCATCTACAAAAAAGGGAAGCAAAATGTTGTGGCAGATGCACTCTCAAGAAAGGATGAGGATGTGGAAGCATTGCTTTGCGCCATTTCTATTATCCAACCAGATTGGATAAACGAAGCAAGGGGTGAATGAAAGAATGACGAAGAAGTGTGGGCACTCATTCAAAAGTTACAACAAGATCCCAGTACATCTAATAAATTTAGTTGGAAAAATGATTCGTTATGGTACAAAGATTGCTTATACATATGTAAGAATTCCCAACTCAAACAAAATATTCTTATGGAATTGCATACCTCTCCCTTAGGAGGGCACTCAGGATTTTAAAAACTTACCACATGGTTAATAAGGAATTTTTTTGGGATGGACTTAAATCGGATATTCAAAATTTTGTGGCGGAATGTTTGGTTTTCTTACAAAATAAAGTTGAAAAAATTAATACCCCAGGTCTATTACAACCTTTATCCATTCCAAGCCAAAGTTGGGAAGATGTTTCAATGGATTTTATCACAGGTTTACCCAAGTCAGAAGGAAAGAGCGTCATCATGGTGGTAGTTGACAGACTTACCAGTATGCACACTTTTGTGCATTATCTCGTTGATTTAAATCCAGTGCAATTTCTACTGCATTTATGGAAACAATTGAAAAGCTACATGGAAAACCAAATATTATTGTAAGTGACAGAGATCCCATTTTCACTGGAAATTTTTGGACAAAATTATTTTCTTGTCTTGGTACTCAGTTAGTTCTTAACTCATCTTATCATCCTCAATCTGATGGGAAAACTAAGAGAGTAAACAAATGTTTAGAAGGATAACTTCGTTGCTTTGTATCTGATAAACAAACACAAGGGGTCATATAGTTGCCTCTGGCTGAATGGTGGTATAACACTTCCTTCCATACTGCAACAAAAATGACCCCATTTATGGCACTTTATGGATATCATCCACGATCCATCACATCATATTTACAAGAAAATTCTAAGGTTCACGCAGTGGAAGATCACATCGAGCATCAACAACAAGTTCTCCAACTCTTAAAGAATAACCTCACTTTGGCACAGAATAGAATGAAACAACAGGTAGATCAACATCGCAGCGAAATAAGTTTTGATGTAGGTGACTTGTAATAGTTAACTAAGTTAATTTGGGTTAGTTGGTTTATTTAATTCGAGTTGAGAGTCTATATAGAGTCATGTAGAATGGTTCCTAAATTTTAGGGGCCCACGTTGAGTTCTTTTGAGTTGCAATTATTTAATTTAGTTAAACTAGTTCCAACTGATGGACAAATTAGTGGGAGATCTAGTAGTGGGGTGTAACCAGCACTGCTCAACCAGTAAACTGGAGATTCACTCACAATTAACTCATGCATGTCAGATCAGAGAAAGATCCAGTTGAGATTGGAGTTCAGGGACAATGTACTATTAGTTGTAAGATCATCTAAATTAAACATATGGTGCATGTAGTTAGAAGAAGGCCTAAAATAAATCATTCCTTAATTAGAGAACTCACTAATTTTAACCATTCGAATTGCCTTTAAAGGAGGAATGAAGGCACAAGTTTAGTCATTGTTTTGGTGAGCACAAGTTGGCGAGACCAAGCAATAGGAAGCACAAGTTTGTGCGTGGAGCTTGTGAGCGCAATGAAGTAGGAACTTGGCAGGCATCATATTTGGCTAAGTATTGGCTTGAGATGATTTGTGAAGCAGTGGGTGAGACTGTACTTGTGCAGAGATTGTTCACGTTGAACAAACATTGTATTTTCTTCTCATATCTTCTGATTAATTCAATATAGAGATAACATGGGTTTTTAGTTGTGGCTTTCCCTAGATAATTATTGTGTTATGTGTGATTGAATTCTTTCTCTTACATGCTTCGTGATTTCATCGTTTGTTTATTGTTTTTTCTGATGAGTAGAATAAATTCAAGTCTATTGTTTTAGCATATTATAATTAGTAGTTTGAATCTACAAGGAATTTTTACAGTTTCACAGTTTGAAATGTCCTAGAAAAAAATATAGCAAAAATTATAGGATTACTCTTTTGAAATTGATTATGGGACAATTCACAATTCCTAACTTCAATAAGGTATATCTTGGAAATTATAGCGAACCATGATATGGAATTTTTACCGAACGTACTTTGAGGCGTTTTCTCAATATGTTTATAGTTTCATGATCTAAGTCTTCACAGAAAGCAAATTATATCAAAAGTTCCAAGTTTATTCGTTTAAAATTAATTTCAGAAATATTCCCAAATCCTAAATTCAATAGGGTATATCTTCAAAATTACAATGAATGAGGATCTAAAATTTTAACTATACATATGTTGAGATGTCTTCTCGATTTGATTCAATTTTCATAGTTTGAAACATCCCAGAAAAATTTATAGCGAAAATTTTGAGATAACTCATTTGAAACAAATTTCAAGACCAATAAAAAACCCTAACTTCCACAACATATATCTCCAAAAGTATAGCAAACCAAAATCTAAAGTTTTAACTAGATGCCCCATGAGTTCTCTCCTCAATGTGCTTAATATTTCATTGTTTGAAGTGTCCAAATAAAAGTTACAATGCAAATGCCAAGATGACTCATTTGAAGCAACAAAACCCTATGATCATAAGTCTAATATCAAATGTTATAAATCCTATGCCTAATAAATGATAAGAAACCAATAATTACAATCCACTTCAAGGGGGGAACCTCCTTTTACAATGGATAAAATGTATAAGACAAGATTTTATTATCCCAAGGCTAGGTCTCCTTAGTATATATACATGAGCCAAATGATAAAATTTTAATGAAATGGTATGATGACATGTTCTAACCAACATAACGTTATAACAATAGAAATGTGACAACTCAATATCTAGGGTTTAATAAATGGTTTTAGGGTTAACAGGGGGGCTTATATAGGACTTAACACTCCATGCCTAGCTTTGTTATATAGCTTCCATGTTAAATTCCATTATCATAGTCCCAACTACAAAGTGACAAATGTACTAGGAATATTGTGTCCTCACAAAATAAGGAATGCAATGGAGTTCGTGCCATGCACCCCAATTACAATAAAAATAAAACCAAATTTGAAATTTAAAACAAATTAAGAAGATTAAAATTATGTGTGCTTGGAGAAACTAAGGCACTAAATTTCTTGGTCTTGATTGGAGGGAACTTTGGTTAGAACTTGGAGGATTTCAAACAAAATAGATTTCTATTGCAAAACAAATCATTTTCAAGGAATTTTTATAGATTTATATTGCAAAACAAATCATTTTCAAGGAATTTTATAACTTTTGGAAGCGAATTTCATACTAATTACCAACAACTTACTTTTAATGTGAAAAAATTCTTTAGAAATTTGTTCAAAATTCATGATTTCATTAAAGTACCACTAAATGCATCTAACCATGAAAATGTAGATAGATTTAGTGCCTTCATTCAATATTTATATCATTTTGCAAACAAGTTTCACTATATACTTATAAAAAGTATATACTTTTATCGTATCATTTTACAAATAAGTTTCCTTACATATTTTCTTTTTTCTTTTTGTAAGCTTAGGTGGGACCTTCTCATTTTCGAGTTTTTACATGTCCGTTATTCATCCCATTTCCAGGGAGGGTAGCACAAGAATCGAACCCGAGATCTCCGGTTCGGTGAGACTTCATTTCCACGGCCATTGCCACTTGAGCTACCCCATGCGGACAGTTTCCTTACATATTTTCAATACAACATTATAAATAAAATAAAATGTAATATTCTTTCAAAATTAACTCATTACTGAGACATTTTCAAGTAAGCAAAGGCACTTTCATTTATGAGATGGATATTTGATCTTTATATCATTCTATGGTCCTATTATAGAAAGAAAGAAAGAAAACTATTTTAACGTTCATGAGGCTAAAAATAGCCTACGGAATAGATTGCTTCTTCATCTGGTTGATGTACCCTTTTTTTTTTAAGCCTCACAATAAACGCTTCCAATTTCTCGATAAACCCCTCACTAAATAGATTATCCCAAGAGCTAGCTGCCAAAATGACTGCACAACTTTCCTTGTTGTCTTCGAAGGCCTTGTTAGTGTTAGTGTCTTCACACTACAATCAATGATCAAAATTTACTCTTTTGCATTTCATACTAGGAGTCCCATTCTGATGAGTTGCATTCCATTAGGTCATGGATCTACTGATGGTAGGGTTCATTTCATTTTTTTCCCTCATGACATATATCCGTTGACCTCCTTTTTCAGTCAATGATTTATACTTATTTTTAGTTTATTTGATCAATTAGGTCTTAGGTCTAAGGGTTCCATTTTCATTAGGTATTAGGGTTTTACCATGGTCAAATTTCAGTGACTATTGATTAATAATGGTCAGCAAACACATGAGGATGATAATAACGATAAAAAGTACTAATTTCTTAATTTGTAAGCCTAATAAAGTTCTCACGTCAAAAACTAGTTTTCAGGTGAAAACAGAGCATTTGTGTTTTATTGTTAAATTTCATGTAATTTTATTGATTTCATATGTAATAAATGGTTCCATGATTCTCCTGGTCACCTGGTGATATCGCCAAGTACGTGCCACTGCAAAAAGTCAAAGAAATTGAGCATCAGTTCACCTATCCAAGCAAAAGATCAAGCATCCAAAAAATAGAGTATTTGAAAAAGCACATAGACATTACAAAAGTGGGTTTTCACCATCAAATATTAAAAAATGAAAGTCATATAAAGCCATATCTCTTTGGATCATTTCATTATACTAATGTTGAGATTCAAATGCTAAAGGAGAGCAAAAAATGCGATTTCTAAGTGTCATTGAGCAAAGGTGTGCAATTGTTGCGTTTTTGGAGAAAATCAGACCAATGCTACACACCAGAGGCCGGCGCTACGCACCTGGGAGGTGTTGTGCACCTGGCAGCCATTCCCAGTGTAAATTTACACGGGTGCTACACACTTGGGAAGCGCTACACACCTTGGTGAGGCGCTACGCACCTGGCAGCCAAGCCTCCAAATCGCTTCAAATCGCTCCAAATTGCTAAATTCATCCAAGTTTACCTCTTTGCAAGTAAGTACCTCACTGTTTCTTGTTGAAAAAGGGTTTTTATAGCAAGTCTTGCTGATTTTCTCACTCATAAAGTCAAACCCTAGTGTTTTCACCAAACTGTCTCATAAAATTTAAAAGCTCACTCATTTATTGCTTTCCTATCTCATCCATTTGCTACTGTTCCCTAAACCCCATTCCCTCATATATTTTCCCCAAATACCATTCCTACATACATCCCTAAACCCTACAGTATCCCCAAACCCTACTCACTCCCATTTACTCTCACCTACTCATTCATAAAATCTCTTCATACTCATCTTTCATTCGTCCACTCTATCTCTTCATTCACGACAAGTGATCACAACAATAAAAACAATGGAAAGAGATAATGAATATGAGCTTGAAGAAGATACCCTTAGTGACAGTTTTAGGGAGAGAAACATATAGCATAGGAAGCCTCATAAAGGAGGAAGGGTTATCAGAGAGGAGCCCACTAGTTTGAGGGAGTTGCAAGCCTGCCCACTTGCCATTTCTTGCTTTAAACACCAGTCATGTTTTGGTTTTTGTGAAATGGTAGAAAGGGTTAAATTTCATCATGAGTTAGCAAGGTTGTTTGTGACACATTTGGACAACAATGAAGTATCCCTTGTTGGAATTACATTCACCTTATCACCAACTATCATTTCAGAGGCTACAGGTATTCCAAATGTGGGTGAAAAATGGAACAAAGGTCAAGATATTGACAGGGAGTACTATGAGCCTTACATCAAGGCTAGATAAAAAGACAAACTCAAGAGAGTGTTCCCCTTCAAGTTCTTGGAAGATAGGTTTGCTCCTTTGATGAAGATCATTATCAAGTACTTCACTTGTGAAGGTAGGTTCTCTCGATTGTATGCCTACCACATTAGACTGCTGATGCATTTCACTAGAGTAAGGATGATGAATATCCCTTACTTCATGTTCAGAAACATTGAGAAGATGGCACTTATTGTAAAGAAGAAACCATATCCCCAGCAGTTAACTAGCATCTACCACTACTCTTTGATTAAAATCATTGTTCTACATCAGTTGAACCTTCTTAACATGCCATGGGAGACTTTCATTTCTCATGAGATGTTCAAAGGCCCACAAATCTTTTCATCAGTGCATCATGAAGAAGGTGGACCTTCAGGACATGAAAAGGTCAAAGAGACTAAAACTGTTGGAGTGCTAGTGTTTGTGACATATGAGAGGGGCACTAGAAAATTTTTTGTAGCTGCTAGGCAAGTATTATCTCCACAGGGTGTGGAAGGGGTCTCGCCTTCATCATCAAGCTACAGGCAAATGCTATCTCCACAAGGAGTGGAAGGGGCTTTTCCTTCTTCTTCAACTAAACAGGTACAAGTTGAGTAGCAAAGCAAGGTCAAAGGTAAAGGCAAGAAAAATATGCATAAGAAGGATCTTAGTGATGGGCAGGAAAGAGATTTTGACCTTGTTGATCATGAGGAGACACAAGGAGTTGATGTCATTGACTTGGAAACTCAAGATCCAAAGACTGCCAAAGACATGATCACAAAAGAAGAAGAGGCTGAGACACAAGCTTTGTCAGACAACTTAGAGAGGGCTAAGTGGGTCATCAAATATTTAGAGGAAGAAAACAAACAATTGAGTGACAAGCAAGTCCTCACGGAGCTACAAATGATCAAATAAAACAGGAAAAAGGCCAAGAAGGAAAATGTCAAGTTGACTTCAATTGAACAAGAAATTGAGAATGATAGGGAAACTTGGCTTGAGAGGGTTAATATACACCTTGAGGGGCTGATTGAGAAGGCCAACAGAGACAAGAAGATACTTCGCCACATGGCCTACCACTACATGACTCGCAACAAGATCTGTAACATAAGAATGAGGAAGCTTAAAGCTAGGTTGAGGAAGGCCTTAAGGAGAAAAAAGGAGCAAGACAAGTTGAAAATATTGGTTGAAAGTCTCACTAGCTCATCAAAGCAACTAATGGTGGTGCCTTGTGCCAAATCTGGGCAAGTTTTGATAAATTTTTGCCATTTTCAAATTTTGAAATTTTGAACATAGAAAATTTCCCGCTTTTCACTGGATGACTTTTTGAAGAAATGGCTTATATATCTGGATTCAGAATGATGAGAACATCAAACCTAGAAAATCTCAACGATTTTGGAGCAAAACTAGGTCACCAAAAGGTAAAAAAACTACCAAAAAATGACATCTCTGCCTCTTTTTGGACACATAGAAGCAGCCTTGGGAGATTTCACTTTTGAAGGGGAAAATGACCTCCAAATGCAAAAATTCAAGATGTTCCAGAAACTATACAAGAAGACCTTTCTAATGAGATATCTTGGGCTCAATTTTTCCAAGGGGAAGGCCTCCAAAACCAGGTCTGAAGCGGCACTATGCACCAGGCCAGTGGCGCTGCGCAGAGAGCCAGTTTGCCCAAAAAATCTAGTTTTCGCCTAGTTTCTCTGCAAGTTGACTTTTTCTCTCTTCATGGATTTATTTATGATTGTAATTAATGCCATGGTATGTAAATGTAATTTTAAAATGATCTTAGGGGGTAGATTCATCAGTTTGAGTTGGTTTGGGGCTTAATGAATCAGTTTCCATGCTTACAGAGGCAAGCTGTTCCATTGCCTATATTCATTTTCCTTGTTTGGAAATGGTTGTAACAGTTCCGTATCTCTTGGATTCGACCTTTGATGGCTAGCATAAGTGGTTTTTATGTCTATATTATGTATTTTTTCAGTCATTAGCAAAGGTTGGACTCTCTTGGATGCTCTGAGCTACATTGTACACCTTTATCAGCAGTTTGGCAAGGAAATAAACCAGGATTTGCAGCTATTTTTATGGGATACTTGTGGAAAAGTGTTTTTGCATAGTTTCTTCTTCTATTATTAGTTTTTCTCATGTGTTATGTGTGCCACAATCTGATTCATTCTTCTAGCTAAATGATATCAAGATAGATAGGTAGAATACATTGGTTACAGTGCTTTGCCTTGGGAAATCATTTAGTTTTTAATGTTTTCTACTGTTTGAGAAGGACACATGATCTTTGAATGCCCTCCTCAGCTCCTCACCAGTCTTAGACCTACCATCTCACTCAATTTCAAGTGCTAAAACACCTACCTACCTCGCCCCATAGAACACCCTGCATTCCTGACTTGATTTCCCGGACCCAAAGCTGCCTGCTCCATTTGATCCAGCAACAAAACCAAAAAAATCAATCAAAAACCCTAGAGCTACTATACCTAACCTAAAATCCATATCTGATCCAGTAATCTTGACTGAGATTCGCAAGGAGAGAGCCCTCTCCCGACCTGGTAGGGCTAGCTACCAGGTTAAGCTTGGTTTGTGGTTATCCTAGGATTGCCTCCCTTCAGCCTGAGGTCAATCTAGGCTCTAACATAGTGGCGACCATACTGGGGAAGAAAGACAAATCACCCCAGTACTATTGAGAAGTTCTGAACTTTTGGATGATAAGTTTAGAATTCATTAGGCTGAAAAGTGGAAAGTTGTAAAGCAATATAAAAATCTTGAGAATTTTGAACACACTGGCTTCAAGAAGATACACCAAGTCTAATCCCGATCCTGATCCTCCTCCCATATTTGAAAATCCTAATCTCATTTCGAGGATACTCAGACAAGAAAGTTCACTAAGTCCAAGACCGGTTTTTAGATCTCATTCATGCCCTGTGGAGTGGCTATTCCTTGAAGATCTTCCTTTTGACGAATACTTTGGTCTCTCCCTGTTTAGAACCACATCTGATAGTGAGTTGCTGGACATAGTCCCGGATCCGAAATTCACCAAAGAACTTGAAATCGAAAGGGCCAAATTGCTAAGTAACCGAAATCTTCAAAACTCTCCTCAGTCATCCCTCACTACTGATCGAATTCCTGAACTCTCTGATTCGGCTTCAACATCTTTTGCCTCTCCATCATTTCCCCATATTTCAGAGAATCATCTGTCATCTCCATTTATACCTTCACTCCCTCATCAGCCTATCATTACCCCTCAAATACCCATCACTTCTGCTACATCAACAACTCTTGTTGTCATAAATCCTCCTCTTTCCCCAAGACCAATTTCAAATCTGCCTCGAGTCATGGCTGCCAGATATGCACCTCTCGTTTTGCCTCAAAATTTGGATGATATGCCCACTGATTACCAAAGTAAGATACCTTTGTTCGATGCCACTCAAAGTATCACAGTGCAACAACACATTGATAGGATGAATGACTTCTTTGATCTTCATGAGGTAGATGCCGAAAATGTGTCCATGAGATTATTTGTGCAGAGTTTTGGAGGCGAGGTTCGAAAGTGGTTCAAAGCATTACCAACAGGATCTATCAATACTTTGCCGGTTCTTCATAGACAATTCCTGGACCTGTTAGCCTCCTGCTGCAACAGGTTAATCATCTTTCATGATCGACAGTTTTACATGCCAAATATGTCGTGCTATGCATGCTGCAATGCTCCATATTTGCTACAGATGGCCAAAAAGTATCCACAAGAGTAGGCTAGTCTAA
The DNA here is from genome assembly GCA_031772625.1 of Pinus tabuliformis. Taxonomy (NCBI): domain Eukaryota; kingdom Viridiplantae; phylum Streptophyta; class Pinopsida; order Pinales; family Pinaceae; genus Pinus; species Pinus tabuliformis. The sequence goes on along the minus strand of CM062818.1, from coordinate 910,919,951 downwards.
GGGCCACTGCTGTGTTCCAATTTTGATTAAGCAATCCATTTTTGGGTTGAGGCAATTTTTTCAGTTGGAGGTACTCAGGCTGGAGTTCACTAACATCTTTTTTTCTCATCACCCTTATTATGTAACTCCCTATTAGTTTTTCCCTCCCCCTATTAAAATCATGTATATAATTCCCCCTATGTAAATACCCCTCCCTGGCATTATAGCCATACTTTCTACTAAGTCCGGGAAATCTTAGTCCATCTGGGACTGTTTTCAGCCCATCCGATTCATTGAGGAACTAGTTTGACATCTGGTCAGCTAGCAACCTCTCCCTTAACCCTAAAAACCCCCAAAAAAACCCACATTCCGCCCCTAACCCAAAGTTCCTGCGCATAAACATTAACCCGCACGTTTATTTAACCCCGCAAACCCGTTTTCCTAAGTCTATAACCCGCCGCGCATATTAAATTTGGAATATTCCTATGAATATTCCCGCCCGTTAACCCCATATCCCGTCGCGTCCGTCGCCAGCCGTCCGATCCACAGCCCCGCAGATCTACGGCTGGCGGGCATCCTTATCCCCGACGCGCCCGGCCTTTAACGTCCGGGAGTTCGGCGGTTTTGCCGCCGTACTCCTGCCACGTGTCAGGCGCCGGGTTGTGGCGGAGCCCCTCCCTCCGAAACCGCCATCCCCCATAAGCGGTGCGCCACATATCGCTTACCGCCCGGTGACGTCACCAGCCCACGTCACCCCTGTACAGTCACCCGCCTGCGCGGCCTCCTGCCACGTCACTGCCACGTGTCCCTCCATCGTACCTGCCATGTCATCGACCGTACGTGATGACGTCATGCTGACGTCATCCCGCCACGTCGCCATGCTGACGTCACCCGCCGTACAATGCTGACGTCATCAACACTTTTTTTGACGCATAGGCGCGAAAGTCGCACTTCGGAGCCCCGGAATCGAATTCGGAGTGCAAATCGCTCATCGCAGGATTTTTTGGGCCAAAATGGAGAATCTTCAGGGAATCTTTAAGGAATCTTCGCTCCATGCAGCCCCAGGAAGCCCGAAAAGGCGCAGAAATGATCAGTTTTCTTCACAGAGCATACCAAAATGATCAGAAGACAATTCCAGATGATACAGAGGCCGAACAACGGCCATTTACTGGTGATTAGACACGCAGCACAGCAGATCAGCAGCCCAGATTTTGTCAGAGAGTATCAGTGGAAGAAAGGACGCCAGAAAGAATCAGTCATGATTTTTTAGGGGCTCGAGGCACCTGAACATTGATGAAGCCCCCAGAAAATCAAATCGATAAGCATCAGCCCATCCTTGCTTTCAAATCACCGTCAAGGCATTTAAGGCACCAGGACAGCAAGAAAGCATAAACCCATACCCATTTATTGCAGAAAGCACTGCAGCAAGCCACCGAGGACAGCATCATTCATTCAGTTTTGACACATCGGCCCTGAGCACGGCCCGAGACATTCTTTGCATTTATTTCTAGATAGGATTAGTTCAAGTAGTCATTTTTATGACCTAATTAGGTCAAGATGTAATAAAGGAACTCTGCAGAGAGTTTTGCCCTATATATACCACCCTCTGTATAGTTTTAAGGGTTGGTCAATTGATAATTTTCACTAGAGACTCGCTGTGTATACCTGAATTTTTCTGTAATCAAAGATTGCTTAAAGCTTGGAGAGCGAACTGTCTGTTGTTGATGAATGTGTTGAAGAGTTGAAGATGGAATTCCTGCGCTGCGGCCTGAAGCAATAAGTGCCTCTTATCTTTGTTTATGTGTTTGCCATTATCTAAATAGCAGGAAAAAAGAATAGCCTAGAATTAGTTTAAATACTCTCTATGCTCAATTCCTGCTGTTTCTTGATGTTTTCTTCTGAATGAATTGGTTATGAACATTGAATTCCTTCTGGCTCATGTTTACCCCAGTTCACCTGTGCTGGCCAATTATCTAGGGATTCTTAACTGCTCCTAGGTAGCGCCTTGTTGTTTCCTCTGCTAATCTGTTGGAGAGATTCTTAACTGCCTCTCTTTCTTTAGCATTCTTGCCATCCCTTGAAACCTGAAAGTTGCTTCTGCTTCAGTTATCTTGCTCCATTTTCCCCTCACTGTTATTAAGGAAAGACAACAGCAGTTCCCCCTCCTCGACTCCACGCCCAATGGTTTGAAACATTCAGACTATACTCAGCCTCTCTATCTGAAAGTGTCAGTTTTCCCACCAAAACTCAATCAAAACCCTTGTGCATCATAACTAGCCTAAAATCACCCCCTTCAACAAAGCTAAATCATAAAGAGAGAGCCCTCTCTGACTGCAGGCAGGTTAGGGCCTGCAATCCAAAGTTGGTTTGTGGTTACCTTGGCCGTATCCCTTTAGGAGTCAAAAGGGACAACCTGAGTGATAACATAATGACGACTCCACTGGGGAAATGAATCATGTGTCTATTAGTGTGAATCCTCAATTTTGACCAGTTCGCCTTGTTTTCAGGAGAAAGTCTTCCTTTTCTTCAGGGTTTTTCATGTTCAGCTCTGATCTGTGACGGTGGACAGAGATCAGGCACTTTAAGGTTACATCATCCACCTGGTGACTCCACATCATCCTCATAATAAAGACTCCGCTGGAGAAATGAACCCGAAGGAATTATATAAGCAAATCAGGTTCTTGATTTGGATGATCATCCAAGAGACCATGTTCTTTCTCTTGCACCAAATTTTGCTATGCATATTGTACTTTAAAAGCGATTTTATGTTAGAGTTTTGTGTTTTTCCTTTGGAAAAGATTGTTGAAAAGCCTCCTTGCGCATCAGAGCAGCAACTTTCAAATGCTGTTGAAGATCATCATATAGTCAAGGAGGAACCAAAAATAGAGTCCAGTCTTCTAGTTCCTGTACATACTCCCGTGCCTCGTAAAGTTCCTGAAAGATATAAGCCGCTCATTTTGCCTCCTGTGCTTGGTCCCCTGCCGGCAAATCATCCTGAATATCTCCCTAGATTTGATGGAGAGAATGGCACTACTGCCCAGAAACATATCCATGCTTTTGAAGACTATCTTAATACATTTGAAGTGGAAGATGAAGATGTCAGTCTTAGACTATTTTCCCTTTCTTTGCAAAGCGAAGCTAGGACTTGGTTTAAAGCGTTGCCTGAGGCGAGCATCTCTAAGTTTCAGCAGTGTGCCAAGCTTTTCCTTGATAGATGGATGATCAGAGGTAATCTCTTCTTGCTGATCGAAGAATATAATCATTTAGAAAGGCATCCGGATGAATCTGTTCAGCAGTTTTCAGACAGATTCAATCAAGTTTATCAAGCCATGCCTCTAAATATAAGACCTCCCCTTGATCTAGCTCTATTGCAATATCCTAGAGCATTTGACACAGAAATGGAATTCTGTCTGAGAGAAAGATGCCCGTCCACCTTGAAACAGATGCAAGACATAGTTGTGGACGTGGAAGCAAATCTAAGAAGAAGGGAGGAACAACACAAAGCAGAGCAAGAAGAAAGATTTCATAGTGTGCTACAAAAGACAGAGGAAATGATGCAGTTGATCACAATGAAAGTAGAAAGTTCAGAGCACCAGAACAGATCTATTTCACAACAGGAAAGTAGTGACATTCACGAACAAACCTGCCACAAAACAAATGACATATTCATCCAGCCATACATGATGGAGCAGACTCCTGATATACTGTGTGAATATAATAGCTCCTCTTCTTGAAACTGTCTGCCCAAGGATGATCTATATGATGAGGATTATGAGCCTAATGACCAAATCAGCCTTGTAGAGGAATCAGATCCTATTTTGGCAGGAAGCAGTGTTCAGGTTCAGCAACCTGAACCTAATGATCAGCGTGCCCGTCTTAGCTATGAAGAAAAGGAGGAAAACGCAGAGTGTGCCGATTTCAGTGAAGGAACTTTACCCTTTTGTTTTGAATCTTTCCAATTTATCAAGGATAACTATCATGCTATATATGATCAAGCGTCACCACCTGTTGCTATTGACAGTCTGGAGATTAATCAAGATACTGTTCCAAAGGTATCGCCTCTAGTTCTGCAGCCCCAAAGAGCCATTGAATATCAGATTGAGGAGGACCCAGAAGCAGAAGCATATGACCAGATGATCCAAGTGGATCCCCTGCCTCTTTGTTTTCAGCCATCTGAATTATTCAAAAAATAAGAAAACCAGCAGCCCGCACAGATCAGTCAGGCCCTATTCGAGCCAGATTGTAATAAATTACAAGCACCTCTGCAAGTACCGAATGACCTATCCGCTGGCAGGCAGAATAATGAAAGAGATCAGTGCACATCGCCATCAACAGGCTGCAAGGCTCAGTATCGAGTTGTCAATGAGGCATGGTAGTGATCCTGAACCTTTGTACAGTTCTTTAATTCAGCCAAAAAATTGTATATATATGTTGCAGGATAGTTTTGTACAGTATTTAAACATCGCAAAGGAGGTCAGTAGCTTCCTGATCTTCTCAAAGATTGACAAAGCCATAACAAATTGCAAAATCTCAGTTGATGTCACTAGCAAGCATAAGCAGCAAAGCCCACTCATGTTATTATTACTTAAGTGGCTGCATTGGTTATTTCACTTCACCTAACAGCAAAGTAAGTGCTGGTTAGGGTAGGTAGGTAGGTAGGATCAATAAGGCAGCCAGCTAAGAGAAATTTGCAGAACACAGTAACAGGTTAATACAAGGCAGTTTGACCTGCTGTTCTTGACCTTTCACAAGGAAAAGCCATCCCCAAGTGGAGCCACTGTTAGCCTCCTGCTGCAGCAGGTTAATCATCTTTCATGATCGACAGTTTTACATGCCAAATATGTCGTGCTATGCATGCTGCAATGCTCCATATTTGCTACAGATGGCCAAAAAGTATCCACAAGAGTAGGCTGGTCTAAGGGCCACTGTTGTGTTCCAATTTTGATTAAGCAATCCATTTTTGGGTTGAGGCAGTTTTTTCAGTTGGAGGTACTCAGGCTGGAGTTCACTAACATCTTTTTTTCTCATCACCCTTATTATGTAACTCCCTATTAGTTTTTCCCTCCCCCTATTAAAATCATGTATATAATTCCCCCTATGTAAATACCCCTCCCTGGCATTATAGCCATACTTTCTACTAAGTCCGGGAAATCTCAGTCCATCTGGGACTGTTTTTAGCCCATCCGAGTCATTGAGGAACTAGTTTGACATCTGGTCAGCTAGCAACCTCTCCCTTAACCCTAAAAACCCCCAAAAAAACCCACATTCCGCCCCTAACCCAAAGTTCCTGCGCATAAACATTAACCCGCGCCTTTATTTAACCCCGCAAACCCGTTTTCCTAAGTCTATAACCCGCCGCGCATATTAAATTTGGAATATTCCTGTGAATATTCCCGCCCGTTAACCCCATATCCCGTCGCGTCCGCCGCCAGCCGTCCGATCCACAGCCCCGCAGATCTACGGCTGGCGGGCATCCTTATCCCCGACGCGCCCGGCCTTTAACGTCCGGGAGTTCGGCAGTTTTGCTGCCGTACTCCCGCCACGCGTCAGGCGCCGGGTTGTGGCGGAGCCCCTCCCTCTGAAACCGCCATCCCCCATAAGCGGTGCGCCACATATCGCTTACCGCCCGGTGACGTCACCAGCCCACGTCACCCCTGTACAGTCACCCGATCAGTCACCCGCCTGCGTGGCCTCCTGCCATGTCACTGCCAGGTGTCCTGCCACTGTACCTGCCACGTCATCGACCGTACGTGATGACGTCATCCCGCCATGTCGCCATGCTGACGTCACCCACCGTACAATGCTGACGTCATGAGCCCTTTTTTTGACGCAGAGGCGCGAAAGTCGCACTTCGGAGCCCCGGAATCGAATTCTGAGGCAGTTTTTGATGAGCGGCAGGATTTTTTGGGCCAAAATGGAGAATCTTTAGGGAATCTTTAAGGAATCTTCGCTCCATGCAACCCCAGGAAGCCCGAAAAAGGCACAAAAATGATCAGTTTTCTTCACAGAGCATACCACAATGATCAGAAGACAATTCCAGATGATACAGAGGCCAAACAACGGCCATTTACTGGTGATTAGACACGCAGCACAACAGATCAGCAGCCCAGATTTTGTCAGAGAGTATCAGTGGAAGAAAGGACGCCAGAAAGAATCAGTCATGATTTTTTAGGGGCTCGAGGCACCTGAACATTGATGAAGCCCCCAGAAATCAAATCGATAAGCATCAGCCCATCCTTGCTTTCAAATCACCGTCAAGACATTTAAGGCACCAGGGCAGCAAGAAAGCATAAACCCATACCCATTTATTGCAGAAAGCACTGCAGCAAGCCACCGAGGACAGCATCATTCATTCAGTTTTGACACATCGGCCCTGAGCACGGCCTGAGACATTCTTTGCATTTATTTCTAGATAGGATTAGGTCAAGTAGTCATTTTTATGACCTAATTAGGTCAAGATGTAATAAAGGAAATCTGCAGAGAGTTTTGCCCTATATATACCACCCTCTGTATAGTTTTAAGGGTTGGTCAATTGATAATTTTCACTAGAGACTCGCTGTGTATACCTGAATTTTTCTGTAATCAAAGATTGCTTAAAGCTTGGAGAGCGAACTGTCTGTTGTTGATGAATGTGTTGAAGAGTTGAAGATGGAATTCCTGCGCTGCGGCCTGAAGCATAAAGTGCCTCTTATCTTTGTTTATGTGTTTGCCATTATCTAAATAGCAGGAAAAAAGAATAGCCTAGAATTAGTTTAAATACTCTCTATGCTCAATTCCTGCTGTTTCTTGATGTTTTCTTCTGAATGAATTGGTTATGAACATTGAATTCCTTCTAGCTCATGTTTACCCCAGTTCACCTGTGCTGGCCAATTATCTAGGGATTCTTAACTGCTCCTAGGTAGCGCCTTGTTGTTTCCTCTGCTAATCTGTTGGAGAGATTCTTATCTGCCTCTCTTTCTTTAGCATTCTTTCCATCCCTTGAAACCTGAAAGTTGCTTCTGCTTCAGTTATCTTGCTCCATTTTCCCCTCACTGTTATTAAGGAAAGACAGCAACAGTTCCCCCTCCTTGACTCCACGCCCAATGGTTTGAAACATTCAGACTATACTCAGCCTCTCTACCTGAAAGTGTTAGTTTTCCCACCAAAACTCAATCAAACCCTTGTGCATCATAACTAGCCTAAAATCACCCCCTTCAACAAAGCTAAGTCATAAAGAGAGAGCCCTCTCTGACTGCAGGAAGGCTAGGGCCTGCAGTCCAAAGTTGGTTTGTGGTTACCTCGGCCGTATCCCTTTAGGAGTCAAAAGGGACAACCTGAGTGATAACAGGACCGATGGGAGGTAAAGAAAAATCCTCTCCAAATTCTATCTGAGTATGAAAATATCAAAAGGAATGTAGGTGAAAGTGTCCAAGATTACTGTGTAAGGTTCAATGCAATTTATAATGCTATTCCAACTGATATTAAACCACCGATGGGGTTAGCATTGATCAAATTTCCAGACGGCTTCGATGCTGATATGGCATATCAGTTGCGGGAGAGAGATCCTACCACACTTGAGGACATGCAGAAGAACGCAGTGAGTGTAGAGGCAAATCTGTTGGCCAAAAGAGAAAGGATGAAAACTGAAAAGAAGGTGACTATAAAGGAAGAAGCATCTTCCTTAGATGTTAAGGCAGATAATATTCTCCAGAAAATTGAGAAGATGTTTGATCGATTGACAATTGTAGACAAGCCTGAAACAACGATCAGAAATCCCAACTTTAGAGGACAGCAACAACCCCAATTCAGGATTAAACAAAGGGAGCAGAAGGCACAAGATCAGTCATCGCAGCAGCAGGTCAAAACTCCTTTGCAGCAAAACTATGTACATGGAATAGAGTCTGAGGATGATGATGATCTGGTGGTTGAGGCGAATCATTTCTTTACTGCTGATGGTTTGCCCATTTATCTCACGGAAGATGAAGAATATTCGGAGATCCCTGATGCTCAAAAGGATGAAGATTACATACTAGCAAATGAGGCAGTTTTGGAGGATGAGTCAGATGATTATCAGTGAGGATATATGAATGCATTGATAGCACAACAGAAACAATATTCATTGAGAAGCAGAGATGTACCAGTCAGTCCAGTTCAAAAGAGAAAGGAAGCACAACCCAAAAATGACTCCTCAAACATTCAGAAGAAAGGGAAGGAGCCTGTTGACCCGATTTCCAGCAAAGGATCATCTGCAAATGAGAATACTAATCAACGAAGTGCAGCAAAAGAAAAAGTTGAAAAGAAGGACCCCCCAGTCAAAGAGGTAGATAATTTTTCAGCTTTTAGTTTAGAAAATGAGATTGCTAAATTAAAAGTTTCAATTCCTTTGACTGAATTGATGAAGAACAACAGCTATAAACACCAAGTGTCCAAAATTTTGAACATAGATCCTTTATCTGATATGGTTAATGTAGAAGATGATCACCCTGAGCTCATTTTTGGCCCTGCCTTAGAAGGTCAGTCTGAGGATAGTGAAGTTCCTCCATTCTATATAAGCCTTAGATTGCACAAGTATGTCCTCCATAATGCCATGTTTGATTTTGGAGCTTCCCATAATCTGATGCCAAAAGCCATTATGGAGAAATTGGGCCTTGACATTACTCAAAAATATCATGACCTGTATTCTTTTGATTCGGGTAGAGTCCGTTGTATTGGTCTTATTAAAGACTTAGTGGTATATTTAGACCAAATCCTGGCAAATAATGTTCTCATGGATGTGGTTGTTGTGGACATTCCACCACGGTTTTGAATGCTTTTGCCCAGATCGTGGGGTGCAAAGCTTAAAGGGACTTTACAACTAGATTTCTCCTATGCTACCATTCCCGTGTTTGGCCAATTGAGAAAACTATACAAGGAGAAGAAAATGAAGTACATGATTACAAGCAAGGAGAAACCGCTTAATCATCCAATTAATGTTGTACATACAGATTTAGAGTCATTTGTATTATATTTAGATAGTGGTTTGAATGATGTTGATAGTCAATTAGTTGAAGTAGAAGATGTGCCAGAGATTTCAGAAAATTTTAGAGCGGTCCTTGACCAAGAAAGACAAAAAATTGCAAGTACCTCTGAGCAGTCCACATACCAGCAGCAGCAAAAAGGTAATGAACAACAACAAAATGAAGAGGTTAGTCAAAGTGAAAAAGAGAAGGAAACAAAATTTCAGCATTTAGAAGAAGAAGCAGGTCTATGGAGCATGGATTTTGATGGAGCCATGGGTAAGGATGGTGCCGGCATAGGGATTTGGATTCATAGCCCTATTTTCTAGCCAAATAAGGTCCCTAGTAATGTTAGAATTTGTTCATATAAATTGGCCTTTGACTATTCTAACAATGAAGCCGAATATGAAGTGCTGATTGCAGGTTTGAAAATTCTTAAAAAGTTGAATGCAAAAAGGATATCAGTCTATGGAGATTCGGAGCTGATAATCAAGCAAGTCAAGGGTGAATATCAAGCCAAACACCCGCAGATGAGAGCCTACCAAAATGCAGTTTTAGATATCTTAAGGATGTTTCCAAATTATACCTTGACAACAGTACCTCGTGCTCAAAATGTAATTGCAGATTCTCTTTCCACTGCTGCAAGTAATTTGAAGATTCCGATGAATTCAAACAACAAATTTGAGATCCATGTCAAGCACCACCCTGCTATTCCAGACAATTTAAGGTATTGGCAGGTGTTTTGGGATGATAAGGAGATCAATACCTTTTTGCAAAATGAAGGGAAATACAAGGATTCTTCCATAGATGTTGACTATGATACCAATGAATTGGAAATTGAGGTGAATCAGATGGAAATATTGCAGCTGAAGGATAACATTATCCCTAAAGGTCTCATACCTTTAGAAGAACTTTTTGATCAAGATGATGTGGCTAGAAAGCCAAGCTTGGTGCCTACAGACAAAGGTGTTGAGGATGTGAATCTTGGAACAGCAGATAAGCCCAAGTTTGTGAAATTGTCGAAGACATTGTCTCCTGAGGTAAAGTCTAAATATATTAGATTGTTGTTTGAATTTGCTGATGTGTTTGCTTGGGATTATTCAGATCTAAAGGTGTATAACAAAGACATAATTCAACACACTATTCCCATCAAGCCAAATCAAAAGCCGTTCCGACAGAAGTTGAGAAGAATCAATCCCAAGTTGTTGCCGTCCATTGAAAAAGAGGTAAACAGATTATACAAGGCTGGTATAATTGTCCCAATCAGATTTTCTGATTGGATTTCAAATCTTGTTCCTGTGAGAAAGAAGACTGGGGAGATCAGATTGTGTATCGATTTCCAGAATCTAAATAAAGTGTCATTAAAGGACAATTACCTGCTGCTGAAGATGGATCATATCCTCCAGAGAGTGGTTGGAGCATCGCACATGTCACTACTCGATGGATATTCAGGGTATAATAAAATTTTAGTACATAAGGATGACCGAGATAAGACTGCATTTACCACCCCTTGGGGAACTTTTCATTATGCTAAAATGCCATTTGGTTTGAAAAATGTTGGAGCTACATTTCAACGTGCAATGGACATCACGTTTGCCAATGAAAAGGATGTATTTCTGGTTGTATATTTAGATGATTTGACAGTGTTTTCAGGTTCAAATGATGAGCATCTTCACCATCTGAAGATTGTGTTTCAGTGATGTAGGAAATTTGGGATATCACTCAATCCGAAGAAAAGTATCTTCGCCATGGATGAAGGGAAGCTGCTTGGCCATATTATCTCAAAGGAAGGAATTCACATTGATCCTTCAAGGATAGAAGCAATTCAGCAGATAGATTTTCCCATGAACAAGAAAGAGATACAAGCTTTTAACGGTAAGATGAATTTCCTACGAAGATTTGTACCCAATCTAGCTGAGCATTTGAGAGAAATTACTAATATGTTAAAGAAGGACAGTGTGGTAAAATGGATGGAGGAAGCTATGAAATCATTTAATTTAGTAAAGTATGCTTTATCTACAACCCCGATTTTGATTAGTCCCGATTATGTACAAGACTTCATTTTATTCTCATTTACATCTGAGCATACCATGGCGGCAGTTTTAATGTAGAAGAGAAATCATCTAGAAAATCCCATTGCATTTTTCAGCAGGACCATTAGAGATGCTGCTTTACGGTACAACATAATTGAGAAATAGGCTCTTGCTCTTGTCAAAGCTTTGAAGGACTTTAGAGTGTATATTCTGCACTCTCACATCATAGCATACGTTCCTAACGCAACGGTTAAGGATGTGCTGGTACAAACCGATCTGGAAGGAAGGCGGGGAAAATGGATTGTAGTAATGCTAGAATACGATCTAGAGATCAAGCCTACAAAGCTGATCAAAGGACAAGGCCTGGCGAGGCTAATGGTGGAATCAAATTTGCATGCTTTAGATATAAATCTTATTGCAGCCATGTCTGAAGATGAAGAAGAAAGCTCCCTGATTCAAGTGTCTGAAATGTTCCTTTAGTCACCATGGTATTCAGATATTGTGTATGTACTTCAACACCTCTCACCACCTCCAGGGATGATAAAGAACAAAGGTAGATCTCTCAAACTTAAAGCTGCTAAATTCTGCATTTTGAATAATGTTCTTTATTGGAAGGATCCAAGAGGTGTTTTGCTGAACTGTTTAATTGAAGATGAAGCCCAGCAGGTGATGAGTGACTTTCACAAAGGTGATTGTGGTGGTCACTTGTTCTGGAAGACAAAAACAAACAAAATATTAAGAGCAGGTTATTACTGGCCAACCTTATTTTCAGATGTTTACAAAACAGTCATGAGCTGTCATGAATGTCAGGTCTTTCAGGGTAAAAGAAAATTGTTGCCTCTTCCTCTAAAACCGGTTGAAGTCAATGCACCCTTTCAGTAGTGGGGACTCGATTTTATCGAGGAAATCCATCCAACATCGTCGGCTCAGCACAAGTGGAGCCTAACAACAACCGACTATTTTACTGAGTGGATTGAAGCAATTACAACCAGACAGGCAACAAATGTGGTAATCATTCAATTTTTGGAATCAAATATTTTATCTCATTTTGGTTGTCCTAGTAAAATCATCACAGATAATGCAGCTGCATTCAAATCCAAGAAGATGATCAATTTTTGCAGCAAGTATAAGATTACCTTGGGTCATTCTACAACATATTATCCGCAAGGTAATGGTTTGGCTGAATCATCCAATAAGTCATTGGTGAACATCATCAAGAAGCTGCTGGAAACAAATAAGAAAGGCTGGCATAAAAAGTTAGTTAATGCCTTGTGGGCTGACAGGGTGAGCCAAAAGAAGTCCATAGGTATGTCTCCATTTGAAATAGTTTATGGCATTGACACAGTCTTTCCGACATCTCTTGCAGTTCCAGTTGTGAAACTTTTACAGGAGGTTGGCAGTGAGGAAGATGATTTTCAGCGAAGAATCAATCAAATGATCCATTTACAGCAGATAAGGGAGGAAGTTTTCCAAAACAATTTCAAATTACAGGAGAATATCAAAAAGATCTATGACTGGAAGAAAAAAGCAGATAAATTCCATCTTGAGGATGTAGTGTTACGGTGGGATGCTAGGAATGAAGATATAGGAAAACACGGTAGGTATGAAAACTTATGGAAGGGACCCTACAAGATTGCTGCATACAGAGGCCAAAATGCATTTCTGCTCAAAGAGATGGATGGACAAAATTGTTCAGGAGGACCAGTCAATGGTAGGCTCTTGAATCACTACTTCTTCTAAGGTGATTTCTGAAATCATGAAGTGATCATTGTATATACCATTTTCATTTCGTTGCAAGTGTTCAAAAGGTACACAGTCGTTTCAGCTTGGGGCCCGAGGTGAAGGTTATAAAGTTAAGTGATTTGTATCAGTTTGTGTGTTTGATTCAGTTTTTGAGTCTTGAGTCAGTTTTTATAGTGTCAATTTCAGTTTTTGAATTATCTTGACCATATTGCCCAATGGATGAGGCACTAGTCTACTTGTTCCCAGAGATCTATGGTTCTTGGCACCTCCAAGGAGCTACCATCCCCATTGGAGCCAATGTTAGTGTCAGTGTCTTCACACTACCATCAGTGATCAAAATTTACTCTTTTGCATTTCATACTAGGAGTCCCATTCTAATGAGTTTCATTCCATTAGGTCATGGATCTAATTATGGTAGGGTTCATTTCAGTTTTTTCCCTCATGACATATATCTGCTGACCTCCTTTTTCAGTCAATGATTTATACTTATTTTCAGTTTATTTCATCAATTAGGTCTTAGGTCTTAGGGTTTCAGTTTCATTAGGTATTAGGGTTTTACCATGGTCAAATTTCAGTGACTATTGATTAATAATGGTCAGCAGACACATGAGGATGATAATAATGATAAGAAAAGTACTAATTTCTTAATTTGTAAGCCTAATAAAATTCTCACCTCAAAAACAAAATTCTCACCTCAAAAACTGGTTTTGAGGTGAAAACAGAGCATTTGTATTTTATTGTTAAATTTCATGTAATTTTATTGATTTAATATGTAATAAATGGTTCCATTCTTCTCCTGGTCACCTGGTGATATCGCCAAGTACTTGCCACTGCAAAAATTCAAAGAAATTGAGCATCAGTTCACCTATCCAAGCAAAAGATCAAGCATCCAAAAAACAGAGTATTTGAAAAAGGACATAGACATTACAAAAGTGGGTTTTCACCATCAAATATTAAAAAATGAAAGTCATATAAAGCCATATCTCTTTGGATCATTTCATTATGCTAATGTTGAGATTCAAATGCTAAAGGAGAGCCAAAAACACGATTTCTAAGTGTCATTGAGCAAAGGTGTGCAATCACTGCGTTTTTGGAGAAAATCAGACTGGTGCTGCGCACTAGAGGCCGGCACTATGCACTTGGGAGGCGCTACGCACCTGGCATCCATTCCCAATGTAAATTTACACGGGCGCTACGCACCTGGGAAGCGCTACGCACATGGCAGCCAAGCCTCCAAATCACTTCAAATCGCTCCAAATTGCTAAACTCATGCAAGTTTACCTCTTTGCAAGTAAGTACCTCACTGTTTCTTGTTGAAAAAGGGTTTTTGTATCAAGTCTTGCTGATTCTCTCACTCATAAAGTCAAACCCTAGTGTTTTCACCAAACTGTCTCATAAAATTTAAAAGCTCACTCATTTATTGCTTTCCTATCTCATCCATTTGCTATTGTTCCCTAAACCCCATTCCCTTATATAAATTTCCTAAACACCATTCCCTCATATATTTTCCCCAAATCCCATTCCTACATACATCCCTAAACCCTACACTATCCCCAAACCCTACTCACTCCCTAAATCCCATTCACACTCCCATTCACTCTCACCTACTCATTCATAAAATCTCTTCATACTCATCTTTCATTCATCCACTCTATCTCTTCATTCACGACAAGTGATCACAACAATAAAAACAATGGAAAGAGATAATGAATATGAGCTTGAAGAAGATACCCTTAGTGATAGTTCTAGGGAGAGAAACATACAACACAGGAAGCCTCATAAAGGAGGAAGGGTTATTAGAGAGGAGCCCACTAGTTTGAGGGAGTTGCAAGCCTGACCACATGCCATTTCTTGCTTTAAACACCAGTCATGTTTTGGTTTTTGTGAAATGGTAGAAAGGGTTAAATTTCATCATGAGTTAGAAAATAAATTTCATCATGAGTTAGCAAGGTTGTTTGTGACACATTTGGACAACAATGAAATATACCTTGTTGGAATTACATTCACCTTATCACCAGCTATCATTTCAGAGGCTATAGGTATTCCAGATGTGGGTGAAAAATGGAACAAAGGTCAAGATATTGACAGGGAGTACTATGAGCCTTACATCAAGGCTAGATACAAAGACAAACTTAATAGAGTATTCCCCTTCAAGTTCTTGGAAGATAGGTTTGCTCCTTTGATGAAGATCATTATCAAGTACTTCACTTGTGAAGGTAGGTTCTCCCAGTTGTATGCCTACCACATTAGACTGCTGATGCATTTCACTAGAGTAAGGGTGATGAATATCCCTTACTTCATGTTCAGAAACATTGAGAAGATGACACTTATTGTAAAGAAGAAACCATATCCCCAACAGTTAACTAGCATCTACCACTACTCTTTGATTAAAATCATTGTTCCACATCAGCTGAACCTTCTTAACATGCCATGGGAGACTTTCATTTCTCATGAGATGTTCAAAGGTCCACAAATCTTTTCATCAATGCATCATGAAGAAGGTGGACCTTTAGGACATGAAAAGTTCAAAGAGACTGAAACTATTGGAGTGCTAGTGTTTGTGACATATGAGAGGGGCACTAGAAAATTTTTTTGCAGCTGTTAGGCGAGTATTATCTCCACAGGGTGTGGAAGGGGTCTGGCCTTCATCATCAGGCTATAAGCAAATGATATCTCCATAAGGAGTGGAAGGGGCTTTGCCTTCCTCTTCAGCTAAACAGGTATAGGTTGAGTAGCAAAGCAAGGGCAAAGTTAAAGGCAAGAAAAAGATGCATAAGAAGGATCTTAGTGATGGCATGAAAGAGATTTTGACCTTGTTGATCATGAGGAGACACAAGGAGTTGATGTCATTGACTTGGAAACTCAAGATCCAAAGACTGCCAAAGACATGATCATAAAAGAACAAGAGGCTGAGATACAAGATTTTTCAGACAACTTAGAGAGGGCTAAGTGGGTCATCAAATATTTAGAGCAAGAAAACAAACAATTGAGCGACAAGCAAGTCCTCATGGAGCTACAAATGATCACACAAAACAGGCAAAAGGCCAAGGAGACAAATGTCAAGTTGACTTCAATTGAACAAGTAATTGAGAATGATATGGAAACTTGGCTTGAGAGGGTTAATATAAACCTTGAGGGGCTGATTGAAAAGGCCAACAGAGACAAGAAGATGCTTTGCCACATGGCCTACCACTACATGACTTGCAACAAGATCTGTAACATAAGAATAAGGAAGCTTAAATCTAGGTTGAGGAAGGCCTTAAGGAGCAAAAATGAGAAAGACAAGTTGAAAATCTTGGCTGAAGCCTCACTAGCCCATCAAAGCAACTAATGGTGGTGCCTTGTGCTAAATCTAGGCAAGTTTTGATAAATTTTTGCCATTTTCAAAATTTGAAATTTTGAACACAGAAAATTGCCCTAGGTGCGTGCTGCGCTTTTCACTGGAGGACTTTTTGAAGAAATGGCTTATATATCTGGATTGAACATGATGAGATCATCAAACCTATAAAATCTCAGAAATTTTGGAGCAAAACTAGGTCACCAAAAGGTAAAAAAACTACCAAAAAATGACCTCTCTGCCTCTTTTTGGATACACAGAAACAACCTTGGGAGATTTCACTTTTTAAGGGGAAAATGAATTCCAAATGCAAAAATTCAAGATGTTCTAGAAACTAGATAGGAAGACCTTTCCAATGAGCTATCTTGGGCTCAATTTGGCCAAGGGGAAGGCCTCCAAAACCGGGTCAGAAGCGGCGCTATGCACTTGGCCAATGACGTTGCACACAGAGCCAGTTTGCCCAAAAAATCCAGTTTTCGCCTAGTTTCTCTGCAAGTTGACTTTTTCTCTCTTCATGGATGAATTTATGATTGTAATTAATGCCATGGTATGTAAATGTAATTTTGAAATGATCTTAGGGGGTAGATTCATCAGTTTGAGTTGGTTTGGGGGTTAATGAATCAGTTTCCATGCTTATAGAGGCAAGTTGTTCCACTGCCTATATTCCTGTTCCTTGTTTGGAAATGGTTGTAACAGTTCTTTATCTCTTGGATTCGACCCTTGATGGCTAGCATAGGTGGTTTGATTTCTATATTATGTATTTTTTCAGTCATTAGCAAAGGTTGGACTCTCTTGGATGCTCTGAGCTACATTGTACACCTTTATCAGCAGTTTGGCAAGGAAATAAACTAGGGTTTGCAGCTATTTTTATGGGATACTTGTGGAAAAGTGTTTTTGCATAGTTTCTTCTTCTGTTATTAGTTTTTCTCATGTGTTATGTGTGCCACAATCTGATTCATTCTTTTAGCTAAATGATATCAAAATAGATAGGTATTGGGAAATCATTTAGTTTTTAATGTTTTCTACTGTTTGAGAAGGACACATGATCTTTGCATGCCCTCCTCAGCTCCTCACCAGTGTTAGACCTACCATCTCACTCAATTTCAAGTGCTAAAACACCTACTTACCTCGCCGCATAAAACACCCTACATTCCTGACTTGATTTCCCGGACCCAAAGCTGCCTGCTCCATTTGAGCCAGCAACAAAACCAACAGAATCAATCAAAAACCCTAGAGCTACTATACCTAGCCTAAAATCCATATCTGATCCAGTCATCTTCTGAGATTCGCAAGGAGAGAGCCCTCTGCCGACCTGGTAGGGTTAGCTACCAGGTTAAGCTTGGTTTGTGGTTATCCTAGGATTGCCTCCCTTTAGCCTGAGGTCAATCTAGGCTCTAACAAGCCTCACATTTTAAAATGAAATGCTTTTCTGTTTCCATTTTTCCGGAAGAACAAAAAATATGTACTCTTTCCTCCCACACTTCTTTTGGCCTTTTCCAGTACCATGTTTCACAACATAGTTGATGAAAATTAATCTTCAACTAAGCAATAAAATTTTTAGCTCTCCAAAAAATATTAACCTATATATACACTTTTTATTAATAATTATAAATAAAATTAAACACTTCAATATAAATTGTCTAGGATTGGATATTTATTAGAGAGTACACCTTAACTACTTTGGGATTATCCAAACTCGGAAACGTTCATGTTTTGAAGCGAAATTCTTATAAAGCAAGAAAATATCATGAAGTCTCATGATTATAAAACGAATTTTCCATGCTTTCATAATTATAAATGACCATGCGTCCTGCTTGTTTTGTAGTGCAAGTGAAATGCATCTGAATATTTAAAGTACGATGGCAAATTTCAAATGGCCCATGATCCCATAGGGACCCACATTTAAAGGTTCGAACATAGGTTTTATTCGTTGCCTAACATTAAGTTTCAATGTAATGTCATGGAATAGTCTTTGCCCATTGAAGCAAGGGGAAGATGAATACAATTAATAGGCTTGGATGCATTGTCAAGGGTTCTCATGACAATGCAATGAAACAAATATCATGGATTGTTGGTTAAGTTTTAAATTTGTATATTTTTATGGATATTAGTCGGTGGTACTTAATTAATATTATTTATTTGTGTAATTTAAATGCGTTTAAAAGATTTTTTATTTCCTTAAAAGTTTGTAAGAAATTCTTTTATTGCATTTGTTTTTAATTCTTGAGATTATATAATTTGAGTGAATTAAAAATATTGGAAGGTAATGAATTGATTTATATATATTTAAAAATGTGATTTACTAAATATAAAATAACTATGATTATGGTGTGGTTGTTGGAAAAGATTAAAAGCAAAAAGTTTAGATTCGTCTATTTATTTATCATAAATAATTTAGCTTCAAATTGTGATGGTATAAAGTTGTGTGTGAAAGTAAGAGAGAGAGTTGTGTTTAACAATCTAAAATTGATTTTCTTTTATCATTAAAAAGATTTAAATATTTTCAATCCAATGCAATGCTACATACAACAAGAGCCATATGGTGGCATGTAACTTTTTTGTGTATAGATGAATTTTGTGCATGTAGTTTTTAGCTTGGTTAATTGAACTGATAAGGTAAAACCACTAATCATATCAACATCATATTTGGTTATTATAAAAGCCCAAAAAATAAAATTGACTAAGTAACATCATTAATAATTTCAATATGTACATAATTTCTTTCAATTTAAAACTTATTTTATAAATCCGATAAATTTTATATTTAATTAAAATTAATAAATGTTATATTTAATTTCGATTGAATGAATATAACAAAAAGTTGAAGCTTCAACTTTTCTCATAAAATCAAAATCACAAAAGTAAATAAACAATTTCTTCCATTGAAAATAAAAATGCTTAACCAAATATAATAAACAAAAATATAATATAGTTAAAAAACAATTTCAAATTATTTTGTTCTACTCAATAACTATAACTAATTATCAAGTTAACAAAACTAAAACATAATGCCCACGGAAACATAATTCCCATGAATCTTGATTAGTAAAACTAAACAAAAATATGAAATGTAATATAAATTACTAACCCTCTTATATGTTTTTGAACACTGTAAATTATATACACATGAATCCAAGAGTGAGTGACAAACTACTCCAACATGAAGTACATGCCCCTTCCAAGTGGCATGGTAGTACCAAGTTAAAATACTTTCATTGACATGTTATTTCAACAATAAAGTACAGATAATGTAGAATGATTTTATTCCGATTTCTATTTATATCTTCATCATATTTATATAAAATAATTTATAAAAGATTATGTGTATATTAAAAATGATTTAATGATATCTTCAAATGATCTTATCTTTCATCATTTTACAATGTAATTTTAAATACATTGAAATAAGCATAAACTCAAATTACTCAAAGATAACCTAATATAAATATGAAAGAAACCCATCGATCATAACAATCATATTCTTTTAATGTGTTGAAAAAAGGGGATGCAACTATACATGCTCTGCATATTGAGCTTTAGAAAATTGCAAAACAGTTTGACAATGTGCCCATTGATATAAATCATAGCAGTGAACATCACACGCGCGCACGCGCGCACACAAAGAGTATGTGCCATATAAATATATTTCAATGATCATTTGAAATTCTTCCAGCATTTATGATGACTATATATAAAAATGAAGAACATATATTATTAGATTCTTTCAGTTATAAAAGTAGAGCAAAATATAAATTCTAAAACAATTCAATCAACAAGACCTCCCACGTCAGGGGTAATAGCCTCATCACCTCTGTTGAGGATCATATGATCAAAATGCCATACATTTGCAACAGAAACACAAACAACCAAATAAATTACATGTCCAACTTTTAGTAATGAGACATGACTACATAAATTCTTTAGTTTCATTATCAATGTGAAAATGATCTCATTGCAAAGTTATCAAAATAAACCTAACATCATCATACCATGTCCTTTCCCTATCCTTCTAAACTAAGACACATATTCTGATACTTTCTTGATAGTTTCAACCTGCAAGCAAAATTGCAGAGCAAAGCATGATATGAGCCTCTTACTACCTTCATTGTTTATACCTCTCGCTTGAGCATATAACGAGAAAAATTATAGCACATGCAATCTGTAGGGTCAGAAAGTTACCCTCAATGAAATTCATCATTTGACCATCTTTAGGCTCTTGGGCTACCTGTTCCCATCAAACCCATGAACCTTAAAAAATATTTCTATTGCTTCATGATTTTAAATATTTCAAATTAACAAGATATGTTTGATCAACAAGCAAAAGCATATAGTCGATACTTTCTGCATGCAAGTTCATAAGCTTTTGATTTGTGAGTTTCTTCAAAGACTGGGCCAACTCCATGGGTGTAACCACTAAAGATTTAAGAATCGAACCAAAACAAAAACAAAAAACATATTGTCATGTAAGGCCACATTCAACCAAGAAAAATGAAACGAAACATGCACATTGCAAAATACAAGTGAACAAAAAAATACAAGTCTATGGATTGAACTTGCCATAAAGGGTTTTAGCCTTTTGAAGATTTCCAAACTCCATGATGAAATGCATAAACATATTGTAGTTTAACTTTCTCACCTCTGATGTTATGCTCACATAAAGAACCAACATAGAGCAAAGTATCAAATGCAAGTTATAACAGCGACTTGTTTAAAGTTCAAGACATAAAACAACAGAGATAAGTAAAATTCTTAATCCCAAAAACTTGACATTTCATGAGTTTTTTTGCATCATCCTGCTCTTCATCATAGAAAGCATAGATAGCCTGTAAAGAATTTCCCAATGCACAAATAAAAATCCAATCCTAGACCAGTTGCAAGGATTATATTCCTTGCAAAGGGTGAAGATAAGGGGGATAGGCGAATTGATGTGAGGCTTTGAGAACCTTCAAATTTTCAAGGCAAAGTGGACAGATGGGAAACCCATAGTAAAACAACTCTTCGCTATACCTTCCCAACCTCACAAGAAGACCACTTGTCAAGACAACCCTAAGTTACATTCAAGGCAATCGTAAGGGTGGGAAAAGTGGATAGATGGGAAACCCATAAACAAACATTTCTTTATTAATACCTTCCCAATGTCGTGCAAGAAGACCACCTGCCATGAGCTCTATTTGATTTGATTGTATTTTTCAAGGTAGCCTTTATCGAGGAAAATGGGGGTTAAAATTGATATTTTCTCTTGGTACTGATAAGAGGAATTTGGAGTCAGGTCATGGGGTCTTGCATGTTGTCCTTTGTGCATTAGGGTCTTCAAACTGTGGGAGAGCAACTGTGGAAGAGGGAAATTGATGTCACAAAGACTGGGGCTCTGGAAAAGGAGCTCGAGAAGGACAAACAACTTGCAAGTGTGGAAGGCAGACTATATGCCAATGGAGCTAAGAACCTTGCCAACATTTATACCCAATAAGGAAAGAAAGGAATCAATTAGGATTCCATGATCATATGGGAGGTAAGCAGAAATTTATATTTTCTTATCAGACACTTGCAACCTGTAACAGGGCTACCCGTGTGTATCCAGTCTTCACACCTCAATGATTAAGGCCCTTTTCTTAATCTTTGTTGAATAATTCATTACAATAGCCCAACCTTGAACAATTATTGTTATTGGAAGATTATAACACAACCCTTATAAACCTTATGCAATCCTTTAGCCACATATAAAACAAACCCCACTTTATAACTATGGTAATGTTGGAGTTACACATAAATCCTTCATATCGTGCTATTTCTATTATATGTCTTTTATAATAAAAGTACGTTATAAACATGCCTTTTCCGCTTTTAACACGGTCTCTGCACAGTTACCGAGGCATACCTTTATCGCAATCGCAATCTTCTGCGGTCCATCAACATTCCTTTATCGCAATCGATATGTGATAGCTTTCCGGACTTCAAATGTTAAACAACTGTGCCCCTATAACCCTATCGGGTCCGCTCCAATATCGCAAATCGCCATTTCAAATTGCACTTGTTAAAGGGCCGATACATATCCGATATGCGACCAACACTTCGGACTTCAAATAACATGAACCCGCGTTCATTCTCTTGTCGGGTCCACTCCCATATCGCATGTCACAATTCCAAAGGCCCAAAGGTTAATTCATCAATGGGACGCTGCGATGCGATATTTGTTTAAACTCCTCCACCATTGATCTGAGCCTTGATCCAACGGTCAGCGATGTTATCGTGCATCGCTATCGCAAAAGGCTTGAAGCTTTCCTCCGATGCGATACCACTGGTTCCCCTCGCTGCGACTTAATCCTGGCCGTTGATCGTAAAGATCCAACGGCTACTGAGCGTTGATCTTTCACTTCTCCACTATCCTCTTCAATTGGATTTTATGCTGTTCCTATGTTTTCTCTGCAGTTTTTGGTTATTCAATGGTTCCGGTATTCATCCTCTGCTGTTCTGCTGCGACTCCTTCCTGAGCTTAACCTTTGTGATTTCTTTATCACAATTATTCAAGAGTATTATTTGGGTTGGTTCTACAGACCTTTACAATCCTCTGTCCTGCTTTCCTCTCTGTGTATTCGTCGAACGCCTGCATACATATAGATTATGCAAATCACTGATACATTCAATTTATCAGTCAATACATCGAAACACACACTAGCACAGTCTTGAATTAAATCTCTGTATATTTATAAATATGAACTACAAGTAGAAAATTAGATCTCTGTCTCTCTCTGGCCTGATTTTTTTCTAATTAGTGGCCGTTGTTCCACATTCTGCCATAGGCTTACCAACGCACTCTCATCTAGCTAACCCCATACTCTTTTCTCTTGTTTCCTTTTCAATACATCATTAGCAGTTTATTTTACAGTTCGAGGAACTGTTCCTCAGTTATGAAACAATTTCTTCAAACTAGTTCCTATCTAATCCTATTTTGTCTAATTCAAAAACTAACAATGGTTGATTCAACCTTAATTTAAAATGAAACTAAATGAAATAGAAACTTGAAGTGTTTTCCTCTCTATTTGTCAAAATAAAACAAAAATAAAAATAACAAGAAACACCCCCATATTCCAACATAGAGCAAAGTATGCTCAAATAAAAAACCAACATAGAGCAAAGTATCAAATGCAAGTTATATCACCGATTTGTTTAAAGTTCAAGACATAAAACAACATAGATAAGTAAAATTATTAATCCCAAAACTTGACATTTCATGAGTTTTTTTGCATCATCCTGCTCTTCATCATAGAAAGCACAGACAACCTGTAAAGAATTTCCTAATGCACAAATCAAAATCCAATCCTAGACCAGTTGCAAGGATTATATTCCTTGCAAAGGGTGAAGATAAGGGGGATAGGGGGATTGATGTGAGGCTTTGAGAACCTTCAACTTTTCAAGGCAAAGTGGATAGATGGGAAACCCATAGTAAAACAACTCTTCGCTATACCTTCCCAACCTCACAAGAAGACCACCTGTCAAGACAACCCTAAGTTACATTCAAGGCAATCGTAAGGGTGGGAAAAGTGGATAAATGGGAAACCCATAAACAAGCATTTCTTCATTAATACCTTCCCAATGTCGTGCAAGAAGACCACCTGTCATGAGCTCTATTTGATTTGATTGTATTTTTCAAGGTAGCCTTTATTGAGGAAAATGGGGGCTAAAATTGATATTTTCTCTTGGTACTGATAAGAGGAATTTGGAGTCAGGTCATGGGGTCTTGCATGTTGTCCTTTGTGCATTAGGGTCTTCAAACTATGGGAGAGCAACTGTGGAAGAGGGAAATTGATGTCACAAAAACTAAGGCTCTGGAAAAGGAGCTCGAGAAGGACAAACAACTTGCAGGTGTGGAAGGCAGACTATATGCCAATGGAGCTAAGAACCTTGCCAAAATTTATACCCAATAAGGAAATAAAGGAATCAATTAGGATTCCATGACCATATGGGAGGTAAGCAGAAATTTATATTTTCTTATCAGACACTTGCAACCTGTAACAGGGCTACCCGTGTGTATCTAGTCTTCACACCTCAATGGTTAAGGCCCTTTTCTTAATCTTTGTGGAATAATTCATTACAATAGCCCAACCTTGAACAATTATTGTTATTGGAACTTTATAACACAACCCTTATAAACCTTATGCAATCCTTAAGCCACATATAAAACAAACCCCACTTTATAACTATGGTAATGTTGGACTTACACATAAATCCTTCATATCGATGCTATTTCTATTATATGTCTTTTATAATAGAAGTACGCTATAAACATGCCTTTTCCGCTTTTAACATGGGCTCTACACAGTTATCGAGGCATACCTTTATCGCAATCGCAATCTTCTGCGGTCCATCAACATTCCTTTATCGCAACCGCAATCTTCTGCGGTCCATCAACATTCCTTTATCGCAACCGATATGCGATAACTTTCCGGACTTCAAATGCTAAACAACTGTGCTCCTATAACCCTATTGGGTCCGCTCCAATATCACAAATCGCCATTTCAAATCGCACTTGTTAAAGGGCCGATACATATCCGATATGCGATTAACACTTCGGACTTCAAATGACATGAACTCGCATTCATTCTCTTGTCGGGTCCGCTCCCATATCGCATGTCGCAATTCCAAAGGCCCAAAGGTTAATTCATCAATGGGATGCTGCGATGCAACATTTGTTTACACTCCTTCACCATTGATCAGAGCCTTGATCCAACAATCAGCATGTTATCGTGCATCGCTATCGCAAAAGGCTTGAAGCTTTTCTCCGATGTGATACCACTGGTTCCCCTCGCTGCGACTTAATCCTGGCCATTGATCATAAAGATCCAATGGCTACTGAGCGTCGATCTTTCACTTCTCCGCTATCCTCTTCAATTGGGTTTTATGCTGTTCCTATGTTTTCTCTGCAGTTTTTGGTTATTCAATGGTTCCGGTCTTCATCCTCCGTTGTTCTGCTGCGACTCCCTCCTGAGCTTAACCTTTGTGATTTCTTTATCACAATCGTTCAAGAGTATTATTTGGGTTCTTTGTGTTGGTTCTATGGACCTTTACAATCCTCTGTCCTGCTTTCCTCTCTGTGTATTCGTCGAACGCCTACATACATATAGATTATGCAAATCTCTGATACATTCAATTTATCAGTCAATACATCGAAACACACACTAACACAGCCTTGAATTAAATCTCTGTATATTTATAAATATGAACCACAAGTACAAAATGAGATCTCTGTCTCTCTCTGGCCTAATTTTTTCTAATTAGTGGCCGTTGTTCCACATTCTGCCATAGGCTTACAAACGCACTCTAATCTGGCTAACCCCCTACTCTTCTCTCTTGTTTCCTTTTCAATACATCATTAGCAGTTTCTTTTACAGTTCGAGGAACTGTTCCTTAATTATGAAACAATTTCTTCAAACCAGTTTCTATCTAATCCTATTTTGTCTAATTCAAAAACTAACAATGGTTGATTCAGCCTTAATTTAAAATGACACAAAATGAAACTAAATGAAACAGAAACTTGAAGTGTTTTCCTCTCTATTTGTCAAAATAAAACGAAAATAAAAATAACAAGAAACACCCCCCAGCTATTGCCTCTTCATTCAGATGCTCCTGCATCAAGCTCTATTTGATTTGCTTGTATTTTTCAAGGTAGCCTTCATCGAGAAAAATGGGGGTTAAAATTGATATTTTCTCTTGGTACTGAGAAGAGGAATTTGGAGTCAGGTCATGGGGTCTTGCATATTGTCCTTTGTGCATTACGGTCTTCAAATTGCAGGAGAGCAACTGTGGAAGAGGGAAATTGATGTCACAAAAACTGAGGCTCTCGAAAAGGAGGTCAAGAAGGACAAACAACTTGTAGGTGTGGAAGGCAGACTATATGCCAATGGAGCTAAGAGCCTTGCCAACATTTATACCCAATAAGGAAAGAAAGGAATCAATTAGGATTCCATGATCATATCGGAGGTAAGCAGAAATTTATATTTTCTTATCAGACACCTGCAACTTTATATTGAATTTGCAATTAATGATTACCTTTGAGGAATTGGGAAAATGGTTGTACACAAAGCGAATCAATAAGGATTCCATAATCATATGGGAGGTAAGAAAAAACTTATATTTTCTTATCAGACGTTTGCAACTTTGTATTGATTTTGCAATTAATGATTACCTTTAAGGAATTGATCATATGCCCATACATAGAGCCTCTTTGATCCCACATACTTCCCAGTACTTTAAGCTTATCCTCCGCCATTTCAGTCGTTAATATCACCTACTAACAAGAGGATCTTATCCTAAGGCTTGATCCTTACCCTAGCTCCCTAGTTCTTTCACCCTGCTTACCTTTCATCGTAGTCCCTAGGGAGGGAATGAGAAGGTCCATATGCATGCTCTAAGCGTCTGCTACATCCCAATCCATCGATAATACAAAGGCCCTTTCAACTCTTAAGTACCCAAGTTCGCTTCAAAGCCTACCTTTCTTTATCCCCATCCAAAACAACCAACGACTTCTACTCCCCACCAGGGACCATTAGACATACGAGCAATCCAAAAATTCAGACTTTGAAAAGATAGATTGAAAATCTCTCGATTGGATAGAGGTGTTATCAGACAAACCTAACCACAGATAGATCCAAGAAGATCTCTCGTACACCATTGCTTACCACAAACAGATCTGGAAGATATCTCCTATACAATTGCTTAGGGCTTTGGAGCCCTAATGCAGTGGGGCAACGTATGTGCCACTGATGTAAGTCATCCTCCAAAAATTCAAACCTAAAGTTTACTTTGAAGGTGTGGAAAAAATTGCATATTTTTTTTAATGTACGATTGAAAATAATACCATAGAGGCAATCCTATATGTCACGCACTGACATAACAAAAAACTTAGGTTCAAACCATAACAAGTGTAGAATTCTTGTGTTGTGTGAGTTAATGGAGGTGTTTGACATCCCATAACTGATTTCATTTCATTATCGAAAGAACTTAATTTCATTTCAAACTTAATTTTTTTAATAGCATAATTGAATTAACTAATTTAAAAAAGAATGAACTTTGTATCCTACTTTTAAGGAGTTTAGTTATGAACATCAACTAACTAGTGGAAATTCCAAAACTGTTAAAAACAACAAACACACACTTAATGTACAAGATTCAAATAGAGAAAGTTGATGCAAAATGCTTTTGCAATTGACCCTAGAGTATGAGTTTAAACCATCTCTAATTGGTTAAGAGTTTGTCTTCTTTGAAAATAAAGAAATGGAATAATAGCCCAAAACCCAAAGGTACATAGCAAGAATGAAAGTTCGTCCTCCTTACAAACCAAAAATAAATTATTATACAAGTGAAAGAAAAAGATAATTTTGACCAAAATGATCATAACCAAAAATTATAATAAATAAAAAACAATAATTAAAATTTATATACACATAATAATATTACACATTAAAATCCTAAATTATATCAATAAAGACTTGATCAATAACTTTAAGTGTCATAAATATCACACATATTATTCATTTGATCCATATGGTTCTAGTCATTATTCCATTTCACATTAGGAGAACAAGCAATACAGTAGTGGACCTTCTAGCCAACTTTGGATGCAATGACATTCACCTCCATCTTTTGCCAAGTTGGGACAATCACTTATGTAGGTGACTAGACACTGAGACTTACCAGTGTAATAGACAAAGATCAAGAAACCCCATTGGAGTTGGAAGAACATGAAGAACTAACATGCATTGAGGAGCAAATTTACAACAATCCAAATCCCGCACCCCCAATTAATCCAACCTTTCTAGGCACTATTAATATTTCCACGTCCTCTTAATGCTTTCAATTAGTTTTTTCTACTCCATATAAAATTTATCAATATTGTAACATTTTGAAGTTTGAATTAATATAATTTTTTTGTATATATATAATTAATATATAAACATTTAAATAAAAAATATTAACTTTAATTATTAATCTAATTTTCATCTTGCGAAACCATAATATATTTTATATTTTTTTAATATTATATAATCCAGTATGAATTTAATTTAAGAAATAAATAAACAAACAAATAAGAGGAAAATCAAAAACAAAAACCATCTTCCTTAAGTAATATAAACTTTTTTCGTAAACAAAAAAACCTTTTACACCTCTACAATCCAACCATAGATATAACAAAATACCTTAATGTACTCATCAAACTCCAATTTTACTTACATTATAGTTTTGGCCAATGATAATATTGTTGGAACTTGAATGTACGCATTAGACTCCAAGATTTGATCTATCAATGAGAATGTCGTTACTTGCTTTCTTCAACGAGTTTGTTTGTACCATGTATTTTTAGTCAATGATAGTTGTTGGTGGTTTTCTTTCACGTTTTTCTTCTTACTCTATATTACTTTGAAAATGTTTTAATCTCTAATATTAAATAAAATTTGATATTTAAATATTTTATTGTTTATATAAATGTTGTTTAATTAAATGAAAATTATATAATGGAAATTGTTTGACACGGTTTTCTTTATTGAAAAAATGGTTATGTTTTATAACATATGAATTGGTTTAAATATAAATATATATATATAAAGATCTAAAAAATGATGTTATTGAGATAATAATAATAATTAATTTAGATTTATTTTAATTTTAGATTTATCAAGTGTCGAGAGGGATAAATTTTTTTTTTTTTGAGTGTAAAATTAGAGGAAAGGTTTGTATCTCAAGAGATTTCATTCATCTTGGCTCAAATTTCTCAAGTTGCAAATCTTTTTTTTTGGTTGTAAAACTTGAGGAAAGTTTTTCACCTCGAGAGATTTGATCCCTCTTAGTGTTTGATAGTTCCAGAGTTAAGATGGTCCCCTCTCTCTCTCTCTCTCTCTCTCTCTCTCTATATATATATATATATATATAATTAATATTTCACTTTCAACATCTTCGATTCTTATTAAATGATCCACATCAAGTGGATTGCAGATCTGCACAATAATCCCACAGATCTAGAATCGAAGAACATTTTTCTCGGTGATTTGGATCTACAACTTTTCGTCGAGATCTACACAGATTTGGTGTGTAATATGGAAGAAGGGTCAACAAAGTTTTTTATCTATGCTTTTGAAGCTCTGAAATCATATCGCTACATTGCACAGTTGTATGATGCTTCGAGCCAAGGGTTTTTGCTTCAGATCCGGTCCGGATCTCAAATTTGGAATTCTCTTTTTTTTTTCCGCTTAGAGGCATGTTTTTTGAGATATAAATCTGCATCGAGCGGAGTGCTATCAATTTTTTGTGAAAACCCTAGTGGGGAAATCAATACTCTTAGGGGTTCGATATTCAAATCTAGTAAAAGATCTGAAAGAGAAGGTCCAAAATAATTTGGGTATACCGACTAATCTGCATAATTTGATTTATGAAGACAAATCACTACATGATATCATCCAACTGAAAGACTATGGCATCAGATGTAATTCTATTATTATCATAAATTTAAGGTTGGAGGTGGTGTCCCAAGAATGAGTAACCCTATTTGACCAACGTCATATGCGAAAATTTCTAAGGGCACAACCTCATTCAAAGATGTCGTGAAAGGGAAAGTTGTCATGCGAGATGTACAATACTCGAATATGTTACTCTCAGGTCCTTACATTGTTGAACATATGGAAAAAGTACCCGATATGTTTGTAAATTTGCCAGAAGTAAGTGGTCTTTTCATAGCTCTCCCATTTAGAGCTCTTATTTGCATATTTAATGGTTTATGGCTAAATAAAAAATTATAATTTTATTCAACGTGAAAACCGAGGACAAAATTACATTCTACAAATGCCCTAAAGCATTCGATCAAGTCAACCTTTCGCCTGACACAAAAAAAAAAGGAAAAAAAAAGAAAAAGAAAAAAGAAAAATAAATTACATAAATTTGTTGGGGCTAAGTGTGATAAAAATCACTTATCTTTTTCTTATTAATGGGTCTTCACAAACTAGACCAACAATTGCGATATCTACCTATGTTCCAATGGGTTTTTTGTTGTACAGTTCGACACTCAGAAAGATTTGGATTTTGTTTTAAACGAGGGCCATGGTTTTGGGGCAGGGCGAGCCTCTTTGTAACTCCGTGGTTTCCAAGTTTTGATGCTACAACAATATTGGTTACAAAGATGTTGGTATGGGTGAGGTTACACAATATCCCTCTCCCTTTCTGGTACCACCAAGTATTAGAAAGTATTGGAAACACATTGGGGAGGTTTCTGAAGACCAATTAAGAAAGAATTGAAAAAGGTTGTTTTCTTTTTTACCTTTGCCAGGATTTGTATAGAGATATATTTTAGTAAAGGCCTACTAGATCACATCCACATGGCTCATAAATATTTTAAGCAGACTCAAATATTAGATTTTGAAAAATGACATTAAGGCGTCGAATCTGTCTACAAACATGTCATTTGCAGAGTACATGCCCACAAGCTAAAAAAGTTATAAAAAATACAAAGAAAAGACCAAAAAATCCAAAGGGATGGTAGGTTCTAGATCTACATCTCTCAGAAGACGACGAAGAGGAAACATACGGGAATCATAAAAAAAGTGGAGGAACAAAAACAACAAAGACCACAAGAAGAGGAGGGAGAAAAGAAGAAGAGCGACACTTAAAGTCATGTTAAGTAAAACATTGGATTGACAATGATCTAGGTACCAGAAGAATACCATGAGGAAAAACACAACATGTAAGGATTGGGTGGAACAAAGCGGACAAACATATCTGAGAGTTTTGACTTAGACAATGAAGTTCCTAGGAAGATTGAAGGAGAAGAAATGACAATAGTAACGACCGCTCCCAATCAAGGAGGTTGGAAAAAGGTGGAGAAAAAGAAAGGAAAAAAAAGGGAATATAAGTGATTTTTATCACACTTAGCCAAATTCTTATTGTTTTTACCCCTTTTGTGCATCAACCGAAAGACTGACTTGATCGAATTCTTTTGGGCATTTGCGAAATGTAATTTTATTCCTTGATTTTCAGAGTGAATAAAATTATGATTTTTTCTTTCAGTAAGTTACAAAACAACAAACAAACAAACAAACAAACACAACAACATCAACAACAACCATTATATTCCTTATATATATATATTCAATACTATCAACATCCATCATGTCATTTGTAAGAATTAAACTTAGATAGGGAAGATTCCATTTCTTCCTCTCAACAACCTAGGATAACTTCAATTGATTGATTTAAAATATATATTTATTTTATTTTTATTTGATAAAGTTAAAATGTCTACATTACAACACTTTTTTTTAGAAAGCTAATTTTAATTTTAATTTTTATTATGTTATTTTATTTATTTTTATTTAACCGAATGTTTACATCGCATACCATAGTATTACAACGTCTTTCCATAACATCTTTCATTATGGAGAATGCCTCTCCACACAATAACATTAATTATTATATTTATTTAAAATTATGTAAACTAATTAAAAATATATAAATTATTGTTTTTACATTTTTTAAATTAATTAATTAAATTTAATTCAAATAATTAAAAATATATAAATTATTGTTTTTACATTTTTTAATTAATTAAATAGATTTAATTCAAATAAATGTATGATTAAATGTTATCTTTTCCATTCAAATTAAATAAATAAAATATTTGCTTGTTACTTTGCATGATACTCATAAAGCTAAAATTAATAATCTTTAATCATTTAGTTTAATGGAAAAGAAGATGATTACAAAATTCATTATTTCCTCCTTATACAAATGATGAGGTAGGCTTTTAAGTGGAGGCCAAAAAGAGTTCTTTTGATTTCATGTGCAGATGGCGAGAGCTTGCAAATCGTTTATGTAATAAATATTTAACATAAAAAATTAATATATATATATATATATTAATCATAGTTTGGAATTTCATATTAATGAAATTTGCATTTAGGGTTTAGGGTGCATCATTATATTAATTGTATAAAATTTGGGTTAAGCATCTATCCTCCACCCATTGTTTATGTTGATAAGAACACTAACATAACTAATAACAAAAAAGCTACATTAAATATCCAACATGTGTACACTTAGAAAAAAACCCTTAAAATTAAGCATACCAAACTTCCTTACATACAAAACTTTTAAACATAGAACCCTCTTTCAACTTGGGTGGGAACTTACATCATAACTGTCATTGGGACATTTAAGTATGGAAGAAGAAACTTAGTTATATTAATGGAGTCACTCACAAACATATGAGTGTTTTCAACCAACAATAACAACCCACATCTCTTTGATTTGTAGTTGCACGTTGTTGATCTCATCTTCCAATTTTTGGAGCTTCAATTTTTGTTTGAGTAGGATGTTCATTTTGGTGGAGAATTTTTGGAAGTTCATCTAACTCCCCCTCTCATTTTTGAAATGATATGGGCCCCTCTCTCTCTTTTGTTTGCATTTGTTCTTTTCTTTTGATTGCTAGAAATGATCATTTCTAGTTTTGGTTATTATTTAGATCATGGTGGATCTGGATATGTGGCTTTAAACAAAATTTTATGTTTTTTACTGGTACTTTGTTTTCTTATTTTGGTTATGTAACAATAGTGTGGCCTATTCTTTGATGTCATTTCATTCCAAAGACTCTTACCAGTTTTGGACTAGATCCCTGGTATCGTATAACAACATTGATTTTGTGGTTTGATTATATATTATGGTGATTGCATACTATATCTTGCTATCAAATTATATAGTTATGGTGAATGATTTTAAAACTTTTACATTTCCCTTTGCACTGATTTCAAGTCATTCAACTGGTATTTGTTTCGATGCATGAATTAATGTATTATTATGGTGGTATGTTCTCAGTTTTGGTATGATATATGTGATAATATATTTTTTTGGTGCAATTAAACCTGTGATGTTGACATTGATATTTTCCATATCCCAAATCATATATAGCAGTGCAAGATGGATTCTGTATGATCTGATTTGGATATTGTTTCCCATTTGGCACTCCCGCCTCATGACACCTGTATACACCGTAATCCATAGCCATAAATCAATCTGTAAATCATTAAAACTTTCCCTCTATCATGACAGAGCTATGGTACATTCTCGAAATGACACATTGTGACCTTTCGAGTTTCCTTGAAGGGTTTTCATTTCAACATTTTCTTTGGTTTCATTTCTCTTTGCATCTTTCCTAGTCCCTCTACAAATCGCCAATATTTCCACCTTTTGTATGCCTGTTTTCAGTATATCGAGTGATCCAGATTCTCTCAACTACTAGAATTAACCAAGATATTTTACTTTTGTGATGTTAGCATAATTTCATGTGAAAGAGTATGAAAAACCACATTTGCATACTTTAAAGAAGAGGAAGCCTAAAGGAAACCATCAAATCAAAGAACACACACAAGTTGATAACGAAGTTCACCCAGTGTCAAGAGTGGGGAGGTCACTTCATTAATTGTTGCAAGATGATGATGAATACATGATGTGTTCTTTGTCAATACAAGGAAGAATCCCCTTAACTAGAGTGACATATCTCTCTACAAGACTTTCATCTATAATAACTCTCACTCATAAAATATCTCCTTCAACATGACAAAATATCAAACTCTCACATGAAGTGGCATACAAGGATCCTCCAACAAAGTGGCAAACAAGGATCTCAACATCAAACCATCATCTCAGCAAAAATCAAAAGAAGACATGGCATCAATGCATCTTATACCTCAACTTCCCAGGATGACCCGAAAATGCACACCTCTGCTGAAGAAACAAATTGCACAGTTGAATCCTTGGCGAAAAATCGTGAAATATGACTGTAAACTTGACCCCTTTCTGTCTCGGTCAATTATAGGCTCCCCGAGAATATTGTAGATTCCTCACAAGATTCTATTCTGGACACAGTGGAAAAATCAACTTCTCAGATGAAGAAATGGATTGCACTGTTGTACTTCTGACGAAATTTCTATTCTGATGAGTATAAGCTTGGCATATTTCCGACACCGTTAGAATTTTGTTTTTAGGGAATATAAAGATTCCTCAAATATTCTACTATAAAATACTCCTTAGAATATTCTTTGCCTAAAAAAATGTGCCAGACATCTAGAATATTCTTGCATTAACCATAGAATATACCTTGAACTTTATGTCGACCTTGTTCTTCATGCATTGGGTGAACCTCCCTCTCCCCCTTTCATGCAAATCACATAGGCTTAATATACTTGAGGTGGGAAAGGATCACAATGTTGGTGGTTGTCATAATGGTTGACATTACCATGTTAAGGTGTTTTTTTGTTGAGTGGTTGTTGGGTCAAATCCCATTGGCCCTCCTTTTTATAGTTAATAAACAATAATAATTCGTTTAAAAGAAAACAACCATATAAAATATATGCCCATGTGACTCCAAATTCATGAATAGGACAAGCTACTGGTTGCATGCATCCCAAGGCTATTTGGCATATTTGGAGGTTCCATGTGGCACTTTCTCATTGGACCACATGGCCACTTCTCATTGGTCCACAGTTGCTTAATCACTATGCCATGTCATGTACATAATTAATGACTTGTCAGCGCCATGTCAGCAGTGGGTCCTGCCATTACTAACTGTACCTGTTCACTTAAATCCAAAATGTCAGACTCCAACTTTTCTATGTTAGTAGTACGACCCTATTAGCAGTGCCACGTGTCCTATAGGTTTACTTTGACTTTGACTTTTTTTTGTTATTTGGTCCAAACTTCAAACTGCAATAACTTTCTCATACAGACTCAAATTGAGGTGTTGTTTACACCATTGGAAAGCTCTCGCTGAGCTCTACGACTTGGTACTAGTTTCATAAACTTTTGAACACTTTGATTTTTGAGCCTTTATGGAGCCACCTAGATCATCGAGCTAAACGTTGGCTCAAATTTGATTTCTATAACACCCATGCCTATAATTAGAAAGAAACTGGTAGGGAGTGACCTTATCGATATTTAGGAATAATATCAGTCCCTCTTCCAATATGTTGGTTGGTGGCACTTTATACAACAATTCCAAGGGTCTAACGATGGTGTTGTCAAAGTTTTCATTTCCACTTTTATCAAAAGCGAGCTAAGATTAGTGACCTAGAAATGGTGGTTGATGTCGGTTTTGTAGCTGAAGCTACCTCCCTCTCCATGAAAGGCGAACGATGGTCCAATAACTATCTCGTCCGAGATATCCCATGGAAAAAGCTTATAGAGAACAAAAATAAGGGTTACTGCGTAAAAGGTATGCGTGTGAACTATCTTAAACCAAAATGGAGAGATTTATTATATTTGATACATTGTTACATAACTTGTGAGGGCTAATAGGCCCTAGTGTATCAGTATCATGTTCGATTATTGATGGTTTTTCTCGATCATGTTCTTAATTTACCTTATTTCTTACACAAGAGTTTACCCAAAATAGCGAAAACCTATCAGTCTAACCATAAAAACCCAGATAGATCACTCTTCCACCATGGTATTATATGTGTCTTGGTTAAACACCATTTTACTAAAGTCGACTAGTAGTGGGAAAGTTTTCTTTTGCAAGATGGTTTTCAAGAAACCCTAAAATCGGGTCAGCATGATGTCACACTAGAGATTTGACTTAACTCTCCCTCTCTGGTTTCAGCTTCACCTGATGCTTGTGTTAATGATGCGAATATCTCTATGCACTATGGTCGTGGACCACAATTTGATTTTTCTAGTGATGACAGGGATGGAAGCCCTAAAGCTCCGCTAGTTCGTATTACTAGGAGTAGTGTAAAAGACACTCTATATCACCATACTAAATTGAAACCAGAATCTAAGAAACAAGTAAAAAATTTAAAGAAGTTGGATATTGACCTTCACACAAAACCTACATGCCAAGAAACAAAGGGCCAGTATGGAGAAAATATCAATTCTAAAGTCAAAGCTAAACAAATAGAGAGAAAAATATCTAGGCTGAGGCGAAATAGGCAAACAAATCTCCTAGCTAAAGAGATTTTCGTTGATCTCGAAGCAAATACAGAGCCTATGTCCAAAAATACCAAACCTGAGACTTGAGAAAGCTTAAGTTTTCCCGATAATGAAAACAATGCACCTGATGTTGGCAATGGTCCTGGAAAAGCTGCTTGTTCTAATGAAACTTTGTTAAATATGAACTGACATCAACAATATTTGATGATAGTTCTCGTCTAGAATGACAAATAAGTCAACTTTTTCTAGGAAAATAATCAGCCAAGGTCATCAAAACTATCTACGGAAAAACTAAAGCAACAAGAATCTTCCAATTCAGAAGGAAATCACAGACTTCTAATATACACATTATTGTAAAATGATCATGGGTCAAAGTAATAATTTCACCAGATCTTGATAATCCAAGTGATTCTAAATAAAGGGTTTTGTTGTTATCTATGTTCTAGCCTTTTGGGATATCAAGGTATGTTATTGTTATGACTTTTATTGTTAATATTAAAAGGGCATTACAAAATCAAAGATTATGTAACAACCCTCTTTCTTGATTATGATGAATAGTAATCTTGCTTTCTAAATTTGTAACAGGTCTCCATGTTGGTTGAAACATTGCTCTCACATTTCTTGGAATGAATCGCTTTGGATAACCTCCAACTGTTGCAAATACTGGCAAATAATTCTGGTTAGTTATCTTTTTTATTTTCTTTTATTCGTTGTGATATGACCAACAGGCCAAACAAACAATGTTTATTATTTTGTAAAAATACAGTTTCAATTTTAAGTTTATTTTTAGATATGGTTAGTAAAAGTACTCATATATAAACCTTCGGTTTTGAAAGATCAAGGGATGTATCTATAGTATGATATAGGGAAACTCTGGAGAAAAGAAATGTTTATTTTAAATTGTATGTGACCGTGGAATATTTTTGATTACACTCTGGGTTTTAAGGCTTGATTTTATTCAGTTAATTACTTATCACGTCTTCCATTGTTCCATAATCACTGGTATTTATTGTCTTTTGTCTTCTATGTAATTTGATTTCTCATAATAAAACATGTGATAGTTATTGTTTGTGTGATTTTATTCCATGAATGATTAGAAATTTATTGCATTTGTTTTCTTGCTTACGTTGATTCAATTTGTATAAGTTCTTATACAATCAATTTTGCTCTCTAGTGATTTGTATCCTAAGATCGATAGTTGATTTGGACAAATAACTGGTCTAGGTTCATGTGGTTTTATTCCAGTATTTTAAAACTTACATAGTTTCACTTTCCTTATATTAATTGAATTAGTTTGTTGTAACTATTTCTAAGTTTATACATTCATCTTGATTATTTTCTTATTGATTTGATTCATAAACAAGTAATTGGATGAATATTTATTTTATGAGATTGTTACAATAACCCTATATATCTCGCGTGAGTAATAGAATGTAGATTGCATTAGTTAGACTCTTTCGCATTAATTATTGATACTAATCATAAGAATATATACAATTTTATTTGCATTCATTCAAAAGATAAGAGGCTTGCATTTTAGCAGTTGTCTGTCTTTTCTTTCGCATTAAAGATTTATTATTATTATTATTATTTATAATTTCATATATAAATTAAAATTGGGAACTATATTTTTATTGTCTCTGTTGATAATTATATTACAATTCTTTTTTGTACCAGTTACATCTTGTTCTGGTCTTTACTCTTAACGATATATTGCATAACATTCTAACTGGTGGAATTATTGACCTCAATCTATCTACATCTGAGATACATGCTGGTGAGTCCAACCAACTTACTATGTTTGGACGCTTTGGCTCTCCTCCCTCCCCACCTAGCTCACCCTTTTCCTCAAGAGACTTTTGTAGTGAAGAAGTCTCTTCTATGTCATCTTAATCTAAAGGATCTCCAAGGATGACAAATAGTCAAGGTAACCCTAGAAATAATAAATGTAATCAACAAAACAATAATGCATCCCCTTGGGTTGATCATGATGTCGTTGTTGTGCCTGGTATACATCATCATTTGCTAAGGAACGCTCACAAGTTTCTCCCCAAATTTGACCCCGATTCAAAACAACCAACTGAGGATCACATCAAAGAATTTATGTTAGCCATTAGACAAAATAATGTTCAACATGAAGATGTAGTATGTAGATTGTTCCCTTATACATTTGAGGGGAAGGCCATTACATGATACTTCACTTAACATCCCCAAAGTATCATTTCATGGGAACAATTTCAAGCTGTGTTTCTGGAGAAATTTGGAGACGATAAATCACCAAATGTGTTGGTCAAAAAATTATCAAATATGAAAATTATCAAATAAAGAGAAGGTAAAAGATTTTAATGTTAAATTTCTTTCGTTAAAAACTAAAATTCCAGTTGAATCTATGCTTGTTCATAATTTGATTGTTGCTTACTATGTTAAAGCTTTACCTCACAATATAACCATGTGGGTGAAGAAATCCCATAAAGCTAATTTACAGGCAGCCTTTGAGGAAGGCATCTTGTTTGTAAAAAAAGACATTCTTAGTCTATAGCCGAATTATGATAAACAAGATGATGCAACTTCTTCTTCTGGTAGGAAATCTGAAACATCAAAACAACACTCCAAAAAGAATGTGTCTTCTCCTTTTGATTTGGAAAGCCTCCAAAAGGTCCTTAATAAATTTTGAAATCTAGAAAACAATTCAGCAAAAAGTTTTTCAAAGATATTAAACTTTAGAAACTGCTATAGGAATTCTTTCCAGAATAAGTTTGTCCCTCCAAATGAAGGACTTACTACTAAATGTTTACTTGATACTATTCAAGAAATCATGGTTGGAACTGCCTATGATGAAAATAATGCAAAGGAGTCCAAAATTAATACTGAAGAAGAAGATGATCAACCACCATCTTTTATAGGCTATTTTTTAGACATGTTGTTTGAGGAATACCCTAATCTAATTTTTTCCAATCAACACTAGTATAATACACGTAGTAAAAATACATTTGATAAATACGATCCTCTTCTTGATGATAAAGCCAAAAGCACTAAAAAATGACCAACAAATGTGCAAAAAAAATGTTATTATAAACTTAGAATATGACCCCATTAAAGACCTGAAAAAACAAAAGGCTACCATTTCATTGTTTGAACTGCTGAAAATTCCTTTAATTCAATAGAAATTTCAACAACACTTCACTGAAAATTCTGCAAAAAAATAAAGTTGTTTCACACAAATATATAACTAGTTTTGAAAGACCTCCATATGATCATGTGCAAATTTTGAAACTTCTGTTAGAAAACCTTTGTACACTAAAAATAAAAACACACCCATTATTGCTTACTTTTGAAATATTTAATGACAATGTACACAATTGTGTAATAGATTCATGGGCCTCCTCGAATGTTATGCCACTTACTGTATGCAAGAAGTTAACTGCCAAAATGCAGCTTTTCGAAGAAAAGATTATTCAACTCGATGGAACAAATGTGAAGGTAGTAGGAGAGATTATTGACGTACTTATTATATTTTCATCACATCACAGGGTTCACCAGACTAGTGACATAGTTATCGCAAACATTCCTGAAGCATATGGTTTACTTTTTAGTTTGAGCTAGATGAAACAATTAAAGGGTTACATGTCCATGGATTTATCAAATTTATGGTTATCTTGGAAAGGAGAAATAACCAAGATTAGAATTAATAGAGAGAAGTATATGCATCACATTGTAACTGACATTGATGGTCCTAACGATCCGGTAATGTTTATTGATTATGTAAGTATTGATTGATTCTTTGGTAATTTTGCTACCAATCTTTCTCCTTTTTCAGATAGTGAACAACAATTGGAATTGTCCACTATCAATGAGTTATTAACAATAGATTAAAAAAATGATTGAAGTTAATCCTAATCCTAAATTTGAATTATGGTCTTTGTATTTTGATGGGCCAAAAATACAATCTTCATTACTTGTAGGTTAGAGTTTGAGTGCACTAACAATGTTGCAGAGTACGAGGCACTCATATAAGAACTAAAAAAGGCTTTAGATCTTGGAATTCAATGTCTAAAAGTATATGGTGATTATGAAATAATCATCAATAGGCAAAAAATACCTTCATTGACTTTCATCTCATTTGAAAAATTATCAAGTAGAGGTATGGGACTTGATTTCAATTTTTTTATGTTCAATATTGTTTCTATACCTAGATATTTAAATCAAGAAGCTGATATGTGAGGAAATGTGGCATCTAGATTAATTCTAGTTGAGGTATTTGAGCCTAATTTTTTTTTGTTTTTTTTTTGTTGAGTTATTATTTAGATAATTGATACCTGATAATGTTACTAGTTGGTGGGTCTTCGATCATGACCAACAGATACTTGAGTTCCTCGATTCAGAAGACAATTTTCATGATACTCTGATCGACGAGTCGACTCACGAGGAGAGCCTTCATGACTTTTCTCAAATTCCAAGTCAACAGTCAGTGGAAGATTCAACATATCTGTTAAATTTTATCCCTCAACTTCTTATTAGCCTTGAATAATTTTATGATTTACAATGCAGATTTAATAAGATTGTTAATTGTAAAACCAATAGTTTAACCATGCAATATGAGGTCATTAATTTGGGAACCAAGGATAAACCTAAAAACATCATTTTTGGAATTAATTGCACCCCTCAAGAAAAGGTGGATTTCATACATTTATTTATATTCTTTAAAGACATATTCACCTAGGAATATGGGGACCTTAAGACCTTTTATCCCAATACTATACAACATACAATTCCCATTAAACCTCATACTAAGCCTTTTCAACAAAAGTTGAGAAAAATCCATCCCAACTTGGAATCGACTGTCAAGAGTGAGTTGAACAAACTCTTAGAAGCTAAGATAATCTTCCCTGTCCGGCATACCTAGCGGGTCACAAATTTATTTCCAGTGAGAAAGAAAAACAAAGACATTCGTCTCTATTTTGACTTCAGAAATCTAAATAAAACCTTTAATAAAGATAGCTATCTAGTACCTCCCATGGAGAAAATACTGCAACTAGTTTCGGTTATGAGATTTTGTCCCTCTTGGATGGTTTCTCAGGCTATAACCAGATTATGGTGGCTCCCTCTGACCAACTATAAACAACTTTAGAACTCCATGAGGAACATTTTCCTACAAAAATATTCCCTTTGGCCTGATTAATACTGGGGCAACTTTTCAACGAGAAATGGATATCTCTTTTCGAGGGTTAATTAATGAATCTATGGTAATTTACTTAGATTATGTTACCATTTATTCAAAACACAAATATGATCATCTTTCCCATCTTAGAGCAATGTTTGAGCGTTATAGAAAATTTGGCATTTCATTAAACCCTAAAAAGTTTATTTTTGCGGTCATAGAGGGAAAATTGCTAGGTTGTATCGTATCAAAAGAAGATATTATGATTGACCCTGAAAGGACACAAGCCATTCGTAGTTTGTTGCCTCCTTCACGATATTTTAAGGAAAAATGTTGTTTTTAAGTGGTTTGATCCATAAAAACAGTCTTTTCATACCATTAAACAAGTTGTTTATGAAGCCCCTATATTGATGAGCCCCGAATTTTCTAAGGACTTTTTACCATACACCTTTGCTTCTGATTCCACTTACGATGTTGTTCTTACCTAGAAAATAGAACCTGTAACCACCTCCTCCCACATTTACCCACTTTCACTAGTTTCCCACATTTTCCCACAAAACTTAAACCATGACTTGACCTGACCTCTCCCAAACCAGACTGACATTCTGTTAAACACATGGTGAGCATGCAACCTAGAGGTCATGAATGCATATTTGAACATAAGGATCTGAGAAATTATATGAGGTTTAACAAGAAGGATTTATTCCTTCTCACAATAGCTTTCATAA
Organism: Pinus tabuliformis; assembly: GCA_031772625.1. NCBI lineage: Eukaryota > Viridiplantae > Streptophyta > Pinopsida > Pinales > Pinaceae > Pinus > Pinus tabuliformis. The sequence continues at coordinate 910,878,039 of CM062818.1, read as the reverse complement.
CACCAATTAGATCATGCATTCATTAACTAGACATTCTTTGAATGAAATGTGATAAGAGCCATACTGTTATGAAACCAGCTCAAGAAAAGATAGAAAAGATAGATCAACGCCTTAGAATTCAGCCTCTTCGAGGGGGCAACCTCCTTTACATTACATAAATGAACATTTCTTGGATGATTCAAATGACAAAACCTCCTTTCTATATATAGGAGTCTAAGGAGTCACAATATAATCCAGCCGACCTAACAATAATAATATAAAGCCACAAAAATAACAATAGAGGGATTCTATGGGGCACAGAAATAACAATATGGGGGTAATAGGGGCACAACAATATAAATAAGGGGTATAACTACAATAGTAATGGGGTAATCACTAGTATTATAGGGACCCAACATGCCCCTCTCCTTCAAAAAAGTGTTGTCCTCAACGCTTGAGTAGTTCTGGATACTTCTGCATAAAATTCTCATCCTCCCATGTGGAATCTTCAGCGGATAAGTTCTTCCACTTGATAAGATACTCTGAAATTGATCGATTTCGTAGCTGTCGAGTTCTTGTTTCTGTGACTGCTTCCGGTTCCAATATAATTTTTCCTTCCTCGTCAAGTTCTGGCAATATTGTTTGAACTGGGAGCTTGTCGCCTATAACCTTCTTTAAACATGAAACATGGAAAACTTGGTGCAATCGAGAAGCTGCAGGAAGCTCCAATTTGTATGCCATAGTACCAATCTTTTGCAACACCTTGTACGGACCATAATACTTTGGTGATAATTTATTATCCTTCTTAGCTTGCTTTAGGGACATTTGCTTATATGGTTGTAGTCGTAGGAATACCCAATCACCTACATCAAAACTTCTTTCACTGCGATGTTGATCTGCCTGTTGTTTCATTCTATTTTGTGCCAACACGAGGTTATCCTTTAAGAGTTGGAGGACTTGTTGTTGATGTTCGATGTGATGTTCCACTGCCTGAACCTTAGAATTTTCTCTTAAATATGATGTGATGGATGGTGGTTGATACCCATAAAGTGCCATAAATGGGGTCATTTTTGTTGCTGTATGGAAGGAAGTGTTATACCACCATTCAGCCAGAGGCAACCATTTGACCCATTGTGTCTGTTTATCAGATACAAAGCAACGAAGATATCCTTCCAAACATTTGTTTACTATCTCAGTTTTCCCATCAGATTGAGGATGATAAGATGAGCTATGAGCTAACTGAGTACCAAGACAAGAAAATAATTCTGTCCAAAAATTTCCAGTGAAAATGGGATCTCTGTCACTTACAATAATCTTTGGGTTTCCATGTAGCTTTTGAATTGTTTCCATAAATGCAGTAGAAACTGTACTGGCTTTAAATGGATGTGATAATGCACAAAAGTGTGCATACTTGGTAAGTCTGTCAACTACCACCATGATGACACTCTTTCCCTCAGACTTGGGTAAACCTGTGATAAAATCCATTGAAACCTCCTCCCAACGTTGGCTTGGAATGGATAAAGGTTGTAATAGACCCGGTGTCTTAATTGTTTCAACTTTATTTTGTTGGCAAACCAAACATTCTGCCACAAACTTTTGAATATCTGATTTAAGGCCATCCCAAAAAAATTCCTTCTTAACCCTGTGGTAAGTTTTTAAAAATCCTGAGTGCCCTCCTAAGGGAGAAGTGTGCAATTCCATAAGAATCTTTTGTTTTAGCTGGGAATTCTTACAGAGGTATAAGCGATCTTTGTACCATAACGAATCATTTTGCCAGCTAAATGTATCAGACGTACTGGAATCTTGTTGTAGCTTTCGAATAAGTGCCCACACTTCTTCGTCATTCTTCCATTCCTCCCTTGCTTCGTTTATCCAATCTGGTTGGATAATAGAAATGGCGCACAACAATGCTTCCACATCCTCATCCTTTCTTGAGAGTGCATCTGCCACCACATTTTGCTTCCCTTTTTTGTAGATGATTTCAAAGTCATAACCCAACATCTTTGTGACCCACTTTTGTTGCTCTTCAGAGGATAATCTTTGTTCTAAAAAGTATTTAAGGCTATCATGATCCGTTTTTACCTTGAAGTGTCTTCCCATTAGGTAGGGTCGCCATTTCTTAAGTGCATGGAGTATTGCCAACATTTCCTTCTCATAAATAGCTTTGCTTAAAAACTTTCCCTTGATTGGACGACTTTCAAAAGCAATGGGTCTTTCATCTTGCATTAGAACAACACCAATTCCATTTCCTGAAGCATCACATTCCACAATAAAGGTTTTTGTGAAGTCCGGTGTAGCTAAGACCGGTGCTTGGCACATTGCCTCTTTAAGATGTTCAAAGGCCTTTGTTGCTTCCGAAGTCCATGAAAATGCATCTTTCTTCAATAATGTTGTTAGAGGTGCTGCTATTCTCCCATAATTCTTAACAAACTTGCGATAATACCCTGTCAACCCAAGAAATCCTCGCAGATGCTTTATGGATGTGGGGATTTTCCATTCCTTAATGGCTTTAATTTTGCTAGGGTCTACCTTAACTCCTTCATGAGATACAATATGACCCAAATATTCCACCTCCTGGACTCCAAAGAAACATTTGGATCTTTTTGCATATAATTGTTTCTCCTCCAATAGTTGTAGCACCCTGTCAACATGTTCAACATGATCCTTCCAAGACTTGCTGTAGATTAGTATATCATCAAAAAATACTAACACAAATTTTCTAAGGAATGGTTTGAAAATTGAATTCATCAAACCTTGAAATGTTGAAGGTGCATTGGTAAGGCCAAAAGGCATGACCAAAAATTCATAATGACCCTCATGAGTTCTAAATGCCGTTTTTGGAATGTCTTCAATCTTCATTCTGATTTGATGATATCCCGAACGAAGATCCAACTTGGTGAAGTAAATTGATCCATGCAATTCATCCAGTAATTCATCAATGACAGGAATGGGGAACTTATCTTTAATAGTGAGCTTGTTGAGCTCCCTATAATCTGGACACATGCGCCATGATCCATCCTTCTTGTGCACCAATACTACTGGAGCAGAGAAAGAACTTTGACTCGGTTGAATTATACCAGCCTCTAGCATTTCTGCAACCATACGTTCAATTTCACTTTTTTGGACATAGGGATATCTGTACGGCCTGATGTTTGGAGGAACACTTCCTGGAATCAGATGAATAGCATGATCATGATCACGCATAGGTGGGAGACCTTTGGGAGTCTCAAATACCTTGGAATGATTGTCCAGGACTTTTTGGAGATCTGGAGAAATAGATGATTCCGATGTGGAAACATCTAGCGAACATAATTGTGCAATTACACCTCTTTGCTCCTTTTTTAGAAGCTTTGTCATACCATTAGAGCTGATTATCTTTCCTGGTTTCCCTGCAATACCCCTTAATTCAACTTCCTTTCCTTCCGTAGAAAATTTGATGAAAAGTTCTTGAAAATTAAAAGCTATTGTACCCAAGGATTGTAGCCATTGGACTCCTAGTACAACATCAACACCTCCCATTGGAATGGAAAGCATTGGGCTAGTCAATACATATTCTCCCATGGATAGCTTGATATTATGGCACTTTCCAGAGCAATTTATTGTTCCTCCATTTGCAATCATCACTTGACACTCTGGTGCTGGATATAGGAAGCAATTCAATTCTTTTGCTACCCTACAATGAATAAAATTGTGGGTGCTTCCTGAATCAATCAACACTATTACCTTTTTCTTCTTGATTTGTCCTTCTATCTTGATGGTTTGAGGAGTGGTAATTCCCGCCAATGCATTACAAGATATGGTCGGATTTATTTGTTCTTCATCTAGGCTTTGTTCCTGGAGTATATCCTCTTCTTTTGACCTTTCTTGCTCCTTTTCTTCTTCCTCTTCACAATCTATGTAGAATAATTTCTTCTCAGCACACTTATGACCTTTAGTGTATTTGCTATCACAACTGTAACAAAGCCCTTTTGCTCTTTTTTCTTCCAATTGTTGTGGTGTCAACCTTATAGGTTGTGGAAGACTAGGGGCAACAACACTTCCGTCTTTATAGTTGTGAGTGGTATGCTTCCTGGTTGCCATAATTTTGCTTTCCATTTTTCTTGCTAACCTGAATGCCTTCTCTAATGAATCAGGTTCCCAAAGGCGAACATCATGTTGGATATTATCCTTTAAAGACCCTATGAACACATCAATCCTATGCTCCTCTGGAATATCTTTTACCCTTATGTTCAATTTTTGGAACTCCTCAATGTGCTCCATTATTGAACCCTTTTGTTTGAGACTTATCAATTGGCTAAAAAAAGTGTTGCTTTTTGTATCCTCATAATGTGCTATCAATTCTTCCGTAAAAATTTCCCAAGTGATAAATTGTTTACGAGAACAAAGCCATTGATACCATACAAACTGATTTGGTTCCAAATATACAGTTGCCATACGTACCTTTTGTGTGTTTTGCACATTATTGAGATCGAAGAATTGCTCCATCTGTAATATCCATGTGGCGGGATCCTTGCCATCAAACTTCCTCATATCGATTTTTGGAATATGGTGGGTCTTCGATCCAACATTAGAGTCTATGGAATCATGATTAACATTTCTTTGGTTCACATCATGAGTTTCCTTTACAACCTTTCCACCATTAGTATGTATTTCATGTAGAAAATTTGTCAAATCTGTCTTCAAATCTGCCATGTCTGCCTTCAAATCTGTCTTCAAATCATCCATCTTAGCTTCCATGCACTTTATCTTAGATTCCACACCATTTATCTTAGCTTCTGTTAGCTTTTGTGAGTGTGACATTTGTTGCACTTGTTCTTGTAATTTTGATATATCATGTAGCATTTCTTCCTCTTCTTCATGAGTCATGCTAGAGCTTTCAGGTTCCTTACTAGGTGTTTGCATTTTCTTTCCTCGGGGCATCAGTTACCGATAATAATTCTTTACTATGCCCTTTGAATTCATTCAAACCAAGCTTACGCAAAAAAAAAAAAAAAAAACTACACACCTTTTTTCACTTTGTAGAAGCCTGATATTGAATCTGATGTATCTCTGTAATTTTGGATCATCAAGTTCTGAAATTTCAACCTGTGGTAGCCTTCTGCATCCTCTTTCCAATTCCACAAGTCTGACCGAAATTGGTTTCTCCAAGGAAGAGTTATGCGAAATCTCCCACAGTGACTTGATTATTGACTAGTTCAGTAGAGCAAACTTGTACGACATACCACGAGTCATTGTTTCAACCTATGGATCTGAAAAATGCCTGCAAGAAACTACAGTCCATCCTCTTTCTGTACCTTCTTACGAAATTTCAATCCGATCCCCAGAGAGAAAGTTATGATGATTTTCCCCAAGTCACCTGTTTTGAATGTAATTCAGGAGTCTGCAAAAAGACCAACTTCCTCAAATCATATCTCCGCAAATATCACGCGAAAAGCTCTGAAATTTGGACCCAAGGTTCAACACGATTTATTCTCAAATGGGTTTTTTTTGCGACTTCTGAAACGTCAAAGGAAAAAAGTTATAGCGAAAATTCCACGATGACCTGTTTGGAGCAACGAAACCCTAGAATCCAAAGCTCTGATACCAAATGTTATGAAACCAGCTCAAGAAAAGATAGAAAAGATAGATCAACACCTTAGAATTCAGCCTCTTCGAGGGGGCAACCTCCTTTACATTACATAAATGAACAATTCTTGGATGATTCAAATGACAAAACCTCCTTTCTATATATAGAAGTCTAAGGAGTCACAATATAATCCAGCCGACCTAACAATAATAATATAAAGCCACAAAAATAACAATAGAGGGATTCTATGGGGCACAGAAATAACAATATGGGGGTAATAGGGGCACAACAATATAAATAAGGGGTATAACTACAATAGTAATGGGGTAATCACTAGTATTATAGGGACCCAACACATACTTAGCTCTGTCATATAACCAACATATAACCATATAGATAACAACGATAAAACAACCATTAAAGCCACATAATAACAAGTACATTTGCTTATCAAAGACAAGAGAAAATTATCTCTTATTAACCATATGAAAAATCCAACCAAGTTAGGTACTTCCACGTACCATTCGACCATAGATTGAGTTGAACCAAATCTTTGTTTTAGAAAATCACCACCGTGCAATATTCCAAGCATGAATGTGGGATCTCATGATATAAACCAATACATAAACAACCAAGGGAATCTAGAGGTTAAACCACCTCCAGCCTCACCATACCCTAATCTCACCTAAAGAGGTCTCGAGATCACAAAACCAACCGAGGTTGGATGCCTCTGAATTCCTTCGCTATCCCTTGAGGAATTTTCTAGTCTCCACCCACTTGTTGAGGGCTTCTTTGAGAAAACCATCTCCACCCCTAGCCCTAGGGATTTTCCTGAGACCACCTCACCCAGAAACAAAACCTTCTGGCAATCCATAGCTCAACCAAGAAATAATCGCATCACACCATGTCTATCCGGAAATGGCAAGGCAAGGCTAAAAACCACTATCAGAACCCGGAAAAATTCATGCCACCGACAACAATGAAACCAAATACACACATGAACATACCATGCATGCCAAAAACAACTAGGAAATCATACATGCAACCTGTTACCTGCAAGTATTCCTACTGAAGCTACTTGATCCAACCTTTCCCCAATTGATCCTTGCTTTCCTTTGCTTTCCTTGTCCTTTGTTGTCCTTCCTTTGCTTGATTACTTTCCTTCTCCTCTTGGTGCTCTTCTCCTCAAAACCAATTCTGAAAATGAACTGAAAAAAGGACACCAATTGATGCTCTGATGTCCTTTTATCATTGATGCCTCTAATTTCCTCCCCACATGCAACCTGTGACCTTTCACCTCCCTTTTCTCCTATTTTCCTTTATTTTCATAAAATAAATGCCAATAATGCCTTTTTCCTTTTCAAAGCCTTTGTTATTGCGTTTTCAAATTTCCCTTATCCATATTAAACCAAATGAACACCCACACTAGGATGTTTTGCCCAACATTAAACTTGGGATAAGTGTCCCTTGACCTTGGTGTTATTTTTCCTTTGTTAACTTTTATTATAAAATGAGATACTAAAATTCCCATTGCGTTTATAAGTTTTGCGTTTAAGGGAGCTGAATTGAATTACCTAGTGGTATATAAATAGGTCTTTGTAGTCTTTAAGGTTGTAAAACATTTTAGATTTTACTTTCTTAAATCCAAAACAAAGGTAATAATTTCTTATGCCACAGTAAGGAATTTACTTGTATAAAAAGAATTGGGAGAGAAAAGGGCCCATTGAATGAAAAATCTCTATGGATATGGCTTGGAGGTTAAACTGACCCAAATAATGAAAGGCCAAGGTATTTGCAATCTTGTTGTTGGATCCGTTAACCTGCCTAATCATGATCTTTCTTCTAACAATGACATATCTACGCTGCATAATGAAGCTTTTTGTCTTCCCGATGATCCTAATTCTTGGTATACTGACATTAAGTTTTATTTGGTTGTGATAATGGAGAAATGCCAATGATAAGTTTTTCAAATCCAATTCCAACTAAACCATATTTCCTGTGTAGAGTGTCACAACACCATCACATCTTGATCCCAAGAAGAAAGGTCATTGAGGTTGAAATCTACCCCTTATCAGTTGATTAATAATGTTATATTTCGAAAGAATTATGATGGTGTATTACTTCGTTGTATAGAACAAGGTGATTCCCAACAAGTACTCCAGAAAATCCATTCAAGTCCTACTGATGGTCACTTTAATGGAGATACCACTGCTTACAAAGTGCTTACACTACAAGGAAAATACCTTCTAGCGGAAGTTTTTGCGAAAGCCCCTCTAAAAATAGCCCAAAAATCTATTTGTAGTAGAGGTGGGCAGGCAGATGGTTTTTTGATGGTGCATCTATAATATACAAATGCACCGGTGCCAAATAGAAAATGGAGCACTGTGGTAGATTCACTTTAATTTACCTGCAAAAAGAAAAAGAAAAAAGAAAAAACTGGTGCACTAAATAAAAAAAGAGCATCAGTGTGTATACTACTCGATACCATTAGAAAAGGGTTAAATTTACAAAAATGTCAGTTTAAAAATTCATTTTTCCTAGTCTTGTGCTATTCAATGATGACGACCCGATGCTAAACCAATACTATAATGACTCGGTGCGTGCACAGTATACCACACATCGATGCTTGAATAATCAATAACACCATAAGAAGGTTAAATTTTAAAAAAATTTAGTGTTATATGCAACCGTAACACTAGTTGCCTTCTTGTAGTAAAACGCCCCAATGCATACTTAGAAGGAGCACTGCTATAGCTTTAATTTTGAAAAAATACAATGTTATATTCTCACAAAGCACCAATGTTGTTCATGTATTAAAACGCCTCGGTGTGTCTTCTAAAGAGCACTGCGATTTGGTTTTTAATTTAAAAAAAATGCGGTGCTATAGTCCAACAAAGCACTAGTGTAGTACATGCATTAGAACACCTCGGGGTGTTTTAACAAAAACACCACTATAGGTTTTTTACTTAAAAAAAAACAATGCTCTTTTATATCTGATGCATTGGTGCAGTTATAATAACACACAGGAAGAGGATTAAATTAAAAAAAACCTCCCAATTGTAAATTTCATTTTTACCATCTAAAAGGTTGTAGAGATCTAAAGCACCAGTGTCACTTTTGCCTCATGCGAGCGACCTAACTCCGGTGCTTCTCTTGCTCATCATGCTCAATGCGTGAGTTTCCAATTTTCTCAAACAGTGATGAAATTTGCTTTTCTCAATTACGTGTCAACAATGCCTCCCCAATGAGCAAATGTCCAGGTAATGTCTGTGTTTCTATCGAATTTAATTTTTTAGCAGATTAGAATTGAAAATTAGCTAAAAAATCCCACTATTTTTGAAAGAAAAAAAATCCCGTGCAATGCGCTCAACAACTTTGGCTCGCACATATAGCAATGCCCCTTGTAATTTTATAGGGTGCATCATCATTAGGTGCGTGAACCTAACACACCACCATTTTTGCAGTGCGTTTTGAAAATGAAAATGCACTGAAAAATGCTATAAATTGTATGTCGGTGCGTACATTTTTAGGTTACGCATGGTGTGTTTATATTTACCAAACAGATCGCAAAAATAATATTAGAAAATATAGCTCAGTACGTTAGGTAAGAAAAACGTTTCAAACCGGTGAAAAAAGGTCATACATGCACATCGGTGCAATAGTTCAATAGTTTAAAACTTATGCAATAATTCATAGAAAATTTCAATATTTATGTAGACTTCTAGTTGGCGATATGTAATTATCTCCAATTAACTAAAAATCATATAAAAGATCATACAAAAGACCTATTTTAAGAATATATAGCCACAAAATATTATAAGATGGATCTTGCCTCAAATTATTTAAGATATAGGAAACCAAGAGCCTAAGGCAATCACACCTTAGAGAGTGAATCAACGACATCTTTCATTTCCTTATATACATGAGGAAAATTATTTTTTGTGAATTGTTGAGAAATTATCTCGAGTTATTATGCCTATGTCTAAAGTGAAATTTCAAGTATGGATTACTCATCATTCATCTATTTAACAACCAATGATGAATCTACATAGACTTACATATTAAATACCCTAGTATAGAGCCAACTTCATTAGAGCTTAAAGAGATAAAATATCAACTCAGTTGTATGTACCTATACCCACATTAGCACTAAAATGAATATAAAATGATCCTAAAATAAGATTGCCCCACCAATACCATAAAAGGTTCAACCCCTTGTCGTGGTCCATTAATAAAATCCCAAGAGAGAAACTTATCCACAACTAATTTCCCAACCACTTTGACCATTAGAGCTTTCCTATGCTCTTAAAAAACAAACTAATGACACATATCTATGAAGATACCTAAAATTATTGTAAATTTATACTCTTAAATAAACATGTGTTCCAGGCCAACTAAATGTCCTATAAAATAATAAATGAAACAACTAAAAATTTCTCCAACTCCTACCTATAAAACAACTACCTTAGGCCGTACTCAATTACACCTCTTTGAAACATTAATAACACCGATATACCAAATAACATCCTTCCAAACTTTTAATGTGAAAGGGCACATACAAAACAATTGTGAAACTTTTTCATTCTCACTCCTAGATAAGTCACAACATGTAGGATCATGTTTACTGTTCTTTTGGAGTAGATCCCATATAGGGACCTTGTTCACAAGCACAAATTACGTGAGCATATGTGTCTTATTAGTCCCTTCTTCAGGCATGCCTGGGACTATAGTAATCAAAATGGAAAGGTTAATATTAGTTTCAGGTGCTTATTGTCACGAGTGTCACGAATGACCAAAGTTTTTAGGCTCTTCGATAGTGCAATATTTTTCACTATCTTATTTGGACTTTTCCCGAGGTGGGGGGCTATAACCATATGTTATATTCATTTCTTTCCTTCACATTTTGAAACTGGTAAACTCATACTAGCATTTCTTCTCAAACATTTACTGTTTAAGAGGCAAAACATATATATCTCATTTATGGTAACCCAATCGCTAGCATGTTGTTATAACGCAATCGCCAACGTGTTGTAACATAATGGCCAGTGTGTTGCAGGCATGTTAGCCGTCTCCATCTGTCACAACTACTAATACCCAACTTCAACATCTTTTCTACACGTGACAACGTCTTTTCTGCATGTTATGCATCTGCCACAGATATTAATCCCCTATTTGAAGCTTTGTTTGAAGCTTAGTTCAAAGCGGCTGCAACCCTCTATTGAGTCCAAACCCTCCATTGACTCACAAAACTACAACCTAATTCTGATCCCCTGTCACCTATTTGAAGCTCAGTTCAAAGCTAATACTTTCTCGAGTCAACAAGCATCCTCTAAACCTGGAGCAACAAGCGCTGCAAACAACTGGATGAAAATTTTCAAAAATTTTCAAAATGAGTTTGTTATACTATCTTTGTCCCCTCTAGTCCTCTCGAATATTGGAAAATGTATTAAACCACAGATCTAGAAGTTTCCTAGATTTACCTGATGGTTCTGCTTCAAATTTATTTTCGCAACTACAGGGGATGACAATCACAGGGGATGACAATGCTCATATACATTGAAACATTTGTACTGCATGCTTTCAAATTTATTTTTGCTGGGTAGAATAAAACTTTGGTGCTCGGGGTTCGACCTTTTGGATCTTTGAGAGGTCAAGGTTAGTGCATTATTCTTGACCTTGCTAACCAATGCCCTGATCTTTGTCTGTATGAGATTAAACTCTTCATCATGGTTGCAAGCAACCCTAGATGGAGTTTTGTCTGTTGTTTCTCCATCGTTATCTTCTTCCTCTTCATGTTGATGCTCTTCTTCTTCTTCTCCTTCTTTAGGTGGATAATCAGTAACTTCACCATTTTGGCGTTGCAAGGGATGAGAAGGGCTCCTTAGTTCTCCATTGATGTAGGCAGCTTCAGTTCTACTTTCATGGCAGCCCTTGTTAACATCCTCATTGTGGGCTTGCCTGACATGAGACCAACTTCATAGTTCTCTGTTCTATTCCATTTCGATGTCTTGGGCAACTTCATTTCTTCTTTCATGGCAACCCCATATTTTCTTCCAAACCTTATACAAGTTTGCCTCATGTGGGCTCCTGTAAGGAAATAATTCCTCTGTGATTTTTACATCCCTGAGCTGGGACTCAATGGTCCAAAACCTCGACCTCATGCGCCTCATCCTTTCATAGATCTGGCCACGGGATTCAGATTGAAGGGTTTCTTTGGCTCGCTCGTAGAACGCGGGCATATTAACTTGGCCTCCTGCAGAGGATGCGAGGAGCGCATTGGCCAAGCTGATTTCATCCTCGGTAGACAATTTCTTGGTCATATCTTTGGCAAACTCACTTGACATTTCCAGTCCATTCAATCTATGAGTCGCTTCCCTGAGGACCAAGGGATCTTTCATATATTTCTGGGCCAACAGCTCTTCGATATCAATCTGCGATTTGTTTCTGCTGGGTCCTGTTTTTCTTGAATTATTCTTCTTTTTACTCACCGACGGCTTGATCTCCAGCCTATCTCGACTCTGCTTGGGCCTTAACCTGTCTCTGGTCTTCTTCATGAATGAACTATGACACGAAGTCTTGTGCTCTGAGTCAGAAGATGCAGTAGAGAACTTGGTGGGCTGCGTGGAATTGGGTTTGGCATGAGATATTGCATCACCGTCGTGGGAGGAGGAAGGAAGAGAAGATGTTAGGTCCCCATAATAATAGTGTAGCCCCTTATTGTTATTGATGTCCCCATGTAGTCCCCATATTGTTATTTTTGTACCCCATAGAAGCCCACTATTTTTATTGTTGTGCCCTTACATTATTATTGTTACGTAGGCTCTGATTATATTGTGACCCCTTAGACTCCTATATATAGAAAGGAGGTTTTTTCATTTGAATCATCCAAGAATGGTTCATTTATGTAATGTAAAGGAGGTTTCCCCTTCAAAGAGGATAATTTCTAAGTCGTTGATCTATCTATTTGTGAGCTGGTTTCATAACATTTGGTATCAAAGCTTTGGATTCTAGGGTTTCGCTGCTTCAAACAGGACATCATGGAATTTTCGCTATAATTTTTTTTCTACAAATATTTAGAAGCTGAAATTAAAACCATGTGGAGCTGAAATATTTGTTCACTTCTTATACGAATTTCATATTTTGTGTCACTATATTTTTGAAGATATGATCCGAGGAAGTTCGGGTTTTTGTAGGCTCCAGAATTCCATCTCAAACAAGTGACCTAGGGAAAATCATCATAACTTTGTCTCCGTGCATAAAATTTGAATTTCGTAAGAAGTGATGGAAAGAGGACAAACTGTATTTTTTTTGGTATCATTTTAAGGGCTGAAGGTTGAAATAGTGAGATGTGGAACTCCGTACAAGTTCGATCTACTGAACCAGTCTATAATCAGGCCATCGTGGAAGATTGGGAATAGCTCTTTCTTGAAGAATCCAATATTGGTCTGACTTGTTGGGTTTGAAATAAGGCTCATAGATACACTACAATATTAAATTTCAGATCTTAGAGATTCACAATTATAAATATACAACAGTTGCAATATCTAGCTCCTAAAAAGCAAGAAAAAGGTGTATTTTTTAAATTTTGCATAACTTTTGTTTGAAAAATAAGGTTGAAGTGATTCAAAGGGAATAGTGAAGCATAGATATAATTGTTTTATTTCAAAATGCCTCAAAACAAAAAATGGACACACCTAGTAAGCTCTTCTATGACACATGAAGAAGAGGAAGAAATGCAACATGATAGATCAAAATTACGAGACCAAGTGCAACAAATTTTGCTCTAGCAAAGAGTAACCCAAAATGAGCTAAGATGGATGGTATAGAAGCAAAAATTAATGGCAACATGAAATATTTTAAGAATGGTTTAAAAGAAAACATGGAAGGTTTGACAATTTTGCTACAAGAATGCTTCCTAATGGAGAAAAGGTATTACATGAAACTCATGATGAGAACAAAAGAAATGTTACTCATGATTTCATAGACTCTAACTTTGGATTGAAGACCCACCATATTACAAAGATTGATATGAGGAAGTTTTATGGCAAGGATACTGTAACATGGATACTACAAATGGAGCAACATTTTGATCTCCATTATGTGCAACACACACAAAAGGTACACATTACAACTTTATATTTAGAACCCAATCAGTTTGTATGGAATAGATGGCTTTATTCTCGTAAACCACAGAAGAAATGATAACACATTATGAGGATACAAAGAGAAACTCCTTCTTTAGCCAATTGATAAATTTCTTCCAAAAATTGAATATAAGGGTAAATGATATTCCAAAGGAGAATAGGATTGATGGTTTCATAGGGACTTTAAAGGACAACATCTAACATGAGGTTCACCTTTGGGAACCTGATTCATTGGATAAGGCATTCAGGTTGGCAAGAAAATTTGAAAGCAAAATTATGGCAACAAGGAAGCCTACCACTCACAACTATAAATATGGAAGTGTTGCTACTCCTATCCTTCCACAACCTACAAGGTTGACACCACAACAATTGGAAGAAAAAATAGAAAAATGGTTGTCTTATAGTTGTGATAGAAAATACACTAAAGGTCTTAAGTGTGCTGAGAAGAGATTATTTTACATAAATTGTGAAGAGGAGGAAGAAAAGGAACAAGAAACTTCAAAAGAAGAGGATATACACTGGGAACCAACCCTAGTGAAAGAAGAAATGAATCCAATGATATTTGGTAATGCATTGGAAAGATTTACCACTCCCCAAACTCTCAAGATAGAAGGACATTAAGAATAAAAAGGTAATAATATTGGTTGATTAGGGTAGTACCCATAATTTTGTTTGTTATAAGATAGCCAAGGAATTGAATTGCTTCCTATATTCAACACTAGAGTGTCAAGTGATGGTTGAAAATGGAGGAACTATAAATTTCTCTGGAAAGTGACATAATATAAAGCTAACCATGGGGGAATATGTGTTGAATAGTCTAATGCTTTCCATTTCAATGGCAGTGTTGATGTTGTACTAGGAGTCCAATGGTTACAATCTTTGGGTAAGATAACTTTTATATTTCAAGAACTTTTCTTGAAAGTTTTTTGGGAAGGAAAGGAAGTTGAATTAAGGGGTATCGAAGGCAAACTAGGAAATATAATAAGCTATAATGGCATGAAAAATATTCTAAAGAAAGAACAACGGGGCATAATTTCATAATTATGCTCACCAGAGGTTCAAACATCAAAATCATATATTTCTCCAGATCTTCAAAAAGTCTTGGACAATCATTCCAAGGTATTTCAAAATTTGAAAGGCATCCCACCTATTTGTGATCATGATCATGCTATTCATTTGATTCAAGGAAGTGTTCCTCCAAACATCAGGCCTTACAGATATCCATATGCCCAAAAGAGTGAAATTGAACATATGGTTGCATAAATGCTAGAGGCCGGTATAATTCAACCTAGTTAATGTTCTTTCTCTGCTCTAGTAGTATTGGTTCATAATAAGGATGGATCATGGTGCATGTGTCTGGATTATAGGGAGCTCAACAAGCTCACTATTAAAGATAAATTTCCCATTCCTTTCATTGATGAATTATTGAATGAATTACATGGAGCAATTTACTTCACCAAGTTGGATCTTCGTTCAAGATATCATCAAATTAGAATGAAGACTGATGACATTCAGAAAACAACATTTAGAACTCATGAGGTTCATTATGAGTTTTTGGTCATGCCTTTTTGCCTTACCAATGCACCTTCTACATTTCAAGGTTTGATGAATTCCATTTTCAAACCCTTTCTTAAAAAAATTGTGTTAGTATTTTTTGCTGATATACTAATCTACAAAAAGTCTTGGAAGGATCATGTTTAACATGTTGAGAGGGTGCTCAAACTATTGGAAGATAAACAATTATATGCAAAAACCTCCAAATGTTTCTTTGGAGAACAGGAGGTGGAATATATGGGTAATATTGTATCTCATGAGGGCATTAAGGTAGACCCTAACAAAATTAAATCCATTAAGGAATGGAAAATCCCCACAACCATAAAGCATCTACGAGAATTTCTCAGGTTGACAGGGTATTATCACAAGTTTGTTAAGAATTATGGGAGAATATAAGCACCTCTAACAACATTACTAAATAAAGATGCATTTTCTTGGACTCTAGAAGCAACTAATGCCTTTGAACATATTAAAGAGGCAATTTTCCAAGCATCACTCTTAACTATGCCAAACTTCACAAAAACATTTATTGTGGAATGTTTTTAAGAAACCAACTCAAAAAATGATAGAAAAGATAGATCAACGACTTCAGAACCAGCCTCTTCGAGGGAGAAACCTCCTTTACATTAGACAAATGAACGATTCTTGGATGATATAAATGACAAAACCTGCTTTCTATATATAGGAGTCTAAGGGGTCATAATATAATCAAAGCAGTCATAACAATAATAATATAAAGGCACAACAATAACAATAATGGGCTTCTATGGGGCACAATAATAACAATATGGGGACAATAGGGGCACAACAATAAAAATAAGGGCTACAATGACAATAGTAATGGGGGAATCACTAGTATTATAGGGACCTAACATGCCCCTCTTCTTCAAAAAAGTGTTGTCCTCAATGCTTGAGTAGTTCTTGATTCTTCTATATAAAATTCTCATCCTCCCATGTGGAATCTTCAGGGGGTAAGTTCTTCCACTTGTTGACATACTCCGAAATTGATCGATTTCGTAGCTGTCGAGTTCTTGTTTCCGTGACTACTTCAGGTTCCAATATGATTTTTCCTTCCTCGTCAAGTTCTAGCAATATTGTTTGAACTGGGAGCTTGTCACCAATAACCTTCTTTAAGCATGAAACATGGAAAACTGGGTGCACTCGGGAAGCTGCAGGAAGCTCCAATTTGTATGCCATAGTACCAATCTTTTGCAACACCTTGTACGGACCATAATAGTTTGGTGATAATTTATTATCCTTCTTAGCTTGCTTGAGGGACATTTGTTTATATGGTTGTATCTGTAGAAATACCTAGTCACCTACATTAAAACTTCTTTTGCTGTGATGTTGATATGCTTGTTGTTACATTCTATTATGTGCAAAAGTTAGGTTATCCTTTAAGGGTTGGATAAATTGTTGTTGATGCTTGATGTGATCTTCCACTGCTTGAACCTTAGAATTTTCTCTTAAATATGATGTGATGGACGATGGGTGATATCCATAAAGTGCCATAAATGGGGTCATTTTTATTGCAATATGGAAGGAAGTGTTATACCACCATTTAGACAGAGGCAACCATTTGACCCATTATGTCTATTTATCAGATACAAAGCAATGAAGATATCCTTCTAAAGATTTGTTTACTATCTCAGTTTGCACATCAGATTGAGGATGATAAGATGAGCAATGAGCTAACTGAGTACCAAGACAAGAAAATAATTATATCCAAAAATTTCCAGTGAAAATGGGATCTCTGTTGCTTACGATAATCTTTGGGTTTCCATTTAGCTTTTGAATTATTTCCATAAATGCAGTAGAAATTGTACTAACTTTAAATGGATGAGATAATGCACACAAGTGTGCATACTTGGTAAGTCTGTCAACTACCACCATGATGACACTCTTTCCTTCGGACTTGGGTAAACCTGTGATAAAATCCATTGAAACCTCCTCCCAACGTTGACTTGGAATGGATAAAGGTTGTAATAGACTCGGGGTCTTAATTGTTTCAACTTTATTTTGTTGGCAAACAAAACATTCTGCCGCAAACTTTTGAATATCAGATTTAAGGCCATCCCAAAAAAATTCCTTCTTAACCATGTGGTACGTTTTTAAAAATCCCGGGTGCCCTCCTAAGGGAAAGGCGTGCAATTCCATAAGAATCTTTTGTTTGAGTTGGGCATTCTGACATAGGTATAAGCGATCTTTGTACCATAACGAATCATTTTTCCAACTAAATGTATTAGATCTATTGGGATCTTGTTGTAACTTTTGAATGAATGCCCACACTTCTTCGTCATTCTTCCGTTCATTCCTTGCTTCATTTATCCAATCTCGTTGGATAATACAAATGGCATAAAGCAATGCTTCCACATCCTCATCCTTTCTTGAGAGTGAATTTGCCACAACATTTTGCTTCTCTTTTTTGTAGATGATTTCAAAGTCATAACCCAACATCTTTGTGACCCATTTTTGCTACTTTTCTGAGGATAATATTTGTTCTAAAAAGAATTTAAGACTATCATGATCCGATATTATCTTGAAGTGTCTTCCCATTAGGTAGGGTCGCCATTTCTTAAGTGCATGTAGTATTTCTAACATTTCCTTCTCATAAATAGCTTTGCGTAAATACTTTCCTTTGATTGAACGACTTTCACAAGCAATGGGTCTTTCTTCTTGCATTAAAACAACACCAATTCCATTTCCTAAGGCATCACATTCCACAATAAAGGTTTTTGTGAAGTCTGGCGTAGCTAAGACCGGTGTTTGGCACATTGCCTATTTAAGATGTTCAAAGGCCTTCGTTGCTTCTAGAGTCCATAAAAATGCATCTTTGTTAATTAATGTTGTTAGAGGTGATGCTATTCTCCCATAATTCTTAACAAACTTGCGATAATACCCTGTCAATCCGAGAAATCCTCGCAGATGCTTTATAAATGTGGGGATTTTCCATTCCTTAATGGTTTTAATTTTGCTAGGACCTACCTTAACACCTTCATGAGATACAATATGACCCATATATTCCACCTCTTGTACTCCAAAGAAAAATTTGGAGCTCTTTGCATATAATTGTTTCTCCTCCAATATTTTTAGCACCCTGTCAACATGTTGAACATGATTCTTCCAAGACTTGCTATAAATTAGTATATCATCAAAAAATACTAGCACAAATTTTCTAAGGGTTTGAAAATGGAATTCGTCAAACCTTGAAATGTAGAAGGTGCATTGGTAAGGCCAAAAGGCATGACCAAAAATTCATAATGACCCTCATGAGTTCTAAATGCTATTTTTGGAATGTCTTCAGTCTTCATTCTGATTTGATGATATCCTGAATGAAGATCCAACTTGGAGAAGTAAATTGATCCATGCAATTCATCCAATAGTTCATCAATGACGGGAATGGGAAATTTATCTTTAATAGTGAGCTTGTTGAGCTCCCTATAATTATGACACATGTGCCATGATCCAACCTTCTTGTGCACCAATACTACTTGTCATGCGGAAAGAGTCAATTTTGCAGACAAAACCGACCTCCCTAGAAGCTAAGGCTTTCTAGTGACAAACAAGACAATTAAACACTACCTTTCCCTAAATATGCATTTAGAATACAAGTAATCAGGTGTTTATAACATACCTTTAGTCCAACGCTTTGTAGTAGTCCAGCCTCGCCGATCCGGATGAGCTCCTCCTTCTCTTCGAAACCTGCATTCACTAACAAACAAAAGATTACATAGCACCTTAATAACTCATAAAATAAAACATATTCATCATACAGACCAAGGAGTATATGAAACAAATCATGTATAACAACCTGTTGAGAAAAATGAGTTTAATTGTATTAAGTGGAAACAAAAGAAACCATTACAACCTGTGCCTTGGTGTTGTGCAAGTCCCTCCCAGGCTCCAGCAAGAGTTCTCCTTTACTTTGATCAGCTCACCCACTTCCAAATGAAGCTAAGAAAGGATGGGAATCTCTCCTCTCAAGCTCTATAAGGGAGTCCTAATTCCAGCAGCATCTACCCTTAGGAATGTTCAGCTTTCAACCTCCCCTCCCTCTGGCCCAATGCCTGTATTTGTAGTGCTTTTAGGAAGTTAATCAGGTCCACCATCAATGGGATAAGCCCCTCTTTGAATGGGATAGCTCCCCTCTTGATGGGATAAGTTCCTCTTTCATAGGGATACATGAACCATCTGGAGGCACTCAATACACGTCAAACAAACTTCTAGAATGCTCTAGAATCGACCACAAGTAACTTTTTTGAAGTAAAACTCGCGCCTTTTGACCTTTACAGGGGTACACACCCACCCCTTTACAGACAGAGCGTACAAGTACGCATGGAATGTGAACTTGAGGTGCGTACACGCAGGTAAGGCTAAGAGAAACTGCGTACCCAGAGTTATATAGATTTTTAAAGACTTTCTCTCTTTCTTGGAGTTTGACATGAAGAGCAGAGGTATCAGACTTGCCAAGGAGGATAGTATGACAGTTGATGGAGCCATACTAACTGAAAATAGTCATGGTGACAAATTTTAGTGTAACAGATTGCCCCCTAAAGTGCGAAGCCTGTAGTAGATTAGGGTTTCATATCATCTAGGAAGGGTGAAGTACTTTATCATTTCAAGGATTATCTTGTGGAGAGCCCAGTCGGAACCTGCAAATATTCAACACAAAATACATAGATAAGATCATATCATCGCTGAGGTAGGCATTCCCATACTCAGATTGAAAACTTTAACTAACAAACTAACTACTACTCTGATATAGGAATGATTTCGCAATACATCATAATCATAGACTCTTGTAAACACAGTATGGACGCAGCCATCTGTTTATGATTAGTCTACTGTACAATGAATACAAAACTCCTCGCAGCCTGGATGGTGGAAACTAGATCCAGGGTCTTCATTTCTACTTCCCGAAAAGGTACGATTCTATCCATGTGAATAAATGAGTTGATGTCGAACATGGTAGAAACCACTTGATTACCAGTCGATGATGTAAACTGTTAACAAGTGTGAGAGAGACCACCAGTGATGTCAATGGTTCTCAAAGTACCCAGTACAATCCATGAGATGTGAATGAATGAGTTGATGTCGAACATTTCACGGAATCCTTCGATCGAAAGTCAATGATGTAAACCGTCGTCAAAGGCGAGAAACCTGCCATTGATGCATGCAGATTTCAAGGTACTGACAATTTCTAGGTCATCTTTCTAGATAATGTGCTGATGTCGATAGAAAGCGACCCGTTGCAGGCAAACCCACAACACGAAATCATAGATCAAGTTGAAGAAATGTAGCTGTAAGGACTAACTCAGGGATGGTCGAGATGGATGACAGGTATTTTTCAGATGAATGATTTATTTGCAGTGACCACTTGAACACATAACAACACGACAGATGGCTTGGTGACAATTGACCCAATAGTTAATACTCGGAACCCTTTTGAAGATTTTCAATGTGGTTTGATCAACTGTTAGGCAAAGGATTTCCCAACCCAGGTGAATGAAAAGTGTCGTGTTCAAGAGTGGTGATAAGGCTTCTTCTGAGACAAAGGATAACAAATAGGCTCATTTTTCTCTCTTTTCCCCCACCATTTCTGGCAAGTACCTCTTTTAGAATTTTTAACCGGAGAATCCACAGTTTTGGAATTTTTACACCGACGTTTCGAATCCCAAATGGGATCCATCATCAGGGAAAAAGAGAAAGATGATCAGAGAAAGATGATAAAAAGAAGAGCCAGATGAAGGAAATAAATACTCATGAGGGATGAATGTTAAAGGAACTGCACAGGTCGGCTAGAGAGATATATAATGAAACCTAATTTTAATATTATTTTTAATTTTTAATTTTAATTTTAAATTAATATCATTCATTTAATATCTATAAAAACTATAAACTAAAATCTAAATTAATTTTAATATTAAAAACTCATATGTATATATATTAAAATTAAAATCATAAAACATTAAATAACCTAAAATCTAAAATGATAATGATATCAAAAACTAAAATATATGTTAATATTAATATCATGAATCCTAATATATATCATTAAAATTAAAATTTTTAAAATTTTTATTTAACTTCATATTTATGGAATATGATTACTATATAACTTAATAATTGAATAACCTAAAATCTATATAACTTAATATATATATAATAGAGTTAATATCAATAAAGCCTATTACCTATAACACACTCTAAAACTAATATAAATCTTTATATATAACAAAACATTTTTATATTAATATTAATATCTAAAACTAATATATGTATTAGAATTGATATCATAAACCTAATATCTATATATAATATTAATATTTATATAACCTCATAACTAAATAATATTAATATAATATTAATATTTATATTTATATAACTTAATGACTAAAGGACTAAAAGCTATTTATAAAACTTGAGCCCTTTATAACTTAAAATTTTTTTACCTGAAAAACCTCTATAACTTAATTTTTTTTTTATTTTTACCTGAAAAACCTCTATAACTTAAAATAGATAATAGAATTGATATCAATAAACCCTAATGTCTATAACAATATCTAAATAAATTAATATTAATATAACATCAATACTATATTCATTCTATATTAAATTCTAAATTCAATCTATATTTGAAATCTAAACTATACTTAAAACATACATTAATGACTAAATTAAAATCCATGCTTGTAGATATTTTAATAATTAGAGCTTTAATGGAATATAAATAACTTAATGACAAACATAATATTAAAATCAAAACTATGTTAATATCTATAATAATATGTAAACTTATGTTAATATCTATATTAATGACTTTCATACCTGATTGACAACTTACCTGGGGCCGGGCTGACGTTTCTTGATTTCACTGATGAGGGGAAGCCAGCTACCGCTAATCTCCAAACCGCTGTCTCTGTTCAGATTACACGGATGCTTCAAGATTTCGAGGGCTTCTCTGATTTTCCGTTTCTGATGCTGCTCTTCTCTCGCGATAATTGATGCGCTTTCTAAGCAGATGTGGTGTTTAGTTTTTGAGGAGTGCTCTGCCAAGGCTGAAGTACGTGATCTTCCATTCCTGATGTCGGCGCCATGTTCTTTCAGTCTAGTCTGGAGGGAGCGACCAGTTTCACCTATGTAGCTTTTCCCACACGAACAGTCTATTTTATAGACTCCTTTAAGCTGCTGCTTGTCAATATCATCTTTAACAGATTTTAAACTTTGTCTGATGGTACCAAGAGCTGAGAATTGAGTTAGAATGTTTTTCTTTCTTAGGATCTTTGCCATTTTATCTGTGACCCCATGGATATAAGGTAGAAAAACCTTACCACCATTAGGTTGATCCTCCTCTTTAGGTTTGGGAGATGACAACCTCTTTTCAGCTTTCTTTATGGCTTTTTTAATCTCATGATCCTTGTAGCCTATATTTTTGAAAGTTGAAACTAAATGCCTCTTTTCTTCATTTATATGTTCTGAGTCAGAAATTCGGAGGGCTCTAATGGCAAGAGTGTTCAGAACGCCAAGCTTTTGGGCTGGGTGATGGTGGGAATCCGCATGAAGGTAGCTTTCTGTGTGAGTTGATTTCCTGAAAACCTTATGGCCCAAAGAGCCATCCTCTTTTCTGATGATAAGAATGTCCAAGAAAGGGATGCTCATATTTTCTTCAAGCTCCATAGTGAATTTTATATCAGGGGAAATGGAGTTAAGGTGATTGAAAAACTTGTCGAGTTCTGCTTTACCATGGGTCCATTTTATATTGGTGTCATCGACAAACCGCTTCCACCAATCTGGTTTTAAAGGATAAGATTCCAAGGCCTTCTTCTCAAAATATTCCATGTATAAGTTGGCCACAATTGGCGAGAGAGGTGATCCCATTGCTACACCAGAGGTCTGTTCATAAAATGTTCCTTGGAATGTGAATACAGTTGACCTTAGGCAGACTTCAGCCAGCTTTGCGGTCTCTGGATCAGTGACACTTTTTATAACCTGAATGGCTTCATCAAGGGGAATCTTCGTGAATAAGGAAACCACGTCAAAGCTCACAAGGATGTCATCCTTTTCCATTCTTTCCTTTTTAATGAGATTCACAAAGTCGTGCGAGTCCTTAATGAAGGAGTCAGTGTTTCCAACCAGGGGCTTTAGAATCTTGGCGACATATTTAGCAAGTTCATAGGTTGGGGAGCCAATAGTATTGACTATCGGTCTAAGGGGGACCCCCTCCTTATGGATCTTGGGTAATCCATAGATTCTAGGAATGGTTTCACAAGAGGGGGTTAATTTCTTTTTTAATTTTTCGTCAAGGTTGGAATCTGAGATAATCTTTTTTACATCCTTCATAATCTTGGCCATGGGATTACTGTTCAGCTTCTTATAACTGCCACAATTTAGGTGATCATTCATTTTCTTAACATAGTCTTCTTTATCAAGGATAACCGCTGCTCCTCCTTTATCTGCTTTAAGAACAACTATCTTGTCATTATTTCGTAAGGATCTGAAAGCTTTTTGTTCTTCCTTACTAAGGTTGCTTTTGGGAGCCTTGGCTTTTCTCATGATGAGAGAGAATTCTTGCCTTAATGCCTCTTTGTCTTCAAGAGGGAGGTTGCTAATCCCATCTTCAATGCTACAAATCATCTTTTCAAAGGGGAGGCTTTTAGGGGCCATTGCAAACCCCATCCCCTTGCTGAGAACATTACCGGCTACCTGGTCAAGAACCTCGGAAGACAGGTTAACTACTTTTCTTTTAGATGTTGATGTTGATCCATAAGAGTTTTCGCCAGCCTCCTTGTCACCCTTGCTCAGCACATTGCATTTTGTCACATCTTTTTGGATAAAATTGTCATTATTAGTGATTAATTCTGGCCTTTTCACATCCTCATCGAAATTTCTGACTCTGCCATGCGCATCTTTTCTGGAGACCTGCACCCTCTCGATACTATCCTTGTCTTCATATTTATCATTTCCGGCCCTGCCCAGGGGGTTATCAATTTCTATGATAATCCTATTCATTTTAGACTCATCACACAAAAATACTTCTGCGTTTTTATTGTCACAATCATTGTATTTATTAGAGTTTCCATTTAGATTCTTATCTTTACTTAAATTTCCTTGATTCATTACTTCTGCGTTTAAACAGCTGTTCTTACTCACACCTATCTTTTCTGCGTTTTCAAAATCTATAATGCTGATCGAATTGTTATTATTAACACGGCTGTTTTCGATGTTCTGCACCATCATATTTACTAGGCTAACAATTTCCTTTTTGTTCTTATCCTTTCCGCTTATGCTATTTACATTAATCGAGTTGCATTTGATTGATTCGGTATTTTTGCTGCAGCTATTTGATTCGGAAACTGGAGCACCTGCGTTTATTACTTCTGCATTATTCATACTTATTTTTGCGTTATTACTGCTGCCTGAATCTTGATTATCTGCGTTTTTGTTATTATCCTTTCCGCTTCCGCTATTTCCATTAATCAAGTTGCATTTGTATGATTCGGTATTTGAGCTGTAATTATTTAATTCGGCTGGAGCACCTGCGTTTGAACCCGAGCTGACAGACCAACTATCAATGGTATTTTCGTTGTCTTCAGCATGGTGAATCCAAGGAGTTATTACTTCTGCGTTATTCATAGTTAATTCTGCGTTATTACTGTTGCTTGAATCTGGATTATCGCATTCACTTCCACCGTTATTTGATTTGCTGGGCCTGAATTTATATGGGCAGTTATTAGGGTCATCTGCGCAATTACCAGGATATTGAACCAGCTTTGTCCGAACGTTTGAATCTGCGTTTTTAACCTTTAGAAGCTTGGTTAGCTTATTGTGTTGTCTGGTCTGTGCAGTCTGCCATTCATTCTCTGCTTTCAGTGCGGTCCTGCCATCTATAATGGCCCACAGGTTTTTATCGATGCTGCTGGCGAGTTTGAGGTGGGAAGAGAGGGCCGAAAGACGCAAGATGCTGGAGGTTAAGCTCTAATTCTTCTGATTAGAGAATGGATTAGAGAGAAACTAAGATGGAGAAACGCTTTAGTTGTATTTGTTATGTAACTTATGTAATTAACTGTGCAAGTGGCAATGAGAGAATGAGATGTCTGTCTCACAATTTTGAGGAAATGAAGATCTGAAGCTCTTCTTTTTTATCCTTACTAATTGATCCGGATTTTAAACAGGAACGCAACAAATTACAGAGATAACCATAAATACAGAGATGCGATAACCATAAAAATAGAGATGCAGCGGAAATAATACTTCATTTCATTACTGTAAGATATTGAAATATGCTTTACAAACAGAAATGGAAAGAAACCAGCTAGGGCGATGGTAGCTTATCTCTGAGAAGAGATGTGGCGGCTACATGCCTCTGAACTGTTCCGAACTGTATTACAATGAGGCTCGAAGGCCTATTTATTGTTGAGAAACAATGGAAAACCCTTCACATACCGAAACCTAACCCTAGAAGATGAAACGCCAAATTGTGGGCCCCGTTTGGGTAAATTGGTACATCAATTTCCCGGGGTCGTAACTTTGGCATACGATCTCCGTTTGACGCGTACGATAGCTCGTTAGAAAGATCTATCCGAGTACTACCACTTTGGGGGGAACCTTAAGGCTCGGTCGCCCACAGAATTCCAAAAAAACGGTTTAGGGCCTCAAAACGGCTCCGGAAGTTCAGGACCCGAAAAAAAACTGCTAAAAATAGTAAACTGTGCTACAATTAAGGAAACTGAAAATGCTGAGAAAGACAATGGTGGGGGTCCAGGTGGACCTGGCAGGTGGCCACCAATATCCACCTGGATCATTCCTCCCCCCTTAGGAAGCAATGGTCCCCATTGCGTTGAGTTCCTCCATCTGCTGAACTTGTCCTGCAATCTCTGATGTGTCCAGTGATGGTGGGAAGCATGGTCGACGATGGTCCACATTGAACATTTGGTGCAGGCGAAGGAATGGAGGAATGATGTGCTCCAAAGCATTGTTCCCCATAGCCTTGGTACTGCTGTAAGGACCATGTCGGTGTGGTCTGAGCTTCTGATGGGTTCTGGTAAGGCGTTCTTTCTGTCGATGCCACCAGACATTGTTGCCCACCTGAAACTTGTGTGGTACCCCTTTGGGTGAGGAGAAGTTGTTCCTGTGTTCTGTCATGACCGTATCCCTTTCTGCTGCTGCTGCGTGGAGGAACCCTTTGCAGGGGTCATGGATGTAGCAACGATCTTCCCCTTATTTTGGGAGTGAACCAGACAGATGAATTTCCTGGTCTGTGATATGAGCTTGCTGCCTTTCTTGGTAGTGATCAAGGATGTGGCAGTAGGTGGGGCTACCTCTGGTATCCTGTATAATGAATTATTCAAAGAAATAATGACAGCACGAGGCCTTGACTCATACACAGCATGTCGCCTCCATAAGTATGGCTGGCCTAATAGTACATCACAAACATCCAGAGGTGTAACATCACACAATACCTCGTCTGTGAAGGGTTTGATGCTGTAGGGAAGGCGGCACTGCTGGCGAACTTTCAGATCTCGTCCTTCATGAAGCCACCCGATACTGTATGGCTGTGGGTGTGGTGTAGTCGGTAGGCCCAATCGCTTCACGACCTCTGCTGAAACCAGGTTCTTTTGCTGCGCTACCTGTCGACAATGAATTGCAGCGGTGAACCCTTCACCCACATCTGTGAGTGGAAAATACGCTCCCCCTCCTCTGGATCTTGCTTTTTTTCTTGATCTTGGCAGTGGCAACAGTGGCGCTGGGATCCGCATCAATGATCTGCTTCCCTTTGCCATTCCCCTTGTCGGGTTCTGGCTCAGGGTCAGAATATGCATCTGATTCGGAAGCCTTCAACTCGGCCACCAACGACTGCTTGGTCCGACACTCACTTGTGTTATGAGTGGGACTCTTGTGGAACTCACACCACTTTCCTGTGTCCTTCTTCGGTTTCGTGGTGTTGTTCTTTTCTTGTGGCTTTGACGGGTTATCTTGGGTCACCCCGCCTTGGCTTTGTCCTTTGGGCTTCGGATTTGTAGATCCAAAGTCTCGCTTCTTCTGTTTGAACTTTTGCTCGATTTTGACAGCGTATCGGTATGCTGTGCCGAGTGAGGAGATGTTCAAGAACACCATCTCTTCTTGGATGTATTTGTGCAGGCAGCCGCGGTATTTGAGTACCAGATGCAGCTCAGAATCTTTGATACCCAACTGTGTGCGAAGGGTATGAAAAATGTTTGTGAACTCCGGCACATCTTGGTCTCGTCCCTGTCGCAGTGTGGTCCATTTGATGTATTTGTCCTCATAGCTTCCGACAGGGTAGTACTGCTCTTTGATGGCATCCCGGAAGTCATTCCAAGTGGGTGCGGCTGAAAATAGTGAGCCTGTATTTTCATCCTTCTGCTCGCAGTAGGTTTCCCACCAGTCCTTGACGTGGGGGGCTGCTTTGAGAAGAGCAAAAACAATCTTTTCCCGACTTGAAAATTCATGAACAGAAAAATACCCATCTAGCAGATTTAACCATTTATCTACGGCATCTGCGTCTATTTGACCCTCGAATATGGGGATTTCAAAATTAACTTGTACCTTGAAGGGTGTGGCATTTCCAGAGTCGCTGTTGGAAGCCGATGCGTCGCCTCTGGGTAGCCGCTGAAGGATCTGCGCAAAGCTATCCATCATCGCGTTCCGTTGTCGCTCGAGGGCTTCTTCGAGCAAGATTTTGATAGGATCTCCTGCCCCCCTCGTCTTTCTTCTCATCCGCCATGGGAGGCCGTCGGGATTTTCGAGGCCGGTCTTGCAAAGGTTCGACCAGTTCAAGCCCTAACTCCTTATATCCCGACCTCGTTGGGGACATGCAAAGAAAAACAGAGGAAAAGCAGACCGCTCTGATACCACTGATCCGGATTTTAAACAGGAACGCAACAAATTACAGAGATAACCATAAATACAGAGATGCGATAACCATAAAAATAGAGATGCAGCGGAAATAATACTTCATTTCATTACTGTAAGATATTGAAATATGCTTACAAACAGAAATGGAAAGAAACCAGCTAGGGCGATGGTAGCTTATCTCTGAGAAGAGATGTGGCGGCTACATGCCTCTGAACTGTTCCGAACTGTATTACAATGAGGCTCGAAGGCCTATTTATTGTTGAGAAACAATGGAAAACCCTTCACATACCGAAACCTAACCCTAGAAGATGAAACGCCAAATTGTGGGCCCCGTTTGGGTAAATTGGTACATCAATTTCCCGGGGTCGTAACTTTGGCATACGATCTCCGTTTGACGCGTACGATGCTCGTTAGAAAGATCTATCCGAGTACTACCACTTTGGGGGGCAACCTTAGGGCTCGGTCGCCCCAGAATTCCAAAAAAACGTCGTTTAGGGCCTCAAAACGGCTCCGGAAGTTCAGGACCCGAAAAAACTGCTAAAAATAGTAAACTGTGCTACAATTAAGGAAACTGAAAATGCTGAGAAAGACAATGGTGGGGGTCCAGGTGGACCTGGCAGGTGGCCACCAATATCCACCTGGATCATTCCTCCCCCCTTAGGAAGCAATGGTCCCCATTGCGTTGAGTTCCTCCATCTGCTGAACTTGTCCTGCAATCTCTGATGTGTCCAGTGATGGTGGGAAGCATGGTCGACGATGGTCCACATTGAACATTTGGTGTGCAGGCGAAGGAATGGAGGAATGATGTGCTCCAAAGCATTGTTCCCCATAGCCTTGGTACTGCTGTAAGGACCATGTCGGTGTGGTCTGAGCTTCTGATGGGTTCTGGTAAGGCGTTCTTTCTGTCGATGCCACCAGACATTGTTGCCCACCTGAAACTTGTGTGGTACCCCTTTGGGTGAGAGAGAAGTTGTTCCTGTGTTCTGTCATGACCGTATCCCTTTTCTGCTGCTGCTGCGTGGAGGAACCCTTTGCAGGGGTCATGGATGTAGCAACGATCTTCCCCTTATTTTTGGGAGTGAACCAGACAGATGAATTTCCTGGTCTGTGATATGAGCTTGCTGCCTTTCTTGGTAGTGATCAAGGATGTGGCAGTAGGTGGGGCTACCTCTGGTATCCTGTATAATGAATTATTCAAGGAAATAATGACAGCACGAGGCCTTGACTCATACACAGCATGTCGCCTCCATAAGTATGGCTGGCCTAATAGTACATCACAAACATCCAGAGGTGTAACATCACACAATACCTCGTCTGTGAAGGGTTTGATGCTGTAGGGAAGGCGGCACTGCTGGCGAACTTTCAGATCTCGTCCTTCATGAAGCCACCCGATACTGTATGGCTGTGGGTGTGGTGTAGTCGGTAGGCCCAATCGCTTCACGACCTCTGCTGAAACCAGGTTCTTTTGGCTACCACTGTCGACAATGAATTGCAGCGGTGAACCCTTCACCCACATCTGTGAGTGGAAAATACGCTCCCCCTCCTCTGGATCTTCGGGCTCATTTTTCTTGATCTTGGCAGTGGCAACAGTGGCGCTGGGATCCGCATCAATGATCTGCTTCCCTTTGCCATTCCCCTTGTCGGGTTCTGGCTCAGGGTCAGAATATGCATCTGATTCGGAAGCCTTCAACTCGGCCACCAACGACTGCTTGGTCCGACACTCACTTGTGTTATGAGTGGGACTCTTGTGGAACTCACACCACTTTCCTGTGTCCTTCTTCGGTTTCGTGGTGTTGTTCTTTTCTTGTGGCTTTGACGGGTTATCTTGGGTCACCCCGCCTTGGCTTTGTCCTTTGGGCTTCGGATTTGTAGATCCAAAGTCTCGCTTCTTCTGTTTGAACTTTTGCTCGATTTTGACAGCGTATCGGTATGCTGTGCCGAGTGAGGAGATGTTCAAGAACACCATCTCTTCTTGGATGTATTTGTGCAGGCAGCCGCGGTATTTGAGTACCAGATGCAGCTCAGAATCTTTGATACCCAACTGTGTGCGAAGGGTATGAAAAATGTTTGTGAACTCCGGCACATCTTGGTCTCGTCCCTGTCGCAGTGTGGTCCATTTGATGTATTTGTCCTCATAGCTTCCGACAGGGTAGTACTGCTCTTTGATGGCATCCCGGAAGTCATTCCAAGTGGGTGCGGCTGAAAATAGTGAGCCTGTATTTTCATCCTTCTGCTCGCAGTAGGTTTCCCACCAGTCCTTGACGTGGGGGGCTGCTTTGAGAAGAGCAAAAACAATCTTTTCCCGACTTGAAAATTCATGAACAGAAAAATACCCATCTAGCAGATTTAACCATTTATCTACGGCATCTGCGTCTATTTGACCCTCGAATATGGGGATTTCAAAATTAACTTGTACCTTGAAGGGTGTGGCATTTCCAGAGTCGCTGTTGGAAGCCGATGCGTCGCCTCTGGGTAGCCGCTGAAGGATCTGCGCAAAGCTATCCATCATCGCGTTCCGTTGTCGCTCGAGGGCTTCTTCGAGCAAGATTTTGATAGGATCTCCTGCCCCCTCGTCTTTCTTCTCATCCGCCATGGGAGGCCGTCGGGATTTTCGAGGCCGGTCTTGCAAAGGTTCGACCAGTTCAAGCCCTAACTCCTTATATCCCGACCTCGTTGGGGACATGCAAAGAAAAACAGAGGAAAAGCAGACCGCTCTGATACCACTGATCCGGATTTTAAACAGGAACGCAACAAATTACAGAGATAACCATAAATACAGAGATGCGATAACCATAAAAATAGAGATGCAGCGGAAATAATACTTCATTTCATTACTGTAAGATATTGAAATATGCTTACAAACAGAAATGGAAAGAAACCAGCTAGGGCGATGGTAGCTTATCTCTGAGAAGAGATGTGGCGGCTACATGCCTCTGAACTGTTCCGAACTGTATTACAATGAGGCTCGAAGGCCTATTTATTGTTGAGAAACAATGGAAAACCCTTCACATACCGAAACCTAACCCTAGAAGATGAAACGCCAAATTGTGGGCCCCGTTTGGGTAAATTGGTACATCAATTTCCCGGGGTCGTAACTTTGGCATACGATCTCCGTTTGACGCGTACGATAGCTCGTTAGAAAGATCTATCCGAGTACTACCACTTTGGGGGGCAACCTTAGGGCTCGGTCGCCCCAGAATTCCAAAAAAACGTCGTTTAGGGCCTCAAAACGGCTCCGGAAGTTCAGGACCCGAAAAAACTGCTAAAAATAGTAAACTGTGCTACAATTAAGGAAACTGAAAATGCTGAGAAAGACAATGGTGGGGGTCCAGGTGGACCTGGCAGGTGGCCACCAATATCCACCTGGATCATTCCTCCCCCCTTAGGAAGCAATGGTCCCCATTGCGTTGAGTTCCTCCATCTGCTGAACTTGTCCTGCAATCTCTGATGTGTCCAGTGATGGTGGGAAGCATGGTCGACGATGGTCCACATTGAACATTTGGTGCAGGCGAAGGAATGGAGGAATGATGTGCTCCAAAGCATTGTTCCCCATAGCCTTGGTACTGCTGTAAGGACCATGTCGGTGTGGTCTGAGCTTCTGATGGGTTCTGGTAAGGCGTTCTTTCTGTCGATGCCACCAGACATTGTTGCCCACCTGAAACTTGTGTGGTACCCCTTTGGGTGAGGAGAAGTTGTTCCTGTGTTCTGTCATGACCGTATCCCTTTTCTGCTGCTGCTGCGTGGAGGAACCCTTTGCAGGGGTCATGGATGTAGCAACGATCTTCCCCTTATTTTGGGAGTGAACCAGACAGATGAATTTCCTGGTCTGTGATATGAGCTTGCTGCCTTTCTTGGTAGTGATCAAGGATGTGGCAGTAGGTGGGGCTACCTCTGGTATCCTGTATAATGAATTATTCAAGGAAATAATGACAGCACGAGGCCTTGACTCATACACAGCATGTCGCCTCCATAAGTATGGCTGGCCTAATAGTACATCACAAACATCCAGAGGTGTAACATCACACAATACCTCGTCTGTGAAGGGTTTGATGCTGTAGGGAAGGCGGCACTGCTGGCGAACTTTCAGATCTCGTCCTTCATGAAGCCACCCGATACTGTATGGCTGTGGGTGTGGTGTAGTCGGTAGGCCCAACCGCTTCACGACCTCTTGCTGAAACCAGGTTCTTTTGGCTACCACTGTCGACAATGAATTGCAGCGGTGAACCCTTCACCCACATCTGTGAGTGGAAAAGACGCTCCCCCTCCTCTGGATCTTCGGGCTCATTTTTCTTGATCTTGGCAGTGGCAACAGTGGCGCTGGGATCCGCATCAATGATCTGCTTCCCTTTGCCATTCCCCTTGTCGGGTTCTGGCTCAGGGTCAGAATATGCATCTGATTCGGAAGCCTTCAACTCGGCCACCAACGACTGCTTGGTCCGACACTCACTTGTGTTATGAGTGGGACTCTTGTGGAACTCACACCACTTTCCTGTGTCCTTCTTCGGTTTCGTGTGGTGTTGTTCTTTTCTTGTGGCTTTGACGGGTTATCTTGGGTCACCCCGCCTTGGCTTTGTCCTTTGGGCTTCGGATTTGTAGATCCAAAGTCTCGCTTCTTCTGTTTGAACTTTTGCTCGATTTTGACAGCGTATCGGTATGCTGTGCCGAGTGAGGAGATGTTCAAGAACACCATCTCTTCTTGGATGTATTTGTGCAGGCAGCCGCGGTATTTGAGTACCAGATGCAGCTCAGAATCTTTGATACCCAACTGTGTGCGAAGGGTATGAAAAATGTTTGTGAACTCCGGCACATCTTGGTCTCGTCCCTGTCGCAGTGTGGTCCATTTGATGTATTTGTCCTCATAGCTTCCGACAGGGTAGTACTGCTCTTTGATGGCATCCCGGAAGTCATTCCAAGTGGGTGCGGCTGAAAATAGTGAGCCTGTATTTTCATCCTTCTGCTCGCAGTAGGTTTCCCACCAGTCCTTGACGTGGGGGGCTGCTTTGAGAAGAGCAAAAACAATCTTTTCCCGACTTGAAAATTCATGAACAGAAAAATACCCATCTAGCAGATTTAACCATTTATCTACGGCATCTGCGTATTTGACCCTCGAATATGGGGATTTCAAAATTAACTTGTACCTTGAAGGGTGTGGCATTTCCAGAGTCGCTGTTGGAAGCCGATGCGTCGCCTCTGGGTAGCCGCTGAAGGATCTGCGCAAAGCTATCCATCATCGCGTTCCGTTGTCGCTCGAGGGCTTCTTCGAGCAAGATTTTGATAGGATCTCCTGCCCCCTCGTCTTTCTTCTCATCCGCCATGGGAGGCCGTCGGGATTTTCGAGGCCGGTCTTGCAAAGGTTCGACCAGTTCAAGCCCTAACTCCTTATATCCCGACCTCGTTGGGGACATGCAAAGAAAAACAGAGAAAAAGCAGACCGCTCTGATACCACTGATCCGGATTTTAAACAGGAACGCAACAAATTACAGAGATAACCATAAATACAGAGATGCGATAACCATAAAAATAGAGATGCAGCGGAAATAATACTTCATTTCATTACTGTAAAGATATTGAAATATGCTTACAAACAGAAATGGAAAGAAACCAGCTAGGGCGATGGTAGCTTATCTCTGAGAAGAGATGTGGCGGCTACATGCCTCTGAACTGTTCCGAACTGTATTACAATGAGGCTCGAAGGCCTATTTATTGTTGAGAAACAATGGAAAACCCTTCACATACCGAAACCTAACCCTAGAAGATGAAACGCCAAATTGTGGGCCCCGTTTGGGTAAATTGGTACATCAATTTCCCGGGGTCGTAACTTTGGCATACGATCTCCGTTTGACGCGTACGATAGCTCGTTAGAAAGATCTATCCGGAGTACTACCACTTTGGGGGGCAACCTTAGGGCTCGGTCGCCCCAGAATTCCAAAAAAACGTCGTTTAGGGCCTCAAAACGGCTCCGGAAGTTCAGGACCCGAAAAAACTGCTAAAAATAGTAAACTGTGCTACAATTAAGGAAACTGAAAATGCTGAGAAAGACAATGGTGGGGGTCCAGGTGGACCTGGCAGGTGGCCACCAATATCCACCTGGATCATTCCTCCCCCCTTAGGAAGCAATGGTCCCCATTGCGTTGAGTTCCTCCATCTGCTGAACTTGTCCTGCAATCTCTGATGTGTCCAGTGATGGTGGGAAGCATGGTCGACGATGGTCCACATTGAACATTTGGTGCAGGCGAAGGAATGGAGGAATGATGTGCTCCAAAGCATTGTTCCCCATAGCCCTTGGTACTGCTGTAAGGACCATGTCGGTGTGGTCTGAGCTTCTGATGGGTTCTGGTAAGGCGTTCTTTCTGTCGATGCCACCAGACATTGTTGCCCACCTGAAACTTGTGTGGTACCCCTTTGGGTGAGGAGAAGTTGTTCCTGTGTTCTGTCATGACCGTATCCCTTTTCTGCTGCTGCTGCGTGGAGGAACCCTTTGCAGGGGTCATGGATGTAGCAACGATCTTCCCCTTATTTTGGGAGTGAACCAGACAGATGAATTTCCTGGTCTGTGATATGAGCTTGCTGCCTTTCTTGGTAGTGATCAAGGATGTGGCAGTAGGTGGGGCTACCTCTGGTATCCTGTATAATGAATTATTCAAGGAAATAATGACAGCACGAGGCCTTGACTCATACACAGCATGTCGCCTCCATAAGTATGGCTGGCCTAATAGTACATCACAAACATCCAGAGGTGTAACATCACACAATACCTCGTCTGTGAAGGGTTTGATGCTGTAGGGAAGGCGGCACTGCTGGCGAACTTTCAGATCTCGTCCTTCATGAAGCCACCCGATACTGTATGGCTGTGGGTGTGTGGTGTAGTCGGTAGGCCCAATCCGCTTCACGACCTCTGCTGAAACCAGGTTCTTTTGGCTACCACTGTCGACAATGAATTGCAGCGGTGAACCCTTCACCCACATCTGTGAGTGGAAAAGACGCTCCCCTCCTCTGGATCTTCGGGCTCATTTTTCTTGATCTTGGCAGTGGCAACAGTGGCGCTGGGATCCGCATCAATGATCTGCTTCCCTTTGCCATTCCCCTTGTCGGGTTCTGGCTCAGGGTCAGAATATGCATCTGATTCGGAAGCCTTCAACTCGGCCACCAACGACTGCTTGGTCCGACACTCACTTGTGTTATGAGTGGGACTCTTGTGGAACTCACACCACTTTCCTGTGTCCTTCTTCGGTTTCGTGGTGTTGTTCTTTTCTTGTGGCTTTGACGGGTTATCTTGGGTCACCCCGCCTTGGCTTTGTCCTTTGGGCTTCGGATTTGTAGATCCAAAGTCTCGCTTCTTCTGTTTGAACTTTTGCTCGATTTTGACAGCGTATCGGTATGCTGTGCCGAGTGAGGAGATGTTCAAGAACACCATCTCTTCTTGGATGTATTTGTGCAGGCAGCCGCGGTATTTGAGTACCAGATGCAGCTCAGAATCTTTGATACCCAACTGTGTGCGAAGGGTATGAAAAATGTTTGTGAACTCCGGCACATCTTGGTCTCGTCCCTGTCGCAGTGTGGTCCATTTGATGTATTTGTCCTCATAGCTTCCGACAGGGTAGTACTGCTCTTTGATGGCATCCCGGAAGTCATTCCAAGTGGGTGCGGCTGAAAATAGTGAGCCTGTATTTTCATCCTTCTGCTCGCAGTAGGTTTCCCACCAGTCCTTGACGTGGGGGGCTGCTTTGAGAAGAGCAAAAACAATCTTTTCCCGACTTGAAAATTCATGAACAGAAAAATACCCATCTAGCAGATTTAACCATTTATCTACGGCATCTGCGTCTATTTGACCCTCGAATATGGGGATTTCAAAATTAACTTGTACCTTGAAGGGTGTGTGGCATTTCCAGAGTCGCTGTTGGAAGCCGATGCGTCGCCTCTGGGTAGCCGCTGAAGGATCTGCGCAAAGCTATCCATCATCGCGTTCCGTTGTCGCTCGAGGGCTTCTTCGAGCAAGATTTTGATAGGATCTCCTGCCCCCTCGTCTTTCTTCTCATCCGCCATGGGAGGCCGTCGGGATTTTTCGAGGCCGGTCTTGCAAAGGTTCGACCAGTTCAAGCCCTAACTCCTTATATCCCGACCTCGTTGGGGACATGCAAAGAAAAACAGAGGAAAAGCAGACCGCTCTGATACACTGATCCGGATTTTAAACAGGAACGCAACAAATTACAGAGATAACCATAAATACAGAGATGCGATAACCATAAAAATAGAGATGCAGCGGAAATAATACTTCATTTCATTACTGTAAGATATTGAAATATGCTTACAAACAGAAATGGAAAGAAACCAGCTAGGCGATGGTAGCTTATCTCTGAGAAGAGATGTGGCGGCTACATGCCTCTGAACTGTCCGAACTGTATTACAATGAGGCTCGAAGGCCTATTTATTGTTGAGAAACAATGGAAAACCCTTCACATACCGAAACCTAACCCTAGAAGATGAAACGCCAAATTGTGGGCCCCGTTTGGGTAAATTGGTACATCAATTTCCCGGGGTCGTAACTTTGGCATACGATCTCCGTTTGACGCGTACGATGGCTCGTTAGAAAGATCTATCGGAGAGTACTACACTTTGGGGGGCAACCTTAGGGCTCGGTCGCCAGATTCCAAAAAAAAAAAACGTCGTTTTAGGGCCTCAAAACGGCTCCGGAAGTTCAGGACCGAAAAAACTGCTAAAAATAGTAAACTGTGCTACAATTAAGGAAACTGAAAATGCTGAGAAAGACAATGGTGGGGGTCAGGTGGGACCTGGCAGGTGGCCACCAATATCCACCTGGATCATTCTCCCCCCTTAGGAAGCAATGGTCCCCATTGCGTTGAGTTCCTCCATCTGCTGAACTTGTCCTGCAATCTCTGATGTGTCCAGTGATGGTGGGAAGCATGGTCGACGATGGTCACATTGAACATTGGGTGCAGGCGAAGGAATGAGGAATGATGTGCTCCAAAGCATTGTTCCCCATAGCCTTGGTACTGCTGTAAGGACCATGTCGGTGTGGTTCTGAGCTTTGAGGGTTCTGGTAAGGCGTTCTTCTGTCGATGCCACCAGAACATTGATTGCCACCTGAAACTTGTGTGGTACCCCTTTGGGTGAGGAGAAGTTGCTTCATGTGTTCTGTCATGACCGTATCCCTTTTCTGGTGCTGCTGCGTGGAGGAAACCCTTTGCAGGGGTCAGGGAAGTGTAATAACGATCTCCCTTATTTTGGGATGTGAACC